>JALGAY010000006.1:0-4800000 GCA_029207805.1 Tribolium confusum
TACGTAGGTCTCCAGAACTACGTATGCATAATTATTTTTCATTTTATGGCTCTGTTCGAAATTTAATATATTGAATTTTCTATCACTCTGAACAAAAATTTCGAAAATTATCTCAGCTATTAGTAGAGATAAAGCGATAAAAATTTTACTGGTGTTATACGTAGGTCTCCAGAACTACGTATACATAACTTATTTTTCATTTTATGGCTCTGTTCGAAATTTAATATATTGAATTTTCTATCACTCTGAACAAAAATTTCGAAAATTATCTCAGCTATTAGTAGAGATAAAGCGATAAAAATTTTACTGGTGTTATACGTAGGTCTCCAGAACTACGTATGCATAATTTATTTTTCATTTTATGGCTCTGTTCGAAATTTAATATATTGAATTTTCTATCACTCTGAACAAAAATTTTGAAAATTATCTCAGCTATTAGTAGAGATAAAGCAATAAAAATTTTACTGGTGTTATACGTAGGTCTCCAGAACTACGTATGCATAATTTATTTTTCATTTTATGGCTCTGTTCGAAATTTAATATATTGAAGTTTCTATCACTCTGAACAAAAATTTTGAAAATTATCTCAGCTATTAGTAGAGATAAAGCAATAAAAATTTTACTGGTTTTATACGTAGGTCTCCAGAACTACGTATACATAATTTATTTTTCATTTTATGGCTCTGTTCGAAATTTAATATATTGAATTTTCTATCACTCTGAACAAAAATTTCGAAAATTATCTCAGCTATTAGTAGAGATAAAGCGATAAAAATTTTACTGGTGTTATACGTAGGTCTCCAGAACTACGTATGCATAATTTATTTTTCATTTTATGGCTCTGTTCGAAATTTAATATATTGAATTTTCTATCACTCTGAACAAAAATTTCGAAAATTATCTCAGCTATTAGTAGAGATAAAGCGATAAAAATTTCACTGGTGTTATACGTAGGTCTCCAAAACTACGTATACATAATTTATTTTTCATTTTATGGCTCTGTTCGAAATTTAATATATTGAATTTTCTATCACTCTGAACAAAAATTTCGAAAATTATCTCAGCTATTAGTAGAGATAAAGCGATAAAAATTTTACTGGTGTTATACGTAGGTCTCCAGAACTACGTATGCATAATTTATTTTTCATTTTATGGCTCTGTTCGAAATTTAATATATTGAATTTTCTATCACTCTGAACAAAAATTTCGAAAATTATCTCAGCTATTAGTAGAGATAAAGCAATAAAAATTTTACTGGTGTTATACGTAGGTCTCCAGAACTACGTATACATAATTTATTTTTCATTTTATGGCTCTGTTCGAAATTTAATATATTGAATTTTCTATCACTCTGAACAAAAATTTCGAAAATTATCTCAGCTATTAGTAGAGATAAGGCAATAAAAATTTCACTGGTGTTATACGTAGGTCTCCAGAACTACGTATACATAATTTATTTTTCATTTTATGGCTCTGTTCGAAATTTAATATATTGAATTTTCTATCACTCTGAACAAAAATTTCGAAAATTATCTCAGCTATTAGTAGAGATAAAGCGATAAAAATTTCACTGGTGTTATACGTAGGTCTCCAAAACTACGTATACATAATTTATTTTTCATTTTATGGCTCTGTTCGAAATTTAATATATTGAATTTTCTATCACTCTGAACAAAAATTTCGAAAATTATCTCAGCTATTAGTAGAGATAAAGCGATAAAAATTTTACTGGTGTTATACGTAGGTCTCCAGAACTACGTATGCATAATTTATTTTTCATTTTATGGCTCTGTTCGAAATTTAATATATTGAATTTTCTATCACTCTGAACAAAAATTTTGAAAATTATCTCAGCTATTAGTAGAGATAAAGCAATAAAAATTTTACTGGTGTTATACGTAGGTCTCCAGAACTACGTATACATAATTTACTTTTCATTTTATGGCTCTGTTCGAAATTTAATATATTGAATTTTCTATCACTCTGAACAAAAATTTCGAAAATTATCTCAGCTATTAGTAGAGATAAAGCGATAAAAATTTTACTGGTGTTATACGTAGGTCTCCAGAACTACGTATGCATAATTTATTTTTCATTTTATGGCTCTGTTCGAAATTTAATATATTGAATTTTCTATCACTCTGAACAAAAATTTCGAAAATTATCTCAGCTATTAGTAGAGATAAAGCGATAAAAATTTTACTGGTGTTATACGTAGGTCTCCAGAACTACGTATACATAATTTATTTTTCATTTTATGGCTCTGTTCGAAATTTAATATATTGAATTTTCTATCACTCTGAACAAAAATTTCGAAAATTATCTCAGCTATTAGTAGAGATAAAGCGATAAAAATTTTACTGGTGTTATACGTAGGTCTCCAGAACTACGTATGCATAATTTATTTTTCATTTTATGGCTCTGTTCGAAATTTAATATATTGAATTTTCTATCACTCTGAACAAAAATTTCGAAAATTATCTCAGCTATTAGTAGAGATAAAGCGATAAAAATTTTACTGGTGTTATACGTAGGTCTCCAGAACTACGTATACATAATTTATTTTTCATTTTATGGCTCTGTTCGAAATTTAATATATTGAATTTTCTATCACTCTGAACAAAAATTTCGAAAATTATCTCAGCTATTAGTAGAGATAAAGCGATAAAAATTTTACTGGTGTTATACGTAGGTCTCCAGAACTACGTATGCATAATTTATTTTTCATTTTATGGCTCTGTTCGAAATTTAATATATTGAATTTTCTATCACTCTGAACAAAAATTTCCAAAATTATCTCAGCTATTAGTAGAGATAAAGCGATAAAAATTTTACTGGTGTTATACGTAGGTCTCCAGAACTACGTATACATAATTTATTTTTCATTTTATGGCTCTGTTCGAAATTTAATATATTGAATTTTCTATCACTCTGAACAAAAATTTCGAAAATTATCTCAGCTATTAGTAGAGATAAAGCAATAAAAATTTTACTGGTGTTATACGTAGGTCTCCAGAACTACGTATACATAATTTATTTTTCATTTTATGGCTCTGTTCGAAATTTAATATATTGAATTTTCTATCACTCTGAACAAAAATTTCGAAAATTATCTCAGCTATTAGTAGAGATAAGGCAATAAAAATTTCACTGGTGTTATACGTAGGTCTCCAGAACTACGTATACATAATTTATTTTTCATTTAATGGCTCTGTTCGAAATTTAATATATTGAATTTTCTATCACTCTGAACAAAAATTTCGAAAATTATCTCAGCTATTAGTAGAGATAAAGCGATAAAAATTTCACTGGTGTTATACGTAGGTCTCCAAAACTACGTATGCATAATTTATTTTTCATTTTATGGCTCTGTTCGAAATTTAATATATTGAATTTTCTATCACTCTGAACAAAAATTTTTAAAATTATCTCAGCTATTAGTAGAGATAAAGCAATAAAAATTTTACTGGTGTTATACGTAGGTCTCCAGAACTACGTATACATAATTTATTTTTCATTTTATGGCTATGTTCGAAATTTAATATATTGAATTTTCTATCACTCTGAACAAAAATTTCGAAAATTATCTCAGCTATTAGTAGAGATAAAGCGATAAAAATTTTACTGGTGTTATACGTAGGTCTCCAGAACTACGTATACATAATTTATTTTTCATTTTATGGCTCTGTTCGAAATTTAATATATTGAATTTTCTATCACTCTGAACAAAAATTTCGAAAATTATCTCAGCTATTAGTAGAGATAAAGCGATAAAAATTTTACTGGTGTTATACGTAGGTCTCCAGAACTACGTATGCATAATTTATTTTTCATTTTATGGCTCTGTTCGAAATTTAATATATTGAATTTTCTATCACTCTGAACAAAAATTTCGAAAATTATCTCAGCTATTAGTAGAGATAAAGCAATAAAAATTTTACTGGTGTTATACGTAGGTCTCCAGAACTACGTATACATAATTTATTTTTCATTTTATGGCTCTGTTCGAAATTTAATATATTGAATTTTCTATCACTCTGAACAAAAATTTCGAAAATTATCTCAGCTATTAGTAGAGATAAGGCAATAAAAATTTCACTGGTGTTATACGTAGGTCTCCAGAACTACGTATACATAATTTATTTTTCATTTTATGGCTCTGTTCGAAATTTAATATATTGAATTTTCTATCACTCTGAACAAAAATTTCGAAAATTATCTCAGCTATTAGTAGAGATAAAGCGATAAAAATTTCACTGGTGTTATACGTAGGTCTCCAAAACTACGTATGCATAATTTATTTTTCATTTTATGGCTCTGTTCGAAATTTAATATATTGAATTTTCTATCACTCTGAACAAAAATTTTTAAAATTATCTCAGCTATTAGTAGAGATAAAGCAATAAAAATTTTACTGGTGTTATACGTAGGTCTCCAGAACTACGTATACATAATTTATTTTTCATTTTATGGCTATGTTCGAAATTTAATATATTGAATTTTCTATCACTCTGAACAAAAATTTCGAAAATTATCTCAGCTATTAGTAGAGATAAAGCGATAAAAATTTTACTGGTGTTATACGTAGGTCTCCAGAACTACGTATACATAATTTATTTTTCATTTTATGGCTCTGTTCGAAATTTAATATATTGAATTTTCTATCACTCTGAACAAAAATTTCGAAAATTATCTCAGCTATTAGTAGAGATAAAGCGATAAAAATTTTACTGGTGTTATACGTAGGTCTCCAGAACTACGTATGCATAATTTATTTTTCATTTTATGGCTCTGTTCGAAATTTAATATATTGAATTTTCTATCACTCTGAACAAAAATTTCGAAAATTATCTCAGCTATTAGTAGAGATAAACCGATAAAAATTTTACTGGTGTTATACGTAGGTCTCCAGAACTACGTATGCATAATTTATTTTTCATTTTATGGCTCTGTTCGAAATTTAATATATTGAATTTTCTATCACTCTGAACAAAAATTTCGAAAATTATCTCAGCTATTAGTAGAGATAAAGCGATAAAAATTTTACTGGTGTTATACGTAGGTCTCCAGAACTACGTATACATAACTTATTTTTCATTTTATGGCTCTGTTCGAAATTTAATATATTGAATTTTCTATCACTCTGAACAAAAATTTCGAAAATTATCTCAGCTATTAGTAGAGATAAAGCGATAAAAATTTTACTGGTGTTATACGTAGGTCTCCAGAACTACGTATGCATAATTTATTTTTCATTTTATGGCTCTGTTCGAAATTTAATATATTGAATTTTCTATCACTCTGAACAAAAATTTTGAAAATTATCTCAGCTATTAGTAGAGATAAAGCAATAAAAATTTTACTGGTGTTATACGTAGGTCTCCAGAACTACGTATGCATAATTTATTTTTCATTTTATGGCTCTGTTCGAAATTTAATATATTGAAGTTTCTATCACTCTGAACAAAAATTTTGAAAATTATCTCAGCTATTAGTAGAGATAAAGCAATAAAAATTTTACTGGTTTTATACGTAGGTCTCCAGAACTACGTATACATAATTTATTTTTCATTTTATGGCTCTGTTCGAAATTTAATATATTGAATTTTCTATCACTCTGAACAAAAATTTCGAAAATTATCTCAGCTATTAGTAGAGATAAAGCGATAAAAATTTTACTGGTGTTATACGTAGGTCTCCAGAACTACGTATGCATAATTTATTTTTCATTTTATGGCTCTGTTCGAAATTTAATATATTGAATTTTCTATCACTCTGAACAAAAATTTCGAAAATTATCTCAGCTATTAGTAGAGATAAAGCGATAAAAATTTCACTGGTGTTATACGTAGGTCTCCAAAACTACGTATACATAATTTATTTTTCATTTTATGGCTCTGTTCGAAATTTAATATATTGAATTTTCTATCACTCTGAACAAAAATTTCGAAAATTATCTCAGCTATTAGTAGAGATAAAGCGATAAAAATTTTACTGGTGTTATACGTAGGTCTCCAGAACTACGTATGCATAATTTATTTTTCATTTTATGGCTCTGTTCGAAATTTAATATATTGAATTTTCTATCACTCTGAACAAAAATTTCGAAAATTATCTCAGCTATTAGTAGAGATAAAGCAATAAAAATTTTACTGGTGTTATACGTAGGTCTCCAGAACTACGTATACATAATTTATTTTTCATTTTATGGCTCTGTTCGAAATTTAATATATTGAATTTTCTATCACTCTGAACAAAAATTTCGAAAATTATCTCAGCTATTAGTAGAGATAAGGCAATAAAAATTTCACTGGTGTTATACGTAGGTCTCCAGAACTACGTATACATAATTTATTTTTCATTTTATGGCTCTGTTCGAAATTTAATATATTGAATTTTCTATCACTCTGAACAAAAATTTCGAAAATTATCTCAGCTATTAGTAGAGATAAAGCGATAAAAATTTCACTGGTGTTATACGTAGGTCTCCAAAACTACGTATACATAATTTATTTTTCATTTTATGGCTCTGTTCGAAATTTAATATATTGAATTTTCTATCACTCTGAACAAAAATTTCGAAAATTATCTCAGCTATTAGTAGAGATAAAGCGATAAAAATTTTACTGGTGTTATACGTAGGTCTCCAGAACTACGTATGCATAATTTATTTTTCATTTTATGGCTCTGTTCGAAATTTAATATATTGAATTTTCTATCACTCTGAACAAAAATTTTGAAAATTATCTCAGCTATTAGTAGAGATAAAGCAATAAAAATTTTACTGGTGTTATACGTAGGTCTCCAGAACTACGTATACATAATTTACTTTTCATTTTATGGCTCTGTTCGAAATTTAATATATTGAATTTTCTATCACTCTGAACAAAAATTTCGAAAATTATCTCAGCTATTAGTAGAGATAAAGCGATAAAAATTTTACTGGTGTTATACGTAGGTCTCCAGAACTACGTATGCATAATTTATTTTTCATTTTATGGCTCTGTTCGAAATTTAATATATTGAATTTTCTATCACTCTGAACAAAAATTTCGAAAATTATCTCAGCTATTAGTAGAGATAAAGCGATAAAAATTTTACTGGTGTTATACGTAGGTCTCCAGAACTACGTATACATAATTTATTTTTCATTTTATGGCTCTGTTCGAAATTTAATATATTGAATTTTCTATCACTCTGAACAAAAATTTCGAAAATTATCTCAGCTATTAGTAGAGATAAAGCGATAAAAATTTTACTGGTGTTATACGTAGGTCTCCAGAACTACGTATGCATAATTTATTTTTCATTTTATGGCTCTGTTCGAAATTTAATATATTGAATTTTCTATCACTCTGAACAAAAATTTCGAAAATTATCTCAGCTATTAGTAGAGATAAAGCGATAAAAATTTTACTGGTGTTATACGTAGGTCTCCAGAACTACGTATACATAATTTATTTTTCATTTTATGGCTCTGTTCGAAATTTAATATATTGAATTTTCTATCACTCTGAACAAAAATTTCGAAAATTATCTCAGCTATTAGTAGAGATAAAGCGATAAAAATTTTACTGGTGTTATACGTAGGTCTCCAGAACTACGTATGCATAATTTATTTTTCATTTTATGGCTCTGTTCGAAATTTAATATATTGAATTTTCTATCACTCTGAACAAAAATTTCCAAAATTATCTCAGCTATTAGTAGAGATAAAGCGATAAAAATTTTACTGGTGTTATACGTAGGTCTCCAGAACTACGTATACATAATTTATTTTTCATTTTATGGCTCTGTTCGAAATTTAATATATTGAATTTTCTATCACTCTGAACAAAAATTTCGAAAATTATCTCAGCTATTAGTAGAGATAAAGCAATAAAAATTTTACTGGTGTTATACGTAGGTCTCCAGAACTACGTATACATAATTTATTTTTCATTTTATGGCTCTGTTCGAAATTTAATATATTGAATTTTCTATCACTCTGAACAAAAATTTCGAAAATTATCTCAGCTATTAGTAGAGATAAGGCAATAAAAATTTCACTGGTGTTATACGTAGGTCTCCAGAACTACGTATACATAATTTATTTTTCATTTAATGGCTCTGTTCGAAATTTAATATATTGAATTTTCTATCACTCTGAACAAAAATTTCGAAAATTATCTCAGCTATTAGTAGAGATAAAGCGATAAAAATTTCACTGGTGTTATACGTAGGTCTCCAAAACTACGTATGCATAATTTATTTTTCATTTTATGGCTCTGTTCGAAATTTAATATATTGAATTTTCTATCACTCTGAACAAAAATTTTTAAAATTATCTCAGCTATTAGTAGAGATAAAGCAATAAAAATTTTACTGGTGTTATACGTAGGTCTCCAGAACTACGTATACATAATTTATTTTTCATTTTATGGCTATGTTCGAAATTTAATATATTGAATTTTCTATCACTCTGAACAAAAATTTCGAAAATTATCTCAGCTATTAGTAGAGATAAAGCGATAAAAATTTTACTGGTGTTATACGTAGGTCTCCAGAACTACGTATACATAATTTATTTTTCATTTTATGGCTCTGTTCGAAATTTAATATATTGAATTTTCTATCACTCTGAACAAAAATTTCGAAAATTATCTCAGCTATTAGTAGAGATAAAGCGATAAAAATTTTACTGGTGTTATACGTAGGTCTCCAGAACTACGTATGCATAATTTATTTTTCATTTTATGGCTCTGTTCGAAATTTAATATATTGAATTTTCTATCACTCTGAACAAAAATTTCGAAAATTATCTCAGCTATTAGTAGAGATAAACCGATAAAAATTTTACTGGTGTTATACGTAGGTCTCCAGAACTACGTATGCATAATTTATTTTTCATTTTATGGCTCTGTTCGAAATTTAATATATTGAATTTTCTATCACTCTGAACAAAAATTTCGAAAATTATCTCAGCTATTAGTAGAGATAAAGCGATAAAAATTTTACTGGTGTTATACGTAGGTCTCCAGAACTACGTATACATAACTTATTTTTCATTTTATGGCTCTGTTCGAAATTTAATATATTGAATTTTCTATCACTCTGAACAAAAATTTCGAAAATTATCTCAGCTATTAGTAGAGATAAAGCGATAAAAATTTTACTGGTGTTATACGTAGGTCTCCAGAACTACGTATGCATAATTTATTTTTCATTTTATGGCTCTGTTCGAAATTTAATATATTGAATTTTCTATCACTCTGAACAAAAATTTTGAAAATTATCTCAGCTATTAGTAGAGATAAAGCAATAAAAATTTTACTGGTGTTATACGTAGGTCTCCAGAACTACGTATGCATAATTTATTTTTCATTTTATGGCTCTGTTCGAAATTTAATATATTGAAGTTTCTATCACTCTGAACAAAAATTTTGAAAATTATCTCAGCTATTAGTAGAGATAAAGCAATAAAAATTTTACTGGTTTTATACGTAGGTCTCCAGAACTACGTATACATAATTTATTTTTCATTTTATGGCTCTGTTCGAAATTTAATATATTGAATTTTCTATCACTCTGAACAAAAATTTCGAAAATTATCTCAGCTATTAGTAGAGATAAAGCGATAAAAATTTTACTGGTGTTATACGTAGGTCTCCAGAACTACGTATGCATAATTTATTTTTCATTTTATGGCTCTGTTCGAAATTTAATATATTGAATTTTCTATCACTCTGAACAAAAATTTCGAAAATTATCTCAGCTATTAGTAGAGATAAAGCGATAAAAATTTCACTGGTGTTATACGTAGGTCTCCAAAACTACGTATACATAATTTATTTTTCATTTTATGGCTCTGTTCGAAATTTAATATATTGAATTTTCTATCACTCTGAACAAAAATTTCGAAAATTATCTCAGCTATTAGTAGAGATAAAGCGATAAAAATTTTACTGGTGTTATACGTAGGTCTCCAGAACTACGTATGCATAATTTATTTTTCATTTTATGGCTCTGTTCGAAATTTAATATATTGAATTTTCTATCACTCTGAACAAAAATTTCGAAAATTATCTCAGCTATTAGTAGAGATAAAGCAATAAAAATTTTACTGGTGTTATACGTAGGTCTCCAGAACTACGTATACATAATTTATTTTTCATTTTATGGCTCTGTTCGAAATTTAATATATTGAATTTTCTATCACTCTGAACAAAAATTTCGAAAATTATCTCAGCTATTAGTAGAGATAAGGCAATAAAAATTTCACTGGTGTTATACGTAGGTCTCCAGAACTACGTATACATAATTTATTTTTCATTTTATGGCTCTGTTCGAAATTTAATATATTGAATTTTCTATCACTCTGAACAAAAATTTCGAAAATTATCTCAGCTATTAGTAGAGATAAAGCGATAAAAATTTCACTGGTGTTATACGTAGGTCTCCAAAACTACGTATACATAATTTATTTTTCATTTTATGGCTCTGTTCGAAATTTAATATATTGAATTTTCTATCACTCTGAACAAAAATTTCGAAAATTATCTCAGCTATTAGTAGAGATAAAGCGATAAAAATTTTACTGGTGTTATACGTAGGTCTCCAGAACTACGTATGCATAATTTATTTTTCATTTTATGGCTCTGTTCGAAATTTAATATATTGAATTTTCTATCACTCTGAACAAAAATTTTGAAAATTATCTCAGCTATTAGTAGAGATAAAGCAATAAAAATTTTACTGGTGTTATACGTAGGTCTCCAGAACTACGTATACATAATTTACTTTTCATTTTATGGCTCTGTTCGAAATTTAATATATTGAATTTTCTATCACTCTGAACAAAAATTTCGAAAATTATCTCAGCTATTAGTAGAGATAAAGCGATAAAAATTTTACTGGTGTTATACGTAGGTCTCCAGAACTACGTATGCATAATTTATTTTTCATTTTATGGCTCTGTTCGAAATTTAATATATTGAATTTTCTATCACTCTGAACAAAAATTTCGAAAATTATCTCAGCTATTAGTAGAGATAAAGCGATAAAAATTTTACTGGTGTTATACGTAGGTCTCCAGAACTACGTATACATAATTTATTTTTCATTTTATGGCTCTGTTCGAAATTTAATATATTGAATTTTCTATCACTCTGAACAAAAATTTCGAAAATTATCTCAGCTATTAGTAGAGATAAAGCGATAAAAATTTTACTGGTGTTATACGTAGGTCTCCAGAACTACGTATGCATAATTTATTTTTCATTTTATGGCTCTGTTCGAAATTTAATATATTGAATTTTCTATCACTCTGAACAAAAATTTCCAAAATTATCTCAGCTATTAGTAGAGATAAAGCGATAAAAATTTTACTGGTGTTATACGTAGGTCTCCAGAACTACGTATACATAATTTATTTTTCATTTTATGGCTCTGTTCGAAATTTAATATATTGAATTTTCTATCACTCTGAACAAAAATTTCGAAAATTATCTCAGCTATTAGTAGAGATAAAGCGATAAAAATTTTACTGGTGTTATACGTAGGTCTCCAGAACTACGTATACATAATTTATTTTTCATTTTATGGCTCTGTTCGAAATTTAATATATTGAATTTTCTATCACTCTGAACAAAAATTTCGAAAATTATCTCAGCTATTAGTAGAGATAAAGCGATAAAAATTTCACTGGTGTTATACGTAGGTCTCCAGAACTACGTATGCATAATTTATTTTTCATTTTATAGCTCTGTTCGAAATTTAATATATTGAATTTTCTATCACTCTGAACAAAAATTTTGAAAATTATCTCAGCTATTAGTAGAGATAAAGCAATAAAAATTTTACTGGTGTTATACGTAGGTCTCCAAAACTACGTATACATAATTTATTTTTCATTTTATGGCTCTGTTCGAAATTTAATATATTGAATTTTCTATCACTCTGAACAAAAATTTCGAAAATTATCTCAGCTATTAGTAGAGATAAAGCGATAAAAATTTTACTGGTGTTATACGTAGGTCTCCAGAACTACGTATACATAATTTATTTTTCATTTTATGGCTCTGTTCAAAATTTAATATATTGAATTTTCTATCACACTGAACAAAAATTTCGAAAATTATCTCAGCTATTAGTAGAGATAAGGCAATAAAAATTTCACTGGTGTTATACGTAGGTCTCCAGAACTACGTATACATAATTTATTTTTCATTTTATGGCTCTGTTCGAAATTTAATATATTGAATTTTCTATCACTCTGAACAAAAATTTCGAAAATTATCTCAGCTATTAGTAGAGATAAAGCAATAAAAATTTTACTGGTGTTATACGTAGGTCTCCAGAACTACGTATACATAATTTATTTTTCATTTTATGGCTCTGTTCAAAATTTAATATATTGAATTTTCTATCACACTGAACAAAAATTTCGAAAATTATCTCAGCTATTAGTAGAGATAAGGCAATAAAAATTTCACTGGTGTTATACGTAGGTCTCCAGAACTACGTATACATAATTTATTTTTCATTTTATGGCTCTGTTCGAAATTTAATATATTGAATTTTCTATCACTCTGAACAAAAATTTCGAAAATTATCTCAGCTATTAGTAGAGATAAAGCAATAAAAATTTTACTGGTGTTATACGTAGGTCTCCAGAACTACGTATACATAATTTATTTTTCATTTTATGGCTCTGTTCGAAATTTAATATATTGAATTTTCTATCACTCTGAACAAAAATTTCGAAAATTATCTCAGCTATTAGTAGAGATAAGGCAATAAAAATTTCACTGGTGTTATACGTAGGTCTCCAGAACTACGTATACATAATTTATTTTTCATTTTATGGCTCTGTTCGAAATTTAATATATTGAATTTTCTATCACTCTGAACAAAAATTTCGAAAATTATCTCAGCTATTAGTAGAGATAAAGCGATAAAAATTTCACTGGTGTTATACGTAGGTCTCCAAAACTACGTATGCATAATTTATTTTTCATTTTATGGCTCTGTTCGAAATTTAATATATTGAATTTTCTATCACTCTGAACAAAAATTTTTAAAATTATCTCAGCTATTAGTAGAGATAAAGCAATAAAAATTTTACTGGTGTTATACGTAGGTCTCCAGAACTACGTATACATAATTTATTTTTCATTTTATGGCTATGTTCGAAATTTAATATATTGAATTTTCTATCACTCTGAACAAAAATTTCGAAAATTATCTCAGCTATTAGTAGAGATAAAGCGATAAAAATTTTACTGGTGTTATACGTAGGTCTCCAGAACTACGTATACATAATTTATTTTTCATTTTATGGCTCTGTTCGAAATTTAATATATTGAATTTTCTATCACTCTGAACAAAAATTTCGAAAATTATCTCAGCTATTAGTAGAGATAAAGCGATAAAAATTTTACTGGTGTTATACGTAGGTCTCCAGAACTACGTATGCATAATTTATTTTTCATTTTATGGCTCTGTTCGAAATTTAATATATTGAATTTTCTATCACTCTGAACAAAAATTTCGAAAATTATCTCAGCTATTAGTAGAGATAAAGCGATAAAAATTTTACTGGTGTTATACGTAGGTCTCCAGAACTACGTATGCATAATTTATTTTTCATTTTATGGCTCTGTTCGAAATTTAATATATTGAATTTTCTATCACTCTGAACAAAAATTTCGAAAATTATCTCAGCTATTAGTAGAGATAAAGCGACAAAAATTTTACTGGTGTTATACGTAGGTCTCCAGAACTACGTATACATAACTTATTTTTCATTTTATGGCTCTGTTCGAAATTTAATATATTGAATTTTCTATCACTCTGAACAAAAATTTCGAAAATTATCTCAGCTATTAGTAGAGATAAAGCGATAAAAATTTTACTGGTGTTATACGTAGGTCTCCAGAACTACGTATGCATAATTTATTTTTCATTTTATGGCTCTGTTCGAAATTTAATATATTGAATTTTCTATCACTCTGAACAAAAATTTTGAAAATTATCTCAGCTATTAGTAGAGATAAAGCAATAAAAATTTTACTGGTGTTATACGTAGGTCTCCAGAACTACGTATGCATAATTTATTTTTCATTTTATGGCTCTGTTCGAAATTTAATATATTGAATTTTCTATCACTCTGAACAAAAATTTTGAAAATTATCTCAGCTATTAGTAGAGATAAAGCAATAAAAATTTTACTGGTTTTATACGTAGGTCTCCAGAACTACGTATACATAATTTATTTTTCATTTTATGGCTCTGTTCGAAATTTAATATATTGAATTTTCTATCACTCTGAACAAAAATTTCGAAAATTATCTCAGCTATTAGTAGAGATAAAGCGATAAAAATTTTACTGGTGTTATACGTAGGTCTCCAGAACTACGTATGCATAATTTATTTTTCATTTTATGGCTCTGTTCGAAATTTAATATATTGAATTTTCTATCACTCTGAACAAAAATTTTGAAAATTATCTCAGCTATTAGTAGAGATAAAGCAATAAAATTTTTACTGGTGTTATACGTAGGTCTCCAGAACTACGTATACATAATTTACTTTTCATTTTATGGCTCTGTTCGAAATTTAATATATTGAATTTTCTATCACTCTGAACAAAAATTTCGAAAATTATCTCAGCTATTAGTAGAGATAAAGCGATAAAAATTTTACTGGTGTTATACGTAGGTCTCCAGAACTACGTATGCATAATTTATTTTTCATTTTATGGCTCTGTTCGAAATTTAATATATTGAATTTTCTATCACTCTGAACAAAAATTTCGAAAATTATCTCAGCTATTAGTAGAGATAAAGCGATAAAAATTTTACTGGTGTTATACGTAGGTCTCCAGAACTACGTATACATAATTTATTTTTCATTTTATGGCTCTGTTCGAAATTTAATATATTGAATTTTCTATCACTCTGAACAAAAATTTCGAAAATTATCTCAGCTATTAGTAGAGATAAAGCGATAAAAATTTTACTGGTGTTATACGTAGGTCTCCAGAACTACGTATGCATAATTTATTTTTTATTTTATGGCTCTGTTCGAAATTTAATATATTGAATTTTCTATCACTCTGAACAAAAATTTCGAAAATTATCTCAGCTATTAGTAGAGATAAAGCGATAAAAATTTTACTGGTGTTATACGTAGGTCTCCAGAACTACGTATACATAATTTATTTTTCATTTTATGGCTCTGTTCGAAATTTAATATATTGAATTTTCTATCACTCTGAACAAAAATTTCGAAAATTATCTCAGCTATTAGTAGAGATAAAGCGATAAAAATTTTACTGGTGTTATACGTAGGTCTCCAGAACTACGTATACATAATTTATTTTTCATTTTATGGCTCTGTTCGAAATTTAATATATTGAATTTTCTATCACTCTGAACAAAAATTTCGAAAATTATCTCAGCTATTAGTAGAGATAAAGCGATAAAAATTTCACTGGTGTTATACGTAGGTCTCCAGAACTACGTATGCATAATTTATTTTTCATTTTATAGCTCTGTTCGAAATTTAATATATTGAATTTTCTATCACTCTGAACAAAAATTTTGAAAATTATCTCAGCTATTAGTAGAGATAAAGCAATAAAAATTTTACTGGTGTTATACGTAGGTCTCCAAAACTACGTATACATAATTTATTTTTGATTTTATGGCTCTGTTCGAAATTTAATATATTGAATTTTCTATCACTCTGAACAAAAATTTCGAAAATTATCTCAGCTATTAGTAGAGATAAAGCGATAAAAATTTTACTGGTGTTATACGTAGGTCTCCAGAACTACGTATACATAATTTATTTTTCATTTTATGGCTCTGTTCAAAATTTAATATATTGAATTTTCTATCACACTGAACAAAAATTTCGAAAATTATCTCAGCTATTAGTAGAGATAAGGCAATAAAAATTTCACTGGTGTTATACGTAGGTCTCCAGAACTACGTATACATAATTTATTTTTCATTTTATGGCTCTGTTCGAAATTTAATATATTGAATTTTCTATCACTCTGAACAAAAATTTCGAAAATTATCTCAGCTATTAGTAGAGATAAAGCAATAAAAATTTTACTGGTGTTATACGTAGGTCTCCAGAACTACGTATACATAATTTATTTTTCATTTTATGGCTCTGTTCGAAATTTAATATATTGAATTTTCTATCACTCTGAACAAAAATTTCGAAAATTATCTCAGCTATTAGTAGAGATAAGGCAATAAAAATTTCACTGGTGTTATACGTAGGTCTCCAGAACTACGTATACATAATTTATTTTTCATTTTATGGCTCTGTTCGAAATTTAATATATTGAATTTTCTATCACTCTGAACAAAAATTTCGAAAATTATCTCAGCTATTAGTAGAGATAAAGCGATAAAAATTTCACTGGTGTTATACGTAGGTCTCCAGAACTACGTATGCATAATTTATTTTTCATTTTATGGCTCTGTTCGAAATTTAATATATTGAATTTTCTATCACTCTGAACAAAAATTTCGAAAATTATCTCAGCTATTAGTAGAGATAAAGCAATAAAAATTTTACTGGTGTTATACGTAGGTCTCCAGAACTACGTATACATAATTTATTTTTCATTTTATGGCTCTGTTCGAAATTTAATATATTGAATTTTCTATCACTCTGAACAAAAATTTCGAAAATTATCTCAGCTATTAGTAGAGATAAAGCGATAAAAATTTTACTGGTGTTATACGTAGGTCTCCAGAACTACGTATGCATAATTTATTTTTCATTTTATGGCTCTGTTCGAAATTTAATATATTGAATTTTCTATCACTCTGAACAAAAATTTCGAAAATTATCTCAGCTATTAGTAGAGATAAAGCGATAAAAATTTTACTGGTGTTATACGTAGGTCTCCAGAACTACGTATGCATAATTTATTTTTCATTTTATGGCTCTGTTCGAAATTTAATATATTGAATTTTCTATCACTCTGAACAAAAATTTTGAAAATTATCTCAGCTATTAGTAGAGATAAAGCAATAAAAATTTTACTGGTGTTATACGTAGGTCTCCAGAACTACGTATACATAATTTATTTTTCATTTTATGGCTCTGTTCGAAATTTAATATATTGAATTTTCTATCACTCTGAACAAAAATTTCGAAAATTATCTCAGCTATTAGTAGAGATAAAGCGATAAAAGTTTTACTGGTGTTATACGTAGGTCTCCAGAACTACGTATGCATAATTTATCTTTCATTTTATGGCTCTGTTCGAAATTTAATATATTGAATTTTCTATCACTCTGAACAAAAATTTCAAAAATTATCTCAGCTATTAGTAGAGATAAAGCGATAAAAATTTTACTGGTGTTATACGTAGGTCTCCAGAACTACGTATACATAATTTATTTTTCATTTTATGGCTCTGTTCGAAATTTAATATATTGAATTTTCTATCACTCTGAACAAAAATTTCGAAAATTATCTCAGCTATTAGTAGAGATAAAGCAAAAAAAATTTTACTGGTGTTATACGTAGGTCTCCAGAACTACGTATGCATAATTTATTTTTCATTTTATGGCTCTGTTCGAAATTTAATATATTGAATTTTCTATCACTCTGAACAAAAATTTCGAAAATTTTCTCAGCTATTAGTAGAGATAAAGCGATAAAAATTTTACTGGTGTTATACGTAGGTCTCCAGAACTACGTATGCATAATTTATTTTTCATTTTATGGCTCTGTTCGAAATTTAATATATTGAATTTTCTATCACTCTGAACAAAAATTTCGAAAATTATCTCAGCTATTAGTAGAGATAAAGCGATAAAAATTTTACTGGTGTTATACGTAGGTCTCCAGAACTACGTATACATAATTTATTTTTCATTTTATGGCTCTGTTCGAAATTTAATATATTGAATTTTCTATCACTCTGAACAAAAATTTCGAAAATTATCTCAGCTATTAGTAGAGATAAAGCGATAAAAATTTTACTGGTGTTATACGTAGGTCTCCAGAACTACGTATGCATAATTTATTTTTCATTTTATGGCTCTGTTCGAAATTTAATATATTGAATTTTCTATCACTCTGAACAAAAATTTCGAAAATTATCTCAGCAATTAGTAGAGATAAAGCGATAAAAATTTTACTGGTGTTATACGTAGGTCTCCAGAACTACGTATACATAATTTATTTTTCATTTTATGGCTCTGTTCGAAATTTAATATATTGAATTTTCTATCACTCTGAACAAAAATTTCGAAAATTATCTCAGCTATTAGTAGAGATAAAGCGATAAAAATTTTACTGGTGTTATACGTAGGTCTCCAGAACTACGTATGCATAATTTATTTTTCATTTTATGGCTCTGTTCGAAATTTAATATATTGAATTTTCTATCACTCTGAACAAAAATTTCGAAAATTATCTCAGCTATTAGTAGAGATAAAGCGATAAAAATTTTACTGGTGTTATACGTAGGTCTCCAGAACTACGTATGCATAATTTATTTTTCATTTTATGGCTCTGTTCGAAATTTAATATATTGAATTTTCTATCACTCTGAACAAAAATTTCGAAAATTATCTCAGCTATTAGTAGAGATAAAGCGATAAAAATTTTACTGGTGTTATACGTAGGTCTCCAGAACTACGTATGCATAATTTATTTTTCATTTTATGGCTCTGTTCGAAATTTAATATATTGAATTTTCTATCACTCTGAACAAAAATTTTGAAAATTATCTCAGCTATTAGTAGAGATAAAGCAATAAAAATTTTACTGGTGTTATACGTAGGTCTCCAGAACTACGTATACATAATTTATTTTTCATTTTATGGCTCTGTTCGAAATTTAATATATTGAATTTTCTATCACTCTGAACAAAAATTTCGAAAATTATCTCAGCTATTAGTAGAGATAAAGCGATAAAAGTTTTACTGGTGTTATACGTAGGTCTCCAGAACTACGTATGCATAATTTATTTTTCATTTTATGGCTCTGTTCGAAATTTAATATATTGAATTTTCTATCACTCTGAACAAAAATTTCAAAAATTATCTCAGCTATTAGTAGAGATAAAGCGATAAAAATTTTACTGGTGTTATACGTAGGTCTCCAGAACTACGTATACATAATTTATTTTTCATTTTATGGCTCTGTTCGAAATTTAATATATTGAATTTTCTATCACTCTGAACAAAAATTTCGAAAATTATCTCAGCTATTAGTAGAGATAAAGCGATAAAAATTTCACTGGTGTTATACGTAGGTCTCCAGAACTACGTATGCATAATTTATTTTTCATTTTATGGCTCTGTTCGAAATTTAATATATTGAATTTTCTATCACTCTGAACAAAAATTTTGAAAATTATCTCAGCTATTAGTAGAGATAAAGCAATAAAAATTTTACTGGTGTTATACGTAGGTCTCCAGAACTACGTATGCATAATTTATTTTTCATTTTATGGCTCTGTTCGAAATTTAATATATTGAATTTTCTATCACTCTGAACAAAAATTTCGAAAATTTTCTCAGCTATTAGTAGAGATAAAGCGATAAAAATTTTACTGGTGTTATACGTAGGTCTCCAGAACTACGTATGCATAATTTATTTTTCATTTTATGGCTCTGTTCGAAATTTAATATATTGAATTTTCTATCACTCTGAACAAAAATTTCGAAAATTATCTCAGCTATTAATAGAGATAAAGCGATAAAAATTTTACTGGTGTTATACGTAGGTCTCCAGAACTACGTATACATAATTTATTTTTCATTTTATGGCTCTGTTCGAAATTTAATATATTGAATTTTCTATCACTCTGAACAAAAATTTCGAAAATTATCTCAGCTATTAGTAGAGATAAAGCGATAAAAATTTTACTGGTGTTATACGTAGGTCTCCAGAACTACGTATGCATAATTTATTTTTCATTTTATGGCTCTGTTCGAAATTTAATATATTGAATTTTCTATCACTCTGAACAAAAATTTCGAAAATTATCTCAGCTATTAGTAGAGATAAAGCGATAAAAATTTTACTGGTGTTATACGTAGGTCTCCAAAACTACGTATACATAATTTATTTTTCATTTTATGGCTCTGTTCGAAATTTAATATATTGAATTTTCTATCACTCTGAACAAAAATTTCGAAAATTATCTCAGCTATTAGTAGAGATAAAGCGATAAAAATTTTACTGGTGTTATACGTAGGTCTCCAGAACTACGTATGCATAATTTATTTTTCATTTTATGGCTCTGTTCGAAATTTAATATATTGAATTTTCTATCACTCTGAACAAAAATTTCGAAAATTATCTCAGCTATTAGTAGAGATAAAGCGATAAAAATTTCACTGGTGTTATACGTAGGTCTCCAGAACTACGTATGCATAATTTATTTTTCATTTTATAGCTCTGTTCGAAATTTAATATATTGAATTTTCTATCACTCTGAACAAAAATTTTGAAAATTATCTCAGCTATTAGTAGAGATAAAGCAATAAAAATTTTACTGGTGTTATACGTAGGTCTCCAAAACTACGTATACATAATTTATTTTTCATTTTATGGCTCTGTTCGAAATTTAATATATTGAATTTTCTATCACTCTGAACAAAAATTTCGAAAATTATCTCAGCTATTAGTAGAGATAAAGCGATAAAAATTTTACTGGTGTTATACGTAGGTCTCCAGAACTACGTATACATAATTTATTTTTCATTTTATGGCTCTGTTCGAAATTTAATATATTGAATTTTCTATCACTCTGAACAAAAATTTCGAAAATTATCTCAGCTATTAGTAGAGATAAAGCGATAAAAGTTTTACTGGTGTTATACGTAGGTCTCCAGAACTACGTATGCATAATTTATTTTTCATTTTATGGCTCTGTTCGAAATTTAATATATTGAATTTTCTATCACTCTGAACAAAAATTTCAAAAATTATCTCAGCTATTAGTAGAGATAAAGCGATAAAAATTTTACTGGTGTTATACGTAGGTCTCCAGAACTACGTATACATAATTTATTTTTCATTTTATGGCTCTGTTCGAAATTTAATATATTGAATTTTCTATCACTCTGAACAAAAATTTCGAAAATTATCTCAGCTATTAGTAGAGATAAAGCGATAAAAATTTCACTGGTGTTATACGTAGGTCTCCAGAACTACGTATGCATAATTTATTTTTCATTTTATGGCTCTGTTCGAAATTTAATATATTGAATTTTCTATCTCTCTGAACAAAAATTTTGAAAATTATCTCAGCTATTAGTAGAGATAAAGCAATAAAAATTTTACTGGTGTTATACGTAGGTCTCCAGAACTACGTATGCATAATTTATTTTTCATTTTATGGCTCTGTTCGAAATTTAATATATTGAATTTTCTATCACTCTGAACAAAAATTTCGAAAATTTTCTCAGCTATTAGTAGAGATAAAGCGATAAAAATTTTACTGGTGTTATACGTAGGTCTCCAGAACTACGTATGCATAATTTATTTTTCATTTTATGGCTCTGTTCGAAATTTAATATATTGAATTTTCTATCACTCTGAACAAAAATTTCGAAAATTATCTCAGCTATTAGTAGAGATAAAGCGATAAAAATTTTACTGGTGTTATACGTAGGTCTCCAGAACTACGTATACATAATTTATTTTTCATTTTATGGCTCTGTTCGAAATTTAATATATTGAATTTTCTATCACTCTGAACAAAAATTTCGAAAATTATCTCAGCTATTAGTAGAGATAAAGCGATAAAAATTTTACTGGTGTTATACGTAGGTCTCCAGAACTACGTATGCATAATTTATTTTTCATTTTATGGCTCTGTTCGAAATTTAATATATTGAATTTTCTATCACTCTGAACAAAAATTTCGAAAATTATCTCAGCTATTAGTAGAGATAAAGCGATAAAAATTTTACTGGTGTTATACGTAGGTCTCCAGAACTACGTATACATAATTTATTTTTCATTTTATGGCTCTGTTCGAAATTTAATATATTGAATTTTCTATCACTCTGAACAAAAATTTCGAAAATTATCTCAGCTATTAGTAGAGATAAAGCGATAAAAATTTTACTGGTGTTATACGTAGGTCTCCAGAACTACGTATGCATAATTTATTTTTCATTTTATGGCTCTGTTCGAAATTTAATATATTGAATTTTCTATCACTCTGAACAAAAATTTCGAAAATTATCTCAGCTATTAGTAGAGATAAAGCGATAAAAATTTCACTGGTGTTATACGTAGGTCTCCAGAACTACGTATGCATAATTTATTTTTCATTTTATAGCTCTGTTCGAAATTTAATATATTGAATTTTCTATCACTCTGAACAAAAATTTTGAAAATTATCTCAGCTATTAGTAGAGATAAAGCAATAAAAATTTTACTGGTGTTATACGTAGGTCTCCAAAACTACGTATACATAATTTATTTTTCATTTTATGGCTCTGTTCGAAATTTAATATATTGAATTTTCTATCACTCTGAACAAAAATTTCGAAAATTATCTCAGCTATTAGTAGAGATAAAGCGATAAAAATTTTACTGGTGTTATACGTAGGTCTCCAGAACTACGTATACATAATTTATTTTTCATTTTATGGCTCTGTTCGAAATTTAATATATTGAATTTTCTATCACTCTGAACAAAAATTTCGAAAATTATCTCAGCTATTAGCAGAGATAAGGCAATAAAAATTTCACTGGTGTTATACGTAGGTCTCCAGAACTACGTATACATAATTTATTTTTCATTTTATGGCTCTGTTCGAAATTTAATATATTGAATTTTCTATCACTCTGAACAAAAATTTCGAAAATTATCTCAGCTATTAGTAGAGATAAAGCGATAAAAATTTCACTGGTGTTATACGTAGGTCTCCAGAACTACGTATGCATAATTTATTTTTCATTTTATGGCTCTGTTCGAAATTTAATATATTGAATTTTCTATCACTCTGAACAAAAATTTTGAAAATTATCTCAGCTATTAGTAGAGATAAAGCAATAAAAATTTTACTGGTGTTATACGTATGTCTCCAGAACTACGTATACATAATTTATTTTTCATTTTATGGCTTTGTTCGAAATTTAATATATTGAATTTTCTATCACTCTGAACAAAAATTTCGAAAATTATCTCAGCTATTAGTAGAGATAAAGCGATAAAAATTTCACTGGTGTTATACGTAGGTCTCCAGAACTACGTATGCATAATTTATTTTTCATTTTATGGCTCTGTTCGAAATTTAATATATTGAATTTTCTATCACTCTGAACAAAAATTTCGAAAATTATCTCAGCTATTAGTAGAGATAAGGCAATAAAAATTTCACTGGTGTTATACGTAGGTCTCCAGAACTACGTATACATAATTTATTTTTCATTTTATGGCTCTGTTCGAAATTTAATATATTGAATTTTCTATCACTCTGAACAAAAATTTCGAAAATTATCTCAGCTATTAGTAGAGATAAAGCGATAAAAATTTTACTGGTGTTATACGTAGGTCTCCAGAACTACGTATGCATAATTTATTTTTCATTTTATGGCTCTGTTCGAAATTTAATATATTGAATTTTCTATCACTCTGAACAAAAATTTTGAAAATTATCTCAGCTATTAGTAGAGATAAAGCAATGAAAATTTTACTGGTGTTATACGTAGGTCTCCAGAACTATGTATACATAATTTATTTTTCATTTTATGGCTCTGTTCGAAATTTAATATATTGAATTTTCTATCACTCTGAACAAAAATTTCGAAAATTATATCAGCTATTAGTAGAGATAAAGCGATAAAAATTTTACTGGTGTTATACGTAGGTCTCCAGAACTACGTATGCATAATTTATTTTTCATTTTATGGCTCTGTTCGAAATTTAATATATTGAATTTTCTATCACTCTGAACAAAAATTTCGAAAATTATCTCAGCTATTAGTAGAGATAAAGCGATAAAAATTTTACTGGTGTTATACATAGGTCTCCAGAACTACGTATGCATAATTTATTTTTCATTTTATGGCTCTGTTCGAAATTTAATATATTGAATTTTCTATCACTCTGAACAAAAATTTTGAAAATTATCTCAGCTATTAGTAGAGATAAAGCAATGAAAATTTTACTGGTGTTATACGTAGGTCTCCAGAACTATGTATACATAATTTATTTTTCATTTTATGGCTCTGTTCGAAATTTAATATATTGAATTTTCTATCACTCTGAACAAAAATTTTGAAAATTATATCAGCTATTAGTAGAGATAAAGCGATAAAAATTTTACTGGTGTTATACGTAGGTCTCCAGAACTACGTATGCATAATTTATTTTTCATTTTATGGCTCTGTTCGAAATTTAATATATTGAATTTTCTATCACTCTGAACAAAAATTTCGAAAATTATCTCAGCTATTAGTAGAGATAAAGCAATAAAAATTTTACTGGTGTTATACGTAGGTCTCCAGAACTACGTATACATAATTTATTTTTCATTTTATGGCTCTGTTCGAAATTTAATATATTGAATTTTCTATCACTCTGAACAAAAATTTCGAAAATTATCTCAGCTATTAGTAGAGATAAAGCGATAAAAATTTCACTGGTGTTATACGTAGGTCTCCAGAACTACGTATGCATAATTTATTTTTCATTTTATGGCTCTGTTCGAAATTTAATATATTGAATTTTCTATCACTCTGAACAAAAATTTCGAAAATTATCTCAGCTATTAGTAGAGATAAAGCGATAAAAATTTTACTGGTGTTATACGTAGGTCTCCAGAACTACGTATGCATAATTTATTTTTCATTTTATGGCTCTGTTCGAAATTTAATATATTGAATTTTCTATCACTCTGAACAAAAATTTCGAAAATTATCTCAGCTATTAGTAGAGATAAGACAATAAAAATTTTACTGGTGTTATACGTAGGTCTCCAGAACTACGTATACATAATTTATTTTTCATTTTATGGCTCTGTTCGAAATTTAATATATTGAATTTTCTATCACTCTGAACCAAAATTTCGAAAATTATCTCAGCTATTAGTAGAGATAAAGCGATAAAAATTTTACTGGTGTTATACGTAGGTCTCCAGAACTACGTATGCATAATTTATTTTTCATTTTATGGCTCTGTTCGAAATTTAATATATTGAATTTTCTATCACTCTGAACAAAAATTTTGAAAATTATCTCAGCTATTAGTAGAGATAAAGCAATGAAAATTTTACTGGTGTTATACGTAGGTCTCCAGAACTATGTATACATAATTTATTTTTCACTTTATGGCTCTGTTCGAAATTTAATATATTGAATTTTCTATCACTCTGAACAAAAATTTCGAAAATTATATCAGCTATTAGTAGAGATAAAGCGATAAAAATTTTACTGGTGTTATACGTAGGTCTCCAGAACTACGTATGCATAATTTATTTTTCATTTTATGGCTCTGTTCGAAATTTAATATATTGAATTTTCTATCACTCTGAACAAAAATTTCGAAAATTATCTCAGCTATTAGTAGAGATAAAGCGATAAAAATTTTACTGGTGTTATACGTAGGTCTCCAGAACTACGTATACATAATTTATTTTTTATTTTATGGCTCTGTTCGAAATTTAATATATTGAATTTTCTATCACTCTGAACAAAAATTTCGAAAATTATCTCAGCTATTAGTAGAGATAAAGCGATAAAAATTTCACTGGTGTTATACGTAGGTCTCCAGAACTACGTATGCATAATTTATTTTTCATTTTATGGCTCTGTTCGAAATTTAATATATTGAATTTTCTATCACTCTGAACAAAAATTTCGAAAATTATCTCAGCTATTAGTAGAGATAAGGCAATAAAAGTTTCACTGGTGTTATACGTAGGTCTCCAGAACTACGTATACATAATTTATTTTTCATTTTATGGCTCTGTTCGAAATTTAATATATTGAATTTTCTATCACTCTGAACAAAAATTTCGAAAATTATCTCAGCTATTAGTAGAGATAAAGCGATAAAAATTTCACTGGTGTTATACGTAGGTCTCCAGAACTACGTATGCATAATTTATTTTTCATTTTATGGCTCTGTTCGAAATTTAATATATTGAATTTTCTATCACTCTGAACAAAAATTTCGAAAATTATCTCAGCTATTAGTAGAGATAAAGCAATAAAAATTTTACTGGTGTTATACGTAGGTCTCCAGAACTACGTATACATAATTTATTTTTCATTTTATGGCTCTGTTCGAAATTTAATATATTGAATTTTCTATCACTCTGAACAAAAATTTCGAAAATTATCTCAGCTATTAGTAGAGATAAAGCGATAAAAATTTTACTGGTGTTATACGTAGGTCTCCAGAACTACGTATGCATAATTTATTTTTCATTTTATGGCTCTGTTCGAAATTTAATATATTGAATTTTCTATCACTCTGAACAAAAATTTCGAAAATTATCTCAGCTATTAGTAGAGATAAAGCGATAAAAATTTTACTGGTGTTATACGTAGGTCTCCAGAACTACGTATACATAATTTATTTTTTATTTTATGGCTCTGTTCGAAATTTAATATATTGAATTTTCTATCACTCTGAACAAAAATTTCGAAAATTATCTCAGCTACTAGTAGAGATAAAGCGATAAAAATTTCACTGGTGTTATACGTAGGTCTTCAGAACTACGTATGCATAATTTATTTTTCATTTTATGGCTCTGTTCGAAATTTAATATATTGAATTTTCTATCACTCTGAACAAAAATTTCGAAAATTATCTCAGCTATTAGTAGAGATAAGGCAATAAAAATTTCACTGGTGTTATACGTAGGTCTCCAGAACTACGTATACATAATTTATTTTTCATTTTATGGCTCTGTTCGAAGTTTAATATATTGAATTTTCTATCACTCTGAACAAAAATTTCGAAAATTATCTCAGCTATTAGTAGAGATAAGGCAATAAAAATTTTACTGGTGTTAAAGTTCTGGAGACCTACGTATACATAATTTATTTTTCATTTTATGGCTCTGTTCGAAATTTAATATATTAAATTTTCTATCACTCTGAACAAAAATTTCGAAAATTATCTCAGCTATTAGTAGAGATAAAGCGATAAAAATTTTACTGGTGTTATACGTAGGTCTCCAGAACTACGTATGCATAATTTATTTTTCATTTTATGGCTCTGTTCGAAATTTAATATATTGAATTTTCTATCACTCTGAACAAAAATTTCGAAAATTATCTCAGCTATTAGTAGAGATAAAGCAATAAAAATTTTACTGGTGTTATACGTAGGTCTCCAGAACTACGTATACATAATTTATTTTTTATTTTATGGCTCTGTTCGAAATTTAATATATTGAATTTTCTATCACTCTGAACAAAAATTTCGAAAATTATCTCAGCTACTAGTAGAGATAAAGCGATAAAAATTTCACTGGTGTTATACGTAGGTCTCCAGAACTACGTATGCATAATTTATTTTTCATTTTATGGCTCTGTTCGAAATTTAATATATTGAATTTTCTATCACTCTGAACAAAAATTTCGAAAATTATCTCAGCTACTAGTAGAGATAAGGCAATAAAAATTTCACTGGTGTTATACGTAGGTCTCCAGAACTACGTATACATAATTTATTTTTCATTTTATGGCTCTGTTCGAAGTTTAATATATTGAATTTTCTATCACTCTGAACAAAAATTTCGAAAATTATCTCAGCTATTAGTAGAGATAAGGCAATAAAAATTTTACTGGTGTTAAAGTTCTGGAGACCTACGTATACATAATTTATTTTTCATTTTATGGCTCTGTTCGAAATTTAATATATTAAATTTTCTATCACTCTGAACAAAAATTTCGAAAATTATCTCAGCTATTAGTAGAGATAAAGCGATAAAAATTTTACTGGTGTTATACGTAGGTCTCCAGAACTACGTATGCATAATTTATTTTTCATTTTATGGCTCTGTTCGAAATTTAATATATTGAATTTTCTATCACTCTGAACAAAAATTTCGAAAATTATCTCAGCTATTAGTAGAGATAAAGCAATAAAAATTTTACTGGTGTTATACGTAGGTCTCCAGAACTACGTATACATAATTTATTTTTCATTTTATGGCTCTGTTTGAAATTTATTATATTGAATTTTCTATCACTTTGAACAAAAATTTCGAAAATTATCTCAGCTATTAGTAGAGATAAAGCGATAAAAATTTTACTGGTGTTATACGTAGGTCTCCAGAACTACGTATGCATAATTTATTTTTCATTTTATGGCTCTGTTCGAAATTTAATATATTGAATTTTCTATCACTCTGAACAAAAATTTCGAAAATTATCTCAGCTATTAGTAGAGATAAAGCGATAAAAATTTTACTGGTGTTATACGTAGGTCTCCAGAACTACGTATGCATAATTTATTTTTCATTTTATGGCTCTGTTCGAAATTTAATATATTGAATTTTCTATCACTCTGAACAAAAATTTCGAAAATTATCTCAGCTATTAGTAGAGATAAAGCGATAAAAATTTTACTGGTGTTATACGTAGGTCTCCAGAACTACGTATGCATAATTTATTTTTCATTTTATGGCTCTGTTCGAAATTTAATATATTGAATTTTCTATCACTCTGAACAAAAATTTCGAAAATTATCTCAGCTATTAGTAGAGATAAAGCAATAAAAATTTTACTGGTGTTATACGTAGGTCTCCAGAACTACGTATACATAATTTATTTTTCATTTTATGGCTCTGTTCGAAATTTAATATATTGAATTTTCTATCACTCTGAACAAAAATTTCGAAAATTATCTCAGCTATTAGTAGAGATAAAGCGATAAAAATTTTACTGGTGTTATACGTAGGTCTCCAGAACTACGTATGCATAATTTATTTTTCATTTTATGGCTCTGTTCGAAATTTAATATATTGAATTTTCTATCACTCTGAACAAAAATTTCGAAAATTATCTCAGCTATTAGTAGAGATAAAGCGATAAAAATTTTACTGGTGTTATACGTAGGTCTCCAGAACTACGTATACATAATTTATTTTTTATTTTATGGCTCTGTTCGAAATTTAATATATTGAATTTTCTATCACTCTGAACAAAAATTTCGAAAATTATCTCAGCTACTAGTAGAGATAAAGCGATAAAAATTTCACTGGTGTTATACGTAGGTCTTCAGAACTACGTATGCATAATTTATTTTTCATTTTATGGCTCTGTTCGAAATTTAATATATTGAATTTTCTATCACTCTGAACAAAAATTTCGAAAATTATCTCAGCTATTAGTAGAGATAAGGCAATAAAAATTTCACTGGTGTTATACGTAGGTCTCCAGAACTACGTATACATAATTTATTTTTCATTTTATGGCTCTGTTCGAAGTTTAATATATTGAATTTTCTATCACTCTGAACAAAAATTTCGAAAATTATCTCAGCTATTAGTAGAGATAAGGCAATAAAAATTTTACTGGTGTTAAAGTTCTGGAGACCTACGTATACATAATTTATTTTTCATTTTATGGCTCTGTTCGAAATTTAATATATTAAATTTTCTATCACTCTGAACAAAAATTTCGAAAATTATCTCAGCTATTAGTAGAGATAAAGCGATAAAAATTTTACTGGTGTTATACGTAGGTCTCCAGAACTACGTATGCATAATTTATTTTTCATTTTATGGCTCTGTTCGAAATTTAATATATTGAATTTTCTATCACTCTGAACAAAAATTTCGAAAATTATCTCAGCTATTAGTAGAGATAAAGCAATAAAAATTTTACTGGTGTTATACGTAGGTCTCCAGAACTACGTATACATAATTTATTTTTTATTTTATGGCTCTGTTCGAAATTTAATATATTGAATTTTCTATCACTCTGAACAAAAATTTCGAAAATTATCTCAGCTACTAGTAGAGATAAAGCGATAAAAATTTCACTGGTGTTATACGTAGGTCTCCAGAACTACGTATGCATAATTTATTTTTCATTTTATGGCTCTGTTCGAAATTTAATATATTGAATTTTCTATCACTCTGAACAAAAATTTCGAAAATTATCTCAGCTACTAGTAGAGATAAGGCAATAAAAATTTCACTGGTGTTATACGTAGGTCTCCAGAACTACGTATACATAATTTATTTTTCATTTTATGGCTCTGTTCGAAGTTTAATATATTGAATTTTCTATCACTCTGAACAAAAATTTCGAAAATTATCTCAGCTATTAGTAGAGATAAGGCAATAAAAATTTTACTGGTGTTAAAGTTCTGGAGACCTACGTATACATAATTTATTTTTCATTTTATGGCTCTGTTCGAAATTTAATATATTAAATTTTCTATCACTCTGAACAAAAATTTCGAAAATTATCTCAGCTATTAGTAGAGATAAAGCGATAAAAATTTTACTGGTGTTATACGTAGGTCTCCAGAACTACGTATGCATAATTTATTTTTCATTTTATGGCTCTGTTCGAAATTTAATATATTGAATTTTCTATCACTCTGAACAAAAATTTCGAAAATTATCTCAGCTATTAGTAGAGATAAAGCAATAAAAATTTTACTGGTGTTATACGTAGGTCTCCAGAACTACGTATACATAATTTATTTTTCATTTTATGGCTCTGTTTGAAATTTATTATATTGAATTTTCTATCACTTTGAACAAAAATTTCGAAAATTATCTCAGCTATTAGTAGAGATAAAGCGATAAAAATTTTACTGGTGTTATACGTAGGTCTCCAGAACTACGTATGCATAATTTATTTTTCATTTTATGGCTCTGTTCGAAATTTAATATATTGAATTTTCTATCACTCTGAACAAAAATTTCGAAAATTATCTCAGCTATTAGTAGAGATAAAGCGATAAAAATTTTACTGGTGTTATACGTAGGTCTCCAGAACTACGTATGCATAATTTATTTTTCATTTTATGGCTCTGTTCGAAATTTAATATATTGAATTTTCTATCACTCTGAACAAAAATTTTGAAAATTATCTCAGCTATTAGTAGAGATAAAGCAATAAAAATTTTACTGGTGTTATACGTAGGTCTCCAGAACTACGTATACATAATTTATTTTTCATTTTATGGCTCTGTTCGAAATTTAATATATTGAATTTTCTATCACTCTGAACAAAAATTTCAAAATTATCTCAGCTATTAGTAGAGATAAAGCAATAAAAATTTTACTGGTGTTATACGTAGGTCTCCAGAACTACGTATACATAATTTATTTTTCATTTTATGGCTCTGTTCGAAATTTAATATATTGAATTTTCTATCACTCTGAACAAAAATTTCGAAAATTATATCAGCTATTAGTAGAGATAAAGCGATAAAAATTTGCTGGTGTTATACGTAGGTCTCCAGAACTACGTATGCATAATTTATTTTTCATTTTATGGCTCTGTTCGAAATTTAATATATTGAATTTTCTATCACTCTGAACAAAAATTTCGAAAATTATCTCAGCTATTAGTAGAGATAAAGCGATAAAAATTTTACTGGTGTTATACGTAGGTCTCCAGAACTACGTATACATAATTTATTTTTTATTTTATGGCTCTGTTCAAAATTTAATATATTGAATTTTCTATCACTCTGAACAAAAATTTCGAAAATTATCTCAGCTATTAGTAGAGATAAAGCGATAAAAATTTCACTGGTGTTATACGTAGGTCTCCAGAACTACGTATGCATAATTTATTTTTCATTTTATGGCTCTGTTCGAAATTTAATATATTGAATTTTCTATCACTCTGAACAAAAATTTCGAAAATTATCTCAGCTATTAGTAGAGATAAGGCAATAAAAATTTCACTGGTGTTATACGTAGGTCTCCAGAACTACGTATACATAATTTATTTTTCATTTTATGGCTCTGTTCGAAATTTAATATATTGAATTTTCTATCAATCTGAACAAAAATTTCGAAAATTATCTCAGCTATTAGTAGAGATAAAGCGATAAAAATTTCACTGGTGTTATACGTAGGTCTCCAGAACTACGTATACATGATTTATTTCTCATTTTATGGCTCTGTTCGAAATTTAATATATTGAATTTTCTATCACTCTGAACAAAAATTTTGAAAATTATCTCAGCTATTAGTAGAGATAAAGCAATAAAAATTTTACTGGTGTTATACGTAGGTCTCCAGAACTACGTATACATAATTTATTTTTCATTTTATGGCTCTGTTCGAAATTTAATATATTGAATTTTCTATCACTCTGAACAAAAATTTCGAAAATTATCTCAGCTATTAGTAGAAATAAGGCAATAAAAATTTCACTGGTGTTATACGTAGGTCTCCAGAACTACGTATACATAATTTATTTTTCATTTTATGGCTCTGTTCGAAATTTAATATATTGAATTTTCTATCACTCTGAACAAAAATTTCGAAAATTATCTCAGCTATTAGTAGAGATAAAGCGATAAAAATTTCACTGGTGTTATACGTAGGTCTCCAGAACTACGTATGCATAATTTATTTTTCATTTTATGGCTCTGTTCGAAATTTAATATATTGAATTTTCTATCACTCTGAACAAAAATTTCGAAAATTATCTCAGCTATTAGTAGAGATAAAGCAATAAAAATTTTACTGGTGTTATACGTAGGTCTCCAGAACTACGTATACATAATTTATTTTTCATTTTATGGCTCTGTTCGAAATTTAATATATTGAATTTTCTATCACTCTGAACAAAAATTTCGAAAATTATCTCAGCTACTAGTAGAGATAAAGCGATAAAAATTTTACTGGTGTTATACGTAGGTCTCCAGAACTACGTATGCATAATTTATTTTTCATTTTATGGCTCTGTTCGAAATTTATTATATTGAATTTTCTATCACTCTGAACAAAAATTTCGAAAATTATCTTAGCTATTAGTAGAGATAAAGCGATAAAAATTTTACTGGTGTTATACGTAGGTCTCCAGAACTACGTATGCATAATTTATTTTTCATTTTATGGCTCTGTTCGAAATTTAATATATTGAATTTTCTATCACTCTGAACAAAAATTTTGAAAATTATCTCAGCTATTAGTAGAGATAAAGCAATAAAAATTTTACTGGTGTTATACGTAGGTCTCCAGAACTACGTATACATAATTTATATTTCATTTTATGGCTCTGTTCGAAATTTAATATATTGAATTTTCTATCACTCTGAACAAAAATTTCGAAAATTATCTCAGCAATTAGTAGAGATAAAGCGATAAAAATTTTACTGGTGTTATACGTAGGTCTCCAGAACTACGTATGCATAATTTATTTTTCATTTTATGGCTCTGTTCGAAATTTAATATATTGAATTTTCTATCACTCTGAACAAAAATTTCGAAAATTATCTCAGCTATTAGTAGAGATAAAGCGATAAAAATTTCACTGGTGTTATACGTAGGTCTCCAGAACTACGTATGCATAATTTATTTTTCATTTTATGGCTCTGTTCAAAGTTTAATATATTGAATTTTCTATCACTCTGAACAAAAATTTTGAAAATTATCTCAGCTATTAGTAGAGATAAAGCAATAAAAATTTTACTGGTGTTATACGTAGGTCTCCAGAACTACGTATACATAATTTATTTTTCATTTTATGGCTCTGTTCGACATTTAATATATTGAATTTTCTATCACTCTGAACAAAAATTTCGAAAATTATCTCAGCTATTAGTAGAGATAAAGCGATAAAAATTTTACTGGTGTTATACGTAGGTCTCCAGAACTACGTATGCATAATTTATTTTTCATTTTATGGCTCTGTTCGAAATTTAATATATTGAATTTTCTATCACTCTGAACAAAAATTTCGAAAATTATTTCAGCTATTAGTAGAGATAAAGCGATAAAAATTTCACTGGTGTTATACGTAGGTCTCCAGAACTACGTATGCATAATTTATTTTTCATTTTATGGCTCTGTTCGAAATTTAATATATTGAATTTTCTATCACTCTGAACAAAAATTTTGAAAATTATCTCAGCTATTAGTAGAGATAAAGCAATAAAAATTTTACTGGTGTTATACTTAGGTCTCCAGAACTACGTATACATAATTTATTTTTCATTTTATGGCTCTGTTCGAAATTTAATATATTGAATTTTCTATCACTCTGAACAAAAATTTCGAAAATTATCTCAGCTATTAGTAGAGGTAAAGCGATAAAAATTTCACTGGTGTTATACGTAGGTCTCCAGAACTACGTATGCATAATTTATTTTTCATTTTATGGCTCTGTTCGAAATTTAATATATTGAATTTTCTATCACTCTGAACAAAAATTTTGAAAATTATCTCAGCTATTAGTAGAGATAAAGCAATAAAAATTTTACTGGTGTTATACGTAGGTCTCCAGAACTACGTATACATAATTTATTTTTCATTTTATGGCTCTGTTCGAAATTTAATATATTGAATTTTCTATCACTCTGAACAAAAATTTCGAAAATTATCTCAGCTATTAGTAGAGATAAAGCGATAAAAATTTTACTGGTGTTATACGTAGGTCTCCAGAACTACGTATGCATAATTTATTTTTCATTTTATGGCTCTGTTCGAAATTTAATATATTGAATTTTCTATCACTCTGAACAAAAATTTTGAAAATTATCTCAGCTATTAGTAGAGATAAAGCAATAAAAATTTTACTGGTGTTATACGTAGGTCTCCAGAACTACGTATACATAATTTATTTTTCATTTTATGGCTCTGTTCGACATTTAATATATTGAATTTTCTATCACTCTGAACAAAAATTTCGAAAATTATCTCAGCTATTAGTAGAGATAAAGCGATAAAAATTTTACTGGTGTTATACGTAGGTCTCCAGAACTACGTATATATAATTTATTTTTCATTTTATGGCTCTGTTCGAAATTTAATGTATTGAATTTTCTATCACTCTGAACAAAAATTTCGAAAATTATCTCAGCTATTAGTAGAGATAAGGCAATAAAAATTTCACTGGTGTTATACGTAGGTCTCCAGAACTACGTATATATAATTTATTTTTCATTTTATGGCTCTGTTCGAAATTTAATGTATTGAATTTTCTATCACTCTGAACAAAAATTTCGAAAATTATCTCAGCTATTAGTAGAGATAAGGCAATAAAAATTTCACTGGTGTTATACGTAGGTCTCCAGAACTACGTATACATAATTTATTTTTCATTTTATGGCTCTGTTCAAAATTTAATATATTGAATTTTCTATCACTCTGAACAAAAATTTCGAAAATTATCTCAGCTATTAGTAGAGATAAAGCGATAAAAATTTCACTGGTGTTATACGTAGGTCTCCAGAACTACGTATGCATAATTTATTTTTCATTTTATGGCTTTGTTCGAAATTTAATATATTGAATTTTCTATCACCCTGAACAAAAATTTTGAAAATTATCTCAGCTATTAGTAGAGATAAAGCAATAAAAATTTTACTGGTGTTATACGTAGGTCTCCAGAACTACGTATACATAATTTATTTTTCATTTTATGGCTCTGTTCGACATTTAATATATTGAATTTTCTATCACTCTGAACAAAAATTTCGAAAATTATCTCAGCTATTAGTAGAGATAAAGCGATAAAAATTTTACTGGTGTTATACGTAGGTCTCCAAAACTACGTATGCATAATTTATTTTTCATTTTATGGCTCTGTTCGAAATTTAATGTATTGAATTTTCTATCACTCTGAACAAAAATTTCGAAAATTATCTCAGCTATTAGTAGAGATAAAGCGATAAAAATTTTACTGGTGTTATACGTAGGTCTCCAGAACTACGTATGCATAATTTTTCATTTTATGGCTCTGTTCGAAATTTAATATATTGAATTTTCTATCACTCTGAACAAAAATTTCGAAAATTATCTCAGCTATTAGTAGAGATAAAGCGATAAAAATTTTACTGGTGTTATACGTAGGTCTCCAGAACTACGTATACATAATTTATTTTTCATTTTATGGCTCTGTTCGAAATTTAATATATTGAATTTTCTATCACTCTGAACAAAAATTTCGAAAATTGTCTCAGCTATTAGTAGAGATAAAGCGATAAAAATTTTACTGGTGTTATACGTAGGTCTCCAGAACTACGTATACATAATTTATTTTTCATTTTATGGCTCTGTTCGAAATTTAATATATTGAATTTTCTATCACTCTGAACAAAAATTTCGAAAATTATCTCAGCTATTAGTAGAGATAAAGCGATAAAAATTTCACTGGTGTTATACGTAGGTCTTCAGAACTACGTATGCATAATTTATTTTTCATTTTATGGCTCTGTTCGAAATTTAATATATTGAATTTTCTATCACTCTGAACAAAAATTTTGAAAATTATCTCAGCTATTAGTAGAGATAAAGCAATAAAAATTTTACTGGTGTTATACGTAGGTCTCCAGAACTACGTATACATAATTTATTTTTCATTTTATGGCTCTGTTCGAAATTTAATATATTGAATTTTCTATCACTCTGAACAAAAATTTCGAAAATTATCTCAGCTATTAGTAGAGATAAAGCGATAAAAATTTTACTGGTGTTATACGTAGGTCTCCAGAACTACGTATGCATAATTTATTTTTCATTTTATGGCTCTGTTCGAAATTTAATATATTGAATTTTCTATCAATCTGAACAAAAATTTCGAAAATTATCTCAGCTATTAGTAGAGATAAAGCGATAAAAATTTTACTGGTGTTATACGTAGGTCTCCAGAACTACGTATACATAATTTATTTTTCATTTTATGGCTCTGTTCGAAATTTAATATATTGAATTTTCTATCACTCTGAACAAAAATTTCGAAAATTATCTCAGCTATTAGTAGAGATAAAGCGATAAAAATTTTACTGGTGTTATACGTAGGTCTCCAGAACTACGTATACATAATTTATTTTTCATTTTATGGCTCTGTTCGAAATTTAATATATTGAATTTTCTATCACTCTGAACAAAAATTTCGAAAATTATCTCAGCTATTAGTAGAGATAAAGCGATAAAAATTTCACTGGTGTTATACGTAGGTCTCCAGAACTACGTATGCATAATTTATTTTTCATTTTATGGCTCTGTTCGAAATTTAATATATTGAATTTTCTATCACTCTGAACAAAAATTTCGAAAATTATCTCAGCTATTAGTAGAGATAAAGCAATAAAAATTTTACTGGTGTTATACGTAGGTCTCCAGAACTACGTATGCATAATTTATTTTTCATTTTATGGCTCTGTTCGAAATTTAATATATTGAATTTTCTATCACTCTGAACAAAAATTTTGAAAATTATCTCAGCTATTAGTAGAGATAAAGCAATAAAAATTTTACTGGTGTCATACGTAGGTCTCCAGAACTACGTATACATAATTTATTTTTCATTTTATGGCTCTGTTCGAAATTTAATATATTGAATTTTCTATCACTCTGAACAAAAATTTTGAAAATTATCTCAGCTATTAGTAGAGATAAAGCAATAAAAATTTTACTGGTGTTATACGTAGGTCTCCAGAACTACGTATGCATAATTTATTTTTCATTTTATGGCTCTGTTCGAAATTTAATATATTGAATTTTCTATCACTCTGAACAAAAATTTTGAAAATTATCTCAGCTATTAGTAGAGATAAAGCAATAAAAATTTTACTGGTGTTATACGTAGATCTCCAGAACTACGTATACATAATTTATTTTTTATTTTATGGCTCTGTTTGAAATTTAATATATTGAATTTTCTATCACTCTGAACAAAAATTTCGAAAATTATCTCAGCTATTAGTAGAGATAAAGCGATAAAAATTTCACTGGTGTTATACGTAGGTCTCCAGAACTACGTATACATAATTTATTTTTCATTTTATGGCTCTGTTCGAAATTTAATATATTGAATTTTCTATCACTCTGAACAAAAATTTTGAAAATTATCTCAGCTATTAGTAGAGATAAAGCAAAAAAAATTTTACTGGTGTTATACGTAGATCTCCAGAACTACGTATACATAATTTATTTTTTATTTTATGGCTCTGTTTGAAATTTAATATATTGAATTTTCTATCACTCTGAACAAAAATTTCGAAAATTATCTCAGCTATTAGTAGAGATAAAGCGATAAAAATTTCACTGGTGTTATACGTAGGTCTCCAGAACTACGTATACATAATTTATTTTTTATTTTATGGCTCTGTTTGAAATTTAATATATTGAATTTTCTATCACTCTGAACAAAAATTTCGAAAATTATCTCAGCTATTAGTAGAGATAAAGCGATAAAAATTTCACTGGTGTTATACGTAGGTCTCCAGAACTACGTATACATAATTTATTTTTCATTTTATGGCTCTGTTCGAAATTTAATATATTGAATTTTCTATCACTCTGAACAAAAATTTTGAAAATTATCTCAGCTATTAGTAGAGATAAAGCAATAAAAATTTTACTGGTGTTATACGTAGGTCTCCAGAACTACGTATACATAATTTATTTTTCATTTTATGGCTCTGTTCGAAATTTAATATATTGAATTTTCTATCACTCTGAACAAAAATTTCGAAAATTATCTCAGCTATTAGTAGAGATAAAGCGATAAAAATTTTACTGGTGTTATACGTAGGTCTCGAGAACTACGTATGCATAATTTATTTTTCATTTTATGGCTCTGTTCGAAATTTAATATATTGAATTTTCTATCACTCTGAACAAAAATTTCGAAAATTATCTCAGCTATTAGTAGAGATAAAGCGATAAAAATTTTACTGGTGTTATACGTAGGTCTCCAGAACTACGTATACATAATTTATTTTTCATTTTATGGCTCTGTTCGAAATTTAATATATTGAATTTTCAATCACTCTGAACAAAAATTTCGAAAATTATCTCAGCTATTAGTAGAGATAAAGCGATAAAAATTTTACTGGTGTTATACGTAGGTCTCCAGAACTACGTATACATAATTTATTTTTCATTTTATGGCTCTGTTCGAAATTTAATATATTGAATTTTCTATCACTCTGAACAAAAATTTCGAAAATTATCTCAGCTATTAGTAGAGATAAAGCGATAAAAATTTCACTGGTGTTATACGTAGGTCTCCAGAACTACGTATGCATAATTTATTTTCATTTTATGGCTCTGTTCGAAATTTAATATATTGAATTTTCTATCACTCTGAACAAAAATTTTGAAAATTATCTCAGCTATTAGTAGAGATAAAGCAATAAAAATTTTACTGGTGTTATACGTAGGTCTCCAAAACTACGTATACATAATTTATTTTTCATTTTATGGCTCTGTTCGAAATTTAATATATTGAATTTTCTATCACTCTGAACAAAACTTTCGAAAATTATCTCAGCTATTAGTAGAGATAAAGCGATAAAAATTTCACTGGTGTTATACGTAGGTCTCCAGAACTACGTATGCATAATTTATTTTTCATTTTATGGCTCTGTTCGAAATTTAATATATTGAATTTTCTATCACTCTGAACAAAAATTTCGAAAATTATCTCAGCTATTAGTAGAGATAAAGCAATAAAAATTTTACTGGTGTTATACGTAGGTCTCCAGAACTACGTATACATAATTTATTTTTCATTTTTAGGCTCTGTTCGAAATTTAATATATTGAATTTTCTATCACTCTGAACAAAAATTTTGAAAATTATCTCAGCTATTAGTAGAGATAAAGCAATAAAAATTTTACTGGTGTTATACGTAGGTCTCCAGAACTACGTATGCATAATTTATTTTTCATTTTATGGCTCTGTTCGAAATTTAATATATTGAATTTTCTATCACTCTGAACAAAAATTTTGAAAATTATCTCAGCTATTAGTAGAGATAAAGCAATAAAAATTTTTCTGGTGTTATACGTAGGTCTCCAGAACTACGTATACATAATTTATTTTTCATTTTATGGCTCTGTTCGAAATTTAATATATTGAATTTTCTGTCACTCTGAACAAAAATTTTGAAAATTATCTCAGCTATTAGTAGAGATAAAGCAATAAAAATTTTACTGGTGTTATACGTAGGTCTCCAGAACTACGTATGCATAATTTATTTTTCATTTTATGGCTCTGTTCGAAATTTAATATATTGAATTTTCTATCACTCTGAACAAAAATTTTGAAAATTATCTCAGCTATTAGTAGAGATAAAGCAATAAAAATTTTACTGGTGTTATACGTAGGTCTCCAGAACTACGTATACATAATTTATTTTTTATTTTATGGCTCTGTTTGAAATTTAATATATTGAATTTTCTATCACTCTGAACAAAAATTTCGAAAATTATCTCAGCTATTAGTAGAGATAAAGCGATAAAAATTTCACTGGTGTTATACGTAGGTCTCCAGAACTACGTATGCATAATTTATTTTTCATTTTATGGCTCTGTTCGAAATTTAATACATTGAATTTTCTATCACTCTGAACAAAAATTTTGAAAATTATCTCAGCTATTAGTAGAGATAAAGCAATAAAAATTTTACTGGTGTTATACGTAGGTCTCCAGAACTACGTATACATAATTTATTTTTCATTTTATGGCTCTGTTCGAAATTTAATATATTAAATTTTCTATCACTCTGAACAAAAATTTCGAAAATTATCTCAGCTATTAGTAGAGATAAAGCGATAAAAATTTTACTGGTGTTATACGTAGGTCTCCAGAACTACGTATGCATAATTTATTTTTCATTTTATGGCTCTGTTCGAAATTTAATATATTGAATTTTCTATCACTCTGAACAAAAATTTCGAAAATTATCTCAGCTATTAGTAGAGATAAGGCAATAAAAATTTTACTGGTGTTATACGTAGGTCTCCAGAACTACGTATGCATAATTTATTTTTCATTTTATGGCTCTGTTCGAAATTTAATATATTGAATTTTCTATCACTCTGAACAAAAATTTCGAAAATTATCTCAGCTATTAGTAGAGATAAGGCAATAAAAATTTCACTGGTGTTATACGTAGGTCTCCAGAACTACGTATGCATAATTTATTTTTCATTTTATGGCTCTGTTCGAAATTTAATATATTGAATTTTCTATCACTCTGAACAAAAATTTTGAAAATTATCTCAGCTATTAGTAGAGATAAAGCGATAAAAATTTTACTGGTGTTATACGTAGGTCTCCAGAACTACGTATACATAATTTATTTTTCATTTTATGGCTCTGTTCGAAATTTAATATATTGAATTTTCTATCACTCTGAACAAAAATTTCGAAAATTATCTCAGCTATTAGTAGAGATAAAGCGATAAAAATTTTACTGGTGTTATACGTAGGTCTCCAGAACTACGTATGCATAATTTATTTTTCATTTTATGGCTCTGTTCGAAATTTAATATATTGAATTTTCTATCACTCTGAACAAAAATTTTGAAAATTATCTCAGCTATTAGTAGAGATAAAGCAATAAAAATTTTACTGGTGTTATACGTAGGTCTCCAGAACTACGTATACATAATTTATTTTTCATTTTATGGCTCTGTTCGAAATTTAATATATTGAATTTTCTATCACTCTGAACAAAAATTTCGAAAATTATCTCAGCTATTAGTAGAGATAAAGCGATAAAAATTTTACTGGTGTTATACGTAGGTCTCCAGAACTACGTATACATAATTTATTTTTCATTTTATGGCTCTGTTCAAAATTTAATATATTGAATTTTCTATCACTCTGAACAAAAATTTCGAAAATTATCTCAGCTATTAGTAGAGATAAAGCGATAAAAATTTTACTGGTGTTATACGTAGGTCTCCAGAACTACGTATACATAATTTATTTTTCATTTTATGGCTCTGTTCGAAATTTAATATATTGAATTTTCTATCACTCTGAACAAAAATTTCGAAAATTATCTCAGCTATTAGTAGAGATAAAGCGATAAAAATTTTACTGGTGTTATACGTAGGTCTCCAGAACTACGTATGCATAATTTATTTTTCATTTTATGGCTCTGTTCGAAATTTAATATATTGAATTTTCTATCACTCTGAACAAAAATTTTGAAAATTATCTCAGCTATTAGTAGAGATAAAGCGATAAAAATTTTACTGGTGTTATACGTAGGTCTCCAGAACTACGTATACATAATTTATTTTTAATTTTATGGCTCTGTTCGAAATTTAATATATTGAATTTTCTATCACTCTGAACAAAAATTTCGAAAATTATCTCAGCTATTAGTAGAGATAAAGCGATAAAAATTTTACTGGTGTTATACGTAGGTCTCCAGAACTACGTATACATAATTTATTTTTCATTTTATGGCTCTGTTCGAAATTTAATACATTGAATTTTCTATCACTCTGAACAAAAATTTTGAAAATTATCTCAGCTATTAGTAGAGATAAAGCAATAAAAATTTTACTGGTGTTATACGTAGGTCTCCAGAACTACGTATACATAATTTATTTTTCATTTTATGGCTCTGTTCGAAATTTAATATATTAAATTTTCTATCACTCTGAACAAAAATTTCGAAAATTATCTCAGCTATTAGTAGAGATAAAGCGATAAAAATTTTACTGGTGTTATACGTAGGTCTCCAGAACTACGTATGCATAATTTATTTTTCATTTTATGGCTCTGTTCGAAATTTAATATATTGAATTTTCTATCACTCTGAACAAAAATTTTGAAAATTATCTCAGCTATTAGTAGAGATAAAGCGATAAAAATTTTACTGGTGTTATACGTAGGTCTCCAGAACTACGTATACATAATTTATTTTTCATTTTATGGCTCTGTTCGAAATTTAATATATTGAATTTTCTATCACTCTGAACAAAAATTTCGAAAATTATCTCAGCTATTAGTAGAGATAAAGCGATAAAAATTTTACTGGTGTTATACGTAGGTCTCCAGAACTACGTATACATAATTTATTTTTCATTTTATGGCTCTGTTCGAAATTTAATATATTGAATTTTCTATCACTCTGAACAAAAATTTCGAAAATTATCTCAGCTATTAGTAGAGATAAAGCGATAAAAATTTTACTGGTGTTATACGTAGGTCTCCAGAACTACGTATACATAATTTATTTTTCATTTTATGGCTCTGTTCGAAATTTAATATATTGAATTTTCTATCACTCTGAACAAAAATTTCGAAAATTATCTCAGCTATTAGTAGAGATAAAGCGATAAAAATTTTACTGGTGTTATACGTAGGTCTCCAGAACTACGTATGCATAATTTATTTTTCATTTTATGGCTCTGTTCGAAATTTAATATATTGAATTTTCTATCACTCTGAACAAAAATTTTGAAAATTATCTCAGCTATTAGTAGAGATAAAGCAATAAAAATTTTACTGGTGTTATACGTAGGTCTCCAGAACTACGTATACATAATTTATTTTTCATTTTATGGCTCTGTTCGAAATTTAATATATTGAATTTTCTATCACTCTGAACAAAAATTTCGAAAATTATCTCAGCTATTAGTAGAGATAAAGCGATAAAAATTTCACTGGTGTTATACGTAGGTCTCCAGAACTACGTATGCATAATTTATTTTTCATTTTATGGCTCTGTTCGAAATTTAATACATTGAATTTTCTATCACTCTGAACAAAAATTTTGAAAATTATCTCAGCTATTAGTAGAGATAAAGCAATAAAAATTTTACTGGTGTTATACGTAGGTCTCCAGAACTACGTATACATAATTTATTTTTCATTTTATGGCTCTGTTCGAAATTTAATATATTAAATTTTCTATCACTCTGAACAAAAATTTCGAAAATTATCTCAGCTATTAGTAGAGATAAAGCGATAAAAATTTTACTGGTGTTATACGTAGGTCTCCAGAACTACGTATGCATAATTTATTTTTCATTTTATGGCTCTGTTCGAAATTTAATATATTGAATTTTCTATCACTCTGAACAAAAATTTCGAAAATTATCTCAGCTATTAGTAGAGATAAGGCAATAAAAATTTTACTGGTGTTATACGTAGGTCTCCAGAACTACGTATGCATAATTTATTTTTCATTTTATGGCTCTGTTCGAAATTTAATATATTGAATTTTCTATCACTCTGAACAAAAATTTCGAAAATTATCTCAGCTATTAGTAGAGATAAGGCAATAAAAATTTCACTGGTGTTATACGTAGGTCTCCAGAACTACGTATGCATAATTTATTTTTCATTTTATGGCTCTGTTCGAAATTTAATATATTGAATTTTCTATCACTCTGAACAAAAATTTTGAAAATTATCTCAGCTATTAGTAGAGATAAAGCGATAAAAATTTTACTGGTGTTATACGTAGGTCTCCAGAACTACGTATACATAATTTATTTTTCATTTTATGGCTCTGTTCGAAATTTAATATATTGAATTTTCTATCACTCTGAACAAAAATTTCGAAAATTATCTCAGCTATTAGTAGAGATAAAGCGATAAAAATTTTACTGGTGTTATACGTAGGTCTCCAGAACTACGTATGCATAATTTATTTTTCATTTTATGGCTCTGTTCGAAATTTAATATATTGAATTTTCTATCACTCTGAACAAAAATTTTGAAAATTATCTCAGCTATTAGTAGAGATAAAGCGATAAAAATTTTACTGGTGTTATACGTAGGTCTCCAGAACTACGTATACATAATTTATTTTTCATTTTATGGCTCTGTTCGAAATTTAATATATTGAATTTTCTATCACTCTGAACAAAAATTTCGAAAATTATCTCAGCTATTAGTAGAGATAAAGCGATAAAAATTTTACTGGTGTTATACGTAGGTCTCCAGAACTACGTATACATAATTTATTTTTCATTTTATGGCTCTGTTCGAAATTTAATATATTGAATTTTCTATCACTCTGAACAAAAATTTCGAAAATTATCTCAGCTATTAGTAGAGATAAAGCGATAAAAATTTTACTGGTGTTATACGTAGGTCTCCAGAACTACGTATACATAATTTATTTTTCATTTTATGGCTCTGTTCGAAATTTAATATATTGAATTTTCTATCACTCTGAACAAAAATTTCGAAAATTATCTCAGCTATTAGTAGAGATAAAGCGATAAAAATTTTACTGGTGTTATACGTAGGTCTTCAGAACTACGTATGCATAATTTATTTTTCATTTTATGGCTCTGTTCGAAATTTAATATATTGAATTTTCTATCACTCTGAACAAAAATTTTGAAAATTATCTCAGCTATTAGTAGAGATAAAGCAATAAAAATTTTACTGGTGTTATACGTAGGTCTCCAGAACTACGTATACATAATTTATTTTTCATTTTATGGCTCTGTTCGAAATTTAATATATTGAATTTTCTATCACTCTGAACAAAAATTTCGAAAATTATCTCAGCTATTAGTAGAGATAAAGCGATAAAAAATTTACTGGTGTTATACGTAGGTCTCCAGAACTATTTTTCATTTTATGTCTCTGTTCGAAATTTAATATATTGAATTTTCTATCACTCTGAACAAAAATTTCGAAAATTATCTCAGCTATTAGTAGAGATAAAGCGATAAAAATTTCACTGGTGTTATACGTAGGTCTCCAGAACTACGTATACATAATTTATTTTTCATTTTATGGCTCTGTTCGAAATTTAATATATTGAATTTTCTATCACTCTGAACAAAAATTTCGAAAATTATCTCAGCTATTAGTAGAGATAAAGCGATAAAAATTTTACTGGTGTTATCCGTAGGTCTCCAGAACTACGTATGCATAATTTATTTTTCATTTTATGGCTCTGTTCGAAATTTAATATATTGAATTTTCTATCACTCTGAACAAAAATTTTGAAAATTATCTCAGCTATTAGTAGAGATAAAGCAATAAAAATTTTACTGGTGTTATACGTAGGTCTCCAGAACTACGTATACATAATTTATTTTTCATTTTATGGCTCTGTTCGAAATTTAATATATTGAATTTTCTATCACTCTGAACAAAAATTTCGAAAATTATCTCAGCTATTAGTAGAGATAAAGCGATAAAAATTTTACTGGTGTTATACGTAGGTCTCCAGAACTACGTATGCATAATTTATTTTTCATTTTATGGCTCTGTTCGAAATTTAATATATTGAATTTTCTATCACTCTGAACAAAAATTTCGAAAATTATCTCAGCTATTAGTAAAGATAAAGCGATAAAAATTTCACTGGTGTTATACGTAGGTCTCCAGAACTACGTATGCATAATTTATTTTTTATTTTATGGCTCTGTTCGAAATTTAATATATTGAATTTTCTATCACTCTGAACAAAAATTTTGAAAATTATCTCAGCTATTAGTAGAGATAAAGCAATAAAAATTTTACTGGTGTTATACGTAGGTCTCCAGAACTACGTATACATAATTTATTTTTCATTTTATGGCTCTGTTCGAAATTTAATATATTGAATTTTCTATCACTCTGAACATAAATTTCGAAAATTATCTCAGCTATTAGTAGAGATAAAGCGATAAAAATTTTACTGGTGTTATACGTAGGTCTCCAGAACTACGTATGCATAATTTATTTTTCATTTTATGGCTCTGTTCGAAATTTAATATATTGAATTTTCTATCACTCTGAACAAAAATTTCGAAAATTATCTCAGCTATTAGTAGAGATAAAGCGATAAAAATTTTAATGGTGTTATACGTAGGTCTCCAGAACTACGTATACATAATTTATTTTTCATTTTATGGCTCTGTTCGAAATTTAATATATTGAATTTTCTATCACTCTGAACAAAAATTTCGAAAATTATCTCAGCTATTAGTAGAGATAAAGCGATAAAAATTTTACTGGTGTTATACGTAGGTCTCCAGAACTACGTATACATAATTTATTTTTCATTTTATGTCTCTGTTCGAAATTTAATATATTGAATTTTCTATCACTCTGAACAAAAATTTCGAAAATTATCTCAGCTATTAGTAGAGATAAAGCGATAAAAATTTCACTGGTGTTATACGTAGGTCTCCAGAACTACGTATGCATAATTTATTTTTCATTTTATGGCTCTGTTCGAAATTTAATATATTGAATTTTCTATCACTCTGAACAAAAATTTTGAAAATTATCTCAGCTATTAGTAGAGATAAAGCAATAAAAATTTTACTGGTGTTATACGTAGGTCTCCAGAACTACGTATACATAATTTATTTTTCATTTTATGGCTCTGTTCGAAATTTAATATATTGAATTTTCTATCACTCTGAACAAAAATTTCGAAAATTATCTCAGTTATTAGTAGAGATAAAGCGATAAAAATTTCACTGGTGTTATACGTAGGTCTCCAGAACTACGTATGCATAATTTATTTTTCATTTTATGGCTCTGTTCGAAATTTAATACATTGAATTTTCTATCACTCTGAACAAAAATTTTGAAAATTATCTCAGCTATTAGTAGAGATAAAGCAATAAAAATTTTACTGGTGTTATACGTAGGTCTCCAGAACTACGTATACATAATTTATTTTTCATTTTATGGCTCTGTTCGAAATTTAATATATTAAATTTTCTATCACTCTGAACAAAAATTTCGAAAATTATCTCAGCTATTAGTAGAGATAAAGCGATAAAAATTTTACTGGTGTTATACGTAGGTCTCCAGAACTACGTATGCATAATTTATTTTTCATTTTATGGCTCTGTTCGAAATTTAATATATTGAATTTTCTATCACTCTGAACAAAAATTTCGAAAATTATCTCAGCTATTAGTAGAGATAAGGCAATAAAAATTTTACTGGTGTTATACGTAGGTCTCCAGAACTACGTATGCATAATTTATTTTTCATTTTATGGCTCTGTTCGAAATTTAATATATTGAATTTTCTATCACTCTGAACAAAAATTTCGAAAATTATCTCAGCTATTAGTAGAGATAAGGCAATAAAAATTTCACTGGTGTTATACGTAGGTCTCCAGAACTACGTATGCATAATTTATTTTTCATTTTATGGCTCTGTTCGAAATTTAATATATTGAATTTTCTATCACTCTGAACAAAAATTTTGAAAATTATCTCAGCTATTAGTAGAGATAAAGCGATAAAAATTTTACTGGTGTTATACGTAGGTCTCCAGAACTACGTATACATAATTTATTTTTCATTTTATGGCTCTGTTCGAAATTTAATATATTGAATTTTCTATCACTCTGAACAAAAATTTCGAAAATTATCTCAGCTATTAGTAGAGATAAAGCGATAAAAATTTTACTGGTGTTATACGTAGGTCTCCAGAACTACGTATGCATAATTTATTTTTCATTTTATGGCTCTGTTCGAAATTTAATATATTGAATTTTCTATCACTCTGAACAAAAATTTTGAAAATTATCTCAGCTATTAGTAGAGATAAAGCGATAAAAATTTTACTGGTGTTGTACGTAGGTCTCCAGAACTACGTATACATAATTTATTTTTCATTTTATGGCTCTGTTCGAAATTTAATATATTGAATTTTCTATCACTCTGAACAAAAATTTCGAAAATTATCTCAGCTATTAGTAGAGATAAAGCGATAAAAATTTTACTGGTGTTATACGTAGGTCTCCAGAACTACGTATACATAATTTATTTTTCATTTTATGGCTCTGTTCGAAATTTAATATATTGAATTTTCTATCACTCTGAACAAAAATTTCGAAAATTATCTCAGCTATTAGTAGAGATAAAGCGATAAAAATTTTACTGGTGTTATACGTAGGTCTCCAGAACTACGTATACATAATTTATTTTTCATTTTATGGCTCTGTTCGAAATTTAATATATTGAATTTTCTATCACTCTGAACAAAAATTTCGAAAATTATCTCAGCTATTAGTAGAGATAAAGCGATAAAAATTTTACTGGTGTTATACGTAGGTCTCCAGAACTACGTATGCATAATTTATTTTTCATTTTATGGCTCTGTTCGAAATTTAATATATTGAATTTTCTATCACTCTGAACAAAAATTTTGAAAATTATCTCAGCTATTAGTAGAGATAAAGCAATAAAAATTTTACTGGTGTTATACGTAGGTCTCCAGAACTACGTATACATAATTTATTTTTCATTTTATGGCTCTGTTCGAAATTTAATATATTGAATTTTCTATCACTCTGAACAAAAATTTCGAAAATTATCTCAGCTATTAGTAGAGATAAAGCGATAAAAAATTTACTGGTGTTATACGTAGGTCTCCAGAACTATTTTTCATTTTATGTCTCTGTTCGAAATTTAATATATTGAATTTTCTATCACTCTGAACAAAAATTTCGAAAATTATCTCAGCTATTAGTAGAGATAAAGCGATAAAAATTTCACTGGTGTTATACGTAGGTCTCCAGAACTACGTATGCATAATTTATTTTTCATTTTATGGCTCTGTTCGAAATTTAATATATTGAATTTTCTATCACTCTGAACAAAAATTTCGAAAATTATCTCAGCTATTAGTAGAGATAAAGCGATAAAAATTTTACTGGTGTTATCCGTAGGTCTCCAGAACTACGTATGCATAATTTATTTTTCATTTTATGGCTCTGTTCGAAATTTAATATATTGAATTTTCTATCACTCTGAACAAAAATTTTGAAAATTATCTCAGCTATTAGTAGAGATAAAGCAATAAAAATTTTACTGGTGTTATACGTAGGTCTCCAGAACTACGTATACATAATTTATTTTTCATTTTATGGCTCTGTTCGAAATTTAATATATTGAATTTTCTATCACTCTGAACAAAAATTTCGAAAATTATCTCAGCTATTAGTAGAGATAAAGCGATAAAAATTTTACTGGTGTTATACGTAGGTCTCCAGAACTACGTATGCATAATTTATTTTTCATTTTATGGCTCTGTTCGAAATTTAATATATTGAATTTTCTATCACTCTGAACAAAAATTTCGAAAATTATCTCAGCTATTAGTAAAGATAAAGCGATAAAAATTTCACTGGTGTTATACGTAGGTCTCCAGAACTACGTATGCATAATTTATTTTTTATTTTATGGCTCTGTTCGAAATTTAATATATTGAATTTTCTATCACTCTGAACAAAAATTTTGAAAATTATCTCAGCTATTAGTAGAGATAAAGCAATAAAAATTTTACTGGTGTTATACGTAGGTCTCCAGAACTACGTATACATAATTTATTTTTCATTTTATGGCTCTGTTCGAAATTTAATATATTGAATTTTCTATCACTCTGAACATAAATTTCGAAAATTATCTCAGCTATTAGTAGAGATAAAGCGATAAAAATTTTACTGGTGTTATACGTAGGTCTCCAGAACTACGTATGCATAATTTATTTTTCATTTTATGGCTCTGTTCGAAATTTAATATATTGAATTTTCTATCACTCTGAACAAAAATTTCGAAAATTATCTCAGCTATTAGTAGAGATAAAGCGATAAAAATTTTAATGGTGTTATACGTAGGTCTCCAGAACTACGTATACATAATTTATTTTTCATTTTATGGCTCTGTTCGAAATTTAATATATTGAATTTTCTATCACTCTGAACAAAAATTTCGAAAATTATCTCAGCTATTAGTAGAGATAAAGCGATAAAAATTTTACTGGTGTTATACGTAGGTCTCCAGAACTACGTATACATAATTTATTTTTCATTTTATGTCTCTGTTCGAAATTTAATATATTGAATTTTCTATCACTCTGAACAAAAATTTCGAAAATTATCTCAGCTATTAGTAGAGATAAAGCGATAAAAATTTCACTGGTGTTATACGTAGGTCTCCAGAACTACGTATGCATAATTTATTTTTCATTTTATGGCTCTGTTCGAAATTTAATATATTGAATTTTCTATCACTCTGAACAAAAATTTCGAAAATTATCTCAGCTATTAGTAGAGATAAAGCGATAAAAATTTTACTGGTGTTATCCGTAGGTCTCCAGAACTACGTATGCATAATTTATTTTTCATTTTATGGCTCTGTTCGAAATTTAATATATTGAATTTTCTATCACTCTGAACAAAAATTTCGAAAATTATCTCAGCTATTAGTAGAGATAAAGCGATAAAAATTTTACTGGTGTTATACGTAGGTCTCCAGAACTACGTATGCATAATTTATTTTTCATTTTATGGCTCTGTTCGAAATTTAATATATTGAATTTTCTATCACTCTGAACAAAAATTTTGAAAATTATCTCAGCTATTAGTAGAGATAAAGCAATAAAAATTTTACTGGTGTTATACGTAGGTCTCCAGAACTACGTATACATAATTTATTTTTCATTTTATGGCTCTGTTCGAAATTTAATATATTGAATTTTCTATCACTCTGAACAAAAATTTCGAAAATTATCTCAGCTATTAGTAGAGATAAAGCGATAAAAATTTTACTGGTGTTATACGTAGGTCTCCAGAACTACGTATGCATAATTTATTTTTCATTTTATGGCTCTGTTCGAAATTTAATATATTGAGTTTTCTATCACTCTGAACAAAAATTTCGAAAATTATCTCAGCTATTAGTAAAGATAAAGCGATAAAAATTTTACTGGTGTTATACGTAGATCTCCAGAACTACGTATACATAATTTATTTTTCATTTTATGGCTCTGTTCGAAATTTAATATATTGAATTTTCTATCACTCTGAACAAAAATTTCGAAAATTATCTCAGCTATTAGTAGAGATAAAGCGATAAAAATTTTACTGGTGTTATACGTAGGTCTCCAGAACTACGTATGCATAATTTATTTTTCATTTTATGGCTCTGTTCGAAATTTAATATATTGAATTTTCTATCACTCTGAACAAAAATTTCGAAAATTATCTCAGCTATTAGTAGAGATAAAGCGATAAAAATTTTACTGGTGTTATACGTAGGTCTCCAGAACTACGTATACATAATTTATTTTTCATTTTATGGCTCTGTTCGAAATTTAATATATTGAATTTTCTATCACTCTGAACAAAAATTTCGAAAATTATCTCAGCTATTAGTAGAGATAAAGCGATAAAAATTTTACTGGTGTTATACGTAGGTCTCCAGAACTACGTATGCATAATTTATTTGTCATTTTATGGCTCTGTTCGAAATTTAATATATTAAATTTTCTATCACTCTGAACAAAAATTTCGAAAATTATCTCAGCTATTAGTAGAGATAAAGCGATAAAAATTTTACTGGTGTTATACGTAGGTCTCCAGAACTACGTATGCATAATTTATTTTTCATTTTATAGCTCTGTTCGAAATTTAATATATTGAATTTTCTATCACTCTGAACAAAAATTTCGAAAATTATCTCAGCTATTAGTAGAGATAAAGCGATAAAAATTTTACTGGTGTTATACGTATGTCTCCAGAACTACGTATACATAATTTATTTTTCATTTTATGGCTCTGTTCGAAATTTAATATATTGAATTTTCTATCACTCTGAACAAAAATTTCGAAAATTATCTCAGCTATTAGTAGAGATAAAGCGATAAAAATTTCACTGGTGTTATACGTAGGTCTCCAGAACTACGTATGCATAATTTATTTTTCATTTTATGGCTCTGTTCGAAATTTAATATATTGAATTTTCTATCACTCTGAACAAAAATTTCGAAAATTATCTCAGCTATTAGTAGAGATAAAGCGATAAAAATTTTACTGGTGTTATACGTAGGTCTCCAGAACTACGTATACATAATTTATTTTTTATTTTATGGCTCTGTTCGAAATTTAATATATTGAATTTTCTATCACTCTGAACAAAAATTTCGAAAATTATCTCAGCTATTAGTAGAGATAAAGCGATAAAAATCTTACTGGTGTTATACGTAGGTCTCCAGAACTACGTATGCATAATTTATTTTTCATTTTATGGCTCTGTTCGAAATTTAATATATTGAATTTTCTATCACTCTGAACAAAAATTTTGAAAATTATCTCAGCTATTAGTAGAGATAAAGCAATAAAAATTTTACTGGTGTTATACGTAGGTCTCCAGAACTACGTATGCATAATTTATTTTTCATTTTATGGCTCTGTTCGAAATTTAATATATTGAATTTTCTATCACTCTGAACAAAAATTTTGAAAATTATCTCAGCTATTAGTAGAGATAAAGCAATAAAAATTTTACTGGTGTTATAGGTAGGTCTCCAGAACTACGTATACATAATTTATTTTTCATTTTATGGCTCTGTTCGAAATTTAATATATTGAATTTTCTATCACTCTGAACAAAAATTTCGAAAATTATCTCAGCTATTAGTAGAGATAAAGCGATAAAAATTACACTGGTGTTATACGTAGGTCTCCAGAACTACGTATGCATAATTTATTTTTCATTTTATGGCTCTGTTCGAAATTTAATATATTGAATTTTCTATCAATCTGAACAAAAATTTTGAAAATTATCTCAGCTATTAGTAGAGATAAAGCAATAAAAATTTTACTGGTGTTATACGTAGGTCTCCAGAACTACGTATACATAATTTATTTTTCATTTTATGGCTCTGTTCGAAATTTAATATATTGAATTTTCTATCACTCTGAACAAAAATTTCGAAAATTATCTCAGCTATTAGTAGAGATAAAGCGATAAAAATTTTACTGGTGTTATACGTAGGTCTCCAGAACTACGTATGCATAATTTATTTTTCATTTTATGGCTCTGTTCGAAATTTAATATATTGAATTTTCTATCACTCTGAACAAAAATTTCGAAAATTATCTCAGCTATTAGTAGAGATAAGGCAATAAAAATTTCACTGGTGTTATACGTAGGTCTCCAGAACTACGTATGCATAATTTATTTTTCATTTTATGGCTCTGTTCGAAATTTAATATATTGAATTTTCTATCACTCTGAACAAAAATTTTGAAAATTATCTCAGCTATTAGTAGAGATAAAGCAATAAAAATTTTACTGGTGTTATAGGTAGGTCTCCAGAACTACGTATACATAATTTATTTTTCATTTTATGGCTCTGTTCGAAATTTAATATATTGAATTTTCTATCACTCTGAACAAAAATTTCGAAAATTATCTCAGCTATTAGTAGAGATAAAGCGATAAAAATTACACTGGTGTTATACGTAGGTCTCCAGAACTACGTATGCATAATTTATTTTTCATTTTATGGCTCTGTTCGAAATTTAATATATTGAATTTTCTATCAATCTGAACAAAAATTTTGAAAATTATCTCAGCTATTAGTAGAGATAAAGCAATAAAAATTTTACTGGTGTTATACGTAGGTCTCCAGAACTACGTATACATAATTTATTTTTCATTTTATGGCTCTGTTCGAAATTTAATATATTGAATTTTCTATCACTCTGAACAAAAATTTCGAAAATTATCTCAGCTATTAGTAGAGATAAAGCGATAAAAATTTTACTGGTGTTATACGTAGGTCTCCAGAACTACGTATGCATAATTTATTTTTCATTTTATGGCTCTGTTCGAAATTTAATATATTGAATTTTCTATCACTCTGAACAAAAATTTCGAAAATTATCTCAGCTATTAGTAGAGATAAGGCAATAAAAATTTCACTGGTGTTATACGTAGGTCTCCAGAACTACGTATACATAATTTATTTTTCATTTTATGGCTCTGTTCGAAATTTAATATATTGAATTTTCTATCACTCTGAACAAAAATTTCGAAAATTATCTCAGCTATTAGTAGAGATAAAGCGATAAAAATTTTACTGGTGTTATACGTAGGTCTCCAGAACTACGTATGCATAATTTATTTTTCATTTTATGGCTCTGTTCGAAATTTAATATATTGAATTTTCTATCACTCTGAACAAAAATTTCGAAAATTATCTCAGCTATTAGTAGAGATAAAGCGATAAAAATTTTACTGGTGTTATACGTAGGTCTCCAGAACTACGTATACATAATTTATTTTTCATTTTATGGCTCTGTTCGAAATTTAATATATTGAATTTTCTATCACTCTGAACAAAAATTTCGAAAATTATCTCAGCTATTAGTAGAGATAAAGCGATAAAAATTTTACTGGTGTTATACGTAGGTCTCCAGAACTACGTATGCATAATTTATTTGTCATTTTATGGCTCTGTTCGAAATTTAATATATTAAATTTTCTATCACTCTGAACAAAAATTTCGAAAATTATCTCAGATATTAGTAGAGATAAAGCGATAAAAATTTTACTGGTGTTATACGTAGGTCTCCAGAACTACGTATGCATAATTTATTTTTCATTTTATGGCTCTGTTCGAAATTTAATATATTGAATTTTCTATCACTCTGAACAAAAATTTCGAAAATTATCTCAGCTATTAGTAGAGATAAAGCGATAAAAATTTTACTGGTGTTATACGTATGTCTCCAGAACTACGTATACATAATTTATTTTTCATTTTATGGCTCTGTTCGAAATTTAATATATTGAATTTTCTATCACTCTGAACAAAAATTTCGAAAATTATCTCAGCTATTAGTAGAGATAAAGCGATAAAAATTTCACTGGTGTTATACGTAGGTCTCCAGAACTACGTATGCATAATTTATTTTTCATTTTATGGCTCTGTTCGAAATTTAATATATTGAATTTTCTATCACTCTGAACAAAAATTTCGAAAATTATCTCAGCTATTAGTAGAGATAAAGCGATAAAAATTTTACTGGTGTTATACGTAGGTCTCCAGAACTACGTATGCATAATTTATTTGTCATTTTATGGCTCTGTTCGAAATTTAATATATTAAATTTTCTATCACTCTGAACAAAAATTTCGAAAATTATCTCAGCTATTAGTAGAGATAAAGCGATAAAAACTTTACTGGTGTTATACGTAGGTCTCCAGAACTACGTATGCATAATTTATTTTTCATTTTATGGCTCTGTTCGAAATTTAATATATTGAATTTTCTATCACTCTGAACAAAAATTTCGAAAATTATCTCAGCTATTAGTAGAGATAAAGCGATAAAAATTTTACTGGTGTTATACGTATGTCTCCAGAACTACGTATACATAATTTATTTTTCATTTTATGGCTCTGTTCGAAATTTAATATATTGAATTTTCTATCACTCTGAACAAAAATTTCGAAAATTATCTCAGCTATTAGTAGAGATAAAGCGATAAAAATTTCACTGGTGTTATACGTAGGTCTCCAGAACTACGTATGCATAATTTATTTTTCATTTTATGGCTCTGTTCGAAATTTAATATATTGAATTTTCTATCACTCTGAACAAAAATTTCGAAAATTATCTCAGCTATTAGTAGAGATAAAGCGATAAAAATTTTACTGGTGTTATACGTAGGTCTCCAGAACTACGTATACATAATTTATTTTTCATTTTATGGCTCTGTTCGAAATTTAATATATTGAATTTTCTATCACTCTGAACAAAAATTTCGAAAATTATCTCAGCTATTAGTAGAGATAAAGCGATAAAAATTTTACTGGTGTTATACGTAGGTCTCCAGAACTACGTATGCATAATTTATTTTTCATTTTATGGCTCTGTTCGAAATTTAATATATTGAATTTTCTATCACTCTGAACAAAAATTTTGAAAATTATCTCAGCTATTAGTAGAGATAAAGCAATAAAAATTTTACTGGTGTTATACGTAGGTCTCCAGAACTACGTATGCATAATTTATTTTTCATTTTATGGCTCTGTTCGAAATTTAATATATTGAATTTTCTATCACTCTGAACAAAAATTTTGAAAATTATCTCAGCTATTAGTAGAGATAAAGCAATAAAAATTTTACTGGTGTTATAGGTAGGTCTCCAGAACTACGTATACATAATTTATTTTTCATTTTATGGCTCTGTTCGAAATTTAATATATTGAATTTTCTATCACTCTGAACAAAAATTTCGAAAATTATCTCAGCTATTAGTAGAGATAAAGCGATAAAAATTACACTGGTGTTATACGTAGGTCTCCAGAACTAGGTATGCATAATTTATTTTTCATTTTATGGCTCTGTTCGAAATTTAATATATTGAATTTTCTATCAATCTGAACAAAAATTTTGAAAATTATCTCAGCTATTAGTAGAGATAAAGCAATAAAAATTTTACTGGTGTTATACGTAGGTCTCCAGAACTACGTATACATAATTTATTTTTCATTTTATGGCTCTGTTCGAAATTTAATATATTGAATTTTCTATCACTCTGAACAAAAATTTCGAAAATTATCTCAGCTATTAGTAGAGATAAAGCGATAAAAATTTTACTGGTGTTATACGTAGGTCTCCAGAACTACGTATGCATAATTTATTTTTCATTTTATGGCTCTGTTCGAAATTTAATATATTGAATTTTCTATCACTCTGAACAAAAATTTCGAAAATTATCTCAGCTATTAGTAGAGATAAGGCAATAAAAATTTCACTGGTGTTATACGTAGGTCTCCAGAACTACGTATACATAATTTATTTTTCATTTTATGGCTCTGTTCGAAATTTAATATATTGAATTTTCTATCACTCTGAACAAAAATTTCGAAAATTATCTCAGCTATTAGTAGAGATAAAGCGATAAAAATTTTACTGGTGTTATACGTAGGTCTCCAGAACTACGTATGCATAATTTATTTTTCATTTTATGGCTCTGTTCGAAATTTAATATATTGAATTTTCTATCACTCTGAACAAAAATTTTGAAAATTATCTCAGCTATTAGTAGAGATAAAGCAATAAAAATTTTACTGGTGTTATACGTAGGTCTCCAGAACTACGTATACATAATTTATTTTTTATTTTATGGCTCTGTTCGAAATTTAATATATTGAATTTTCTATCACTCTGAACAAAAATTTCGAAAATTATCTCAGCTATTAGTAGAGATAAAGCGATAAAAATTTTACTGGTGTTATACGTAGGTCTCCAGAACTACGTATACATAATTTATTTTTCATTTTATGGCTCTGTTCGAAATTTAATATATTGAATTTTCTATCACTCTGAACAAAAATTTCGAAAATTATCTCAGCTATTAGTAGAGATAAAGCGATGAAAATTTCACTAGTGTTATACGTAGGTCTCCAGAACTACGTATGCATAATTTATTTTTCATTTTATGGCTCTGTTCGAAATTTAATATATTGAATTTTCTATCACTCTGAACAAAAATTTTGAAAATTATTTCAGCTATTAGTAGAGATAAAGCAATAAAAATTTTACTGGTGTTATACGTAGGTCTCCAGAACTACGTATACATAATTTATTTTTCATTTTATGGCTCTGTTCGAAATTTAATATATTGAATTTTCTATCACTCTGAACAAAAATTTCGAAAATTATCTCAGCTATTAGTAGAGATAAAGCGATAAAAATTTTACTGGTGTTATACGTAGGTCTCCAGAACTACGTATGCATAATTTATTTTTCATTTTATGGCTCTGTTCGAAATTTAATATATTGAATTTTCTAACACTCTGAACAAAAATTTTGAAAATTATCTCAGCTATTAGTAGAGATAAAGCAATAAAAATTTTACTGGTGTTATACGTAGGTCTCCAGAACTACGTAAACATAATTTATTTTTCATTTTATGGCTCTGTTCGAAATTTAATATATTGAATTTTCTAACACTCTGAACAAAAATTTCGAAAATTATCTCAGCTATTAGTAGAGATAAAGCGATAAAAATTTCACTAGTGTTATACGTAGGTCTCCAGAACTACGTATGCATAATTTATTTTTCATTTTATGGCTCTGTTCGAAATTTAATATATTGAATTTTCTATCACTCTGAACAAAAATTTCGAAAATTATCTCAGCTATTAGTAGAGATAAAGCGATAAAAATTTCACTAGTGTTATACGTAGGTCTCCAGAACTACGTATGCATAATTTATTTTTCATTTTATGGCTCTGTTCGAAATTTAATATATTGAATTTTCTAACACTCTGAACAAAAATTTCGAAAATTATCTCAGCTATTAGTAGAGATAAAGCGATAAAAATTTCACTGGTGTTATACGTAGGTCTCCAGAACTACGTATGCATAATTTATTTTTCATTTTATGGCTCTGTTCGAAATTTAATATATTGAATTTTCTATCACTCTGAACAAAAATTTTGAAAATTATCTCAGCTATTAGTAGAGATAAAGCAATAAAAATTTTACTGGTGTTATACGTAGGTCTCCAGAACTACGTATACATAATTTATTTTTTATTTTATGGCTCTGTTCGAAATTTAATATATTGAATTTTCTTGAATTTTCTATCACTCTGAACAAAAATTTCGAAAATTATCTCAGCTATTAGTAGAGATAAAGCGATAAAAATTTTACTGGTGTTATACGTAGGTCTCCAGAACTACGTATGCATAATTTATTTTTCATTTTATGGCTCTGTTCGAAATTTAATATATTGAGTTTTCTATCACTCTGAACAAAAATTTCGAAAATTATCTCAGCTATTAGTAAAGATAAAGCGATAAAAATTTTACTGGTGTTATACGTAGATCTCCAGAACTACGTATACATAATTTATTTTTCATTTTATGGCTCTGTTCGAAATTTAATATATTGAATTTTCTATCACTCTGAACAAAAATTTCGAAAATTATCTCAGCTATTAGTAGAGATAAAGCGATAAAAATTTTACTGGTGTTATACGTAGGTCTCCAGAACTACGTATGCATAATTTATTTTTCATTTTATGGCTCTGTTCGAAATTTAATATATTGAATTTTCTATCACTCTGAACAAAAATTTCGAAAATTATCTCAGCTATTAGTAGAGATAAAGCGATAAAAATTTTACTGGTGTTATACGTAGGTCTCCAGAACTACGTATACATAATTTATTTTTCATTTTATGGCTCTGTTCGAAATTTAATATATTGAATTTTCTATCACTCTGAACAAAAATTTCGAAAATTATCTCAGCTATTAGTAGAGATAAAGCGATAAAAATTTTACTGGTGTTATACGTAGGTCTCCAGAACTACGTATGCATAATTTATTTGTCATTTTATGGCTCTGTTCGAAATTTAATATATTAAATTTTCTATCACTCTGAACAAAAATTTCGAAAATTATCTCAGCTATTAGTAGAGATAAAGCGATAAAAATTTTACTGGTGTTATACGTAGGTCTCCAGAACTACGTATGCATAATTTATTTTTCATTTTATGGCTCTGTTCGAAATTTAATATATTGAATTTTCTATCACTCTGAACAAAAATTTCGAAAATTATCTCAGCTATTAGTAGAGATAAAGCGATAAAAATTTTAATGGTGTTATACGTAGGTCTCCAGAACTACGTATACATAATTTATTTTTCATTTTATGGCTCTGTTCGAAATTTAATATATTGAATTTTCTATCACTCTGAACAAAAATTTCGAAAATTATCTCAGCTATTAGTAGAGATAAAGCGATAAAAATTTTACTGGTGTTATACGTAGGTCTCCAGAACTACGTATACATAATTTATTTTTCATTTTATGTCTCTGTTCGAAATTTAATATATTGAATTTTCTATCACTCTGAACAAAAATTTCGAAAATTATCTCAGCTATTAGTAGAGATAAAGCGATAAAAATTTCACTGGTGTTATACGTAGGTCTCCAGAACTACGTATGCATAATTTATTTTTCATTTTATGGCTCTGTTCGAAATTTAATATATTGAATTTTCTATCACTCTGAACAAAAATTTCGAAAATTATCTCAGCTATTAGTAGAGATAAAGCGATAAAAATTTTACTGGTGTTATCCGTAGGTCTCCAGAACTACGTATGCATAATTTATTTTTCATTTTATGGCTCTGTTCGAAATTTAATATATTGAATTTTCTATCACTCTGAACAAAAATTTCGAAAATTATCTCAGCTATTAGTAGAGATAAAGCGATAAAAATTTTACTGGTGTTATACGTAGGTCTCCAGAACTACGTATGCATAATTTATTTTTCATTTTATGGCTCTGTTCGAAATTTAATATATTGAATTTTCTATCACTCTGAACAAAAATTTTGAAAATTATCTCAGCTATTAGTAGAGATAAAGCAATAAAAATTTTACTGGTGTTATACGTAGGTCTCCAGAACTACGTATACATAATTTATTTTTCATTTTATGGCTCTGTTCGAAATTTAATATATTGAATTTTCTATCACTCTGAACAAAAATTTCGAAAATTATCTCAGCTATTAGTAGAGATAAAGCGATAAAAATTTTACTGGTGTTATACGTAGGTCTCCAGAACTACGTATGCATAATTTATTTTTCATTTTATGGCTCTGTTCGAAATTTAATATATTGAGTTTTCTATCACTCTGAACAAAAATTTCGAAAATTATCTCAGCTATTAGTAAAGATAAAGCGATAAAAATTTTACTGGTGTTATACGTAGATCTCCAGAACTACGTATACATAATTTATTTTTCATTTTATGGCTCTGTTCGAAATTTAATATATTGAATTTTCTATCACTCTGAACAAAAATTTCGAAAATTATCTCAGCTATTAGTAGAGATAAAGCGATAGAAATTTTACTGGTGTTATACGTAGGTCTCCAGAACTACGTATGCATAATTTATTTTTCATTTTATGGCTCTGTTCGAAATTTAATATATTGAATTTTCTATCACTCTGAACAAAAATTTCGAAAATTATCTCAGCTATTAGTAGAGATAAAGCGATAAAAATTTTACTGGTGTTATACGTAGGTCTCCAGAACTACGTATACATAATTTATTTTTCATTTTATGGCTCTGTTCGAAATTTAATATATTGAATTTTCTATCACTCTGAACAAAAATTTCGAAAATTATCTCAGCTATTAGTAGAGATAAAGCGATAAAAATTTTACTGGTGTTATACGTAGGTCTCCAGAACTACGTATGCATAATTTATTTGTCATTTTATGGCTCTGTTCGAAATTTAATATATTAAATTTTCTATCACTCTGAACAAAAATTTCGAAAATTATCTCAGCTATTAGTAGAGATAAAGCGATAAAAATTTTACTGGTGTTATACGTAGGTCTCCAGAACTACGTATGCATAATTTATTTTTCATTTTATAGCTCTGTTCGAAATTTAATATATTGAATTTTCTATCACTCTGAACAAAAATTTCGAAAATTATCTCAGCTATTAGTAGAGATAAAGCGATAAAAATTTTACTGGTGTTATACGTATGTCTCCAGAACTACGTATACATAATTTATTTTTCATTTTATGGCTCTGTTCGAAATTTAATATATTGAATTTTCTATCACTCTGAACAAAAATTTCGAAAATTATCTCAGCTATTAGTAGAGATAAAGCGATAAAAATTTCACTGGTGTTATACGTAGGTCTCCAGAACTACGTATGCATAATTTATTTTTCATTTTATGGCTCTGTTCGAAATTTAATATATTGAATTTTCTATCACTCTGAACAAAAATTTCGAAAATTATCTCAGCTATTAGTAGAGATAAAGCGATAAAAATTTTACTGGTGTTATACGTAGGTCTCCAGAAATACGTATACATAATTTATTTTTTATTTTATGGCTCTGTTCGAAATTTAATATATTGAATTTTCTATCACTCTGAACAAAAATTTCGAAAATTATCTCAGCTATTAGTAGAGATAAAGCGATAAAAATTTTACTGGTGTTATACGTAGGTCTCCAGAACTACGTATGCATAATTTATTTTTCATTTTATGGCTCTGTTCGAAATTTAATATATTGAATTTTCTATCACTCTGAACAAAAATTTTGAAAATTATCTCAGCTATTAGTAGAGATAAAGCAATAAAAATTTTACTGGTGTTATACGTAGGTCTCCAGAACTACGTATGCATAATTTATTTTTCATTTTATGGCTCTGTTCGAAATTTAATATATTGAATTTTCTATCACTCTGAACAAAAATTTTGAAAATTATCTCAGCTATTAGTAGAGATAAAGCAATAAAAATTTTACTGGTGTTATAGGTAGGTCTCCAGAACTACGTATACATAATTTATTTTTCATTTTATGGCTCTGTTCGAAATTTAATATATTGAATTTTCTATCACTCTGAACAAAAATTTCGAAAATTATCTCAGCTATTAGTAGAGATAAAGCGATAAAAATTACACTGGTGTTATACGTAGGTCTCCAGAACTACGTATGCATAATTTATTTTTCATTTTATGGCTCTGTTCGAAATTTAATATATTGAATTTTCTATCAATCTGAACAAAAATTTTGAAAATTATCTCAGCTATTAGTAGAGATAAAGCAATAAAAATTTTACTGGTGTTATACGTAGGTCTCCAGAACTACGTATACATAATTTATTTTTCATTTTATGGCTCTGTTCGAAATTTAATATATTGAATTTTCTATCACTCTGAACAAAAATTTCGAAAATTATCTCAGCTATTAGTAGAGATAAAGCGATAAAAATTTTACTGGTGTTATACGTAGGTCTCCAGAACTACGTATGCATAATTTATTTTTCATTTTATGGCTCTGTTCGAAATTTAATATATTGAATTTTCTATCACTCTGAACAAAAATTTCGAAAATTATCTCAGCTATTAGTAGAGATAAGGCAATAAAAATTTCACTGGTGTTATACGTAGGTCTCCAGAACTACGTATACATAATTTATTTTTCATTTTATGGCTCTGTTCGAAATTTAATATATTGAATTTTCTATCACTCTGAACAAAAATTTCGAAAATTATCTCAGCTATTAGTAGAGATAAAGCGATAAAAATTTTACTGGTGTTATACGTAGGTCTCCAGAACTACGTATGCATAATTTATTTTTCATTTTATGGCTCTGTTCGAAATTTAATATATTGAATTTTCTATCACTCTGAACAAAAATTTCGAAAATTATCTCAGCTATTAGTAGAGATAAAGCGATAAAAATTTTACTGGTGTTATACGTAGGTCTCCAGAACTACGTATACATAATTTATTTTTCATTTTATGGCTCTGTTCGAAATTTAATATATTGAATTTTCTATCACTCTGAACAAAAATTTCGAAAATTATCTCAGCTATTAGTAGAGATAAAGCGATAAAAATTTTACTGGTGTTATACGTAGGTCTCCAGAACTACGTATGCATAATTTATTTGTCATTTTATGGCTCTGTTCGAAATTTAATATATTAAATTTTCTATCACTCTGAACAAAAATTTCGAAAATTATCTCAGATATTAGTAGAGATAAAGCGATAAAAATTTTACTGGTGTTATACGTAGGTCTCCAGAACTACGTATGCATAATTTATTTTTCATTTTATGGCTCTGTTCGAAATTTAATATATTGAATTTTCTATCACTCTGAACAAAAATTTCGAAAATTATCTCAGCTATTAGTAGAGATAAAGCGATAAAAATTTTACTGGTGTTATACGTATGTCTCCAGAACTACGTATACATAATTTATTTTTCATTTTATGGCTCTGTTCGAAATTTAATATATTGAATTTTCTATCACTCTGAACAAAAATTTCGAAAATTATCTCAGCTATTAGTAGAGATAAAGCGATAAAAATTTCACTGGTGTTATACGTAGGTCTCCAGAACTACGTATGCATAATTTATTTTTCATTTTATGGCTCTGTTCGAAATTTAATATATTGAATTTTCTATCACTCTGAACAAAAATTTCGAAAATTATCTCAGCTATTAGTAGAGATAAAGCGATAAAAATTTTACTGGTGTTATACGTAGGTCTCCAGAACTACGTATGCATAATTTATTTGTCATTTTATGGCTCTGTTCGAAATTTAATATATTAAATTTTCTATCACTCTGAACAAAAATTTCGAAAATTATCTCAGCTATTAGTAGAGATAAAGCGATAAAAACTTTACTGGTGTTATACGTAGGTCTCCAGAACTACGTATGCATAATTTATTTTTCATTTTATGGCTCTGTTCGAAATTTAATATATTGAATTTTCTATCACTCTGAACAAAAATTTCGAAAATTATCTCAGCTATTAGTAGAGATAAAGCGATAAAAATTTTACTGGTGTTATACGTATGTCTCCAGAACTACGTATACATAATTTATTTTTCATTTTATGGCTCTGTTCGAAATTTAATATATTGAATTTTCTATCACTCTGAACAAAAATTTCGAAAATTATCTCAGCTATTAGTAGAGATAAAGCGATAAAAATTTCACTGGTGTTATACGTAGGTCTCCAGAACTACGTATGCATAATTTATTTTTCATTTTATGGCTCTGTTCGAAATTTAATATATTGAATTTTCTATCACTCTGAACAAAAATTTCGAAAATTATCTCAGCTATTAGTAGAGATAAAGCGATAAAAATTTTACTGGTGTTATACGTAGGTCTCCAGAACTACGTATACATAATTTATTTTTCATTTTATGGCTCTGTTCGAAATTTAATATATTGAATTTTCTATCACTCTGAACAAAAATTTCGAAAATTATCTCAGCTATTAGTAGAGATAAAGCGATAAAAATTTTACTGGTGTTATACGTAGGTCTCCAGAACTACGTATGCATAATTTATTTTTCATTTTATGGCTCTGTTCGAAATTTAATATATTGAATTTTCTATCACTCTGAACAAAAATTTTGAAAATTATCTCAGCTATTAGTAGAGATAAAGCAATAAAAATTTTACTGGTGTTATACGTAGGTCTCCAGAACTACGTATGCATAATTTATTTTTCATTTTATGGCTCTGTTCGAAATTTAATATATTGAATTTTCTATCACTCTGAACAAAAATTTTGAAAATTATCTCAGCTATTAGTAGAGATAAAGCAATAAAAATTTTACTGGTGTTATAGGTAGGTCTCCAGAACTACGTATACATAATTTATTTTTCATTTTATGGCTCTGTTCGAAATTTAATATATTGAATTTTCTATCACTCTGAACAAAAATTTCGAAAATTATCTCAGCTATTAGTAGAGATAAAGCGATAAAAATTACACTGGTGTTATACGTAGGTCTCCAGAACTACGTATGCATAATTTATTTTTCATTTTATGGCTCTGTTCGAAATTTAATATATTGAATTTTCTATCAATCTGAACAAAAATTTTGAAAATTATCTCAGCTATTAGTAGAGATAAAGCAATAAAAATTTTACTGGTGTTATACGTAGGTCTCCAGAACTACGTATACATAATTTATTTTTCATTTTATGGCTCTGTTCGAAATTTAATATATTGAATTTTCTATCACTCTGAACAAAAATTTCGAAAATTATCTCAGCTATTAGTAGAGATAAAGCGATAAAAATTTTACTGGTGTTATACGTAGGTCTCCAGAACTACGTATGCATAATTTATTTTTCATTTTATGGCTCTGTTCGAAATTTAATATATTGAATTTTCTATCACTCTGAACAAAAATTTCGAAAATTATCTCAGCTATTAGTAGAGATAAGGCAATAAAAATTTCACTGGTGTTATACGTAGGTCTCCAGAACTACGTATACATAATTTATTTTTCATTTTATGGCTCTGTTCGAAATTTAATATATTGAATTTTCTATCACTCTGAACAAAAATTTCGAAAATTATCTCAGCTATTAGTAGAGATAAAGCGATAAAAATTTTACTGGTGTTATACGTAGGTCTCCAGAACTACGTATGCATAATTTATTTTTCATTTTATGGCTCTGTTCGAAATTTAATATATTGAATTTTCTATCACTCTGAACAAAAATTTTGAAAATTATCTCAGCTATTAGTAGAGATAAAGCAATAAAAATTTTACTGGTGTTATACGTAGGTCTCCAGAACTACGTATACATAATTTATTTTTTATTTTATGGCTCTGTTCGAAATTTAATATATTGAATTTTCTATCACTCTGAACAAAAATTTCGAAAATTATCTCAGCTATTAGTAGAGATAAAGCGATAAAAATTTTACTGGTGTTATACGTAGGTCTCCAGAACTACGTATACATAATTTATTTTTCATTTTATGGCTCTGTTCGAAATTTAATATATTGAATTTTCTATCACTCTGAACAAAAATTTCGAAAATTATCTCAGCTATTAGTAGAGATAAAGCGATGAAAATTTCACTAGTGTTATACGTAGGTCTCCAGAACTACGTATGCATAATTTATTTTTCATTTTATGGCTCTGTTCGAAATTTAATATATTGAATTTTCTATCACTCTGAACAAAAATTTTGAAAATTATTTCAGCTATTAGTAGAGATAAAGCAATAAAAATTTTACTGGTGTTATACGTAGGTCTCCAGAACTACGTATACATAATTTATTTTTCATTTTATGGCTCTGTTCGAAATTTAATATATTGAATTTTCTATCACTCTGAACAAAAATTTCGAAAATTATCTCAGCTATTAGTAGAGATAAAGCGATAAAAATTTTACTGGTGTTATACGTAGGTCTCCAGAACTACGTATGCATAATTTATTTTTCATTTTATGGCTCTGTTCGAAATTTAATATATTGAATTTTCTAACACTCTGAACAAAAATTTTGAAAATTATCTCAGCTATTAGTAGAGATAAAGCAATAAAAATTTTACTGGTGTTATACGTAGGTCTCCAGAACTACGTAAACATAATTTATTTTTCATTTTATGGCTCTGTTCGAAATTTAATATATTGAATTTTCTAACACTCTGAACAAAAATTTCGAAAATTATCTCAGCTATTAGTAGAGATAAAGCGATAAAAATTTCACTAGTGTTATACGTAGGTCTCCAGAACTACGTATGCATAATTTATTTTTCATTTTATGGCTCTGTTCGAAATTTAATATATTGAATTTTCTATCACTCTGAACAAAAATTTCGAAAATTATCTCAGCTATTAGTAGAGATAAAGCGATAAAAATTTCACTAGTGTTATACGTAGGTCTCCAGAACTACGTATGCATAATTTATTTTTCATTTTATGGCTCTGTTCGAAATTTAATATATTGAATTTTCTAACACTCTGAACAAAAATTTCGAAAATTATCTCAGCTATTAGTAGAGATAAAGCGATAAAAATTTCACTGGTGTTATACGTAGGTCTCCAGAACTACGTATGCATAATTTATTTTTCATTTTATGGCTCTGTTCGAAATTTAATATATTGAATTTTCTATCACTCTGAACAAAAATTTTGAAAATTATCTCAGCTATTAGTAGAGATAAAGCAATAAAAATTTTACTGGTGTTATACGTAGGTCTCCAGAACTACGTATACATAATTTATTTTTTATTTTATGGCTCTGTTCGAAATTTAATATATTGAATTTTCTTGAATTTTCTATCACTCTGAACAAAAATTTCGAAAATTATCTCAGCTATTAGTAGAGATAAAGCGATAAAAATTTTACTGGTGTTATACGTAGGTCTCCAGAACTACGTATGCATAATTTATTTTTCATTTTATGGCTCTGTTCGAAATTTAATATATTGAATTTTCTATCACTCTGAACAAAAATTTCGAAAATTATCTCAGCTATTAGTAGAGATAAGGCAATAAAAATTTCACTGGTGTTATACGTAGGTCTCCAGAACTACGTATACATAATTTATTTTTCATTTTATGGCTCTGTTCGAAATTTAATATATTGAATTTTCTATCACTCTGAACAAAAATTTCGAAAATTATCTCAGCTATTAGTAGAGATAAAGCGATAAAAATTTTACTGGTGTTATACGTAGGTCTCCAGAACTACGTATGCATAATTTATTTGTCATTTTATGGCTCTGTTCGAAATTTAATATATTGAATTTTCTATCACTCGGAACAAAAATTTCGAAAATTATCTCAGCTATTAGTAGAGATAAAGCGATAAAAATTTTACTGGTGTTATACGTAGGTCTCCAGAACTACGTATGCATAATTTATTTTTCATTTTATGGCTCTGTTCGAAATTTAATATATTGAATTTTCTATCACTCTGAACAAAAATTTCGAAAATTATCTCAGCTATTAGTAGAGATAAAGCGATAAAAATTTTACTGGTGTTATACGTAGGTCTCCAGAACTACGTATACATAATTTATTTTTCATTTTATGGCTCTGTTCGAAATTTAATATATTGAATTTTCTATCACTCTGAACAAAAATTTCGAAAATTATCTCAGCTATTAGTAGAGATAAAGCGATAAAAATTTTACTGGTGTTATACGTAGGTTTCCAGAACTACGTATACATAATTTATTTTTTATTTTATGGCTCTGTTCGAAATTTAATATATTGAATTTTCTATCACTCTGAACAAAAATTTCGAAAATTATCTCAGCTATTAGTAGAGATAAAGCGATAAAAATTTTACTGGTGTTATACGTAGGTCTCCAGAACTACGTATGCATAATTTATTTTTCATTTTATGGCTCTGTTCGAAATTTAATATATTGAATTTTCTATCACTCTGAACAAAAATTTCGAAAATTATCTCAGCTATTAGTAGAGATAAAGCGATAAAAATTTCACTGGTGTTATACGTAGGTCTCCAGAACTACGTATGCATAATTTATTTTTCATTTTATGGCTCTGTTCGAAATTTAATATATTGAATTTTCTATCACTCTGAACAAAAATTTCGAAAATTATCTCAGCTATTAGTAGAGATAAAGCGATAAAAATTTTACTGGTGTTATACGTAGGTCTCCAGAACTACGTATGCATACTTTATTTTTCATTTTATGGCTCTGTTCGAAATTTAATATATTGAATTTTCTATCACTCTGAACAAAAATTTTGAAAATTATCTCAGCTATTAGTAGAGATAAAGCAATAAAAATTTTACTGGTGTTATACGTAGGTCTCCAGAACTACGTATGCATAATTTATTTTTCATTTTATGGCTCTGTTCGAAATTTAATATATTGAATTTTCTATCACTCTGAACAAAAATTTTGAAAATTATCTCAGCTATTAGTAGAGATAAAGCAATAAAAATTTTACTGGTGTTATACGTAGGTCTCCAGAACTACGTATACATAATTTATTTTTTATTTTAGGGCTCTGTTCGAAATTTAATATATTGAATTTTCTTGAATTTTCTATCACTCTGAACAAAAATTTCGAAAATTATCTCAGCAATTAGTAGAGATAAGGCAATAAAAATTTCACTGGTGTTATACGTAGGTCTCCAGAACTACGTATACATAATTTATTTTTCATTTTATGGCTCTGTTCGAAATTTAATATATTGAATTTTCTATCACTCTGAACAAAAATTTCGAAAATTATCTCAGCTGTTAGTAGAGATAAAGCGATAAAAATTTTACTGGTGTTATACGTAGGTCTCCAGAACTACGTATGCATAATTTATTTGTCATTTTATGGCTCTGTTCGAAATTTAATATATTGAATTTTCTATCACTCTGAACAAAAATTTCGAAAATTATCTCAGCTATTAGTAGAGATAAAGCGATAAAAATTTTACTGGTGTTATACGTAGGTCTCCAGAACTACGTATGCATAATTTATTTTTCATTTTATGGCTCTGTTCGAAATTTAATATATTGAATTTTCTATCACTCTGAACAAAAATTTCGAAAATTATCTCAGCTATTAGTAGAGATAAAGCGATAAAAATTTTACTGGTGTTATACGTAGGTCTCCAGAACTACGTATACATAATTTATTTTTCATTTTATGGCTCTGTTCGAAATTTAATATATTGAATTTTCTATCACTCTGAACAAAAATTTCGAAAATTATCTCAGCTATTAGTAGAGATAAAGCGATAAAAATTTTACTGGTGTTATACGTAGGTCTCCAGAACTACGTATACATAATTTATTTTTTATTTTATGGCTCTGTTCGAAATTTAATATATTGAATTTTCTATCACTCTGAACAAAAATTTCGAAAATTATCTCAGCTATTAGTAGAGATAAAGCGATAAAAATTTTACTGGTGTTATACGTAGGTCTCCAGAACTACGTATGCATAATTTATTTTTCATTTTATGGCTCTGTTCGAAATTTAATATATTGAATTTTCTATCACTCTGAACAAAAATTTCGAAAATTATCTCAGCTATTAGTAGAGATAAAGCGATAAAAATTTCACTGGTGTTATACGTAGGTCTCCAGAACTACGTATACATAATTTATTTTTCATTTTATGGCTCTGTTCGAAATTTATTATATTGAATTTTCTATCACTCTGAACAAAAATTTCGAAAATTATCTCAGCTATTAGTAGAGATAAAGAGATAAAAATTTCACTGGTGTTATACGTAGGTCTCCAGAACTACGTATGCATAATTTATTTTTCATTTTATGGCTCTGTTCGAAATTTAATATATTGAATTTTCTATCACTCTGAACAAAAATTTCGAAAATTATCTCAGCTATTAGTAGAGATAAAGCGATAAAAATTTTACTGGTGTTATACGTAGGTCTCCAGAACTACGTATGCATAATTTATTTTTCATTTTATGGCTCTGTTCGAAATTTAATATATTGAATTTTCTATCACTCTGAACAAAAATTTCGAAAATTATCTCAGCTATTAGTAGAGATAAAGCGATAAAAATTTTACTGGTGTTATACGTAGGTCTCCAGAACTACGTATACATAATTTATTTTTCATTTTATGGCTCTGTTCGAAATTTAATATATTGAATTTTCTATCACTCTGAACAAAAATTTCGAAAATTATCTCAGCTATTAGTAGAGATAAAGCGATAAAAATTTTACTGGTGTTATACGTAGGTCTCCAGAACTACGTATGCATAATTTATTTTTCATTTTATGGCTCTGTTCGAAATTTAATATATTGAATTTTCCATCACTCTGAACAAAAATTTCGAAAATTATCTCAGCTATTAGTAGAGATAAGGCAATAAAATTTTTACTGGTGTTATACGTAGGTCTCCAGAACTACGTATGCATAATTTATTTTTCATTTTATGGCTCTGTTCGAAATTTAATATATTGAATTTTCTATCACTCTGAACAAAAATTTCGAAAATTATCTCAGCTATTAGTAGAGATAAAGCGATAAAAATTTTACTGGTGTTATACGTAGGTCTCCAGAACTACGTATGCATAATTTATTTTTCATTTTATGGCTCTGTTCGAAATTTAATATATTGAATTTTCTATCACTCTGAACAAAAATTTTGAAAATTATCTCAGCTATTAGTAGAGATAAAGCAATAAAAATTTTACTGGTGTTATACGTAGGTCTCCAGAACTACGTATGCATAATTTATTTTTCATTTTATGGCTCTGTTCGAAATTTAATATATTGAATTTTCTATCACTCTGAACAAAAATTTTGAAAATTATCTCAGCTATTAGTAGAGATAAAGCAATAAAAATTTTACTGGTGTTATACGTAGGTCTCCAGAACTACGTATACATAATTTATTTTTCATTTTATGGCTCTGTTCGAAATTTAATATATTGAATTTTCTATCACTCTGAACAAAAATTTCGAAAATTATCTCAGCTATTAGTAGAGATAAAGCGATAAAAATTTTACTGGTGTTATACGTAGGTCTCCAGAACTACGTATGCATAATTTATTTTTCATTTTATGGCTCTGTTCGAAATTTAATATATTGAATTTTCTATCACTCTGAACAAAAATTTTGAAAATTATCTCAGCTATTAGTAGAGATAAAGCAATAAAAATTTTACTGGTGTTATACGTAGGTCTCCAGAACTACGTATACATAATTTATTTTTCATTTTATGGCTCTGTTCGAAATTTAATATATTGAATTTTCTATCACTCTGAACAAAAATTTCGAAAATTATCTCAGCTATTAGTAGAGATAAAGCGATAAAAATTTTACTGGTGTTATACGTAGGTCTCCAGAACTACGTATGCATAATTTATTTTTCATTTTATGGCTCTGTTCGAAATTTAATATATTGAATTTTCTATCACTCTGAACAAAAATTTCGAAAATTATCTCAGCTATTAGTTGAGATAAGGCAATAAAAATTTCACTGGTGTTATACGTAGGTCTCCAGAACTACGTATACATAATTTATTTTTCATTTTATGGCTCTGTTCGAAATTTAATATATTGAATTTTCTATCACTCTGAACAAAAATTTCGAAAATTATCTCAGCTATTAGTAGAGATAAATCGATAAAAATTTTACTGGTGTTATACGTAGGTCTCCAGAACTACGTATGCATAATTTATTTTTCATTTTATGGCTCTGTTCGAAATTTAATATATTGAATTTTCTATCACTCTGAACAAAAATTTTGAAAATTATCTCAGCTATTAGTAGAGATAAAGCAATAAAAATTTTACTGGTGTTATACGTAGGTCTCCAGAACTACGTATACATAATTTATTTTTCATTTTATGGCTCTGTTCGAAATTTAATATATTGAATTTTCTATCACTCTGAACAAAAATTTCGAAAATTATCTCAGCTATTAGTAGAGATAAAGCGATAAAAATTTTACTGGTGTTATACGTTGGTCTCCAGAACTACGTATACATAATTTATTTTTCATTTTATGGCACTGTTCGAAATTTAATATATTGAATTTTCTATCACTCTGAACAAAAATTTCGAAAATTATCTCAGCTATTAGTAGAGATAAAGCGATAAAAATTTCACTGGTGTTATACGTAGGTCTCCAGAACTACGTATGCATAATTTATTTTTCATTTTATGGCTCTGTTCGAAATTTAATATATTGAATTTTCTATCACTCTGAACAAAAATTTTGAAAATTATCTCAGCTATTAGTAGAGATAAAGCAATAAAAATTTTACTGGTGTTATACGTAGGTCTCCAGAACTACGTATACATAATTTATTTTTCATTTTATGGCTCTGTTCGAAATTTAATATATTGAATTTTCTATCACTCTGAACAAAAATTTTGAAAATTATCTCAGCTATTAGTAGAGATAAAGCAATAAAAATTTTACTGGTGTTATACGTAGGTCTCCAGAACTACGTATGCATAATTTATTTTTCATTTTATGGCTCTGTTCGAAATTTAATATATTGAATTTTCTATCACTCTGAACAAAAATTTTGAAAATTATCTCAGCTATTAGTAGAGACAAAGCAATAAAAATTTTACTGGTGTTATACGTAGGTCTCCAGAACTACGTATACATAATTTATTTTTCATTTTATGGCTCTGTTCGAAATTTAATATATTGAATTTTCTATCACTCTGAACAAAAATTTTGAAAATTATCTTAGCTATTAGTAGAGATAAAGCGATAAAAATTTTACTGGTGTTATACGTAGGTCTCCAGAACTACTAATGCATAATTTATTTTTCATTTTATGGCTCTGTTCGAAATTTAATATATTGAATTTTCTATCACTTTGAACAGAAATTTTGAAAATTATCTCAGCTATTAGTAGAGATAAAGCAATAAAAATTTTACTGGTGTTATACGTAGGTCTCCAGAACTACGTATGCATAATTTATTTTTTATTTTATGGCTCTGTTCGAAATTTAATATATTGAATTTTCTATCACTCTGAACAAAAATTTTGAAAATTATCTCAGCTATTAGTAGAGATAAAGCAATAAAAATTTTACTGGTGTTATACGTAGGTCTCCAGAACTACGTATACATAATTTATTTTTCATTTTATGGCTCTGTTCGAAATTTAATATATTGAATTTTCTATCACTCTGAACAAAAATTTTGAAAATTATCTCAGCTATTAGTAGAGATAAAGCAATAAAAATTTTACTGGTGTTATACGTAGGTCTCCAGAACTACGTATGCATAATTTATTTTTCATTTTATGGCTCTGTTCGAAATTTAATATATTGAATTTTCTATCACTCTGAACAAAAATTTTGAAAATTATCTCAGCTATTAGTAGAGATAAAGCAATAAAAATTTTACTGGTGTTATACGTAGGTCTCCAGAACTACGTATACATAATTTATTTTTCATTTTATGGCTCTGTTCGAAATTTAATATATTGAATTTTCTATCACTCTGAACAAAAATTTCGAAAATTATCTCAACTATTAGTAGAGATAAAGCGATAAAAATTTTACTGGTGTTATACGTAGGTCTCCAGAACTACGTATGCATAATTTATTTTTCATTTTATGGCTCTGTTCGAAATTTAATATATTGAATTTTCTATCACTCTGAACAAAAATTTTGAAAATTATCTCAGCTATTAGTAGAGATAAAGCGATAAAAATTTTACTGGTGTTATACGTAGGTCTCCAGAACTACGTATGCATAATTTATTTTTCATTTTATGGCTCTGTTCGAAATTTAATATATTGAATTTTCTATCACTCTGAACAAAAATTTTGAAAATTATCTCAGCTATTAGTAGAGATAAAGCAATAAAAATTTTACTGGTGTTATACGTAGGTCTCCAGAACTACGTGTGCATAATTTATTTTTCATTTTATGGCTCTGTTCGAAATTTAATATATTGAATTTTCTATCACTCTGAACAAAAATTTTGAAAATTATCTCAGCTATTAGTAGAGATAAAGCAATAAAAATTTTACTGGTGTTATACGTAGGTCTCCAGAACTACGTATACATAATTTATTTTTCATTTTATGGCTCTGTTCGAAATTTAATATATTGAATTTTCTATCACTCTGAACAAAAATTTCGAAAATTATCTCAGCTATTAGTAGAGATAAAGCGATAAAAATTTCACTGGTGTTATACGTAGGTCTCCAGAACTACGTATGCATAATTTATTTTTCATTTTATGGCTCTGTTCGAAATTTAATATATTGAATTTTCTATCACTCTGAACAAAAATTTTGAAAATTATCTCAGCTATTAGTAGAGATAAAGCAATAAAAATTTTACTGGGGTTATACGTAGGTCTCCAGAACTACGTATACATAATTTATTTTTCATTTTATGGCTCTGTTCGAAATTTAATATATTGAATTTTCTATCACTCTGAACAAAAATTTCGAAAATTATCTCAGCTATTAGTAGAGATAAAGCGATAAAAATTTTACTGGTGTTATACGTAGGTCTCCAGAACTACGTATGCATAATTTACTTTTCATTTTATGGCTCTGTTCGAAATTTAATATATTGAATTTTCTATCACTCTGAACAAAAATTTCGAAAATTATCTCAGCTATTAGTAGAGATAAGGCAATAAAAATTTCACTGGTGTTATACGTAGGTCTCCAGAACTACGTATACATAATTTATTTTTCATTTTATGGCTCTGTTCGAAATTTAATATATTGAATTTTCTATCACTCTGAACAAAAATTTCGAAAATTATCTCAGCTATTAGTAGAGATAAAGCGATAAAAATTTTACTGGTGTTATACGTAGGTCTCCGGAACTACGTATGCATAATTTATTTTTCATTTTATGGCTCTGTTCGAAATTTAATATATTGAATTTTCTATCACTCTGAACAAAAATTTTGAAAATTATCTCAGCTATTAGTAGAGATAAAGCAATAAAAATTTTACTGGTGTTATACGTAGGTCTCCAGAACTACGTATACATAATTTGTTTTTCATTTTATGGCTCTGTTCGAAATTTAATATATTGAATTTTCTATCACTCTGAACAAAAATTTCGAAAATTATCTCAGCTATTAGTAGAGATAAAGCGATAAAAATTTTACTGGTGATATACGTAGGTCTCCAGAACTACGTATACATAATTTATTTTTCATTTTATGGCTCTGTTCGAAATTTAATATATTGAATTTTCTATCACTCTGAACAAAAATTTCGAAAATTATCTCAGCTATTAGTAGAGATAAAGCGATAAAAATTTCACTGGTGTTATACGTAGGTCTCCAGAACTACGTATGCATAATTTATTTTTCATTTTATGGCTCTGTTCGAAATTTAATATATTGAATTTTCTATCACTCTGAACAAAAATTTTGAAAATTATCTCAGCTATTAGTAGAGATAAAGCAATAAAAATTTTACTGGTGTTATACGTAGGTCTCCAGAACTACGTATACATAATTTATTTTTCATTTTATGGCTCTGTTCGAAATTTAATATATTGAATTTTCTATCACTCTGAACAAAAATTTCGAAAATTATCTCAGCTATTAGTAGAGATAAAGCGATAAAAATTTTACTGGTGTTATACGTAGGTCTCCAGAACTACGTATGCATAATTTATTTTTCATTTTATGGCTCTGTTCGAAATTTAATATACTGAATTTTCTATCACTCTGAACAAAAATTTTGAAAATTATTTCAGCTATTAGTAGCGATAAAGCGATAAAAATTTTACTGGTGTTATACGTAGGTCTCCAGAACTACGTATACATAATTTATTTTTCATTTTATGGCTCTGTTCGAAATTTAATATATTGAATTTTCTATCACTCTGAACAAAAATTTCGAAAATTATCTCAGCTATTAGTAGAGATAAAGCGATAAAAATTTCACTGGTGTTATACGTAGGTCTCCAGAACTACGTATGCATAATTTATTTTTCATTTTCTGGCTCTGTTCGAAATTTAATATATTGAATTTTCTATCACTCTGAACAAAAATTTTGAAAATTATCTCAGCTATTAGTAGAGATAAAGCAATAAAAATTTTACTGGTGTTATACGTAGGTCTCCAGAACTACGTATACATAATTTATTTTTCATTTTATGGCTCTGTTCGAAATTTAATATATTGAATTTTCTATCACTCTGAACAAAAATTTCGAAAATTATCTCAGCTATTAGTAGAGATAAAGCGATAAAAATTTTACTGGTGTTATACGTAGGTCTCCAGAACTACGTATGCATAATTTATTTTTCATTTTATGGCTCTGTTCGAAATTTAATATACTGAATTTTCTATCACTCTGAACAAAAATTTCGAAAATTATCTCAGCTATTAGTAGAGATAAGGCAATAAAAATTTCACTGGTGTTATACGTAGGTCTCCAGAACTACGTATACATAATTTATTTTTCATTTTATGGCTCTGTTCGAAATTTAATATATTGAATTTTCTATCACTCTGAACAAAAATTTCGAAAATTATCTCAGCTATTAGTAGAGATAAAGCGATAAAAATTTCACTGGTGTTATACGTAGGTCTCCAGAACTACGTATACATAATTTATTTTTCATTTTATGGCTCTGTTCGAAATTTAATATATTGAATTTTCTATCACTCTGAACAAATATTTCGAAAATTATCTCAGCTATTAGTAGAGATAAAGCGATAAAAATTTCACTGGTCTTATACGTAGGTCTCCAGAACTACGTATGCATAATTTATTTTTCATTTTATGGCTCTGTTCGAAATTTAATATATTGAATTTTCTATCACTCTGAACAAAAATTTTGAAAATTATCTCAGCTATTAGTAGAGATAAAGCAATAAAAATTTTACTGGTGTTATACGTAGGTCTCCAGAACTACGTGTGCATAATTTATTTTTCATTTTATGGCTCTGTTCGAAATTTAATATATTGAATTTTCTATCACTCTGAACAAAAATTTTGAAAATTATCTCAGCTATTAGTAGAGATAAAGCAATAAAAATTTTACTGGTGTTATACGTAGGTCTCCAGAACTACGTATACATAATTTATTTTTCATTTTATGGCTCTGTTCGAAATTTAATATATTGAATTTTCTATCACTCTGAACAAAAATTTCGAAAATTATCTCAGCTATTAGTAGAGATAAAGCGATAAAAATTTCACTGGTGTTATACGTAGGTCTCCAGAACTACGTATGCATAATTTATTTTTCATTTTATGGCTCTGTTCGAAATTTAATATATTGAATTTTCTATCACTCTGAACAAAAATTTTGAAAATTATCTCAGCTATTAGTAGAGATAAAGCAATAAAAATTTTACTGGGGTTATACGTAGGTCTCCAGAACTACGTATACATAATTTATTTTTCATTTTATGGCTCTGTTCGAAATTTAATATATTGAATTTTCTATCACTCTGAACAAAAATTTCGAAAATTATCTCAGCTATTAGTAGAGATAAAGCGATAAAAATTTTACTGGTGTTATACGTAGGTCTCCAGAACTACGTATGCATAATTTACTTTTCATTTTATGGCTCTGTTCGAAATTTAATATATTGAATTTTCTATCACTCTGAACAAAAATTTCGAAAATTATCTCAGCTATTAGTAGAGATAAGGCAATAAAAATTTCACTGGTGTTATACGTAGGTCTCCAGAACTACGTATACATAATTTATTTTTCATTTTATGGCTCTGTTCGAAATTTAATATATTGAATTTTCTATCACTCTGAACAAAAATTTCGAAAATTATCTCAGCTATTAGTAGAGATAAAGCGATAAAAATTTTACTGGTGTTATACGTAGGTCTCCAGAACTACGTATGCATAATTTATTTTTCATTTTATGGCTCTGTTCGAAATTTAATATATTGAATTTTCTATCACTCTGAACAAAAATTTTGAAAATTATCTCAGCTATTAGTAGAGATAAAGCAATAAAAATTTTACTGGTTTTATACGTAGGTCTCCAGAACTACGTATACATAATTTGTTTTTCATTTTATGGCTCTGTTCGAAATTTAATATATTGAATTTTCTATCACTCTGAACAAAAATTTCGAAAATTATCTCAGCTATTAGTAGAGATAAAGCGATAAAAATTTTACTGGTGATATACGTAGGTCTCCAGAACTACGTATACATAATTTATTTTTCATTTTATGGCTCTGTTCGAAATTTAATATATTGAATTTTCTATCACTCTGAACAAAAATTTCGAAAATTATCTCAGCTATTAGTAGAGATAAAGCGATAAAAATTTCACTGGTGTTATACGTAGGTCTCCAGAACTACGTATGAATAATTTATTTTTCATTTTATGGCTCTGTTCGAAATTTAATATATTGAATTTTCTATCACTCTGAACAAAAATTTTGAAAATTATCTCAGCTATTAGTAGAGATAAAGCAATAAAAATTTTACTGGTGTTATACGTAGGTCTCCAGAACTACGTATACATAATTTATTTTTCATTTTATGGCTCTGTTCGAAATTTAATATATTGAATTTTCTATCACTCTGAACAAAAATTTCGAAAATTATCTCAGCTATTAGTAGAGATAAAGCGATAAAAATTTTACTGGTGTTATACGTAGGTCTCCAGAACTACGTATGCATAATTTATTTTTCATTTTATGGCTCTGTTCGAAATTTAATATACTGAATTTTCTATCACTCTGAACAAAAATTTTGAAAATTATTTCAGCTATTAGTAGCGATAAAGCGATAAAAATTTTACTGGTGTTATACGTAGGTCTCCAGAACTACGTATACATAATTTATTTTTCATTTTATGGCTCTGTTCGAAATTTAATATATTGAATTTTCTATCACTCTGAACAAAAATTTCGAAAATTATCTCAGCTATTAGTAGAGATAAAGCGATAAAAATTTCACTGGTGTTATACGTAGGTCTCCAGAACTACGTATGCATAATTTATTTTTCATTTTCTGGCTCTGTTCGAAATTTAATATATTGAATTTTCTATCACTCTGAACAAAAATTTTGAAAATTATCTCAGCTATTAGTAGAGATAAAGCAATAAAAATTTTACTGGTGTTATACGTAGGTCTCCAGAACTACGTATACATAATTTATTTTTCATTTTATGGCTCTGTTCGAAATTTAATATATTGAATTTTCTATCACTCTGAACAAAAATTTCGAAAATTATCTCAGCTATTAGTAGAGATAAAGCGATAAAAATTTTACTGGTGTTATACGTAGGTCTCCAGAACTACGTATGCATAATTTATTTTTCATTTTATGGCTCTGTTCGAAATTTAATATACTGAATTTTCTATCACTCTGAACAAAAATTTCGAAAATTATCTCAGCTATTAGTAGAGATAAGGCAATAAAAATTTCACTGGTGTTATACGTAGGTCTCCAGAACTACGTATACATAATTTATTTTTCATTTTATGGCTCTGTTCGAAATTTAATATATTGAATTTTCTATCACTCTGAACAAAAATTTCGAAAATTATCTCAGCTATTAGTAGAGATAAAGCGATAAAAATTTCACTGGTGTTATACGTAGGTCTCCAGAACTACGTATACATAATTTATTTTTCATTTTATGGCTCTGTTCGAAATTTAATATATTGAATTTTCTATCACTCTGAACAAATATTTCGAAAATTATCTCAGCTATTAGTAGAGATAAAGCGATAAAAATTTCACTGGTCTTATACGTAGGTCTCCAGAACTACGTATGCATAATTTATTTTTCATTTTATGGCTCTGTTCGAAATTTAATATATTGAATTTTCTATCACTCTGAACAAAAATTTTGAAAATTATCTCAGCTATTAGTAGAGATAAAGCGATAAAAATTTTACTGGTGTTATACGTAGGTCTCCAGAACTACGCATACATAATTTATTTTTCATTTTATGGCTCTGTTCGAAATTTAATATATTGAATTTTCTATCACTCTGAACAAAAATTTCGAAAATTATCTCAGCTATTAGTAGAGATAAAGCGATAAAAATTTCACTGGTGTTATACGTAGGTCTCCAGAACTACGTATGCATAATTTATTTTTCATTTTATGGCTCTGTTCGAAATTTAATATATTGAATTTTCTATCACTCTGAACAAAAATTTTGAAAATTATCTCAGCTATTAGTAGAAATAAAGCAATAAAAATTTTACTGGTGTTATACGTAGGTCTCCAGAACTACGTATGCATAATTTATTTTTCATTTTATGGCTCTGTTCGAAATTTAATATATTGAATTTTCTATCACTCTGAACAAAAATTTCGAAAATTATCTCAGCTATTAGTAGAGATAAGGCAATAAAAATTTCACTGGTGTTATACGTAGGTCTCCAGAACTACGTATACATAATTTATTTTTCATTTTATGGCTCTGTTCGAAATTTAATATATTGAATTTTCTATCACTCTGAACAAAAATTTCGAAAATTATCTCAGCTATTAGTAGAGATAAAGCGATAAAAATTTCACTGGTGTTATACGTAGGTCTCCAGAACTACGTATGCATAATTTATTTTTCATTTTATGGCTCTGTTCGAAATTTAATATATTGAATTTTCTATCACTCTGAACAAAAATTTCGAAAATTATCTCAGCTATTAGTAGAGATAAAGCAATAAAAATTTTACTGGTGTTATACGTAGGTCTCCAGAACTACGTATACATAATTTATTTTTCATTTTTAGGCTCTGTTCGAAATTTAATATATTGAACTTTCTATCACTCTGAACAAAAATTTTGAAAATTATTTCAGCTATTAGTAGAGATAAAGCAATAAAAATTTTACTGGTGTTATACGTAGGTCTCCAGAACTACGTATGCATAATTTATTTTTCATTTTATGGCTCTGTTCAAAATTTAATATATTGAATTTTCTATCACTCTGAACAAAAATTTCGAAAATTATCTCAGCTATTAGTAGAGATAAGGCAATAAAAATTTCACTGGTGTTATACGTAGGTCTCCAGAATTACGTATACATAATTTATTTTTCATTTTATGGCTCTGTTCGAAATTTAATATATTGAATTTTCTATCACTCTGAACAAAAATTTCGAAAATTATCTCAGCTATTAGTAGAGATAAGGCGATAAAAATTTTACTGGTGTTATACGTAGGTCTTCAGAACTACGTATGCATAATTTATTTTTCATTTTATGGCTCTGTTCGAAATTTAATATATTGAATTTTCTATCACTCTGAACAAAAATTTCGAAAATTATCTCAGCTATTAGTAGAGATAAAGCGATAAAATTTTTACTGGTGTTATACGTAGGTCTCCAGAACTACGTATGCATAATTTATTTTTCATTTTATGGCTCTGTTCGAAATTTAATATATTGAATTTTCTATCACTCTGAACAAAAATTTCGAAAATTATCTCAGCTATTAGTAGAGATAAGGCAATAAAAATTTCACTGGTGTTATACGTAGGTCTCCAGAACTACGTATACATAATTTATTTTTCATTTTATGGCTCTGTTCGAAATTTAATATATTGAATTTTCTATCACTCTGAACAAAAATTTCGAAAATTATCTCAGCTATTAGTAGAGATAAAGCGATAAAAATTTCACTGGTGTTATACGTAGGTCTCCAGAACTACGTATGCGTAATTTATTTTTCATTTTATGGCTCTGTTCGAAATTTAATATATTGAATTTTCTATCACTCTGAACAAAAATTTCGAAAATTATCTCAGCTATTAGTAGAGATAAAGCAATAAAAAATTTACTGGTGTTATACGTAGGTCTCCAGAACTAAGTACACATAATTTATTTTTCATTTTTAGGCTCTGTTCGAAATTTAATATATTGAATTTTCTATCACTCTGAACAAAAATTTTGAAAATTATCTCAGCTATTAGTAGAGATAAAGCAATAAAAATTTTACTGGTGTTATACGTAGGTCTCCAGAACTACGTATGCATAATTTATTTTTCATTTTATGGCTCTGTTCGAAATTTAATATATTGAATTTTCTATCACTCTGAACAAAAATTTTGAAAATTATCTCAGCTATTAGTAGAGATAAAGCAATAAAAATTTTACTGGTGTTTTACGTAGGTCTCCAGAACTATGTATACATAATTTATTTTTCATTTTATGGCTCTGTTCGAAATTTAATATATTGAATTTTCTATCACTCTGAACAAAAATTTTGAAAATTATCTCAGCTATTAGTAGAGATAAAGCAATAAAAATTTTACTGGTGTTATACGTAGGTCTCCAGAACTACGTATGCATAATTTATTTTTTATTTTATGGCTCTGTTCAAAATTTAATATATTGAATTTTCTATCACTCTGAACAAAAATTTCGAAAATTATCTCAGCTATTAGTAGAGATAAGGCAATAAAAATTTCACTGGTGTTATACGTAGGTCTCCAGAACTACGTATACATAATTTATTTTTCATTTTATGGCTCTGTTCGAAATTTAATATATTGAATTTTCTATCACTCTGAACAAAAATTTCGAAAATTATCTCAGCTATTAGTAGAGATAAAGCGATAAAAATTTCACTGGTGTTATACGTAGGTCTCCAGAACTACGTATACATAATTTATTTTTCATTTTATGGCTCTGTTCGAAATTTAATATATTGAATTTTCTATCACTCTGAACAAAAATTTCGAAAATTATCTCAGCTATTAGTAGAGATAAAGCGATAAAAATTTCACTGGTGTTATACGTAGGTCTCCAGAACTACGTATGCATAATTTATTTTTCATTTTATGGCTCTGTTCGAAATTTAATATATTGAATTTTCTATCACTCTGAACAAAAATTTCGAAAATTATCTCAGCTATTAGTAGAGATAAAGCAATAAAAATTTTACTGGTGTTATACGTAGGTCTCCAGAACTACGTATACATAATTTATTTTTCATTTTTAGGCTCTGTTCGAAATTTAATATATTGAATTTTCTATCACTCTGAACAAAAATTTTGAAAATTATCTCAGCTATTAGTAGAGATAAAGCAATAAAAATTTTACTGGTGTTATACGTAGGTCTCCAGAACTACGTATGCATAATTTATTTTTCATTTTATGGCTCTGTTCAAAATTTAATATATTGAATTTTCTATCACTCTAAACAAAAATTTCGAAAATTATCTCAGCTATTAGTAGAGATAAAGCGATAAAAATTTCACTGGTGTTATACGTAGGTCTCCAGAACTACGTATGCATAATTTATTTTTCATTTTATGGCTCTGTTCGAAATTTAATATATTGAATTTTCTATCACTCTGAACAAAAATTTCGAAAATTATCTCAGCTATTAGTAGAGATAAAGCAATAAAAATTTTACTGGTGTTATACGTAGGTCTCCAGAACTAAGTACACATAATTTATTTTTCATTTTTAGGCTCTGTTCGAAATTTAATATATTGAATTTTCTATCACTCTGAACAAAAATTTTGAAAATTATCTCAGCTATTAGTAGAGATAAAGCAATAAAAATTTTACTGGTGTTATACGTAGGTCTCCAGAACTACGTATGCATAATTTATTTTTCATTTTATGGCTCTGTTCGAAATTTAATATATTGAATTTTCTATCACTCTGAACAAAAATTTTGAAAATTATCTCAGCTATTAGTAGAGATAAAGCAATAAAAATTTTACTGGTGTTATACGTAGGTCTCCAGAACTACGTATACATAATTTATTTTTCATTTTATGGCTCTGTTCGAAATTTAATATATTGAATTTTCTATCACTCTGAACAAAAATTTTGAAAATTATCTCAGCTATTAGTAGAGATAAAGCAATAAAAATTTTACTGGTGTTATACGTAGGTCTCCAGAACTACGTATACATAATTTATTTTTCATTTTATGGCTCTGTTCGAAATTTAATATATTGAATTTTCTATCACTCTGAACAAAAATTTCGAAAATTATCTCAGCTATTAGTAGAGATAAAGCGATAAAAATTTCACTGGTGTTATACGTAGGTCTCCAGAACTACGTACACATAATTTATTTTTCATTTTATGGCTCTGTTCGAAATTTAATATATTGAATTTTCTATCACTCTGAACAAAAATTTCGAAAATTATCTCAGCTATTAGTAGAGATAAAGCGATAAAAATTTCACTGGTGTTATACGTAGGTCTCCAGAACTACGTATGCATAATTTATTTTTCATTTTATGGCTCTGTTCGAAATTTAATATATAGAATTTTCTATCACTCTAAACAAAAATTTCGAAAATTATCTCAGCTATTAGTAGAGATAAAACGATAAAAATTTCACTGGTGTTATACGTAGGTCTCCAGAACTACGTATGCATAATTTATTTTTCATTTTATGGCTCTGTTCGAAATTTAATATATTGAATTTTCTATCACTCTGAACAAAAATTTCGAAAATTATCTCAGCTATTAGTAGAGATAAGGCAATAAAAATTTCACTGGTGTTATACGTAGGTCTCCAGAACTACGTATACATAATTTATTTTTCATTTTATGGCTCTGTTCGAAATTTAATATATTGAATTTTCTATCACTCTGAACAAAAATTTCGAAAATTATCTCAGCTATTAGTAGAGATAAAGCGATAAAAATTTCACTGGTGTTATACGTAGGTCTCCAGAACTACGTATGCGTAATTTATTTTTCATTTTATGGCTCTGTTCGAAATTTAATATATTGAATTTTCTATCACTCTGAACAAAAATTTCGAAAATTATCTCAGCTATTAGTAGAGATAAAGCAATAAAAAATTTACTGGTGTTATACGTAGGTCTCCAGAACTAAGTACACATAATTTATTTTTCATTTTTAGGCTCTGTTCGAAATTTAATATATTGAATTTTCTATCACTCTGAACAAAAATTTTGAAAATTATCTCAGCTATTAGTAGAGATAAAGCAATAAAAATTTTACTGGTGTTATACGTAGGTCTCCAGAACTACGTATGCATAATTTATTTTTCATTTTATGGCTCTGTTCGAAATTTAATATATTGAATTTTCTATCACTCTGAACAAAAATTTTGAAAATTATCTCAGCTATTAGTAGAGATAAAGCAATAAAAATTTTACTGGTGTTTTACGTAGGTCTCCAGAACTATGTATACATAATTTATTTTTCATTTTATGGCTCTGTTCGAAATTTAATATATTGAATTTTCTATCACTCTGAACAAAAATTTTGAAAATTATCTCAGCTATTAGTAGAGATAAAGCAATAAAAATTTTACTGGTGTTATACGTAGGTCTCCAGAACTACGTATGCATAATTTATTTTTTATTTTATGGCTCTGTTCAAAATTTAATATATTGAATTTTCTATCACTCTGAACAAAAATTTCGAAAATTATCTCAGCTATTAGTAGAGGTAAGGCAATAAAAATTTCACTGGTGTTATACGTAGGTCTCCAGAACTACGTATACATAATTTATTTTTCATTTTATGGCTCTGTTCGAAATTTAATATATTGAATTTTCTATCACTCTGAACAAAAATTTCGAAAATTATCTCAGCTATTAGTAGAGATAAAGCGATAAAAATTTCACTGGTGTTATACGTAGGTCTCCAGAACTACGTATACATAATTTATTTTTCATTTTATGGCTCTGTTCGAAATTTAATATATTGAATTTTCTATCACTCTGAACAAAAATTTCGAAAATTATCTCAGCTATTAGTAGAGATAAAGCGATAAAAATTTCACTGGTGTTATACGTAGGTCTCCAGAACTACGTATGCATAATTTATTTTTCATTTTATGGCTCTGTTCGAAATTTAATATATTGAATTTTCTATCACTCTGAACAAAAATTTCGAAAATTATCTCAGCTATTAGTAGAGATAAAGCAATAAAAATTTTACTGGTGTTATACGTAGGTCTCCAGAACTACGTATACATAATTTATTTTTCATTTTTAGGCTCTGTTCGAAATTTAATATATTGAATTTTCTATCACTCTGAACAAAAATTTTGAAAATTATCTCAGCTATTAGTAGAGATAAAGCAATAAAAATTTTACTGGTGTTATACGTAGGTCTCCAGAACTACGTATGCATAATTTATTTTTCATTTTATGGCTCTGTTCAAAATTTAATATATTGAATTTTCTATCACTCTAAACAAAAATTTCGAAAATTATCTCAGCTATTAGTAGAGATAAAGCGATAAAAATTTCACTGGTGTTATACGTAGGTCTCCAGAACTACGTATGCATAATTTATTTTTCATTTTATGGCTCTGTTCGAAATTTAATATATTGAATTTTCTATCACTCTGAACAAAAATTTCGAAAATTATCTCAGCTATTAGTAGAGATAAAGCAATAAAAATTTTACTGGTGTTATACGTAGGTCTCCAGAACTAAGTACACATAATTTATTTTTCATTTTTAGGCTCTGTTCGAAATTTAATATATTGAATTTTCTATCACTCTGAACAAAAATTTTGAAAATTATCTCAGCTATTAGTAGAGATAAAGCAATAAAAATTTTACTGGTGTTATACGTAGGTCTCCAGAACTACGTATGCATAATTTATTTTTCATTTTATGGCTCTGTTCGAAATTTAATATATTGAATTTTCTATCACTCTGAACAAAAATTTTGAAAATTATCTCAGCTATTAGTAGAGATAAAGCAATAAAAATTTTACTGGTGTTATACGTAGGTCTCCAGAACTACGTATACATAATTTATTTTTCATTTTATGGCTCTGTTCGAAATTTAATATATTGAATTTTCTATCACTCTGAACAAAAATTTTGAAAATTATCTCAGCTATTAGTAGAGATAAAGCAATAAAAATTTTACTGGTGTTATACGTAGGTCTCCAGAACTACGTATACATAATTTATTTTTCATTTTATGGCTCTGTTCGAAATTTAATATATTGAATTTTCTATCACTCTGAACAAAAATTTCGAAAATTATCTCAGCTATTAGTAGAGATAAAGCGATAAAAATTTCACTGGTGTTATACGTAGGTCTCCAGAACTACGTACACATAATTTATTTTTCATTTTATGGCTCTGTTCGAAATTTAATATATTGAATTTTCTATCACTCTGAACAAAAATTTCGAAAATTATCTCAGCTATTAGTAGAGATAAAGCGATAAAAATTTCACTGGTGTTATACGTAGGTCTCCAGAACTACGTATGCATAATTTATTTTTCATTTTATGGCTCTGTTCGAAATTTAATATATAGAATTTTCTATCACTCTAAACAAAAATTTCGAAAATTATCTCAGCTATTAGTAGAGATAAAACGATAAAAATTTCACTGGTGTTATACGTAGGTCTCCAGAACTACGTATGCATAATTTATTTTTCATTTTATGGCTCTGTTCGAAATTTAATATATTGAATTTTCTATCACTCTGAACAAAAATTTCGAAAATTATCTCAGCTATTAGTAGAGATAAAGCGATAAAAATTTTACTGGTGTTATACGTAGGTCTCCAGAACTAAGTACACATAATTTATTTTTCATTTTTAGGCTCTGTTCGAAATTTAATATATTGAATTTTCTATCACTCTGAACAAAAATTTCGAAAATTATCTCAGCTATTAGTAGAGATAAGGCAATAAAAATTTCACTGGTGTTATACGTAGGTCTCCAGAACTACGTATACATAATTTATTTTTCATTTTATGGCTCTGTTCGAAATTTAATATATTGAATTTTCTATCACTCTGAACAAAAATTTCGAAAATTATCTCAGCTATTAGTAGAGATAAAGCGATAAAAATTTTACTGGTGTTATACGTAGGTCTCCAGAACTACGTATGCATAATTTATTTTTCATTTTATGGCTCTGTTCGAAATTTAATATATTGAATTTTCTATCACTCTGAACAAAAATTTCGAAAATTATCTCAGCTATTAGTAGAGATAAAGCGATAAAAATTTTACTGGTGTTATACGTAGGTCTCCAGAACTACGTATACATAATTTATTTTTCATTTTATGGCTCTGTTCGAAATTTAATATATTGAATTTTCTATCACTCTGAACAAAAATTTCGAAAATTATCTCAGCTATTAGTAGAGATAAAGCGATGAAAATTTTACTGGTGTTATACGTAGGTCTCCAGAACTACGTATACATAATTTATTTTTCATTTTATGGCTCTGTTCGAAATTTAATATATTGAATTTTCTATCACTATGAACAAAAATTTCGAAAATTATCTCAGCTATTAGTAGAGATAATGCGATAAAAATTTCACTGGTGTTATACGTAGGTCTCCAGAACTACGTATGCATAATTTATTTTTCATTTTATGGCTCTGTTCGAAATTTAATATATTGAATTTTCTATCACTCTGAACAAAAATTTTGAAAATTATCTCAGCTATTAGTAGAGATAAAGCGATAAAAATTTTACTGGTGTTATACGTAGGTCTCCAGAACTACGTATACATAATTTGATTTTCATTTTATGGCTCTGTTCGAAATTTAATATATTGAATTTTCTATCACTCTGAACAAAAATTTCGAAAATTATCTCAGCTATTAGTAGAGATAAAGCGATAAAAATTTCACTGGTGTTATACGTAGGTCTCCAGAACTACGTATGCATAATTTATTTTTCATTTTATGGCTCTGTTCGAAATTTAATATATTGAATTTTCTATCACTCTGAACAAAAATTTTGAAAATTATCTCAGCTATTAGTAGAGATAAGGCAATAAAAATTTCACTGGTGTTATACGTAGGTCTCCAGAACTACGTATACATAATTTATTTTTCATTTTATGGCTCTGTTCGAAATTTAATATATTGAATTTTCTATCACTCTGAACAAAAATTTCGAAAATTATCTCAGCTATTAGTAGAGATAAAGCGATAAAAATTTCACTGGTGTTATACGTAGGTCTCCAGAACTACGTACACATAATTTATTTTTCATTTTATGGCTCTGTTCGAAATTTAATATATTGAATTTTCTATCACTCTGAACAAAAATTTCGAAAATTATCTCAGCTATTAGTAGAGATAAAGCGATAAAAATTTCACTGGTGTTATACGTAGGTCTCCAGAACTACGTATGCATAATTTATTTTTCATTTTATGGCTCTGTTCGAAATTTAATATATAGAATTTTCTATCACTCTAAACAAAAATTTCGAAAATTATCTCAGCTATTAGTAGAGATAAAACGATAAAAATTTCACTGGTGTTATACGTAGGTCTCCAGAACTACGTATGCATAATTTATTTTTCATTTTATGGCTCTGTTCGAAATTTAATATATTGAATTTTCTATCACTCTGAACAAAAATTTCGAAAATTATCTCAGCTATTAGTAGAGATAAAGCAATAAAAATTTTACTGGTGTTATACGTAGGTCTCCAGAACTAAGTACACATAATTTATTTTTCATTTTTAGGCTCTGTTCGAAATTTAATATATTGAATTTTCTATCACTCTGAACAAAAATTTTGAAAATTATCTCAGCTATTAGTAGAGATAAAGCAATAAAAATTTTACTGGTGTTATACGTAGGTCTCCAGAACTACGTATGCATAATTTATTTTTCATTTTATGGCTCTGTTCGAAATTTAATATATTGAATTTTCTATCACTCTGAACAAAAATTTTGAAAATTATCTCAGCTATTAGTAGAGATAAAGCAATAAAAATTTTACTGGTGTTATACGTAGGTCTCCAGAACTACGTATACATAATTTATTTTTCATTTTATGGCTCTGTTCGAAATTTAATATATTGAATTTTCTATCACTCTGAACAAAAATTTTGAAAATTATCTCAGCTATTAGTAGAGATAAAGCAATAAAAATTTTACTGGTGTTATACGTAGGTCTCCAGAACTACGTATGCATAATTTATTTTTTATTTTATGGCTCTGTTCAAAATTTAATATATTGAATTTTCTATCACTCTGAACAAAAATTTCGAAAATTATCTCAGCTATTAGTAGAGATAAGGCAATAAAAATTTCACTGGTGTTATACGTAGGTCTCCAGAACTACGTATACATAATTTATTTTTCATTTTATGGCTCTGTTCGAAATTTAATATATTGAATTTTCTATCACTCTGAACAAAAATTTCGAAAATTATCTCAGCTATTAGTAGAGATAAAGCGATAAAAATTTTACTGGTGTTATACGTAGGTCTCCAGAACTACGTATGCATAATTTATTTTTCATTTTATGGCTCTGTTCGAAATTTAATATATTGAATTTTCTATCACTCTGAACAAAAATTTCGAAAATTATCTCAGCTATTAGTAGAGATAAAGCGATAAAAATTTTACTGGTGTTATACGTAGGTCTCCAGAACTACGTATACATAATTTATTTTTCATTTTATGGCTCTGTTCGAAATTTAATATATTGAATTTTCTATCACTCTGAACAAAAATTTCGAAAATTATCTCAGCTATTAGTAGAGATAAAGCGATAAAAATTTTACTGGTGTTATACGTAGGTCTCCAGAACTACGTATACATAATTTATTTTTCATTTTATGGCTCTGTTCGAAATTTAATATATTGAATTTTCTATCACTCTGAACAAAAATTTCGAAAATTATCTCAGCTATTAGTAGAGATAAAGCGATAAAAATTTCACTGGTGTTATACGTAGGTCTCCAGAACTACGTATGCATAATTTATTTTTCATTTTATGGCTCTGTTCGAAATTTAATATATTGAATTTTCTATCACTCTGAACAAAAATTTTGAAAATTATCTCAGCTATTAGTAGAGATAAAGCGATAAAAATTTTACTGGTGTTATACGTAGGTCTCCAGAACTACGTATACATAATTTGATTTTCATTTTATGGCTCTGTTCGAAATTTAATATATTGAATTTTCTATCACTCTGAACAAAAATTTCGAAAATTATCTCAGCTATTAGTAGAGATAAAGCGATAAAAATTTCACTGGTGTTATACGTAGGTCTCCAGAACTACGTATGCATAATTTATTTTTCATTTTATGGCTCTGTTCGAAATTTAATATATTGAATTTTCTATCACTCTGAACAAAAATTTTGAAAATTATCTCAGCTATTAGTAGAGATAAGGCAATAAAAATTTCACTGGTGTTATACGTAGGTCTCCAGAACTACGTATACATAATTTATTTTTCATTTTATGGCTCTGTTCGAAATTTAATATATTGAATTTTCTATCACTCTGAACAAAAATTTCGAAAATTATCTCAGCTATTAGTAGAGATAAAGCGATAAAAGTTTCACTGGTGTTATACGTAGGTCTCCAGAACTACGTACACATAATTTATTTTTCATTTTATGGCTCTGTTCGAAATTTAATATATTGAATTTTCTATCACTCTGAACAAAAATTTCGAAAATTATCTCAGCTATTAGTAGAGATAAAGCGATAAAAATTTTACTGATGTTATACGTAGGTCTCCAGAACTACGTATGCATAATTTATTTTTCATTTTATGGCTCTGTTCGAAATTTAATATATTGAATTTTCTATCACTCTGAACAAAAATTTTGAAAATTATCTCAGCTATTAGTAGAGATAAAGCGATAAAAATTTCACTGGTGTTATACGTAGGTCTCCAGAACTACGTATGCATAATTTATTTTTCATTTTATGGCTCTGTTCGAAATTTAATATATTGAATTTTCTATCACTCTGAACAAAAATTTTGAAAATTATCTCAGCTATTAGTAGAGATAAAGCGATAAAAATTTTACTGGTGTTATACGTAGGTCTCCAGAACTACGTATACATAATTTATTTTTCATTTTATGGCTCTGTTCGAAATTTAATATATTGAATTTTCTATCACTCTGAACAAAAATTTCGAAAATTATCTCAGCTATTATTAGAGATAAAGCGATAAAAATTTCACTGGTGTTATACGTAGGTCTCCAGAACTACGTATGCATAATTTATTTTTCATTTTATGGCTCTGTTCGAAATTTAATATATTGAATTTTCTATCACTCTGAACAAAAATTTCGAAAATTATCTCAGCTATTAGTAGAGATAAAGCGATAAAAATTTTACTGGTGTTATACGTATGTTTCCAGAACTACGTATACATAATTTATTTTTCATTTTATGGCTCTGTTCGAAATTTAATATATTGAATTTTCTATCACTCTGAACAAAAATTTCGAAAATTATCTCAGCTATTAGTAGAGACAAAGCGATAAAAATTTTACTGGTGTTATACGTAGGTCTCCAGAACTACGTATGCATAATTTATTTTTCATTTTATGGCTCTGTTCGAAATTTAATATATTGAATTTTCTATCACTCTGAACAAAAATTTCGAAAATTATCTCAGCTATTAGTAGAGATAAGGCAATAAAAATTTTACTGGTGTTATACGTAGGTCTCCAGAACTACGTATGCATAATTTATTTTTCATTTTATGGCTCTGTTCGAAATTTAATATATTGAATTTTCTATCACTCTGAACAAAAATTTCGAAAATTATCTCAGCTATTAGTAGAGATAAAGCGATAAAAATTTTACTGGTGTTATACGTAGGTCTCCAGAACTACGTATGCATAATTTATTTTTCATTTTATGGCTCTGTTCGAAATTTAATATATTGAATTTTCTATCACTCTGAACAAAAATTTTGAAAATTATCTCAGCTATTAGTAGAGATAAAGCAATAAAAATTTTACTGGTGTTATACGTAGGTCTCCAGAACTACGTATGCATAATTTATTTTTCATTTTATGGCTCTGTTCGAAATTTAATATATTGAATTTTCTATCACTCTGAACAAAAATTTTGAAAATTATCTCAGCTATTAGTAGAGATAAAGCAATAAAAATTTTACTGGTGTTATACGTAGGTCTCCAGAACTACGTATACATAATTTATTTTTCATTTTATGGCTCTGTTCGAAATTTAATATATTGAATTTTCTATCACTCTGAACAAAAATTTCGAAAATTATCTCAGCTATTAGTAGAGATAAAGCGATAAAAATTTCACTGGTGTTATACGTAGGTCTCCAGAACTACGTATGCATAATTTATTTTTCATTTTATGGCTCTGTTCGAAATTTAATATATTGAATTTTCTATCACTCTGAACAAAAATTTTGAAAATTATCTCAGCTATTAGTAGAGATAAAGCAATAAAAATTTTACTGGTGTTATACGTAGGTCTCCAGCACTACGTATACATAATTTATTTTTCATTTTATGGCTCTGTTCGAAATTTAATATATTGAATTTTCTATCACTCTAAACAAAAATTTCGAAAATTATCTCAGCTATTAGTAGAGATAAAGCGATAAAAATTTTACTGGTGTTATACGTAGGTCTCCAAAACTACGTATGCATAATTTATTTTTCATTTTATGGCTCTGTTCGAAATTTAATATATTGAATTTTCTATCACTCTGAACAAAAATTTTGAAAATTATCTCAGCTATTAGTAGAGATAAAGCAATAAAAATTTTACTGGTGTTATACGTAGGTCTCCAGAACTACGTATGCATAATTTATTTTTCATTTTATGGCTCTGTTCGAAATTTAATATATTGAATTTTCTATCACTCTGAACAAAAATTTTGAAAATTATCTCAGCTATTAGTAGAGATAAAGCAATAAAAATTTTACTGGTGTTATACGTAGGTCTCCAGAACTACGTATACATAATTTATTTTTCATTTTATGGCTCTGTTCGAAATTTAATATATTGAATTTTCTATCACTCTGAACAAAAATTTCGAAAATTATCTCAGCTATTAGTAGAGATAAAGCGATAAAAATTTTACTGGTGTTATACGTAGGTCTCCAGAACTACGTATACATAATTTATTTTTCATTTTATGGCTCTGTTCGAAATTTAATATATTGAATTTTCTATCACTCTGAACAAAAATTTCGAAAATTATCTCAGCTATTAGTAGAGATAAAGCGATAAAAATTTCACTGGTGTTATACGTAGGTCTCCAGAACTACGTATGCATAATTTACTTTTCATTTTATGGCTCTGTTCGAAATTTAATATATTGAATTTTCTATCACTCTGAACAAAAATTTTGAAAATTATCTCAGCTATTAGTAGAGATAAAGCAATAAAAATTTTACTGGTGTTATACGTAGGTCTCCAGCACTACGTATACATAATTTATTTTTCATTTTATGGCTCTGTTCGAAATTTAATATATTGAATTTTCTATCACTCTAAACAAAAATTTCGAAAATTATCTCAGCTATTAGTAGAGATAAAGCGATAAAAATTTTACTGGTGTTATACGTAGGTCTCCAAAACTACGTATGCATAATTTATTTTTCATTTTATGGCTCTGTTCGAAATTTAATATATTGAATTTTCTATCACTCTGAACAAAAATTTTGAAAATTATCTCAGCTATTAGTAGAGATAAAGCAATAAAAATTTTACTGGTGTTATACGTAGGTCTCCAGAACTACGTATGCATAATTTATTTTTCATTTTATGGCTCTGTTCGAAATTTAATATATTGAATTTTCTATCACTCTGAACAAAAATTTTGAAAATTATCTCAGCTATTAGTAGAGATAAAGCAATAAAAATTTTACTGGTGTTATACGTAGGTCTCCAGAACTACGTATACGTAATTTATTTTTCATTTTATGGCTCTGTTCGAAATTTAATATATTGAATTTTCTATCACTCTGAACAAAAATTTCGAAAATTATCTCAGCTATTAGTAGAGATAAAGCGATGAAAATTTTACTGGTGTTATACGTAGGTCTCCAGAACTACGTATGCATAATTTATTTTTCATTTTATGGCTCTGTTCGAAATTTAATATATTGAATTTTCTATCACTCTGAACAAAAATTTTGAAAATTATCTCAGCTATTAGTAGAGATAAAGCAATAAAAATTTTACTGGTGTTATACGTAGGTCTCCAGAACTACGTATACATAATTTATTTTTCATTTTATGGCTCTGTTCGAAATTTAATATATTGAATTTTCTATCACTCTGAACAAAAATTTCGAAAATTATCTCAGCTATTAGTAGAGATAAAGCGATAAAAATTTTACTGGTGTTATACGTAGGTCTCCAGAACTACGTATGCATAATTTATTTTTCATTTTATGGCTCTGTTCGAAATTTAATATATTGAATTTTCTATCACTCTGAACAAAAATTTTGAAAATTATCTCAGCTATTAGTAGAGATAAAGCAATAAAAATTTTACTGGTGTTATACGTAGGTCTCCAGAACTACGTATACATAATTTATTTTTCATTTTATGGCTCTGTTCGAAATTTAATATATTGAATTTTCTATCACTCTGAACAAAAATTTCGAAAATTATCTCAGCTATTAGTAGAGATAAAGCGATAAAAATTTCACTGGTGTTATACGTAGGTCTCCAGAACTACGTATGCATAATTTACTTTTCATTTTATGGCTCTGTTCGAAATTTAATATATTGAATTTTCTATCACTCTGAACAAAAATTTTGAAAATTATCTCAGCTATTAGTAGAGATAAAGCAATAAAAATTTTACTGGTGTTATACGTAGGTCTCCAGCACTACGTATACATAATTTATTTTTCATTTTATGGCTCTGTTCGAAATTTAATATATTGAATTTTCTATCACTCTAAACAAAAATTTCGAAAATTATCTCAGCTATTAGTAGAGATAAAGCGATAAAAATTTTACTGGTGTTATACGTAGGTCTCCAAAACTACGTATGCATAATTTATTTTTCATTTTATGGCTCTGTTCGAAATTTAATATATTGAATTTTCTATCACTCTGAACAAAAATTTTGAAAATTATCTCAGCTATTAGTAGAGATAAAGCAATAAAAATTTTACTGGTGTTATACGTAGGTCTCCAGAACTACGTATGCATAATTTATTTTTCATTTTATGGCTCTGTTCGAAATTTAATATATTGAATTTTCTATCACTCTGAACAAAAATTTTGAAAATTATCTCAGCTATTAGTAGAGATAAAGCAATAAAAATTTTACTGGTGTTATACGTAGGTCTCCAGAACTACGTATACGTAATTTATTTTTCATTTTATGGCTCTGTTCGAAATTTAATATATTGAATTTTCTATCACTCTGAACAAAAATTTCGAAAATTATCTCAGCTATTAGTAGAGATAAAGCGATAAAAATTTTACTGGTGTTATACGTAGGTCTCCAGAACTACGTATGCATAATTTATTTTTCATTTTATGGCTCTGTTCGAAATTTAATATATTGAATTTTCTATCACTCTGAACAAAAATTTTGAAAATTATCTCAGCTATTAGTAGAGATAAAGCAATAAAAATTTTACTGGTGTTATACGTAGGTCTCCAGAACTACGTATACATAATTTATTTTTCATTTTATGGCTCTGTTCGAAATTTAATATATTGAATTTTCTATCACTCTGAACAAAAATTTCGAAAATTATCTCAGCTATTAGTAGAGATAAAGCGATAAAAATTTTACTGGTGTTATACGTAGGTCTCCAGAACTACGTATGCATAATTTATTTTTCATTTTATGGCTCTGTTCGAAATTTAATATATTGAATTTTCTATCACTCTGAACAAAAATTTTGAAAATTATCTCAGCTATTAGTAGAGATAAAGCAATAAAAATTTTACTGGTGTTATACGTAGGTCTCCAGAACTACGTATACATAATTTATTTTTCATTTTATGGCTCTGTTCGAAATTTAATATATTGAATTTTCTATCACTCTGAACAAAAATTTCGAAAATTATCTCAGCTATTAGTAGAGATAAAGCGATAAAAATTTTACTGGTGTTATACGTAGGTCTCCAGAACTACGTATGCATAATTTATTTTTCATTTTATGGCTCTGTTCGAAATTTAATATATTGAATTTTCTATCACTCTGAACAAAAATTTGGAAAATTATCTCAGCTATTAGTAGAGATAAGGCAATAAAAATTTCACTGGAGTTATACGTAGGTCTCCAGAACTACGTATACATAATTTATTTTTCATTTTATGGCTCTGTTCGAAATTTAATATATTGAATTTTCTATCACTCTGAACAAAAATTTCGAAAATTATCTCAGCTATTAGTAGAGATAAAGCGATAAAAATTTCACTGGTGTTATACGTAGGTCTCCAGAACTACGTATGCATAATTTATTTTTCATTTTATGGCTCTGTTCGAAATTTAATATATTGAATTTTCTATCACTCTGAACAAAAATTGTGAAAATTATCTCAGCTATTAGTAGAGATAAAGCAATAAAAATTTTACTGGTGTTATACGTAGGTCTCCAGAACTACGTATACATAATTTATTTTTCATTTTATGGCTCTGTTCAAAATTTAATATATTGAATTTTCTATCACTCTGAACAAAAATTTCGAAAATTATCTCAGCTATTAGTAGAGATAAAGCGATAAAAATTTTACTGGTGTTATACGTAGGTCTCCAGAACTACGTATGCATAATTTATTTTTCATTTTATGGCTCTGTTCGAAATTTAATATATTGAATTTTCTATCACTCTGAACAAAAATTTCGAAAATTATCTCAGCTATTAGTAGAGATAAGGCAATAAAAATTTCACTGGTGTTATACGTAGGTCTCCAGAACTACGTATACATAATTTATTTTTCATTTTATGGCTCTGTTCGAAATTTAATATATTGAATTTTCTATCACTCTGAACAAAAATTTCGAAAATTATCTTAGCTATTAGTAGAGGTAAAGCGATAAAAATTTCACTGGTGTTATACGTAGGTCTCCAGAACTACGTATACATAATTTATTTTTCATTTTATGGCTCTGTTTGAAATTTAATATATTGAATTTTCTATCACTCTGAACAAAAATTTCGAAAATTATCTCAGCTATTAGTAGAGATAAAGCGATAAAAATTTTACTGGTGTTATACGTAGGTCTCCAGAACTACGTATGCATAATTTATTTTTTATTTTATGGCTCTGTTCGAAATTTAATATATTGAATTTTCTATCATTCTGAACAAAAATTTCGAAAATTATCTCAGCTATTAGTAGAGATAAAGCGATAAAAATTTTACTGGTGTTATACGTAGGTCTCCAGAACTACGTATGCATAATTTATTTTTCATTTTATGGCTCTGTTCGAAATTTAATATATTGAATTTTCTATCACTCTGAACAAAAATTTTGAAAATTATCTCAGCTATTAGTAGAGATAAAGCGATAAAAATTTTACTGGTGTTATACGTAGGTCTCCAGAACTACGTATACATAATTTATTTTTCATTTTATGACTCTGTTCGAAATTTAATATATTGAATTTTCTATCACTCTGAACAAAAATTTCGAAAATTATCTCAGCTATTAGTAGAGATAAAGCGATAAAAATTTCACTGGTGTTATACGTAGGTCTCCAGAACTACGTATGCATAATTTATTTTTCATTTTATGGCTCTGTTCGAAATTTAATATATTGAATTTTCTATCACTCTGAACAAAAATTTTGAAAATTATCTCAGCTATTAGTAGAGATAAAGCAATAAAAATTTTACTGGTGTTATACGTAGGTCTCCAGAACTACGTATGCATAATTTATTTTTCATTTTATGGCTCTGTTCGAAATTTAATATATTGAATTTTCTATCACTCTGAACAAAAATTTCGAAAATTATCTCAGCTATTAGTAGAGATAAGGCAATAAAAATTTCACTGGTGTTATACGTAGGTCTCTAGAACTACGTATACATAATTTATTTTTCATTTTATGGCTCTGTTCGAAATTTAATATATTGAATTTTCTATCATTCTGAACAAAAATTTCGAAAATTATCTCAGCTATTAGTAGAGATAAAGCGATAAAAATTTTACTGGTGTTATACGTAGGTCTCCAGAACTACGTATGCATAATTTATTTTTCATTTTATGGCTCTGTTCGAAATTTAATATATTGAATTTTCTATCACTCTGAACAAAAATTTCGAAAATTATCTCAGCTATTAGTAGAGATAAAGCAATAAAAATTTTACTGGTGTTATACGTAGGTCTCCAGAACTACGTATACATAATTTATTTTTCATTTTATGACTCTGTTCGAAATTTAATATATTGAATTTTCTATCACACTGAACAAAAATTTCGAAAATTATCTCAGCTATTAGTAGAGATAAAGCGATAAAAATTTTACTGGTGTTATACGTAGGTCTCCAAAACTACGCACGCATAATTTATTTTTCATTTTATGGCTCTGTTCGAAATTTAATATATTGAATTTTCTATCACTCTGAACAAAAATTTCAAAAATTATCTCAGCTATTAGTAGAGATAAGGCAATAAAAATTTCACTGGTGTTATACGTAGGTCTCCAGAACTACGTATACATAATTTATTTTTCATTTTATGGCTCTGTTCGAAATTTAATATAATGAATTTTCTATCACTCTGAACAAAAATTTCAAAAATTATCTCAGCTATTAGTAGAGATAAGGCAATAAAAATTTCACTGGTGTTATACGTAGGTCTCCAGAACTACGTATGCATAATTTATTTTTCATTTTATGGCTCTGTTCGAAATTTAATATATTGAATTTTCTATCATTCTGAACAAAAATTTCGAAAATTATCTCAGCTATTAGTAGAGATAAAGCGATAAAAATTTTACTGGTGTTATACGTAGGTCTCCAAAACTACGTATGCATAATTTATTTTTCATTTTATGGCTCTGTTCGAAATTTAATATATTGAATTTTCTATCACTCTGAACAAAAATTTTGAAAATTATCTCAGCTATTAGTAGAGATAAAGCGATAAAAATTTTACTGGTGTTATACGTAGGTCTCCAGAACTACGTATACATAATTTATTTTTCATTTTATGGCCCTGTTCGAAATTTAATATATTGAATTTTCTATCACTCTGAACAAAAATTTCGAAAATTATCTCAGCTATTAGTAGAGATAAAGCGATAAAAATTTCACTGGTGTTATACGTAGGTCTCCAGAACTACGTATGCATAATTTATTTTTCATTTTATGGCTCTGTTCGAAATTTAATATATTGAATTTTCTATCACTCTGAACAAAAATTTTGAAAATTATCTCAGCCATTAGTAGAGATAAAGCAATAAAAATTTTACTGGTGTTATACGTAGGTCTCCAGAACTACGTATACATAATTTATTTTTCATTTTATGGCTCTGTTCGAAATTTAATATATTGAATTTTCTATCACTCTGAACAAAAATTTCGAAAATTATCTCAGCTATTAGTAGAGATAAGGCAATAAAAATTTCACTGGTGTTATACGTAGGTCTCCAGAACTACGTATACATAATTTATTTTTCATTTTATGGCTCTGTTCGAAATTTAATATATTGAATTTTCTATCACTCTGAACAAAAATTTCGAAAATTATCTCAGCTATTAGTAGAGATAAAGCGATAAAAATTTTACTGGTGTTATACGTAGGTCTCCAGAACTACGTATGCATAATTTATTTTTCATTTTATGGCTCTGTTCGAAATTTAATATATTGAATTTTCTATCACTCTGAACAAAAATTTTGAAAATTATCTCAGCTATTAGTAGAGATAAAGCAATAAAAATTTTACTGGTGTTATACGTAGGTCTCCAGAACTACGTATACATAATTTATTTTTCATTTTATGGCTCTGTTCGAAATTTAATATATTGAATTTTCTATCACTCTGAACAAAAATTTCGAAAATTATCTCAGCTATTAGTAGAGATAAGGCAATAAAAATTTCACTGGTGTTATACGTAGGTCTCCAGAACTACGTATACATAATTTATTTTTCATTTTATGGCTCTGTTCGAAATTTAATATATTGAATTTTCTATCACTCTGAACAAAAATTTCGAAAATTATCTCAGCTATTAGTAGAGATAAAGCGATAAAAATTTTACTGGTGTTATACGTAGGTCTCCAGAACTACGTATGCATAATTTATTTTTCATTTTATGGCTCTGTTCGAAATTTAATATATTGAATTTTCTATCACTCTGAACAAAAATTTCGAAAATTATCTCAGCTATTAGTAGAGATAAAGCGATAAAAATTTTACTGGTGTTATACGTAGGTCTCCAAAACTACGTATGCATAATTTATTTTTCATTTTATGGCTCTGTTCGAAATTTAATATATTGAATTTTCTATCACTCTGAACAAAAATTTCAAAAATTATCTCAGCTATTAGTAGAGATAAGGCAATAAAAATTTTACTAGTGTTATACGTAGGTCTCCAGAACTACGTATACATAATTTATTTTTCATTTTATGGCTCTGTTCGAAATTTAATATAATGAATTTTCTATCACTCTGAACAAAAATTTCGAAAATTATCTCAGCTATTAGTAGAGATAAAGCGATAAAAATTTTACTGGTGTTATACGTAGGTCTCCAGAACTACGTATACATAATTTATTTTTCATTTTATGGCTCTGTTCGAAATTTAATATATTGAATTTTCTATCACTCTGAACAAAAATTTCGAAAATTATCTCAGCTATTAGTAGAGATAAAGCGATAAAAATTTTACTGGTGTTATACGTAGGTCTCCAGAACTACGTATGCATAATTTATTTTTCATTTTATGGCTCTGTTCGAAATTTAATATATTGAATTTTCTATCACTCTGAACAAAAATTTCGAAAATTATCTCAGCTATTAGTAGAGATAAGGCAATAAAAATTTTACTGGTGTTATACGTAGGTCTCCAGAACTACGTATACATAATTTATTTTTCATTTTATGGCTCTGTTCGAAATTTAATATATTGAATTTTCTATCACTCTGAACAAAAATTTCGAAAATTATCTCAGCTATTAGTAGAGATAGAGCGATAAAATTTTACTGGTGTTATACGTAGGTCTCCAGAACTACGTATGCATAATTTATTTTTTATTTTATGGCTCTGTTCAAAATTTAATATATTGAATTTTCTATCACTCTGAACAAAAATTTTAAAAATTATCTCAGCTATTAGTAGAGATAAAGCAACAAAAATTTTACTGGTGTTATACGTAGGTCTCCAGAACTACGTATACATAATTTATTTTTCATTTTATGGCTCTGTTCGAAATTTAATATATTGAATTTTCTATCACTCTGAACAAAAATTTCGAAAATTATCTCAGCTATTAGTAGAGATAAAGCGATAAAAATTTTACTGGTGTTATACGTAGGTCTCCAGAACTACGTGTACATAATTTATTTTTCATTTTATGGCTCTGTTCGAAATTTAATATATTGAATTTTCTATCACTCTGAACAAAAATTTCGAAAATTATCTCAGCTATTAGTAGAGATAAAGCAATAAAAATTTCACTGGTGTTATACGTAGGTCTCCAGAACTACGTATACATAATTTATTTTTCATTTTATGGCTCTGTTCGAAATTTAATATATTGAATTTTCTATCACTCTGAACAAAAATTTCGAAAATTATCTCAGCTATTAGTAGAGATAAAGCGATAAAAATTTTACTGGTGTTATACGTAGGTCTCCAGAACTACGTATGCATAATTTATTTTTCATTTTATGGCTCTGTTCGAAATTTAATATATTGAATTTTCTATCACTCTGAACAAAAATTTTGAAAATTATCTCAGCTATTAGTAGAGATAAAGCAATAAAAATTTTACTGGTGTTATACGTAGGTCTCCAGAACTACGTATACATAATTTATTTTTCATTTTATGGCTCTGTTCGAAATTTAATATATTGAATTTTCTATCACTCTGAACAAAAATTTCGAAAATTATCTCAGCTATTAGTAGAGATAAAGCGATAAAAATTTCACTGGTGTTATACGTAGGTCTCCAGAACTACGTATGCATAATTTACTTTTCATTTTATGGCTCTGTTCGAAATTTAATATATTGAATTTTCTATCACTCTGAACAAAAATTTTGAAAATTATCTCAGCTATTAGTAGAGATAAAGCAATAAAAATTTTACTGGTGTTATACGTAGGTCTCCAGCACTACGTATACATAATTTATTTTTCATTTTATGGCTCTGTTCGAAATTTAATATATTGAATTTTCTATCACTCTAAACAAAAATTTCGAAAATTATCTCAGCTATTAGTAGAGATAAAGCGATAAAAATTTTACTGGTGTTATACGTAGGTCTCCAAAACTACGTATGCATAATTTATTTTTCATTTTATGGCTCTGTTCGAAATTTAATATATTGAATTTTCTATCACTCTGAACAAAAATTTTGAAAATTATCTCAGCTATTAGTAGAGATAAAGCAATAAAAATTTTACTGGTGTTATACGTAGGTCTCCAGAACTACGTATGCATAATTTATTTTTCATTTTATGGCTCTGTTCGAAATTTAATATATTGAATTTTCTATCACTCTGAACAAAAATTTTGAAAATTATCTCAGCTATTAGTAGAGATAAAGCAATAAAAATTTTACTGGTGTTATACGTAGGTCTCCAGAACTACGTATACGTAATTTATTTTTCATTTTATGGCTCTGTTCGAAATTTAATATATTGAATTTTCTATCACTCTGAACAAAAATTTCGAAAATTATCTCAGCTATTAGTAGAGATAAAGCGATAAAAATTTTACTGGTGTTATACGTAGGTCTCCAGAACTACGTATGCATAATTTATTTTTCATTTTATGGCTCTGTTCGAAATTTAATATATTGAATTTTCTATCACTCTGAACAAAAATTTTGAAAATTATCTCAGCTATTAGTAGAGATAAAGCAATAAAAATTTTACTGGTGTTATACGTAGGTCTCCAGAACTACGTATACATAATTTATTTTTCATTTTATGGCTCTGTTCGAAATTTAATATATTGAATTTTCTATCACTCTGAACAAAAATTTCGAAAATTATCTCAGCTATTAGTAGAGATAAAGCGATAAAAATTTTACTGGTGTTATACGTAGGTCTCCAGAACTACGTATGCATAATTTATTTTTCATTTTATGGCTCTGTTCGAAATTTAATATATTGAATTTTCTATCACTCTGAACAAAAATTTTGAAAATTATCTCAGCTATTAGTAGAGATAAAGCAATAAAAATTTTACTGGTGTTATACGTAGGTCTCCAGAACTACGTATACATAATTTATTTTTCATTTTATGGCTCTGTTCGAAATTTAATATATTGAATTTTCTATCACTCTGAACAAAAATTTCGAAAATTATCTCAGCTATTAGTAGAGATAAAGCGATAAAAATTTTACTGGTGTTATACGTAGGTCTCCAGAACTACGTATGCATAATTTATTTTTCATTTTATGGCTCTGTTCGAAATTTAATATATTGAATTTTCTATCACTCTGAACAAAAATTTGGAAAATTATCTCAGCTATTAGTAGAGATAAGGCAATAAAAATTTCACTGGAGTTATACGTAGGTCTCCAGAACTACGTATACATAATTTATTTTTCATTTTATGGCTCTGTTCGAAATTTAATATATTGAATTTTCTATCACTCTGAACAAAAATTTCGAAAATTATCTCAGCTATTAGTAGAGATAAAGCGATAAAAATTTCACTGGTGTTATACGTAGGTCTCCAGAACTACGTATGCATAATTTATTTTTCATTTTATGGCTCTGTTCGAAATTTAATATATTGAATTTTCTATCACTCTGAACAAAAATTGTGAAAATTATCTCAGCTATTAGTAGAGATAAAGCAATAAAAATTTTACTGGTGTTATACGTAGGTCTCCAGAACTACGTATACATAATTTATTTTTCATTTTATGGCTCTGTTCAAAATTTAATATATTGAATTTTCTATCACTCTGAACAAAAATTTCGAAAATTATCTCAGCTATTAGTAGAGATAAAGCGATAAAAATTTTACTGGTGTTATACGTAGGTCTCCAGAACTACGTATGCATAATTTATTTTTCATTTTATGGCTCTGTTCGAAATTTAATATATTGAATTTTCTATCACTCTGAACAAAAATTTCGAAAATTATCTCAGCTATTAGTAGAGATAAGGCAATAAAAATTTCACTGGTGTTATACGTAGGTCTCCAGAACTACGTATACATAATTTATTTTTCATTTTATGGCTCTGTTCGAAATTTAATATATTGAATTTTCTATCACTCTGAACAAAAATTTCGAAAATTATCTTAGCTATTAGTAGAGGTAAAGCGATAAAAATTTCACTGGTGTTATACGTAGGTCTCCAGAACTACGTATACATAATTTATTTTTCATTTTATGGCTCTGTTTGAAATTTAATATATTGAATTTTCTATCACTCTGAACAAAAATTTCGAAAATTATCTCAGCTATTAGTAGAGATAAAGCGATAAAAATTTTACTGGTGTTATACGTAGGTCTCCAGAACTACGTATGCATAATTTATTTTTTATTTTATGGCTCTGTTCGAAATTTAATATATTGAATTTTCTATCATTCTGAACAAAAATTTCGAAAATTATCTCAGCTATTAGTAGAGATAAAGCGATAAAAATTTTACTGGTGTTATACGTAGGTCTCCAGAACTACGTATGCATAATTTATTTTTCATTTTATGGCTCTGTTCGAAATTTAATATATTGAATTTTCTATCACTCTGAACAAAAATTTTGAAAATTATCTCAGCTATTAGTAGAGATAAAGCGATAAAAATTTTACTGGTGTTATACGTAGGTCTCCAGAACTACGTATACATAATTTATTTTTCATTTTATGACTCTGTTCGAAATTTAATATATTGAATTTTCTATCACTCTGAACAAAAATTTCGAAAATTATCTCAGCTATTAGTAGAGATAAAGCGATAAAAATTTCACTGGTGTTATACGTAGGTCTCCAGAACTACGTATGCATAATTTATTTTTCATTTTATGGCTCTGTTCGAAATTTAATATATTGAATTTTCTATCACTCTGAACAAAAATTTTGAAAATTATCTCAGCTATTAGTAGAGATAAAGCAATAAAAATTTTACTGGTGTTATACGTAGGTCTCCAGAACTACGTATGCATAATTTATTTTTCATTTTATGGCTCTGTTCGAAATTTAATATATTGAATTTTCTATCACTCTGAACAAAAATTTCGAAAATTATCTCAGCTATTAGTAGAGATAAGGCAATAAAAATTTCACTGGTGTTATACGTAGGTCTCTAGAACTACGTATACATAATTTATTTTTCATTTTATGGCTCTGTTCGAAATTTAATATATTGAATTTTCTATCATTCTGAACAAAAATTTCGAAAATTATCTCAGCTATTAGTAGAGATAAAGCGATAAAAATTTTACTGGTGTTATACGTAGGTCTCCAGAACTACGTATGCATAATTTATTTTTCATTTTATGGCTCTGTTCGAAATTTAATATATTGAATTTTCTATCACTCTGAACAAAAATTTCGAAAATTATCTCAGCTATTAGTAGAGATAAAGCAATAAAAATTTTACTGGTGTTATACGTAGGTCTCCAGAACTACGTATACATAATTTATTTTTCATTTTATGACTCTGTTCGAAATTTAATATATTGAATTTTCTATCACACTGAACAAAAATTTCGAAAATTATCTCAGCTATTAGTAGAGATAAAGCGATAAAAATTTTACTGGTGTTATACGTAGGTCTCCAAAACTACGCACGCATAATTTATTTTTCATTTTATGGCTCTGTTCGAAATTTAATATATTGAATTTTCTATCACTCTGAACAAAAATTTCAAAAATTATCTCAGCTATTAGTAGAGATAAGGCAATAAAAATTTCACTGGTGTTATACGTAGGTCTCCAGAACTACGTATACATAATTTATTTTTCATTTTATGGCTCTGTTCGAAATTAAATATAATGAATTTTCTATCACTCTGAACAAAAATTTCAAAAATTATCTCAGCTATTAGTAGAGATAAGGCAATAAAAATTTCACTGGTGTTATACGTAGGTCTCCAGAACTACGTATGCATAATTTATTTTTCATTTTATGGCTCTGTTCGAAATTTAATATATTGAATTTTCTATCATTCTGAACAAAAATTTCGAAAATTATCTCAGCTATTAGTAGAGATAAAGCGATAAAAATTTTACTGGTGTTATACGTAGGTCTCCAAAACTACGTATGCATAATTTATTTTTCATTTTATGGCTCTGTTCGAAATTTAATATATTGAATTTTCTATCACTCTGAACAAAAATTTTGAAAATTATCTCAGCTATTAGTAGAGATAAAGCGATAAAAATTTTACTGGTGTTATACGTAGGTCTCCAGAACTACGTATACATAATTTATTTTTCATTTTATGGCCCTGTTCGAAATTTAATATATTGAATTTTCTATCACTCTGAACAAAAATTTCGAAAATTATCTCAGCTATTAGTAGAGATAAAGCGATAAAAATTTCACTGGTGTTATACGTAGGTCTCCAGAACTACGTATGCATAATTTATTTTTCATTTTATGGCTCTGTTCGAAATTTAATATATTGAATTTTCTATCACTCTGAACAAAAATTTTGAAAATTATCTCAGCTATTAGTAGAGATAAAGCAATAAAAATTTTACTGGTGTTATACGTAGGTCTCCAGAACTACGTATACATAATTTATTTTTCATTTTATGGCTCTGTTCGAAATTTAATATATTGAATTTTCTATCACTCTGAACAAAAATTTCGAAAATTATCTCAGCTATTAGTAGAGATAAGGCAATAAAAATTTCACTGGTGTTATACGTAGGTCTCCAGAACTACGTATACATAATTTATTTTTCATTTTATGGCTCTGTTCGAAATTTAATATATTGAATTTTCTATCACTCTGAACAAAAATTTCGAAAATTATCTCAGCTATTAGTAGAGATAAAGCGATAAAAATTTTACTGGTGTTATACGTAGGTCTCCAGAACTACGTATGCATAATTTATTTTTCATTTTATGGCTCTGTTCGAAATTTAATATATTGAATTTTCTATCACTCTGAACAAAAATTTTGAAAATTATCTCAGCTATTAGTAGAGATAAAGCAATAAAAATTTTACTGGTGTTATACGTAGGTCTCCAGAACTACGTATACATAATTTATTTTTCATTTTATGGCTCTGTTCGAAATTTAATATATTGAATTTTCTATCACTCTGAACAAAAATTTCGAAAATTATCTCAGCTATTAGTAGAGATAAGGCAATAAAAATTTCACTGGTGTTATACGTAGGTCTCCAGAACTACGTATACATAATTTATTTTTCATTTTATGGCTCTGTTCGAAATTTAATATATTGAATTTTCTATCACTCTGAACAAAAATTTCGAAAATTATCTCAGCTATTAGTAGAGATAAAGCGATAAAAATTTTACTGGTGTTATACGTAGGTCTCCAGAACTACGTATGCATAATTTATTTTTCATTTTATGGCTCTGTTCGAAATTTAATATATTGAATTTTCTATCACTCTGAACAAAAATTTCGAAAATTATCTCAGCTATTAGTAGAGATAAAGCGATAAAAATTTTACTGGTGTTATACGTAGGTCTCCAAAACTACGTATGCATAATTTATTTTTCATTTTATGGCTCTGTTCGAAATTTAATATATTGAATTTTCTATCACTCTGAACAAAAATTTCAAAAATTATCTCAGCTATTAGTAGAGATAAGGCAATAAAAATTTTACTAGTGTTATACGTAGGTCTCCAGAACTACGTATACATAATTTATTTTTCATTTTATGGCTCTGTTCGAAATTTAATATAATGAATTTTCTATCACTCTGAACAAAAATTTCGAAAATTATCTCAGCTATTAGTAGAGATAAAGCGATAAAAATTTTACTGGTGTTATACGTAGGTCTCCAGAACTACGTATACATAATTTATTTTTCATTTTATGGCTCTGTTCGAAATTTAATATATTGAATTTTCTATCACTCTGAACAAAAATTTCGAAAATTATCTCAGCTATTAGTAGAGATAAAGCGATAAAAATTTTACTGGTGTTATACGTAGGTCTCCAGAACTACGTATGCATAATTTATTTTTCATTTTATGGCTCTGTTCGAAATTTAATATATTGAATTTTCTATCACTCTGAACAAAAATTTCGAAAATTATCTCAGCTATTAGTAGAGATAAGGCAATAAAAATTTTACTGGTGTTATACGTAGGTCTCCAGAACTACGTATACATAATTTATTTTTCATTTTATGGCTCTGTTCGAAATTTAATATATTGAATTTTCTATCACTCTGAACAAAAATTTCGAAAATTATCTCAGCTATTAGTAGAGATAAAGCGATAAAAATTTTACTGGTGTTATACGTAGGTCTCCAGAACTACGTATGCATAATTTATTTTTCAATTTATGGCTCTGTTCGAAATTTAATATATTGAATTTTCTATCACTCTGAACAAAAATTTCGAAAATTATCTCAGCTATTAGTAGAGATAAGGCAATAAAAATTTTACTGGTGTTATACGTAGGTCTCCAGAACTACGTATGCATAATTTATTTTTCATTTTATGGCTCTGTTCGAAATTTAATATATTGAATTTTCTATCACTCTGAACAAAAATTTCGAAAATTATCTCAGCTATTAGTAGAGATAAAGCGATAAAAATTTTACTGGTGTTATACGTAGGTCTCCAAAACTACGTATGCATAATTTACTTTTCATTTTATGGCTTTGTTCAAAATTTAATATATTGAATTTTCTATCACTCTGAACAAAAATTTTGAAAATTGTCTCAGCTATTAGTAGAGATAAAGCAATAAAAATTTTACTGGTGTTATACGTAGGTCTCCAGAACTACGTATGCATAATTTATTTTTCATTTTATGGCTCTGTTCGAAATTTAATATATTGAATTTTCTATCACTCTGAACAAAAATTTTGAAAATTATCTCAGCTATTAGTAGAGATAAAGCAATAAAAATTTTACTGGTGTTATACGTAGGTCTCCAGAACTACGTATGCATAATTTATTTTTCATTTTATGGCTCTGTTCGAAATTTAATATATTGAATTTTCTATCACTCTGAACAAAAATTTCGAAAATTATCTCAGCTATTAGTAGAGATAAGGCAATAAAAATTTTACTGGTGTTATACGTAGGTCTCCAGAACTACGTATGCATAATTTATTTTTCATTTTATGGCTCTGTTCGAAATTTAATATATTGAATTTTCTATCACTCTGAACAAAAATTTCGAAAATTATCTCAGCTATTAGTAGAGATAAAGCGATAAAAATTTTACTGGTGTTATACGTAGGTCTCCAGAACTACGTATGCACAATTTATTTTTCATTTTATGGCTTTGTTCAAAATTTAATATATTGAATTTTCTATCACTCTGAACAAAAATTTCGAAAATTATCTCAGCTATTAGTAGAGATAAAGCGATAAAAATTTCACTGGTGTTATACGTAGGTCTCCAGAACTACGTATGCATAATTTATTTTTCATTTTATGGCTCTGTTCGAAATTTAATATATTGAATTTTCTATCACTCTGAACAAAAATTTTGAAAATTATCTCAGCTATTAGTAGAGATAAAGCAATAAAAATTTTACTGGTGTTATACGTAGGTCTCCAGAACTACGTATACATAATTTATTTTTCATTTTATGGCTCTGTTCGAAATTTAATATATTGAATTTTCTATCACTCTAAACAAAAATTTCGAAAATTATCTCAGCTATTAGTAGAGATAAAGCAATAAAAATTTTACTGGTGTTATACGCAGGTTTCCAGAAATACGTATACATAATTTATTTTTCATTTTATGGCTCTGTTCGAAATTTAATATATTGAATTTTCTATCACTCTGAACAAAAATTTCGAAAATTATCTCAGCTATTAGTAGAGATAAAGCAATAAAAATTTTACTGGTGTTATACGTAGGTCTCCAGAACTACGTATACATAATTTATTTTTCATTTTATGGCTCTGTTCGAAATTTAATATATTGAATTTTCTATCACTCTGAACAAAAATTTCGAAAATTATCTCAGCTATTAGTAGAGATAAGGCGATAAAAATTTTACTGGTGTTATACGTAGGTCTCCAGAACTACGTATGCATAATTTATTTTTCATTTTATGGCTCTGTTCGAAATTTAATATATTGAATTTTCTATCACTCTGAACAAAAATTTCGAAAATTATCTCAGCTATTAGTAGAGATAAAGCAATAAAAATTTTACTGGTGTTATACGTAGGTCTCCAGAACTACGTATGCATAATTTATTTTTCATTTTATGGCTCTGTTCGAAATTTAATATATTGAATTTTCTATCACTCTGAACAAAAATTTCGAAAATTATCTCAGCTATTAGTAGAGATAAGGCAATAAAAATTTTACTGGTGTTATACGTAGGTCTCCAGAGCTACGTATGCATAATTAATTTTTCATTTTATGGCTCTGTTCGAAATTTAATATATTGAATTTTCTATCACTCTGAACAAAAATTTCGAAAATTATCTCAGCTATTAGTAGAGATAAGGCAATAAAAATTTTACTGGTGTTATACGTAGGTCTCCAGAACTACGTATGCATAATTTATTTTTCATTTTATGGCTCTGTTCGAAATTTAATATATTGAATTTTCTATCACTCTGAACAAAAATTTTGAAAATTATCTCAGCTATTAGTAGAGATAAAGCAATAAAAATTTTACTGGTGTTATACGTAGGTCTCCAGAACTACGTATACATAATTTATTTTTCATTTTATGGCTCTGTTCGAAATTTAATATATTGAATTTTCTATCACTCTGAACAAAAATTTCGAAAATTATCTCAGTTATTAGTAGAGATAAGGCAATAAAAATTTTACTGGTGTTATACGTAGGTCTCCAGAACTACGTATACATAATTTATTTTTCATTTTATGGCTCTGTTCGAAATTTAATATATTGAATTTTCTATAACTCTGAACAAAAATTTCGAAAATTATCTCAGCTATTAGTAGAGATAAAGCAATAAAAATTTTACTGGTGTTATACGTAGGTCTCCAGAACTACGTATACATAATTTATTTTTCATTTTATGGCTCTGTTCGAAATTTAATATATTGAATTTTCTATCACTCTGAACAAAAATTTCGAAAATTATCTCAGCTATTAGTAGAGATAAAGCGATAAAAATTTTACTGGTGTTATACGTAGGTCTCCAGAACTACGTATGCATAATTTATTTTTCATTTTATGGCTCTGTTCGAAATTTAATATATTGAATTTTCTATCACTCTGAACAAAAATTTCGAAAATTATCTCAGCTATTAGTAGAGATAAAGCAATAAAAATTTTACTGGTGTTATACGTAGGTCTCCAGAACTACGTATACATAATTTATTTTTCATTTTATGGCTCTGTTCGAAATTTAATATATTGAATTTTCTATCACTCTGAACAAAAATTTCGAAAATTATCTCAGCTATTAGTAGAGATAAAGCGATAAAAATTTTACTGGTGTTATACGTAGGTCTCCAGAACTACGTATGCATAATTTATTTTTCATTTTATGGCTCTGTTCGAAATTTAATATATTGAATTTTCTATCACTCTGAACAAAAATTTCGAAAATTATCTCAGCTATTTGTAGAGATAAGGCAATAAAAATTTTACTGGTGTTATACGTAGGTCTCCAGAGCTACGTATGCATAATTAATTTTTCATTTTATGGCTCTGTTCGAAATTTAATATATTGAATTTTCTATCACTCTGAACAAAAATTTCGAAAATTATCTCAGCTATTAGTAGAGATATAGCGATAAAAATTTTACTGGTGTGATACGTAGGTCTCCAGAACTACGTATGCATAATTTGTTTTTCATTTTATGGCTCTGTTCGAAATTTAATATATTGAATTTTCTATCACACTGAACAAAAATTTTGAAAATTATCTCAGCTATTAGTAGAGATAAAGCAATAAAAATTTTACTGGTGTTATACGTAGGTCTCCAGAACTACGTATGCATAATTTATTTTTCATTTTATGGCTCTGTTCGAAATTTAATATATTAAATTTTCTATAACTCTGAACAAAAATTTTGAAAATTATCTCAGCTATTAGTAGAGATAAAGCAATAAAAATTTTACTGGTGTTATACGTAGGTCTCCAGAACTACGTATACATAATTTATTTTTCATTTTATGGCTCTGTTCGAAATTTAATATATTGAATTTTCTATCACTCTGAACAAAAATTTCGAAAATTATCTCAGCTATTAGTAGAGATAAGGCAATAAAAATTTTACTGGTGTTATACGTAGGTCTCCAGAACTACGTATACATAATTTATTTTTCATTTTATGGCTCTGTTCGAAATTTAATATATTGAATTTTCTATCACTCTGAACAAAAATTTCGAAAATTATCTCAGCTATTAGTAGAGATAAAGCGATAAAAATTTTACTGGTGTTATACGTAGGTCTCCAGAACTACGTATGCATAATTTATTTTTCATTTTATGGCTCTGTTCGAAATTTAATATATTGAATTTTCTATCACTCTGAACAAAAATTTCGAAAATTATCTCAGCTATTAGTAGAGATAAGGCAATAAAAATTTCACTGGTGTTATACGTAGGTCTCCAGAACTACGTATACATAATTTATTTTTCATTTTATGGCTCTGTTCGAAATTTAATATATTAAATTTTCTATCACTCTGAACAAAAATTTCGAAAATTATCTCAGCTATTAGTAGAGATAAAGCGATAAAAATTTCACTGGTGTTATACGTAGGTCTCCAGAACTACGTATGCATAATTTATTTTTCATTTTATGGCTCTGTTCGAAATTTAATATATTGAATTTTCTATCACTCTGAACAAAAATTTTGAAAATTATCTCAGCTATTAGTAGAGATAAAGCAATAAAAATTTTACTGGTGTTATACGTAGGTCTCCAGAACTACGTATACATAATTTATTTTTCATTTTATGGCTCTGTTCGAAATTTAATATATTGAATTTTCTATCACTCTGAACAAAAATTTCGAAAATTATCTCAGTTATTAGTAGAGATAAGGCAATAAAAATTTTACTGGTGTTATACGTAGGTCTCCAGAACTACGTATACATAATTTATTTTTCATTTTATGGCTCTGTTCGAAATTTAATATATTGAATTTTCTATAACTCTGAACAAAAATTTCGAAAATTATCTCAGCTATTAGTAGAGATAAAGCAATAAAAATTTTACTGGTGTTATACGTAGGTCTCCAGAACTACGTATACATAATTTATTTTTCATTTTATGGCTCTGTTCGAAATTTAATATATTGAATTTTCTATCACTCTGAACAAAAATTTCGAAAATTATCTCAGCTATTAGTAGAGATAAAGCGATAAAAATTTTACTGGTGTTATACGTAGGTCTCCAGAACTACGTATGCATAATTTATTTTTCATTTTATGGCTCTGTTCGAAATTTAATATATTGAATTTTCTATCACTCTGAACAAAAATTTCGAAAATTATCTCAGCTATTAGTAGAGATAAAGCAATAAAAATTTTACTGGTGTTATACGTAGGTCTCCAGAACTACGTATACATAATTTATTTTTCATTTTATGGCTCTGTTCGAAATTTAATATATTGAATTTTCTATCACTCTGAACAAAAATTTCGAAAATTATCTCAGCTATTAGTAGAGATAAAGCGATAAAAATTTTACTGGTGTTATACGTAGGTCTCCAGAACTACGTATGCATAATTTATTTTTCATTTTATGGCTCTGTTCGAAATTTAATATATTGAATTTTCTATCACTCTGAACAAAAATTTCGAAAATTATCTCAGCTATTTGTAGAGATAAGGCAATAAAAATTTTACTGGTGTTATACGTAGGTCTCCAGAGCTACGTATGCATAATTAATTTTTCATTTTATGGCTCTGTTCGAAATTTAATATATTGAATTTTCTATCACTCTGAACAAAAATTTCGAAAATTATCTCAGCTATTAGTAGAGATATAGCGATAAAAATTTTACTGGTGTGATACGTAGGTCTCCAGAACTACGTATGCATAATTTGTTTTTCATTTTATGGCTCTGTTCGAAATTTAATATATTGAATTTTCTATCACACTGAACAAAAATTTTGAAAATTATCTCAGCTATTAGTAGAGATAAAGCAATAAAAATTTTACTGGTGTTATACGTAGGTCTCCAGAACTACGTATGCATAATTTATTTTTCATTTTATGGCTCTGTTCGAAATTTAATATATTGAATTTTCTATAACTCTGAACAAAAATTTTGAAAATTATCTCAGCTATTAGTAGAGATAAAGCAATAAAAATTTTACTGGTGTTATACGTAGGTCTCCAGAACTACGTATACATAATTTATTTTTCATTTTATGGCTCTGTTCGAAATTTAATATATTGAATTTTCTATCACTCTGAACAAAAATTTCGAAAATTATCTCAGCTATTAGTAGAGATAAGGCAATAAAAATTTTACTGGTGTTATACGTAGGTCTCCAGAACTACGTATACATAATTTATTTTTCATTTTATGGCTCTGTTCGAAATTTAATATATTGAATTTTCTATCACTCTGAACAAAAATTTCGAAAATTATCTCAGCTATTAGTAGAGATAAAGCGATAAAAATTTTACTGGTGTTATACGTAGGTCTCCAGAACTACGTATGCATAATTTATTTTTCATTTTATGGCTCTGTTCGAAATTTAATATATTGAATTTTCTATCACTCTGAACAAAAATTTCGAAAATTATCTCAGCTATTAGTAGAGATAAGGCAATAAAAATTTCACTGGTGTTATACGTAGGTCTCCAGAACTACGTATACATAATTTATTTTTCATTTTATGGCTCTGTTCGAAATTTAATATATTAAATTTTCTATCACTCTGAACAAAAATTTCGAAAATTATCTCAGCTATTAGTAGAGATAAAGCGATAAAAATTTCACTGGTGTTATACGTAGGTCTCCAGAACTACGTATGCATAATTTATTTTTCATTTTATGGCTCTGTTCGAAATTTAATATATTGAATTTTCTATCACTCTGAACAAAAATTTTGAAAATTATCTCAGCTATTAGTAGAGATAAAGCAATAAAAATTTTACTGGTGTTATACGTAGGTCTCCAGAACTACGTATACATAATTTATTTTTCATTTTATGGCTCTGTTCGAAATTTAATATATTGAATTTTCTATCACTCTGAACAAAAATTTCGAAAATTATCTCAGCTATTAGTAGAGATAAAGCAATAAAAATTTTACTGGTGTTATACGTAGGTTTCCAGAACTACGTATACATAATTTATTTTTCATTTTATGGCTCTGTTCGAAATTTAATATATTGAATTTTCTATCACTCTGAACAAAAATTTCGAAAATTATCTCAGCTATTAGTAGAGATAAAGCAATAAAAATTTTACTGGTGTTATACGTAGGTCTCCAGAACTACGTATACATAATTTATTTTTCATTTTATGGCTCTGTTCGAAATTTAATATATTGAATTTTCTATCACTCTGAACAAAAATTTCGAAAATTATCTCAGCTATTAGTAGAGATAAGGCAATAAAAATTTTACTGGTGTTATACGTAGGTCTCCAGAGCTACGTATGCATAATTAATTTTTCATTTTATGGCTCTGTTCGAAATTTAATATATTGAATTTTCTATCACTCTGAACAAAAATTTCGAAAATTATCTCAGCTATTAGTAGAGATATAGCGATAAAAATTTTACTGGTGTTATACGTAGGTCTCCAGAACTACGTATGCATAATTTATTTTTCATTTTATGGCTCTGTTCGAAATTTAATATATTGAATTTTCTATCACTCTGAACAAAAATTTTGAAAATTATCTCAGCTATTAGTAGAGATAAAGCAATAAAAATTTTACTGGTGTTATACGTAGGTCTCCAGAACTACGTATGCATAATTTATTTTTCATTTTATGGCTCTGTTCGAAATTTAATATATTGAATTTTCTATCACTCTGAACAAAAATTTCGAAAATTATCTCAGCTATTAGTAGAGATAAAGCGATAAAAATTTCACTGGTGTTATACGTAGGTCTCCAGAACTACGTATGCATAATTTATTTTTCATTTTATGGCTCTGTTCGAAATTTAATATATTGAATTTTCTATCACTCTGAACAAAAATTTCGAAAATTATCTCAGCTATTAGTAGAGATAAAGCAATAAAAATTTTACTGGTGTTATACGTAGGTCTCCAGAACTACGTATACATAATTTATTTTTCATTTTTAGGCTCTGTTCGAAATTTAATATATTGAATTTTCTATCACTCTGAACAAAAATTTTGAAAATTATCTCAGCTATTAGTAGAGATAAAGCAATAAAAATTTTACTGGTGTTATACGTAGGTCTCCAGAACTACGTATACATAATTTATTTTTCATTTTATGGCTCTGTTCGAAATTTAATATATTGAATTTTCTATCACTCTGAACAAAAATTTTGAAAATTATCTCAGCTATTAGTAGAGATAAAGCAATAAAAATTTTACTGGTGTTATACGTAGGTCTCCAGAACTACGTATGCATAATTTATTTTTCATTTTATGGCTCTGTTCGAAATTTAATATATTGAATTTTCTATCACTCTGAACAAAAATTTTGAAAATTATCTCAGCTATTAGTAGAGATAAAGCAATAAAAATTTTACTGGTGTTATACGTAAGTCTCCAGAACTACGTATACATAATTTATTTTTCATTTTATGGCTCTGTTCGAAATTTAATATATTGAATTTTCTATCACTCTGAACAAAAATTTCGAAAATTATCTCAGCTATTAGTAGAGATAAAGCGATAAAAATTTTACTGGTGTTATACGTAGGTCTCTAGAACTACGTATGCATAATTTATTTTTCATTTTATGGCTCTGTTCGAAATTTAATATATTGAATTTTCTATCACTCTGAACAAAAATTTTGAAAATTATCTCAGCTATTAGTAGAGATAAAGCGATAAAAATTCTACTGGTGTTATACGTAGGTCTCCAGAACTACGTATACATAATTTATTTTTCATTTTATGGCTCTGTTCAAAATTTAATATATTGAATTTTCGAACAAAAATTTCGAAAATTATCTCAGCTATTAGTAGAGATAAAGCGATAAAAATTTTACTGGTGTTATACGTAGGTCTCCAGAACTACGTATGCTTAATTTATTTTTCATTTTATGGCTCTGTTCGAAATTTAATATATTGAATTTTCTATCACTCTGAACAAAAATTTCGAAAATTATCTCAGCTATTAGTAGAGATAAAGCGATAAAAATTTCACTGGTGTTATACGTAGGTCTCCAGAACTACGTATACATAATTTATTTTTCAATTTATGGCTCTGTTCGAAATTTAATATATTGAATTTTCTATCACTCTGAACAAAAATTTCGAAAATTATCTCAGCTATTAGTAGAGATAAAGCGATAAAAATTTCACTGGTGTTATACGTAGGTCTCCAGAACTACGTATGCATAATTTATTTTTCATTTTATGGCTCTGTTCGAAATTTAATATATTGAATTTTCTATCACTCTGAACAAAAATTTCGAAAATTATCTCAGCTGTTAGTAGAGATAAGGCAATAAAAATTTCACTGGTGTTATACGTAGGTCTCCAGAACTACGCATACATAATTTATTTTTCATTTTATGGCTCTGTTCGAAATTTAATATATTGAATTTTCTATCACTCTGAACAAAAATTTCGAAAATTATCTCAGCTATTAGTAAAGATAAAGCGATAAAAATTTCACTGGTGTTATACGTAGGTCTCCAGAACTACGTATACATAATTTATTTTTCATTTTATGGCTCTGTTCGAAATTTAATATATTGAATTTTCTATCACTCTGAACAAAAATTTCGAAAATTATCTCAGCTATTAGTAGAGATAAAGCGATAAATATTTCACTGGTGTTATACGTAGGTCTCCAGAACTACGTATGCATAATTTATTTTTCATTTTATGGCTCTGTTCGAAATTTAATATATTGAATTTTCTATCACTCTGAACAAAAATTTCGAAAATTATCTCAGCTATTAGTAGAGATAAAGCGATAAAAATTTCACTGGTGTTATACGTAGGTCTCCAGAACTACGTATGCATAATTTATTTTTCATTTTATGGCTCTGTTCGAAATTTAATATATTGAATTTTCTATCACTCTGAACAAAAATTTCGAAAATTATCTCAGCTGTTAGTAGAGATAAGGCAATAAAAATTTTACTGGTGTTATACGTAGGTCTCCAGAACTACGTATACATAATTTATTTTTCATTTTATGGCTCTGTTCGAAATTTAATATATTGAATTTTCTATCACTCTGAACAAAAATTTCGAAAATTATCTCAGCTATTAGTAGAGATAAAGCGATAAAAATTTCACTGGTGTTATACGTAGGTCTCCAGAACTACGTATACATAATTTATTTTTCATTTTATGGCTCTGTTCGAAATTTAATATATTGAATTTTCTATCACTCTGAACAAAAATTTTGAAAATTATCTCAGCTATTAGTAGAGATAAAGCAATAAAAATTTTACTGGTGTTATACGTAGGTCTCCAGAACTACGTATGCATAATTTATTTTTCATTTTATGGCTCTGTTCGAAATTTAATATATTGAATTTTCTATCACTCTGAACAAAAATTTCGAAAATTATCTCAGCTATTAGTAGAGATAAAGCGATAAAAATTTCACTGGTGTTATACGTAAGTCTCCAGAACTACGTATGCATAATTTATTTTTCATTTTATGGCTCTGTTCGAAATTTAATATATTGAATTTTCTATCACTCTGAACAAAAATTTTGAAAATTATCTCAGCTATTAGTAGAGATAAAGCAATAAAAATTTTACTGGTGTTATACGTAGGTCTCCAGAACTACGTATGCATAATTTATTTTTCATTTTATGGCTCTGTTCGAAATTTAATATATTGAATTTTCTATCACTCTGAACAAAAATTTCGAAAATTATCTCAGCTATTAGTAGAGATAAAGCAATAAAAATTTTACTGGTGTTATACGTAGGTCTTCAGAACTACGTATACATAATTTATTTTTCATTTTTAGGCTCTGTTCGAAATTTAATATATTGAATTTTCTATCACTCTGAACAAAAATTTTGAAAATTATCTCAGCTATTAGTAGAGATAAAGCAATAAAAATTTTACTGGTGTTATACGTAGGTCTCCAGAACTACGTATGCATAATTTATTTTTCATTTTATGGCTCTGTTCGAAATTTAATATATTGAATTTTCTATCACTCTGAACAAAAATTTTGAAAATTATCTCAGCTATTAGTAGAGATAAAGCAATAAAATTTTTACTGGTGTTATACGTAGGTCTCCAGAACTACGTATGCATAATTTATTTTTCATTTTATGGCTCTGTTCGAAATTTAATATATTGAATTTTCTATCACTCTGAACAAAAATTTTGAAAATTATCTCAGCTATTAGTAGAGATAAAGCAATAAAAATTTTACTGGTGATATACGTAGGTCTCCAGAACTACGTATGCATAATTTATTTTTCATTTTATGGCTCTGTTCGAAATTTAATATATTGAATTTTCTATCACTCTGAACAAAAATTTCGAAAATTATCTCAGCTATTAGTAGAGATAAGGCAACAAAAATTTCACTGGTGTTATACGTAGGTCTCCAGAACTACGTATACATAATTTATTTTTCATTTTATGGCTCTGTTCGAAATTTAATATATTGAATTTTCTATCACTCTGAACACAAATTTCGAAAATTATCTCAGCTATTAGTAGAGATAAAGCGATAAAAATTTCACTGGTGTTATACGTAGGTCTCCAGCACTACGTATACATAATTTATTTTTCATTTTATGGCTCTGTTCGAAATTTAATATATTGAATTTTCTATCACTCTGAACAAAAATTTCGAAAATTATCTCAGCTATTAGTAGAGATAAAGCGATAAAAAGTTCACTGGTGTTATACGTAGGTCTCCAGAACTACGTATGCATAATTTATTTTTCATTTTATGGCTCTGTTCGAAATTTAATATATTGAATTTTCTATCACTCTGAACAAAAATTTTGAAAATTATCTCAGCTATTAGTAGAGATAAAGCAATAAAAATTTTACTGGTGTTATACGTAGGTCTCCAGAACTACGTATGCATAATTTATTTTTCATTTTATGGCTCTGTTCGAAATTTAATATATTGAATTTTCTATCACTCTGAACAAAAATTTCGAAAATTATCTCAGCTATTAGTAGAGATAAGGCAATAAAAATTTCACTGGTGTTATACGTAGGTCTCCAGAACTACGTATACATAATTTATTTTTCATTTTATGGCTCTGTTCGAAATTTAATATATTGAATTTTCTATCACTCTGAACACAAATTTCGAAAATTATCTCAGCTATTAGTAGAGATAAAGCGATAAAAATTTCACTGGTGTTATACGTAGGTCTCCAGAACTACGTATACATAATTTATTTTTCATTTTATGGCTCTGTTCGAAATTTAATATATTGAATTTTCTATCACTCTGAACAAAAATTTCGAAAATTATCTCAGCTATTAGTAGAGATAAAGCGATAAAAAGTTCACTGGTGTTATACGTAGGTCTCCAGAACTACGTATGCATAATTTATTTTTCATTTTATGGCTCTGTTCGAAATTTAATATATTGAATTTTCTATCACTCTGAACACAAATTTCGAAAATTATCTCAGCTATTAGTAGAGATAAAGCGATAAAAATTTCACTGGTGTTATACGTAGGTCTCCAGAACTACGTATACATAATTTATTTTTCATTTTATGGCTCTGTTCGAAATTTAATATATTGAATTTTCTATCACTCTGAACAAAAATTTCGAAAATTATCTCAGCTATTAGTAGAGATAAAGCGATAAAAAGTTCACTGGTGTTATACGTAGGCCTCCAGAACTACGTATGCATAATTTATTTTTCATTTTATGGCTCTGTTCGAAATTTAAAATATTGAATTTTCTATCACTCTGAACAAAAATATCGAAAATTATCTCAGCTATTAGTAGAGATAAAGCGATAAAAATTTCACTGGTGTTATACGTAGGTCTCCAGAACTACGTATGCATAATTTATTTTTCATTTTATGGCTCTGTTCGAAATTTAATATATTGAATTTTCTATCACTCTGAACAAAAATTTTGAAAATTATCTCAGCTATTAGTAGAGATAAAGCAATAAAAATTTTACTGGTGTTATACGTAGGTCTCCAGAACTACGTATACATAATTTATTTTTCATTTTATGGCTCTGTTCGAAATTTAATATATTATATTTTATTTTAATATATTGAATTTTCTATCACTCTGAACAAAAATTTTGAAAATTATCTCAGCTATTAGTAGAGATAAAGCAATAAAAATTTTACTGGTGTTATACGTAGGTCTCCAGAACTACGTATACATAATTTATTTTTCATTTTATGGCTCTGTTCGAAATTTAATATATTGAATTTTCTATCACTCTGAACAAAAATTTTGAAAATTATCTCAGCTATTAGTAGAGATAAAGCAATAAAATTTTTACTGGTGTTATACGTAGGTCTCCAGAACTACGTATGCATAATTTATTTTTCATTTTATGGCTCTGTTCGAAATTTAATATATTGAATTTTCTATCACTCTGAACAAAAATTTTGAAAAATATCTCAGCTATTAGTAGAGATAAAGCAATAAAAATTTTACTGGTGATATACGTAGGTCTCCAGAACTACGTATGCATAATTTATTTTTCATTTTATGGCTCTGTTCGAAATTTAATATATTGAATTTTCTATCACTCTGAACAAAAATTTCGAAAATTATCTCAGCTATTAGTAGAGATAAGGCAACAAAAATTTCACTGGTGTTATACATAGGTCTCCAGAACTACGTATACATAATTTATTTTTCATTTTATGGCTCTGTTCGAAATTTAATATATTGAATTTTCTATCACTCTGAACACAAATTTCGAAAATTATCTCAGCTATTAGTAGAGATAAAGCGATAAAAATTTCACTGGTGTTATACGTAGGTCTCCAGAACTACGTATACATAATTTATTTTTCATTTTATGGCTCTGTTCGAAATTTAATATATTGAATTTTCTATCACTCTGAACAAAAATTTCGAAAATTATCTCAGCTATTAGTAGAGATAAAGCGATAAAAAGTTCACTGGTGTTATACGTAGGTCTCCAGAACTACGTATGCATAATTTATTTTTCATTTTATGGCTCTGTTCGAAATTTAATATATTGAATTTTCTATCACTCTGAACAAAAATTTTGAAAATTATCTCAGCTATTAGTAGAGATAAAGCAATAAAAATTTTACTGGTGTTATACGTAGGTCTCCAGAACTACGTATGCATAATTTATTTTTCATTTTATGGCTCTGTTCGAAATTTAATATATTGAATTTTCTATCACTCTGAACAAAAATTTCGAAAATTATCTCAGCTATTAGTAGAGATAAGGCAATAAAAATTTCACTGGTGTTATACGTAGGTCTCCAGAACTACGTATACATAATTTATTTTTCATTTTATGGCTCTGTTCGAAATTTAATATATTGAATTTTCTATCACTCTGAACACAAATTTCGAAAATTATCTCAGCTATTAGTAGAGATAAAGCGATAAAAATTTCACTGGTGTTATAGGTAGGTCTCCAGAACTACGTATACATAATTTATTTTTCATTTTATGGCTCTGTTCGAAATTTAATATATTGAATTTTCTATCACTCTGAACAAAAATTTCGAAAATTATCTCAGCTATTAGTAGAGATAAAGCGATAAAAAGTTCACTGGTGTTATACGTAGGTCTCCAGAACTACGTATGCATAATTTATTTTTCATTTTATGGCTCTGTTCGAAATTTAAAATATTGAATTTTCTATCACTCTGAACAAAAATTTCGAAAATTATCTCAGCTATTAGTAGAGATAAAGCGATAAAAATTTCACTGGTGTTATACGTAGGTCTCCAGAACTACGTATGCATAATTTATTTTTCATTTTATGGCTCTGTTCGAAATTTAATATATTGAATTTTCTATCACTCTGAACAAAAATTTTGAAAATTATCTCAGCTATTAGTAGAGATAAAGCAATAAAAATTTTACTGGTGTTATACGTAGGTCTCCAGAACTACGTATACATAATTTATTTTTCATTTTATGGCTCTGTTCGAAATTTAATATATTATATTTTATTTTAATATATTGAATTTTCTATCACTCTGAACAAAAATTTTGAAAATTATCTCAGCTATTAGTAGAGATAAAGCAATAAAAATTTTACTGGTGTTATACGTAGGTCTCCAGAACTACGTATGCATAATTTATTTTTCATTTTATGGCTCTGTTCGAAATTTAATATATTGAATTTTCTATCACTCTGAACAAAAATTTTGAAAATTATCTCAGCTATTAGTAGAGATAAAGCAATAAAAATTTTACTGGTGTTATACGTAGGTCTCCAGAACTACGTATACATAATTTATTTTCATTTTATGGCTCTGTTCGAAATTTAATATATTGAATTTTCTATCACTCTGAACAAAAATTTTGAAAATTATCTCAGCTATTAGTAGAGATAAAGCAATAAAAATTTTACTGGTGTTATACGTAGGTCTCCAGAACTACGTATGCATAATTTATTTTTCATTTTATGGCTCTGTTCGAAATTTAATATATTGAATTTTCTATCACTCTGAACAAAAATTTTGAAAATTATCTCAGCTATTAGTAGAGATAAAGCAATAAAAATTTTACTGGTGTTATACGTAGGTCTCCAGAACTACGTATGCATAATTTATTTTTCATTTTATGGCTCTGTTCGAAATTTAATATATTGAATTTTCTATCACTCTGAACAAAAATTTCGAAAATTATCTCAGCTATTAGTAGAGATAAGGCAATAAAAATTTCACTGGTGTTATACGTAGGTCTCCAGAACTACGTATACATAATTTATTTTTCATTTTATGGCTCTGTTCGAAATTTAATATATTGAATTTTCTATCACTCTGAACACAAATTTCGAAAATTATCTCAGCTATTAGTAGAGATAAAGCGATAAAAATTTCACTGGTGTTATACGTAGGTCTCCAGAACTACGTATACATAATTTATTTTTCATTTTATGGCTCTGTTCGAAATTTAATATATTGAATTTTCTATCACTCTGAACAAAAATTTCGAAAATTATCTCAGCTATTAGTAGAGATAAAGCGATAAAAATTTTACTGGTGTTATACGTAGGTCTCCAGAACTACGTATGCATAATTTATTTTTCATTTTATGGCTCTGTTCGAAATTTAATATATTGAATTTTCTATCACTCTGAACAAAAATTTTGAAAATTATCTCAGCTATTAGTAGAGATAAAGCAATAAAAATTTTACTGGTGTTATACGTAGGTCTCCAGAACTACGTATACATAATTTATTTTTCATTTTATGGCTCTGTTCGAAATTTAATATATTATATTTTATTTTAATATATTGAATTTTCTATCACTCTGAACAAAAATTTTGAAAATTATCTCAGCTATTAGTAGAGATAAAGCAATAAAAATTTTACTGGTGTTATACGTAGGTCTCCAGAACTACGTATGCATAATTTATTTTTCATTTTATGGCTCTGTTCGAAATTTAATATATTGAATTTTCTATCACTCTGAACAAAAATTTTGAAAATTATCTCAGCTATTAGTAGAGATAAAGCAATAAAAATTTTACTGGTGTTATACGTAGGTCTCCAGAACTACGTATACATAATTTATTTTTCATTTTATGGCTCTGTTCGAAATTTAATATATTGAATTTTCTATCACTCTGAACAAAAATTTTGAAAATTATCTCAGCTATTAGTAGAGATAAAGCAATAAAAATTTTACTGGTGTTATACGTAGGTCTCCAGAACTACGTATGCATAATTTATTTTTCATTTTATGGCTCTGTTCGAAATTTAATATATTGAATTTTCTATCACTCTGAACAAAAATTTTGAAAATTATCTCAGCTATTAGTAGAGATAAAGCAATAAAAATTTTACTGGTGTTATACGTAGGTCTCCAGAACTACGTATGCATAATTTATTTTTCATTTTATGGCTCTGTTCGAAATTTAATATATTGAATTTTCTATCACTCTGAACAAAAATTTCGAAAATTATCTCAGCTATTAGTAGAGATAAGGCAATAAAAATTTCACTGGTGTTATACGTAGGTCTCCAGAACTACGTATACATAATTTATTTTTCATTTTATGGCTCTGTTCGAAATTTAATATATTGAATTTTCTATCACTCTGAACACAAATTTCGAAAATTATCTCAGCTATTAGTAGAGATAAAGCGATAAAAATTTCACTGGTGTTATACGTAGGTCTCCAGAACTACGTATACATAATTTATTTTTCATTTTATGGCTCTGTTCGAAATTTAATATAATGAATTTTCTATCACTCTGAACAAAAATTTCGAAAATTATCTCATCTATTAGTAGAGATAAAGCGATAAAAAGTTCACTGGTGTTATACGTAGGTCTCCAGAACTACGTATGCATAATTTATTTTTCATTTTATGGCTCTGTTCGAAATTTAATATATTGAATTTTCTATCACTCTGAACAAAAATTTCGAAAATTATCTCAGCTATTAGTAGAGATAAAGCGATAAAAATTTTACTGGTGTTATACGTAGGTCTCCAGAACTACGTATGCATAATTTATTTTTCATTTTATGGCTCTGTTCGAAATTTAATATATTGAATTTTCTATCACTCTGAACACAAATTTCGAAAATTATCTCAGCTATTAGTAGAGATAAAGCAATAAAAATTTCACTGGTGTTATACGTAGGTCTCCAGAACTACGTATACATAATTTATTTTTCATTTTATGGCTCTGTTCGAAATTTAATATATTATATTTTATTTTAATATATTGAATTTTCTATCACTCTGAACAAAAATTTTGAAAATTATCTCAGCTATTAGTAGAGATAAAGCAATAAAAATTTTACTGGTGTTATACGTAGGTCTCCAGAACTACGTATGCATAATTTATTTTTCATTTTATGGCTCTGTTCGAAATTTAATATATTGAATTTTCTATCACTCTGAACAAAAATTTTGAAAATTATCTCAGCTATTAGTAGAGATAAAGCAATAAAAATTTTACTGGTGTTATACGTAGGTCTCCAGAACTACGTATACATAATTTATTTTTCATTTTATGGCTCTGTTCGAAATTTAATATATTGAATTTTCTATCACTCTGAACAAAAATTTTGAAAATTATCTCAGCTATTAGTAGAGATAAAGCAACAAAAATTTTACTGGTGTTATACGTAGGTCTCCAGAACTACGTATGCATAATTTATTTTTCATTTTATGGCTCTGTTCGAAATTTAATATATTGAATTTTCTATCACTCTGAACAAAAATTTCGAAAATTATCTCAGCTATTAGTAGAGATAAAGCGATAAAAAGTTCACTGGTGTTATACGTAGGTCTCCAGAACTACGTATGCATAATTTATTTTTCATTTTATGGCTCTGTTCGAAATTTAAAATATTGAATTTTCTATCACTCTGAACAAAAATTTCGAAAATTATCTCAGCTATTAGTAGAGATAAAGCGATAAAAATTTCACTGGTGTTATACGTAGGTCTCCAGAACTACGTATGCATAATTTATTTTTCATTTTATGGCTCTGTTCGAAATTTAATATATTGAATTTTCTATCACTCTGAACAAAAATTTTGAAAATTATCTCAGCTATTAGTAGAGATAAAGCAATAAAAATTTTACTGGTGTTATACGTAGGTCTCCAGAACTACGTATACATAATTTATTTTTCATTTTATGGCTCTGTTCGAAATTTAATATATTATATTTTATTTTAATATATTGAATTTTCTATCACTCTGAACAAAAATTTTGAAAATTATCTCAGCTATTAGTAGAGATAAAGCAATAAAAATTTTACTGGTGTTATACGTAGGTCTCCAGAACTACGTATGCATAATTTATTTTTCATTTTATGGCTCTGTTCGAAATTTAATATATTGAATTTTCTATCACTCTGAACAAAAATTTTGAAAATTATCTCAGCTATTAGTAGAGATAAAGCAATAAAAATTTTACTGGTGTTATACGTAGGTCTCCAGAACTACGTATACATAATTTATTTTCATTTTATGGCTCTGTTCGAAATTTAATATATTGAATTTTCTATCACTCTGAACAAAAATTTTGAAAATTATCTCAGCTATTAGTAGAGATAAAGCAATAAAAATTTTACTGGTGTTATACGTAGGTCTCCAGAACTACGTATGCATAATTTATTTTTCATTTTATGGCTCTGTTCGAAATTTAATATATTGAATTTTCTATCACTCTGAACAAAAATTTTGAAAATTATCTCAGCTATTAGTAGAGATAAAGCAATAAAAATTTTACTGGTGTTATACGTAGGTCTCCAGAACTACGTATGCATAATTTATTTTTCATTTTATGGCTCTGTTCGAAATTTAATATATTGAATTTTCTATCACTCTGAACAAAAATTTCGAAAATTATCTCAGCTATTAGTAGAGATAAGGCAATAAAAATTTCACTGGTGTTATACGTAGGTCTCCAGAACTACGTATACATAATTTATTTTTCATTTTATGGCTCTGTTCGAAATTTAATATATTGAATTTTCTATCACTCTGAACACAAATTTCGAAAATTATCTCAGCTATTAGTAGAGATAAAGCGATAAAAATTTCACTGGTGTTATACGTAGGTCTCCAGAACTACGTATACATAATTTATTTTTCATTTTATGGCTCTGTTCGAAATTTAATATATTGAATTTTCTATCACTCTGAACAAAAATTTCGAAAATTATCTCAGCTATTAGTAGAGATAAAGCGATAAAAATTTTACTGGTGTTATACGTAGGTCTCCAGAACTACGTATGCATAATTTATTTTTCATTTTATGGCTCTGTTCGAAATTTAATATATTGAATTTTCTATCACTCTGAACAAAAATTTTGAAAATTATCTCAGCTATTAGTAGAGATAAAGCAATAAAAATTTTACTGGTGTTATACGTAGGTCTCCAGAACTACGTATACATAATTTATTTTTCATTTTATGGCTCTGTTCGAAATTTAATATATTATATTTTATTTTAATATATTGAATTTTCTATCACTCTGAACAAAAATTTTGAAAATTATCTCAGCTATTAGTAGAGATAAAGCAATAAAAATTTTACTGGTGTTATACGTAGGTCTCCAGAACTACGTATGCATAATTTATTTTTCATTTTATGGCTCTGTTCGAAATTTAATATATTGAATTTTCTATCACTCTGAACAAAAATTTTGAAAATTATCTCAGCTATTAGTAGAGATAAAGCAATAAAAATTTTACTGGTGTTATACGTAGGTCTCCAGAACTACGTATACATAATTTATTTTTCATTTTATGGCTCTGTTCGAAATTTAATATATTGAATTTTCTATCACTCTGAACAAAAATTTTGAAAATTATCTCAGCTATTAGTAGAGATAAAGCAATAAAAATTTTACTGGTGTTATACGTAGGTCTCCAGAACTACGTATGCATAATTTATTTTTCATTTTATGGCTCTGTTCGAAATTTAATATATTGAATTTTCTATCACTCTGAACAAAAATTTTGAAAATTATCTCAGCTATTAGTAGAGATAAAGCAATAAAAATTTTACTGGTGTTATACGTAGGTCTCCAGAACTACGTATGCATAATTTATTTTTCATTTTATGGCTCTGTTCGAAATTTAATATATTGAATTTTCTATCACTCTGAACAAAAATTTCGAAAATTATCTCAGCTATTAGTAGAGATAAGGCAATAAAAATTTCACTGGTGTTATACGTAGGTCTCCAGAACTACGTATACATAATTTATTTTTCATTTTATGGCTCTGTTCGAAATTTAATATATTGAATTTTCTATCACTCTGAACACAAATTTCGAAAATTATCTCAGCTATTAGTAGAGATAAAGCGATAAAAATTTCACTGGTGTTATACGTAGGTCTCCAGAACTACGTATACATAATTTATTTTTCATTTTATGGCTCTGTTCGAAATTTAATATAATGAATTTTCTATCACTCTGAACAAAAATTTCGAAAATTATCTCATCTATTAGTAGAGATAAAGCGATAAAAAGTTCACTGGTGTTATACGTAGGTCTCCAGAACTACGTATGCATAATTTATTTTTCATTTTATGGCTCTGTTCGAAATTTAATATATTGAATTTTCTATCACTCTGAACAAAAATTTCGAAAATTATCTCAGCTATTAGTAGAGATAAAGCGATAAAAATTTTACTGGTGTTATACGTAGGTCTCCAGAACTACGTATGCATAATTTATTTTTCATTTTATGGCTCTGTTCGAAATTTAATATATTGAATTTTCTATCACTCTGAACACAAATTTCGAAAATTATCTCAGCTATTAGTAGAGATAAAGCAATAAAAATTTCACTGGTGTTATACGTAGGTCTCCAGAACTACGTATACATAATTTATTTTTCATTTTATGGCTCTGTTCGAAATTTAATATATTATATTTTATTTTAATATATTGAATTTTCTATCACTCTGAACAAAAATTTTGAAAATTATCTCAGCTATTAGTAGAGATAAAGCAATAAAAATTTTACTGGTGTTATACGTAGGTCTCCAGAACTACGTATGCATAATTTATTTTTCATTTTATGGCTCTGTTCGAAATTTAATATATTGAATTTTCTATCACTCTGAACAAAAATTTTGAAAATTATCTCAGCTATTAGTAGAGATAAAGCAATAAAAATTTTACTGGTGTTATACGTAGGTCTCCAGAACTACGTATACATAATTTATTTTTCATTTTATGGCTCTGTTCGAAATTTAATATATTGAATTTTCTATCACTCTGAACAAAAATTTTGAAAATTATCTCAGCTATTAGTAGAGATAAAGCAACAAAAATTTTACTGGTGTTATACGTAGGTCTCCAGAACTACGTATGCATAATTTATTTTTCATTTTATGGCTCTGTTCGAAATTTAATATATTGAATTTTCTATCACTCTGAACAAAAATTTTGAAAATTATCTCAGCTATTAGTTGAGATAAAGCAATAAAAATTTTACTGGTGTTATACGTAGGTCTCCAGAACTACGTATGCATAATTTATTTTTCATTTTATGGCTCTGTTCGAAATTTAATATATTGAATTTTCTATCACTCTGAACAACAATTTTGAAAATTATCTCAGCTATTAGTAGAGATAAAGCAATAAAAATTTTACTGGTGTTATACGTAGGTCTCCAGAACTACGTATACATAATTTATTTTTCATTTTATGGCTCTGTTCGAAATTTAATATATTGAATTTTCTATCACTCTGAACAAAAATTTCGAAAATTATTTCAGCTATTAGTAGAGATAAAGCGATAAAAATTTCACTGGTGTTATACGTAGGTCTCCAGAACTACGTATGCATAATTTATTTTTCATTTTATGGCTCTGTTCGAAATTTAATATATTGAATTTTCTATCACTCTGAACACAAATTTCGAAAATTATCTCAGCTATTAGTAGAGATAAAGCAATAAAAATTTTACTGGTGTTATACGTAGGTCTCCAGAACTACGTATACATAATTTATTTTTCATTTTATGGCTCTGTTCGAAATTTAATATATTGAATTTTCTATCACTCTGAACAAAAATTTCGAAAATTATCTCAGCTATTAGTAGAGATAAAGCGATAAAAAGTTCACTGGTGTTATACGTAGGTCTCCAGAACTACGTATGCATAATTTATTTTTCATTTTATGGCTCTGTTCGAAATTTAAAATATTGAATTTTCTATCACTCTGAACAAAAATTTCGAAAATTATCTCAGCTATTAGTAGAGATAAAGCGATAAAAATTTTACTGGTGTTATACGTAGGTCTCCAGAACTACGTATGCATAATTTATTTTTCATTTTATGGCTTTGTTCGAAATTTAATATATTGAATTTTCTATCAATCTGAACAAAAATTTTGAAAATTATCTCAGCTATTAGTAGAGATAAAGCAATAAAAATTTTACTGGTGTTATACGTAGGTCTCCAGAACTACGTATGCATAATTTATTTTTCATTTTATGGCTCTGTTCAAAATTTAATATATTGAATTTTCTATCACTCTGAACAAAAATTTCGAAAATTATCTCAGCTATTAGTAGAGATAAGGCAATAAAAATTTCACTGGTGTTATACGTAGGTCTCCAGAACTACGTATACATAATTTATTTTTCATTTTATGGCTCTGTTCGAAATTTAATATATTGAATTTTCTATCACTCTGAACACAAATTTCGAAAATTATCTCAGCTATTAGTAGAGATAAAGCGATAAAAATTTCACTGGTGTTATACGTAGGTCTCCAGAACTACGTATACATAATTTATTTTTCATTTTATGGCTCTGTTCGAAATTTAATATATTGAATTTTCTATCACTCTGAACAAAAATTTCGAAAATTATCTCAGCTATTAGTAGAGATAAAGCGATAAAAAGTTCACTGGTGTTATACGTAGGTCTCCAGAACTACGTATGCATAATTTATTTTTCATTTTATGGCTCTGTTCGAAATTTAAAATATTGAATTTTCTATCACTCTGAACAAAAATTTCGAAAATTATCTCAGCTATTAGTAGAGATAAAGCGATAAAAATTTCACTGGTGTTATACGTAGGTCTCCAGAACTACGTATGCATAATTTATTTTTCATTTTATGGCTCTGTTCGAAATTTAATATATTGAATTTTCTATCACTCTGAACAAAAATTTTGAAAATTATCTCAGCTATTAGTAGAGATAAAGCAATAAAAATTTTACTGCTGTTATACGTAGGTCTCCAGAACTACGTATACATAATTTATTTTTCATTTTATGGCTCTGTTCGAAATTTAATATATTATATTTTATTTTAATATATTGAATTTTCTATCACTCTGAACAAAAATTTTGAAAATTATCTCAGCTATTAGTAGAGATAAAGCAATAAAAATTTTACTGGTGTTATACGTAGGTCTCCAGAACTACGTATGCATAATTTATTTTTCATTTTATGGCTCTGTTCGAAATTTAATATATTGAATTTTCTATCACTCTGAACAAAAATTTTGAAAATTATCTCAGCTATTAGTAGAGATAAAGCAATAAAAATTTTACTGGTGTTATACGTAGGTCTCCAGAACTACGTATACATAATTTATTTTTCATTTTATGGCTCTGTTCGAAATTTAATATATTGAATTTTCTATCACTCTGAACAAAAATTTTGAAAATTATCTCAGCTATTAGTAGAGATAAAGCAACAAAAATTTTACTGGTGTTATACGTAGGTCTCCAGAACTACGTATGCATAATTTATTTTTCATTTTATGGCTCTGTTCGAAATTTAATATATTGAATTTTCTATCACTCTGAACAAAAATTTTGAAAATTATCTCAGCTATTAGTAGAGATAAAGCAATAAAAATTTTACTGGTGTTATACGTAGGTCTCCAGAACTACGTATGCATAATTTATTTTTTATTTTATGGCTCTGTTCGAAATTTAATATATTGAATTTTCTATCACTCTGAACAAAAATTTCGAAAATTATCTCAGCTATTAGTAGAGATAAGGCAATAAAAATTTCACTGGTGTTATACGTAGGTCTCCAGAACTACGTATACATAATTTATTTTTCATTTTATGGCTCTGTTCGAAATTTAATATATTGAATTTTCTATCACTCTGAACACAAATTTCGAAAATTATCTCAGCTATTAGTAGAGATAAAGCGATAAAAATTTCACTGGTGTTATACGTAGGTCTCCAGAACTACGTATACATAATTTATTTTTCATTTTATGGCTCTGTTCGAAATTTAATATATTGAATTTTCTATCACTCTGAACAAAAATTTCGAAAATTATCTCAGCTATTAGTAGAGATAAAGCGATAAAAATTTCACTGGTGTTATACGTAGGTCTACAGAACTACGTATGCATAATTTATTTTTCATTTTATGGCTCTGTTCGAAATTTAATATATTGAATTTTCTATCACTCTGAACAAAAATTTTGAAAATTATCTCAGCTATTAGTAGAGATAAAGCAATAAAAATTTTACTGGTGTTATACGTAGGTCTCCAGAACTACGTATACATAATTTATTTTTCATTTTATGGCTCTGTTCGAAATTTAATATATTATATTTTATTTTAATAAATTGAATTTTCTATCACTCTGAACAAAAATTTTGAAAATTATCAGCTATTAGTAGAGATAAAGCAATAAAAATTTTACTGGTGTTATACGTAGGTCTCCAGAACTACGTATGCATAATTTATTTTTCATTTTATGGCTCTGTTCGAAATTTAATATATTGAATTTTCTATCACTCTGAACAAAAATTTTGAAAATTATCTCAGCTATTAGTAGAGATAAAGCAATAAAAATTTTACTGGTGTTATACGTAGGTCTCCAGAACTACGTATACATAATTTATTTTTCATTTTATGGCTCTGTTCGAAATTTAATATATTGAATTTTCTATCACTCTGAACAAAAATTTTGAAAATTATCTCAGCTATTAGTAGAGATAAAGCAATAAAAATTTTACTGGTGTTATACGTAGGTCTCCAGAACTACGTATGCATAATTTATTTTTCATTTTATGGCTCTGTTCGAAATTTAATATATTGAATTTTCTATCACTCTGAACAAAAATTTTGAAAATTATCTCAGCTATTAGTAGAGATAAAGCAATAAAAATTTTACTGGTGTTATACGTAGGTCTCCAGAACTACGTATGCATAATTTATTTTTCATTTTATGGCTCTGTTCGAAATTTAATATATTGAATTTTCTATCACTCTGAACAAAAATTTCGAAAATTATCTCAGCTATTAGTAGAGATAAGGCAATAAAAATTTCACTGGTGTTATACGTAGGTCTCCAGAACTACGTATACATAATTTATTTTTCATTTTATGGCTCTGTTCGAAATTTAATATATTGAATTTTCTATCCTCTGAATACAAATTTCGAAAATTATCTCAGCTATTAGTAGAGATAAAGCGATAAAAATTTCACTGGTGTTATACGTAGGTCTCCAGAACTACATATACATAATTTATTTTTCATTTTATGGCTCTGTTCGAAATTTAATATATTGAATTTTCTATCACTCTGAACAAAAATTTCGAAAATTATCTCAGCTATTAGTAGAGATAAAGCGATAAAAAGTTCACTGGTGTTATACGTAGGTCTCCAGAACTACGTATGCATAATTTATTTTTCATTTTATGGCTCTGTTCGAAATTTAATATATTGAATTTTCTATCACTCTGAACAAAAATTTCGAAAATTATCTCAGCTATTAGTAGAGATAAAGCGATAAAAATTTTACTGGTGTTATAGGTAGGTCTCCAGAACTACGTATGCATAATTTATTTTTCATTTTATGGCTCTGTTCGAAATTTAATATATTGAATTTTCTATCACTCTGAACAAAAATTTTGAAAATTATCTCAGCTATTAGTAGAGATAAAGCGATAAAAATTTCACTGGTGTTATACGTAGGTCTCCAGAACTACGTATGCATAATTTATTTTTCATTTTATGGCTCTGTTCGAAATTTAATATATTGAATTTTCTATCACTCTGAACAAAAATTTTGAAAATTATCTCAGCTATTAGTAGAGATAAAGCAATAAAAATTTTACTGGTGTTATACGTAGGTCTCCAGAACTACGTATACATAATTTATTTTTCATTTTATGGCTCTGTTCGAAATTTAATATATTGAATTTTCTATCACTCTGAACAAAAATTTTGAAAATTATCTCAGCTATTAGTAGAGATAATGCAATAAAAATTTTACTGGTGTTATACGTAGGTCTCCAGAACTACGTATGCATAATTTATTTTTCATTTTATGGCTCTGTTCGAAATTTAATATATTGAATTTTCTATCACTCTGAACAAAAATTTTGAAAATTATCTCAGCTATTAGTAGAGATAAAGCAATAAAAATTTTACTGGTGTTATACGTAGGTCTCCAGAACTACGTATGCATAATTTATTTTTCATTTTATGGCTCTGTTCGAAATTTAATATATTGAATTTTCTATCACTCTGAACACAAATTTCGAAAATTATCTCAGCTATTAGTAGAGATAAAGCGATAAAAATTTTACTGGTGTTATACGTACGTCTCCAGAACTACGTATACATAATTTGTTTTTCATTTTATGGCTCTGTTCGAAATTTAATATATTGAATTTTCTATCACTCTGAATAAAAATTTCGAAAATTATCTCAGCTATTAGTAGAGATAAAGCGATAAAAAGTTCACTGGTGTTATACGTAGGTCTCCAGAACTACGTATGCATAATTTATTTTTCATTTTATGGCTCTGTTCGAAATTTAATATATTGAATTTTCTATCACTCTGAACAAAAGTTTCGAAAATTATCTCAGCTATTAGTAGAGATAAAGCGATAAAAATTTTACTGGTGTTATACGTAGGTTTCCAGAACTACGTATGCATAATTTATTTTTCATTTTATGGCTCTGTTCGAAATTTAATATATTGAATTTTCTATCACTCTGAACAAAAATTTTGAAAATTATCTCAGCTATTAGTAGAGATAAAGCAATAAAAATTTTACTGGTGTTATACGTAGGTCTCCAGAACTACGTATACATAATTTATTTTTCATTTTATGGCTCTGTTCGAAATTTAATATATTGAATTTTCTATCACTCTGAACAAAAATTTCGAAAATTATCTCAGCTATTAGTAGAGATAAAGCGATAAAAACTTCACTGGTGTTATACGTAGGTCTCCAGAACTACGTATGCATAATTTATTTTTCATTTTATGGCTCTGTTCGAAATTTAATATATTGAATTTTCTATCACTCTGAACAAAAATTTTGAAAATTATCTCAGCTATTAGTAGAGATAAAGCAATAAAAATTTTACTGGTGTTATACGTAGGTCTCCAGAACTACGTATGCATAATTTATTTTTCATTTTATGGCTCTGTTCGAAATTTAATATATTGAATTTTCTATCACTCTGAACAAAAATTTCGAAAATTATCTCAGCTATTAGTAGAGATAAAGCAATAAAAATTTTACTGGTGTTATACGTAGGTCTCCAGAACTACGTATACATAATTTATTTTTCATTTTTAGGCTCTGTTCGAAATTTAATATATTGAATTTTCTATCACTCTGAACAAAAATTTCGAAAATTATCTCAGATATTAGTAGAGATAAAGCGATAAAAATTTTACTGGTGTTATACGTAGGTCTCCAGAACTACGTATACATAATTTATTTTTCATTTTATGGCTCTGTTCGAAATTTAATATATTGAATTTTCTATCACTCTGAACAAAAATTTCGAAAATTATCTCAGCTATTAGTAGAAATAAAGCGATAAAAAGTTCACTGGTGTTATACGTAGGTCTCCAGAACTACGTATGCATAATTTATTTTTCATTTTATGGCTCTGTTCGAAATTTAATATATTGAATTTTCCATCACTCTGAACAAAAATTTCGAAAATTATCTCAGCTATTAGTAGAGATAAAGCGATAAAAATTTTACTGGTGTTATACGTAGGTCTCCAGAACTACGTATGCATAATTTATTTTTCATTTTATGGCTCTGTTCGAAATTTAATATATTGAATTTTCTATCACTCTGAACAAAAATTTTGAAAATTATCTCAGCTATTAGTAGAGATAAAGCAATAAAAATTTTACTGGTGTTATACGTAGGTCTCCAGAACTACGTATACATAATTTATTTTTCATTTTATGGCTCTGTTCGAAATTTAATATATTGAATTTTCTATCACTCTGAACAAAAATTTCGAAAATTATCTCAGCTATTAGTAGAGATAAAGCGATAAAAATTTCACTGGTGTTATACGTAGGTCTCCAGAACTACGTATGCATAATTTATTTTTCATTTTATGGCTCTGTTCGAAATTTAATATATTGAATTTTCTATCACTCTTAACAAAAATTTTGAAAATTATCTCAGCTATTAGTAGAGATAAAGCAATAAAAATTTTACTGGTGTTATACGTAGGTCTCCAGAACTACGTATGCATAATTTATTTTTCATTTTATGGCTCTGTTCGAAATTTAATATATTGAATTTTCTATCACTCTGAACAAAAATTTCGAAAATTATCTCAGCTATTAGTAGAGATAAAGCAAAAAAAATTTTACTTGTGTTATACGTAGGTCTCCAGAACTACGTATACATAATTTATTTTTCATTTTTAGGCTCTGTTCGAAATTTAATATATTGAATTTTCTATCACTCTCAACAAAAATTTTGAAAATTATCTCAGCTATTAGTAGAGATAAAGCAATAAAAATTTTACTGGTGTTATACGTAGGTCTCCAAAACTACGTATACATAATTTATTTTTCATTTTATGGCTCTGTTCGAAATTTAATATATTGAATTTTCTATCACTCTGAACAAAAATTTCGAAAATTATCTCAGCTATTAGTAGAGATAAAGCGATAAAAATTTCACTGGTGTTATAGGTCTCCAGAACTACGTATGCATAATTTATTTTTCATTTTATGGCTTTGTTCGAAATTTAATATATTGAATTTTCTATCACTCTGAACAAAAATTTTGAAAATTATCTCAGCTATTAGTAGAGATAAAGCAATAAAAATTTTACTGGTGTTATACGTAGGTCTCCAGAACTACGTATACATAATTTATTTTTCATTTTATGGCTCTGTTCGAAATTTAATATATTGAATTTTCTATCACTCTAAACAAAAATTTTGAAAATTATCTCAGCTATTAGTAGAGATAAAGCAATAAAAATTTTACTGGTGTTATACGTAGGTCTCCAGAACTACGTATGCATAATTTATTTTTTATTTTATGGCTCTGTTCGAAATTTAATATATTGAATTTTCTATCACTCTGAACAAAAATTTTGAAAATTATCTCAGCTATTAGTAGAGATAAAGCAATAAAAATTTTACTGGTGTTATACGTAGGTCTCCAGAACTACGTATGCATAATTTATTTTTCATTTTATGGCTCTGTTCAAAATTTAATATATTGAATTTTCTATCACTCTGAACAAAAATTTCGAAAATTATCTCAGCTATTAGTAGAGATAAGGCAATAAAAATTTTACTGGTGTTATACGTAGGTCTCCAGAACTACGTATACATAATTTATTTTTCATTTTATGGCTCTGTTCGAAATTTAATATATTGAACTTTCTATCACTCTGAACACAAATTTCGAAAATTATCTCAGCTATTAGTAGAGATAAAGCGATAAAAATTTCACTGGTGTTATACGTAGGTCTCCAGAACTACGTATACATAATTTATTTTTCATTTTATGGCTCTGTTCGAAATTTAATATATTGAATTTTCTATCACTCTGAACAAAAATTTCGAAAATTATCTCAGCTATTAGTAGAGATAAAGCGATAAAAAGTTCACTGGTGTTATACGTAGGTCTCCAGAACTACGTATGCATAATTTATTTTTCATTTTATGGCTCTGTTCGAAATTTAATATATTGAATTTTCTATCACTCTGAACAAAAATTTCGAAAATTATCTCAGCTATTAGTAGAGATAAAGCGATAAAAATTTTACTGGTGTTATACGTAGGTCTCCAGAACTACGTATGCATAATTTATTTTTCATTTTATGGCTCTGTTCGAAATTTAATATATTGAATTTTCTATCACTCTGAACAAAAATTTTGAAAATTATCTCAGCTATTAGTAGAGATAAAGCAATAAAAATTTTACTGGTGTTATACGTAGGTCTCCAGAACTACGTATACATAATTTATTTTTCATTTTATGGCTCTGTTCGAAATTTAATATATTGAATTTTCTATCACTCTAAACAAAAATTTCGAAAATTATCTCAGCTATTAGTAGAGATATTACCGATAAAAATTTTACTGGTGTTATACGTAGGTCTCCAGAACTACGTATGCATAATTTATTTTTCATTTTATGGCTCTGTTCGAAATTTAATATATTGAATTTTCTATCAATCTGAACAAAAATTTCGAAAATTATCTCAGCTATTAGTAGAGATAAGACAATAAAAATTTCACTGGTGTTATACGTAGGTCTCCAGAACTACGTATACATAATTTATTTTTCATTTTATGGCTCTGTTCGAAATTTAATATATTGAATTTTCTATCACTCTGAACAAAAATTTCGAAAATTATCTCAGCTATTAGTAGAGACAAAGCGATAAAAATTTCACTGGTGTTATACGTAGGTCTCCAGAACTACGTATGCATAATTTATTTTTCATTTTATGGCTCTGTTCGAAATTTAATATATTGAATTTTCTATCACTCTGAACAAAAATTTCGAAAATTATCTCAGCTATTAGTAGAGATAAAGCAATAAAAATTTTACTGGTGTTATACGTAGGTCTCCAGAACTACGTATACATAATTTATTTTTCATTTTTAGGCTCTGTTCGAGATTTAATCTATTGAATTTTCTATCACTCTGAACAAAAATTTTGAAAATTATCTCAGCTATTAGTAGAGATAAAGCAATTAAAATTTTACTGGTGTTATACGTAGGTCTCCAAAACTACGTATACATAATTTATTTTTCATTTTATGGCTCTGTTCGAAATTTAATATATTGAATTTTCTATCACTCTGAACAAAAATTTCGAAAATTATCTCAGCTATTAGTAGAGATAAAGCGATAAAAATTTCACTGGTGTTATACGTAGGTCTCCAGAACTACGTATGCATAATTTATTTTTCATTTTATGGCTCTGCTCGAAATTTAATATATTGAATTTTCTATCAGTCTGAACAAAAATTTTGAAAATTATCTCAGCTATTAGTAGAGATAAAGCAATAAAAATTTTACTGGTGTTATACGTAGGTCTCCAGAACTACGTATACATAATTTATTTTTTATTTTATGGCTCTGTTCGAAATTTAATATATTGAATTTTCTATCACTCTGAACAAAAATTTCGAAAATTATCTCAGCTTTTAGTAGAGATAAAGCGATAAAAATTTCACTGGTGTTATACGTAGGTCTCCAGAACTACGTATGCATAATTTATTTTTCATTCTATGGCTCTGTTCGAAATTTAATATATTGAATTTTCTATCACTCTTGAAAATTATCTCAGCTATTAGTAGAGATAAAGCAATAAAAATTTTACTGGTGTTATACGTAGGTCTCCAGAACTACGTATACATAATTTATTTTTCATTTTATGGCTCTGTTCGACATTTAATATATTGAATTTTCTATCACTCTGAACAAAAATTTCGAAAATTATCTCAGCTATTAGTAGAGATAAAGCGATAAAAATTTTACTGGTGTTATACGTAGGTCTCCAGAACTACGTATGCATAATTTATTTTTCATTTTATGGCTCTGTTCGAAATTTAATATATTGAATTTTCTATCACTCTGAACAAAAATTTCGAAAATTATCTCAGCTATTAGTAGAGATAAAGCGATAAAAATTTCACTGGTGTTATACGTAGGTCTCCAGAACTACGTACGCATAATTTATTTTTCATTTTATGGCTCTGTTCGAAATTTAATATATTGAATTTTCTATCACTCTGAACAAAAATTTCGAAAATTATCTCAGCTATTAGTAGAGATAAGGCAATAAAAATTACACTGGTGTTATACGTAGGTCTCCAGAACTACGTATGCATAATTTAATTTTCATTTTATGGCTCTGTTCGAAATTTAATATATTGAATTTTCTATCACTCTAAACAAAAATTTCGAAAATTATCTCAGCTATTAGTAGAGATATTACCGATAAAAATTTTACTGGTGTTATACGTAGGTCTCCAGAACTACGTATGCATAATTTATTTTTCATTTTATGGCTCTGTTCGAAATTTAATATATTGAATTTTCTATCAATCTGAACAAAAATTTCGAAAATTATCTCAGCTATTAGTAGAGATAAGACAATAAAAATTTCACTGGTGTTATACGTAGGTCTCCAGAACTACGTATACATAATTTATTTTTCATTTTATGGCTCTGTTCGAAATTTAATATATTGAATTTTCTATCACTCTGAACAAAAATTTCGAAAATTATCTCAGCTATTAGTAGAGATAAAGCGATAAAAATTTCACTGGTGTTATACGTAGGTCTCCAGAACTACGTATGCATAATTTATTTTTCATTTTATGGCTCTGTTCGAAATTTAATATATTGAATTTTCTATCACTCTGAACAAAAATTTCGAAAATTATCTCAGCTATTAGTAGAGATAAAGCAATAAAAATTTTACTGGTGTTATACGTAGGTCTCCAGAACTACGTATACATAATTTATTTTTCATTTTTAGGCTCTGTTCGAAATTTAATCTATTGAATTTTCTATCACTCTGAACAAAAATTTTGAAAATTATCTCAGCTATTAGTAGAGATAAAGCAATAAAAATTTTACTGGTGTTATACGTAGGTCTCCAAAACTACGTATACATAATTTATTTTTCATTTTATGGCTCTGTTCGAAATTTAATATATTGAATTTTCTATCACTCTGAACAAAAATTTCGAAAATTATCTCAGCTATTAGTAGAGATAAAGCGATAAAAATTTCACTGGTGTTATACGTAGGTCTCCAGAACTACGTATGCATAATTTATTTTTCATTTTATGGCTCTGTTCGAAATTTAATATATTGAATTTTCTATCAGTTTGAACAAAAATTTTGAAAATTGTCTCAGCTATTAGTAGAGATAAAGCAATAAAAATTTTACTGGTGTTATACGTAGGTCTCCAGAACTACGTATACATAATTTATTTTTCATTTTATGGCTCTGTTCGAAATTTAATATATTGAATTTTCTATCACTCTGAACAAAAATTTCGAAAATTATCTCAGCTATTAGTAGAGATAAAGCGATAAAAATTTTACTGGTGTTATACGTAGGTCTCCAGAACTACGTATACATAATTTATTTTTCATTTTATGGCTCTGTTCGAAATTTAATATATTGAATTTTCTATCACTCTGAACAAAAATTTCGAAAACTATCTCAGCTATTAGTAGAGATAAAGCGATAAAAATTTCACTGGTGTTATACGTAGGTCTCCAGAACTACGTATGCATAATTTATTTTTCATTTTATGGCTCTGTTCGAAATTTAATATATTGAATTTTCTATCACTCTGAACAAAAATTTTGAAAATTGTCTCAGCTATTAGTAGAGATAAAGCAATAAAAATTTTACTGGTGTTATACGTAGGTCTCCAGAACTACGTATACATAATTTATTTTTTATTTTATGGCTCTGTTCGAAATTTAATATATTGAATTTTCTATCACTCTGAACAAAAATTTCGAAAATTATCTCAGCTATTAGTAGAGATAAAGCGATAAAAATTTTACTGGTGTTATACGTAGGTCTCCAGAACTACGTATGCATAATTTATTTTTTATTTTATGGCTCTGTTCGAAATTTAATATATTGAATTTTCTATCACTCTGAACAAAAATTTCGAAAATTATCTCAGCTATTAGTAGAGATAAAGCGATAAAAATTTTACTGGTGTTATACGTAGGTCTCCAGAACTACGTATACATAATTTATTTTTTATTTTATGGCTCTGTTCGAAATTTAATATATTGAATTTTCTATCACTCTGAACAAAAATTTCGAAAATTATCTCAGCTATTAGTAGAGATAAAGCGATAAAAATTTCACTGGTGTTATACGTAGGTCTCCAGAACTACGTATGCATAATTTATTTTTCATTCTATGGCTCTGTTCGAAATTTAATATATTGAATTTTCTATCACTCTTGAAAATTATCTCAGCTATTAGTAGAGATAAAGCAATAAAAATTTTACTGGTGTTATACGTAGGTCTCCAGAACTACGTATACATAATTTATTTTTCATTTTATGGCTCTGTTCGACATTTAATATATTGAATTTTCTATCACTCTGAACAAAAATTTCGAAAATTATCTCAGCTATTAGTAGAGATAAAGCGATAAGAATTTTACTGGTGTTATACGTAGGTCTCCAGAACTACGTATGCATAATTTATTTTTCATTTTATGGCTCTGTTCGAAATTTAATATATTGAATTTTCTATCACTCTGAACAAAAATTTCGAAAATTATCTCAGCTATTAGTAGAGATAAAGCGATAAAAATTTCACTGGTGTTATACGTAGGTCTCCAGAACTACGTATGCATAATTTATTTTTCATTTTATGGCTCTGTTCGAAATTTAATATATTGAATTTTCTATCACTCTGAACAAAAATTTCGAAAATTATCTCAGCTATTAGTAGAGATAAGGCAATAAAAATTACACTGGTGTTATACGTAGGTCTCCAGAACTACGTATGCATAATTTAATTTTCATTTTATGGCTCTGTTCGAAATTTAATATATTGAATTTTCTATCACTCTGAACAAAAATTTTGAAAATTATCTCAGCTATTAGTAGAGATAAAGCGATAAAAATTTTACTGGTGTTATACGTAGGTCTCCAGAACTACCTATACATAATTTATTTTTCATTTTATGGCTCTGTTCGAAATTTAATATATTGAATTTTCTATCACTCTGAACAAAAATTTCGAAAATTATCTCAGCTATTAGTAGAGATAAAGCGATAAAAATTTTACTGGTGTTATACGTAGGTCTCCAGAACTACGTATGCATAATTTATTTTTCATTTTATGGCTCTGTTCGAAATTTAATATATTGAATTTTCTATCACTCTGAACAAAAATTTTGAAAATTATCTCAGCTATTAGTAGAGATAAAGCAATAAAAATTTTACTGGTGTTATACGTAGGTCTCCAGAACTACGTATACATAATTTATTTTTCATTTTATGGCTCTGTTCGAAATTTAATATATTGAATTTTCTATCACTCTGAACAAAAATTTCGAAAATTATCTCAGCTATTAGTAGAGATAAAGCGATACAAATTTTACTGGTGTTATACGTAGGTCTCCAGAACTACGTATGCATAATTTATTTTTCATTTTATGGCTCTGTTCGAAATTTAATATATTGAATTTTCTATCACTCTGAACAAAAATTTCGAAAATTATCTCAGCTATTAGTAGAGATAAGGCAATAAAAATTTTACTGGTGTTATACGTAGGTCTCCAGAACTACGTATGCATAATTTATTTTTCATTTTATGGCTCTGTTCGAAATTTAATATATTGAATTTTCTATCACTCTGAACAAAAATTTCGAAAATTATCTCAGCTATTAGTAGAGATAAGGCAATAAAAATTTCACTGGTGTTATACGTAGGTCTCCAGAACTACGTATGCATAATTTATTTTTCATTTTATGGCTCTGTTCGAAATTCAATATATTGAATTTTCTATCACTCTGAACAAAAATTTTGAAAATTATCTCAGCTATTAGTAGAGATAAAGCGATAAAAATTTTACTGGTGTTATACGTAGGTCTCCAGAACTACGTATACATAATTTATTTTTCATTTTATGGCTCTGTTTGAAATTTAATATATTGAATTTTCTATCACTCTGAACAAAAATTTCGAAAACTATCTCAGCTATTAGTAGAGATAAAGCGATAAAAATTTTACTGGTGTTATACGTAGGTCTCCAGAACTACGTATGCATAATTTATTTTTCATTTTATGGCTCTGTTCGAAATTTAATATATTGAATTTTCTATCACTCTGAACAAAAATTTTGAAACTTATCTCAGCTATTAGTAGAGATAAAGCAATAAAAATTTTACTGGTGTTATACGTAGGTCTCCAGAACTACGTATACATAATTTATTTTTCATTTTATGGCTCTGTTCGAAATTTAATATATTGAATTTTCTATCACTCTGAACAAAAATTTCGAAAATTATCTCAGCTATTAGTAGAGATAAAGCGATAAAAATTTTACTGGTGTTATACGTAGGTCTCCAGAACTACGTATGCATAATTTATTTTTCATTTTATGGCTCTGTTCGAAATTTAATATATTGAATTTTCTATCACTCTGAACAAAAATTTTGAAAATTATCTCAGCTATTAGTAGAGATAAAGCAATAAAAATTTTACTGGTGTTATACGTAGGTCTCCAGAACTACGTATACATAATTTATTTTTCATTTTATGGCTCTGTTCGAAATTTAATATATTGAATTTTCTATCACTCTGAACAAAAATTTCGAAAATTATCTCAGCTATTAGTAGAGATAAAGCGATAAAAATTTCACTGGTGTTATACGTAGGTCTCCAGAACTACGTATACATAATTTATTTTTCATTTTATGGCTCTGTTCGAAATTTAATATATTGAATTTTCTATCACTCTGAACAAAAATTTCGAAAATTATCTCAGCTATTAGTAGAGATAAAGCGATAAAAATTTTACTGGTGTTATACGTAGGTCTCCAGAACTACGTATGCATAATTTATTTTTCATTTTATGGCTCTGTTCGAAATTTAAGATATTGAATTTTCTATCACTCTGAACAAAAATTTTGAAAATTATCTCAGCTATTAGTAGAGATAAAGCAATAAAAATTTTACTGGTGTTATACGTAGGTCTCCAGAACTACGTATACATAATTTATTTTTCATTTTATGGCTCTGTTCGAAATTTAATATATTAAATTTTCTATCACTCTGAACAAAAATTTCGAAAATATCTCAGCTATTAGTAGAGATAAAGCGATAAAAATTTTACTGGTGTTATACGTAGGTCTCCAGAACTACGTATGCATAATTTATTTTTCATTTTATGGCTCTGTTCGAAATTTAATATATTGAATTTTCTATCACTCTGAACAAAAATTTCGAAAATTATCTCAGCTATTAGTAGAGATAAGGCAATAAAAATTTTACTGGTGTTATACGTAGGTCTCCAGAACTACGTATGCATAATTTATTTTTTATTTTATGGCTCTGTTCGAAATTTAATATATTGAATTTTCTATCACTCTGAACAAAAATTTCGAAAATTATCTCAGCTATTAGTAGAGATAAGGCAATAAAAATTTCACTGGTGTTATACGTAGGTCTCCAGAACTACGTATGCATAATTTATTTTTCATTTTATGGCTCTGTTCGAAATTTAATATATTGAATTTTCTATCACTCTGAACAAAAATTTTGAAAATTATCTCAGCTATTAGTAGAGATAAAGCGATAAAAATTTTACTGGTGTTATACGTAGGTCTCCAGAACTACGTATACATAATTTATTTTTCATTTTATGGCTCTGTTCGAAATTTAATATATTGAATTTTCTATCACTCTGAACAAAAATTTCGAAAATTATCTCAGCTATTAGTAGAGATAAAGCGATAAAAATTTTACTGGTGTTATACGTAGGTCTCCAGAACTACGTATGCATAATTTATTTTTCATTTTATGGCTCTGTTCGAAATTTAATATATTGAATTTTCTATCACTCTGAACAAAAATTTTGAAAATTATCTCAGCTGTTAGTAGAGATAAAGCAATAAAAATTTTACTGGTGTTATACGTAGGTCTCCAGATCTACGTATACATAATTTATTTTTCATTTTATGGCTCTGTTCGAAATTTAATATATTGAATTTTCTATCACTCTGAACAAAAATTTCGAAAATTATCTCAGCTATTAGTAGAGATAAAGCGATAAAAATTTTACTGGTGTTATACGTAGGTCTCCAGAACTACGTATGCATAATTTATTTTTCATTTTATGGCTCTGTTCGAAATTTAATATATTGAATTTTCTATCACTCTGAACAAAAATTTTGAAAATTATCTCAGCTATTAGTAGAGATAAAGCAATAAAAATTTTACTGGTGTTATACGTAGGTCTCCAGAACTACGTATACATAATTTATTTTTCATTTTATGGCTCTGTTCGAAATTTAATATATTGAATTTTCTATCACTCTGAACAAAAATTTCGAAAATTATCTCAGCTATTAGTAGAGATAAAGCGATAAAAATTTTACTGGTGTTATACGTAGGTCTCCAGAACTACGTATGCATAATTTATTTTTCATTTTATGGCTCTGTTCGAAATTTAATATATTGAATTTTCTATCACTCTGAACAAAAATTTCGAAAATTATCTCAGCTATTAGTAGAGATAAAGCGATAAAAATTTTACTGGTGTTATACGTAGGTCTCCAGAACTACGTATACATAATTAATTTTTCATTTTATGGCTCTGTTCGAAATTTAATATATCGAATTTTCTATCACTCTGAACAAAAATTTCGAAAATTATCTCAGCTATTAGTAGAGATAAGGCAATAAAAATTTCACTGGTGTTATACGTAGGTCTCCAGAACTACGTATACATAATTTATTTTTCATTTTATGGCTCTGTTCGAAATTTAATATATTGAATTTTCTATCACTCTGAACAAAAATTTCGAAAATTATCTCAGCTATTAGTAGAGATAAAGCGATAAAAATTTTACTGGTGTTATACGTAGGTCTCCAGAACTACGTATGCATAATTTATTTTTCATTTTATGGCTCTGTTCGAAATTTAATATATTGAATTTTCTATCACTCTGAACAAAAATTTCGAAAATTATCTCAGCTATTAGTAGAGATAAAGCGATAAAAATTTTACTGGTGTTATACGTAGGTCTCCAGAACTACGCATGCATAATTTATTTTTCATTTTATGGCTCTGTTCGAAATTTAATATATTGAATTTTCTATCACTCTGAACAATAATTTCGAAAATTATCTCAGCTATTAGTAGAGATAAGGCAATAAAAATTTCACTGGTGTTATACGTAGGTTTCCAGAACTACGTATACATAATTTATTTTTCATTTTATGGCTCTGTTCGAAATTTAATATATTGAATTTTCTATCACTCTGAACAAAAATTGCGAAAATTATCTCAGCTATTAGTAGAGATAAAGCGATAAAAATTTTACTGGTGTTATACGTAGGTCTCCAGAACTACGTATGCATAATTTATTTTTCATTTTATGGCTCTGTTCGAAATTTAATATATTGAATTTTCTATCACTCTGAACAAAAATTTTGAAAATTATCTCAGCTATTAGTAGAGATAAAGCAATAAAAATTTTACTGGTGTTATACGTAGGTCTCCAGAACTACGTATACATAATTTATTTTTTATTTTATGGCTCTGTTCGAAATTTAATATATTGAATTTTCTATCACTCTGAACAAAAATTTCGAAAATTATCTCAGCTATTAGTAGAGATAAAGCGATAAAAATTTTACTGGTGTTATACGTAGGTCTCCAGAACTACGTATGCATAATTTATTTTTCATTTTATGGCTCTGTTCGAAATTTAATATATTGAATTTTCTATCACTCTGAACAAAAATTTCGAAAATTATCTCAGCTATTAGTAGAGATAAAGCGATAAAAATTTCACTGGTGTTATACGTAGGTCTCCAGAACTACGTATGCATAATTTATTTTTCATTTTATGGCTCTGTTCGAAATTTAATATATTGAATTTTCTATCACTCTGAACAAAAATTTTGAAAATTATCTCAACTATTAGTAGAGATAAAGCAATAAAAATTTTACTGGTGTTATACGTAGGTCTCCAGAACTACGTATACACAATTTATTTTTCATTTTATGGCTCTGTTCGAAATTTAATATATTGAATTTTCTATCACTCTGAACAAAAATTTCGAAAATTATCTCAGCTATTAGTAGAGATAAAGCGATAAAAATTTTACTGGTGTTATACGTAGGTCTCCAGAACTACGTATGCATAATTTATTTTTCATTTTATGGCTCTGTTCGAAATTTAATATATTGAATTTTCTATCACTCTAAACAAAAATTTCGAAAATTATCTCAGCTATTAGTAGAGATAAAGCGATAAAAATTTTACTGGTGTTATACGTAGGTCTCCAGAACTACGTATACATAATTTATTTTTCATTTTATGGCTCTGTTCGAAATTTAATATATTGAATTTTCTATCACTCTGAACAAAAATTTCGAAAATTATCTCAGCTATTAGTAGAGATAAAGCGATAAAAATTTTACTGGTGTTATACGTAGGACTCCAGAACTACGTATACATAATTTATTTTTCATTTTATGGCTCTGTTCGAAATTTAATATATTGAATTTTCTATCACTCTGAACAAAAATTTCGAAAATTATCTCAGCTATTAGTAGAGATAAAGCGATAAAAATTTCACTGGTGTTATACGTAGGTCTCCAGAACTACGTATGCATAATTTATTTTTCATTTTATGGCTCTGTTCGAAATTTAATATATTGAATTTTCTATCACTCTGAACAAAAATTTTGAAAATTATCTCAGCTATTAGTAGAGATAAAGCAATAAAAATTTTACTGGTGTTATACGTAGGTCTCCAAAACTACGTATACATAATTTATTTTTCATTTTATGGCTCTGTTCGAAATTTAATATATTGAATATTCTATCACTCTGAACAAAAATTTCGAAAATTATCTCAGCTATTAGTAGAGATAAAGCGATAAAAATTTTACTGGTGTTATACGTAGGTCTCCAGAACTACGTATACATAATTTATTTTTCATTTTATGGCTCTGTTCGAAATTTAATATATTGAATTTTCTATCACCCTGAACAAAAATTTCGAAAATTATCTCAGCTATTAGTAGAGATAAGGCAATAAAAATTTCACTGGTGTTATACGTAGGTCTCCAGAACTACGTATACATAATTTATTTTTCATTTTATGGCTCTGTTCGAAATTTAATATATTGAATTTTCTATCACTCTGAACAAAAATTTCGAAAATTATCTCAGCTATTAGTAGAGATAAGGCAATAAAAATTTTACTGGTGTTATACGTAGGTCTCCAGAACTACGTATGCATAATTTATTTTTTATTTTATGGCTCTGTTCGAAATTTAATATATTGAATTTTCTATCACTCTGAACAAAAATTTCGAAAATTATCTCAGCTATTAGTAGAGATAAGGCAATAAAAATTTTACTGGTGTTATACGTAGGTCTCCAGAACTACGTATGCATAATTTATTTTTCATTTTATGGCTCTGTTCAAAATTTAATATATTGAATTTTCTATCACTCTGAACAAAAATTTTGAAAATTATCTCAGCTATTAGTAGAGATAAAGCGATAAAAATTTTACTGGTGTTATACGTAGGTCTCCAGAACTACGTATACATAATTTATTTTTCATTTTATGGCTCTGTTCGAAATTTAATATATTGAATTTTCTATCACTCTGAACAAAAATTTCGAAAATTATCTCAGCTATTAGTAGAGATAAAGCGATAAAAATTTTACTGGTGTTATACGTAGGTCTCCAGAACTACGTATGCATAATTTATTTTTCATTTTATGGCTCTGTTCGAAATTTAATATATTGAATTTTCTATCACTCTGAACAAAAATTTTGAAAATTATCTCAGCTGTTAGTAGAGATAAAGCAATAAAAATTTTACTGGTGTTATACGTAGGTCTCCAGATCTACGTATACATAATTTATTTTTCATTTTATGGCTCTGTTCGAAATTTAATATATTGAATTTTCTATCACTCTGAACAAAAATTTCGAAAATTATCTCAGCTATTAGTAGAGATAAAGCGATAAAAATTTTACTGGTGTTATACGTAGGTCTCCAGAACTACGTATGCATAATTTATTTTTCATTTTATGGCTCTGTTCGAAATTTAATATATTGAATTTTCTATCACTCTGAACAAAAATTTTGAAAATTATCTCAGCTATTAGTAGAGATAAAGCAATAAAAATTTTACTGGTGTTATACGTAGGTCTCCAGAACTACGTATACATAATTTATTTTTCATTTTATGGCTCTGTTCGAAATTTAATATATTGAATTTTCTATCACTCTGAACAAAAATTTCGAAAATTATCTCAGCTATTAGTAGAGATAAAGCGATAAAAATTTTACTGGTGTTATACGTAGGTCTCCAGAACTACGTATGCATAATTTATTTTTCATTTTATGGCTCTGTTCGAACTTTAATATATTGAATTTTCTATCACTCTGAACAAAAATTTCGAAAATTATCTCAGCTATTAGTAGAGATAAAGCGATAAAAATTTTACTGGTGTTATACGTAGGTCTCCAGAACTACGTATACATAATTAATTTTTCATTTTATGGCTCTGTTCGAAATTTAATATATCGAATTTTCTATCACTCTGAACAAAATTTCGAAAATTATCTCAGCTATTAGTAGAGATAAGGCAATAAAAATTTCACTGGTGTTATACGTAGGTCTCCAGAACTACGTATACATAATTTATTTTTCATTTTATGGCTCTGTTCGAAATTTAATATATTGAATTTTCTATCACTCTGAACAAAAATTTCGAAAATTATCTCAGCTATTAGTAGAGATAAAGCGATAAAAATTTTACTGGTGTTATACGTAGGTCTCCAGAACTACGTATGCATAATTTATTTTTCATTTTATGGCTCTGTTCGAAATTTAATATATTGAATTTTCTATCACTCTGAACAAAAATTTTGAAAATTATCTCAGCTATTAGTAGAGATAAAGCAATAAAAATTTTACTGGTGTTATACGTAGGTCTCCAGAACTACGTATGCATAATTTATTTTTCATTTTATGGCTCTGTTCGAAATTTAATATATTGAATTTTCTATCACTCTGAACAATAATTTCGAAAATTATCTCAGCTATTAGTAGAGATAAGGCAATAAAAATTTCACTGGTGTTATACGTAGGTTTCCAGAACTACGTATACATAATTTATTTTTCATTTTATGGCTCTGTTCGAAATTTAATATATTGAATTTTCTATCACTCTGAGCAAAAATTTCGAAAATTATCTCAGCTATTAGTAGAGATAAAGCGATAAAAATTTTACTGGTGTTATACGTAGGTCTCCAGAACTACGTATGCATAATTTATTTTTCATTTTATGGCTCTGTTCGAAATTTAATATATTGAATTTTCTATCACTCTGAACAAAAATTTTGAAAATTATCTCAGCTATTAGTAGAGATAAAGCAATAAAAATTTTACTGGTGTTATACGTAGGTCTCCAGAACTACGTATACATAATTTGTTTTTTATTTTATGGCTCTGTTCGAAATTTAATATATTGAATTTTCTATCACTCTGAACAAAAATTTCGAAAATTATCTCAGCTATTAGTAGAGATAAAGCGATAAAAATTTTACTGGTGTTATACGTAGGTCTCCAGAACTACGTATGCATAATTTATTTTTCATTTTATGGCTCTGTTCGAAATTTAATATATTGAATTTTCTATCACTCTGAACAAAAATTTCGAAAATTATCTCAGCTATTAGTAGAGATAAAGCGATAAAAATTTCACTGGTGTTATACGTAGGTCTCCAGAACTACGTATGCATAATTTATTTTTCATTTTATGGCTCTGTTCGAAATTTAATATATTGAATTTTCTATCACTCTGAACAAAAATTTTGAAAATTATCTCAACTATTAGTAGAGATAAAGCAATAAAAATTTTACTGGTGTTATACGTAGGTCTCCAGAACTACGTATACATAATTTATTTTTCATTTTATGGCTCTGTTCGAAATTTAATATATTGAATTTTCTATCACTCTGAACAAAAATTTCGAAAATTATCTCAGCTATTAGTAGAGATAAAGCGATAAAAATTTTACTGGTGTTATACGTAGGTCTCCAGAACTACGTATGCATAATTTATTTTTCATTTTATGGCTCTGTTCGAAATTTAATATATTGAATTTTCTATCACTCTAAACAAAAATTTCGAAAATTATCTCAGCTATTAGTAGAGATAAAGCGATAAAAATTTTACTGGTGTTATACGTAGGTCTCCAGAACTACGTATACATAATTTATTTTTCATTTTATGGCTCTGTTCGAAATTTAATATATTGAATTTTCTATCACTCTGAACAAAAATTTCGAAAATTATCTCAGCTATTAGTAGAGATAAAGCGATAAAAATTTTACTGGTGTTATACGTAGGTCTCCAGAACTACGTATACATAATTTATTTTTCATTTTATGGCTCTGTTCGAAATTTAATATATTGAATTTTCTATCACTCTGAACAAAAATTTCGAAAATTATCTCAGCTATTAGTAGAGATAAAGCGATAAAAATTTCACTGGTGTTATACGTAGGTCTCCAGAACTACGTATGCATAATTTATTTTTCATTTTATGGCTCTGTTCGAAATTTAATATATTGAATTTTCTATCACTCTGAACAAAAATTTTGAAAATTATCTCAGCTATTAGTAGAGATAAAGCAATAAAAATTTTACTGGTGTTATACGTAGGTCTCCAGAACTACGTATACATAATTTATTTTTCATTTTATGGCTCTGTTCGAAATTTAATATATTGAATATTCTATCACTCTGAACAAAAATTTCGAAAATTATCTCAGCTATTAGTAGAGATAAAGCGATAAAAATTTTACTGGTGTTATACGTAGGTCTCCAGAACTACGTATACATAATTTATTTTTCATTTTATGACTCTGTTCGAAATTTAATATATTAAATTTTCTATCACTCTGCACAAAAATTTCGAAAATTATCTCAGCTATTAGTAGAGATAAGGCAATAAAAATTTCACTGGTGTTATACGTAGGTCTCCAGAACTACGTATACATAATTTATTTTTCATTTTATGGCTCTGTTCGAAATTTAATATATTGAATTTTCTATCACTCTGAACAAAAATTTCGAAAATTATCTCAGCTATTAGTAGAGATAAAGCGATAAAAATTTTACTGGTGTTATGCGTAGGTCTCCAGAACTACGTATGCATAATTTATTTTTCATTTTATTTCTCTGTTCGAAATTTAATATATTGAATTTTCTATCACTCTGAACAAAAATTTCGAAAATTATCTCAGCTATTAGTAAAGATAAAGCGATAAAAATTTCACTGGTGTTATACGTAGGTCTCCAGAACTACGTATGCATAATTTATTTTTCATTTTATGGCTCTGTTCGAAATTTAATATATTGAATTTTCTATCACTCTGAACAAAAATTTCGAAAATTATCTCAGCTATTAGTAGAGATAAAGCGATAAAAATTTCACTGGTGTTATACGTAGGTCTCCAGAACTACGTATGCATAACTTATTTTTCATTTTATGGCTCTGTTCGAAATTTAATATATTGAATTTTCTATCACTCTGAACAAAAATTTTGAAAATTATCTCAACTATTAGTAGAGATAAAGCAATAAAAATTTTACTGGTGTTATACGTAGGTCTCCAGAACTACGTATACATAATTTATTTTTCATTTTATGGCTCTGTTCGAAATTTAATATATTGAATTTTCTATCACTCTGAACAAAAATTTCGAAAATTATCTCAGCTATTAGTAGAGATAAAGCGATAAAAATTTTACTGGTGTTATACGTAGGTCTCCAGAACTACGTATGCATAATTTATTTTTCATTTTATGGCTCTGTTCGAAATTTAATATATTGAATTTTCTATCACTCTAAACAAAAATTTCGAAAATTATCTCAGCTATTAGTAGAGATAAAGCGATAAAAATTTTACTGGTGTTATACGTAGGTCTCCAGAACTACGTATACATAATTTATTTTTCATTTTATGGCTCTGTTCGAAATTTAATATATTGAATTTTCTATCACTCTGAACAAAAATTTCGAAAATTATCTCAGCTATTAGTAGAGATAAAGCGATAAAAATTTTACTGGTGTTATACGTAGGTCTCCAGAACTACGTATACATAATTTATTTTTCATTTTATGGCTCTGTTCGAAATTTAATATATTGAATTTTCTATCACTCTGAACAAAAATTTCGAAAATTATCTCAGCTATTAGTAGAGATAAAGCGATAAAAATTTCACTGGTGTTATACGTAGGTCTCCAGAACTACGTATGCATAATTTATTTTTCATTTTATGGCTCTGTTCGAAATTTAATATATTGAATTTTCTATCACTCTGAACAAAAATTTTGAAAATTATCTCAGCTATTAGTAGAGATAAAGCAATAAAAATTTTACTGGTGTTATACGTAGGTCTCCAGAACTACGTATACATAATTTATTTTTCATTTTATGGCTCTGTTCGAAATTTAATATATTGAATATTCTATCACTCTGAACAAAAATTTCGAAAATTATCTCAGCTATTAGTAGAGATAAAGCGATAAAAATTTTACTGGTGTTATACGTAGGTCTCCAGAACTACGTATACATAATTTATTTTTCATTTTATGACTCTGTTCGAAATTTAATATATTAAATTTTCTATCACTCTGCACAAAAATTTCGAAAATTATCTCAGCTATTAGTAGAGATAAGGCAATAAAAATTTCACTGGTGTTATACGTAGGTCTCCAGAACTACGTATACATAATTTATTTTTCATTTTATGGCTCTGTTCGAAATTTAATATATTGAATTTTCTATCACTCTGAACAAAAATTTCGAAAATTATCTCAGCTATTAGTAGAGATAAAGCGATAAAAATTTTACTGGTGTTATGCGTAGGTCTCCAGAACTACGTATGCATAATTTATTTTTCATTTTATTTCTCTGTTCGAAATTTAATATATTGAATTTTCTATCACTCTGAACAAAAATTTCGAAAATTATCTCAGCTATTAGTAAAGATAAAGCGATAAAAATTTCACTGGTGTTATACGTAGGTCTCCAGAACTACGTATGCATAATTTATTTTTCATTTTATGGCTCTGTTCGAAATTTAATATATTGAATTTTCTATCACTCTGAACAAAAATTTCGAAAATTATCTCAGCTATTAGTAGAGATAAAGCGATAAAAATTTTACTGGTGTTATACGTAGGTCTCCAGAACTACGTATACATAATTTATTTTTCATTTTATGGCTCTGTTCGAAATTTAATATATTGAATTTTCTATCACTCTGAACAAAAATTTCGAAAATTATCTCAGCTATTAGTAGAGATAAGGCAATAAAAATTTTACTGGTGTTATACGTAGGTCTCCAGAACTACGTATACATAATTTATTTTTCATTTTATGGCTCTGTTCGAAATTTAATATATTGAATTTTCTATCACTCTGAACAAAAATTTCGAAAATTATCTCAGCTATTAGTAGAGATAAAGCGATAAAAATTTTACTGGTGTTATACGTAGGTCTCCAGAACTACGTATGCATAATTTATTTGTCATTTTATGGCTCTGTTCGAAATTTAATATATTGAATTTTCTATCACTCTGAACAAAAATTTCGAAAATTATCTCAGCTAATAGTAGAGATAAAGCGATAAAAATTTTACTGGTGTTATACGTAGGTCTCCAGAACTACGTATGCATAATTTATTTTTTATTTTATGGCTCTGTTCGAAATTTAATATATTGAATTTTCTATCACTCTGAACAAAAATTTCGAAAATTATCTCAGCTATTAGTAGAGATAAAGCGATAAAAATTTTACTGGTGTTATACGTAGGTCTCCAGAACTACGTATACATAATTTATTTTTCATTTTATGGCTCTGTTCGAAATTTAATATATTGAATTTTCTATCACTCTGCACAAAAATTTCGAAAATTATCTCAGCTATTAGTAGAGATAAGGCAATAAAAATTTCACTGGTGTTATACGTAGGTCTCCAGAACTACGTATACATAATTTATTTTTCATTTTATGGCTCTGTTCGAAATTTAATATATTGAATTTTCTATCACTCTGAACAAAAATTTCGAAAATTATCTCAGCTATTAGTAGAGATAAAGCGATAAAAATTTTACTGGTGTTATGCGTAGGTCTCCAGAACTACGTATGCATAATTTATTTTTCATTTTATTTCTCTGTTCGAAATTTAATATATTGAATTTTCTATCACTCTGAACAAAAATTTCGAAAATTATCTCAGCTATTAGTAAAGATAAAGCGATAAAAATTTCACTGGTGTTATACGTAGGTCTCCAGAACTACGTATGCATAATTTATTTTTCATTTTATGGCTCTGTTCGAAATTTAATATATTGAATTTTCTATCACTCTGAACAAAAATTTCGAAAATTATCTCAGCTATTAGTAGAGATAAAGCGATAAAAATTTTACTGGTGTTATACGTAGGTCTCCAGAACTACGTATACATAATTTATTTTTCATTTTATGGCTCTGTTCGAAATTTAATATATTGAATTTTCTATCACTCTGAACAAAAATTTCGAAAATTATCTCAGCTATTAGTAGAGATAAGGCAATAAAAATTTTACTGGTGTTATACGTAGGTCTCCAGAACTAGGTATACATAATTTATTTTTCATTTTATGGCTCTGTTCGAAATTTAATATATTGAATTTTCTATCACTCTGAACAAAAATTTCGAAAATTATCTCAGCTATTAGTAGAGATAAAGCGATAAAAATTTTACTGGTGTTATACGTAGGTCTCCAGAACTACGTATGCATAATTTATTTGTCATTTTATGGCTCTGTTCGAAATTTAATATATTGAATTTTCTATCACTCTGAACAAAAATTTCGAAAATTATCTCAGCTAATAGTATAGATAAAGCGATAAAAATTTTACTGGTGTTATACGTAGGTCTCCAGAACTACGTATGCATAATTTATTTTTTATTTTATGGCTCTGTTCGAAATTTAATATATTGAATTTTCTATCACTCTGAACAAAAATTTCGAAAATTATCTCAGCTATTAGTAGAGATAAAGCGATAAAAATTTTACTGGTGTTATACGTAGGTCTCCAGAACTACGTATACATAATTTATTTTTCATTTTATGGCTCTGTTCGAAATTTAATATATTGAATTTTCTATCACTCTGAACAAAAATTTCGAAAATTATCTCAGCTATTAGTAGAGATAAAGCGATAAAAATTTCACTGGTGTTATACGTAGGTCTCCAGAACTACGTATGCATAATTTATTTTTCATTTTATGGCTCTGTTCGAAATTTAATATATTGAATTTTCTATCACTCTGAACAAAAATTTCGAAAATTATCTCAGCTATTAGTAGAGATAAAGCGATAAAAATTTTACTGGTGTTATACGTAGGTCTCCAGAACTACGTATACATAATTTATTTTTCATTTTATGGCTCTGTTCGAAATTTAATATATTGAATTTTCTATCACTCTGAACAAAAATTTCGAAAATTATCTCAGCTATTAGTAGAGATAAAGCGATAAAAATTTTACTGGTGTTATACGTAGGTCTCCAGAACTACGTATGCATAATTTATTTTTCATTTTATGGCTCTGTTCGAATTTTAATATATTGAATTTTCTATCACTCTGAACAAAAATTTCGAAAATTATCTCAGCTATTAGTAGAGATAAGGCAATAAAAATTTTACTGGTGTTATACGTAGGTCTCCAGAACTACGTATACATAATTTATTTTTCATTTTATGGCTCTGTTCGAAATTTAATATATTGAATTTTCTATCACTCTGAACAAAAATTTCGAAAATTATCTCAGCTATTAGTAGAGATAAAGCGATAAAAATTTCACTGGTGTTATACGTAGGTCTCCAGAACTACGTATGCATAATTTATTTTTCATTTTATGGTTCTGTTCGAAATTTAATATATTGAATTTTCTATCACTCTGAACAAAAATTTTGAAAATTATCTCAGCTATTAGTAGAGATAAAGCAATAAAAATTTTACTGGTGTTATACGTAGGTCTCCAGAACTACGTATACATAATTTATTTTTCATTTTATGGCTCTGTTCGAAATTTAATATATTGAATTTTCTATCACTCTGAACAAAAATTTCGAAAATTATCTCAGCTATTAGTAGAGATAAAGCGATAAAAATTTTACTGGTGTTATACGTAGGTCTCCAGAACTACGTATGCATAATTTATTTTTCATTTTATGGCTCTGTTCGAAATTTAATATATTGAATTTTCTATCACTCTGAACAAAAATTTCGAAAATTATCTCAGCTATTAGTAGAGATAAAGCGATAAAAATTTTACTGGTGTTATACGTAGGTCTCCAGAACTACGTATGCATAATTTATTTTTCATTTTATGGCTCTGTTCGAAATTTAATATATTGAATTTTCTATCACTCTGAACAAAAATTTCGAAAATTATCTCAGCTATTAGCAGAGATAAGGCAATAAAAATTTCACTGGTGTTATACGTAGGTCTCCAGAACTACGTATGCATAATTAATTTGTCATTTTATGGCTCTGTTCGAAATTTAATATATTGAATTTTCTATCACTCTGAACAAAAATTTCGAAAATTATCTCAGCTATTAGTAGAGATAAAGCGATAAAAATTTTACTGGTGTTATACGTAGGTCTCCAGAACTACGTATGCATAATTTATTTTTCATTTTATGGCTCTGTTCGAAATTTAATATATTGAATTTTCTATCACTCTGAACAAAAATTTCGAAAATTATCTCAGCTATTAGTAGAGATAAAGCGATAAAAATTTTACTGGTGTTATACGTAGGTCTCCAGAACTACGTATACATAATTTATTTTTCATTTTATGGCTCTGTTCGAAATTTAATATATTGAATTTTCTATCACTCTGAACAAAAATTTCGAAAATTATCTCAGCTCTTAGTAGAGATAAAGCGATAAAAATTTCACTGGTGTTATACGTAGGTCTCCAGAACTACGTATGCATAATTTATTTTTCATTTTATGGCTCTGTTCGAAATTTAATATATTGAATTTTCTATCACTCTGAACAAAAATTTCGAAAATTATCTCAGCTATTAGTAGAGATAAAGCGATAAAAATTTTACTGGTGTTATACGTAGGTCTCCAGAACTACGTATGCATAATTTATTTTTCATTTTATGGCTCTGTTCGAAATTTAATATATTGAATTTTCTATCACTCTGAACAAAAATTTCGAAAATTATCTCAGCTATTAGTAGAGATAAGGCAATAAAAATTTTACTGGTGTTATACGTAGGTCTCCAAAACTACGTATGCATAATTTATTTTTCATTTTATGGCTCTGTTCGAAATTTAATATATTGAATTTTCTATCAATCTGAACAAAAATTTCGAAAATTATCTCAGCTATTAGTAGAGATAAAGCGATAAAAATTTTACTGGTGTTATACGTAGGTCTCCAGAACTACGTATGCATAATTTATTTTTCATTTTATGGCTCTGTTCGAAATTTAATATATTGAATTTTCTATCACTCTGAACAAAAATTTTGAAAATTATCTCAGCTATTAGTAGAGATAAAGCAATAAAAATTTTACTGGTGTTATACGTAGGTCTCCAGAACTACGTATGCATAATTTATTTTTCATTTTATGGCTCTGTTCGAAATTTAATATATTGAATTTTCTATCACTCTGAACAAAAATTTTGAAAATTATCTCAGCTATTAGTAGAGATAAAGCAATAAAAATTTTACTGGTGTTATACGTAGGTCTCCAGAACTACGTATGCATAATTTATTTTTCATTTTATGGCTCTGTTCGAAATTTAATATATTGAATTTTCTATCACTCTGAACAAAAATTTTGAAAATTATCTCAGCTATTAGTAGAGATAAAGCAATAAAAATTTTACTGGTGTTATACGTAGGTCTCCAGAACTACGTATACATAATTTATTTTTCATTTTATGGCTCTGTTCGAAATTTAATATATTGAATTTTCTATCACTCTGAACAAAAATTTCGAAAATTATCTCAGCTATTAGTAGAGATAAAGCGATAAAAATTTTACTGGTGTTATACGTAGGTCTCCAGAACTACGTATGCATAATTTATTTTTCATTTTATGGCTCTGTTCGAAATTTAATATATTGAATTTTCTATCACTCTGAACAAAAATTTCGAAAATTATCTCAGCTATTAGTAGAGATAAAGCGATAAAAATTTTACTGGTGTTATACGTAGGTCTCCAGAACTACGTATACATAATTTATTTTTCATTTTATGGCTCTGTTCGAAATTTAATATATTGAATTTTCTATCACTCTGAACAAAAATTTCGAAAATTATCTCAGCTCTTAGTAGAGATAAAGCGATAAAAATTTCACTGGTGTTATACGTAGGTCTCCAGAACTACGTATGCATAATTTATTTTTCATTTTATGGCTCTGTTCGAAATTTAATATATTGAATTTTCTATCACTCTGAACAAAAATTTCGAAAATTATCTCAGCTATTAGTAGAGATAAAGCGATAAAAATTTTACTGGTGTTATACGTAGGTCTCCAGAACTACGTATGCATAATTTATTTTTCATTTTATGGCTCTGTTCGAAATTTAATATATTGAATTTTCTATCACTCTGAACAAAAATTTCGAAAATTATCTCAGCTATTAGTAGAGATAAGGCAATAAAAATTTTACTGGTGTTATACGTAGGTCTCCAAAACTACGTATGCATAATTTATTTTTCATTTTATGGCTCTGTTCGAAATTTAATATATTGAATTTTCTATCAATCTGAACAAAAATTTCGAAAATTATCTCAGCTATTAGTAGAGATAAAGCGATAAAAATTTTACTGGTGTTATACGTAGGTCTCCAGAACTACGTATGCATAATTTATTTTTCATTTTATGGCTCTGTTCGAAATTTAATATATTGAATTTTCTATCACTCTGAACAAAAATTTTGAAAATTATCTCAGCTATTAGTAGAGATAAAGCAATAAAAATTTTACTGGTGTTATACGTAGGTCTCCAGAACTACGTATGCATAATTTATTTTTCATTTTATGGCTCTGTTCGAAATTTAATATATTGAATTTTCTATCACTCTGAACAAAAATTTTGAAAATTATCTCAGCTATTAGTAGAGATAAAGCAATAAAAATTTTACTGGTGTTATACGTAGGTCTCCAGAACTACGTATGCATAATTTATTTTTCATTTTATGGCTCTGTTCGAAATTTAATATATTGAATTTTCTATCACTCTGAACAAAAATTTTGAAAATTATCTCAGCTATTAGTAGAGATAAAGCAATAAAAATTTTACTGGTGTTATACGTAGGTCTCCAGAACTACGTATACATAATTTATTTTTCATTTTATGGCTCTGTTCGAAATTTAATATATTGAATTTTCTATCACTCTGAACAAAAATTTTGAAAATTATCTCAGCTATTAGTAGAGATAAAGCAATAAAAATTTTACTGGTGTTATACGTAGGTCTCCAGAACTACGTATACATAATTTATTTTTCATTTTATGGCTCTGTTCGAAATTTAATATATTGAATTTTCTATCACTCTGAACAAAAATTTTGAAAATTATCTCAGCTATTAGTAGAGATAAAGCAATAAAAATTTTACTGGTGTTATACGTAGGTCTCCAGAACTACGTATGCATAATTTATTTTTCATTTTATGGCTCTGTTCGAAATTTAATATATTGAATTTTCTATCACTCTGAACAAAAATTTTGAAAATTATCTCAGCTATTAGTAGAGATAAAGCAATAAAAATTTTACTGGTGTTATACGTAGGTCTCCAGAACTACGTATACATAATTTATTTTTCATTTTATGGCTCTGTTCGAAATTTAATATATTGAATTTTCTATCACTCTGAACAAAAATTTCGAAAATTATCTCAGCTATTAGTAGAGATAAAGCGATAAAAATTTCACTGGTGTTATACGTAGGTCTCCAGAACTACGTATACATAATTTATTTTTCATTTTATGGCTCTGTTCGAAATTTAATATATTGAATTTTCTATCACTCTGAACAAAAATTTCGAAAATTATCTCAGCTATTAGTAGAGATAAAGCGATAAAAATTTTACTGGTGTTATACGTAGGTCTCCAGAACTACGTATGCATAATTTATTTTTCATTTTATGGCTCTGTTCGAAATTTAATATATTGAATTTTCTATCACTCTGAACAAAAATTTTGAAAATTATCTCAGCTATTAGTAGAGATAAAGCAATAAAAATTTTACTGGTGTTATACGTAGGTCTCCAGAACTACGTATACATAATTTATTTTTCATTTTATGGCTCTGTTCGAAATTTAATATACTGAATTTTCTATCACTCTGAACAAAAATTTCGAAAATTATCTCAGCTATTAGTAGAGATAAAGCGATAAAAATTTTACTGGTGTTATACGTAGGTCTCCAGAACTACGTATCCATAATTTATTTTTCATTTTATGGCTCTGTTCGAAATTTAATATATTGAATTTTCTATCACTCTGAACAAAAATTTCGAAAATTATCTCAGCTATTAGTAGAGATAAGGCAATAAAAATTTCACTGGTGTTATACGTAGGTTTCCAGAACTACGTATACATAATTTATTTTTCATTTTATGGCTCTGTTCGAAATTTAATATATTGAATTTTCTATCACTCTGAACAAAAATTTCGAAAATTATCTCAGCTATTAGTAGAGATAAAGCGATAAAAATTTTACTGGTGTTATACGTAGGTCTCCAGAACTACGTATGCATAATTTATTTTTCATTTTATGGCTCTGTTCGAAATTTAATATATTGAATTTTCTATCACTCTGAACAAAAATTTTGAAAATTATCTCAGCTGTTAGTAGAGATAAAGCAATAAAAATTTTACTGGTGTTATACGTAGGTCTCCAGAACTACGTATACATAATTTATTTTTTATTTTATGGCTCTGTTCGAAATTTAATATATTGAATTTTCTATCACTCTGAACAAAAATTTCGAAAATTATCTCAGCTATTAGTAGAGATAAAGCGATAAAAATTTTACTGGTGTTATACGTAGGTCTCCAGAACTACGTATGCATAATTTATTTTTCATTTTATGGCTCTGTTCGAAATTTAATATATTGAATTTTCTATCACTCTGAACAAAAATTTCGAAAATTATCTCAGCTATTAGTAGAGATAAAGCGATAAAAATTTCACTGGTGTTATACGTAGGTCTCCAGAACTACGTATGCATAATTTATTTTTCATTTTATGGCTCTGTTCGAAATTTAATATATTGAATTTTCTTTCACTCTGAACAAAAATTTTGAAAATTATCTCAACTATTAGTAGAGATAAAGCAATAAAAATTTTACTGGTGTTATACGTAGGTCTCCAGAACTACGTATACATAATTTATTTTTCATTTTATGGCTCTGTTCGAAATTTAATATATTGAATTTTCTATCACTCTGAACAAAAATTTCGAAAATTATCTCAGCTATTAGTAGAGATAAAGCGATAAAAATTTTACTGGTGTTATACGTAGGTCTCCAGAACTACGTATGCATAATTTATTTTTCATTTTATGGCTCTGTTCGAAATTTAATATATTGAATTTTCTATCACTCTAAACAAAAATTTCGAAAATTATCTCAGCTATTAGTAGAGATAAAGCGATAAAAATTTTACTGGTGTTATACGTAGGTCTCCAGAACTACGTATAGATAATTTATTTTTCATTTTATGGCTCTGTTCGAAATTTAATATATTGAATTTTCTATCACTCTGAACAAAAATTTCGAAAATTATCTCAGCTATTAGTAGAGATAAAGCGATAAAAATTTTACTGGTGTTATACGTAGGTCTCCAGAACTACGTATACATAATTTATTTTTCATTTTATGGCTCTGTTCGAAATTTAATATATTGAATTTTCTATCACTCTGAACAAAAATTTCGAAAATTATCTCAGCTATTAGTAGAGATAAAGCGATAAAAATTTCACTGGTGTTATACGTAGGTCTCCAGAACTACGTATGCATAATTTATTTTTCATTTCATGGCTCTGTTCGAAATTTAATATATTGAATTTTCTATCACTCTGAACAAAAATTTTGAAAATTATCTCAGCTATTAGTAGAGATAAAGCAATAAAAATTTTACTGGTGTTATACGTAGGTCTCCAGAACTACGTATACATAATTTATTTTTCATTTTATGGCTCTGTTCGAAATTTAATATATTGAATTTTCTATCACTCTGAACAAAAATTTCGAAAATTATCTCAGCTATTAGTAGAGATAAAGCGATAAAAATTTTACTGGTGTTATACGTAGGTCTCCAGAACTACGTATACATAATTTATTTTTCATTTTATGGCTCTGTTCGAAATTTAATATATTGAATTTTCTATCACTCCGAACAAAAATTTCGAAAATTATCTCAGCTATTAGTAGAGATAAGGCAATAAAAATTTCACTGGTGTTATACGTAGGTCTCCAGAACTACGTATACATAATTTATTTTTCATTTTATGGCTCTGTTCGAAATTTAATATATTGAATTTTCTATCACTCTGAACAAAAATTTTGAAAATTATCTCAGCTATTAGTAGAGATAAAGCAATAAAAATTTTACTGGTGTTATACGTAGGTCTCCAGAACTACGTATACATAATTTATTTTTCATTTTATGGCTCTGTTCGAAATTTAATATATTGAATTTTCTATCACTCTGAACAAAAATTTCGAAAATTATCTCAGCTATTAGTAGAGATAAAGCGATAAAAATTTTACTGGTGTTATACGTAGGTCTCCAGAACTACGTATGCATACTTTATTTTTCATTTTATGGCTCTGTTCGAAATTTAATATATTGAATTTTCTATCACTCTGAACAAAAATTTCGAAAATTATCTCAGCTATTAGTAAAGATAAAGCGATAAAAATTTCACTGGTGTTATACGTAGGTCTCCAGAACTACGTATGCATAATTTATTTTTCATTTTATGGCTCTGTTCGAAATTTAATATATTGAATTTTCTATCACTCTGAACAAAAATTTCGAAAATTATCTCAGCTATTAGTAGAGATAAAGCGATAAAAATTTTACTGGTGTTATACGTAGGTCTCCAGAACTACGTATACATAATTTATTTTTCATTTTATGGCTCTGTTCGAAATTTAATATATTGAATTTTCTATCACTCTGAACAAAAATTTCGAAAATTATCTCAGCTATTAGTAGAGATAAAGCGATAAAAATTTTACTGGTGTTATACGTAGGTCTCCAGAACTACGTATACATAATTTATTTTTCATTTTATGGCTCTGTTCGAAATTTAATATATTGAATTTTCTATCACTCCGAACAAAAATTTCGAAAATTATCTCAGCTATTAGTAGAGATAAGGCAATAAAAATTTCACTGGTGTTATACGTAGGTCTCCAGAACTACGTATACATAATTTATTTTTCATTTTATGGCTCTGTTCGAAATTTAATATATTGAATTTTCTATCACTCTGAACAAAAATTTCGAAAATTATCTCAGCTATTAGTAGAGATAAAGCGATAAAAATTTCACTGGTGTTATACGTAGGTCTCCAGAACTACGTATGCATAATTTATTTTTCATTTTATGGCTCTGTTCGAAATTTAATATATTGAATTTTCTATCACTCTGAACAAAAATTTCGAAAATTATCTCAGCTATTAGTAGAGATAAAGCGATAAAAATTTTACTGGTGTTATACGTAGGTCTCCAGAACTACGTATGCATAATTTATTTTTCATTTTATGGCTCTGTTCGAAATTTAATATATTGAATTTTCTATCACTCTGAACAAAAATTTTGAAAATTATCTCAGCTATTAGTAGAGATAAAGCAATAAAAATTTTACTGGTGTTATACGTAGGTCTCCAGAACTACGTATACATAATTTATTTTTCATTTTATGGCTCTGTTCGAAATTTAATATATTGAATTTTCTATCACTCTGAACAAAAATTTCGAAAATTATCTCAGCTATTAGTAGAGATAAAGCGATAAAAATTTTACTGGTGTTATACGTAGGTCTCCAGAACTACGTATGCATAATTTATTTTTCATTTTATGGCTCTGTTCGAAATTTAATATATTGAATTTTCTATCACTCTGAACAAAAATTTCGAAAATTATCTCAGCTATTAGTAAAGATAAAGCGATAAAAATTTCACTGGTGTTATACGTAGGTCTCCAGAACTACGTATGCATAATTTATTTTTCATTTTATGGCTCTGTTCGAAATTTAATATATTGAATTTTCTATCACTCTGAACAAAAATTTCGAAAATTATCTCAGCTATTAGTAGAGATAAAGCGATAAAAATTTTACTGGTGTTATACGTAGGTCTCCAGAACTACGTATACATAATTTATTTTTCATTTTATGGCTCTGTTCGAAATTTAATATATTGAATTTTCTATCACTCTGAACAAAAATTTCGAAAATTATCTCAGCTATTAGTAGAGATAAGGCAATAAAAATTTCACTGGTGTTATACGTAGGTCTCCAGAACTACGTATACATAATTTATTTTTCATTTTATGGCTCTGTTCGAAATTTAATATATTGAATTTTCTATCACTCTGAACAAAAATTTCGAAAATTATCTCAGCTATTAGTAGAGATAAAGCGATAAAAACTTTACTGGTGTTATACGTAGGTCTCCAGAACTACGTATGCATAATTTATTTGTCATTTTATGGCTCTGTTCGAAATTTAATATATTGAATTTTCTATCACTCTGAACAAAAATTTCGAAAATTATCTCAGCTATTAGTAGAGATAAAGCGATAAAAATATTACTGGTGTTATACGTAGGTCTCCAGAACTACGTATGCATAATTTATTTTTCATTTTATGGCTCTGTTCGAAATTTAATATATTGAATTTTCTATCACTCTGAACAAAAATTTCGAAAATTATCTCAGCTATTAGTAGAGATAAGGCAATAAAAATGTCACTGGTGTTATACGTAGGTCTTCAGAACTACGTATACATAATTTATTTTTCATTTTATGGCTCTGTTCGAAATTTAATATATTGAATTTTCTATCACTCTGAACAAAAATTTCGAAAATTATCTCAGCTATTAGTAGAGATAAAGCGATAAAAATTTTACTGGTGTTATACGTAGGTCTCCAGAACTACGTATACATAATTTATTTTTCATTTTATGGCTCTGTTCGAAATTTAATATATTGAATTTTCTATCACTCCGAACAAAAATTTCGAAAATTATCTCAGCTATTAGTAGAGATAAGGCAATAAAAATTTCACTGGTGTTATACGTAGGTCTCCAGAACTACGTATACATAATTTATTTTTCATTTTATGGCTCTGTTCGAAATTTAATATATTGAATTTTCTATCACTCTGAACAAAAATTTCGAAAATTATCTCAGCTATTAGTAGAGATAAAGCGATAAAAATTTCACTGGTGTTATACGTAGGTCTCCAGAACTACGTATGCATAATTTATTTTTCATTTTATGGCTCTGTTCGAAATTTAATATATTGAATTTTCTATCACTCTGAACAAAAATTTCGAAAATTATCTCAGCTATTAGTAGAGATAAAGCGATAAAAATTTTACTGGTGTTATACGTAGGTCTCCAGAACTACGTATACATAATTTATTTTTCATTTTATGGCTCTGTTCGAAATTTAATATATTGAATTTTCTATCACTCCGAACAAAAATTTCGAAAATTATCTCAGCTATTAGTAGAGATAAGGCAATAAAAATTTCACTGGTGTTATACGTAGGTCTCCAGAACTACGTATACATAATTTATTTTTCATTTTATGGCTCTGTTCGAAATTTAATATATTGAATTTTCTATCACTCTGAACAAAAATTTTGAAAATTATCTCAGCTATTAGTAGAGATAAAGCAATAAAAATTTTACTGGTGTTATACGTAGGTCTCCAGAACTACGTATACATAATTTATTTTTCATTTTATGGCTCTGTTCGAAATTTAATATATTGAATTTTCTATCACTCTGAACAAAAATTTCGAAAATTATCTCAGCTATTAGTAGAGATAAAGCGATAAAAATTTTACTGGTGTTATACGTAGGTCTCCAGAACTACGTATGCATACTTTATTTTTCATTTTATGGCTCTGTTCGAAATTTAATATATTGAATTTTCTATCACTCTGAACAAAAATTTCGAAAATTATCTCAGCTATTAGTAAAGATAAAGCGATAAAAATTTTACTGGTGTTATACGTAGGTCTCCAGAACTACGTATACATAATTTATTTTTCATTTTATGGCTCTGTTCGAAATTTAATATATTGAATTTTCTATCACTCTGAACAAAAATTTCGAAAATTATCTCAGCTATTAGTAGAGATAAAGCGATAAAAATTTTACTGGTGTTATACGTAGGTCTCCAGAATTACGTATACATAATTTATTTTTCATTTTATGGCTCTGTTCGAAATTTAATATATTGAATTTTCTATCACTCCGAACAAAAATTTCGAAAATTATCTCAGCTATTAGTAGAGATAAGGCAATAAAAATTTCACTGGTGTTATACGTAGGTCTCCAGAACTACGTATACATAATTTATTTTTCATTTTATGGCTCTGTTCGAAATTTAATATATTGAATTTTCTATCACTCTGAACAAAAATTTCGAAAATTATCTCAGCTATTAGTAGAGATAAAGCGATAAAAATTTCACTGGTGTTATACGTAGGTCTCCAGAACTACGTATGCATAATTTATTTTTCATTTTATGGCTCTGTTCGAAATTTAATATATTGAATTTTCTATCACTCTGAACAAAAATTTCGAAAATTATCTCAGCTATTAGTAGAGATAAAGCGATAAAAATTTTACTGGTGTTATACGTAGGTCTCCAGAACTACGTATGCATAATTTATTTTTCATTTTATGGCTCTGTTCGAAATTTAATATATTGAATTTTCTATCACTCTGAACAAAAATTTTGAAAATTATCTCAGCTATTAGTAGAGATAAAGCAATAAAAATTTTACTGGTGTTATACGTAGGTCTCCAGAACTACGTATACATAATTTATTTTTCATTTTATGGCTCTGTTCGAAATTTAATATATTGAATTTTCTATCACTCTGAACAAAAATTTCGAAAATTATCTCAGCTATTAGTAGAGATAAAGCGATAAAAATTTTACTGGTGTTATACGTAGGTCTCCAGAACTACGTATGCATAATTTATTTTTCATTTTATGGCTCTGTTCGAAATTTAATATATTGAATTTTCTATCACTCTGAACAAAAATTTCGAAAATTATCTCAGCTATTAGTAAAGATAAAGCGATAAAAATTTTACTGGTGTTATACGTAGGTCTCCAGAACTACGTATGCATAATTTATTTTTCATTTTATGGCTCTGTTCGAAATTTAATATATTGAATTTTCTATCACTCTGAACAAAAATTTCGAAAATTATCTCAGCTATTAGTAGAGATAAAGCGATAAAAATTTTACTGGTGTTATACGTAGGTCTCCAGAACTACGTATACATAATTTATTTTTCATTTTATGGCTCTGTTCGAAATTTAATATATTGAATTTTCTATCACACTGAACAAAAATTTCGAAAATTATCTCAGCTATTAGTAGAGATAAGGCAATAAAAATTTCACTGGTGTTATACGTAGGTCTCCAGAACTACGTATACATAATTTATTTTTCATTTTATGGCTCTGTTCGAAATTTAATATATTGAATTTTCTATCACTCTGAACAAAAATTTCGAAAATTATCTCAGCTATTAGTAGAGATAAAGCGATAAAAACTTTACTGGTGTTATACGTAGGTCTCCAGAACTACGTATGCATAATTTATTTGTCATTTTATGGCTCTGTTCGAAATTTAATATATTGAATTTTCTATCACTCTGAACAAAAATTTCGAAAATTATCTCAGCTATTAGTAGAGATAAAGCGATAAAAATTTTACTGGTGTTATACGTAGGTCTCCAGAACTACGTATGCATAATTTATTTTTCATTTTATGGCTCTGTTCGAAATTTAATATATTGAATTTTCTATCACTCTGAACAGAAATTTCGAAAATTATCTCAGCTATTAGTAGAGATAAAGCGATAAAAATTTTACTGGTGTTATACGTAGGTCTCCAGAACTACGTATACATAATTTATTTTTCATTTTATGGCTCTGTTCGAAATTTAATATATTGAATTTTCTATCACTCTGAACAAAAATTTCGAAAATTATCTCAGCTATTAGTAGAGATAAGGCAATAAAAATGTCACTGGTGTTATACGTAGGTCTTCAGAACTACGTATACATAATTTATTTTTCATTTTATGGCTCTGTTCGAAATTTAATATATTGAATTTTCTATCACTCTGAACAAAAATTTCGAAAATTATCTCAGCTATTAGTAGAGATAAAGCGATAAAAATTTTACTGGTGTTATACGTAGGTCTCCAGAACTACGTATGCATAATTTATTTTTTATTTTATGGCTCTGTTCTAAATTTAATATATTGAATTTTCTATCACTCTGAACAAAAATTTTGAAAATTATCTCAGCTATTAGTAGAGATAAAGCAATAAAAATTTTACTGGTGTTATACGTAGGTCTCCAGAACTACGTATGCATAATTTATTTTTCATTTTATGGCTCTGTTTGAAATTTAATATATTGAATTTTCTATCACTCTGAACAAAAATTTTGAAAATTATCTCAGCTATTAGTAGAGATAAAGCAATAAAAATTTTACTGGTGTTATACGTAGGTCTCCAGAACTACGTATACATAATTTATTTTTCATTTTATGGCTCTGTTCGAAATTTAATATATTGAATTTTCTATCACTCTGAACAAAAATTTCGAAAATTATCTCAGCTATTAGTAGAGATAAAGCGATAAAAATTTCACTGGTGTTATACGTAGGTCTCCAAAACTACGTATGCATAATTTATTTTTCATTTTATGGCTCTGTTCGAAATTTAATGTATTGAATTTTCTATCACTCTGAACAAAAATTTTGAAAATTATCTCAGCTATTAGTAGAGATAAAGCAATAAAAATTTTACTGGTGTTATACGTAGGTTTCCAGAACTACGTATACATAATTTATTTTTCATTTTATGGCTCTGTTCGAAATTTAATATATTGAATTTTCTATCACTCTGAACAAAAATTTCGAAAATTATCTCAGCTATTAGTAGAGATAAAGCGATAAAAATTTTACTGGTGTTATACGTAGGTCTCCAGAACTACGTATGCATAATTTATTTTTCATTTTATGGCTCTGTTCGAAATTTAATATATTGAATTTTCTATCACTCTGAACAAAAATTTCGAAAATTATCTCAGCTATTAGTAGAGATAAGGCAATAAAAATTTCACTGGTGTTATACGTAGGTCTCCAGAACTACGTATACATAATTTATTTTTCATTTTGTGGCTCTGTTCGAAATTTAATATATTGAATTTTCTATCACTCTGAACAAAAATTTCGAAAATTATCTCAGCTATTAGTAGAGATAAAGCGATAAAAATTTTACTGGTGTTATACGTAGGTCTACAGAACTACGTATGCATAATTTATTTTTCATTTTATGGCTCTGTTCGAAATTTAATATATTGAATTTTCTATCACTCTGAACAAAAATTTTGAAAATTATCTCAGCTATTAGTAGAGATAAAGCAATAAAAATTTTACTGGTGTTATACGTAGGTCTCCAGAACTACGTATACATAATTTATTTTTCATTTTATGGCTCTGTTCGAAATTTAATATATTGAATTTTCTATCACTCTGAACAAAAATTTCGAAAATTATCTCAGCTATTAGTAGAGATAAAGCGATAAAAATTTTACTGGTGTTATACGTAGGTCTCCAGAACTACGTATACATAATTTATTTTTCATTTTATGGCTCTGTTCGAAATTTAATATATTGAATTTTCTATCACTCTGAACAAAAATTTCGAAAATTATCTCAGCTATTAGTAGAGATAAAGCGATAAAAATTTCACTGGTGTTATACGTAGGTCTCCAGAACTACGTATGCATAATTTATTTTTCATTTTATGGCTCTGTTCGAAATTTAATATATTGAATTTTCTATCACTCTGAACAAAAATTTTGAAAATTATCTCAGCTATTAGTAGAGATAAAGCAATAAAAATTTTACTGGTGTTATACGTAGGTCTCCAGAACTACGTATACATAATTTATTTTTCATTTTATGGCTCTGTTCGAAATTTAATATATTGAATTTTCTATCACTCTGAACAAAAATTTCGAAAATTATCTCAGCTATTAGTAGAGATAAAGCGATAAAAATTTTACTGGTGTTATACGTAGGTCTCCAGAACTACGTATGCATAATTTATTTTTCATTTTATGGCTCTGTTCGAAATTTAATATATTGAATTTTCTAACACTCTGAACAAAAATTTCGAAAATTATCTCAGCTATTAGTAGAGATAAAGCGATAAAAATTTCACTGGTGTTATACGTAGGTCTCCAGAACTACGTATGCATAATTTATTTTTCATTTTATGGCTCTGTTCGAAATTTAATATATTGAATTTTCTATCACTCTGAACAAAGTTTTGAAAATTATCTCAGCTATTAGTAGAGATAAAGCAATAAAAATTTTACTGGTGTTATACGTAGGTCTCCAGAACTACGTATACATAATTTATTTTTCATTTTATGGCTCTGTTCGAAATTTAATATATTGAATTTTCTATCACTCTGAACAAAAATTTCGAAAATTATCTCAGCTATTAGTAGAGATAAAGCGATAAAAATTTTACTGGTGTTATACGTAGGTCTCCAGAACTACGTATGCATAATTTATTTTTCATTTTATGGCTCTGTTCGAAATTTAATATATTGAATTTTCTATCACTCTGAACAAAAATTTCGAAAATTATCTCAGCTATTAGCAGAGATAAGGCAATAAAAATTTCACTGGTGTTATACGTAGGTCTCCAGAACTACGTATACATAATTTATTTTTCATTTTATGGCTCTGTTCAAAATTTAATATATTGAATTTTCTATCACTCTGAACAAAAATTTCGAAAATTATCTCAGCTATTAGTAGAGATAAAGCGATAAAAATTTTACTGGTGTTATACGTAGGTCTCCAGAACTACGTATGCATAATTTATTTGTCATTTTATGGCTCTGTTCAAAATTTAATATATTGAATTTTCTATCACTCTGAACAAAAATTTCGAAAATTATCTCAGCTATTAGTAGAGATAAAGCGATAAAAATTTTACTGGTGTTATACGTAGGTCTCCAGAACTACGTATGCATAATTTATTTTTCATTTTATGGCTCTGTTCGAAATTTAATATATTGAATTTTCTATCACTCTGAACAAAAATTTCGAAAATTATCTCAGCTATTAGTAGAGATAAAGCGATAAAAATTTTACTGGTGTTATACGTAGGTCTCCAGAACTACGTATACATAATTTATTTTTCATTTTATGGCTCTGTTCGAAATTTAATATATTGAATTTTCTATCACTCTGAACAAAAATTTCGAAAATTATCTCAGCTATTAGTAGAGATAAAGCGATAAAAATTTCACTGGTGTTATACGTAGGTCTCCAGAACTACGTATGCATAATTTATTTTTCATTTTATGTCACTGTTCGAAATTTAATATATTGAATTTTCTATCACTCTGAACAAAAATTTCGAAAATTATCTCAGCTATTAGTAGAGATAAGGCAATAAAAATTTTACTGGTGTTATACGTAGGTCTCCAGAACTACGTATGCATAATTTATTTTTCATTTTATGGCTCTGTTCGAAATTTAATATATTGAATTTTCTATCACTCTGAACAAAAATTTCGAAAATTATCTCAGCTATTAGTAGAGATAAAGCGATAAAAATTTCACTGGTGTTATACGTAGGTCTCCAGAACTACGTATGCATAATTTATTTTTCATTTTATGGCTCTGTTCGAAATTTAATATATTGAATTTTCTATCACTCTGAACAAAAGTTTTGAAAATTATCTCAGCTATTAGTAGAGATAAAGCAATAAAAATTTTACTGGTGTTATACGTAGGTCTCCAGAACTACGTATGCATAATTTATTTGTCATTTTATGGCTCTGTTCAAAATTTAATATATTGAATTTTCTATCACTCTGAACAAAAATTTCGAAAATTATCTCAGCTATTAGTAGAGATAAAGCGATAAAAATTTTACTGGTGTTATACGTAGGTCTCCAGAACTACGTATGCATAATTTATTTTTCATTTTATGGCTCTGTTCGAAATTTAATATATTGAATTTTCTATCACTCTGAACAAAAATTTCGAAAATTATCTCAGCTATTAGTAGAGATAAAGCGATAAAAATTTTACTGGTGTTATACGTAGGTCTCCAGAACTACGTATACATAATTTATTTTTCATTTTATGGCTCTGTTCGAAATTTAATATATTGAATTTTCTATCACTCTGAACAAAAATTTCGAAAATTATCTCAGCTATTAGTAGAGATAAAGCGACAAAAATTTCACTGGTGTTATACGTAGGTCTCCAGAACTACGTATGCATAATTTATTTTTCATTTTATGGCTCTGTTCGAAATTTAATATATTGAATTTTCTATCACTCTGAACAAAAATTTCGAAAATTATCTCAGCTATTAGTAGAGATAAGGCAATAAAAATTTTACTGGTGTTATACGTAGGTCTCCAGAACTACGTATGCATAATTTATTTTTCATTTTATGGCTCTGTTCGAAATTTAATATATTGAATTTTCTATCACTCTGAACAAAAATTTCGAAAATTATCTCAGCTATTAGTAGAGATAAAGCGATAAAAATTTTACTGGTGTTATACGTAGGTCTCCAGAACTACGTATGCATAATTTATTTTTCATTTTATGGCTCTGTTCGAAATTTAATATATTGAATTTTCTATCACTCTGAACAAAAATTTTGAAAATTATCTCAGCTATTAGTAGAGATAAAGCAATAAAAATTTTACTGGTGTTATACGTAGGTCTCCAGAACTACGTATGCATAATTTATTTTTCATTTTATGGCTCTGTTCGAAATTTAATATATTGAATTTTCTATCACTCTGAACAAAAATTTTGAAAATTATCTCAGCTATTAGTAGAGATAAAGCAATAAAAATTTTACTGGTGTTATACGTAGGTCTCCAGAACTACGTATACATAATTTATTTTTCATTTTATGGCTCTGTTCGAAATTTAATATATTGAATTTTCTATCACTCTGAACAAAAATTTTGAAAATTATCTCAGCTATTAGTAGAGATAAAGCAATAAAAATTTTACTGGTGTTATACGTAGGTCTCCAGAACTACGTATACATAATTTATTTTTCATTTTATGGCTCTGTTCGAAATTTAATATATTGAATTTTCTATCACTCTGAACAAAAATTTCGAAAATTATCTCAGCTATTAGTAGAGATAAAGCGATAAAAATTTCACTGGTGTTATACGTAGGTCTCCAGAACTACGTATGCATAATTTATTTTTCATTTTATGGCTCTGTTCGAAATTTAATATATTGAATTTTCTATAACTCTGAACAAAAATTTCGAAAATTATCTCAGCTATTAGTAGAGATAAAGCGATAAAAATTTTACTGGTGTTATACGTAGGTCTCCAGAACTACGTATACATAATTTATTTTTCATTTTATGGCTCTGTTCGAAATTTAATATATTGAATTTTCTATCACTCTGAACAAAAATTTCGAAAATTATCTCAGCTATTAGTAGAGATAAAGCAATAAAAATTTTACTGGTGTTATACGTAGGTCTCCAGAACTACGTATGGATAATTTATTTTTCATTTTATGGCTCTGTTCGAAATTTAATATATTGAATTTTCTATCACTCTGAACAAAAATTTCGAAAATTATCTCAGCTATTAGTAGAGATAAAGCGATAAAAATTTTACTGGTGTTATACGTAGGTCTCCAGAACTACGTATGCATAATTTATTTTTCATTTTATGGCTCTGTTCGAAATTTAATATATTGAATTTTCTATCACTCTGAACAAAAATTTTGAAAATTATCTCAGCTATTAGTAGAGATAAAGCAATAAAAATTTTACTGGTGTTATATGTAGGTCTCCAGAACTACGTATGCATAATTTATTTTTCATTTTATGGCTCTGTTCGAAATTTAATATATTGAATTTTCTATCACTCTGAACAAAAATTTTGAAAATTATCTCAGCTATTAGTAGAGATAAAGCAATAAAAATTTTACTGGTGTTATACGTAGGTCTCCAGAACTACGTATACATAATTTATTTTTCATTTTATGGCTCTGTTCGAAATTTAATATATTGAATTTTCTATCACTCTGAACAAAAATTTCGAAAATTATCTCAGCTATTAGTAGAGATAAAGCGATAAAAAATTTACTGGTGTTATACGTAGGTCTCCAGAACTACGTACGGATAATTTATTTTTCATTTTATGGCTCTGTTCGAAATTTAATATATTGAATTTTCTATCACTCTGAACAAAAATTTCGAAAATTATCTCAGCTATTAGTAGAGATAAAGCGATAAAAATTTTACTGGTGTTATACGTAGGTCTCCAGAACTACGTATGCATAATTTATTTTTCATTTTATGGCTCTGTTCGAAATTTAATATATTGAATTTTCTATCACTCTGAACAAAAATTTTGAAAATTATCTCAGCTATTAGTAGAGATAAAGCAATAAAAATTTTACTGGTGTTATATGTATGTCTCCAGAACTACGTATGCATAATTTATTTTTCATTTTATGGCTCTGTTCGAAATTTAATATATTGAATTTTCTATCACTCTGAACAAAAATTTTGAAAATTATCTCAGCTATTAGTAGAGATAAAGCAATAAAAATTTTACTGGTGTTATACGTAGGTCTCCAGAACTACGTATACATAATTTATTTTTCATTTTATGGCTCTGTTCGAAATTTAATATATTGAATTTTCTATCACTCTGAACAAAAATTTCGAAAATTATCTCAGCTATTAGTAGAGATAAAGCGATAAAAATTTCACTGGTGTTATACGTAGGTCTCCAGAACTACGTATGCATAATTTATTTTTCATTTTATGGCTCTGTTCGAAATTTAATATATTGAATTTTCTATCACTCTGAACAAAAATTTTGAAAATTATCTCAGCTATTAGTAGAGATAAAGCAATAAAAATTTTACTGGTGTTATACGTAGGTTTCCAGAACTACGTATACATAATTTATTTTTCATTTTATGGCTCTGTTCGAAATTTAATATATTGAATTTTCTATCACTCTGAACAAAAATTTCGAAAATTATCTCAGCTATTAGTAGAGATAAAGCGATAAAAATTTTACTGGTGTTATACGTAGGTCTCCAGAACTACGTATGCTTAATTTATTTTTCATTTTATGGCTCTGTTCGAAATTTAATATATTGAATTTTCTATCACTCTGAACAAAAATTTCTAAAATTATCTCAGCTATTAGTAGAGATAAGGCAATAAAAATTTCACTGGTGTTATACGTAGGTCTCCAGAACTACGTATACATAATTTATTTTTCATTTTATGGCTCTGTTCGAAATTTAATATATTGAATTTTCTATCACTCTGAACAAAAATTTCGAAAATTATCTCAGCTATTAGTAGAGATAAAGCGATAAAAATTTTACTGGTGTTATACGTAGGTCTCCAGAACTACGTATGCATAATTTATTTTTCATTTTATGGCTCTGTTCGAAATTTAATATATTGAATTTTCTATCACTCTGAACAAAAATTTTGAAAATTATCTCAGCTATTAGTAGAGATAAAGCAATAAAAATTTTACTGGTGTTATATGTAGGTCTCCAGAACTACGTATGCATAATTTATTTTTCATTTTATGGCTCTGTTCGAAATTTAATATATTGAATTTTCTATCACTCTGAACAAAAATTTTGAAAATTATCTCAGCTATTAGTAGAGATAAAGCAATAAAAATTTTACTGGTGTTATACGTAGGTCTCCAGAACTACGTATACATAATTTATTTTTCATTTTATGGCTCAGTTCGAAATTTAATATATTGAATTTTCTATCACTCTGAACAAAAATTTCGAAAATTATCTCAGCTATTAGTAGAGATAAAGCGATAAAAATTTCACTGGTGTTATACGTAGGTCTCCAGAACTACGTATGCATAATTTAATTTTCATTTTATGGCTCTGTTCGAAATTTAATATATTGAATTTTCTATCACTCTGAACAAAAATTTTGAAAATTATCTCAGCTATTAGTAGAGATAAAGCAATAAAAATTTTACTGGTGTTATACGTAGGTTTCCAGAACTACGTATACATAATTTATTTTTCATTTTATGGCTCTGTTCGAAATTTAATATATTGAATTTTCTATCACTCTGAACAAAAATTTCGAAAATTATCTCAGCTATTAGTAGAGATAAAGCGATAAAAATTTTACTGGTGTTATACGTAGGTCTCCAGAACTACGTATGCATAATTTATTTTTCATTTTATGGCTCTGTTCGAAATTTAATATATTGAATTTTCTATCACTCTGAACAAAAATTTCTAAAATTATCTCAGCTATTAGTAGAGATAAGGCAATAAAAATTTCACTGGTGTTATACGTAGGTCTCCAGAACTACGTATACATAATTTATTTTTCATTTTATGGCTCTGTTCGAAATTTAATATATTGAATTTTCTATCACTCTGAACAAAAATTTCGAAAATTATCTCAGCTATTAGTAGAGATAAAGCGATAAAAATTTTACTGGTGTTATACGTAGGTCTACAGAACTACGTATGCATAATTTATTTTTCATTTTATGGCTCTGTTCGAAATTTAATATATTGAATTTTCTATCACTCTGAACAAAAATTTTGAAAATTATCTCAGCTATTAGTAGAGATAAAGCAATAAAAATTTTACTGGTGTTATACGTAGGTCTCCAGAACTACGTATACATAATTTATTTTTCATTTTATGGCTCTGTTCGAAATTTAATATATTGAATTTTCTATCACTCTGAACAAAAATTTCGAAAATTATCTCAGCTATTAGTAGAGATAAAGCAATAAAAATTTTACTGGTGTTATACGTAGGTCTCCAGAACTACGTATACATAATTTATTTTTCATTTTATGGCTCTGTTCGAAATTTAATATATTGAATTTTCTATCACTCTGAACAAAAATTTCGAAAATTATCTCAGCTATTAGTAGAGATAAAGCGATAAAAATTTCACTGGTGTTATACGTAGGTCTCCAGAACTACGTATGCATAATTTATTTTTCATTTTATGGCTCTGTTCGAAATTTAATATATTGAATTTTCTATCACTCTGAACAAAAATTTCGAAAATTATCTCAGCTATTAGTAGAGATAAAGCGATAAAAATTTTACTGGTGTTATACGTAGGTCTCCAGAACTACGTATGCATAATTTATTTTTCATTTTATGGCTCTGTTCGAAATTTAATATATTGAATTTTCTATCACTCTGAACAAAAATTTTGAAAATTATCTCAGCTATTAGTAGAGATAAAGCAATAAAAATTTTACTGGTGTTATACGTAGGTCTCCAGAACTACGTATGCATAATTTATTTTTCATTTTATGGCTCTGTTCGAAATTTAATATATTGAATTTTCTATCACTCTGAACAAAAATTTTGAAAATTATCTCAGCTATTAGTAGAGATAAAGCAATAAAAATTTTACTGGTGTTATACGTAGGTCTCTAGAACTACGTATACATAATTTATTTTTCATTTTATGGCTCTGTTCGAAATTTAATATATTGAATTTTCTATCACTCTGAACAAAAATTTTGAAAATTATCTCAGCTATTAGTAGAGATAAAGCAATAAAAATTTTACTGGTGTTATACGTAGGTCTCCAGAACTACGTATACATAATTTATTTTTCATTTTATGGCTCTGTTCGAAATTTAATATATTGAATTTTCTATCACTCTGAACAAAAATTTTGAAAATTATCTCAGCTATTAGTAAAGATAAAGCAATAAAAATTTTACTGGTGTTATACGTAGGTTTCCAGAACTACGTATGCATAATCTATTTTTCATTTTATGGCTCTGTTCGAAATTTAATATATTGAATTTTCTATCACTCTGAACAAAAATTTTGAAAATTATCTCAGCTATTAGTAGAGATAAAGCAATAAAAATTTTACTGGTGTTATACGTAGGTCTCCAGAACTACGTATACATAATTTATTTTTCATTTTATGGCTCTGTTCGAAATTTAATATATTGAATTTTCTATCACTCTGAACAAAAATTTTGAAAATTATCTCAGCTATTAGTAGAGATAAAGCAATAAAAATTTTACTGGTGTTATACGTAGGTCTCCAGAACTACGTATACATAATTTATTTTTCATTTTATGGCTCTGTTCGAAATTTAATATATTGAATTTTCTATCACTCTGAACAAAAATTTCGAAAATTATCTCAGCTATTAGTAGAGATAAAGCGATAAAAATTTTACTGGTGTTATACGTAGGTCTCCAGAACTACGTATGGATAATTTATTTTTCATTTTATGGCTCTGTTCGAAATTTAATATATTGAATTTTCTATCACTCTGAACAAAAATTTTGAAAATTATCTCAGCTATTAGTAGAGATAAAGCAATAAAAATTTTACTGGTGTTATACGTAGGTCTCCAGAACTACGTATACATAATTTATTTTTCATTTTATGGCTCAGTTCGAAATTTAATATATTGAATTTTCTATCACTCTGAACAAAAATTTCGAAAATTATCTCAGCTATTAGTAGAGATAAAGCGATAAAAATTTCACTGGTGTTATACGTAGGTCTCCAGAACTACGTATGCATAATTTAATTTTCATTTTATGGCTCTGTTCGAAATTTAATATATTGAATTTTCTATCACTCTGAACAAAAATTTTGAAAATTATCTCAGCTATTAGTAGAGATAAGGCAATAAAAATTTCACTGGTGTTATACGTAGGTCTCCAGAACTACGTATACATAATTTATTTTTCATTTTATGGCTCTGTTCGAAATTTAATATATTGAATTTTCTATCACTCTGAACAAAAATTTCGAAAATTATCTCAGCTATTAGTAGAGATAAAGCGATAAAAATTTTACTGGTGTTATACGTAGGTCTACAGAACTACGTATGCATAATTTATTTTTCATTTTATGGCTCTGTTCGAAATTTAATATATTGAATTTTCTATCACTCTGAACAAAAATTTTGAAAATTATCTCAGCTATTAGTAGAGATAAAGCAATAAAAATTTTACTGGTGTTATACGTAGGTCTCCAGAACTACGTATACATAATTTATTTTTCATTTTATGGCTCTGTTCGAAATTTAATATATTGAATTTTCTATCACTCTGAACAAAAATTTCGAAAATTATCTCAGCTATTAGTAGAGATAAAGCAATAAAAATTTTACTGGTGTTATACGTAGGTCTCCAGAACTACGTATACATAATTTATTTTTCATTTTATGGCTCTGTTCGAAATTTAATATATTGAATTTTCTATCACTCTGAACAAAAATTTCGAAAATTATCTCAGCTATTAGTAGAGATAAAGCGATAAAAATTTCACTGGTGTTATACGTAGGTCTCCAGAACTACGTATGCATAATTTATTTTTCATTTTATGGCTCTGTTCGAAATTTAATATATTGAATTTTCTATCACTCTGAACAAAAATTTCGAAAATTATCTCAGCTATTAGTAGAGATAAAGCGATAAAAATTTTACTGGTGTTATACGTAGGTCTCCAGAACTACGTATGCATAATTTATTTTTCATTTTATGGCTCTGTTCGAAATTTAATATATTGAATTTTCTATCACTCTGAACAAAAATTTTGAAAATTATCTCAGCTATTAGTAGAGATAAAGCAATAAAAATTTTACTGGTGTTATACGTAGGTCTCCAGAACTACGTATGCATAATTTATTTTTCATTTTATGGCTCTGTTCGAAATTTAATATATTGAATTTTCTATCACTCTGAACAAAAATTTTGAAAATTATCTCAGCTATTAGTAGAGATAAAGCAATAAAAATTTTACTGGTGTTATACGTAGGTCTCTAGAACTACGTATACATAATTTATTTTTCATTTTATGGCTCTGTTCGAAATTTAATATATTGAATTTTCTATCACTCTGAACAAAAATTTTGAAAATTATCTCAGCTATTAGTAGAGATAAAGCAATAAAAATTTTACTGGTGTTATACGTAGGTCTCCAGAACTACGTATACATAATTTATTTTTCATTTTATGGCTCTGTTCGAAATTTAATATATTGAATTTTCTATCACTCTGAACAAAAATTTTGAAAATTATCTCAGCTATTAGTAAAGATAAAGCAATAAAAATTTTACTGGTGTTATACGTAGGTTTCCAGAACTACGTATGCATAATCTATTTTTCATTTTATGGCTCTGTTCGAAATTTAATATATTGAATTTTCTATCACTCTGAACAAAAATTTTGAAAATTATCTCAGCTATTAGTAGAGATAAAGCAATAAAAATTTTACTGGTGTTATACGTAGGTCTCCAGAACTACGTATACATAATTTATTTTTCATTTTATGGCTCTGTTCGAAATTTAATATATTGAATTTTCTATCACTCTGAACAAAAATTTTGAAAATTATCTCAGCTATTAGTAGAGATAAAGCAATAAAAATTTTACTGGTGTTATACGTAGGTCTCCAGAACTACGTATACATAATTTATTTTTCATTTTATGGCTCTGTTCGAAATTTAATATATTGAATTTTCTATCACTCTGAACAAAAATTTCGAAAATTATCTCAGCTATTAGTAGAGATAAAGCGATAAAAATTTTACTGGTGTTATACGTAGGTCTCCAGAACTACGTATGGATAATTTATTTTTCATTTTATGGCTCTGTTCGAAATTTAATATATTGAATAAAAATTGAACAAAAATTTTGAAAATTATCTCAGCTATTAGTAGAGATAAAGCAATAAAAATTTTACTGGTGTTATACGTAGGAGTCCAGAACTACGTATGCATAATTTATTTTTCATTTTATGGCTCTGTTCGAAATTTAATATATTGAATTTTCTATCACTCTGAACAAAAATTTTGAAAATTATCTCAGCTATTAGTAGAGATAAAGCAATAAAAATTTTACTGGTGTTATACGTAGGTCTCCAGAACTACGTATGCATAATTTATTTTTCATTTTATGGCTCTGTTCGAAATTTAATATATTGAATCTTCTATCACTCTGAACAGAAATTTTGAAAATTATCTCAGCTATTAGTAGAGATAAAGCAATAAAAATTTTACTGGTGTTATACGTAGGTCTCCAGAACTACGTATACATAATTTATTTTTCATTTTATGGCTCTGTTCGAAATTTAATATATTGAATTTTCTATCACTCTGAACAAAAATTTCTAAAATTATCTCAGCTATTAGTAGAGATAAGGCAATAAAAATTTCACTGGTGTTATACGTAGGTCTCCAGAACTACGTATACATAATTTATTTTTCATTTTATGGCTCTGTTCGAAATTTAATATATTGAATTTTCTATCACTCTGAACAAAAATTTCGAAAATTATCTCAGCTATTAGTAGAGATAAAGCGATAAAAATTTTACTGGTGTTATACGTAGGTCTACAGAACTACGTATGCATAATTTATTTTTCATTTTATGGCTCTGTTCGAAATTTAATATATTGAATTTTCTATCACTCTGAACAAAAATTTTGAAAATTATCTCAGCTATTAGTAGAGATAAAGCAATAAAAATTTTACTGGTGTTATACGTAGGTCTCCAGAACTACGTATACATAATTTATTTTTCATTTTATGGCTCTGTTCGAAATTTAATATATTGAATTTTCTATCACTCTGAACAAAAATTTCGAAAATTATCTCAGCTATTAGTAGAGATAAAGCAATAAAAATTTTACTGGTGTTATACGTAGGTCTCCAGAACTACGTATACATAATTTATTTTTCATTTTATGGCTCTGTTCGAAATTTAATATATTGAATTTTCTATCACTCTGAACAAAAATTTCGAAAATTATCTCAGCTATTAGTAGAGATAAAGCGATAAAAATTTCACTGGTGTTATACGTAGGTCTCCAGAACTACGTATGCATAATTTATTTTTCATTTTATGGCTCTGTTCGAAATTTAATATATTGAATTTTCTATCACTCTGAACAAAAATTTCGAAAATTATCTCAGCTATTAGTAGAGATAAAGCGATAAAAATTTTACTGGTGTTATACGTAGGTCTCCAGAACTACGTATGCATAATTTATTTTTCATTTTATGGCTCTGTTCGAAATTTAATATATTGAATTTTCTATCACTCTGAACAAAAATTTTGAAAATTATCTCAGCTATTAGTAGAGATAAAGCAATAAAAATTTTACTGGTGTTATACGTAGGTCTCCAGAACTACGTATGCATAATTTATTTTTCATTTTATGGCTCTGTTCGAAATTTAATATATTGAATTTTCTATCACTCTGAACAAAAATTTTGAAAATTATCTCAGCTATTAGTAGAGATAAAGCAATAAAAATTTTACTGGTGTTATACGTAGGTCTCTAGAACTACGTATACATAATTTATTTTTCATTTTATGGCTCTGTTCGAAATTTAATATATTGAATTTTCTATCACTCTGAACAAAAATTTTGAAAATTATCTCAGCTATTAGTAGAGATAAAGCAATAAAAATTTTACTGGTGTTATACGTAGGTCTCCAGAACTACGTATACATAATTTATTTTTCATTTTATGGCTCTGTTCGAAATTTAATATATTGAATTTTCTATCACTCTGAACAAAAATTTTGAAAATTATCTCAGCTATTAGTAAAGATAAAGCAATAAAAATTTTACTGGTGTTATACGTAGGTTTCCAGAACTACGTATGCATAATCTATTTTTCATTTTATGGCTCTGTTCGAAATTTAATATATTGAATTTTCTATCACTCTGAACAAAAATTTTGAAAATTATCTCAGCTATTAGTAGAGATAAAGCAATAAAAATTTTACTGGTGTTATACGTAGGTCTCCAGAACTACGTATACATAATTTATTTTTCATTTTATGGCTCTGTTCGAAATTTAATATATTGAATTTTCTATCACTCTGAACAAAAATTTTGAAAATTATCTCAGCTATTAGTAGAGATAAAGCAATAAAAATTTTACTGGTGTTATACGTAGGTCTCCAGAACTACGTATACATAATTTATTTTTCATTTTATGGCTCTGTTCGAAATTTAATATATTGAATTTTCTATCACTCTGAACAAAAATTTCGAAAATTATCTCAGCTATTAGTAGAGATAAAGCGATAAAAATTTTACTGGTGTTATACGTAGGTCTCCAGAACTACGTATGGATAATTTATTTTTCATTTTATGGCTCTGTTCGAAATTTAATATATTGAATTTTCTATCACTCTGAACAAAAATTTTGAAAATTATCTCAGCTATTAGTAGAGATAAAGCAATAAAAATTTTACTGGTGTTATACGTAGGTCTCCAGAACTACGTATACATAATTTATTTTTCATTTTATGGCTCAGTTCGAAATTTAATATATTGAATTTTCTATCACTCTGAACAAAAATTTCGAAAATTATCTCAGCTATTAGTAGAGATAAAGCGATAAAAATTTCACTGGTGTTATACGTAGGTCTCCAGAACTACGTATGCATAATTTAATTTTCATTTTATGGCTCTGTTCGAAATTTAATATATTGAATTTTCTATCACTCTGAACAAAAATTTTGAAAATTATCTCAGCTATTAGTAGAGATAAGGCAATAAAAATTTCACTGGTGTTATACGTAGGTCTCCAGAACTACGTATACATAATTTATTTTTCATTTTATGGCTCTGTTCGAAATTTAATATATTGAATTTTCTATCACTCTGAACAAAAATTTCGAAAATTATCTCAGCTATTAGTAGAGATAAAGCGATAAAAATTTTACTGGTGTTATACGTAGGTCTACAGAACTACGTATGCATAATTTATTTTTCATTTTATGGCTCTGTTCGAAATTTAATATATTGAATTTTCTATCACTCTGAACAAAAATTTTGAAAATTATCTCAGCTATTAGTAGAGATAAAGCAATAAAAATTTTACTGGTGTTATACGTAGGTCTCCAGAACTACGTATACATAATTTATTTTTCATTTTATGGCTCTGTTCGAAATTTAATATATTGAATTTTCTATCACTCTGAACAAAAATTTCGAAAATTATCTCAGCTATTAGTAGAGATAAAGCAATAAAAATTTTACTGGTGTTATACGTAGGTCTCCAGAACTACGTATACATAATTTATTTTTCATTTTATGGCTCTGTTCGAAATTTAATATATTGAATTTTCTATCACTCTGAACAAAAATTTCGAAAATTATCTCAGCTATTAGTAGAGATAAAGCGATAAAAATTTCACTGGTGTTATACGTAGGTCTCCAGAACTACGTATGCATAATTTATTTTTCATTTTATGGCTCTGTTCGAAATTTAATATATTGAATTTTCTATCACTCTGAACAAAAATTTCGAAAATTATCTCAGCTATTAGTAGAGATAAAGCGATAAAAATTTTACTGGTGTTATACGTAGGTCTCCAGAACTACGTATGCATAATTTATTTTTCATTTTATGGCTCTGTTCGAAATTTAATATATTGAATTTTCTATCACTCTGAACAAAAATTTTGAAAATTATCTCAGCTATTAGTAGAGATAAAGCAATAAAAATTTTACTGGTGTTATACGTAGGTCTCCAGAACTACGTATGCATAATTTATTTTTCATTTTATGGCTCTGTTCGAAATTTAATATATTGAATTTTCTATCACTCTGAACAAAAATTTTGAAAATTATCTCAGCTATTAGTAGAGATAAAGCAATAAAAATTTTACTGGTGTTATACGTAGGTCTCTAGAACTACGTATACATAATTTATTTTTCATTTTATGGCTCTGTTCGAAATTTAATATATTGAATTTTCTATCACTCTGAACAAAAATTTTGAAAATTATCTCAGCTATTAGTAGAGATAAAGCAATAAAAATTTTACTGGTGTTATACGTAGGTCTCCAGAACTACGTATACATAATTTATTTTTCATTTTATGGCTCTGTTCGAAATTTAATATATTGAATTTTCTATCACTCTGAACAAAAATTTTGAAAATTATCTCAGCTATTAGTAAAGATAAAGCAATAAAAATTTTACTGGTGTTATACGTAGGTTTCCAGAACTACGTATGCATAATCTATTTTTCATTTTATGGCTCTGTTCGAAATTTAATATATTGAATTTTCTATCACTCTGAACAAAAATTTTGAAAATTATCTCAGCTATTAGTAGAGATAAAGCAATAAAAATTTTACTGGTGTTATACGTAGGTCTCCAGAACTACGTATACATAATTTATTTTTCATTTTATGGCTCTGTTCGAAATTTAATATATTGAATTTTCTATCACTCTGAACAAAAATTTTGAAAATTATCTCAGCTATTAGTAGAGATAAAGCAATAAAAATTTTACTGGTGTTATACGTAGGTCTCCAGAACTACGTATACATAATTTATTTTTCATTTTATGGCTCTGTTCGAAATTTAATATATTGAATTTTCTATCACTCTGAACAAAAATTTCGAAAATTATCTCAGCTATTAGTAGAGATAAAGCGATAAAAATTTTACTGGTGTTATACGTAGGTCTCCAGAACTACGTATGGATAATTTATTTTTCATTTTATGGCTCTGTTCGAAATTTAATATATTGAATAAAAATTGAACAAAAATTTTGAAAATTATCTCAGCTATTAGTAGAGATAAAGCAATAAAAATTTTACTGGTGTTATACGTAGGAGTCCAGAACTACGTATGCATAATTTATTTTTCATTTTATGGCTCTGTTCGAAATTTAATATATTGAATTTTCTATCACTCTGAACAAAAATTTTGAAAATTATCTCAGCTATTAGTAGAGATAAAGCAATAAAAATTTTACTGGTGTTATACGTAGGTCTCCAGAACTACGTATGCATAATTTATTTTTCATTTTATGGCTCTGTTCGAAATTTAATATATTGAATCTTCTATCACTCTGAACAGAAATTTTGAAAATTATCTCAGCTATTAGTAGAGATAAAGCAATAAAAATTTTACTGGTGTTATACGTAGGTCTCCAGAACTACGTATACATAATTTATTTTTCATTTTATGGCTCTGTTCGAAATTTAATATATTGAATTTTCTATCACTCTGAACAAAAATTTTGAAAATTATCTCAGCTATTAGTAGAGATAAAGCAATAAAAATTTTACTGGTGTTATACGTAGGTCTCCAGAACTACGTATGCATAATTTATTTTTCATTTTATGGCTCTGTTCGAAATTTAATATATTGAATTTTCTATCACTCTGAACAAAAATTTCGAAAATTATCTCAGCTATTAGTAGAGATAAAGCGATAAAAATTTTACTGGTGTTATACGTAGGTCTCCAGAACTACGTATGCATAATTTATTTTTCATTTTATGGCTCTGTTCGAAATTTAATATATTGAATTTTCTATCACTCTGAACAAAAATTTCGAAAATTATCTCAGCTATTAGTAGAGATAAAGCGATAAAAATTTTACTGGTGTTATACGTAGGTCTCCAGAACTACGTATGCATAATTTATTTTTCATTTTATGGCTCTATTCGAAATTTAATATATTGAATTTTCTATCACTCTGAACAAAAATTTTGAAAATTATCTCAGCTATTAGTAGAGATAAAGCGATAAAAATTTTACTGGTGTTATACGTAGGTCTCCAGAACTACGTATGCATAATTTATTTTTCATTTTATGGCTCTGTTCGAAATTTAATATATTGAATTTTCTATCACTCTGAACAAAAATTTTGAAAATTAACTCAGCTATTAGTAGAGATAAAGCAATAAAAATTTTACTGGTGTTATACGTAGGTCTCCAGAACTACGTATGCATAATTTATTTTTCATTTTATGGCTCTGTTCGAAATTTAATATATTGAATTTTCTATCACTCTGAACAAAAATTTTGAAAATTATCTCAGCTATTAGTAGAGATAAAGCAATAAAAATTTTACTGGTATTATACGTAGGTCTCCAGAACTACGTATGCATAATTTATTTTTCATTTTATGGCTCTGTTCGAAATTTAATATATTGAATTTTCTATCACTCTGAACAAAAATTTCGAAAATTATCTCATCCATTAGTAAAGATAAAGCGATAAAAATTTCACTGGTGTTATACGTAGGTCTCCAGAACTACGTATGCATAATTTATTTTTCATTTTATGGCTCTGTTCGAAATTTAATATATTGAATTTTCTATCACTCTGAACAAAAATTTTGAAAATTATCTCAGCTATTAGTAGAGATAAAGCAATAAAAATTTTACTGGTGTTATACGTAAGTCTCCAGAACTACGTATACATAATTTATTTTTCATTTTATGGCTCTGTTCGAAATTTAATATATTGAATTTTCTATCACTCTGAACAAAAATTTCGAAAATTATCTCAGCTATTAGTAGAGATAAAGCGATAAAAATTTTACTGGTGTTATACGTAGGTCTCCAGAACTACGTATGCATAATTTACTTTTCATTTTATGGCTCTGTTCGAAATTTAATATATTGAATTTTCTATCACTCTGAACAAAAATTTCGAAAATTATCTCAGCTATTAGTAAAGATAAGGCAATAAAAATTTTACTGGTGTTATACGTAGGTCTCCAGAACTACGTATACATAATTTATTTTTCATTTTATGGCTCTGTTCGAAATTTAATATATTGAATTTTCTATCACTCTGAACAAAAGTTTTGAAAATTATCTCAGCTATTAGTAGAGATAAAGCAATAAAAATTTTACTGGTGTTATACGTAGGTCTCCAGAACTACGTATACATAATTTATTTTTCATTTTATGGCTCTGTTCGAAATTTAATATATTGAATTTTCTATCATTCTGAACAAAAATTTCGAAAATTATCTCAGCTATTAGTAGAGATAAAGCGATAAAAATTTTACTGGTGTTATACGTAGGTCTCCAGAACTACGTATACATAATTTATTTTTTATTTTATGCCTCTGTTCGAAATTTAATATATTGAATTTTCTATCACTCTGAACAAAAATTTCGAAAATTATCTCAGCTATTAGTAGAGATAAAGCGATAAAAATTTCACTGGTGTTATACGTAGGTCTCCAGAACTACGTATGCATAATTTATTTTTCATTTCATGGCTCTGTTCGAAATTTAATATATTGAATTTTCTATCACTCTGAACAAAAATTTTGAAAATTATCTCAGCTATTAGTAGAGATAAAGCAATAAAAATTTTACTGGTGTTATACGTAGGTCTCCAGAACTACGTATACATAATTTATTTTTCATTTTATGGCTCTGTTCGAAATTTAATATATTGAATTTTCTATCACTCTGAACAAAAATTTTGAAAATTATCTCAGCTATTAGTAGAGATAAAGCAATAAAAATTTTACTGGTGTTATACGTAGGTCTCCAGAACTACGTATGCATAATTTATTTTTCATTTTATGGCTCTGTTCAAAATTTAATATATTGAATTTTCTATCACTCTGAAGAAAAATTTCGAAAATTATCTCAGCTATTAGTAGAGATAAGGCAATAAAAATTTCACTGGTGTTATACGTAGGTCTCCAGAACTACGTATACATAATTTATTTTTTATTTTATGGCTCTGTTCGAAATTTAATATATTGAATTTTCTATCACTCTGAACAAAAATTTCGAAAATTATCTCAGCTATTAGTAGAGATAAAGCGATAAAAATTTTACTGGTGTTATACGTAGGTCTCCAGAACTACGTATGCATAATTTATTTTTCATTTTATGGCTCTGTTCGAAATTTAATATATTGAATTTTCTATCACTCTGAACAAAAATTTTGAAAATTATCTCAGCTATTAGTAGAGATAAAGCAATAAAAATTTTACTGGTGTTATACGTAGGTCTCCAGAACTACGTATACATAATTTATTTTTCATTTTATGGCTCTGTTCGAAATTTAATATATTGAATTTTCTATCACTCTGAACAAAAATTTTGAAAATTATCTCAGCTATTAGTAGAGATAAAGCAATAAAAATTTTACTGGTGTTATACGTAGGTCTCCAGAACTACGTATACATAATTTATTTTTCATTTTATGGCTCTGTTCGAAATTTAATATATTGAATTTTCTATCACTCTGAACAAAAATTTTGAAAATTATCTCAGCTATTAGTAGAGATAAAGCAATAAAAATTTTACTGGTGTTATACGTAGGTCTCCAGAACTACGTATGCATAATTTATTTTTCATTTTATGGCTCTGTTCGAAATTTAATATATTGAATTTTCTATCACTCTGAACAAAAATTTCGAAAATTATCTCAGCTATTAGTAGAGATAAAGCGATAAAAATTTTACTGGTGTTATACGTAGGTCGCCAGAACTACGTATGCATAATTTATTTTTCATTTTATGGATCTGTTCGAAATTTAATATATTGAATTTTCTATCACTCTGAACAAAAATTTCGAAAATTATCTCAGCTATTAGTAGAGATAAAGCAATAAAAATTTTACTGGTGTTATACGTAGGTCTCCAGAACTACGTATGCATAATTTATTTTTCATTTTATGGCTCTGTTTGAAATTTAATATATTGAATTTTCTATCACTCTGAACAAAAATTTTGAAAATTATCTCAGCTATTAGTAGAGATAAAGCGATAAAAATTTTACTGGTGTTATACGTAGGTCTCCAGAACTACGTATGCATAATTTATTTTTCATTTTATGGCTCTGTTCGAAATTTAATATATTGAATTTTCTATCACTCTGAACAAAAATTTTGAAAATTAACTCAGCTACTAGTAGAGATAAAGCAATAAAAATTTTACTGGTGTTATACGTAGGTCTCCAGAACTACGTATGCATAATTTATTTTTCATTTTATGGCTCTGTTCGAAATTTAATATATTGAATTTTCTATCACTCTGAACAAAAATTTTGAAAATTATCTCAGCCATTAGTAGAGATAAAGCAATAAAAATTTTACTGGTATTATACGTAGGTCTCCAGAACTACGTATGCATAATTTATTTTTCATTTTATGGCTCTGTTCGAAATTTAATATATTGAATTTTCTATCACTCTGAACAAAAATTTTGAAAATTATCTCAGCTATTAGTAAAGATAAAGCGATAAAAATTTCACTGGTGTTATACGTAGGTCTCCAGAACTACGTATGCATAATTTATTTTTCATTTTATGGCTCTGTTCGAAATTTAATATATTGAATTTTCTATCACTCTGAACAAAAATTTTGAAAATTATCTCAGCTATTAGTAGAGATAAAGCAATAAAAATTTTACTGGTGTTATACGTAAGTCTCCAGAACTACGTATACATAATTTATTTTTCATTTTATGGCTCTGTTCGAAATTTAATATATTGAATTTTCTATCACTCTGAACAAAAATTTCGAAAATTATCTCAGCTATTAGTAGAGATAAAGCGATAAAAATTTTACTGGTGTTATACGTAGGTCTCCAGAACTACGTATGCATAATTTACTTTTCATTTTATGGCTCTGTTCGAAATTTAATATATTGAATTTTCTATCACTCTGAACAAAAATTTCGAAAATTATCTCAGCTATTAGTAAAGATAAGGCAATAAAAATTTTACTGGTGTTATACGTAGGTCTCCAGAACTACGTATACATAATTTATTTTTCATTTTATGGCTCTGTTCGAAATTTAATATATTGAATTTTCTATCACTCTGAACAAAAGTTTTGAAAATTATCTCAGCTATTAGTAGAGATAAAGCAATAAAAATTTTATTGGTGTTATACGTAGGTCTCCAGAACTACGTATACATAATTTATTTTTCATTTTATGGCTCTGTTCGAAATTTAATATATTGAATTTTCTATCATTCTGAACAAAAATTTCGAAAATTATCTCAGCTATTAGTAGAGATAAAGCGATAAAAATTTTACTGGTGTTATACGTAGGTCTCCAGAACTACGTATACATAATTTATTTTTTATTTTATGCCTCTGTTCGAAATTTAATATATTGAATTTTCTATCACTCTGAACAAAAATTTCGAAAATTATCTCAGCTATTAGTAGAGATAAAGCGATAAAAATTTCACTGGTGTTATACGTAGGTCTCCAGAACTACGTATGCATAATTTATTTTTCATTTCATGGCTCTGTTCGAAATTTAATATATTGAATTTTCTATCACTCTGAACAAAAATTTTGAAAATTATCTCAGCTATTAGTAGAGATAAAGCAATAAAAATTTTACTGGTGTTATACGTAGGTCTCCAGAACTACGTATACATAATTTATTTTTCATTTTATGGCTCTGTTCGAAATTTAATATATTGAATTTTCTATCACTCTGAACAAAAATTTTGAAAATTATCTCAGCTATTAGTAGAGATAAAGCAATAAAAATTTTACTGGTGTTATACGTAGGTCTCCAGAACTACGTATGCATAATTTATTTTTCATTTTATGGCTCTGTTCAAAATTTAATATATTGAATTTTCTATCACTCTGAAGAAAAATTTCGAAAATTATCTCAGCTATTAGTAGAGATAAGGCAATAAAAATTTCACTGGTGTTATACGTAGGCCTCCAGAACTACGTATACATAATTTATTTTTTATTTTATGGCTCTGTTCGAAATTTAATATATTGAATTTTCTATCACTCTGAACAAAAATTTCGAAAATTATCTCAGCTATTAGTAGAGATAAAGCGATAAAAATTTTACTGGTGTTATACGTAGGTCTCCAGAACTACGTATGCATAATTTATTTTTCATTTTATGGCTCTGTTCGAAATTTAATATATTGAATTTTCTATCACTCTGAACAAAAATTTTGAAAATTATCTCAGCTATTAGTAGAGATAAAGCAATAAAAATTTTACTGGTGTTATACGTAGGTCTCCAGAACTACGTATACATAATTTATTTTTCATTTTATGGCTCTGTTCGAAATTTAATATATTGAATTTTCTATCACTCTGAACAAAAATTTTGAAAATTATCTCAGCTATTAGTAGAGATAAAGCAATAAAAATTTTACTGGTGTTATACGTAGGTCTCCAGAACTACGTATGCATAATTTATTTTTCATTTTATGACTCTGTTCGAAATTTAATATATTGAATTTTCTATCACTCTGAACAAAAATTTCGAAAATTATCTCAGCTATTAGTAGAGATAAAGCGATAAAAATTTTACTGGTGTTATACGTAGGTCGCCAGAACTACGTATGCATAATTTATTTTTCATTTTATGGATCTGTTCGAAATTTAATATATTGAATTTTCTATCACTCTGAACAAAAATTTCGAAAATTATCTCAGCTATTAGTAGAGATAAAGCAATAAAAATTTTACTGGTGTTATACGTAGGTCTCCAGAACTACGTATGCATAATTTATTTTTCATTTTATGGCTCTGTTTGAAATTTAATATATTGAATTTTCTATCACTCTGAACAAAAATTTCGAAAATTATCTCAGCTATTAGTAGAGATAAAGCGATAAAAATTTTTACTGGTGTTATACATAGGTCTCCAGAACTGCGTATGCATAATTTATTTTTCATTTTATGGCTCTGTTCGAAATTTAATATATTGAATTTTCTATCACTCTGAACAAAAATTTTGAAAATTATCTCAGCTATTAGTAGAGATAAAGCAATAAAAATTTTACTGGTGTTATACGTAGGTCTCCAGAACTACGTATACATAATTTATTTTTCATTTTATGGCTCTGTTCGAAATTTAATATATTGAATTTTCTATCACTCTGAACAAAAATTTCGAAAATTATCTCAGCTATTAGTAGAGATAAAGCGATAAAAATTTTACTGGTGTTATACGTAGGTCTACAGAACTACGTATGCATAATTTATTTTTCATTTTATGGTTCTGTTCGAAATTTAATATATTGAATTTTCTATCACTCTGAACAAAAATTTTGAAAATTATCTCAGCTATTAGTAGAGATAAAGCAATAAAAATTTTACTGGTGTTATACGTAGGTCTCCAGAACTACGTATACATAATTTATTTTTCATTTTATGGCTCTGTTCGAAATTTAATATATTGAATTTTCTATCACTCTGAACAAAAATTTCGAAAATTATCTCAGCTATTAGTAGAGATAAAGCGATAAAAATTTCACTGGTGTTATACGTAGGTCTCCAGAACTACGTATGCATATTTTATTTTTCATTTTATGGCTCTGTTCGAAATTTAATATATTGAATTTTCTATCACTCTGAACAAAAATTTTGAAAATTATCTCAGCTATTAGTAGAGATAAAGCAATAAAAATTTTACTGGTGTTATACGTAGGTTTCCAGAACTACGTATACATAATTTATTTTTCATTTTATGGCTCTGTTCGAAATTTAATATATTGAATTTTCTATCACTCTGAACAAAAATTTCGAAAATTATCTCAGCTATTAGTAGAGATAAAGCGATAACAATTTTACTGGTGTTATACGTAGGTCTCCAGAACTACGTATGCATAATTTATTTTTCATTTTATGGCTCTGTTCGAAATTTAATATATTGAATTTTCTATCACTCTGAACAAAAATTTCTAAAATTATCTCAGCTATTAGTAGAGATAAGGCAATAAAAATTTCACTGGTGTTATACGTAGGTCTCCAGAACTACGTATACATAATTTATTTTTCATTTTATGGCTCTGTTCGAAATTTAATATATCACTCTGAACAAAAATTTCGAAAATTATCTCAGCTATTAGTAGAGATAAAGCGATAAAAATTTTACTGGTGTTATACGTAGGTCTACAGAACTACGTATGCATAATTTATTTTTCATTTTATGGCTCTGTTCGAAATTTAATATATTGAATTTTCTATCACTCTGAACAAAAATTTTGAAAATTATCTCAGCTATTAGTAGAGATAAAGCAATAAAAATTTTACTGGTGTTATACGTAGGTCTCCAGAACTACGTATACATAATTTATTTTTCATTTTATGGCTCTGTTCGAAATTTAATATATTGAATTTTCTATCACTCTGAACAAAAATTTCGAAAATTATCTCAGCTATTAGTAGAGATAAAGCAATAAAAATTTTACTGGTGTTATACGTAGGTCTCCAGAACTACGTATACATAATTTATTTTTCATTTTATGGCTCTGTTCGAAATTTAATATATTGAATTTTCTATCACTCTGAACAAAAATTTCGAAAATTATCTCAGCTATTAGTAGAGATAAAGCGATAAATATTTCACTGGTGTTATACGTAGGTCTCCAGAACTACGTATGCGTAATTTATTTTTCATTTTATGGCTCTGTTCGAAATTTAATATATTGAATTTTCTATCACTCTGAACAAAAATTTCGAAAATTATCTCAGCTATTAGTAGAGATAAAGCGATAAAAATTTTACTGGTGTTATACGTAGGTCTCCAGAACTACGTATGCATAATTTATTTTTCATTTTATGGCTCTGTTCGAAATTTAATATATTGAATTTTCTATCACTCTGAACAAAAATTTTGAAAATTATCTCAGCTATTAGTAGAGATAAAGCAATAAAAATTTTACTGGTGTTATACGTAGGTCTCCAGAACTACGTATGCATAATTTATTTTTCATTTTATGGCTCTGTTCGAAATTTAATATATTGAATTTTCTATCACTCTGAACAAAAATTTTGAAAATTATCTCAGCTATTAGTAGAGATAAAGCAATAAAAATTTTACTGGTGTTATACGTAGGTCTCTAGAACTACGTATACATAATTTATTTTTCATTTTATGGCTCTGTTCGAAATTTAATATATTGAATTTTCTATCACTCTGAACAAAAATTTTGAAAATTATCTCAGCTATTAGTAGAGATAAAGCAATAAAAATTTTACTGGTGTTATACGTAGGTCTCCAGAACTACGTATACATAATTTATTTTTCATTTTATGGCTCTGTTCGAAATTTAATATATTGAATTTTCTATCACTCTGAACAAAAATTTTGAAAATTATCTCAGCTATTAGTAGAGATAAAGCAATAAAAATTTTACTGGTGTTATACGTAGGTCTCCAGAACTACGTATACATAATTTATTTTTCATTTTATGGCTCTGTTCGAAATTTAATATATTGAATTTTCTATCACTCTGAACAAAAATTTCGAAAATTATCTCAGCTATTAGTAGAGATAAAGCGATAAAAATTTCACTGGTGTTATACGTAGGTCTCCAGAACTACGTATGCATATTTTATTTTTCATTTTATGGCTCTGTTCGAAATTTAATATATTGAATTTTCTATCACTCTGAACAAAAATTTTGAAAATTATCTCAGCTATTAGTAGAGATAAAGCAATAAAAATTTTACTGGTGTTATACGTAGGTTTCCAGAACTACGTATACATAATTTATTTTTCATTTTATGGCTCTGTTCGAAATTTAATATATTGAATTTTCTATCACTCTGAACAAAAATTTCGAAAATTATCTCAGCTATTAGTAGAGATAAAGCGATAAAAATTTTACTGGTGTTATACGTAGGTCTCCAGAACTACGTATGCATAATTTATTTTTCATTTTATGGCTCTGTTCGAAATTTAATATATTGAATTTTCTATCACTCTGAACAAAAATTTCTAAAATTATCTCAGCTATTAGTAGAGATAAGGCAATAAAAATTTCACTGGTGTTATACGTAGGTCTCCAGAACTACGTATACATAATTTATTTTTCATTTTATGGCTCTGTTCGAAATTTAATATATCACTCTGAACAAAAATTTCGAAAATTATCTCAGCTATTAGTAGAGATAAAGCGATAAAAATTTTACTGGTGTTATACGTAGGTCTACAGAACTACGTATGCATAATTTATTTTTCATTTTATGGCTCTGTTCGAAATTTAATATATTGAATTTTCTATCACTCTGAACAAAAATTTTGAAAATTATCTCAGCTATTAGTAGAGATAAAGCAATAAAAATTTTACTGGTGTTATACGTAGGTCTCCAGAACTACGTATACATAATTTATTTTTCATTTTATGGCTCTGTTCGAAATTTAATATATTGAATTTTCTATCACTCTGAACAAAAATTTCGAAAATTATCTCAGCTATTAGTAGAGATAAAGCGATAAAAATTTCACTGGTGTTATACGTAGGTCTCCAGAACTACGTATGCATATTTTATTTTTCATTTTATGGCTCTGTTCGAAATTTAATATATTGAATTTTCTATCACTCTGAACAAAAATTTTGAAAATTATCTCAGCTATTAGTAGAGATAAAGCAATAAAAATTTTACTGGTGTTATACGTAGGTTTCCAGAACTACGTATACATAATTTATTTTTCATTTTATGGCTCTGTTCGAAATTTAATATATTGAATTTTCTATCACTCTGAACAAAAATTTCGAAAATTATCTCAGCTATTAGTAGAGATAAAGCGATAAAAATTTTACTGGTGTTATACGTAGGTCTCCAGAACTACGTATGCATAATTTATTTTTCATTTTATGGCTCTGTTCGAAATTTAATATATTGAATTTTCTATCACTCTGAACAAAAATTTCTAAAATTATCTCAGCTATTAGTAGAGATAAGGCAATAAAAATTTCACTGGTGTTATACGTAGGTCTCCAGAACTACGTATACATAATTTATTTTTCATTTTATGGCTCTGTTCGAAATTTAATATATCACTCTGAACAAAAATTTCGAAAATTATCTCAGCTATTAGTAGAGATAAAGCGATAAAAATTTTACTGGTGTTATACGTAGGTCTACAGAACTACGTATGCATAATTTATTTTTCATTTTATGGCTCTGTTCGAAATTTAATATATTGAATTTTCTATCACTCTGAACAAAAATTTCGAAAATTATCTCAGCTATTAGTAGAGATAAAGCGATAAAAATTTTTACTGGTGTTATACATAGGTCTCCAGAACTGCGTATGCATAATTTATTTTTCATTTTATGGCTCTGTTCGAAATTTAATATATTGAATTTTCTATCACTCTGAACAAAAATTTTGAAAATTATCTCAGCTATTAGTAGAGATAAAGCAATAAAAATTTTACTGGTGTTATACGTAGGTCTCCAGAACTACGTATACATAATTTATTTTTCATTTTATGGCTCTGTTCGAAATTTAATATATTGAATTTTCTATCACTCTGAACAAAAATTTCGAAAATTATCTCAGCTATTAGTAGAGATAAAGCGATAAAAATTTTACTGGTGTTATACGTAGGTCTACAGAACTACGTATGCATAATTTATTTTTCATTTTATGGTTCTGTTCGAAATTTAATATATTGAATTTTCTATCACTCTGAACAAAAATTTTGAAAATTATCTCAGCTATTAGTAGAGATAAAGCAATAAAAATTTTACTGGTGTTATACGTAGGTCTCCAGAACTACGTATACATAATTTATTTTTCATTTTATGGCTCTGTTCGAAATTTAATATATTGAATTTTCTATCACTCTGAACAAAAATTTCGAAAATTATCTCAGCTATTAGTAGAGATAAAGCGATAAAAATTTCACTGGTGTTATACGTAGGTCTCCAGAACTACGTATGCATATTTTATTTTTCATTTTATGGCTCTGTTCGAAATTTAATATATTGAATTTTCTATCACTCTGAACAAAAATTTTGAAAATTATCTCAGCTATTAGTAGAGATAAAGCAATAAAAATTTTACTGGTGTTATACGTAGGTTTCCAGAACTACGTATACATAATTTATTTTTCATTTTATGGCTCTGTTCGAAATTTAATATATTGAATTTTCTATCACTCTGAACAAAAATTTCGAAAATTATCTCAGCTATTAGTAGAGATAAAGCGATAAAAATTTTACTGGTGTTATACGTAGGTCTCCAGAACTACGTATGCATAATTTATTTTTCATTTTATGGCTCTGTTCGAAATTTAATATATTGAATTTTCTATCACTCTGAACAAAAATTTCTAAAATTATCTCAGCTATTAGTAGAGATAAGGCAATAAAAATTTCACTGGTGTTATACGTAGGTCTCCAGAACTACGTATACATAATTTATTTTTCATTTTATGGCTCTGTTCGAAATTTAATATATCACTCTGAACAAAAATTTCGAAAATTATCTCAGCTATTAGTAGAGATAAAGCGATAAAAATTTTACTGGTGTTATACGTAGGTCTACAGAACTACGTATGCATAATTTATTTTTCATTTTATGGCTCTGTTCGAAATTTAATATATTGAATTTTCTATCACTCTGAACAAAAATTTTGAAAATTATCTCAGCTATTAGTAGAGATAAAGCAATAAAAATTTTACTGGTGTTATACGTAGGTCTCCAGAACTACGTATACATAATTTATTTTTCATTTTATGGCTCTGTTCGAAATTTAATATATTGAATTTTCTATCACTCTGAACAAAAATTTCGAAAATTATCTCAGCTATTAGTAGAGATAAAGCGATAAATATTTCACTGGTGTTATACGTAGGTCTCCAGAACTACGTATGCGTAATTTATTTTTCATTTTATGGCTCTGTTCGAAATTTAATATATTGAATTTTCTATCACTCTGAACAAAAATTTCGAAAATTATCTCAGCTATTAGTAGAGATAAAGCGATAAAAATTTTACTGGTGTTATACGTAGGTCTCCAGAACTACGTATGCATAATTTATTTTTCATTTTATGGCTCTGTTCGAAATTTAATATATTGAATTTTCTATCACTCTGAACAAAAATTTTGAAAATTATCTCAGCTATTAGTAGAGATAAAGCAATAAAAATTTTACTGGTGTTATACGTAGGTCTCCAGAACTACGTATGCATAATTTATTTTTCATTTTATGGCTCTGTTCGAAATTTAATATATTGAATTTTCTATCACTCTGAACAAAAATTTTGAAAATTATCTCAGCTATTAGTAGAGATAAAGCAATAAAAATTTTACTGGTGTTATACGTAGGTCTCTAGAACTACGTATACATAATTTATTTTTCATTTTATGGCTCTGTTCGAAATTTAATATATTGAATTTTCTATCACTCTGAACAAAAATTTTGAAAATTATCTCAGCTATTAGTAGAGATAAAGCAATAAAAATTTTACTGGTGTTATACGTAGGTCTCCAGAACTACGTATACATAATTTATTTTTCATTTTATGGCTCTGTTCGAAATTTAATATATTGAATTTTCTATCACTCTGAACAAAAATTTTGAAAATTATCTCAGCTATTAGTAAAGATAAAGCAATAAAAATTTTACTGGTGTTATACGTAGGTTTCCAGAACTACGTATGCATAATTTATTTTTCATTTTATGGCTCTGTTCGAAATTTAATATATTGAATTTTCTATCACTCTGAACAAAAATTTTGAAAATTATCTCAGCTATTAGTAGAGATAAAGCAATAAAAATTTTACTGGTGTTATACGTAGGTCTCCAGAACTACGTATACATAATTTATTTTTCATTTTATGGCTCTGTTCGAAATTTAATATATTGAATTTTCTATCACTCTGAACAAAAATTTTGAAAATTATCTCAGCTATTAGTAGAGATAAAGCAATAAAAATTTTACTGGTGTTATACGTAGGTCTCCAGAACTACGTATACATAATTTATTTTTCATTTTATGGCTCTGTTCGAAATTTAATATATTGAATTTTCTATCACTCTGAACAAAAATTTCGAAAATTATCTCAGCTATTAGTAGAGATAAAGCGATAAAAATTTCACTGGTGTTATACGTAGGTCTCCAGAACTACGTATGCATATTTTATTTTTCATTTTATGGCTCTGTTCGAAATTTAATATATTGAATTTTCTATCACTCTGAACAAAAATTTTGAAAATTATCTCAGCTATTAGTAGAGATAAAGCAATAAAAATTTTACTGGTGTTATACGTAGGTTTCCAGAACTACGTATACATAATTTATTTTTCATTTTATGGCTCTGTTCGAAATTTAATATATTGAATTTTCTATCACTCTGAACAAAAATTTCGAAAATTATCTCAGCTATTAGTAGAGATAAAGCGATAAAAATTTTACTGGTGTTATACGTAGGTCTCCAGAACTACGTATGCATAATTTATTTTTCATTTTATGGCTCTGTTCGAAATTTAATATATTGAATTTTCTATCACTCTGAACAAAAATTTCTAAAATTATCTCAGCTATTAGTAGAGATAAGGCAATAAAAATTTCACTGGTGTTATACGTAGGTCTCCAGAATTACGTATACATAATTTATTTTTCATTTTATGGCTCTGTTCGAAATTTAATATATCACTCTGAACAAAAATTTCGAAAATTATCTCAGCTATTAGTAGAGATAAAGCGATAAAAATTTTACTGGTGTTATACGTAGGTCTACAGAACTACGTATGCATAATTTATTTTTCATTTTATGGCTCTGTTCGAAATTTAATATATTGAATTTTCTATCACTCTGAACAAAAATTTTGAAAATTATCTCAGCTATTAGTAGAGATAAAGCAATAAAAATTTTACTGGTGTTATACGTAGGTCTCCAGAACTACGTATACATAATTTATTTTTCATTTTATGGCTCTGTTCGAAATTTAATATATTGAATTTTCTATCACTCTGAACAAAAATTTCGAAAATTATCTCAGCTATTAGTAGAGATAAAGCAATAAAAATTTTACTGGTGTTATACGTAGGTCTCCAGAACTACGTATACATAATTTATTTTTCATTTTATGGCTCTGTTCGAAATTTAATATATTGAATTTTCTATCACTCTGAACAAAAATTTCGAAAATTATCTCAGCTATTAGTAGAGATAAAGCGATAAATATTTCACTGGTGTTATACGTAGGTCTCCAGAACTACGTATGCGTAATTTATTTTTCATTTTATGGCTCTGTTCGAAATTTAATATATTGAATTTTCTATCACTCTGAACAAAAATTTCGAAAATTATCTCAGCTATTAGTAGAGATAAAGCGATAAAAATTTTACTGGTGTTATACGTAGGTCTCCAGAACTACGTATGCATAATTTATTTTTCATTTTATGGCTCTGTTCGAAATTTAATATATTGAATTTTCTATCACTCTGAACAAAAATTTTGAAAATTATCTCAGCTATTAGTAGAGATAAAGCAATAAAAATTTTACTGGTGTTATACGTAGGTCTCCAGAACTACGTATGCATAATTTATTTTTCATTTTATGGCTCTGTTCGAAATTTAATATATTGAATTTTCTATCACTCTGAACAAAAATTTTGAAAATTATCTCAGCTATTAGTAGAGATAAAGCAATAAAAATTTTACTGGTGTTATACGTAGGTCTCTAGAACTACGTATACATAATTTATTTTTCATTTTATGGCTCTGTTCGAAATTTAATATATTGAATTTTCTATCACTCTGAACAAAAATTTTGAAAATTATCTCAGCTATTAGTAGAGATAAAGCAATAAAAATTTTACTGGTGTTATACGTAGGTCTCCAGAACTACGTATACATAATTTATTTTTCATTTTATGGCTCTGTTCGAAATTTAATATATTGAATTTTCTATCACTCTGAACAAAAATTTTGAAAATTATCTCAGCTATTAGTAAAGATAAAGCAATAAAAATTTTACTGGTGTTATACGTAGGTTTCCAGAACTACGTATGCATAATTTATTTTTCATTTTATGGCTCTGTTCGAAATTTAATATATTGAATTTTCTATCACTCTGAACAAAAATTTTGAAAATTATCTCAGCTATTAGTAGAGATAAAGCAATAAAAATTTTACTGGTGTTATACGTAGGTCTCCAGAACTACGTATACATAATTTATTTTTCATTTTATGGCTCTGTTCGAAATTTAATATATTGAATTTTCTATCACTCTGAACAAAAATTTTGAAAATTATCTCAGCTATTAGTAGAGATAAAGCAATAAAAATTTTACTGGTGTTATACGTAGGTCTCCAGAACTACGTATACATAATTTATTTTTCATTTTATGGCTCTGTTCGAAATTTAATATATTGAATTTTCCATCACTCTGAACAAAAATTTCGAAAATTATCTCAGCTATTAGTAGAGATAAAGCGATAAAAATTTTACTGGTGTTATACGTAGGTCTCCAGAACTACGTATGGATAATTTATTTTTCATTTTATGGCTCTGTTCGAAATTTAATATATTGAATAAAAATTGAACAAAAATTTTGAAAATTATCTCAGCTATTAGTAGAGATAAAGCAATAAAAATTTTACTGGTGTTATACGTAGGAGTCCAGAACTACGTATGCATAATTTATTTTTCATTTTATGGCTCTGTTCGAAATTTAATATATTGAATTTTCTATCACTCTGAACAAAAATTTTGAAAATTATCTCAGCTATTAGTAGAGATAAAGCGATAAAAATTTTACTGGTGTTATACGTAGGTCTCCAGAACTACGTATGCATAATTTATTTTTCATTTTATGGCTCTGTTCGAAATTTAATATATTGAATTTTCTATCACTCTGAACAAAAATTTTGAAAATTAACTCAGCTATTAGTAGAGATAAAGCAATAAAAATTTTACTGGTGTTATACGTAGGTCTCCAGAACTACGTATGCATAATTTATTTTTCATTTTATGGCTCTGTTCGAAATTTAATATATTGAATTTTCTATCACTCTGAACAAAAATTTTGAAAATTATCTCAGCTATTAGTAGAGATAAAGCAATAAAAATTTTACTGGTATTATACGTAGGTCTCCAGAACTACGTATGCATAATTTATTTTTCATTTTATGACTCTGTTCGAAATTTAATATATTGAATTTTCTATCACTCTGAACAAAAATTTCGAAAATTATCTCAGCTATTAGTAGAGATAAAGCGATAAAAATTTACTGGTGTTATACGTAGGTCTCCAGAACTACGTATGCATAATTTATTTTTCATTTTATGGCTCTGTTCGAAATTTAATATATTGAATTTTCTATCACTCTGAACAAAAATTTTGAAAATTATCTCAGCTATTAGTAGAGATAAAGCAATAAAAATTTTACTGGTGTTATACGTAAGTCTCCAGAACTACGTATACATAATTTATTTTTCATTTTATGGCTCTGTTCGAAATTTAATATATTGAATTTTCTATCACTCTGAACAAAAATTTCGAAAATTATCTCAGCTATTAGTAGAGATAAAGCGATAAAAATTTTACTGGTGTTATACGTAGGTCTCCAGAACTACGTATGCATAATTTACTTTTCATTTTATGGCTCTGTTCGAAATTTAATATATTGAATTTTCTATCACTCTGAACAAAAATTTCGAAAATTATCTCAGCTATTAGTAGAGATAAGGCAATAAAAATTTTACTGGTGTTATACGTAGGTCTCCAGAACTACGTATACATAATTTATTTTTCATTTTATGGCTCTGTTCGAAATTTAATATATTGAATTTTCTATCACTCTGAACAAAAATTTTGAAAATTATCTCAGCTATTAGTAGAGATAAAGCAATAAAAATTTTACTGGTGTTATACGTAGGTCTCCAGAACTACGTATACATAATTTATTTTTCATTTTATGGCTCTGTTCGAAATTTAATATATTGAATTTTCTATCATTCTGAACAAAAATTTCGAAAATTATCTCAGCTATTAGTAGAGATAAAGCGATAAAAATTTTACTGGTGTTATACGTAGGTCTCCAGAACTACGTATACATAATTTATTTTTTATTTTATGCCTCTGTTCGAAATTTAATATATTGAATTTTCTATCACTCTGAACAAAAATTTCGAAAATTATCTCAGCTATTAGTAGAGATAAAGCGATAAAAATTTCACTGGTGTTATACGTAGGTCTCCAGAACTACGTATGCATAATTTATTTTTCATTTCATGGCTCTGTTCGAAATTTAATATATTGAATTTTCTATCACTCTGAACAAAAATTTTGAAAATTATCTCAGCTATTAGTAGAGATAAAGCAATAAAAATTTTACTGGTGTTATACGTAGGTCTCCAGAACTACGTATACATAATTTATTTTTCATTTTATGGCTCTGTTCGAAATTTAATATATTGAATTTTCTATCACTCTGAACAAAAATTTTGAAAATTATCTCAGCTATTAGTAGAGATAAAGCAATAAAAATTTTACTGGTGTTATACGTAGGTCTCCAGAACTACGTATGCATAATTTATTTTTCATTTTATGGCTCTGTTCAAAATTTAATATATTGAATTTTCTATCACTCTGAACAAAAATTTCGAAAATTATCTCAGCTATTAGTAGAGATAAGGCAATAAAAATTTCACTGGTGTTATACGTAGGTCTCCAGAACTACGTATACATAATTTATTTTTTATTTTATGGCTCTGTTCGAAATTTAATATATTGAATTTTCTATCACTCTGAACAAAAATTTCGAAAATTATCTCAGCTATTAGTAGAGATAAAGCGATAAAAATTATACTGGTGTTATACGTAGGTCTCCAGAACTACGTATGCATAATTTATTTTTCATTTTATGGCTCTGTTCGAAATTTAATATATTGAATTTTCTATCACTCTGAACAAAAATTTTGAAAATTATCTCAGCTATTAGTAGAGATAAAGCAATAAAAATTTTACTGGTGTTATACGTAGGTCTCCAGAACTACGTATACATAATTTATTTTTTATTTTATGGCTCTGTTCGAAATTTAATATATTGAATTTTCTATCACTCTGAACAAAAATTTTGAAAATTATCTCAGCTATTAGTAGAGATAAAGCAATAAAAATTTTACTGGTGTTATACGTAGGTCTCCAGAACTACGTATGCATAATTTATTTTTCATTTTATGGCTCTGTTCGAAATTTAATATATTGAATTTTCTATCACTCTGAACAAAAATTTCGAAAATTATCTCAGCTATTAGTAGAGATAAAGCGATAAAAATTTTACTGGTGTTATACGTAGGTCTCCAGAACTACGTATGCATAATTTATTTTTCATTTTATGGATCTGTTCGAAATTTAATATATTGAATTTTCTATCACTCTGAACAAAAATTTCGAAAATTATCTCAGCTATTAGTAGAGATAAAGCGATAAAAATTTTACTGGTGTTATACGTAGGTCTCCAGAACTACGTATGCATAATTTATTTTTCATTTTATGGCTCTGTTCGAAATTTAATATATTGAATTTTCTATCACTCTGAACAAAAATTTCGAAAATTATCTCAGCTATTAGTAGAGATAAAGCGATAAAAATTTTTACTGGTGTTATACGTAGGTCTCCAGAACTACGTATGCATAATTTATTTTTCATTTTATGGCTCTGTTCGAAATTTAATATATTGAATTTTCTATCACTCTGAACAAAAATTTTGAAAATTATCTCAGCTATTAGTAGAGATAAAGCAATAAAAATTTTACTGGTGTTATACGTAGGTCTCCAGAACTACGTATACATAATTTATTTTTCATTTTATGGCTCTGTTCGAAATTTAATATATTGAATTTTCTATCACTCTGAACAAAAATTTTGAAAATTATCTCAGCTATTAGTAGAGATAAAGCAATAAAAATTTTACTGGTGTTATACGTAGGTCTCCAGAACTACGTATGCATAATTTATTTTTCATTTTATGCCTCTGTTCGAAATTTAATATATTGAATTTTCTATCACTCTGAACAAAAATTTTGAAAATTATCTCAGCTATTAGTAGAGATAAAGCGATAAAAATTTTACTGGTGTTATACATAGGTCTCCAGAACTACGTATACATAATTTATTTTTCATTTTATGGCTCTGTTCGAAATTTAATATATTGAATTTTCTATCACTCTGAACAAAAATTTCGAAAATTATCTCAGCTATTAGTAGAGATAAAGCGATAAAAATTTTACTGGTGTTATACGTAGGTCTCCAGAACTACGTATACATAATTTATTTTTCATTTTATGGCTCTGTTCGAAATTTAATATATTGAATTTTCTATCACTCTGAACAAAAATTTCGAAAATTATCTCAGCTATTAGTAGAGATAAAGCGATAAAAATTTCACTGGTGTTATACGTAGGTCTCCAGAACTACGTATGCATAATTTATTTTTCATTTTATGGCTCTGTTCGAAATTTAATACATTGAATTTTCTATCACTCTGAACAAAAATTTTGAAAATTATCTCAGCTATTAGTAGAGATAAAGCAATAAAAATTTTACTGGTGTTATACGTAGGTCTCCAGAACTACGTATACATAATTTATTTTTCATTTTATGGCTCTGTTCGAAATTTAATATATTGAATTTTCTATCACTCTGAACAAAAATTTTGAAAATTATCTCAGCTATTAGTAGAGATAAAGCAATAAAAATTTTACTGGTGTTATACGTAGGTCTCCAGAACTACGTATACATAATTTATTTTTCATTTTATGGCTCTGTTCGAAATTTAATATATTGAATTTTCTATCACTCTGAACAAAAATTTCGAAAATTATCTCAGCTATTAGTAGAGATAAAGCGATAAAAATTTCACTGGTGTTATACGTAGGTCTCCAGAACTACGTATGCATAATTTATTTTTCATTTTATGGCTCTGTTCGAAATTTAATATATTGAATTTTCTATAACTCTGAACAAAAATTTCGAAAATTATCTCAGCAATTAGTAGAGATAAAGCGATTAAAATTTTACTGGTGTTATACGTAGGTCTCCAGAACTACGTATGGATAATTTATTTTTCATTTTATGGCTCTGTTCGAAATTTAATATATTGAATTTTCTATCACTCTGAACAAAAATTTTGAAAATTATCTCAGCTATTAGTAGAGATAAAGCAATAAAAATTTTACTGGTGTTATACGTAGGAGTCCAGAACTACGTATGCATAATTTATTTTTCATTTTATGGCTCTGTTCGAAATTTAATATATTGAATTTTCTATCACTCTGAACAAAAATTTCGAAAATTATCTCAGCTATTAGTAGAGATAAAGCGATAAAAATTTAACTGGTGTTATACGTAGGTCTCCAGAACTACGTATGCATAATTTATTTTTCATTTTATGGCTCTGTTCGAAATTTAATATATTGAATTTTCTATCACTCTGAACAAAAATTTCGAAAATTATCTCAGCTATTAGTAGAGATAAGGCAATAAAAATTTCACTGGTGTTATACGTAGGTCTCCAGAACTACGTATACATAATTTATTTTTCATTTTATGGCTCTGTTCGAAATTTAATATATTGAATTTTCTATCACTCTGAACAAAAATTTCGAAAATTATCTCAGCTATTAGTAGAGATAAAGCGATAAAAATTTTACTGGTGTTATACGTAGGTCTCCAGAACTACGTATGCATAATTTATTTTTAATTTTATGGCTCTGTTCGAAATTTAATATATTGAATTTTCTATCACTCTGAACAAAAATTTCGAAAATTATCTCAGCTATTAGTAGAGATAAAGCGATAAAAATTTTACTGGTGTTATACGTAGGTCTCCAGAACTACGTATGCATAATTTATTTTTCATTTTATGGCTCTGTTCGAAATTTAATATATTGAATTTTCTATCACTCTGAACAAAAATTTTGAAAATTATCTCAGCTATTAGTAGAGATAAAGCGATAAAAATTTTACTGGTGTTATACGTAGGTCTCCAGAACTACGTATGCATAATTTATTTTTCATTTTATGGCTTTGTTCGAAATTTAATATATTGAATTTTCTATCACTCTGAACAAAAATTTTGAAAATTAACTCAGCTATTAGTAGAGATAAAGCAATAAAAATTTTACTGGTGTTATACGTAGGTCTCCAGAACTACGTATGCATAATTTATTTTTCATTTTATGGCTCTGTTCGAAATTTAATATATTGAATTTTCTATCACTCTGAACAAAAATTTTGAAAATTATCTCAGCTATTAGTAGAGATAAAGCAATAAAAATTTTACTGGTATTATACGTAGGTCTCCAGAACTACGTATGCATAATTTATTTTTCATTTTATGGCTCTGTTCGAAATTTAATATATTGAATTTTCTATCACTCTGAACAAAAATTTCGAAAATTATCTCAGCTATTAGTAGAGATAAAGCGATAAAAATTTCACTGGTGTTATACGTAGGTCTCCAGAACTACGTATGCATAATTTATTTTTCATTTTATGGCTCTGTTCGAAATTTTATATATTGAATTTTCTATCACTCTGAACAAAAATTTTGAAAATTATCTCAGCTATTAGTAGAGATAAAGCAATAAAAATTTTACTGGTGTTATACGTAAGTCTCCAGAACTACGTATACATAATTTATTTTTCATTTTATGGCTCTGTTCGAAATTTAATATATTGAATTTTCTATCACTCTGAACAAAAATTTCGAAAATTATCTCAGCTATTAGTAGAGATAAAGCGATAAAAATTTTACTGGTGTTATACGTAGGTCTCCAGAACTACGTATGCATAATTTACTTTTCATTTTATGGCTCTGTTCGAAATTTAATATATTGAATTTTCTATCACTCTGAACAAAAATTTCGAAAATTATCTCAGCTATTAGTAGAGATAAGGCAATAAAAATTTTACTGGTGTTATACGTAGGTCTCCAGAACTACGTATACATAATTTATTTTTCATTTTATGGCTTTGTTCGAAATTTAATATATTGAATTTTCTATCACTCTGAACAAAAATTTTGAAAATTATCTCAGCTATTAGTAGAGATAAAGCAATAAAAATTTTACTGGTGTTATACGTAGGTCTCCAGAACTACGTATACATAATTTATTTTTCATTTTATGGCTCTGTTCGAAATTTAATATATTGAATTTTCTATCATTCTGAACAAAAATTTCGAAAATTATCTCAGCTATTAGTAGAGATAAAGCGATAAAAATTTTACTGGTGTTATACGTAGGTCTCCAGAACTACGTATACATAATTTATTTTTTATTTTATGCCTCTGTTCGAAATTTAATATATTGAATTTTCTATCACTCTGAACAAAAATTTCGAAAATTATCTCAGCTATTAGTAGAGATAAAGCGATAAAAATTTCACTGGTGTTATACGTAGGTCTCCAGAACTACGTATGCATAATTTATTTTTCATTTCATGGCTCTGTTCGAAATTTAATATATTGAATTTTCTATCACTCTGAACAAAAATTTTGAAAATTATCTCAGCTATTAGTAGAGATAAAGCAATAAAAATTTTACTGGTGTTATACGTAGGTCTCCAGAACTACGTATACATAATTTATTTTTCATTTTATGGCTCTGTTCGAAATTTAATATATTGAATTTTCTATCACTCTGAACAAAAATTTTGAAAATTATCTCAGCTATTAGTAGAGATAAAGCAATAAAAATTTTACTGGTGTTATACGTAGGTCTCCAGAACTACGTATGCATAATTTATTTTTCATTTTATGGCTCTGTTCAAAATTTAATATATTGAATTTTCTATCACTCTGAACAAAAATTTCGAAAATTATCTCAGCTATTAGTAGAGATAAGGCAATAAAAATTTCACTGGTGTTATACGTAGGTCTCCAGAACTACGTATACATAATTTATTTTTTATTTTATGGCTCTGTTCGAAATTTAATATATTGAATTTTCTATCACTCTGAACAAAAATTTCGAAAATTATCTCAGCTATTAGTAGAGATGAAGCGATAAAAATTTTACTGGTGTTATACGTAGGTCTCCAGAACTACGTATGCATAATTTATTTTTCATTTTATGGCTCTGTTCGAAATTTAATATATTGAATTTTCTATCACTCTGAACAAAAATTTTGAAAATTATCTCAGCTATTAGTAGAGATAAAGCAATAAAAATTTTACTGGTGTTATACGTAGGTCTCCAGAACTACGTGTACATAATTTATTTTTCATTTTATGGCTCTGTTCGAAATTTAATATATTGAATTTTCTATCACTCTGAACAAAAATTTTGAAAATTATCTCAGCTATTAGTAGAGATAAAGCAATAAAAATTTTACTGGTGTTATACGTAGGTCTCCAGAACTACGTATGCATAATTTATTTTTCATTTTATGGCTCTGTTCGAAATTTAATATATTGAATTTTCTATCACTCTGAACAAAAATTTCGAAAATTATCTCAGCTATTAGTAGAGATAAAGCGATAAAAATTTTACTGGTGTTATACGTAGGTCTCCAGAACTACGTATGCATAATTTATTTTTCATTTTATGGATCTGTTCGAAATTTAATATATTGAATTTTCTATCACTCTGAACAAAAATTTCGAAAATTATCTCAGCTATTAGTAGAGATAAAGCGATAAAAATTTTACTGGTGTTATACGTAGGTCTCCAGAACTACGTATGCATAATTTATTTTTCATTTTATGGCTCTGTTCGAAATTTAATATATTGAATTTTCTATCATTCTAAACAAAAATTTCGAAAATTATCTCAGCTATTAGTAGAGATAAAGCGATAAAAATTTTTACTGGTGTTATACGTAGGTCTCCAGAACTACGTATGCATAATTTATTTTTCATTTTATGGCTCTGTTCGAAATTTAATATATTGAATTTTCTATCACTCTGAACAAAAATTTTGAAAATTATCTCAGCTATTAGTAGAGATAAAGCAATAAAAATTTTACTGGTGTTATACGTAGGTCTCCAGAACTACGTATACATAATTTATTTTTCATTTTATGGCTCTGTTCGAAATTTAATATATTGAATTTTCTATCACTCTGAACAAAAATTTTGAAAATTATCTCAGCTATTAGTAGAGATAAAGCAATAAAAATTTTACTGGTGTTATACGTAGGTCTCCAGAACTACGTATGCATAATTTATTTTTCATTTTATGGCTCTGTTCGAAATTTAATATATTGAATTTTCTATCACTCTGAACAAAAATTTTGAAAATTATCTCAGCTATTAGTAGAGATAAAGCGATAAAAATTTTACTGGTGTTATACGTAGGTCTCCAAAACTACGTATACATAATTTATTTTTCATTTTATGGCTCTGTTCGAAATTTAATATATTGAATTTTCTATCACTCTGAACAAAAATTTCGAAAATTATCTCAGCTATTAGTAGAGATAAAGCGATAAAAATTTCATTGGTGTTATACGTAGGTCTTCAGAACTACGTATGCATAATTTATTTTTCATTTTATGGTTCTGTTCGAAATTTAATATATTGAATTTTCTATCACTCTGAACAAAAATTTCGAAAATTATCTCAGCTATTAGTAGAGATAAAGCGATAAAAATTTTTACTGGTGTTATACGTAGGTCTCCAGAACTACGTATGCATAATTTATTTTTCATTTTATGGCTCTGTTCGAAATTTAATATATTGAATTTTCTATCACTCTGAACAAAAATTTCGAAAATTATCTCAGCTATTAGTAGAGTTAAGGCAATAAAAATTTTACTGGTGTTATACGTAGGTCTCCAGAACTACGTATACATAATTTATTTTTCATTTTATGGCTCTGTTCGAAATTTAATATATTGAATTTTCTATCACTCTGAACAAAAATTTTGAAAATTATCTCAGCTATTAGTAGAGATAAAGCAATAAAAATTTTACTGGTGTTATACGTAGGTCTCCAGAACTACGTATACATAATTTATTTTTCATTTTATGGCTCTGTTCGAAATTTAATATATTGAATTTTCTATCACTCTGAACAAAAATTTCGAAAATTATCTCAGCTATTAGTAGAGATAAAGCGATAAAAATTTCACTGGTGTTATACGTAGGTCTCCAGAACTACGTATGCATAATTTATTTTTCATTTTATGGCTCTGTTCGAAATTTAATATATTGAATTTTCTATCACTCTGAACAAAAATTTCGAAAATTATCTCAGCTATTAGTAGAGATAAGGCAATAAGAATTTCACTGGTGTTATACGTAGGTCTCCAGAACTACGTATACATAATTTATTTTTCATTTTATGGCTCTGTTCGAAATTTAATATATTGAATTTTCTATCATTCTGAACAAAAATTTCGAAAATTATCTCAGCTATTAGTAGAGATAAAGCGATAAAAATTTCACTGGTGTTATACGTAGGTCTCCAGAACTACGTATGCATAATTTATTTTTCATTTTATGGCTCTGTTCGAAATTTAATATATTGAATTTTCTATCACTCTGAACAAAAATTTCGAAAATTATCTCAGCTATTAGTAGAGATAAAGCAATAAAAATTTTACTGGTGTTATACGTAGGTCTCCAGAACTACGTATGCATAATTTATTTTTTATTTTATGCCTCTGTTCGAAATTTAATATATTGAATTTTCTATCACTCTGAACAAAAATTTCGAAAATTATCTCAGCTATTAGTAGAGATAAAGCGATAAAAATTTCACTGGTGTTATACGTAGGTCTCCAGAACTACGTATGCATAATTTATTTTTCATTTCATGGCTCTGTTCGAAATTTAATATATTGAATTTTCTATCACTCTGAACAAAAATTTTGAAAATTATCTCAGCTATTAGTAGAGATAAAGCAATAAAAATTTTACTGGTGTTATACGTAGGTCTCCAGAACTACGTATACATAATTTATTTTTCATTTTATGGCTCTGTTCGAAATTTAATATATTGAATTTTCTATCACTCTGAACAAAAATTTTGAAAATTATCTCAGCTATTAGTAGAGATAAAGCAATAAAAATTTTACTGGTGTTATACGTAGGTCTCCAGAACTACGTATGCATAATTTATTTTTCATTTTATGGCTCTGTTCAAAATTTAATATATTGAATTTTCTATCACTCTGAACAAAAATTTCGAAAATTATCTCAGCTATTAGTAGAGATAAGGCAATAAAAATTTCACTGGTGTTGTACGTAGGTCTCCAGAACTACGTATACATAATTTATTTTTTATTTTATGGCTCTGTTCGAAATTTAATATATTGAATTTTCTATCACTCTGAACAAAAATTTCGAAAATTATCTCAGCTATTAGTAGAGATAAAGCGATAAAAATTTTACTGGTGTTATACGTAGGTCTCCAGAACTACGTATGCATAATTTATTTTCATTTTATGGCTCTGTTCGAAATTTAATATATTGAATTTTCTATCACTCTGAACAAAAATTTTGAAAATTATCTCAGCTATTAGTAGAGATAAAGCAATAAAAATTTTACTGGTGTTATACGTAGGTCTCCAGAACTACGTATACATAATTTATTTTTCATTTTATGGCTCTGTTCGAAATTTAATATATTGAATTTTCTATCACTCTGAACAAAAATTTTGAAAATTATCTCAGCTATTAGTAGAGATAAAGCAATAAAAATTTTACTGGTGTTATACGTAGGTCTCCAGAACTACGTATGCATAATTTATTTTTCATTTTATGGCTCTGTTCGAAATTTAATATATTGAATTTTCTATCACTCTGAACAAAAATTTCGAAAATTATCTCAGCTATTAGTAGAGATAAAGCGATAAAAATTTTACTGGTGTTATACGTAGGTCTCCAGAACTACGTATGCATAATTTATTTTTCATTTTATGGATCTGTTCGAAATTTAATATATTGAATTTTCTATCACTCTGAACAAAAATTTCGAAAATTATCTCAGCTATTAGTAGAGATAAAGCGATAAAAATTTTACTGGTGTTATACGTAGGTCTCCAGAACTACGTATGCATAATTTATTTTTCATTTTATGGCTCTGTTCGAAATTTAATATATTGAATTTTCTATCATTCTAAACAAAAATTTCGAAAATTATCTCAGCTATTAGTAGAGATAAAGCGATAAAAATTTTTACTGGTGTTATACGTAGGTCTCCCGAACTACGTATGCATAATTTATTTTTCATTTTATGGCTCTGTTCGAAATTTAATATATTGAATTTTCTATCACTCTGAACAAAAATTTTGAAAATTATCTCAGCTATTAGTAGAGATAAAGCAATAAAAATTTTACTGGTGTTATACGTAGGTCTCCAGAACTACGTATACATAATTTATTTTTCATTTTATGGCTCTGTTCGAAATTTAATATATTGAATTTTCTATCACTCTGAACAAAAATTTTGAAAATTATCTCAGCTATTAGTAGAGATAAAGCAATAAAAATTTTACTGGTGTTATACGTAGGTCTCCAGAACTACGTATGCATAATTTATTTTTCATTTTATGGCTCTGTTCGAAATTTAATATATTGAATTTTCTATCACTCTGAACAAAAATTTTGAAAATTATCTCAGCTATTAGTAGAGATAAAGCGATAAAAATTTTACTGGTGTTATACGTAGGTCTCCAAAACTACGTATACATAATTTATTTTTCATTTTATGGCTCTGTTCGAAATTTAATATATTGAATTTTCTATCACTCTGAACAAAAATTTCGAAAATTATCTCAGCTATTAGTAGAGATAAAGCGATAAAAATTTCATTGGTGTTATACGTAGGTCTTCAGAACTACGTATGCATAATTTATTTTTCATTTTATGGTTCTGTTCGAAATTTAATATATTGAATTTTCTATCACTCTGAACAAAAATTTCGAAAATTATCTCAGCTATTAGTAGAGATAAAGCGATAAAAATTTTTACTGGTGTTATACGTAGGTCTCCAGAACTACGTATGCATAATTTATTTTTCATTTTATGGCTCTGTTCGAAATTTAATATATTGAATTTTCTATCACTCTGAACAAAAATTTCGAAAATTATCTCAGCTATTAGTAGAGTTAAGGCAATAAAAATTTTACTGGTGTTATACGTAGGTCTCCAGAACTACGTATACATAATTTATTTTTCATTTTATGGCTCTGTTCGAAATTTAATATATTGAATTTTCTATCACTCTGAACAAAAATTTTGAAAATTATCTCAGCTATTAGTAGAGATAAAGCAATAAAAATTTTACTGGTGTTATACGTAGGTCTCCAGAACTACGTATACATAATTTATTTTTCATTTTATGGCTCTGTTCGAAATTTAATATATTGAATTTTCTATCACTCTGAACAAAAATTTCGAAAATTATCTCAGCTATTAGTAGAGATAAAGCGATAAAAATTTCACTGGTGTTATACGTAGGTCTCCAGAACTACGTATGCATAATTTATTTTTCATTTTATGGCTCTGTTCGAAATTTAATATATTGAATTTTCTATCACTCTGAACAAAAATTTCGAAAATTATCTCAGCTATTAGTAGAGATAAGGCAATAAGAATTTCACTGGTGTTATACGTAGGTCTCCAGAACTACGTATACATAATTTATTTTTCATTTTATGGCTCTGTTCGAAATTTAATATATTGAATTTTCTATCATTCTGAACAAAAATTTCGAAAATTATCTCAGCTATTAGTAGAGATAAAGCGATAAAAATTTCACTGGTGTTATACGTAGGTCTCCAGAACTACGTATGCATAATTTATTTTTCATTTTATGGCTCTGTTCGAAATTTAATATATTGAATTTTCTATCACTCTGAACAAAAATTTCGAAAATTATCTCAGCTATTAGTAGAGATAAAGCAATAAAAATTTTACTGGTGTTATACGTAGGTCTCCAGAACTACGTATGCATAATTTATTTTTCATTTTATGGCTCTGTTCGAAATTTAATATATTGAATTTTCTATCACTCTGAACAAAAATTTCGAAAATTATCTCAGCTATTAGTAGAGTTAAGGCAATAAAAATTTTACTGGTGTTATACGTAGGTCTCCAGAACTACGTATACATAATTTATTTTTCATTTTATGGCTCTGTTCGAAATTTAATATATTGAACTTTCTATCACTCTGAACAAAAATTTTGAAAATTATCTCAGCTATTAGTAGAGATAAAGCAATAAAAATTTTACTGGTGTTATACGTAGGTCTCCAGAACTACGTATACATAATTTATTATTCATTTTATGGCTCTGTTCGAAATTTAATATATTGAATTTTCTATCACTCTGAACAAAAATTTCGAAAATTATCTCAGCTATTAGTAGAGATAAAGCGATAAAAATTTCACTGGTGTTATACGTAGGTCTCCAGAACTACGTATGCATAATTTATTTTTCATTTTATGGCTCTGTTCGAAATTTAATATATTGAATTTTCTATCACTCTGAACAAAAATTTCGAAAATTATCTCAGCTATTAGTAGAGATAAGGCAATAAGAATTTCACTGGTGTTATACGTAGGTCTCCAGAACTACGTATACATAATTTATTTTTCATTTTATGGCTCTGTTCGAAATTTAATATATTGAATTTTCTATCATTCTGAACAAAAATTTCGAAAATTATCTCAGCTATTAGTAGAGTTAAGGCAATAAAAATTTTACTGGTGTTATACGTAGGTCTCCAGAACTACGTATACATAATTTATTTTTCATTTTATGGCTCTGTTCGAAATTTAATATATTGAATTTTCTATCACTCTGAACAAAAATTTTGAAAATTATCTCAGCTATTAGTAGAGATAAAGCAATAAAAATTTTACTGGTGTTATACGTAGGTCTCCAGAACTACGTATACATAATTTATTTTTCATTTTATGGCTCTGTTCGAAATTTAATATATTGAATTGTCTATCACTCTGAACAAAAATTTCGAAAATTATCTCAGCTATTAGTAGAGATAAAGCGATAAAAATTTCACTGGTGTTATAAGTAGGTCTCCAGAACTACGTATGCATAATTTATTTTTCATTTTATGGCTCTGTTCGAAATTTAATATATTGAATTTTCTATCACTCTGAACAAAAATTTCGAAAATTATCTCAGCTATTAGTAGAGATAAGGCAATAAGAATTTCACTGGTGTTATACGTAGGTCTCCAGAACTACGTATACATAATTTATTTTTCATTTTATGGCTCTGTTCGAAATTTAATATATTGAATTTTCTATCACTCTGAACAAAAATTTCGAAAATTATCTCAGCTATTAGTAGAGATAAAGCAATAAAAATTTTACTGGTGTTATACGTAGGTCTCCAGAACTACGTATGCATAATTTATTTTTCATTTTATGGCTCTGTTCGAAATTTAATATATTGAATTTTCTATCACTCTGAACAAAAATTTCGAAAATTATCTCAGCTATTAGTAGAGTTAAGGCAATAAAAATTTTACTGGTGTTATACGTAGGTCTCCAGAACTACGTATACATAATTTATTTTTCATTTTATGGCTCTGTTCGAAATTTAATATATTGAATTTTCTATCACTCTGAACAAAAATTTTGAAAATTATCTCAGCTATTAGTAGAGATAAAGCAATAAAAATTTTACTGGTGTTATACGTAGGTCTCCAGAACTACGTATACATAATTTATTTTTCATTTTATGGCTCTGTTCGAAATTTAATATATTGAATTTTCTATCACTCTGAACAAAAATTTCGAAAATTATCTCAGCTATTAGTAGAGATAAAGCGATAAAAATTTCACTGGCGTTATACGTAGGTCTCCAGAACTACGTATGCATAATTTATTTTTCATTTTATGGCTCTGTTCGAAATTTAATATATTGAATTTTCTATAACTCTGAACAAAAATTTCGAAAATTATCTCAGCTATTAGTAGAGATAAAGCGATTAAAATTTTACTGGTGTTATACGTAGGTCTCCAGAACTACGTATGGATAATTTATTTTTCATTTTATGGCTCTGTTCGAAATTTAATATATTGAATTTTCTATCACTCTGAACAAAAATTTTGAAAATTATCTCAGCTATTAGTAGAGATAAAGCAATAAAAATTTTACTGGTGTTATACGTAGGAGTCCAGAACTACGTATGCATAATTTATTTTTCATTTTATGGCTCTGTTCGAAATTTAATATATTGAACTTTCTATCACTCTGAACAAAAATTTTGAAAATTATCTCAGCTATTAGTAGAGATAAAGCAATAAAAATTTTACTGGTGTTATACGTAGGTCTCCAGAACTACGTATACATAATTTATTTTTCATTTTATGGCTCTGTTCGGAATTTAATATATTGAATTTTCTATCACTCTGAACAAAAATTTCGAAAATTATCTCAGCTATTAGTAGAGATAAAGCGATAAAAATTTCACTGGTGTTATACGTAGGTCTCCAGAACTACGTATACATAATTTATTTTTCATTTTATGGCTCTGTTCGAAATTTAATATATTGAATTTTCTATCACTCTGAACAAAAATTTTGAAAATTATCTCAGCTATTAGTAGAGATAAAGCAATAAAAATTTTACTGGTGTTATACGTAGGTCTCCAGAACTACGTATACATAATTTATTTTTCATTTTATGGCTCTGTTCGAAATTTAATATATTGAATTTTCTATCACTCTGAACAAAAATTTCGAAAATTATCTCAGCTATTAGTAGAGATAAAGCGATAAAAATTTCACTGGTGTTATACGTAGGTCTCCAGAACTACGTATGCATAATTTATTTTTCATTTTATGGCTCTGTTCGAAATTTAATATATTGAATTTTCTATCACTCTGAACAAAAATTTCGAAAATTATCTCAGCTATTAGTAGAGATAAGGCAATAAGAATTTCACTGGTGTTATACGTAGGTCTCCAGAACTACGTATACATAATTTATTTTTCATTTTATGGCTCTGTTCGAAATTTAATATATTGAATTTTCTATCATTCTGAACAAAAATTTCGAAAATTATCTCAGCTATTAGTAGAGATAAAGCGATAAAAATTTCACTGGTGTTATACGTAGGTCTCCAGAACTACGTATGCATAATTTATTTTTCATTTTATGGCTCTGTTCGAAATTTAATATATTGAATTTTCTATCACTCTGAACAAAAATTTCGAAAATTATCTCAGCTATTAGTAGAGATAAAGCAATAAAAATTTTACTGGTGTTATACGTAGGTCTCCAGAACTACGTATGCATAATTTATTTTTCATTTTATGGCTCTGTTCGAAATTTAATATATTGAATTTTCTATCACTCTGAACAAAAATTTCGAAAATTATCTCAGCTATTAGTAGAGTTAAGGCAATAAAAATTTTACTGGTGTTATACGTAGGTCTCCAGAACTACGTATACATAATTTATTTTTCATTTTATGGCTCTGTTCGAAATTTAATATATTGAACTTTCTATCACTCTGAACAAAAATTTTGAAAATTATCTCAGCTATTAGTAGAGATAAAGCAATAAAAATTTTACTGGTGTTATACGTAGGTCTCCAGAACTACGTATACATAATTTATTATTCATTTTATGGCTCTGTTCGAAATTTAATATATTGAATTTTCTATCACTCTGAACAAAAATTTCGAAAATTATCTCAGCTATTAGTAGAGATAAAGCGATAAAAATTTCACTGGTGTTATACGTAGGTCTCCAGAACTACGTATGCATAATTTATTTTTCATTTTATGGCTCTGTTCGAAATTTAATATATTGAATTTTCTATCACTCTGAACAAAAATTTCGAAAATTATCTCAGCTATTAGTAGAGATAAGGCAATAAGAATTTCACTGGTGTTATACGTAGGTTTCCAGAACTACGTATACATAATTTATTTTTCATTTTATGGCTCTGTTCGAAATTTAATATATTGAATTTTCTATCATTCTGAACAAAAATTTCGAAAATTATCTCAGCTATTAGTAGAGTTAAGGCAATAAAAATTTTACTGGTGTTATACGTAGGTCTCCAGAACTACGTATACATAATTTATTTTTCATTTTATGGCTCTGTTCGAAATTTAATATATTGAATTTTCTATCACTCTGAACAAAAATTTTGAAAATTATCTCAGCTATTAGTAGAGATAAAGCAATAAAAATTTTACTGGTGTTATACGTAGGTCTCCAGAACTACGTATACATAATTTATTTTTCATTTTATGGCTCTGTTCGAAATTTAATATATTGAATTGTCTATCACTCTGAACAAAAATTTCGAAAATTATCTCAGCTATTAGTAGAGATAAAGCGATAAAAATTTCACTGGTGTTATACGTAGGTCTCCAGAACTACGTATGCATAATTTATTTTTCATTTTATGGCTCTGTTCGAAATTTAATATATTGAATTTTCTATCACTCTGAACAAAAATTTCGAAAATTATCTCAGCTATTAGTAGAGATAAGGCAATAAGAATTTCACTGGTGTTATACGTAGGTCTCCAGAACTACGTATACATAATTTATTTTTCATTTTATGGCTCTGTTCGAAATTTAATATATTGAATTTTCTATCACTCTGAACAAAAATTTCGAAAATTATCTCAGCTATTAGTAGAGATAAAGCAATAAAAATTTTACTGGTGTTATACGTAGGTCTCCAGAACTACGTATGCATAATTTATTTTTCATTTTATGGCTCTGTTCGAAATTTAATATATTGAATTTTCTATCACTCTGAACAAAAATTTCGAAAATTATCTCAGCTATTAGTAGAGTTAAGGCAATAAAAATTTTACTGGTGTTATACGTAGGTCTCCAGAACTACGTATACATAATTTATTTTTCATTTTATGGCTCTGTTCGAAATTTAATATATTGAATTTTCTATCACTCTGAACAAAAATTTTGAAAATTATCTCAGCTATTAGTAGAGATAAAGCAATAAAAATTTTACTGGTGTTATACGTAGGTCTCCAGAACTACGTATACATAATTTATTTTTCATTTTATGGCTCTGTTCGAAATTTAATATATTGAATTTTCTATCACTCTGAACAAAAATTTCGAAAATTATCTCAGCTATTAGTAGAGATAAAGCGATAAAAATTTCACTGGTGTTATACGTAGGTCTCCAGAACTACGTATGCATAATTTATTTTTCATTTTATGGCTCTGTTCGAAATTTAATATATTGAATTTTCTATAACTCTGAACAAAAATTTCGAAAATTATCTCAGCTATTAGTAGAGATAAAGCGATTAAAATTTTACTGGTGTTATACGTAGGTCTCCAGAACTACGTATGGATAATTTATTTTTCATTTTATGGCTCTGTTCGAAATTTAATATATTGAATTTTCTATCACTCTGAACAAAAATTTTGAAAATTATCTCAGCTATTAGTAGAGATAAAGCAATAAAAATTTTACTGGTGTTATACGTAGGAGTCCAGAACTACGTATGCATAATTTATTTTTCATTTTATGGCTCTGTTCGAAATTTAATATATTGAATTTTCTATCACTCTGAACAAAAATTTCGAAAATTATCTCAGCTATTAGTAGAGATAAGGCAATAAAAATTTAACTGGTGTTATACGTAGGTCTCCAGAACTACGTATACATAATTTATTTTTCATTTTATGGCTCTGTTCGAAATTTAATATATTGAATTTTCTATCACTCTGAACAAAAATTTCGAAAATTATCTCAGCTATTAGTAGAGATAAGGCAATAAAAATTTCACTGGTGTTATACGTAGGTCTCCAGAACTACGTATACATAATTTATTTTTAATTTTATGGCTCTGTTCGAAATTTAATATATTGAATTTTCTATCACTCTGAACAAAAATTTCGAAAATTATCTCAGCTATTAGTAGAGATAAAGCGATAAAAATTTTACTGGTGTTATACGTAGGTCTCCAGAACTACGTATGCATAATTTATTTTTAATTTTATGGCTCTGTTCGAAATTTAATATATTGAATTTTCTATCACTCTGAACAAAAATTTCGAAAATTATCTCAGCTATTAGTAGAGATAAAGCGATAAAAATTTTACTGGTGTTATACGTAGGTCTCCAGAACTACGTATGCATAATTTATTTTTCATTTTATGGCTTTGTTCGAAATTTAATATATTGAATTTTCTATCACTTTGAACAAAAATTTTGAAAATTATCTCAGCTATTAGTAGAGATAAAGCAATAAAAATTTTACTGGTGTTATACGTAGGTCTCCAGAACTACGTATGCATAATTTATTTTTCATTTTATGGCTTTGTTCGAAATTTAATATATTGAATTTTCTATCACTCTGAACAAAAATTTTGAAAATTAACTCAGCTATTAGTAGAGATAAAGCAATAAAAATTTTACTGGTGTTATACGTAGGTCTCCAGAACTACGTATGCATAATTTATTTTTCATTTTATGGCTCTGTTCGAAATTTAATATATTGAATTTTCTATCACTCTGAACAAAAATTTCGAAAATTATCTCAGCTATTAGTAGAGATAAAGCGATAAAAATTTTACTGGTATTATACGTAGGTCTCCAGAACTACGTATGCATAATTTATTTTTCATTTTATGGCTCTGTTCGAAATTTAATATATTGAATTTTCTATCACTCTGAACAAAAATTTCGAAAATTATCTCAGCTATTAGTAGAGATAAAGCGATAAAAATTTCACTGGTGTTATACGTAGGTCTCCAGAACTACGTATGCATAATTTATTTTTCATTTTATGGCTCTGTTCGAAATTTTATATATTGAATTTTCTATCACTCTGAACAAAAATTTTGAAAATTATCTCAGCTACTAGTAGAGATAAAGCAATAAAAATTTTACTGGTGTTATACGTAAGTCTCCAGAACTACGTATACATAATTTATTTTTCATTTTATGGCTCTGTTCGAAATTTAATATATTGAATTTTCTATCACTCTGAACAAAAATTTCGAAAATTATCTCAGCTATTAGTAGAGATAAAGCGATAAAAATTTTACTGGTGTTATACGTAGGTCTCCAGAACTACGTATGCATAATTTACTTTTCATTTTATGGCTCTGTTCGAAATTTAATATATTGAATTTTCTATCACTCTGAACAAAAATTTCGAAAATTATCTCAGCTATTAGTAGAGATAAGGCAATAAAAATTTTACTGGTGTTATACGTAGGTCTCCAGAACTACGTATACATAATTTATTTTTCATTTTATGGCTCTGTTCGAAATTTAATATATTGAATTTTCTATCACTCTGAACAAAAATTTTGAAAATTATCTCAGCTATTAGTAGAGATAAAGCAATAAAAATTTTACTGGTGTTATACGTAGGTCTCCAGAACTACGTATACATAATTTATTTTTCATTTTATGGCTCTGTTCGAAATTTAATATATTGAATTTTCTATCATTCAGAACAAAAATTTCGAAAATTATCTCAGCTATTAGTAGAGATAAAGCGATAAAAATTTTACTGGTGTTATACGTAGGTCTCCAGAACTACGTATACATAATTTATTTTTTATTTTATGCCTCTGTTCGAAATTTAATATATTGAATTTTCTATCACTCTGAACAAAAATTTCGAAAATTATCTCAGCTATTAGTAGAGATAAAGCGATAAAAATTTCACTGGTGTTATACGTAGGTCTCCAGAACTACGTATGCATAATTTATTTTTCATTTCATGGCTCTGTTCGAAATTTAATATATTGAATTTTCTATCACTCTGAACAAAAATTTTGAAAATTATCTCAGCTATTAGTAGAGATAAAGCAATAAAAATTTTACTGGTGTTATACGTAGGTCTCCAGAACTACGTATACATAATTTATTTTTCATTTTATGGCTCTGTTCGAAATTTAATATATTGAATTTTCTATCACTCTGAACAAAAATTTTGAAAATTATCTCAGCTATTAGTAGAGATAAAGCAATAAAAATTTTACTGGTGTTATACGTAGGTCTCCAGAACTACGTATGCATAATTTATTTTTCATTTTATGGCTCTGTTCAAAATTTAATATATTGAATTTTCTATCACTCTGAACAAAAATTTCGAAAATTATCTCAGCTATTAGTAGAGATAAGGCAATAAAAATTTCACTGGTGTTATACGTAGGTCTCCAGAACTACGTATACATAATTTATTTTTTATTTTATGGCTCTGTTCGAAATTTAATATATTGAATTTTCTATCACTCTGAACAAAAATTTCGAAAATTATCTCAGCTATTAGTAGAGATAAAGCGATAAAAATTTTACTGGTGTTATACGTAGGTCTCCAGAACTACGTATACATAATTTATTTTTCATTTTATGGCTCTGTTCGAAATTTAATATATTGAATTTTCTATCACTCTGAACAAAAATTTTGAAAATTATCTCAGCTATTAGTAGAGATAAAGCAATAAAAATTTTACTGGTGTTATACGTAGGTCTCCAGAACTACGTATGCATAATTTATTTTTCATTTTATGGCTCTGTTCGAAATTTAATATATTGAATTTTCTATCACTCTGAACAAAAATTTCGAAAATTATCTCAGCTATTAGTAGAGATAAAGCGATAAAAATTTTACTGGTGTTATACGTAGGTCTCCAGAACTACGTATGCATAATTTATTTTTCATTTTATGGATCTGTTCGAAATTTAATATATTGAATTTTCTATCACTCTGAACAAAAATTTCGAAAATTATCTCAGCTATTAGTAGAGATAAAGCGATAAAAATTTTACTGGTGTTATACGTAGGTCTCCAGAACTACGTATGCATAATTTATTTTTCATTTTATGGCTCTGTTCGAAATTTAATATATTAAATTTTCTATCATTCTGAACAAAAATTTCGAAAATTATCTCAGCTATTAGTAGAGATAAAGCGATAAAAATTTCACTGGTGTTATACGTAGGTCTCCAGAACTACGTATGCATAATTTATTTTTCATTTTATGGCTCTGTTCGAAATTTAATATATTGAATTTTCTATCACTCTGAACAAAAATTTCGAAAATTATCTCAGCTATTAGTAGAGATAAAGCAATAAAAATTTTACTGGTGTTATACGTAGGTCTCCAGAACTACGTATGCATAATTTATTTTTCATTTTATGGCTCTGTTCGAAATTTAATATATTGAATTTTCTATCACTCTGAACAAAAATTTCGAAAATTATCTCAGCTATTAGTAGAGTTAAGGCAATAAAAATTTTACTGGTGTTATACGTAGGTCTCCAGAACTACGTATACATAATTTATTTTTCATTTTATGGCTCTGTTCGAAATTTAATATATTGAATTTTCTATCACTCTGAACAAAAATTTCGAAAATTATCTCAGCTATTAGTAGAGATAAAGCGATAAAAATTTTTACTGGTGTTATACGTAGGTCTCCAGAACTACGTATGCATAATATATTTTTCATTTTATGGCTCTGTTCGAAATTTAATATATTGAATTTTCTATCACTCTGAACAAAAATTTCGAAAATTATCTCAGCTATTAGTAGAGTTAAGGCAATAAAAATTTTACTGGTGTTATACGTAGGTCTCCAGAACTACGTATACATAATTTATTTTTCATTTTATGGCTCTGTTCGAAATTTAATATATTGAATTTTCTATCACTCTGAACAAAAATTTTGAAAATTATCTCAGCTATTAGTAGAGATAAAGCAATAAAAATTTTACTGGTGTTATACGTAGGTCTCCAGAACTACGTATACATAATTTATTTTTCATTTTATGGCTCTGTTCGAAATTTAATATATTGAATTTTCTATCACTCTGAACAAAAATTTCGAAAATTATCTCAGCTATTAGTAGAGATAAAGCGATAAAAATTTCACTGGTGTTATACGTAGGTCTCCAGAACTACGTATGCATAATTTATTTTTCATTTTATGGCTCTGTTCGAAATTTAATATATTGAATTTTCTATCACTCTGAACAAAAATTTCGAAAATTATCTCAGCTATTAGTAGAGATAAGGCAATAAGAATTTCACTGGTGTTATACGTAGGTCTCCAGAACTACGTATGCATAATTTATTTTTCATTTTATGGCTCTGTTCGAAATTTAATATATTGAATTTTCTATCACTCTGAACAAAAATTTCGAAAATTATCTCAGCTATTAGTAGAGTTAAGGCAATAAAAATTTTACTGGTGTTATACGTAGGTCTCCAGAACTACGTATACATAATTTATTTTTCATTTTATGGCTCTGTTCGAAATTTAATATATTGAATTTTCTATCACTCTGAACAAAAATTTTGAAAATTATCTCAGCTATTAGTAGAGATAAAGCAATAAAAATTTTACTGGTGTTATACGTAGGTCTCCAGAACTACGTATACATAATTTATTATTCATTTTATGGCTCTGTTCGAAATTTAATATATTGAATTTTCTATCACTCTGAACAAAAATTTCGAAAATTATCTCAGCTATTAGTAGAGATAAAGCGATAAAAATTTCACTGGTGTTATACGTAGGTCTCCAGAACTACGTATGCATAATTTATTTTTCATTTTATGGCTCTGTTCGAAATTTAATATATTGAATTTTCTATCACTCTGAACAAAAATTTCGAAAATTATCTCAGCTATTAGTAGAGATAAGGCAATAAGAATTTCACTGGTGTTATACGTAGGTCTCCAGAACTACGTATACATAATTTATTTTTCATTTTATGGCTCTGTTCGAAATTTAATATATTGAATTTTCTATCATTCTGAACAAAAATTTCGAAAATTATCTCAGCTATTAGTAGAGTTAAGGCAATAAAAATTTTACTGGTGTTATACGTAGGTCTCCAGAACTACGTATACATAATTTATTTTTCATTTTATGGCTCTGTTCGAAATTTAATATATTGAATTTTCTATCACTCTGAACAAAAATTTTGAAAATTATCTCAGCTATTAGTAGAGATAAAGCAATAAAAATTTTACTGGTGTTATACGTAGGTCTCCAGAACTACGTATACATAATTTATTTTTCATTTTATGGCTCTGTTCGAAATTTAATATATTGAATTTTCTATCACTCTGAACAAAAATTTCGAAAATTATCTCAGCTATTAGTAGAGATAAAGCGATAAAAATTTCACTGGTGTTATACGTAGGTCTCCAGAACTACGTATGCATAATTTATTTTTCATTTTATGGCTCTGTTCGAAATTTAATATATTGAATTTTCTATCACTCTGAACAAAAATTTCGAAAATTATCTCAGCTATTAGTAGAGATAAGGCAATAAGAATTTCACTGGTGTTATACGTAGGTCTCCAGAACTACGTATACATAATTTATTTTTCATTTTATGGCTCTGTTCGAAATTTAATATATTGAATTTTCTATCATTCTGAACAAAAATTTCGAAAATTATCTCAGCTATTAGTAGAGATAAAGCGATAAAAATTTCACTGGTGTTATACGTAGGTCTCCAGAACTACGTATGCATAATTTATTTTTCATTTTATGGCTCTGTTCGAAATTTAATATATTGAATTTTCTATCACTCTGAACAAAAATTTCGAAAATTATCTCAGCTATTAGTAGAGATAAAGCAATAAAAATTTTACTGGTGTTATACGTAGGTCTCCAGAACTACGTATGCATAATTTATTTTTCATTTTATGGCTCTGTTCGAAATTTAATATATTGAATTTTCTATCACTCTGAACAAAAATTTCGAAAATTATCTCAGCTATTAGTAGAGTTAAGGCAATAAAAATTTTACTGGTATTATACGTAGGTCTCCAGAACTACGTATACATAATTTATTTTTCATTTTATGGCTCTGTTCGAAATTTAATATATTGAATTTTCTATCACTCTGAACAAAAATTTTGAAAATTATCTCAGCTATTAGTAGAGATAAAGCAATAAAAATTTTACTGGTGTTATACGTAGGTCTCCAGAACTACGTATACATAATTTATTATTCATTTTATGGCTCTGTTCGAAATTTAATATATTGAATTTTCTATCACTCTGAACAAAAATTTCGAAAATTATCTCAGCTATTAGTAGAGATAAAGCGATAAAAATTTCACTGGTGTTATACGTAGGTCTCCAGAACTACGTATGCATAATTTATTTTTCATTTTATGGCTCTGTTCGAAATTTAATATATTGAATTTTCTATCACTCTGAACAAAAATTTCGAAAATTATCTCAGCTATTAGTAGAGATAAGGCAATAAGAATTTCACTGGTGTTATACGTAGGTCTCCAGAACTACGTATACATAATTTATTTTTCATTTTATGGCTCTGTTCGAAATTTAATATATTGAATTTTCTATCATTCTGAACAAAAATTTCGAAAATTATCTCAGCTATTAGTAGAGATAAAGCGATAAAAATTTCACTGGTGTTATACGTAGGTCTCCAGAACTACGTATGCATAATTTATTTTTCATTTTATGGCTCTGTTCGAAATTTAATATATTGAATTTTCTATCACTCTGAACAAAAATTTCGAAAATTATCTCAGCTATTAGTAGAGATAAAGCAATAAAAATTTTACTGGTGTTATACGTAGGTCTCCAGAACTACGTATGCATAATTTATTTTTCATTTTATGGCTCTGTTCGAAATTTAATATATTGAATTTTCTATCACTCTGAACAAAAATTTCGAAAATTATCTCAGCTATTAGTAGAGTTAAGGCAATAAAAATTTTACTGGTGTTATACGTAGGTCTCCAGAACTACGTATACATAATTTATTTTTCATTTTATGGCTCTGTTCGAAATTTAATATATTGAATTTTCTATCACTCTGAACAAAAATTTTGAAAATTATCTCAGCTATTAGTAGAGATAAAGCAATAAAAATTTTACTGGTGTTATACGTAGGTCTCCAGAACTACGTATACATAATTTATTATTCATTTTATGGCTCTGTTCGAAATTTAATATATTGAATTTTCTATCACTCTGAACAAAAATTTCGAAAATTATCTAAGCTATTAGTAGAGATAAAGCGATAAAAATTTCACTGGTGTTATACGTAGGTCTCCAGAACTACGTATGCATAATTTATTTTTCATTTTATGGCTCTGTTCGAAATTAAATATATTGAATTTTCTATAACTCTGAACAAAAATTTCGAAAATTATCTCAGCTATTAGTAGAGATAAAGCGATTAAAATTTTACTGGTGTTATACGTAGGTCTCCAGAACTACGTATGGATAATTTATTTTTCATTTTATGGCTCTGTTCGAAATTTAATATATTGAATTTTCTATCACTCTGAACAAAAATTTTGAAAATTATCTCAGCTATTAGTAGAGATAAAGCAATAAAAATTTTACTGGTGTTATACGTAGGAGTCCAGAACTACGTATGCATAATTTATTTTTCATTTTATGGCTCTGTTCGAAATTTAATATATTGAATTTTCTATCACTCTGAACAAAAATTTCGAAAATTATCTCAGCTATTAGTAGAGATAAAGCGATAAAAATTTAACTGGTGTTATACGTAGGTCTCCAGAACTACGTATGCATAATTTATTTTTCATTTTATGGCTCTGTTCGAAATTTAATATATTGAATTTTCTATCACTCTGAACAAAAATTTCGAAAATTATCTCAGCTATTAGTAGAGATAAGGCAATAAAAATTTCACTGGTGTTATACGTAGGTCTCCAGAACTACGTATACATAATTTATTTTTCATTTTATGGCTCTGTTCGAAATTTAATATATTGAATTTTCTATCACTCTGAACAAAAATTTCGAAAATTATCTCAGCTATTAGTAGAGATAAAGCGATAAAAATTTTACTGGTGTTATACGTAGGTCTCCAGAACTACGTATGCATAATTTATTTTTCATTTTATGGCTCTGTTCGAAATTTAATATATTGAATTTTCTATCACTCTGAACAAAAATTTCGAAAATTATCTCAGCTATTAGTAGAGATAAAGCGATAAAAATTTTACTGGTGTTATACGTAGGTCTCCAGAACTACGTATGCATAATTTATTTTTCATTTTATGGCTCTGTTCGAAATTTAATATATTGAATTTTCTATCACTCTGAACAAAAATTTTGAAAATTATCTCAGCTATTAGTAGAGATAAAGCGATAAAAATTTTACTGGTGTTATACGTAGGTCTCCAGAACTACGTATGCATAATTTATTTTTCATTTTATGGCTCTGTTCGAAATTTAATATATTGAATTTTCTATCACTCTGAACAAAAATTTTGAAAATTAACTCAGCTATTAGTAGAGATAAAGCAATAAAAATTTTACTGGTGTTATACGTAGGTCTCCAGAACTACGTATGCATAATTTATTTTTCATTTTATGGCTCTGTTCGAAATTTAATATATTGAATTTTCTATCACTCTGAACAAAAATTTTGAAAATTATCTCAGCTATTAGTAGAGATAAAGCAATAAAAATTTTACTGGTATTATACGTAGGTCTCCAGAACTACGTATGCATAATTTATTTTTCATTTTATGGCTCTGTTCGAAATTTAATATATTGAATTTTCTATCACTCTGAACAAAAATTTCGAAAATTATCTCAGCTATTAGTAGAGATAAAGCGATAAAAATTTCACTGGTGTTATACGTAGGTCTCCAGAACTACGTATGCATAATTTATTTTTCATTTTATGGCTCTGTTCGAAATTTAATATATTGAATTTTCTATCACTCTGAACAAAAATTTTGAAAATTATCTCAGCTATTAGTAGAGATAAAGCAATAAAAATTTTACTGGTGTTATACGTAAGTCTCCAGAACTACGTATACATAATTTATTTTTCATTTTATGGCTCTGTTCGAAATTTAATATATTGAATTTTCTATCACTCTGAACAAAAATTTCGAAAATTATCTCAGCTATTAGTAGAGATAAAGCGATAAAAATTTTACTGGTGTTATACGTAGGTCTCCAGAACTACGTATGCATAATTTACTTTTCATTTTATGGCTCTGTTCGAAATTTAATATATTGAATTTTCTATCACTCTGAACAAAAATTTCGAAAATTATCTCAGCTATTAGTAGAGATAAGGCAATAAAAATTTTACTGGTGTTATACGTAGGTCTCCAGAACTACGTATACATAATTTATTTTTCATTTTATGGCTCTGTTCGAAATTTAATATATTGAATTTTCTATCACTCTGAACAAAAATTTTGAAAATTATCTCAGCTATTAGTAGAGATAAAGCAATAAAAATTTTACTGGTGTTATACGTAGGTCTCCAGAACTACGTATACATAATTTATTTTTCATTTTATGGCTCTGTTCGAAATTTAATATATTGAATTTTCTATCATTATGAACAAAAATTTCGAAAATTATCTCAGCTATTAGTAGAGATAAAGCGATAAAAATTTTACTGGTGTTATACGTAGGTCTCCAGAACTACGTATACATAATTTATTTTTTATTTTATGCCTCTGTTCGAAATTTAATATATTGAATTTTCTATCACTCTGAACAAAAATTTCGAAAATTATCTCAGCTATTAGTAGAGATAAAGCGATAAAAATTTCACTGGTGTTATACGTAGGTCTCCAGAACTACGTATGCATAATTTATTTTTCATTTCATGGCTCTGTTCGAAATTTAATATATTGAATTTTCTATCACTCTGAACAAAAATTTTGAAAATTATCTCAGCTATTAGTAGAGATAAAGCAATAAAAATTTTACTGGTGTTATACGTAGGTCTCCAGAACTACGTATACATAATTTATTTTTCATTTTATGGCTCTGTTCGAAATTTAATATATTGAATTTTCTATCACTCTGAACAAAAATTTTGAAAATTATCTCAGCTATTAGTAGAGATAAAGCAATAAAAATTTTACTGGTGTTATACGTAGGTCTCCAGAACTACGTATGCATAATTTATTTTTCATTTTATGGCTCTGTTCAAAATTTAATATATTGAATTTTCTATCACTCTGAACAAAAATTTCGAAAATTATCTCAGCTATTAGTAGAGATAAGGCAATAAAAATTTCACTGGTGTTATACGTAGGTCTCCAGAACTACGTATACATAATTTATTTTTTATTTTATGGCTCTGTTCGAAATTTAATATATTGAATTTTCTATCACTCTGAACAAAAATTTCGAAAATTATCTCAGCTATTAGTAGAGATAAAGCGATAAAAATTTTACTGGTGTTATACGTAGGTCTCCAGAACTACGTATGCATAATTTATTTTTCATTTTATGGCTCTGTTCGAAATTTAATATATTGAATTTTCTATCACTCTGAACAAAAATTTCGAAAATTATCTCAGCTATTAGTAGAGATAAAGCAATAAAAATTTTACTGGTGTTATACGTAGGTCTCCAGAACTACGTATGCATAATTTATTTTTCATTTTATGGCTCTGTTCGAAATTTAATATATTGAATTTTCTATCACTCTGAACAAAAATTTCGAAAATTATCTCAGCTATTAGTAGAGTTAAGGCAATAAAAATTTTACTGGTGTTATACGTAGGTCTCCAGAACTACGTATACATAATTTATTTTTCATTTTATGGCTCTGTTCGAAATTTAATATATTGAATTTTCTATCACTCTGAACAAAAATTTTGAAAATTATCTCAGCTATTAGTAGAGATAAAGCAATAAAAATTTTACTGGTGTTATACGTAGGTCTCCAGAACTACGTATACATAATTTATTATTCATTTTATGGCTCTGTTCGAAATTTAATATATTGAATTTTCTATCACTCTGAACAAAAATTTCGAAAATTATCTCAGCTATTAGTAGAGATAAAGCGATAAAAATTTCACTGGTGTTATACGTAGGTCTCCAGAACTACGTATGCATAATTTATTTTTCATTTTATGGCTCTGTTCGAAATTTAATATATTGAATTTTCTATCACTCTGAACAAAAATTTCGAAAATTATCTCAGCTATTAGTAGAGATAAGGCAATAAGAATTTCACTGGTGTTATACGTAGGTCTCCAGAACTACGTATACATAATTTATTTTTCATTTTATGGCTCTGTTCGAAATTTAATATATTGAATTTTCTATCATTCTGAACAAAAATTTCGAAAATTATCTCAGCTATTAGTAGAGTTAAGGCAATAAAAATTTTACTGGTGTTATACGTAGGTCTCCAGAACTACGTATACATAATTTATTTTTCATTTTATGGCTCTGTTCGAAATTTAATATATTGAATTTTCTATCACTCTGAACAAAAATTTTGAAAATTATCTCAGCTATTAGTAGAGATAAAGCAATAAAAATTTTACTGGTGTTATACGTAGGTCTCCAGAACTACGTATACATAATTTATTTTTCATTTTATGGCTCTGTTCGAAATTTAATATATTGAATTTTCTATCACTCTGAACAAAAATTTCGAAAATTATCTCAGCTATTAGTAGAGATAAAGCGATAAAAATTTCACTGGTGTTATACGTAGGTCTCCAGAACTACGTATGCATAATTTATTTTTCATTTTATGGCTCTGTTCGAAATTTAATATATTGAATTTTCTATCACTCTGAACAAAAATTTCGAAAATTATCTCAGCTATTAGTAGAGATAAGGCAATAAGAATTTCACTGGTGTTATACGTAGGTCTCCAGAACTACGTATACATAATTTATTTTTCATTTTATGGCTCTGTTCGAAATTTAATATATTGAATTTTCTATCATTCTGAACAAAAATTTCGAAAATTATCTCAGCTATTAGTAGAGATAAAGCGATAAAAATTTCACTGGTGTTATACGTAGGTCTCCAGAACTACGTATGCATAATTTATTTTTCATTTTATGGCTCTGTTCGAAATTTAATATATTGAATTTTCTATCACTCTGAACAAAAATTTCGAAAATTATCTCAGCTATTAGTAGAGATAAAGCAATAAAAATTTTACTGGTGTTATACGTAGGTCTCCAGAACTACGTATGCATAATTTATTTTTCATTTTATGGCTCTGTTCGAAATTTAATATATTGAATTTTCTATCACTCTGAACAAAAATTTCGAAAATTATCTCAGCTATTAGTAGAGTTAAGGCAATAAAAATTTTACTGGTGTTATACGTAGGTCTCCAGAACTACGTATACATAATTTATTTTTCATTTTATGGCTCTGTTCGAAATTTAATATATTGAATTTTCTATCACTCTGAACAAAAATTTTGAAAATTATCTCAGCTATTAGTAGAGATAAAGCAATAAAAATTTTACTGGTGTTATACGTAGGTCTCCAGAACTACGTATACATAATTTATTATTCATTTTATGGCTCTGTTCGAAATTTAATATATTGAATTTTCTATCACTCTGAACAAAAATTTCGAAAATTATCTCAGCTATTAGTAGAGATAAAGCGATAAAAATTTCACTGGTGTTATACGTAGGTCTCCAGAACTACGTATGCATAATTTATTTTTCATTTTATGGCTCTGTTCGAAATTTAATATATTGAATTTTCTATCACTCTGAACAAAAATTTCGAAAATTATCTCAGCTATTAGTAGAGATAAGGCAATAAGAATTTCACTGGTGTTATACGTAGGTCTCCAGAACTACGTATACATAATTTATTTTTCATTTTATGGCTCTGTTCGAAATTTAATATATTGAATTTTCTATCATTCTGAACAAAAATTTCGAAAATTATCTCAGCTATTAGTAGAGATAAAGCGATAAAAATTTCACTGGTGTTATACGTAGGTCTCCAGAACTACGTATGCATAATTTATTTTTCATTTTATGGCTCTGTTCGAAATTTAATATATTGAATTTTCTATCACTCTGAACAAAAATTTCGAAAATTATCTCAGCTATTAGTAGAGATAAAGCAATAAAAATTTTACTGGTGTTATACGTAGGTCTCCAGAACTACGTATGCATAATTTATTTTTCATTTTATGGCTCTGTTCGAAATTTAATATATTGAATTTTCTATCACTCTGAACAAAAATTTCGAAAATTATCTCAGCTATTAGTAGAGTTAAGGCAATAAAAATTTTACTGGTGTTATACGTAGGTCTCCAGAACTACGTATACATAATTTATTTTTCATTTTATGGCTCTGTTCGAAATTTAATATATTGAATTTTCTATCACTCTGAACAAAAATTTTGAAAATTATCTCAGCTATTAGTAGAGATAAAGCAATAAAAATTTTACTGGTGTTATACGTAGGAGTCCAGAACTACGTATGCATAATTTATTTTTCATTTTATGGCTCTGTTCGAAATTTAATATATTGAATTTTCTATCACTCTGAACAAAAATTTCGAAAATTATCTCAGCTATTAGTAGAGATAAAGCGATAAAAATTTAACTGGTGTTATACGTAGGTCTCCAGAACTACGTATGCATAATTTATTTTTCATTTTATGGCTCTGTTCGAAATTTAATATATTGAATTTTCTATCACTCTGAACAAAAATTTCGAAAATTATCTCAGCTATTAGTAGAGATAAGGCAATAAAAATTTCACTGGTGTTATACGTAGGTCTCCAGAACTACGTATACATAATTTATTTTTCATTTTATGGCTCTGTTCGAAATTTAATATATTGAATTTTCTATCACTCTGAACAAAAATTTCGAAAATTATCTCAGCTATTAGTAGAGATAAAGCGATAAAAATTTTACTGGTGTTATACGTAGGTCTCCAGAACTACGTATGCATAATTTATTTTTCATTTTATGGCTCTGTTCGAAATTTAATATATTGAATTTTCTATCACTCTGAACAAAAATTTCGAAAATTATCTCAGCTATTAGTAGAGATAAAGCGATAAAAATTTTACTGGTGTTATACGTAGGTCTCCAGAACTACGTATGCATAATTTATTTTTCATTTTATGGCTCTGTTCGAAATTTAATATATTGAATTTTCTATCACTCTGAACAAAAATTTTGAAAATTAACTCAGCTATTAGTAGAGATAAAGCAATAAAAATTTTACTGGTGTTATACGTAGGTCTCCAGAACTACGTATGCATAATTTATTTTTCATTTTATGGCTCTGTTCGAAATTTAATATATTGAATTTTCTATCACTCTGAACAAAAATTTTGAAAATTATCTCAGCTATTAGTAGAGATAAAGCAATAAAAATTTTACTGGTATTATACGTAGGTCTCCAGAACTACGTATGCATAATTTATTTTTCATTTTATGGCTCTGTTCGAAATTTAATATATTGAATTTTCTATCACTCTGAACAAAAATTTCGAAAATTATCTCAGCTATTAGTAGAGATAAAGCGATAAAAATTTCACTGGTGTTATACGTAGGTCTCCAGAACTACGTATGCATAATTTATTTTTCATTTTATGGCTCTGTTCGAAATTTAATATATTGAATTTTCTATCATTATGAACAAAAATTTCGAAAATTATCTCAGCTATTAGTAGAGATAAAGCGATAAAAATTTTACTGGTGTTATACGTAGGTCTCCAGAACTACGTATACATAATTTATTTTTTATTTTATGCCTCTGTTCGAAATTTAATATATTGAATTTTCTATCACTCTGAACAAAAATTTCGAAAATTATCTCAGCTATTAGTAGAGATAAAGCGATAAAAATTTCACTGGTGTTATACGTAGGTCTCCAGAACTACGTATGCATAATTTATTTTTCATTTCATGGCTCTGTTCGAAATTTAATATATTGAATTTTCTATCACTCTGAACAAAAATTTTGAAAATTATCTCAGCTATTAGTAGAGATAAAGCAATAAAAATTTTACTGGTGTTATACGTAGGTCTCCAGAACTACGTATACATAATTTATTTTTCATTTTATGGCTCTGTTCGAAATTTAATATATTGAATTTTCTATCACTCTGAACAAAAATTTTGAAAATTATCTCAGCTATTAGTAGAGATAAAGCAATAAAAATTTTACTGGTGTTATACGTAGGTCTCCAGAACTACGTATGCATAATTTATTTTTCATTTTATGGCTCTGTTCAAAATTTAATATATTGAATTTTCTATCACTCTGAACAAAAATTTTAAAAATTATCTCAGCTATTAGTAGAGATAAAGCGATAAAAATTTCACTGGTGTTATACGTAGGTCTCCAGAACTACGTATGCATAATTTATTTTTCATTTCATGGCTCTGTTCGAAATTTAATATATTGAATTTTCTATCACTCTGAACAAAAATTTTGAAAATTATCTCAGCTATTAGTAGAGATAAAGCAATAAAAATTTTACTGGTGTTATACGTAGGTCTCCAGAACTACGTATGCATAATTTATTTTTCATTTTATGGCTCTGTTCAAAATTTAATATATTGAATTTTCTATCACTCTGAACAAAAATTTTGAAAATTATCTCAGCTATTAGTAGAGATAAAGCAATAAAAATTTTACTGGTGTTATACGTAGGTCTCCAGAACTACGTATACATAATTTATTTTTCATTTTATGGCTCTGTTCGAAATTTAATATATTGAATTTTCTATCATTATGAACAAAAATTTCGAAAATTATCTCAGCTATTAGTAGAGATAAAGCGATAAAAATTTTACTGGTGTTATACGTAGGTCTCCAGAACTACGTATACATAATTTATTTTTTATTTTATGCCTCTGTTCGAAATTTAATATATTGAATTTTCTATCACTCTGAACAAAAATTTCGAAAATTATCTCAGCTATTAGTAGAGATAAAGCGATAAAAATTTCACTGGTGTTATACGTAGGTCTCCAGAACTACGTATGCATAATTTATTTTTCATTTCATGGCTCTGTTCGAAATTTAATATATTGAATTTTCTATCACTCTGAACAAAAATTTTGAAAATTATCTCAGCTATTAGTAGAGATAAAGCAATAAAAATTTTACTGGTGTTATACGTAGGTCTCCAGAACTACGTATACATAATTTATTTTTCATTTTATGGCTCTGTTCGAAATTTAATATATTGAATTTTCTATCACTCTGAACAAAAATTTTGAAAATTATCTCAGCTATTAGTAGAGATAAAGCAATAAAAATTTTACTGGTGTTATACGTAGGTCTCCAGAACTACGTATGCATAATTTATTTTTCATTTTATGGCTCTGTTCAAAATTTAATATATTGAATTTTCTATCACTCTGAACAAAAATTTCGAAAATTATCTCAGCTATTAGTAGAGATAAGGCAATAAAAATTTCACTGGTGTTATACGTAGGTCTCCAGAACTACGTATACATAATTTATTTTTTATTTTATGGCTCTGTTCGAAATTTAATATATTGAATTTTCTATCACTCTGAACAAAAATTTCGAAAATTATCTCAGCTATTAGTAGAGATAAAGCGATAAAAATTTTACTGGTGTTATACGTAGGTCTCCAGAACTACGTATGCATAATTTATTTTTCATTTTATGGCTCTGTTCGAAATTTAATATATTGAATTTTCTATCACTCTGAACAAAAATTTTGAAAATTATCTCAGCTATTAGTAGAGATAAAGCAATAAAAATTTTACTGGTGTTATACGTAGGTCTCCAGAACTACGTATACATAATTTATTTTTCATTTTATGGCTCTGTTCGAAATTTAATATATTGAATTTTCTATCACTCTGAACAAAAATTTTGAAAATTATCTCAGCTATTAGTAGAGATAAAGCAATAAAAATTTTACTGGTGTTATACGTAGGTCTCCAGAACTACGTATGCATAATTTATTTTCCATTTTATGGCTCTGTTCGAAATTTAATATATTGAATTTTCTATCACTCTGAACAAAAATTTCGAAAATTATCTCAGCTATTAGTAGAGATAAAGCGATAAAAATTTTACTGGTGTTATACGTAGGTCTCCAGAACTACGTATGCATAATTTATTTTTCATTTTATGGATCTGTTCGAAATTTAATATATTGAATTTTCTATCACTCTGAACAAAAATTTCGAAAATTATCTCAGCTATTAGTAGAGATAAAGCTTTAAAAATTTTACTGGTGTTATACGTAGGTCTCCAGAACTACGTATGCATAATTTATTTTTCATTTTATGGCTCTGTTCGAAATTTAATATATTGAATTTTCTATCACTCTGAACAAAAATTTCGAAAATTATCTCAGCTATTAGTAGAGATAAAGCGATAAAAATTTTTACTGGTGTTATACGTAGGTCTCCAGAACTACGTATGCATAATTTATTTTTCATTTTATGGCTCTGTTCGAAATTTAATATATTGAATTTTCTATCACTCTGAACAAAAATTTTGAAAATTATCTCAGCTATTAGTAGAGATAAAGCAATAAAAATTTTACTGGTGTTATACGTAGGTCTCCAGAACTACGTATACATAATTTATTTTTCATTTTATGGCTCTGTTCGAAATTTAATATATTGAATTTTCTATCACTCTGAACAAAAATTTTGAAAATTATCTCAGCTATTAGTAGAGATAAAGCAATAAAAATTTTACTGGTGTTATACGTAGGTCTCCAGAACTACGTATGCATAATTTATTTTTCATTTTATGCCTCTGTTCGAAATTTAATATATTGAATTTTCTATCACTCTGAACAAAAATTTCGAAAATTATCTCAGCTATTAGTAGAGATAAAGCGATAAAAATTTTACTGGTGTTATACGTAGGTCTTCAGAACTACTAATTTTATGGCTCTGTTCGAAATTTAATATATTGAATTTTCTATCACTCTGAACAAAAATTTCGAAAATTATCTCAGCTATTAGTAGAGATAAAGCGATAAAAATTTCACTGGTGTTATACGTAGGTCTTCAGAACTACGTATGCATAATTTATTTTTCATTTTATGGTTCTGTTCGAAATTTAATATATTGAATTTTCTATCACTCTGAACAAAAATTTCGAAAATTATCTCAGCTATTAGTAGAGATAAAGCGATAAAAATTTTTACTGGTGTTATACGTAGGTCTCCAGAACTACGTATGCATAATTTATTTTTCATTTTATGGCTCTGTTCGAAATTTAATATATTGAATTTTCTATCACTCTGAACAAAAATTTTGAAAATTATCTCAGCTATTAGTAGAGATAAAGCAATAAAAATTTTACTGGTGTTATACGTAGGTCTCCAGAACTACGTATGCATAATTTATTTTTCATTTTATGCCTCTGTTCGAAATTTAATATATTGAATTTTCTATCACTCTGAACAAAAATTTCGAAAATTATCTCAGCTATTAGTAGAGATAAAGCGATAAAAATTTTACTGGTGTTATACGTAGGTCTCCAGAACTACGTATACATAATTTATTTTTCATTTTATGGCTCTGTTCGAAATTTAATATATTGAATTTTCTATCACTCTGAACAAAAATTTCGAAAATTATCTCAGCTATTAGTAGAGATAAAGCGATAAAAATTTTACTGGTGTTATACGTAGGTCTCCAGAACTACGTATACATAATTTATTTTTCATTTTATGGCTCTGTTCGAAATTTAATATATTGAATTTTCTATCACTCTGAACAAAAATTTCGAAAATTATCTCAGCTATTAGTAGAGATAAAGCGATAAAAATTTCACTGGTGTTATACGTAGGTCTCCAGAACTACGTATGCATAATTTATTTTTCATTTTATGGCTCTGTTCGAAATTTAATACATTGAATTTTCTATCACTCTGAACAAAAATTTTGAAAATTATCTCAGCTATTAGTAGAGATAAAGCAATAAAAATTTTACTGGTGTTATACGTAGGTCTCCAGAACTACGTATACATAATTTATTTTTCATTTTATGGCTCTGTTCGAAATTTAATATATTGAATTTTCTATCACTCTGAACAAAAATTTCGAAAATTATCTCAGCTATTAGTAGAGATAAAGCGATAAAAATTTCACTGGTGTTATACGTAGGTCTTCAGAACTACGTATGCATAATTTATTTTTCATTTTATGGTTCTGTTCGAAATTTAATATATTGAATTTTCTATCACTCTGAACAAAAATTTTGAAAATTATCTCAGCTATTAGTAGAGATAAAGCAATAAAAATTTTACTGGTGTTATACGTAGGTCTCCAGAACTACGTATACATAATTTATTTTTCATTTTATGGCTCTGTTCGAAATTTAATATATTGAATTTTCTATCACTCTGAACAAAAATTTCGAAAATTATCTCAGCTATTAGTAGAGATAAAGCGATAAAAATTTTACTGGTGTTATACGTAGGTCTCCAGAACTACGTATGCATAATTTATTTTTCATTTTATGGCTCTGTTCGAAATTTAATATATTGAATTTTCTATCACTCTGAACAAAAATTTCGAAAATTATCTCAGCTATTAGTAGAGATAAGGCAATAAGAATTTCACTGGTGTTATACGTAGGTCTCCAGAACTACGTATGCATAATTTATTTTTCATTTTATGGCTCTGTTCGAAATTTAATATATTGAATTTTCTATCACTCTGAACAAAAATTTCGAAAATTATCTCAGCTATTAGTAGAGATAAGGCAATAAAAATTTTACTGGTGTTATACGTAGGTCTCCAGAACTACGTATGCATAATTTATTTTTCATTTTATGGCTCTGTTCGAAATTTAATATATTGAATTTTCTATCACTCTGAACAAAAATTTTGAAAATTATCTCAGCTATTAGTAGAGATAAAGCAATAAAAATTTTACTGGTGTTATACGTAGGTCTCCAGAACTACGTATACATAATTTATTTTTCATTTTATGGCTCTGTTCGAAATTTAATATATTGAATTTTCTATCACTCTGAACAAAAATTTCGAAAATTATCTCAGCTATTAGTAGAGATAAAGCGATAAAAATTTCACTGGTGTTATACGTAGGTCTCCAGAACTACGTATGCATAATTTATTTTTCATTTTATGGCTCTGTTCGAAATTTAATATATTGAATTTTCTATCACTCTGAACAAAAATTTTGAAAATTATCTCAGCTATTAGTAGAGATAAAGCAATAAAAATTTTACTGGTGTTATACGTAGGTCTCCAGAACTACGTATACATAATTTATTTTTCATTTTATGGCTCTGTTCGAAATTTAATATATTGAATTTTCTATCACTCTGAACAAAAATTTCGAAAATTATCTCAGCTATTAGTAGAGATAAAGCGATAAAAATTTTACTGGTGTTATACGTAGGTCTCCAGAACTACGTATACATAATTTATTTTTCATTTTATGGCTCTGTTCGAAATTTAATATATTGAATTTTCTATCACTCTGAACAAAAATTTCGAAAATTATCTCAGCTATTAGTAGAGATAAAGCGATAAAAATCTCACTGGTGTTATACGTAGGTCTCCAGAACTACGTATGCATAATTTATTTTTCATTTTATGGCTCTGTTCGAAATTTAATATATTGAATTTTCTATCACTCTGAACAAAAATTTCGAAAATTATCTCAGCTATTAGTAGAGATAAAGCAATAAAAATTTTACTGGTGTTATACGTAGGTCTCCAGAACTACGTATGCATAATTTATTTTTCATTTTATGGCTCTGTTCGAAATTTAATATATTGAATTTTCTATCACTCTGAACAAAAATTTCGAAAATTATCTCAGCTATTAGTAGAGATAAGGCAATAAAAATTTTACTGGTGTTATACGTAGGTCTCCAGAACTACGTATGCATAATTTATTTTTCATTTTATGGCTCTGTTCGAAATTTAATATATTGAATTTTCTATCACTCTGAACAAAAATTTCGAAAATTATCTCAGCTATTAGTAGAGATAAAGCGATAAAAATTTTACTGGTGTTATACGTAGGTCTCCAGAACTACGTATGCATAATTTATTTTTCATTTTATGGCTCTGTTCGAAATTTAATATATTGAATTTTCTATCACTCTGAACAAAAATTTTGAAAATTATCTCAGCTATTAGTAGAGATAAAGCAATAAAAATTTTACTGGTGTTATACGTAGGTCTCCAGAACTACGTATGCATAATTTATTTTTCATTTTATGGCTCTGTTCGAAATTTAATATATTGAATTTTCTATCACTCTGAACAAAAATTTTGAAAATTATCTCAGCTATTAGTAGAGATAAAGCAATAAAAATTTTACTGTTGTTATACGTAGGTCTCCAGAACTACGTATACATAATTTATTTTTCATTTTATGGCTCTGTTCGAAATTTAATATATTGAATTTTCTATCACTCTGAACAAAAATTTCGAAAATTATCTCAGCTATTAGTAGAGATAAAGCGATAAAAATTTCACTGGTGTTATACGTAGGTCTCCAGAACTACGTATGCATAATTTATTTTTCATTTTATGGCTCTGTTCGAAATTTAATATATTGAATTTTCTATCACTCTGAACAAAAATTTTGAAAATTATCTCAGCTATTAGTAGAGATAAAGCAATAAAAATTTTACTGGTGTTATACGTAGGTCTCCAGAACTACGTATACATAATTTATTTTTCATTTTATGGCTCTGTTCGAAATTTAATATATTGAATTTTCTATCACTCTGAACAAAAATTTCGAAAATTATCTCAGCTATTAGTAGAGATAAAGCGATAAAAATTTTACTGGTGTTATACGTAGGTCTCCAGAACTACGTATACATAATTTATTTTTCATTTTATGGCTCTGTTCGAAATTTAATATATTGAATTTTCTATCACTCTGAACAAAAATTTCGAAAATTATCTCAGCTATTAGTAGAGATAAGGCAATAAGAATTTCACTGGTGTTATACGTAGGTCTCCAGAACTACGTATACATAATTTATTTTTCATTTTATGGCTCTGTTCGAAATTTAATATATTGAATTTTCTATCATTCTGAACAAAAATTTCGAAAATTATCTCAGCTATTAGTAGAGATAAAGCGATAAAAATCTCACTGGTGTTATACGTAGGTCTCCAGAACTACGTATGCATAATTTATTTTTCATTTTATGGCTCTGTTCGAAATTTAATATATTGAATTTTCTATCACTCTGAACAAAAATTTCGAAAATTATCTCAGCTATTAGTAGAGATAAAGCAATAAAAATCTTACTGGTGTTATACGTAGGTCTCCAGAACTACGTATGCATAATTTATTTTTCATTTTATGGCTCTGTTCGAAATTTAATATATTGAATTTTCTATCACTCTGAACAAAAATTTTGAAAATTATCTCAGCTATTAGTAGAGATAAAGCAATAAAAATTTTACTGGTGTTATACGTAGGTCTCCAGAACTACGTATACATAATTTATTTTTCATTTTATGGCTCTGTTCGAAATTTAATATATTGAATTTTCTATCACTCTGAACAAAAATTTCGAAAATTATCTCAGCTATTAGTAGAGATAAAGCGATAAAAATTTTACTGGTGTTATACGTAGGTCTCCAGAACTACGTATGCATAATTTATTTTTCATTTTATGGCTCTGTTCGAAATTTAATATATTGAATTTTCTATCACTCTGAACAAAAATTTTGAAAATTATCTCAGCTATTAGTAGAGATAAAGCAATAAAAATTTTACTGGTGTTATACGTAGGTCTCCAGAACTACGTATACATAATTTATTTTTCATTTTATGGCTCTGTTCGAAATTTAATATATTGAATTTTCTATCACTCTGAACAAAAATTTCGAAAATTATCTCAGCTATTAGTAGAGATAAGGCAATAAAAATTTCACTGGTGTTATACGTAGGTCTCCAGAACTACGTATACATAATTTATTTTTCATTTTATGGCTCTGTTCGAAATTTAATATATTGAATTTTCTATCACTCTGAACAAAAATTTCGAAAATTATCTCAGCTATTAGTAGAGATAAAGCGATAAAAATTTTACTGGTGTTATACGTAGGTCTCCAGAACTACGTATGCATAATTTATTTTTCATTTTATGGCTCTGTTCGAAATTTAATATATTGAATTTTCTATCACTCTGAACAAAAATTTCGAAAATTATCTCAGCTATTAGTAGAGATAAGGCAATAAAAATTTCACTGGTGTTATACGTAGGTCTCCAAAACTACGTATACATAATTTATTTTTCATTTTATGGCTCTGTTCGAAATTTAATATATTGAATTTTCTATCACTCTGAACAAAAATTTCGAAAATTATCTCAGCTATTAGTAGAGATAAAGCAATAAAAATTTTACTGGTGTTATACGTAGGTCTCCAGCACTACGTATACATAATTTATTTTTCATTTTATGGCTCTGTTCGAAATTTAATATATTGAATTTTCTATCACTCTGAACAAAAATTTCGAAAATTATCTCAGCTATTAGTAGAGATAAAGCGATAAAAATTTTACTGGTGTTATAGGTAGGTCTCCAGAACCACGTATGCATAATTTATTTTTCATTTTATGGCTCTGTTCGAAATTTAATATATTGAATTTTCTATCACTCTGAACAAAAATTTCGAAAATTATCTCAGCTATTAGTAGAGATAAGGCAATAAAAATTTCACTGGTGTTATACGTAGGTCTCCAGAACTACGTATACATAATTTATTTTTCATTTTATGGCTCTGTTCGAAATTTAATATATTGAACTTTCTATCACTCTGAACAAAAATTTCGAAAATTATCTCAGCTATTAGTAGAGATAAAGCAATAAAAATTTTACTGGTGTTATACATAGGTCTCCAGAACTACGTATACATAATTTATTTTTCATTTTATGGCTCTGTTCGAAATTTAATATATTGAATTTTCTATCACTCTGAACAAAAATTTCGAAAATTATCTCAGCTATTAGTAGAGATAAAGCGATAAAAATTTTACTGGTGTTATACGTAGGTCTCCAGAACTACGTATGCATAATTTATTTTTCATTTTATGGCTCTGTTCGAAATTTAATATATTGAATTTTCTATCACTCTGAACAAAAATTTCGAAAATTATCTCAGCTATTAGTAGAGATAAGGCAATAAAAATTTCACTGGTGTTATACGTAGGTCTCCAGAACTACGTATACATAATTTATTTTTCATTTTATGGCTCTGTTCGAAATTTAATATAATGAATTTTCTATCACTCTGAACAAAAATTTCGAAAATTATCTCAGCTATTAGTAGAGAAAAGGCGATAAAAATTTTACTGGTGTTATACGTAGGTCTCCAGAACGACGTATACATAATTTATTTTTCATTTTATGGCTCTGTTCGAAATTTAATATATTGAATTTTCTATCACTCTGAACAAAATTTCGAAAATTATCTCAGCTATTAGTAGAGATAAAGCGATAAAAATTTCACTGGTGTTATACGTAGGTCTCCAGAACTACGTATGCATAATTTATTTTTCATTTTATGGCTCTGTTCGAAATTTAATATATTGAATTTTCTATCACTCTGAACAAAAATTTTGAAAATTATCTCAGCTATTAGTAGAGATAAAGCAATAAAAATTATACTGGTGTTATACATAGGTCTCCAGAACTACGTATACATAATTTATTTTTCATTTTATGGCTCTGTTCGAAATTTAATATATTGATTTTTCTATCACTCTGAACAAAAATTTCGAAAATTATCTCAGCTATTAGTAGAGATAAAGCGATAAAAATTTTACTGGTGTTATACGTAGGTCTCCAGAACTACGTATGCATAATTTATTTTTCATTTTATGGCTCTGTTCGAAATTTAATATATTGAATTTTCTATCACTCTGAACAAAAATTTCGAAAATTATCTCAGCTATTAGTAGAGATAAGGCAATAAAAATTTCACCCGTGTTATACGTAGGTCTCCAGAACTACGTATACATAATTTATTTTTCATTTTTGGCTCTGTTCGAAATTTAATATATTGAATTTTCTATCACTCTGAACAAAAATTTCGAAAATTATCTCAGCTATTAGTAGAGATAAAGCGATAAAATTTCACTGGTGTTATACGTAGGTCTCCAGAACTACGTATGCATATATTATTTTTCATTTTATGGCTCTGTTCGAAATTTAATATATTGAATTTTCTATCACTCTGAACAAAAATTTTGAAAATTATCTCAGCTATTAGTAGAGATAAAGCAATAAAAATTTTACTGGTGTTATACGTAGGTCTCCAGAACTACGAATACATAATTTATGTTTCATTTTATGGCTCTGTTCGAAATTTAATATATTGAATTTTCTATCACTCTGAACAAAAATTTCGAAAATTATCTCAGCTATTAGTAGAGATAAAGCGATAAAAATTTCACTGGTGTTATACGTAAGTCTCCAGAACTACGTATGCATAATTTATTTTTGATTTTATGACTCTGTTCGAAATTTAATATATTGAATTTTCTATCACTCTGAACAAAAATTTCGAAAATTATCTCAGCTATTAGTAGAGATAAAGCGATAAAAATTTTACTGGTGTTTTACGTAGGTCTCCAGAACTACGTATACATAATTTATTTTTCATTTTATGGCTCTGTTTGAAATTTAATATATTGAATTTTCTATCACTCTGAACAAAAATTTCGAAAATTATCTCAGCTATTAGTAGAGATAAAGCGATAAAAATTTTACTGGTGTTATGCGTAGGTCTCCAGAACTACGTATACATAATTTATTTTTCATTTTATGGCTCTGTTCGAAATTTAATATATTGAATTTTCTATCACTCTGAACAAAAATTTCGAAAATTATCTCAGCTATTAGTAGAGATAAAGCGATAAAAATTTTACTGGTGTTATACGTAGGTCTCCAGAACTACGTATACATAATTTATTTTTCATTTTATGGCTCTGTTCGAAATTTAATATATTGAATTTTCTATCACTCTGAACAAAAATTTCGAAAATTATCTCAGCTATTAGTAGAGATAAAGCGATAAAAATTTTACTGGTGTTATACGTAGGTCTCCAGAACTACGTATGCATAATTTAATTTTCATTTTATGGCTCTGTTCGAAATTTAATATATTGAATTTTCTATCACTCTGAACAAAAATTTCGAAAATTATCTCAGCTATTAGTAGAGATAAAGCGATAAAAATTTTACTGGTGTTATACGTAGGTCTCCAGAACTACGTATGCATAATTTATTTTTCATTTTATGGCTCTGTTCGAAATTTAATATATTGAATTTTCTATCACTCTGAACAAAAATTTCGAAAATTATCTCAGCTATTAGTAGAGATAAGGCAATAAAAATTTTACTGGTGTTATACGTAGGTCTCCAGAACTACGTATGCATAATTTATTTTTCATTTTATGGCTCTGTTCGAAATTTAATATATTGAATTTTCTATCACTCTGAACAAAAATTTCGAAAATTATCTCAGCTATTAGTAGAGATAAAGCGATAAAAATTTTACTGGTGTTATACGTAGGTCTCCAGAACTACGTATGCATAATTTATTTTTTATTTTATGGCTCTGTTCGAAATTTAATATATTGAATTTTCTATCACTCTGAACAAAAATTTCGAAAATTATCTCAGCTATTAGTAGAGATAAAGCGATAAAATTTTTACTGGTGTTATACGTAGGTCTCCAGAACTACGTATACATAATTTATTTTTCATTTTATGGCTCTGTTCGAAATTTAATATATTGAATTTTCTATCACTCTGAACAAAAATTTCGAAAATTATCTCAGCTATTAGTAGAGATAAAGCGATGAAAATTTTACTGGTGTTATACGTAGGTCTCCAGAACTACGTATGCATAATTTATTTTTCATTTTATGGCTCTGTTCGAAATTTAATATATTGAATTTTCTATCACTCTGAACAAAAATTTTGAAAATTATCTCAGCTATTAGTAGAGATAAAGCAATAAAAATTTTACTGGTGTTATACGTAGGTCTCCAGAACTACGTATACATAATTTATTTTTCATTTTATGGCTCTGTTCGAAATTTAATATATTGAATTTTCTATCACTCTGAACAAAAATTTCGAAAATTATCTCAGCTATTAGTAGAGATAAAGCGATAAAAATTTCACTGGTGTTATACGTAGGTCTCCAGAACTACGTATACATAATTTATTTTTCATTTTATGGCTCTGTTCAAAATTTAATATATTGAATTTTCTATCACTCTGAACAAAAATTTCGAAAATTATCTCAGCTATTAGTAGAGATAAAGCGATAAAAATTTTACTTGTGTTATACGTAGGTCTCCAGAACTACGTATACATAATTTATTTTTCATTTTATGGCTCTGTTCGAAATTTAATATATTGAATTTTCTATCACTCTGAACAAAAATTTCGAAAATTATCTCAGCTATTAGTAGAGATAAAGCGATAAAAATTTCACTGGTGTTATACGTAGGTCTCCAGAACTACGTATGCATAATTTATTTTTTATTTTATGGCTCTGTTCGAAATTTAATATATTGAATTTTCTATCACTCTGAACAAAAATTTTGAAAATTATCTCAGCTATTAGTAGAGATAAAGCAATAAAAATTTTACTGGTGTTATACGTAGGTCTCCAGAACTACGTATGCATAATTTATTTTTCATTTTATGGCTCTGTTCGAAATTTAATATATTGAATTTTCTATCACTCTGAACAAAAATTTTGAAAATTATCTCAGCTATTAGTAGAGATAAAGCAATAAAAATTTTACTGGTGTTATACGTAGGTCTCCAGAACTACGTATACATAATTTATTTTTCATTTTATGGCTCTGTTCAAAATTTAATATATTGAATTTTCTATCACTCTGAACAAAAATTTCGAAAATTATCTCAGCTATTAGTAGAGATAAAGCGATAAAAATTTTACTTGTGTTATACGTAGGTCTCCAGAACTACGTATACATAATTTATTTTTCATTTTATGGCTCTGTTCAAAATTTAATATATTGAATTTTCTATCACTCTGAACAAAAATTTCGAAAATTATCTCAGCTATTAGTAGAGATAAAGCGATAAAAATTTTACTGGTGTTATACGTAGGTCTCCAGAACTACGTATACATAATTTATTTTTCATTTTATGGCTCTGTTCGAAATTTAATATAATGAATTTTCTATCACTCTGAACAAAAATTTCGAAAATTATCTCAGCTATTAGTAGAGAAAAGGCGATAAAAATTTTACTGGTGTTATACGTAGGTCTCCAGAACGACGTATACATAATTTATTTTTCATTTTATGGCTCTGTTCGAAATTTAATATATTGAATTTTCTATCACTCTGAACAAAATTTCGAAAATTATCTCAGCTATTAGTAGAGATAAAGCGATAAAAATTTCACTGGTGTTATACGTAGGTCTCCAGAACTACGTATGCATAATTTATTTTTCATTTTATGGCTCTGTTCGAAATTTAATATATTGAATTTTCTATCACTCTGAACAAAAATTTTGAAAATTATCTCAGCTATTAGTAGAGATAAAGCAATAAAAATTATACTGGTGTTATACATAGGTCTCCAGAACTACGTATACATAATTTATTTTTCATTTTATGGCTCTGTTCGAAATTTAATATATTGATTTTTCTATCACTCTGAACAAAAATTTCGAAAATTATCTCAGCTATTAGTAGAGATAAAGCGATAAAAATTTTACTGGTGTTATACGTAGGTCTCCAGAACTACGTATGCATAATTTATTTTTCATTTTATGGCTCTGTTCGAAATTTAATATATTGAATTTTCTATCACTCTGAACAAAAATTTCGAAAATTATCTCAGCTATTAGTAGAGATAAGGCAATAAAAATTTCACCCGTGTTATACGTAGGTCTCCAGAACTACGTATACATAATTTATTTTTCATTTTTGGCTCTGTTCGAAATTTAATATATTGAATTTTCTATCACTCTGAACAAAAATTTCGAAAATTATCTCAGCTATTAGTAGAGATAAAGCGATAAAATTTCACTGGTGTTATACGTAGGTCTCCAGAACTACGTATGCATATATTATTTTTCATTTTATGGCTCTGTTCGAAATTTAATATATTGAATTTTCTATCACTCTGAACAAAAATTTTGAAAATTATCTCAGCTATTAGTAGAGATAAAGCAATAAAAATTTTACTGGTGTTATACGTAGGTCTCCAGAACTACGAATACATAATTTATGTTTCATTTTATGGCTCTGTTCGAAATTTAATATATTGAATTTTCTATCACTCTGAACAAAAATTTCGAAAATTATCTCAGCTATTAGTAGAGATAAAGCGATAAAAATTTCACTGGTGTTATACGTAAGTCTCCAGAACTACGTATGCATAATTTATTTTTGATTTTATGACTCTGTTCGAAATTTAATATATTGAATTTTCTATCACTCTGAACAAAAATTTCGAAAATTATCTCAGCTATTAGTAGAGATAAAGCGATAAAAATTTTACTGGTGTTTTACGTAGGTCTCCAGAACTACGTATACATAATTTATTTTTCATTTTATGGCTCTGTTTGAAATTTAATATATTGAATTTTCTATCACTCTGAACAAAAATTTCGAAAATTATCTCAGCTATTAGTAGAGATAAAGCGATAAAAATTTTACTGGTGTTATGCGTAGGTCTCCAGAACTACGTATACATAATTTATTTTTCATTTTATGGCTCTGTTCGAAATTTAATATATTGAATTTTCTATCACTCTGAACAAAAATTTCGAAAATTATCTCAGCTATTAGTAGAGATAAAGCGATAAAAATTTTACTGGTGTTATACGTAGGTCTCCAGAACTACGTATACATAATTTATTTTTCATTTTATGGCTCTGTTCGAAATTTAATATATTGAATTTTCTATCACTCTGAACAAAAATTTCGAAAATTATCTCAGCTATTAGTAGAGATAAAGCGATAAAAATTTTACTGGTGTTATACGTAGGTCTCCAGAACTACGTATGCATAATTTAATTTTCATTTTATGGCTCTGTTCGAAATTTAATATATTGAATTTTCTATCACTCTGAACAAAAATTTCGAAAATTATCTCAGCTATTAGTAGAGATAAAGCGATAAAAATTTTACTGGTGTTATACGTAGGTCTCCAGAACTACGTATGCATAATTTATTTTTCATTTTATGGCTCTGTTCGAAATTTAATATATTGAATTTTCTATCACTCTGAACAAAAATTTCGAAAATTATCTCAGCTATTAGTAGAGATAAGGCAATAAAAATTTTACTGGTGTTATACGTAGGTCTCCAGAACTACGTATGCATAATTTATTTTTCATTTTATGGCTCTGTTCGAAATTTAATATATTGAATTTTCTATCACTCTGAACAAAAATTTCGAAAATTATCTCAGCTATTAGTAGAGATAAAGCGATAAAAATTTTACTGGTGTTATACGTAGGTCTCCAGAACTACGTATGCATAATTTATTTTTTATTTTATGGCTCTGTTCGAAATTTAATATATTGAATTTTCTATCACTCTGAACAAAAATTTCGAAAATTATCTCAGCTATTAGTAGAGATAAAGCGATAAAATTTTTACTGGTGTTATACGTAGGTCTCCAGAACTACGTATACATAATTTATTTTTCATTTTATGGCTCTGTTCGAAATTTAATATATTGAATTTTCTATCACTCTGAACAAAAATTTCGAAAATTATCTCAGCTATTAGTAGAGATAAAGCGATGAAAATTTTACTGGTGTTATACGTAGGTCTCCAGAACTACGTATGCATAATTTATTTTCATTTTATGGCTCTGTTCGAAATTTAATATATTGAATTTTCTATCACTCTGAACAAAAATTTTGAAAATTATCTCAGCTATTAGTAGAGATAAAGCAATAAAAATTTTACTGGTGTTATACGTAGGTCTCCAGAACTACGTATACATAATTTATTTTTCATTTTATGGCTCTGTTCGAAATTTAATATATTGAATTTTCTATCACTCTGAACAAAAATTTCGAAAATTATCTCAGCTATTAGTAGAGATAAAGCGATAAAAATTTCACTGGTGTTATACGTAGGTCTCCAGAACTACGTATACATAATTTATTTTTCATTTTATGGCTCTGTTCAAAATTTAATATATTGAATTTTCTATCACTCTGAACAAAAATTTCGAAAATTATCTCAGCTATTAGTAGAGATAAAGCGATAAAAATTTTACTTGTGTTATACGTAGGTCTCCAGAACTACGTATACATAATTTATTTTTCATTTTATGGCTCTGTTCGAAATTTAATATATTGAATTTTCTATCACTCTGAACAAAAATTTCGAAAATTATCTCAGCTATTAGTAGAGATAAAGCGATAAAAATTTCACTGGTGTTATACGTAGGTCTCCAGAACTACGTATGCATAATTTATTTTTCATTTTATGGCTCTGTTCGAAATTTAATATATTGAATTTTCTATCACTCTGAACAAAAATTTTGAAAATTATCTCAGCTATTAGTAGAGATAAAGCAATAAAAATTTTACTGGTGTTATACGTAGGTCTCCAGAACTACGTATGCATAATTTATTTTTCATTTTATGGCTCTGTTCGAAATTTAATATATTGAATTTTCTATCACTCTGAACAAAAATTTTGAAAATTATCTCAGCTATTAGTAGAGATAAAGCAATAAAAATTTTACTGGTGTTATACGTAGGTCTCCAGAACTACGTATACATAATTTATTTTTCATTTTATGGCTCTGTTCAAAATTTAATATATTGAATTTTCTATCACTCTGAACAAAAATTTCGAAAATTATCTCAGCTATTAGTAGAGATAAAGCGATAAAAATTTTACTTGTGTTATACGTAGGTCTCCAGAACTACGTATACATAATTTATTTTTCATTTTATGGCTCTGTTCAAAATTTAATATATTGAATTTTCTATCACTCTGAACAAAAATTTCGAAAATTATCTCAGCTATTAGTAGAGATAAAGCGATAAAAATTTTACTGGTGTTATACGTAGGTCTCCAGAACTACGTATGCATAATTTATTTTTCATTTTATGGCTCTGTTCGAAATTTAATATATTGAATTTTCTATCACTCTGAACAAAAATTTTGAAAATTATCTCAGCTATTAGTAGAGATAAAGCAATAAAAATTTTACTGGTGTTATACGTAGGTCTCCAGAACTACGTATACATAATTTATTTTTCATTCTATGGCTCTGTTCGAAATTTAATATATTGAATTTTCTATCACTCTGAACAAAAATTTCGAAAATTATCTCAGCTATTAGTAGAGATAAGGCAATAAAAATTTCACTGGTGTTATACGTAGGTCTCCAGAACTACGTATACATAATTTATTTTTCATTTTATGGCTCTGTTCGAAATTTAATATATTGAATTTTCTATCACTCTGAACAAAAATTTCGAAAATTATCTCAGCTATTAGTAGAGATAAAGCGATAAAAATTTTACTGGTGTTATACGTAGGTCTCCAGAACTACGTATGCATAATTTATTTTTCATTTTATGGCTCTGTTCGAAATTTAATATATTGAATTTTCTATCACTCTGAACAAAAATTTTGAAAATTATCTCAGCTATTAGTAGAGATAAAGCAATAAAAATTTTACTGGTGTTATACGTAGGTCTCCAGAACTACGTATACATAATTTATTTTTCATTTTATGGCTCTGTTCGAAATTTAATATATTGAATTTTCTATCACTCTGAACAAAAATTTCGAAAATTATCTCAGCTATTAGTAGAGATAAGGCAATAAAAATTTCACTGGTGTTATACGTAGGTCTCCAGAACTACGTATACATAATTTATTTTTCATTTTATGGCTCTGTTCGAAATTTAATATATTGAATTTTCTATCACTCTGAACAAAAATTTCGAAAATTATCTCAGCTATTAGTAGAGATAAAGCGATAAAAATTTTACTGGTGTTATACGTAGGTCTCCAGAACTACGTATGCATAATTTATTTTTCATTTTATGGCTCTGTTCGAAATTTAATATATTGAATTTTCTATCACTCTGAACAAAAATTTCGAAAATTATCTCAGCTATTAGTAGAGATAAGGCAATAAAAATTTCACTGGTGTTATACGTAGGTCTCCAAAACTACGTATACATAATTTATTTTTCATTTTATGGCTCTGTTCGAAATTTAATATATTGAATTTTCTATCACTCTGAACAAAAATTTCGAAAATTATCTCAGCTATTAGTAGAGATAAAGCGATAAAAATTTTACTGGTGTTATACGTAGGTCTCCAGAACTACGTATGCATAATTTATTTTTCATTTTAGGGCTCTGTTCGAAATTTAATATATTGAATTTACTATCACTCTGAACAAAAATTTCGAAAATTATCTCAGCTATTAGTAGAGATAAAGCGATAAAAATTTTACTGGTGTTATACGTAGGTCTCCAGAACTACGTATGCATAATTTATTTTTCATTTTATGGCTCTGTTCGAAATTTAATATATTGAATTTTCTATCACTCTGAACAAAAATTTCGAAAATTATCTCAGCTATTAGTAGAGATAAAGCGATAAAAATTTTACTGGTGTTATACGTAGGTCTCCAGAACTACGTATGCATAATTTATTTTTCATTTTATGGCTCTGTTCGAAATTTAATATATTGAATTTTCTATCACTCTGAACAAAAATTTTGAAAATTATCTCAGCTATTAGTAGAGATAAAGCAATAAAAATTTTACTGGTGTTATACGTAGGTCTCCAGAACTACGTATGCATAATTTATTTTTCATTTTATGGCTCTGTTCGAAATTTAATATATTGAATTTTCTATCACTCTGAACAAAAATTTTGAAAATTATCTCAGCTATTAGTAGAGATAAAGCAATAAAAATTTTACTGGTGTTATACGTAGGTCTCCAGAACTACGTATGCATAATTTATTTTTCATTTTATGGCTCTGTTCGAAATTTAATATATTGAATTTTCTATCACTCTGAACAAAAATTTCGAAAATTATCTCAGCTATTAGTAGAGATAAGGCAATAAAAATTTTACTGGTGTTATACGTAGGTCTCCAGAACTACGTATACATAATTTATTTTTCATTTTATGGCTCTGTTCGAAATTTAATATATTGAATTTTCAATCACTCTGAACAAAAATTTCGAAAATTATCTCAGCTATTAGTAGAGATAAAGCGATAAAAATTTTACTGGTGTTATACGTAGGTCTCCAGGACTAAGTATGCATAATTTATTTTTCATTTTATGGCTCTGTTCGAAATTTAATATATTGAATTTTCTATCACTCTGAACAAAAATTTTGAAAATTATCTCAGCTATTAGTAGAGATAAAGCAATAAAAATTTTACTGGTGTTATACGTAGGTCTCCAGAACTACGTATACATAATTTATTTTTCATTTTATGGCTCTGTTCGAAATTTAATATATTGAATTTTCTATCACTCTGAACAAAAATTTCGAAAATTATCTCAGCTATTAGTAGAGATAAAGCAATAAAAATTTTACTGGTGTTATACGTAGGTCTCCAGAACTACGTATACATAATTTATTTTTCATTTTATGGCTCTGTTCGAAATTTAATATATTGAATTTTCTATCACTCTGAACAAAAATTTCGAAAATTATCTCAGCTATTAGTAGAGATAAAGCGATAAAAATTTTACTGGTGTTATACGTAGGTCTCCAGAACTACGTATGCATAATTTATTTTTCATTTTAGGGCTCTGTTCGAAATTTAATATATTGAATTTACTATCACTCTGAACAAAAATTTCGAAAATTATCTCAGCTATTAGTAGAGATAAAGCAATAAAAATTTTACTGGTGTTATACGTAGGTCTCCAGAACTACGTATACATAATTTATTTTTCATTTTATGGCTCTGTTCGAAATTTAATATATTGAATTTTCTATCACTCTGAACAAAAATTTCGAAAATTATCTCAGCTATTAGTAGAGATAAGGCAATAAAAATTTCACTGGTGTTATACGTAGGTCTCCAGAACTACGTATACATAATTTATTTTTCATTTTATGGCTCTGTTCGAAATTTAATATATTGAATTTTCTATCACTCTGAACAAAAATTTCGAAAATTATCTCAGCTACTAGTAGAGATAAAGCGATAAAAATTTCACTGGTGTTATACGTAGGTCTCCAGAACTACGCATGCATAATTTATTTTTCATTTTATGGCTCTGTTCGAAATTTAATATATTGAATTTTCTATCACTCTGAACAAAAATTTCGAAAATTATCTCAGCTATTAGTAGAGATAAGGCAATAAAAATTTCACTGGTGTTATACGTAGGTCTCCAGAACTACGTATACATAATTTATTTTTCATTTTATGGCTCTGTTTGAAATTTAATATATTGAATTTTCTATCACTCTGAACAAAAATTTCGAAAATTATCTCAGCTATTAGTAGAGACAAAGCAATAAAAATTTTACTGGTGTTATACGTAGGTCTCCAGAACTACGTATACATAATTTATTTTTCATTTTATGGCTCTGTTCGAAATTTAATATATTGAATTTTCTATCACTCTGAACAAAAATTCCGAAAATTATCTCAGCTATTAGTAGAGATAAAGCGATAAAAATTTTACTGGTGTTATACGTAGGTCTCCAGAACTACGTATGCATAATTTATTTTTCATTTTATGGCTCTGTTCGAAATTTAATATATTGAATTTTCTATCACTCTGAACAAAAATTTCGAAAATTATCTCAGCTATTAGTAGAGATAAGGCAATAAAAATTTCACTGGTGTTATACGTAGGTCTCCAGAACTACGTATACATAATTTATTTTTCATTTTATGGCTTTGTTCGAAATTTAATATAATGAATTTTCTATCACTCTGAACAAAAATTTCGAAAATTATCTCAGCTATTAGTAGAGATAAGGCGATAAAAATTTTACTGGTGTTATACGTAGGTCTCCAGAACGACGTATACATAATTTATTTTTCATTTTATGGCTCTGTTCGAAATTTAATATATTGAATTTTCTATCACTCTGAACAAAAATTTCGAAAATTATCTCAGCTATTAGTAGAGATAACGCAATAAAAATTTTACTGGTGTTATACGTAGGTCTCCAGAACTACGTATGCATAATTTATTTTTCATTTTATGGCTCTGTTCGAAATTTAATATATTGAATTTTCTATCACTCTGAACAAAAATTTCGAAAATTATCTCAGCTATTAGTAGAGATAAAGCGATAAAAATTTTACTGGTGTTATACGTAGGTCTCCAGAACTACGTATGCATAATTTATTTTTCATTTTATGGCTCTGTTCGAAATTTAATATATTGAATTTTCTATCACTCTGAACAAAAATTTTGAAAATTGTCTCAGCTATTAGTAGAGATAAAGCAATAAAAATTTTACTGGTGTTATACGTAGGTCTCCAGAACTACGTATGCATAATTTATTTTTCATTTTATGGCTCTGTTCGAAATTTAATATATTGAATTTTCTATCACTCTCAACAAAAATTTTGAAAATTATCTCAGCTATTAGTAGAGATAAAGCAATAAAAATTTTACTGGTGTTATACGTAGGTCTCCAGAACTACGTATACATAATTTATTTTTCATTTTATGGCTCTGTTCGAATTTTAATATATTGAATTTTCTATCACTCTGAACAAAAATTTCGAAAATTATCTCAGCTATTAGTAGAGATAAAGCGATAAAAATTTCACTGGTGTTATACGTAGGTCTCCAGAACCACGTATGCATAATTTATTTTTCATTTTATGGCTCTGTTCGAAATTTAATATATTGAATTTTCTATCACTCTGAACAAAAATTTTGAAAATTATCTCAGCTATTAGTAGAGATAAAGCAATAAAAATTTTACTGGTGTTATACGTAGGTCTTCAGAACTACGTATACATAATTTATTTTTCATTTTATGGCTCTGTTCGAAATTTAATATATTGAATTTTCTATCACTCTGAACAAAAATTTCGAAAATTATCTCAGCTATTAGTAGAGATAAAGCAATAAAAATTTTACTGGTGTTATACGTAGGTCTCCAGAACTACGTATACATAATTTATTTTTCATTTTATGGCTCTGTTCGAAATTTAATATATTGAATTTTCTATCACTCTGAACAAAAATTTCGAAAATTATCTCAGCTATTAGTAGAGATAAAGCAATAAAAATTTTACTGGTGTTATACGTAGGTCTCCAGAACTACGTATACATAATTTATTTTTCATTTTATGGCTCTGTTCGAAATTTAATATATTGAATTTTCTATCACTCTGAACAAAAATTTCGAAAATTATCTCAGCTATTAGTAGAGATAAAGCGATAAAAATTTTACTGGTGTTATACGTAGGTCTCCAGAACTACGTATGCATAATTTATTTTTCATTTTATGGCTCTGTTCGAAATTTAATATATTGAATTTTCTATCACTCTGAACAAAAATTTCGAAAATTATCTCAGCTATTAGTAGAGATAAAGCGATAAAAATTTTACTGGTGTTATACGTAGGTCTCCAGAACTACGTATGCATAATTTATTTTTCATTTTATGGCTCTGTTCGAAATTTAATATATTGAATTTTCTATCACTCTGAACAAAAATTTTGAAAATTATCTCAGCTATTAGTAGAGATAAAGCAATAAAAATTTTACTGGTGTTATACGTAGGTCTCCAGAACTACGTATGCATAATTTATTTTTCATTTTATGGCTCTGTTCGAAATTTAATATATTGAATTTTCTATCACTCTGAACAAAAATTTTGAAAATTATCTCAGCTATTAGTAGAGATAAAGCAATAAAAATTTTACTGGTGTTATACGTAGGTCTCCAGAACTACGTATGCATAATTTATTTTTCATTTTATGGCTCTGTTCGAAATTTAATATATTGAATTTTCTATCACTCTGAACAAAAATTTCGAAAATTATCTCAGCTATTAGTAGAGATAAGGCAATAAAAATTTTACTGGTGTTATACGTAGGTCTCCAGAACTACGTATACATAATTTATTTTTCATTTTATGGCTCTGTTCGAAATTTAATATATTGAATTTTCTATCACTCTGAACAAAAATTTCGAAAATTATCTCAGCTATTAGTAGAGATAAAGCGATAAAAATTTTACTGGTGTTATACGTAGGTCTCCAGGACTAAGTATGCATAATTTATTTTTCATTTTATGGCTCTGTTCGAAATTTAATATATTGAATTTTCTATCACTCTGAACAAAAATTTTGAAAATTATCTCAGCTATTAGTAGAGATAAAGCAATAAAAATTTTACTGGTGTTATACGTAGGTCTCCAGAACTACGTATACATAATTTATTTTTCATTTTATGGCTCTGTTCGAAATTTAATATATTGAATTTTCTATCACTCTGAACAAAAATTTCGAAAATTATCTCAGCTATTAGTAGAGATAAAGCGATAAAAATTTCACTGGTGTTATACGTAGGTCTCCAGAACTACGTATGCATAATTTATTTTTCATTTTATGGCTCTGTTCGAAATTTAATATATTGAATTTTCTATCACTCTGAACAAAAATTTTGAAAATTATCTCAGCTATTAGTAGAGATAAAGCAATAAAAATTTTACTGGTGTTATACGTAGGTCTCCAGAACTACGTATACATAATTTATTTTTCATTTTATGGCTCTGTTCGAAATTTAATATATTGAATTTTCTATCACTCTGAACAAAAATTTCGAAAATTATCTCAGCTATTAGTAGAGATAAAGCGATAAAAATTTTACTGGTGTTATACGTAGGTCTCCAGAACTACGTATGCATAATTTATTTTTTATTTTATGGCTCTGTTCGAAATTTAATATATTGAATTTTCTATCACTCTGAACAAAAATTTCGAAAATTATCTCAGCTATTAGTAGAGATAAGGCAATAAAAATTTCACTGGTGTTATACGTAGGTCTCCAGTACTACGTATACATAATTTATTTTTCATTTTATGGCTCTGTTCGAAATTTAATATATTGAATTTTCTATCACTCTGAACAAAAATTTCGAAAATTATCTCAGCTATTAGTAGAGATAAAGCGATAAAAATTTTACTGGTGTTATACGTAGGTCTCGAGAACTACGTATACATAATTTATTTTTCATTTTATGGCTCTGTTCGAAATTTAATATATTGAATTTTCTATCACTCTGAACAAAAATTTCGAAAACTATCTCAGCTATTAGTAGAGATAAAGCGATAAAAATTTCACTGGTGTTATACGTAGGTCTCCAGAACTACGTATGCATAATTTATTTTTCATTTTTTGGCTCTGTTCGAAATTTAATATATTGAATTTTCTATCACTCTGAACAAAAGTTTCGAAAATTATCTCAGCTATTAGTAGAGTTAAAGCGATAAAAATTTCACTGGTGTTATACGTAGGTCTCCAGAACTACGTATGCATAATTTATTTTTCATTTTATGGCTCTGTTCGAAATTTAATATATTGAATTTTCTATCACTCTGAACAAAAATTTCGAAAATTATCTCAGCTTTTAGTAGAGATAAAGCGATAAAAATTTTACTGGTGTTATACGTAGGTCTCCAGAACTACGTATACATAATTTATTTTTCATTTTATGGCTCTGTTCAAAATTTAATATATTGAATTTTCTATCACTCTGAACAAAAATTTCGAAAATTATCTCAGCTATTAGTAGAGATAAAGCGATAAAAATTTCACTGGTGTTATACGTAGGTCTCCAGAACTACGTATGCATAATTTATTTTTCATTTTATGGCTCTGTTCGAAATTTAATATATTGAATTTTCTATCACTCTGAAAAAAAATTTTGAAAATTATCTCAGCTATTAGTAGAGATAAAGCAATAAAAATTTTACTGGTGTTATACGTAGGTCTCCAGAACTACGTATACGTAATTTATTTTTCATTTTATGGCTCTGTTCGAAATTTAATATATTGAATTTTCTATCACTCTGAACAAAAATTTTGAAAATTATCTCAGCTATTAGTAGAGATAAAGCGATAAAAATTTCACTGGTGTTATACGTAGGTCTCCAGAACTACGTATGCATAATTTATTTTTCATTTTATGGCTCTGTTCGAAATTTAATATATTGAATTTTCTATCACTCTGAACAAAAATTTTGAAAATTATCTCAGCTATTAGTAGAGATAAAGCAATAAAAATTTTACTGGTGTTATACGTAGGTCTCCAGAACTACGTATACATAATTTATTTTTCATTTTATGGCTCTGTTCGAAATTTAATATATTGAATTTTCTATCACTCTGAACAAAAATTTCGAAAATTATCTCAGCTATTAGTAGAGATAAAGCGATAAAAATTTTACTGGTGTTAAACGTAGGTCTCCAGAACTACGTATGCATAATTTATTTTTCATTTTATGGCTCTGTTCGAAATTTAATATATTGAATTTTCTATCACTCTGAACAAAAATTTCGAAAATTATCTCAGCTATTAGTAGAGATAAGGCAATAAAAATTTCACTGGTGTTATACGTAGGTCTCCAGAACTACGTATACATAATTTATTTTTCATTTTATGGCTCTGTTCGAAATTTAATATATTGAATTTTCTATCACTCTGAACAAAAATTTCGAAAATTATCTCAGCTATTAGTAGAGATAAAGCGATAAAAATTTTACTGGTGTTATACGTAGGTCTCCAGAACTACGTATGCATAATTTATTTTTCATTTTATGGCTCTGTTCGAAATTTAATATATTGAATTTTCTATCACTCTGAACAAAAGTTTCGAAAATTATCTCAGCTATAAGTAGAGTTAAAGCGATAAAAATTTCACTGGTGTTATACGTAGGTCTCCAGAACTACGTATGCATAATTTATTTTTCATTTTATGGCTCTGTTCGAAATTTAATATATTGAATTTTCTATCACTCTGAACAAAAATTTTGAAAATTATCTCAGCTATTAGTAGAGATAAAGCGATAAAAATTTCACTGGTGTTATACGTAGGTCTCCAGAACTACGTATGCATAATTTATTTTTCATTTTATGGCTCTGTTCGAAATTTAATATATTGAATTTTCTATCACTCTGAACAAAAATTTTGAAAATTATCTCAGCTATTAGTAGAGATAAAGCAATAAAAATTTTACTGGTGTTATACGTAGGTCTCCAGAACTACGTATACATAATTTATTTTTCATTTTATGGCTCTGTTCGAAATTTAATATATTGAATTTTCTATCACTCTGAACAAAAATTTCGAAAATTATCTCAGCTATTAGTAGAGATAAAGCGATAAAAATTTCACTGGTGTTATATGTAGGTCTCCAGAATTACGTATGCATAATTTATTTTTCATTTTATGGCTCTGTTCGAAATTTAATATATTGAATTTTCTATCACTCTGAACAAAAATTTCGAAAATTATCTCAGCTATTAGTAGAGATAAAGCGATAAAAATTTCACTGGTGTTATACGTAGGTCTCCAGAACTACGTATGCATAATTTATTTTTCATTTTATAGCTCTGTTCGAAATTTAATACAGAGAAACCTCCCTTAACGGACACCTCTGATCGACGGACACCTCTCAATAGCGGACAGTTTTTGTTTTTCGTAACTCGAATATACGTAAAACAGTATATTGGAACCTCCCAATAACGGACACTCTCAATAACGGACGCGGACAGTTAAATTTAGATTTTATATATAATGTTATGTGCAAAATCACCTCTCAATAACGGACAAATAAATAAACCCATTCAAAACGTAAATAATACTCGAAGTTCTAATTAGTTCCTAGAAGCGAGCGGTCCACGTCACAATACTCGATACTCTTATTCATCGCTTCTTAGAATTGAGTCGTTCGCGTCACAATATAAATTCATGCTTGTTGTTAAAACCAAATTAGTGTTAGATGCAGTGCCGTATCGAGAAGATGGCCACTAGTTCTGTCAAACGAAAGTTTCTTAGTGTTCAAGAGAAAATTGAAATTATTGAATTCTCAGAAAAATACAAACTTAGTGTCCGTGAAACAGCAGAAAAGTTTAAAGTGGGAAAAACTCAAGTTGGTGACATATTAAAGAACAGAGAAGAAATTCGAAAATCGTTTGCAGAAAATGGAAATTGTGAACGGAAAAAAAAGTTTCCCAAGACTGAAGGTGCTGCATTAGATCAAATTGTTTTCGACTGGTTTTGCAGAGTTCGTAGTAACAATATTCCTGTTTCTGGTCCCATTCTTCAGGAAAAAGCATTAGAAGTTTCTAGAGAACTGAAATTAGACCAGTTTAAAGCTTCAAATGGATGGTTAGAAAAGTTCTGTCACCGCTGGAATATAAACTTGAAAACTATTTGTGGTGAGGCAGCTGATGTTAACATGGAAGAAGTGGAGCAATGGAAAAAAAAACTTTGTTCCATCATTCAAGAATACTCGCCAGAAAATATCTTCAATGCTGACGAAACTGGCCTCTTCTTCAGGGCATTACCGAAAAAAACCCTGGCGCTAAAAAATGAAAAGTGTACTGGTGGAAAATCTTCAAAAGAAAGACTTACTGTTCTATTTTGTGCTAGTATGGCTGGAGAAAAAGAAAATCCTCTTATTATTGGAAAATCCAGGAATCCACGTTGTTTTAAAGGATCTCACGTCAATAAATTACCTATTGATTGGTATTCCAATAAAAAGGCGTGGATGACCAGGGACATAATGAGTGAATGGCTAACCAAATTTGATAGGAAAATGGGAAGACAAAACCGGAAAGTGATTCTTTTTTTGGACAACGCCACCTCTCATCCTAACATAGCTTTGAAAAATGTAAAATTATTGTTTTTCCCTCCGAACATGACTTCTGTTTGTCAACCTCTGGACCAAGGAATTATCAAAAACTTCAAGTTATTTTACAGAAAATTTTTGGTAAAACGTCTGTTGTTATCTATGAATGATTCTGTGTCTACAAAAGAACTAGAAAAAAGCATTACAGTGTTCAATGCAGCCATATGGATCACCGCCGCTTGGAAAAAAGTAAAACCGGAAACAATAAGTAAGTGTTTCTTCAGGGCTGGATTTGGGCAAAGCAACGACTCACTTAACGATTATGATGAAGAAGATGATATACCGTTGTCGACTTTATTAGAAAACATGAACAACGTAGCAATGGATGATTATGTCGATATTGATAAATCTTTACAAACAGAAAATATAAATATAGATATTATTGAATGCATCCGAGAGTTTAAAGACAACAAAACCGACAGTGACAGTGATAGTGATAGTGACAATGAAATTGTTCCGATTACTACTATAAAGAACATGAGTGTCGCCCTTGAAAAAATTAAAGACTTACAAAACTTTTTTATTTTAAATGATGATATAGAAAGTGTTCAGAAAGTTTCAGAACTCCTCTCACATGTAGAAAATACAATTATAAAGCATAATTTTGTTAACAAAAAACAAACAAAAATTAATGACTTTTTTAAAAATGTTACTCCTAATTAATAACCATGTTCATACTTATGTGATATCACGTTAATCCTATGTTATAAATTTGTCTTTATTCAAATTAGTTAATAAATACTAAAAACATATAATCAATTTAATTACATTAACCCCCAAGTTAAAACCTCTTAACAACGGACACCTCTTCACAACGGACAATTTCTCACTCCCCATCGGTGTCCGTTGTGGAGAGGTTCCACTGTATATTGAATTTTCTATCACTCTGAACAAAAGTTTCGAAAATTATCTCAGCTATTAGTAGAGTTAAAGCGATAAAAATTTCACTGGTGTTATACGTAGGTCTCCAGAACTACGTATGCATAATTTATTTTTCATTTTATGGCTCTGTTCGAAATTTAATATATTGAATTTTCTATCACTCTGAACAAAAATTTTGAAAATTATCTCAGCTATTAGTAGAGATAAAGCGGTAAAAATTTCACTGGTGTTATACGTAGGTCTCCAGAACTACGTATGCATAATTTATTTTTCATTTTATGGCTCTGTTCGAAATTTAATATATTGAATTTTCTATCACTCTGAACAAAAATTTTGAAAATTATCTCAGCTATTAGTAGAGATAAAGCAATAAAAATTTTACTGGTGTTATACGTAGGTCTCCAGAACTCCGTATACATAATTTATTTTTCATTTTATGGCTCTGTTTGAAATTTAATATATTGAATTTTCTATCACTCTGAACAAAAATTTCGAAAATTATCTCAGCTATTAGTAGAGATAAAGCGATAAAAATTTCACTGGTGTTATATGTAGGTCTCCAGAACTACGTATGCATAATTTATTTTTCATTTTATGGCTCTGTTCGAAATTTAATATATTGAATTTTCTATCACTCTGAACAAAAGTTTCGAAAATTATCTCAGCTATTAGTAGAGTTAAAGCGATAAAAATTTCACTGGTGTTATACGTAGGTCTCCAGAACTACGTATGCATAATTTATTTTTCATTTTATGGCTCTGTTCGAAATTTAATATATTGAATTTTCTATCACTCTGAACAAAAATTTCGAAAATTATCTCAGCTATTAGTAGAGATAAGGCAATAAAAATTTTACTGGTGTTATACGTAGGTCTCCAGAACTACGTATACATAATTTATTTTTCATTTTATGGCTCTGTTCGAAATTTAATATATTGAATTTTCTATCACTCTGAACAAAAATTTCGAAAATTATCTCAGCTATTAGTAGAGATAAAGCGATAAAAATTTCACTGGTGTTATACGTAGGTCTTCAGAACTACGTATGCATAATTTATTTTTCATTTTTTGGCTCTGTTCGAAATTTAATATATTGAATTTTCTATCACTCTGAACAAAAGTTTCGAAAATTATCTCAGCTATTAGTAGAGTTAAGGCGATAAAAATTTCACTGGTGTTATACGTAGGTCTCCAGAACTACGTATGCATAATTTATTTTTCATTTTATGGCTCTGTTCGAAATTTAATATATTGAATTTTCTATCACTCTGAACAAAAATTTCGAAAATTATCTCAGCTATTAGTAGAGATAAAGCGATAAAAATTTTACTGGTGTTATACGTAGGTCTCCAGAACTACGTATGCATAATTTATTTTTCATTTTATGGCTCTGTTCGAAATTTAATATATTGAATTTTCTATCACTCTGAACAAAAATTTTGAAAATTATCTCAGCTATTAGTAGAGATAAAGCGATAAAAATTTTACTGGTGTTATACGTAGGTCTCCAGAACTACGTATACATAATTGCTTTTTCATTTTATAGCTCTGTTCGAAATTTAATATATTGAATTTTCTATCACTCTGAACAAAAATTTCGAAAATTATCTCAGCTATTAGTAGAGATAAAGCGATAAAAATTTCACTGGTGTTATACGTAGGTCTCCAGAACTACGTATGCATAATTTATTTTTCATTTTATAGCTCTGTTCGAAATTTAATATATTGAATTTTCTATCACTCTGAACAAAAATTTTGAAAATTATCTCAGCTATTAGTAGAGATAAAGCGATAAAAATTTTACTGGTGTTATACGTAGGTCTCCAGAACTACGTATACATAATTGCTTTTTCATTTTATGGCTCTGTTCGAAATTTAATATATTGAATTTTCTATCACTCTGAACAAAAATTTCGAAAATTATCTCAGCTATTAGTAGAGATAAAGCGATAAAAATTTCACTGGTGTTATACGTAGGTCTCCAGAACTACGTATGCATAATTTATTTTTCATTTTATGGCTCTGTTCGAAATTTAATATATTGAATTTTCTATCACTCTGAACAAAAATTTTGAAAATTATCTCAGCTATTAGTAGAGATAAAACAATAAAAATTTTACTGGTGTTATACGTAGGTCTCCAGAACTACGTATGCATAATTTATTTTTTATTTTATGGCTCTGTTCGAAATTTAATATATTGAATTTTCTATCACTCTGAACAAAAATTTTGAAAATTATCTCAGCTATTAGTAGAGATAAAGCAATAAAAATTTTACTGGTGTTATACGTAGGCCTCCAGAACTACGTATACATAATTTATTTTTCATTTTATGGCTCTGTTCGAAATTTAATATATTGAATTTTCTATCACTCTGAACAAAAATTTTGAAAATTATCTCAGCTATTAGTAGAGATAAAACAATAAAAATTTTACTGGTGTTATACGTAGGTCTCCAGAACTACGTATGCATAATTTATTTTTCATTTTATGGCTCTGTTCGAAATTTAATATATTGAATTTTCTATCACTCTGAACAAAAATTTTGAAAATTATCTCAGCTATTAGTAGAGATAAAGCAATAAAAATTTTACTGGTGTTATACGTAGGTCTCCAGAACTACGTATGCATAATTTATTTTTCATTTTATGGCTCTGTTCGAAATTTAATATATTGAATATTCTATCACTCTGAACAAAAATTTCGAAAATTATCTCAGCTATTAGTAGAGATAAGGCAATAAAAATTTCACTGGTGTTATACGTAGGTCTCCAGAACTACTTATGCATAATTTATTTTTCATTTTATGGCTCTGTTCGAAATTTAATATATTGAATTTTCTATCACTCTGAACAAAAATTTTGAAATTTATCTCAGCTATTAGTAGAGATAAAGCGATAAAAATTTTACTGGTGTTATACGTAGGTCTCCAGAACTACGTATACATAATTTATTTTTCATTTTATGGCTCTGTTCGAAATTTAATATATTGAATTTTCTATTACTCTGAACAAAAATTTCGAAAATTATCTCAGCTATTAGTAGAGATAAAGCGATAAAAATTTCACTGGTGTTATACGTAGGTCTCCAGAACTACGTATGCATAATTTATTTTTCATTTTATGGCTCTGTTCGAAATTTAATATATTGAATTTTCTATCACTCTGAACAAAAATTTTGAAAATTATCTCAGCTATTAGTAGAGATAAAGCAATAAAAATTTTACTGGTGTTATACGTAGGTCTCCAGAACTACGTATGCATAATTTATTTTTCATTTTATGGCTCTGTTCGAAATTTATTATATTGAATTTTCTATCACTTTGAACAAAAATTTCGAAAATTATCTCAGCTATTAGTAGAGATAAGGCAATAAAAATTTCACTGGTGTTATACGTAGGTCTCCAGAACTACGTATACATAATTTATTTTTCATTTTATGGCTCTGTTCGAAATTTAATATATTGAATTTTCTATCACTCTGAACAAAAATTTCGAAAATTATCTCAGCTATTAGTAGAGATAAAGCGATAAAAATTTCACTGGTGTTATACGTAGGTCTCCAGAACTACGTATACATAATTTATTTTTCATTTTATGGCTCTGTTCGAAATTTAATATATTGAATTTTCTATCACTCTAAACAAAAATTTCGAAAATTATCTCAGCTATTAGTAGAGATAAAGCGATAAAAATTTCACTGGTGTTATACGTAGGTCTCCAGAACTACGTATACATAATTTATTTTTCATTTTATGGCTCTGTTCGAAATTTAATATATTGAAATTTCTATCACTCTAAACAAAAATTTCGAAAATTATCTCAGCTATTAGTAGAGATAAGGCGATAAAAATTTCACTGGTGTTATACGTAGGTCTCCAGAACTACGTATACATAATTTATTTTTCATTTTATGGCTCTGTTCGAAATTTAATATATTGAAATTTCTATCACTCTAAACAAAAATTTCGAAAATTATCTCAGCTATTAGTAGAGATAAAGCGATAAAAATTTTACTGGTGTTATACGTAGGTCTCCAGAACTACGTATACATAATTTATTTTTCATTTTATGGCTCTGTTCGAAATTTAATATATTGAATTTTCTATCACTCTGAACAAAAATTTTGAAAATTATCTCAGCTATTAGTAGAGATAAAGCAATAAAAATTTCACTGGTGTTATACGTAGATCTCCAGAACTACGTATACATAATTTATTTTTCATTTTATGGCTCTGTTCGAAACTTAATATATTGAATTTTCTATCACTCTGAACAAAAATTTTTAAAATTATCTCAGCTATTAGTAGAGATAAAGCAATAAAAATTTTACTGGTGTTATACGTAGGTCTCCAGAACTACGTATACATAATTTACTTTTCATTTTATGGCTCTGTTCGAAACTTAATATATTGAATTCTCTATCACTCTGAACAAAAAGTTTCAAAATTATCTCAGCTATTAGTAAAGATAAAGCAATAAAAATTTTACTGGTGTTATACGTAGGTCTCCAGAACTACGTATACATAATTTATTTTTTATTTTATGGCTCTGTTCGAAATTTAATATATTGAATTTTCTATCACTCTAAACAAAAATTTCGAAAATTATCTCAGCTATTAGTAGAGATAAAGCAATAAAAATTTCACTAGTGTTATACGTAGGTCTCCAGAACTACGTATACATAATTTATTTTTCATTTTATGGCTCTGTTGGAAATTTAATATATTGAATTTTCTATCACTCTGAACAAAAATTTTCAAAATTATCTCAGCTATTAGTAGAGATAAAGCAATAAAAATTTCACTGGTGTTATACGTAGGTCTCCAGAACTACGCATACATAATTTATTTTTTAATTTTATGGCTCTGTTCGAAATTTAATATATTGAATTTTCTATCACTCTGAACAAAAATTTTGAAAATTATCTCAGCTATTAGTAGAGATAAAGCAATAAAAATTTTACTAGTGCTATACGTAGGTCTCCAGAACTACGTATACATAATTTAATTTTCATTTTATGGCTCTGTTCGAAATTTAATATATTGAATTATCTATCACTCTGAACAAAAATTTTGAAAATTATCTCAGCTATTAGTAGAGATAAAGCAATAAAAATTTCACTGGTGTTATACGTAGGTCTCCAGAACTACGTATACATAATTTATTTTTCATTTTATGGCTCTGTTCGAAATTTAATATATTGAATTTTCTATCACTCTGAACAAAAATTTTCAAAATTATCTCAGCTATTAGTAGAGATAAAGCAATAAAAATTTCATTGGTTTTATACGTAGGTCTCCAGAACTACGTATACATAATTTATTTTTTATTTTATGGCTCTGTTCGAAATTTAATATATTGAATTTTCTATCACTCTGAACAAAAATTTTCAAAATTATCTCAGCTATTAGTAGAGATAAAGCAATAGAAATTTCACTGGTGTTATACGTAGGTCTCCAAAACTACGTATACATAATTTATTTTTCATTTTATGGCTCTGTTCGAAATTTAATATATTGAATTTTCTATCACTCTAAACAAAAATTTCGAAAATTATCTCAGCTATTAGTAGAGATAAAGCGATAAAAATTTTACTGGTGTTATACGTAGGTCTCCAGAACTACGTATACATAATTTATTTTTCATTTTATGGCTCTGTTCGATATTTAATATATTGAATTTTCTATCATTCTGAACAAAAATTTTGAAAATTATCTCAGCTATTAGTAGAGATAAAGCAATAAAAATTTCACTGGTGTTATACGTAGTTCTCCAGAACTACGTATACATAATTTATTTTTCATTTTATGGCTCTGTTCGAAATTTAATATATTGAATTTTCTATCACTCTAAACAAAAATTTCGAAAATTATCTCAGCTATTAGTAGAGATAAAGCGATAAAAATTTTACTGGTGTTATACGTAGGTCTCCAGAACTACGTATACATAATTTATTTTTCATTTTATGGCTCTGTTCGAAATTTAATATATTGAATTATCTATCACTCTGAACAAAAATTTTGAAAATTATCTCAGCTATTAGTAGAGATAAAGCAATAAAAATTTTACTGGTGTTATACGTAGGTCTCCAGAACTACGTATACATAATTTATTTTTCATTTTATGGCTTTGTTCAAAATTTAATATATTGAATTTTCTATCACTCTGAACAAAAATTTTGAAAATTATCTCAGCTATAAGTAGAAATAAATTAATAAAAATTTTACTGGTGTTATACGTAGGTCTCCAGAACTACGTATACAAAATTTATTTTTCATTTTATGGCTCTGTTCGAAATTTAATATATTGAATTTTCTATCACTCTGAACAAAAAGTTTCAAAATTATCTCAGCTATTAGTAGAGATAAAGAAATAAAAATTTCACTGGTGTTATACGTAGGTCTCCAGAACTACGTATACATAATTTATTTTTCATTTTATCTCTCTGTTCGAAATTTAATATATTGAATTTTCTATCACTCTAAACAAAAATTTCGAAAATTATCTCAGCTATTAGTAGAGATAAAGCGATAAAAATTTTACTGGTGTTATACGTAGGTCTCCAGAACTACGTATACATAATTTATTTTTCATATTATGGCTCTGTTCGAAATTTAATATATTGAATTTTCTATCACTCTGAACAAAAATTTTGAAAATTATCTCAGCTATTAGTAGAGATAAAGCAATAAAAATTTTACTGGTGTTATACGTAGGTCTCCAGAACTACGTATACATAATTTATTTTTCATTTTATGGCTCTGTTCGAAATTTAATATATTGAATTTTCTATCACTCTAAACAAAATTTCGAAAATTATCTCAGCTATTAGTAGAGATAAAGCGATAAAAATTTTACTGGTGTTATACGTAGGTCTCCAGAACTACGTATACATAATTTGTTTTTCATTTTATGGCTCTGTTCGAAATTTAATATATTGAATTTTCTATCACTCTGAACAAAAATTTTGAAAATTATCTCAGCTATTAGTAGAGATAAAGCAATAAAAATTTCACTGGTGTTATACGTAGATCTCCAGAACTACGTATACATAATTTATTTTTCATTTTATGGCTCTGTTCGAAACTTAATATATTGAATTTTCTATCACTCTGAACAAAAATTTTTAAAATTATCTCAGCTATTAGTAGAGATAAAGCAATAAAAATTTTACTGGTGTTATACGTAGGTCTCCAGAACTACGTATACATAATTTACTTTTCATTTTATGGCTCTGTTCGAAACTTAATATATTGAATTCTCTATCACTCTGAACAAAAAGTTTCAAAATTATCTCAGCTATTAGTAGAGATAAAGCAATAAAAATTTTACTGGTGTTATACGTAGGTCTCCAGAACTACGTATACATAATTTATTTTTTATTTTATGGCTCTGTTCGAAATTTAATATATTGAATTTTCTATCACTCTAAACAAAAATTTCGAAAATTATCTCAGCTATTAGTAGAGATAAAGCAATAAAAATTTCACTAGTGTTATACGTAGTTCTCCAGAACTACGTATACATAATTTATTTTTTATTTTATGGCTCTGTTCGAAATTTAATATATTGAATTTTCTATCACTCTAAACAAAAATTTCGAAAATTATCTCAGCTATTAGTAGAGATAAAGCAATAAAAATTTCACTAGTGTTATACGTAGTTCTCCAGAACTACGTATACATAATTTATTTTTCATTTTATGGCTCTGTTCGAAATTTAACATATTGAATTTTCTATCACTCTAAACAAAAATTTCGAAAATTATCTCAGCTATTAGTAGAGATAAAGCGATAAAAATTTTACTGGTGTTATACGTAGGTCTCCAAAACTACGTATACATAATTTATTTTTCATTTTATGGCTCTGTTCGAAATTTAATATATTGAATTTTCTATCACTCTAAACAAAAATTTCGAAAATTATCTCAGCTATTAGTAGAGATAAAGCGATAAAAATTTTACTGGTGTTATACGTAGGTCTCCAGAACTACGTATACATAATTTATTTTTCATTTTATGGCTCTGTTCGATATTTAATATATTGAATTTTCTATCATTCTGAACAAAAATTTTGAAAATTATCTCAGCTATTAGTAGAGATAAAGCAATAAAAATTTCACTGGTGTTATACGTAGTTCTCCAGAACTACGTATACATAATTTATTTTTCATTTTATGGCTCTGTTCGAAATTTAATATATTGAATTTTCTATCACTCTAAACAAAAATTTCGAAAATTATCTCAGCTATTAGTAGAGATAAAGCGATAAAAATTTTACTGGTGTTATACGTAGGTCTCCAGAACTACGTATACATAATTTATTTTTCATTTTATGGCTCTGTTCGAAATTTAATATATTGAATTATCTATCACTCTGAACAAAAATTTTGAAAATTATCTCAGCTATTAGTAGAGATAAAGCAATAAAAATTTTACTGGTGTTATACGTAGGTCTCCAGAACTACGTATACATAATTTATTTTTCATTTTATGGCTTTGTTCAAAATTTAATATATTGAATTTTCTATCACTCTGAACAAAAATTTTGAAAATTATCTCAGCTATAAGTAGAAATAAATTAATAAAAATTTTACTGGTGTTATACGTAGGTCTCCAGAACTACGTATACAAAATTTATTTTTCATTTTATGGCTCTGTTCGAAATTTAATATATTGAATTTTCTATCACTCTAAACAAAATTTCGAAAATTATCTCAGCTATTAGTAGAGATAAAGCGATAAAAATTTTACTGGTGTTATACGTAGGTCTCCAGAACTACGTATACATAATTTATTTTTCATTTTATGGCTCTGTTCGAAATTTAATATATTGAATTTTCTATCACTCTGAACAAAAATTTTGAAAATTATCTCAGCTATTAGTAGAGATAAAGCAATAAAAATTTCACTGGTGTTATACGTAGATCTCCAGAACTACGTATACATAATTTATTTTTCATTTTATGGCTCTGTTCGAAACTTAATATATTGAATTTTCTATCACTCTGAACAAAAATTTTTAAAATTATCTCAGCTATTAGTAGAGATAAAGCAATAAAAATTTTACTGGTGTTATACGTAGGTCTCCAGAACTACGTATACATAATTTACTTTTCATTTTATGGCTCTGTTCGAAACTTAATATATTGAATTCTCTATCACTCTGAACAAAAAGTTTCAAAATTATCTCAGCTATTAGTAGAGATAAAGCAATAAAAATTTTACTGGTGTTATACGTAGGTCTCCAGAACTACGTATACATAATTTATTTTTTATTTTATGGCTCTGTTCGAAATTTAATATATTGAATTTTCTATCACTCTAAACAAAAATTTCGAAAATTATCTCAGATATTAGTAGAGATAAAGCAATAAAAATTTCACTAGTGTTATACGTAGTTCTCCAGAACTACGTATACATAATTTATTTTTCATTTTATGGCTCTGTTCGAAATTTAATATATTGAATTTTCTATCACTCTAAACAAAAATTTCGAAAATTATCTCAGCTATTAGTAGAGATAAAGCGATAAAAATTTTACTGGTGTTATACGTAGGTCTCCAAAACTACGTATACATAATTTATTTTTCATTTTATGGCTCTGTTCGAAATTTAATATATTGAATTTTCTATCACTCTAAACAAAAATTTCGAAAATTATCTCAGCTATTAGTAGAGATAAAGCGATAAAAATTTTACTGGTGTTATACGTAGGTCTCCAGAACTACGTATACATAATTTATTTTTCATTTTATGGCTCTGTTCGATATTTAATATATTGAATTTTCTATCATTCTGAACAAAAATTTTGAAAATTATCTCAGCTATTAGTAGAGATAAAGCAATAAAAATTTCACTGGTGTTATACGTAGTTCTCCAGAACTACGTATACATAATTTATTTTTCATTTTATGGCTCTGTTCGAAATTTAATATATTGAATTTTCTATCACTCTAAACAAAAATTTCGAAAATTATCTCAGCTATTAGTAGAGATAAAGCGATAAAAATTTTACTGGTGTTATACGTAGGTCTCCAGAACTACGTATACATAATTTATTTTTCATTTTATGGCTCTGTTCGAAATTTAATATATTGAATTATCTATCACTCTGAACAAAAATTTTGAAAATTATCTCAGCTATTAGTAGAGATAAAGCAATAAAAATTTTACTGGTGTTATACGTAGGTCTCCAGAACTACGTATACATAATTTATTTTTCATTTTATGGCTTTGTTCAAAATTTAATATATTGAATTTTCTATCACTCTGAACAAAAATTTTGAAAATTATCTCAGCTATAAGTAGAAATAAATTAATAAAAATTTTACTGGTGTTATACGTAGGTCTCCAGAACTACGTATACAAAATTTATTTTTCATTTTATGGCTCTGTTCGAAATTTAATATATTGAATTTTCTATCACTCTGAACAAAAAGTTTCAAAATTATCTCAGCTATTAGTAGAGATAAAGAAATAAAAATTTCACTGGTGTTATACGTAGGTCTCCAGAACTACGTATACATAATTTATTTTTTATTTTATCGCTCTGTTCGAAATTTAATATATTGAATTTTCTATCACTCTAAACAAAAATTTCGAAAATTATCTCAGCTATTAGTAGAGATAAAGCGATAAAAATTTTACTGGTGTTATACGTAGGTCTCCAGAACTACGTATACATAATTTATTTTTCATATTATGGCTCTGTTCGAAATTTAATATATTGAATTTTCTATCACTCTGAACAAAAATTTTGAAAATTATCTCAGCTATTAGTAGAGATAAAGCAATAAAAATTTTACTGGTGTTATACGTAGGTCTCCAGAACTACGTATACATAATTTATTTTTCATTTTATGGCTCTGTTCGAAATTTAATATATTGAATTTTCTATCACTCTAAACAAAATTTCGAAAACTATCTCAGCTATTAGTAGAGATAAAGCGATAAAAATTTTACTGGTGTTATACGTAGGTCTCCAGAACTACGTATACATAATTTATTTTTCATTTTATGGCTCTGTTCGAAATTTAATATATTGAATTTTCTATCACTCTGAACAAAAATTTTGAAAATTATCTCAGCTATTAGTACAGATAAAGCAATAAAAATTTCACTGGTGTTATACGTAGGTCTTTAGAACTACGTATACATAATTTATTTTTCATTTTATGGCTCTGTTCGAAATTTAATATATTGAATTTTCTATCACTCTGAACAAAAATTTCGAAAATTATCTCAGCTATTAGTAGAGATAAAGCGATAAAAATTTTACTGGTGTTATACGTAGGTCTCCAGAACTACGTATACATAATTCAGTTTTCATTTTATGGCTCTGTTTGAAATTTAATATATTGAATTTTCTATCACTCTAAACAAAAATTTCGAAAATTATCTCAGCTATTAGTAGAGATAAAGCGATAAAAATTTCACTGGTGTTATACGTAGGTATCCAGAACTACGTATACATAATTTATTTTTCATTTTATGGCTCTGTTCGAAATTTAATATATTGAATTTTCTATCACTCTGAACAAAAATTTCGAAAATTATCTCAACTATTAGTAGAGACAAAGCGATAAAAATTTTACTGGTGTTATACGTAGGTCTCCAGAACTACGTATACATAATTTAGTTTTCATTTTGTGGCTCTGTTCGAAATTTAATATATTGAATTTTCTATTACTCTAAACAAAAATTTCGAAAATTATCTCAGCTATTAGTAGAGATAAAGCGATAAAAATTTTACTGGTGTTATACGTAGGTCTCCAAAACTACGTATACATAATTTATTTTTCATTTTATGGCTCTGTTCGAAATTTAATATATTGAATTTTCTATCACTCTAAACAAAAATTTCGAAAATTATCTCCGCTATTAGTAGAGATAAAGCGATAAAAATTTCACTGGTGTTATACGTAGGTCTCCAGAACTACGTATACATAATTTATTTTTCATTTTATGGCTCTGTTCGAAATTTAATATATTGAATTTTCTATCACTCTAAACAAAATTTCGAAAATTATCTCAGCTATTAGTAGAGATAAAGCGATAAAAATTTTACTGGTGTTATACGTAGGTCTCCAGAACTACGTATACATAATTTGTTTTTCATTTTATGGCTCTGTTCGAAATTTAATATATTGAATTTTCTATCACTCTGAACAAAAATTTTGAAAATTATCTCAGCTATTAGTACAGATAAAGCAATAAAAATTTCACTGGTGTTATACGTAGGTCTCCAGAACTACGTATACATAATTTATTTTTCATTTTATGGCTCTGTTCGAAATTTAATATATTGAATTTTCTATCACTCTGAACAAAAATTTCGAAAATTATCTCAGCTATTAGTAGAGATAAAGCGATAAAAATTTTACTGGTGTTATACGTAGGTCTTCAGAACTACCTATACATAATTTAGTTTTCATTTTATGGCTCTGTTTGAAATTTAATATATTGAATTTTCTATCACTCTAAACAAAAATTTCGAAAATTATCTCAGCTATTAGTAGAGATAAAGCGATAAAAATTTTACTGGTGTTATACGTAGGTCTCCAGAACTACGTATACATAATTTATTTTTCATTTTATGGCTCTGTTCGAAATTTAATATATTGAATTTTCTATCACTCTGAACAAAAATTTCGAAAATTATCTCAGCTATTAGTAGAGATAAAGCGATAAAAATTTTACTGGTGTTATACGTAGGTCTCCAAAACTACGTATACATAATTTATTTTTCATTTTATGGCTCTGTTCGAAATTTAATATATTGAATTTTCTATCACTCTAAACAAAAATTTCGAAAATTATCTCAGCTATTAGTAGAGATAAAGCGATAAAAATTTTACTGGTGTTATACGTAGGTCTTCAGAACTACGTATACATAATTTAGTTTTCATTTTATGGCTCTGTTTGAAATTTAATATATTGAATTTTCTATCACTCTAAACAAAAATTTCGAAAATTATCTCAGCTATTAGTAGAGATAAAGCGATAAAAATTTTACTGGTGTTATACGTAGGTCTCCAGAACTACGTATACATAATTTAGTTTTCATTTTGTGGCTCTGTTCGAAATTTAATATATTGAATTTTCTATTACTCTAAACAAAAATTTCGAAAATTATCTCAGCTATTAGTAGAGATAAAGCGATAAAAATTTTACTGGTGTTATACGTAGGTCTCCAAAACTACGTATACATAATTTATTTTTCATTTTATGGCTCTGTTCGAAATTTAATATATTGAATTTTCTATCACTCTAAACAAAAATTTCGAAAATTATCTCAGCTATTAGTAGAGATAAAGCGATAAAAATTTCACTGGTGTTATACGTAGGCCTCCAGAACTACGTATACATAATTTATTTTTCATTTTATGGCTCTGTTCGAAATTTAATATATTGAATTTTCTATCAATCTGAACAAAAATTTCGAAAATTATCTCAGCTATTAGTAGAGATAAAGCGATAAAAATTTTACTGGTGTTATACGTAGGTCTCCAGAACTACGTACACATAATTTATTTTTCATTTTATGGCTCTGTTCGATATTTAATATATTGAATTTTCTATCATTCTGAACAAAAATTTTGAAAATTATCTCAGCTATAAGTAGAAATAAATTAATAAAAATTTTACTGGTGTTATACGTAGGTCTCCAAAACTACGTATACATAATTTATTTTTCATTTTATGGCTCTGTTCGAAATTTAATATATTGAATTTTCTATCACTCTAAACAAAAATTTCGAAAATTATCTCAGCTATTAGTAGAGATAAAGCGATAAAAATTTCACTGGTGTTATACGTAGGCCTCCAGAACTACGTATACATAATTTATTTTTCATTTTATGGCTCTGTTCGAAATTTAATATATTGAATTTTCTGTCAATCTGAACAAAAATTTTGAAAATTATCTCAGCTATTAGTAGAGATAAAGCAATAAAAATTTTACTGGTGTTATACGTAGGTCTCCAGAACTACGTATACATAATTTATTTTTCATTTTATGGCTCTGTTCAAAATTTAATATATTGAATTTTCTATCACTCTGAACAAAAATTTTGAAAATTATCTCAGCTATAAGTAGAAATAAATTAATAAAAATTTTACTGGTGTTATACGTAGGTCTCCAGAACTACGTATACAAAATTTATTTTTCATTTTATGGCACTGTTCGAAATTTAATATATTGAATTTTCTATCACTCTGAACAAAAAGTTTCAAAATTATCTCAGCTATTAGTAGAGATAAAGAAATAAAAATTTCACTGGTGTTATACGTAGGTCTCCAGAACTACGTATACATAATTTATTTTTCATTTTATCGCTCTGTTCGAAATTTAATATATTGAATTTTCTATCACTCTAAACAAAAATTTCGAAAATTATCTCAGCTATTAGTAGAGATAAAGCGATAAAAATTTTACTGGTGTTATACGTAGGTCTCCAGAACTACGTATACATAATTTATTTTTCATTTTATGGCTCTGTTCGAAATTTAATATATTGAATTTTCTATCACTCTGAACAAAAATTTTGAAAATTATCTCAGCTATTAGTAGAGATAAAGCAATAAAAATTTTACTGGTGTTATACGTAGGTCTCCAGAACTACGTATACATAATTTATTTTTCATTTTATGGCTCTGTTCGAAATTTAATATATTGAATTTTCTATCACTCTAAACAAAATTTCGACAATTATCTCAGCTATTAGTAGAGATAAAGCGATAAAAATTTTACTGGTGTTATACGTAGGTCTCCAGAACTACGTATACATAATTTATTTTTCATTTTATGGCTCTGTTCGAAATTTAATATATTGAATTTTCTATCACTCTGAACAAAAATTTTGAAAATTATCTCAGCTATTAGTACAGATAAAGCAATAAAAATTTCACTGGTGTTATACGTAGGTCTACAGAACTACGTATACATAATTTATTTTTCATTTTATGGCTCTGTTCGAAATTTATTATATTGAATTTTCTATCACTCTGAACAAAAATTTCGAAAATTATCTCAGCTATTAGTAGAGATAAAGCGATAAAAATTTTACTGGTGTTATACGTAGGTCTCCAGAACTACGTATACATAATTTAGTTTTCATTTTGTGGCTCTGTTCAAAATTTAATATATCGAATTTTCTATTACTCTAAACAAAAATTTCGAAAATTATCTCAGCTATTAGTAGAGATAAAGCGATAAAAATTTCACTGGTGTTATACGTAGGCCTCCAGAACAACGTATACATAATTTATTTTTCATTTTATGGCTCTGTTCGAAATTTAATATGTTGAATTTTCTATCAATCTGAACAAAAATTTTGAAAATTATCTCAGCTATTAGTAGAGATAAAGCAATAAAAATTTTACTGGTGTTATACGTAGGTCTCCAGAACTACGTATACATAATTTATTTTTCATTTTATGGCTCTGTTCGAAATTTAATATATTGAATTTTCTATCACTCTAAACAAAATTTCGACAATTATCTCAGCTATTAGTAGAGATAAAGCGATAAAAATTTTACTGGTGTTATACGTAGGTCTCCAGAACTACGTATACATAATTTATTTTTCATTTTATGGCTCTGTTCGAAATTTAATATATTGAATTTTCTATCACTCTGAACAAAAATTTTGAAAATTATCTCAGCTATTAGTACAGATAAAGCAATAAAAATTTCACTGGTGTTATACGTAGGTCTACAGAACTACGTATACATAATTTATTTTTCATTTTATGGCTCTGTTCGAAATTTATTATATTGAATTTTCTATCACTCTGAACAAAAATTTCGAAAATTATCTCAGCTATTAGTAGAGATAAAGCGATAAAAATTTTACTGGTGTTATACGTAGGTCTCCAGAACTACGTATACATAATTTAGTTTTCATTTTGTGGCTCTGTTCAAAATTTAATATATCGAATTTTCTATTACTCTAAACAAAAATTTCGAAAATTATCTCAGCTATTAGTAGAGATAAAGCGATAAAAATTTCACTGGTGTTATACGTAGGCCTCCAGAACAACGTATACATAATTTATTTTTCATTTTATGGCTCTGTTCGAAATTTAATATGTTGAATTTTCTATCAATCTGAACAAAAATTTTGAAAATTATCTCAGCTATTAGTAGAGATAAAGCAATAAAAATTTCACCGGTGTTATACGTAGGTCTCCAGAACTACGTATACATAATTTATTTTTCATTTTATGGCTCTGTTCGAAATTTAATATATTGAATTTTCTATCACTCTAAACAAAAATTTCGAAAATTATCTCAGCTATTAGTAGAGATAAAGCGATAAAAATTTCACTGGTGTTATACGTAGGTCTCCAGAACTACGTATACATAATTTATTTTTCATTTTATGGCTCTGTTCGAAATTTAATATATTGAATTTTCTATCACTCTAAACAAAAATTTCGAAAATTATTTCAGCTATTAGTAGAGATAAAGCGATAAAAATTTCACTGGTGTTATACGTAGGTCTCCAGAACTACGTATACATAATTTATTTTTCATTTTATGGCTCTGTTCGAAATTTAATATATTGAATTTTCTATCACTCTGAACAAAAATTTTGAAAATTATCTCAGCTATTAGTAGAGATAAAGCAATAAAAATTTTACTGGTGTTATACGTAGGTCTCCAGAACTACGTATACATAATTTAATTTTCATTTTATGGCTCTGTTCGAAATTTAATATATTGAATTTTCTATCACTCAAAACAAAAATTTCGAAAATTATCTCAGCTATTAGTAGAGATAAAGCGATAAAAATTTTACTGGTGTTATACGTAGGTCTCCAGAACTACGTATACATAATTTATTTTTCATTTTATGGCTCTGTTCGAAATTTAATATATTGAATTTTCTATCACTCTGAACAAAAATTTTGAAAATTATCTCAGCTATTAGTACAGATAAAGCAATAAAAATTTCACTGGTGTTATACGTAGGTCTCCAGAACTACGTATACATAATTTATTTTTCATTTTATGGCTCTGTTCGAAATTTAATATATTGAATTTTCTATCACTCTGAACAAAAATTTCGAAAATTATCTCAGCTATTAGTAGAGATAAAGCGATAAAAATTTTACTGGTGTTATACGTAGGTCTCCAGAACTACGTATACATAATGTAGTTTTCATTTTATGGCTCTGTTTGAAATTTAATATATTGAATTTTCTATCACTCAAAACAAAAATTTCGAAAATTATCTCAGCTATTAGTAGAGATAAAGCGATAAAAATTTCACTGGTGTTATACGTAGGTCTCCAGAACTACGTATACATAATTTATTTTTCATTTTATGGCTCTGTTCGAAATTTAATATATGGAATTTTCTATCACTCTGAACAAAAATTTCGAAAATTATCTCAGCTATTAGTAGAGATAAAGCGATAAAAATTTTACTGGTGTTATACGTAGGTCTCCGGAACTACGTATACATAATTTAGTTTTCATTTTGTGGCTCTGTTCGAAATTTAATATATTGAATTTTCTATTACTCTAAACAAAAATTTCGAAAATTATCTCAGCTATTAGTAGAGATAAAGCGATAAAAATTTTACTGGTGTTATACGTAGGTCTCCAGAACTACGTATACATAATTTATTTTTCATTTTATGGCTCTGTTCGAAATTTAATATATTGAATTTTCTATCACTCTAAACAAAAATTTCGAAAATTATCTCAGCTATTAGTAGAGATAAAGCGATAAAAATTTCACTGGTGTTATACGTAGGCCTCCAGAACTACGTATACATAATTTATTTTTCATTTTATGGCTCTGTTCGAAATTTAATATATTGAATTTTCTATCAATCTGAACAAAAATTTTGAAAATAATCTCAGCTATTAGTAGAGGTAAAGCAATAAAAATTTCACTGGTGTTATACGTAGGTCTCCAAAACTACGTATACATAATTTATTTTTCATTTTATGGCTCTGTTCGAAATTTAATATATTGAATTTTCTATCACTCTGAACAAAAATTTTGAAAATTATCTCAGCTATTAGTAGAGATAAAGCAATAAAAATTTCACTGGTGTTATACGTTGGTCTCCAGAACTACGTATACATAATTTATTTTTCATTTTATGGCTTTGTTCGAAATTTAGTATATTGAATTTTCTATCACTCTGAACAAAAATTTTGAAAATTATCTCAGCTATTAGTAGAGATAAAGCAATAAAAATTTTACTGGTGTTATACGTAGGTCTCCAGAACTACGTGTACATAATTTATTTTTCATTTTATGGCTCTGTTCGAAATTTAATATATTGAATTTTCTATCACTCTAAACAAAAATTTCGAAAATTATCTCAGCTATTAGTAGAGATAAAGCGATAAAAATTTCACTGGTGTTATACGTAGGTCTCCAGAACTACGTATACGTAATTTATTTTTCATTTTATGGCTCTGTTCGAAATTTAATATATTGAATTTTCTATCACTCTGAACAAAAATTTTCAAAATTATCTCAGCTATTAGTAGAGATAAAGCAATAAAAATTTCACTGGTGTTATACGTAGGTCTCCAAAACTACGTATACATAATTTATTTTTCATTTTATGGCTCTGTTCGAAATATAATATATTGAATTTTCAATCACTCTGAACAAAAATTTTGAAAATTATCTCAGCTATTAGTAGAGATAAAGCAATAAAAATTTCACTGGTGTTATACGTCGGTCTCCAGAACTACGTATACATAATTTATTTTTCATTTTATGGCTCTGTTCGAAATTTAATATATTGAATTTTCTATCACTCTAAACAAAAATTTCGAAAATTATCTCAGCTATTAGTAGAGATAAAGCGATAAAAATTTCACTGGTGTTATACGTAGGTCTTCAGAACTACGTATACATAATTTATTTTTCATTTTATGGCTCTGTTCGAAATTTAATATATTGAATTTTCTATCACTCTAAACAAAAATTTCGAAAATTATCTCATCTATTAGTAGAGATAAAGCGATAAAAATTTCACTGGTGTTATACGTAGGTCTCCAGAACTACGTATACATAATTTATTTTTCATTTTATGGCTCTGTTCAAAATTTAATATATTGAATTTTCTATCACTCTAAACAAAAATTTCGAAAATTATCTCAGCTATTAGTAGAGATAAAGCGATAAAAATTTCACTGGTGTTATACGTAGGTCTCCAGAACTACGCATACATAATTTATTTTTCATTTTATGGCTCTGTTCGAAATTTAATATATTGAATTTTCTATCACACTGAACAAAAATTTTGAAAATTATCTCAGCTATTAGTAGAGATAAAGCAATAAAAATTTTACTGGTGTTATACGTAGGTCTCCAGAACTACGTATACAAAATTTATTTTTTAATTTTATGGCTCTGTTCGAAATTTAATATATTGAATTTTCTATCACTCTGAACAAAAATTTTCAAAATTATCTCAGCTATTAGTAGAGATAAAGCAATAAAAATTTCACTGGTGTTATAGGTAGGTCTCAAGAACTACGTATACAAAATTTATTTTTCATTTTATGGCTCTGTTCGAAATTTAATATATTGAATTTTCTATCACTCTGAACAAAAATTTTCAAAATTATCTCAGCTATTAGTAGAGATAAAGCAATAAAAATTTCATTGGTGTTATAGGTAGGTCTCAAGAACTACGTATACATAATTTATTTTTCATTTTATGGCTCTGTTCGAAATTTAATATATTGAATTTTCTATCACTCTGAACAAAAATTTTGAAAATTATCTCAGCTATTAGTAGAGATAAAGCAATAAAAATTTCACTGGTGTTATACGTAGGTCTCCAGAACTACGTAGACATAATTTATTTTTCATTTTATGGCTCTGTTCGAAATTTAATATATTGAATTTTCTATCACTCTGAACAAAAATTTTCAAAATTATCTCAGCTATTAGTAGAGATAAAGCAATAAAAATTTTACTGGTGTTATACGTAGGTCTCCAGAACTACGTATACATAATTTATTTTTCATTTTATGGCTCTGTTCGAAATTTAATATATTGAATTTTCTATTACTCTGAACAAAAATTTTCAAAATTATCTCAGCTATTAGTAGAGATAAAGCAATAAAAATTTCACTGGTGTTATACGTAGGTCTCCAGAACTACGCATACATAATGTATTTTTCATTTTATGGCTCTGTTCGAAATTTAATATATTGAATTTTCTATCACTCTGAACAAAAATTTTGATAATTATCTCAGCTATTAGTAGAGAGAAAGCAATAAAAATTTTACTGGTGTTATACGTAGGTCTCCAGAACTACGCATACATAATTTATTTTTCATTTTATGGCGCTGTTCGAAATTTAATATATTGAATTTTCTATCACTCTGAACAAAAATTTTCAAAATTATCTCAGCTATTAGTAGAGATAAAGCAATAAAAATTTTACTGGTGTTATACGTAGGTCTCCAGAACTACGTATACATAATTTATTTTTCATTTTATGGCTCTGTTCGAAATTTAATATATTGAAATTTCTATCACTCTGAACAAATTTTTCAAAATTATCTCAGCTATTAGTAGAGATAAAGCAATAAAAATTTCACTGGTGTTATACGTAGGTCTCCAGAACTACGTATACATAATTTATTTTTCATTTTATGGCTCTGTCCGAAATTTAATATATTGAATTTTCTATCACTCTAAACATAAATTTCGAAAATTATCTCAGCTATTAGTAGAGATAAAGCGATAAAAATTTTACTGGTGTTATACGTAGGTCTCCAGAACTACGTATACATAATTTATTTTTCATTTTATGGCTCTGTTCGATATTTAATATATTGAATTTTCTATCAATCTGAACAAAAATTTTGAAAATTATCTCAGCTATTAGTAGAGGTAAAGCAATAAAAATTTCACTGGTGTTATACGTAGGTCTCCAAAACTACGTATACATAATTTATTTTTCATTTTATGGCTCTGTTCGAAATTTAATATATTGAATTTTCTATCACTCTGAACAAAAATTTTGAAAATTATCTCAGCTATTAGTAGAGATAAAGCAATAAAAATTTCACTGGTGTTATACGTTGGTCTCCAGAACTACGTATACATAATTTATTTTTCATTTTATGGCTCTGTTCAAAATTTAATATATTGAATTTTCTATCACTCTAAACAAAAATTTCGAAAATTATCTCAGCTATTAGTAGAGATAAAGCGATAAAAATTTCACTGGTGTTATACGTAGGTCTCCAGAACTACGCATACATAATTTATTTTTCATTTTATGGCTCTGTTCGAAATTTAATATATTGAATTTTCTATCACACTGAACAAAAATTTTGAAAATTATCTCAGCTATTAGTAGAGATAAAGCAATAAAAATTTTACTGGTGTTATACGTAGGTCTCCAGAACTACGTATACAAAATTTATTTTTTAATTTTATGGCTCTGTTCGAAATTTAATATATTGAATTTTCTATCACTCTGAACAAAAATTTTCAAAATTATCTCAGCTATTAGTAGAGATAAAGCAATAAAAATTTCACTGGTGTTATAGGTAGGTCTCAAGAACTACGTATACAAAATTTATTTTTCATTTTATGGCTCTGTTCGAAATTTAATATATTGAATTTTCTATCACTCTGAACAAAAATTTTCAAAATTATCTCAGCTATTAGTAGAGATAAAGCAATAAAAATTTCACTGGTGTTATAGGTAGGTCTCAAGAACTACGTATACATAATTTATTTTTCATTTTATGGCTCTGTTCGAAATTTAATATATTGAATTTTCTATCACTCTGAACAAAAATTTTGAAAATTATCTCAGCTATTAGTAGAGATAAAGCAATAAAAATTTCACTGGTGTTATACGTAGGTCTCCAGAACTACGTAGACATAATTTATTTTTCATTTTATGGCTCTGTTCGAAATTTAATATATTGAATTTTCTATCACTCTGAACAAAAATTTTCAAAATTATCTCAGCTATTAGTAGAGATAAAGCAATAAAAATTTTACTGGTGTTATACGTAGGTCTCCAGAACTACGTATACATAATTTATTTTTCATTTTATGGCTCTGTTCGAAATTTAATATATTGAATTTTCTATTACTCTGAACAAAAATTTTCAAAATTATCTCAGCTATTAGTAGAGATAAAGCAATAAAAATTTCACTGGTGTTATACGTAGGTCTCCAGAACTACGCATACATAATGTATTTTTCATTTTATGGCTCTGTTCGAAATTTAATATATTGAATTTTCTATCACTCTGAACAAAAATTTTGATAATTATCTCAGCTATTAGTAGAGAGAAAGCAATAAAAATTTTACTGGTGTTATACGTAGGTCTCCAGAACTACGCATACATAATTTATTTTTCATTTTATGGCGCTGTTCGAAATTTAATATATTGAATTTTCTATCACTCTGAACAAAAATTTTCAAAATTATCTCAGCTATTAGTAGAGATAAAGCAATAAAAATTTTACTGGTGTTATACGTAGGTCTCCAGAACTACGTGTATATAATTTATTTTTCATTTTATGGCTCTGTTCGAAATTTAATATATTGAAATTTCTATCACTCTGAACAAATTTTTCAAAATTATCTCAGCTATTAGTAGAGATAAAGCAATAAAAATTTCACTGGTGTTATACGTAGGTCTCCAGAACTACGTATACATAATTTATTTTTCATTTTATGGCTCTGTCCGAAATTTAATATATTGAATTTTCTATCACTCTAAACATAAATTTCGAAAATTATCTCAGCTATTAGTAGAGATAAAGCGATAAAAATTTTACTGGTGTTATACGTAGGTCTCCAGAACTACGTATACATAATTTATTTTTCATTTTATGGCTCTGTTCGATATTTAATATATTGAATTTTCTATCAATCTGAACAAAAATTTTGAAAATTATCTCAGCTATTAGTAGAGGTAAAGCAATAAAAATTTCACTGGTGTTATACGTAGGTCTCCAAAACTACGTATACATAATTTATTTTTCATTTTATGGCTCTGTTCGAAATTTAATATATTGAATTTTCTATCACTCTGAACAAAAATTTTGAAAATTATCTCAGCTATTAGTAGAGATAAAGCAATAAAAATTTCACTGGTGTTATACGTTGGTCTCCAGAACTACGTATACATAATTTATTTTTCATTTTATGGCTCTGTTCGAAATTTAGTATATTGAATTTTCTATCACTCTGAACAAAAATTTTGAAAATTATCTCAGCTATTAGTAGAGATAAAGCAATAAAAATTTTACTGGTGTTATACGTAGTTCTCCAGAACTACGTGTACATAATTTATTTTTCATTTTATGGCTCTGTTCGAAATTTAATATATTGAATTTTCTATCACTCTAAACAAAAATTTCGAAAATTATCTCAGCTATTAGTAGAGATAAAGCGTTAAAAATTTCACTGGTGTTATACGTAGGTCTCCAGAACTACGTATACATAATTTATTTTTCATTTTATGGCTCTGTTCGAAATTTAATATATTGAATTTTCTATCACTCTGAACAAAAATTTTCAAAATTATCTCAGCTATTAGTAGAGATAAAGCAATAAAAATTTCACTGGTGTTATACGTAGGTCTCCAAAACTACGTATACATAATTTATTTTTCATTTTATGGCTCTGTTCGAAATTTAATATATTGAATTTTCCATCACTCTGAACAAAAATTTTGAAAATTATCTCAGCTATTAGTAGAGATAAAGCAATAAAAATTTTACTGGTGTTATACGTAGGTCTCGCTTTGTTCGAAATTTAATATATTGAATTTTCTATCACTCTAAACAAAAATTTCGAAAATTATCTCAGCTATTAGTAGAGATAAAGCGATTAAAATTTCACTGGTGTTATACGTAGGTCTCCAGAACTACGTATACATAATTTATTTTTCATTTTATGGCTCTGTTCGAAATTTAATATATTGAATTTTCTATCACTCTGAACAAAAATTTTCAAAATTATCTCAGCTATTAGTAGAGATAAAGCAATAAAAATTTCACTGGTGTTAAACGTAGGTCTCCAGAACTACGTATACATAATTTATTTTTCATTTTATGGCTCTGTTCGAAATTTAATATATTGAATTTTCTATCACTCTGAACAAAAATTTTCAAAATTATCTCAGCTATTAGTAGAGATAAAGCAATAAAAATTTTACTGGTGTTATACGTAGGTCTCCAGAACTACGTATACAAAATTTATTTTTCATTTTATGGCTCTGTTCGAAATTTAATATATTGAATTTTCTATCACTCTGAACAAAAATTTTCAAAATTATCTCAGCTATTAGTAGAGATAAAGCAATAAAAATTTCACTGGTGTTATAGGTAGGTCTCAAGAACTACGTATACATAATTTATTTTTAATTTTATGGCTCTGTTCGAAATTTAATATATTGAATTTTCTATCACTCTGAACAAAAATTTTGAAAATTATCTCAGCTATTAGTAGAGATAAAGCAATAAAAATTTTACTGGTGTTATACGTAGGTCTCCAGAACTACGTATACAAAATTTATTTTTCATTTTATGGCTCTGTTCGAAATTTAATATATTGAATTTTCTATCACTCTGAACAAAAATTTTCAAAATTATCTCAGCTATTAGTGGAGATAAAGCAATAAAAATTTCACTGGTGTTATAGGTAGGTCTCAAGAACTACGTATACATAATTTATTTTTCATTTTATGGCTCTGTTCGAAATTTAATATATTGAATTTTCTATCACTCTGAACAAAAATTTTGAAAATTATCTCAGCTATTAGTAGAGATAAAGCAATAAAAATTTCACTGGTGTTATACGTAGGTCTCGAGAACTACGTAGACATAATTTATTTTTCATTTTATGGCTCTGTTCGAAATTTAATATATTGAATTTTCTATCACTCTGAACAAAAATTTTCAAAATTATCTCAGCTATTAGTAGAGATAAAGCAATAAAAATTTTACTGGTGTTATACGTAGGTCTCCAGAACTACGTATACATAATTTATTTTTCATTTTATGGCTCTGTTCGAAATTTAATATATTGAATTTTCTATTACTCTGAACAAAAATTTTCAAAATTATCTCAGCTATTAGTAGAGATAAAGCAATAAAAATTTCACTGGTGTTATACGTAGGTCTCCAGAACTACGCATACATAATGTATTTTTCATTTTATGGCTCTGTTCGAAATTTAATATATTGAATTTTCTATCACTCTGAACAAAAATTTTGATAATTATCTCAGCTATTAGTAGAGATAAAGCAATAAAAATTTTACTGGTGTTATACGTAGGTCTCCAGAACTACGCATACATAATTTATTTTTCATTTTATGGCGCTGTTCGAAATTTAATATATTGAATTTTCTATCACTCTGAACAAAAATTTTCAAAATTATCTCAGCTATTAGTAGAGATAAAGCAATAAAAATTTTACTGGTGTTATACGTAGGTCTCCAGAACTACGTATACATAATTTATTTTTCATTTTATGGCTCTGTTCGAAATTTAATATATTGAAATTTCTATCACTCTGAACAAATTTTTCAAAATTATCTCAGCTATTAGTAGAGATAAAGCAATAAAAATTTCACTGGTGTTATACGTAGGTCTCCAGAACTACGTATACATAATTTATTTTTCATTTTATGGCTCTGTCCGAAATTTAATATATTGAATTTTCTATCACTCTAAACATAAATTTCGAAAATTATCTCAGCTATTAGTAGAGATAAAGCGATAAAAATTTTACTGGTGTTATACGTAGGTCTCCAGAACTACGTATACATAATTTATTTTTCATTTTATGGCTCTGTTCGATATTTAATATATTGAATTTTCTATCAATCTGAACAAAAATTTTGAAAATAATCTCAGCTATTAGTAGAGGTAAAGCAATAAAAATTTCACTGGTGTTATACGTAGGTCTCCAAAACTACGTATACATAATTTATTTTTCATTTTATGGCTCTGTTCGAAATTTAATATATTGAATTTTCTATCACTCTGAACAAAAATTTTGAAAATTATCTCAGCTATTAGTAGAGATAAAGCAATAAAAATTTCACTGGTGTTATACGTTGGTCTCCAGAACTACGTATACATAATTTATTTTTCATTTTATGGCTCTGTTCGAAATTTAGTATATTGAATTTTCTATCACTCTGAACAAAAATTTTGAAAATTATCTCAGCTATTAGTAGAGATAAAGCAATAAAAATTTTACTGGTGTTATACGTAGGTCTCCAGAACTACGTGTACATAATTTATTTTTCATTTTATGGCTCTGTTCGAAATTTAATATATTGAATTTTCTATCACTCTAAACAAAAATTTCGAAAATTATCTCAGCTATTAGTAGAGATAAAGCGATAAAAATTTCACTGGTGTTATACGTAGGTCTCCAGAACTACGTATACATAATTTATTTTTCATTTTATGGCTCTGTTCGAAATTTAATATATTGAATTTTCTATCACTCTGAACAAAAATTTTCAAAATTATCTCAGCTATTAGTAGAGATAAAGCAATAAAAATTTCACTGGTGTTATACGTAGGTCTCCAAAACTACGTATACATAATTTATTTTTCATTTTATGGCTCTGTTCGAAATTTAATATATTGAATTTTCCATCACTCTGAACAAAAATTTTGAAAATTATCTCAGCTATTAGTAGAGATAAAGCAATAAAAATTTTACTGGTGTTATACGTAGGTCTCGCTTTGTTCGAAATTTAATATATTGAATTTTCTATCACTCTAAACAAAAATTTCGAAAATTATCTCAGCTATTAGTAGAGATAAAGCGATTAAAATTTCACTGGTGTTATACGTAGGTCTCCAGAACTACGTATACATAATTTATTTTTCATTTTATGGCTCTGTTCGAAATTTAATATATTGAATTTTCTATCACACTGAACAAAAGTTTTGAAAATTATCTCAGCTATTAGTAGAGATAAAGCAATAAAAATTTTACTGGTGTTATACGTAGGTCTCCAGAACTACGTATACAAAATTTATTTTTCATTTTATGGCTCTGTTCGAAATTTAATATATTGAATTTTCTATCACTCTGAACAAAAATTTTCAAAATTATCTCAGCTATTAGTGGAGATAAAGCAATAAAAATTTCACTGGTGTTATAGGTAGGTCTCAAGAACTACGTATACATAATTTATTTTTCATTTTATGGCTCTGTTCGAAATTTAATATATTGAATTTTCTATCACTCTGAACAAAAATTTTGAAAATTATCTCAGCTATTAGTAGAGATAAAGCAATAAAAATTTCACTGGTGTTATACGTAGGTCTCGAGAACTACGTAGACATAATTTATTTTTCATTTTATGGCTCTGTTCGAAATTTAATATATTGAATTTTCTATCACTCTGAACAAAAATTTTCAAAATTATCTCAGCTATTAGTAGAGATAAAGCAATAAAAATTTTACTGGTGTTATACGTAGGTCTCCAGAACTACGTATACATAATTTATTTTTCATTTTATGGCTCTGTTCGAAATTTAATATATTGAATTTTCTATTACTCTGAACAAAAATTTTCAAAATTATCTCAGCTATTAGTAGAGATAAAGCAATAAAAATTTCACTGGTGTTATACGTAGGTCTCCAGAACTACGCATACATAATGTATTTTTCATTTTATGGCTCTGTTCGAAATTTAATATATTGAATTTTCTATCACTCTGAACAAAAATTTTGATAATTATCTCAGCTATTAGTAGAGATAAAGCAATAAAAATTTTACTGGTGTTATACGTAGGTCTCCAGAACTACGCATACATAATTTATTTTTCATTTTATGGCGCTGTTCGAAATTTAATATATTGAATTTTCTATCACTCTGAACAAAAATTTTCAAAATTATCTCAGCTATTAGTAGAGATAAAGCAATAAAAATTTTACTGGTGTTATACGTAGGTCTCCAGAACTACGTATACATAATTTATTTTTCATTTTATGGCTCTGTTCGAAATTTAATATATTGAAATTTCTATCACTCTGAACAAAAATTTTCAAAATTATCTCAGCTATTAGTGGAGATAAAGCAATAAAAATTTCACTGGTGTTATAGGTAGGTCTCAAGAACTACGTATACATAATTTATTTTTCATTTTATGGCTCTGTTCGAAATTTAATATATTGAATTTTCTATCACTCTGAACAAAAATTTTGAAAATTATCTCAGCTATTAGTAGAGATAAAGCAATAAAAATTTCACTGGTGTTATACGTAGGTCTCGAGAACTACGTAGACATAATTTATTTTTCATTTTATGGCTCTGTTCGAAATTTAATATATTGAATTTTCTATCACTCTGAACAAAAATTTTCAAAATTATCTCAGCTATTAGTAGAGATAAAGCAATAAAAATTTTACTGGTGTTATACGTAGGTCTCCAGAATTACGTATACATAATTTATTTTTCATTTTATGGCTCTGTTCGAAATTTAGTATATTGAATTTTCTATCACTCTGAACAAAAATTTTGAAAATTATCTCAGCTATTAGTAGAGATAAAGCAATAAAAATTTTACTGGTGTTATACGTAGTTCTCCAGAACTACGTGTACATAATTTATTTTTCATTTTATGGCTCTGTTCGAAATTTAATATATTGAATTTTCTATCACTCTAAACAAAAATTTCGAAAATTATCTCAGCTATTAGTAGAGATAAAGCGATAAAAATTTCACTGGTGTTATACGTAGGTCTCCAGAACTACGTATACATAATTTATTTTTCATTTTATGGCTCTGTTCGAAATTTAATATATTGAATTTTCTATCACTCTGAACAAAAATTTTCAAAATTATCTCAGCTATTAGTAGAGATAAAGCAATAAAAATTTCACTGGTGTTATACGTAGGTCTCCAAAACTACGTATACATAATTTATTTTTCATTTTATGGCTCTGTTCGAAATTTAATATATTGAATTTTCCATCACTCTGAACAAAAATTTTGAAAATTATCTCAGCTATTAGTAGAGATAAAGCAATAAAAATTTTACTGGTGTTATACGTAGGTCTCGCTTTGTTCGAAATTTAATATATTGAATTTTCTATCACTCTAAACAAAAATTTCGAAAATTATCTCAGCTATTAGTAGAGATAAAGCGATTAAAATTTCACTGGTGTTATACGTAGGTCTCCAGAACTACGTATACATAATTTATTTTTCATTTTATGGCTCTGTTCGAAATTTAATATATTGAATTTTCTATCACTCTGAACAAAAATTTTCAAAATTATCTCAGCTATTAGTAGAGATAAAGCAATAAAAATTTCACTGGTGTTAAACGTAGGTCTCCAGAACTACGTATACATAATTTATTTTTCATTTTATGGCTCTGTTCGAAATTTAATATATTGAATTTTCTATCACTCTGAACAAAAATTTTCAAAATTATCTCAGCTATTAGTAGAGATAAAGCAATAAAAATTTTACTGGTGTTATACGTAGGTCTCCAGAACTACGTATACAAAATTTATTTTTCATTTTATGGCTCTGTTCGAAATTTAATATATTGAATTTTCTATCACTCTGAACAAAAATTTTCAAAATTATCTCAGCTATTAGTAGAGATAAAGCAATAAAAATTTCACTGGTGTTATAGGTAGGTCTCAAGAACTACGTATACATAATTTATTTTTAATTTTATGGCTCTGTTCGAAATTTAATATATTGAATTTTCTATCACTCTGAACAAAAATTTTGAAAATTATCTCAGCTATTAGTAGAGATAAAGCAATAAAAATTTTACTGGTGTTATACGTAGGTCTCCAGAACTACGTATACAAAATTTATTTTTCATTTTATGGCTCTGTTCGAAATTTAATATATTGAATTTTCTATCACTCTGAACAAAAATTTTCAAAATTATCTCAGCTATTAGTGGAGATAAAGCAATAAAAATTTCACTGGTGTTATAGGTAGGTCTCAAGAACTACGTATACATAATTTATTTTTCATTTTATGGCTCTGTTCGAAATTTAATATATTGAATTTTCTATCACTCTGAACAAAAATTTTGAAAATTATCTCAGCTATTAGTAGAGATAAAGCAATAAAAATTTCACTGGTGTTATACGTAGGTCTCGAGAACTACGTAGACATAATTTATTTTTCATTTTATGGCTCTGTTCGAAATTTAATATATTGAATTTTCTATCACTCTGAACAAAAATTTTCAAAATTATCTCAGCTATTAGTAGAGATAAAGCAATAAAAATTTTACTGGTGTTATACGTAGGTCTCCAGAACTACGTATACATAATTTATTTTTCATTTTATGGCTCTGTTCGAAATTTAATATATTGAATTTTCTATTACTCTGAACAAAAATTTTCAAAATTATCTCAGCTATTAGTAGAGATAAAGCAATAAAAATTTCACTGGTGTTATACGTAGGTCTCCAGAACTACGCATACATAATGTATTTTTCATTTTATGGCTCTGTTCGAAATTTAATATATTGAATTTTCTATCACTCTGAACAAAAATTTTGATAATTATCTCAGCTATTAGTAGAGATAAAGCAATAAAAATTTTACTGGTGTTATACGTAGGTCTCCAGAACTACGCATACATAATTTATTTTTCATTTTATGGCGCTGTTCGAAATTTAATATATTGAATTTTCTATCACTCTGAACAAAAATTTTCAAAATTATCTCAGCTATTAGTAGAGATAAAGCAATAAAAATTTTACTGGTGTTATACGTAGGTCTCCAGAACTACGTATACATAATTTATTTTTCATTTTATGGCTCTGTTCGAAATTTAATATATTGAAATTTCTATCACTCTGAACAAATTTTTCAAAATTATCTCAGCTATTAGTAGAGATAAAGCAATAAAAATTTCACTGGTGTTATACGTAGGTCTCCAGAACTACGTATACATAATTTATTTTTCATTTTATGGCTCTGTCCGAAATTTAATATATTGAATTTTCTATCACTCTAAACATAAATTTCGAAAATTATCTCAGCTATTAGTAGAGATAAAGCGATAAAAATTTTACTGGTGTTATACGTAGGTCTCCAGAACTACGTATACATAATTTATTTTTCATTTTATGGCTCTGTTCGATATTTAATATATTGAATTTTCTATCAATCTGAACAAAAATTTTGAAAATTATCTCAGCTATTAGTAGAGGTAAAGCAATAAAAATTTCACTGGTGTTATACGTAGGTCTCCAAAACTACGTATACATAATTTATTTTTCATTTTATGGCTCTGTTCGAAATTTAATATATTGAATTTTCTATCACTCTGAACAAAAATTTTGAAAATTATCTCAGCTATTAGTAGAGATAAAGCAATAAAAATTTCACTGGTGTTATACGTTGGTCTCCAGAACTACGTATACATAATTTATTTTTCATTTTATGGCTCTGTTCGAAATTTAGTATATTGAATTTTCTATCACTCTGAACAAAAATTTTGAAAATTATCTCAGCTATTAGTAGAGATAAAGCAATAAAAATTTTACTGGTGTTATACGTAGGTCTCCAGAACTACGTGTACATAATTTATTTTTCATTTTATGGCTCTGTTCGAAATTTAATATATTGAATTTTCTATCACTCTAAACAAAAATTTCGAAAATTATCTCAGCTATTAGTAGAGATAAAGCGATAAAAATTTCACTGGTGTTATACGTAGGTCTCCAGAACTACGTATACATAATTTATTTTTCATTTTATGGCTCTGTTCGAAATTTAATATATTGAATTTTCTATCACTCTGAACAAAAATTTTCAAAATTATCTCAGCTATTAGTAGAGATAAAGCAATAAAAATTTCACTGGTGTTATACGTAGGTCTCCAAAACTACGTATACATAATTTATTTTTCATTTTATGGCTCTGTTCGAAATTTAATATATTGAATTTTCCATCACTCTGAACAAAAATTTTGAAAATTATCTCAGCTATTAGTAGAGATAAAGCAATAAAAATTTTACTGGTGTTATACGTAGGTCTCGCTTTGTTCGAAATTTAATATATTGAATTTTCTATCACTCTAAACAAAAATTTCGAAAATTATCTCAGCTATTAGTAGAGATAAAGCGATTAAAATTTCACTGGTGTTATACGTAGGTCTCCAGAACTACGTATACATAATTTATTTTTCATTTTATGGCTCTGTTCGAAATTTAATATATTGAATTTTCTATCACACTGAACAAAAGTTTTGAAAATTATCTCAGCTATTAGTAGAGATAAAGCAATAAAAATTTTACTGGTGTTATACGTAGGTCTCCAGAACTACGTATACAAAATTTATTTTTCATTTTATGGCTCTGTTCGAAATTTAATATATTGAATTTTCTATCACTCTGAACAAAAATTTTCAAAATTATCTCAGCTATTAGTAGAGATAAAGCAATAAAAATTTCACTGGTGTTATAGGTAGGTCTCAAGAACTACGTATACATAATTTATTTTTCATTTTATGGCTCTGTTCGAAATTTAATATATTGAATTTTCTATCACTCTGAACAAAAATTTTCAAAATTATCTCAGCTATTAGTAGAGATAAAGCAATAAAAATTTCACTGGTGTTATAGGTAGGTCTCCAGAACTACGTATACATAATTTATTTTTCATTTTATGGCTCTGTTCGAAATTTAATATATTGAATTTTCTATCACTCTAAACAAAAATTTCGAAAATTATCTCAGCTATTAGTAGAGATAAAGCAATAAAAATTTGACTAGTGTTATACGTAGGTCTCCAGAACTACGTATACATAATTTATTTTTCATTTTATGGCTCTGTTCGAAATTTAATATATTGCATTTTCTATCACTCTGAACAAAAATTTTCAAAATTATCTCAGCTATTAGTAGAGATAAAGCAATAAAAATTTCACTGGTGTTATACGTAGGTCTCCAGAACTACGCATACATAATGTATTTTTCATTTTATGGCTCTGTTCGAAATTTAATATATTGAATTTTCTATAACTCTGAACAAAAATTTTGATAATTATCTCAGCTATTAGTAGAGATAAAGCAATAAAAATTTTACTGGTGTTATACGTAGGTCTCCAGAACTACGTATACATAATTTATTTTTCATTTTATGGCGCTGTTCGAAATTTAATATATTGAATTTTCTATCACTCTGAACAAAAATTTTCAAAATTATCTCAGCTATTAGTAGAGATAAAGCAATAAAAATTTCACTGGTGTTATACGTAGGTCTCCAGAACTACGTATACATAATTTATTTTTCATTTTATGGCTCTGTTCGAAATTTAATATATTGAAATTTCTATCACTCTGAACAAATTTTTCAAAATTATCTCAGCTATTAGTAGAGATAAAGCAATAAAAATTTCACTGGTGTTATACGTAGGTCTCCAGAACTACGTATACATAATTTATTTTTCATTTTATGGCTCTGTCCGAAATTTAATATATTGAATTTTCTATCACTCTAAACATAAATTTCGAAAATTATCTCAGCTATTAGTAGAGATAAAGCGATAAAAATTTTACTGGTGTTATACGTAGGTCTCCAGAACTACGTATACATAATTTATTTTTCATTTTATGGCTCTGTTCGATATTTAATATATTGAATTTTCTATCACTCTGAACAAAAATTTTGAAAATTATCTCAGCTATTAGTAGAGATAAAGCAATAAAAATTTTACTGGTGTTATACGTAGTTCTCCAAAACTACGTATGCATAATTTATTTTTTATTTTATGGCTCTGTTCGAAATTTAATATATTGAATTTTCTATCACTCTAAACAAAAATTTCGAAAATTATCTCAGCTATTAGTAGAGATAAAGCGATAAAAATTTCACTGGTGTTATACGTAGGTCTCTAGAACTACGTATACATAATTTATTTTTCATTTCATGGCTCTGTTCGAAATTTAATATATTGAATTGTCTATCACTCTGAACAAAAATTTTGAAAATTATCTCAGCTATTACTAGAGATAAAGCAATAAAAATTTTACTGGTGTTATACGTAGGTCTCCAGAACTACGTATACATAATTTATTTTTCAATTTATGGCTCTGTTCAAAATTTAATATATTGAATTTTCTATCACTCTGAACAAAAATTTTGAAAATTATCTCAGCTATTAGTAGAGATAAAGCAATAAAAATTTTACTGGTGTTATACGTAGGTCTCCAGAACTACGCATACATAATTTATTTTTTATTTTATGTCTCTGTTCGAAATTTAATATATTGAATTTTCTATCACTCTGAACATAAATTTTGAAAATTATCTCAGCTATTAGAAGAGATAAAGCAATAAAAATTTCGTTGGTGTTATACGTAGGTCTCCAGAACTACGTATACATAATTTATTTTTCATTTTATGGCTCTGTTCGAAATTTAATATATTGAATTTTCTATCACTCTGAACAAAAATTTTGAAAATTATCTCAGCTATTAGTAGAGATAAAGCAATAAAAGTTTTACTGGTGTTATACGTAGTTCTCCAGAACTACGTATACATAATTTATTTTTCATTTTATGGCTCTGTTCGAAATTTAATATATTGAATTTTCTATCACTCTGAACAAAAATTTTCAAAATTATCTCAGCTATTAGTAGAGATAAAGCAATAAAAATTTCACTGGTGTTATACGTAGGTCTCCAGAACTACGCGTACATAATTTATTTTTCATTTTATGGCTCTGTTCGAAATTTAATATATTGAATTTTCTATCATTCTGAACAAAAATTTTGATAATTATCTCAGCTATTAGTAGAGATAAAGCAATAAAAATTTTACTGGTGTTATACGTAGGTCTCCAGAACTACGCATACATAATTTATTTTTCATTATATGGCTCTGTTCGAAATTTAATATATTGAATTTTCTATCACTCTGAACAAAAATTTTCAAAATTATCTCAGCTATTAGTAGAGATAAAGCAATAAAAATTTTACTGGTGTTATACGTAGGTCTCCAGAACTACGTATACATAATTTATTTTTCATTTTATGGCTCTGTTCGAAATTTAATATATTGAATTTTCTATTACTCTGAACAAAAATTTTCAAAATTATCTCAGCTATTAGTAGAGATAAAGCAATAAAAATTTCACTGGTGTTATACGTAGGTCTCCAGAACTACGCATACATAATGTATTTTTCATTTTATGGCTCTGTTCGAAATTTAATATATTGAATTTTCTATCACTCTGAACAAAAATTTTGATAATTATCTCAGCTATTAGTAGAGATAAAGCAATAAAAATTTTACTGGTGTTATACGTAGGTCTCCAGAACTACGTATACATAATTTATTTTTCATTTTATGGCTCTGTTCGAAATTTAATATATTGAATTTTCTATTACTCTGAACAAAAATTTTCAAAATTATCTCAGCTATTAGTAGAGATAAAGCAATAAAAATTTCACTGGTGTTATACGTAGGTCTCCAGAACTACGCATACATAATGTATTTTTCATTTTATGGCTCTGTTCGAAATTTAATATATTGAATTTTCTATCACTCTGAACAAAAATTTTGATAATTATCTCAGCTATTAGTAGAGATAAAGCAATAAAAATTTTACTGGTGTTATACGTAGGTCTCCAGAACTACGCATACATAATTTATTTTTCATTTTATGGCGATGTTCGAAATTTAATATATTGAATTTTCTATCACTCTGAACAAAAATTTTCAAAATTATCTCAGCTATTAGTAGAGATAAAGCAATAAAAATTTTACTGGTGTTATACGTAGGTCTCCAGAAGTACGTATACATAATTTATTTTTCATTTTATGGCTCTGTTCGAAATTTAATATATTGAAATTTCTATCACTCTGAACAAATTTTTCAAAATTATCTCAGCTATTAGTAGAGATAAAGCAATAAAAATTTCACTGGTGTTATACGTAGGTCTCCAGAACTACGTATACATAATTTATTTTTCATTTTATGGCTCTGTCCGAAATTTAATATATTGAATTTTCTATCACTCTAAACATAAATTTCGAAAATTATCTCAGCTATTAGTAGAGATAAAGCGATAAAAATTTTACTGGTGTTATACGTAGGTCTCCAGAACTACGTATACATAATTTATTTTTCATTTTATGGCTCTGTTCGATATTTAATATATTGAAATTTCTATCACTCTGAACAAATTTTTCAAAATTATCTCAGCTATTAGTAGAGATAAAGCAATAAAAATTTCACTGGTGTTATACGTAGGTCTCCAGAACTACGTATACATAATTTATTTTTCATTTTATGGCTCTGTCCGAAATTTAATATATTGAATTTTCTATCACTCTAAACATAAATTTCGAAAATTATCTCAGCTATTAGTAGAGATAAAGCGATAAAAATTTTACTGGTGTTATACGTAGGTCTCCAGAACTACGTATACATAATTTATTTTTCATTTTATGGCTCTGTTCGATATTTAATATATTGAATTTTCTATCAATCTGAACAAAAATTTTGAAAATTATCTCAGCTATTAGTAGAGGTAAAGCAATAAAAATTTCACTGGTGTTATACGTAGGTCTCCAAAACTACGTATACATAATTTATTTTTCATTTTATGGCTCTGTTCGAAATTTAGTATATTGAATTTTCTATCACTCTAAACATAAATTTCGAAAATTATCTCAGCTATTAGTAGAGATAAAGCGATAAAAATTTTACTGGTGTTATACGTAGGTCTCCAGAACTACGTATACATAATTTATTTTTCATTTTATGGCTCTGTTCGATATTTAATATATTGAATTTTCTATCAATCTGAACAAAAATTTTGAAAATTATCTCAGCTATTAGTAGAGATAAAGCGATAAAAATTTTACTGGTGTTATACGTAGGTCTCCAGAACTACGTATACATAATTTATTTTTCATTTTATGGCTCTGTTCGATATTTAATATATTGAATTTTCTATCAATCTGAACAAAAATTTTGAAAATTATCTCAGCTATTAGTAGAGGTAAAGCAATAAAAATTTCACTGGTGTTATACGTAGGTCTCCAAAACTACGTATACATAATTTATTTTTCATTTTATGGCTCTGTTCGAAATTTAGTATATTGAATTTTCTATCACTCTGAACAAAAATTTTGAAAATTATCTCAGCTATTAGTAGAGATAAAGCAATAAAAATTTCACTGGTGTTATACGTTGGTCTCCAGAACTACGTATACATAATTTATTTTTCATTTTATGGCTCTGTTCGAAATTTAGTATATTGAATTTTCTATCACTCTGAACAAAAATTTTGAAAATTATCTCAGCTATTAGTAGAGATAAAGCAATAAAAATTTTACTGGTGTTATACGTAGGTCTCCAGAACTACGTGTACATAATTTATTTTTCATTTTATGGCTCTGTTCGAAATTTAATATATTGAATTTTCTATCACTCTGAACAAAAATTTTGAAAATTATCTCAGCTATTAGTAGAGATAAAGCAATAAAAATTTCACTGGTGTTATACGTTGGTCTCCAGAACTACGTATACATAATTTATTTTTCATTTTATGGCTCTGTTCGAAATTTAGTATATTGAATTTTCTATCACTCTGAACAAAAATTTTGAAAATTATCTCAGCTATTAGTAGAGATAAAGCAATAAAAATTTTACTGGTGTTATACGTAGGTCTCCAGAACTACGTGTACATAATTTATTTTTCATTTTATGGCTCTGTTCGAAATTTAATATATTGAATTTTCTATCACTCTAAACAAAAATTTCGAAAATTATCTCAGCTATTAGTAGAGATAAAGCGATAAAAATTTCACTGGTGTTATACGTAGGTCTCCAGAACTACGTATACATAATTTATTTTTCATTTTATGGCTCTGTTCGAAATTTAATATATTGAATTTTCTATCACTCTGAACAAAAATTTTCAAAATTATCTCAGCTATTAGTAGAGATAAAGCAATAAAAATTTCACTGGTGTTATACGTAGGTCTCCAAAACTACGTATACATAATTTATTTTTCATTTTATGGCTCTGTTCGAAATTTAATATATTGAATTTTCCATCACTCTGAACAAAAATTTTGAAAATTATCTCAGCTATTAGTAGAGATAAAGCAATAAAAATTTTACTGGTGTTATACGTAGGTCTCGCTTTGTTCGAAATTTAATATATTGAATTTTCTATCACTCTAAACAAAAATTTCGAAAATTATCTCAGCTATTAGTAGAGATAAAGCGATTAAAATTTCACTGGTGTTATACGTAGGTCTCCAGAACTACGTATACATAATTTATTTTTCATTTTATGGCTCTGTTCGAAATTTAATATATTGAATTTTCTATCACACTGAACAAAAATTTTGAAAATTATCTCAGCTATTAGTAGAGATAAAGCAATAAAAATTTTACTGGTGTTATACGTAGGTCTCCAGAACTACGTATACAAAATTTATTTTTCATTTTATGGCTCTGTTCGAAATTTAATATATTGAATTTTCTATCACTCTGAACAAAAATTTTCAAAATTATCTCAGCTATTAGTAGAGATAAAGCAATAAAAATTTCACTGGTGTTATAGGTAGGTCTCAAGAACTACGTATACATAATTTATTTTTCATTTTATGGCTCTGTTCGAAATTTAATATATTGAATTTTCTATCACTCTGAACAAAAATTTTCAAAATTATCTCAGCTATTAGTAGAGATAAAGCAATAAAAATTTCACTGGAGTTATAGGTAGGTCTCCAGAACTACGTATACATAATTTATTTTTCATTTTATGGCTCTGTTCGAAATTTAATATATTGAATTTTCTATCACTCTAAACAAAAATTTCGAAAATTATCTCAGCTATTAGTAGAGATAAAGCAATAAAAATTTGACTAGTGTTATACGTAGGTCTCCAGAACTACGTATACATAATTTATTTTTCATTTTATGGCTCTGTTCGAAATTTAATATATTGCATTTTCTATCACTCTGAACAAAAATTTTCAAAATTATCTCAGCTATTAGTAGAGATAAAGCAATAAAAATTTCACTGGTGTTATACGTAGGTCTCCAGAACTACGCATACATAATGTATTTTTCATTTTATGGCTCTGTTCGAAATTTAATATATTGAATTTTCTATAACTCTGAACAAAAATTTTGATAATTATCTCAGCTATTAGTAGAGATAAAGCAATAAAAATTTTACTGGTGTTATACGTAGGTCTCCAGAACTACGTATACATAATTTATTTTTCATTTTATGGCGCTGTTCGAAATTTAATATATTGAATTTTCTATCACTCTGAACAAAAATTTTCAAAATTATCTCAGCTATTAGTAGAGATAAAGCAATAAAAATTTCACTGGTGTTATACGTAGGTCTCCAGAACTACGTATACATAATTTATTTTTCATTTTATGGCTCTGTTCGAAATTTAATATATTGAAATTTCTATCACTCTGAACAAATTTTTCAAAATTATCTCAGCTATTAGTAGAGATAAAGCAATAAAAATTTCACTGGTGTTATACGTAGGTCTCCAGAACTACGTATACATAATTTATTTTTCATTTTATGGCTCTGTCCGAAATTTAATATATTGAATTTTCTATCACTCTAAACATAAATTTCGAAAATTATCTCAGCTATTAGTAGAGATAAAGCGATAAAAATTTTACTGGTGTTATACGTAGGTCTCCAGAACTACGTATACATAATTTATTTTTCATTTTATGGCTCTGTTCGATATTTAATATATTGAATTTTCTATAACTCTGAACAAAAATTTTGAAAATTATCTCAGCTATTATTAGAGATAAAGCAATAAAAATTTTACTGGTGTTATACGTAGTTCTCCAAAACTACGTATGCATAATTTATTTTTTATTTTATGGCTCTGTTCGAAATTTAATATATTGAATTTTCTATCACTCTAAACAAAAATTTCGAAAATTATCTCAGCTATTAGTAGAGATAAAGCGATAAAAATTTCACTGGTGTTATACGTAGGTCTCTAGAACTACGTATACATAATTTATTTTTCATTTCATGGCTCTGTTCGAAATTTAATATATTGAATTGTCTATCACTCTGAACAAAAATTTTGAAAATTATCTCAGCTATTACTAGAGATAAAGCAATAAAAATTTTACTGGTGTTATACGTAGGTCTCCAGAACTACGTATACATAATTTATTTTTCAATTTATGGCTCTGTTCAAAATTTAATATATTGAATTTTCTATCACTCTGAACAAAAATTTTGAAAATTATCTCAGCTATTAGTAGAGATAAAGCAATAAAAATTTTACTGGTGTTATACGTAGGTCTCCAGAACTACGCATACATAATTTATTTTTTATTTTATGTCTCTGTTCGAAATTTAATATATTGAATTTTCTATCACTCTGAACATAAATTTTGAAAATTATCTCAGCTATTAGAAGAGATAAAGCAATAAAAATTTCGTTGGTGTTATACGTAGGTCTCCAGAACTACGTATACATAATTTATTTTTCATTTTATGGCTCTGTTCGAAATTTAATATATTGAATTTTCTATCACTCTGAACAAAAATTTTGAAAATTATCTCAGCTATTAGTAGAGATAAAGCAATAAAAGTTTTACTGGTGTTATACGTAGTTCTCCAGAACTACGTATACATAATTTATTTTTCATTTTATGGCTCTGTTCGAAATTTAATATATTGAATTTTCTATCACTCTGAACAAAAATTTTCAAAATTATCTCAGCTATTAGTAGAGATAAAGCAATAAAAATTTCACTGGTGTTATACGTAGGTCTCCAGAACTACGCGTACATAATTTATTTTTCATTTTATGGCTCTGTTCGAAATTTAATATATTGAATTTTCTATCATTCTGAACAAAAATTTTGATAATTATCTCAGCTATTAGTAGAGATAAAGCAATAAAAATTTTACTGGTGTTATACGTAGGTCTCCAGAACTACGCATACATAATTTATTTTTCATTATATGGCTCTGTTCGAAATTTAATATATTGAATTTTCTATCACTCTGAACAAAAATTTTCAAAATTATCTCAGCTATTAGTAGAGATAAAGCAATAAAAATTTTACTGGTGTTATACGTAGGTCTCCAGAACTACGTATACATAATTTATTTTTCATTTTATGGCTCTGTTCGAAATTTAATATATTGAATTTTCTATCACACTGAACAAAAATTTTCAAAATTATCTCAGCTATTAGTAGAGATAAAGCAATAAAAATTTCACTGGTGTTATACGTAGGTCTCCAGAACTACGTATACATAATTTATTTTTCATTTTATGGCTCTGTTCGAAATTTAATATACTGAATTTTCTATCACTCTAAACAAAAATTTCGAAAATTGTCTCAGCTATTAGTAGAGATAAAGCGATAAAAATTTTACTGGTGGTATACGTAAGTCTCCAGAACTACGTATACATAATTTATTTTTCATTTTATGGCTCTGTTCGATATTTAATATATTGAATTTTCTATCACTCTGAACAAAAATTTTGAAAATTATCTCAGCTGTTAGTAGAGATAAAGCGATAAAAATTACACTGGTGTTATACGTAGGTCTCCAGAACTACGTGTACATAATTTATTTTTCATTTTATGGCTCTGTTCGAAATTTAATATATTGAATTTTCTATCACTCTAAACAAAAATTTCGAAAATTATCTCAGCTATTAGTAGAGATAAAGCGATAAAAATTTCACTGGTGTTATACGTAGGTCTCCAGAACTACGTATACATAATTTATTTTTCATTTTATGGCTCTGTTCGAAATTTAATATATTGAATTTTCTATCACTCTGAACAAAAATTTTCAAAATTATCTCAGCTATTAGTAGAGATAAAGCAATAAAAATTTCACTGGTGTTATACGTAGGTCTCCAAAACTACGTATACATAATTTATTTTTCATTTTATGGCTCTGTTCGAAATTTAATATATTGAATTTTCCATCACTCTGAACAAAAAAATTTTGAAAATTATCTCAGCTATTAGTAGAGATAAAGCAATAAAAATTTTACTGGTGTTATACGTTGGTCTCCAGAACTACGTATACATAATTTATTTTTCATTTTATGGCTCTGTTCGAAATTTAGTATATTGAATTTTCTATCACTCTGAACAAAAATTTTGAAAATTATCTCAGCTATTAGTAGAGATAAAGCAATAAAAATTTTACTGGTGTTATACGTAGGTCTCCAGAACTACGTGTACATAATTTATTTTTCATTTTATGGCTCTGTTCGAAATTTAATATATTGAATTTTCTATCACTCTGAACAAAAATTTTGAAAATTATCTCAGCTATTAGTAGAGATAAAGCAATAAAAATTTCACTGGTGTTATACGTTGGTCTCCAGAACTACGTATACATAATTTATTTTTCATTTTATGGCTCTGTTCGAAATTTAGTATATTGAATTTTCTATCACTCTGAACAAAAATTTTGAAAATTATCTCAGCTATTAGTAGAGATAAAGCAATAAAAATTTTACTGGTGTTATACGTAGGTCTCCAGAACTACGTGTACATAATTTATTTTTCATTTTATGGCTCTGTTCGAAATTTAATATATTGAATTTTCTATCACTCTAAACAAAAATTTCGAAAATTATCTCAGCTATTAGTAGAGATAAAGCGATAAAAATTTCACTGGTGTTATACGTAGGTCTCCAGAACTACGTATACATAATTTATTTTTCATTTTATGGCTCTGTTCGAAATTTAATATATTGAATTTTCTATCACTCTGAACAAAAATTTTCAAAATTATCTCAGCTATTAGTAGAGATAAAGCAATAAAAATTTCACTGGTGTTATACGTAGGTCTCCAAAACTACGTATACATAATTTATTTTTCATTTTATGGCTCTGTTCGAAATTTAATATATTGAATTTTCCATCACTCTGAACAAAAATTTTGAAAATTATCTCAGCTATTAGTAGAGATAAAGCAATAAAAATTTTACTGGTGTTATACGTAGGTCTCGCTTTGTTCGAAATTTAATATATTGAATTTTCTATCACTCTAAACAAAAATTTCGAAAATTATCTCAGCTATTAGTAGAGATAAAGCGATTAAAATTTCACTGGTGTTATACGTAGGTCTCCAGAACTACGTATACATAATTTATTTTTCATTTTATGGCTCTGTTCGAAATTTAATATATTGAATTTTCTATCACACTGAACAAAAATTTTGAAAATTATCTCAGCTATTAGTAGAGATAAAGCAATAAAAATTTTACTGGTGTTATACGTAGGTCTCCAGAACTACGTATACAAAATTTATTTTTCATTTTATGGCTCTGTTCGAAATTTAATATATTGAATTTTCTATCACTCTGAACAAAAATTTTCAAAATTATCTCAGCTATTAGTAGAGATAAAGCAATAAAAATTTCACTGGTGTTATAGGTAGGTCTCAAGAACTACGTATACATAATTTATTTTTCATTTTATGGCTCTGTTCGAAATTTAATATATTGAATTTTCTATCACTCTGAACAAAAATTTTCAAAATTATCTCAGCTATTAGTAGAGATAAAGCAATAAAAATTTCACTGGTGTTATAGGTAGGTCTCCAGAACTACGTATACATAATTTATTTTTCATTTTATGGCTCTGTTCGAAATTTAATATATTGAATTTTCTATCACTCTAAACAAAAATTTCGAAAATTATCTCAGCTATTAGTAGAGATAAAGCAATAAAAATTTGACTAGTGTTATACGTAGGTCTCCAGAACTACGTATACATAATTTATTTTTCATTTTATGGCTCTGTTCGAAATTTAATATATTGCATTTTCTATCACTCTGAACAAAAATTTTCAAAATTATCTCAGCTATTAGTAGAGATAAAGCAATAAAAATTTCACTGGTGTTATACGTAGGTCTCCAGAACTACGCATACATAATGTATTTTTCATTTTATGGCTCTGTTCGAAATTTAATATATTGAATTTTCTATAACTCTGAACAAAAATTTTGATAATTATCTCAGCTATTAGTAGAGATAAAGCAATAAAAATTTTACTGGTGTTATACGTAGGTCTCCAGAACTACGTATACATAATTTATTTTTCATTTTATGGCGCTGTTCGAAATTTAATATATTGAATTTTCTATCACTCTGAACAAAAATTTTCAAAATTATCTCAGCTATTAGTAGAGATAAAGCAATAAAAATTTCACTGGTGTTATACGTAGGTCTCCAGAACTACGTATACATAATTTATTTTTCATTTTATGGCTCTGTTCGAAATTTAATATATTGAAATTTCTATCACTCTGAACAAATTTTTCAAAATTATCTCAGCTATTAGTAGAGATAAAGCAATAAAAATTTCACTGGTGTTATACGTAGGTCTCCAGAACTACGTATACATAATTTATTTTTCATTTTATGGCTCTGTCCGAAATTTAATATATTGAATTTTCTATCACTCTAAACATAAATTTCGAAAATTATCTCAGCTATTAGTAGAGATAAAGCGATAAAAATTTTACTGGTGTTATACGTAGGTCTCCAGAACTACGTATACATAATTTATTTTTCATTTTATGGCTCTGTTCGATATTTAATATATTGAATTTTCTATCACTCTGAACAAAAATTTTGAAAATTATCTCAGCTATTATTAGAGATAAAGCAATAAAAATTTTACTGGTGTTATACGTAGTTCTCCAAAACTACGTATGCATAATTTATTTTTTATTTTATGGCTCTGTTCGAAATTTAATATATTGAATTTTCTATCACTCTAAACAAAAATTTCGAAAATTATCTCAGCTATTAGTAGAGATAAAGCGATAAAAATTTCACTGGTGTTATACGTAGGTCTCTAGAACTACGTATACATAATTTATTTTTCATTTCATGGCTCTGTTCGAAATTTAATATATTGAATTGTCTATCACTCTGAACAAAAATTTTGAAAATTATCTCAGCTATTACTAGAGATAAAGCAATAAAAATTTTACTGGTGTTATACGTAGGTCTCCAGAACTACGTATACATAATTTATTTTTCAATTTATGGCTCTGTTCAAAATTTAATATATTGAATTTTCTATCACTCTGAACAAAAATTTTGAAAATTATCTCAGCTATTAGTAGAGATAAAGCAATAAAAATTTTACTGGTGTTATACGTAGGTCTCCAGAACTACGCATACATAATTTATTTTTTATTTTATGTCTCTGTTCGAAATTTAATATATTGAATTTTCTATCACTCTGAACATAAATTTTGAAAATTATCTCAGCTATTAGAAGAGATAAAGCAATAAAAATTTCGTTGGTGTTATACGTAGGTCTCCAGAACTACGTATACATAATTTATTTTTCATTTTATGGCTCTGTTCGAAATTTAATATATTGAATTTTCTATCACTCTGAACAAAAATTTTGAAAATTATCTCAGCTATTAGTAGAGATAAAGCAATAAAAGTTTTACTGGTGTTATACGTAGTTCTCCAGAACTACGTATACATAATTTATTTTTCATTTTATGGCTCTGTTCGAAATTTAATATATTGAATTTTCTATCACTCTGAACAAAAATTTTCAAAATTATCTCAGCTATTAGTAGAGATAAAGCAATAAAAATTTCACTGGTGTTATACGTAGGTCTCCAGAACTACGCGTACATAATTTATTTTTCATTTTATGGCTCTGTTCGAAATTTAATATATTGAATTTTCTATCATTCTGAACAAAAATTTTGATAATTATCTCAGCTATTAGTAGAGATAAAGCAATAAAAATTTTACTGGTGTTATACGTAGGTCTCCAGAACTACGCATACATAATTTATTTTTCATTATATGGCTCTGTTCGAAATTTAATATATTGAATTTTCTATCACTCTGAACAAAAATTTTCAAAATTATCTCAGCTATTAGTAGAGATAAAGCAATAAAAATTTTACTGGTGTTATACGTAGGTCTCCAGAACTACGTATACATAATTTATTTTTCATTTTATGGCTCTGTTCGAAATTTAATATATTGAATTTTCTATCACACTGAACAAAAATTTTCAAAATTATCTCAGCTATTAGTAGAGATAAAGCAATAAAAATTTCACTGGTGTTATACGTAGGTCTCCAGAACTACGTATACATAATTTATTTTTCATTTTATGGCTCTGTTCGAAATTTAATATACTGAATTTTCTATCACTCTAAACAAAAATTTCGAAAATTGTCTCAGCTATTAGTAGAGATAAAGCGATAAAAATTTTACTGGTGGTATACGTAAGTCTCCAGAACTACGTATACATAATTTATTTTTCATTTTATGGCTCTGTTCGATATTTAATATATTGAATTTTCTATCACTCTGAACAAAAATTTTGAAAATTATCTCAGCTGTTAGTAGAGATAAAGCGATAAAAATTACACTGGTGTTATACGTAGGTCTCCAGAACTACGTATACATAATTTATTTTTCATTTTATGGCTCTGTTCGAAATTTAATATATTGAATTTTCTATCACTCTGAACAAAAATTTTCAAAATTATCTCAGCTATTAGTAGAGATAAAGCAATAAAAATTTCACTGGTGTTATACGTAGGTCTCCAGAACTACGTATACATAATTTATTTTTCATTTTATGGCTCTGTTCGAAATTTAATATATTGAATTTTCTATCACTCTAAACAAAAATTTCGAAAATTATCTCAGCTATTAGTAGAGATAAAGCGATAAAAATTTTACTGATGTTATACGTAGGTCTCCAGAACTACGTATACATAATTTATTTTTCATTTTATGGCTCTGTTCGAAATTTAGTATATTGAATTTTCTATCACTCTGAACAAAAATTTTGAAAATTATCTCAGCTATTAGTAGAGATAAAGCAATAAAAATTTTACTGGTGTTATACGTAGGTCTCCAGAACTACGTGTACATAATTTATTTTTCATTTTATGGCTCTGTTCGAAATTTAATATATTGAATTTTCTATCACTCTAAACAAAAATTTCGAAAATTATCTCAGCTATTAGTAGAGATAAAGCGATAAAAATTTCACTGGTGTTATACGTAGGTCTCCAGAACTACGTATACATAATTTATTTTTCATTTTATGGCTCTGTTCGAAATTTAATATATTGAATTTTCTATCACTCTGAACAAAAATTTTCAAAATTATCTCAGCTATTAGTAGAGATAAAGCAATAAAAATTTCACTGGTGTTATACGTAGGTCTCCAAAACTACGTATACATAATTTATTTTTCATTTTATGGCTCTGTTCGAAATTTAATATATTGAATTTTCCATCACTCTGAACAAAAATTTTGAAAATTATCTCAGCTATTAGTAGAGATAAAGCAATAAAAATTTTACTGGTGTTATACGTAGGTCTCGCTTTGTTCGAAATTTAATATACTGAATTTTTTATCACTCTAAACAAAAATTTCGAAAATTATCTCAGCTATTAGTAGAGATAAAGCGATTAAAATTTCACTGGTGTTATACGTAGGTCTCCATAACTACGTATACATAATTTATTTTTCATTTTATGGCTCTGTTCGAAATTTAATATATTGAATTTTCTATCACACTGAACAAAAATTTTGAAAATTATCTCAGCTATTAGTAGAGATAAAGCAATAAAAATTTTACTGGTGTTATACGTAGGTCTCCAGAACTACGTATACAAAATTTATTTTTCATTTTATGGCTCTGTTCGAAATTTAATATATTGAATTTTCTATCACTCTGAACAAAAATTTTCAAAATTATCTCAGCTATTAGTAGAGATAAAGCAATAAAAATTTCACTGGTGTTATAGGTAGGTCTCAAGAACTACGTATACATAATTTATTTTTCATTTTATGGCTCTGTTCGAAATTTAATATATTGAATTTTCTATCACTCTGAACAAAAATTTTCAAAATTATCTCAGCTATTAGTAGAGATAAAGCAATAAAAATTTCACTGGTGTTATAGGTAGGTCTCCAGAACTACGTATACATAATTTATTTTTCATTTTATGGCTCTGTTCGAAATTTAATATATTGAATTTTCTATCACTCTAAACAAAAATTTCGAAAATTATCTCAGCTATTAGTAGAGATAAAGCAATAAAAATTTGACTAGTGTTATACGTAGGTCTCCAGAACTACGTATACATAATTTATTTTTCATTTTATGGCTCTGTTCGAAATTTAATATATTGCATTTTCTATCACTCTGAACAAAAATTTTCAAAATTATCTCAGCTATTAGTAGAGATAAAGCAATAAAAATTTCACTGGTGTTATACGTAGGTCTCCAGAACTACGCATACATAATGTATTTTTCATTTTATGGCTCTGTTCGAAATTTAATATATTGAATTTTCTATAACTCTGAACAAAAATTTTGATAATTATCTCAGCTATTAGTAGAGATAAAGCAATAAAAATTTTACTGGTGTTATACGTAGGTCTCCAGAACTACGTATACATAATTTATTTTTCATTTTATGGCGCTGTTCGAAATTTAATATATTGAATTTTCTATCACTCTGAACAAAAATTTTCAAAATTATCTCAGCTATTAGTAGAGATAAAGCAATAAAAATTTCACTGGTGTTATACGTAGGTCTCCAGAACTACGTATACATAATTTATTTTTCATTTTATGGCTCTGTTCGAAATTTAATATATTGAAATTTCTATCACTCTGAACAAATTTTTCAAAATTATCTCAGCTATTAGTAGAGATAAAGCAATAAAAATTTCACTGGTGTTATACGTAGGTCTCCAGAACTACGTATACATAATTTATTTTTCATTTTATGGCTCTGTCCGAAATTTAATATATTGAATTTTCTATCACTCTAAACATAAATTTCGAAAATTATCTCAGCTATTAGTAGAGATAAAGCGATAAAAATTTTACTGGTGTTATACGTAGGTCTCCAGAACTACGTATACATAATTTATTTTTCATTTTATGGCTCTGTTCGATATTTAATATATTGAATTTTCTATCACTCTGAACAAAAATTTTGAAAATTATCTCAGCTATTAGTAGAGATAAAGCAATAAAAATTTTACTGGGTGTTATACGTAGTTCTCCAAAACTACGTATGCATAATTTATTTTTTATTTTATGGCTCTGTTCGAAATTTAATATATTGAATTTTCTATCACTCTAAGCAAAAATTTCGAAAATTATCTCAGCTATTAGTAGAGATAAAGCGATAAAAATTTTACTGGTGTTATACGTAGGTCTCTAGAACTACGTATACATAATTTATTTTTCATTTCATGGCTCTGTTCGATATTTATATATTGAATTGTCTATCACTCTGAACAAAAATTTTGAAAATTATCTCAGCTATTACTAGAGATAAAGCAATAAAAATTTTACTGGTGTTATACGTAGGTCTCCAGAACTACGCATACATAATTTATTTTTCAATTTATGGCTCTGTTCAAAATTTAATATATTGAATTTTCTATCACTCTGAACAAAAATTTTGAAAATTATCTCAGCTATTAGTAGAGATAAAGCAATAAAAATTTTACTGGTGTTATACGTAGGTCTCCAGAACTACGCATACATAATTTATTTTTTATTTTATGTCTCTGTTCGAAATTTAAAATATTGAATTTTCTATCACTCTGAACATAAATTTTGAAAATTATCTCAGCTATTAGAAGAGATAAAGCAATAAAAATTTCGTTGGTGTTATACGTAGGTCTCCAGAACTACGTATACATAATTTATTTTTCATTTTATGGCTCTGTTCGAAATTTAATATATTGAATTTTCTATCACTCTGAACAAAAATTTTGAAAATTATCTCAGCTATTAGTAGAGATAAAGCAATAAAAGTTTTACTGGTGTTATACGTAGTTCTCCAGAACTACGTATACATAATTTATTTTTCATTTTATGGCTCTGTTCGAAATTTAATATATTGAATTTTCTATCACTCTGAACAAAAATTTTCAAAATTATCTCAGCTATTAGTAGAGATAAAGCAATAAAAATTTCACTGGTGTTATACGTAGGTCTCCAGAACTACGCGTACATAATTTATTTTTCATTTTATGGCTCTGTTCGAAATTTAATATATTGAATTTTCTATCACTCTGAACAAAAATTTTGATAATTATCTCAGCTATTAGTAGAGATAAAGCAATAAAAATTTTACTAGTGTTATACGTAGGTCTTCAGAACTACGCATACATAATTTATTTTTCATTATATGGCTCTGTTCGAAATTTAATATATTGAATTTTCTATCACTCTGAACAAAAATTTTCAAAATTATCTCAGCTATTAGTAGAGATAAAGCAATAAAAATTTTACTGGTGTTATACGTAGGTCTCCAGAACTACGTATACATAATTTATTTTTCATTTTATGGCTCTGTTCGAAATTTAATATATTGAATTTTCTATCACACTGAACAAAAATTTTCAAAATTATCTCAGCTATTAGTAGAGATAAAGCAATAAAAATTTCACTGGTGTTATACGTAGGTCTCCAGAACTACGTATACATAATTTATTTTTCATTTTATGGCTCTGTTCGAAATTTAATATACTGAATTTTCTATCACTCTAAACAAAAATTTCGAAAATTATCTCAGCTATTAGTAGAGATAAAGCGATAAAAATTTTACTGGTGGTATACGTAAGTCTCCAGAACTACGTATACATAATTTATTTTTCATTTTATGGCTCTGTTCGATATTTAATATATTGAATTTTCTATCACTCTGAACAAAAATTTTGAAAATTATCTCAGCTGTTAGTAGAGATAAAACGATAAAAATTACACTGGTGTTATACGTAGGTCTCCAGAACTACGTATACATAATTCATTTTTCATTTTATGGCTCTGTTCGAAATTTAATATATTGAATTTTCTATCACTCTGAACAAAAATTTTCAAAATTATCTCAGCTATTAGTAGAGATAAAGCAATAAAAGTTTCACTGGTGTTATACGTAGGTCTCCAGAACTACGTATACATAATTTATTTTTCATTTTATGGCTCTGTTCGAAATTTAATATATTGAATTTTCTATCACTCTAAACAAAAATTTCGAAAATTATCTCAGCTATTAGTAGAGATAAAGCGATAAAAATTTTACTGATGTTATACGTAGGTCTCCAGAACTACGTATACATAATTTATTTTTCATTTTATGGCTCTGTTCGAAATTTAATATATTGAATTTTCTATCACTCTTAACAAAAATTTCGAAAATTATCTCAGCTATTAGTAGAGATAAAGCGATAAAAATTTTACTGGTGTTATACGTAGGTCTCCAGAACTACGTATACATAATTTATTTTTCATTTTATGGCTCTGTTCGAAATTTAATATATTGAATTTTCTATCACTCTGAACAAAAATTTTGAAAATTATCTCAGATATTAGTAGAGATAAAGCAATAAAAATTTTACTGGTGTTATACGTAGGTCTCCAGAACTACGTATACATAATTTATTTATCATTTTATGGCTCTGTTCGAAATTTAATATATTGAATTTTCTATCACTCTGAACAAAAATTTTGAAAATTATCTCAGCTATTAGTAGAGATAAAGCAATAAAAATTTTACTGGTGTTATACGTAGGTCTCCAGAACTACGTATACATAATTTATTTTTCATTTTATGGCGCTGTTCGAAATTTAATATATTGAATTTTCTATCACTCTGAACAAAAATTTTCAAAATTATCTCAGCTATTAGTAGAGATAAGGCAATAAAAATTTCACTGGTGTTATACGTAGGTCTCCAGAACTACGTATACATAATTTATTTTTCATTTTATGGCTCTGTCCGAAATTTAATATATTGAATTTTCTATCACTCTAAACATAAATTTCGAAAATTATCTCAGCTATTAGTAGAGATAAAGCGATAAAAATTTTACTGGTGTTATACGTAGGTCTCCAGAACTACGTATACATAATTTATTTTTCATTTTATGGCTCTGTTCGATATTTAATATATTGAATTTTCTATCACTCTGAACAAAAATTTTGAAAATTATCTCAGCTATTAGTAGAGATAAAGCAATAAAAATTTTACTGGTGTTATACGTAGTTCTCCAGAACTACGTATACATAATTTATTTTTTATTTTATGGCTCTGTTCGAAATTTAATATATTGAATTTTCTATCACTCTAAACAAAAATTTCGAAAATTATCTCAGCTATTAGTAGAGATAAAGCGATAAAAATTTCACTGGTGTTATACGTAGGTCTCCAGAACTACGTATACATAATTTATTTTTCATTTTATGGCTCTGTTCGAAATTTAATATATTGAATTGTCTATCACTCTGAACAAAAATTTTGAAAATTATCTCAGCTATTACTAGAGATAAAGCAATAAAAATTTTACTGGTGTTATACGTAGGTCTCCAGAACTACGTATACATAATTTATTTTTCAATTTATGGCTCTGTTCAAAATTTAATATATTGAATTTTCTATCACTCTGAACAAAAATTTTTAAAATTATCTCAGCTATTAGTAGAGATAAAGCAATAAAAATTTCACTGGTGTTATACGTAGGTTATTTTTTATTTTATGTCTCTGTTCGAAATTTAATATATTGAATTTTCTATCACTCTGAACAAAAATTTTGAAAATTATCTCAGCTATTAGTAGAGATAAAGCAATAAAAATTTTACTGGTGTTATACGTAGTTCCCCAGAACTACGTATACATAATTTATTTTTCATTTTATGGCTCTGTTCGAAATTTAATATATTGAATTTTCTATCACTCTGAACAAAAATTTTGAAAATTATCTCAGCTATTAGTAGAGATAAAGCAATAAAAATTTTACTGGTGTTATACGTAGTTCTCCAGAACTACGTATACATTATTTATTTTTCATTTTATGGCTCTGTTCGAAATTTAATATATTGAATTTTCTATCACTCTGAACAAAAATTTTCAAAATTATCTCAGCTATTAGTAGAGATAAAGCAATAAAAATTTCACTGGTGTTATACGTAGGTCTCCAGAACTACGCATACATCATTTATTTTTCATTTTATGGCTCTGTTCGAAATTTAATATATTGAATTTTCTATCACTCTGAACAAAAATTTTGAAAATTATCTCAGCTATTAGTAGAGATAAAGCAATAAAAATTTTACTGGGGTTATACGTAGGTCTCTAGAACTACGTATACATAATTTATTTTTCATTTTATGGCTCTGTTCGAAATTTAATATATTGAATTTTCTATCACTCTGAACAAAAATTTTGAAAATTATCTCAGCTATTAGTAGAGATAAAGCAATAAAAATTTTACTGGTGTTATACGCAGGTCTCCAGAACTACGTATACATAATTTATTTTTCATTTTATGGCTCTGTTCGAAATTTAATATATTGAATTTTCTATCACTCTGAGCAAAAATTTTCAAAATTATCTCAGCTATTAGTAGAGATAAAGCAATAAAAATTTCACTGGTGTTATACGTAGGTCTCCAGAACTACGTATACATAATTTATTTTTTATTTTATGGCTCTGTTCAAAATTTAATATATTGAATTTTCTATCAATCTGAACAAAAATTTTGAAAATTATCTCAGCTATTAGTAGAGATAAAGCAATAAAAATTTTACTGGTGTTATACGTAGGTCTCCAGAACTACGTGTACATAACTTATTTTTCATTCTATGGCTTTGTTCGAAATTTAATATATTGAATTTTCTATCACTCTAAACAAAAATTTCGAAAATTATCTCAGATATTAGTAGAGATAGAGCGATAAAAATTTCACTGGTGTTATACGTAGGTCTCCAGAACTACGTATACATAATTTATTTTTCATTTTATGGCTCTGTTCGAAATTTAATATATTGAATTTTCTATCACTCTGAACAAAAATTTTCAAAATTATCTCAGCTATTAGTAGAGATAAAGCAATAAAAATTTCACTGGTGTTAAACGTAGGTCTCCAGAACTACGTATACATAATTTATTTTTCATTTTATGGCTCTGTTCGAAATTTAATATATTGAATTTTCTATCACTCTGAACAAAAATTTTCAAAATTATCTCAGCTATTAGTAGAGATAAAGCAATAAAAATTTCACTGGTGTTAAACGTAGGTCTCCAGAACTACGTATACATAATTTATTTTTCATTTTATGGCTCTGTTCGAAATTTAATATATTGAATTTTCTATCACTCTGAACAAAAATTTTCAAAATTATCTCAGCTATTAGTAGAGATAAAGCAATAAAAATTTCACTGGTGTTATAGGTAGGTCTCCAGAACTACGTATACATAATTTATTTTTTATTTTATGGCTCTGTTCGAAATTTAATATATTGAATTTTCTATCACTCTAAACAAAAATTTCGAAAATTATCTCAGCTATTAGTAGAGATAAAGCAATAAAAATTTGACTAGTGTTATACGTAGGTCTCCAGAACTACGTATACATAATTTATTTTTCATTTTATGGCTCTGTTCGAAATTTAATATATTGAATTTTCTATCACTCTGAACAAAAATTTTCAAAATTATCTCAGCTATTAGTAGAGATAAAGCAATAAAAATTTCACTGGTGTTATACGTAGGTCTCCAGAACTACGCATACATAATGTATTTTTTATTTTATGGCTCTGTTCGAAATTTAATATATTGAATTTTCTATAACTCTGAACAAAAATTTTGATAATTATCTCAGCTATTAGTAGAGATAAAGCAATAAAAATTTTACTGGTGTTATACGTAGGTCTCCAGAACTACGTGTACATAATTTATTTTTCATTTTATGGCGCTGTTCGAAATTTAATATATTGAATTTTCTATCACTCTGAACAAAAATTTTCAAAATTATCTCAGCTATTAGTAGAGATAAAGCAATAAAAATTTCACTGGTGTTATACGTAGGTCTCCAGAACTACGTATACATAATTTATTTTTCATTTTATGGCTCTGTTCGAAATTTAATATATTGAAATTTCTATCACTCTGAACAAAAATTTTCAAAATTATCTCAGCTATTAGTAGAGATAAAGCAATAAAAATTTCACTGGTGTTATACGTAGGTCTCCAAAACTACGTATACATAATTTATTTTTCATTTTATGGCTCTGTTCGAAATTTAATATATTGAAATTTCTATCACTCTGAACAAATTTTTCAAAATTATCTCAGCTATTAGTAGAGATAAAGCAATAAAAATTTCACTGGTGTTATACGTAGGTCTCCAGAACTACGCATACATAATGTATTTTTTATTTTATGGCTCTGTTCGAAATTTAATATATTGAATTTTCTATAACTCTGAACAAAAATTTTGATAATTATCTCAGCTATTAGTAGAGATAAAGCAATAAAAATTTTACTGGTGTTATACGTAGGTCTTCAGAACTACGTATACATAATTTATTTTTTATTTTATGGCGCTGTTCGAAATTTAATATATTGAATTTTCTATCACTCTGAACAAAAATTTTCAAAATTATCTCAGCTATTAGTAGAGATAAAGCAATAAAAATTTCACTGGTGTTATACGTAGGTCTCCAGAACTACGTATACATAATTTATTTTTCATTTTATGGCTCTGTTCGAAATTTAATATATTGAAATTTCTATCACTCTGAACAAATTTTTCAAAATTATCTCAGCTATTAGTAGAGATAAAGCAATAAAAATTTCACTGGTGTTATACGTAGGTCTCCAGAACTACGTATACATAATTTATTTTTCATTTTATGGCTCTGTCCGAAATTTAATATATTGAATTTTCTATCACTCTAAACATAAATTTCGAAAATTATCTCAGCTATTAGTAGAGATAAAGCGATAAAAATTTTACTGGTGTTATACGTAGGTCTCCAGAACTACGTATACATAATTTATTTTTCATTTTATGGCTCTGTTCGATATTTAATATATTGAATTTTCTATCACTCTGAACAAAAATTTTGAAAATTATCTCAGCTATTAGTAGAGATAAAGCAATAAAAATTTTACTGGTGTTATACGTAGTTCTCCAAAACTACGTATGCATAATTTATTTTGTATTTTATGGCTCTGTTCGAAATTTAATATATTGAATTTTCTATCACTCTAAACAAAAATTTCGAAAATTATCTCAGCTATTAGTAGAGATAAAGCGATAAAAATTTCACTGGTGTTATACGTAGGTCTCTAGAACTACGCATACATAACTTATTTTTCATTTTATGGCTCTGTTCGAAATTTAATATATTGAATTGTCTATCACTCTGAACAAAAATTTTGAAAATTATCTCAGCTATTACTAGAGATAAAGCAATAAAAATTTTACTGGTGTTATACGTAGGTCTCCAGAACTACGCATACATAATTTATTTTTTATTTTATGTCTCTGTTCGAAATTTAATATATTGAATTTTCTATCACTCTGAACATAAATTTTGAAAATTATCTCAGCTATTAGAAGAGATAAAGCAATAAAAATTTCGTTGGTGTTATACGTAGGTCTCCAGAACTACGTATACATAATTTATTTTTCATTTTATGGCTCTGTTCGAAATTTAATATATTGAATTTTCTATCACTCTGAACAAAAATTTTGAAAATTATCTCAGCTATTAGTAGAGATAAAGCAATAAAAGTTTTACTGGTGTTATACGTAGTTCTCCAGAACTACGTATACATAATTTATTTTTCATTTTATGGCTCTGTTCGAAATTTAATATATTGAATTTTCTATCACTCTGAACAAAAATTTTCAAAATTATCTCAGCTATTAGTAGAGATAAAGCAATAAAAATTTCACTGGTGTTATACGTAGGTCTCCAGAACTACGCGTACATAATTTATTTTTCATTTTATGGCTCTGTTCGAAATTTAATATATTGAATTTTCTATCACTCTGAACAAAAATTTTGATAATTATCTCAGCTATTAGTAGAGATAAAGCAATAAAAATTTTACTGGTGTTATACGTAGGTCTCCAGAACTACGCATACATAATTTATTTTTCATTATATGGCTCTGTTCGAAATTTAATATATTGAATTTTCTATCACTCTGAACAAAAATTTTCAAAATTATCTCAGCTATTAGTAGAGATAAAGCAATAAAAATTTTACTGGTGTTATACGTAGGTCTCCAGAACTACGTATACATAATTTATTTTTCATTTTATGGCTCTGTTCGAAATTTAATATATTGAATTTTCTATCACACTGAACAAAAATTTTCAAAATTATCTCAGCTATTAGTAGAGATAAAGCAATAAAAATTTCACTGGTGTTATACGTAGGTCTCCAGAACTACGTATACATAATTTATTTTTCATTTTATGGCTCTGTTCGAAATTTAATATACTGAATTTTCTATCACTCTAAACAAAAATTTCGAAAATTATCTCAGCTATTAGTAGAGATAAAGCGATAAAAATTTTACTGGTGGTATACGTAAGTCTCCAGAACTACGTATACATAATTTATTTTTCATTTTATGGCTCTGTTCGATATTTAATATATTGAATTTTCTATCACTCTGAACAAAAATTTTGAAAATTATCTCAACTGTTAGTAGAGATAAAGCGATAAAAATTACACTGGTGTTATACGTAGGTCTCCAGAACTACGTATACATAATTTATTTTTCATTTTATGGCTCTGTTCGAAATTTAATATATTGAATTTTCTATCACTCTGAACAAAAATTTTCAAAATTATCTCAGCTATTAGTAGAGATAAAGCAATAAAAATTTCACTGGTGTTATACGTAGGTCTCCAGAACTACGTATACATAATTTATTTTTCATTTTATGGCTCTGTTCGAAATTTAATATATTGAATTTTCTATCACTCTAAACAAAAATTTCGAAAATTATCTCAGCTATTAGTAGAGATAAAGCGATAAAAATTTTACTGATGTTATACGTAGGTCTCCAGAACTACGTATACATAATTTATTTTTCATTTTATGGCTCTGTTCGAAATTTAATATATTGATTTCTATCACTCTTAACAAAAATTTCGAAAATTATCTCAGCTATTAGTAGAGATAAAGCGATAAAAATTTTACTGGTGTTATACGTAGGTCTCCAGAACTACGTATACATAATTTATTTTTCATTTTATGGCTCTGTTCGAAATTTAATATATTGAATTTTCTATCACTCTGAACAAAAATTTTGAAAATTATCTCAGATATTAGTAGAGATAAAGCAATAAAAATTTTACTGGTGTTATACGTAGGTCTCCAGAACTACGTATACATAATTTATTTTTCATTTTATGGCTCTGTTCGAAATTTAATATATTGAATTTTCTATCACTCTGAACAAAAATTTTGAAAATTATCTCAGCTATTAGTAGAGATAAAGCAATAAAAATTTTACTGGTGTTATACGTAGGTCTCCAGAACTACGTATACATAATTTATTTTTCATTTTATGGCGCTGTTCGAAATTTAATATATTGAATTTTCTATCACTCTGAACAAAAATTTTCAAAATTATCTCAGCTATTAGTAGAGATAAAGCAATAAAAATTTCACTGGTGTTATACGTAGGTCTCCAAAACTACGTATGCATAATTTATTTTGTATTTTATGGCTCTGTTCGAAATTTAATATATTGAATTTTCTATCACTCTAAACAAAAATTTCGAAAATTATCTCAGCTATTAGTAGAGATAAAGCGATAAAAATTTCACTGGTGTTATACGTAGGTCTCTAGAACTACGCATACATAACTTATTTTTCATTTTATGGCTCTGTTCGAAATTTAATATATTGAATTGTCTATCACTCTGAACAAAAATTTTGAAAATTATCTCAGCTATTACTAGAGATAAAGCAATAAAAATTTTACTGGTGTTATACGTAGGTCTCCAGAACTACGTATACATAATTTATTTTTCATTTTATGGCTCTGTTCGATATTTAATATATTGAATTTTCTATCACTCTGAACAAAAATTTTGAAAATTATCTCAGCTATTAGTAGAGATAAAGCAATAAAAATTTTACTGGTGTTATACGTAGTTCTCCAAAACTACGTATGCATAATTTATTTTGTATTTTATGGCTCTGTTCGAAATTTAATATATTGAATTTTCTATCACTCTAAACAAAAATTTCGAAAATTATCTCAGCTATTAGTAGAGATAAAGCGATAAAAATTTCACTGGTGTTATACGTAGGTCTCTAGAACTACGCATACATAACTTATTTTTCATTTTATGGCTCTGTTCGAAATTTAATATATTGAATTGTCTATCACTCTGAACAAAAATTTTGAAAATTATCTCAGCTATTACTAGAGATAAAGCAATAAAAATTTTACTGGTGTTATACGTAGGTCTCCAGAACTACGCATACATAATTTATTTTTTATTTTATGTCTCTGTTCGAAATTTAATATATTGAATTTTCTATCACTCTGAACATAAATTTTGAAAATTATCTCAGCTATTAGAAGAGATAAAGCAATAAAAATTTCGTTGGTGTTATACGTAGGTCTCCAGAACTACGTATACATAATTTATTTTTCATTTTATGGCTCTGTTCGAAATTTAATATATTGAATTTTCTATCACTCTGAACAAAAATTTTGAAAATTATCTCAGCTATTAGTAGAGATAAAGCAATAAAAGTTTTACTGGTGTTATACGTAGTTCTCCAGAACTACGTATACATAATTTATTTTTCATTTTATGGCTCTGTTCGAAATTTAATATATTGAATTTTCTATCACTCTGAACAAAAATTTTCAAAATTATCTCAGCTATTAGTAGAGATAAAGCAATAAAAATTTCACTGGTGTTATACGTAGGTCTCCAGAACTACGCGTACATAATTTATTTTTCATTTTATGGCTCTGTTCGAAATTTAATATATTGAATTTTCTATCACTCTGAACAAAAATTTTGATAATTATCTCAGCTATTAGTAGAGATAAAGCAATAAAAATTTTACTGGTGTTATACGTAGGTCTCCAGAACTACGCATACATAATTTATTTTTCATTATATGGCTCTGTTCGAAATTTAATATATTGAATTTTCTATCACTCTGAACAAAAATTTTCAAAATTATCTCAGCTATTAGTAGAGATAAAGCAATAAAAATTTTACTGGTGTTATACGTAGGTCTCCAGAACTACGTATACATAATTTATTTTTCATTTTATGGCTCTGTTCGAAATTTAATATATTGAATTTTCTATCACACTGAACAAAAATTTTCAAAATTATCTCAGCTATTAGTAGAGATAAAGCAATAAAAATTTCACTGGTGTTATACGTAGGTCTCCAGAACTACGTATACATAATTTATTTTTCATTTTATGGCTCTGTTCGAAATTTAATATACTGAATTTTCTATCACTCTAAACAAAAATTTCGAAAATTATCTCAGCTATTAGTAGAGATAAAGCGATAAAAATTTTACTGGTGGTATACGTAAGTCTCCAGAACTACGTATACATAATTTATTTTTCATTTTATGGCTCTGTTCGATATTTAATATATTGAATTTTCTATCACTCTGAACAAAAATTTTGAAAATTATCTCAACTGTTAGTAGAGATAAAGCGATAAAAATTACACTGGTGTTATACGTAGGTCTCCAGAACTACGTATACATAATTTATTTTTCATTTTATGGCTCTGTTCGAAATTTAATATATTGAATTTTCTATCACTCTGAACAAAAATTTTCAAAATTATCTCAGCTATTAGTAGAGATAAAGCAATAAAAATTTCACTGGTGTTATACGTAGGTCTCCAGAACTACGTATACATAATTTATTTTTCATTTTATGGCTCTGTTCGAAATTTAATATATTGAATTTTCTATCACTCTAAACAAAAATTTCGAAAATTATCTCAGCTATTAGTAGAGATAAAGCGATAAAAATTTTACTGATGTTATACGTAGGTCTCCAGAACTACGTATACATAATTTATTTTTCATTTTATGGCTCTGTTCGAAATTTAATATATTGATTTCTATCACTCTTAACAAAAATTTCGAAAATTATCTCAGCTATTAGTAGAGATAAAGCGATAAAAATTTTACTGGTGTTATACGTAGGTCTCCAGAACTACGTATACATAATTTATTTTTCATTTTATGGCTCTGTTCGAAATTTAATATATTGAATTTTCTATCACTCTGAACAAAAATTTTGAAAATTATCTCAGATATTAGTAGAGATAAAGCAATAAAAATTTTACTGGTGTTATACGTAGGTCTCCAGAACTACGTATACATAATTTATTTTTCATTTTATGGCTCTGTTCGAAATTTAATATATTGAATTTTCTATCACTCTGAACAAAAATTTTGAAAATTATCTCAGCTATTAGTAGAGATAAAGCAATAAAAATTTTACTGGTGTTATACGTAGGTCTCCAGAACTACGTATACATAATTTATTTTTCATTTTATGGCGCTGTTCGAAATTTAATATATTGAATTTTCTATCACTCTGAACAAAAATTTTCAAAATTATCTCAGCTATTAGTAGAGATAAAGCAATAAAAATTTCACTGGTGTTATACGTAGGTCTCCAGAACTACGTATACATAATTTATTTTTCATTTTATGGCTCTGTTCGAAATTTAATATATTGAAATTTCTATCACTCTGAACAAAAATTTTCAAAATTATCTCAGCTATTAGTAGAGGTAAAGCAATAAAAATTTCACTGGTGTTATACGTAGGTCTCCAGAACTATGTATACATAATTTATTTTTCATTTTATGGCTCTGTCCGAAATTTAATATATTGAATTTTCTATCACTCTAAACATAAATTTCGAAAATTATCTCAGCTATTAGTAGAGATAAAGCGATAAAAATTTTACTGGTGTTATACGTAGGTCTCCAGAACTACGTATACATAATTTATTTTTCATTTTATGGCTCTGTTCGATATTTAATATATTGAATTTTCTATCACTCTGAACAAAAATTTTGAAAATTATCTCAGCTATTAGTAGAGATAAAGCAATAAAAATTTCACTGGTGTTATACGTAGTTCTCCAGAACTACGTATACATAATTTATTTTTTATTTTATGGCTCTGTTCGAAATTTAATATATTGAATTTTCTATCACTCTAAACAAAAATTTCGAAAATTATCTCAGCTATTAGTAGAGATAAAGCGATAAAAATTTCACTGGTGTTATACGTAGGTCTCCAGAACTACGTATACATAATTTATTTTTCATTTTATGGCTCTGTTCGAAATTTAATATATTGAATTGTCTATCACTCTGAACAAAAATTTTGAAAATTATCTCAGCTATTACTAGAGATAAAGCAATAAAAATTTTACTGGTGTTATACGTAGGTCTCCAGAACTACGTATACATAATTTATTTTTCAATTTATGGCTCTGTTCAAAATTTAATATATTGAATTTTCTATCACTCTGAACAAAAATTTTGAAAATTATCTCAGCTATTAGTAGAGATAAAGCAATAAAAATTTCACTGGTGTTATACGTAGGTCTCCAGAACTACGTATACATAATTTATTTTTTATTTTATGTCTCTGTTCGAAATTTAATATATTGAATTTTCTATCACTCTGAACAAAAATTTTGAAAATTATCTCAGCTATTAGTAGAGATAAAGCAATAAAAATTTTACTGGTGTTATACGTAGTTCTCCAGAACTACGTATACATAATTTATTTTTCATTTTTTGGCTCTGTTCGAAATTTAATATATTGAATTTTCTATCACTCTGAACAAAAATTTTGAAAATTATCTCAGCTATTAGTAGAGATAAAGCAATAAAAATTTTACTGGTGTTATACGTAGTTCTCCAGAACTACGTATACATAATTTATTTTTCATTTTATGGCTCTGTTCGATATTTAATATATTGAATTTTCTATCACTCTGAACAAAAATTTTGAAAATTATCTCAACTGTTAGTAGAGATAAAGCGATAAAAATTACACTGGTGTTATACGTAGGTCTCCAGAACTACGTATACATAATTTATTTTTCATTTTATGGCTCTGTTCGAAATTTAATATATTGAATTTTCTATCACTCTGAACAAAAATTTTCAAAATTATCTCAGCTATTAGTAGAGATAAAGCAATAAAAATTTCACTGGTGTTATACGTAGGTCTCCAGAACTACGTATACATAATTTATTTTTCATTTTATGGCTCTGTTCGAAATTTAATATATTGAATTTTCTATCACTCTAAACAAAAATTTCGAAAATTATCTCAGCTATTAGTAGAGATAAAGCGATAAAAATTTTACTGATGTTATACGTAGGTCTCCAGAACTACGTATACATAATTTATTTTTCATTTTATGGCTCTGTTCGAAATTTAATATATTGATTTCTATCACTCTTAACAAAAATTTCGAAAATTATCTCAGCTATTAGTAGAGATAAAGCGATAAAAATTTTACTGGTGTTATACGTAGGTCTCCAGAACTACGTATACATAATTTATTTTTCATTTTATGGCTCTGTTCGAAATTTAATATATTGAATTTTCTATCACTCTGAACAAAAATTTTGAAAATTATCTCAGATATTAGTAGAGATAAAGCAATAAAAATTTTACTGGTGTTATACGTAGGTCTCCAGAACTACGTATACATAATTTATTTTTCATTTTATGGCTCTGTTCGAAATTTAATATATTGAATTTTCTATCACTCTGAACAAAAATTTTGAAAATTATCTCAGCTATTAGTAGAGATAAAGCAATAAAAATTTTACTGGTGTTATACGTAGGTCTCCAGAACTACGTATACATAATTTATTTTTCATTTTATGGCGCTGTTCGAAATTTAATATATTGAATTTTCTATCACTCTGAACAAAAATTTTCAAAATTATCTCAGCTATTAGTAGAGATAAAGCAATAAAAATTTCACTGGTGTTATACGTAGGTCTCCAGAACTACGTATACATAATTTATTTTTCATTTTATGGCTCTGTTCGAAATTTAATATATTGAAATTTCTATCACTCTGAACAAAAATTTTCAAAATTATCTCAGCTATTAGTAGAGGTAAAGCAATAAAAATTTCACTGGTGTTATACGTAGGTCTCCAGAACTACGTATACATAATTTATTTTTCATTTTATGGCTCTGTCCGAAATTTAATATATTGAATTTTCTATCACTCTAAACATAAATTTCGAAAATTATCTCAGCTATTAGTAGAGATAAAGCGATAAAAATTTTACTGGTGTTATACGTAGGTCTCCAGAACTACGTATACATAATTTATTTTTCATTTTATGGCTCTGTTCGATATTTAATATATTGAATTTTCTATCACTCTGAACAAAAATTTTGAAAATTATCTCAGCTATTAGTAGAGATAAAGCAATAAAAATTTCACTGGTGTTATACGTAGTTCTCCAGAACTACGTATACATAATTTATTTTTTATTTTATGGCTCTGTTCGAAATTTAATATATTGAATTTTCTATCACTCTAAACAAAAATTTCGAAAATTATCTCAGCTATTAGTAGAGATAAAGCGATAAAAATTTCACTGGTGTTATACGTAGGTCTCCAGAACTACGTATACATAATTTATTTTTCATTTTATGGCTCTGTTCGAAATTTAATATATTGAATTGTCTATCACTCTGAACAAAAATTTTGAAAATTATCTCAGCTATTACTAGAGATAAAGCAATAAAAATTTTACTGGTGTTATACGTAGGTCTCCAGAACTACGTATACATAATTTATTTTTCAATTTATGGCTCTGTTCAAAATTTAATATATTGAATTTTCTATCACTCTGAACAAAAATTTTGAAAATTATCTCAGCTATTAGTAGAGATAAAGCAATAAAAATTTCACTGGTGTTATACGTAGGTCTCCAGAACTACGTATACATAATTTATTTTTTATTTTATGTCTCTGTTCGAAATTTAATATATTGAATTTTCTATCACTCTGAACAAAAATTTTGAAAATTATCTCAGCTATTAGTAGAGATAAAGCAATAAAAATTTTACTGGTGTTATACGTAGTTCTCCAGAACTACGTATACATAATTTATTTTTCATTTTTTGGCTCTGTTCGAAATTTAATATATTGAATTTTCTATCACTCTGAACAAAAATTTTGAAAATTATCTCAGCTATTAGTAGAGATAAAGCAATAAAAATTTTACTGGTGTTATACGTAGTTCTCCAGAACTACGTATACATAATTTATTTTTCATTTTATGGCTCTGTTCGAAATTTAATATATTGAATTTTCTATCACTCTGAACAAAAATTTTCAAAATTATCTCAGCTATTAGTAGAGATAAAGCAATAAAAATTTCACTGGTGTTATACGTAGGTCTCCAGAACTACGCATACATCATTTATTTTTCATTTTATGGCTCTGTTCGAAATTTAATATATTGAATTTTCTATCACTCTGAACAAAAATTTTGAAAATTATCTCAGCTATTAGTAGAGATAAAGCAATAAAAATTTTACTGGTGTTATACGTAGTTCTCCAGAACTACGTATACATAATTTATTTTTCATTTTATGGCTCTGTTCGAAATTTAATATATTGAATTTTCTATCACTCTGAACAAAAATTTTGAAAATTATCTCAGCTATTAGTAGAGATAAAGCAATAAAAATTTTACTGGGGTTATACGTAGGTCTCTAGAACTACGTATACATAATTTATTTTTCATTTTATGGCTCTGTTCGAAATTTAATATATAGAATTTTCTATCACTCTGAACAAAAATTTTGAAAATTATCTCAGCTATTAGTAGAGATAAAGCAATAAAAATTTTACTGGTGTTATACGCAGGTCTCCAGAACTACGTATACATAATTTATTTCTCATTTTATGGCTCTGTTCGAAATTTAATATATTGAATTTTCTATCACTCTGAACAAAAATTTTGAAAATTATCTCAGCTATTAGTAGAGATAAAGCAATAAAAATTTCACTGGTGTTATACGTAGGTCTCCAGAACTACGTATACATAATTTATTTTTTATTTTATGGCTCTGTTCGAAATTTAATATATTGAATTTTCCATCACTCTGAACAAAAATTTTCAAAATTATCTCAGCTATTAGTAGAGATAAAGCAATAAAAATTTCACTGGTGTTATACGTAGGTCTCCAGAACTACGTATACATAATTTATTTTTTATTTTATGGCTCTGTTCAAAATTTAATATATTGAATTTTCTATCAATCTGAACAAAAATTTTGAAAATTATCTCAGCTATTAGTAGAGATAAAGCAATAAAAATTTTACTGGTGTTATACGTAGGTCTCCAGAACTACGTGTACATAACTTATTTTTCATTCTATGGCTTTGTTCGAAATTTAATATATTGAATTTTCTATCACTCTAAACAAAAATTTCGAAAATTATCTCAGCTATTAGTAGAGATAGAGCGATAAAAATTTCACTGGTGTAATACGTAGGTCTCCAGAACTACGTATACATAATTTATTTTTCATTTTATGGCTCTGTTCGAAATTTAATATATTGAATTTTCTATCACTCTGAACAAAAATTTTGAAAATTATCTCAGCTATTAGTAGAGATAAAGCAATAAAAATTTTACTGGTGTTATACGTAGTTCTCCAGAACTACGTATACATAATTTATTTTTCATTTTATGGCTCTGTTCGAAATTTAATATATTGAATTTTCTATCACTCTGAACAAAAATTTTGAAAATTATCTCAGCTATTAGTAGAGATAAAGCAATAAAAATTTTACTGGGGTTATACGTAGGTCTCTAGAACTACGTATACATAATTTATTTTTCATTTTATGGCTCTGTTCGAAATTTAATATATTGAATTTTCTATCACTCTGAACAAAAATTTTGAAAATTATCTCAGCTATTAGTAGAGATAAAGCAATAAAAATTTTACTGGTGTTATACGCAGGTCTCCAGAACTACGTATACATAATTTATTTTTCATTTTATGGCTCTGTTCGAAATTTAATATATTGAATTTTCTATCACTCTGAACAAAAATTTTGAAAATTATCTCAGCTATTAGTAGAGATAAAGCAATAAAAATTTCACTGGTGTTATACGTAGGTCTCCAGAACTACGTATACATAATTTATTTTTTATTTTATGGCTCTGTTCGAAATTTAATATATTGAATTTTCCATCACTCTCAACAAAAATTTTCAAAATTATCTCAGCTATTAGTAGAGATAAAGCAATAAAAATTTCACTGGTGTTATACGTAGGTCTCCAGAACTACGTATACATAATTTATTTTTTATTTTATGGCTCTGTTCAAAATTTAATATATTGAATTTTCTATCAATCTGAACAAAAATTTTGAAAATTATCTCAGCTATTAGTAGAGATAAAGCAATAAAAATTTTACTGGTGTTATACGTAGGTCTCCAGAACTACGTGTACATAACTTATTTTTCATTCTATGGCTTTGTTCGAAATTTAATATATTGAATTTTCTATCACTCTAAACAAAAATTTCGAAAATTATCTCAGCTATTAGTAGAGATAGAGCGATAAAAATTTCACTGGTGTTATACGTAGGTCTCCAGAACTACGTATACATAATTTATTTTTCATTTTATGGCTCTGTTCGAAATTTAATATATTGAATTTTCTATCACTCTGAACAAAAATTTTCAAAATTATCTCAGCTATTAGTAGAGGTAAAGCAATAAAAATTTCACTGGTGTTATACGTAGGTCTCCAGAACTACGTATACATAATTTATTTTTCATTTTATGGCTCTGTCCGAAATTTAATATATTGAATTTTCTATCACTCTAAACATAAATTTCGAAAATTATCTCAGCTATTAGTAGAGATAAAGCGATAAAAATTTTACTGGTGTTATACGTAGGTCTCCAGAACTACGTATACATAATTTATTTTTCATTTTATGGCTCTGTTCGATATTTAATATATTGAATTTTCTATCACTCTGAACAAAAATTTTGAAAATTATCTCAGCTATTAGTAGAGATAAAGCAATAAAAATTTTACTGGTGTTATACGCAGGTCTCCAGAACTACGTATACATAATTTATTTTTCATTTTATGGCTCTGTTCGAAATTTAATATATTGAATTTTCTATCACTCTGAACAAAAATTTTGAAAATTATCTCAGCTATTAGTAGAGATAAAGCAATAAAAATTTCACTGGTGTTATACGTAGGTCTCCAGAACTACGTATACATAATTTATTTTTCATTTTATGGCTCTGTTCGAAATTTAATATATTGAATTTTCTATCACTCTGAACAAAAATTTTGAAAATTATCTCAGATATTAGTAGAGATAAAGCAATAAAAATTTTACTGGTGTTATACGTAGGTCTCCAGAACTACGTATACATAATTTATTTTTCATTTTATGGCTCTGTTCGAAATTTAATATATTGAATTTTCTATCACTCTGAACAAAAATTTTGAAAATTATCTCAGCTATTAGTAGAGATAAAGCAATAAAAATTTTACTGGTGTTATACGTAGGTCTCCAGAACTACGTATACATAATTTATTTTTCATTTTATGGCGCTGTTCGAAATTTAATATATTGAATTTTCTATCACTCTGAACAAAAATTTTCAAAATTATCTCAGCTATTAGTAGAGATAAAGCAATAAAAATTTCACTGGTGTTATACGTAGGTCTCCAGAACTACGTATACATAATTTATTTTTCATTTTATGGCTCTGTTCGAAATTTAATATATTGAATTTTCTATCACTCTGAACAAAAATTTTCAAAATTATCTCAGCTATTAGTAGAGGTAAAGCAATAAAAATTTCACTGGTGTTATACGTAGGTCTCCAGAACTACGTATACATAATTTATTTTTCATTTTATGGCTCTGTCCGAAATTTAATATATTGAATTTTCTATCACTCTAAACATAAATTTCGAAAATTATCTCAGCTATTAGTAGAGATAAAGCGATAAAAATTTTACTGGTGTTATACGTAGGTCTCCAGAACTACGTATACATAATTTATTTTTCATTTTATGGCTCTGTTCGATATTTAATATATTGAATTTTCTATCACTCTGAACAAAAATTTTGAAAATTATCTCAGCTATTAGTAGAGATAAAGCAATAAAAATTTCACTGGTGTTATACGTAGTTCTCCAGAACTACGTATACATAATTTATTTTTTATTTTATGGCTCTGTTCGAAATTTAATATATTGAATTTTCTATCACTCTAAACAAAAATTTCGAAAATTATCTCAGCTATTAGTAGAGATAAAGCGATAAAAATTTCACTGGTGTTATACGTAGGTCTCCAGAACTACGTATACATAATTTATTTTTCATTTTATGGCTCTGTTCGAAATTTAATATATTGAATTGTCTATCACTCTGAACAAAAATTTTGAAAATTATCTCAGCTATTACTAGAGATAAAGCAATAAAAATTTTACTGGTGTTATACGTAGGTCTCCAGAACTACGTATACATAATTTATTTTTCAATTTATGGCTCTGTTTAAAATTTAATATATTGAATTTTCTATCACTCTGAACAAAAATTTTGAAAATTATCTCAGCTATTAGTAGAGATAAAGCAATAAAAATTTCACTGGTGTTATACGTAGGTCTCCAGAACTACGTATACATAATTTATTTTTTATTTTATGTCTCTGTTCGAAATTTAATATATTGAATTTTCTATCACTCTGAACAAAAATTTTGAAAATTATCTCAGCTATTAGTAGAGATAAAGCAATAAAAATTTTACTGGTGTTATACGTAGTTCTCCAGAACTACGTATACATAATTTATTTTTCATTTTTTGGCTCTGTTCGAAATTTAATATATTGAATTTTCTATCACTCTGAACAAAAATTTTGAAAATTATCTCAGCTATTAGTAGAGATAAAGCAATAAAAATTTTACTGGTGTTATACGTAGTTCTCCAGAACTACGTATACATAATTTATTTTTCATTTTATGGCTCTGTTCGAAATTTAATATATTGAATTTTCTATCACTCTGAACAAAAATTTTGAAAATTATCTCAGCTATTAGTAGAGATAAAGCAATAAAAATTTTACTGGTGTTATACGCAGGTCTCCAGAACTACGTATACATAATTTATTTTTCATTTTATGGCTCTGTTCGAAATTTAATATATTGAATTTTCTATCACTCTGAACAAAAATTTTGAAAATTATCTCAGCTATTAGTAGAGATAAAGCAATAAAAATTTCACTGGTGTTATACGTAGGTCTCCAGAACTACGTATACATAATTTATTTTTTATTTTATGGCTCTGTTCGAAATTTAATATATTGAATTTTCCATCACTCTGAACAAAAATTTTCAAAATTATCTCAGCTATTAGTAGAGATAAAGCAATAAAAATTTCACTGGTGTTATACGTAGGTCTCCAGAACTACGTATACATAATTTATTTTTTATTTTATGGCTCTGTTCAAAATTTAATATATTGAATTTTCTATCAATCTGAACAAAAATTTTGAAAATTATCTCAGCTATTAGTAGAGATAAAGCAATAAAAATTTTACTGGTGTTATACGTAGGTCTCCAGAACTACGTGTACATAACTTATTTTTCATTCTATGGCTTTGTTCGAAATTTAATATATTGAATTTTCTATCACTCTAAACAAAAATTTCGAAAATTATCTCAGCTATTAGTAGAGATAGAGCGATAAAAATTTCACTGGTGTTATACGTAGGTCTCCAGAACTACGTATACATAATTTATTTTTCATTTTATGGCTCTGTTCGAAATTTAATATATTGAATTTTCTATCACTCTGAACAAAAATTTTCAAAATTATCTCAGCTATTAGTAGAGGTAAAGCAATAAAAATTTCACTGGTGTTATACGTAGGTCTCCAGAACTACGTATACATAATTTATTTTTCATTTTATGGCTCTGTCCGAAATTTAATATATTGAATTTTCTATCACTCTAAACATAAATTTCGAAAATTATCTCAGCTATTAGTAGAGATAAAGCGATAAAAATTTTACTGGTGTTATACGTAGGTCTCCAGAACTACGTATACATAATTTATTTTTCATTTTATGGCTCTGTTCGATATTTAATATATTGAATTTTCTATCACTCTGAACAAAAATTTTGAAAATTATCTCAGCTATTAGTAGAGATAAAGCAATAAAAATTTTACTGGTGTTATACGTAGTTCTCCAGAACTACGTATACATAATTTATTTTTTATTTTATGGCTCTGTTCGAAATTTAATATATTGAATTTTCTATCACTCTAAACAAAAATTTCGAAAATTATCTCAGCTATTAGTAGAGATAAAGCGATAAAAATTTCACTGGTGTTATACGTAGGTCTCCAGAACTACGTATACATAATTTATTTTTCATTTTATGGCTCTGTTCGAAATTTAATATATTGAATTGTCTATCACTCTGAACAAAAATTTTGAAAATTATCTCAGCTATTACTAGAGATAAAGCAATAAAAATTTTACTGGTGTTATACGTAGGTCTCCAGAACTACGTATACATAATTTATTTTTCAATTTATGGCTCTGTTCAAAATTTAATATATTGAATTTTCTATCACTCTGAACAAAAATTTTGAAAATTATCTCAGCTATTAGTAGAGATAAAGCAATAAAAATTTCACTGGTGTTATACGTAGGTCTCCAGAACTACGTATACATAATTTATTTTTTATTTTATGTCTCTGTTCGAAATTTAATATATTGAATTTTCTATCACTCTGAACAAAAATTTTGAAAATTATCTCAGCTATTAGTAGAGATAAAGCAATAAAAATTTTACTGGTGTTATACGTAGTTCTCCAGAACTACGTATACATAATTTATTTTTCATTTTTTGGCTCTGTTCGAAATTTAATATATTGAATTTTCTATCACTCTGAACAAAAATTTTGAAAATTATCTCAGCTATTAGTAGAGATAAAGCAATAAAAATTTTACTGGTGTTATACGTAGTTCTCCAGAACTACGTATACATAATTTATTTTTCATTTTATGGCTCTGTTCGAAATTTAATATATTGAATTTTCTATCACTCTGAACAAAAATTTTCAAAATTATCTCAGCTATTAGTAGAGATAAAGCAATAAAAATTTCACTGGTGTTATACGTAGGTCTCCAGAACTACGTATACATAATTTATTTTTTATTTTTTGGCTCTGTTCGAAATTTAATATATTGAATTTTCTATCACTCTGAACAAAAATTTTGAAAATTATCTCAGCTATTAGTAGAGATAAAGCAATAAAAATTTTACTGGTGTTATACGTAGTTCTCCAGAACTACGTATACATAATTTATTTTTCATTTTATGGCTCTGTTCGAAATTTAATATATTGAATTTTCTATCACTCTGAACAAAAATTTTCAAAATTATCTCAGCTATTAGTAGAGATAAAGCAATAAAAATTTCACTGGTGTTATACGTAGGTCTCCAGAACTACGCATACATCATTTATTTTTCATTTTATGGCTCTGTTCGAAATTTAATATATTGAATTTTCTATCACTCTGAACAAAAATTTTGAAAATTATCTCAGCTATTAGTAGAGATAAAGCAATAAAAATTTTACTGGTGTTATACGTAGTTCTCCAGAACTACGTATACATAATTTATTTTTCATTTTATGGCTCTGTTCGAAATTTAATATATTGAATTTTCTATCACTCTGAACAAAAATTTTGAAAATTATCTCAGCTATTAGTAGAGATAAAGCAATAAAAATTTTACTGGGGTTATACGTAGGTCTCTAGAACTACGTATACATAATTTATTTTTCATTTTATGGCTCTGTTCGAAATTTAATATATTGAATTTTCTATCACTCTGAACAAAAATTTTGAAAATTATCTCAGCTATTAGTAGAGATAAAGCAATAAAAATTTTACTGGTGTTATACGCAGGTCTCCAGAACTACGTATACATAATTTATTTTTCATTTTATGGCTCTGTTCGAAATTTAATATATTGAATTTTCTATCACTCTGAACAAAAATTTTGAAAATTATCTCAGCTATTAGTAGAGATAAAGCAATAAAAATTTCACTGGTGTTATACGTAGGTCTCCAGAACTACGTATACATAATTTATTTTTTATTTTATGGCTCTGTTCGAAATTTAATATATTGAATTTTCCATCACTCTGAACAAAAATTTTCAAAATTATCTCAGCTATTAGTAGAGATAAAGCAATAAAAATTTCACTGGTGTTATACGTAGGTCTCCAGAACTACGTATACATAATTTATTTTTTATTTTATGGCTCTGTTCAAAATTTAATATATTGAATTTTCTATCAATCTGAACAAAAATTTTGAAAATTATCTCAGCTATTAGTAGAGATAAAGCAATAAAAATTTTACTGGTGTTATACGTAGGTCTCCAGAACTACGTGTACATAACTTATTTTTCATTCTATGGCTTTGTTCGAAATTTAATATATTGAATTTTCTATCACTCTAAACAAAAATTTCGAAAATTATCTCAGCTATTAGTAGAGATAGAGCGATAAAAATTTCACTGGTGTTATACGTAGGTCTCCAGAACTACGTATACATAATTTATTTTTCATTTTATGGCTCTGTTCGAAATTTAATATATTGAATTTTCTATCACTCTGAACAAAAATTTTCAAAATTATCTCAGCTATTAGTAGAGGTAAAGCAATAAAAATTTCACTGGTGTTATACGTAGGTCTCCAGAACTACGTATACATAATTTATTTTTCATTTTATGGCTCTGTCCGAAATTTAATATATTGAATTTTCTATCACTCTAAACATAAATTTCGAAAATTATCTCAGCTATTAGTAGAGATAAAGCGATAAAAATTTTACTGGTGTTATACGTAGGTCTCCAGAACTACGTATACATAATTTATTTTTCATTTTATGGCTCTGTTCGATATTTAATACATTGAATTTTCTATCACTCTGAACAAAAATTTTGAAAATTATCTCAGCTATTAGTAGAGATAAAGCAATAAAAATTTTACTGGTGTTATACGTAGTTCTCCAGAACTACGTATATATAATTTATTTTTTATTTTATGGCTCTGTTCGAAATTTAATATATTGAATTTTCTATCACTCTAAACAAAAATTTCGAAAATTATCTCAGCTATTAGTAGAGATAAAGCGATAAAAATTTCACTGGTGTTATACGTAGGTCTCCAGAACTACGTATACATAATTTATTTTTCATTTTATGGCTCTGTTCGAAATTTAATATATTGAATTTTCTATCACTCTGAACAAAAATTTTGAAAATTATCTCAGCTATTACTAGAGATAAAGCAATAAAAATTTTACTGGTGTTATACGTAGGTCTCCAGAACTACGTATACATAATTTATTTTTCAATTTATGGCTCTGTTCAAAATTTAATATATTGAATTTTCTATCACTCTGAACAAAAATTTTGAAAATTATCTCAGCTATTAGTAGAGATAAAGCAATAAAAATTTCACTGGTGTTATACGTAGGTCTCCAGAACTACGTATACATAATTTATTTTTTATTTTATGTCTCTGTTCGAAATTTAATATATTGAATTTTCTATCACTCTGAACAAAAATTTTGAAAATTATCTCAGCTATTAGTAGAGATAAAGCAATAAAAATTTCACTGGTGTTATACGTAGGTCTCCAGAACTACGTATACATAATTTATTTTTCATTTTATGGCTCTGTTCGAAATTTAATATATTGAATTTTCTATCACTCTGAACAAAAATTTTCAAAATTATCTCAGCTATTAGTAGAGATAAAGCAATAAAAATTTCACTGGTGTTATACGTAGGTCTCCAGAACTACGCATACATCATTTATTTTTCATTTTATGGCTCTGTTCGAAATTTAATATATTGAATTTTCTATCACTCTGAACAAAAATTTTGAAAATTATCTCAGCTATTAGTAGAGATAAAGCAATAAAAATTTTACTGGTGTTATACGTAGTTCTCCAGAACTACGTATACATAATTTATTTTTCATTTTATGGCTCTGTTCGAAATTTAATATATTGAATTTTCTATCACTCTGAACAAAAATTTTCAAAATTATCTCAGCTATTAGTAGAGATAAAGCAATAAAAATTTTACTGGGGTTATACGTAGGTCTCTAGAACTACGTATACATAATTTATTTTTCATTTTATGGCTCTGTTCGAAATTTAATATATTGAATTTTCTATCACTCTGAACAAAAATTTTGAAAATTATCTCAGCTATTAGTAGAGATAAAGCAATAAAAATTTTACTGGTGTTATACGCAGGTCTCCAGAACTACGTATACATAATTTATTTTTCATTTTATGGCTCTGTTCGAAATTTAATATATTGAATTTTCTATCACTCTGAACAAAAATTTTGAAAATTATCTCAGCTATTAGTAGAGATAAAGCAATAAAAATTTCACTGGTGTTATACGTAGGTCTCCAGAACTACGTATACATAATTTATTTTTTATTTTATGGCTCTGTTCGAAATTTAATATATTGAATTTTCCATCACTCTGAACAAAAATTTTCAAAATTATCTCAGCTATTAGTAGAGATAAAGCAATAAAAATTTCACTGGTGTTATACGTAGGTCTCCAGAACTACGTATACATAATTTATTTTTTATTTTATGGCTCTGTTCAAAATTTAATATATTGAATTTTCTATCAATCTGAACAAAAATTTTGAAAATTATCTCAGCTATTAGTAGAGATAAAGCAATAAAAATTTTACTGGTGTTATACGTAGGTCTCCAGAACTACGTGTACATAACTTATTTTTCATTCTATGGCTTTGTTCGAAATTTAATATATTGAATTTTCTATCACTCTAAACAAAAATTTCGAAAATTATCTCAGCTATTAGTAGAGATAGAGCGATAAAAATTTCACTGGTGTTATACGTAGGTCTCCAGAACTACGTATACATAATTTATTTTTCATTTTATGGCTCTGTTCGAAATTTAATATATTGAATTTTCTATCACTCTGAACAAAAATTTTCAAAATTATCTCAGCTATTAGTAGAGATAAAGCAATAAAAATTTCACTGGTGTTAAACGTAGGTCTCCAGAACTACGTATACATAATTTATTTTTCATTTTATGGCTCTGTTCGAAATTTAATATATTGAATTTTCTATCACTCTGAACAAAAATTTTCAAAATTATCTCAGCTATTAGTAGAGATAAAGCAATAAAAATTTCACTGGTGTTAAACGTAGGTCTCCAGAACTACGTATACATAATTTATTTTTCATTTTATGGCTCTGTTCGAAATTTAATATATTGAATTTTCTATCACTCTGAACAAAAATTTTGAAAATTATCTCAGCTATTAGTAGAGATAAAGCAATAAAAATTTTACTGGTGTTATACGTAGGTCTCCAGAACTACGTATACATAATTTATTTTTCATTTTATGGCTTTGTTCGAAATTTAATATATTGAATTTTCTATCACTCTGAACAAAAATTTTGAAAATTATCTCAGTTATTAGTAGAGATAAAGCAATAAAAATTTTACTGGTGTTATACGTAGGTCTCCAGAACTACGTATACATAATTTATTTTTCATTTTATGGCTCTGTTCGAAATTTAATATATTGAATTTTCTATCACTCTGAACAAAAATTTTGGAAATTATCTCAGCTATTAGTAGAGATAAAGCAATAAAAATTTCACTGGTGTTATACGTAGGTCTCCAGAACTACGTATACATAATTTATTTTTCATTTTATGGCTCTGTTCGAAATTTAATATATTGAATTTTCTATCACTCTGAACAAAAATTTTCAAAATTATCTCAGCTATTAGTAGAGATAAAGCAATAAAAATTTCACCGGTGTTATACGTAGGTCTCCAGAACTACGTATACATAATTTATTTTTTATTTTATGGCTCTGTTCGAAATTTAATATATTGAATTTTCTATCACTCTGAACAAAAATTTTGAAAATTATCTCAGCTATTAGTAGAGATAAAGCAATAAAAATTTTACTGGTGTTATACGTAGGTCTCCAGAACTACGTATACATAATTTAATTTTCATTTTATGGCTCTGTTCGAAATTTAATATATTGAATTTTCTATCACTCTAAACAAAAATTTCGAAAATTATCTCAGCTATTAGTAGAGATAAAGCGATAAAAATTTCACTGGTGTTATACGTAGGTTTCCAGAACAACGTATACATAATTTATTTTTCATTTTATGGTTCTGTTCGAAATTTAATATATTGAATTTTCTATCACTCTGAACAAAAATTTTGAAAATTATCTCAACTATTACTAGAGATAAAGCAATAAAAATTTTACTGGTGTTATACGTAGGTCTCCAGAACTACGTATACATAATTTATTTTTCAATTTATGGCTCTGTTCAAAATTTAATATATTGAATTTTCTATCACTCTGAACAAAAATTTTGAAAATTATCTCAGCTATTAGTAGAGATAAAGCAATAAAAATTTCACAGGTGTTATACGTAGGTCTCCAGAACTACGTATACATAATTTATTTTTTATTTTATGTCTCTGTTCGAAATTTAATATATTGAATTTTCTATCACTCTGAACAAAAATTTTGAAAATTATCTCAGCTATTAGTAGAGATAAAGCAATAAAAATTTTACTGGTGTTATACGTAGTTCTCCAGAACTACGTATACATAATTTATTTTTCATTTTATGGCTCTGTTCGAAATTTAATATATTGAATTTTCTATCACTCTGAACAAAAATTTTGAAAATTATCTCAGCTATTAGTAGAGATAAAGCAATAAAAATTTTACTGGTGTTATACGTAGTTCTCCAGAACTACGTATACATAATTTATTTTTCATTTTATGGCTCTGTTCGAAATTTAATATATTGAATTTTCTATCACTCTGAACAAAAATTTTCAAAATTATCTCAGCTATTAGTAGAGATAAAGCAATAAAAATTTCACTGGTGTTATACGTAGGTCTCCAGAACTACGCATACATCATTTATTTTTCATTGTATGGCTCTGTTCGAAATTTAATATATTGAATTTTCTATCACTCTGAACAAAAATTTTGAAAATTATCTCAGCTATTAGTAGAGATAAAGCAATAAAAATTTTACTGGTGTTATACGTAGTTCTCCAGAACTACGTATACATAATTTATTTTTCATTTTATGGCTCTGTTCGAAATTTAATATATTGAATTTTCTATCACTCTGAACAAAAATTTTGAAAATTATCTCAGCTATTAGTAGAGATAAAGCAATAAAAATTTTACTGGGGTTATACGTAGGTCTCTAGAACTACGTATACATAATTTATTTTTCATTTTATGGCTCTGTTCGAAATTTAATATATTGAATTTTCTATCACTCTGAACAAAAATTTTGAAAATTATCTCAGCTATTAGTAGAGATAAAGCAATAAATATTTTACTGGTGTTATACGCAGGTCTCCAGAACTACGTATACATAATTTATTTTTCATTTTATGGCTCTGTTCGAAATTTAATATATTGAATTTTCTATCACTCTGAACAAAAATTTTGAAAATTATCTCAGCTATTAGTAGAGATAAAGCAATAAAAATTTCACTGGTGTTATACGTAGGTCTCCAGAACTACGTATACATAATTTATTTTTTATTTTATGGCTCTGTTCGAAATTTAATATATTGAATTTTCTATCACTCTGAACAAAAATTTTCAAAATTATCTCAGCTATTAGTAGAGATAAAGCAATAAAAATTTCACTGGTGTTATACGTAGGTCTCCAGAACTACGTATACATAATTTATTTTTTATTTTATGGCTCTGTTCAAAATTTAATATATTGAATTTTCTATCAATCTGAACAAAAATTTTGAAAATTATCTCAGCTATTAGTAGAGATAAAGCAATAAAAATTTTACTGGTGTTATACGTAGGTCTCCAGAACTACGTGTACATAACTTATTTTTCATTCTATGGCTTTGTTCGAAATTTAATATATTGAATTTTCTATCACTCTAAACAAAAATTTCGAAAATTATCTCAGCTATTAGTAGAGATAGAGCGATAAAAATTTCACTGGTGTTATACGTAGGTCTCCAGAACTACGTATACATAATTTATTTTTCATTTTATGGCTCTGTTCGAAATTTAATATATTGAATTTTCTATCACTCTGAACAAAAATTTTCAAAATTATCTCAGCTATTAGTAGAGATAAAGCAATAAAAATTTCACTGGTGTTAAACGTAGGTCTCCAGAACTACGTATACATAATTTATTTTTCATTTTATGGCTCTGTTCGAAATTTAATATATTGAATTTTCTATCACTCTGAACAAAAATTTTCAAAATTATCTCAGCTATTAGTAGAGATAAAGCAATAAAAATTTCACTGGTGTTAAACGTAGGTCTCCAGAACTACGTATACATAATTTATTTTTTATTTTATGGCTCTGTTCGAAATTTAATATATTGAATTTTCTATCACTCCGAACAAAAATTTTGAAAATTATCTCAGCTATTAGTAGAGATAAAGCAATAAAAATTTCACTGGTGTTATACGTAGGTCTCCAGAACTACGTATACATAATTTATTTTTCATTTTATGGCTCTGTTCGAAATTTAATATATTGAATTTTCTATCACTCTGAACAAAAATTTTCAAAATTATCTCAGCTATTAGTAGAGGTAAAGCAATAAAAATTTCACTGGTGTTATACGTAGGTCTCCAGAACTACGTATACATAATTTATTTTTCATTTTATGGCTCTGTCCGAAATTTAATATATTGAATTTTCTATCACTCTAAACATAAATTTCGAAAATTATCTCAGCTATTAGTAGAGATAAAACGATAAAAATTTTACTGGTGTTATACGTAGGTCTCCAGAACTACGTATACATAATTTATTTTTCATTTTATGGCTCTGTTCGATATTTAATATATTGAATTTTCTATCACTCTGAACAAAAATTTTGAAAATTATCTCAGCTATTAGTAGAGATAAAGCAATAAAAATTTTACTGGTGTTATACGTAGTTCTCCAGAACTACGTATACATAATTTATTTTTTATTTTATGGCTCTGTTCGAAATTTAATATATTGAATTTTCTATCACTCTAAACAAAAATTTCGAAAATTATCTCAGCTATTAGTAGAGATAAAGCGATAAAAATTTCACTGGTGTTATACGTAGGTCTCCAGAACTACGTATACATAATTTATTTTTCATTTTATGCCTCTGTTCGAAATTTAATATATTGAATTGTCTATCACTCTGAACAAAAATTTTGAAAATTATCTCAGCTATTACTAGAGATAAAGCAATAAAAATTTTACTGGTGTTATACGTAGGTCTCCAGAACTACGTATACATAATTTATTTTTCAATTTATGGCTCTGTTCAAAATTTAATATATTGAATTTTCTATCACTCTGAACAAAAATTTTGAAAATTATCTCAGCTATTAGTAGAGATAAAGCAATAAAAATTTCACTGGTGTTATACGTAGGTCTCCAGAACTACGTATACATAATTTATTTTTTATTTTATGTCTCTGTTCGAAATTTAATATATTGAATTTTCTATCACTCTGAACAAAAATTTTGAAAATTATCTCAGCTATTAGTAGAGATAAAGCAATAAAAATTTTACTGGTGTTATACGTAGTTCTCCAGAACTACGTATACATAATTTATTTTTCATTTTTTGGCTCTGTTCGAAATTTAATATATTGAATTTTCTATCACTCTGAACAAAAATTTTGAAAATTATCTCAGCTATTAGTAGAGATAAAGCAATAAAAATTTTACTGGTGTTATACGTAGTTCTCCAGAACTACGTATACATAATTTATTTTTCATTTTATGGCTCTGTTCGAAATTTAATATATTGAATTTTCTATCACTCTGAACAAAAATTTTCAAAATTATCTCAGCTATTAGTAGAGATAAAGCAATAAAAATTTCACTGGTGTTATACGTAGGTCTCCAGAACTACGCATACATCATTTATTTTTCATTTTATGGCTCTGTTCGAAATTTAATATATTGAATTTTCTATCACTCTGAACAAAAATTTTGAAAATTATCTCAGCTATTAGTAGAGATAAAGCAATAAAAATTTTACTGGTGTTATACGTAGTTCTCCAGAACTACGTATACATAATTTATTTTTCATTTTATGGCTCTGTTCGAAATTTAATATATTGAATTTTCTATCACTCTGAACAAAAATTTTGAAAATTATCTCAGCTATTAGTAGAGATAAAGCAATAAAAATTTTACTGGGGTTATACGTAGGTCTCTAGAACTACGTATACATAATTTATTTTTCATTTTATGGCTCTGTTCGAAATTTAATATATTGAATTTTCTATCACTCTGAACAAAAATTTTGAAAATTATCTCAGCTATTAGTAGAGATAAAGCAATAAAAATTTTACTGGTGTTATACGCAGGTCTCCAGAACTACGTATACATAATTTATTTTTCATTTTATGGCTCTGTTCGAAATTTAATATATTGAATTTTCTATCACTCTGAACAAAAATTTTGAAAATTATCTCAGCTATTAGTAGAGATAAAGCAATAAAAATTTCACTGGTGTTATACGTAGGTCTCCAGAACTACGTATACATAATTTATTTTTTATTTTATGGCTCTGTTCGAAATTTAATATATTGAATTTTCTATCACTCTGAACAAAAATTTTCAAAATTATCTCAGCTATTAGTAGAGATAAAGCAATAAAAATTTCACTGGTGTTATACGTAGGTCTCCAGAACTACGTATACATAATTTATTTTTTATTTTATGGCTCTGTTCAAAATTTAATATATTGAATTTTCTATCAATCTGAACAAAAATTTTGAAAATTATCTCAGCTATTAGTAGAGATAAAGCAATAAAAATTTTACCGGTGTTATACGTAGGTCTCCAGAACTACGTGTACATAACTTATTTTTCATTCTATGGCTTTGTTCGAAATTTAATATATTGAATTTTCTATCACTCTAAACAAAAATTTCGAAAATTATCTCAGCTATTAGTAGAGATAGAGCGATAAAAATTTCACTGGTGTTATACGTAGGTCTCCAGAACTACGTATACATAATTTATTTTTCATTTTATGGCTCTGTTCGAAATTTAATATATTGAATTTTCTATCACTCTGAACAAAAATTTTCAAAATTATCTCAGCTATTAGTAGAGATAAAGCAATAAAAATTTCACTGGTGTTAAACGTAGGTCTCCAGAACTACGTATACATAATTTATTTTTCATTTTATGGCTCTGTTCGAAATTTAATATATTGAATTTTCTATCACTCTGAACAAAAATTTTCAAAATTATCTCAGCTATTAGTAGAGATAAAGCAATAAAAATTTCACTGGTGTTAAACGTAGGTCTCCAGAACTACGTATACATAATTTATTTTTCATTTTATGGCTCTGTTCGAAATTTAATATATTGAATTTTCTATCACTCTGAACAAAAATTTTGAAAATTATCTCAGTTATTAGTAGCGATAAAGCAATAAAAATTTTACTGGTGTTATACGTAGGTCTCCAGAACTACGTATACATAATTTATTTTTCATTTTATGGCTCTGTTCGAAATTTAATATATTGAATTTTCTATCACTCTGAACAAAAATTTTGGAAATTATCTCAGCTATTAGTAAAGATAAAGCAATAAAAATTTCACTGGTGTTATACGTAGGTCTCCAGAACTACGTATACATAATTTATTTTTCATTTTATGGCTCTGTTCGAAATTTAATATATTGAATTTTCTATCACTCTGAACAAAAATTTTCAAAATTATCTCAGCTATTAGTAGAGATAAAGCAATAAAAATTTCACCGGTGTTATACGTAGGTCTCCAGAACTACGTATACATAATTTATTTTTTATTTTATGGCTCTGTTCGAAATTTAATATATTGAATTTTCTATCACTCTAAACAAAAATTTCGAAAATTATCTCAGCTATTAGTAGAGATAAAGCGATAAAAATTTCACTGGTGTTATACGTAGGTTTCCAGAACAACGTATACATAATTTATTTTTCATTTTATGGTTCTGTTCGAAATTTAATATATTGAATTTTCTATCACTCTGAACAAAAATTTTGAAAATTATCTCAACTATTACTAGAGATAAAGCAATAAAAATTTTACTGGTGTTATACGTAGGTCTCCAGAACTACGTATACATAATTTATTTTTCAATTTATGGCTCTGTTCAAAATTTAATATATTGAATTTTCTATCACTCTGAACAAAAATTTTGAAAATTATCTCAGCTATTAGTAGAGATAAAGCAATAAAAATTTCACTGGTGTTATACGTAGGTCTCCAGAACTACGTATACATAATTTATTTTTTATTTTATGTCTCTGTTCGAAATTTAATATATTGAATTTTCTATCACTCTGAACAAAAATTTTGAAAATTATCTCAGCTATTAGTAGAGATAAAGCAACAAAAATTTTACTGGTGTTATACGTAGTTCTCCAGAACTACGTATACATAATTTATTTTTCATTTTATGGCTCTGTTCGAAATTTAATATATTGAATTTTCTATCACTCTGAACAAAAATTTTGAAAATTATCTCAGCTATTAGTAGAGATAAAGCAATAAAAATTTTACTGGTGTTATACGTAGTTCTCCAGAACTACGTATACATAATTTATTTTTCATTTTATGGCTCTGTTCGAAATTTAATATATTGAATTTTCTATCACTCTGAACAAAAATTTTCAAAATTATCTCAGCTATTAGTAGAGATAAAGCAATAAAAATTTCACTGGTGTTATACGTAGGTCTCCAGAACTACGCATACATCATTTATTTTTCATTTTATGGCTCTGTTCGAAATTTAATATATTGAATTTTCTATCACTCTGAACAAAAATTTTGAAAATTATCTCAGCTATTAGTAGAGATAAAGCAATAAAAATTTTACTGGTGTTATACGTAGTTCTCCAGTACTACGTATACATAATTTATTTTTCATTTTATGGCTCTGTTCGAAATTTAATATATTGAATTTTCTATCACTCTGAACAAAAATTTTGAAAATTATCTCAGCTATTAGTAGAGATAAAGCAATAAAAATTTTACTGGTGTTATACGTAGTTCTCCAGAACTACGTATACATAATTTATTTTTCATTTTATGGCTCTGTTCGAAATTTAATATATTGAATTTTCTATCACTCTGAACAAAAATTTTGAAAATTATCTCAGCTATTAGTAGAGATAAAGCAATAAAAATTTTACTGGGGTTATACGTAGGTCTCTAGAACTACGTATACATAATTTATTTTTCATTTTATGGCTCTGTTCGAAATTTAATATATTGAATTTTCTATCACTCTGAACAAAAATTTTGAAAATTATCTCAGCTATTAGTAGAGATAAAGCAATAAAAATTTTACTGGTGTTATACGCAGGTCTCCAGAACTACGTATACATAATTTATTTTTCATTTTATGGCTCTGTTCGAAATTTAATATATTGAATTTTCTATCACTCTGAACAAAAATTTTGAAAATTATCTCAGCTATTAGTAGAGATAAAGCAATAAAAATTTCACTGGTGTTATACGTAGGTCTCCAGAACTACGTATACATAATTTATTTTTTATTTTATGGCTCTGTTCGAAATTTAATATATTGAATTTTCTATCACTCTGAACAAAAATTTTCAAAATTATCTCAGCTATTAGTAGAGATAAAGCAATAAAAATTTCACTGGTGTTATACGTAGGTCTCCAGAACTACGTATACATAATTTATTTTTTATTTTATGGCTCTGTTCAAAATTTAATATATTGAATTTTCTATCAATCTGAACAAAAATTTTGAAAATTATCTCAGCTATTAGTAGAGATAAAGCAATAAAAATTTTACTGGTGTTATACGTAGGTCTCCAGAACTACGTGTACATAACTTATTTTTCATTCTATGGCTTTGTTCGAAATTTAATATATTGAATTTTCTATCACTCTAAACAAAAATTTCGAAAATTATCTCAGCTATTAGTAGAGATAGAGCGATAAAAATTTCACTGGTGTTATACGTAGGTCTCCAAAACTACGTATACATAATTTATTTTTCATTTTATGGCTCTGTTCGAAATTTAATATATTGAATTTTCTATCACTCTGAACAAAAATTTTCAAAATTATCTCAACTATTAGTAGAGATAAAGCAATAAAAATTTCACCGGTGTTATACGTAGGTCTCCAGAACTACGTATACATAATTTATTTTTTATTTTATGGCTCTGTTCGAAATTTAATATATTGAATTTTCTATCACTCTAAACAAAAATTTCGAAAATTATCTCAGCTATTAGTAGAGATAAAGCGATAAAAATTTCACTGGTGTTATACGTAGGTTTCCAGAACAACGTATACATAATTTATTTTTCATTTTATGGTTCTGTTCGAAATTTAATATATTGAATTTTCTATCACTCTGAACAAAAATTTTGAAAATTATCTCAACTATTACTAGAGATAAAGCAATAAAAATTTTACTGGTGTTATACGTAGGTCTCCAGAACTACGTATACATAATTTATTTTTCAATTTATGGCTCTGTTCAAAATTTAATATATTGAATTTTCTATCACTCTGAACAAAAATTTTGAAAATTATCTCAGCTATTAGTAGAGATAAAGCAATAAAAATTTCACTGGTGTTATACGTAGGTCTCCAGAACTACGTATACATAATTTATTTTTCAATTTATGGCTCTGTTCAAAATTTAATATATTGAATTTTCTATCACTCTGAACAAAAATTTTGAAAATTATCTCAGCTATTAGTAGAGATAAAGCAATAAAAATTTCACTGGTGTTATACGTAGGTCTCCAGAACTACGTATACATAATTTATTTTTCATTTTATGGCTCTGTTCGAAATTTAATATATTGAATTTTCTATCACTCTGAACAAAAATTTTCAAAATTATCTCAGCTATTAGTAGAGATAAAGCAATAAAAATTTCACTGGTGTTATACGTAGGTCTCCAGAACTACGCATACATCATTTATTTTTCATTTTATGGCTCTGTTCGAAATTTAATATATTGAATTTTCTATCACTCTGAACAAAAATTTTGAAAATTATCTCAGCTATTAGTAGAGATAAAGCAATAAAAATTTTACTGGTGTTATACGTAGTTCTCCAGAACTACGTATACATAATTTATTTTTCATTTTATGGCTCTGTTCGAAATTTAATATATTGAATTTTCTATCACTCTGAACAAAAATTTTGAAAATTATCTCAGCTATTAGTAGAGATAAAGCAATAAAAATTTTACTGGGGTTATACGTAGGTCTCTAGAACTACGTATACATAATTTATTTTTCATTTTATGGCTCTGTTCGAAATTTAATATATTGAATTTTCTATCACTCTGAACAAAAATTTTGAAAATTATCTCAGCTATTAGTAGAGATAAAGCAATAAAAATTTTACTGGTGTTATACGCAGGTCTCCAGAACTACGTATACATAATTTATTTTTCATTTTATGGCTCTGTTCGAAATTTAATATATTGAATTTTCTATCACTCTGAACAAAAATTTTGAAAATTATCTCAGCTATTAGTAGAGATAAAGCAATAAAAATTTCACTGGTGTTATACGTAGGTCTCCAGAACTACGTATACATAATTTATTTTTTATTTTATGGCTCTGTTCGAAATTTAATATATTGAATTTTCTATCACTCTGAACAAAAATTTTCAAAATTATCTCAGCTATTAGTAGAGATAAAGCAATAAAAATTTCACTGGTGTTATACGTAGGTCTCCAGAACTACGTATACATAATTTATTTTTTATTTTATGGCTCTGTTCAAAATTTAATATATTGAATTTTCTATCAATCTGAACAAAAATTTTGAAAATTATCTCAGCTATTAGTAGAGATAAAGCAATAAAAATTTTACTGGTGTTATACGTAGGTCTCCAGAACTACGTGTACATAACTTATTTTTCATTCTATGGCTTTGTTCGAAATTTAATATATTGAATTTTCTATCACTCTAAACAAAAATTTCGAAAATTATCTCAGCTATTAGTAGAGATAGAGCGATAAAAATTTCACTGGTGTTATACGTAGGTCTCCAGAACTACGTATACATAATTTATTTTTCATTTTATGGCTCTGTTCGAAATTTAATATATTGAATTTTCTATCACTCTGAACAAAAATTTTCAAAATTATCTCAGCTATTAGTAGAGATAAAGCAATAAAAATTTCACTGGTGTTAAACGTAGGTCTCCAGAACTACGTATACATAATTTATTTTTCATTTTATGGCTCTGTTCGAAATTTAATATATTGAATTTTCTATCACTCTGAACAAAAATTTTCAAAATTATCTCAGCTGTTAGTAGAGATAAAGCAATAAAAATTTCACTGGTGTTAAACGTAGGTCTCCAGAACTACGTATACATAATTTATTTTTCATTTTATGGCTCTGTTCGAAATTTAATATATTGAATTTTCTATCACTCTGAACAAAAATTTTGAAAATTATCTCAGTTATTAGTAGAGATAAAGCAATAAAAATTTTACTGGTGTTATACGTAGGTCTCCAAAACTACGTATACATAATTTATTTTTCATTTTATGGCTCTGTTCGAAATTTAATATATTGAATTTTCTATCACTCTGAACAAAAATTTTGGAAATTATCTCAGCTATTAGTAAAGATAAAGCAATAAAAATTTCACTGGTGTTATACGTAGGTCTCCAGAACTACGTATACATAATTTATTTTTCATTTTATGGCTCTGTTCGAAATTTAATATATTGAATTTTCTATCACTCTGAACAAAAATTTTCAAAATTATCTCAGCTATTAGTAGAGATAAAGCAATAAAAATTTCACCGGTGTTATACGTAGGTCTCCAGAACTACGTATACATAATTTATTTTTTATTTTATGGCTCTGTTCGAAATTTAATATATTGAATTTTCTATCACTCTAAACAAAAATTTCGAAAATTATCTCAGCTATTAGTAGAGATAAAGCGATAAAAATTTCACTGGTGTTATACGTAGGTTTCCAGAACAACGTATACATAATTTATTTTTCATTTAATGGTTCTGTTCGAAATTTAATATATTGAATTTTCTATCACTCTGAACAAAAATTTTGAAAATTATCTCAACTATTACTAGAGATAAAGCAATAAAAATTTTACTGGTGTTATACGTAGGTCTCCAGAACTACGTATACATAATTTATTTTTCAATTTATGGCTCTGTTCAAAATTTAATATATTGAATTTTCTATCACTCTGAACAAAAATTTTGAAAATTATCTCAGCTATTAGTAGAGATAAAGCAATAAAAATTTCACTGGTGTTATACGTAGGTCTCCAGAACTACGTATACATAATTTATTTTTTATTTTATGTCTCTGTTCGAAATTTAATATATTGAATTTTCTATCACTCTGAACAAAAATTTTGAAAATTATCTCAGCTATTAGTAGAGATAAAGCAACAAAAATTTTACTGGTGTTATACGTAGTTCTCCAGAACTACGTATACATAATTTATTTTTCATTTTATGGCTCTGTTCGAAATTTAATATATTGAATTTTCTATCACTCTGAACAAAAATTTTGAAAATTATCTCAGCTATTAGTAGAGATAAAGCAATAAAAATTTTACTGGTGTTATACGTAGTTCTCCAGAACTACGTATACATAATTTATTTTTCATTTTATGGCTCTGTTCGAAATTTAATATATTGAATTTTCTATCACTCTGAACAAAAATTTTCAAAATTATCTCAGCTATTAGTAGAGATAAAGCAATAAAAATTTCACTGGTGTTATACGTAGGTCTCCAGAACTACGCATACATCATTTATTTTTCATTTTATGGCTCTGTTCGAAATTTAATATATTGAATTTTCTATCACTCTGAACAAAAATTTTGAAAATTATCTCAGCTATTAGTAGAGATAAAGCAATAAAAATTTTACTGGTGTTATACGTAGTTCTCCAGAACTACGTATACATAATTTATTTTTCATTTTATGGCTCTGTTCGAAATTTAATATATTGAATTTTCTATCACTCTGAACAAAAATTTTCAAAATTATCTCAGCTGTTAGTAGAGATAAAGCAATAAAAATTTCACTGGTGTTAAACGTAGGTCTCCAGAACTACGTATACATAATTTATTTTTCATTTTATGGCTCTGTTCGAAATTTAATATATTGAATTTTCTATCACTCTGAACAAAAATTTTGAAAATTATCTCAGTTATTAGTAGAGATAAAGCAATAAAAATTTTACTGGTGTTATACGTAGGTCTCCAGAACTACGTATACATAATTTATTTTTCATTTTATGGCTCTGTTCGAAATTTAATATATTGAATTTTCTATCACTCTGAACAAAAATTTTGGAAATTATCTCAGCTATTAGTAAAGATAAAGCAATAAAAATTTCACTGGTGTTATACGTAGGTCTCCAGAACTACGTATACATAATTTATTTTTCATTTTATGGCTCTGTTCGAAATTTAATATATTGAATTTTCTATCACTCTGAACAAAAATTTTCAAAATTATCTCAGCTATTAGTAGAGATAAAGCAATAAAAATTTCACCGGTGTTATACGTAGGTCTCCAGAACTACGTATACATAATTTATTTTTTATTTTATGGCTCTGTTCGAAATTTAATATATTGAATTTTCTATCACTCTAAACAAAAATTTCGAAAATTATCTCAGCTATTAGTAGAGATAAAGCGATAAAAATTTCACTGGTGTTATACGTAGGTTTCCAGAACAACGTATACATAATTTATTTTTCATTTTATGGTTCTGTTCGAAATTTAATATATTGAATTTTCTATCACTCTGAACAAAAATTTTGAAAATTATCTCAACTATTACTAGAGATAAAGCAATAAAAATTTTACTGGTGTTATACGTAGGTCTCCAGAACTACGTATACATAATTTATTTTTCAATTTATGGCTCTGTTCAAAATTTAATATATTGAATTTTCTATCACTCTGAACAAAAATTTTGAAAATTATCTCAGCTATTAGTAGAGATAAAGCAATAAAAATTTCACTGGTGTTATACGTAGGTCTCCAGAACTACGTATACATAATTTATTTTTTATTTTATGTCTCTGTTCGAAATTTAATATATTGAATTTTCTATCACTCTGAACAAAAATTTTGAAAATTATCTCAGCTATTAGTAGAGATAAAGCAACAAAAATTTTACTGGTGTTATACGTAGTTCTCCAGAACTACGTATACATAATTTATTTTTCATTTTATGGCTCTGTTCGAAATTTAATATATTGAATTTTCTATCACTCTGAACAAAAATTTTGAAAATTATCTCAGCTATTAGTAGAGATAAAGCAATAAAAATTTTACTGGTGTTATACGTAGTTCTCCAGAACTACGTATACATAATTTATTTTTCATTTTATGGCTCTGTTCGAAATTTAATATATTGAATTTTCTATCACTCTGAACAAAAATTTTCAAAATTATCTCAGCTATTAGTAGAGATAAAGCAATAAAAATTTCACTGGTGTTATACGTAGGTCTCCAGAACTACGCATACATCATTTATTTTTCATTTTATGGCTCTGTTCGAAATTTAATATATTGAATTTTCTATCACTCTGAACAAAAATTTTGAAAATTATCTCAGCTATTAGTAGAGATAAAGCAATAAAAATTTTACTGGTGTTATACGTAGTTCTCCAGAACTACGTATACATAATTTATTTTTCATTTTATGGCTCTGTTCGAAATTTAATATATTGAATTTTCTATCACTCTGAACAAAAATTTTGAAAATTATCTCAGCTATTAGTAGAGATAAAGCAATAAAAATTTTACTGGAGTTATACGTAGGTCTCTAAAACTACGTATACATAATTTATTTTTCATTTTATGGCTCTGTTCGAAATTTAATATATTGAATTTTCTATCACTCTGAACAAAAATTTTGAAAATTATCTCAGCTATTAGTAGAGATAAAGCAATAAAAATTTTACTGGTGTTATACGCAGGTCTCCAGAACTACGTATACATAATTTATTTTTCATTTTGCTCTGTTCGAAATTTAATATATTGAATTTTCTATCACTCTGAACAAAAATTTTGAAAATTATCTCAGCTATTAGTAGAGATAAAGCAATAAAAATTTCACTGGTGTTATACGTAGGTCTCCAGAACTACGTATACATAATTTATTTTTTATTTTACGGCTCTGTTCGAAATTTAATATATTGAATTTTCTATCACTCTGAACAAAAATTTTCAAAATTATCTCAGCTATTAGTAGAGATAAAGCAATAAAAATTTCACTGGTGTTATACGTAGGTCTCCAGAACTACGTATACATAATTTATTTTTTATTTTATGGCTCTGTTCAAAATTTAATATATTGAATTTTCTATCAATCTGAACAAAAATTTTGAAAATTATCTCAGCTATTAGTAGAGATAAAGCAATAAAAATTTTACTGGTGTTATACGTAGGTCTCCAGAACTACGTGTACATAACTTATTTTTCATTCTATGGCTTTGTTCGAAATTTAATATATTGAATTTTCTATCACTCTAAACAAAAATTTCGAAAATTATCTCAGCTATTAGTAGAGATAGAGCGATAAAAATTTCACTGGTGTTATACGTAGGTCTCCAGAACTACGTATACATAATTTATTTTTCATTTTATGGCTCTGTTCGAAATTTAATATATTGAATTTTCTATCATTCTGAACAAAAATTTTCAAAATTATCTCAGCTATTAGTAGAGATAAAGCAATAAAAATTTCACTGGTGTTAAACGTAGGTCTCCAGAACTACGTATACATAATTTATTTTTCATTTTATGGCTCTGTTCGAAATTTAATATATTGAATTTTCTATCACTCTGAACAAAAATTTTCAAAATTATCTCAGCTATTAGTAGAGATAAAGCAATAAAAATTTCACTGGTGTTAAACGTAGGTCTCCAGAACTACGTATACATAATTTATTTTTTATTTTATGGCTCTGTTCGAAATTTAATATATTGAATTTTCTATCACTCTGAACAAAAATTTTGAAAATTATCTCAGCTATTAGTAGAGATAAAGCAATAAAAATTTTACTGGTGTTATACGTAGGTCTCCAGAACTACGTATACATAATTTATTTTTCATTTTATGGCTTTGTTCGAAATTTAATATATTGAATTTTCTATCACTCTGAACAAAAATTTTGAAAATTATCTCAGTTATTAGTAGAGATAAAGCAATAAAAATTTTACTGGTGTTATACGTAGGTCTCCAGAACTACGTATACATAATTTATTTTTCATTTTATGGCTCTGTTCGAAATTTAATATATTGAATTTTCTATCAATCTGAACAAAAATTTTCAAAATTATCTCAGCTATTAGTAGAGATAAAGCAATAAAAATTTCACCGGTGTTATACGTAGGTCTCCAGAACTACGTATACATAATTTATTTTTTATTTTATGGCTCTGTTCGAAATTTAATATATTGAATTTTCTATCACTCTGAACAAAAATTTTGAAAATTATCTCAGCTATTAGTAGAGATAAAGCAATAAAAATTTTACTAGTGTTATACGTAGGTCTCCAGAACTACGTATACATAATTTAATTTTCATTTTATGGCTCTGTTCGAAATTTAATATATTGAATTTTCTATCACTCTAAACAAAAATTTCGAAAATTATCTCAGCTATTAGTAGAGATAAAGCGATAAAAATTTTACTGGTGTTATACGTAGGTTTCCAGAACAACGTATACATAATTTATTTTTCATTTTATGGTTCTGTTCGAAATTTAATATATTGAATTTTCTATCACTCTGAACAAAAATTTTGAAAATTATCTCAGCTATTAGTAGAGATAAAGCAATAAAATTTTTACTGGTTTTATACGTAGGTCTCCAGAACTACGTATACATAATTTATTTTTCATTTTATGGCTCTGTTCGAATTTTAATATATTGAATTTTCTATCACTCTGAACAAAAATTTTCAAAATTATCTCAGCTATTAGGAGAGATAAAACAATAAAAATTTCACTGGTGTTATACGTAGTTCTCCAGAACTACGTATACATAATTTATTTTTCATTTTATGGCTCTGTTCGAAATTTAATATATTGAATTTTCTATCACTCTGAACAAAAATTTTGAAAATTATCTCAGCTATTAGTAGAGATAAAGCAATAAAAATTTCACTGGTGTTATACGTAGGTCTCCAGAACTACGCATACATAATTTATTTTTTATTTTATGGCTTTGTTCGAAATTTAATATATTGAATTTTCTATCACTCTGAACAAAAATTTTGAAAATTATCTCAGCTATTAGTAGAGATAAAGCAATAAAAATTTCACTGGTGTTAAACGTAGGTCTCCAAAACTACGTATACATAATTTATTTTTCATTTTATGGCTCTGTTCGAAATTTAATATATTGAATTTTCTATAACTCTGAACAAAAATTTTGAAAATTATCTCAGCTATTAGTAGAGATAAAGCAATAAAAATTTCACTGGTGTTATACGTAGGTCTCCAGAACTACGCATACATAATTTATTTTTTATTTTATGGCTCTGTTCGAAACTTAATATATTGAATTTTCTATCACTCTGAACAAAAATTTTGAAAATTATCTCAGCTATTAGTAGAGATAAAGCAATAAAAATTTCACTGGTGTTATACGTAGGTCTCCAGAACTACGTATACATAATTTATTTTTCATTTTATGGCTCTGTTCGAAATTTAATATATTGAATTTTCTATCACTCTGAACAAAAATTTTCAAAATTATCTCAGCTATTAGTAGAGATAAAGCAACAAAAATTTTACTGGTGTTATACGTAGGTCTCCAGAACTACGTATACATAATTTAATTTTCATTTTATGGCTCTGTTCGAAATTTAATATATTGAATTTTCTATCACTCTAAACAAAAATTTCGAAAATGATCTCAGCTATTAGTAGAGATAAAGCGATAAAAATTTCACTGGTGTTATACGTAGGTTTCCAGAACAACGTATACATAATTTATTTTTCATTTTACGGTTCTGTTCGAAATTTAATATATTGAATTTTCTATCACTCTGAACAAAAATTTTGAAAATTATCTCAGCTATTAGTAGAGATAAAGCAATAAAATTTTTACTGGTTTTATACGTAGGTCTCCAGAACTACGTATACATAATTTATTTTTCATTTTATGGCTCTGTTCGAAATTTAATATATTGAATTTTCTATCACTCTGAACAAAAATTTTGGAAATTATCTCAGCTATTAGTAGAGATAAAGCAATAAAAATTTCACTGGTGTTATACGTAGGTCTCCAGAACTACGTATACATAATTTATTTTTCATTTTATGGCTCTGTTCGAAATTTAATATATTGAATTTTCTATCACTCTGAACAAAAATTTTCAAAATTATCTCAGCTATTAGTAGAGATAAAGCAATAAAAATTTCACCGGTGTTATACGTAGGTCTCCAGAACTACGTATACATAATTTATTTTTTATTTTATGGCTCTGTTCGAAATTTAATATATTGAATTTTCTATCACTCTGAACAAAAATTTTGAAAATTATCTCAGCTATTAGTAGAGATAAAGCAATAAAAATTTTACTGGTGTTATACGTAGGTCTCCAGAACTACGTATACATAATTTAATTTTCATTTTATGGCTCTGTTCGAAATTTAATATATTGAATTTTCTATCACTCTAAACAAAAATTTCGAAAATTATCTCAGCTATTAGTAGAGATAAAGCGATAAAAATTTCACTGGTGTTATACGTAGGTTTCCAGAACAACGTATACATAATTTATTTTTCATTTTATGGTTCTGTTCGAAATTTAATATATTGAATTTTCTATCACTCTGAACAAAAATTTTGAAAATTATCTCAGCTATTAGTAGAGATAAAGCAATAAAATTTTTACTGGTTTTATACGTAGGTCTCCAGAACTACGTATACATAATTTATTTTTCATTTTATGGCTCTGTTCGAATTTTAATATATTGAATTTTCTATCACTCTGAACAAAAATTTTCAAAATTATCTCAGCTATTAGGAGAGATAAAACAATAAAAATTTCACTGGTGTTATACGTAGTTCTCCAGAACTACGTATACATAATTTATTTTTCATTTTATGGCTCTGTTCGAAATTTAATATATTGAATTTTCTATCACTCTGAACAAAAATTTTGAAAATTATCTCAGCTATTAGTAGAGATAAAGCAATAAAAATTTCACTGGTGTTATACGTAGGTCTCCAGAACTACGCATACATAATTTATTTTTTATTTTATGGCTCTGTTCGAAATTTAATATATTGAATTTTCTATCACTCTGAACAAAAATTTTGAAAATTATCTCAGCTATTAGTAGAGATAAAGCAATAAAAATTTCACTGGTGTTAAACGTAGGTCTCCAGAACTACGTATACATAATTTATTTTTCATTTTATGGCTCTGTTCGAAATTTAATATATTGAATTTTCTATCACTCTGAACAAAAATTTTGAAAATTATCTCAGCTATTAGTAGAGATAAAGCAATAAAAATTTCACTGGTGTTATACGTAGGTCTCCAGAACTACGCATACATAATTTATTTTTTATTTTATGGCTCTGTTCGAAACTTAATATATTGAATTTTCTATCACTCTGAACAAAAATTTTGAAAATTATCTCAGCTATTAGTAGAGATAAAGCAATAAAAATTTCACTGGTGTTATACGTAGGTCTCCAGAACTACGTATACATAATTTATTTTTCATTTTATGGCTCTGTTCGAAATTTAATATATTGAATTTTCTATCACTCTGAACAAAAATTTTCAAAATTATCTCAGCTATTAGTAGAGATAAAGCAATAAAAATTTTACTGGTGTTATACGTAGGTCTCCAGAACTACGTATACATAATTTAATTTTCATTTTATGGCTCTGTTCGAAATTTAATATATTGAATTTTCTATCACTCTAAACAAAAATTTCGAAAATGATCTCAGCTATTAGTAGAGATAAAGCGATAAAAATTTCACTGGTGTTATACGTAGGTTTCCAGAACAACGTATACATAATTTATTTTTCATTTTATGGTTCTGTTCGAAATTTAATATATTGAATTTTCTATCACTCTGAACAAAAATTTTGAAAATTATCTCAGCTATTAGTAGAGATAAAGCAATAAAATTTTTACTGGTTTTATACGTAGGTCTCCAGAACTACGTATACATAATTTATTTTTCATTTTATGGCTCTGTTCGAATTTTAATATATTGAATTTTCTATCACTCTGAACAAAAATTTTCAAAATTATCTCAGCTATTAGGAGAGATAAAACAATAAAAATTTCACTGGTGTTATACGTAGTTCTCCAGAACTACGTATACATAATTTAATTTTCATTTTATGGCTCTGTTCGAAATTTAATATATTGAATTTTCTATCACTCTAAACAAAAATTTCGAAAATGATCTCAGCTATTAGTAGAGATAAAGCGATAAAAATTTCACTGGTGTTATACGTAGGTTTCCAGAACAACGTATACATAATTTATTTTTCATTTTATGGTTCTGTTCGAAATTTAATATATTGAATTTTCTATCACTCTAAACAAAAATTTCGAAAATGATCTCAGCTATTAGTAGAGATAAAACAATAAAAATTTCACTGGTGTTATACGTAGTTCTCCAGAACTACGTATACATTATTTATTTTTCATTTTATGGCTCTGTTCGAAATTTAATATATTGAATTTTCTATCACTCTGAACAAAAATTTTGAAAATTATCTCAGCTATTAGTAGAGATAAAGCAATAAAAATTTCACTGGTGTTAAACGTAGGTCTCCAGAACTACGTATACATAATTTATTTTTCATTTTATGGCTCTGTTCGAAATTTAATATATTGAATTTTCTATCACTCTGAACAAAAATTTTGAAAATTATCTCAGCTATTAGTAGAGATAAAGCAATAAAAATTTCACTGGTGTTAAACGTAGGTCTCCAGAACTACGTATACATAATTTATTTTTCATTTTATGGCTCTGTTCGAAATTTAATATATTGAATTTTCTATCACTCTGAACAAAAATTTTGAAAATTATCTCAGCTATTAGTAGAGATAAAGCAATAAAAATTTCACTGGTGTTATACGTAGGTCTCCAGAACTACGCATACATAATTTATTTTTTATTTTATGGCTCTGTTCGAAATTTAATATATTGAATTTTCTATCACTCTGAACAAAAATTTTGAAAATTATCTCAGCTATTAGTAGAGATAAAGCAATAAAAATTTTACTGGTGTTATACGTAGGTCTTCGTCTCCAACTACGTATACATAATTTATTTTTCATTTTATGGCTCTGTTCGAAATTTAATATATTGAATTTTCTATCACTCTGAACAAAAATTTTGAAAATTATCTCAGCTATTAGTAGAGATAAAGCAATAAAAATTTCACTGGTGTTATACGTAGGTCTCCAGAACTACGTATACATAATTTATTTTTTATTTTATGGCTCTGTTCGAAATTAAATATATTGAATTTTCTATCACTCTGAACAAAAATTTTCAAAATTATCTCAGCTATTAGTAGAGATAAAGCAATAAAAATTTTACTGGTGTTATACGTAGGTCTCCAGAACTACGTATACATAATTTATTTTTCATTTTATGGCTCTGTTCGAAATTTAATATATTGAATTTTCTATCACTCTGAACAAAAATTTTGAAAATTATCTCAGCTATTAGTAGAGATAAAGCAATAAAAATTTTACTGGTGTTATACGTAGGTCTCTAGAACTACGTATACATAATTTATTTTTTATTTTATGGCTCTGTTCGAAATTTAATATATTGAATTTTCTATCACTCTGAACAAAAATTTTGAAAATTATCTCAGCTATTAGTAGAGATAAAGCAATAAAAATTTTACTGGTGTTATACGTAGGTCTCCAGAACTACGTATACATAATTTATTTTTCATTTTATGGCTCTGTTCGAAATTTAATATATTGAATTTTCTATCACTCTGAACAAAAATTTTGAAAATCATCTCAGCTATTAGTAGAGATAAAGCAATAAAAATTTCACTGGTGTTATACGTAGGTCTCTAGAACTACGTATACATAATTTATTTTTTATTTTATGGCTCTGTTCGAAATTTAATATATTGAATTTTCTATCACTCTGAACAAAAATTTTGAAAATTATCTCAGCTATTAGTAGAGATAAAGCAATAAAAATTTTACTGGTGTTATACGTAGGTCTCTAGAACTACGTATACATAATTTATTTTTCATTTTATGGCTCTGTTCGAAATTTAATATATTGAATTTTCTATCACTCTGAACAAAAATTTTGAAAATTATCTCAGCTATTAGTAGAGATAAAGCAATAAAAAATTCACTGGTGTTATACGTAGGTCTCCAGAACTACGTATACATAATTTATTTTTCATTTTATGGCTCTGTTCGAAATTTAATATATTGAACTTTCTATCACTCTGAACAAAAATTTTCAAAATTATCTCAGCTATTAGTAGAGATAAAGCAATAAAAATTTCACCGGTGTTATACGTAGGTCTCCAGAACTACGTATACATAATTTATTTTTTATTTTATGGCTCTGTTCGAAATTTAATATATTGAATTTTCTATCACTCTGAACAAAAATTTTGAAAATTATCTCAGCTATTAGGAGAGATAAAGCAATAAAAATTTTACTGGTGTTATACGTAGGTCTCCAGAACTACGTATACATAATTTATTTTTCAGTTTATGGCTCTGTTCGAAATTTAATATATTGAATTTTCTATCACTCTGAACAAAAATTTTGAAAATTATCTCAGCTATTAGTAGAGATAAAGCAATAAAAATTTTACTGGTGTTATACGTAGGTCTCCAGAACTACGTATACATAATTTAATTTTCATTTTATGGCTCTGTTCGAAATTTAATATATTGAATTTTCTATCACTCTAAACAAAAATTTCGAAAATGATCTCGCTATTAGTAGAGATAAAGCGATAAAAATTTCACTGGTGTTATACGTAGGTTTCCAGAACAACGTATACATAATTTATTTTTCATTTTATGGCTCTGTTCGAAATTTAATATATTGAATTTTCTATCACTCTGAACAAAAATTTTGAAAATTATCTCAGCTATTAGTAGAGATAAAGCAATAAAAATTTTACTGGTGTTATACGTAGGTCTCTAGAACTACGTATACATAATTTATTTTTCATTTTATGGCTCTGTTCGAAATTTAATATATTGAATTTTCTATCACTCTGAACAAAAATTTTGAAAATTATCTCAGCTATTAGTAGAGATAAAGCAATAAAAAATTCACTGGTGTTATACGTAGGTCTCCAGAACTACGTATACATAATTTATTTTTCATTTTATGGCTCTGTTCGAAATTTAATATATTGAACTTTCTATCACTCTGAACAAAAATTTTCAAAATTATCTCAGCTATTAGTAGAGATAAAGCAATAAAAATTTCACCGGTGTTATACGTAGGTCTCCAGAACTACGTATACATAATTTATTTTTTATTTTATGGCTCTGTTCGAAATTTAATATATTGAATTTTCTATCACTCTGAACAAAAATTTTGAAAATTATCTCAGCTATTAGGAGAGATAAAGCAATAAAAATTTTACTGGTGTTATACGTAGGTCTCCAGAACTACGTATACATAATTTATTTTTCATTTTATGGCTCTGTTCGAAATTTAATATATTGAATTTTCTATCACTCTGAACAAAAATTTTGAAAATTATCTCAGCTATTAGTAGAGATAAAGCAATAAAAATTTTACTGGTTTTATACGTAGGTCTCCAGAACTACGTATACATAATTTATTTTTCATTTTATGGCTCTGTTCGAAATTTAATATATTGAATTTTCTATCACTCTGAACAAAAATTTTCAAAATTATCTCAGCTATTAGTAGAGATAAAACAATAAAAATTTCACTGGTGTTATACGTAGTTCTCCAGAACTACGTATACATAATTTATTTTTCATTTTATGGCTCTGTTCGAAATTTAATATATTGAATTTTCTATCACTCTGAACAAAAATTTTGAAAATTATCTCAGCTATTAGTAGAGATAAAGCAATAAAAATTTCACTGGTGTTATACGTAGGTCTCCAGAACTACGCATACATAATTTATTTTTTATTTTATGGCTCTGTTCGAAATTAAATATATTGAATTTTCTATCACTCTGAACAAAAATTTTGAAAATCATCTCAGCTATTAGTAGAGATAAAGCAATAAAAATTTCACTGGTGTTATACGTAGGTCTCTAGAACTACGTATACATAATTTATTTTTTATTTTATGGCTCTGTTCGAAATTTAATATATTGAATTTTCTATCACTCTGAACAAAAATTTTGAAAATTATCTCAGCTATTAGTAGAGATAAAGCAATAAAAATTTTACTGGTGTTATACGTAGGTCTCTAGAACTACGTATACATAATTTATTTTTCATTTTATGGCTCTGTTCGAAATTTAATATATTGAATTTTCTATCACTCTGAACAAAAATTTTGAAAATTATCTCAGCTATTAGTAGAGATAAAGCAATAAAAAATTCACTGGTGTTATACGTAGGTCTCCAGAACTACGTATACATAATTTATTTTTCATTTTATGGCTCTGTTCGAAATTTAATATATTGAACTTTCTATCACTCTGAACAAAAATTTTCAAAATTATCTCAGCTATTAGTAGAGATAAAGCAATAAAAATTTCACCGGTGTTATACGTAGGTCTCCAGAACTACGTATACATAATTTATTTTTTATTTTATGGCTCTGTTCGAAATTTAATATATTGAATTTTCTATCACTCTGAACAAAAATTTTGAAAATTATCTCAGCTATTAGGAGAGATAAAGCAATAAAAATTTTACTGGTGTTATACGTAGGTCTCCAGAACTACGTATACATAATTTATTTTTCAGTTTATGGCTCTGTTCGAAATTTAATATATTGAATTTTCTATCACTCTGAACAAAAATTTTGAAAATTATCTCAGCTATTAGTAGAGATAAAGCAATAAAAATTTTACTGGTGTTATACGTAGGTCTCCAGAACTACGTATACATAATTTAATTTTCATTTTATGGCTCTGTTCGAAATTTAATATATTGAATTTTCTATCACTCTAAACAAAAATTTCGAAAATGATCTCGCTATTAGTAGAGATAAAGCGATAAAAATTTCACTGGTGTTATACGTAGGTTTCCAGAACAACGTATACATAATTTATTTTTCATTTTATGGCTCTGTTCGAAATTTAATATATTGAATTTTCTATCACTCTGAACAAAAATTTTGAAAATTATCTCAGCTATTAGTAGAGATAAAGCAATAAAAATTTTACTGGTGTTATACGTAGGTCTCTAGAACTACGTATACATAATTTATTTTTCATTTTATGGCTCTGTTCGAAATTTAATATATTGAATTTTCTATCACTCTGAACAAAAATTTTGAAAATTATCTCAGCTATTAGTAGAGATAAAGCAATAAAAAATTCACTGGTGTTATACGTAGGTCTCCAGAACTACGTATACATAATTTATTTTTCATTTTATGGCTCTGTTCGAAATTTAATATATTGAACTTTCTATCACTCTGAACAAAAATTTTCAAAATTATCTCAGCTATTAGTAGAGATAAAGCAATAAAAATTTCACCGGTGTTATACGTAGGTCTCCAGAACTACGTATACATAATTTATTTTTTATTTTATGGCTCTGTTCGAAATTTAATATATTGAATTTTCTATCACTCTGAACAAAAATTTTGAAAATTATCTCAGCTATTAGGAGAGATAAAGCAATAAAAATTTTACTGGTGTTATACGTAGGTCTCCAGAACTACGTATACATAATTTATTTTTCAGTTTATGGCTCTGTTCGAAATTTAATATATTGAATTTTCTATCACTCTGAACAAAAATTTTGAAAATTATCTCAGCTATTAGTAGAGATAAAGCAATAAAAATTTTACTGGTGTTATACGTAGGTCTCCAGAACTACGTATACATAATTTAATTTTCATTTTATGGCTCTGTTCGAAATTTAATATATTGAATTTTCTATCACTCTAAACAAAAATTTCGAAAATGATCTCGCTATTAGTAGAGATAAAGCGATAAAAATTTCACTGGTGTTATACGTAGGTTTCCAGAACAACGTATACATAATTTATTTTTCATTTTATGGCTCTGTTCGAAATTTAATATATTGAATTTTCTATCACTCTGAACAAAAATTTTGAAAATTATCTCAGCTATTAGTAGAGATAAAGCAATAAAAATTTTACTGGTGTTATACGTAGGTCTCTAGAACTACGTATACATAATTTATTTTTCATTTTATGGCTCTGTTCGAAATTTAATATATTGAATTTTCTATCACTCTGAACAAAAATTTTGAAAATTATCTCAGCTATTAGTAGAGATAAAGCAATAAAAAATTCACTGGTGTTATACGTAGGTCTCCAGAACTACGTATACATAATTTATTTTTCATTTTATGGCTCTGTTCGAAATTTAATATATTGAACTTTCTATCACTCTGAACAAAAATTTTCAAAATTATCTCAGCTATTAGTAGAGATAAAGCAATAAAAATTTCACCGGTGTTATACGTAGGTCTCCAGAACTACGTATACATAATTTATTTTTTATTTTATGGCTCTGTTCGAAATTTAATATATTGAATTTTCTATCACTCTGAACAAAAATTTTGAAAATTATCTCAGCTATTAGGAGAGATAAAGCAATAAAAATTTTACTGGTGTTATACGTAGGTCTCCAGAACTACGTATACATAATTTATTTTTCATTTTATGGCTCTGTTCGAAATTTAATATATTGAATTTTCTATCACTCTGAACAAAAATTTTGAAAATTATCTCAGCTATTAGTAGAGATAAAGCAATAAAAATTTTACTGGTTTTATACGTAGGTCTCCAGAACTACGTATACATAATTTATTTTTCATTTTATGGCTCTGTTCGAAATTTAATATATTGAATTTTCTATCACTCTGAACAAAAATTTTGAAAATTATCTCAGCTATTAGTAGAGATAAAGCAATAAAAATTTTACTGGTGTTATACGTAGGTCTCTAGAACTACGTATACATAATTTATTTTTCATTTTATGGCTCTGTTCGAAATTTAATATATTGAATTTTCTATCACTCTGAACAAAAATTTTGAAAATTATCTCAGCTATTAGTAGAGATAAAGCAATAAAAAATTCACTGGTGTTATACGTAGGTCTCCAGAACTACGTATACATAATTTATTTTTCATTTTATGGCTCTGTTCGAAATTTAATATATTGAACTTTCTATCACTCTGAACAAAAATTTTCAAAATTATCTCAGCTATTAGTAGAGATAAAGCAATAAAAATTTCACCGGTGTTATACGTAGGTCTCCAGAACTACGTATACATAATTTATTTTTTATTTTATGGCTCTGTTCGAAATTTAATATATTGAATTTTCTATCACTCTGAACAAAAATTTTGAAAATTATCTCAGCTATTAGGAGAGATAAAGCAATAAAAATTTTACTGGTGTTATACGTAGGTCTCCAGAACTACGTATACATAATTTATTTTTCATTTTATGGCTCTGTTCGAAATTTAATATATTGAATTTTCTATCACTCTGAACAAAAATTTTGAAAATTATCTCAGCTATTAGTAGAGATAAAGCAATAAAAATTTTACTGGTTTTATACGTAGGTCTCCAGAACTACGTATACATAATTTATTTTTCATTTTATGGCTCTGTTCGAAATTTAATATATTGAATTTTCTATCACTCTGAACAAAAATTTTGAAAATTATCTCAGCTATTAGTAGAGATAAAGCAATAAAAATTTCACTGGTGTTATACGTAGGTCTCCAGAACTACGCATACGTAATTTATTTTTTATTTTATGGCTCTGTTCGAAATTTAATATATTGAATTTTCTATCACTCTGAACAAAAATTTTGAAAATTATCTCAGCTATTAGTAGAGATAAAGCAATAAAAATTTTACTGGTGTTATACGTAGGTCTCCGTCTCCAACTACGTATACATAATTTATTTTTCATTTTATGGCTCTGTTCGAAATTTAATATATTGAATTTTCTATCACTCTGAACAAAAATTTTGAAAATTATCTCAGCTATTAGTAGAGATAAAGCAATAAAAATTTCACTGGTGTTATACGTAGGTCTCCAGAACTACGTATACATAATTTATTTTTTATTTTATGGCTCTGTTCGAAATTAAATATATTGAATTTTCTATCACTCTGAACAAAAATTTTGAAAATTATCTCAGCTATTAGTAGAGATAAAACAATAAAAATTTCACTGGTGTTATACGTAGTTCTCCAGAACTACGTATACATAATTTATTTTTCATTTTATGGCTCTGTTCGAAATTTAATATATTGAATTTTCTATCACTCTGAACAAAAATTTTGAAAATTATCTCAGCTATTAGTAGAGATAAAGCAATAAAAATTTCACTGGTGTTATACGTAGGTCTCCAGAACTACGCATACATAATTTATTTTTTATTTTATGGCTCTGTTCGAAATTAAATATATTGAATTTTCTATCACTCTGAACAAAAATTTTGAAAATCATCTCAGCTATTAGTAGAGATAAAGCAATAAAAATTTCACTGGTGTTATACGTAGGTCTCTAGAACTACGTATACATAATTTATTTTTTATTTTATGGCTCTGTTCGAAATTTAATATATTGAATTTTCTATCACTCTGAACAAAAATTTTGAAAATTATCTCAGCTATTAGTAGAGATAAAGCAATAAAAATTTTACTGGTGTTATACGTAGGTCTCTAGAACTACGTATACATAATTTATTTTTCATTTTATGGCTCTGTTCGAAATTTAATATATTGAATTTTCTATCACTCTGAACAAAAATTTTGAAAATTATCTCAGCTATTAGTAGAGATAAAGCAATAAAAAATTCACTGGTGTTATACGTAGGTCTCCAGAACTACGTATACATAATTTATTTTTCATTTTATGGCTCTGTTCGAAATTTAATATATTGAATTTTCTATCACTCTGAACAAAAATTTTGAAAATTATCTCAGCTATTAGTAGAGATAAAGCAATAAAAATTTTACTGGTTTTATACGTAGGTCTCCAGAACTACGTATACATAATTTATTTTTCATTTTATGGCTCTGTTCGAAATTTAATATATTGAATTTTCTATCACTCTGAACAAAAATTTTGAAAATTATCTCAGCTATTAGTAGAGATAAAGCAATAAAAATTTTACTGGTGTTATACGTAGGTCTCTAGAACTACGTATACATAATTTATTTTTCATTTTATGGCTCTGTTCGAAATTTAATATATTGAATTTTCTATCACTCTGAACAAAAATTTTGAAAATTATCTCAGCTATTAGTAGAGATAAAGCAATAAAAAATTCACTGGTGTTATACGTAGGTCTCCAGAACTACGTATACATAATTTATTTTTCATTTTATGGCTCTGTTCGAAATTTAATATATTGAACTTTCTATCACTCTGAACAAAAATTTTCAAAATTATCTCAGCTATTAGTAGAGATAAAGCAATAAAAATTTCACCGGTGTTATACGTAGGTCTCCAGAACTACGTATACATAATTTATTTTTTATTTTATGGCTCTGTTCGAAATTTAATATATTGAATTTTCTATCACTCTGAACAAAAATTTTGAAAATTATCTCAGCTATTAGGAGAGATAAAGCAATAAAAATTTTACTGGTGTTATACGTAGGTCTCCAGAACTACGTATACATAATTTATTTTTCATTTTATGGCTCTGTTCGAAATTTAATATATTGAATTTTCTATCACTCTGAACAAAAATTTTGAAAATTATCTCAGCTATTAGTAGAGATAAAGCAATAAAAATTTTACTGGTTTTATACGTAGGTCTCCAGAACTACGTATACATAATTTATTTTTCATTTTATGGCTCTGTTCGAAATTTAATATATTGAATTTTCTATCACTCTGAACAAAAATTTTGAAAATTATCTCAGCTATTAGTAGAGATAAAGCAATAAAAATTTCACTGGTGTTATACGTAGGTCTCCAGAACTACGCATACGTAATTTATTTTTTATTTTATGGCTCTGTTCGAAATTTAATATATTGAATTTTCTATCACTCTGAACAAAAATTTTGAAAATTATCTCAGCTATTAGTAGAGATAAAGCAATAAAAATTTTACTGGTGTTATACGTAGGTCTCCGTCTCCAACTACGTATACATAATTTATTTTTCATTTTATGGCTCTGTTCGAAATTTAATATATTGAATTTTCTATCACTCTGAACAAAAATTTTGAAAATTATCTCAGCTATTAGTAGAGATAAAGCAATAAAAATTTCACTGGTGTTATACGTAGGTCTCCAGAACTACGTATACATAATTTATTTTTTATTTTATGGCTCTGTTCGAAATTAAATATATTGAATTTTCTATCACTCTGAACAAAAATTTTGAAAATTATCTCAGCTATTAGTAGAGATAAAACAATAAAAATTTCACTGGTGTTATACGTAGTTCTCCAGAACTACGTATACATAATTTATTTTTCATTTTATGGCTCTGTTCGAAATTTAATATATTGAATTTTCTATCACTCTGAACAAAAATTTTGAAAATTATCTCAGCTATTAGTAGAGATAAAGCAATAAAAATTTCACTGGTGTTATACGTAGGTCTCCAGAACTACGCATACATAATTTATTTTTTATTTTATGGCTCTGTTCGAAATTAAATATATTGAATTTTCTATCACTCTGAACAAAAATTTTGAAAATCATCTCAGCTATTAGTAGAGATAAAGCAATAAAAATTTCACTGGTGTTATACGTAGGTCTCTAGAACTACGTATACATAATTTATTTTTTATTTTATGGCTCTGTTCGAAATTTAATATATTGAATTTTCTATCACTCTGAACAAAAATTTTGAAAATTATCTCAGCTATTAGTAGAGATAAAGCAATAAAAATTTTACTGGTGTTATACGTAGGTCTCTAGAACTACGTATACATAATTTATTTTTCATTTTATGGCTCTGTTCGAAATTTAATATATTGAATTTTCTATCACTCTGAACAAAAATTTTGAAAATTATCTCAGCTATTAGTAGAGATAAAGCAATAAAAAATTCACTGGTGTTATACGTAGGTCTCCAGAACTACGTATACATAATTTATTTTTCATTTTATGGCTCTGTTCGAAATTTAATATATTGAACTTTCTATCACTCTGAACAAAAATTTTCAAAATTATCTCAGCTATTAGTAGAGATAAAGCAATAAAAATTTCACCGGTGTTATACGTAGGTCTCCAGAACTACGTATACATAATTTATTTTTTATTTTATGGCTCTGTTCGAAATTTAATATATTGAATTTTCTATCACTCTGAACAAAAATTTTGAAAATTATCTCAGCTATTAGGAGAGATAAAGCAATAAAAATTTTACTGGTGTTATACGTAGGTCTCCAGAACTACGTATACATAATTTATTTTTCAGTTTATGGCTCTGTTCGAAATTTAATATATTGAATTTTCTATCACTCTGAACAAAAATTTTGAAAATTATCTCAGCTATTAGTAGAGATAAAGCAATAAAAATTTTACTGGTGTTATACGTAGGTCTCCAGAACTACGTATACATAATTTAATTTTCATTTTATGGCTCTGTTCGAAATTTAATATATTGAATTTTCTATCACTCTAAACAAAAATTTCGAAAATGATCTCGCTATTAGTAGAGATAAAGCGATAAAAATTTCACTGGTGTTATACGTAGGTTTCCAGAACAACGTATACATAATTTATTTTTCATTTTATGGCTCTGTTCGAAATTTAATATATTGAATTTTCTATCACTCTGAACAAAAATTTTGAAAATTATCTCAGCTATTAGTAGAGATAAAGCAATAAAAATTTTACTGGTGTTATACGTAGGTCTCTAGAACTACGTATACATAATTTATTTTTCATTTTATGGCTCTGTTCGAAATTTAATATATTGAATTTTCTATCACTCTGAACAAAAATTTTGAAAATTATCTCAGCTATTAGTAGAGATAAAGCAATAAAAAATTCACTGGTGTTATACGTAGGTCTCCAGAACTACGTATACATAATTTATTTTTCATTTTATGGCTCTGTTCGAAATTTAATATATTGAACTTTCTATCACTCTGAACAAAAATTTTCAAAATTATCTCAGCTATTAGTAGAGATAAAGCAATAAAAATTTCACCGGTGTTATACGTAGGTCTCCAGAACTACGTATACATAATTTATTTTTTATTTTATGGCTCTGTTCGAAATTTAATATATTGAATTTTCTATCACTCTGAACAAAAATTTTGAAAATTATCTCAGCTATTAGGAGAGATAAAGCAATAAAAATTTTACTGGTGTTATACGTAGGTCTCCAGAACTACGTATACATAATTTATTTTTCAGTTTATGGCTCTGTTCGAAATTTAATATATTGAATTTTCTATCACTCTGAACAAAAATTTTGAAAATTATCTCAGCTATTAGTAGAGATAAAGCAATAAAAATTTTACTGGTGTTATACGTAGGTCTCCAGAACTACGTATACATAATTTAATTTTCATTTTATGGCTCTGTTCGAAATTTAATATATTGAATTTTCTATCACTCTAAACAAAAATTTCGAAAATGATCTCGCTATTAGTAGAGATAAAGCGATAAAAATTTCACTGGTGTTATACGTAGGTTTCCAGAACAACGTATACATAATTTATTTTTCATTTTATGGCTCTGTTCGAAATTTAATATATTGAATTTTCTATCACTCTGAACAAAAATTTTGAAAATTATCTCAGCTATTAGTAGAGATAAAGCAATAAAAATTTTACTGGTGTTATACGTAGGTCTCTAGAACTACGTATACATAATTTATTTTTCATTTTATGGCTCTGTTCGAAATTTAATATATTGAATTTTCTATCACTCTGAACAAAAATTTTGAAAATTATCTCAGCTATTAGTAGAGATAAAGCAATAAAAAATTCACTGGTGTTATACGTAGGTCTCCAGAACTACGTATACATAATTTATTTTTCATTTTATGGCTCTGTTCGAAATTTAATATATTGAACTTTCTATCACTCTGAACAAAAATTTTCAAAATTATCTCAGCTATTAGTAGAGATAAAGCAATAAAAATTTCACCGGTGTTATACGTAGGTCTCCAGAACTACGTATACATAATTTATTTTTTATTTTATGGCTCTGTTCGAAATTTAATATATTGAATTTTCTATCACTCTGAACAAAAATTTTGAAAATTATCTCAGCTATTAGGAGAGATAAAGCAATAAAAATTTTACTGGTGTTATACGTAGGTCTCCAGAACTACGTATACATAATTTATTTTTCATTTTATGGCTCTGTTCGAAATTTAATATATTGAATTTTCTATCACTCTGAACAAAAATTTTGAAAATTATCTCAGCTATTAGTAGAGATAAAGCAATAAAAATTTTACTGGTTTTATACGTAGGTCTCCAGAACTACGTATACATAATTTATTTTTCATTTTATGGCTCTGTTCGAAATTTAATATATTGAATTTTCTATCACTCTGAACAAAAATTTTGAAAATTATCTCAGCTATTAGTAGAGATAAAGCAATAAAAATTTTACTGGTGTTATACGTAGGTCTCTAGAACTACGTATACATAATTTATTTTTCATTTTATGGCTCTGTTCGAAATTTAATATATTGAATTTTCTATCACTCTGAACAAAAATTTTGAAAATTATCTCAGCTATTAGTAGAGATAAAGCAATAAAAAATTCACTGGTGTTATACGTAGGTCTCCAGAACTACGTATACATAATTTATTTTTCATTTTATGGCTCTGTTCGAAATTTAATATATTGAACTTTCTATCACTCTGAACAAAAATTTTCAAAATTATCTCAGCTATTAGTAGAGATAAAGCAATAAAAATTTCACCGGTGTTATACGTAGGTCTCCAGAACTACGTATACATAATTTATTTTTTATTTTATGGCTCTGTTCGAAATTTAATATATTGAATTTTCTATCACTCTGAACAAAAATTTTGAAAATTATCTCAGCTATTAGGAGAGATAAAGCAATAAAAATTTTACTGGTGTTATACGTAGGTCTCCAGAACTACGTATACATAATTTATTTTTCATTTTATGGCTCTGTTCGAAATTTAATATATTGAATTTTCTATCACTCTGAACAAAAATTTTGAAAATTATCTCAGCTATTAGTAGAGATAAAGCAATAAAAATTTTACTGGTTTTATACGTAGGTCTCCAGAACTACGTATACATAATTTATTTTTCATTTTATGGCTCTGTTCGAAATTTAATATATTGAATTTTCTATCACTCTGAACAAAAATTTTGAAAATTATCTCAGCTATTAGTAGAGATAAAGCAATAAAAATTTCACTGGTGTTATACGTAGGTCTCCAGAACTACGCATACGTAATTTATTTTTTATTTTATGGCTCTGTTCGAAATTTAATATATTGAATTTTCTATCACTCTGAACAAAAATTTTGAAAATTATCTCAGCTATTAGTAGAGATAAAGCAATAAAAATTTTACTGGTGTTATACGTAGGTCTCCGTCTCCAACTACGTATACATAATTTATTTTTCATTTTATGGCTCTGTTCGAAATTTAATATATTGAATTTTCTATCACTCTGAACAAAAATTTTGAAAATTATCTCAGCTATTAGTAGAGATAAAGCAATAAAAATTTCACTGGTGTTATACGTAGGTCTCCAGAACTACGTATACATAATTTATTTTTTATTTTATGGCTCTGTTCGAAATTAAATATATTGAATTTTCTATCACTCTGAACAAAAATTTTGAAAATTATCTCAGCTATTAGTAGAGATAAAGCAATAAAAATTTCACTGGTGTTATACGTAGGTCTCTAGAACTACGTATACATAATTTATTTTTTATTTTATGGCTCTGTTCGAAATTTAATATATTGAATTTTCTATCACTCTGAACAAAAATTTTGAAAATTATCTCAGCTATTAGTAGAGATAAAGCAATAAAAATTTTACTGGTGTTATACGTAGGTCTCCAGAACTACGTATACATAATTTATTTTTCATTTTATGGCTCTGTTCGAAATTTAATATATTGAATTTTCTATCACTCTGAACAAAAATTTTGAAAATTATCTCAGCTATTAGTAGAGATAAAGCAATAAAAATTTCACTGGTGTTATACGTAGGTCTCTAGAACTACGTATACATAATTTATTTTTTATTTTATGGCTCTGTTCGAAATTTAATATATTGAATTTTCTATCACTCTGAACAAAAATTTTGAAAATTATCTCAGCTATTAGTAGAGATAAAGCAATAAAAATTTTACTGGTGTTATACGTAGGTCTCCAGAACTACGTGTACATAATTTATTTTTCATTTTATGGCTCTGTTCGAAATTTAATATATTGAATTTTCTATCACTCTGGACAAAAATTTTGAAAATTATCTCAGCTATTAGTAGAGATAAAGCAATAAAAATTTCACTGGTGTTATACGTAGGTCTTCAGAACTACGTATACATAATTTATTTTTCATTTTATGGCTCTGTTCGAAATTTAATATATTGAATTTTCTATCACTCTGAACAAAAATTTTCAAAATTATCTCAGCTATTAGTAGAGATAAAGCAATAAAAATTTCACTGGTGTTATACGTAGGTCTCCAAAACTACGTATACATAATTTATTTTTCATTTTATGGCTCTGTTCGAAATTAAATATATTGAATTTTCTATCACTCTGAACAAAAATTTTCAAAATTATCTCAGCTATTAGTAGAGATAAAGCAATAAAAATTTTACTGGTGTTATACGTAGGTCTCCAGAACTACGTATACATAATTTATTTTTCATTTTATGGCTCTGTTCGAAATTTAATATATTGAATTTTCTATCACTCTGAACAAAAATTTTGAAAATTATCTCAGCTATTAGTAGAGATAAAGCAATAAAAATTTCACTGGTGTTATACGTAGGTCTCTAGAACTACGTATACATAATTTATTTTTTATTTTATGGCTCTGTTCGAAATTTAATATATTGAATTTTCTATCACTCTGAACAAAAATTTTGAAAATTATCTCAGCTATTAGTAGAGATAAAGCAATAAAAATTTTACTGGTGTTATACGTAGGTCTCCAGAACTACGTATACATAATTTATTTTTCATTTTATGGCTCTGTTCGAAATTTAATATATTGAATTTTCTATCACTCTGAACAAAAATTTTGAAAATTATCTCAGCTATTAGTAGAGATAAAGCAATAAAAATTTCACTGGTGTTATACGTAGGTCTCTAGAACTACGTATACATAATTTATTTTTTATTCTATGGCTCTGTTCGAAATTTAATATATTGAATTTTCTATCACTCTGAACAAAAATTTTGAAAATTATCTCAGCTATTAGTAGAGATAAAGCAATAAAGTTTTACTGGTGTTATACGTAGGTCTCCAGAACTACGTATACATAATTTATTTTTTATTTTATGGCTCTGTTCCAAATTTAATATATTGAATTTTCTATCACTCTGAACAAAAATTTTGAAAATTATCTCAGCTATTAGTAGAGATAAAGCAATAAAAATTTCACTGGTGTTATACGTAGGTCTTCAGAACTACGTATACATAATTTATTTTTCATTTTATGGCTCTGTTCGAAATTTAATATATTGAATTTTCTATCACTCTAAACAAAAATTTTGAAAATTATCTCAGCTATTAGTAGAGATAAAACAATAAAAATTTTACTGGTGTTATACGTAGGTCTCCAGAACTACGTATACATAATTTATTTTTTATTTTATGGCTCTGTTCGAAATTTAATATATTGAATTTTCTATCACTCTGAACAAAAATTTTGAAAATGATCTCAGCTATTAGTAGAGATAAAGCAATAAAAATTTCACTGGTGTTATACGTAGGTCTCTAGAACTACGTATACATAGTTTATTTTTCATTTTATGGCTCTGTTCGAAATTTAATATATTGAATTTTCTATCACTCTGAACAAAAATTTCGAAAATTATCTCAGCTATTAGTAGAGATAAAGCGATAAAAATTTTACTGGTGTTATACGTTGGTCTTTAGAGCTACGTATACATATATTATTTTTCATTTTATGGCTCTGTTCGAAATTTAATATATTGAATTTTCTATCACTCTAAACAAAAATTTTGAAAATTATCTCAGCTATTAGTAGAGATAAAACAATAAAAATTTTACTGGTGTTATACGTAGGTCTCCAGAACTACGTATACATAATTTATTTTTCATTTTATGGCTCTGTTCGAAATTTAATATATTGAATTTTCTATCACTATAAACAGAAATTTCGAAAATTATCTCAGCTATTAGTAGAGATAAAGCGATAAAAATTTCACTGGTGTTCTACGTAGGTCTCCAGAACTACGTATACATAATTTATTTTTTATTTTATGGCTCTGTTCGAAATTTAATATATTGAATTTTCTATCACTCTAAACAAAAATTTTAAAAATTATCTCAGCTATTAGTAGAGATAAAGCAATAAAAATTTTACTGGTGTTATACGTAGGTCTCCAGAACTACGTATACATAATTTATTTTTCATTTTATGGCTCTGTTCGAAATTTAATATATTGAATTTTCTATCACTCTGAACAAAAATTTTCAAAATTATCTCAGCTATTAGTAGAGACAAAGCAATAAAAATTTTACTGGTGTTATACGTAGGTCTCCAGAACTACGTATACATAATTTATTTTTCATTTTATGGCTCTGTTCGAAATTTAAGATATTGAATTTTCTATCACTCTGAACAAAAATTTTGAAAATTATCTCAGCTATTAGTAGAGATAAAGCAATAAAAATTTTACTGGTGTTATACGTAGGTCTCCAGAACTACGTATACATAATTTATTTTTCATTTTATGGCTCTGTTCGAAATTTAATATATTGAATTTTCTATCACTCTGAACAAAAATTTTCAAAATTATCTCAGCTATTAGTAAAGATAAAGCAATAAAAATTTCACTGGTGTTATACGTAGGTCTCCAGAACTACGTATACATAATTTATTTTTCATTTTATGGCTCTGTTCGAAATTAAATATATTGAATTTTCTATCACTCTGAACTAAAATTTTCAAAATTATCTCAGCTATTAGTAGAGATAAAGCAATAAAAATTTTACTGGTGTTATACGTAGGTCTCCAGAACTACGTATACATAATTTATTTTTCATTTTATGGCTCTGTTCGAAATTTAATATATTGAATTTTCTATCACTCTGAACAAAAATTTTGAAAATTATCTCAGCTATTAGTAGAGATAAAGCAATAAAAGTATCACTGGTGTTATACGTAGGTCTCTAGAACTACGTATACATAATTTATTTTTTATTTTATGGCTCTGTTCGAAATTTAATATATTGAATTTTCTATCACTCTGAACAAAAATTTTGAAAATTATCTCAGCTATTAGTAGAGATAAAGCAATAAAAATTTTACTGGTGTTATACGCAGGTCTCCAGAACTACGTATACATAATTTATTTTTCATTTTATGGCTCTGTTCGAAATTTAATATATTGAATTTTCTATCACTCTGAACAAAAATTTTGAAAATTATCTCAGCTATTAGTAGAGATAAAGCAATAAAAATTTCACTGGTGTTATACGTAGGTCTCTAGAACTACGTATACATAATTTATTTTTATTTTATGGCTGTGTTCGAAATTTAATATATTGAATTTTCTATAACTCTGAACAAAAATTTTGAAAATTATCTCAGCTATTAGTAGAGATAAAGCAATAAAAATTTTACTGGTGTTATACGTAGGTCTCCAGAACTACGTATACATAATTTATTTTTCATTTTATGGCTCTGTTCGAAATTTAATATACTGAATTTTCTATCACTCTGAACAAAAATTTCGAAAATTATCTCAGCTATTAGTAGAGATAAAGCGATAAAAATTTTACTGGTGTTATACGTAGGTCTCCAGAACTACGTATACATAATTTATTTTTTATTTTATGGCTCTGTTCGAAATTTAATATATTGAATTTTCTATCACTCTGAACAAAAATTTTGAAAATGATCTCAGCTATTAGTAAAGATAAAGCAATAAAAATTTCACTGGTGTTATACGTAGGTCTCTAGAACTACGTATACATAGTTTATTTTTCATTTTATGGCTCTGTTCGAAATTTAATATATTGAATTTTCTATCACTCTAAACAAAAATTTCGAAAATTATCTCAGCTATTAGTAGAGATAAAGCGATAAAAATTTTACTGGTGTTATACGTTGGTCCTTAGAGCTACGTATACATATATTATTTTTCATTTTATGGCTCTGTTCGAAATTTAATATATTGAATTTTCTATCACTCTAAACAAAAATTTTGAAAATTATCTCAGCTATTAGTAGAGATAAAACAATAAAAATTTTACTGGTGTTATACGTAGGTCTCCAGAACTACGTATACATAATTTATTTTTCATTTTATGGCTCTGTTCGAAATTTAATATATTGAATTTTCTATCACTCTAAACAAAAATTTCGAAAATTATCTCATCTATTAGTAGAGATAAAGCGATAAAAATTTTACTGGTGTTCTACGTAGGTCTCCAGAACTACGTATACATAATTTATTTTTCATTTTATGGCTCTGTTCGAAATTTAATATATTGAATTTTCTATCACTCTGAACAAAAATTTTAAAAATTATCTCAGCTATTAGTAGAGATAAAGCAATAAAAATTTTACTGGTGTTATACGTAGGCCTCCAGAGCTACGTATACATAATTTATTTTTCATTTTATGGCTCTGTTCGAAATTTAATATATTGAATTTTCTATCACTCTCAACAAAAATTTTCAAAATTATCTCAGCTATTAGTAGAGATAAAGCAATAAAAATTATACTGGTGTTATACGTAGGTCTCCAGAACTACGTATACATAATTTATTTTTCATTTTATGGCTCTGTTCGAAATTTAAGATATTGAATTTTCTATCACTCTGAACAAAAATTTTGAAAATTATCTCAGCTATTAGTAGAGATAAAGCAATAAAAATTTTACTGGTGTTATACGTAGGTCTCCAGAACTACGTATACATAATTTATTTTTTATTTTATGGCTCTGTTCGAAATTTAATATATTGAATTTTCTATCACTCTAAACAAAAATTTGAAATTTATCTCAGCTATTAGTAGAGATAAAGCGATAAAAATTTAACTGGTGTTATACGTAGGTCTCCAGAACTACGTATACATAATTTATTTTTTATTTTATGGCTCTGTTCGAAATTTAATATATTGAATTTTCTATCACTCTAAACAAAAATTTCGAAAATTATCTCAGCTATTAGTAGAGATAAGGCGATAGAAATTTCACTGGTGTTATACGTAGGTCTCCAGAACTACGTATACATAATTTATTTTTCATTTTATGGCTTTGTTCGAAATTTAATATATTGAATTTTCTATCACTCTGAACAAAAATTTTGAAAATTATCTCAGCTATTAGTAGAGATAAAGCAATAAAAATTTCACTGGTGTTATACGTAGGTTTCCAGAACTACGTATACATAATTTATTTTTCATTTTATGGCTCTGTTCGAAATTTAATATATTGATTTTTCTATCACTCTGAACAAAAATTTTGAAAATTATCTCAGCTATTAGTAGAGATAAAGCAATAAAAATTTTACTGGTGTTATACGTAGGTCTCCAGAACTACGTATACATAATTTATTTTTCATTTTATGGCTCTGTTCGAAATTTAATATATTGAATTTTCTATCACTCTAAACAAAAATTTCGAAAATTATCTCAGCTATTAGTAGAGATAAAGCGATAAAAATTTTACTGGTGTTATACGTAGGTCTCCAGAACTACGTACACATAACTTATTTTTCATTTTATGGCTCTGTTCGAAATTTAATATATTGAATTTTCTATCACTCTGAACAAAAATTTCGAAAATTATCTCAGCTATTAGTAGGGATAAAGAGATAAAAATTTTACTGGTGTTATACGTAGGTCTCCAGAACTACGTATACATAATTTATTTTTCATTTTATAGCTCTGTTCGAAATTTAATATATTGAATTTTCTATCACTCTGAACAAAAATTTTTAAAATTATCTCAGCTATTAGTAGAGATAAAGCCATAAAATTTTCACTGGTGTTATACGTATACATAATTTATTTTTCATTTTATGGCTTTGTTCGAAATTTAATATATTGAATTTTCTATCACTCTGAACAAAAATTTTGAAAATTATCTCAGCTATTATTAGAGATAAAGCAATAAAAATTTCACTGGTGTTATACGTATGTCTCCAGAACTACGTATACATAATTTATTTTTCATTTTATGGCTCTGTTCGAAATTTAATATATTGAATTTTCTATCACTCTGAACAAAAATTTCGAAAATTATCTCAGCTATTAGTAGAGATAAAGCGATAAAAATTTTACTGGTGTTATACGTAGGTCTCCAGAACTACGTATACATAATTTATTTTTCATTTTATGGCTCTGTTCGAAATTTAATATATTGAATTTTCTATCACTCTAAACAAAAATTTTGAAAATTATCTCAGCTATTAGTAGAGATAAAGCAATAAATATTTTACTGGTGTTATACGTAGGTCTCCAGAACTACGTATACAAAATTTATTTTTCATTTTATGGCTCTGTTCGAAATTTAATATATTGAATTTTCTATCACTCTGAACAAAAATTTTCAAAATTATCTCAGCTATTAGTAGAGATAAAGCAATAAAAATTTTACTGGTGTTATACGTAGGTCTCCAGAACTACTTATACATAATTTATTTTTCATTTTATGGCTCTGTTCGAAATTTAATATATTGAATTTTCTATCACTCTGAACAAAAATTTTGAAAATTATCTCAGCTATTAGTAGAGATAAAGCAATAAAAATTTCACTGGTGTTATACGTAGGTCTCCAGAACTACGTATACATAATTTATTTTTCATTTTATGGTTCTGTTCGAAATTTAATATATTGAATTTTCTATCACTCTGAACAAAAATTTTCAAAATTATCTCAGCTATTAGTAGAGATAAAGCAATAAAAATTTCACTGGTGTTATACGTAGGTCTCCAGAACTACGTATACATAATTTATTTTTCATTTTATGGCTCTGTTCGAAATTTAATATATAGAATTTTCTATCACTCTAAACAAAAATTTCGAAAATTATCTCAGCTATTAGTAGAGATAAAGCGATAAAAATTTTACTGGTGTTATACGTAGGTCTCCAGAACTACGTATGCATAATTTATTTTTCATTTTATGGCTCTGTTCGAAATTTAATATATTGAATTTTCTATCACTCTAAACAAAAATTTCGAAAATTATCTCAGCTATTAGTAGAGATAAAGCAATAAAAATTTTACTGGTGTTATACGTAGGTCTCCAGAACTACGTATACATAATTTATTTTTCATTTTATGGCTCTGTTCGAAATTTAATATATTGAATTTTCTATCACTCTTAACAAAAATTTTGAAAATTATCTCAGCTATTAGTAGAGATAAAGCAATAAAAATTTTACTGGTGTTATACGTAGGTCTCCAGAACTACGTATACATAATTTATTTTTCATTTTATGGTTCTGTTCGAAATTTAATATATTGAATTTTCTATCACTCTGAACAAAAATTTTCAAAATTATCTCAGCTATTTGTAGAGATAAAGCAATAAAAATTTCACTGGTGTTATACATAGGTCTCCAGAACTACGTATACATAATTTATTTTTCATTTTATGGCTCTGTTCGAAATTTAATATATTGAATTTTCTATCACTCTGAACAAAAATTTTGAAAATTATCTCAGCTATTAGTAGAGATAAAGCAATAAAAATTTCACTGGTGTTATACGTAGGTCTCCAGAACTACGTATACGTAATTTATTGTTTATTTTATGGCTCTGTTCGAAATTTAATATATTGAATTTTCTATCACTCTAAACAAAAATTTCGAAAATTATCTCAGCTATTAGTAGAGATAAAGCAATAAAAATTTCACTGGTGTTATACGTAGGTCTCCAGAACTACGTATGCATAATTTATTTTTCATTTTATGGCTCTGTTCTAAATTTAATATATTGAATTTTCTATCACTCTAAACAAAAATTACGAAAATTATCTCAGCTATTAGTAGAGATAAAGCAATAAAAATTTTACTGGTGTTATACGTAGGTCTCCAGAACTACGTATACATAATTTATTTTTCATTTTATGGCTCTGTTCGAAATTTAATATATTGAATTTTCTATCACTCTGAACAAAAATTTTGAAAATTTTCTCAGCTATTAGTAGAGATAAAGCAATAAAAATTTTACTGGTGTTATACGTAGGTCTCCAGAACTACGTATACATAATTTATTTTTCATTTTATGGCTCTGTTCGAAATTTAATATATTGAATTTTCTATCACTCTGAACAAAAATTTTGAAAATTATCTCAGCTATTAGTAGAGATAAAGCAATAAAAATTTTACTGGTGTTATACGTAGGTCTCCAGAACTACGTATACATAATTTATTTTTCATTTTATGGCTCTGTTCGAAATTTAATATATTGAATTTTCTATCACTCTGAACAAAAATTTTGAAAATTATCTCAGCTATTAGTAGAGATAAAGCAATAAAAATTTTACTGGTGTTATACGTAGGTCTCCAGAACTACGTATACATAATTTATTTTTCATTTTATGGCTCTGTTCGAAATTTAATATATTGAATTTTCTATCACTCTGAACAAAAATTTTGAAAATTATCTCAGCTATTAGTAGAGATAAAGCAATAAAAATTTTACTGGTGTTATACGTAGGTCTCCAGAACTACGTATACATAATTTATTTTTCATTTTATGGCTCTGTTCGAAATTTAATATATTGAATTTTCTATCACTCTAAACAAAAATTTCGAAAATTATCTCAGCTATTAGTAGAGATAAAGCGATAAAAATTTTACTGGTGTTATACGTAGGTCTCCAGAACTACGTATACATAACTTATTTTTCATTTTATGGCTCTGTTCGAAATTTAATATATTGAATTTTCTATCACTCTGAACAAAAATTTCGAAAATTATCTCAGCTATTAGTAGAGATAAAGAGATAAAAATTTTACTGGTGTTATACGTAGGTCTCCAGAACTACGTATACATAATTTATTTTTCATTTTATGGCTCTGTTCGAAATTTAATCTATCACTCTGAACAAAAATTTTTAAAATTATCTCAGCTATTAGTAGAGATAAAGCCATAAAATTTTCACTGGTGTTATACGTAGGTTTCCAGAACTACGTATACATAATTTATTTTTCATTTTATGGCTTTGTTCGAAATTTAATATATTGAATTTTCTATCACTCTGAACAAAAATTTTGAAAATTATCTCAGCTATTAGTAGAGATAAAGCAATAAAAATTTCACTGGTGTTATACGTAGGTCTCCAGAACTACGTATACATAATTTATTTTTCATTTTATGGCTCTGTTCGAAATTTAATATATTGAATTTTCTATCACTCTGAACAAAAATTTTGAAAATTATCTCAGCTATTAGTAGAGATAAAGCAATAAAAATTTCACTGGTGTTATACGTAGGTCTCCAGAACTACGTATACATAATTTATTTTTCATTTTATGGCTCTGTTCGAAATTTAATATATTGAATTTTCTATCACTCTGAACAAAAATTTTGAAAATTATCTCAGCTATTAGTAGAGATAAAGTAATAAAAATTTCACTGGTGTTATACGTAGGTCTCCAGAACTACGTATACATAATTTATTTTTCATTTTATGGCTCTGTTCAAAATTTAATATATTGAATTTTCTATCACTCTGAACAAAAATTTCGAAAATTATCTCAGCTATTAGTAGAGATAAAGCGATAAAAATTTTACTGGTGTTATACGTAGGTCTCCAGAACTACGTATACATAATTTATTTTTTATTTTATGGCTCTGTTCGAAATTTAATATATTGAATTTTCTATCACTCTAAACAAAAATTTTGAAAATTATCTCAGCTATTAGTAGAGATAAAGCAATAAATATTTTACTGGTGTTATACGTAGGTCTCCAGAACTACGTATACAAAATTTATTTTTCATTTTATGGCTCTGTTCGAAATTTAATATATTGAATTTTCTATCACTCTGAACAAAAATTTTCAAAATTATCTCAGCTATTAGTAGAGATAAAGCAATAAAAATTTTACTGGTGTTATACGTAGGTCTCCAGAACTACGTATACATAATTTATTTTTCATTTTATGGCTCTGTTCGAAATTTAATATATTGAATTTTCTATCACTCTGAACAAAAATTTTGAAAATTATCTCAGCTATTAGTAGAGATAAAGCAATAAAAATTTTACTGGTGTTATACGTAGGTCTCCAGAACTACGTATACATAATTTATTTTTCATTTTATGGTTCTGTTCGAAATTTAATATATTGAATTTTCTATCACTCTGAACAAAAATTTTCAAAATTATCTCAGCTATTAGTAGAGATAAAGCAATAAAAATTTCACTGGTGTTATACGTAGGTCTCCAGAACTACGTATACATAATTTATTTTTCATTTTATGGCTCTGTTCGAAATTTAATATATAGAATTTTCTATCACTCTAAACAAAAATTTCGAAAATTATCTCAGCTATTAGTAGAGATAAAGCGATAAAAATTTTACTGGTGTTATACGTAGGTCTCCAGAACTACGTATACATAATTTATTTTTCATTTTATGGCTCTGTTCGAAATTTAATATATTGAATTTTCTATCACTCTAAACAAAAATTTCGAAAATTATCTCAGCTATTAGTAGAGATAAAGCAATAAAAATTTTACTGGTGTTATACGTAGGTCTCCAGAACTACGCATACATAATTTATTTTTCATTTTATGGCTCTGTTCGAAATTTAATATATTGAATTTTCTATCACTCTGAACAAAAATTTTGAAAATTATCTCAGCTATTAGTAGAGATAAAGCAATAAAAATTTCACTGGTGTTATACGTAGGTCTCCAGAACTACGTATACATAATTTATTTTTCATTTTATGGTTCTGTTCGAAATTTAATATATTGAATTTTCTATCACTCTGAACAAAAATTTTCAAAATTATCTCAGCTATTTGTAGAGATAAAGCAATAAAAATTTCACTGGTGTTATACATAGGTCTCCAGAACTACGTATACATAATTTATTTTTCATTTTATGGCTCTGTTCGAAATTTAATATATTGAATTTTCTATCACTCTGAACAAAAATTTTGAAAATTATCTCAGCTATTAGTAGAGATAAAGCAATAAAAATTTCACTGGTGTTATACATAGGTCTCCAGAACTACGTATACGTAATTTATTGTTTATTTTATGGCTCTGTTCGAAATTTAATATATTGAATTTTCTATCACTCTAAACAAAAATTTCGAAAATTATCTCAGCTATTAGTAGAGATAAAGCAATAAAAATTTCACTGGTGTTATACGTAGGTCTCCAGAACTACGTATGCATAATTTATTTTTCATTTTATGGCTCTGTTCGAAATTTAATATATTGAATTTTCTATCACTCTAAACAAAAATTACGAAAATTATCTCAGCTATTGGTAGAGATAAAGCAATAAAAATTTTACTGGTGTTATACGTAGGTCTCCAGAACTACGTATACATAATTTATTTTTCATTTTATGGCTCTGTTCGAAATTTAATATATTGAATTTTCTATCACTCTAAACAAAAATTACGAAAATTATCTCAGCTATTGGTAGAGATAAAGCAATAAAAATTTTACTGGTGTTATACGTAGGTCTCCAGAACTACGTATACATAATTTATTTTTCATTTTATGGCTCTGTTCGAAATTTAATATATTGAATTTTTTATCACTCTGAACAAAAATTTTGAAAATTTTCTCAGCTATTAGTAGAGATAAAGCAATAAAAATTTTACTGGTGTTATACGTAGGTCTCCAGAACTACGTATACATAATTTATTTTTCATTTTATGGCTCTGTTCGAAATTTAATATATTGAATTTTCTATCACTCTGAACAAAAATTTTGAAAATTATCTCAGCTATTAGTAGAGATAAAGCAATAAAAATTTTACTGGTGTTATACGTAGGTCTCCAGAACTACGTATGCATAATTTATTTTTCATTTTATGGCTCTGTTCGAAATTTAATATATTGAATTTTCTATCACTCTAAACAAAAATTCGAAAATTATCTCAGCTATTAGTAGAGATAATGCGATAAAAATTTCACCGGTGTTATACGTAGGTCTCCAAAACTACGTATACATAATTTATTTTTCATTTTATGGCTCTGTTCGAAATTTAAAATATTGAATTTTCTATCACTCTAAACAAAAATTTCGAAAATTATCTCAGCTATTAGTAGAGATAAAGCGATAAAAATTTTACTGGTGTTATACGTAGGTCTTCAGAACTACGTATACATAATTTATTTTTCATTTTATGGCTCTGTTCGAAATTTAATATATTGAATTTTCTATCACTCTAAACAAAAATTCGAAAATTATCTCAGCTATTAGTAGAGATAAAGCGATAAAAATTTTACTGGTGTTATACGTAGGTCTCCAGAACTACGTATACATAATTTATTTTTCATTTTATGGCTCTGTTCGAAATTTAATATATTGAATTTTCTATCACTCTAAACAAAAATTTCGAAAATTATCTCAGCTATTAGTAGAGATAAAGCGATAAAAATTTCACTGGTGTTATACGTAGGTCTCCAGAACTACGTATAAATAATTTATTTTCCATTTTATGGCTCTGTTCGAAATTTAATATATTGAATTTTCTATCATTCTGAACAAAAATTTTGAAAATTATCTCAGCTATTAGTAGAGATAAAGCAATAAAAATTTCACTGGTGTTATACGTAGGTCTCCAGAACTACGTATACATAATTTATTTTTCATTTTATGGCTCTGTTCGAAATTTAATATATTGAATTTTCTATCACTCTAAACAAAAATTTCGAAAATTATCTCAGCTATTAGTAGAGATAAAGCGATAAAAATTTTACTGGTGTTATATGTAGGTCTCCAGAACTACGTATACATAATTTATTTTTCATTTTATGGCTCTGTTCGAAATTTAATATATTGAATTTTCTATCACTCTGATCAAAAATTTTGAAAATTATCTCAGCTATTAGTAGAGATAAAGCAATAAAAATTTCAGTGGTGTTATTCGTAGGTCTCCAGAACTACGTATACATAATTTATTTTTCATTTTATGGCTCTGTTCGAAATTTAATATATCGAATTTTCTATCACTCTAAACAAAAATTTCGAAAATTATCTCAGCTATTAGTAGAGATAAAGCGATAAAAATTTCACCGGTGTTATACGTAGGTCTCCAGAACTACGTATACATAATTTGTTTTTCATTTTATGGCTCTGTTCGAAATTTAATATATTGAATTTTCTATCACTCTAAACAAAAATTCGAAAATTATCTCAGCTATTAGTAGAGATAAAGCGATAAAAATTTTACTGGTGTTATACGTAGGTCTCCAAAACTACGTATACATAATTTATTTTTCATTTTATGGCTCTGTTCGAAATTTAAAATATTGAATTTTCTATCACTCTGAACAAAAATTTTGAAAATTATCTCAGCTATTAGTAGAGATAAAGCAATAAAAATTTCAGTGGTGTTATTCGTAGGTCTCCAGAACTACGTATACATAATTTATTTTTCATTTTATGGCTCTGTTCGAAATTTAATATATCGAATTTTCTATCACTCTAAACAAAAATTTCGAAAATTATCTCAGCTATTAGTAGAGATAAAGCGATAAAAATTTCACCGGTGTTATACGTAGGTCTCCAAAACTACGTATACATAATTTATTTTTTATTTTATGGCTCTGTTCGAAATTTAATATATTGAATTTTCTATCACTCTAAACAAAAATTCGAAAATTATCTCAGCTATTAGTAGAGATAAAGCGATAAAAATTTCACTGGTGTTATACGTAGGTCTCCAGAACTACGTATACATAATTAATTTTTCATTTTATGGCTCTGTTCGAAATTTAATATATTGAATTTTCTATCACTCTAAACAAAAATTTCGAAAATTATCTCAGCTATTAGTAGAGATAAAGCGATAAAAATTTCACTGGTGTTATACGTAGGTCTCCAGAACTACGTATACATAATTTATTTTTCATTTTATGGCTCTGTTCGAAATTTAATATATTGAATTTTCTATCACTCTGAACAAAAATTTCGAAAATTATCTCAGCTATTAGTAGAGATAAAGCGATAAAAATTTTACTGGTGTTATACGTTGGTCTTTAGAACTACGTATACATATATTATTTTTCATTTTATGGCTCTGTTCGAAATTTAATATATTGAATTTTCTATCACTCTAAACAAAAATTTTGAAAATTATCTCAGCTATTAGTAGATATAAAACAATAAAAATTTTACTGGTGTTATACGTAGGTCTCCAGAACTACGTATACATAATTTATTTTTCATTTTATGGCTCTGTTCGAAATTTAATATATTGAATTTTCTATCACTCTAAACAAACATTTCGAAAATTATCTCAGCTATTAGTAGAGATAAAGCGATAAAAATTTCACTGGTGTTCTACGTAGGTCTCCAGAACTACGTATACATAATTTATTTTTCATTTTATGGCTCTGTTCGAAATTTAATATATTGAATTTTCTATCACTCTGAACAAAAATTTTAAAAATTATCTCAGCTATTAGTAGAGATAAAGCAATAAAAATTTTACTGGTGTTATACGTAGGTCTCCAGAACTACGTATACTTAATTTATTTTTCATTTTATGGCTCTGTTCGAAATTTAATATATTGAATTTTCTATCACTCTGAACAAAAATTTTCAAAATTATCTCAGCTATTAGTAGAGATAAAGCAATAAAAATTTTACTGGTGTTATACGTAGGTCTCCAGAACTACGTATACATAATTTATTTTTCATTTTATGGCTCTGTTCGAAATTTAATATATTGAATTTTCTATCACTCTGAACAAAAATTTTGAAAATTATCTCAGCTATTAGTAGAGATAAAGCAATAAAAATTTCACTGGTGTTATACGTAGGTCTCCAGAACTACGTATACATAATTTATTTTTTATTTTATGGCTCTGTTCGAAATTTAATATATTGAATTTTCTATCACTCTAAACAAAAATTTCGAAAATTATCTCAGCTATTAGTAGAGATAAAGCAATAAAAATTTTACTGGTGTTATATGTAGGTCTCCAGAACTACGTATACATAATTTATTTTTCATTTTATGGCTCTGTTCGAAATTTAATATATTGAATTTTCTATCACTCTGAACAAAAATTTTGAAAATTATCTCAGCTCTTAGTAGAGATAAAGCAATAAAAATTTCACTGGTGTTATACGTAGGTCTCCGGAACTACGTATACATAATTTATTTTTCATTTTATGTCTCTGTTCGAAATTTAATATATTGAATTTTCTATCACTCTAAACAAAAATTTCGAAATTTATCTCAGCTATTAGTAGAGATAAAGCGATAAAAATTTCACTGGTGTTATACGTAGGTCTCCAGAACTACGTATACATAATTTATTTTTCATTTTATGGCTCTGTTCGAAATTTAATATATTGAATTTTCTATCACTCTAAACAAAAATTTGAAAATTATCTCAGCTATTAGTAGAGATAAAGCGATAAAAATTTAACTGGTGTTATACGTAGGTCTCCAGAACTACGTATACATAATTTATTTTTTATTTTATGGCTCTGTTCGAAATTTAATATATTGAATTTTCTATCACTCTAAACAAAAATTTCGAAAATTATCTCAGCTATTAGTAGAGATAAGGCGATAAAAATTTCACTGGTGTTATACGTAGGTCTCCAGAACTACGTATACATAATTTATTTTTCATTTTATGGCTTTGTTCGAAATTTAATATATTGAATTTTCTATCACTCTGAACAAAAAATTTTGAAAATTATCTCAGCTATTAGTAGAGATAAAGCAATAAAAATTTCACTGTTGTTATACGTAGGTCTCCAGAACTACGTATACATAATTTATTTTTCATTTTATGGCTCTGTTCGAAATTTAATATATTGAATTTTCTATCACTCTGAACAAAAATTTCGAAAATTATCTCAGCTATTAGTAGAGATAAAGCAATAAAAATTTCACTGGTGTTATACGTAGGTGTCCAGGACTACGTCTACAAAATTTATTTTTCATTTTATGGCTCTGTTCGAAATTTATTATATTGAATTTTCTATCACTCTGAACAAAAATTTTGAAAGTTATCTCAGCTATTATTAGAGATAAAGCGGTAAAAATTTTACTGATGTTATACGTAGGTCTCCAGAACTACGTATACATAATTTAATTTTTATTTTATGGCTCTGTTCGAAATTTAATATACTGAATTTTCTATCACTCTGAACAAAAATTTCGAAAATTATCTCAGCTATTAGTAGAGATAAAGCGATAAAAATTTCACTGGTGTTATACGTAGGTCTCCAGAACTACGTATAAATAATTTATTTTCCATTTTATGGCTCTGTTCGAAATTTAATATATTGAATTTTCTATCATTCTGAACAAAAATTTTGAAAATTATCTCAGCTATTAGTAGAGATAAAGCAATAAAAATTTCACTGGTGTTATACGTAGGTCTCCAGAACTACGTATACATAATTTATTTTTCATTTTATGGCTCTGTTCGAAATTTAATATATTGAATTTTCTATCACTCTAAACAAAAATTTCGAAAATTATCTCAGCTATTAGTAGAGATAAAGCGATAAAAATTTTACTGGTGTTATATGTAGGTCTCCAGAACTACGTATACATAATTTATTTTTCATTTTATGGCTCTGTTCGAAATTTAATATATTGAATTTTCTATCACTCTGATCAAAAATTTTGAAAATTATCTCAGCTATTAGTAGAGATAAAGCAATAAAAATTTCAGTGGTGTTATTCGTAGGTCTCCAGAACTACGTATACATAATTTATTTTTCATTTTATGGCTCTGTTCGAAATTTAATATATCGAATTTTCTATCACTCTAAACAAAAATTTCGAAAATTATCTCAGCTATTAGTAGAGATAAAGCGATAAAAATTTCACCGGTGTTATACGTAGGTCTCCAGAACTACGTATACATAATTTGTTTTTCATTTTATGGCTCTGTTCGAAATTTAATATATTGAATTTTCTATCACTCTAAACAAAAATTCGAAAATTATCTCAGCTATTAGTAGAGATAAAGCGATAAAAATTTTACTGGTGTTATACGTAGGTCTCCAAAACTACGTATACATAATTTATTTTTCATTTTATGGCTCTGTTCGAAATTTAAAATATTGAATTTTCTATCACTCTGAACAAAAATTTTGAAAATTATCTCAGCTATTAGTAGAGATAAAGCAATAAAAATTTCAGTGGTGTTATTCGTAGGTCTCCAGAACTACGTATACATAATTTATTTTTCATTTTATGGCTCTGTTCGAAATTTAATATATCGAATTTTCTATCACTCTAAACAAAAATTTCGAAAATTATCTCAGCTATTAGTAGAGATAAAGCGATAAAAATTTCACCGGTGTTATACGTAGGTCTCCAAAACTACGTATACATAATTTATTTTTTATTTTATGGCTCTGTTCGAAATTTAATATATTGAATTTTCTATCACTCTAAACAAAAATTCGAAAATTATCTCAGCTATTAGTAGAGATAAAGCGATAAAAATTTCACTGGTGTTATACGTAGGTCTCCAGAACTACGTATACATAATTAATTTTTCATTTTATGGCTCTGTTCGAAATTTAATATATTGAATTTTCTATCACTCTAAACAAAAATTTCGAAAATTATCTCAGCTATTAGTAGAGATAAAGCGATAAAAATTTCACTGGTGTTATACGTAGGTCTCCAGAACTACGTATACATAATTTATTTTTCATTTTATGGCTCTGTTCGAAATTTAATATATTGAATTTTCTATCACTCTGAACAAAAATTTCGAAAATTATCTCAGCTATTAGTAGAGATAAAGCGATAAAAATTTTACTGGTGTTATACGTTGGTCTTTAGAACTACGTATACATATATTATTTTTCATTTTATGGCTCTGTTCGAAATTTAATATATTGAATTTTCTATCACTCTAAACAAAAATTTTGAAAATTATCTCAGCTATTAGTAGATATAAAACAATAAAAATTTTACTGGTGTTATACGTAGGTCTCCAGAACTACGTATACATAATTTATTTTTCATTTTATGGCTCTGTTCGAAATTTAATATATTGAATTTTCTATCACTCTAAACAAACATTTCGAAAATTATCTCAGCTATTAGTAGAGATAAAGCGATAAAAATTTCACTGGTGTTCTACGTAGGTCTCCAGAACTACGTATACATAATTTATTTTTCATTTTATGGCTCTGTTCGAAATTTAATATATTGAATTTTCTATCACTCTGAACAAAAATTTTAAAAATTATCTCAGCTATTAGTAGAGATAAAGCAATAAAAATTTTACTGGTGTTATACGTAGGTCTCCAGAACTACGTATACTTAATTTATTTTTCATTTTATGGCTCTGTTCGAAATTTAATATATTGAATTTTCTATCACTCTGAACAAAAATTTTCAAAATTATCTCAGCTATTAGTAGAGATAAAGCAATAAAAATTTTACTGGTGTTATACGTAGGTCTCCAGAACTACGTATACATAATTTATTTTTCATTTTATGGCTCTGTTCGAAATTTAATATATTGAATTTTCTATCACTCTGAACAAAAATTTTGAAAATTATCTCAGCTATTAGTAGAGATAAAGCAATAAAAATTTCACTGGTGTTATACGTAGGTCTCCAGAACTACGTATACATAATTTATTTTTTATTTTATGGCTCTGTTCGAAATTTAATATATTGAATTTTCTATCACTCTAAACAAAAATTTCGAAAATTATCTCAGCTATTAGTAGAGATAAAGCAATAAAAATTTTACTGGTGTTATATGTAGGTCTCCAGAACTACGTATACATAATTTATTTTTCATTTTATGGCTCTGTTCGAAATTTAATATATTGAATTTTCTATCACTCTGAACAAAAATTTTGAAAATTATCTCAGCTCTTAGTAGAGATAAAGCAATAAAAATTTCACTGGTGTTATACGTAGGTCTCCGGAACTACGTATACATAATTTATTTTTCATTTTATGTCTCTGTTCGAAATTTAATATATTGAATTTTCTATCACTCTAAACAAAAATTTCGAAATTTATCTCAGCTATTAGTAGAGATAAAGCGATAAAAATTTCACTGGTGTTATACGTAGGTCTCCAGAACTACGTATACATAATTTATTTTTCATTTTATGGCTCTGTTCGAAATTTAATATATTGAATTTTCTATCACTCTAAACAAAAATTTGAAAATTATCTCAGCTATTAGTAGAGATAAAGCGATAAAAATTTAACTGGTGTTATACGTAGGTCTCCAGAACTACGTATACATAATTTATTTTTTATTTTATGGCTCTGTTCGAAATTTAATATATTGAATTTTCTATCACTCTAAACAAAAATTTCGAAAATTATCTCAGCTATTAGTAGAGATAAGGCGATAAAAATTTCACTGGTGTTATACGTAGGTCTCCAGAACTACGTATACATAATTTATTTTTCATTTTATGGCTTTGTTCGAAATTTAATATATTGAATTTTCTATCACTCTGAACAAAAAATTTTGAAAATTATCTCAGCTATTAGTAGAGATAAAGCAATAAAAATTTCACTGTTGTTATACGTAGGTCTCCAGAACTACGTATACATAATTTATTTTTCATTTTATGGCTCTGTTCGAAATTTAATATATTGAATTTTCTATCACTCTGAACAAAAATTTCGAAAATTATCTCAGCTATTAGTAGAGATAAAGCAATAAAAATTTCACTGGTGTTATACGTAGGTGTCCAGGACTACGTCTACAAAATTTATTTTTCATTTTATGGCTCTGTTCGAAATTTATTATATTGAATTTTCTATCACTCTGAACAAAAATTTTGAAAGTTATCTCAGCTATTATTAGAGATAAAGCGGTAAAAATTTTACTGATGTTATACGTAGGTCTCCAGAACTACGTATACATAATTTAATTTTTATTTTATGGCTCTGTTCGAAATTTAATATACTGAATTTTCTATCACTCTGAACAAAAATTTCGAAAATTATCTCAGCTATTAGTAGAGATAAAGCGATAAAAATTTAACTGGTGTTATACGTAGGTCTCCAGAACTACGTATACATAATTTATTTTTTATTTTATGGCTCTGTTCGAAATTTAATATATTGAATTTTCTATCACTCTAAACAAAAATTTCGAAAATTATCTCAGCTATTAGTAGAGATAAGGCGATAAAAATTTCACTGGTGTTATACGTAGGTCTCCAGAACTACGTATACATAATTTATTTTTCATTTTATGGCTTTGTTCGAAATTTAATATATTGAATTTTCTATCACTCTGAACAAAAAATTTTGAAAATTATCTCAGCTATTAGTAGAGATAAAGCAATAAAAATTTCACTGTTGTTATACGTAGGTCTCCAGAACTACGTATACATAATTTATTTTTCATTTTATGGCTCTGTTCGAAATTTAATATATTGAATTTTCTATCACTCTGAACAAAAATTTCGAAAATTATCTCAGCTATTAGTAGAGATAAAGCAATAAAAATTTCACTGGTGTTATACGTAGGTGTCCAGGACTACGTCTACAAAATTTATTTTTCATTTTATGGCTCTGTTCGAAATTTATTATATTGAATTTTCTATCACTCTGAACAAAAATTTTGAAAGTTATCTCAGCTATTAGTAGAGATAAAGCGGTAAAAATTTTACTGATGTTATACGTAGGTCTCCAGAACTACGTATACATAATTTAATTTTTATTTTATGGCTCTGTTCGAAATTTAATATACTGAATTTTCTATCACTCTGAACAAAAATTTCGAAAATTATCTCAGCTATTAGTAGAGATAAAGCAATCAAAAATTTACTGGTGTTATACGTAGGTCTCCAGAACTACGTATACATAATTTATTTTTTATTTTATGGCTCTGTTCGAAATTTAATATATTGAATTTTCTATCACTCTGAACAAAAATTTTGAAAATTATCTCAACTATTAGTAGAGATAAAGCAATAAAAATTTTACTGGTGTTATACGTAGGTCTCCAGAACTACGTATACATAATTTATTTTTCATTTTATGGCTCTGTTCGAAATTTAATATATTGAATTTTCTATCACTCTAAACAAAAATTTCGAAAATTATCTCAGCTATTAGTAGAGATAAAGCGATAAAAATTTCACTGGTGTTATACGTAGGTCTCCAAAACTACGTATACATAATTTATTTTTCATTTTATGGCTCTGTTCGAAATTTAATATATTGAATTTTCTATCACTCTGAACAAAAATTTTGAAAATTATCTCAGCTATTAGTAGAGATAAAGCAATAAAAATTTCACTGGTGTTATACGTAGGTCTCCAGAACTACGTATACATAATTTATTTTTCATTTTATGGCTCTGTTCGAAATTTAATATATTGAATTTTCTATCACTCTGAACAAAAATTTTCAAAATTATCTCAGCTATTAGTAGAGATAAAGCAATAAAAATTTTACTAGTGTTATACTCGTACGTAGGTCTCCAGAACTACGTATACATAATTTATTTTTCATTTTATGGCTCTGTTCGAAATTAAAGATATTGAATTTTCTATCACTCTGAACAAAAATTTTCAAAATTATCTCAGCTATTAGTAGAGATAAAACAATAAAAATTTCACTGGTGTTATACGTAGGTCTCCAGAACTACGTATACATAATTTATTTTTTATTTTATTGCTCTGTTCGAAATTTAATATATTGAATTTTTTATCACTCTGAACAAAAATTTTGAAAATTATCTCAGCTATTAGTAGAGATAAAGCAATAAAAATTTTACTGGTGTTATACGTAGGTCTACAGAACTGCGTATACATAATTTATTTTTCATTTTATGGCTCTGTTCGAAATTTAATATATTGAATTTTCTATCACTCTAACAAAAATTTCGAAAATTATCTCAGCTGTTAGTAGAGATAAAGCGACAAAAATTTTACTGGTGTTATTCGTAGGTCTCCAGAAATACGTATACATAATTTATTTTTATTTTATGGCTCTGTTCGAAATTTAATATATCGAATTTTCTATCACTCTAAACAAAAATTTCGAAAATTATCTCAGCTATTAGTAGAGATAAAGCGATAAAAATTTCACCGGTGTTATACGTAGGTCTCCAGAACTACGTATACATAATTTGTTTTTTATTTTATGGCTCTGTTCAAAATTTAATATATAGAATTTTCTATCACTCTAAACAAAAATTCGAAAATTATCTCAGCTATTAGTAGAGATAAAGCGATAAAAATTTCACTGGTGTTATACGTAGGTCTCCAAAACTACGTATACATAATTTATTTTTCATTTTATGGCTCTGTTCGAAATTTAAAATATTGAATTTTCTATCACTCTAAACAAAAATTTCGAAAATTATCTCAGCTATTAGTAGAGATAAAGCGATAAAAATTTCACTGGTGTTATACGTAGGTCTTCAGAACTACGTATACATAATTTATTTTTTATTTTATGGCTCTGTTCGAAATTTAATATATTGAATTTTCTATCACTCTAAACAAAAATTCGAAAATTATCTCAGCTATTAGTAGAGATAAAGCGATAAAAATTTCACTGGTGTTATACGTAGGTCTCCAGAACTACGTATACATAATTTATTTTTCATTTTATGGCTCTGTTCAAAATTTAATATATAGAATTTTCTATCACTCTAAACAAAAATTCGAAAATTATCTCAGCTATTAGTAGAGATAAAGCGATAAAAATTTCACTGGTGTTATACGTAGGTCTCCAAAACTACGTATACATAATTTATTTTTCATTTTATGGCTCTGTTCGAAATTTAAAATATTGAATTTTCTATCACTCTAAACAAAAATTTCGAAAATTATCTCAGCTATTAGTAGAGATAAAGCGATAAAAATTTCACTGGTGTTATACGTAGGTCTTCAGAACTACGTATACATAATTTATTTTTTATTTTATGGCTCTGTTCGAAATTTAATATATTGAATTTTCTATCACTCTAAACAAAAATTCGAAAATTATCTCAGCTATTAGTAGAGATAAAGCGATAAAAATTTCACTGGTGTTATACGTAGGTCTCCAGAACTACGTATACATAATTTATTTTTCATTTTATGGCTCTGTTCGAAATTTAATATATTGAATTTTCTATCACTCTAAACAAAAATTTCGAAAATTATCTCAGCTATTAGTAGAGATAAAGCGATAAAAATTTCACTGGTGTTATACGTAGGTCTCCAGAACTACGTATACATAATTTATTTTTCATTTTATGGCTCTGTTCGAAATTTAATATATTGAATTTTCTATCACTCTGAACAAAAATTTTGAAAATTATCTCAGCTATTGGTAGAGATAAAGCAATAAAAATTTCACTGGTGTTATACGTAGGTCTCCAGAACTACGTATACATAGTTTATTTTTCATTTTATGGCTCTGTTCGAAATTTAATATATTGAATTTTCTATCACTCTGAACAAAAATTTTGAAAATTATCTCAGCTATTAGTAGAGATAAAGCGATAAAAATTTTACTGGTGTTATACGTTGGTCTTTAGAACTACGTATACATATATTATTTTTCATTTTATGGCTCTGTTCGAAATTTAATATATTGAATTTTCTATCACTCTAAACAAAAATTTTGAAAATTATCTTAGCTATTAGTAGAGATAAAACAATAAAAATTTTACTGGTGTTATACGTAGGTCTCCAGAACTACGTATACATAATTTATTTTTTATTTTATGGCTCTGTTCGAAATTTAATATATTGAATTTTCTATCACTCTAAACAAAAATTTCGAAAATTATCTCAGCTATTAGTAGAGATAAAGCGATAAAAATTTCACTGGTGTTCTTCGTAGGTCTCCAGAACTACGTATACATAATTTATTTTTCATTTTATGGCTCTGTTCAAAATTTAATATATTGAATTTTCTATCACTCTGAACAAAAATTTTAAAATTATCTCAGCTATTAGTAGAGATAAAGCAATAAAAATTTTACTGGTGTTATACGTAGGTCTCCAGAACTACGTATACATAATTTATTTTTCATTTTATGGCTCTGTTCGAAATTTAATATATTGAATTTTCTATCACTCTGAACAAAAATTTTCAAAATTATCTCAGCTATTAGTAGAGATAAAGCAATAAAAATTTTACTGGTGTTATACGTAGGTCTCCAGAACTACGTATACATAATTTATTTTTCATTTTATGGCTCTGTTCGAAATTTAATATATTGAATTTTCTATCACTCTGAACAAAAATTTTGAAAATTATCTCAGCTATTAGTAGAGATAAAGCAATAAAAATTTCACTGGTGTTATACGTAGGTCTCCAGAACTACATATACATAATTTATTTTTCATTTTATGGCTCTGTTCGAAATTTAATATATTGAATTTTCTATCACTCTGAACAAAAATTTTCAAAATTATCTCAGCTATTAGTAGAGATAAAGCAATAAAAATTTCACTGGTGTTATACGTAGGTCTCCAGAACTACGTATACATAATTTATTTTTTATTTTATGGCTCTGTTCAAAATTTAATATATTGAATTTTCTATCACTCTAAACAAAAATTTCGAAAATTATCTCAGCTATTAGTAGAGATAAAGCAATAAAAATTTTACTGGTGTTATATGTAGGTCTCCAGAACTACGTATACATAATTTATTTTTCATTTTATGGCTCTGTTCGAAATTTAATATATTGAATTTTCTATCACTCTGAACAAAAATTTTGAAAATTATCTCAGCTCTTAGTAGAGATAAAGCAATAAAAATTTTACTGGTGTTATACGTAGGTCTCCAGAACTACGTATACATAATTTATTTTTCATTTTATGGCTCTGTTCGAAATTTAATATATTGAATTTTCTATCACTCTGAACAAAAATTTTGAAAATTATCTCAGCTATTAGTAGAGATAAAGCAATAAAAATTTCACTGGTGTTATACGTAGGTCTCCAGAACTACGTATACATAATTTATTTTTCATTTTATGGCTCTGTTCGAAATTTAATATATTGAATTTTCTATCACTCTGAACAAAAATTTCGAAAATTATCTCAGCTATTAGTAGAGATAAAGCAATAAAAATTTCACTAGTTTTATACGTAGGTCTCCAGGACTACGTCTACATAATTTATTTTTCATTTTATGGCTCTGTTCGAAATTTATTATATTGAATTTTCTATCACTCTGAACAAAAATTTTGAAAGTTATCTCAGCTATTAGTAGAGATAAAGCGGTATAAATTTTACTGATGTTATACGTAGGTCTCCAGAACTACGTATACATAATTTATTTTTCATTTTATGGCTCTGTTCGAAATTTAATATACCGAATTTTCTATCACTCTGAACAAAAATTTCGAAAATTATCTCAGCTATTAGTAGAGATAAAGCAATCAAAAATTTACTGGTGTTATACGTAGGTCTCCAGAACTACGTATACATAATTTATTTTTCATTTTATGGCTCTGTTCGAAATTTAATATATTGAATTTTCTATCACTCTGAACAAAAATTTTGAAAATTATCTCAAGTATTAGTAGAGATAAAGCAATAAAAATTTTACTGGTGTTATACGTAGGTCTCCAGAACTACGTATACATAATTTATTTTTCATTTTATGGCTCTGTTCGAAATTTAATATATTGAATTTTCTATCACTCTAAACAAAAATTTCGAAAATTATCTCAGCTATTAGTAGAGATAAAGCGATAAAAATTTCACTAGTGTTATACGTAGGTCTCCAGAACTACGTATACATAATTTATTTTTCATTTTATGGCTCTGTTCGAAATTTAATATATTAAATTTTCTATCACTCTGAACAAAAATTTTGAAAATTATCTCAGCTATTAGTAGAGATAAAGCAATAAAAATTTCACTGGTGTTATACGTAGGTCTCCAGAACTACGTATACATAATTTATTTTTCATTTTATGGCTCTGTTCGAAATTTAATATATTGAATTTTCTATCACTCTGAACAAAAATTTTCAAAATTATCTCAGCTATTAGTAGAGATAAAGCAATAAAAATTTCACTGGTGTTATACGTAGGTCTCCAGAACTACGTATACATAATTTATTTTTCATTTTATGGCTCTGTTCGAAATTTAATATATTGAATTTTCTATCACTCTGAACAAAAATTTTGAAAATTATCTCAGCTATTAGTAGAGATAAAGCAATAAAAATTTCACTGGTGTTATACGTAGGTCTCCTGAACTACGTATACATAATTTATTTTTCATTTTATGTCTCTGTTCGAAATTTAATACATTGAATTTTCTATCACTCTGAACAAAAATTTTCAAAATTATCTCAGCTATTAGTAGAGATAAAGCAATAAAAATTTTACTAGTGTTATACTCGTACGTAGGTTTCCAGAACTACGTATACATAATTTATTTTTCATTTTATGGCTCTGTTCGAAATTAAATATATTGAATTTTCTATCACTCTGAACAAAAATTTTCAAAATTATCTCAGCTATTAGTAGAGATAAAGCAATAAAAATTTCACTGGTGTTATACGTAGGTCTCCAGAACTACGTATACATAATTTATTTTTTATTTTATTGCTCTGTTCGAAATTTAATATATTGAATTTTCTATCACTCTGAACAAAAATTTTGAAAATTATCTCAGCTATTAGTAGACATAAAGCAATAAAAATTTTACTGGTGTTATACGTAGGTCTACAGAACTACGTATACATAATTTATTTTTCATTTTATGGCTCTGTTCGAAATTTAATATATTGAATTTTCTATCACTCTAACAAAAATTTAGAAAATTATCTCAGCTGTTAGTAGAGATAAAGCGATAAAAATTTTACTGGTGTTATACGTAGGTCTCCAGAACTACGTATACATAATTTATTTTTCATTTCATGGCTCTGTTCGAAATTTAATATATTGAATTTTTTATCACTCTAAACACAAAATTTCGAAAATTATCTCAGCTATTAGTAGAGATAAAGCGATAAAAATTTTACTGGTGTTATACGTAGGTCTCCAGAACTACGTATACATAATTTATTTTTCATTTTATGGCTCTGTTAGAAATTTAAAATATTGAATTTTCTATCACTCTAAACAAAAATTTCAAAAATTATCTCAGCTATTAGTAGAGATAAAGCGATAAAAATTTCACTGGTGTTATACGTAGGTCTCCAGAACTACGTATACATAATTTATTTTTCATTTTATGGCTCTGTTCGAAATTTAATATATTGAATTTTCTATCACTCTAAACAAAAATTCGAAACTTATCTCAGCTATTAGTAGAGACAAAGCGATAAAAATTTCACTGGTGTTATACGTAGGTCTCCAGAACTACGTATACATAATTTATTTTTCATTTTATGGCTCTGTTCCAAATTTAATATATAGAATTTTCTATCACTCTAAACAAAAATTTTGAAAATTATCTTAGCTATTAGTAGAGATAAAACAATAAAAATTTTACTGGTGTTATACGTAGGTCTCCAGAACTACGTATACATAATTTATTTTTTATTTTATGGCTCTGTTCGAAATTTAATATATTGAATTTTCTATCACTCTAAACAAAAATTTCGAAAATTATCTCAGCTATTAGTAGAGATAAAGCGATAAAAATTTCACTGGTGTTCTTCGTAGGTCTCCAGAACTACGTATACATAATTTATTTTTCATTTTATGGCTCTGTTCAAAATTTAATATATTGAATATTCAATCACTCTGAACAAAAATTTTAAAAATTATCTCAGCTATTAGTAGAGATAAAGCAATAAAAATTTTACTGGTGTTATACGTAGGTCTCCAGAACTACGTATACATAATTTATTTTTCATTTTATGGCTCTGTTCGAAATTTAATATATTGAATTTTCTATCACTCTGAACAAAAATTTTCAAAATTATCTCAGCTATTAGTAGAGATAAAGCAATAAAAATTTTACTGGTGTTATACGTAGGTCTCCAGAACTACGTATACATAATTTATTTTTCATTTTATGGCTCTGTTCGAAATTTAATATATTGAATTTTCTATCACTCTGAACAAAAATTTTGAAAATTATCTCAGCTATTAGTAGAGATAAAGCAATAAAAATTTCACTGGTGTTATACGTAGGTCTCCAGAACTACATATACATAATTTATTTTTCATTTTATGGCTCTGTTCGAAATTTAATATATTGAATTTTCTATCACTCTGAACAAAAATTTTCAAAATTATCTCAGCTATTAGTAGAGATAAAGCAATAAAAATTTCACTGGTGTTATACGTAGGTCTCCAGAACTACGTATACATAATTTATTTTTTATTTTATGGCTCTGTTCAAAATTTAATATATTGAATTTTCTATCACTCTAAACAAAAATTTCGAAAATTATCTCAGCTATTAGTAGAGATAAAGCAATAAAAATTTTACTGGTGTTATATGTAGGTCTCCAGAACTACGTATACATAATTTATTTTTCATTTTATGGCTCTGTTCGAAATTTAATATATTGAATTTTCTATCACTCTGAACAAAAATTTTGAAAATTATCTCAGCTCTTAGTAGAGATAAAGCAATAAAAATTTTACTGGTGTTATACGTAGGTCTCCAGAACTACGTATACATAATTTATTTTTTATTTTATGGCTCTGTTCGAAATTTAATATATTGAATTTTCTATCACTCTGAACAAAAATTTTGAAAATTATCTCAGCTATTAGTAGAGATAAAGCAATAAAAATTTCACTGGTGTTATACGTAGGTCTCCAGAACTACGTATACATAATTTATTTTTCATTTTATGGCTCTGTTCGAAATTTAATATATTGAATTTTCTATCACTCTGAACAAAAATTTCGAAAATTATCTCAGCTATTAGTAGAGATAAAGCAATAAAAATTTCACTGGTTTTATACGTAGGTCTCCAGGACTACGTCTACATAATTTATTTTTCATTTTATGGCTCTGTTCGAAATTTATTATATTGAATTTTCTATCACTCTGAACAAAAATTTTGAAAGTTATCTCAGCTATTAGTAGAGATAAAGCGGTAAAAATTTTACTGATATTATACGTAGGTCTCCAGAACTACGTATACATAATTTATTTTTCATTTTATGGCTCTGTTCGAAATTTAATATACCGAATTTTCTATCACTCTGAACAAAAATTTCGAAAATTATCTCAGCTATTAGTAGAGATAAAGCAATCAAAAATTTACTGGTGTTATACGTAGGTCTCCAGAACTACGTATACATAATTTATTTTTCATTTTATGGCTCTGTTCGAAATTTAATATATTGAATTTTCTATCACTCTGAACAAAAATTTTGAAAATTATCTCAAGTATTAGTAGAGATAAAGCAATAAAAATTTTACTGGTGTTATACGTAGGTCTCCAGAACTACGTATACATAATTTATTTTTCATTTTATGGCTCTGTTCGAAATTTAATATATTGAATTTTCTATCACTCTAAACAAAAATTTCGAAAATTATCTCAGCTATTAGTAGAGATAAAGCGATAAAAATTTCACTAGTGTTATACGTAGGTCTCCAGAACTACGTATACATAATTTATTTTTCATTTTATGGCTCTGTTCGAAATTTAATATATTAAATTTTCTATCACTCTGAACAAAAATTTTGAAAATTATCTCAGCTATTAGTAGAGATAAAGCAATAAAAATTTCACTGGTGTTATACGTAGGTCTCCAGAACTACGTATACATAATTTATTTTTCATTTTATGTCTCTGTTCGAAATTTAATACATTGAATTTTCTATCACTCTGAACAAAAATTTTCAAAATTATCTCAGCTATTAGTAGAGATAAAGCAATAAAAATTTTACTAGTGTTATACTCGTACGTAGGTTTCCAGAACTACGTATACATAATTTATTTTTCATTTTATGGCTCGGTTCGAAATTAAATATATTGAATTTTCTATCACTCTGAACAAAAATTTTCAAAATTATCTCAGCTATTAGTAGAGATAAAGCGGTAAAAATTTTACTGATGTTATACGTAGGTCTCCAGAACTACGTATACATAATTTATTTTTCATTTTATGGCTCTGTTCGAAATTTAATATACCGAATTTTCTATCACTCTGAACAAAAATTTCGAAAATTATCTCAGCTATTAGTAGAGATAAAGCAATCAAAAATTTACTGGTGTTATACGTAGGTCTCCAGAACTACGTATACATAATTTATTTTTCATTTTATGGCTCTGTTCGAAATTTAATATATTGAATTTTCTATCACTCTGAACAAAAATTTTGAAAATTATCTCAAGTATTAGTAGAGATAAAGCAATAAAAATTTTACTGGTGTTATACGTAGGTCTCCAGAACTACGTATACATAATTTATTTTTCATTTTATGGCTCTGTTCGAAATTTAATATATTGAATTTTCTATCACTCTAAACAAAAATTTCGAAAATTATCTCAGCTATTAGTAGAGATAAAGCGATAAAAATTTCACTAGTGTTATACGTAGGTCTCCAGAACTACGTATACATAATTTATTTTTCATTTTATGGCTCTGTTCGAAATTTAATATATTAAATTTTCTATCACTCTGAACAAAAATTTTGAAAATTATCTCAGCTATTAGTAGAGATAAAGCAATAAAAATTTCACTGGTGTTATACGTAGGTCTCCAGAACTACGTATACATAATTTATTTTTCATTTTATGTCTCTGTTCGAAATTTAATACATTGAATTTTCTATCACTCTGAACAAAAATTTTCAAAATTATCTCAGCTATTAGTAGAGATAAAGCAATAAAAATTTTACTAGTGTTATACTCGTACGTAGGTTTCCAGAACTACGTATACATAATTTATTTTTCATTTTATGGCTCTGTTCGAAATTAAATATATTGAATTTTCTATCACTCTGAACAAAAATTTTCAAAATTATCTCAGCTATTAGTAGAGATAAAGCAATAAAAATTTCACTGGTGTTATACGTAGGTCTCCAGAACTACGTATACATAATTTATTTTTCATTTTATGGCTCTGTTCGAAATTTAATATATTGAATTTTCTATCACTCTGAACAAAAATTTCGAAAATTATCTCAGCTATTAGTAGAGATAAAGCAATAAAAATTTCACTGGTTTTATACGTAGGTCTCCAGGACTACGTCTACATAATTTATTTTTCATTTTATGGCTCTGTTCGAAATTTATTATATTGAATTTTCTATCACTCTGAACAAAAATTTTGAAAGTTATCTCAGCTATTAGTAGAGATAAAGCGGTAAAAATTTTACTGATGTTATACGTAGGTCTCCAGAACTACGTATACATAATTTATTTTTCATTTTATGGCTCTGTTCGAAATTTAATATACCGAATTTTCTATCACTCTGAACAAAAATTTCGAAAATTATCTCAGCTATTAGTAGAGATAAAGCAATCAAAAATTTACTGGTGTTATACGTAGGTCTCCAGAACTACGTATACATAATTTATTTTTCATTTTATGGCTCTGTTCGAAATTTAATATATTGAATTTTCTATCACTCTAAACAAAAATTTTGAAAATTATCTTAGCTATTAGTAGAGATAAAACAATAAAAATTTTACTGGTGTTATACGTAGGTCTCCAGAACTACGTATACATAATTTATTTTTTATTTTATGGCTCTGTTCGAAATTTAATATATTGAATTTTCTATCACTCTAAACAAAAATTTCGAAAATTATCTCAGCTACTAGTAGAGATAAAGCGATAAAAATTTCACTGGTGTTCTTCGTAGGTCTCCAGAACTACGTATACATAATTTATTTTTCATTTTATGGCTCTGTTCAAAATTTAATATATTGAATTTTCTATCACTCTGAACAAAAATTTTAAAATTATCTCAGCTATTAGTAGAGATAAAGCAATAAAAATTTTACTGGTGTTATACGTAGGTCTCCAGAACTACGTATACATAATTTATTTTTCATTTTATGGCTCTGTTCGAAATTTAATATATTGAATTTTCTATCACTCTGAACAAAAATTTTCAAAATTATCTCAGCTATTAGTAGAGATAAAGCAATAAAAATTTTACTGGTGTTATACGTAGGTCTCCAGAACTACGTATACATAATTTATTTTTCATTTTATGGCTCTGTTCGAAATTTAATATATTGAATTTTCTATCACTCTGAACAAAAATTTTGAAAATTATCTCAGCTATTAGTAGAGATAAAGCAATAAAAATTTCACTGGTGTTATACGTAGGTCTCCAGAACTACATATACATAATTTATTTTTCATTTTATGGCTCTGTTCGAAATTTAATATATTGAATTTTCTATCACTCTGAACAAAAATTTTCAAAATTATCTCAGCTATTAGTAGAGATAAAGCAATAAAAATTTCACTGGTGTTATACGTAGGTCTCCAGAACTACGTATACATAATTTATTTTTTATTTTATGGCTCTGTTCAAAATTTAATATATTGAATTTTCTATCACTCTAAACAAAAATTTCGAAAATTATCTCAGCTATTAGTAGAGATAAAGCAATAAAAATTTTACTGGTGTTATATGTAGGTCTCCAGAACTACGTATACATAATTTATTTTTCATTTTATGGCTCTGTTCGAAATTTAATATATTGAATTTTCTATCACTCTGAACAAAAATTTTGAAAATTATCTCAGCTCTTAGTAGAGATAAAGCAATAAAAATTTTACTGGTGTTATACGTAGGTCTCCAGAACTACGTATACATAATTTATTTTTCATTTTATGGCTCTGTTCGAAATTTAATATATTGAATTTTCTATCACTCTGAACAAAAATTTTGAAAATTATCTCAGCTATTAGTAGAGATAAAGCAATAAAAATTTCACTGGTGTTATACGTAGGTCTCCAGAACTACGTATACATAATTTATTTTTCATTTTATGGCTCTGTTCGAAATTTAATATATTGAATTTTCTATCACTCTGAACAAAAATTTCGAAAATTATCTCAGCTATTAGTAGAGATAAAGCAATAAAAATTTCACTGGTTTTATACGTAGGTCTCCAGGACTACGTCTACATAATTTATTTTTCATTTTATGGCTCTGTTCGAAATTTATTATATTGAATTTTCTATCACTCTGAACAAAAATTTTGAAAGTTATCTCAGCTATTAGTAGAGATAAAGCGGTAAAAATTTTACTGATGTTATACGTAGGTCTCCAGAACTACGTATACATAATTTATTTTTCATTTTATGGCTCTGTTCGAAATTTAATATACCGAATTTTCTATCACTCTGAACAAAAATTTCGAAAATTATCTCAGCTATTAGTAGAGATAAAGCAATCAAAAATTTACTGGTGTTATACGTAGGTCTCCAGAACTACGTATACATAATTTATTTTTCATTTTATGGCTCTGTTCGAAATTTAATATATTGAATTTTCTATCACTCTGAACAAAAATTTTGAAAATTATCTCAAGTATTAGTAGAGATAAAGCAATAAAAATTTTACTGGTGTTATACGTAGGTCTCCAGAACTACGTATACATAATTTATTTTTCATTTTATGGCTCTGTTCGAAATTTAATATATTGAATTTTCTATCACTCTAAACAAAAATTTCGAAAATTATCTCAGCTATTAGTAGAGATAAAGCGATAAAAATTTCACTAGTGTTATACGTAGGTCTCCAGAACTACGTATACATAATTTATTTTTCATTTTATGGCTCTGTTCGAAATTTAATATATTAAATTTTCTATCACTCTGAACAAAAATTTTGAAAATTATCTCAGCTATTAGTAGAGATAAAGCAATAAAAATTTCACTGGTGTTATACGTAGGTCTCCAGAACTACGTATACATAATTTATTTTTCATTTTATGGCTCTGTTCGAAATTTAATATATTGAATTTTCTATCACTCTGAACAAAAATTTTCAAAATTATCTCAGCTATTAGTAGAGATAAAGCAATAAAAATTTCACTGGTGTTATACGTAGGTCTCCAGAACTACGTATACATAATTTATTTTTCATTTTATGGCTCTGTTCGAAATTTAATATATTGAATTTTCTATCACTCTGAACAAAAATTTTGAAAATTATCTCAGCTATTAGTAGAGATAAAGCAATAAAAATTTCACTGGTGTTATACGTAGGTCTCCTGAACTACGTATACATAATTTATTTTTCATTTTATGTCTCTGTTCGAAATTTAATACATTGAATTTTCTATCACTCTGAACAAAAATTTTCAAAATTATCTCAGCTATTAGTAGAGATAAAGCAATAAAAATTTTACTAGTGTTATACTCGTACGTAGGTTTCCAGAACTACGTATACATAATTTATTTTTCATTTTATGGCTCTGTTCGAAATTAAATATATTGAATTTTCTATCACTCTGAACAAAAATTTTCAAAATTATCTCAGCTATTAGTAGAGATAAAGCAATAAAAATTTCACTGGTGTTATACGTAGGTCTCCAGAACTACGTATACATAATTTATTTTTTATTTTATTGCTCTGTTCGAAATTTAATATATTGAATTTTCTATCACTCTGAACAAAAATTTTGAAAATTATCTCAGCTATTAGTAGAGATAAAGCAATAAAAATTTTACTGGTGTTATACGTAGGTCTACAGAACTACGTATACATAATTTATTTTTCATTTTATGGCTCTGTTCGAAATTTAATATATTGAATTTTCTATCACTCTAACAAAAATTTAGAAAATTATCTCAGCTGTTAGTAGAGATAAAGCGATAAAAATTTTACTGGTGTTATACGTAGGTCTCCAGAACTACGTATACATAATTTATTTTTCATTTCATGGCTCTGTTCGAAATTTAATATATTGAATTTTTTATCACTCTAAACACAAAATTTCGAAAATTATCTCAGCTATTAGTAGAGATAAAGCGATAAAAATTTTACTGGTGTTATACGTAGGTCTCCAGAACTACGTATACATAATTTATTTTTCATTTTATGGCTCTGTTCGAAATTTAAAATATTGAATTTTCTATCACTCTAAACAAAAATTTCAAAAATTATCTCAGCTATTAGTAGAGATAAAGCGATAAAAATTTCACTGGTGTTATACGTAGGTCTCCAGAACTACGTATACATAATTTATTTTTCATTTTATGGCTCTGTTCGAAATTTAATATATTGAATTTTCTATCACTCTAAACAAAAATTCGAAACTTATCTCAGCTATTAGTAGAGACAAAGCGATAAAAATTTCACTGGTGTTATACGTAGGTCTCCAGAACTACGTATACATAATTTATTTTTCATTTTATGGCTCTGTTCCAAATTTAATATATAGAATTTTCTATCACTCTAAACAAAAATTTTGAAAATTATCTTAGCTATTAGTAGAGATAAAACAATAAAAATTTTACTGGTGTTATACGTAGGTCTCCAGAACTACGTATACATAATTTATTTTTTATTTTATGGCTCTGTTCGAAATTTAATATATTGAATTTTCTATCACTCTAAACAAAAATTTCGAAAATTATCTCAGCTATTAGTAGAGATAAAGCGATAAAAATTTCACTGGTGTTCTTCGTAGGTCTCCAGAACTACGTATACATAATTTATTTTTCATTTTATGGCTCTGTTCAAAATTTAATATATTGAATTTTCAATCACTCTGAACAAAAATTTTAAAAATTATCTCAGCTATTAGTAGAGATAAAGCAATAAAAATTTTACTGGTGTTATACGTAGGTCTCCAGAACTACGTATACATAATTTATTTTTGATTTTATGGCTCTGTTCGAAATTTAATATATTGAATTTTCTATCACTCTGAACAAAAATTTTCAAAATTATCTCAGCTATTAGTAGAGATAAAGCAATAAAAATTTTACTGGTGTTATACGTAGGTCTCCAGAACTACGTATACATAATTTATTTTTCATTTTATGGCTCTGTTCGAAATTTAATATATTGAATTTTCTATCACTCTGAACAAAAATTTTGAAAATTATCTCAGCTATTAGTAGAGATAAAGCAATAAAAATTTCACTGGTGTTATACGTAGGTCTCCAGAACTACATATACATAATTTATTTTTCATTTTATGGCTCTGTTCGAAATTTAATATATTGAATTTTCTATCACTCTGAACAAAAATTTTCAAAATTATCTCAGCTATTAGTAGAGATAAAGCAATAAAAATTTCACTGGTGTTATACGTAGGTCTCCAGAACTACGTATACATAATTTATTTTTTATTTTATGGCTCTGTTCAAAATTTAATATATTGAATTTTCTATCACTCTAAACAAAAATTTCGAAAATTATCTCAGCTATTAGTAGAGATAAAGCAATAAAAATTTTACTGGTGTTATATGTAGGTCTCCAGAACTACGTATACATAATTTATTTTTCATTTTATGGCTCTGTTCGAAATTTAATATATTGAATTTTCTATCACTCTGAACAAAAATTTTGAAAATTATCTCAGCTCTTAGTAGAGATAAAGCAATAAAAATTTTACTGGTGTTATACGTAGGTCTCCAGAACTACGTATACATAATTTATTTTTTATTTTATGGCTCTGTTCGAAATTTAATATATTGAATTTTCTATCACTCTGAACAAAAATTTTGAAAATTATCTCAGCTATTAGTAGAGATAAAGCAATAAAAATTTCACTGGTGTTATACGTAGGTCTCCAGAACTACGTATACATAATTTATTTTTCATTTTATGGCTCTGTTCGAAATTTAATATATTGAATTTTCTATCACTCTGAACAAAAATTTCGAAAATTATCTCAGCTATTAGTAGAGATAAAGCAATAAAAATTTCACTGGTTTTATACGTAGGTCTCCAGGACTACGTCTACATAATTTATTTTTCATTTTATGGCTCTGTTCGAAATTTATTATATTGAATTTTCTATCACTCTGAACAAAAATTTTGAAAGTTATCTCAGCTATTAGTAGAGATAAAGCGGTAAAAATTTTACTGATATTATACGTAGGTCTCCAGAACTACGTATACATAATTTATTTTTCATTTTATGGCTCTGTTCGAAATTTAATATACCGAATTTTCTATCACTCTGAACAAAAATTTCGAAAATTATCTCAGCTATTAGTAGAGATAAAGCAATCAAAAATTTACTGGTGTTATACGTAGGTCTCCAGAACTACGTATACATAATTTATTTTTCATTTTATGGCTCTGTTCGAAATTTAATATATTGAATTTTCTATCACTCTGAACAAAAATTTTGAAAATTATCTCAAGTATTAGTAGAGATAAAGCAATAAAAATTTTACTGGTGTTATACGTAGGTCTCCAGAACTACGTATACATAATTTATTTTTCATTTTATGGCTCTGTTCGAAATTTAATATATTGAATTTTCTATCACTCTAAACAAAAATTTCGAAAATTATCTCAGCTATTAGTAGAGATAAAGCGATAAAAATTTCACTAGTGTTATACGTAGGTCTCCAGAACTACGTATACATAATTTATTTTTCATTTTATGGCTCTGTTCGAAATTTAATATATTAAATTTTCTATCACTCTGAACAAAAATTTTGAAAATTATCTCAGCTATTAGTAGAGATAAAGCAATAAAAATTTCACTGGTGTTATACGTAGGTCTCCAGAACTACGTATACATAATTTATTTTTCATTTTATGTCTCTGTTCGAAATTTAATACATTGAATTTTCTATCACTCTGAACAAAAATTTTCAAAATTATCTCAGCTATTAGTAGAGATAAAGCAATAAAAATTTTACTAGTGTTATACTCGTACGTAGGTTTCCAGAACTACGTATACATAATTTATTTTTCATTTTATGGCTCTGTTCGAAATTAAATATATTGAATTTTCTATCACTCTGAACAAAAATTTTCAAAATTATCTCAGCTATTAGTAGAGATAAAGCGGTAAAAATTTTACTGATGTTATACGTAGGTCTCCAGAACTACGTATACATAATTTATTTTTCATTTTATGGCTCTGTTCGAAATTTAATATACCGAATTTTCTATCACTCTGAACAAAAATTTCGAAAATTATCTCAGCTATTAGTAGAGATAAAGCAATCAAAAATTTACTGGTGTTATACGTAGGTCTCCAGAACTACGTATACATAATTTATTTTTCATTTTATGGCTCTGTTCGAAATTTAATATATTGAATTTTCTATCACTCTGAACAAAAATTTTGAAAATTATCTCAAGTATTAGTAGAGATAAAGCAATAAAAATTTTACTGGTGTTATACGTAGGTCTCCAGAACTACGTATACATAATTTATTTTTCATTTTATGGCTCTGTTCGAAATTTAATATATTGAATTTTCTATCACTCTAAACAAAAATTTCGAAAATTATCTCAGCTATTAGTAGAGATAAAGCGATAAAAATTTCACTAGTGTTATACGTAGGTCTCCAGAACTACGTATACATAATTTATTTTTCATTTTATGGCTCTGTTCGAAATTTAATATATTAAATTTTCTATCACTCTGAACAAAAATTTTGAAAATTATCTCAGCTATTAGTTGAGATAAAGCAATAAAAATTTCACTGGTGTTATACGTAGGTCTCCAGAACTACGTATACATAATTTATTTTTCATTTTATGTCTCTGTTCGAAATTTAATACATTGAATTTTCTATCACTCTGAACAAAAATTTTCCAAATTATCTCAGCTATTAGTAGAGATAAAGCAATAAAAATTTTACTAGTGTTATACTCGTACGTAGGTTTCCAGAACTACGTATACATAATTTATTTTTCATTTTATGGCTCTGTTCGAAATTAAATATATTGAATTTTCTATCACTCTGAACAAAAATTTTCAAAATTATCTCAGCTATTAGTAGAGATAAAGCAATAAAAATTTCACTGGTGTTATACGTAGGTCTCCAGAACTACGTATACATAATTTATTTTTCATTTTATGGCTCTGTTCGAAATTTAATATATTGAATTTTCTATCACTCTGAACAAAAATTTCGAAAATTATCTCAGCTATTAGTAGAGATAAAGCAATAAAAATTTCACTGGTTTTATACGTAGGTCTCCAGGACTACGTCTACATAATTTATTTTTCATTTTATGGCTCTGTTCGAAATTTATTATATTGAATTTTCTATCACTCTGAACAAAAATTTTGAAAGTTATCTCAGCTATTAGTAGAGATAAAGCGGTAAAAATTTTACTGATGTTATACGTAGGTCTCCAGAACTACGTATACATAATTTATTTTTCATTTTATGGCTCTGTTCGAAATTTAATATACCGAATTTTCTATCACTCTGAACAAAAATTTCGAAAATTATCTCAGCTATTAGTAGAGATAAAGCAATCAAAAATTTACTGGTGTTATACGTAGGTCTCCAGAACTACGTATACATAATTTATTTTTCATTTTATGGCTCTGTTCGAAATTTAATATATTGAATTTTCTATCACTCTGAACAAAAATTTTGAAAATTATCTCAAGTATTAGTAGAGATAAAGCAATAAAAATTTTACTGGTGTTATACGTAGGTCTCCAGAACTACGTATACATAATTTATTTTTCATTTTATGGCTCTGTTCGAAATTTAATATATTGAATTTTCTATCACTCTAAACAAAAATTTCGAAAATTATCTCAGCTATTAGTAGAGATAAAGCGATAAAAATTTCACTAGTGTTATACGTAGGTCTCCAGAACTACGTATACATAATTTATTTTTCATTTTATGGCTCTGTTCGAAATTTAATATATTAAATTTTCTATCACTCTGAACAAAAATTTTGAAAATTATCTGAGCTATTAGTAGAGATAAAGCAATAAAAATTTCACTGGTGTTATACGTAGGTCTCCAGAACTACGTATACATAATTTATTTTTCATTTTATGTCTCTGTTCGAAATTTAATACATTGAATTTTCTATCACTCTGAACAAAAATTTTCAAAATTATCTCAGCTATTAGTAGAGATAAAGCAATAAAAATTTTACTAGTGTTATACTCGTACGTAGGTTTCCAGAACTACGTATACATAATTTATTTTTCATTTTATGGCTCTGTTCGAAATTAAATATATTGAATTTTCTATCACTCTGAACAAAAATTTTCAAAATTATCTCAGCTATTAGTAGAGATAAAGCAATAAAAATTTCACTGGTGTTATACGTAGGTCTCCAGAACTACGTATACATAATTTATTTTTTATTTTATTGCTCTGTTCGAAATTTAATATATTGAATTTTCTATCACTCTGAACAAAAATTTTGAAAATTATCTCAGCTATTAGTAGAGATAAAGCAATAAAAATTTTACTGGTGTTATACGTAGGTCTCCAGAACTACGTATACATAATTTATTTTTCATTTTATGGCTCTGTTCGAAATTTAAAATATTGAATTTTCTATCACTCTAAACAAAAATTTCAAAAATTATCTCAGCTATTAGTAGAGATAAAGCGATAAAAATTTCACTGGTGTTATACGTAGGTCTCCAGAACTACGTATACATAATTTATTTTTCATTTTATGGCTCTGTTCGAAATTTAATATATTGAATTTTCTATCACTCTAAACAAAAATTCGAAACTTATCTCAGCTATTAGTAGAGACAAAGCGATAAAAATTTTACTGGTGTTATACGTAGGTCTCCAGAACTACGTATACATAATTTATTTTTCATTTTATGGCTCTGTTCCAAATTTAATATATAGAATTTTCTATCACTCTAAACAAAAATTTCGAAAATTATCTCAGCTATTAGTAGAGATAAAGCGATAAAAATTTTACTGGTGTTATATGTAGGTCTCCAGAACTACGTATACATAATTTATTTTTCATTTTATGGCTCTGTTCGAAATTTAATATATTGAATTTTCTATCACTCCAAACAAAAATTTCGAAAATTATCTCAGCTATTAGTAGAGATAAAGCAATAAAAATTTTACTGGTGTTATACGTAGGTCTCCAGAACTACGTATACATAATTTATTTTTCATTTTATGGCTCTGTTCGAAATTTAATATATTGAATTTTCTATCACTCTGAACAAAAATTTTGAAAATTATCTCAGCTATTAGTAGAGATAAAGCAATAAAAATTTCACTGGTGTTATACGTAGGTCTCCAGAACTACGTATACATAATTTATTTTTCATTTTATGGTTCTGTTCGAAATTTAATATATTGAATTTTCTATCACTCTGAACAAAAATTTTCAAATTATCTCAGCTATTTGTAGAGATAAAGCAATAAAAATTTCACTGGTGTTATACATAGGTCTCCAGAACTACGTATACATAATTTATTTTTCATTTTATGGCTCTGTTCGAAATTTAATATATTGAATTTTCTATCACTCTGAACAAAAATTTTGAAAATTATCTCAGCTATTAGTAGAGATAAAGCAATAAAAATTTCACTGGTGTTATACGTAGGTCTCCAGAACTACGTATACGTAATTTATTGTTTATTTTATGGCTCTGTTCGAAATTTAATATATTGAATTTTCTATCACTCTAAACAAAAATTTCGAAAATTATCTCAGCTATTAGTAGAGATAAAGCAATAAAAATTTCACTGGTGTTATACGTAGGTCTCCAGAACTACGTATGCATAATTTATTTTTCATTTTATGGCTCTGTTTGAAATTTAATATATTGAATTTTCTATCACTCTAAACAAAAATTACGAAAATTATCTCAGCTATTAGTAGAGATAAAGCAATAAAAATTTTACTGGTGTTATACGTAGGTCTCCAGAACTACGTATACATAATTTATTTTTCATTTTATGGCTCTGTTCGAAATTTAATATATTGAATTTTCTGTCACTCTGAACAAAAATTTTGAAAATTATCTCAGCTATTAGTAGAGATAAAGCAATAAAAATTTTACTGGTGTTATACGTAGGTCTCCAGAACTACGTATACATAATTTATTTTTCATTTTATGGCTCTGTTCGAAATTTAATATATTGAATTTTCTATCACTCTGAACAAAAATTTTGAAAATTATCTCAGCTATTAGTAGAGATAAAGCAATAAAAATTTCACTGGTGTTATACGTAGGTCTCCAGAACTACGTATACATAATTTATTTTTCATTTTATGGCTCTGTTCGAAATTTAATATATTGAATTTTCTATCACTCTAAACAAAAATTTCGAAAATTATCTCAGCTATTAGTAGAGATAAAGCGATAAAAATTTCACCGGTGTTATACGTAGGTCTCCAGAACTACGTATACATAATTTATTTTTCATTTTATGGCTCTGTTCGAAATTTAATATATTGAATTTTCTATCACTCTAAACAAAAATTCGAAAATTATCTCAGCTATTAGTAGAGATAAAGCGATAAAAATTTCACCGGTGTTATACGTAGGTCTCCAAAACTACGTATACATAATTTATTTTTCATTTTATGGCTCTGTTCGAAATTTAAAATATTGAATTTTCTATCACTCTAAACAAAAATTTCGAAAATTATCTCAGCTATTAGTAGAGATAAAGCGATAAAAATTTTACTGGTGTTATACGTAGGTCTCCAGAACTACGTATACATAATTTATTTTTCATTTTATGGCTCTGTTCGAAATTTAATATATTGAATTTTCTATCACTCTGAACAAAAATTTTGAAAATTATCTCAGCTATTAGTAGAGATAAAGCAATAAAAATTTTACTGGTGTTATACGTAGGTCTCCAGAACTACGTATACATAATTTATTTTTCATTTTATGGCTCTGTTCGAAATTTAATATATTGAATTTTCTATCACTCTAAACAAAAATTTCGAAAATTATCTCAGCTATTAGTAGAGATAAAGCGATAAAAATTATACTATTATAATTCATGTACAGTCTTATTCACTCTAAAAAATTGATCATTTTCCGCGGTTATACAAATTTTTAATCGATACTTTTTTATTTGTTTTATTTTATTTTTTTCTTATTTCATCTTTTTTTTAGTGCGTAGAAAGGTTTTTATTTACTAATTATAACGATATACTAATGAAATTTATTTTTAAACATTTGATGTTTTTCATTGTTTTTAGCAAAAATTTCAAAGAAAGAGATACAAAATCAATTATTTATTTAAATTCTTTTATTTGATTGGTTCATTTTAAATTCATTTTATTTGATTGGTTGATTTAAAATTGCCTGATATTTCACAAGTGACATATAACATAATAGTAAAAAAAATTGTATTAATCATCAATTAAAAGTGATTTGATTAAACGTAACAATTATTTTTTATTAATAGGAACGATTTAATAAGTATTTAACTCAAAATCTTCCTCTTTGTTGTTGCTACAACGAAAAAAATTCATACAAAGATTACCTAACCTAAAAATTTTACGAAACTTTTACTTTCAGTGAGTGCAGTGAGTGCCTAAATAAAAACTATTTTAAACGTTTAAATTCTAATAATAACAATAAAAAAGCCTCTTTAGAATCTTTAGGCTATACAATACATTACAACATTAAGAAAATTATAGTTTCTCCAAAAGGGTTAACCACGAAGATGAACCATAAAAAAATCAACGTAACATTTAGCATAATGGCACGATAAATATAGGACATTTTTTAGCAAAATGAGAGGAAAAACACTAAAATTTATTCAAAATTACATTTATTTCTGCCCAAGGGGGCCCCTGTTATTTTTTATTACATAAAGACTGAAAACAAGTACGTACATTTTGAAAGAAATATTATAATTTATTAATAATAATTAAAAATTTATTCTTTGCATTTGATTGGCTATTTTATTTAAGTGACTGTGACATATGACAGATGACAGATGTAAACATAACCTCAAATTTTTGTTGTCGAATAAAAGTGATTTTAAATTTAATTAAACGTGATTTAAAATGTTATATCTGTTTCACATAGGATTGTTTATAATAAGATCAAAATAATTTCAACAAACAGGGTCGGCCCAAGAACTTACTTCACTATGGGGGCTCTTTGTTGCCCCCCCGAGGCCCAAGAACGATAAAATAACAGAAACAGGTGTCTGTGTTATTTATTGGTCGTGTCGACTAAAAACAACACTGAGTTTTCGTTGTGACCCAATATAATCCCTTTTGGTTATCAGTAAACACCCTCTAAAACCCTTCGACTTTTTCCAAGAAGGTGATTCAGGGAGAAATGATTAGCCTCCATAAATAAAAAAAAGTCCTACATTTTAATGACAAATAAAAGTGACCTTTTAGAAAAAACAAAAATGGAACGCTGAATATGGAACATTTTTTAACAAAAACAGAGAAAAATTGACAGAAAATTGGTCAAAATTCTATTTATTCCTGATCAAGGGGACCCTTTTTTATAATGTAAAGACTGAAAACCAGTACGTGCATTTTGAAAGAAATTATAATTTGTTAATAAATAAAAATTTATTCTTTGCATTTCATAAAAACATAACCTCAAATTTTAGTCAATTAAAAGTGACTTGAAATAATTAAATTGAATTTAATTAAACGTGATTTAAAATGTTATTTTTGCTTCACAGTGAGTTTTTGATAACAACAAACAGGGTCGGCCTAAGAACTAATTTAACTATGGGGCCCCTTTGTTGCTCCCACAATTAAATAACAGATGTGTGTGTGTGTGTGTTTTCAATTACCCGTGTCTACTAAAAACTACACCGAGTTTTTGTTTTGACCTAATATAATCGCTTTGTTTTTTGACTTAATATAATTGCTTTGTTGCTATCACAAAAAAAAGTGCAATAAGTAATAACTACCTAATCTAAAAATTACAACAGTAAGAAGACTCTAAAACCCTTCGACTTTCTTGGAGTAATTCAAGAAGGAATGAGCCCCAATAACTAAAAAAAGTCTTCCATTTTGATGTTGTTGAAAACTAACATTTAGCAAAAAATGGAACGCTGAATACAAGATATTTTGTAGCAAAATTAAGGAAATATCACAAAATCATTAAATATTCAATTTATTCCTGACTGAAAGGACTCTTTTCAACATTATTTAAAGTTTATAAAATTTTTTCTCTATAAAAATTTTTAGCAATACGATAAGGAGATTTCAATGAATAGAGACGATTTAGTAAGTATTTGACCTAAAATATCCATTTCTTGCCAAAAAACAACAAAAAAAAATGTGCGAAAAATAAAAAAAATATCTAACTAGAATTTTTTTTATCAGTAGCAAGGTAAATACCAGTTAGAGGCCAAAGTTGTTTAATTAATAACTATCTTACAGTTGATAAGTAATTGTTTTTTGCAAAATAATAAAATTTTAATTAAAACACGCAATTAAAAATTAATTAAAGAAAAATAAATAAGGTAGGCAACCAAGAATACGCTTTTTTTAAATTGTATAAAATAAAGTTTCTAATATGATATATTACTTTATACACGTTAGAATAATTTTATAGGATAAGTGTCCCATAAATGAAGAAATATATGCATACTAAGTGTTTCAGTAAAATTCTTATACACTATAAATGTGTAACAATAGAAATAGAATATTTTGAGCTTATTAGGGTGTTTAAAGTATATAAAATTGAATAAAATTTTTTTTTTTAATATAATCTCAATCACAAACATAAAAGTCGACATATCTGTTGTTTCCAAATTTGATGCTATTGTTAATAATCTTTTTATTTCTTTTAATGTTTTAAACTTACAAAAATATTCAAGGACATTTAATAATAAAAATTTTACTAATATTAACTAAGTTATTAAATAATACTATTTAAAGCAATAATTATTGTTCGGAAGTACCCACACTCGCACGCCAAGATTTTTTTTTTGTAAATAATAAAACAAAAATGTATAGTAAATTTTCACCAATCTATAATTTTTTTATGATTTTATAATATTAATATATTTTGCTAAACTTTCGGTTGTAAAACAAATTTTGGTCAGATACACATTCTTTCGCAGGCGTTTTGCACGCAATATAGTGTCATAAACGTCATATAATTTAAAAACGTGATTACAAATATCATATGTTATTTAATAAATAAAAAATTCGACAACAGTGGTTCATCTACAGTACATATTGCTTAAATAGTAAAATAAAAAAAATATTATTTGAAAATGTAATAATTTGTTTTTAAAGTAAATTTCATTATTGTTTTTTTATTAAATGAGTTAGGGTCACAATAAATTAGGTTAGGTGACTACAAACAATTGCTAAATAGCTAAAGAAGATCAATTTTTTAACCAAAGGCCGAATATCTATTGCGCCCCAGGCGTGAACGCCTGTCCAAGACTGAATATCCACCGCGTCGAAGGCGCAAATGTCCAATCTAAAGGTGAATCAAAAGTCGAATATCTATCTAACGTTAAGACAAAAGCCGAGTATCGCCGAGAACGTCTGGCCAAAAGCCAAATATTTATTGCGCTGCAGGCGCGAACGCCTGCTCAAGGCTAAATTTTATCGCGCCGCAGGCGAGAATGTCCGGCCGAAAGATGAGTATTTATCGCGCCACAGGCGCGATCGCCTGACCAAAAGCTGAACATTTATCGCGCCGCAAACGCGAACGTCTTGCCAAAACACGAAAATCTCCCGCGCCGCAGGCGCGCACATCAGCCCGTAAGCCGAGTACCAACCGCGCCGCAGGCGCGATTGTTTGAACAAAGGCCGAATATTTATCGCGCCGCAGGCGCGAATATCTGACCTAAGGGTGAATGAATACCTATCGCGCCGCAGGCGCAAACGTTTGAGCAAAGGCTGAATATCTATCGCGCCGCAGGCGCGAACGTTTGACCAAACACCAAATATCTATCGCGCAGCAGGTGGGAACATCTGGCCCAAAGCCAGTATTCAACCAGATATTCAAGTTATACAAACAAATAAAAATTTGTATACTTCAATCATGGAGGAATAAATAAATAAGACTGGAGGGAAGAATGTTTAAAAAGTTGAGATTTCGCGCCATGCGGCAAAGTCGTAAAAGGTGTTTCAATATGGTGCCGGATTCCAGAGGCGTAGCATCAAATCTTTTTCTGGGAGCAAGATAAGTTAAAAAATAAGTTAAAAGAAAATTGCAGCTCACCATTTTAATGTTTTTAACTTACATTAACACTAACACTATTTAAAAAAACACTTCGCAAAAACGATTATAATAAAATAAAACAAAACTTTAAAAATGACGCTACTTTAATGCTTTTCTCAAGACGAAACGCCACTGACGAATAACAGAGTTCGAACATTCGTCATTCATCGGCACAGTTCGATGCGCCTGTGTGTGCGCGTTAGTCAAAAAGGTCGTAAAAGGTGCTTAAATTTCAGGCAAGAATTTTACATGGTGAACATAGGCGACCTTACTTCCAGTCTTATTTATTTATTCCTCCATGACTTCAATCTAAGGCGGCGTTTGCGCCGCCACACATCGCTTTCGGTTTTAATCGAAAGCGGCGCCAGTAGCGCAATATCGCCTTCGGTGTCAACCGATGGCGGCGCTGTTAGCGCAATATCGCCTTCTCTATCAAGCGAAGGCGGCGCCAGTAGCGCAATATCGCCTTCGGTGTCAACCGAAGGCGGGCGCCATTAGCGCCCTGGCGCTTGCGCCTTTCGCCCGGAGGGCGAAAACGCGGGCCCGCGTAAAGGGTGGCCGTAAGGCCACCGTTTTAAGCGGGCTCGTTTAACTGGTGTTATATGTAGGTCTCCAGAACTACGTATACAAAATTTATTTTTCATTTTATGGCTCTGTTCGAAATTTAATATATTGAATTTTCTATCACTCTGAACAAAAATTTTGAAAATTATCTCAGCTATTAGTAGAGATAAAGCAATAAAAATTTCAGTGGTGTTATTCGTAGGTCTCCAGAACTACGTATACATAATTTATTTTTAATTTTATGGCTCTGTTCGAAATTTAATATATCGAATTTTCTATCACTCTAAACAAAAATTTCGAAAATTATCTCAGCTATTAGTAGAGATAAAGCGATAAAAATTTCACCGGTGTTATACGTAGGTCTCCAGAACTACGTATACATAATTTGTTTTTCATTTTATGGCTCTGTTCGAAATTTAATATATTGAATTTTCTATCACTCTAAACAAAAATTCGAAAATTATCTCAGCTATTAGTAGAGATAAAGCGATAAAAATTTCACTGGTGTTATACGTAGGTCTCCAAAACTACGTATACATAATTTATTTTTCATTTTATGGCTCTGTTCGAAATTTAAAATATTGAATTTTCTATCACTCTAAACAAAAATTTCGAAAATTATCTCAGCTATTAGTAGAGATAAAGCGATAAAAATTTCACTGGTGTTATATGTAGGTCTTCAGAACTACGTATACATAATTTATTTTTTATTTTATGGCTCTGTTCGAAATTTAATATATTGAATTTTCTATCACTCTAAACAAAAATTCGAAAATTATCTCAGCTATTAGTAGAGATAAAGCGATAAAAATTTCACTGGTGTTATACGTAGGTCTCCAGAACTACGTATACATAATTTATTTTTCATTTTATGGCTCTGTTCGAAATTTAATATATTGAATTTTCTATCACTCTAAACAAAAATTTCGAAAATTATCTCAGCTATTAGTAGAGATAAAGCGATAAAAATTTCACTGGTGTTATACGTAGGTCTCCAGAACTACGTATACATAATTTATTTTTCATTTTATGGCTCTGTTCGAAATTTAATATATTGAATTTTCTATCACTCTGAACAAAAATTTTGAAAATTATCTCAGCTATTAGTAGAGATAAAGCAATAAAAATTTCACTGGTGTTATACGTAGGTCTCCAGAACTACGTATACATAGTTTATTTTTCATTTTATGGCTCTGTTCGAAATTTAATATATTGAATTTTCTATCACTCTGAACAAAAATTTCGAAAATTATCTCAGCTATTAGTAGAGATAAAGCGATAAAAATTTTACTGGTGTTATACGTTGGTCTTTAGAACTACGTATACATATATTATTTTTCATTTTATGGCTCTGTTCGAAATTTAATATATTGAATTTTCTATCACTCTAAACAAAAATTTTGAAAATTATCTCAGCTATTAGTAGAGATAAAACAATAAAAATTTTACTGGTGTTATACGTAGGTCTCCAGAACTACGTATACATAATTTATTTTTCATTTTATGGCTCTGTTCGAAATTTAATATATTGAATTTTCTATCACTCTAAACAAAAATTTCGAAAATTATCTCAGCTATTAGTAGAGATAAAGCGATAAAAATTTCACTGGTGTTCTACGTAGGTCTCCAGAACTACGTATACATAATTTATTTTTCATTTTATGGCTCTGTTCGAAATTTAATGTATTGAATTTTCTATCACTCTGAACAAAAATTTTAAAAATTATCTCAGCTATTAGTAGAGATAAAGCAATAAAAATTTTACTGGTGTTATACGTAGGTCTCCAGAACTACGTATACATAATTTATTTTTCATTTTATGGCTCTGTTCGAAATTTAATATATTGAATTTTCTATCACTCTGAACAAAAATTTTCAAAATTATCTCAGCTATTAGTAGAGATAAAGCAATAAAAATTTTACTGGTGTTATACGTAGGTCTCCAGAACTACGTATACATAATTTATTTTTCATTTTATGGCTCTGTTCGAAATTAAATATATTGAATTTTCTATCACTCTGAACAAAAATTTTCAAAATTATCTCAGCTATTAGTAGAGATAAAGCAATAAAAATTTCACTGGTGTTATACGTAGGTCTCCAGACCTAGGTATACATAATTTATTTTTTATTTTATGGCTCTGTTCGAAATTTAATATATTGAATTTTCTATCACTCTAAACAAAAATTTCGAAAATTATCTCAGCTATTAGTAGAGATAAAGCAATAAAAATTTTACTGGTGTTATATGTAGGTCTCCAGAACTACGTATACATAATTTATTTTTCATTTTATGGCTCTGTTCGAAATTTAATATATTGAATTTTCTATCACTCTGAACAAAAATTTTGAAAATTATCTCAGCTCTTAGTAGAGATAAAGCAATAAAAATTTCACTGGTGTTATACGTAGGTCTCCAGAACTACGTATACATAATTTATTTTTCATTTTATGTCTCTGTTCGAAATTTAATATATTGAATTTTCTATCACTCTAAACAAAAATTTCGAAAATTATCTCAGCTATTAGTAGAGATAAAGCGATAAAAATTTCACTGGTGTTATACGTAGGTCTCCAGAACTACGTATACATAATTTATTTTTCATTTTATGGCTCTGTTCGAAATTTAATATATTGAATTTTCTATCACTATAAACAAAAATTTGAAAATTATCTCAGCTATTAGTAGAGATAAAGCGATAAAAATTTAACTGGTGTTATACGTAGGTCTCCAGAACTACGTATACATAATTTATTTTTTATTTTATGGCTCTGTTCGAAATTTAATATATTGAATTTTCTATCACTCTAAACAAAAATTTCGAAAATTATCTCAGCTATTAGTAGAGATAAGGCGATAAAAATTTCACTGGTGTTATACGTAGGTCTCCAGAACTACGTATACATAATTTATTTTTCATTTTATGGCTCTGTTCGAAATTTAATATATTGAATTTTCTATCACTCTGAACAAAAATTTCGAAAATTATCTCAGCTATTAGTAGAGATAAAGCAATAAAAATTTCACTGGTGTTATACGTAGGTTTCCAGGACTACGTATACATAATTTATTTTTCATTTTATGGCTCTGTTCGAAATTTATTATATTGAATTTTCTATCACTCTGAACAAAAATTTTGAAAGTTATCTCAGCTATTAGTAGAGATAAAGCGGCAAAAATTTTACTGATGTTATACGTAGGTCTCCAGAACTACGTATACATAATTTATTTTTTATTTTATGGCTCTGTTCGAAATTTAATATACTGAATTTTCTATCACTCTGAACAAAAATTTCGAAAATTATCTCAGCTATTAGTAGAGATAAAGCAATCAAAAATTTACTGGTGTTATACGTAGGTCTCCAGAACTACGTATACATAATTTATTTTTCATTTTATGGCTCTGTTCGAAATTTAATATATTGAATTTTCTATCACTCTGAACAAAAATTTTGAAAATTATCTCAACTATTAGTAGAGATAAAGCAATAAAAATTTTACTGGTGTTATACGTAGGTCTCCAGAACTACGTATACATAATTTATTTTTCATTTTATGGCTCTGTTCGAAATTTAATATATTGAATTTTCTATCACTCTAAACAAAAATTTCGAAAATTATCTCAGCTATTAGTAGAGATAAAGCGATAAAAATTTCACTGGTGTTATACGTAGGTCTCCAGAACTACGTATACATAATTTATTTTTCATTTTATGGCTCTGTTCGAAATTTAATATATTGAATTTTCTATCACTCTGAACAAAAATTTTGAAAATTATCTCAGCTATTAGTAGAGATAAAGCAATAAAAATTTCACTGGTGTTATACGTAGGTCTCCAGAACTACGTATACATAATTTATTTTTCATTTTATGGCTCTGTTCGAAATTTAATATATTGAATTTTCTATCACTCTGAACAAAAATTTTCAAAATTATCTCAGCTATTAGTAGAGATAAAGCAATAAAAATTTCACTGGTGTTATACGTAGGTCTCCAGGACTACGTATACATAATTTATTTTTTATTTTATGACTCTGTTCGAAATTTAATATATTGAATTTTCTATCACTCTGAACAAAAATTTTGAAAATTATCTCAGCTATTAGTAGAGATAAAGCAATAAAAATTTCACTGGTGTTATACGTAGGTCTCCAGAACTACGTATACATAATTTATTTTTCATTTTATGTCTCTGTTCGAAATTTAATACATTGAATTTTCTATCACTCTGAACAAAAATTTTCAAAATTATCTCAGCTATTAGTAGAGATAAAGCGATAAAAATTTCACTGGTGTTATACGTAGGTCTCCAGAACTACGTATACATAATTTATTTTTCATTTTATGGCTCTGTTCGAAATTTAATATATTGAATTTTCTATCACTCTGAACAAAAATTTTCAAAATTATCTCAGCTATTAGTAGAAATAAAGCGATAAAAATTTCACCGGTGTTATACGTAGGTCTCCAAAACTACGTATACATAATTTATTTTTCATTTTATGGCTCTGTTCGAAATTTAAAATATTGAATTTTTTATCACTCTAAACAAAAATTTCGAAAATTATCTCAGCTATTAGTAGAGATAAAGCGATAAAAATTTCACTGGTGTTATACGTAGGTCTTCAGAACTACGTATACATAATTTATTTTTTATTTTATGGCTCTGTTCGAAATTTAATATATTGAATTTTCTATCACTCTAAACAAAAATTCGAAAATTATCTCAGCTATTAGCAGAGATAAAGCGATAAAAATTTCACTGGTGTTATACGTAGGTCTCCAGAACTACGTATACATAATTTATTTTTCATTTTATGGCTCTGTTCGAAATTTAATATATTGAATTTTCTATCACTCTAAACAAAAATTTCGAAAATTATCTCAGCTATTAGTAGAGATCAAGCGATAAAAATTTCACTGGTGTTATACGTAGGTCTCCAGAACTACGCATACATAATTTATTTTTCATTTTATGGCTCTGTTCGAAATTTAATATATTGAATTTTCTATCACTCTGAACAAAAATTTTGAAAATTATCTCAGCTATTGGTAGAGATAAAGCAATAAAAATTTCACTGGTGTTATACGTAGGTCTCCAGAACTACGTATACATAGTTTATTTTTCATTTTATGGCTCTGTTCGAAATTTAATATATTGAATTTTCTATCACTTTGAACAAAAATTTCGAAAATTATCTCAGCTATTAGTAGAGATAAAGCGATAAAAATTTTACTGGTGTCATACGTTGGTCTTTAGAACTACGTATACATATATTATTTTTTATTTTATGGCTCTGTTCGAAATTTAATATATTGAATTTTCTATCACTCTAAACAAAAATTTTGAAAATTATCTCAGCTATTAGTAGAGATAAAACAATAAAAATTTTACTGGTGTTATACGTAGGTCTCCAGAACTACGCATACATAATTTATTTTTCATTTTATGGCTCTGTTCGAAATTTAATATATTGAATTTTCTATCACTCTAAACAAAAATTTCGAAAATTATCTCAGCTATTAGTAGAGATAAAGCGATAAAAATTTCACTGGTGTTCTACGTAGGTCTCCAGAACTACGTATACATAATTTATTTTTCATTTTATGGCTCTGTTCGAAATTTAATATATTGAATTTTCTATCACTCTGAACAAAAATTTTAAAAATTATCTCAGCTATTAGTAGAGATAAAGCAATAAAAATTTTACTGGTGTTATATGTAGGTCTCCAGAACTACGTATACATAATTTATTTTTCATTTTATGGCTCTGTTCGAAATTCAATATATTGAATTTTCTATCACTCTGAACAAAAATTTTCAAAATTATCTCAGCTATTAGTAGAGATAAAGCAATAAAAATTTTACTGGTGTTATACGTAGGTCTCCAGAACTACATATACATAATTTATTTTTCATTTTATGGCTCTGTTCGAAATTTAATATATTGAATTTTCTATCACTCTGAACAAATTTTTCAAAATTATCTCAGCTATTAGTAGAGATAAAGCAATAAAAATTTCACTGGTGTTATACGTAGGTCTCCAGAACTACGTATACATAATTTATTTTTTATTTTATGGCTCTGTTCGGAATTTAATATATTGAATTTTCTATCACTCTAAACAACAATTTCGAAAATTATCTCAGCTATTAGTAGAGATATAGCAATAAAAATTTTACTGGTGTTATATGTAGGTCTCCAGAACTACGTATACATAATTTATTTTTCATTTTATGGCTCTGTTCGAAATTTAATATATTGAATTTTCTATCACTCTGAACAAAAATTTTGAAAATTATCTCAGCTCTTAGTAGAGATAAAGCAATAAAAATTTCACTGGTGTTATACGTAGGTCTCCAGAACTACGTATACATAATTTATTTTTCATTTTATGGCTCCGTTCGAAATTTAATATATTGAATTTTCTATCACTCTAAACAAAAATTTCGAAAATTATCTCAGCTATTAGTAGAGATAAAGCGATAAAAATTTCACTGGTGTTATACGTAGGTCTCCCCAACTACGTATACATAATTTATTTTTTATTTTATGGCTCTGTTCGAAATTTAATATATTGAATTTTCTATCACTCTAAACAAAAATTTCGAAAATTATCTCAGCTATTAGTAGAGATAAGGCGATAAAAATTTCACTGGTGTTATACGTAGGTCTCCAGAACTACGTATACATAATTTATTTTTCATTTTATGGCTTTGTTCGAAATTTAATATATTGAATTTTCTATCACTCTGAACAAAAATTTTGAAAATTATCTCAGCTATTAGTAGAGATAAAGCAATAAAAATTTCACTGGTGTTATACGTAGGTCTCCAGAACTACGTATACATAATTTATTTTTCATTTTATGGCTCTGTTCGAAATTTAATATATTGAATTTTCTATCACTCTGAACAAAAATTTCGAAAATTGTCTCAGCTATTAGTAGAGATAAAGCAATAAAAATTTTACTGGTTTTATACGTAGGTCTCCAGGACTACGTCTACATAATTTATTTTTCATTTTATGGCTCTGTTCGAAATTTATTATATTGAATTTTCTATCACTCTGAACAAAAATTTTGAAAGTTATCTCAGCTATTAGTAGAGATAAAGCGGTAAAAATTTTACTGATGTTATACGTAGGTCTCCAGACCTACGTATACATAATTTATTTTTCATTTTATGGCTCTGTTCGAAATTTAATATACTGAATTTTCTATCACTCTGAACAAAAATTTCGAAAATTATCTCAGCTATTAGTAGAGATAAAGCAATCAAAAATTTACTGGTGTTATACGTAGGTCTCCAGAACTACGTATACATAATTTACTTTTTATTTTATGGCTCTGTTCGAAATTTAATATATTGAATTTTCTATCACTCTGAACAAAAATTTTGAAAATTATCTCAACTATTAGTAGAGATAAAGCAATAAAAATTTTACTGGTGTTAAACGTAGGTCTCCAGAACTACGTATACATAATTTATTTTTCATTTTATGGCTCTGTTCGAAATTTAATATATTGAATTTTCTATCACTCTAAAAAAAATTTCGAAAATTATCTCAGCTATTAGTAGAGATAAAGCGATAAAAATTTCACTGGTGTTATACGTAGGTCTCCAGAACTACGTATACATAATTTATTTTTCATTTTATGGCTCTGTTCGAAATTTAATATATTGAATTTTCTATCACTCTGAACAAAAATTTTGAAAATTATCTCAACTATTAGTAGAGATAAAGCAATAAAAATTTCACTGGTGTTATACGTAGGTCTCCAGAACTACGTATACATAATTTATTTTTCATTTTATGGCTCTGTTCGAAATTTAATATATTGAATTTTCTATCACTCTGAACAAAAATTTTCAAAATTATCTCAGCTATTAGTAGAGATAAAGCAATAAAAATTTCACTGGTGTTATACGTAGGTCTCCAGAACTACGTATACATAATTTATTTTTCATTTTATGGCTCTGTTCGTAATTTAATATATTGAATTTTCTATCACTCTGAACAAAAATTTTGAAAATTATCTCAGCTATTAGTAGAGATAAAGCAATAAAAATTTTACTGGTGTTATACGTAGGTCTCCAGAACTACGTATACATAATTTATTTTTCATTTTATGTCTCTGTTCGAAATTTAATACATTGAATTTTCTATCACTCTGAACAAAAATTTTCAAAATTATCTCAGCTATTAGTAGAGATAAAGCAATAAAAATTTTACTGGTGTTATACGTAGGTCTCCAGAACTACGTATACATAATTTATTTTTCATTTTATGGCTCTGTTCGAAATTTAATATATTGAATTTTCTATCACTCTGAACAAAAATTTTGAAAATTATCTCAGCTATTAGTAGAGATAAAGCAATAAAAATTTCACTGGTGTTATACGTAGGTCTCCAGAACTACATATACATAATTTATTTTTCATTTTATGGCTCTGTTCGAAATTTAATATATTGAATTTTCTATCACTCTGAACATAAATTTTCAAAATTATCTCAGCTATTAGTAGAGATAAAGCAATAAAAATTTCACTGGTGTTATACGTAGGTCTCCAGAACTACGTATACATAATTTATTTTTCATTTTATGGCTCTGTTCGAAATTTAATATATTGAATTTTCTATCACTCTGAACAAAAATTTTCAAAATTATCTCAGCTATTAGTAGAGATAAAGCAATAAAAATTTTACTGGTGTTATACGTAGGTCTCCAGAACTACGTATACATAATTTATTTTTCATTTTATGGCTCTGTTCGAAATTTAATATATTGAATTTTCTATCACTCTGAACAAAAATTTTGAAAATTATCTCAGCTATTAGTAGAGATAAAGCAATAAAAATTTCACTGGTGTTATACGTAGGTCTCCAGAACTACATATACATAATTTATTTTTCATTTTATGGCTCTGTTCGAAATTTAATATATTGAATTTTCTATCACTCTGAACAAAAATTTTGAAAATTATCTCAACTATTAGTAGAGATAAAGCAATAAAAATTTTACTGGTGTTAAACGTAGGTCTCCAGAACTACGTATACATAATTTATTTTTCATTTTATGGCTCTGTTCGAAATTTAATATATTGAATTTTCTATCACTCTAAACAAAAATTTCGAAAATTATCTCAGCTATTAGTAGAGATAAAGCGATAAAAATTTCACTGGTGTTATACGTAGGTCTCCAGAACTACGTATACATAATTTATTTTTCATTTTATGGCTCTGTTCGAAATTTAATATATTGAATTTTCTATCACTCTGAACAAAAATTTTGAAAATTATCTCAGCTATTAGTAGAGATAAAGCAATAAAAATTTCACTGGTGTTATACGTAGGTCTCCAGAACTACGTATACATAATTTATTTTTCATTTTATGGCTCTGTTCGAAATTTAATATATTGAATTTTCTATCACTCTGAACAAAAATTTTCAAAATTATCTCAGCTATTAGTAGAGATAAAGCAATAAAAATTTCACTGGTGTTATACGTAGGTCTCCAGAACTACGTATACATAATTTATTTTTCATTTTATGGCTCTGTTCGTAATTTAATATATTGAATTTTGTATCACTCTGAACAAAAATTTTGAAAATTATCTCAGCTATTAGTAGAGATAAAGCAATAAAAATTTTACTGGTGTTATACGTAGGTCTCCAGAACTACGTATACATAATTTATTTTTCATTTTATGTCTCTGTTCGAAATTTAATACATTGAATTTTCTATCACTCTGAACAAAAATTTTCAAAATTATCTCAGCTATTAGTAGAGATAAAGCAATAAAAATTTTACTGGTGTTATACGTAGGTCCCCAGAACTACGTATACATAATTTATTTTTCATTTTATGGCTCTGTTCGAAATTTAATATATTGAATTTTCTATCACTCTGAACAAAAATTTTGAAAATTATCTCAGCTATTAGTAGAGATAAAGCAATAAAAATTTCACTGGTGTTATACGTAGGTCTCCAGAACTACATATACATAATTTATTTTTCATTTTACGGCTCTGTTCGAAATTTAATATATTGAATTTTCTATCACTCTGAACATAAATTTTCAAAATTATCTCAGCTATTAGTAGAGATAAAGCAATAAAAATTTCACTGGTGTTATACGTAGGTCTCCAGAACTACGTATACATAATTTATTTTTTATTTTATGGCTCTGTTCGGAATTTAATATATTGAATTTTCTATCACTCTAAACAAAAATTTCGAAAATTATCTCAGCTATTAGTAGAGATAAAGCAATAAAAATTTTACTGGTGTTATATGTAGGTCTCCAGAACTACGTATACATAATTTATTTTTCATTTTATGGCTCTGTTCGAAATTTAATATATTGAATTTTCTATCACTCTGAACAAAAATTTTGAAAATTATCTCAGCTCTTAGTAGAGATAAAGCAATAAAAATTTCACTGGTGTTATACGTAGGTCTCCAGAACTACGTATACATAATTTATTTTTCATTTTATGGCTCTGTTCGAAATTTAATATATTGAATTTTCTATCACTCTAAACAAAAATTTCGAAATTTATCTCAGCTATTAGTAGAGATAAAGCAATAAAAATTTTACTGGTTTTATACGTAGGTCTCCAGGACTACGTCTACATAATTTATTTTTCATTTTATGGCTCTGTTCGAAATTTATTATATTGAATTTTCTATCACTCTGAACAAAAATTTTGAAAGTTATCTCAGCTATTAGTAGAGATAAAGCGGTAAAAATTTTACTGATGTTATACGTAGGTCTCCAGAACTACGTATACATAATTTATTTTTCATTTTATGGCTCTGTTCGAAATTTAATATACTGAATTTTCTATCACTCTGAACAAAAATTTCGAAAATTATCTCAGCTATTAGTAGAGATAAAGCAATCAAAAATTTACTGGTGTTATACGTAGGTCTCCAGAACTACGTATACATAATTTATTTTTTATTTTATGGCTCTGTTCGAAATTTAATATATTGAATTTTCTATCACTCTGAACAAAAATTTTGAAAATTATCTCAACTATTAGTAGAGATAAAGCAATAAAAATTTTACTGGTGTTAAACGTAGGTCTCCAGAACTACGTATACATCATTTATTTTTCATTTTATGGCTCTGTTCGAAATTTAATATATTGAATTTTCTATCACTCTAAACAAAAATTTCGAAAATTATCTCAGCTATTAGTAGAGATAAAGCGATAAAAATTTCACTGGTGTTATACGTAGGTCTCCCCAACTACGTATACATAATTTATTTTTTATTTTATGGCTCTGTTCGAAATTTAATATATTGAATTTTCTATCACTCTAAACAAAAATTTTGAAAATTATCTCAGCTATTAGTAGAGATAAGGCGATAAAAATTTCACTGGTGTTATACGTAGGTCTCCAGAACTACGTATACATAATTTACTTTTCATTTTATGGCTTTGTTCGAAATTTAATATATTGAATTTTCTATCACTCTGAACAAAAATTTTGAAAATTATCTCAGCTATTAGTAGAGATAAAGCAATAAAAATTTCACTGGTGTTATACGTAGGTCTCCAGAACTACGTATACATAATTTATTTTTCATTTTATGGCTCTGTTCGAAATTTAATATATTGAATTTTCTATCACTCTGAACAAAAATTTCGAAAATTGTCTCAGCTATTAGTAGAGATAAAGCAATAAAAATTTTACTGGTTTTATACGTAGGTCTCCAGGACTACGTCTACATAATTTATTTTTCATTTTATGGCTCTGTTCGAAATTTATTATATTGAATTTTCTATCACTCTGAACAAAAATTTTGAAAGTTATCTCAGCTATTAGTAGAGATAAAGCGGTAAAAATTTTACTGATGTTATACGTAGGTCTCCAGACCTACGTATACATAATTTATTTTTCATTTTATGGCTCTGTTCGAAATTTAATATACTGAATTTTCTATCACTCTGAACAAAAATTTCGAAAATTATCTCAGCTATTAGTAGAGATAAAGCAATCAAAAATTTACTGGTGTTATACGTAGGTCTCCAGAACTACGTATACATAATTTACTTTTTATTTTATGGCTCTGTTCGAAATTTAATATATTGAATTTTCTATCACTCTGAACAAAAATTTTGAAAATTATCTCAACTATTAGTAGAGATAAAGCAATAAAAATTTTACTGGTGTTAAACGTAGGTCTCCAGAACTACGTATACATAATTTATTTTTCATTTTATGGCTCTGTTCGAAATTTAATATATTGAATTTTCTATCACTCTAAACAAAAATTTCGAAAATTATCTCAGCTATTAGTAGAGATAAAGCGATAAAAATTTCACTGGTGTTATACGTAGGTCTCCAGAACTACGTATACATAATTTATTTTTCATTTTATGGCTCTGTTCGAAATTTAATATATTGAATTTTCTATCACTCTGAACAAAAATTTTGAAAATTATCTCAACTATTAGTAGAGATAAAGCAATAAAAATTTCACTGGTGTTATACGTAGGTCTCCAGAACTACGTATACATAATTTATTTTTCATTTTATGGCTCTGTTCGAAATTTAATATATTGAATTTTCTATCACTCTGAACAAAAATTTTCAAAATTATCTCAGCTATTAGTAGAGATAAAGCAATAAAAATTTCACTGGTGTTATACGTAGGTCTCCAGAACTACGTATACATAATTTATTTTTCATTTTATGGCTCTGTTCGTAATTTAATATATTGAATTTTCTATCACTCTGAACAAAAATTTTGAAAATTATCTCAGCTATTAGTAGAGATAAAGCAATAAAAATTTTACTGGTGTTATACGTAGGTCTCCAGAACTACGTATACATAATTTATTTTTCATTTTATGTCTCTGTTCGAAATTTAATACATTGAATTTTCTATCACTCTGAACAAAAATTTTCAAAATTATCTCAGCTATTAGTAGAGATAAAGCAATAAAAATTTTACTGGTGTTATACGTAGGTCTCCAGAACTACGTATACATAATTTATTTTTCATTTTATGGCTCTGTTCGAAATTTAATATATTGAATTTTCTATCACTCTGAACAAAAATTTTGAAAATTATCTCAGCTATTAGTAGAGATAAAGCAATAAAAATTTCACTGGTGTTATACGTAGGTCTCCAGAACTACATATACATAATTTATTTTTCATTTTATGGCTCTGTTCGAAATTTAATATATTGAATTTTCTATCACTCTGAACATAAATTTTCAAAATTATCTCAGCTATTAGTAGAGATAAAGCAATAAAAATTTCACTGGTGTTATACGTAGGTCTCCAGAACTACGCATACATAATTTATTTTTCATTTTATGGCTCTGTTCGAAATTTAATATATTGAATTTTCTATCACTCTGAACAAAAATTTTGAAAATTATCTCAGCTATTAGTAGAGATAAAGCAATAAAAATTTCACTGGTGTTATACGTAGGTCTCCAGAACTACATATACATAATTTATTTTTCATTTTATGGCTCTGTTCGAAATTTAATATATTGAATTTTCTATCACTCTGAACAAAAATTTTGAAAATTATCTCAACTATTAGTAGAGATAAAGCAATAAAAATTTTACTGGTGTTAAACGTAGGTCTCCAGAACTACGTATACATAATTTATTTTTCATTTTATGGCTCTGTTCGAAATTTAATATATTGAATTTTCTATCACTCTAAACAAAAATTTCGAAAATTATCTCAGCTATTAGTAGAGATAAAGCAATAAAAATTTCACTGGTGTTATACGTAGGTCTCCAGAACTACGTATACATAATTTATTTTTCATTTTATGGCTCTGTTCGAAATTTAATATATTGAATTTTCTATCACTCTGAACAAAAATTTTGAAAATTATCTCAGCTATTAGTAGAGATAAAGCAATAAAAATTTCACTGGTGTTATACGTAGGTCTCCAGAACTACGTATACATAATTTATTTTTCATTTTATGGCTCTGTTCGAAATTTAATATATTGAATTTTCTATCACTCTGAACAAAAATTTTCAAAATTATCTCAGCTATTAGTAGAGATAAAGCAATAAAAATTTTACTGGTGTTATACGTAGGTCCCCAGAACTACGTATACATAATTTATTTTTCATTTTATGGCTCTGTTCGAAATTTAATATATTGAATTTTCTATCACTCTGAACAAAAATTTTGAAAATTATCTCAGCTATTAGTAGAGATAAAGCAATAAAAATTTCACTGGTGTTATACGTAGGTCTCCAGAACTACATATACATAATTTATTTTTCATTTTACGGCTCTGTTCGAAATTTAATATATTGAATTTTCTATCACTCTGAACATAAATTTTCAAAATTATCTCAGCTATTAGTAGAGATAAAGCAATAAAAATTTCACTGGTGTTATACGTAGGTCTCCAGAACTACGTATACATAATTTATTTTTTATTTTATGGCTCTGTTCGGAATTTAATATATTGAATTTTCTATCACTCTAAACAAAAATTTCGAAAATTATCTCAGCTATTAGTAGAGATAAAGCAATAAAAATTTTACTGGTGTTATATGTAGGTCTCCAGAACTACGTATACATAATTTATTTTTCATTTTATGGCTCTGTTCGAAATTTAATATATTGAATTTTCTATCACTCTGAACAAAAATTTTGAAAATTATCTCAGCTCTTAGTAGAGATAAAGCAATAAAAATTTCACTGGTGTTATACGTAGGTCTCCAGAACTACGTATACATAATTTATTTTTCATTTTATGGCTCTGTTCGAAATTTAATATATTGAATTTTCTATCACTCTAAACAAAAATTTCGAAATTTATCTCAGCTATTAGTAGAGATAAAGCAATAAAAATTTTACTGGTTTTATACGTAGGTCTCCAGGACTACGTCTACATAATTTATTTTTCATTTTATGGCTCTGTTCGAAATTTATTATATTGAATTTTCTATCACTCTGAACAAAAATTTTGAAAGTTATCTCAGCTATTAGTAGAGATAAAGCGGTAAAAATTTTACTGATGTTATACGTAGGTCTCCAGAACTACGTATACATAATTTATTTTTCATTTTATGGCTCTGTTCGAAATTTAATATACTGAATTTTCTATCACTCTGAACAAAAATTTCGAAAATTATCTCAGCTATTAGTAGAGATAAAGCAATCAAAAATTTACTGGTGTTATACGTAGGTCTCCAGAACTACGTATACATAATTTATTTTTTATTTTATGGCTCTGTTCGAAATTTAATATATTGAATTTTCTATCACTCTGAACAAAAATTTTGAAAATTATCTCAACTATTAGTAGAGATAAAGCAATAAAAATTTTACTGGTGTTAAACGTAGGTCTCCAGAACTACGTATACATCATTTATTTTTCATTTTATGGCTCTGTTCGAAATTTAATATATTGAATTTTCTATCACTCTAAACAAAAATTTCGAAAATTATCTCAGCTATTAGTAGAGATAAAGCGATAAAAATTTCACTGGTGTTATACGTAGGTCTCCCCAACTACGTATACATAATTTATTTTTTATTTTATGGCTCTGTTCGAAATTTAATATATTGAATTTTCTATCACTCTAAACAAAAATTTTGAAAATTATCTCAGCTATTAGTAGAGATAAGGCGATAAAAATTTCACTGGTGTTATACGTAGGTCTCCAGAACTACGTATACATAATTTATTTTTCATTTTATGGCTTTGTTCGAAATTTAATATATTGAATTTTCTATCACTCTGAACAAAAATTTTGAAAATTATCTCAGCTATTAGTAGAGATAAAGCAATAAAAATTTCACTGGTGTTATACGTAGGTCTCCAGAACTACGTATACATAATTTATTTTTCATTTTATGGCTCTGTTCGAAATTTAATATATTGAATTTTCTATCACTCTGAACAAAAATTTCGAAAATTGTCTCAGCTATTAGTAGAGATAAAGCAATAAAAATTTTACTGGTTTTATACGTAGGTCTCCAGGACTACGTCTACATAATTTATTTTTCATTTTATGGCTCTGTTCGAAATTTATTATATTGAATTTTCTATCACTCTGAACAAAAATTTTGAAAGTTATCTCAGCTATTAGTAGAGATAAAGCGGTAAAAATTTTACTGATGTTATACGTAGGTCTCCAGACCTACGTATACATAATTTATTTTTCATTTTATGGCTCTGTTCGAAATTTAATATACTGAATTTTCTATCACTCTGAACAAAAATTTCGAAAATTATCTCAGCTATTAGTAGAGATAAAGCAATCAAAAATTTACTGGTGTTATACGTAGGTCTCCAGAACTACGTATACATAATTTACTTTTTATTTTATGGCTCTGTTCGAAATTTAATATATTGAATTTTCTATCACTCTGAACAAAAATTTTGAAAATTATCTCAACTATTAGTAGAGATAAAGCAATAAAAATTTTACTGGTGTTAAACGTAGGTCTCCAGAACTACGTATACATAATTTATTTTTCATTTTATGGCTCTGTTCGAAATTTAATATATTGAATTTTCTATCACTCTAAACAAAAATTTCGAAAATTATCTCAGCTATTAGTAGAGATAAAGCGATAAAAATTTCACTGGTGTTATACGTAGGTCTCCAGAACTACGTATACATAATTTATTTTTCATTTTATGGCTCTGTTCGAAATTTAATATATTGAATTTTCTATCACTCTGAACAAAAATTTTGAAAATTATCTCAACTATTAGTAGAGATAAAGCAATAAAAATTTCACTGGTGTTATACGTAGGTCTCCAGAACTACGTATACATAATTTATTTTTCATTTTATGGCTCTGTTCGAAATTTAATATATTGAATTTTCTATCACTCTGAACAAAAATTTTCAAAATTATCTCAGCTATTAGTAGAGATAAAGCAATAAAAATTTCACTGGTGTTATACGTAGGTCTCCAGAACTACGTATACATAATTTATTTTTCATTTTATGGCTCTGTTCGTAATTTAATATATTGAATTTTCTATCACTCTGAACAAAAATTTTGAAAATTATCTCAGCTATTAGTAGAGATAAAGCAATAAAAATTTTACTGGTGTTATACGTAGGTCTCCAGAACTACGTATACATAATTTATTTTTCATTTTATGTCTCTGTTCGAAATTTAATACATTGAATTTTCTATCACTCTGAACAAAAATTTTCAAAATTATCTCAGCTATTAGTAGAGATAAAGCAATAAAAATTTTACTGGTGTTATACGTAGGTCTCCAGAACTACGTATACATAATTTATTTTTCATTTTATGGCTCTGTTCGAAATTTAATATATTGAATTTTCTATCACTCTGAACAAAAATTTTGAAAATTATCTCAGCTATTAGTAGAGATAAAGCAATAAAAATTTCACTGGTGTTATACGTAGGTCTCCAGAACTACATATACATAATTTATTTTTCATTTTATGGCTCTGTTCGAAATTTAATATATTGAATTTTCTATCACTCTGAACATAAATTTTCAAAATTATCTCAGCTATTAGTAGAGATAAAGCAATAAAAATTTCACTGGTGTTATACGTAGGTCTCCAGAACTACGTATACATAATTTATTTTTCATTTTATGGCTCTGTTCGAAATTTAATATATTGAATTTTCTATCACTCTGAACAAAAATTTTGAAAATTATCTCAGCTATTAGTAGAGATAAAGCAATAAAAATTTCACTGGTGTTATACGTAGGTCTCCAGAACTACATATACATAATTTATTTTTCATTTTATGGCTCTGTTCGAAATTTAATATATTGAATTTTCTATCACTCTGAACAAAAATTTTGAAAATTATCTCAACTATTAGTAGAGATAAAGCAATAAAAATTTTACTGGTGTTAAACGTAGGTCTCCAGAACTACGTATACATAATTTATTTTTCATTTTATGGCTCTGTTCGAAATTTAATATATTGAATTTTCTATCACTCTAAACAAAAATTTCGAAAATTATCTCAGCTATTAGTAGAGATAAAGCAATAAAAATTTCACTGGTGTTATACGTAGGTCTCCAGAACTACGTATACATAATTTATTTTTCATTTTATGGCTCTGTTCGAAATTTAATATATTGAATTTTCTATCACTCTGAACAAAAATTTTGAAAATTATCTCAGCTATTAGTAGAGATAAAGCAATAAAAATTTCACTGGTGTTATACGTAGGTCTCCAGAACTACGTATACATAATTTATTTTTCATTTTATGGCTCTGTTCGAAATTTAATATATTGAATTTTCTATCACTCTGAACAAAAATTTTCAAAATTATCTCAGCTATTAGTAGAGATAAAGCAATAAAAATTTCACTGGTGTTATACGTAGGTCTCCAGAACTACGTATACATAATTTATTTTTCATTTTATGGCTCTGTTCGTAATTTAATATATTGAATTTTGTATCACTCTGAACAAAAATTTTGAAAATTATCTCAGCTATTAGTAGAGATAAAGCAATAAAAATTTTACTGGTGTTATACGTAGGTCTCCAGAACTACGTATACATAATTTATTTTTCATTTTATGTCTCTGTTCGAAATTTAATACATTGAATTTTCTATCACTCTGAACAAAAATTTTCAAAATTATCTCAGCTATTAGTAGAGATAAAGCAATAAAAATTTTACTGGTGTTATACGTAGGTCCCCAGAACTACGTATACATAATTTATTTTTCATTTTATGGCTCTGTTCGAAATTTAATATATTGAATTTTCTATCACTCTGAACAAAAATTTTGAAAATTATCTCAGCTATTAGTAGAGATAAAGCAATAAAAATTTCACTGGTGTTATACGTAGGTCTCCAGAACTACATATACATAATTTATTTTTCATTTTATGGCTCTGTTCGAAATTTAATATATTGAATTTTCTATCACTCTGAACATAAATTTTCAAAATTATCTCAGCTATTAGTAGAGATAAAGCAATAAAAATTTCACTGGTGTTATACGTAGGTCTCCAGAACTACGTATACATAATTTATTTTTTATTTTATGGCTCTGTTCGGAATTTAATATATTGAATTTTCTATCACTCTAAACAAAAATTTCGAAAATTATCTCAGCTATTAGTAGAGATAAAGCAATAAAAATTTTACTGGTGTTATATGTAGGTCTCCAGAACTACGTATACATAATTTATTTTTCATTTTATGGCTCTGTTCGAAATTTAATATATTGAATTTTCTATCACTCTGAACAAAAATTTTGAAAATTATCTCAGCTCTTAGTAGAGATAAAGCAATAAAAATTTCACTGGTGTTATACGTAGGTCTCCAGAACTACGTATACATAATTTATTTTTCATTTTATGGCTCTGTTCGAAATTTAATATATTGAATTTTCTATCACTCTAAACAAAAATTTCGAAATTTATCTCAGCTATTAGTAGAGATAAAGCGATAAAAATTTCACTGGTGTTATACGTAGGTCTCCCCAACTACGTATACATAATTTATTTTTTATTTTATGGCTCTGTTCGAAATTTAATATATTGAATTTTCTATCACTCTAAACAAAAATTTCGAAAATTATCTCAGCTATTAGTAGAGATAAGGCGATAAAAATTTCACTGGTGTTATACGTAGGTCTCCAGAACTACGTATACATAATTTATTTTTCATTTTATGGCTCTGTTCGAAATTTAATATATTGAATTTTCTATCACTCTAAACAAAAATTTCGAAAATTATCTCAGCTATTAGTAGAGATAAAGCGATAAAAATTTTACTGGTGTTATACGTAGGTCTCCCCAACTACGTATACATAATTTATTTTTTATTTTATGGCTTTGTTCGAAATTTAATATATTGAATTTTCTATCACTCTGAACAAAAATTTTGAAAATTATCTCAGCTATTAGTAGAGATAAAGCAATAAAAATTTCACTGGTGTTATACGTAGGTCTCCAGAACTACGTATACATAATTTATTTTTCATTTTATGGCTTTGTTCGAAATTTAATATATTGAATTTTCTATCACTCTGAACAAAAATTTTGAAAATTATCTCAGCTATTAGTAGAGATAAAGCAATAAAAATTTCACTGGTGTTAATCGTAGGTCTCCAGAACTACGTATACCTAATTTATTTTTCATTTTATGGCTCTGTTCGAAATTTAATATATTGAATTTTCTATCACTCTGAACAAAAATTTCGAAAATTATCTCAGCTATTAGTAGAGATAAAGCAATAAAAATTTTACTGGTTTTATACGTAGGTCTCCAGGACTACGTCTACATAATTTATTTTTCATTTTATGGCTCTGTTCGAAATTTATTATATTGAATTTTCTATCACTCTGAACAAAAATTTTGAAAGTTATCTCAGCTATTAGTAGAGATAAAGCGGTAAAAATTTTACTGATGTTATACGTAGGTCTCCAGAACTACGTATACATAATTTATTTTTCATTTTATGGCTCTGTTCGAAATTTAATATACTGAATTTTCTATCACTCTGAACAAAAATTTCGAAAATTATCTCAGCTATTAGTAGAGATAAAGCAATCAAAAATTTACTGGTGTTATACGTAGGTCTCCAGAACTACGTATACATAATTTATTTTTTATTTTATGGCTCTGTTCGAAATTTAATATATTGAATTTTCTATCACTCTGAACAAAAATTTTGAAAATTATCTCAACTATTAGTAGAGATAAAGCAATAAAAATTTTACTGGTGTTAAACGTAGGTCTCCAGAACTACGTATACATCATTTATTTTTCATTTTATGGCTCTGTTCGAAATTTAATATATTGAATTTTCTATCACTCTAAACAAAAATTTCGAAAATTATCTCAGCTATTAGTAGAGATAAAGCGATAAAAATTTCACTGGTGTTATACGTAGGTCTCCAGAACTACGTATACATAATTTATTTTTCATTTTATGGCTCTGTTCGAAATTTAATATATTGAATTTTCTATCACTCTGAACAAAAATTTTGAAAATTATCTCAGCTATTAGTAGAGATAAAGCAATAAAAATTTCACTGGTGTTATACGTAGGTCTCCAGAACTACGTATACATAATTTATTTTTCATTTTATGGCTCTGTTCGAAATTTAATATATTGAATTTTCTATCATTCTGAACAAAAATTTTCAAAATTATCTCAGCTATTAGTAGAGATAAAGCAATAAAAATTTCACTGGTGTTATACGTAGGTCTCCAGAACTACGTATACATAATTTATTTTTCATTTTATGGCTCTGTTCGTAATTTAATATATTGAATTTTCTATCACTCTGAACAAAAATTTTGAAAATTATCTCAGCTATTAGTAGAGATAAAGCAATAAAAATTTTACTGGTGATATACGTAGGTCTCCAGAACTACGTATACATAATTTATTTTTCATTTTAAGTCTCTGTTCGAAATTTAATACATTGAATTTTCTATCACTCTGAACAAAAATTTTCAAAATTATCTCAGCTATTAGTAGAGATAAAGCAATAAAAATTTTACTAGTGTTATACTCGTACGTAGGTTTCCAGAACTACGTATACATAATTTATTTTTCATTTTATGGCTCTGTTCGTAATTTAATATATTGAATTTTCTATCACTCTGAACAAAAATTTTGAAAATTATCTCAGCTATTAGTAGAGATAAAGCAATAAAAATTTTACTGGTGATATACGTAGGTCTCCAGAACTACGTATACATAATTTATTTTTCATTTTATGGCTCTGTTCGTAATTTAATATATTGAATTTTCTATCACTCTGAACAAAAATTTTGAAAATTATCTCAGGTATTAGTAGAGATAAAGCAATAAAAATTTTACTGGTGATATACGTAGGTCTCCAGAACTACGTATACATAATTTATTTTTCATTTTAAGTCTCTGTTCGAAATTTAATACATTGAATTTTCTATCACTCTGAACAAAAATTTTCAAAATTATCTCAGCTATTAGTAGAGATAAAGCAATAAAAATTTCACTGGTGTTAATCGTAGGTCTCCAGAACTACGTATACCTAATTTATTTTTCATTTTATGGCTCTGTTCGAAATTTAATATATTGAATTTTCTATCACTCTGAACAAAAATTTCGAAAATTATCTCAGCTATTAGTAGAGATAAAGCAATAAAAATTTTACTGGTTTTATACGTAGGTCTCCAGGACTACGTCTACATAATTTATTTTTCATTTTATGGCTCTGTTCGAAATTTATTATATTGAATTTTCTATCACTCTGAACAAAAATTTTGAAAGTTATCTCAGCTATTAGTAGAGATAAAGCGGTAAAAATTTTACTGATGTTATACGTAGGTCTCCAGAACTACGTATACATAATTTATTTTTCATTTTATGGCTCTGTTCGAAATTTAATATACTGAATTTTCTATCACTCTGAACAAAAATTTCGAAAATTATCTCAGCTATTAGTAGAGATAAAGCAATCAAAAATTTACTGGTGTTATACGTAGGTCTCCAGAACTACGTATACATAATTTATTTTTTATTTTATGGCTCTGTTCGAAATTTAATATATTGAATTTTCTATCACTCTGAACAAAAATTTTGAAAATTATCTCAACTATTAGTAGAGATAAAGCAATAAAAATTTTACTGGTGTTAAACGTAGGTCTCCAGAACTACGTATACATCATTTATTTTTCATTTTATGGCTCTGTTCGAAATTTAATATATTGAATTTTCTATCACTCTAAACAAAAATTTCGAAAATTATCTCAGCTATTAGTAGAGATAAAGCGATAAAAATTTCACTGGTGTTATACGTAGGTCTCCAGAACTACGTATACATAATTTATTTTTCATTTTATGGCTCTGTTCGAAATTTAATATATTGAATTTTCTATCACTCTGAACAAAAATTTTGAAAATTATCTCAGCTATTAGTAGAGATAAAGCAATAAAAATTTCACTGGTGTTATACGTAGGTCTCCAGAACTACGTATACATAATTTATTTTTCATTTTATGGCTCTGTTCGAAATTTAATATATTGAATTTTCTATCACTCTGAACAAAAATTTTCAAAATTATCTCAGCTATTAGTAGAGATAAAGCAATAAAAATTTCACTGGTGTTATACGTAGGTCTCCAGAACTACGTATACATAATTTATTTTTCATTTTATGGCTCTGTTCGTAATTTAATATATTGAATTTTCTATCACTCTGAACAAAAATTTTGAAAATTATCTCAGCTATTAGTAGAGATAAAGCAATAAAAATTTTACTGGTGATATACGTAGGTCTCCAGAACTACGTATACATAATTTATTTTTCATTTTAAGTCTCTGTTCGAAATTTAATACATTGAATTTTCTATCACTCTGAACAAAAATTTTCAAAATTATCTCAGCTATTAGTAGAGATAAAGCAATAAAAATTTTACTAGTGTTATACTCGTACGTAGGTTTCCAGAACTACGTATACATAATTTATTTTTCATTTTATGGCTCTGTTCGAAATTAAATATATTGAATTTTCTATCACTCTGAACAAAAATTTTCAAAATTATCTCAGCTATTAGTAGAGATAAAGCAATAAAAATTTCACTGGTGTTATACGTAGGTCTCCAGAACTACGTATACATAATTTATTTTTTATTTTATTGCTCTGTTCGAAATTTAATATATTGAATTTTCTATCACTCTGAACAAAAATTTTGAAAATTATCTCAGCTATTAGTAGAGATAAAGCAATAAAAATTTTACTAGTGTTATACTCGTACGTAGGTTTCCAGAACTAGGTATACATAATTTATTTTTCATTTTATGGCTCTGTTCGAAATTAAATATATTGAATTTTCTATCACTCTGAACAAAAATTTTCAAAATTATCTCAGCTATTAGTAGAGATAAAGCAATAAAAATTTCACTGGTGTTATACGTAGGTCTCCAGAACTACGTATACATAATTTATTTTTCATTTTATGGCTCTGTTCGTAATTTAATATATTGAATTTTCTATCACTCTGAACAAAAATTTTGAAAATTATCTCAGCTATTAGTAGAGATAAAGCAATAAAAATTTTACTGGTGATATACGTAGGTCTCCAGAACTACGTATACATAATTTATTTTTCATTTTAAGTCTCTGTTCGAAATTTAATACATTGAATTTTCTATCACTCTGAACAAAAATTTTCAAAATTATCTCAGCTATTAGTAGAGATAAAGCAATAAAAATTTTACTAGTGTTATACTCGTACGTAGGTTTCCAGAACTACGTATACATAATTTATTTTTCATTTTATGGCTCTGTTCGAAATTTATTATATTGAATTTTCTATCACTCTGAACAAAAATTTTGAAAGTTATCTCAGCTATTAGTAGAGATAAAGCGGTAAAAATTTTACTGATGTTATACGTAGGTCTCCAGAACTACGTATACATAATTTATTTTTCATTTTATGGCTCTGTTCGAAATTTAATATACTGAATTTTCTATCACTCTGAACAAAAATTTCGAAAATTATCTCAGCTATTAGTAGAGATAAAGCAATCAAAAATTTACTGGTGTTATACGTAGGTCTCCAGAACTACGTATACATAATTTATTTTTTATTTTATGGCTCTGTTCGAAATTTAATATATTGAATTTTCTATCACTCTGAACAAAAATTTTGAAAATTATCTCAACTATTAGTAGAGATAAAGCAATAAAAATTTTACTGGTGTTAAACGTAGGTCTCCAGAACTACGTATACATCATTTATTTTTCATTTTATGGCTCTGTTCGAAATTTAATATATTGAATTTTCTATCACTCTAAACAAAAATTTCGAAAATTATCTCAGCTATTAGTAGAGATAAAGCGATAAAAATTTCACTGGTGTTATACGTAGGTCTCCAGAACTACGTATACATAATTTATTTTTCATTTTATGGCTCTGTTCGAAATTTAATATATTGAATTTTCTATCACTCTGAACAAAAATTTTGAAAATTATCTCAGCTATTAGTAGAGATAAAGCAATAAAAATTTCACTGGTGTTATACGTAGGTCTCCAGAACTACGTATACATAATTTATTTTTCATTTTATGGCTCTGTTCGAAATTTAATATATTGAATTTTCTATCACTCTGAACAAAAATTTTCAAAATTATCTCAGCTATTAGTAGAGATAAAGCAATAAAAATTTCACTGGTGTTATACGTAGGTCTCCAGAACTACGTATACATAATTTATTTTTCATTTTATGGCTCTGTTCGTAATTTAATATATTGAATTTTCTATCACTCTGAACAAAAATTTTGAAAATTATCTCAGCTATTAGTAGAGATAAAGCAATAAAAATTTTACTGGTGATATACGTAGGTCTCCAGAACTACGTATACATAATTTATTTTTCATTTTAAGTCTCTGTTCGAAATTTAATACATTGAATTTTCTATCACTCTGAACAAAAATTTTCAAAATTATCTCAGCTATTAGTAGAGATAAAGCAATAAAAATTTCACTGGTGTTATACGTAGGTCTCCAGAACTACGTATACATAATTTATTTTTTATTTTATTGCTCTGTTCGAAATTTAATATATTGAATTTTCTATCACTCTGAACAAAAATTTTGAAAATTATCTCAGCTATTAGTAGAGATAAAGCAATAAAAATTTTACTAGTGTTATACTCGTACGTAGGTTTCCAGAACTACGTATACATAATTTATTTTTCATTTTATGGCTCTGTTCGAAATTAAATATATTGAATTTTCTATCACTCTGAACAAAAATTTTCAAAATTATCTCAGCTATTAGTAGAGATAAAGCAATAAAAATTTCACTGGTGTTATACGTAGGTCTCCAGAACTACGTATACATAATTTATTTTTTATTTTATTGCTCTGTTCGAAATTTAATATATTGAATTTTCTATCACTCTAACAAAAATTTCGAAAATTATCTCAGCTGTTAGTAGAGATAAAGCGATAAAAATTTTACTGGTGTTATACGTAGGTCTCCAGAACTACGTATACATAATTTATTTTTCATTTCATGGCTCTGTTCGAAATTTAATATATTGAATTTTTTATCACTCTAAACACAAAATTTCGAAAATTATCTCAGCTATTAGTAGAGATAAAGCGATAAAAATTTTACTGGTGTTATACGTAGGTCTCCAGAACTACGTATACATAATTTATTTTTCATTTTATGGCTCTGCTCGAAATTTAAAATATTGAATTTTCTATCACTCTAACAAAAATTTCGAAAATTGTCTCAGCTGTTAGTAGAGATAAAGCGATAAAAATTTCACTGGTGTTATACGTAGGTCTCCAGAACTACGTATACATAATTTATTTTTCATTTTATGGCTCTGTTCGAAATTTAATATATTGAATTTTCTATCACTCTAAACAAAAATTCGAAACTTATCTCAGCTATTAGTAGAGACAAAGCGATAAAAATTTCACTGGTGTTATAAGTAGGTCTCCAGAACTACGTATACATAATTTATTTTTCATTTTATGGCTCTGTTCGTAATTTAATATATTGAATTTTCTATCACTCTGAACAAAAATTTTGAAAATTATCTCAACTATTAGTAGAGATAAAGCAATAAAAATTTTACTGGTGTTATACGTAGGTCTCCAGAACTACGTATACATAATTTATTTTTCATTTTAAGTCTCTGTTCGAAATTTAATACATTGAATTTTCTATCACTCTGAACAAAAATTTTCAAAATTATCTCAGCTATTAGTAGAGATAAAGCAATAAAAATTTTACTAGTGTTATACTCGTACGTAGGTTTCCAGAACTACGTATACATAATTTATTTTTCATTTTATGGCTCTGTTCGAAATTAAATATATTGAATTTTCTATCACTCTGAACAAAAATTTTCAAAATTATCTCAGCTATTAGTAGAGATAAAGCAATAAAAATTTCACTGGTGTTATACGTAGGTCTCCAGAACTACGTATACATAATTTATTTTTTATTTTATTGCTCTGTTCGAAATTTAATATATTGAATTTTCTATCACTCTAACAAAAATTTCGAAAATTATCTCAGCTGTTAGTAGAGATAAAGCGATAAAAATTTTACTGGTGTTATACGTAGGTCTCCAGAACTACGTATACATAATTTATTTTTCATTTCATGGCTCTGTTCGAAATTTAATATATTGAATTTTTTATCACTCTAAACACAAAATTTCGAAAATTATCTCAGCTATTAGTAGAGATAAAGCGATAAAAATTTTACTGGTGTTATACGTAGGTCTCCAGAACTACGTATACATAATTTATTTTTCATTTTATGGCTCTGCTCGAAATTTAAAATATTGAATTTTCTATCACTCTAACAAAAATTTCGAAAATTGTCTCAGCTGTTAGTAGAGATAAAGCGATAAAAATTTTACTGGTGCTATACGTAGGTCTCCAGAACTACGTATACATAATTTATTTTTCATTTCATGGCTCTGTTCGAAATTTAATATATTGAATTTTTTATCACTCTAAACACAAAATTTCGAAAATTATCTCAGCTATTAGTAGAGATAAAGCGATAAAAATTTCACTGGTGTTATACGTAGGACTCCAGAACTACGTATACATAATTTATTTTTCATTTTATGGCTCTGTTCGAAATTTAAAATATTGAATTTTCTATCACTCTAAACAAAAATTTCGAAAATTATCTCAGCTATTAGTAGAGATAAAGCAATAAAAATTTCACTGGTGTTATACGTAGGTCTCCAGAACTACGAATACATAATTTATTTTTCATTTTATGGCTCTGTTCGAAATTTAATATATTGAATTTTCTATCACTCTGAACAAAAATTTCGAAAATTATCTCAGCTATTAGTAGAGATAAAGCAATAAAAATTTCACTGGTGTTATACGTAGGTCTCCAGGACTACGTATACATAATTTATTTTTCATTTTATGGCTCTGTTCGAAATTTAATATATTAAATTTTCTATCACTCTGAACAAAAATTTTGAAAATTATCTCAGCTATTAGTAGAAATAAAGCAATAAAAATTTTACTGGTGTTATACGTAGGTCTTCAGAACTACGTATACGTAATTTATTTTTCATTTTATGGCTCTGTTCGAAATTTAATATATTGAATTTTCTATCACTCTATACAAAAATTTCGAAAATTATCTCAGCTATTAGTAGAGATAAAGCGATAAAAATTTCACTGGTGTTATACGTAGGTCTCCAGAACTACTTATACATAATTTATTTTTCATTTTATGGCTCTGTTCGAAATTTAATATATTGAATTTTCTATCACTCTGCACAAAAATTTCGAAAATTATCTCAGCTATTAGTAGAGATAAAGCAATAAAAATTTCACTGGTGTTATACGTAGGTCTCCAGAACTACATATACATAATTTATTTTTCATTTTATGGCTCTGTTCGAAATTTAATATATTGAATTTTCTATCACTCTGAACAAAAATTTTCAAAATTATCTCAGCTATTAGTAGAGATAAAGCAATAAAAATTTCACTGGTGTTATACGTAGGTCTCCAGAACTACGTATACATAATTTATTTTTTATTTTATGGCTCTGTTCGGAATTTAATATATTGAATTTTCTATCACTCTAAACAAAAATTTCGAAAATTATCTCAGCTATTAGTAGAGATAAAGCAATAAAAATTTTACTGGTGTTATATGTAGGTCTCCAGAACTACGTATACATAATTTATTTTTCATTTTATGGCTCTGTTCGAAATTTAATATATTGAATTTTCTATCACTCTGAACAAAAATTTTGAAAATTATCTCAGCTCTTAGTAGAGATAAAGCAATAAAAATTTCACTGGTGTTATACGTAGGTCTCCAGAACTACGTATACATAATTTATTTTTCATTTTATGGCTCTGTTCGAAATTTAATATATTGAATTTTCTATCACTCTAAACAAAAATTTCGAAAATTATCTCAGCTATTAGTAGAGATAAAGCGATAAAAATTTCACTGGTGTTATACGTAGGTCTCCCCAACTACGTATACATAATTTATTTTTTATTTTATGGCTCTGTTCGAAATTTAATATATTGAATTTTCTATCACTCTAAACAAAAATTTCGAAAATTATCTCAGCTATTAGTAGAGATAAGGCGATAAAAATTTCACTGGTGTTATACGTAGGTCTCCAGAACTACGTATACATAATTTATTTTTCATTTTATGGCTTTGTTCGAAATTTAATATATTGAATTTTCTATCACTCTCAACAAAAATTTTGAAAATTATCTCAGCTATTAGTAGAGATAAAGCAATAAAAATTTCACTGGTGTTATACGTAGGTCTCCAGAACTACGTATACATAATTTATTTTTCATTTTATGGCTCTGTTCGAAATTTAATATATTGAATTTTCTATCACTCTGAACAAAAATTTCGAAAATTATCTCAGCTATTAGTAGAGATAAAGCAATAAAAATTTCACTGGTTTTATACGTAGGTCTCCAGGACTACGTCTACATAATTTATTTTTCATTTTATGGCTCTGTTCGAAATTTATTATATTGAATTTTCTATCACTCTGAACAAAAATTTTGAAAGTTATCTCAGCTATTAGTAGAGATAAAGCGGTAAAAATTTTACTGATGTTATACGTAGGTCTCCAGAACTACGTATACATAATTTATTTTTCATTTTATGGCTCTGTTCGAAATTTAATATACTGAATTTTCTATCACTCTAAACAAAAATTTCGAAAATTATCTCAGCTATTAGTAGAGATAAAGCAATCAAAAATTTACTGGTGTTATACGTAGGTCTCCAGAACTAGGTATACATAATTTATTTTTTATTTTATGGCTTTGTTCGAAATTTAATATATTGAATTTTCTATCACTCTGAACAAAAATTTTGAAAATTATCTCAACTATTAGTAGAGATAAAGCAATAAAAATTTTACTGGTGTTATACGTAGGTCTCCAGAACTACGTATACATAATTTATTTTTCATTTTATGGCTCTGTTCGAAATTTAAAATATTGAATTTTCTATCACTCTAAACAAAAATTTCGAAAATTATCTCAGCTATTAGTAGAGATAAAGCAATAAAAATTTCACTGGTGTTATACGTAGGTCTCCAGAACTACGAATACATAATTTATTTTTCATTTTATGGCTCTGTTCGAAATTTAATATATTGAATTTTCTATCACTCTGAACAAAAATTTCGAAAATTATCTCAGCTATTAGTAGAGATAAAGCAATAAAAATTTCACTGGTGTTATACGTAGGTCTCCAGGACTACGTATACATAATTTATTTTTCATTTTATGGCTCTGTTCGAAATTTAATATATTAAATTTTCTATCACTCTGAACAAAAATTTTGAAAATTATCTCAGCTATTAGTAGAAATAAAGCAATAAAAATTTTACTGGTGTTATACGTAGGTCTTCAGAACTACGTATACGTAATTTATTTTTCATTTTATGGCTCTGTTCGAAATTTAATATATTGAATTTTCTATCACTCTATACAAAAATTTCGAAAATTATCTCAGCTATTAGTAGAGATAAAGCGATAAAAATTTCACTGGTGTTATACGTAGGTCTCCAGAACTACTTATACATAATTTATTTTTCATTTTATGGCTCTGTTCGAAATTTAATATATTGAATTTTCTATCACTCTGCACAAAAATTTCGAAAATTATCTCAGCTATTAGTAGAGATAAAGCAATAAAAATTTCACTGGTGTTATACGTAGGTCTCCAGAACTACATATACATAATTTATTTTTCATTTTATGGCTCTGTTCGAAATTTAATATATTGAATTTTCTATCACTCTGAACAAAAATTTTCAAAATTATCTCAGCTATTAGTAGAGATAAAGCAATAAAAATTTCACTGGTGTTATACGTAGGTCTCCAGAACTACGTATACATAATTTATTTTTTATTTTATGGCTCTGTTCGGAATTTAATATATTGAATTTTCTATCACTCTAAACAAAAATTTCGAAAATTATCTCAGCTATTAGTAGAGATAAAGCAATAAAAATTTTACTGGTGTTATATGTAGGTCTCCAGAACTACGTATACATAATTTATTTTTCATTTTATGGCTCTGTTCGAAATTTAATATATTGAATTTTCTATCACTCTGAACAAAAATTTTGAAAATTATCTCAGCTCTTAGTAGAGATAAAGCAATAAAAATTTCACTGGTGTTATACGTAGGTCTCCAGAACTACGTATACATAATTTATTTTTCATTTTATGGCTCTGTTCGAAATTTAATATATTGAATTTTCTATCACTCTAAACAAAAATTTCGAAAATTATCTCAGCTATTAGTAGAGATAAAGCGATAAAAATTTCACTGGTGTTATACGTAGGTCTCCCCAACTACGTATACATAATTTATTTTTTATTTTATGGCTCTGTTCGAAATTTAATATATTGAATTTTCTATCACTCTAAACAAAAATTTCGAAAATTATCTCAGCTATTAGTAGAGATAAGGCGATAAAAATTTCACTGGTGTTATACGTAGGTCTCCAGAACTACGTATACATAATTTATTTTTCATTTTATGGCTTTGTTCGAAATTTAATATATTGAATTTTCTATCACTCTCAACAAAAATTTTGAAAATTATCTCAGCTATTAGTAGAGATAAAGCAATAAAAATTTCACTGGTGTTATACGTAGGTCTCCAGAACTACGTATACATAATTTATTTTTCATTTTATGGCTCTGTTCGAAATTTAATATATTGAATTTTCTATCACTCTGAACAAAAATTTCGAAAATTATCTCAGCTATTAGTAGAGATAAAGCAATAAAAATTTCACTGGTTTTATACGTAGGTCTCCAGGACTACGTCTACATAATTTATTTTTCATTTTATGGCTCTGTTCGAAATTTATTATATTGAATTTTCTATCACTCTGAACAAAAATTTTGAAAGTTATCTCAGCTATTAGTAGAGATAAAGCGGTAAAAATTTTACTGATGTTATACGTAGGTCTCCAGAACTACGTATACATAATTTATTTTTCATTTTATGGCTCTGTTCGAAATTTAATATACTGAATTTTCTATCACTCTAAACAAAAATTTCGAAAATTATCTCAGCTATTAGTAGAGATAAAGCAATCAAAAATTTACTGGTGTTATACGTAGGTCTCCAGAACTAGGTATACATAATTTATTTTTTATTTTATGGCTTTGTTCGAAATTTAATATATTGAATTTTCTATCACTCTGAACAAAAATTTTGAAAATTATCTCAACTATTAGTAGAGATAAAGCAATAAAAATTTTACTGGTGTTATACGTAGGTCTCCAGAACTACGTATACATAATTTATTTTTCATTTTATGGCTCTGTTCGAAATTTAATATATTGAATTTTCTATCACTCTAAACAAAAATTTCGAAAATTATCTCAGCTATTAGTAGAGATAAAGCGATAAAAATTTCACTGGTGTTATACGTAGGTCTCCAGAACTACGTGTACATAATTTATTTTTCATTTTATGGCTCTGTTCGAAATTTAATATATTGAATTTTCTATCACACTGAACAAAAATTTTGAAAATTATCTCAGCTATTAGTAGAGATAAAGCAATAAAAATTTCACTGGTGTTATACGTAGGTCTCCAGAACTACGTATACATAATTTATTTTTCATTTTATGGCTCTGTTCGAAATTTAATATATTGAATTTTCTATCACTCTGAACAAAAATTTTCAAAATTATCTCAGCTATTAGTAGAGATAAAGCAATAAAAATTTCACTGGTGTTATACGTAGGTCTCCAGAACTACGTATACATAATTTATTTTTCATTTTATGGCTCTGTTCGTAATTTAATATATTGAATTTTCTATCACTCTGAACAAAAATTTTGAAAATTATCTCAGCTATTAGTAGAGATAAAGCAATAAAAATTTTACTGGTGTTATACGTAGGTCTCCAGAACTACGTATACATAATTTATTTTTCATTTTATGTCTCTGTTCGAAATTTAATACATTGAATTTTCTATCACTCTGAACAAAAATTTTCAAAATTATCTCAACTATTAGTAGAGATAAAGCAATAAAAATTTTACTAGTGTTATACTCGTACGTAGGTTTCCAGAACTACGTATACATAATTTATTTTTCATTTTATGGCTCTGTTCGAAATTAAATATATTGAATTTTCTATCACTCTGAACAAAAATTTTCAAAATTATCTCAGCTATTAGTAGAGATAAAGCAATAAAAATTTCACTGGTGTTATACGTAGGTCTCCAGAACTACGTATACATAATTTATTTTTTATTTTATTGCTCTGTTCGAAATTTAATATATTGAATTTTCTATCACTCTGAACAAAAATTTTGAAAATTATCTCAGCTATTAGTAGAGATAAAGCAATAAAAATTTTACTAGTGTTATACTCGTACGTAGGTTTCCAGAACTACGTATACATAATTTATTTTTCATTTTATGGCTCTGTTCGAAATTAAATATATTGAATTTTCTATCACTCTGAACAAAAATTTTCAAAATTATCTCAGCTATTAGTAGAGATAAAGCAATAAAAATTTCACTGGTGTTATACGTAGGTCTCCAGAACTACGTATACATAATTTATTTTTTATTTTATTGCTCTGTTCGAAATTTAATATATTGAATTTTCTATCACTCTAACAAAAATTTCGAAAATTATCTCAGCTGTTAGTAGAGATAAAGCGATAAAAATTTTACTGGTGTTATACGTAGGTCTCCAGAACTACGTATACATAATTTATTTTTCATTTCATGGCTCTGTTCGAAATTTAATATATTGAATTTTTTATCACTCTAAACACAAAATTTCGAAAATTATCTCAGCTATTAGTAGAGATTAAGCGATAAAAATTTTACTGGTGTTATACGTAGGTCTCCAGAACTACGTATACATAATTTATTTTTCATTTTATGGCTCTGCTCGAAATTTAAAATATTGAATTTTCTATCACTCTAACAAAAATTTCGAAAATTATCTCAGCTGTTAGTAGAGATAAAGCGATAAAAATTTTACTGGTGTTATACGTAGGTCTCCAGAACTACGTATACATAATTTATTTTTTATTTTATTGCTCTGTTCGAAATTTAAAATATTGAATTTTCTATCACTCTAAACAAAAATTTCGAAAATTATCTCAGCTATTAGTAGAGATAAAGCGATAAAAATTTCACTGGTGTTATACGTAGGTCTCCAGAACTACGTATACATAATTTATTTTTCATTTTATGGCTTTGTTTGAAATTTAATATATTGAATTTTCTATCACTCTAAACAAAAATTCGAAACTTATCTCAGCTATTAGTAGACACAAAGCGATAAAAATTTCACTGGTGTTATACGTAGGTCTCCAGAACTACGTATACATAATTTATTTTTCATTTTATGGCTCTGTTCGAATTTTAATATATTGAATTTTCTATCACTCTAAACAAAAATTTCGAAAATTATCTCAGCTATTAGTAGAGATAAAGCGATAAAAATTTCACTGGTGTTATACGTAGGTCTCCAGTACTACGTATACATAATTTATTTTTCATTTTACGGCTCTGTTCGAAATTTAATATATTGAATTTTCTATCACTCTGAACAAAAATTTTGAAAATTATCTCAGCTATTATTAGAGATAAAGCAATAAAAATTTCACTGGTGTTATACGTAGGTCTCCAGAACTACGTATACATAATTTATTTTTCATTTTATGGCTCTGTTCGAAATTTAATATATTGAATTTTCTATCACTCTGAACAAAAATTTCGAAAATTATCTCAGCTATTAGTAGAGATAAAGCAATAAAAATTTCACTGGTGTTATACGTAGGTCTCCAGGACTACGTATACATAATTTATTTTTCATTTTATGGCTCTGTTCGAAATTTAATATATTGAATTTTCTATCACTCTGAACAAAAATTTTGAAAATTATCTCAGCTATTAGTAGAGATAAAGCAATAAAAATTTTACTGGTGTTATACGTAGGTCTTCAGAACTACGTATACGTAATTTATTTTTCATTTTATGGCTCTGTTCGAAATTTAATATATTGAATTTTCTATCACTCTATACAAAAATTTCGAAAATTATCTCAGCTATTAGTAGAGATAAAGCGATAAAAATTTTACTGGTGTTATACGTAGGTCTCCAGAACTACTTATACATAATTTATTTTTCATTTTATGGCTCTGTTCAAAATTTAATATATTGAATTTTCTATCACTCTGCACAAAAATTTCGAAAATTATCTCAGCTATTAGTAGAGATAAAGCAATAAAAATTTTACTGGTGTTATACGTAGGTCTCCAGGACTACGTCTACATAATTTATTTTTCATTTTATGGCTCTGTTCGAAATTTATTATATTGAATTTTCTATCACTCTGAACAAAAATTTTGAAAGTTATCTCCGCTATTAGTAGAGATAAAGCGGTAAAAATTTTACTGATGTTATACGTAGGTCTCCAGAACTACGTATACATAATTTATTTTTCATTTTATGGCTATGTTCGAAATTTAATATACTGAATTTTCTATCACTCTGAACAAAAATTTCGAAAATTATCTCAGCTATTAGTAGAGATAAAGCAATCAAAAATTTACTGGTGTTATACGTAGGTCTCCAGAACTACGTATACATAATTTATTTTTCATTTTATGGCTCTGTTCGAAATTTAATATATTGAATTTTCTATCACTCTGAACCAAAATTTTGAAAATTATCTCAACTATTAGTAGAGATAAAGCAATAAAAATTTTACTGGTGTTATACGTAGGTCTCCAGAACTACGTATACATAATTTATTTTTCATTTTATGGCTCTGTTCGAAATTTAATATATTGAATTTTCTATCACTCTAAACAAAAATTTCGAAAATTATCTCAGCTATTAGTAGAGATAAAGCGATAAAAATTTCACTGGTGTTTTATTTTTCATTTTATGGCTCTGTTCGAAATTTAATATATTGAATTTTCTATCACTCTGAACAAAAATTTTGAAAATTATCTCAGCTATTAGTAGAGATAAAGCAATAAAAACTTCACTGGTGTTATACGTAGGTCTCCAGAACTACGTATACATAATTTATTTTTCATTTTATGGCTCTGTTCGAAATTTAATATATTGAATTTTCTATCACTCTGAACAAAAATTTTGAAAATTATCTCAGCTATTAGTAGAGATAAAGCAATAAAAACTTCACTGGTGTTATACGTAGGTCTCCAGAACTACGTATACATAATTTATTTTTCATTTTATGGCTCTGTTCGAAATTTAATATATTGAATTTTCTATCACTCTGAATAAAAATTTTGAAAATTATCTCAGCTATTAGTAGAGATAAAGCAATAAAAATTTCACTGGTGTTATACGTAGGTCTCCAGAACTACGTATACATAATTTATTTTTCATTTTATGTTTCTGTTCGAAATTTAATACATTGAATTTTCTATCACTCTGAACAAAAAATTTCAAAATTATCTCAGCTATTAGTAGAGATAAAGCAATAAAAATTTTACTAGTGTTATACTCGTACGTAGGTCTCCAGAACTACGTATACATAATTTATTTTTCATTTTATGGCTCTGTTCGAAATTTAATATATTGAATTTTCTATCACTCTAAACAAAAATTTCGAAAATTATCTCAGCTATTAGTAGAGATAAAGCGATAAAAATTTCACTGGTGTTATACGTAGGTCTCTAGAACTACGTATACATAATTGTGTACGTATACATAAGTGTTATACGTAGGTCTCTAGAACTACGTATACATAATTTATTTTTCATTTTATGGCTCTGTTCGAAATTTAATATATTGAATTTTCTATCACTCTAAACAAAAATTTCGAAAATTATCTCAGCTATTAGTAGAGATAAAGCGATAAAAATTTTACTGGTGGTATACGTAGGTCTCCAGAACTACGTATACATAATTTATTTTTCATTTTATGGCTCTGTTCGAAATTTAATATATTAAATTTTCTATCACTCTGAACAAAAATTTCGAAAATTATCTCAGCTATTAGTAGAGATAAAGCGATAAAAGTTTTACTGATGTTATATGTAGGTCTCTAGAACTACGTATACCACATTCGCTGCCACAGCGGTCACCGGTGTCCGCTCAGTAGTTTGATTGGGGCGCCACGGCAGACACCGGTGTCCGCCTGACACTTAGCCGGTTTACGTCTAGCGGACGCATATTCTAGCTCAATACCACATATGAGTGTCCGCTGTGGCACACTCTGCAATACAACTTGGCCATACTTTGGCGCTGCAACTTTTCTTTACATGTACAATGAAATGTCCGCTTCGAGTGTCTGCTCTGGCGTGTTAAGACATTACTGAAATATACTGCGCCACAGCGGACACAATTTAGTTTTAGAAAAAAACGCAAAAATTCAAAATAAAAATTTATTCACTTATAACGTTGTAATGTGTTTATAAATCAAAACAAATTCAAAAAACAAAATTCTTATTAAGATAAACAATAATTATTATTTATGATATACATTGAAACATTCGAGACAGTATCTGGGCTTTCCAGAACAGTTCTCACAAAAAGAAGTAACTTTTCGAACTTTAGATTTAGCAACCTCACCTTTCATTTTTTTCTGATAACATCCTCTACAATACTTTCTGCCAATACGTGAAGTTCCTGGATTTTTTCTAAAAACATGATTTTTTAGATTGTTTGGTGCTATTGCTAGATGATTTGTAGGTTGGTCTTTCTCAGCAAGTTTATCTACTATCTCTTCTCTAAATCTTTTAATTGAAATGTTATTTCCTGTTATCTTTATATATAAAAATCTTGCATTTACAATTGCCGTTCCAAGTATTATTTCTGTAGCAAGCTTACGGTACCATTTGATGGTTTTCCTCAAACAAGAACCGTAACTGGCAAACTGGTCTGATAAATCTATTGGCGCTTTATGTTCATTATAGTAATCTACAACTTCAGGTTTTGTTATGTCTTTTCCATACTTCTGTTTTCTCACCATTCTATCGTCGTGTTTTGTTGACAACATTAAGACGTCACGCTTGTCTCTCCACTTTAGCACGGTTATGTCGTTACATTTTTTTGACACAACTTCTCCTTTTTTTAATTTTTTCTGGATTACTTCTGCTGGATTACCTTTCCTATTACTTCTCAAAGTTCCTACCAAATGCGTTTTTCTTGAAAGTAGTTTTGTTGCAAGATCTACACTTGTGTAATAATTGTCCGTTATAATCGTTCTTTCTACATCGAGAAGACCCTCACTGAGAGACATAACAATTTTTGTAGGAACTGAGATTTGTTTATCAGCATTTTTTCCTTCACATACTTTGAAATTCCAGGTGTAGCCTTCATCGCTACACAACTTAAAAACTTTTATTCCATATTTGTGAGCTTTGTTTGGAATATATTGTTTTATAATCAACCGACCTCTGAATGGTATAAGACTTTCATCTATACAAAATGAACTCTCGGGTGTATAGACAAGTTTTGAATTTTTTATAAATAGGTCTAGTAAAGGCTGTATTTTGTAAAGTCGATTTTCTGTGTTTTTTTCGTTGTCCGCAAAATGTAGCATTGCCAATAAAAGTTCAAAACGGTTGCGTGACATTATTGACGGACAAAACGTATTTGAATATTTTTTATCCTTACTCCAATAACAAGGAAGTGATGGCATTTTTACTAATCCCATATACCCAATAATTCCGAACAAATTACGAATTTCTGTGGCCGTAGTTGGTATCCATTTATGATAGCGAGACGAACTACTTATGTCTTCATTTTCGTTAGTTAATTTTTGGGTTGCGTAAAGGTTGGTTTGATCAACAATGTGATTGATTAGTTGATCGTCTATAAACAACGAATAAAAATCCCACGGCGTTCCTTGTGTAAGTTGACATAAAATGCTTTCGTTAACACCACCAACACCAAAGAAGCTGAACTGATTAGAAGGTTAATTTTCATTGTTTTCAAAATTGGGATCAACATTATTAGCCTCATCAGTAAGGTCTCCTTCAGATACTTCCATGTCAGAGTCACTGTGGTGAGGAGAATATTCAACATACCCTGGTCCTTCGTCAGAACTGGGTATATATTCTTCAGAAGTTCCGTCAGTTTTGAATGGTTCTAAATTTTAATAAAATAATTATACTTACTGACAGAAAAAATAATAATATCCTTACCGTAATCTTTACTATCAGAACTTTCGTAATAATTAGAGGCTAATGCAAGGATACGCTTTGACCGCTCGCCCATTCCGGATATACTGACTGCTGCAGACTAAATACTCAATATTGTGCAAAAACAAATATTGCACCCATGTGTCCGCTGCAACATCTGTGTCCGATAATGTGTCCGCTTTGGCGCTTTTGAACAAAAAAAAGTGACCGCTGTCAGTGACTGCTATGGCGTGGTGTATTTAAAAAGATGTGCTGCGCCACGGAGGACACCGGTGACCGCTAGAGTTTTTTGCAATAAATAAATAAAAGATTGCTCAAAAGCTACTTAAACGTAAAACCATCTTCTAATAATAGTTAGACAAAGGTAAAATATGTATTGGCGTGACAAACAATATTGCAAAATTTGCCTTGGCAGCGAATGTGATACATAATTTATTTTTCATTTTATGGCTCTGTTCGAAATTTAATATATTGAATTTTCTATCACTCTAAACAAAAATTTTGAAAATTATCTCAGCTATTAGTAGAGATAAAGCAATAAAAATTTTACTGGTGTTATACGTAGGTATTCAGAACTAGGTATACATAATTTATTTTTTATTTTATGGCTCTGTTCGAAATTTAATATATTGAATTTTCTATCACTCTAAACAAAAATTTCGAAAATTATCTCAGCTATTAGTAGAGATAAAGCGATAAAAATTTCACTGGTGTTATACGTAGGTCTCCAGAACTACGTATACATAATTTATTTTTCATTTTATGGCTCTGTTCGAAATTTAATATATTGAATTTTCTATCACTCTAAACAAAAATTTCGAAAATTATCTCAGCTATTAGTAGAGATAAAGCGATAAAAATTTTACTGGTGTTATACGTAGGTCTCCAGAACTACGTATACATAATTTATTTTTCATTTTATGGCTCTGTTCGAAATTTAATATATTGAATTTTCTATCACTCTGAACAAAAATTTTTAAAATTATCTCAGCTGTTAGTAGAGATAAAGCGATAAAAATTTTACTGGTGGTATACGTAGGTCTCCAGAACTACGTATACATAATTTATTTTTCATTTTATGGCTCTGTTCGAAATTTAATATATTAAATTTTCTATCACTCTGAACAAAAATTTCGAAAATTATCTCAGCTATTAGTAGAGATAAAGCGATAAAAATTTTACTGGTGTTATACGCAGGTCTCCAGAACTACGTATACATAATTTATTTTTCATTTTATGGCTCTGTTCGAAATTTAATATACTGAATTTTCTATCACTCTAAACAAAAATTTTGAAAATTATCTCAGCTATTAGTAGAGATAAAGCAATAAAAATTTTACTGGTGTTATACGTAGGTATTCAGAACTACGTATACATAATTTATTTTTCATTTTATGGCTCTGTTAGAAATTTAATATATTGAATTTTCTATCACTCTAAACAAAAATTTCGAAAATTATCTCAGCTATTAGTAGAGATAAAGCGATAAAAATTTCACTAGTGTTATACGTAGGTCTCCAGAACTACGTATACATAATTTATTTTTCATTTTATGGCTCTGTTCGAAATTTAATATATTGAATTTCCTATCACTCTAAACAAAAATTTCGAAAATTATCTCAGCTATTAGTAGAGATAAAGCGATAAAAATTTTACTGGTGTTATACGTAGGTCTCCAGAACTACGTATACATAATTTATTTTTCATTTTATGGCTCTGTTCGAAATTTAATATATTGAATTTTCTATCACTCTGAACAAAAATTTTTAAAATTATCTCAGCTATTAGTAGAGATAAAGCAATAAAAATTTTACTGGTGTTATACGTAGGTCTCTAGAACTACGTATACATAATTTATTTTTCATTTTATAGCTCTGTTCGAAATTTAATATATTGAATTTTCTATCACTCTAAACAAAAATTTCGAAAATTATCTCAGCTATTAGTAGAGATAAAGCGATACAAATTTTACTGGTGTTATACGTAGGTCTCCAGAACTACGTATACATAATTTATTTTTAATTTTATGGCTCTGCTCGAAATTTAATATATTGAATTTTCTATCACTCTGAACAAAAATTTTGAAAATTATCTCAGCTATTAGTAGAGATAAAGCAATAAAAATTTCACTGGTGTTATACGTAGGTCTTCAGAACTACGTATACATAATTGATTTTTCATTTTATGGCTCTGTTCGAAATTTAATATATTGAATTTTCTATCACTCTAAACAAAAATTTCGAAAATTACCTCAGCTATTAGTAGAGATAAAGCGATAAAAATTTTACTGGTGTTATACGTAGGTCTCCAGAACTACGTATACATAATTTATTTTTCATTTTATGGCTCTGTTCGAAATTTAATATATTGAATTTTCTATCACTCTGAACAAAAATTTTGAAAATTATCTCAGCTATTAGTAGAGATAAAGCAATAAAAATTTCACTTGTGTTATACGTAGGTTTCCAAAACTACGTATACATAATTTATTTTTCATTTTATAGCTCTGTTCGAAATTTAATATATTGAATTTTCTATCACTCTAAACAAAAATTTCGAAAATTATCTCAGCTATTAGTAGAGATAAAGCGATAAAAATTTCACTGGTGTTAATTTTTTGTAGTTCTGGAGACCTACGTATACATAATTTATTTTTCATTTTATGGCTCGGTTCGAAATTTAATATATTGAATTTTCTATCACTCTGAACAAAAATTTTGAAAATTATCTCAGCTATTAGTAGAGATAAAGCAATAAAAATTTTACTGGTGTTATACGTAGGTCTCCAGAACTACGTATACATAATTTATTTTTCATTTTATAGCTCTGTTCGAAATTTAATATATTGAATTTTCTATCACTCTAAACAAATTTTCGAAAATTATCTCAGCTATTAGTGGAGATAAAGCGATAAAAATTTTACTGGTGTTATACGTAGGTCTCCAGAACTACGTATACATAATTTATTTTTCATTTTATGGCTCTGTTCGAAATTTAATATATTGAATTTTCTATCACTCTAAACAAAAATTTCGAAAATTATCTCAGCTATTAGTAGAGACAAAGCGATAAAAATTTTACTGGTGTTATACGTAGGTCTCCAGAACTACGTATACATAATTTATTTTTCATTTTATGGCTCTGTTCGAAATTTAATATATTGAATTTTCTATCACTCTAAACAAAAATTTCGAAAATTATCTCAGCTATTAGTAGAGATAAAGCAATAAAAATTTCACTGGTGTTCTACGTAGGTCTCCAGAACTACGTATACATAATTTATTTTTCATTTTATGGCTCTGTTCGAAATTTAATATATTGAATTTTCTATCACTCTAAACAAAAATTTCGAAAATTATCTCAGCTATTAGTAGAGATAAAGCAATAAAAATTTCACTGGTGTTATACGTAGGTCTCCAGAACTACGTATACATAATTTATTTTTCATTTTATGGCTCTGTTCGAAATTTAATATATTGAATTTTCTATCACTCTGAACAAAAATTTCGAAAATTATCTCAGCTATTAGTAGAGATAAAGCGATAAAAATTTTACTGGTGTTATACGTAGGTCTCCAGAACTACGTATACATAATTTATTTTTCATTTTATGGCTCTGTTCGAAATTTAATATATTGAATTTTCTATCACTCTAAACAAAAATTTCGAAAATTATCTCAGCTATTAGTAGAGATAAAGCGATAAAAATTTTACTGGTGTTATACGTAGGTCTCCAGAACTACGTATACATAATTTATTTTTCATTTTATGGCTCTGTTCGAAATTTAATATATTGAATTTTCTATCACTCTGAACAAAAATTTTTAAAATTATCTCAGCTATTAGTAGAGATAAAGCAATAAAAATTTTAATGGTGTTATACGTAGGTTTCCAGAACTACGTATACATAATTTATTTTTCATTTTATAGCTCTGTTCGAAATTTAATATATTGAATTTTCTATCACTCTGAACAAAAATTTTGAAAATTATCTCAGCTATTAGTAGAGATAAAGCAATAAAAATTTCACTGGTGTTATACGTAGGTCTCCAGAACTACGTATACATAATTGATTTTTTATTTTATGGCTCTGTTCGAAATTTAATATATTGAATTTTCTATCACTCTGAACAAAAATTCTGAAAATTATCTCAGCTATTAGTAGAGATAAAGCAATAAAAATTTCACTGGTGTTATACGTAGGTCTCCAGAACTACGTATACATAATTTATTTTTAATTTTATGGCTCTGCTCGAAATTTAATATATTGAATTTTCTATCACTCTGAACAAAAATTTTGAAAATTATCTCAGCTATTAGTAGAGATAAAGCAATAAAAATTTCACTGGTGTTATACGTAGGTCTTCAGAACTACGTATACATAATTGATTTTTCATTTTATGGCTCTGTTCGAAATTTAATATATTGAATTTTCTATCACTCTAAACAAAAATTTCGAAAATTACCTCAGCTATTAGTAGAGATAAAGCGATAAAAATTTTACTGGTGTTATACGTAGGTCTCCAGAACTACGTATACATAATTTATTTTTCATTTTATGGCTCTGTTCGAAATTTAATATATTGAATTTTCTATCACTCTGAACAAAAATTTTGAAAATTATCTCAGCTATTAGTAGAGATAAAGCAATAAAAATTTCACTTGTGTTATACGTAGGTTTCCAAAACTACGTATACATAATTTATTTTTCATTTTATAGCTCTGTTCGAAATTTAATATATTGAATTTTCTATCACTCTAAACAAAAATTTCGAAAATTATCTCAGCTATTAGTAGAGATAAAGCGATAAAAATTTCACTGGTGTTAATTTTTTGTAGTTCTGGAGACCTACGTATACATAATTTATTTTTCATTTTATGGCTCGGTTCGAAATTTAATATATTGAATTTTCTATCACTCTGAACAAAAATTTTGAAAATTATCTCAGCTATTAGTAGAGATAAAGCAATAAAAATTTTACTGGTGTTATACGTAGGTCTCCAGAACTACGTATACATAATTTATTTTTCATTTTATAGCTCTGTTCGAAATTTAATATATTGAATTTTCTATCACTCTAAACAAATTTTCGAAAATTATCTCAGCTATTAGTGGAGATAAAGCGATAAAAATTTTACTGGTGTTATACGTAGGTCTCCAGAACTACGTATACATAATTTATTTTTCATTTTATGGCTCTGTTCGAAATTTAATATATTGAATTTTCTATCACTCTAAACAAAAATTTCGAAAATTATCTCAGCTATTAGTAGAGACAAAGCGATAAAAATTTTACTGGTGTTATACGTAGGTCTCCAGAACTACGTATACATAATTTATTTTTCATTTTATGGCTCTGTTCGAAATTTAATATATTGAATTTTCTATCACTCTAAACAAAAATTTCGAAAATTATCTCAGCTATTAGTAGAGATAAAGCAATAAAAATTTCACTGGTGTTCTACGTAGGTCTCCAGAACTACGTATACATAATTTATTTTTCATTTTATGGCTCTGTTCGAAATTTAATATATTGAATTTTCTATCACTCTAAACAAAAATTTCGAAAATTATCTCAGCTATTAGTAGAGATAAAGCAATAAAAATTTCACTGGTGTTATACGTAGGTCTCCAGAACTACGTATACATAATTTATTTTTCATTTTATGGCTCTGTTCGAAATTTAATATATTGAATTTTCTATCACTCTGAACAAAAATTTCGAAAATTATCTCAGCTATTAGTAGAGATAAAGCGATAAAAATTTTACTGGTGTTATACGTAGGTCTCCAGAACTACGTATACATAATTTATTTTTCATTTTATGGCTCTGTTCGAAATTTAATATATTGAATTTTCTATCACTCTAAACAAAAATTTCGAAAATTATCTCAGCTATTAGTAGAGATAAAGCGATAAAAATTTTACTGGTGTTATACGTAGGTCTCCAGAACTACGTATACATAATTTATTTTTCATTTTATGGCTCTGTTCGAAATTTAATATATTGAATTTTCTATCACTCTGAACAAAAATTTTTAAAATTATCTCAGCTATTAGTAGAGATAAAGCAATAAAAATTTTAATGGTGTTATACGTAGGTTTCCAGAACTACGTATACATAATTTATTTTTCATTTTATAGCTCTGTTCGAAATTTAATATATTGAATTTTCTATCACTCTGAACAAAAATTTTGAAAATTATCTCAGCTATTAGTAGAGATAAAGCAATAAAAATTTCACTGGTGTTATACGTAGGTCTCCAGAACTACGTATACATAATTGATTTTTTATTTTATGGCTCTGTTCGAAATTTAATATATTGAATTTTCTATCACTCTGAACAAAAATTCTGAAAATTATCTCAGCTATTAGTAGAGATAAAGCAATAAAAATTTCACTGGTGTTATACGTAGGTCTCCAGAACTACGTATACATAATTGATTTTTTATTTTATGGCTCTGTTCGAAATTTAATATATTGAATTTTCTATCACTCTGAACAAAAATTTTGCAGCTATTAGTAGAGATAAAGCAATAAAAATTTCACTGGTGTTATACGTAGGTCTCTAGAATTACGTATACATAATTTATTTTTCAATTTATGGCTCTGTTCGAAATTTAATATATTGAATTTTCTATCACTCTAAACAAAAATTTCGAAAATTATCTCAGCTATTAGTAGAGATAAAGCAATAAAAATTTCACTGGTGTTATACGTAGGTCACCAGAACTACGTATACATAATTTATTTTTCATTTTATGGCTCTGCTCGAAATTTAATATATTGAATTTTCTATCACTCTAAACAAAAATTTCGAAAATTATCTCAGCTATTAGTAGAGATAAAGCGATAAAAATTTTACTGGTGTTATACGTAGGTCCCCAGAACTACGTATACATAATTTATTTTTCATTTTATGGCTTTGTTCGAAATTTAATATATTGAATTTTCTATCACTCTGAACAAAAATTTTGAAAATTATCTCAGCTATTAGTAGAGATAAAGCAATAAAAATTTCACTGGTGTTATACGTAGGTTTCCAGAACTACGTATACATAATTTATTTTTCATTTTATAGCTCTGTTCGAAATTTAATATATTGAATTTTCTATCACTCTAAACAAAAATTTCGAAAATTATCTCAGCTATTAGTAGAGATAAAGCGATAAAAATTTCACTGGTGTTATACGTAGGTCTCCAGAACTACGTATACATAATTTATTTTTCATTTTATGGCTCTGTTCGAAATTTAATATATTGAATTTTCTATCACTCTGAACAAAAATTTTGAAAATTATCTCAGCTATTAGTAGAGATAAAGCAATAAAAATTTTACTGGTGTTATACGTAGGTCTCCAGAACTACGCATACATAATTTATTTTTCATTTTATAGCTCTGTTCAAAATTTAATATATTGAATTTTACAAAAATTTCGAAAATTATCTCAGCTATTAGTAGAGATAAAGCGATAAAAATTTTACTGGTGTTATACGTAGGTCTCCAGAACTACGCATACATAATTTATTTTTCATTTTATGGCTCTGTTCGAAATTTAATATATTGAATTTTCTATCACTCTGAACAAAAATTTCGAAAATTATCTCAGCTATTAGTGGAGATAAAGCGATAAAAATTTTACTGGTGTTATACGTAGGTCTCCAGAACTACGTATACATAATTTATTTTTCATTTTATGGCTCTGTTCGAAATTTAATATATTGAATTTTCTATCACTCTAAACAAAAATTTCGAAAATTATCTCAGCTATTAGTAGAGATAAAGCAATAAAAATTTCACTGGTGTTATACGTAGGTCTCCAGAACTACGTATACATAATTTATTTTTCATTTTATGGCTCTGTTCGAAATTTAATATATTGAATTTTCTATCACTCTGAACAAAAATTTCGAAAATTATCTCAGCTATTAGTGGAGATAAAGCGATAAAAATTTTACTGGTGTTATACGTAGGTCTCCAGAACTACGTATACATAATTTATTTTTCATTTTATGGCTCTGTTCGAAATTTAATATATTGAATTTTCTATCACTCTAAACAAAAATTTCGAAAATTATCTCAGCTATTAGTAGAGATAAAGCGATAAAAATTTTACTGGTGTTATACGTAGGTCTCCAGAACTACGTATACATAATTTATTTTTCATTTTATGGCTCTGTTCGAAATTTAATATATTGAATTTTCTATCACTCTGAACAAAAATTTTTAAAATTATCTCAGCTATTAGTAGAGATAAAGCAATAAAAATTTTAATGGTGTTATACGTAGGTTTCCAGAACTACGTATACATAATTTATTTTTCATTTTATAGCTCTGTTCGAAATTTAATATATTGAATTTTCTATCACTCTAAACAAAAATTTCGAAAATTATCTCAGCTATTAGTAGAGATAAAGCGATAAAAATTTTACTGGTGTTATACGTAGGTCTCCAGAACTACGTATACATAATTTATTTTTCATTTTATGGCTCTGTTCGAAATTTAATATATTGAATTTTCTATCACTCTAAACAAAAATTTCGAAAATTATCTCAGCTATTAGTAGAGATAAAGCAATAAAAATTTTAATGGTGTTATACGTAGGTTTCCAGAACTACGTATACATAATTTATTTTTCATTTTATGGCTCTGTTCGAAATTTAATATATTGAATTTTCTATCACTCTGAACAAAAATTTTCAAAATTATCTCAGCTATTAGTAGAGATAAAGCAATAAAAATTTCACTGGTGTTATACGTAGGTCTCCAGAACTACGTATACATAATTTATTTTTCATTTTATGGCTCTGTTCGAAATTTAATATATTGAATTTTCTATCACTCTAAACAAAAATTTCGAAAATTATCTCAGCTATTAGTAGAGATAAAGCGATAAAAATTTTACTGGTGTTATACGTAGGTCTCCAGAACTACGTATACATAATTTATTTTTCATTTTATGGCTCTGTTCGAAATTTAATATATTGAATTTTCTATCACTCTAAACAAAAATTTCGAAAATTATCTCAGCTATTAGTAGAGATAAAGCGATAAAAATTTTACTGGTGTTATACGTAGGTCTCCAGAACTACGTATACATAATTTATTTTTCATTTTATGGCTCTGTTCGAAATTTAATATATTGAATTTTCTATCACTCTGAACAAAAATTTTCAAAATTATCTCAGCTATTAGTAGAGATAAAGCAATAAAAATTTCACTGGTGTTATACGTAGGTCTCCAGAACTACGTATACATAATTTATTTTTCATTTTATGGCTCTGTTCGAAATTTAATATATTGAATTTTCTATCACTCTAAACAAAAATTTCGAAAATTATCTCAGCTATTAGTAGAGATAAAGCAATAAAAATTTCACTGGGGTTATACGTAGGTCTCCAGAACTACGTATACATAATTTATTTTTCATTTTATGGCTCTGTTCGAAATTTAATATATTGAATTTTCTATCACTCTGAACAAAAATTTCGAAAATTATCTCAGCTATTAGTGGAGATAAAGCGATAAAAATTTTACTGGTGTTATACGTAGGTCTCCAGAACTACGTATACATAATTTATTTTTCATTTTATGGCTCTGTTCGAAATTTAATATATTGAATTTTCTATCACTCTAAACAAAAATTTCGAAAATTATCTCAGCTATTAGTAGAGATAAAGCGATAAAAATTTTACTGGTGTTATACATAGGTCTCCAGAACTACGTATACAAAATTTATTTTTCATTTTATGGCTCTGTTCGAAATTTAATATATTGAATTTTCTATCACTCTGAACAAAATTTTTTAAAATTATCTCAGCTATTAGTAGAGATAAAGCAATAAAAATTTTAATGGTGTTATACGTAGGTTTCCAGAACTACGTATACATAATTTATTTTTCATTTTATAGCTCTGTTCGAAATTTAATATATTGAATTTTCTATCACTCTAAACAAAAATTTCGAAAATTATCTCAGCTATTAGTAGAGATAAAGCGATAAAAATTTTACTGGTATTATACGTAGGTCTCCAGAACTACGTATACATAATTTATTTTTCATTTTATGGCTCTGTTCGAAATTTAATATATTGAATTTTCTATCACTCTAAACAAAAATTTCGAAAATTATCTCAGCTATTAGTAGAGATAAAGCGATAAAAATTTTACTGGTGTTATACGTAGGTCTCCAGAACTACGTATACATAATTTATTTTTCATTTTATGGCTCTGTTCGAAATTTAATATATTGAATTTTCTATCACTCTGAACAAAAATTTTCAAAATTATCTCAGCTATTAGTAGAGATAAAGCAATAAAAATTTCACTGGTGTTATACGTAGATCTCCAGAACTACGTATACATAATTTATTTTTCATTTTATGGCTCTGTTCGAAATTTAATATATTGAATTTTCTATCACTCTAAACAAAAATTTCGAAAATTATCTCAGCTATTAGTAGAGATAAAGCAATAAAAATTTCACTGGTGTTATACGTAGGTCTCCAGAACTACGTATACATAATTTATTTTTCATTTTATGGCTCTGTTCGAAATTTAATATATTGAATTTTCTATCACTCTGAACAAAAATTTCGAAAATTATCTCAGCTATTAGTAGAGATAAAGCGATAAAAATTTTACTGGTGTTATACGTAGGTCTCCAGAACTACGTATACATAATTTATTTTTCATTTTATGGCTCTGTTCGAAATTTAATATATTGAATTTTCTATCACTCTAAACAAAAATTTCGAAAATTATCTCAGCTATTAGTAGAGATAAAGCGATAAAAATTTTACTGGTGTTATACGTAGGTCTCCAGAACTACGTATACATAATTTATTTTTCATTTTATGGCTCTGTTCGAAATTTAATATATTGAATTTTCTATCACTCTGAACAAAAATTTTGAAAACTATCTCAGCTATTAGTAGAGATAAAGCAATAAAAATTTTACTGGTGTTATACGTAGGTCTCCAGAACTACGTATACATAATTTATTTTTCATTTTATAGCTCTGTTCGAAATTTAATATATTGAATTTTCTATCACTCTAAACAAAAATTTCGAAAATTATCTCAGTTATTAGTAGAGATAAAGCGATAAAAATTTTACTGGTGTTATACGTAGGTCTCCAGAACTACGTATACATAATTTATTTTTCATTTTATAGCTCTGTTCGAAATTTAATATATTGAATTTTCTATCACTCTAAACAAAAATTTCGAAAATTATCTCAGCTATTAGTAGAGATAAAGCGATAAAAATTTTACTGGTGTTATACGTAGGTCTCCAGAACTACGTATACATAATTTATTTTTCATTTTATGGCTCTGTTCGAAATTTATTATATTGAATTTTCTATCATTCTAAACAAAAATTTCGAAAATTATCTCAGCTATTAGTAGAGATAAAGCAATAAAAATTTCACTGGTGTTCTACGTAGGTCTCCAGAACTACGTATACATAATTTAATTTTCATTTTATGGCTCTGTTCGAAATTTAATATATTGAATTTTCTATCACTCTAAACAAAAATTTCGAAAATTATCTCAGCTATTAGTAGAGATAAAGCAATAAAAATTTCACTGGTGTTATACGTAGGTCTCTAGAACTACGTATACATAATTTATTTTTCATTTTATGGCTCTGTTCGAAATTTAATATATTGAATTTTCTATCACTCTGAACAAAAATTTCGAAAATTATCTCAGCTATTAGTAGAGATAAAGCGATAAAAATTTTACTGGTGTTATACGTAGGTCTCCAGAACTACGTATACATAATTTATTTTTCATTTTATGGCTCTGTTCGAAATTTAATATATTGAATTTTCTATCACTCTAAACAAAAATTTCGAAAATTATCTCAGCTATTAGTAGAGATAAAGCGATAAAAATTTCACTGGTGTTATACGTAGGTCTCTAGAACTACGTATACATAATTTATTTTTCATTTTATGGCTCTGTTCGAAATTTAATATATTGAATTTTCTATCACTCTGAACAAAAATTTCGAAAATTATCTCAGCTATTAGTAGAGATAAAGCGATAAAAATTTTACTGGTGTTATACGTAGGTCTCCAGAACTACGTATACATAATTTATTTTTCATTTTATGGCTCTGTTCGAAATTTAATATATTGAATTTTCTATCACTCTAAACAAAAATTTCGAAAATTATCTCAGCTATTAGTAGAGATAAAGCGATAAAAATTTTACTGGTGTTATACGTAGGTCTCCAGAACTACGTATACATAATTTATTTTTCATTTTATGGCTCTGTTCGAAATTTAATATATTGAATTTTCTATCACTCTGAACAAAAATTTTTAAAATTATCTCAGCTATTAGTAGAGATAAAGCAATAAAAATTTTAATGGTGTTATACGTAGGTTTCCAGAACTACGTATACATAATTTATTTTTCATTTTATGGCTCTGTTCGAAATTTAATATATTGAATTTTCTATCACTCTGAACAAAAATTTTGAAAATTATCTCAGCTATTAGTAGAGATAAAGCAATAAAAATTTTACTGGTGTTATACGTAGGTCTCTAGAACTACGTATACATAATTTATTTTTCATTTTATAGCTCTGTTCGAAATTTAATATATTGAATTTTCTATCACTCTAAACAAAAATTTGGAAAATTATCTCAGCTATTAGTAGAGATAAAGCAATAAAAATTTTACTGGTGTTATACGTAGGTCTCCAGAACTACGTATACATAATTTATTTTTCATTTTATGGCTCTGTTCGAAATTTAATATATTGAATTTTCTATCACTCTGAACAAAAATTCTGAAAATTATCTCAGCTATTAGTAGAGATAAAGCAATAAAAATTTCACTGGTGTTATACGTAGGTCTCCAGAACTACGTATACATAATTGATTTTTTATTTTATGGCTCTGTTCGAAATTTAATATATTGAATTTTCTATCACTCTTAACAAAAATTTTGCAGCTATTAGTAGAGATAAAGCAATAAAAATTTCACTGGTGTTATACGTAGGTCTCCAGAATTACGTATACATAATTTATTTTTCATTTTATGGCTCTGTTCGAAATTTAATATATTGAATTTTCTATCACTCTAAACAAAAATTTCGAAAATTATCTCAGCTATTAGTAGAGATAAAGCAATAAAAATTTCACTGGTGTTATATGTAGGTCACCAGAACTACGTATACATAATTTATTTTTCATTTTATGGCTCTGCTCGAAATTTAATATATTGAATTTTCTATCACTCTAAACAAAAATTTCGAAAATTATCTCAGCTATTAGTAGAGATAAAGCGATAAAAATTTTACTGGTGTTATACGTAGGTCCCCAGAACTACGTATACATAATTTATTTTTCATTTTATGGCTCTGTTCGAAATTTAATATATTGAATTTTCTATCACTCTGAACAAAAATTTTGAAAATTATCTCAGCTATTAGTAGAAATAAAGCAATAAAAATTTTAATGGTGTTATACGTAGGTTTCCAGAACTACGTATACATAATTTATTTTTCATTTTATAGCTCTGTTCGAAATTTAATATATTGAATTTTCTATCACTCTAAACAAAAATTTCGAAAATTATCTCAGCTATTAGTAGAGATAAAGCGATAAAAATTTCACTGGTGTTATACGTAGGTCTCCAGAACTACGTATACATAATTTATTTTTCATTTTATGGCTCTGTTCAAAATTTAATATATTGAATTTTCTATCACTCTGAACAAAAATTTTGAAAATTATCTCAGCTATTAGTAGAGATAAAGCGATAAAAATTTTACTGGTGTTATACGTAGGTCTCCAGAACTACGTATACATAATTTATTTTTCATTTTATGGCTCTGTTCGAAATTTAATATATTGAATTTTCTATCACTCTGAACAAAAATTTTCAAAATTATCTCAGCTATTAGTAGAGATAAAGCAATAAAAATTTCACTGGTGTTATACGTAGGTCTCCAGAACTACGTATACATAATTTATTTTTCATTTTATGGCTCTGTTCGAAATTTAATATATTGAATTTTCTATCACTCTAAACAAAAATTTCGAAAATTATCTCAGCTATTAGTAGAGATAAAGCAATAAAAATTTCACTGGTGTTATACGTAGGTCTCCAGAACTACGTATACATAATTTATTTTTCATTTTATGGCTTTGTTCGAAATTTAATGTATTGAATTTTCTATCACTCTAAACAAAAATTTCGAAAATTATCTCAGCTATTAGTAGAGATAAAGCAATAAAAATTTCACTGGTGTTATATGTAGGTCTCCAGAACTACGTATACATAATTTATTTTTCATTTTATGGCTCTGTTCAAAATTTAATATATTGAATTTTCTATCACTCTGAACAAAAATTTCGAAAATTATCTCAGCTATTAGTAGAGATAAAGCGATAAAAATTTTACTGGTGTTATACGTAGGTCTCCAGAACTACGTATACATAATTTATTTTTCATTTTATGGCTCTGTTCGAAATTTAATATATTGAATTTTCTATCACTCTGAACAAGAATTTTGAAAATTATCTCAGCTATTAGTAGAGATAAAGCAATAAAAATTTTACTGGTGTTATACGTAGGTCTCCAGAACTACGTATACATAATTTATTTTTCATTTTATGGCTCTGTTCGAAATTTAATATATTGAATTTTCTATCACTCTAAACAAAAATTTCGAAAATTATCTCAGCTAGTAGTAGAGATAAGGCAATAAAAATTTCACTGGTGTTATACGTAGGTCTCCAGAACTACGTATACATAATTTATTTTTCATTTTATGGCTCTGTTCGAAATTTAATATATTGAATTTTCTATCACTCTGAACAAAAATTTCGAAAATCATCTCAGCTATTAGTAGAGATAAAGCGATAAAAATTTCACTGGTGTTATACGTAGGTCTCCAGAACTACGTATACATAATTTATTTTTCATTTTATGGCTCTGTTCGAAATTTAATATATTGAATTTTCTATCACTCTAAACAAAAATTTCGAAAATTATCTCAGCTATTAGTAGAGATAAAGCGATAAAAATTTTACTGGTGTTATACGTAGGTCTCCAGAACTACGTATACATAATTTATTTTTCATTTTATGGCTCTGTTCGAAATTTAATATATTGAATTTTCTATCACTCTGAACAAAAATTTTTAAAATTATCTCAGCTATTAGTAGAGATAAAGCAATAAAAATTTTAATGGTGTTATACGTAGGTTTCCAGAACTACGTATACATAATTTATTTTTCATTTTATAGCTCTGTTCGAAATTTAATATATTGAATTTTCTATCACTCTGAACAAAAATTTTGAAAATTATCTCAGCTATTAGTAGAGATAAAGCAATAAAAATTTCACTGGTGTTATACGTAGGTCTCCAGAACTACGTATACATAATTGATTTTTTATTTTATGGCTCTGTTCGAAATTTAATATATTGAATTTTCTATCACTCTGAACAAAAATTCTGAAAATTATCTCAGCTATTAGTAGAGATAAAGCAATAAAAATTTCACTGGTGTTATACGTAGGTCTCCAGAACTACGTATACATAATTGATTTTTTATTTTATGGCTCTGTTCGAAATTTAATATATTGAATTTTCTATCACTCTGAACAAAAATTTTGCAGCTATTAGTAGAGATAAAGCAATAAAAATTTCACTGGTGTTATACGTAGGTCTCCAGAATTACGTATACATAATTTATTTTTCAATTTATGGCTCTGTTCGAAATTTAATATATTGAATTTTCTATCACTCTAAACAAAAATTTCGAAAATTATCTCAGCTATTAGTAGAGATAAAGCAATAAAAATTTCACTGGTGTTATACGTAGGTCACCAGAACTACGTATACATAATTTATTTTTCATTTTATGGCTCTGCTCGAAATTTAATATATTGAATTTTCTATCACTCTAAACAAAAATTTCGAAAATTATCTCAGCTATTAGTAGAGATAAAGCGATAAAAATTTTACTGGTGTTATACGTAGGTCCCCAGAACTACGTATACATAATTTATTTTTCATTTTATGGCTCTGTTCGAAATTTAATATATTGAATTTTCTATCACTCTGAACAAAAATTTTGAAAATTATCTCAGCTATTAGTAGAGATAAAGCAATAAAAATTTCACTGGTGTTATACGTAGGTTTCCAGAACTACGTATACATAATTTATTTTTCATTTTATAGCTCTGTTCGAAATTTAATATATTGAATTTTCTATCACTCTAAACAAAAATTTCGAAAATTATCTCAGCTATTAGTAGAGATAAAGCGATAAAAATTTCACTGGTGTTATACGTAGGTCTCCAGAACTACGTATACATAATTTATTTTTCATTTTATGGCTCTGTTCGAAATTTAATATATTGAATTTTCTATCACCCTGAACAAAAATTTTGAAAATTATCTCAGCTATTAGTAGAGATAAAGCAATAAAAATTTTACTGGTGTTATACGTAGGTCTCCAGAACTACGCATACATAATTTATTTTTCATTTTATAGCTCTGTTCAAAATTTAATATATTGAATTTTACAAAAATTTCGAAAATTATCTCAGCTATTAGTAGAGATAAAGCGATAAAAATTTTACTGGTGTTATACGTAGGTCTCCAGAACTACGCATACATAATTTATTTTTCATTTTATGGCTCTGTTCGAAATTTAATATATTGAATTTTCTATCACTCTGAACAAAAATTTCGAAAATTATCTCAGCTATTAGTGGAGATAAAGCGATAAAAATTTTACTGGTGTTATACGTAGGTCTCCAGAACTACGTATACATAATTTATTTTTCATTTTATGGCTCTGTTCGAAATTTAATATATTGAATTTTCTATCACTCTAAACAAAAATTTCGAAAATTATCTCAGCTATTAGTAGAGATAAAGCAATAAAAATTTCACTGGTGTTATACGTAGGTCTCCAGAACTACGTATACATAATTTATTTTTCATTTTATGGCTCTGTTCGAAATTTAATATATTGAATTTTCTATCACTCTGAACAAAAATTTCGAAAATTATCTCAGCTATTAGTGGAGATAAAGCGATAAAAATTTTACTGGTGTTATACGTAGGTCTCCAGAACTACGTATACATAATTTATTTTTCATTTTATGGCTCTGTTCGAAATTTAATATATTGAATTTTCTATCACTCTAAACAAAAATTTCGAAAATTATCTCAGCTATTAGTAGAGATAAAGCGATAAAAATTTTACTGGTGTTATACGTAGGTCTCCAGAACTACGTATACATAATTTATTTTTCATTTTATGGCTCTGTTCGAAATTTAATATATTGAATTTTCTATCACTCTGAACAAAAATTTTTAAAATTATCTCAGCTATTAGTAGAGATAAAGCAATAAAAATTTTAATGGTGTTATACGTAGGTTTCCAGAACTACGTATACATAATTTATTTTTCATTTTATAGCTCTGTTCGAAATTTAATATATTGAATTTTCTATCACTCTAAACAAAAATTTCGAAAATTATCTCAGCTATTAGTAGAGATAAAGCGATAAAAATTTTACTGGTGTTATACGTAGGTCTCCAGAACTACGTATACATAATTTATTTTTCATTTTATGGCTCTGTTCGAAATTTAATATATTGAATTTTCTATCACTCTAAACAAAAATTTCGAAAATTATCTCAGCTATTAGTAGAGATAAAGCGATAAAAATTTTACTGGTGTTATACGTAGGTCTCCAGAACTACGTATACATAATTTATTTTTCATTTTATGGCTCTGTTCGAAATTTAATATATTGAATTTTCTATCACTCTGAACAAAAATTTTCAAAATTATCTCAGCTATTAGTAGAGATAAAGCAATAAAAATTTCACTGGTGTTATACGTAGGTCTCCAGAACTACGTATACATAATTTATTTTTCATTTTATGGCTCTGTTCGAAATTTAATATATTGAATTTTCTATCACTCTAAACAAAAATTTCGAAAATTATCTCAGCTATTAGTAGAGATAAAGCAATAAAAATTTCACTGGTGTTATACGTAGGTCTCCAGAACTACGTATACATAATTTATTTTTCATTTTATGGCTCTGTTCGAAATTTAATATATTGAATTTTCTATCACTCTGAACAAAAATTTCGAAAATTATCTCAGCTATTAGTAGAGATAAAGCGATAAAAATTTTACTGGTGTTATACGTAGGTCTCCAGAACTACGTATACATAATTTATTTTTCATTTTATGGCTCTGTTCGAAATTTAATATATTGAATTTTCTATCACTCTAAACAAAAATTTCGAAAATTATCTCAGCTATTAGTAGAGATAAAGCGATAAAAATTTTACTGGTGTTATACGTAGGTCTCCAGAACTACGTATACATAATTTATTTTTCATTTTATGGCTCTGTTCGAAATTTAATATATTGAATTTTCTATCACTCTGAACAAAAATTTTGAAAATTATCTCAGCTATTAGTAGAGATAAAGCAATAAAAATTTTACTGGTGTTATACGTAGGTCTCCAGAACTACGTATACATAATTTATTTTTCATTTTATAGCTCTGTTCGAAATTTAATATATTGAATTTTCTATCACTCTAAACAAAAATTTCGAAAATTATCTCAGTTATTAGTAGAGATAAAGCGATAAAAATTTTACTGGTGTTATACGTAGGTCTCCAGAACTACGTATACATAATTTATTTTTCATTTTATAGCTCTGTTCGAAATTTAATATATTGAATTTTCTATCACTCTAAACAAAAATTTCGAAAATTATCTCAGCTATTAGTAGAGATAAAGCGATAAAAATTTTACTGGTGTTATACGTAGGTCTCCAGAACTACGTATACATAATTTATTTTTCATTTTATGGCTCTGTTCGAAATTTAATATATTGAATTTTCTATCACTCTAAACAAAAATTTCGAAAATTATCTCAGCTATTAGTAGAGATAAAGCAATAAAAATTTCACTGGTGTTCTACGTAGGTCTCCAGAACTACGTATACATAATTTAATTTTCATTTTATGGCTCTGTTCGAAATTTAATATATTGAATTTTCTATCACTCTAAACAAAAATTTCGAAAATTATCTCAGCTATTAGTAGAGATAAAGCAATAAAAATTTCACTGGTGTTATACGTAGGTCTCTAGAACTACGTATACATAATTTATTTTTCATTTTATGGCTCTGTTCGAAATTTAATATATTGAATTTTCTATCACTCTGAACAAAAATTTCGAAAATTATCTCAGCTATTAGTAGAGATAAAGCGATAAAAATTTTACTGGTGTTATACGTAGGTCTCCAGAACTACGTATACATAATTTATTTTTCATTTTATGGCTCTGTTCGAAATTTAATATATTGAATTTTCTATCACTCTAAACAAAAATTTCGAAAATTATCTCAGCTATTAGTAGAGATAAAGCGATAAAAATTTTACTGGTGTTATACGTAGGTCTCCAGAACTACGTATACATAATTTATTTTTCATTTTATGGCTCTGTTCGAAATTTAATATATTGAATTTTCTATCACTCTGAACAAAAATTTTTAAAATTATCTCAGCTATTAGTAGAGATAAAGCAATAAAAATTTTAATGGTGTTATACGTAGGTTTCCAGAACTACGTATACATAATTTATTTTTCATTTCATGGCTCTGTTCGAAATTTAATATATTGAATTTTCTATCACTCTGAACAAAAATTTTGAAAATTATCTCAGCTATTAGTAGAGATAAAGCAATAAAAATTTTACTGGTGTTATACGTAGGTCTCTAGAACTACGTATACATAATTTATTTTTCATTTTATAGCTCTGTTCGAAATTTAATATATTGAATTTTCTATCACTCTAAACAAAAATTTGGAAAATTATCTCAGCTATTAGTAGAGATAAAGCAATAAAAATTTTACTGGTGTTATACGTAGGTCTCCAGAACTACGTATACATAATTTATTTTTCATTTTATGGCTCTGTTCGAAATTTAATATATTGAATTTTCTATCACTCTGAACAAAAATTCTGAAAATTATCTCAGCTATTAGTAGAGATAAAGCAATAAAAATTTCACTGGTGTTATACGTAGGTCTCCAGAACTACGTATACATAATTGATTTTTTATTTTATGGCTCTGTTCGAAATTTAATATATTGAATTTTCTATCACTCTGAACAAAAATTTTGCAGCTATTAGTAGAGATAAAGCAATAAAAATTTCACTGGTGTTATACGTAGGTCTCCAGAATTACGTATACATAATTTATTTTTCATTTTATGGCTCTGTTCGAAATTTAATATATTGAATTTTCTATCACTCTAAACAAAAATTTCGAAAATTATCTCAGCTATTAGTAGAGATAAAGCAATAAAAATTTCACTGGTGTTATACGTAGGTCACCAGAACTACGTATACATAATTTATTTTTCATTTTATGGCTCTGCTCGAAATTTAATATATTGAATTTTCTATCACTCTAAACAAAAATTTCGAAAATTATCTCAGCTATTAGTAGAGATAAAGCGATAAAAATTTTACTGGTGTTATACGTAGGTCCCCAGAACTACGTATACATAATTTATTTTTCATTTTATGGCTCTGTTCGAAATTTAATATATTGAATTTTCTATCACTCTGAACAAAAATTTTGAAAATTATCTCAGCTATTAGTAGAGATAAAGCAATAAAAATTTCACTGGTGTTATATGTAGGTTTCCAGAACTACGTATACATAATTTATTTTTCATTTTATAGCTCTGTTCGAAATTTAATATATTGAATTTTCTATCACTCTAAACAAAAATTTCGAAAATTATCTCAGCTATTAGTAGAGATAAAGCGATAAAAATTTCACTGGTGTTATACGTAGGTCTCCAGAACTACGTATACATAATTTATTTTTCATTTTATGGCTCTGTTCGAAATTTAATATATTGAATTTTCTATCACTCTGAACAAAAATTTTGAAAATTATCTCAGCTATTAGTAGAGATAAAGCGATAAAAATTTTACTGGTGTTATACGTAGGTCTCCAGAACTACGTATACATAATTTATTTTTCATTTTATGGCTCTGTTCGAAATTTAATATATTGAATTTTCTATCACTCTGAACAAAAATTTTCAAAATTATCTCAGCTATTAGTAGAGATAAAGCAATAAAAATTTCACTGGTGTTATACGTAGGTCTCCAGAACTACGTATACATAATTTATTTTTCATTTTATGGCTCTGTTCGAAATTTAATATATTGAATTTTCTATCACTCTAAACAAAAATTTCGAAAATTATCTCAGCTATTAGTAGAGATAAAGCAATAAAAATTTCACTGGTGTTATACGTAGGTCTCCAGAACTACGTATACATAATTTATTTTTCATTTTATGGCTTTGTTCGAAATTTAATGTATTGAATTTTCTATCACTCTAAACAAAAATTTCGAAAATTATCTCAGCTATTAGTAGAGATAAAGCAATAAAAATTTCACTGGTGTTATATGTAGGTCTCCAGAACTACGTATACATAATTTATTTTTCATTTTATGGCTCTGTTCAAAATTTAATATATTGAATTTTCTATCACTCTGAACAAAAATTTCGAAAATTATCTCAGCTATTAGTAGAGATAAAGCGATAAAAATTTTACTGGTGTTATACGTAGGTCTCCAGAACTACGTATACATAATTTATTTTTCATTTTATGGCTCTGTTCGAAATTTAATATATTGAATTTTCTATCACTCTGAACAAAAATTTTGAAAATTATCTCAGCTATTAGTAGAGATAAAGCAATAAAAATTTTACTGGTGTTATACGTAGGTCTCCAGAACTACGTATACATAATTTATTTTTCATTTTATGGCTCTGTTCGAAATTTAATATATTGAATTTTCTATCACTCTAAACAAAAATTTCGAAAATTATCTCAGCTAGTAGTAGAGATAAGGCAATAAAAATTTCACTGGTGTTATACGTAGGTCTCCAGAACTACGTATACATAATTTATTTTTCATTTTATGGCTCTGTTCGAAATTTAATATATTGAATTTTCTATCACTCTGAACAAAAATTTCGAAAATCATCTCAGCTATTAGTAGAGATAAAGCGATAAAAATTTCACTGGTGTTATACGTAGGTCTCCAGAACTACGTATACATAATTTATTTTTCATTTTATGGCTCTGTTCGAAATTTAATATATTGAATTTTCTATCACTTTGAACAAAAATTTTCAAAATTATCTCAGCTATTAGTAGAGATAAAGCGATAAAAATTTTACTGGTGTTATACGTAGGTCTCCAGAACTACGTATACATAATTTATTTTTCATTTTATGGCTCTGTTCGAAATTTAATATATTGAATTTTCTATCACTCTAAACAAAAATTTCGAAAATTATCTCAGCTATTAGTAGAGATAAAGCAATAAAAATTTCACTGGTGTTCTACGTAGGTCTCCAGAACTACGTATACATAATTTAATTTTCATTTTATGGCTCTGTTCGAAATTTAATATATTGAATTTTCTATCACTCTAAACAAAAATTTCAAAAATTATCTCAGCTATTAGTAGAGATAAAGCAATAAAAATTTCACTGGTGTTATACGTAGGTCTCCAGAACTACGTATACATAATTTATTTTTCATTTTATGGCTCTGTTCGAAATTTAATATATTGAATTTTCTATCACTCTGAACAAAAATTTCGAAAATTATCTCAGCTATTAGTAGAGATAAAGCGATAAAAATTTTACTGGTGTTATACGTAGGTCTCCAGAACTACGTATACATAATTTATTTTTCATTTTATGGCTCTGTTCGAAATTTAATATATTGAATTTTCTATCACTCTAAACAAAAATTTCGAAAATTATCTCAGCTATTAGTAGAGATAAAGCGATAAAAATTTTACTGGTGATATACGTAGGTCTCCAGAACTACGTATACATAATTTATTTTTCATTTTATGGCTCTGTTCGAAATTTAATATATTGAATTTTCTATCACTCTGAACAAAAATTTTTAAAATTATCTCAGCTATTAGTAGAGATAAAGCAATAAAAATTTTAATGGTGTTATACGTAGGTTTCCAGAACTACGTATACATAATTTATTTTTCATTTTATGGCTCTGTTCGAAATTTAATATATTGAATTTTCTATCACTCTGAACAAAAATTTTGAAAATTATCTCAGCTATTAGTAGAGATAAAGCAATAAAAATTTCACTGGTGTTATATGTAGGTCTCCAGAACTACGTATACATAATTTATTTTTCATTTTATGGCTCTGTTCGAAATTTAATATATTGAATTTTCTATCACTCTGAACAAAAATTTTGAAAATTATCTCAGCTATTAGTAGAGATAAAGCAATAAAAATTTCACTGGTGTTATACGTAGGTCTCCAGAACTACGTATACATAATTTATTTTTCATTTTGTGGCTCTGTTCGAAATTTAATATATTGAATTTTCTATCACTCTAAACAAAAATTTCGAAAATTATCTCAGCTATTAGTAGAGATAAAGCAATAAAAATTTTACTGGTGTTATACGTAGGTCTCCAGAACTACGTATACATAATTTATTTTTCATTTTATAGCTCTGTTCGAAATTTAATATATTGAATTTTCTATCACTCTAAACAAAAATTTCGAAAATTATCTCAGCTATTAGTAGAGATAAAGCGATAAAAATTTTACTGGTGATATACGTAGGTCTCCAGAACTACGTATACATAATTTATTTTTCATTTTATGGCTCTGTTCGAAATTTAATATATTGAATTTTCTATCACTCTGAACAAAAATTTTTAAAATTATCTCAGCTATTAGTAGAGATAAAGCAATAAAAATTTTAATGGTGTTATACGTAGGTTTCCAGAACTACGTATACATAATTTATTTTTCATTTTATGGCTCTGTTCGAAATTTAATATATTGAATTTTCTATCACTCTGAACAAAAATTTTGAAAATTATCTCAGCTATTAGTAGAGATAAAGCAATAAAAATTTCACTGGTGTTATATGTAGGTCTCCAGAACTACGTATACATAATTTATTTTTCATTTTATGGCTCTGTTCGAAATTTAATATATTGAATTTTCTATCACTCTGAACAAAAATTTTGAAAATTATCTCAGCTATTAGTAGAGATAAAGCAATAAAAATTTCACTGGTGTTATACGTAGGTCTCCAGAACTACGTATACATAATTTATTTTTCATTTTGTGGCTCTGTTCGAAATTTAATATATTGAATTTTCTATCACTCTAAACAAAAATTTCGAAAATTATCTCAGCTATTAGTAGAGATAAAGCAATAAAAATTTTACTGGTGTTATACGTAGGTCTCCAGAACTACGCATACATAATTTATTTTTCATTTTATAGCTCTGTTCGAAATTTAATATATTGAATTTTCTATCACTCTAAACAAAAATTTCGAAAATTATCTCAGCTATTAGTAGAGATAAAGCGATAAAAATTTTACTGGTGTTATACGTAGGTCCCCAGAACTACGTATACATAATTTATTTTTCATTTTATGGCTCTGTTCGAAATTTAATATATTGAATTTTCTATCACTCTGAACAAAAATTTTGAAAATTATCTCAGCTATTAGTAGAGATAAAGCAATAAAAATTTCACTGGTGTTATATGTAGGTTTCCAGAACTACGTATACATAATTTATTTTTCATTTTATAGCTCTGTTCGAAATTTAATATATTGAATTTTCTATCACTCTAAACAAAAATTTCGAAAATTATCTCAGCTATTAGTAGAGATAAAGCGATAAAAATTTCACTGGTGTTATACGTAGGTCTCCAGAACTACGTATACATAATTTATTTTTTATTTTATGGCTCTGTTCGAAATTTAATATATTGAATTTTCTATCACTCTGAACAAAAATTTTGAAAATTATCTCAGCTATTAGTAGAGATAAAGCGATAAAAATTTTACTGGTGTTATACGTAGGTCTCCAGAACTACGTATACATAATTTATTTTTCATTTTATGGCTCTGTTCGAAATTTAATATATTGAATTTTCTATCACTCTGAACAAAAATTTTCAAAATTATCTCAGCTATTAGTAGAGATAAAGCAATAAAAATTTCACTGGTGTTATACGTAGGTCTCCAGAACTACGTATACATAATTTATTTTTCATTTTATGGCTCTGTTCGAAATATAATATATTGAATTTTCTATCACTCTAAACAAAAATTTCGAAAATTATCTCAGCTATTAGTAGAGATAAAGCAATAAAAATTTCACTGGTGTTATACGTAGGCCTCCAGAACTACGTATACATAATTTATTTTTCATTTTATGGCTTTGTTCGGAATTTAATATATTGAATTTTCTATCACTCTAAACAAAAATTTCGAAAATTATCTCAGCTATTAGTAGAGATAAAGCAATAAAAATTTCACTGGTGTTATACGTAGGTCTCCAGAACTACGTATACATAATTTATTTTTCATTTTATGGCTCTGTTCAAAATTTAATATATTGAATTTTCTATCACTCTGAACAAAAATTTCGAAAATTATCTCAGCTATTAGTAGAGATAAAGCGATAAAAATTTTACTGGTGTTATACGTAGGTCTCCAGAACTACGTATACATAATTTATTTTTCATTTTATGGCTCTGTTCGAAATTTAATATATTGAATTTTCTATCACTCTGAACAAAAATTTCGAAAATCATCTCAGCTATTAGTAGAGATAAAGCGATAAAAATTTCACTGGTGTTATACGTAGGTCTCCAGAACAACGTATACATAATTTATTTTTCATTTTATGGCTCTGTTCGAAATTTAATATATTGAATTTTCTATCACTTTGAACAAAAATTTTCAAAATTATCTCAGCTATTAGTAGAGATAAAGCGATAAAAATTTTACTGGTGTTATACGTAGGTCTCCAGAACTACGTATACATAATTTATTTTTCATTTTATGGCTCTGTTCGAAATTTAATATATTGAATTTTCTATCACTCTAAACAAAAATTTCGAAAATTATCTCAGCTATTAGTAGAGATAAAGCAATAAAAATTTCACTGGTGTTCTACGTAGGTCTCCAGAACTACGTATACATAATTTAATTTTCATTTTATGGCTCTGTTCGAAATTTAATATATTGAATTTTCTATCACTCTAAACAAAAATTTCGAAAATTATCTCAGCTATTAGTAGAGATAAAGCAATAAAAATTTCACTGGTGTTATACGTAGGTCTCCAGAACTACGTATACATAATTTATTTTTCATTTTATGGCTCTGTTCGAAATTTAATATATTGAATTTTCTATCACTCTGAACAAAAATTTCGAAAATTATCTCAGCTATTAGTAGAGATAAAGCGATAAAAATTTTACTGGTGTTATACGTAGGTCTCCAGAACTACGTATACATAATTTATTTTTCATTTTATGGCTCTGTTCGAAATTTAATATATTGAATTTTCTATCACTCTAAACAAAAATTTCGAAAATTATCTCAGCTATTAGTAGAGATAAAGCAATAAAAATTTTACTGGTGTTATACGTAGGTCTCCAGAACTACGTATACATAATTTATTTTTCATTTTATGGCTCTGTTCGAAATTTAATATATTGAATTTTCTATCACTCTGAACAAAAATTTTTAAAATTATCTCAGCTATTAGTAGAGATAAAGCAATAAAAATTTTAATGGTGTTATACGTAGGTTTCCAGAACTACGTATACATAATTTATTTTTCATTTTATGGCTCTGTTCGAAATTTAATATATTGAATTTTCTATCACTCTGAACAAAAATTTTGAAAATTATCTCAGCTATTAGTAGAGATAAAGCAATAAAAATTTCACTGGTGTTATATGTAGGTCTCCAGAACTACGTATACATAATTTATTTTTTATTTTATGGCTCTGTTCGAAATTTAATATATTGAATTTTCTATCACTCTGAACAAAAATTTTGAAAATTATCTCAGCTATTAGTAGAGATAAAGCAATAAAAATTTCACTGGTGTTCTACGTAGGTCTCCAGAACTACGTATACATAATTTAATTTTCATTTTATGGCTCTGTTCGAAATTTAATATATTGAATTTTCTATCACTCTAAACAAAAATTTCGAAAATTATCTCAGCTATTAGTAGAGATAAAGCAATAAAAATTTTACTGGTGTTATACGTAGGTCTCCAGAACTACGTATACATAATTTATTTTTCATTTTATGGCTCTGTTCGAAATTTAATATATTGAATTTTCTATCACTCTGAACAAAAATTCTGAAAATTATCTCAGCTATTAGTAGAGATAAAGCAATAAAAATTTCACTGGTGTTATACGTAGGTCTCCAGAACTACGTATACATAATTGATTTTTTATTTTATGGCTCTGTTCGAAATTTAATATATTGAATTTTCTATCACTCTGAACAAAAATTTTGCAGCTATTAGTAGAGATAAAGTAATAAAAATTTCACTGGTGTTATACGTAGGTCTCCAGAATTACGTATACATAATTTATTTTTCATTTTATGGCTCTGTTCGAAATTTAATATATTGAATTTTCTATCACTCTAAACAAAAATTTCGAAAATTATCTCAGCTATTAGTAGAGATAAAGCAATAAAAATTTCACTGGTGTTATACGTAGGTCACCAGAACTACGTATACATAATTTATTTTTCATTTTATGGCTCTGCTCGAAATTTAATATATTGAATTTTCTATCACTCTAAACAAAAATTTCGAAAATTATCTCAGCTATTAGTAGAGATAAAGCGATAAAAATTTTACTGGTGTTATACGTAGGTCCCCAGAACTACGTATACATAATTTATTTTTCATTTTATGGCTCTGTTCGAAATTTAATATATTGAATTTTCTATCACTCTGAACAAAAATTTTGAAAATTATCTCAGCTATTAGTAGAGATAAAGCATTAAAAATTTCACTGGTGTTATACGTAGGTCCCCAGAACTACGTATACATAATTTATTTTTCATTTTATGGCTCTGTTCGAAATTTAATATATTGAATTTTCTATCACTCTAAACAAAAATTTCGAAAATTATCTCAGCTATTAGTAGAGATAAAGCAATAAAAATTTTACTGGTGTTATACGTAGGTCTCCAGAACTACGTATACATAATTTATTTTTCATTTTATGGCTCTGTTCGAAATTTAATATATTGAATTTTCTATCACTCTGAACAAAAATTTCGAAAATCATCTCAGCTATTAGTAGAGATAAAGCGATAAAAATTTCACTGGTGTTATACGTAGGTCTCCAGAACTACGTATACATAATTTATTTTTCATTTTATGGCTCTGTTCGAAATTTAATATATTGAATTTTCTATCACTCTGAACAAAAATTTTCAAAATTATCTCAGCTATTAGTAGAGACAAAGCAATAAAAATTTCACTGGTGTTATACGTAGGTCCCCAGAACTACGTATACATAATTTATTTTTCATTTTATGGCTCTGTTCGACATTTAATATACTGAATTTTCTATCACTCTAAACAAAAATTTTGAAAATTATCTCAGCTATTAGTAGAGATAAAGCAATAAAAATTTCACTGGTGTTATACGTAGGTCTTCAGAACTACGTATACATAATTTATTTTTCATTTTATGGCTCTGTTCGAAATTTAATATATTGAATTTTCTATCACTCTAAACAAAAATTTCGAAAATTATCTCAGCTATTAGTAGAGATAAAGCAATAAAAATTTCACTGGTGTTATACGTAGGTCTCCAGAACTACGTATACATAATTTATTTTTCATTTTATGGCTTTGTTCGAAATTTAATATATTGAATTTTCTATCACTCTAAACAAAAATTTCGAAAATTATCTCAGCTATTAGTAGAGATAAAGCAATAAAAATTTCACTGGTGTTATACGTAGGTCTCCAGAACTACGTATACATAATTTATTTTTCATTTTATGGCTCTGTTCAAAATTTAATATATTGAATTTTCTATCACTCTGAACAAAAATTTCGAAAATTATCTCAGCTATTAGTAGAGATAAAGCGATAAAAATTTTACTGGTGTTATACGTAGGTCTCCAGAACTACGTATACATAATTTATTTTTCATTTTATGGCTCTGTTCGAAATTTAATATATTGAATTTTCTATCACTCTGAACAAAAATTTTGAAAATTATCTCAGCTATTAGTAGAGATAAAGCAATAAAAATTTTACTGGTGTTATACGTAGGTCTCCAGAACTACGTATACATAATTTATTTTTCATTTTATGGCTCTGTTCGAAATTTAATATATTGAATTTTCTATCACTCTAAACAAAAATTTCGAAAATTATCTCAGCTAGTAGTAGAGATAAGGCAATAAAAATTTCACTGGTGTTATACGTAGGTCTCCAGAACTACGTATACATAATTTATTTTTCATTTTATGGCTCTGTTCGAAATTTAATATATTGAATTTTCTATCACTTTGAACAAAAATTTTCAAAATTATCTCAGCTATTAGTAGAGATAAAGCAATAAAAATTTCACTGGTGTTATACGTAGGTCTCCAGAACTACGTATACATAATTTATTTTTCATTTTATGGCTCTGTTCGAAATTTAATATATTGAATTTTCTATCACTCTAAACAAAAATTTCGAAAATTATCTCAGCTATTAGTAGAGATAAAGCAATAAAAATTTTACTGGTGTTATACGTAGGTCTCCAGAACTACGTATACATAATTTATTTTTCATTTTATGGCTCTGTTCGAAATTTAATATATTGAATTTTCTATCACTCTGAACAAAAATTTCGAAAATCATCTCAGCTATTGGTAGAGATAAAGCGATAAAAATTTCACTGGTGTTATACGTAGGTCTCCAGAACTACGCATACATAATTTATTTTTCATTTTATGGCTCTGTTCGAAATTTAATATATTGAATTTTCAATCACTCTGAACAAAAATTTTCAAAATTATCTCAGCTATTAGTAGAGACAAAGCAATAAAAATTTTACTGGTGTTATACGTAGGTCCCCAGAACTACGTATACATAATTTATTTTTCATTTTATGGCTCTGTTCGAAATTTAATATATTGAATTTTCTATCACTCTAAACAAAAATTTCGAAAATTATCTCAGCTATTAGTAGAGATAAAGCAATAAAAATTTTACTGGTGTTATACGTAGGTCTCCAGAACTACGTATACATAATTTATTTTTCATTTTATGGCTCTGTTCGAAATTTAATATATTGAATTTTCTATCACTCTGAACAAAAATTTCGAAAATCATCTCAGCTATTAGTAGAGATAAAGCGATAAAAATTTCACTGGTGTTATACGTAGGTCTCCAGAACTACGTATACATAATTTATTTTTCATTTTATGGCTCTGTTCGAAATTTAATATATTGAATTTTCTATCACTCTGAACAAAAATTTTCAAAATTATCTCAGCTATTAGTAGAGACAAAGCAATAAAAATTTCACTGGTGTTATACGTAGGTCCCCAGAACTACGTATACATAATTTATTTTTCATTTTATGGCTCTGTTCGACATTTAATATACTGAATTTTCTATCACTCTAAACAAAAATTTTGAAAATTATCTCAGCTATTAGTAGAGATAAAGCAATAAAAATTTCACTGGTGTTATACGTAGGTCTCCAGAACTACGTATACATAATTTACTTTTCATTTTATGGCTCTGTTCGAAATTTAATATATTGAATTTTCTATCACTCTGAACAAAAATTTCGAAAATTATCTCAGCTATTAGTAGAGATAAAGCAATAAAAATTTCACTGGTGTTATACGTAGGTCTCCAGGACTACGTATACATAATTTATTTTTCATTTTATGGCTCTGTTCGAAATTTAATATATTGAATTTTCTATCACTCTGAACAAAAATTTCGAAAATCATCTCAGCTATTAGTAGAGATAAAGCGATAAAAATTTCACTGGTGTTATACGTAGGTCTCCAGAACTACGTATACCTAATTTATTTTTCATTTTATGGCTCTGTTCGAAATTTAATATATTGAATTTTCTATCACTCTGAACAAAAATTTTCAAAATTATCTCAGCTATTAGTAGAGACAAAGCAATAAAAATTTCACTGGTGTTATACGTAGGTCCCCAGAACTACGTATACATAATTTATTTTTCATTTTATGGCTCTGTTCGACATTTAATATATTGAATTTTCTATCACTCTAAACAAAAATTTTGAAAATTATCTCAGCTATTAGTAGAGATAAAGCAATAAAAATTTCACTGGTGTTATACGTAGGTCTCCAGAACTACGTATACATAATTTACATTTCATTTTATGGCTCTGTTCGAAATTTAATATATTGAATTTTCTATCACTCTGAACAAAAATTTCGAAAATTATCTCAGCTATTAGTAGAGATAAAGCAATAAAAATTTCACTGGTGTTATACGTAGATCTCCAGGACTACGTATACATAATTTATTTTTCATTTTATGGCTCTGTTCGAAATTTAATATATTGAATTTTCTATCACTCTGAACAAAAATTTTGAAAATTATCTCAGCTATTAGTAGAGATAAAGCAATAAAAATTTTACTGGTGTTATACGTAGGTCTCCAGAACTACGTATACATAATTTATTTTTCATTTTATGGCTCTGTTCGAAATTTAATATATTGAATTTTCTATCACTCTAAACAAAAATTTCAAAAATTATCTCAGCTATTAGTAGAGATAAAGCGATAAAAATTTCACTGGTGTTATACGTAGGTCTCCAGAACTACGTATACATTATTTATTTTTCATTTTATGGCTCTGTTCGAAATTTAATATATTGAATTTTCTATCACTCTGAACAAAAATTTTGAAAATTATCTCAGCTATTAGTAGAGATAAAGCAATAAAAATTTCACTGGTGTTATACGTAGGTCTCCAGAACTACGTATACATAATTTATTTTTCATTTTATGGCTCTGTTCAAAATTTAATATATTGAATTTTCTATCACTCTGAACAAAAATTTCGAAAATTATCTCAGCTATTAGTAGAGATAAAGCGATAAAAATTTTACTGGTGTTATACGTAGGTCTCCAGAACTACGTATACATAATTTATTTTTCATTTTATGGCTCTGTTCGAAATTTAATATATTGAATTTTCTATCACTCTGAACAAAAATTTCGAAAATCATCTCAGCTATTAGTAGAGATAAAGCGATAAAAATTTCACTGGTGTTATACGTAGGTCTCCAGAACAACGTATACATAATTTATTTTTCATTTTATGGCTCTGTTCGAAATTTAATATATTGAATTTTCTATCACTTTGAACAAAAATTTTCAAAATTATCTCAGCTATTAGTAGAGATAAAGCGATAAAAATTTTACTGGTGTTATACGTAGGTCTCCAGAACTACGTATACATAATTTATTTTTCATTTTATGGCTCTGTTCGAAATTTAATATATTGAATTTTCTATCACTCTAAACAAAAATTTCGAAAATTATCTCAGCTATTAGTAGAGATAAAGCAATAAAAATTTCACTGGTGTTATACGTAGATCTCCAGGACTACGTATACATAATTTATTTTTCATTTTATGGCTCTGTTCGAAATTTAATATATTGAATTTTCTATCACTCTGAACAAAAATTTTGAAAATTATCTCAGCTATTAGTAGAGATAAAGCAATAAAAATTTTACTGGTGTTATACGTAGGTCTCCAGAACTACGTATACATAATTTATTTTTCATTTTATGGCTCTGTTCGAAATTTAATATATTGAATTTTCTATCACTCTAAACAAAAATTTCAAAAATTATCTCAGCTATTAGTAGAGATAAAGCGATAAAAATTTCACTGGTGTTATACGTAGGTCTCCAGAACTACGTATACATTATTTATTTTTCATTTTATGGCTCTGTTCGAAATTTAATATATTGAATTTTCTATCACTCTGAACAAAAATTTTGAAAATTATCTCAGCTATTAGTAGAGATAAAGCAATAAAAATTTCACTGGTGTTATACGTAGGTCTCCAGAACTACGTATACATAATTTATTTTTCATTTTATGGCTCTGTTCAAAATTTAATATATTGAATTTTCTATCACTCTGAACAAAAATTTCGAAAATTATCTCAGCTATTAGTAGAGATAAAGCGATAAAAATTTTACTGGTGTTATACGTAGGTCTCCAGAACTACGTATACATAATTTATTTTTCATTTTATGGCTCTGTTCGAAATTTAATATATTGAATTTTCTATCACTCTGAACAAAAATTTCGAAAATCATCTCAGCTATTAGTAGAGATAAAGCGATAAAAATTTCACTGGTGTTATACGTAGGTCTCCAGAACTACGTATACATAATTTATTTTTCATTTTATGGCTCTGTTCGAAATTTAATATATTGAATTTTCTATCACTCTGAACAAAAATTTTCAAAATTATCTCAGCTATTAGTAGAGACAAAGCAATAAAAATTTCACTGGTGTTATACGTAGGTCCCCAGAACTACGTATACATAATTTATTTTTCATTTTATGGCTCTGTTCGACATTTAATATATTGAATTTTCTATCACTCTAAACAAAAATTTTGAAAATTATCTCAGCTATTAGTAGAGATAAAGCAATAAAAATTTCACTGGTGTTATACGTAGGTCTCCAGAACTACGTATACATAATTTACATTTCATTTTATGGCTCTGTTCGAAATTTAATATATTGAATTTTCTATCACTCTGAACAAAAATTTCGAAAATTATCTCAGCTATTAGTAGAGATAAAGCAATAAAAATTTCACTGGTGTTATACGTAGATCTCCAGGACTACGTATACATAATTTATTTTTCATTTTATGGCTCTGTTCGAAATTTAATATATTGAATTTTCTATCACTCTGAACAAAAATTTTGAAAATTATCTCAGCTATTAGTAGAGATAAAGCAATAAAATTTTTACTGGTGTTATACGTAGGTCTCCAGAACTACGTATACATAATTTATTTTTCATTTTATGGCTCTGTTCGAAATTTAATATATTGAATTTTCTATCACTCTAAACAAAAATTTCAAAAATTATCTCAGCTATTAGTAGAGATAAAGCGATAAAAATTTCACTGGTGTTATACGTAGGTCTCCAGAACTACGTATACATTATTTATTTTTCATTTTATGGCTCTGTTCGAAATTTAATATATTGAATTTTCTATCACTCTGAACAAAAATTTTGAAAATTATCTCAGCTATTAGTAGAGATAAAGCAATAAAAATTTCACTGGTGTTATACGTAGGTCTCCAGAACTACGTATACATAATTTATTTTTCATTTTATGGCTCTGTTCAAAATTTAATATATTGAATTTTCTATCACTCTGAACAAAAATTTCGAAAATTATCTCAGCTATTAGTAGAGATAAAGCGATAAAAATTTTACTGGTGTTATACGTAGGTCTCCAGAACTACGTATACATAATTTATTTTTCATTTTATGGCTCTGTTCGAAATTTAATATATTGAATTTTCTATCACTCTGAACAAAAATTTCGAAAATCATCTCAGCTATTAGTAGAGATAAAGCGATAAAAATTTCACTGGTGTTATACGTAGGTCTCCAGAACAACGTATACATAATTTATTTTTCATTTTATGGCTCTGTTCGAAATTTAATATATTGAATTTTCTATCACTTTGAACAAAAATTTTCAAAATTATCTCAGCTATTAGTAGAGATAAAGCGATAAAAATTTTACTGGTGTTATACGTAGGTCTCCAGAACTACGTATACATAATTTATTTTTCATTTTATGGCTCTGTTCGAAATTTAATATATTGAATTTTCTATCACTCTAAACAAAAATTTCGAAAATTATCTCAGCTATTAGTAGAGATAAAGCAATAAAAATTTCACTGGTGTTCTACGTAGGTCTCCAGAACTACGTATACATAATTTAATTTTCATTTTATGGCTCTGTTCGAAATTTAATATATTGAATTTTCTATCACTCTAAACAAAAATTTCGAAAATTATCTCAGCTATTAGTAGAGATAAAGCAATAAAAATTTCACTGGTGTTATACGTAGGTCTCCAGAACTACGTATACATAATTTATTTTTCATTTTATGGCTCTGTTCGAAATTTAATATATTGAATTTTCTATCACTCTGAACAAAAATTTCGAAAATTATCTCAGCTATTAGTAGAGATAAAGCGATAAAAATTTTAGTGGTGTTATACGTAGGTCTCCAGAACTACGTATACATAATTTATTTTTCATTTTATGGCTCTGTTCGAAATTTAATATATTGAATTTTCTATCACTCTAAACAAAAATTTCGAAAATTATCTCAGCTATTAGTAGAGATAAAGCAATAAAAATTTTACTGGTGTTATACGTAGGTCTCCAAAACTACGTATACATAATTTATTTTTCATTTTATGGCTCTGTTCGAAATTTAATATATTGAATTTTCTATCACTCTGAACAAAAATTTTTAAAATTATCTCAGCTATTAGTAGAGATAAAGCAATAAAAATTTTAATGGTGTTATACGTAGGTTTCCAGAACTACGTATACATAATTTATTTTTCATTTTATGGCTCTGTTCGAAATTTAATATATTGAATTTTCTATCACTCTGAACAAAAATTTTGAAAATTATCTCAGCTATTAGTAGAGATAAAGCAATAAAAATTTCACTGGTGTTATATGTAGGTCTCCAGAACTACGTATACATAATTTATTTTTTATTTTATGGCTCTGTTCGAAATTTAATATATTGAATTTTCTATCACTCTGAACAAAAATTTTGAAAATTATCTCAGCTATTAGTAGAGATAAAGCAATAAAAATTTCACTGGTGTTATACGTAGGTCTCCAGAACTACGTATACATAATTTATTTTTCATTTTGTGGCTCTGTTCGAAATTTAATATATTGAATTTTCTATCACTCTAAACAAAAATTTCGAAAATTATCTCAGCTATTAGTAGAGATAAAGCAATAAAAATTTTACTGGTGTTATACGTAGGTCTCCAGAACTACGTATACATAATTTATTTTTCATTTTATAGCTCTGTTCGAAATTTAATATATTGAATTTTCTATCACTCTAAACAAAAATTTCGAAAATTATCTCAGCTATTAGTAGAGATAAAGCGATAAAAATTTCACTGGTGTTATACGTAGGTCTCCAGAACTACGTATACATAATTTATTTTTCATTTTATGGCTCTGTTCGAGATTTAATATATTGAATTTTCTATCACTCTAAACAAAAATTTCGAAAATTATCTCAGCTATTAGTAGAGATAAAGCAATAAAAATTTCACTGGTGTTCTACGTAGGTCTCCAGAACTACGTATACATAATTTAATTTTCATTTTATGGCTCTGTTCGAAATTTAATATATTGAATTTTCTATCACTCTAAACAAAAATTTCGAAAATTATCTCAGCTATTAGTAGAGATAAAGCAATAAAAATTTTACTGGTGTTATACGTAGGTCTCCAGAACTACGTATACATAATTTATTTTTCATTTTATGGCTCTGTTCGAAATTTAATATATTGAATTTTCTATCACTCTGAACAAAAATTCTGAAAATTATCTCAGCTATTAGTAGAGATAAAGCAATAAAAATTTCACTGGTGTTATACGTAGGTCTCCAGAACTACGTATACATAATTGATTTTTTATTTTATGGCTCTGTTCAAAATTTAATATATTGAATTTTCTATCACTCTGAACAAAAATTTTGCAGCTATTAGTAGAGATAAAGTAATAAAAATTTCACTGGTGTTATACGTAGGTCTCCAGAATTACGTATACATAATTTATTTTTCATTTTATGGCTCTGTTCGAAATTTAATATATTGAATTTTCTATCACTCTAAACAAAAATTTCGAAAATTATCTCAGCTATTAGTAGAGATAAAGCAATAAAAATTTCACTGGTGTTATACGTAGGTCACCAGAACTACGTATACATAATTTATTTTTCATTTTATGGCTCTGCTCGAAATTTAATATATTGAATTTTCTATCACTCTAAACAAAAATTTCGAAAATTATCTCAGCTATTAGTAGAGATAAAGCGATAAAAATTTTACTGGTGTTATACGTAGGTCCCCAGAACTACGTATACATAATTTATTTTTCATTTTATGGCTCTGTTCGAAATTTAATATATTGAATTTTCTATCACTCTGAACAAAAATTTTGAAAATTATCTCAGCTATTAGTAGAGATAAAGCATTAAAAATTTCACTGGTGTTATACGTAGGTCCCCAGAACTACGTATACATAATTTATTTTTCATTTTATGGCTCTGTTCGAAATTTAATATATTGAATTTTCTATCACTCTAAACAAAAATTTCGAAAATTATCTCAGCTATTAGTAGAGATAAAGCAATAAAAATTTTACTGGTGTTATACGTAGGTCTCCAGAACTACGTATACATAATTTATTTTTCATTTTATGGCTCTGTTCGAAATTTAATATATTGAATTTTCTATCACTCTGAACAAAAATTTCGAAAATCATCTCAGCTATTAGTAGAGATAAAGCGATAAAAATTTCACTGGTGTTATACGTAGGTCTCCAGAACTACGTATACATAATTTATTTTTCATTTTATGGCTCTGTTCGAAATTTAATATATTGAATTTTCTATCACTCTGAACAAAAATTTTCAAAATTATCTCAGCTATTAGTAGAGACAAAGCAATAAAAATTTCACTGGTGTTATACGTAGGTCCCCAGAACTACGTATACATAATTTATTTTTCATTTTATGGCTCTGTTCGACATTTAATATACTGAATTTTCTATCACTCTAAACAAAAATTTTGAAAATTATCTCAGCTATTAGTAGAGATAAAGCAATAAAAATTTCACTGGTGTTATACGTAGGTCTTCAGAACTACGTATACATAATTTATTTTTCATTTTATGGCTCTGTTCGAAATTTAATATATTGAATTTTCTATCACTCTAAACAAAAATTTCGAAAATTATCTCAGCTATTAGTAGAGATAAAGCAATAAAAATTTCACTGGTGTTATACGTAGGTCTCCAGAACTACGTATACATAATTTATTTTTCATTTTATGGCTTTGTTCGAAATTTAATATATTGAATTTTCTATCACTCTAAACAAAAATTTCGAAAATTATCTCAGCTATTAGTAGAGATAAAGCAATAAAAATTTTACTGGTGTTATACGTAGGTCTCCAGAACTACGTATACATAATTTATTTTTCATTTTATGGCTCTGTTCGAAATTTAATATATTGAATTTTCTATCACTCTGAACAAAAATTTCGAAAATTATCTCAGCTATTAGTAGAGATAAAGCGATAAAAATTTTACTGGTGTTATACGTAGGTCTCCAGAACTACGTATACATAATTTATTTTTCATTTTATGGCTCTGTTCGAAATTTAATATATTGAATTTTCTATCACTCTGAACAAAAATTTTGAAAATTATCTCAGCTATTAGTAGAGATAAAGCAATAAAAATTTTACTGGTGTTATACGTAGGTCTCCAGAACTACGTATACATAATTTATTTTTCATTTTATGGCTCTGTTCGAAATTTAATATATTGAATTTTCTATCACTCTAAACAAAAATTTCGAAAATTATCTCAGCTAGTAGTAGAGATAAGGCAATAAAAATTTCACTGGTGTTATACGTAGGTCTCCAGAACTACGTATACATAATTTATTTTTCATTTTATGGCTCTGTTCGAAATTTAATATATTGAATTTTCTATCACTTTGAACAAAAATTTTCAAAATTATCTCAGCTATTAGTAGAGATAAAGCAATAAAAATTTCACTGGTGTTATACGTAGGTCTCCAGAACTACGTATACATAATTTATTTTTCATTTTATGGCTCTGTTCGAAATTTAATATATTGAATTTTCTATCACTCTAAACAAAAATTTCGAAAATTATCTCAGCTATTAGTAGAGATAAAGCAATAAAAATTTTACTGGTGTTATACGTAGGTCTCCAGAACTACGTATACATAATTTATTTTTCATTTTATGGCTCTGTTCGAAATTTAATATATTGAATTTTCTATCACTCTGAACAAAAATTTCGAAAATCATCTCAGCTATTGGTAGAGATAAAGCGATAAAAATTTCACTGGTGTTATACGTAGGTCTCCAGAACTACGCATACATAATTTATTTTTCATTTTATGGCTCTGTTCGAAATTTAATATATTGAATTTTCAATCACTCTGAACAAAAATTTTCAAAATTATCTCAGCTATTAGTAGAGACAAAGCAATAAAAATTTTACTGGTGTTATACGTAGGTCCCCAGAACTACGTATACATAATTTATTTTTCATTTTATGGCTCTGTTCGAAATTTAATATATTGAATTTTCTATCACTCTAAACAAAAATTTCGAAAATTATCTCAGCTATTAGTAGAGATAAAGCAATAAAAATTTTACTGGTGTTATACGTAGGTCTCCAGAACTACGTATACATAATTTATTTTTCATTTTATGGCTCTGTTCGAAATTTAATATATTGAATTTTCTATCACTCTGAACAAAAATTTCGAAAATCATCTCAGCTATTAGTAGAGATAAAGCGATAAAAATTTCACTGGTGTTATACGTAGGTCTCCAGAACTACGTATACATAATTTATTTTTCATTTTATGGCTCTGTTCGAAATTTAATATATTGAATTTTCTATCACTCTGAACAAAAATTTTCAAAATTATCTCAGCTATTAGTAGAGACAAAGCAATAAAAATTTCACTGGTGTTATACGTAGGTCCCCAGAACTACGTATACATAATTTATTTTTCATTTTATGGCTCTGTTCGACATTTAATATACTGAATTTTCTATCACTCTAAACAAAAATTTTGAAAATTATCTCAGCTATTAGTAGAGATAAAGCAATAAAAATTTCACTGGTGTTATACGTAGGTCTCCAGAACTACGTATACATAATTTACTTTTCATTTTATGGCTCTGTTCGAAATTTAATATATTGAATTTTCTATCACTCTGAACAAAAATTTCGAAAATTATCTCAGCTATTAGTAGAGATAAAGCAATAAAAATTTCACTGGTGTTATACGTAGGTCTCCAGGACTACGTATACATAATTTATTTTTCATTTTATGGCTCTGTTCGAAATTTAATATATTGAATTTTCTATCACTCTGAACAAAAATTTCGAAAATCATCTCAGCTATTAGTAGAGATAAAGCGATAAAAATTTCACTGGTGTTATACGTAGGTCTCCAGAACTACGTATACCTAATTTATTTTTCATTTTATGGCTCTGTTCGAAATTTAATATATTGAATTTTCTATCACTCTGAACAAAAATTTTCAAAATTATCTCAGCTATTAGTAGAGACAAAGCAATAAAAATTTCACTGGTGTTATACGTAGGTCCCCAGAACTACGTATACATAATTTATTTTTCATTTTATGGCTCTGTTCGACATTTAATATATTGAATTTTCTATCACTCTAAACAAAAATTTTGAAAATTATCTCAGCTATTAGTAGAGATAAAGCAATAAAAATTTCACTGGTGTTATACGTAGGTCTCCAGAACTACGTATACATAATTTATTTTTCATTTTATGGCTCTGTTCGAAATTTAATATATTGAATTTTCTATCACTCTAAACAAAAATTTCAAAAATTATCTCAGCTATTAGTAGAGATAAAGCGATAAAAATTTCACTGGTGTTATACGTAGGTCTCCAGAACTACGTATACATTATTTATTTTTCATTTTATGGCTCTGTTCGAAATTTAATATATTGAATTTTCTATCACTCTGAACAAAAATTTTGAAAATTATCTCAGCTATTAGTAGAGATAAAGCAATAAAAATTTCACTGGTGTTATACGTAGGTCTCCAGAACTACGTATACATAATTTATTTTTCATTTTATGGCTCTGTTCGAAATTTAATATATTGAATTTTCTATCACTTTGAACAAAAATTTTCAAAATTATCTCAGCTATTAGTAGAGATAAAGCAATAAAAATTTTACTGGTGTTATACGTAGGTCTCCAGAACTACGTATACATAATTTATTTTTCATTTTATGGCTCTGTTCGAAATTTAATATATTGAATTTTCTATCACTCTGAACAAAAATTTTCAAAATTATCTCAGCTATTAGTAGAGATAAAGCAATAAAAATTTTACTGGTGTTATAAGTAGGTCTCCAGAACTGCGTATACATAATTTATTTTTCATTTTATGGCTTTGTTCGAAATTTAATATATTGAATTTTCTATCACTCTAAACAAAAATTTCGAAAATTATCTCAGCTATTAGTAGAGATAAAGCGATAAAAATTTCACTGGTGTTATAAGTAGGTCTCCAGAACTGCGTATACATAATTTATTTTTCATTTTATGGCTTTGTTCGAAATTTAATATATTGAATTTTCTATCACTCTAAACAAAAATTTCGAAAATTATCTCAGCTATTAGTAGAGATAAAGCAATAAAAATTTCACTGGTGTTATACGTAGGTCTCCAGAACTACGTATACATAATTTATTTTTCATTTTATGGCTCTGTTCGAAATTTAATATATTGAATTTTCTATCACTCTGAACAAAAATTTCGAAAATTATCACAGCTATTAGTAGAGATAAAGCGATAAAAATTTTACTGGTGTTATACGTAGGTCTCCAGAACTACGTATACATAATTTATTTTTTATTTTATGGCTCTGTTCGAAATTTAATATATTGAATTTTCTATCACTCTGAACAAAAATTTTGAAAATTATCTCAGCTATTAGTAGAGATAAAGCAATAAAAATTTTACTGGTGTTATACGTAGGTCTCCAGAACTACGTATACATAATTTATTTTTCATTTTATGGCTCTGTTCGAAATTTAATATATTGAATTTTCTATCACTCTAAACAAAAATTTCGAAAATTATCTCAGCTAGTAGTAGAGATAAGGCAATAAAAATTTCACTGGTGTTATACGTAGGTCTCCAGAACTACGTATACATAATTTATTTTTCATTTTATGGCTCTGTTCGAAATTTAATATATTGAATTTTCTATCACTCTGAACAAAAATTTCGAAAATCATCTCAGCTATTAGTAGAGATAAAGCGATAAAAATTTCACTGGTGTTATACGTAGGTCTCCAGAACTACGTATACATAATTTATTTTTCATTTTATGGCTCTTTTCAAAATTTAATATATTGAATTTTCTATCACTCTGAACAAAAATTTTCAAAATTATCTCAGCTATTAGTAGAGACAAAGCAATAAAAATTTCACTGGTGTTATACGTAGGTCCCCAGAACTACGTATACATAAATTATTTTTCATTTTATGGCTCTGTTCGACATTTAATATATTGAATTTTCTATCACTCTAAACAAAAATTTTGAAAATTATCTCAGCTATTAGTAGAGATAAAGCAATAAAAATTTCACTGGTGTTATACGTAGGTCTCCAGAACTACGTATACATAATTTACTTTTAATTTTATGGTTCTGTTCGAAATTTAATATATTGAATTTTCTATCACTCTAAACAAAAATTTTGAAAATTATCTCAGCTATTAGTAGAGATAAAGCAGTAAAAATTTTACTGGTGTTATACGTAGGTCTCCAGAACTACGTATACATAATTTATTTTTCATTCTATGGCTCTGTTCGAAATTTAATATATTGAATTTTCTATCACTCTAAACAAAAATTTTGAAAATTATCTCAGCTATTAGTAGAGATAAAGCAGTAAAAATTTTACTGGTGTTATACGTAGGTCTCCAGAACTACGTATACATAATTTATTTTTCATTCTATGGCTCTGTTCGAAATTTAATATATTGAATTTTCTATCACTCTAAACAAAAATTTCAAAAATTATCTCAGCTATTAGTAGAGATAAAGCGATAAAAATTTCACTGGTGTTATACGTAGGTCTCCAGAACTACGTATACATTATTTATTTTTCATTTTATGGCTCTGTTCGAAATTTAATATATTGAATTTTCTATCACTCTGAACAAAAATTTTGAAAATTATCTCAGATATTAGTAGAGATAAAGCAATAAAAATTTCACTGGTGTTATACGTAGGTCTCCAGAACTACGTATACATAATTTATTTTTCATTTTATCTCTCTGCTCGAAATTTAATATATTGAATTTTCTATCACTTTGAACAAAAATTTTCAAAATTATCTCAGCTATTAGTAGAGATAAAGCAATAAAAATTTTACTGGTGTTATACGTAGGTCTCCAGAACTACGTATACATAATTTATTTTTCATTTTATGGCTCTGTTCGAAATTTAATATATTGAATTTTCTATCACTCTGAACAAAAATTTTCAAAATTATCTCAGCTATTAGTAGAGATAAAGCAATAAAAATTTCACTGGTGTTATACGTAGGTCTCCAGAACTACGTATACATAATTTATTTTTCATTTTATGGCTCTGTTCGAAATTTAATATATTGAATTTTCTATCACTCTGAACAAAAATTTTCAAAATTATCTCAGCTATTAGTAGAGATAAATCAATAAAAATTTCACTGGTGTTATACGTAGGTCTCCAGAACTACGTATACATAATTTATTTTTCATTTTATGGCTCTGTTCGAAATTTAATATATTGAATTTTCTATCACTCTAAACAAAAATTTCGAAAATTATCTCAGCTATTAGTAGAGATAAAGCGATAAAAATTTCACTGGTGTTATAAGTAGGTCTCCAGAACTGCGTATACATAATTTATTTTTCATTTTATGACTTTGTTCGAAATTTAATATATTGAATTTTCTATCACTCTGAACAAAAATTTCGAAAATTATCTCAGCTATTAGTAGGGATAAAGCGATAAAAATTTTACTGGTTTTATACGTAGGTCTCCAGAACTACGTATACATAATTTATTTTTCATTTTAAAGCTCTGTTCGAAATTTAATATATTGAATTTTCTATCACTCTGAACAAAAATTTTCAAAATTATCTCAGCTATTAGTAGAGATAAAGCAATAAAAATTTCACTGGTGTTATACGTAGGTCTCCAGAACTACGTATACATAATTTATTTTTCATTTTATGGCTCTGTTCGACATTTAATATATTGAATTTTCTATCACTCTGAACAAAAATTTTCAAAATTATCTCAGCTATTAGTAGAGATAAAGCAATAAAAATTTTACTGGTGTTATACGTAGGTCCCCAGAACTACGTATACATAATTTATTTTTCATTTTATGGCTCTGTTCGACATTTAATATACTGAATTTTCTATCACTCTAAACAAAAATTTTGAAAATTATCTCAGCTATTAGTAGAGATAAAGCAATAAAAATTTCACTGGTGTTATACGTAGGTCTCCAGAACTACGTATACATAATTTACTTTTCATTTTATGGCTCTGTTCGAAATTTAATATATTGAATTTTCTATCACTCTGAACAAAAATTTTCAAAATTATCTCAGCTATTAGTAGAGATAAAGCAATAAAAATTTTACTGGTGTTATAAGTAGGTCTCCAGAACTGCGTATACATAATTTATTTTTCATTTTATGGCTTTGTTCGAAATTTAATATATTGAATTTTCTATCACTCTAAACAAAAATTTCGAAAATTATCTCAGCTATTAGTAGAGATAAAGCGATAAAAATTTCACTGGTGTTATAAGTAGGTCTCCAGAACTGCGTATACATAATTTATTTTTCATTTTATGGCTTTGTTCGAAATTTAATATATTGAATTTTCTATCACTCTAAACAAAAATTTCGAAAATTATCTCAGCTATTAGTAGAGATAAAGCAATAAAAATTTCACTGGTGTTATACGTAGGTCTCCAGAACTACGTATACATAATTTATTTTTCATTTTATGGCTCTGTTCGAAATTTAATATATTGAATTTTCTATCACTCTGAACAAAAATTTCGAAAATTATCACAGCTATTAGTAGAGATAAAGCGATAAAAATTTTACTGGTGTTATACGTAGGTCTCCAGAACTACGTATACATAATTTATTTTTTATTTTATGGCTCTGTTCGAAATTTAATATATTGAATTTTCTATCACTCTGAACAAAAATTTTGAAAATTATCTCAGCTATTAGTAGAGATAAAGCAATAAAAATTTTACTGGTGTTATACGTAGGTCTCCAGAACTACGTATACATAATTTATTTTTCATTTTATGGCTCTGTTCGAAATTTAATATATTGAATTTTCTATCACTCTAAACAAAAATTTCGAAAATTATCTCAGCTAGTAGTAGAGATAAGGCAATAAAAATTTCACTGGTGTTATACGTAGGTCTCCAGAACTACGTATACATAATTTATTTTTCATTTTATGGCTCTGTTCGAAATTTAATATATTGAATTTTCTATCACTCTGAACAAAAATTTCGAAAATCATCTCAGCTATTAGTAGAGATAAAGCGATAAAAATTTCACTGGTGTTATACGTAGGTCTCCAGAACTACGTATACATAATTTATTTTTCATTTTATGGCTCTGTTCAAAATTTAATATATTGAATTTTCTATCACTCTGAACAAAAATTTTCAAAATTATCTCAGCTATTAGTAGAGACAAAGCAATAAAAATTTCACTGGTGTTATACGTAGGTCCCCAGAACTACGTATACATAAATTATTTTTCATTTTATGGCTCTGTTCGACATTTAATATATTGAATTTTCTATCACTCTAAACAAAAATTTTGAAAATTATCTCAGCTATTAGTAGAGATAAAGCAATAAAAATTTCACTGGTGTTATACGTAGGTCTCCAGAACTACGTATACATAATTTACTTTTCATTTTATGGTTCTGTTCGAAATTTAATATATTGAATTTTCTATCACTCTAAACAAAAATTTTGAAAATTATCTCAGCTATTAGTAGAGATAAAGCAGTAAAAATTTTACTGGTGTTATACGTAGGTCTCCAGAACTACGTATACATAATTTATTTTTCATTCTATGGCTCTGTTCGAAATTTAATATATTGAATTTTCTATCACTCTAAACAAAAATTTTGAAAATTATCTCAGCTATTAGTAGAGATAAAGCAGTAAAAATTTTACTGGTGTTATACGTAGGTCTCCAGAACTACGTATACATAATTTATTTTTCATTCTATGGCTCTGTTCGAAATTTAATATATTGAATTTTCTATCACTCTAAACAAAAATTTCAAAAATTATCTCAGCTATTAGTAGAGATAAAGCGATAAAAATTTCACTGGTGTTATACGTAGGTCTCCAGAACTACGTATACATTATTTATTTTTCATTTTATGGCTCTGTTCGAAATTTAATATATTGAATTTTCTATCACTCTGAACAAAAATTTTGAAAATTATCTCAGCTATTAGTAGAGATAAAGCAATAAAAATTTCACTGGTGTTATACGTAGGTCTCCAGAACTACGTATACATAATTTATTTTTCATTTTATGGCTCTGTTCGAAATTTAATATATTGAATTTTCTATCACTTTGAACAAAAATTTTCAAAATTATCTCAGCTATTAGTAGAGATAAAGCAATAAAAATTTTACTGGTGTTATACGTAGGTCTCCAGAACTACGTATACATAATTTATTTTTCATTTTATGGCTCTGTTCGAAATTTAATATATTGAATTTTCTATCACTCTGAACAAAAATTTTCAAAATTATCTCAGCTATTAGTAGAGATAAAGCAATAAAAATTTCACTGGTGTTATACGTAGGTTTCCAGAACTACGTATACATAATTTATTTTTCATTTTATGGCTCTGTTCGAAATTTAATATATTGAATTTTCTATCACTCTGAACAAAAATTTTCAAAATTATCTCAGCTATTAGTAGAGATAAATCAATAAAAATTTCACTGGTGTTATACGTAGGTCTCCAGAACTACGTATACATAATTTATTTTTCATTTTATGGCTCTGTTCGAAATTTAATATATTGAATTTTCTATCACTCTAAACAAAAATTTCGAAAATTATCTCAGCTATTAGTAGAGATAAAGCGATAAAAATTTCACTGGTGTTATAAGTAGGTCTCCAGAACTGCGTATACATAATTTATTTTTCATTTTATGGCTTTGTTCGAAATTTAATATATTGAATTTTCTATCACTCTGAACAAAAATTTCGAAAATTATCTCAGCTATTAGTAGGGATAAAGCGATAAAAATTTTACTGGTTTTATACGTAGGTCTCCAGAACTACGTATACATAATTTATTTTTCATTTTAAAGCTCTGTTCGAAATTTAATATATTGAATTTTCTATCACTCTGAACAAAAATTTTCAAAATTATCTCAGCTATTAGTAGAGATAAAGCAATAAAAATTTCACTGGTGTTATACGTAGGTCTCCAGAACTACGTATACATAATTTATTTTTCATTTTATGGCTCTGTTCGACATTTAATATATTGAATTTTCTATCACTCTAAACAAAAATTTTGAAAATTATCTCAGCTATTAGTAGAGATAAAGCAATAAAAATTTCACTGGTGTTATACGTAGGTCTCCAGAACTACGTATACATAATTTATTTTTCATTTTATGGCTCTGTTCGAAATTTAATATATTGAATTTTCTATCACTCTGAACAAAAATTTCGAAAATTATCACAGCTATTAGTAGAGATAAAGCGATAAAAATTTTACTGGTGTTATACGTAGGTCTCCAGAACTACGTATACATAATTTATTTTTTATTTTATGGCTCTGTTCGAAATTTAATATATTGAATTTTCTATCACTCTGAACAAAAATTTTGAAAATTATCTCAGCTATTAGTAGAGATAAAGCAATAAAAATTTTACTGGTGTTATACGTAGGTCTCCAGAACTACGTATACATAATTTATTTTTCATTTTATGGCTCTGTTCGAAATTTAATATATTGAATTTTCTATCACTCTAAACAAAAATTTCGAAAATTATCTCAGCTAGTAGTAGAGATAAGGCAATAAAAATTTCACTGGTGTTATACGTAGGTCTCCAGAACTACGTATACATAATTTATTTTTCATTTTATGGCTCTGTTCGAAATTTAATATATTGAATTTTCTATCACTCTGAACAAAAATTTCGAAAATCATCTCAGCTATTAGTAGAGATAAAGCGATAAAAATTTCACTGGTGTTATACGTAGGTCTCCAGAACTACGTATACATAATTTATTTTTCATTTTATGGCTCTGTTCAAAATTTAATATATTGAATTTTCTATCACTCTGAACAAAAATTTTCAAAATTATCTCAGCTATTAGTAGAGACAAAGCAATAAAAATTTCACTGGTGTTATACGTAGGTCCCCAGAACTACGTATACATAAATTATTTTTCATTTTATGGCTCTGTTCGACATTTAATATATTGAATTTTCTATCACTCTAAACAAAAATTTTGAAAATTATCTCAGCTATTAGTAGAGATAAAGCAATAAAAATTTCACTGGTGTTATACGTAGGTCTCCAGAACTACGTATACATAATTTACTTTTCATTTTATGGTTCTGTTCGAAATTTAATATATTGAATTTTCTATCACTCTAAACAAAAATTTTGAAAATTATCTCAGCTATTAGTAGAGATAAAGCAGTAAAAATTTTACTGGTGTTATACGTAGGTCTCCAGAACTACGTATACATAATTTATTTTTCATTCTATGGCTCTGGTCGAAATTTAATATATTGAATTTTCTATCACTCTAAACAAAAATTTTGAAAATTATCTCAGCTATTAGTAGAGATAAAGCAGTAAAAATTTTACTGGTGTTATACGTAGGTCTCCAGAACTACGTATACATAATTTATTTTTCATTCTATGGCTCTGTTCGAAATTTAATATATTGAATTTTCTATCACTCTAAACAAAAATTTCAAAAATTATCTCAGCTATTAGTAGAGATAAAGCGATAAAAATTTCACTGGTGTTATACGTAGGTCTCCAGAACTACGTATACATTATTTATTTTTCATTTTATGGCTCTGTTCGAAATTTAATATATTGAATTTTCTATCACTCTGAACAAAAATTTCGAAAATCATCTCAGCTATTAGTAGAGATAAAGCGATAAAAATTTCACTGGTGTTATACGTAGGTCTCCAGAACTACGTATACATAATTTATTTTTCATTTTATGGCTCTGTTCAAAATTTAATATATTGAATTTTCTATCACTCTGAACAAAAATTTTCAAAATTATCTCAGCTATTAGTAGAGACAAAGCAATAAAAATTTCACTGGTGTTATACGTAGGTCCCCAGAACTACGTATACATAAATTATTTTTCATTTTATGGCTCTGTTCGACATTTAATATATTGAATTTTCTATCACTCTAAACAAAAATTTTGAAAATTATCTCAGCTATTAGTAGAGATAAAGCAATAAAAATTTCACTGGTGTTATACGTAGGTCTCCAGAACTACGTATACATAATTTACTTTTCATTTTATGGTTCTGTTCGAAATTTAATATATTGAATTTTCTATCACTCTAAACAAAAATTTTGAAAATTATCTCAGCTATTAGTAGAGATAAAGCAGTAAAAATTTTACTGGTGTTATACGTAGGTCTCCAGAACTACGTATACATAATTTATTTTTCATTCTATGGCTCTGTTCGAAATTTAATATATTGAATTTTCTATCACTCTAAACAAAAATTTTGAAAATTATCTCAGCTATTAGTAGAGATAAAGCAGTAAAAATTTTACTGGTGTTATACGTAGGTCTCCAGAACTACGTATACATAATTTATTTTTCATTCTATGGCTCTGTTCGAAATTTAATATATTGAATTTTCTATCACTCTAAACAAAAATTTCAAAAATTATCTCAGCTATTAGTAGAGATAAAGCGATAAAAATTTCACTGGTGTTATACGTAGGTCTCCAGAACTACGTATACATTATTTATTTTTCATTTTATGGCTCTGTTCGAAATTTAATATATTGAATTTTCTATCACTCTGAACAAAAATTTTGAAAATTATCTCAGCTATTAGTAGAGATAAAGCAATAAAAATTTCACTGGTGTTATACGTAGGTCTCCAGAACTACGTATACATAATTTATTTTTCATTTTATGGCTCCGTTCGAAATTTAATATATTGAATTTTCTATCACTTTGAACAAAAATTTTCAAAATTATCTCAGCTATTAGTAGAGATAAAGCAATAAAAATTTTACTGGTGTTATACGTAGGTCTCCAGAACTACGTATACATAATTTATTTTTCATTTTATGGCTCTGTTCGAAATTTAATATATTGAATTTTCTATCACTCTGAACAAAAATTTTCAAAATTATCTCAGCTATTAGTAGAGATAAAGCAATAAAAATTTCACTGGTGTTATACGTAGGTTTCCAGAACTACGTATACATAATTTATTTTTCATTTTATGGCTCTGTTCGAAATTTAATATATTGAATTTTCTATCACTCTGAACAAAAATTTTCAAAATTATCTCAGCTATTAGTAGAGATAAATCAATAAAAATTTCACTGGTGTTATACGTAGGTCTCCAGAACTACGTATACATAATTTATTTTTCATTTTATGGCTCTGTTCGAAATTTAATATATTGAATTTTCTATCACTCTAAACAAAAATTTCGAAAATTATCTCAGCTATTAGTAGAGATAAAGCGATAAAAATTTCACTGGTGTTATAAGTAGGTCTCCAGAACTGCGTATACATAATTTATTTTTCATTTTATGGCTTTGTTCGAAATTTAATATATTGAATTTTCTATCACTCTGAACAAAAATTTCGAAAATTATCTCAGCTATTAGTAGGGATAAAGCGATAAAAATTTTACTGGTTTTATACGTAGGTCTCCAGAACTACGTATACATAATTTATTTTTCATTTTAAAGCTCTGTTCGAAATTTAATATATTGAATTTTCTATCACTCTGAACAAAAATTTTCAAAATTATCTCAGCTATTAGTAGAGATAAAGCAATAAAAATTTCACTGGTGTTATACGTAGGTCTCCAGAACTACGTATACATAATTTATTTTTCATTTTATGGCTCTGTTCGACATTTAATATATTGAATTTTCTATCACTCTAAACAAAAATTTTGAAAATTATCTCAGCTATTAGTAGAGATAAAGCAATAAAAATTTCACTGGTGTTATACGTAGGTCTCCAGAACTACGTATACATAATTTATTTTTCATTTTATGGCTCTGTTCGAAATTTAATATATTGAATTTTCTATCACTCTGAACAAAAATTTCGAAAATCATCTCAGCTATTAGTAGAGATAAAGCGATAAAAATTTCACTGGTGTTATACGTAGGTCTCCAGAACTACGTATACATAATTTATTTTTCATTTTATGGCTCTGTTCGAAATTTAATATATTGAATTTTCTATCACTCTGAACAAAAATTTTCAAAATTATCTCAGCTATTAGTAGAGACAAAGCAATAAAAATTTCACTGGTGTTATACGTAGGTCCCCAGAACTACGTATACATAATTTATTTTTCATTTTATGGCTCTGTTCGACATTTAATATACTGAATTTTCTATCACTCTAAACAAAAATTTTGAAAATTATCTCAGCTATTAGTAGAGATAAAGCAATAAAAATTTCACTGGTGTTATACGTAGGTCTCCAGAACTACGTATACATAATTTACTTTTCATTTTATGGCTCTGTTCGAAATTTAATATATTGAATTTTCTATCACTCTGAACAAAAATTTCGAAAATTATCTCAGCTATTAGTAGAGATAAAGCAATAAAAATTTCACTGGTGTTATACGTAGGTCTCCAGAACTACGTATACATAATTTATTTTTTATTTTATGGCTCTGTTCGAAATTTAATATATTGAATTTTCTATCACTCTAAACAAAAATTTCGAAAATTATCTCAGCTAGTAGTAGAGATAAGGCAATAAAAATTTCACTGGTGTTATACGTAGGTCTCCAGAACTACGTATACATAATTTATTTTTCATTTTATGGCTCTGTTCGAAATTTAATATATTGAATTTTCTATCACTCTGAACAAAAATTTCGAAAATCATCTCAGCTATTAGTAGAGATAAAGCGATAAAAATTTCACTGGTGTTATACGTAGGTCTCCAGAACTACGTATACATAATTTATTTTTCATTTTATGGCTCTGTTCAAAATTTAATATATTGAATTTTCTATCACTCTGAACAAAAATTTTCAAAATTATCTCAGCTATTAGTAGAGACAAAGCAATAAAAATTTCACTGGTGTTATACGTAGGTCCCCAGAACTACGTATACATAAATTATTTTTCATTTTATGGCTCTGTTCGACATTTAATATATTGAATTTTCTATCACTCTAAACAAAAATTTTGAAAATTATCTCAGCTATTAGTAGAGATAAAGCAATAAAAATTTCACTGGTGTTATACGTAGGTCTCCAGAACTACGTATACATAATTTACTTTTCATTTTATGGTTCTGTTCGAAATTTAATATATTGAATTTTCTATCACTCTAAACAAAAATTTTGAAAATTATCTCAGCTATTAGTAGAGATAAAGCAGTAAAAATTTTACTGGTGTTATACGTAGGTCTCCAGAACTACGTATACATAATTTATTTTTCATTCTATGGCTCTGTTCGAAATTTAATATATTGAATTTTCTATCACTCTAAACAAAAATTTTGAAAATTATCTCAGCTATTAGTAGAGATAAAGCAGTAAAAATTTTACTGGTGTTATACGTAGGTCTCCAGAACTACGTATACATAATTTATTTTTCATTCTATGGCTCTGTTCGAAATTTAATATATTGAATTTTCTATCACTCTAAACAAAAATTTCAAAAATTATCTCAGCTATTAGTAGAGATAAAGCGATAAAAATTTCACTGGTGTTATACGTAGGTCTCCAGAACTACGTATACATTATTTATTTTTCATTTTATGGCTCTGTTCGAAATTTAATATATTGAATTTTCTATCACTCTGAACAAAAATTTTGAAAATTATCTCAGCTATTAGTAGAGATAAAGCAATAAAAATTTCACTGGTGTTATACGTAGGTCTCCAGAACTACGTATACATAATTTATTTTTCATTTTATGGCTCTGTTCGAAATTTAATATATTGAATTTTCTATCACTTTGAACAAAAATTTTCAAAATTATCTCAGCTATTAGTAGAGATAAAGCAATAAAAATTTTACTGGTGTTATACGTAGGTCTCCAGAACTACGTATACATAATTTATTTTTCATTTTATGGCTCTGTTCGAAATTTAATATATTGAATTTTCTATCACTCTGAACAAAAATTTTCAAAATTATCTCAGCTATTAGTAGAGATAAAGCAATAAAAATTTCACTGGTGTTATACGTAGGTTTCCAGAACTACGTATACATAATTTATTTTTCATTTTATGGCTCTGTTCGAAATTTAATATATTGAATTTTCTATCACTCTGAACAAAAATTTTCAAAATTATCTCAGCTATTAGTAGAGATAAATCAATAAAAATTTCACTGGTGTTATACGTAGGTCTCCAGAACTACGTATACATAATTTATTTTTCATTTTATGGCTCTGTTCGAAATTTAATATATTGAATTTTCTATCACTCTAAACAAAAATTTCGAAAATTATCTCAGCTATTAGTAGAGATAAAGCGATAAAAATTTCACTGGTGTTATAAGTAGGTCTCCAGAACTGCGTATACATAATTTATTTTTCATTTTAAAGCTCTGTTCGAAATTTAATATATTGAATTTTCTATCACTCTGAACAAAAATTTTCAAAATTATCTCAGCTATTAGTAGAGATAAAGCAATAAAAATTTCACTGGTGTTATACGTAGGTCTCCAGAACTACGTATACATAATTTATTTTTCATTTTATGGCTCTGTTCGACATTTAATATATTGAATTTTCTATCACTCTAAACAAAAATTTTGAAAATTATCTCAGCTATTAGTAGAGATAAAGCAATAAAAATTTCACTGGTGTTATACGTAGGTCTCCAGAACTACGTATACATAATTTATTTTTCATTTTATGGCTCTGTTCGAAATTTAATATATTGAATTTTCTATCACTCTGAACAAAAATTTCGAAAATCATCTCAGCTATTAGTAGAGATAAAGCGATAAAAATTTCACTGGTGTTATACGTAGGTCTCCAGAACTACGTATACATAATTTATTTTTCATTTTATGGCTCTGTTCGAAATTTAATATATTGAATTTTCTATCACTCTGAACAAAAATTTTCAAAATTATCTCAGCTATTAGTAGAGACAAAGCAATAAAAATTTCACTGGTGTTATACGTAGGTCCCCAGAACTACGTATACATAATTTATTTTTCATTTTATGGCTCTGTTCGACATTTAATATACTGAATTTTCTATCACTCTAAACAAAAATTTTGAAAATTATCTCAGCTATTAGTAGAGATAAAGCAATAAAAATTTCACTGGTGTTATACGTAGGTCTCCAGAACTACGTATACATAATTTACTTTTCATTTTATGGCTCTGTTCGAAATTTAATATATTGAATTTTCTATCACTCTGAACAAAAATTTCGAAAATTATCTCAGCTATTAGTAGAGACAAAGCAATAAAAATTTCACTGGTGTTATACGTAGGTCTCCAGGACTACGTATACATAATTTATTTTTCATTTTATGGCTCTGTTCGAAATTTAATATATTGAATTTTCTATCACTCTGAACAAAAATTTCGAAAATCATCTCAGCTATTAGTAGAGATAAAGCGATAAAAATTTCACTGGTGTTATACGTAGGTCTCCAGAACTACGTATACCTAATTTATTTTTCATTTTATGGCTCTGTTCGAAATTTAATATATTGAATTTTCTATCACTCTGAACAAAAATTTTCAAAATTATCTCAGCTATTAGTAGAGACAAAGCAATAAAAATTTCACTGGTGTTATACGTAGGTCCCCAGAACTACGTATACATAATTTATTTTTCATTTTATGGCTCTGTTCGACATTTAATATATTGAATTTTCTATCACTCTAAACAAAAATTTTGAAAATTATCTCAGCTATTAGTAGAGATAAAGCAATATAAATTTCACTGGTGTTATACGTAGGTCTCCAGAACTGCGTATACATAATTTATTTTTCATTTTATGGCTTTGTTCGAAATTTAATATATTGAATTTTCTATCACTCTGAACAAAAATTTCGAAAATTATCTCAGCTATTAGTAGGGATAAAGCGATAAAAATTTTACTGGTTTTATACGTAGGTCTCCAGAACTACGTATACATAATTTATTTTTCATTTTAAAGCTCTGTTCGAAATTTAATATATTGAATTTTCTATCACTCTGAACAAAAATTTTCAAAATTATCTCAGCTATTAGTAGAGATAAAGCAATAAAAATTTCACTGGTGTTATACGTAGGTTTCCAGAACTACGTATACATAATTTATTTTTCATTTTATGGCTCTGTTCGAAATTTAATATATTGAATTTTCTATCACTCTGAACAAAAATTTTCAAAATTATCTCAGCTATTAGTAGAGATAAATCAATAAAAATTTCACTGGTGTTATACGTAGGTCTCCAGAACTACGTATACATAATTTATTTTTCATTTTATGGCTCTGTTCGAAATTTAATATATTGAATTTTCTATCACTCTAAACAAAAATTTCGAAAATTATCTCAGCTATTAGTAGAGATAAAGCGATAAAAATTTCACTGGTGTTATAAGTAGGTCTCCAGAACTGCGTATACATAATTTATTTTTCATTTTATGGCTTTGTTCGAAATTTAATATATTGAATTTTCTATCACTCTGAACAAAAATTTCGAAAATTATCTCAGCTATTAGTAGGGATAAAGCGATAAAAATTTTACTGGTTTTATACGTAGGTCTCCAGAACTACGTATACATAATTTATTTTTCATTTTAAAGCTCTGTTCGAAATTTAATATATTGAATTTTCTATCACTCTGAACAAAAATTTTCAAAATTATCTCAGCTATTAGTAGAGATAAAGCAATAAAAATTTCACTGGTGTTATACGTAGGTCTCCAGAACTACGTATACATAATTTATTTTTCATTTTATGGCTCTGTTCGACATTTAATATATTGAATTTTCTATCACTCTAAACAAAAATTTTGAAAATTATCTCAGCTATTAGTAGAGATAAAGCAATAAAAATTTCACTGGTGTTATACGTAGGTCTCCAGAACTACGTATACATAATTTATTTTTCATTTTATGGCTCTGTTCGAAATTTAATATATTGAATTTTCTATCACTCTGAACAAAAATTTCGAAAATCATCTCAGCTATTAGTAGAGATAAAGCGATAAAAATTTCACTGGTGTTATACGTAGGTCTCCAGAACTACGTATACATAATTTATTTTTCATTTTATGGCTCTGTTCGAAATTTAATATATTGAATTTTCTATCACTCTGAACAAAAATTTTCAAAATTATCTCAGCTATTAGTAGAGACAAAGCAATAAAAATTTCACTGGTGTTATACGTAGGTCCCCAGAACTACGTATACATAATTTATTTTTCATTTTATGGCTCTGTTCGACATTTAATATACTGAATTTTCTATCACTCTAAACAAAAATTTTGAAAATTATCTCAGCTATTAGTAGAGATAAAGCAATAAAAATTTCACTGGTGTTATACGTAGGTCTCCAGAACTACGTATACATAATTTACTTTTCATTTTATGGCTCTGTTCGAAATTTAATACATTGAATTTTCTATCACTCTGAACAAAAATTTCGAAAATTATCTCAGCTATTAGTAGAGACAAAGCAATAAAAATTTCACTGGTGTTATACGTAGGTCTCCAGGACTACGTATACATAATTTATTTTTCATTTTATGGCTCTGTTCGAAATTTAATATATTGAATTTTCTATCACTCTGAACAAAAATTTCGAAAATCATCTCAGCTATTAGTAGAGATAAAGCGATAAAAATTTCACTGGTGTTATACGTAGGTCTCCAGAACTACGTATACCTAATTTATTTTTCATTTTATGGCTCTGTTCGAAATTTAATATATTGAATTTTCTATCACTCTGAACAAAAATTTTCAAAATTATCTCAGCTATTAGTAGAGACAAAGCAATAAAAATTTCACTGGTGTTATACGTAGGTCCCCAGAACTACGTATACATAATTTATTTTTCATTTTATGGCTCTGTTCGACATTTAATATATTGAATTTTCTATCACTCTAAACAAAAATTTTGAAAATTATCTCAGCTATTAGTAGAGATAAAGCAATATAAATTTCACTGGTGTTATACGTAGGTCTCCAGAACTACATATACATAATTTACATTTCATTTTATGGCTCTGTTCGAAATTTAATATATTGAATTTTCTATCACTCTGAACAAAAATTTCGAAAATTATCTCAGCTATTAGTAGAGGTAAAGCAATAAAAATTTTACTGGTGTTATACGTAGGTCTCCAGGACTACGTATACATAATTTATTTTTCATTTTATGGCTCTGTTCGAAATTTAATATATTGAATTTTCTATCACTCTGAACAAAAATTTTGAAAATTATCTCAGTTATTAGTAGAGATAAAGCAATAAAAATTTTACTGGTGTTATACGTAGGTCTCCAGAACTACGTATACATAATTTATTTTTCATTTTATGGCTCTGTTCGAAATTTAATATATTGAATTTTCTATCACTCTAAACAAAAATTTCAAAAATTATCTCAGCTATTAGTAGAGATAAAGCGATAAAAATTTCACTGGTGTTATACGTAGGTCTCCAGAACTACGTATACATTATTTATTTTTCATTTTATGGCTCTGTTCGAAATTTAATATATTGAATTTTCTATCACTCTGAACAAAAATTTTGAAAATTATCTCAGCTATTAGTAGAGATAAAGCAATAAAAATTTCACTGGTGTTATACGTAGGTCTCCAGAACTACGTATACATAATTTATTTTTCATTTTATGGCTCTGTTCGAAATTCAATATATTGAATTTTCTATCACTTTGAACAAAAATTTTCAAAATTATCTCAGCTATTAGTAGAGATAAAGCAATAAAAATTTCACTGGTGTTATACGTAGGTCCCCAGAACTACGTATACATAATTTATTTTTCATTTTATGGCTCTGTTCGACATTTAATATACTGAATTTTCTATCACTCTAAACAAAAATTTTGAAAATTATCTCAGCTATTAGTAGAGATAAAGCAATAAAAATTTCACTGGTGTTATACGTAGGTCTCCAGAACTACGTATACATAATTTACTTTTCATTTTATGGCTCTGTTCGAAATTTAATACATTGAATTTTCTATCACTCTGAACAAAAATTTCGAAAATTATCTCAGCTATTAGTAGAGACAAAGCAATAAAAATTTCACTGGTGTTATACGTAGGTCTCCAGGACTACGTATACATAATTTATTTTTCATTTTATGGCTCTGTTCGAAATTTAATATATTGAATTTTCTATCACTCTGAACAAAAATTTCGAAAATCATCTCAGCTATTAGTAGAGATAAAGCGATAAAAATTTCACTGGTGTTATACGTAGGTCTCCAGAACTACGTATACCTAATTTATTTTTCATTTTATGGCTCTGTTCGAAATTTAATATATTGAATTTTCTATCACTCTGAACAAAAATTTTCAAAATTATCTCAGCTATTAGTAGAGACAAAGCAATAAAAATTTCACTGGTGTTATACGTAGGTCCCCAGAACTACGTATACATAATTTATTTTTCATTTTATGGCTCTGTTCGACATTTAATATATTGAATTTTCTATCACTCTAAACAAAAATTTTGAAAATTATCTCAGCTATTAGTAGAGATAAAGCAATATAAATTTCACTGGTGTTATACGTAGGTCTCCAGAACTACATATACATAATTTACATTTCATTTTATGGCTCTGTTCGAAATTTAATATATTGAATTTTCTATCACTCTGAACAAAAATTTCGAAAATTATCTCAGCTATTAGTAGAGGTAAAGCAATAAAAATTTTACTGGTGTTATACGTAGGTCTCCAGGACTACGTATACATAATTTATTTTTCATTTTATGGCTCTGTTCGAAATTTAATATATTGAATTTTCTATCACTCTGAACAAAAATTTTGAAAATTATCTCAGCTATTAGTAGAGATAAAGCAATAAAAATTTTACTGGTGTTATACGTAGGTCTCCAGAACTACGTATACATAATTTATTTTTCATTTTATGGCTCTGTTCGAAATTTAATATATTGAATTTTCTATCACTCTAAACAAAAATTTCAAAAATTATCTCAGCTATTAGTAGAGATAAAGCGATAAAAATTTCACTGGTGTTATACGTAGGTCTCCAGAACTACGTATACATTATTTATTTTTCATTTTATGGCTCTGTTCGAAATTTAATATATTGAATTTTCTATCACTCTGAACAAAAATTTTGAAAATTATCTCAGCTATTAGTAGAGATAAAGCAATAAAAATTTCACTGGTGTTATACGTAGGTCTCCAGAACTACGTATACATAATTTATTTTTCATTTTATGGCTCTGTTCGAAATTTAATATATTGAATTTTCTATCACTTTGAACAAAAATTTTCAAAATTATCTCAGCTATTAGTAGAGATAAAGCAATAAAAATTTTACTGGTGTTATACGTAGGTCTCCAGAACTACGTATACATAATTTATTTTTCATTTTATGGCTCTGTTCGAAATTCAATATATTGAATTTTCTATCACTTTGAACAAAAATTTTCAAAATTATCTCAGCTATTAGTAGAGATAAAGCAATAAAAATTTCACTGGTGTTATACGTAGGTCTCCAGAACTACGTATACATAATTTATTTTTCATTTTATGGCTCTGTTCGAAATTCAATATATTGAATTTTCTATCACTTTGAACAAAAATTTTCAAAATTATCTCAGCTATTAGTAGAGATAAAGCAATAAAAATTTCACTGGTGTTATACGTAGGTCCCCAGAACTACGTATACATAATTTATTTTTCATTTTATGGCTCTGTTCGACATTTAATATACTGAATTTTCTATCACTCTAAACAAAAATTTTGAAAATTATCTCAGCTATTAGTAGAGATAAAGCAATAAAAATTTCACTGGTGTTATACGTAGGTCTCCAGAACTACGTATACATAATTTACTTTTCATTTTATGGCTCTGTTCGAAATTTAATACATTGAATTTTCTATCACTCTGAACAAAAATTTCGAAAATTATCTCAGCTATTAGTAGAGACAAAGCAATAAAAATTTCACTGGTGTTATACGTAGGTCTCCAGGACTACGTATACATAATTTATTTTTCATTTTATGGCTCTGTTCGAAATTTAATATATTGAATTTTCTATCACTCTGAACAAAAATTTCGAAAATCATCTCAGCTATTAGTAGAGATAAAGCGATAAAAATTTCACTGGTGTTATACGTAGGTCTCCAGAACTACGTATACCTAATTTATTTTTCATTTTATGGCTCTGTTCGAAATTTAATATATTGAATTTTCTATCACTCTGAACAAAAATTTTCAAAATTATCTCAGCTATTAGTAGAGACAAAGCAATAAAAATTTCACTGGTGTTATACGTAGGTCCCCAGAACTACGTATACATAATTTATTTTTCATTTTATGGCTCTGTTCGACATTTAATATATTGAATTTTCTATCACTCTAAACAAAAATTTTGAAAATTATCTCAGCTATTAGTAGAGATAAAGCAATATAAATTTCACTGGTGTTATACGTAGGTCTCCAGAACTACATATACATAATTTACATTTCATTTTATGGCTCTGTTCGAAATTTAATATATTGAATTTTCTATCACTCTGAACAAAAATTTCGAAAATTATCTCAGCTATTAGTAGAGGTAAAGCAATAAAAATTTTACTGGTGTTATACGTAGGTCTCCAGGACTACGTATACATAATTTATTTTTCATTTTATGGCTCTGTTCGAAATTTAATATATTGAATTTTCTATCACTCTGAACAAAAATTTTGAAAATTATCTCAGTTATTAGTAGAGATAAAGCAATAAAAATTTTACTGGTGTTATACGTAGGTCTCCAGAACTACGTATACATAATTTATTTTTCATTTTATGGCTCTGTTCGAAATTTAATATATTGAATTTTCTATCACTCTAAACAAAAATTTCAAAAATTATCTCAGCTATTAGTAGAGATAAAGCGATAAAAATTTCACTGGTGTTATACGTAGGTCTCCAGAACTACGTATACATTATTTATTTTTCATTTTATGGCTCTGTTCGAAATTTAATATATTGAATTTTCTATCACTCTGAACAAAAATTTTGAAAATTATCTCAGCTATTAGTAGAGATAAAGCAATAAAAATTTCACTGGTGTTATACGTAGGTCTCCAGAACTACGTATACATAATTTATTTTTCATTTTATGGCTCTGTTCGAAATTCAATATATTGAATTTTCTATCACTTTGAACAAAAATTTTCAAAATTATCTCAGCTATTAGTAGAGATAAAGCAATAAAAATTTCACTGGTGTTATACGTAGGTCCCCAGAACTACGTATACATAATTTATTTTTCATTTTATGGCTCTGTTCGACATTTAATATACTGAATTTTCTATCACTCTAAACAAAAATTTTGAAAATTATCTCAGCTATTAGTAGAGATAAAGCAATAAAAATTTCACTGGTGTTATACGTAGGTCTCCAGAACTACGTATACATAATTTACTTTTCATTTTATGGCTCTGTTCGAAATTTAATACATTGAATTTTCTATCACTCTGAACAAAAATTTCGAAAATTATCTCAGCTATTAGTAGAGACAAAGCAATAAAAATTTCACTGGTGTTATACGTAGGTCTCCAGGACTACGTATACATAATTTATTTTTCATTTTATGGCTCTGTTCGAAATTTAATATATTGAATTTTCTATCACTCTGAACAAAAATTTCGAAAATCATCTCAGCTATTAGTAGAGATAAAGCGATAAAAATTTCACTGGTGTTATACGTAGGTCTCCAGAACTACGTATACCTAATTTATTTTTCATTTTATGGCTCTGTTCGAAATTTAATATATTGAATTTTCTATCACTCTGAACAAAAATTTTCAAAATTATCTCAGCTATTAGTAGAGACAAAGCAATAAAAATTTCACTGGTGTTATACGTAGGTCCCCAGAACTACGTATACATAATTTATTTTTCATTTTATGGCTCTGTTCGACATTTAATATATTGAATTTTCTATCACTCTAAACAAAAATTTTGAAAATTATCTCAGCTATTAGTAGAGATAAAGCAATATAAATTTCACTGGTGTTATACGTAGGTCTCCAGAACTACATATACATAATTTACATTTCATTTTATGGCTCTGTTCGAAATTTAATATATTGAATTTTCTATCACTCTGAACAAAAATTTCGAAAATTATCTCAGCTATTAGTAGAGGTAAAGCAATAAAAATTTTACTGGTGTTATACGTAGGTCTCCAGGACTACGTATACATAATTTATTTTTCATTTTATGGCTCTGTTCGAAATTTAATATATTGAATTTTCTATCACTCTGAACAAAAATTTTGAAAATTATCTCAGCTATTAGTAGAGATAAAGCAATAAAAATTTTACTGGTGTTATACGTAGGTCTCCAGAACTACGTATACATAATTTATTTTTCATTTTATGGCTCTGTTCGAAATTTAATATATTGAATTTTCTATCACTCTAAACAAAAATTTCAAAAATTATCTCAGCTATTAGTAGAGATAAAGCGATAAAAATTTCACTGGTGTTATACGTAGGTCTCCAGAACTACGTATACATTATTTATTTTTCATTTTATGGCTCTGTTCGAAATTTAATATATTGAATTTTCTATCACTCTGAACAAAAATTTTGAAAATTATCTCAGCTATTAGTAGAGATAAAGCAATAAAAATTTCACTGGTGTTATACGTAGGTCTCCAGAACTACGTATACATAATTTATTTTTCATTTTATGGCTCTGTTCGAAATTTAATATATTGAATTTTCTATCACTTTGAACAAAAATTTTCAAAATTATCTCAGCTATTAGTAGAGATAAAGCAATAAAAATTTTACTGGTGTTATACGTAGGTCTCCAGAACTACGTATACATAATTTATTTTTCATTTTATGGCTCTGTTCGAAATTCAATATATTGAATTTTCTATCACTTTGAACAAAAATTTTCAAAATTATCTCAGCTATTAGTAGAGATAAAGCAATAAAAATTTCACTGGTGTTATACGTAGGTCTCCAGAACTACGTATACATAATTTATTTTTCATTTTATGGCTCTGTTCGAAATTCAATATATTGAATTTTCTATCACTTTGAACAAAAATTTTCAAAATTATCTCAGCTATTAGTAGAGATAAAGCAATAAAAATTTCACTGGTGTTATACGTAGGTCCCCAGAACTACGTATACATAATTTATTTTTCATTTTATGGCTCTGTTCGACATTTAATATACTGAATTTTCTATCACTCTAAACAAAAATTTTGAAAATTATCTCAGCTATTAGTAGAGATAAAGCAATAAAAATTTCACTGGTGTTATACGTAGGTCTCCAGAACTACGTATACATAATTTACTTTTCATTTTATGGCTCTGTTCGAAATTTAATACATTGAATTTTCTATCACTCTGAACAAAAATTTCGAAAATTATCTCAGCTATTAGTAGAGACAAAGCAATAAAAATTTCACTGGTGTTATACGTAGGTCTCCAGGACTACGTATACATAATTTATTTTTCATTTTATGGCTCTGTTCGAAATTTAATATATTGAATTTTCTATCACTCTGAACAAAAATTTCGAAAATCATCTCAGCTATTAGTAGAGATAAAGCGATAAAAATTTCACTGGTGTTATACGTAGGTCTCCAGAACTACGTATACCTAATTTATTTTTCATTTTATGGCTCTGTTCGAAATTTAATATATTGAATTTTCTATCACTCTGAACAAAAATTTTCAAAATTATCTCAGCTATTAGTAGAGACAAAGCAATAAAAATTTCACTGGTGTTATACGTAGGTCCCCAGAACTACGTATACATAATTTATTTTTCATTTTATGGCTCTGTTCGACATTTAATATATTGAATTTTCTATCACTCTAAACAAAAATTTTGAAAATTATCTCAGCTATTAGTAGAGATAAAGCAATATAAATTTCACTGGTGTTATACGTAGGTCTCCAGAACTACATATACATAATTTACATTTCATTTTATGGCTCTGTTCGAAATTTAATATATTGAATTTTCTATCACTCTGAACAAAAATTTCGAAAATTATCTCAGCTATTAGTAGAGGTAAAGCAATAAAAATTTTACTGGTGTTATACGTAGGTCTCCAGGACTACGTATACATAATTTATTTTTCATTTTATGGCTCTGTTCGAAATTTAATATATTGAATTTTCTATCACTCTGAACAAAAATTTTGAAAATTATCTCAGCTATTAGTAGAGATAAAGCAATAAAAATTTTACTGGTGTTATACGTAGGTCTCCAGAACTACGTATACATAATTTATTTTTCATTTTATGGCTCTGCTCGAAATTTAATATATTGAATTTTCTATCACTCTAAACAAAAATTTCAAAAATTATCTCAGCTATTAGTAGAGATAAAGCGATAAAAATTTCACTGGTGTTATACGTAGGTCTCCAGAACTACGTATACATTATTTATTTTTCATTTTATGGCTCTGTTCGAAATTTAATATATTGAATTTTCTATCACTCTGAACAAAAATTTTGAAAATTATCTCAGCTATTAGTAGAGATAAAGCAATAAAAATTTCACTGGTGTTATACGTAGGTCTCCAGAACTACGTATACATAATTTATTTTTCATTTTATGGCTCTGTTCGAAATTTAATATATTGAATTTTCTATCACTTTGAACAAAAATTTTCAAAATTATCTCAGCTATTAGTAGAGATAAAGCAATAAAAATTTTACTGGTGTTATACGTAGGTCTCCAGAACTACGTATACATAATTTATTTTTCATTTTATGGCTCTGTTCGAAATTTAATATATTGAATTTTCTATCACTCTGAACAAAAATTTTCAAAATTATCTCAGCTATTAGTAGAGATAAAGCAATAAAAATTTTACTGGTGTTATAAGAAGGTCTCCAGAACTGCGTATACATAATTTATTTTTCATTTTATGGCTTTGTTCGAAATTTAATATATTGAATTTTCTATAACTCTAAACAAAAATTTCGAAAATTATCTCAGCTATTAGTAGAGATAAAGCGATAAAAATTTCACTGGTGTTATAAGTAGGTCTGCAGAACTGCGTATACATAATTTATTTTTCATTTTATGGCTTTGTTCGAAATTTAATATATTGAATTTTCTATCACTCTAAACAAAAATTTCGAAAATTATCTCAGCTATTAGTAGAGATAAAGCAATAAAAATTTCACTGGTTTTATACGTAGGTCTCCAGAACTACGTATACATAATTTATTTTTCATTTTATGGCTCTGTTCGAAATTTAATATATTGAATTTTCTATCACTCTGAACAAAAATTTCGAAAATTATCTCAGCTATTAGTAGAGATAAAGCGATAAAAATTTTACTGGTGTTATACGTAGGTCTCCAGAACTACGTATACATAATTTATTTTTTATTTTATGGCTCTGTTCGAAATTTAATATATTGAATTTTCTATCACTCTGAACAAAAATTTTGAAAATTATCTCAGCTATTAGTAGAGATAAAGCAATAAAAATTTTACTGGTGTTATACGTAGGTCTCCAGAACTACGTATACATAATTTATTTTTCATTTTATGGCTCTGTTCGAAATTTAATATATTGAATTTTCTATCACTCTAAACAAAAATTTCGAAAATTATCTCAGCTAGTAGTAGAGATAAGGCAATAAAAATTTCACTGGTGTTATACGTAGGTCTCCAGAACTACGTATACATAATTTATTTTTCATTTTATGGCTCTGTTCGAAATTTAATATATTGAATTTTCTATCACTCTGAACAAAAATTTCGAAAATCATCTCAGCTATTAGTAGAGATAAAGCGATAAAAATTTCACTGGTGTTATACGTAGGTCTCCAGAACTACGTATACATAATTTATTTTTCATTTTATGGCTCTGTTCAAAATTTAATATATTGAATTTTCTATCACTCTGAACAAAAATTTTCAAAATTATCTCAGCTATTAGTAGAGACAAAGCAATAAAAATTTCACTGGTGTTATACGTAGGTCCCCAGAACTACGTATACATAAATTATATTTCATTTTATGGCTCTGTTCGACATTTAATATATTGAATTTTCTATCACTCTAAACAAAAATTTTGAAAATTATCTCAGCTATTAGTAGAGATAAAGCAATAAAAATTTCACTGGTGTTATACGTAGGTCTCCAGAACTACGTATACATAATTTACTTTTCATTTTATGGTTCTGTTCGAAATTTAATATATTGAATTTTCTATCACTCTAAACAAAAATTTTGAAAATTATCTCAGCTATTAGTAGAGATAAAGCAGTAAAAATTTTACTGGTGTTATACGTAGGTCTCCAGAACTACGTATACATAATTTATTTTTCATTCTATGGCTCTGTTCGAAATTTAATATATTGAATTTTCTATCACTCTAAACAAAAATTTTGAAAATTATCTCAGCTATTAGTAGAGATAAAGCAGTAAAAATTTTACTGGTGTTATACGTAGGTCTCCAGAACTACGTATACATAATTTATTTTTCATTCTATGGCTCTGTTCGAAATTTAATATATTGAATTTTCTATCACTCTAAACAAAAATTTCAAAAATTATCTCAGCTATTAGTAGAGATAAAGCGATAAAAATTTCACTGGTGTTATACGTAGGTCTCCAGAACTACGTATACATTATTTATTTTTCATTTTATGGCTCTGTTCGAAATTTAATATATTGAATTTTCTATCACTCTGAACAAAAATTATGAAAATTATCTCAGCTATTAGTAGAGATAAAGCAATAAAAATTTCACTGGTGTTATACGTAGGTCTCCAGAACTACGTATACATAATTTATTTTTCATTTTATGGCTCTGTTCGAAATTTAATATATTGAATTTTCTATCACTTTGAACAAAAATTTTCAAAATTATCTCAGCTATTAGTAGAGATAAAGCAATAAAAATTTTACTGGTGTTATACGTAGGTCTCCAGAACTACGTATACATAATTTATTTTTCATTTTATGGCTCTGTTCGAAATTTAATATATTGAATTTTCTATCACTCTGAACAAAAATTTTCAAAATTATCTCAGCTATTAGTAGAGATAAAGCAATAAAAATTTCACTGGTGTTATACGTAGGTCTCCAGAACTACGTATACATAATTTATTTTTCATTTTATGGCTCTGTTCGAAATTTAATATATTGAATTTTCTATCACTCTGAACAAAAATTTTCAAAATTATCTCAGCTATTAGTAGAGATAAATCAATAAAAATTTCACTGGTGTTATACGTAGGTCTCCAGAACTACGTATACATAATTTATTTTTCATTTTATGGCTCTGTTCGAAATTTAATATATTGAATTTTCTATCACTCTAAACAAAAATTTCGAAAATTATCTCAGCTATTAGTAGAGATAAAGCGATAAAAATTTCACTGGTGTTATAAGTAGGTCTCCAGAACTGCGTATACATAATTTATTTTTCATTTTATGGCTTTGTTCGAAATTTAATATATTGAATTTTCTATCACTCTGAACAAAAATTTCGAAAATTATCTCAGCTATTAGTAGGGATAAAGCGATAAAAATTTTACTGGTTTTATACGTAGGTCTCCAGAACTACGTATACATAATTTATTTTTCATTTTATGGCTCTGTTCGAAATTAAATATATTGAATTTTCTATCACTCTAAACAAAAATTTTGAAAATTATCTCAGCTATTAGTAGAGATAAAGCAATAAAAATTTTACTGGTGTTATACGTAGGTCTTCAGAACTACGTATACATAATTTATTTTTCATTTTATGGCTCTGTTCGAAATTTAATATATTGAATTTTCTATCACTCTAAACAAAAATTTCGAAAATTATCTCAGCTATTAGTAGAGATAAAGCGACAAAAATTTCACTGGTGTTATACGTAGGTCTCCAGAACTACGTATACATAATTTATTTTTCATTTTATGGCTCTGTTCGAAATTTAATATATTGAATTTTCTATCACTCTGAACAAAAATTTTCAAAATTATCTCAGCTATTAGTAGAGATAAAGCAATAAAAATTTCACTGGTGTTATACGTAGGTCTCCAGAACTACGTATACATAATTTATTTTTCATTTTATGGCTCTGTTCGAAATTTAATATATTGAATTTTCTATCACTCTGAACAAAAATTTTGAAAATTATCTCAGCTATTAGTAGAGATAAAGCAATAAAAATTTTACTGGTGTTATACGTAGGTTTCTAGAACTACGTATACATAATTTATTTTTCATTTTAAAGCTCTGTTCGAAATTTAATATATTGAATTTTCTATCATTCTAAACAAAAATTTCGAAAATTATCTCAGCTATTAGTAGAGATAAAGCGATAAAAATTTTACTGGTGTTATACGTAGGTCTTCAGAACTACGTATACATAATTTATTTTTCATTTTATGGCTCTGTTCGAAATTTAATATATTGAATTTTCTATCACTCTGAACAAAAATTTTGAAAATTATCTCAGCTATTAGTAGAGATAAAGCAATAAAAATTTCACTGGTGTTATACGTAGGTCTCCAGAACTACGTATACATAATTGATTTTTCATTTTATGGCTCTGTTCGAAATTTAATATATTGAATTTTCTATCACTCTGAACAAAAATTTTGAAAATTATCTCAGCTATTAGTAGAGATAAAGCAATAAAAAAATCACTGGTGTTATACGTAGGTCTCCAGAACTACGTATACATAATTTATTTTTTATTTTATGGCTCTGTTCGAAATTTAATATATTGAATTTTCTATCACTCTAAACAAAAATTTCGAAAATTATCTCAGCTATTAGTAGAGATAAAGCGATAAAAATTTTACTGGTGTTATACGTAGGTCTCCAGAACTACGTATACATAATTTATTTTACATTTTATGGCTCTGTTCGAAATTTAATATATTGAATTTTCTATCACTCTGAACAAAAATTTTGAAAATTATCTCAGCTATTAGTAGAGATAAAGCAATAAAAATTTCACTGGTGTTATACGTAGGTTTCCAGAACTACGTATACATAATTTATTTTTCATTTTATGGCTCTGTTCGAAATTTAATATATTGAATTTTCTATCACTCTAAACAAAAATTTCGAAAATTATCTCAGCTATTAGTAGAGATAAAGCGATAAAAATTTCACTGGTGTTATACGTAGGTCTCCAGAACTACGTGTACATAATTTACTTTTCATTTTATGGCTCTGTTCGAAATTTAATATATTGAATTTTCTATCACTCTGAACAAAAATTTTGAAAATTATCTCAGCTATTAGTAGAGATAAAGCAATAAAAATTTTACTGGTGTTATACGTAGGTCTCCAGAGCTACGCATACATAATTTATTTTTTATTTTATAGCTCTGTTCGAAATTAAATATATTGAATTTTCTATCACTCTAAACAAAAATTTCGAAAATTATCTCAGCTATTAGTAGAGATAAAGCGATAAAAATTTTACTGGTGTTATACGTAGGTCTCCAGAACAACGTATACATAATTTATTTTTCTTTTTATGGCTCTGTTCGAAATTTAATATATTGAATTTTCTATCACTCTGAACAAAAATTTTGAAAATTATCTCAGCTATTAGTAGAGATAAAGCAATAAAAATTTCACTGGTGTTAAACGTAGGTCTCCAGAACTACGTATACATAATTTATTTTTCATTTTATGGCTCTGTTCGAAATTTAATAGATTGAATTTTCTATCACTCTAAACAAAAATTTCGAAAATTATCTCAGCTATTAGTAGAGATAAAGCAATAAAAATTTCACTGGTGTTATACGTAGGTCTCCAGAACTACGCATACATAATTTATTTTTCATTTTATGGCTCTGTTCGAAATTTAATATATTGAATTTTGTATCACTCTAAACAAAAATTTCGAAAATTATCTCAGCTATTAGTAGAGATAAAGCAATAGAAATTTTACTGGTGTTATACGTAGGTCTCCAGAACTACGCGTACATAATTTATTTTTCATTTTATGGCTCTGTTCGAAATTTAATATATTGAATTTTCTATCACTCTGAACAAAAATTTCGAAAATTATCTCAGCTATTAGTAGAGATAAAGCGATAAAAATTTTACTGGTGTTATACGTAGGTCTCCAGAACTACGTATACATAATTTATTTTTCATTTTATGGCTCTGTTCGAAATTTAATATATTGAATTTTCTATCACTCTGAACAAAAATTTTGAAAATTATCTCAGCTATTAGTAGAGATAAAGCAATAAAAATTTTACTGGTGTTATACGTAGATCTTTAGAACTACGTATACATAATTTATTTTTCATTTTATGGCTTTGTTCGAAATTTAATATATTGAATTTTCTATCACTCTAAACAAAAATTTCGAAAATTATCTCAGCTAGTAGTAGAGATAAAGCGATAAAAATTTCACTGGTGTTATACGTAGGTCTCCAGAACTACGTATACATAATTTATTTTTCATTTTATGGCTCTGTTCGAAATTTAATATATTGAATTTTCTATCACTCTGAACAAAAATTTCGAAAATTATCTCAGCTATTAGTAGAGATAAAGCGATAAAAATTTCACTGGTTTTATACGTAGGTCTCCAGAATCACGCATACATAATCTATTTTTCATTTTATGGCTCTGTTCGAAATTTAATATATTGAATTTTCTATCACTCTGAACAAAAATTTTCAAAATTATCTCAGCTATTAGTAGAGATAAAGCAATAAAAATTTCACTGGTGTTATACGTAGGTCTCCAGAACTACGTATACATAATTTATTTTTCATTTTATGGCTCTGTTCAAAATTTAATATATTGAATTTTCTATCACTCTAAACAAAAATTTCGAAAATTATCTCAGCTATTAGTAGAGATAAAGCGATAAAAATTTTACTGGTGTTATACGTAGATCTCCAGAACTACTTATACATAATTTATTTTTCATTTTATGGCTCTGTTCGAAATTTAATATATTGAAATTTCTATCACTCTAAACAAAAATTTCGAAAATTATCTCAGCTATTAGTAGAGATAAAGCGATAAAAATTTTACTGGTGTTATACGTAGGTCTCCAGAACTTCGTATACATAATTTATTTTTCATTTTATGGCTCTGTTCGAAATTTAATATATTGAATTTTCTATCACTCTAAACAAAAATTTCGAAAATTATCTCAGCTATTAGTAGAGATAAAGCGATAAAAATTTCACTGGTGTTATACGTAGGTCTCCAGAACTACGTGTACATAATTTACTTTTCATTTTATGGCTCTGTTCGAAATTTAATATATTGAATTTTCTATCACTCTGAACAAAAATTTTGAAAATTATCTCAGCTATTAGTAGAGATAAAGCAATAAAAATTTTACTGGTGTTATACGTAGGTCTCCAGAGCTACGCATACATAATTTATTTTTCATTTTATAGCTCTGTTCGAAATTTAATATATTGAATTTTCTATCACTCTAAACAAAAATTTCGAAAATTATCTCAGCTATTAGTAGAGATAAAGCGATAAAAATTTTACTGGTGTTATACGTAGGTCTCCAGAACAACGTATACATAATTTATTTTTCTTTTTATGGCTCTGTTCGAAATTTAATATATTGAATTTTCTATCACTCTGAACAAAAATTTTGAAAATAATCTCAGCTATTAGTAGAGATAAAGCAATAAAAATTTCACTGGTGTTAAACGTAGGTCTCCAGAACTACGTATACATAATTTATTTTTCATTTTATGGCTCTGTTCGAAATTTAATAGATTGAATTTTCTATCACTCTAAACAAAAATTTCGAAAATTATCTCAGCTATTAGTAGAGATAAAGCAATAAAAATTTCACTGGTGTTATACGTAGGTCTCCAGAACTACGCATACATAATTTATTTTTCATTTTATGGCTCTGTTCGAAATTTAATATATTGAATTTTGTATCACTCTAAACAAAAATTTCGAAAATTATCTCAGCTATTAGTAGAGATAAAGCAATAGAAATTTTACTGGTGTTATACGTAGGTCTCCAGAACTACGCGTACATAATTTATTTTTCATTTTATGGCTCTGTTCGAAATTTAATATATTGAATTTTCTATCACTCTGAACAAAAATTTCGAAAATTATCTCAGCTATTAGTAGAGATAAAGCGATAAAAATTTTACTGGTGTTATACGTAGGTCTCCAGAACTACGTATACATAATTTATTTTTCATTTTATGGCTCTGTTCGAAATTTAATATATTGAATTTTCTATCACTCTGAACAAAAATTTTGAAAATTATCTCAGCTATTAGTAGAGATAAAGCAATAAAAATTTTACTGGTGTTATACGTAGATCTTTAGAACTACGTATACATAATTTATTTTTCATTTTATGGCTTTGTTCGAAATTTAATATATTGAATTTTCTATCACTCTAAACAAAAATTTCGAAAATTATCTCAGCTAGTAGTAGAGATAAAGCGATAAAAATTTCACTGGTGTTATACGTAGGTCTCCAGAACTACGTATACATAATTTATTTTTCATTTTATGGCTCTGTTCGAAATTTAATATATTGAATTTTCTATCACTCTGAACAAAAATTTCGAAAATTATCTCAGCTATTAGTAGAGATAAAGCGATAAAAATTTCACTGGTGTTATACGTAGGTCTCCAGAATCACGCATACATAATCTATTTTTCATTTTATGGCTCTGTTCGAAATTTAATATATTGAATTTTCTATCACTCTGAACAAAAATTTTCAAAATTATCTCAGCTATTAGTAGAGATAAAGCAATAAAAATTTCACTGGTGTTATACGTAGGTCTCTAGAACTACGTATACATAATTTATTTTTCATTTTATGGCTCTGTTCAAAATTTAATATATTGAATTTTCTATCACTCTAAACAAAAATTTCGAAAATTATCTCAGCTATTAGTAGAGATAAAGCGATAAAAATTTTACTGGTGTTATACGTAGATCTCCAGAACTACTTATACATAATTTATTTTTCATTTTATGGCTCTGTTCGAAATTTAATATATTGAAATTTCTATCACTCTAAACAAAAATTTCGAAAATTATCTCAGCTATTAGTAGAGATAAAGCGATAAAAATTTTACTGGTGTTATACGTAGGTCTCCAGAACTTCGTATACATAATTTATTTTTCATTTTATGGCTCTGTTCGAAATTTAATATATTGAATTTTCTATCACTCTAAACAAAAATTTCGAAAATTATCTCAGCTATTAGTAGAGATAAAGCAATAAAAATTTTACTGGTGTTATACGTAGGTCTTCAGAACTACGTATACATAATTTATTTTTCATTTTATGGCTCTGTTCGAAATTTAATATATTGAATTTTCTATCACACTAAACAAAAATTTCGAAAATTATCTCAGCTATTAGTAGAGATAAAGCGATAAAAATTTCACTGGTGTTATACGTAGGTCTTCAGAACTACGTATACATAATTTATTTTTCATTTTATGGCTCTGTTCGAAATTTAATATATTGAATTTTTTATCACTCTGAACAAAAATTTTCAAAATTATCTCAGCTATTAGTAGGGATAAAGCGATAAAAATTTTACTGGTGTTATACGTAGGTCTTCAAAACTACGTATACATAATTTATTTTTCATTTTATGGCTCTGTTCGAAATTTAATATATTGAATTTTCTATCACTCTAAACAAAAATTTCGAAAATTATCTCAGCTATTAGTAGAGATAAAGCGACAAAAATTTCACTGGTGTTATACGTAGGTCTCCAGAACTACGTATACATAATTTATTTTTCATTTTATGGCTCTGTTCGAAATTTAATATATTGAATTTTCTATCACTCTGAACAAAAATTTTCAAAATTATCTCAGCTATTAGTAGAGATAAAGCAATAAAAATTTCACTGGTGTTATACGTAGGTCTCCAGAACTACGTATACATAATTTATTTTTCATTTTATGGCTCTGTTCGAAATTTAATATATTGAATTTTCTATCACTCTAAACAAAAATTTCGAAAATTATCTCAGCTATTATTAGAGATAAAGCGATAAAAATTTTACTGGTGTTATACGTAGGTCTCCAGAACTACGTATACATAATATATTTTTTATTTTATGGCTCTGTTCGAAATTTAATATATTGAATTTTCTATCACTCTGAACAAAAATTTTGAAAATTATCTCAGCTATTAGTAGAGATAAAGCAATAAAAATTTTACTGGTGTTATACGTAGGTTTCTAGAACTACGTATACATAATTTATTTTTCATTTTATAGCTCTGTTCGAAATTTAATATATTGAATTTTCTATCATTCTAAACAAAAATTTCGAAAATTATCTCAGCTATTAGTAGAGATAAAGCGATAAAAATTTTACTGGTGTTATACGTAGGTCTTCAGAACTACGTATACATAATTTATTTTTCATTTTATGGCTCTGTTCGAAATTTAATATATTGAATTTTCTATCACTCTGAACAAAAATTATGAAAATTATCTCAGCTATTAGTAGAGATAAAGCAATAAAAATTTCACTGGTGTTATACGTAGGTCTCCAGAACTACGTATACATAATTGATTTATCATTTTATGGCTCTGTTCGAAATTTAATATATTGAATTTTCTATCACTCTGAACAAAAATTTTGAAAATTATCTCAGCTATTAGTAGAGATAAAGCAATAAAAAATTCACTGGTGTTATACGTAGGTCTCTAGAACTACGTATACATAATTTATTTTTTATTTTATGGCTCTGTTCGAAATTTAATATATTGAATTTTCTATCACTCTAAACAAAAATTTCGAAAATTATCTCAGCTATTAGTAGAGATAAAGCGATAAAAATTTTACTGGTGTTATACGTAGGTCTCCAGAACTACGTATACATAATTTATTTTTCATTTTATGGCTCTGTTCGAAATTTAATATATTGAATTTTCTATCACTCTGAACAAAAATTTTGAAAATTATCTCAGCTATTAGTAGAGATAAAGCAATAAAAATTTCACTGGTGTTATACGTAGGTTTCCAGAACTACGTATACATAATTTATTTTTCATTTTATGGCTCTGTTCGAAATTTAATATATTGAATTTTCTATCACTCTAAACAAAAATTTCGAAAATTATCTCAGCTATTAGTAGAGATAAAGCGATAAAAATTTCACTGGTGTTATACGTAGGTCTCCAGAACTACGTGTACATAATTTACTTTTCATTTTATGGCTCTGTTCGAAATTTAATATATTGAATTTTCTATCACTCTGAACAAAAATTTTGAAAATTATCTCAGCTATTAGTAGAGATAAAGCAATAAAAATTTTACTGGTGTTATACGTAGGTCTCCAGAACTACGTATACATAATTTATTTTTCATTTTATGGCTCTGTTCGAAATTTAATATATTGAATTTTCTATCACTCTGAACAAAAATTTTGAAAATTATCTCAGCTATTAGTAGAGATAAAGCAATAAAAATTTCACTGGTGTTATACGTAGGTTTCCAGAACTACGTATACATAATTTATTTTTCATTTTATGGCTCTGTTCGAAATTTAATATATTGAATTTTCTATCACTCTAAACAAAAATTTCGAAAATTATCTCAGCTATTAGTAGAGATAAAGCGATAAAAATTTCACTGGTGTTATACGTAGGTCTCCAGAACTACGTGTACATAATTTACTTTTCATTTTATGGCTCTGTTCGAAATTTAATATATTGAATTTTCTATCACTCTGAACAAAAATTTTGAAAATTATCTCAGCTATTAGTAGAGATAAAGCAATAAAAATTTTACTGGTGTTATACGTAGGTCTCCAGAGCTACGCATACATAATTTATTTTTCATTTTATAGCTCTGTTCGAAATTTAATATATTGAATTTTCTATCACTCTAAACAAAAATTTCGAAAATTATCTCAGCTATTAGTAGAGATAAAGCGATAAAAATTTTACTGGTGTTATACGTAGGTCTCCAGAACAACGTATACATAATTTATTTTTCATTTTATGGCTCTGTTCGAAATTTAATATATTGAATTTTCTATCACTCTGAACAAAAATTTTGAAAATTATCTCAGCTATTAGTAGAGATAAAGCAATAAAAATTTCACTGGTGTTATACGTAGGTCTCGAGAACTACGTATACATAATTTATTTTTCATTTTATGGCTCTGTTCGAAATTTAATAGATTGAATTTTCTATCACTCTAATCAAAAATTTCGAAAATTATCTCAGCTATTAGTAGAGATAAAGCAATAAAAATTTCACTGGTGTTATACGTAGGTCTCCAGAACTACGCATACATAATTTATTTTTCATTTTATGGCTCTGTTCGAAATTTAATATATTGAATTTTCTATCACTCTAAACAAAAATTTCGAAAATTATCTCAGCTAGTAGTAGAGATAAAGCGATAAAAATTTTACTGGTGTTATATGTAGGTCTCCAGAACTACGTATACATAATTTATTTTTCATTTTATGGCTCTGTTCGAAATTTAATATATTGAATTTTCTATCACTCTGAACAAAAATTTCGAAAATTATCTCAGCTATTAGTAGAGATAAAGCGATAAAAATTTCACTGGTGTTATACGTAGGTCTCCAGAATCACGCATACATAATCTATTTTTCATTTTATGGCTCTGTTCGAAATTTAATATATTGAATTTTCTATCACTCTGAACAAAAATTTTCAAAATTATCTCAGCTATTAGTAGAGATAAAGCAATAAAAATTTCACTAGTGTTATACGTAGGTCTCCAGAACTACGTATACAAAATTTATTTTTCATTTTATGGCTCTGTTCGAAATTTAATATATTGAATTTTCTATCACTCTAAACAAAAATTTCGAAAATTATCTCAGCTATTAGTAGAGATAAAGCGATAAAAATTTTACTGGTGTTATACGTAGATCTCCAGAACTACGTATACATAATTTATTTTTCATTTTATGGCTCTGTTCGAAATTTAATATATTGAATTTTCTATCACTCTGAACAAAAATTTTGAAAATTATCTCAGCTATTAGTAGAGATAAAGCAATAAAAATTTCACTGGTGTTATACGTAGGTCTCGAGAACTACGTATACATAATTTATTTTTCATTTTATGGCTCTGTTCGAAATTTAATATATTGAATTTTCTATCACTCTGAACAAAAATTTTGAAAATTATCTCAGCTATTAGTAGAGATAAAGCAATAAAAATTTCACTGGTGTTATACGTAGGTTTCCAGAACTACGTATACATAATTTATTTTTCATTTTATGGCTCTGTTCGAAATTTAATATATTGAATTTTCTATCACTCTAAACAAAAATTTCGAAAATTATCTCAGCTATTAGTAGAGATAAAGCGATAAAAATTTCACTGGTGTTATACGTAGGTCTCCAGAACTACGTGTACATAATTTACTTTTCATTTTATGGCTCTGTTCGAAATTTAATATATTGAATTTTCTATCACTCTGAACAAAAATTTTGAAAATTATCTCAGCTATTAGTAGAGATAAAGCAATAAAAATTTTACTGGTGTTATACGTAGGTCTCCAGAGCTACGCATACATAATTTATTTTTCATTTTATAGCTCTGTTCGAAATTTAATATATTGAATTTTCTATCACTCTAAACAAAAATTTCGAAAATTATCTCAGCTATTAGTAGAGATAAAGCGATAAAAATTTTACTGGTGTTATACGTAGGTCTCCAGAACAACGTATACATAATTTATTTTTCATTTTATGGCTCTGTTCGAAATTTAATATATTGAATTTTCTATCACTCTGAACAAAAATTTTGAAAATTATCTCAGCTATTAGTAGAGATAAAGCAATAAAAATTTTACTGGTGTTATACGTAGGTCTCCAGAGCTACGCATACATAATTTATTTTTCATTTTATAGCTCTGTTCGAAATTTAATATATTGAATTTTCTATCACTCTAAACAAAAATTTCGAAAATTATCTCAGCTATTAGTAGAGATAAAGCAATAAAAATTTTACTGGTGTTATACGTAGGTCTCCAGAACTACGTATACATAATTTATTTTTCATTTTATGGCTCTGTTCGAAATTTAATATATTGAATTTTCTATCACTCTAAACAAAAATTTCGAAAATTATCTCAGCTATTAGTAGAGATAAAGCGATAAAAATTTCACTGGTGTTATACGTAGGTCTCCAGAACTACGTGTACATAATTTACTTTTCATTTTATGGCTCTGTTCGAAATTTAATATATTGAATTTTCTATCACTCTGAACAAAAATTTTGAAAATTATCTCAGCTATTAGTAGAGATAAAGCAATAAAAATTTTACTGGTGTTATACGTAGGTCTCCAGAGCTACGCATACATAATTTATTTTTCATTTTATAGCTCTGTTCGAAATTTAATATATTGAATTTTCTATCACTCTAAACAAAAATTTCGAAAATTATCTCAGCTATTAGTAGAGATAAAGCGATAAAAATTTTACTGGTGTTATACGTAGGTCTCCAGAACAACGTATACATAATTTATTTTTCATTTTATGGCTCTGTTCGAAATTTAATATATTGAATTTTCTATCACTCTAAACAAAAATTTCGAAAATTATCTCAGCTATTAGTAGAGATAAAGCGATAAAAATTTCACTGGTGTTATACGTAGGTCTCCAGAACTACGTGTACATAATTTACTTTTCATTTTATGGCTCTGTTCGAAATTTAATATATTGAATTTTCTATCACTCTGAACAAAAATTTTGAAAATTATCTCAGCTATTAGTAGAGATAAAGCAATAAAAATTTTACTGGTGTTATACGTAGGTCTCCAGAGCTACGCATACATAATTTATTTTTCATTTTATAGCTCTGTTCGAAATTTAATATATTGAATTTTCTATCACTCTAAACAAAAATTTCGAAAATTATCTCAGCTATTAGTAGAGATAAAGCGATAAAAATTTTACTGGTGTTATACGTAGGTCTCCAGAACAACGTATACATAATTTATTTTTCATTTTATGGCTCTGTTCGAAATTTAATATATTGAATTTTCTATCACTCTGAACAAAAATTTTGAAAATTATCTCAGCTATTAGTAGAGATAAAGCAATAAAAATTTCACTGGTGTTATACGTAGGTCTCGAGAACTACGTATACATAATTTATTTTTCATTTTATGGCTCTGTTCGAAATTTAATATATTGAATTTTCTATCACTCTGAACAAAAATTTTCAAAATTATCTCAGCTATTAGTAGAGATAAAGCAATAAAAATTTCACTAGTGTTATACGTAGGTCTCCAGAACTACGTATACAAAATTTATTTTTCATTTTATGGCTCTGTTCGAAATTTAATATATTGAATTTTCTATCACTCTAAACAAAAATTTCGAAAATTATCTCAGCTATTAGTAGAGATAAAGCGATAAAAATTTTACTGGTGTTATACGTAGATCTCCAGAACTACGTATACATAATTTATTTTTCATTTTATGGCTCTGTTCGAAATTTAATATATTGAATTTTCTATCACTCTAAACAAAAATTTCGAAAATTATCTCAGCTATTAGTAGAGATAAAGCGATAAAAATTTTACTGGTGTTATACGTAGGTCTCCAGAACAACGTATACATAATTTATTTTTCATTTTATGGCTCTGTTCGAAATTTAATATATTGAATTTTCTATCACTCTGAACAAAAATTTTGAAAATTATCTCAGCTATTAGTAGAGATAAAGCAATAAAAATTTCACTGGTGTTATACGTAGGTCTCGAGAACTACGTATACATAATTTATTTTTCATTTTATGGCTCTGTTCGAAATTTAATAGATTGAATTTTCTATCACTCTAAACAAAAATTTTGAAAATTATCTCAGCTATTAGTAGAGATAAAGCAATAAAAATTTTACTGGTGTTAGACGTAGGTCTTCAGAACTACGTATACATAATTTATTTTTCATTTTATGGCTCTGTTCGAAATTTAATATATTGAATTTTCTATCACTCTAAACAAAAATTTCGAAAATTATCTCAGCTATTAGTAGAGATAAAGCAATAAAAATTTTACTGTTGTTATACGTAGGTCTTCAGAACTACGTATACATAATTTATTTTTCATTTTATGGCTCTGTTCGAAATTTAATATATTGAATTTTCTATCACTCTAAACAAAAATTTCGAAAATTATCTCAGCTATTAGTAGAGATAAAGCGATAAAAATTTCACTGGTGTTATACGTAGGTCTCCAGAACTTCGTATACATAATTTATTTTTCATTTTATGGCTCTGTTCGAAATTTAATATATTGAATTTTCTATCACTCTGTACAAAAATTTCGAAAATTATCTCAGCTATTAGTAGAGATAAAGCGATAAAAATTTTACTGGTGTTATACGTAGGTCTCCAGAACTACGTATACATAATTTATTTTTCATTTTATGGCTCTGTTCGAAATTTAATATATTGAATTTTCTATCACTCTAAACAAAAATTTCGAAAATTATCTCAGCTATTAGTAGAGATAAAGCGATAAAAATTTTACTGGTGTTATACGTAGATCTCCAGAACTACGTATACATAATTTATTTTTCATTTTATGGCTCTGTTCGAAATTTAATATATTGAATTTTCTATCACTCTAAACAAAAATTTCGAAAATTATCTCAGCTATTAGTAGAGATAAAGCGATAAAAATTTTACTGGTGTTATACGTAGGTCTCCAGAACTTCGTATACATAATTTATTTTTCATTTTATGGCTCTGTTCGAAATTTAATATATTGAATTTTCTATCACTCTGTACAAAAATTTCGAAAATTATCTCAGCTATTAGTAGAGATAAAGCGATAAAAATTTTACTGGTGTTATACGTAGGTCTCCAGAACTACGTATACATAATTTATTTTTCATTTTATGGCTCTGTTCGAAATTTAATATATTGAATTTTCTATCACTCTAAACAAAAATTTTGAAAATTATCTCAGCTATTAGTAGAGATAAAGCAATAAAAATTTTACTGGTGTTAGACGTAGGTCTTCAGAACTACGTATACATAATTTATTTTTCATTTTATGGCTCTGTTCGAAATTTAATATATTGAATTTTCTATCACTCTAAACAAAAATTTCGAAAATTATCTCAGCTATTAGTAGAGATAAAGCAATAAAAATTTTACTGTTGTTATACGTAGGTCTTCAGAACTACGTATACATAATTTATTTTTCATTTTATGGCTCTGTTCGAAATTTAATATATTGAATTTTCTATCACTCTAAACAAAAATTTCGAAAATTATCTCAGCTATTAGTAGAGATAAAGCGATAAAAATTTCACTGGTGTTATACGTAGGTCTCCAGAACTACGTATACATAATTTATTTTTCATTTTATGGCTCTGTTCGAAATTTAATATATTGAATTTTCTATCACTCTGAACAAAAATTTTCAAAATTATCTCAGCTATTAGTAGAGATAAAGCAATAAAAATTTTACTGGTGTTATACGTAGGTCTCCAGAACTACGTATACATAATTTATTTTTCATTTTATGGCTCTGTTCGAAATTTAATATATTGAATTCTCTATCACTCTGAACAAAAATTTTGAAAATTATCTCAGCTATTAGTAGAGATAAAGCAATAAAAATTTCACTGGTGTTATATGTAGGTCCCCAGAACTACGTATACATAATTTATTTTTCATTTTATGGCTCTGTTCGAAATTTAATATATTGAATTTCCTATCACTCTGAACAAAAACTTCGAAAATTATCTCAGCTATTAGTAGAGATAAAGCGATAAAAATTTTACTGGTGTTATACGTAGGTCTCCAGAACTACGTATACATAATTTATTTTTCATTTTATGGCTCTGTTCGAAATTAAATATATTGAATTTTCTATCACTCTGAACAAAAATTTCGAAAATTATCTCAGCTATTAGTAGAGATAAAGCGATAAAAATTTTACTGGTGTTATACGTAGGTCTCCAGAACTACGTATACATAATTTATTTTTCATTTTATGGCTCTGCTCGAAATTTAATATATTGAATTTTCTATCACTCTGAACAAAAATTTTGAAAATTATCTCAGCTATTAGTAGAGATAAAGCAACTAAAATTTTACTGGTGTTATACGTAGGTCTCCAGAACTACGTATACATAATTTATTTTTCATTTTATGGCTCTGTTCGAAATTTAATATATTGAATTTTCTATCACTCTAAACAAAAATTTCGAAAATTATCTCAGCTATTAGTAGAGATAAAGCGATAAAAATTTCACTGGTGTTATACGTAGGTCTCCAGAACTACGTATACAAAATTTATTTTTCATTTTATGGCTCTGTTCGAAATTTAATATATTGAATTTTCTATCACTCTGAACAAAAATTTTGAAAATTATCTCAGCTATTAGTAGAGATAAAGCAATAAAAATTTCACTGGTGTTATACGTAGGTCTCCAGAACTACGTATACATAATTTATTTTTCATTTTATGGCTCTGTTCGAAATTTAATATATTGAATTTTCTATCACTCTGAACAAAAATTTTGAAAATTATCTCAGCTATTAGTAGAGATAAAGCAATAAAAATTTTACTGGTGTTATACGTAGGTCTCCAGAACTACGTATACATAATTTATTTTTCATTTTATGGCTCTGTTCGAAATTTAATATATTGAATTCTCTATCACTCTGAACAAAAATTTTGAAAATTATCTCAGCTATTAGTAGAGATAAAGCAATAAAAATTTCACTGGTGTTATATGTAGGTCCCCAGAACTACGTATACATAATTTATTTTTCATTTTATGGCTCTGTTCGAAATTTAATATATTGAATTTCCTATCACTCTGAACAAAAACTTCGAAAATTATCTCAGCTATTAGTAGAGATAAAGCGATAAAAATTTTACTGGTGTTATACGTAGGTCTCCAGAACTACGTATACATAATTTATTTTTCATTTTATGGCTCTGTTCGAAATTAAATATATTGAATTTTCTATCACTCTGAACAAAAATTTCGAAAATTATCTCAGCTATTAGTAGAGATAAAGCGATAAAAATTTTATTGGTGTTATACGTAGGTCTCCAGAACTACGTATAAATAATTTATTTTTCATTTTATGGCTCTGCTCGAAATTTAATATATTGAATTTTCTATCACTCTGAACAAAAATTTTGAAAATTATCTCAGCTATTAGTAGAGATAAAGCAATTAAAATTTTACTGGTGTTATACGTAGGTCTCCAGAACTACGTATACATAATTTATTTTTCATTTTATGGCTCTGTTCGAAATTTAATATATTGAATTTTCTATCACTCTAAACAAAAATTTCGAAAATTATCTCAGCTATTAGTAGAGATAAAGCGATAAAAATTTCACTGGTGTTATACGTAGGTCTCCAGAACTACGTATACAAAATTTATTTTTCATTATATGGCTCTGTTCGAAATTTAATATATTGAATTTTCTATCACTCTGAACAAAAATTTTGAAATTTATCTCAGCTATTAGTAGAGATAAAGCAATAAAAATTTCACTGGTGTTATACGTAGGTCTCCAGAACTACGTATACATAATTTATTTTTCATTTTATGGCTCTGTTCGAAATTTAATATATTGAATTTTCTATCACTCTGAACAAAAATTTTGAAAATTATCTCAGCTATTAGTAGAGATAAAGCAATAAAAATTTCACTGGTGTTATACGTAGGTCTCCAGAACTACGTATACATAATTTATTTTTCATTTTATGGCTCTGTTCGAAATTTAATATATTGAATTTTCTATCACTCTAAACAAAAATTTCGAAAATTATCTCAGCTATTAGTAGAGATAAAGCAATAAAAATTTCACTGGTGTTATACGTAGGTCTCCGGAACTACGTATACATAATTTATTTTTCATTTTATGGCTCTGTTCGAAATTTAATATATTGAATTTTCTATCACTCTGAACAAAAATTTTGAAAATTATCTCAGCTATTAGTAGAGATAAAGCAATAAAAATTTTACTGGTGTTATACGTAGGTCTCCAGAACTACGTATACATAATTTATTTTTCATTTTATGGCTCTCTTCGAAATTTAATATATTGAATTTTCTATCACTCTGAACAAAAATTTTCAAAATTATCTCAGCTATTAGTAGAGATAAAGCAATAAAAATTTCACTGGTGTTATACGTAGGTCTCCAAAACTACGTATACATAATTTAATTTTCATTTTATGGCTCTGTTCGAAATTTAATATATTAAATTTTCTATCACTCAAAACAAAAATTTCGAAAATTATCTCAGCTATTAGTAGAGATAAAGCGATAAAAATTTTACTGGTGTTATACGTAGGTCTTTAGAGCTACGTATACATAATTTATTTTTCATTTTATGGCTCTGTTCGAAATTTAATATATTGAATTTTCTATCACTCTAAACAAAAATTTCGAAAATTATCTCAGCTATTAGTAGAGATAAAGCGATAAAAATTTTACTGGTGTTATACGTAGGTCTCCAGAACTACGTATACATAATTTATTTTTCATTTTATGACTCTGTTCGAAATTTAATATATTGAATTTTCTATCACTCTGAACAAAAATTTCGAAAATTATCTCAGCTATTAGTAGAGATAAAGCGATAAAAATTTCACTGGTGTTATACGTAGGTCTCCAGAACTACGTATACATAATTTATTTTTCATTTTATGGCTCTGTTCGAAATTTAATATATTGAATTTTCTATCACTCTGAACAAAAATTTTCAAAATTATCTCAGCTATTAGTAGAGATAAAGCAATAAAAATTTCACTGGTGTTATACGTAGGTCTCCAGAACTACGTATACATAATTTATTTTTCATTTTATGGCTCTGTTCGAAATTTAATATATTGAATTTTCTATCACTCTGAACAAAAATTTTGAAAATTATCTCAGCTATTAGTAGAGATAAAGCAATAGAAATTTCAGTAGGTCTCCAGAACTACGTATACATAATTTATTTTTCATTTTATGGCTCTGTTCGAAATTTAATATATTGAATTTTCTATCACTCTGAACAAAAATTTTGAAAATTATCTCAGCTATTAGTAGAGATAAAACAATAAAAATTTCACTGGTGTTATACGTAGGTCTCCAGAACTACGTATACATAATTTATTTTTCATTTTATGGCTCTGTTCGAAATTTAATATATTGAATTTTCTATCACTCGGAACAAAAATTTTCAAAATTATCTCAGCTATAAGTAGAGATAAAGCAATAAAAATTTCACTGGTGTTATACGTAGGTCTCCAGAACTACGTATACATAATTTATTTTTCATTTTATGGCTCTGTTCGAAATTTAATATATTGAATTTTCTATCACTCTGAACAAAAATTTTGAAAATTATCTCAGCTATTAGTAGAGATAAAGCAATAGAAATTTCAGTAGGTCTCCAGAACTACGTATACATAATTTATTTTTCATTTTATGGCTCTGTTCGAAATTTAATATATTGAATTTTCTATCACTCTGAACAAAAATTTTGAAAATTATCTCAGCTATTAGTAGAGATAAAACAATAAAAATTTCACTGGTGTTATACGTAGGTCTCCAGAACTACGTATACATAATTTATTTTTCATTTTATGGCTCTGTTCGAAATTTAATATATTGAATTTTCTATCACTCGGAACAAAAATTTTCAAAATTATCTCAGCTATTAGTAGAGATAAAGCAATAAAAATTTCACTGGTGTTATACGTAGGTCTCCAGAACTACGTATACATAATTTATTTTTCATTTTATGGCTCTGTTCGAAATTTAATATATTGAATTTTCTATCACTCTGAACAAAAATTTTGAAAATTATCTCAGCTATTAGTAGAGATAAAGCAATAAAAATTTCACTGGTGTTATACGTAGGTCTCCAAAACTACGTATACATAATTTATTTTTTATTTTATGGCTCTGTTCGAAATTTAATATATTGAATTTTCTATCACTCTAAAAAAAATTTCGGAAATTATCTCAGCTGTTAGTAGAGATAAAGCGATAAAAATTTTACTGGTGTTATACGTAGTTCTCCAGAACTACGTATACATAATTTATTTTTCATTTTATGGCTTTGTTCGAAATTTAATATATTGAATTTTCTATCACTCTGAACAAAAATTTTCAAAATTATCTCAGCTATTAGTAGAGATAAAGCGATAAAAATTTCACTGGTGTTATACTTAGGTCTCCAGAACTACGTATACATAATTTATTATTCATTTTATGGCTCTGTTCGAAATTTAATATATTGAATTTTCTATCACTCTGAACAAAAATTTTGAAAATTATCTCAGCTATTAGTAGAGATAAAGCAATAAAAATTTCACTGGTGTTATACGTAGGTCTCCAAAACTACGTATACATAATTTATTTTTCATTTTATGGCTTTGTTCGAAATTTAATATATTGAATTTTCTATCACTCTGAACAAAAATTTTCAAAACTATCTCAGCTGTTAGTAGAGATAAAGCAATAAAAATTTCACTGGTGTTATACGTAGGTCTCCAGAACTACGTATACATAATTTATTTTTCATTTTATGGCTCTGTTCGAAATTTAATATATTGAATTTTCTATCACTCTGAACAAAAATTTCGAAAATTATCTCAGCTATTAGTAGAGATAAAGCGATAAAAATTTCACTGGTGTTATACGTAGGTCTCCAGAACTACGTATATATAATTTATTTTTCATTTTATGGCTCTGTTCGAAATTTAATATATTGAATTTTCTATCACTCTGAACATAAATTTTCAAAATTATCTCAGCTATTAGTAGAGATAAAGCAATAAAAATTTCACTGGTGTTATACGTAGGTCTCCAGAACTACGTATACATAATTTATTTTTCATTTTATGGCTCTGTTCGAAATTTAATATATTGAATTTTCTATCACTCTGAACAAAAATTTTGAAAATTATCTCAGCTATTAGTAGAGATAAAGCAATAAAAATTTCACTGGTGTTATACGTAGGTCTCCAGAACTACGTATACATAATTTATTTTTCATTTTATGGCTCTGTTCGAAATTTAATATATTGAATTTTCTATCACTCTGAACAAAAATTTTGAAAATTATCTCAGCTATTAGTAGAGATAAAGCAATAAAAATTTCACTGGTGTTATACGTAGGTCTCCAAAACTACGTATACATAATTTATTTTTCATTTTATGGCTCTGTTCGAAATTTAATATATTGAATTTTCTATCACTCTAAACAAAAATTTCGAAAATTATCTCAGCTATTAGTAGAGATAAAGCGATAAAAATTTTACTGGTGTTATACGTAGGTCTCCAGAGCTACGTATACATAATTTAATTTTCATTTTATGGCTCTGTTCGAAATTTAATATATTGAATTTTCTATCACTCTAAACAAAAATTTCGAAAATTATCTCAGCTATTAGTAGAGATAAAGCGATAAAAATTTCACTGGTGTTATACGTAGGTCTCCAGAACTACGTATACATAATTTATTTTTCATTTTATGGCTCTGTTCGAAATTCAATATATTGAATTTTCTATCACTCGGAACAAAAATTTTCAAAATTATCTCAGCTATTAGTAGAGATAATGCAATAAAAATTTCACTGGTGTTATACGTAGGTCTCCAAAACTACGTATACATAATTTATTTTTCATTTTATGGCTCTGTTCGAAATTTAATATATTGAATTTTCTATCACTCTAAACAAAAATTTCGAAAATTATCTCAGCTATTAGTAGAGATAAAGCGATAAAAATTTTACTGGTGTTATACGTAGGTCTCCAGAGCTACGTATACGTAATTTATTTTTCATTTTATGGCTCTGTTCGAAATTTAATATATTGAATTTTCTATCACTCTAAACAAAAATTTCGAAAATTATCTCAGCTATTAGTAGAGATAAAGCGATAAAAATTTCACTGGTGTTATACGTAGGTCTCCAGAACTACGTATACATAATTTATTTTTCATTTTATGGCTCTGTTCGAAATTTAATATATTGAATTTTCTATCACTCTGAACAAAAATTTCGAAAATTATCTCAGCTATTAGTAGAGATAAAGCGATAAAAATTTCACTGGTGTTATACGTAGGTCTCCAGAACTACGTATACATAATTTATTTTTTATTTTATGGCTCTGTTCGAAATTTAATATATTGAATTTCTATCACTCTGAACAAAAATTTTCAAAATTATCTCAGCTATTAGTAGAGATAAAGCAATAAAAATTTCACTGGTGTTATACGTAGGTCTCCAGAACTACGTATACATAATTTATTTTTCATTTTATGGCTCTGTTCGAAATTTAATATATTGAATTTTCTATCACTCTGAACAAAAATTTTGAAAATTATCTCAGCTATTAGTAGAGATAAAGCAATAAAAATTTCACTGGTGTTATACGTAGGTCTCCAGAACTACGTATACATAATTTATTTTTCATTTTATGGCTCTGTTCGAAATTTAATATATTGAATTTTCTATCACTCTGAACAAAAATTTTGAAAATTATCTCAGCTATTAGTAGAGATAAAGCAATAAAAATTTCACTGGTGTTATACGTAGGTCTCCAGAACTACGTATACATAATTTATTTTTCATTTTATGGCTCTGTTCGAAATTCAATATATTGAATTTTCTATCACTCGGAACAAAAATTTTCAAAATTATCTCAGCTATTAGTAGAGATAAAGCAATAAAAATTTCACTGGTGTTATACGTAGGTCTCCAAAACTACGTATACATAATTTATCTTTCATTTTATGGCTCTGTTCGAAATTTAATATATTGAATTTTCTATCACTCTAAACAAAAATTTCGAAAATTATCTCAGCTATTAGTAGAGATAAAGCGATAAAAATTTTACTGGTGTTATACGTAGGTCTCCAGAACTACGTATACATAATTTATTTTTCATTTTATGGCTCTGTTCGAAATTTAATATATTGAATTTTCTATCACTCTGAACAAAAATTTTCAAAATTATCTCAGCTATTAGTAGAGATAAAGCAATAAAAATTTCACTGGTGTTATACGTAGGTCTCCAGAACTACGTATATATAATTTATTTTTCATTTTATGGCTCTGTTCGAAATTTAATATATTGAATTTTCTATCACTCTGAACAAAAATTTTCAAAATTATCTCAGCTATTAGTAGAGATAAAGCAATAAAAATTTCACTGGTGTTATACGTAGGTCTCCAGAACTACGTATACATAATTTATTTTTCATTTTATGGCTCTGTTCGAAATTTAATATATTGAATTTTCTATCACTCTGAACAAAATTTTGAAAATTATCTCAGCTATTAGTAGAGATAAAGCAATAAAAATTTCACTGGTGTTATACGTAGGTCTCCAGAACTACGTATACATAATTTATTTTTCATTTTATGGCTCTGTTCGAAATTTAATATATTGAATTTTCTATCACTCTGAACAAAAATTTTGAAAATTATCTCAGCTATTAGTAGAGATAAAGCAATAAAAATTTCACTGGTGTTATACGTAGGTCTCCAAAACTACGTATACATAATTTATTTTTCATTTTATGGCTCTGTTCGAAATTTAATATATTGAATTTTCTATCACTCTAAACAAAAATTTCGAAAATTATCTCAGCTATTAGTAGAGATAAAGCGATAAAAATTTTACTGGTGTTATACGTAGGTCTCCAGAGCTACGTATACATAATTTAATTTTCATTTTATGGCTCTGTTCGAAATTTAATATATTGAATTTTCTATCACTCTAAACAAAAATTTCGAAAATTATCTCAGCTATTAGTAGAGATAAAGCGATAAAAATTTCACTGGTGTTATACGTAGGTCTCCAGAACTACGTATACATAATTTATTTTTCATTTTATGGCTCTGTTCGAAATTCAATATATTGAATTTTCTATCACTCGGAACAAAAATTTTCAAAATTATCTCAGCTATTAGTAGAGATAAAGCAATAAAAATTTCACTGGTGTTATACGTAGGTCTCCAAAACTACGTATACATAATTTATTTTTCATTTTATGGCTCTGTTCGAAATTTAATATATTGAATTTTCTATCACTCTAAACAAAAATTTCGAAAATTATCTCAGCTATTAGTAGAGATAAAGCGATAAAAATTTTACTGGTGTTATACGTAGGTCTCCAGAGCTACGTATACGTAATTTATTTTTCATTTTATGGCTCTGTTCGAAATTTAATATATTGAATTTTCTATCACTCTAAACAAAAATTTCGAAAATTATCTCAGCTATTAGTAGAGATAAAGCGATAAAAATTTCACTGGTGTTATACGTAGGTCTCCAGAACTACGTATACATAATTTATTTTTCATTTTATGGCTCTGTTCGAAATTTAATATATTGAATTTTCTATCACTCTGAACAAAAATTTCGAAAATTATCTCAGCTATTAGTAGAGATAAAGCGATAAAAATTTCACTGGTGTTATACGTAGGTCTCCAGAACTACGTATACATAATTTATTTTTTATTTTATGGCTCTGTTCGAAATTTAAAATATTGAATTTTCTATCACTCTGAACAAAAATTTTCAAAATTATCTCAGCTATTAGTAGAGATAAAGCAATAAAAATTGCACTGGTGTTATACGTAGGTCTCCAGAACTACGTATACATAATTTATTTTTCATTTTATGGCTCTGTTCGAAATTTAATATATTGAATTTTCTATCACTCTGAACAAAAATTTTGAAAATTATCTCAGCTATTAGTAGAGATAAAGCAATAAAAATTTCACTGGTGTTATACGTAGGTCTCCAGAACTACGTATACATAATTTATTTTTCATTTTATGGCTCTGTTCGAAATTTAATATATTGAATTTTCTATCACTCTGAACAAAAATTTTGAAAATTATCTCAGCTATTAGTAGAGATAAAGCAATAAAAATTTCACTGGTGTTATACGTAGGTCTCCAGAACTACGTATACATAATTTATTTTTCATTTTATGGCTCTGTTCGAAATTCAATATATTGAATTTTCTATCACTCGGAACAAAAATTTTCAAAATTATCTCAGCTATTAGTAGAGATAAAGCAATAAAAATTTCACTGGTGTTATACGTAGGTCTCCAAAACTACGTATACATAATTTATCTTTCATTTTATGGCTCTGTTCGAAATTTAATATATTGAATTTTCTATCACTCTAAACAAAAATTTCGAAAATTATCTCAGCTATTAGTAGAGATAAAGCGATAAAAATTTCACTGGTGTTATACGTAGGTCTCCAGAACTACGTATACATAATTTATTTTTCATTTTATGGCTCTGTTCGAAATTTAATATATTGAATTTTCTATCACTCTGAACAAAAATTTTCAAAATTATCTCAGCTATTAGTAGAGATAAAGCAATAAAAATTTCACTGGTGTTATACGTAGGTCTCCAGAACTACGTATACATAATTTATTTTTCATTTTATGGCTTTGTTCGAAATTTAATATATTGAATTTTCTATCACACTGAACAAAAATTTTGAAAATTATCTCAGCTATTAGTAGAGATAAAGCAATAAAAATTTCACTGGTGTTATACGTAGGTCTCCAGAACTACGTATACATAATTTATTTTTCATTTTATGGCTCTGTTCGAAATTCAATATATTGAATTTTCTATCACTCGGAACAAAAATTTTCAAAATTATCTCAGCTATTAGTAGAGATAAAGCAATAAAAATTTTACTGGTGTTATACGTAGGTCTCCAGAGCTAAGTATACGTAATTTATTTTTCATTTTATGGCTCTGTTCGAAATTTAATATATTGAATTTTCTATCACTCTAAACAAAAATTTCGAAAATTATCTCAGCTATTAGTAGAGATAAAGCAATAAAAATTGCACTGGTGTTATACGTAGGTCTCCAGAACTACGTATACATAATTTATTTTTCATTTTATGGCTCTGTTCGAAATTTAATATATTGAATTTTCTATCACTCTGAACAAAAATTTTGAAAATTATCTCAGCTATTAGTAGAGATAAAGCAATAAAAATTTCACTGGTGTTATACGTAGGTCTCCAGAACTACGTATACATAATTTATTTTTCATTTTATGGCTCTGTTCGAAATTTAATATATTGAATTTTCTATCACTCTGAACAAAAATTTTGAAAATTATCTCAGCTATTAGTAGAGATAAAGCAATAAAAATTTCACTGGTGTTATACGTAGGTCTCCAGAACTACGTATACATAATTTATTTTTCATTTTATGGCTCTGTTCGAAATTCAATATATTGAATTTTCTATCACTCGGAACAAAAATTTTCAAAATTATCTCAGCTATTAGTAGAGATAAAGCAATAAAAATTTTACTGGTGTTATACGTAGGTCTCCAGAGCTAAGTATACGTAATTTATTTTTCATTTTATGGCTCTGTTCGAAATTTAATATATTGAATTTTCTATCACTCTAAACAAAAATTTCGAAAATTGTCTCAGCTATTAGTAGAGATAAAGCGATAAAAATTTCACTGGTGTTATACGTAGGTCTCCAGAACTACGTATACATAATTTATTTTTCATTTTATGGCTCTGTTCGAAATTTAATATATTGAATTTTCTATCACTCTGAACAAAAATTTTCAAAATTATCTCAGCTATTAGTAGAGATAAAGCAATAAAAATTTCACTGGTGTTATACGTAGGTCTCCAGAACTACGTATACATAATTTATTTTTCATTTTATGGCTTTGTTCGAAATTTAATATATTGAATTTTCTATCACACTGAACAAAAATTTTCAAAATTATCTCAGCTATTAGTAGAGATAAAGCAATAAAAATTTCACTGGTGTTATACGTAGGTCTCCAGAACTACGTATACATAATTTATTTTTCATTTTATGGCTCTGTTCGGAATTTGATATATTGAATTTTCTATCACTCCAAACAAAAATTTCGAAAATTATCTCAGCTATTAGTAGAGATAAAGCGATAAAAATTTTACTGGTGTTATACGTAGGTCTTTAGAGCTACGTATACATAATTTATTTTTCATTTTATGGCTCTGTTCGAAATTTAATATATTGAATTTTCAATCACTCTGAACAAAAATTTCGAAAATTATCTCAGCTATTAGTAGAGATAAAGCGATAAAAATTTCACTGGTGTTATACGTAGGTCTCCAAAACTACGTATACATAATTTATTTTTCATTTTATGGCTCTGTTCGGAATTTAATATATTGAATTTTCTATCACTCTGAACAAAAATTTCGAAAATTATCTCAGCTATTAGTAGAGATAAAGCGATAAAAATTTTACTGGTGTTATACGTAGGTCTCCAGAACTACGAATACATAATTTATTTTTCATTTTATGGCTCTGTTCGAAATTTAATATATTGAATTTTCTATCACTCTGAACAAAAATTTTCAAAATTATCTCAGCTATTAGTAGAGATAAAGCAATAAAAATTTCACTGGTGTTATACGTAGGTCTCCAAAACTACGTATACATAATTTATTTTTCATTTTATGGCTCTGTTCGAAATTTAATATATTGAATTTTCTATCACTCTAAACAAAAATTTCGAAAATTATCTCAGCTATTAGTAGAGATAAAGCGATAAAAATTTTACTGGTGTTATACGTAGGTCTTCAGAACTACGTATACATAATTTATTTTTCATTTTATGGCTCTGTTCGAAATTTAATATATTGAATTTTCTATCACTCTAAACAAAAGTTTCGAAAATTGTCTCAGCTATTAGTAGAGATAAAGCGATAAAAATTTCACTGGTGTTATACGTAGGTCTCCAGAACTACGTATACATAATTTATTTTTCATTTTATGGCTCTGTTTGAAATTTAATATATTGAATTTTCTATCACTCTGAACAAAAATTTCGAAAATTATCTCAGCTATTAGTAGAGATAAAGCGATAAAAATTTTACTGGTGTTATACGTAGGTCTCCAGAACTACGTATACATAATTTATTTTTTATTTTATGGCTCTGTTCGAAATTTAATATATTGAATTTTCTATCACTCTGAACAAAAATTTTCAAAATTATCTCAGCTATTAGTAGAGATAAAGCAATAAAAATTTCACTGGTGTTATACGTAGGTCTCCAGAACTACGTATACATAATTTATTTTTCATTTTATGGCTCTGTTCGAAATTTAATATATTGAATTTTCTATCACACTGAACAAAAATTTTGAAAATTATCTCAGCTATTAGTAGAGATAAAGCAATAAAAATTTCACTGGTGTTATACGTAGGTCTCCAGAACTACGTATACATAATTTATTTTTCATTTTATGGCTCTGTTCGAAATTTAATATATTGAATTTTCTATCACTCTGAACAAAAATTTTCAAAATTATCTCAGCTATTAGTAGAGATAAAGCAATAAAAATTTCACTGGTGTTATACGTAGGTCTCCAGAACTACGTATACATAATTTATTTTTTATTTCATGGCTTTGTTCGAAATTTAATATATTGAATTTTCTATCACTCTAAACAAAAATTTCGAAAATTATCTCAGCTATTAGTAGAGATAAAGCGATAAAAATTTTACTGGTGTTATACGTAGGTCTCTAGAACTACGTATACGTAATTTATTTTTTATTTTATGGCTCTGTTCGAAAGTTAATATATTGAATTTTCTATCACTCTGAACAAAAATTTTGAAAATTATCTCAGCTATTAGTAGAGATAAAGCGATAAAAATTTCACTGGTGTTATACGTAGGTCTCCAGAACTACGTATACATAATTTATTTTTCATTTTATAGCTCTGTTCGAAATTTAATATATTGAATTTTCTATCACTCTGAACAAAAATTTCGAAAATTATCTCAGCTATCAGTAGAGATAAAGCGATAAAAATTTTACTGGTGTTATACGTAGGTCTCCAGAACTACGTATACATAATTTATTTTTCATTTTATGGCTCTGTTCGAAATTTAATATATTGAATTTTCTATCACTCTGAACAAAAATTTCGAAAATTATCTCAGCTATTAGTAGAGATAAAGCGATAAAAATTTTACTGGTGTTATACGTAGGTCTCCAGAACTACGTATACATAATTTATTTTTCATTTTATGGCTCTGTTCGAAATTTAATATATTGAATTTTCTATCACTCTGAACAAAAATTTCGAAAATTATCTCAGCTATTAGTAGAGATAAAGCGATAAAAATTTTACTGGTGTTATACGTAGGTCTCCAGAACTACGTATACATAATTTATTCTTCATTTTATGGCTCTGTTCGAAATTTAATATATTGAATTTTCTATCACTCTGAACAAAAATTTTCAAAATTATCTCAGCTATTAGTAGAGATAAAGCAATAAAAATTTCACTGGTGTTATACGTAGGTCTCCAGAACTACGTATACATAATTTATTTTTCATTTTATGGCTTTGTTCGAAATTTAATATATTGAATTTTCTATCACACTGAACAAAAATTTTGAAAATTATCTCAGCTATTAGTAGAGATAAAGCAATAAAAATTTCACTGGTGTTATACGTAGGTCTCCAGAACTACGTATACATAATTTATTTTTCATTTTATGGCTCTGTTCTAAGTTTAATATATTGAATTTTCTATCACTCTAAAGAAAAATTTCGAAAATTATCTCAGCTATTAGTAGAGATAAAGCAATAAAAATTTTACTGGTGTTATACGTAGGTCTCCAGAACTACGTATACATAATTTATTTTTCATTTTATGACTCTGTTCGAAATTTAATATATTGAATTTTCTATCACTCTGAACAAAAATTTTGAAAATTATCTCAGCTATTAGTAGAGATAAAGCAATAAAAATTTCACTGGTGTTATACGTAGGTCTCCAGAACTACGTATACATAATTTATTTTTCATTTTATGGCTCTGTTCGAAATTTAATATATTGAATTTTCTATCACTCTGAACAAAAATTTTCAAAATTATCTCAGCTATTAGTAGAGATAAAGCAATAAAAATTTCACTGGTGTTATACGTAGGTCTCCAGAACTACGTATACATAATTTATTTTTCATTTTATGGCTCTGTTCGAAATTTAATATATTGAATTTTCTATCACACTGAACAAAAATTTTGAAAATTATCTCAGCTATTAGTAGAGATAAAGCAATAAAAATTTCACTGGTGTTATACGTAGGTCTCCAGAACTACGTATACATAATTTATTTTTCATTTTATGGCTCTGTTCTAAGTTTAATATATTGAATTTTCTATCACTCTAAAGAAAAATTTCGAAAATTATCTCAGCTATTAGTAGAGATAAAGCAATAAAAATTTTACTGGTGTTATACGTAGGTCTCCAGAACTATGTATACATAATTTATTTTTCATTTTATGGCTCTGTTCGAAATTTAATATATTGAATTTTCTATCACTGTAAACAAAAATTTCGAAAATTATCTCAACTATTAGTAGAGATAAAGCGATAAAAATTTAACTGGTGTTATACGTAGGTCTCCAGAACTACGTATATATAATTTATTTTTCATTTTATGGCTTTGTTCGAAATTTAATATATTGAATTTTCTATCACTCTGAACAAAAATTTCGAAAATTATCTCAGCTATTAGTAGAGATAAAGCGATAAAAATTTTACTGGTGTTATACGTAGGTCTCCAGAACTACGTATACATAATTTATTTTTCATTTTATGGCTCTGTTCGAAATTTAATATATTGAATTTTCTATCACTCTGAACAAAAATTTTCAAAATTATCTCAGCTATTAGTAGAGATAAAGCAATAAAAATTTCACTGGTGTTATACGTAGGTCTCCAGAACTACGTATACATAATTTATTTTTCATTTTATGGCTTTGTTCGAAATTTAATATATTGAATTTTCTATCACACTGAACAAAAATTTTGAAAATTATCTCAGCTATTAGTAGAGATAAAGCAATAAAAATTTCACTGGTGTTATACGTAGGTCTCCAGAACTACGTATACATAATTTATTTTTCATTTTATGGCTCTGTTCTAAGTTTAATATATTGAATTTTCTATCACTCTGAACAAAAATTTCGAAAATTATCTCAGCTATTAGTAGAGATAAAGCGATAAAAATTTTACTGGTGTTATACGTAGGTCTCCAGAACTACGTATACATAATTTATTTTTCATTTTATGGCTCTGTTCGAAATTTAATATATTGAATTTTCTATCACTCTGAACAAAAATTTTCAAAATTATCTCAGCTATTAGTAGAGATAAAGCAATAAAAATTTCACTGGTGTTATACGTAGGTCTACAAAACTACGTAAACATAATTTATTTTTCATTTTATGGCACTGTTCGAAATTTAATATATTGAATTTTCTATCACTCTAAACAAAAATTTCGAAAATTATCTCAGCTATTAGTAGAGATAAAGCGATAAAAATTTTACTGGTGTTATACGTAGGTCTCCAGAACTACGTATACATAATTTATTTTTCATTTTATGGCTCTGTTCGAAATTTAATATATTGAATTTTCTATCACTCTGAACAAAAATTTTGAAAATTATCTCAGCTATTAGTAGAGATAAAGCAATAAAAATTTCACTGGTGTTATACGTAGGTCTCCAGAACTACGTATACATAATTTATTTTTCATTTTATGGCTCTGTTCAAAATTTAATAAATTGAATTTTCTATCACTCTAAACAAAAATTTTGAAAATTATCTCAGCTATTAGTAGAGATAAAGCAATAAAAATTTCACTCGTGTTATACGTAGGTCTCCAGAACTACGTATACATAATTTACTTTTCATTTTATGGCTCTGTTCGAAATTTAATATATTGAATTTTATCACTCTAAACAAAAATTTCGAAAATTATCTCAGCTATTAGTAGAGATAAAGCAATAAAAATTTTACTGGTGCTATACGCAGGTCTCCAGAACTACGTATACATAATTTATTTTTCATCTTATGGCTCTGTTCGAAATTTAATATATTGAATTTTCTATCACTCTAAACAAAAATTTCGAAAATTATCTCAGCTATTAGTAGAGATAAAGCGATAAAAATTTTACTGGTGTTGTACGTAGGTCTCCAGAACTATGTATACATAATTTATTTTTCATTTTATGGCTCTGTTCGAAATTTAATATATTGAATTTTCTATCACTCTGAACAAAAATTTTGAAAATTATCTCAGCTATTAGTAGAGATAAAGCAATAAAAATTTCACTGGTGTTATACGTAAGTCTCCAGAACTACGTATACATAATTTATTTTTCATTTTAAGGCTCTGTTCGAAATTTAATATATTGAATTTTCTATCACTCTAAACAAAAATTTCGAAAATTATCTCATCTCTTAGTAGAGATAAAGCGATAAAAATTTTACTGGTGTTATACGTAGGTCTCCAGAACTACGTATACATAATTTATTTTTCATTTTATGGCTCTGTTCGAAATTTAATATATTGAATTTTCTATCACTCTAAACAAAAATTTCGAAAATTATCTCAGCTATTAGTAGAGATAAAGCGATAAAAATTTCACTGGTGTTGTACGTAGGTCTCCAGAACTATGTATACATAATTTATTTTTCATTTTATGGCTCTGTTCGAAATTTAATATATTGAATTTTCTATCACTCTGAACAAAAATTTTCAAAATTATCTCAGCTATTAGTAGAGATAAAGCAATAAAAATTTCACTGGTGTTATACGTAGGTTTCCAGAACTACGTATACATAATTTATTTTTCATTTTATGGCTCTGTTCGAAATTTAATATATTGAATTTTCTATCACTCTGAACAAAAATTTTGAAAATTATCTCAGCTATTAGTAGAGATAAAGCAATAAAAATGTCACTGGTGTTATACATAGGTCTCCAGAACTACGTATACATAATTTATTTTTTATTTTATGGCTCTGTTCTAAGTTTAATATATTGAATTTTCTATCACTCTAAAGAAAAATTTCGAAAATTATCTCAGCTATTAGTAGAGATAAAGCAATAAAAATTTCACTGGTGTTATACGTAGGTCTCCAGAACTACGTATACATAAATTATTTTTCATTTTATGGCTCTGTTCGAAATTTAATATATTGAATTTTCTATCACTCTGAACAAAAATTTTCAAAATTATCTCAGCTATTAGTAGAGATAAAGCAATAAAAATTTCACTGGTGTTATACGTAGGTCTCCAGAACTACGTATACATAATTTATTTTTTATTTCATGGCTTTGTTCGAAATTTAATATATTGAATTTTCTATCACTCTAAACAAAAATTTCGAAAATTATCTCAGCTATTAGTAGAGATAAAGCGATAAAAATTTCACTGGTGTTATGCGTAGGTCTCCAGAACTACGTATACATAATTTATATTTCATTTTATGGCTCTGTTCGAAATTTAATATATTGAATTTTCTATCACTCTAAACAAAAATTTCGAAAATTATCTCAACTATTAGTAGAGATAAAGCGATAAAAATTTAACTGGTGTTATACGTAGGTCTCCAGAACTACGTATATATAATTTATTTTTCATTTTATGGCTCTGTTCGAAATTTAATATATTGAATTTTCTATCACTCTGAACAAAAATTTTCAAAATTATCTCAGCTATTAGTAGAGATAAAGCAATAAAAATTTCACTGGTGTTATACGTAGGTCTCCAAAACTACGTATACATAATTTATTTTTCATTTTATGGCTCTGTTCGAAATTTAATATATTGAATTTTCTATCACTCTAAACAAAAATTTCGAAAATTATCTCAGCTATTAGTAGAGATAAAGCAATAAAAATTTTACTGTTGTTATACGTAGGTCTCCAGAACTACGTATACATAATTTATTTTTCATCTTATGGCTCTGTTCGAAATTTAATATATTGAATTTTCTATCACTCTAAACAAAAATTTCGAAAATTATCTCAGCTATTAGTAGAGATAAAGCGATAAAAATTTTACTGGTGTTATACGTAGGTCTCCAGAACTACGTATACATAATTAATTTTTCATTTTATGGCTCTGTTCGAAATTTAATATATTGAATTTTCTATCACTCTGAACAAAAATTTCGAAAATTATCTCAGCTATTAGTAGAGATAAAGCTATAAAAATTTTACTGGTGTCATACGTAGGTCTCCAGAACTACGTATACATAATTTATTTTTCATTTTATGGCTCTGTTCGAAATTTAATATATTGAAATTTCTATCACTCTGAACAAAAATTTTGAAAATTATCTCAGCTATTAGTAGAGATTAAGCGATAAAAATTTTACTGGTGTTATACGTGGGTCTCCAGAACTACGTATACATAATTTATTTTTTATTTTATGGCTCTGTTCGAAATTTAATAAATTGAATTTTCTATCACTCTAAACAAAAATTTCGAAAATTATCTCAGCTATTAGTAGAGATAAAGCGATAAAAATTTCACTGGTGTTATACGTAGGTCTCCAGAACTACGTATACATAATTAATTTTTCATTTTATGGCTCTGTTCGAAATTTAATATATTGAATTTTCTATCACTCTGAACAAAAATTTCGAAAATTATCTCAGCTATTAGTAGAGATAAAGCGATAAAAATTTTACTGGTGTCATACGTAGGTCTCCAGAACTACGTATACATAATTTATTTTTCATTTTATGGGTCTGTTCGAAATTTAATATATTGAAATTTCTATCACTCTGAACAAAAATTTTGAAAATTATCTCAACTATTAGTAGAGATAAAGCAATAAAAATTTTACTGGTGTTATACGTAGGTCTCCGGAACTACGTATACATAATTTATTTTTCATTTTATGGATCTGTTCGAAATTTAATATATTGAAATTTCTATCACTCTGAACAAAAATTTTGAAAATTATCTCAACTATTAGTAGAGATAAAGCAATAAAAATTTCACTGGTGTTATACATAGGTTTCCAGAACTACGTATACATAATTAATTTTTCATTTTATGGCTCTGTTCGAAATTTAATATATTGAAATTTCTATCACTCTGAACAAAAATTTTGAAAATTATCTCAACTATTAGTAGAGATAAAGCAATAAAAATTTTACTGGTGTTATACGTAGGTCTCCAGAACTACGTATACATAATTAATTTTTCATTTTATGGCTCTGTTCGAAATTTAATATATTGAATTTTCTATCACTCTGAACAAAAATTTTTAAAATTATCTCAGCTATTAGTAGAGATAAAGCAATAAAAATTTCACTGGTGTTATACGTAGGTCTCCAGAACTACGTATACATAATTTATTTTTTATTTCATGGCTTTGTTCGAAATTTAATATATTGAATTTTCTATCACTCTAAACAAAAATTTCGAAAATTATCTCAGCTATTAGTAGAGATAAAGCGATAAAAATTTCACTGGTGTTATACATAGGTCTCCAGAACTACGTATACATAATTTATTTTTTATTTTATGGCTCTGTTCGAAATTTAATATATTGAATTTTCTATCACTCTAAAGAAAAATTTCGAAAATTATCTCATCTATTACTAGAGATAAAGCAATAAAAATTTCACTGGTGTTATACGTAGGTCTCCAGAACTACGTATACATAATTTATTTTTCATTTTATGGCTCTGTTCGAAATTTAATATATTGAATTTTCTATCACTCTGAACAAAAATTTTCAAAATAATCTCAGCTATTAGTAGAGATAAAGCAATAAAAATTTCACTGGTGTTATACGTAGGTCTCCAGAACTACGTATACATAATTTATTTTTCATTTTATGGCTCTGTTCGAAATTTAATATATTGAATTTTCTATCACTCTGAACAAAAATTTTCAAAATTATCTCAGCTATTAGTAGAGATAAAGCGATAAAAATTTCACTGGTGTTATACGTAGGTCTCCAGAACTACGTATACATAATTTATTTTTCATTTTATGGCTCTGTTCTAAGTTTAATATATTGAATTTTCTATCACTCTAAAGAAAAATTTCGAAAATTATCTCAGCTATTAGTAGAGATAAAGCAATAAAAATTTTACTGGTGTTATACGTAGGTCTCCAGAACTACGTATACATAATTTATTTTTCATTTTATGGCTTTGTTCGAAATTTAATATATTGAATTTTCTATCACTCTAAACAAAAATTTCGAAAATTATCTCAGCTATTAGTAGAGATAAAGAGATAAAAATTTTACTGGTGTTATACGTAGGTCTCCAGAACTACGTATACGTAATTTATTTTTTATTTTATGGCTCTGTTCTAAGTTTAATATATTGAATTTTCTATCACTCTAAAGAAAAATTTCGAAAATTATCTCAGCTATTAGTAGAGATAAAGCAATAAAAATTTTACTGGTGTTATACGTAGGTCTCCAGAACTACGTATACATAATTTATTTTTCATTTTATGGCTTTGTTCGAAATTTAATATATTGAAATTTCTATCACTCTGAACAAAAATTTTGAAAATTATCTCAACTATTAGTAGAGATAAAGCAATAAAAATTTTACTGGTGTTATACGTAGGTCTCCGGAACTACGTATACATAATTTATTTTTCATTTTATGGCTCTGTTCGAAATTTAATATATTGAAATTTCTATCACTCTGAACAAAAATTTTGAAAATTATCTCAACTATTAGTAGAGATAAAGCAATAAAAATTTCACTGGTGTTATACATAGGTTTCCAGAACTACGTATACATAATTAATTTTTCATTTTATGGCTCTGTTCGAAATTTAATATATTGAAATTTCTATCACTCTGAACAAAAATTTTGAAAATTATCTCAACTATTAGTAGAGATAAAGCAATAAAAGTTTTACTGGTGTTATACGTAGGTCTCCAGAACTACGTATACATAATTAATTTTTCATTTTATGGCTCTGTTCGAAATTTAATATATTGAATTTTCTATCACTCTGAACAAAAATTTTCAAAATTATCTCCGCTATTAGTAGAGATAAAGCAATAAAAATTTCACTGGTGTTATACGTAGGTCTCCAGAACTACGTATACATAATTTATTTTTTATTTCATGGCTTTGTTCGAAATTTAATATATTGAATTTTCTATCACTCTAAACAAAAATTTCGAAAATTATCTCAGCTATTAGTAGAGATAAAGCGATAAAAATTTCACTGGTGTTATACATAGGTCTCCAGAACTACGTATACATAATTTATTTTTTATTTTATGGCTCTGTTCGAAATTTAATATATTGAATTTTCTATCACTCTAAAGAAAAATTTCGAAAATTATCTCAGCTATTAGTAGAGATAAAGCAATAAAAATTTCACTGGTGTTATACGTAGGTCTCCAGAACTACGTATACATAATTTATTTTTCATTTTATGGCTCTGTTCGAAATTTAATATATTGAATTTTCTATCACTCTGAACAAAAATTTTCAAAATAATCTCAGCTATTAGTAGAGATAAAGCAATAAAAATTTCACTGGTGTTATACGTAGGTCTCCAGAACTACGTATACATAATTTATTTTTCATTTTATGGCTCTGTTCGAAATTTAATATATTGAATTTTCTATCACTCTGAACAAAAATTTTCAAAATTATCTCAGCTATTAGTAGAGATAAAGCGATAAAAATTTCACTGGTGTTATACGTAGGTCTCCAGAACTACGTATACATAATTTATTTTTCATTTTATGGCTCTGTTCTAAGTTTAATATATTGAATTTTCTATCACTCTAAAGAAAAATTTCGAAAATTATCTCAGCTATTAGTAGAGATAAAGCAATAAAAATTTTACTGGTGTTATACGTAGGTCTCCAGAACTACGTATACATAATTTATTTTTCATTTTATGGCTCTGTTCGAAATTTAATATATTGAATTTTCTATCACTCTGAACAAAAATTTCGAAAATTATCTCAGCTATTAGTAGAGATAAAGCGATAAAAATTTTACTGGTGTTATACGTAGGTCTCCAGAACTACGTATACATAATTTATTTTTCATTTTATGGCTTTGTTCGAAATTTAATATATTGAATTTTCTATCACTCTAAACAAAAATTTCGAAAATTATCTCAGCTATTAGTAGAGATAAAGCGATAAAAATTTTACTGGTGTTATACGTAGGTCTCCAGAACTACGTATACGTAATTTATTTTTTATTTTATGGCTCTGTTCAAAAGTTAATAGATTGAATTTTCTATCACTCTGAACAAAAATTTTGAAAATTATCTCAGCTATTAGTAGAGATAAAACAATAAAAATTTCACTGGTGTTATACGTAGGTCTCCAGAACTATGTATACATAATTTATTTTTCATTTTATGGCTCTGTTCGAAATTTAATATATTGAATTTTCTATCACTCTAAACAAAAATTTCGAAAATTATCTCAACTATTAGTAGAGATAAAGCGATAAAAATTTAACTGGTGTTATACGTAGGTCTCCAGAACTACGTATATATAATTTATTTTTCATTTTATGGCTTTGTTCGAAATTTAATATATTGAATTTTCTATCACTCTGAACAAAAATTTCGAAAATTATCTCAGCTATTAGTAGAGATAAAGCGATAAAAATTTTACTGGTGTTATACGTAGGTCCCCAGAACTACGTATACATAATTTATTTTTCATTTTATGGTTCTGTTCGAAATTTAATATATTGAATTTTCTATCACTCTGAACAAAAATTTTGAAAATTATCTCAGCTATTAGTAGAGATAAAGCAATAAAAATTTTACTGGTGTTATACGTAGGTCTCCAGAACTACGTATACATAATTTATTTTTCATTTTATGGCTCTGTTCGAAATTTAATATATTGAATTTTCTATCACTCTGAACAAAAATTTTCAAAATTATCTCAGCTATTAGTAGAGATAAAGCAATAAAAATTTCACTGGTGTTATACGTAGGTCTCCAGAACTACGTATACATAATTTATTTTTCATTTTATGGCTCTGTTCGAAATTTAATATATTGAATTTTCTATCACTCTAAACAAAAATTTCGAAAATTATCTCAGCTATTAGTAGAGATAAAGCGATAAAAATTTTACTGGTGTTATACGTAGGTCTCCAGAACTACGTATACGTATGTTATTTTTTATTTTATGGCTCTGTTCGAAAGTTAATATATTGAATTTTCTATCACTCTGAACAAAAATTTTGAAAATTATCTCAGCTATTAGTAGAGATAAAGCGATAAAAATTTTACTGGTGTTATACGTAGGTCTCCAGAACTACGTATACGTATGTTATTTTTTATTTTATGGCTCTGTTCGAAAGTTAATATATTGAATTTTCTATCACTCTGAACAAAAATTTTGAAAATTATCTCAGCTATTAGTAGAAATAAAGCAATAAAAATTTCACTGCTGTTATACGTAGGTCTCCAGAACTACGTATACATAATTTATTTTTCATTTTATGGCTCTGTTCGAAATTTAATATATTGAATTTTCTATCACTCTGAACAAAAATTTTCAAAATTATCTCAGCTATTAGTAGAGATAAAGCAATAAAAATTTCACTGGTGTTATACGTAGGTCTACAAAACTACGTAAACATAATTTATTTTTCATTTTATGGCTCTGTTCGAAATTTAATATATTGAATTTTCTATCACTCTAAACAAAAATTTCGAAAATTATCTCAGCTATTAGTAGAGATAAAGCGATAAAAATTTTACTGGTGTTATACGTAGGTCTCCAGAACTACGTATACATAATTTATTTTTCATTTTATGGCTCTGTTCGAAATTTAATATATTGAATTTTCTATCACTCTGAACAAAAATTTTGAAAATTATCTCAGCTATTAGTAGAGATAAAGCAATAAAAATTTCACTGGTGTTATACGTAGGTCTCCAGAACTACGTATACATAATTTATTTTTCATTTTATGGCTCTGTTCAAAATTTAATAAATTGAATTTTCTATCACTCTAAACAAAAATTTTGAAAATTATCTCAGCTATTAGTAGAGATAAAGCAATAAAAATTTCACTCGTGTTATACGTAGGTCTCCAGAACTACGTATACATAATTTACTTTTCATTTTATGGCTCTGTTCGAAATTTAATATATTGAATTTTATCACTCTAAACAAAAATTTCGAAAATTATCTCAGCTATTAGTAGAGATAAAGCAATAAAAATTTTACTGGTGCTATACGCAGGTCTCCAGAACTACGTATACATAATTTATTTTTCATCTTATGGCTCTGTTCGAAATTTAATATATTGAATTTTCTATCACTCTAAACAAAAATTTCGAAAATTATCTCAGCTATTAGTAGAGATAAAGCGATAAAAATTTTACTGGTGTTGTACGTAGGTCTCCAGAACTATGTATACATAATTTATTTTTCATTTTATGGCTCTGTTCGAAATTTAATATATTGAATTTTCTATCACTCTGAACAAAAATTTTGAAAATTATCTCAGCTATTAGTAGAGATAAAGCAATAAAAATTTCACTAGTGTTATACGTAAGTCTCAAGAACTACATATACATAATTTATTTTTCATTTTAAGGCTCTGTTCGAAATTTAATATATTGAATTTTCTATCACTCTAAACAAAAATTTCGAAAATTATCTCATCTCTTAGTAGAGATAAAGCGATAAAAATTTTACTGGCGTTATACGTAGGTCTCCAGAACTACGTATACATAATTTATTTTTCATTTTATGGCTCTGTTCGAAATTTAATATATTGAATTTTTTATCACTCTGAACAAAAATTTCGAAAATTATCTCAGCTATTAGTAGAGATAAAGCAATAAAAATTTTACTGGTGTTATACGTAGGTCTCCAGTACTACGTATACATAATTTATTTTTCATTTTATGGCTCTGTTCGAAATTTAATATATTGAATTTTCTATCACTCTGAACAAAATTTTTGAAAATTATCTCAGCTATTAGTAGAGATAAAGCAATAAAAATTTCACTGGTGTTATACGTAGGTCTCCAGAACTACGTATACATAATTTATTTTTCATTTTATGGCTCTGTTCGAAATTTAATATATTGAATTTTCTATCACTCTGAACAAAAATTTTGAAAATTATCTCAGCTATTAGTAGAGATAAAGCAATAAAAATTTCACTGGTGTTATACGTAGGTCTCCAGAACTACGTATACATAATTTATTTTTCATTTTATGGCTCTGTTCGAAATTTAATATATTGAATTTTCTATCACTCTGAACAAAAATTTTCAAAATTATCTCAGCTATTAGTAGAGATAAAGCAATAAAAATTTCACTGGTGTTATACGTAGGTCTCCAGAACTAGGTATACATAATTTATTTTTCATTTTATGGCTCTGTTCGAAATTTAATATATTGAATTTTCTATCACTCTGAACAAAATTTTTCAAAATTATCTCAGCTATTAGTAGAGATAAAGCAATAAAAATTTTACTGGTGTTATACGTAGGTCTCCAGAACTACGTATACATAATTTATTTTTCATCTTATGGCTCTGTTCGAAATTTAATATATTGAATTTTCTATCACTCTAAACAAAAATTGCGAAAATTATCTCAGCTATTAGTAGAGATAAAGCGATAAAAATTTTACTGGTGTTATACGTAGGTCTCCAGAACTACGTATACATAATTTATTTTTCATTTTATGGCTCTGTTCGAAATTTAATATAGTGAAATTTCTATCACTCTGAACAAAAATTTTGAAAATTATCTCAGCTATTAGTAGAGATTAAGCGATAAAAATTTTACTGGTGTTATACGTGGGTCTTTAGAACTACGTATACATAATTTATTTTTTATTTTATGGCTCTGTTCGAAATTTAATATATTGAATTTTCTAACACTCTAAACAAAAATTTCGAAAATTATCTCAGCTATTAGTAGAGATAAAGCGATAAAAATTTCACTGGTGTTATACGTAGGTCTCCAGAACTACGTATACATAATTAATTTTTCATTTTATGGCTCTGTTCGAAATTTAATATATTGAATTTTCTATCACTCTGAACAAAAATTTCGAAAATTATCTCAGCTATTAGTAGAGATAAAGCGATAAAAATTTTACTGGTGTCATACGTAGGTCTCCAGAACTACGTATACATAATTTATTTTTCATTTTATGGGTCTGTTCGAAATTTAATATATTGAAATTTCTATCACTCTGAACAAAAATTTTGAAAATTATCTCAACTATTAGTACAGATAAAGCAATAAAAATTTTACTGGTGTTATACGTAGGTCTCCGGAACTACGTATACATAATTTATTTTTCATTTTAAGGCTCTGTTCGAAATTTAATATATTGAAATTTCTATCACTCTGAACAAAAATTTCGAAAATTATCTCAGCTATTAGTAGAGATAAAGCAATAAAAATTTCACTGGTGTTATACGTAGGTCTCCAGAACTACGTATACATAATTTATTTTTCATTTTATGGCTCTGTTCGAAATTTAATATATTGAATTTTCTATCACTCTGAACAAAAATTTCGAAAATTATCTCAGCTATTAGTAGAGATAAAGCGATAAAAATTTTACTGGTGTTATACGTAGGTCTCCAGAACTACGTATGCATAATTTATTTTTCATTTTATGGCTCTGTTCGAAATTTAATATATTGAATTTTCTATCACTCTGAACAAAAATTTTGAAAATTATCTCAGCTATTAGTAGAGATAAAGCAATAAAAATTTTACTGGTGTTATACGTAGGTCTCCAGAACTACGTATACATAATTTATTTTTCATTTTATGGCTCTGTTCGAAATTTAATATATTGAATTTTCTATCACTCTGAACAAAAATTTCGAAAATTATCTCAGCTATTAGTAGAGATAAAGCGATAAAAATTTTACTGGTGTTATACGTAGGTCTCCAGAACTACGTATGCATAATTTATTTTTCATTTTATGGCTCTGTTCGAAATTTAATATATTGAATTTTCTATCACTCTGAACAAAAATTTCGAAAATTATCTCAGCTATTAGTAGAGATAAAGCGATATAAATTTTACTGGTGTTATACGTAGGTCTCCAGAACTACGTATACATAATTTATTTTTCATTTTATGGCTCTGTTCGAAATTTAATATATTGAATTTTCTATCACTCTGAACAAAAATTTCAAAAATTATCTCAGCTATTAGTAGAGATAAAGCGATAAAAATTTTACTGGTGTTATACGTAGGTCTCCAGAACTACGTATACATAATTTATTTTTCATTTTATGGCTCTGTTCGAAATTTAATATATTGAATTTTCTATCACTCTGAACAAAAATTTTGAAAATTATCTCAGCTATTAGTAGAGATAAAGCAATAAAAATTTCACTGGTGTTATACGTAGGTCTCCAGAACTACGTATACATAATTTATTTTTCATTTTATGGCTCTGTTCGAAATTTAATATATTGAATTTTCTATCACTCTGAACAAAAATTTTCAAAATTATCTCAGCTATTAGTAGAGATAAAGCAATAAAAATTTCACTGGTGTTATACGTAGGTCTCCAGAACTAGGTATACATAATTTATTTTTCATTTTATGGCTCTGTTCGAAATTTAATATATTGAATTTTCTATCACTCTGAACAAAATTTTTTAAAATTATCTCAGCTATTAGTAGAGATAAAGCAATAAAAATTTTACTGGTGTTATACGTAGGTCTCCAGAACTACGTATACATAATTTATTTTTCATCTTATGGCTCTGTTCGAAATTTAATATATTGAATTTTCTATCACTCTAAACAAAAATTTCGAAAATTATCTCAGCTATTAGTAGAGATAAAGCGATAAAAATTTTACTGGTGTTATACGTAGGTCTCCAGAACTACGTATACATAATTAATTTTTCATTTTATGGCTCTGTTCGAAATTTAATATATTGAATTTTCTATCACTCTGAACAAAATTTTTCAAAATTATCTCAGCTATTAGTAGAGATAAAGCAATAAAAATTTTACTGGTGTTATACGTAGGTCTCCAGAACTACGTATACATAATTTATTTTTCATCTTATGGCTCTGTTCGAAATTTAATATATTGAATTTTCTATCACTCTAAACAAAAATTGCGAAAATTATCTCAGCTATTAGTAGAGATAAAGCGATAAAAATTTTACTTGTGTTATACGTAGGTCTCCAGAACTACGTATACATAATTTATTTTTCATTTTATGGCTCTGTTCGAAATTTAATATAGTGAAATTTCTATCACTCTGAACAAAAATTTTGAAAATTATCTCAGCTATTAGTAGAGATTAAGCGATAAAAATTTTACTGGTGTTATACGTGGGTCTTTAGAACTACGTATACATAATTTATTTTTTATTTTATGGCTCTGTTCGAAATTTAATATATTGAATTTTCTAACACTCTAAACAAAAATTTCGAAAATTATCTCAGCTATTAGTAGAGATAAAGCGATAAAAATTTCACTGGTGTTATACGTAGGTCTCCAGAACTACGTATACATAATTAATTTTTCATTTTATGGCTCTGTTCGAAATTTAATATATTGAATTTTCTATCACTCTGAACAAAAATTTCGAAAATTATCTCAGCTATTAGTAGAGATAAAGCGATAAAAATTTTACTGGTGTCATACGTAGGTCTCCAGAACTACGTATACATAATTTATTTTTCATTTTATGGGTCTGTTCGAAATTTAATATATTGAAATTTCTATCACTCTGAACAAAAATTTTGAAAATTATCTCAACTATTAGTACAGATAAAGCAATAAAAATTTTACTGGTGTTATACGTAGGTCTCCGGAACTACGTATACATAATTTATTTTTCATTTTAAGGCTCTGTTCGAAATTTAATATATTGAAATTTCTATCACTCTGAACAAAAATTTCGAAAATTATCTCAGCTATTAGTAGAGATAAAGCAATAAAAATTTCACTGGTGTTATACGTAGGTCTCCAGAACTACGTATACATAATTTATTTTTCATTTTATGGCTCTGTTCGAAATTTAATATATTGAATTTTCTATCACTCTGAACAAAAATTTCGAAAATTATCTCAGCTATTAGTAGAGATAAAGCGATAAAAATTTTACTGGTGTTATACGTAGGTCTCCAGAACTACGTATGCATAATTTATTTTTCATTTTATGGCTCTGTTCGAAATTTAATATATTGAATTTTCTATCACTCTGAACAAAAATTTTGAAAATTATCTCAGCTATTAGTAGAGATAAAGCAATAAAAATTTTACTGGTGTTATACGTAGGTCTCCAGAACTACGTATACATAATTTATTTTTCATTTTATGGCTCTGTTCGAAATTTAATATATTGAATTTTCTATCACTCTGAACAAAAATTTCGAAAATTATCTCAGCTATTAGTAGAGATAAAGCGATAAAAATTTTACTGGTGTTATACGTAGGTCTCCAGAACTACGCATGCATAATTTATTTTTCATTTTATGGCTCTGTTCGAAATTTAATATATTGAATTTTCTATCACTCTGAACAAAAATTTCGAAAATTATCTCAGCTATTAGTAGAGATAAAGCGATATAAATTTTACTGGTGTTATACGTAGGTCTCCAGAACTACGTATACATAATTTATTTTTCATTTTATGGCTCTGTTCGAAATTTAATATATTGAATTTTCTATCACTCTGAACAAAAATTTCAAAAATTATCTCAGCTATTAGTAGAGATAAAGCGATAAAAATTTTACTGGTGTTATACGTAGGTCTCCAGAACTACGTATACATAATTTATTTTTCATTTTATGGCTCTGTTCGAAATTTAATATATTGAATTTTCTATCACTCTGAACAAAAATTTTGAAAATTATCTCAGCTATTAGTAGAGATAAAGCAATAAAAATTTCACTGGTGTTATACGTAGGTCTCCAGAACTACGTATACATAATTTATTTTTCATTTTATGGCTCTGTTCGAAATTTAATATATTGAATTTTCTATCACTCTGAACAAAAATTTTCAAAATTATCTCAGCTATTAGTAGAGATAAAGCAATAAAAATTTCACTGGTGTTATACGTAGGTCTCCAGAACTAGGTATACATAATTTATTTTTCATTTTATGGCTCTGTTCGAAATTTAATATATTGAATTTTCTATCACTCTGAACAAAATTTTTCAAAATTATCTCAGCTATTAGTAGAGATAAAGCAATAAAAATTTTACTGGTGTTATACGTAGGTCTCCAGAACTACGTATACATAATTTATTTTTCATCTTATGGCTCTGTTCGAAATTTAATATATTGAATTTTCTATCACTCTAAACAAAAATTTCGAAAATTATCTCAGCTATTAGTAGAGATAAAGCGATAAAAATTTTACTGGTGTTATACGTAGGTCTCCAGAACTACGTATACATAATTAATTTTTCATTTTATGGCTCTGTTCGAAATTTAATATATTGAATTTTCTATCACTCTGAACAAAAATTTCGAAAATTATCTCAGCTATTAGTAGAGATAAAGCTATAAAAATTTTACTGGTGTCATACGTAGGTCTCCAGAACTACGTATACATAATTTATTTTTCATTTTATGGCTCTGTTCGAAATTTAATATAGTGAAATTTCTATCACTCTGAACAAAAATTTTGAAAATTATCTCAGCTATTAGTAGAGATTAAGCGATAAAAATTTTACTGGTGTTATACGTGGGTCTTTAGAACTACGTATACATAATTTATTTTTTATTTTATGGCTCTGTTCGAAATTTAATATATTGAATTTTCTAACACTCTAAACAAAAATTTCGAAAATTATCTCAGCTATTAGTAGAGATAAAGCGATAAAAATTTCACTGGTGTTATACGTAGGTCTCCAGAACTACGTATACATAATTAATTTTTCATTTTATGGCTCTGTTCGAAATTTAATATATTGAATTTTCTATCACTCTGAACAAAAATTTCGAAAATTATCTCAGCTATTAGTAGAGATAAAGCGATAAAAATTTTACTGGTGTCATACGTAGGTCTCCAGAACTACGTATACATAATTTATTTTTCATTTTATGGGTCTGTTCGAAATTTAATATATTGAAATTTCTATCACTCTGAACAAAAATTTTGAAAATTATCTCAACTATTAGTAGAGATAAAGCAATAAAAATTTTACTGGTGTTATACGTAGGTCTCCGGAACTATGTATACATAATTTATTTTTCATTTTAAGGCTCTGTTCGAAATTTAATATATTGAAATTTCTATCACTCTGAACAAAAATTTCGAAAATTATCTCAGCTATTAGTAGAGATAAAGCGATAAAAATTTTACTGGTGTTATACGTAGGTCTCCAGAACTACGTATACATAATTTATTTTTCATTTTATGGCTCTGTTCGAAATTTAATATATTGAAATTTCTATCACTCTGAACAAAAATTTTGAAAATTATCTCAACTATTAGTAGAGATAAAGCAATAAAAATTTCACTGGTGTTATACATAGGTTTCCAGAACTACGTATACATAATTAATTTTTCATTTTATGGCTCTGTTCGAAATTTAATATATTGAAATTTCTATCACTCTGAACAAAAATTTTGAAAATTATCTCAACTATTAGTAGAGATAAAGCAATAAAAATTTTACTGGTGTTATACGTAGGTCTCCAGAACTACGTATACATAATTAATTTTTCATTTTATGGCTCTGTTCGAAATTTAATATATTGAATTTTCTATCACTCTGAACAAAAATTTTCAAAATTATCTCAGCTATTAGTAGAGATAAAGCAATAAAAATTTCACTGGTGTTATACGTAGGTCTCCAGAACTACGTATACATAATTTATTTTTTATTTCATGGCTTTGTTCGAAATTTAATATATTGAATTTTCTATCACTCTAAACAAAAATTTCGAAAATTATCTCAGCTATTAGTAGAGATAAAGCGATAAAAATTTCACTGATGTTATACATAGGTCTCCAGAACTACGTATACATAATTTATTTTTTATTTTATGGCTCTGTTCGAAATTTAATATATTGAATTTTCTATCACTCTAAAGAAAAATTTCGAAAATTATCTCAGCTATTAGTAGAGATAAAGCAATAAAAATTTCACTGGTGTTATACGTAGGTCTCCAGAACTACGTATACATAATTTATTTTTCATTTTATGGCTCTGTTCGAAATTTAATATATTGAATTTTCTATCACTCTGAACAAAAATTTTCAAAATTATCTCAGCTATTAGTAGAGATAAAGCAATAAAAATTTCACTGGTGTTATACGTAGGTCTCCAGAACTACGTATACATAATTTATTTTTCATTTTATGGCTCTGAAATTTAATATATTGAATTTTCTATCACTCTGAACAAAAATTTTCAAAATTATCTCAGCTATTAGTAGAGATAAAGCAATAAAAATTTCACTGGTGTTATACGTAGGTCTCCAGAACTACGTATACATAATTTATTTTTTATTTCATGGCTTTGTTCGAAATTTAATATATTGAATTTTCTATCACTCTAAACAAAAATTTCGAAAATTATCTCAGCTATTAGTAGAGATAAAGCGATAAAAATTTCACTGGTGTTATGCGTAGGTCTCCAGAACTACGTATACATAATTTATTTTTCATTTTATGGCTCTGTTCGAAATTTAATATATTGAAATTTCTATCACTCTGAACAAAAATTTCGAAAATTATCTCAACTATTAGTAGAGATAAAGCGATAAAAATTTAACTGGTGTTATACGTAGGTCTCCGGAACTACGTATACATAATTTATTTTTCATTTTAAGGCTCTGTTCGAAATTTAATATATTGAAATTTCTATCACTCTGAACAAAAATTTCGAAAATTATTTCAGCTATTAGTAGAGATAAAGCGATAAAAATTTTACTGGTGTTATACGTAGGTCTCCAGAACTACGTATACATAATTTATTTTTCATTTTATGGCTCTGTTCGAAATTTAATATATTGAAATTTCTATCACTCTGAACAAAAATTTTGAAAATTATCTCAACTATTAGTAGAGATAAAGCAATAAAAATTTCACTGGTGTTATACATAGGTTTCCAGAACTACGTATACATAATTAATTTTTCATTTTATGGCTCTGTTCGAAATTTAATATATTGAAATTTCTATCACTCTGAACAAAAATTTTGAAAATTATCTCAACTATTAGTAGAGATAAAGCAATAAAAATTTTACTGGTGTTATACGTAGGTCTCCAGAACTACGTATACATAATTAATTTTTCATTTTATGGCTCTGTTCGAAATTTAATATATTGAATTTTCTATCACTCTGAACAAAAATTTTCAAAATTATCTCAGCTATTAGTAGAGATAAAGCAATAAAAATTTCACTGGTGTTATACGTAGGTCTCCAGAACTACGTATACATAATTTATTTTTTATTTCATGGCTTTGTTCGAAATTTAATATATTGAATTTTCTATCACTCTAAACAAAAATTTCGAAAATTATCTCAGCTATTAGTAGAGATAAAGCGATAAAAATTTTACTGGTGTTATACATAGGTCTCCAGAACTACGTATACATAATTTATTTTTTATTTTATGGCTCTGTTCGAAATTTAATATATTGAATTTTCTATCACTCTAAAGAAAAATTTCGAAAATTATCTCAGCTATTAGTAGAGATAAAGCAATAAAAATTTCACTGGTGTTATACGTAGGTCTCCAGAACTACGTATACATAATTTATTTTTCATTTTATGGCTCTGTTCGAAATTTAATATATTGAATTTTCTATCACTCTGAACAAAAATTTTCAAAATTATCTCAGCTATTAGTAGAGATAAAGCAATAAAAATTTTACTGGTGTTATACGTAGGTCTCCAGAACTACGTATACATAATTTATTTTTCATTTTATGGCTCTGTTCGAAATTTAATATATTGAATTTTCTATCACTCTGAACAAAAATTTTCAAAATTATCTCAGCTATTAGTAGAGATAAAGCAATAAAAATTTTACTGGTGTTATACGTAGGTCTCCAGAACTACGTATACATAATTTATTTTTTATTTCATGGCTTTGTTCGAAATTTAATATATTGAATTTTCTATCACTCTAAACAAAAATTTCGAAAATTATCTCAGCTATTAGTAGAGATAAAGCGATAAAAATTTCACTGGTGTTATGCGTAGGTCTCCAGAACTACGTATACATAATTTATTTTTCATTTTATGGCTCTGTTCGGAATTTAATATATTGAATTTTCTATCACTCTAAACAAAAATTTCGAAAATTATCTCAACTATTAGTAGAGATAAAGCGATAAAAATTTAACTGGTGTTATACGTAGGTCTCCAGAACTACGTATATATAATTTATTTTTCATTTTATGGCTCTGTTCGAAATTTAATATATTGAATTTTCTATCACTCTGAACAAAAATTTCGAAAATTATCTCAGCTATTAGTAGAGATAAAGCGATAAAAATTTTACTGGTGTTATACGTAGGTCTCCAGAACTACGTATACATAATTTATTTTTCATTTTATGGCTCTGTTCGAAATTTAATATATTGAATTTTCTATCACTCTGAACAAAAATTTTGAAAATTATCTCAGCTATTAGTAGAGATAAAGCAATAAAAATTTTACTGGTGTTATACGTAGGTCTCCAGAACTACGTATACATAATTTATTTTTCATTTTATGGCTCTGTTCGAAATTTAATATATTGAATTTTCTATCACTCTGAACAAAAATTTTCAAAATTATCTCAGCTATTAGTAGAGACAAAGCAATAAAAATTTCACTGGTGTTATACGTAGGTCTCCAGAACTACGTATACATAATTTATTTTTCATTTTATGGCTCTGTTCGAAATTTAATATATTGAATTTTCTATCACTCTGAACAAAAATTTTGAAAATTATCTCAGCTATTAGTAGAGATAAAGCAATAAAAATTTCACTGGTGTTATACGTAGGTCTCCAGAACTACGTATACATAATTTATTTTTTATTTCATGGCTTTGTTCGAAATTTAATATATTGAATTTTCTATCACTCTAAACAAAAATTTCGAAAATTATCTCAGCTATTAGTAGAGATAAAGCGATAAAAATTTTACTGGTGTTATACGTAGGTCTCCAGAACTACATATACGTAATTTATTTTTTATTTTATGGCTCTGTTCGAAAGTTAATATATTGAATTTTCTATCACTCTGAACAAAAATTTTGAAAATTATCTCAGCTATTAGTAGAGATAAAGCAATAAAAATTTTACTGGTGTTATACGTAGGTCTCCAGAACTACGTATACATAATTAATTTTTCATTTTATGGCTCTGTTCGAAATTTAATATATTGAATTTTCTATCACTCTGAACAAAAATTTCGAAAATTATCTCAGCTATTAGTAGAGATAAAGCTATAAAAATTTTACTGGTGTCATACGTAGGTCTCCAGAACTACGTATACATAATTTATTTTTCATTTTATGGCTCTGTTCGAAATTTAATATATTGAAATTTCTATCACTCTGAACAAAAATTTTGAAAATTATCTCAACTATTAGTAGAGATAAAGCAATAAAAATTTTACTGAAGTTATACGTAGGTCTCCAGAACTACGTATACATAATTTATTTTTCATTTTAAGGCTCTGTTCGAAATTTAATATATTGAAATTTCTATCACTCTGAACAAAAATTTCGAAAATTATCTCAGCTATTAGTAGAGATAAAGCGATAAAAATTTTACTGGTGTTATACGTAGGTCTCCAGAACTACGTATACATAATTTATTTTTTATTTTATGGCTCTGTTCGAAATTTAATATATTGAAATTTCTATCACTCTGAACAAAAATTTTGAAAATTATCTCAACTATTAGTAGAGATAAAGCAATAAAAATTTCACTGGTGTTATACATAGGTCTCCAGAACTACGTATACATAATTAATTTTTCATTTTATGGCTCTGTTCGAAATTTAATATATTGAAATTTCTATCACTCTGAACAAAAATTTTGAAAATTATCTCAACTATTAGTAGAGATAAAGCAATAAAAATTTTACTGGTGTTATACGTAGGTCTCCAGAACTACGTATACATAATTAATTTTTCATTTTATGGCTCTGTTCGAAATTTAATATATTGAATTTTCTATCACTCTGAACAAAAATTTCGAAAATTATCTCAGCTATTAGTAGAGATAAAGCGATAAAAATTTTACTGGTGTTATACGTAGGTCTCCAGAACTACGTCTACATTATTTATTTTTCATTTTATGGCTCTGTTCGAAATTTAATATATTGAAATTTCTATCACTCTGAACAAAAATTTTGAAAATTATCTCAACTATTAGTAGAGATAAAGCAATAAAAATTTTACTGGTGTTATACATAGGACTCCAGAACTACGTATACATAATTTACTTTTCATTTTATGGCTCTGTTCGAAATTTAATATATTGAAATTTCTATCACTCTGAACAAAAATTTCGAAAATTATCTCAGCTATTAGTAGAGATAAAGCGATAAAAATTTTACTGGTGTTATACGTAGGTCTCCAGAACTACGTATACATAATTTATTTTTCATTTTAAGGCTCTGTTCGAAATTTAATATATTGAATTTTCTATCACTCTAAACAAAAATTTCGAAAATTATCTCATCTATTAGTAGAGATAAAGCGATAAAAATTTCACTGGTGTTATACGTAGGTTTCCAGAACTACGTATACATAATTTATTTTTCATTTTATGGCTCTGTTCGAAATTTAATATATTGAATTTTCTATCACTCTGAACAAAAATTTTGAAAATTATCTCAGCTATTAGTAGAGATAAAGCAATAAGAAGTTCACTGGTGTTATACGTAGGTCTCCAGAACTACGTATACATAATTTATTTTTAATTTTAAGGCTCTGTTCGAAATTTAATATATTGAATTTTCTATCACTCTAAACAAAAATTTCGAAAATTATCTCATTTATTAGTAGAGATAAAGCGATAAAAATTTCACTGGTGTTATACGTAGGTCTCCAGAACTACGTATACATAATTTATTTTTCATTTTATGGCTCTGTTCGAAATTTAATATATTGAATTTTCTATCACTCTAAACAAAAATTTCGAAAATTATCTCAGCTATTAGTAGAGATAAAGCGATAAAAATTTTACTGGTGTTGTACGTAGGTCTCCAGAACTATGTATACATAATTTATTTTTCATTTTATGGCTCTGTTCGAAATTTAATATATTGAATTTTCTATCACTCTGAACAAAAATTTTGAAAATTATCTCAGCTATTAGTAGAGATAAAGCAATAAAAATTTCACTGGTGTTATACGTAGGTCTCCAGAACTACGTATACATAATTTATTTTTCATTTTATGGCTCTGTTCGAAATTTAATATATTGAATTTTCCATCACTCTGAACAAAAATTTTGAAAATTATCTCAGCTATTAGTAGAGATAAAGCAATAAAAATGTCACTGGTGTTATACATAGGTCTCCAGAACTACGTATACATAATTTATTTTTTATTTTATGGCTCTGTTCTAAGTTTAATATATTGAATTTTCTATCACTCTAAAGAAAAATTTCGAAAATTATCTCAGCTATTAGTAGAGATAAAGCAATAAAAATTTCACTGGTGTTATACGTAGGTCTCCAGAACTACGTATACATAATTTATTTTTCATTTTATGGCTCTGTTCGAAATTTAATATATTGAATATTCTATCACTCTGAACAAAAATTTTCAAAATTATCTCAGCTATTAGTAGAGATAAAGCAATAAAAATTTCACTGGTGTTATACGTAGGTCTCCAGAACTACGTATACATAATTTATTTTTTATTTCATGGCTTTGTTCGAAATTTAATATATTGAATTTTCTATCACTCTAAACAAAAATTTCGAAAATTATCTCAGCTATTAGTAGAGATAAAGCCATAAAAATTTCACTGGTGTTATACGTAGGTCTCCAGAACTACGTATACATAATTTATTTTTCATTTTATGGCTCTGTTCGAAATTTAATATATTGAATTTTCTATCACTCTAAACAAAAATTTCGAAAATTATCTCAGCTATTAGTAGAGATAAAGCGATAAAAATTTTACTGGTGTTATACGTAGGTCTCCAGAACTACGTATACATAATTTATTTTTCATTTTATGGCTCTGTTCGAAATTTAATATATTGAATTTTCTATCACTCTAAACAAAAATTTCGAAAATTATCTCAGCTATTAGTAGAGATAAAGCGATAAAAATTTTACTGGTGTTATACGTAGGTCTCCAGAACTACGTATACATAATTTATTTTTCATTTTATGGCTCTGTTCAAAATTTAATAAATTGAATTTTCTATCACTCTAAACAAAGTTTTGAAAATTATCTCAGCTATTAGTAGAGATAAAGCAATAAAAATTTCACTGGTGTTATACGTAGGTCTCCAGAACTACGTATACATAATTTACTTTTGATTTTATGGCTCTGTTCGAAATTTAATATATTGAATTTTCTATCACTCTAAACAAAAATTTCGAAAATTATCTCAGCTATTAGTAGAGATAAAGCGATAAAAACTTTACTGGTGTTATACGTAGGTCTCCAGAACTACGTATACATAATTTATTTTTCATTTTATGGCTCTGTTCGAAATTTAATATATTGAATTTTCTATCACTCTGAACAAAAGTTTTCAAAATTATCTCAGCTATTAGTAGAGGTAAAGCAATAAAAATTTCACTGGTGTTATACGTAGGTCTCCAGAACTACGTATACATAATTTATTTTTCATTTTATGGCTCTGTTCGAAATTTAATATATTGAATTTTCTATCACTCTGAACAAAAATTTTGAAAATTATCTCAGCTATTAGTAGAGATAAAGCAATAAAAATGTCACTGGTGTTATACATAAGTCTCCAGAACTACGTATACATAATTTATTTTTTATTTTATGGCTCTGTTCTAAGTTTAATATATTGAATTTTCTATCACTCTAAAGAAAAATTTCGAAAATTATCTCAGCTATTAGTAGAGATAAAGCAATAAAAATTTCACTGGTGTTATACGTAGGTCTCCAGAACTACGTATACATAATTTATTTTTCATTTTATGGCTCTGTTCGAAATTTAATATATTGAATTTTCTATCACTCTGAACAAAAATTTTCAAAATTATCTCAGCTATTAGTAGAGATAAAGCAATAAAAATTTCACTGGTGTTATACGTAGGTCTCCAGAACTACGTATACATAATTTATTTTTTATTTCATGGCTTTGTTCGAAATTTAATATATTGAATTTTCTATCACTCTAAACAAAAATTTCGAAAATTATCTCAGCTATTAGTAGAGATAAAGCGATAAAAATTTCACTGGTGTTATGCGTAGGTCTCCAGAACTACGTATACATAATTTATTTTTCATTTTATGGCTCTGTTCGGAATTTAATATATTGAATTTTCTATCACTCTAAACAAAAATTTCGAAAACTATCTCAACTATTAGTAGAGATAAAGCGATAAAAATTTAACTGGTGTTATATGTAGGTCTCCAGAACTACTTATATATAATTTATTTTTCATTTTATGGCTCTGTTCGAAATTTAATATATTGAATTTTCTATCACTCTGAACAAAAATTTCGAAAATTATCTCAGCTATTAGTAGAGATAAAGCGATAAAAATTTTTCTGGTGTTATACGTAGGTCTCCAGAACTACGTATACATAATTTATTTTTCATTTTATGGCTCTGTTCGAAATTTAATATATTGAATTTTCTATCACTCTGAACAAAAATTTTCAAAATTATCTCAGCTATTAGTAGAGATAAAGCAATAAAAATTTCACTGGTGTTATACGTAGGTCTCCAAAACTACGTATACATAATTTATTTTTCATTTTATGGCTCTGTTCGAAATTTAATATATTGAATTTTCTATCACTCTAAACAAAAATTTCGAAAATTATCTCAGCTATTAGTAGAGATAAAGCGATAGAAATTTTACTGGTGTTATACGTAGGTCTCCAGAACTACGTATACATAATTTATTTTTCATTTTATGGCTCTGTTCAAAATTTAATAAATTGAATTTTCTATCACTCTAAACAAAGTTTTGAAAATTATCTCAGCTATTAGTAGAGATAAAGCAATAAAAATTTCACTGGTGTTATACGTAGGTCTCCAGAACTACGTATACATAATTTATTTTTCATTTTATGGCTCTGTTCGAAATTTAATATATTGAATTTTCTATCACTCTGAACAAAAGTTTTCAAAATTATCTCAGCTATTAGTAGAGGTAAAGCAATAAAAATTTCACTGGTGTTATACGTAGGTCTCCAGAACTACGTATACATAATTTATTTTTCATTTTATGGCTCTGTTCGAAATTTAATATATTGAATTTTCTATCACTCTGAACAAAAATTTTGAAAATTATCTCAGCTATTAGTAGAGATAAAGCAATAAAAATGTCACTGGTGTTATACATAGGTCTCCAGAACTACGTATACATAATTTATTTTTTATTTTATGGCTCTGTTCTAAGTTTAATATATTGAATTTTCTATCACTCTAAAGAAAAATTTCGAAAATTATCTCAGCTATTAGTAGAGATAAAGCAATAAAAATTTCACTGGTGTTATACGTAGGTCTCCAGAACTACGTATACATAATTTATTTTTCATTTTATGGCTCTGTTCGAAATTTAATATATTGAATTTTCTATCACTCTGAACAAAAATTTTCAAAATTATCTCAGCTATTAGTAGAGATAAAGCAATAAAAATTTCACTGGTGTTATACGTAGGTCTCCAGAACTACGTATACATAATTTATTTTTTATTTCATGGCTTTGTTCGAAATTTAATATATTGAATTTTCTATCACTCTAAACAAAAATTTCGAAAATTATCTCAGCTATTAGTAGAGATAAAGCGATAAAAATTTCACTGGTGTTATGCGTAGGTCTCCAGAACTACGTATACATAATTTATTTTTCATTTTATGGCTCTGTTCGGAATTTAATATATTGAATTTTCTATCACTCTAAACAAAAATTTCGAAAACTATCTCAACTATTAGTAGAGATAAAGCGATAAAAATTTAACTGGTGTTATACGTAGGTCTCCAGAACTACTTATATATAATTTATTTTTCATTTTATGGCTCTGTTCGAAATTTAATATATTGAATTTTCTATCACTCTGAACAAAAATTTCGAAAATTATCTCAGCTATTAGTAGAGATAAAGCGATAAAAATTTTTCTGGTGTTATACGTAGGTCTCCAGAACTACGTATACATAATTTATTTTTCATTTTATGGCTCTGTTCGAAATTTAATATATTGAATTTTCTATCACTCTGAACAAAAATTTTCAAAATTATCTCAGCTATTAGTAGAGACAAAGCAATAAAAATTTCACTGGTGTTATACGTAGGTCTCCAGAACTACGTATACATAATTTATTTTTCATTTTATGGCTCTGTTCGAAATTTAATATATTGAATTTTCTATCACTCTGAACAAAAATTTTCAAAATTATCTCAGCTATTAGTAGAGATAAAGCAATAAAAATTTCACTGGTGTTATACGTAGGTCTCCAAAACTACGTATACATAATTTATTTTTCATTTTATGGCTCTTTTCGAAATTTAATATATTGAATTTTCTATCACTCTAAACAAAAATTTCGAAAATTATCTCAGCTATTAGTAGAGATAAAGCGATAAAAATTTTACTGGTGTTATACGTAGGTCTCCAGAACTACGTATACATAATTTATTTTTCATTTTATGGCTCTGTTCAAAATTTAATAAATTGAATTTTCTATCACTCTAAACAAAGTTTTGAAAATTATCTCAGCTATTAGTAGAGATAAAGCAATAAAAATTTCACTGGTGTTATACGTAGGTCTCCAGAACTACGTATACATAATTTACTTTTGATTTTATGGCTCTGTTCGAAATTTAATATATTGAATTTTCTGTCACTCTAAACAAAAATTTCGAAAATTATCTCAGCTATTAGTAGAGATAAAGCGATAAAAATTTTACTGGTGTTATACGTAGGTCTCCAGAACTACGTATACATAATTTATTTTTCATTTTTTGGCTCTGTTCGAAATTTAATATATTGAATTTTTTATCACTCTGAACAAAAATTTCGAAAATTATCTCAGCTATTAGTAGAGATAAAGCGATAAAAATTTTACTGGTGTTATACGTAGGTCTCCAGAACTACGTATACATAATTTATTTTTCATTTTATGGCTCTGTTCGAAATTTAATATATTGAATTTTCTATCACTCTGAACAAAATTTTTGAAAATTATCTCAGCTATTAGTAGAGATAAAGCAATAAAAATTTCACTGGTGTTATACGTAGGTCTCCAGAACTAGGTATACATAATTTATTTTTCATTTTATGGCTCTGTTCGAAATTTAATATATTGAATTTTCTATCACTCTGAACAAAAATTTTCAAAATTATCTCAGCTATTAGTAGAGATAAAGCAATAAAAATTTCACTGGTGTTATACGTAGGTCTCCAGAACTACTTATATATAATTTATTTTTCATTTTATGGCTCTGTTCGAAATTTAATATATTGAATTTTCTATCACTCTGAACAAAAATTTCGAAAATTATCTCAGCTATTAGTAGAGATAAAGCGATAAAAATTTTTCTGGTGTTATACGTAGGTCTCCAGAACTACGTATACATAATTTATTTTTCATTTTATGGCTCTGTTCGAAATTTAATATATTGAATTTTCTATCACTCTGAACAAAAATTTTCAAAATTATCTCAGCTATTAGTAGAGACAAAGCAATAAAAATTTCACTGGTGTTATACGTAGGTCTCCAGAACTACGTATACATAATTTATTTTTCATTTTATGGCTCTGTTCGAAATTTAATATATTGAATTTTCTATCACTCTGAACAAAAATTTTCAAAATTATCTCAGCTATTAGTAGAGATAAAGCAATAAAAATTTCACTGGTGTTATACGTAGGTCTCCAAAACTACGTATACATAATTTATTTTTCATTTTATGGCTCTTTTCGAAATTTAATATATTGAATTTTCTATCACTCTAAACAAAAATTTCGAAAATTATCTCAGCTATTAGTAGAGATAAAGCGATAAAAATTTTACTGGTGTTATACGTAGGTCTCCAGAACTACGTATACATAATTTATTTTTCATTTTATGGCTCTGTTCAAAATTTAATAAATTGAATTTTCTATCACTCTAAACAAAGTTTTGAAAATTATCTCAGCTATTAGTAGAGATAAAGCAATAAAAATTTCACTGGTGTTATACGTAGGTCTCCAGAACTACGTATACATAATTTACTTTTGATTTTATGGCTCTGTTCGAAATTTAATATATTGAATTTTCTATCACTCTAAACACAAATTTCAAAAATTATCTCATCTATTAGTAGAGATAAAGCGATAAAAATTTTACTGGTGTTATACGTAGGTCTCCAGAACTACGTATACATAATTTATTTTTCATTTTATGGCTCTGTTCGAAATTTAATATATTGAGTTTTCTATCACTCTAAACAAAAATTTCGAAAATTATCTCAGCTATTAGTAGAGATAAAGCGATAAAAATTTCACTGGTGTTATACGTAGGTCTCCAGAACTACGTATACATAATTTATTTTTCATTTTATGGCTCTGTTCGAAATTTAATATATTGAATTTTCTATCACTCTGAACAAAAATTTCGAAAATTATCTCAGCTATTAGTAGAGATAAAGCGATAAAAATTTTACTGGTGTTATACGTAAGTCTCCAGAACTACGTATACATAATTTATTTTTCATCTTATGGCTCTGTTCGAAATTTAATATATTGAATTTTCTATCACTCTAAACAAAAATTTCGAAAATTATCTCAGCTATTAGTAGAGATAAAGCGATAAAAATTTTACTGGTGTTATACGTAGGTCTCCAGAACTACGTATACATAATTAATTTTTCATTTTATGGCTCTGTTCGAAATTTAATATATTGAATTTTCTATCACTCTGAACAAAAATTTCGAAAATTATCTCAGCTATTAGTAGAGATAAAGCTATAAAAATTTTACTGGTGTCATACGTAGGTCTCTAGAACTACGTATACATAATTTATTTTTCATTTTATGGCTCTGTTCGAAATTTAATATATTGAAATTTCTATCACTCTGAACAAAAATTTTGAAAATTATCTCAGCTATTAGTAGAGATTAAGCGATAAAAGTTTTACTGGTGTTATACGTGTGTCTCCAGAACTACGTAGACATAATTTATTTTTTATTTTATGGCTCTGTTCGAAATTTAATATATTGAATTTTCTATCACTCTAAACAAAAATTTCGAAAATTATCTCAGCTATTAGTAGAGATAAAGCGATAAAAATTTCACTGGTGTTATACGTAGGTCTCCAGAACTACGTATACATAATTAGTTTTTCATTTTATGGCTCTGTTCGAAATTTAATATATTGAATTTTCTATCACTCTGAACAAAAATTTCGAAAATTATCTCAGCTATTAGTAGAGATAAAGCGATAAAAATTTTATTGGTGTTATACGTAGGTCTCCAGAACTACGTATACATAATTTATTTTTCGTTTTATGGCTCTGTTCGAAATTTAATATATTGAAATTTCTATCACTCTGAGCAAAAATTTTGAAAATTATCTCAACTATTAGTAGAGATAAAGCAATAAAAATTTTACTGGTGTTATACGTAGGTCTCCAGAACTACGTATACATAATTTATTTTTCATTTTAAGGCTCTGTTCGAAATTTAATATATTGAATTTTCTATCACTCTAAACAAAAATTTCGAAAATTATCTCATCTATTAGTAGAGATAAAGCGATAAAAATTTCACTGGTGTTATACGTAGGTCTCCAGAACTACGTATACATAATTTATTTTTCATTTTATGGCCCTGTTCGAAATTTAATATATTGAATTTTCTATCACTCTAAACAAAAATTTCGAAAATTATCTCAGCTATTAGTAGAGATAAAGCGATAAAAATTTTACTGGTGTTGTACGTAGGTCTCCAGAACTATGTATACATAATTTATTTTTCATTTTATGGCTCTGTTCGAAATTTAATATATTGAATTTTCTATCACTCTGAACAAAAATTTTGAAAATTATCTCAGCTATTAGTAGAGATTAAGCGATAAAAGTTTTACTGGTGTTATACGTGGGTCTCCAGAACTACGTATACATAATTTATTTTTTATTTTATGGCTCTGTTCGAAATTTAATATATTGAATTTTCTATCACTCTAAACAAAAATTTCGAAAATTATCTCAGCTATTAGTAGAGATAAAGCGATAAAAATTTCACTGGTGTTATACGTAGGTCTCCAGAACTACGTATACATAATTAGTTTTTCATTTTATGGCTCTGTTCGAAATTTAATATATTGAATTTTCTATCACTCTGAACAAAAATTTCGAAAATTATCTCAGCTATTAGTAGAGATAAAGCGATAAAAATTTTACTGGTGTTATACGTAGGTCTCCAGAACTACGTATACATAATTTATTTTTCGTTTTATGGCTCTGTTCGAAATTTAATATATTGAAATTTCTATCACTCTGAGCAAAAATTTTGAAAATTATCTCAACTATTAGTAGAGATAAAGCAATAAAAATTTTACTGGTGTTATACGTAGGTCTCCAGAACTACGTATACATAATTTATTTTTCATTTTAAGGCTCTGTTCGAAATTTAATATATTGAATTTTCTATCACTCTAAACAAAAATTTCGAAAATTATCTCATCTATTAGTAGAGATAAAGCGATAAAAATTTCACTGGTGTTATACGTAGGTCTCCAGAACTACGTATACATAATTTATTTTTCATTTTATGGCCCTGTTCGAAATTTAATATATTGAATTTTCTATCACTCTAAACAAAAATTTCGAAAATTATCTCAGCTATTAGTAGAGATAAAGCGATAAAAATTTTACTGGTGTTGTACGTAGGTCTCCAGAACTATGTATACATAATTTATTTTTCATTTTATGGCTCTGTTCGAAATTTAATATATTGAATTTTCTATCACTCTGAACAAAAATTTTGAAAATTATCTCAGCTATTAGTAGAGATAAAGCAATAAAAATTTTACTGGTGTTATACGTAGGTTTCCAGAACTACGTATACATAATTTATTTTTCATTTTATGGCTCTGTTCGAAATTTAATATATTGAATTTTCTATCACTCTAAACAAAAATTTCAAAAATTATCTCATCTATTAGTAGAGATAAAGCGATAAAAATTTTACTGGTGTTATACGTAGGTCTCCAGAACTACGTATACATAATTTATTTTTCATTTTATGGCTCTGTTCGAAATTTAATATATTGAATTTTCTATCACTCTAAACAAAAATTTCGAAAATTATCTCAGCTATTAGTAGAGATAAAGCGATAAAAATTTCACTGGTGTTATACGTAGGTCTCCAGAACTACGTATACATAATTTATTTTTCATTTTATGGCTCTGTTCGAAATTTAATATATTGAATTTTCTATCACTCTGAACAAAAATTTCGAAAATTATCTCAGCTATTAGTAGAGATAAAGCGATAAAAATTTTACTGGTGTTATACGTAAGTCTCCAGAACTACGTATACATAATTTATTTTTCATTTTATGGCTCTGTTCGAAATTTAATATATTGAATTTTCTATCACTCTGAACAAAAATTTTGAAAATTATCTCAGCTATTAGTAGAGATAAAGCAATAAAAATTTTACTGGTGTTATACGTAGGTCTCCAGAACTACGTATACATAATTTATTTTTCATTTTATGGCTCTGTTCGAAATTTAATATATTGAATTTTCTATCACTCTAAACAAAAATTTCGAAAATTATCTCAGCTATTAGTAGAGATAAAGCGATAAAAATTTTACTGGTGTTATACGTAGGTCTCCAGAACTACGTATACATAATTTATTTTTCATTTTATGGCTCTGTTCGAAATTTAATATATTGAATTTTCTATCACTCTGAACAAAAATTTTCAAAATTATCTCAGCTATTAGTAGAGATAAAGCAATAAAAATTTCACTGGTGTTATACGTAGGTCTCCAGAACTACGTACACATAATTTATTTTTCATTTTATGGCTCTGTTCGAAATTTAATATATTGAATTTTCTATCACTCTGAACAAAAATTTTCAAAATTATCACAGCTATTAGTAGAGATAAAGCAATAAAAATTTTACTGGTGTTATACGTAGGTCTCCAGAACTACGTATACATAATTTATTTTTCATTTTATGGCTCTGTTCGAAATTTAATATATTGAATTTTCTATCACTCTAAACAAAAATTTCAAAAATTATCTCAGCTATTAGTAGAGATAAAGCAATAAAAATTTTACTGGTGTTATACGTAGGTCTCCAGAACTAAGTATACATAATTTATTTTTCATTTTATGGCTCTGTTCGAAATTTAATATATTGAATTTTCTATCACTCTGAACAAAAATTTTGAAAATTATCTCAGCTATTAGTAGAGATAAAGCAATAAAAATTTTACTGATGTTATACGTAGGTCTCCAGAATTACGTATACATAATTTATTTTTCATTTTATGGCTCTGTTCGAAATTTAATATATTGAATTTTTTATCACTCTGAACAAAAATTTTGAAAATTATCTCAGCTATTAGTAGAGATAAAGCGATAAAAAATTCACTGGTGTGATACGTAGGTCTCCAGAACTACGTATACATAATTTATTTTTCATTTTATGGCTCTGTTCGAAATTTAATATATTGAATTTTCTATCACTCTGAACAAAAATTTCGAAAATTATCTCAGCTATTAGTAGAGATAAAGCGATAAAAATTTTACTGGTGTTATACGTAGGTCTCCAAAATTACGTATACATAATTTATTTTTCATTTTATGGCTCTGTTCGAAATTTAATATATTGAATTTTCTATCACTCTGAACAAAAATTTCGAAAATTATCTCAGCTATTAGTAGAGATAAAGCGATAAAAATTTTACTGGTGTTATACGTAGGTCTCCAGAACTACGTATACATAATTTATTTTTCATTTTATGGCTCTGTTCGAAATTTAATATATTGAAATTTCTATCTGAACAAAAATTTTGAAAATTATCTCAGCTATTAGTAGAGATAAAGCAATAAAAATTTTACTGGTGTTATACGTAGGTCTCCAGAACTACGTATACATAATTTATTTTTCATTTTAAGGCTCTGTTCTAAATTTAATATATTGAATTTTCTATCACTCTAAACAAAAATTTCGAAAATTATCTCAGCTATTAGTAGAGATAAAGCGATAAAAATTTCACTGGTGTTATACGTAGGTCTCCAGAACTACGTATACATAATTTATTTTTCATTTTATGGCTCTGTTCGAAATTTAATATATTGAATTTTCTATCACTCTAAACAAAAATTTCGAAAATTATCTCAGCTATTAGTAGAGATATAGCGATAAAAATTTTACTGGTGTTGTACGTAGGTCTCCAGAACTACGTATACATAATTTATTTTTTATTTTATGGCTCTGTTCGAAATTTAATATATTGAATTTTCTATCACTCTAAACAAAAATTTCGAAAATTATCTCAGCTATTAGTAGAGATAAAGCGATAAAAATTTCACTGGTGTTATACGTAGGTCTCCAGAACTACGTATACATAATTTATTTTTCATTTTATGGCTCTGTTCGAAATTTAATATATTGAATTTTCTATCACTCTAAACAAAAATTTCGAAAATTATCTCAGCTATTAGTAGAGATAAAGCGATAAAAATTTTACTGGTGTTGTACGTAGGTCTCCAGAACTACGTATACATAATTTATTTTTTATTTTATGGCTCTGTTCGAAATTTAATATATTGAATTTTCTATCACTCTGAACAAAAATTTTGAAAATTATCTCAGCTGTTAGTAGAGATAAAGCAATAAAAATTTCACTGGTGTTATACGTAGGTCTCCAGAACTACGTATACATAATTAATTTTTCATTTTATGGCTCTGTTCGAAATTTAATATATTGAATTTTCTATCACTCTGAACAAAAATTTCGAAAATTATCTCAGCTATTAGTAGAGATAAAGCGATAAAAATTTTACTGGTGTTATACGTAGGTCTCCAGAACTACGTATACATAATTTATTTTTCATTTTATGGCTCTGTTCGAAATTTAATATATTGAAATTTCTATCTGAACAAAAATTTTGAAAATTATCTCAGCTATTAGTAGAGATAAAGCAATAAAAATTTTACTGGTGTTATACGTAGGTCTCCAGAACTACGTATACATAATTAATTTTTCATTTTAAGGCTCTGTTCTAAATTTAATATATTGAATTTTCTATCACTCTAAACAAAAATTTCGAAAATTATCTCAGCTATTAGTAGAGATAAAGCGATAAAAATTTCACTGGTGTTATACGTAGGTCTCCAGAACTACGTATACATAATTTATTTTTCATTTTATGGCTCTGTTCGAAATTTAATATATTGAATTTTCTATCACTCTAAACAAAAATTTCGAAAATTATCTCAGCTATTAGTAGAGATAAAGCGATAAAAATTTTACTGGTGTTGTACGTAGGTCTCCAGAACTACGTATACATAATTTATTTTTCATTTTATGGCTCTGTTCGAAATTTAATATATTGAATTTTCTATCACTCTAAACAAAAATTTCGAAAATTATCTCAGCTATTAGTAGATGTAAAGCGATAAAAATTTCACTGGTGTTATACGTAGGTCCCCAGAACTACGTGTACATAATTTATTTTTTATTTTATGGCTCTGTTCGAAATTTAATATATTGAATTTTCTATCACTCTAAACAAAAATTTTCAAAATTATCTCAGCTATTAGTAGAGATAAAGCAATAAAAATTTTACTGGTGTTATACGTAGGTCTCCAGAACTACGTATACATAATTTATTTTTCATTTTATGGCTCTGTTCGAAATTTAATATATTGAATTTTTTATCACTCTGAACAAAAATTTTGAAAATTATCTCAGCTATTAGTAGAGATAAAGCGATAAAAATTTCACTGGTGTTATACGTAGGTCTCCAGAACTACGTATACATAATTAATTTTTCATTTTATGGCTCTGTTCGAAATTTAATATATTGAATTTTCTATCACTCTGAACAAAAATTTCGAAAATTATCTCAGCTATTAGTAGAGATAAAGCGATAAAAATTTTACTGGTGTTATACGTAGGTCTCCAGAACTACGTATACATAATTTATTTTTCATTTTATGGCTCTGTTCAAAATTTAATAAATTGAATTTTCTATCACTCTAAACAAAGTTTTGAAAATTATCTCAGCTATTAGTAGAGATAAAGCAATAAAAATTTCACTGGTGTTATACGTAGGTCTCCAGAACTACGTATACATAATTTACTTTTGATTTTATGGCTCTGTTCGAAATTTAATATATTGAATTTTCTATCACTCTAAACAAAAATTTCGAAAATTATCTCAGCTATTAGTAGAGATAAAGCGATAAAAATTTTACTGGTGTTATACGTAGGTCTCCAGAACTACGTATACATAATTTATTTTTCATTTTATGGCTCTGTTCGAAATTTAATATATTGAATTTTTTATCACTCTGAACAAAAATTTCGAAAATTATCTCAGCTATTAGTAGAGATAAAGCGATAAAAATTTTACTGGTGTTATACGTAGGTCTCCAGAACTACGTATACATAATTTATTTTTCATTTTATGGCTCTGTTCGAAATTTAATGTATTGAATTTTCTATCACTCTGAACAAAATTTTTGAAAATTATCTCAGCTATTAGTAGAGATAAAGCAATAAAAATTTCACTGGTGTTATACGTAGGTCTCCAGAACTAGGTATACATAATTTATTTTTTATTTTATGGCTCTGTTCGAAATTTAATATATTGAATTTTCTATCACTCTGAACAAAAATTTTCAAAATTATCTCAGCTATTAGTAGAGATAAAGCAATAAAAATTTCACTGGTGTTATACGTAGGTCTCCAGAACTACGTATACATAACTTATTTTTTATTTTATGGCTTTGTTCGAAATTTAATATATTGAATTTTCTATCACTCTGAACAAAAATTTTGAAAATTATCTCAGCTATTAGTAGAGATAAAGCAATAAAAATTTTACTGGTGTTATACGTAGGTCTCCAGAACTACGTATACATAATTTATTTTTCATCTTATGGCTCTGTTCGAAATTTAATATATTGAATTTTCTATCACTCTAAACAAATATTTCGAAAATTATCTCAGCTATTAGTAGAGATAAAGCGATAAAAATTTTACTGGTGTTATACGTAGGTCTCCAGAACTACGTATACATAACTAATTTTTCATTTTATGGCTCTGTTCGAAATTTAATATATTGAATTTTCTATCACTCTGAACAAAAATTTCGAAAATTATCTCAGCTATTAGTAGAGATAAAGCTATAAAAATTTTACTGGTGTCATACGTAGGTCTCCGGAACTACCTATACATAATTTATTTTTCATTTTATGGCTCTGTTCGAAATTTAATGTATTGAAATTTCTATCACTCTGAACAAAAATTTTGAAAATTATCTCAGCTATTAGTAGAGATTAAGCGATAAAAATTTTACTGGTGTTATACGTGGGTCTCCAGAACTACGTATACGTAATTTATTTTTTATTTTATGGCTCTGTTCGAAATTTAATATATTGAATTTTCTATCACTCTAAACAAAAATTTCGAAAATTGTCTCAGCTATTAGTAGAGATAAAGCGATAAAAATTTCACTGGTGTTATACGTAGGTCTCCAGAACTACTTATACATAATTAATTTTTCATTTTATGGCTCTGTTCGAAATTTAATATATTGAATTTTCTGTCACTCTGAACAAAAATTTCGAAAATTATCTCAGCTATTAGTAGAGATAAAGCGATAAAAATTTTACTGGTGTTATACGTAGGTCTCCAGAACTACGTATACATAATTTATTTTTCATTTTATGGCTCTGTTCGAAATTTAATATATTGAAATTTCTATCACTCTGAACAAAAATTTTGAAAATTATCTCAACTATTAGTAGAGATAAAGCAATAAAAATTTTACTGGTGTTATACGTAGGTCTCCAGAACTACGTATACATAATTTATTTTTCATTTTAAGGCTCTGTTCGAAATTTAATATATTGAATTTTCTATCACTCTAAACAAAAATTTCGAAAATTATCTCATCTATTAGTAGAGATAAAGCGATAAAAATTTCACTGGTGTTATACGTAGGTCTCCAGAACTACGTATACATAATTTATTTTTCATTTTATGGCTCTGTTCGAAATTTAATATATTGAATTTTCTATCACTCTAAACAAAAATTTCGAAAATTATCTCAGCTATTAGTAGAGATAAAGCGATAAAAATTTTACTGGTGTTGTACGTAGGTCTCCAGAACTATGTATACATAATTTATTTTTCATTTTATGGCTCTGTTCGAAATTTAATATATTGAATTTTCTATCACTCTGAACAAAAATTTCGAAAATTATCTCAGCTATTAGTAGAGATAAAGCGATAAAAATTTTACTGGTGTTATAAGTAGGTCTCCAGAACTACGTATACATAATTTATTTTTCATTTTATGGCTCTGTTCAAAATTTAATAAATTGAATTTTCTATCACTCTAAACAAAGTTTTGAAAATTATCTCAGCTATTAGTAGAGATAAAGCAATAAAAATTTCACTGGTGTTATACGTAGGTCTCCAGAACTACGTATACATAATTTACTTTTGATTTTATGGCTCTGTTCGAAATTTAATATATTGAATTTTCTATCACTCTAAACAAAAATTTCGAAAATTATCTCAGCTATTAGTAGAGATAAAGCGATAAAAATTTTACTGGTGTTATACGTAGGTCTCCAGAACTACGTATACATAATTTATTTTTCATTTTATGGCTCTGTTCGAAATTTAATATATTGAATTTTCTATCACTCTGAACAAAAATTTTCAAAATTATCTCAGCTATTAGTAGAGATAAAGCAATAAAAATTTCACTGGTGTTATACGTAGGTCTCCAGAACTACGTATACATAACTTATTTTTTATTTTATGGCTTTGTTCGAAATTTAATATATTGAATTTTCTATCACTCTGAACAAAAATTTTGAAAATTATCTCAGCTATTAGTAGAGATAAAGCAATAAAAATTTTACTGGTGTTATACGTAGGTCTCCAGAACTACGTATACATAATTTATTTTTCATCTTATGGCTCTGTTCGAAATTTAATATATTGAATTTTCTATCACTCTAAACAAATATTTCGAAAATTATCTCAGCTATTAGTAGAGATAAAGCGATAAAAATTTTACTGGTGTTATACGTAGGTCTCCAGAACTACGTATACATAACTAATTTTTCATTTTATGGCTCTGTTCGAAATTTAATATATTGAATTTTCTATCACTCTGAACAAAAATTTCGAAAATTATCTCAGCTATTAGTAGAGATAAAGCTATAAAAATTTTACTGGTGTCATACGTAGGTCTCCGGAACTACCTATACATAATTTATTTTTCATTTTATGGCTCTGTTCGAAATTTAATGTATTGAAATTTCTATCACTCTGAACAAAAATTTTGAAAATTATCTCAGCTATTAGTAGAGATTAAGCGATAAAAATTTTACTGGTGTTATACGTGGGTCTCCAGAACTACGTATACGTAATTTATTTTTTATTTTATGGCTCTGTTCGAAATTTAATATATTGAATTTTCTATCACTCTAAACAAAAATTTCGAAAATTGTCTCAGCTATTAGTAGAGATAAAGCGATAAAAATTTTACTGGTGTTATACGTAGGTCTCCAGAACTACTTATACATAATTAATTTTTCATTTTATGGCTCTGTTCGAAATTTAATATATTGAATTTTCTGTCACTCTGAACAAAAATTTCGAAAATTATCTCAGCTATTAGTAGAGATAAAGCGATAAAAATTTTACTGGTGTTATACGTAGGTCTCCAAAACTACGTATACATAATTTATTTTTCATTTTATGGCTCTGTTCGAAATTTAATATATTGAAATTTCTATCACTCTGAACAAAAATTTTGAAAATTATCTCAACTATTAGTAGAGATAAAGCAATAAAAATTTTACTGGTGTTATACGTAGGTCTCCAGAACTACGTATACATAATTTATTTTTCATTTTAAGGCTCTGTTCGAAATTTAATATATTGAATTTTCTATCACTCTAAACAAAAATTTCGAAAATTATCTCATCTATTAGTAGAGATAAAGCGATAAAAATTTCACTGGTGTTATACGTAGGTCTCCAGAACTACGTATACATAATTTATTTTTCATTTTATGGCTCTGTTCGAAATTTAATATATTGAATTTTCTATCACTCTAAACAAAAATTTCGAAAATTATCTCAGCTATTAGTAGAGATAAAGCGATAAAAATTTTACTGGTGTTGTACGTAGGTCTCCAGAACTATGTATACATAATTTATTTTTCATTTTATGGCTCTGTTCGAAATTTAATATATTGAATTTTCTATCACTCTGAACAAAAATTTTGAAAATTATCTCAGCTATTAGTAGAGATAAAGCAATAAAAATTTCACTGGTGTTATACGTAGGTTTCCAGAACTACGTATACATAATTTATTTTTCATTTTATGGCTCTGTTCGAAATTTAATATATTGAATTTTCTATCACTCTAAACAAAAATTTCAAAAATTATCTCATCTATTAGTAGAGATAAAGCGATAAAAATTTTACTGGTGTTATACGTAGGTCTCCAGAACTACGTATACATAATTTATTTTTCATTTTATGGCTCTGTTCGAAATTTAATATATTGAATTTTCTATCACTCTAAACAAAAATTTCGAAAATTATCTCAGCTATTAGTAGAGATAAAGCGATAAAAATTTCACTGGTGTTATACGTAGGTCTCCAGAACTACGTATACATAATTTATTTTTCATTTTATGGCTCTGTTCGAAATTTAATATATTGAATTTTCTATCACTCTGAACAAAAATTTCGAAAATTATCTCAGCTATTAGTAGAGATAAAGCGATAAAAATTTTACTGGTGTTATACGTAAGTCTCCAGAACTACGTATACATAATTTATTTTTCATTTTATGGCTCTGTTCGAAATTTAATATATTGAATTTTCTATCACTCTAAACAAAAATTTCAAAAATTATCTCATCTATTAGTAGAGATAAAGCGATAAAAATTTTACTGGTGTTATACGTAGGTCTCCAGAACTACGTATACATAATTTATTTTTCATTTTATGGCTCTGTTCGAAGTTTAATATATTGAATTTTCTATCACTCTAAACAAAAATTTCGAAAATTATCTCAGCTATTAGTAGAGATAAAGCAATAAAAATTTCACTGGTGTTATACGTAGGTCTCCAGAACTACGTATACATAATTTATTTTTCATTTTATGGCTCTGTTCGAAATTTAATATATTGAATTTTCTATCACTCTGAACAAAAATTTCGAAAATTATCTCAGCTATTAGTAGAGATAAAGCGATAAAAATTTTACTGGTGTTATACGTAAGTCTCCAGAACTACGTATACATAATTTATTTTTCATCTTATGGCTTTGTTCGAAATTTAATATATTGAATTTTCTATCACTCTAAACAAAAATTTCGAAAATTATCTCAGCTATTAGTAGAGATAAAGCGATAAAAATTTTACTGGTGTTATACGTAGGTCTCCAGAACTACGTATACATAATTAATTTTTCATTTTATGGCTCTGTTCGAAATTTAATATATTGAATTTTCTATCACTCTGAACAAAAATTTCGAAAATTATCTCAGCTATTAGTAGAGATAAAGCTATAAAAATTTTACTGGTGTCATACGTAGGTCTCCAGAACTACCTATACATAATTTATTTTTCATTTTATGGTTCTGTTCGAAATTTAACGTATTGAAATTTCTATCACTCTGAACAAAAATTTTGAAAATTATCTCAGCTATTAGTAGAGATTAAGCGATAAAAATTTTACTGGTGTCATACGTAGGTCTCCAGAACTACCTATACATAATTTATTTTTCATTTTATGGTTCTGTTCGAAATTTAACGTATTGAAATTTCTATCACTCTGAACAAAAATTTTGAAAATTGTCTCAGCTATTAGTAGAGATAAAGCGATAAAAATTTTACTGGTGTTATACGTAGGTCTCCAGAACTACTTATACATAATTAATTTTTCATTTTATGGCTCTGTTCGAAATTTAATATATTGAATTTTCTATCACTCTGAACAAAAATTTCGAAAATTATCTCAGCTATTAGTAGAGATAAAGCGATAAAAATTTTACTGGTGTTATACGTAGGTCTCCAGAACTACGTATACATAATTTATTTTTCATTTTATGGCTCTGTTCGAAATTTAATATATTGAAATTTCTATCACTCTGAACAAAAATTTTGAAAATTATCTCAACTATTAGTAGAGATAAAGCAATAAAAATTTTACTGGTGTTATACGTAGGTCTCCAGAACTACGTATACATAATTTATTTTTCATTTTAAGGCTCTGTTCGAAATTTAATATATTGAATTTTCTATCACTCTAAACAAAAATTTCGAAAATTATCTCATCTATTAGTAGAGATAAAGCGATAAAAATTTCACTGGTGTTATACGTAGGTCTCCAGAACTACGTATACATAATTTATTTTTCATTTTATGGCTCTGTTCGAAATTTAATATATTGAATTTTCTATCACTCTAAACAAAAATTTCGAAAATTATCTCAGCTATTAGTAGAGATAAAGCGATAAAAATTTTACTGGTGTTGTACGTAGGTCTCCAGAACTATGTATACATAATTTATTTTTCATTTTATGGCTCTGTTCGAAATTTAATATATTGAATTTTCTATCACTCTGAACAAAAATTTTGAAAATTATCTCAGCTATTAGTAGAGATAAAGCAATAAAAATTTCACTGGTGTTATACGTAGGTTTCCAGAACTACGTATACATAATTTATTTTTCATTTTATGGCTCTGTTCGAAATTTAATATATTGAATTTTCTATCACTCTAAACAAAAATTTCAAAAATTATCTCATCTATTAGTAGAGATAAAGCGATAAAAATTTTACTGGTGTTATACGTAGGTCTCCAGAACTACGTATACATAATTTATTTTTCATTTTATGGCTCTGTTCGAAATTTAATATATTGAATTTTCTATCACTCTAAACAAAAATTTCGAAAATTATCTCAGCTATTAGTAGAGATAAAGCGATAAAAATTTCACTGGTGTTATACGTAGGTCTCCAGAACTACGTATACATAATTTATTTTTCATTTTATGGCTCTGTTCGAAATTTAATATATTGAATTTTCTATCACTCTGAACAAAAATTTCGAAAATTATCTCAGCTATTAGTAGAGATAAAGCGATAAAAATTTTACTGGTGTTATACGTAAGTCTCCAGAACTACGTATACATAATTTATTTTTCATTTTATGGCTCTGTTCGAAATTTAATATATTGAATTTTCTATCACTCTAAACAAAAATTTCAAAAATTATCTCATCTATTAGTAGAGATAAAGCGATAAAAATTTTACTGGTGTTATACGTAGGTCTCCAGAACTACGTATACATAATTTATTTTTCATTTTATGGCTCTGTTCGAAGTTTAATATATTGAATTTTCTATCACTCTAAACAAAAATTTCGAAAATTATCTCAGCTATTAGTAGAGATAAAGCAATAAAAATTTCACTGGTGTTATACGTAGGTCTCCAGAACTACGTATACATAATTTATTTTTCATTTTATGGCTCTGTTCGAAATTTAATATATTGAATTTTCTATCACTCTGAACAAAAATTTCGAAAATTATCTCAGCTATTAGTAGAGATAAAGCGATAAAAATTTTACTGGTGTTATACGTAAGTCTCCAGAACTACGTATACATAATTTATTTTTCATCTTATGGCTTTGTTCGAAATTTAATATATTGAATTTTCTATCACTCTAAACAAAAATTTCGAAAATTATCTCAGCTATTAGTAGAGATAAAGCGATAAAAATTTTACTGGTGTTATACGTAGGTCTCCAGAACTACGTATACATAATTAATTTTTCATTTTATGGCTCTGTTCGAAATTTAATATATTGAATTTTCTATCACTCTGAACAAAAATTTCGAAAATTATCTCAGCTATTAGTAGAGATAAAGCTATAAAAATTTTACTGGTGTCATACGTAGGTCTCCAGAACTACCTATACATAATTTATTTTTCATTTTATGGTTCTGTTCGAAATTTAACGTATTGAAATTTCTATCACTCTGAACAAAAATTTTGAAAATTATCTCAGCTATTAGTAGAGATTAAGCGATAAAAATTTTACTGGTGTCATACGTAGGTCTCCAGAACTACCTATACATAATTTATTTTTCATTTTATGGTTCTGTTCGAAATTTAACGTATTGAAATTTCTATCACTCTGAACAAAAATTTTGAAAATTGTCTCAGCTATTAGTAGAGATAAAGCGATAAAAATTTTACTGGTGTTATACGTAGGTCTCCAGAACTACTTATACATAATTAATTTTTCATTTTATGGCTCTGTTCGAAATTTAATATATTGAATTTTCTATCACTCTGAACAAAAATTTCGAAAATTATCTCAGCTATTAGTAGAGATAAAGCGATAAAAATTTTACTGGTGTTATACGTAGGTCTCCAGAACTACGTATACATAATTTATTTTTCATTTTATGGCTCTGTTCGAAATTTAATATATTGAAATTTCTATCACTCTGAACAAAAATTTTGAAAATTATCTCAACTATTAGTAGAGATAAAGCAATAAAAATTTTACTGGTGTTATACGTAGGTCTCCAGAACTACGTATACATAATTTATTTTTCATTTTAAGGCTCTGTTCGAAATTTAATATATTGAATTTTCTATCACTCTAAACAAAAATTTCGAAAATTATCTCATCTATTAGTAGAGATAAAGCGATAAAAATTTCACTGGTGTTATACGTAGGTCTCCAGAACTACGTATACATAATTTATTTTTCATTTTATGGCTCTGTTCGAAATTTAATATATTGAATTTTCTATCACTCTAAACAAAAATTTCGAAAATTATCTCAGCTATTAGTAGAGATAAAGCGATAAAAATTTTACTGGTGTTGTACGTAGGTCTCCAGAACTATGTATACATAACTTATTTTTCATTTTATGGCTCTGTTCGAAATTTAATATATTGAATTTTCTATCACTCTGAACAAAAATTTTGAAAATTATCTCAGCTATTAGTAGAGATAAAGCAATAAAAATTTCACTGGTGTTATACGTAGGTTTCCAGAACTACGTATACATAATTTATTTTTCATTTTATGGCTCTGTTCGAAATTTAATATATTGAATTTTCTATCACTCTAAACAAAAATTTCAAAAATTATCTCATCTATTAGTAGAGATAAAGCGATAAAAATTTTACTGGTGTTATACGTAGGTCTCCAGAACTACGTATACATAATTTATTTTTCATTTTATGGCTCTGTTCGAAATTTAATATATTGAATTTTCTATCACTCTAAACAAAAATTTCGAAAATTATCTCAGCTATTAGTAGAGATAAAGCGATAAAAATTTCACTGGTGTTATACGTAGGTCTCCAGAACTACGTATACCTAATTTATTTTTCATTTTATGGCTCTGTTCGAAATTTAATATATTGAATTTTCTATCACTCTGAACAAAATTTCGAAAATTATCTCAGCTATTAGTAGAGATAAAGCGATAAAAATTTTACTGGTGTTATACGTAAGTCTCCAGAACTACGTATACATAATTTATTTTTCATTTTATGGCTCTGTTCGAAATTTAATATATTGAATTTTCTATCACTCTGAACAAAAATTTAGAAAATTATCTCAACTATTAGTAGAGATAAAGCAATAAAAATTTTACTGGTGTTATACGTAGGTCTCCAGAACTACGTATACATAATTTATTTTTCATTTTATGGCTCTGTTCGAAATTTAATATATTGAATTTTCTATCACTCTAAACAAAAATTTCGAAAATTATCTCAGCTATTAGTAGAGATAAAGCGATAAAAATTTTACTGGTGTTATACGTAGGTCTCCAGAACTACGTATACATAATTTATTTTTCATTTTATGGCTCTGTTCGAAATTTAATATATTGAATTTTCTATCACTCTGAACAAAAATTTTCAAAATTATCTCAGCTATTAGTAGAGATAAAGCAATAAAAATTTCACTGGTGTTATACGTAGGTCTCCAGAACTACATACACATAATTTATTTTTCATTTTATGGCTCTGTTCGAAATTTAATATATTGAATTTTCTATCACTCTGAACAAAAATTTTCAAAATTATCTCAGCTATTAGTAGAGATAAAGCAATAAAAATTTTCATGGTGTTATACGTAGGTCTCCAGAACTACGTATACATAATTTATTTTTCATTTTATGGCTCTGTTCGAAATTTAATATATTGAATTTTCTATCACTCTATACAAAAATTTCTAAAATTATCTCAGCTATTAGTAGAGATAAAGCGATAAAAATTTTACTGGTGTTATACGTAGGTCTCCAGAACTAAGTATACATAATTTATTTTTCATTTTATGGCTCTGTTCGAAATTTAATATATTGAATTTTCTATCACTCTGAACAAAAATTTTGAAAATTATCTCAGCTATTAGTAGAGATAAAGCAATAAAAATTTTACTGATGTTATACGTAGGTCTCCAGAACTACGTATACATAATTTATTTTTCATTTTATGGCTCTGTTCGAAATTTAATATATTGAAATTTCTATCACTCTGAACAAAAATTTCGAAAATTATCTCAGCTATTAGTAGAGATAAAGCGATAAAAATTTTACTGGTGTTATACGTAGGTCTCCAGAACTACGTATACATAATTTATTTTTCATTTTATGGCTCTGTTCGAAATTTAATATATTGAAATTTCTATCACTCTGAACAAAAATTTTGAAAATTATCTCAACTATTAGTAGAGATAAAGCAATAAAAATTTTACTGGTGTTATACGTAGGTCTCCAGAACTACGTATACATAATTTATTTTTCATTTTAAGGCTCTGTTCGAAATTTAATATATTGAATTTTCTATCACTCTAAACAAAAATTTCGAAAATTATCTCAGCTATTAGTAGAGATAAAGCGATAAAAATTTTACTGGTGTTGTACGTAGGTCTCCAGAACTACGTATACATAATTTATTTTTCATTTTATGGCTCTGTTCGAAATTTAATATATTGAATTTTCTATCACTCTAAACAAAAATTTCAAAAATTATCTCATCTATTAGTAGAGATAAAGCGATAAAAATTTTACTGGTGTTATACGTAGGTCTCCAGAACTACGTATACATAATTTATTTTTCATTTTATGGCTCTGTTCGAAATTTAATATATTGAGTTTTCTATCACTCTAAACAAAAATTTCGAAAATTATCTCAGCTATTAGTAGAGATAAAGCGATAAAAATTTCACTGGTGTTATACGTAGGTCTCCAGAACTACGTATACATAATTTATTTTTCATTTTATGGTTCTGTTCGAAATTTAATATATTGAATTTTCTATCACTCTGAACAAAAATTTCGAAAATTATCTCAGCTATTAGTAGAGATAAAGCGATAAAAATTTTACTGGTGTTATACGTAAGTCTCCAGAACTACGTATACATAATTTATTTTTCATCTTATGGCTCTGTTCGAAATTTAATATATTGAATTTTCTATCACTCTAAACAAAAATTTCGAAAATTATCTCAGCTATTAGTAGAGATAAAGCGATAAAAATTTTACTGGTGTTATACGTAGATCTCCAGAACTACGTATACATAATTAATTTTTTATTTTATGGCTCTGTTCGAAATTTAATATATTGAATTTTCTATCACTCTGAACAAAAATTTCGAAAATTATCTCAGCTATTAGTAGAGATAAAGCTATAAAAATTTTACTGGTGTCATACGTAGGTCTCCAGAACTACGTATACATAATTTATTTTTCATTTTATGGCTCTGTTCGAAATTTAATATATTGAAATTTCTATCACTCTGAACAAAAATTTTGAAAATTATCTCAGCTATTAGTAGAGATTAAGCGATAAAAGTTTTACTGGTGTTATACGTGGGTCTCCAGAACTACGTATACATAATTTATTTTTTATTTTATGGCTCTGTTCGAAATTTAATATATTGAATTTTCTATCACTCTAAACAAAAATTTCGAAAATTTTCTCAGCTATTAGTAGAGATAAAGCGATAAAAATTTTACTGGTTTATACGTAGGTCTCCAGAACTATGTATACATAATTAGTTTTTCATTTTATGGCTCTGTTCGAAATTTAATATATTGAATTTTCTATCACTCTGAACAAAAATTTCGAAAATTATCTCAGCTATTAGTAGAGATAAAGCGATAAAAATTTTACTGGTGTTATACGTAGGTCTCCAGAACTACGTATACATAATTTATTTTTCATTTTATGGCTCTGTTCGAAATTTAATATATTGAAATTTCTATCACTCTGAGCAAAAATTTTGAAAATTATCTCAACTATTAGTAGAGATAAAGCAATAAAAATTTCACTGGTGTTATACGTAGGTCTCCAGAACTACGTATACATAATTTATTTTTCATTTTATGGCCCTGTTCGAAATTTAATATATTGAATTTTCTATCACTCTAAACAAAAATTTCGAAAATTATCTCAGCTATTAGTAGAGATAAAGCGATAAAAATTTTACTGGTGTTGTACGTAGGTCTCCAGAACTATGTATACATAATTTATTTTTCATTTTATGGCTCTGTTCGAAATTTAATATATTGAATTTTCTATCACTCTGAACAAAAATTTTGAAAATTATCTCAGCTATTAGTAGAGATAAAGCAATAAAAATTTCACTGGTGTTATACGTAGGTCTCCAGAACTACGTATACATAATTTATTTTTCATTTTATGGCTCTGTTCGAAATTTAATATATTGAATTTTCTATCACTCTAAACAAAAATTTCGAAAATTATCTCAGCTATTAGTAGAGATAAAGCGATAAAAATTTCACTGGTGTTATACGTAGGTCTCCAGAACTACGTATACATAATTTATTTTTCATTTTATGGCTCTGTTCGAAATTTAATATATTGAATTTTCTATCACTCTGAACAAAAATTTCGAAAATTATCTCAGCTATTAGTAGAGATAAAGCGATAAAAATTTTACTGGTGTTATACGTAAGTCTCCAGAACTACGTATACATAATTTATTTTTCATCTTATGGCTCTGTTCGAAATTTAATATATTGAATTTTCTATCACTCTAAACAAAAATTTCGAAAATTATCTCAGCTATTAGTAGAGATAAAGCGATAAAAATTTTACTGGTGTTATACGTAGATCTCCAGAACTACGTATACATAATTAATTTTTCATTTTATGGCTCTGTTCGAAATTTAATATATTGAATTTTCTATCACTCTGAACAAAAATTTCGAAAATTATCTCAGCTATTAGTAGAGATAAAGCTATAAAAATTTTACTGGTGTCATACGTAGGTCTCCAGAACTACGTATACATAATTTATTTTTCATTTTATGGCTCTGTTCGAAATTTAATATATTGAAATTTCTATCACTCTGAACAAAAATTTTGAAAATTATCTCAGCTATTAGTAGAGATTAAGCGATAAAAGTTTTACTGGTGTTATACGTGGGTCTCCAGAACTACGTATACATAATTTATTTTTTATTTTATGGCTCTGTTCGAAATTTAATATATTGAATTTTCTATCACTCTAAACAAAAATTTCGAAAATTATCTCAGCTATTAGTAGAGATAAAGCGATAAAAACTTTACTGGTGTTATACGTAGGTCTCCAGAACTATGTATACATAATTAGTTTTTCATTTTATGGCTCTGTTCGAAATTTAATATATTGAATTTTCTATCACTCTGAACAAATATTTCGAAAATTATCTCAGCTATTAGTAGAGATAAAGCGATAAAAATTTTACTGGTGTTATACGTAGGTCTCCAGAACTACGTATACATAATTTATTTTTCATTTTATGGCTCTGTTCGAAATTTAATATATTGAAATTTCTATCACTCTGAGCAAAAATTTTGAAAATTATCTCAACTATTAGTAGAGATAAAGCGATAAAAATTTCACTGGTGTTATACGTAGGTCTCCAGAACTACGTATACATAATTTATTTTTCATTTTATGGCCCTGTTCGAAATTTAATATATTGAATTTTCTATCACTCTAAACAAAAATTTCGAAAATTATCTCAGCTATTAGTAGAGATAAAGCGATAAAAATTTTACTGGTGTTGTACGTAGGTCTCCAGAACTATGTATACATAATTTATTTTTCATTTTATGGCTCTGTTCGAAATTTAATATATTGAATTTTCTATCACTCTGAACAAAAATTTTGAAAATTATCTCAGCTATTAGTAGAGATAAAGCAATAAAAATTTCACTGGTGTTATACGTAGGTCTCCAGAACTACGTATACATAATTTATTTTTCATTTTATGGCTCTGTTCGAAATTTAATATATTGAATTTTCTATCACTCTGAACAAAAATTTTGAAAATTATCTCAGCTATTAGTAGAGATAAAGCAATAAAAATTTTACTGATGTTACACGTAGGTCTCCAGAACTACGTATACATAATTTATTTTTCATTTTATGGCTCTGTTCGAAATTTAATATATTGAAATTTCTATCACTCTGAACAAAAATTTCGAAAATTATCTCAGCTATTAGTAGAGATAAAGCGATAAAAATTTTACTGGTGTTATACGTAGGTCTCCAGAACTACGTATACATAATTTATTTTTCATTTTATGGCTCTGTTCGAAATTTAATATATTGAAATTTCTATCACTCTGAACAAAAATTTTGAAAATTATCTCAACTATTAGTAGAGATAAAGCAATAGAAATTTTACTGGTGTTATACGTAGGTCTCCAGAACTACGTATACATAATTTATTTTTCATTTTAAGGCTCTGTACGAAATTTAATATATTGAATTTTCTATCACTCTAAACAAAAATTTCGAAAATTATCTCAGCTATTAGTAGAGATAAAGCGATAAAAATTTTACTGGTGTTGTACGTAGGTCTCCAGAACTACGTATACATAATTTATTTTTCATTTTATGGCTCTGTTCGAAATTTAATATATTGAATTTTCTATCACTCTAAACAAAAATTTCAAAAATTATCTCATCTATTAGTAGAGATAAAGCGATAAAAATTTTACTGGTGTTATACGTAGGTCTCCAGAACTACGTATACATAATTTATTTTTCATTTTATGGCTCTGTTCGAAATTTAATATATTGAGTTTTCTATCACTCTAAACAAAAATTTCGAAAATTATCTCAGCTATTAGTAGAGATAAAGCGATAAAAATTTCACTGGTGTTATACGTAGGTCTCCAGAACTACGTATACATAATTTATTTTTCATTTTATGGTTCTGTTCGAAATTTAATATATTGAATTTTCTATCACTCTGAACAAAAATTTCGAAAATTATCTCAGCTATTAGTAGAGATAAAGCGATAAAAATTTTACTGGTGTTATACGTTAGTCTCCAGAACTACGTATACATAATTTATTTTTCATCTTATGGCTCTGTTCGAAATTTAATATATTGAATTTTCTATCACTCTAAACAAAAATTTCGAAAATTATCTCAGCTATTAGTAGAGATAAAGCGATAAAAATTTTACTGGTGTTATACGTAGATCTCCAGAACTACGTATACATAATTAATTTTTCATTTTATGGCTCTGTTCGAAATTTAATATATTGAATTTTCTATCACTCTGAACAAAAATTTCGAAAATTATCTCAGCTATTAGTAGAGATAAAGCTATAAAAATTTTACTGGTGTCATACGTAGGTCTCCAGAACTACGTATACATAATTTATTTTTCATTTTATGGCTCTGTTCGAAATTTAATATATTGAAATTTCTATCACTCTGAACAAAAATTTTGAAAATTATCTCAGCTATTAGTAGAGATTAAGCGATAAAAGTTTTACTGGTGTTATACGTGGGTCTCCAGAACTACGTATACATAATTTATTTTTTATTTTATGGCTCTGTTCGAAATTTAATATATTGAATTTTCTATCACTCTAAACAAAAATTTCGAAAATTTTCTCAGCTATTAGTAGAGATAAAGCGATAAAAATTTTACTGGTGTTATACGTAGGTCTCCAGAACTATGTATACATAATTAGTTTTTCATTTTATGGCTCTGTTCGAAATTTAATATATTGAATTTTCTATCACTCTGAACAAAAATTTCGAAAATTATCTCAGCTATTAGTAGAGATAAAGCGATAAAAATTTTACTGGTGTTATACGTAGGTCTCCAGAACTACGTATACATAATTTATTTTTCATTTTATGGCTCTGTTCGAAATTTAATATATTGAAATTTCTATCACTCTGAGCAAAAATTTTGAAAATTATCTCAACTATTAGTAGAGATAAAGCGATAAAAATTTCACTGGTGTTATACGTAGGTCTCCAGAACTACGTATACATAATTTATTTTTCATTTTATGGCCCTGTTCTAAATTTAATATATTGAATTTTCTATCACTCTAAACAAAAATTTCGAAAATTATCTCAGCTATTAGTAGAGATAAAGCGATAAAAATTTTACTGGTGTTGTACGTAGGTCTCCAGAACTATGTATACATAATTTATTTTTCATTTTATGGCTCTGTTCGAAATTTAATATATTGAATTTTCTATCACTCTGAACAAAAATTTTGAAAATTATCTCAGCTATTAGTAGAGATAAAGCAATAAAAATTTCACTGGTGTTATACGTAGGTCTCCAGAACTACGTATACATAATTTATTTTTCATTTTATGGCTCTGTTCGAAATTTAATATATTGAATTTTCTATCACTCTGAACAAAAATTTCGAAAATTATCTCAGCTATTAGTAGAGATAAAGCGATAAAAATTTTACTGGTGTTATACGTAAGTCTCCAGAACTACGTATACATAATTTATTTTTCATCTTATGGCTCTGTTCGAAATTTAATATATTGAATTTTCTATCACTCTGAACAAAAATTTCGAAAATTATCTCAGCTATTAGTAGAGATAAAGCTATAAAAATTTTACTGGTGTCATACGTAGGTCTCCAGAACTACGTATACATAATTTATTTTTCATTTTATGGCTCTGTTCGAAATTTAATATATTGAAATTTCTATCACTCTGAACAAAAATTTTGAAAATTATCTCAGCTATTAGTAGAGATTAAGCGATAAAAGTTTTACTGGTGTTATACGTGGGTCTCCAGAACTACGTATACATAATTTATTTTTTATTTTATGGCTCTGTTCGAAATTTAATATATTGAATTTTCTATCACTCTAAACAAAAATTTCGAAAATTATCTCAGCTATTAGTAGAGATAAAGCGATAAAAATTTTACTGGTGTTATACGTAGGTCTCCAGAACTATGTATACATAATTAGTTTTTCATTTTATGGCTCTGTTCGAAATTTAATATATTGAATTTTCTATCACTCTGAACAAAAATTTCGAAAATTATCTCAGCTATTAGTAGAGATAAAGCGATAAAAATTTTACTGGTGTTATACGTAGGTCTCCAGAACTACGTATACATAATTTATTTTTCATTTTATGGCTCTGTTCGAAATTTAATATATTGAAATTTCTATCACTCTGAGCAAAAATTTTGAAAATTATCTCAACTATTAGTAGAGATAAAGCGATAAAAATTTCACTGGTGTTATACGTAGGTCTCCAGAACTACGTATACATAATTTATTTTTCATTTTATGGCCCTGTTCGAAATTTAATATATTGAATTTTCTATCACTCTAAACAAAAATTTCGAAAATTATCTCAGCTATTAGTAGAGATAAAGCGATAAAAATTTTACTGGTGTTGTACGTAGGTCTCCAGAACTATGTATACATAATTTATTTTTCATTTTATGGCTCTGTTCGAAATTTAATATATTGAATTTTCTATCACTCTGAACAAAAATTTTGAAAATTATCTCAGCTATTAGTAGAGATAAAGCAATAAAAATTTCACTGGTGTTATACGTAGGTCTCCAGAACTACGTATACATAATTTATTTTTCATTTTATGGCTCTGTTCGAAATTTAATATATTGAATTTTCTATCACTCTAAACAAAAATTTCGAAAATTATCTCAGCTATTAGTAGAGATAAAGCCATAAAAATTTCACTGGTGTTATACGTAGGTCTCCAGAACTACGTATACATAATTTATTTTTCATTTTATGGCTCTGTTCGAAATTTAATATATTGAATTTTCTATCACTCTGAACAAAAATTTCGAAAATTATCTCAGCTATTAGTAGAGATAAAGCGATAAAAATTTTACTGGTGTTATACGTAAGTCTCCAGAACTACGTATACATAATTTATTTTTCATCTTATGGCTCTGTTCGAAATTTAATATATTGAATTTTCTATCACTCTAAACAAAAATTTCGAAAATTATCTCAGCTATTAGTAGAGATAAAGCGATAAAAATTTTACTGGTGTTATACGTAGATCTCCAGAACTACGTATACATAATTAATTTTTCATTTTATGGCTCTGTTCGAAATTTAATATATTGAATTTTCTATCACTCTGAACAAAAATTTCGAAAATTATCTCAGCTATTAGTAGAGATAAAGCTATAAAAATTTTACTGGTGTCATACGTAGGTCTCCAGAACTACGTATACATAATTTATTTTTCATTTTATGGCTCTGTTCGAAATTTAATATATTGAAATTTCTATCACTCTGAACAAAAATTTTGAAAATTATCTCAGCTATTAGTAGAGATTAAGCGATAAAAGTTTTACTGGTGTTATACGTGGGTCTCCAGAACTACGTATACATAATTTATTTTTTATTTTATGGCTCTGTTCGAAATTTAATATATTGAATTTTCTATCACTCTAAACAAAAATTTCGAAAATTATCTCAGCTATTAGTAGAGATAAAGCGATAAAAATTTTACTGGTGTTATACGTAGGTCTGCAGAACTACGTATACATAATTAGTTTTTCATTTTATGGCTCTGTTCGAAATTTAATATATTGAATTTTCTATCAATCTGAACAAAAATTTCGAAAATTATCTCAGCTATTAGTAGAGATAAAGCGATAAAAATTTTACTGGTGTTATACGTAGGTCTCCAGAACTACGTATACATAATTTATTTTTCATTTTATGGCTCTGTTCGAAATTTAATATATTGAAATTTCTATCACTCTGAGCAAAAATTTTGAAAATTATCTCAACTATTAGTAGAGATAAAGCAATAAAAATTTCACTGGTGTTATACGTAGGTCTCCAGAACTACGTATACATAATTTATTTTTCATTTTATGGCCCTGTTCGAAATTTAATATATTGAATTTTCTATCACTCTGAACAAAAATTTTGAAAATTATCTCAGCTATTAGTAGAGATAAAGCAATAAAAATTTCACTGGTGTTATACGTAGGTCTCCAGAACTACGTATACATAATTTATTTTTCATTTTATGGCTCTGTTCGAAATTTAATATATTGAATTTTCTATCACTCTAAACAAAAATTTCGAAAATTATCTCAGCTATTAGTAGAGATAAAGCGATAAAAATTTCACTGGTGTTATACGTAGGTCTCCAGAACTACGTATACATAATTTATTTTTCATTTTATGGCTCTGTTCGAAATTTAATATATTGAATTTTCTATCACTCTGAACAAAAATTTCGAAAATTATCTCAGCTATTAGTAGAGATAAAGCGATAAAAATTTTACTGGTGTTATACGTAAGTCTCCAGAACTACGTATACATAATTTATTTTTCATTTTATGGCTCTGTTCGAAATTTAATATATAGAATTTTCTATCACTCTGAACAAAAATTTTGAAAATTATCTCAGCTATTAGTAGAGATAAAGCAATAAAAATTTTACTGGTGTTATACGTAGGTCTCCAGAACTACGTATACATAATTTATTTTTCATTTTATGGCTCTGTTCGAAATTTAATATATTGAATTTTCTATCACTCTAAACAAAAATTTCGAAAATTATCTCAGCTATTAGTAGAGATAAAGCGATAAAAATTTTACTGGTGTTATACGTAGGTCTCCAGAACTACGTATACATAATTTATTTTTCATTTTATGGCTCTGTTCGAAATTTAATATATTGAATTTTCTATCACTCTGAACAAAAATTTTCAAAATTATCTCAGCTATTAGTAGAGATAAAGCAATAAAAATTTCACTGGTGTTATACGTAGGTCTCCAGAACTACGTACACATAATTTATTTTTCATTTTATGGCTCTGTTCGAAATTTAATATATTGAATTTTCTATCACTCTGAACAAAAATTTTCAAAATTATCTCAGCTATTAGTAGAGATAAAGCAATAAAAATTTTACTGGTGTTATACGTAGGTCTCCAGAACTACGTATGCATAATTTATTTTTCATTTTATGGCTCTGTTCGAAATTTAATATATTGAATTTTCTATCACTCTAAACAAAAATTTCAAAAATTATCTCAGCTATTAGTAGAGATAAAGCGATAAAAATTTTACTGGTGTTATACGTAGGTCTCCAGAACTAAGTATACATAATTTATTTTTCATTTTATGGCTCTGTTCGAAATTTAATATATTGAATTTTCTATCACTCTGAACAAAAATTTTGAAAATTATCTCAGCTATTAGTAGAGATAAAGCATTAAAAATTTTACTGATGTTATACGTAGGTCTCCAGAACTACGTATACATAATTTATTTTTCATTTTATGGCTCTGTTCGAAATTTAATATATTGAATTTTTTATCACTCTGAACAAAAATTTTGAAAATTATCTCAGCTATTAGTAGAGATAAAGCGATAAAAATTTCACTGGTGTTATACGTAGGTCTCCAGAACTACGTATACATAATTTATTTTTCATTTTATGGCTCTGTTCGAAATTTAATATATTGAATTTTCTATCACTCTGAACAAAAATTTCGAAAATTATCTTAGCTATTAGTAGAGATAAAGCGATAAAAATTTTACTGGTGTTATACGTAGGTCTCCAAAATTACGTATACATAATTTATTTTTCATTTTATGGCTCTGTTCGAAATTTAATATATTGAATTTTCTATCACTCTGAACAAAAATTTCGAAAATTATCTCAGCTATTAGTAGAGATAAAGCGATAAAAATTTTACTGGTGTTATACGTAGGTCTCCAGAACTACGTATACATAATTTATTTTTTATTTTATGGCTCTGTTCGAAATTTAATATATTGAAATTTCTATCTGAACAAAAATTTTGAAAATTATCTCAGCTATTAGTAGAGATAAAGCAATAAAAATTTTACTGGTGTTATACGTATGTCTCCAGAACTACGTATACATAATTTATTTTTCATTTTAAGGCTCTGTTCTAAATTTAATATATTGAATTTTCTATCACTCTAAACAAAAATTTCGAAAATTATCTCAGCTATTAGTAGAGATGAAGCGATAAAAATTTCACTGGTGTTATACGTAGGTCTCCAGAACTACGTATACATAATTTATTTTTCATTTTATGGCTCTGTTCGAAATTTAATATATTGAATTTTCTATCACTCTGAACAAAAATTTTCAAAATTATCTCAGCTATTAGTAGAGATAAAGCAATAAAAATTTTACTGGTGTTATACGTAGGTCTCCAGAACTACGTATACATAATTTATTTTTCATTTTATGGCTCTGTTCGAAATTTAATATATTGAATTTTCTATCACTCTAAACAAAAATTTCAAAAATTATCTCAGCTATTAGTAGAGATAAAGCGATAAAAATTTTACTGGTGTTATACGTAGGTCTCCAGAACTAAGTATACATAATTTATTTTTCATTTTATGGCTCTGTTCGAAATTTAATATATTGAATTTTCTATCACTCTGAACAAAAATTTTGAAAATTATCTCAGCTATTAGTAGAAATAAAGCAATAAAAATTTTACTGATGTTATACGTAGGTCTCCAGAACTACGTATACATAATTTATTTTTCATTTTATGGCTCTGTTCGAAATTTAATATATTGAATTTTTTATCACTCTGAACAAAAATTTTGAAAATTATCTCAGCTATTAGTAGAGATAAAGCGATAAAAATTTCACTGGTGTTATACGTAGGTCTCCAGAACTACGTATACATAATTTATTTTTCATTTTATGGCTCTGTTCGAAATTCAATATATTGAATTTTCTATCACTCTGAACAAAAATTTCGAAAATTATCTTAGCTATTAGTAGAGATAAAGCGATAAAAATTTTACTGGTGTTATACGTAGGTCTCCAAAATTACGTATACATAATTTATTTTTCATTTTATGGCTCTGTTCGAAATTTAATATATTGAATTTTCTATCACTCTGAACAAAAATTTCGAAAATTATCTCAGCTATTAGTAGAGATAAAGCGATAAAAATTTTACTGGTGTTATACGTAGGTCTCCAGAACTACGTATACATAATTTATTTTTTATTTTATGGCTCTGTTCGAAATTTAATATATTGAAATTTCTATCTGAACAAAAATTTTGAAAATTATCTCAGCTATTAGTAGAGATAAAGCAATAAAAATTTTACTGGTGTTATACGTATGTCTCCAGAACTACGTATACATAATTTATTTTTCATTTTAAGGCTCTGTTCTAAATTTAATATATTGAATTTTCTATCACTCTAAACAAAAATTTCGAAAATTATCTCAGCTATTAGTAGAGATAAAGCGATAAAAATTTCACTGGTGTTATACGTAGGTCTCCAGAACTACGTATACATAATTTATTTTCATTTTATGGCTCTGTTCGAAATTTAATATATTGAATTTTCTATCACTCTAAACAAAAATTTCGAAAATTATCTCAGCTATTAGTAGAGATAAAGCGATAAAAATTTTACTGGTGTTGTACGTAGGTCTCCAGAACTACGTATACATAATTTATTTTTTATTTTATGGCTCTGTTCGAAATTTAATATATTGAATTTTCTATCACTCTAAACAAAAATTTCGAAAATTATCTCAGCTATTAGTAGAGATAAAGCGATAAAAATTTCACTGGTGTTATACGTAGGTCTCCAGAACTACGTATACATAATTTATTTTTCATTTTATGGCTCTGTTCGAAATTTAATATATTGAATTTTCTATCACTCTAAACAAAAATTTCGAAAATTATCTCAGCTATTAGTAGAGATAAAGCGATAAAAATTTTACTGGTGTTGTACGTAGGTCTCCAGAACTACGTATACATAATTTATTTTTTATTTTATGGCTCTGTTCGAAATTTAATATATTGAATTTTCTATCACTCTGAACAAAAATTTTGAAAATTATCTCAGCTGTTAGTAGAGATAAAGCAATAAAAATTTCACTGGTGTTATACGTAGGTCTCCAGAACTACGTATACATAATTAATTTTTCATTTTATGGCTCTGTTCGAAATTTAATATATTGAATTTTCTATCACTCTGAACAAAAATTTCGAAAATTATCTCAGCTATTAGTAGAGATAAAGCGATAAAAATTTTACTGGTGTTATACGTAGGTCTCCAGAACTACGTATACATAATTTATTTTTCATTTTATGGCTCTGTTCGAAATTTAATATATTGAAATTTCTATCTGAACAAAAATTTTGAAAATTATCTCAGCTATTAGTAGAGATAAAGCAATAAAAATTTTACTGGTGTTATACGTAGGTCTCCAGAACTACGTATACATAATTTATTTTTCATTTTAAGGCTCTGTTCTAAATTTAATATATTGAATTTTCTATCACTCTAAACAAAAATTTCGAAAATTATCTCAGCTATTAGTAGAGATAAAGCGATAAAAATTTCACTGGTGTTATACGTAGGTCTCCAGAACTACGTGTACATAATTTATTTTTCATTTTATGGCTCTGTTCGAAATTTAATATATTGAATTTTCTATCACTCTAAACAAAAATTTCGAAAATTATCTCAGCTATTAGTAGAGATAAAGCGATAAAAATTTTACTGGTGTTGTACGTAGGTCTCCAGAACTACGTATACATAATTTATTTTTCATTTTATGGCTCTGTTCGAAATTTAATATATTGAATTTTCTATCACTCTAAACAAAAATTTCGAAAATTATCTCAGCTATTAGTAGATGTAAAGCGATAAAAATTTCACTGGTGTTATACGTAGGTCCCCAGAACTACGTGTACATAATTTATTTTTTATTTTATGGCTCTGTTCGAAATTTAATATATTGAATTTTCTATCACTCTGAACAAAAATTTTCAAAATTATCTCAGCTATTAGTAGAGATAAAGCAATAAAAATTTTACTGGTGTTATACGTAGGTCTCCAGAACTACGTATACATAATTTATTTTTCATTTTATGGCTCTGTTCGAAATTTAATATATTGAATTTTTTATCACTCTGAACAAAAATTTTGAAAATTATCTCAGCTATTAGTAGAGATAAAGCGATAAAAATTTCACTGGTGTTATACGTAGGTCTCCAGAACTACGTATACATAATTTATTTTTCATTTTATGGCTCTGTTCGAAATTTAATATATTGAATTTTCTATCACTCTGAACAAAAATTTCGAAAATTATCTCAGCTGTTAGTAGAGATAAAGCAATAAAAATTTCACTGGTGTTATACGTAGGTCTCCAGAACTACGTATACATAATTAATTTTTCATTTTATGGCTCTGTTCGAAATTTAATATATTGAATTTTCTATCACTCTGAACAAAAATTTCGAAAATTATCTCAGCTATTAGTAGAGATAAAACGATAAAAATTTTACTGGTGTTATACGTAGGTCTCCAGAACTACGTATACATAATTTATTTTTCATTTTATGGCTCTGTTCGAAATTTAATATATTGAAATTTCTATCTGAACAAAAATTTTGAAAATTATCTCAGCTATTAGTAGAGATAAAGCAATAAAAATTTTACTGGTGTTATACGTAGGTCTCCAGAACTACGTATACATAATTTATTTTTCATTTTAAGGCTCTGTTCTAAATTTAATATATTGAATTTTCTATCACTCTAAACAAAAATTTCGAAAATTATCTCAGCTATTAGTAGAGATAAAGCGATAAAAATTTCACTGGTGTTATACGTAGGTCTCCAGAACTACGTATACATAATTTATTTTTCATTTTATGGCTCTGTTCGAAATTTAATATATTGAATTTTCTATCACTCTAAACAAAATTTCGAAAATTATCTCAGCTATTAGTAGAGATAAAGCGATAAAAATTTTACTGGTGTTGTACGTAGGTCTCCAGAACTACGTATACATAATTTATTTTTCATTTTATGGCTCTGTTCGAAATTTAATATATTGAATTTTCTATCACTCTGAACAAAAATTTCGAAAATTATCTCAGCTATTAGTAGAGATAAAGCGATAAAAATTTTACTGGTGTTATACGTAGGTCTCCAAAATTACGTATACATAATTTATTTTTCATTTTATGGCTCTGTTCGAAATTTAATATATTGAATTTTCTATCACTCTGAACAAAAATTTTCAAAATTATCTCAGCTATTAGTAGAGATAAAGCAATAAAAATTTTACTGGTGTTATACGTAGGTCCCCAGAACTACGTGTACATAATTTATTTTTTATTTTATGGCTCTGTTCGAAATTTAATATATTGAATTTTCTATCACTCTGAACAAAAATTTTCAAAATTATCTCAGCTATTAGTAGAGATAAAGCAATAAAAATTTTACTGGTGTTATACGTAGGTCTCCAGAACTACGTATACATAATTTATTTTTCATTTTATGGCTCTGTTCGAAATTTAATATATTGAATTTTTTATCACTCTGAACAAAAATTTCGAAAATTATCTCAGCTATTAGTAGAGATAAAGCGATAAAAATTTTACTGGTGTTATACGTAGGTCTCCAAAATTACGTATACATAATTTATTTTTCATTTTATGGCTCTGTTCGAAATTTAATATATTGAATTTTCTATCACTCTGAACAAAAATTTTGAAAATTATCTCAGCTATTAGTAGAGATAAAGCAATAAAAATTTTACTGGTGTTATACGTAGGTCTCCAGAAGTACGTATACATAATTTATTTTTCATTTTATGGCTCTGTTCGAAATTTAATATATTGAATTTTCTATCACTCTGAACAAAAATTTCGAAAATTATCTCAGCTATTAGTAGAGATAAAGCGATAAAAATTTTACTGGTGTTATACGTAGGTCTCCAAAATTACGTATACATAATTTATTTTTCATTTTATGGCTCTGTTCGAAATTTAATATATTGAATTTTCTATCACTCTGAACAAAAATTTTGAAAATTATCTCAGCTATTAGTAGAGATAAAGCAATAAAAATTTTACTGGTGTTATACGTAGGTCTCCAGAACTACGTATACATAATTTATTTTTCATTTTATGGCTCTGTTCGAAATTTAATATATTGAATTTTCCATCACTCTGAACAAAAATTTTGAACATTATCGCAGCTATTAGTAGAGATAAAGCAATAAAAATTTCACTGGTGTTATACGTAGGTCTCCAGAACTACGTATACATAATTTATTTTTCATTTTATAGCTCTGTTCGAAATTTAATATATTGAATTTTCTATCACTCTGAACAGAAATTTCGAAAATTATCTCAGCTATTAGTAGAGATAAAGCGATAAAAATTTTACTGGTGTTATACGTAGGTCTCCAGAATTACGTATACATAATTTATTTTTCATTTTATGGCTCTGTTCGAAATTTAATATATTGAAATTTCTATCACTCTGAACAAAAATTTTGAAAATTATCTCAGCTATTAGTAGAGATAAAGCAATAAAAATTTTACTGGTGTTATACGTAGGTCTCCAGAACTACGCATACATAATTTATTTTTTATTTTATGGCTCTGTTCGAAATTTAATATATGGAATTTTCTATCACTCTAAACAAAAATTTCGAAAATTATCTCAACTATTAGTAGAGATAAAGCGATAAAAATTTTACTGGTGTTATACGTAGGTCTTCAGAACTACGTATACATAATTTATTTTTCATTTTATGGCTCTGTTCGAAATTTAATATATTGAATTTTTTATCACTCTGAACAAAAATTTTGAAAAGTATCTCAGCTATTAGTAGAGATAAAGCAATAAAAATTTTACTGGTGTTATACGTAGGTCTCCAGAACTACGTATACATAATTTATTTTTCATTTTATGGCTCTGTTCGAAATTTATTATATTGAATTTTCTATCACTCTAAACAAAAATTTCGAAAATTATCTCAGCTATTAGTAGAGATAAAGCGATAAAAATTTCACTGGTGTTATACGTAGGTCTCCAGAACTACGTATACATAATTTATTTTTCATTTTATAGCTCTGTTCGAAATTTAATATATTGAATTTTCTATCACTCTAAAAAAAATCAAAAAAATACGCAAGTTTAAAGATAGTCGTTATTCCTTGATAAATACCAACTTCAAACTTCATTCTTAAGCTTGCTATTAATTATAGAAGGTTGAAACAAGTACCATTTGATTAAACAGAGATTTTTCTATCAAATACATCCTACTTTTATAACGTTTTAGCAATGTAATTATAAAAAAAATTAAGAAAATACGCAAGTTTAAATATAGTCGTTATTCCTTGATAAATACCAATTTCAAACTTCATTCTTGAGCTTGCTATTAACTGTAGAAGTTTGAAATTAATACTATTCGATTGAGCAAAAAATTTTCTATCAAATACATTTTACTTTTATAACGTTTTAGCAATGTAAATATAAAAAAAATCAAAAAAATACGCAAGTTTAAAGATAGTCGTTATTCCTTGATAAATACCAACTTCAAACTTCATTCTTGAGCTTGCTATTAATTGTAGAAGGTTGAAACCAATACTATTCGATTGAGCAGAAAATTTTCTATCAAACACATTCTACTTTTATAACGTTTTAGCAATGTAAATATAAAAAAATCAAAAAAATAAGCAAGTTTAAAGATAGTCGTTATTTCTTGATAAATACCAATTTCAAACTTCATTCTTGAGCTTGATATTAATTGTAGAAGGTTGAAACAAGTACCATTTGATTAAGCAAAAATTTTTCTATCAAATACGTCCTACTTTTATAACGTTTTAGCAATGTAATTATAAAAAAAATCAAAAAAATACGCAAGTTTAAATATAGTCGTTATTCCTTGATAAATACCAATTTCAAACTTTATTCTTGAGCTTGCTATTAATTGTAGAAGGTTGAAACTAATACTATTCGATTGAGCAGGAAATTTTCTATCAAATACATTTTACTTTTATAACGTTTCAATAATGTAAATATAAAAAAAATCAAAAAAATGCACAAGTTTAAAAATAGTCGTTATTCCTTAATAAATTCCAATTTCAAACTTCATTCTTGAGCTTGCTATTAATCGTAGAAAGTTGAAGCAAGCACCACACGATTACGCAAAAAATTTTCTATCAAATACGTCCTACTTTTATAACGTTTTAGCAATGTAAATATAAAAAAAATCAAAAAAATACGCAAGTTTAAAGATAGTCGTTATTCCTTAATAAATTCCAATTTCAAACTTCATTCTTGAGCTTGCTATTAATCGTAGAAAGTTGAGGCAAGCACCACTCGATTAAGCAAAAAATTTTCTATCAAATACATCCTACTTTTATAACGTTTTAGCAATGTAAATATAAAAAAAATCAAAAAAATACGCAAGTTTAAAGATAGTCGTTATGCCTTGATAAATACCAAATTCAAACTTTATTCTTGAGCTTGCTATTAATTGTAGAAGGTTGAAGCCAGTACCATTTGATTGAACAGAAAATTTTCTATCAAATACATTTAACTTTTATAACGTTTCAATAATGTAAATATAAAAAAAATTAAAAAAATACCCAAGTTTAAAGATAGTCGTTATTCTTTAATAAATACCAATTTCAAACTTCATTCTTGAGCCTGCTATTAATTGTAGAAGCTTGAAGCTAATACTATTCGATTGAGCAGGAAATTTTCTATCAAATACATTCTACTTTTATAACGTTTTAGCAATGTAAATATAAAAAAAATCAAAAAAAATACGCAAGTTTAAAGTAAGTCGTTATTCCTTGATAAATACCAATTTTAAACTTCATTTTTGAGCTTGCTATTTATTGTAAAAAGTTGAAACAAGTACTATTTGATTGAACAGAAAATTTCCTGTCAAATACATCCTACTTTCATAACGTTTCGATAATGTAAATATAAAAAAAATCAAAAAAATACGCAAGTTTAAAGATAGTCGTTATTCCTTGATAAATACCAATTTCAAACTTCATTCTTAAGCTTGCTATTAATTATAGAAGGTTGAAACAAATACCGTTTGATTAAACAGAAATTTTTCTATCAAATACATCCTACTTTTATAACGTTTTAGCAATGTAAATATAAAAAAAATCAAAAAAATACGCTAGTTTAAAGATAGTCGTTATTCCTTGATAAATACCAACCTTAAACTTCATTCTTAAGCTTGCTATTAACTATAGAAGGTTGAAACAAGTACCATTTGATTGAACAGAAATTTTTCTATCAAATACATCCTACCTTTATAACGTTTTAGCAATGTAAATAAAAAAAAAATCAAAAAAATACGCAAGTTTAAGGATAGTCGTTATTCCTTGATAAATACCAATTTCAAACTTCATTTTTGCGCTTGCTATTTATTGCAAAAGGTTGAAACAAAAACCATTTGATTGAACAGAAAATTTTTTATCAAATACATTCTACTTTTATAACGTTTCAATAATGTAAATATAAAAAAAATCAAAAAAATACGCAAGTTTAAAGATAGTCGTTATTCCTTAATAAATTCCAAATTCAAACTTCATTCTTGAGCTTGCTATTAATCGTAGAAAGTTGAAGCAAACACCACTCGATTAAGCAAAAAATTTTCTATCAAATACGTCCTACTTTTATAACGTTTTAGCAATGTAAATATAAAAAAAATCAAAAAAATACGCAAGTTTAAAGATAGTCGTTATTCCTTAATAAATTCCAATTTCAAACTTCATTCTTGAGCTTGCTATTAATCGTAGAAAGTTGAGGCAAGCACCACTCGATTAAGCAAAAAATTTTCTATCAAATACATCCTACTTTTATAACGTTTTAGCAATGTAAATATAAAAAAAATCAAAAAAATACGCAAGTTTAAAGATAGTCGTTATGCCTTGATAAATACCAAATTCAAACTTTATTCTTGAGCTTGCTATTAATTGTAGAAGGTTGAAGCCAGTACCATTTGATTGAACAGAAAATTTTCTATCAAATACATTTAACTTTTATAACGTTTCAATAATGTAAATATAAAAAAAATTAAAAAAATACCCAAGTTTAAAGATAGTCGTTATTCTTTAATAAATACCAATTTCAAACTTCATTCTTGAGCCTGCTATTAATTGTAGAAGCTTGAAGCTAATACTATTCGATTGAGCAGGAAATTTTCTATCAAATACATTCTACTTTTATAACGTTTTAGCAATGTAAATATAAAAAAAATCAAAAAAAATACGCAAGTTTAAAGTAAGTCGTTATTCCTTGATAAATACCAATTTTAAACTTCATTTTTGAGCTTGCTATTTATTGTAAAAAGTTGAAACAAGTACTATTTGATTGAACAGAAAATTTCCTGTCAAATACATCCTACTTTCATAACGTTTCGATAATGTAAATATAAAAAAAATCAAAAAAATACGCAAGTTTAAAGATAGTCGTTATTCCTTGATAAATACCAATTTCAAACTTCATTCTTAAGCTTGCTATTAATTATAGAAGGTTGAAACAAATACCGTTTGATTAAACAGAAATTTTTCTATCAAATACATCCTACTTTTATAACGTTTTAGCAATGTAAATATAAAAAAAATCAAAAAAATACGCTAGTTTAAAGATAGTCGTTATTCCTTGATAAATACCAACCTTAAACTTCATTCTTAAGCTTGCTATTAACTATAGAAGGTTGAAACAAGTACCATTTGATTGAACAGAAATTTTTCTATCAAATACATCCTACCTTTATAACGTTTTAGCAATGTAAATAAAAAAAAAATCAAAAAAATACGCAAGTTTAAGGATAGTCGTTATTCCTTGATAAATACCAATTTCAAACTTCATTTTTGCGCTTGCTATTTATTGCAAAAGGTTGAAACAAAAACCATTTGATTGAACAGAAAATTTTTTATCAAATACATTCTACTTTTATAACGTTTCAATAATGTAAATATAAAAAAAATCAAAAAAATACGCAAGTTTAAAGATAGTCGTTATTCCTTAATAAATTCCAAATTCAAACTTCATTCTTGAGCTTGCTATTAATCGTAGAAAGTTGAAGCAAACACCACTCGATTAAGCAAAAAATTTTCTATCAAATACGTCCTACTTTTATAACGTTTTAGCAATGTAAATATAAAAAAAATCAAAAAAATACGCAAGTTTAAAGATAGTCGTTATTCCTTAATAAATTCCAATTTCAAACTTCATTCTTGAGCTTGCTATTAATCGTAGAAAGTTGAGGCAAGCACCACTCGATTAAGCAAAAAATTTTCTATCAAATACATCCTACTTTTATAACGTTTTAGCAATGTAAATATAAAAAAAATCAAAAAAATACGCAAGTTTAAAGATAGTCGTTATGCCTTGATAAATACCAAATTCAAACTTTATTCTTGAGCTTGCTATTAATTGTAGAAGGTTGAAGCCAGTACCATTTGATTGAACAGAAAATTTTCTATCAAATACATTTAACTTTTATAACGTTTCAATAATGTAAATATAAAAAAAATTAAAAAAATACCCAAGTTTAAAGATAGTCGTTATTCTTTAATAAATACCAATTTCAAACTTCATTCTTGAGCCTGCTATTAATTGTAGAAGCTTGAAGCTAATACTATTCGATTGAGCAGGAAATTTTCTATCAAATACATTCTACTTTTATAACGTTTTAGCAATGTAAATATAAAAAAAATCAAAAAAATACGCAAGTTTAAAGATAGTCGTTATGCCTTGATAAATACCAAATTCAAACTTTATTCTTGAGCTTGCTATTAATTGTAGAAGGTTGAAGCCAGTACCATTTGATTGAACAGAAAATTTTCTATCAAATACATTTAACTTTTATAACGTTTCAATAATGTAAATATAAAAAAAATTAAAAAAATACCCAAGTTTAAAGATAGTCGTTATTCTTTAATAAATACCAATTTCAAACTTCATTCTTGAGCCTGCTATTAATTGTAGAAGCTTGAAGCTAATACTATTCGATTGAGCAGGAAATTTTCTATCAAATACATTCTACTTTTATAACGTTTTAGCAATGTAAATATAAAAAAAATCAAAAAAAATACGCAAGTTTAAAGTAAGTCGTTATTCCTTGATAAATACCAATTTTAAACTTCATTTTTGAGCTTGCTATTTATTGTAAAAAGTTGAAACAAGTACTATTTGATTGAACAGAAAATTTCCTGTCAAATACATCCTACTTTCATAACGTTTCGATAATGTAAATATAAAAAAAATCAAAAAAATACGCAAGTTTAAAGATAGTCGTTATTCCTTGATAAATACCAATTTCAAACTTCATTCTTAAGCTTGCTATTAATTATAGAAGGTTGAAACAAATACCGTTTGATTAAACAGAAATTTTTCTATCAAATACATCCTACTTTTATAACGTTTTAGCAATGTAAATATAAAAAAAATCAAAAAAATACGCTAGTTTAAAGATAGTCGTTATTCCTTGATAAATACCAACCTTAAACTTCATTCTTAAGCTTGCTATTAACTATAGAAGGTTGAAACAAGTACCATTTGATTGAACAGAAATTTTTCTATCAAATACATCCTACCTTTATAACGTTTTAGCAATGTAAATAAAAAAAAAATCAAAAAAATACGCAAGTTTAAGGATAGTCGTTATTCCTTGATAAATACCAATTTCAAACTTCATTTTTGCGCTTGCTATTTATTGCAAAAGGTTGAAACAAAAACCATTTGATTGAACAGAAAATTTTTTATCAAATACATTCTACTTTTATAACGTTTCAATAATGTAAATATAAAAAAAATCAAAAAAATACGCAAGTTTAAAGATAGTCGTTATTCCTTAATAAATTCCAAATTCAAACTTCATTCTTGAGCTTGCTATTAATCGTAGAAAGTTGAAGCAAACACCACTCGATTAAGCAAAAAATTTTCTATCAAATACGTCCTACTTTTATAACGTTTTAGCAATGTAAATATAAAAAAAATCAAAAAAATACGCAAGTTTAAAGATAGTCGTTATTCCTTAATAAATTCCAATTTCAAACTTCATTCTTGAGCTTGCTATTAATCGTAGAAAGTTGAGGCAAGCACCACTCGATTAAGCAAAAAATTTTCTATCAAATACATCCTACTTTTATAACGTTTTAGCAATGTAAATATAAAAAAAATCAAAAAAATACGCAAGTTTAAAGATAGTCGTTATGCCTTGATAAATACCAAATTCAAACTTTATTCTTGAGCTTGCTATTAATTGTAGAAGGTTGAAGCCAGTACCATTTGATTGAACAGAAAATTTTCTATCAAATACATTTAACTTTTATAACGTTTCAATAATGTAAATATAAAAAAAATTAAAAAAATACCCAAGTTTAAAGATAGTCGTTATTCTTTAATAAATACCAATTTCAAACTTCATTCTTGAGCCTGCTATTAATTGTAGAAGCTTGAAGCTAATACTATTCGATTGAGCAGGAAATTTTCTATCAAATACATTCTACTTTTATAACGTTTTAGCAATGTAAATATAAAAAAAATCAAAAAAAATACGCAAGTTTAAAGTAAGTCGTTATTCCTTGATAAATACCAATTTTAAACTTCATTTTTGAGCTTGCTATTTATTGTAAAAAGTTGAAACAAGTACTATTTGATTGAACAGAAAATTTCCTGTCAAATACATCCTACTTTCATAACGTTTCGATAATGTAAATATAAAAAAAATCAAAAAAATACGCAAGTTTAAAGATAGTCGTTATTCCTTGATAAATACCAATTTCAAACTTCATTCTTAAGCTTGCTATTAATTATAGAAGGTTGAAACAAATACCGTTTGATTAAACAGAAATTTTTCTATCAAATACATCCTACTTTTATAACGTTTTAGCAATGTAAATATAAAAAAAATCAAAAAAATACGCTAGTTTAAAGATAGTCGTTATTCCTTGATAAATACCAACCTTAAACTTCATTCTTAAGCTTGCTATTAACTATAGAAGGTTGAAACAAGTACCATTTGATTGAACAGAAATTTTTCTATCAAATACATCCTACCTTTATAACGTTTTAGCAATGTAAATAAAAAAAAAATCAAAAAAATACGCAAGTTTAAGGATAGTCGTTATTCCTTGATAAATACCAATTTCAAACTTCATTTTTGCGCTTGCTATTTATTGCAAAAGGTTGAAACAAAAACCATTTGATTGAACAGAAAATTTTTTATCAAATACATTCTACTTTTATAACGTTTCAATAATGTAAATATAAAAAAAATCAAAAAAATACGCAAGTTTAAAGATAGTCGTTATTCCTTAATAAATTCCAAATTCAAACTTCATTCTTGAGCTTGCTATTAATCGTAGAAAGTTGAAGCAAACACCACTCGATTAAGCAAAAAATTTTCTATCAAATACATCCTACCTTTATAACGTTTTAGCAATGTAAATATAAAAAAAACCAAAAAAATACGCAAGTTTAAAGATAGTCGTTATTCCTTGATAAATACCAACTTCAAACTTCATTCTTAAGCTTGCTATTAATTATAGAAGGCTGAAACAAGTACCATTTGATTAAACAGAAATTTTTCTATCAAATACGTCCTACTTCTATAACGTTTCAGCAATGCAATTATAAAAAAAATCAAAAAAATTCGCAAGTTTAAATATAGTCGTTATTCCTTGATAAATACCAATTTCAAACTTTATTCATGAGCTTGCTATTAATTGCAGAAGGTTGAAACCAATACTATTCGAATGAGCAGGAAATTTTCTATCAAATACATTCTACTTTTATAACGTTTTAGCAATGTAAATATAAAAAAAATCAAAAAAATACGCAAGTTTAAAGATAGTCGTTATTCCTTGATAAATACCAACTTCAAACTTCATTCTTGAGCTTGCTATTAATTGTAGAAGCTTGAAGCTAATATTATTCGATTGAGCAGGAAATTTTCTATCAAATACATTCTACTTTTATAATGTTTTAGCAATGTAAATATAAAAAAAATCAAAAAAATACGCAAGTTTAAAGTAAGTCGTTATTCCTTGATAAATACCAATTTCAAACTTCATTTTTGAGCTTGCTATTTATTGTAAAAAGTTGAAACAAGTACCATTTGATTGAACAGAAAATTTTCTATCAAATACATCCTACCTTCATAACGTTTCGATAATGTAAATATAAAAAAAATCAAAAAAATACGCAATTTTAAAGATAGTCGTTATTCCTTAATAAATTCCAATTTCAAACTTCATTCTTGAGCTTGCTATTAATCGTAGAAAGTTGAAGCGAGCACCACTCGATTAAGCAAAAAATTTTCTATCAAATACATCCTACCTTTATAACGTTTTAGCAATGTAAATATAAAAAAAATCAAAAAAATACGCAAGTTTAAAGATAGTCGTTATTCCTTGATAAATACCATTTTCAAACTTCATTCTTAAGCTTGCTATTAATTATAGAAGGTTGAAACAAGTACCGTTTGATTGAACAGAAATTTTTCTATCAAATACATCCTACTTTTATAACGTTTTAGCAATGTAAATATAAAAAAAATCAAAAACATACGCAAGTTTAAAGATAGTCGTTATTCCTTGATAAATACCAATTTCAAACTTCATTCTTAAGCTTGCTATTAATTATAGAAGGTTGAAACAAGCACCATTTGATTAAACAAAAATTTTTCTATCAAATACATCCTACTTTTGTAACGTTTTAGCAATGTAAATATAAAAAAAATCAAAAAAATTCGCAAGTTTAAAGATAGTCGTTATTCCTTGATAAATACCAATTTTAAACTTCATTCTTAAGCTTGCTATTAACTATAGAAGGTTGAAGCCAGTACCATTTGATTGAACAGAAATTTTTCTATCAAATACGTCTTACCTTTATAAAGTTTTAGCAATGTAATTATAAAAAAAATCAAAAAAATACGCAAGTTTAAATATAGTCGTTATTCCTTGATAAATACCAATTTCAAACTTCATTCTTGAGCTTGCTATTAATTATAAAAGGTTGAAACCAATACTACTCGATTGAGCAGGAAATTTTCTATCAAATACATTTAACTTTTATAACGTTTCTATAATGTAAATATAAAAAAAATTAAAAAAATACGCAAGTTTAAATATAGTCGTTATTCCTTGATAAATACCAATTTCAAACTTCATTCTTGAGCTTGCTATTAATTGTAGAAGGTTGAAACCAATACTACTCGATTGAGCAGGAAATTTTCTATCAAATACATTTAACTTTTATAACGTTTCAATAATGTAAATATAAAAAAAATTAAAAAAATACGCAAGTTTAAATATAGTCGTTATTCCTTGATAAATACCAATTTCAAACTTCATTCTTGAGCTTGCTATTAATTGTAGAAGGTTGAAACCAATACTATTCGAATGAGCAGGAAATTTTCTATCAATTACATTCTACTTTTATAACGTTTTAGCAACGTAAATAAAAAAAAAATCAAAAAAATACGCAAGTTTAAAGATAGTCGTTATGCCTTGATAAATACCAAATTCAAACTTTATTCTTTAGCTTGCTATTTATTGTAAAAGGTTGAAACAAGTACCATTAGATTGAACAGAAAATTTTCTATCAACTACATCCTACTTTTATAACGTTTCGATAATGTAAATATAAAAAAAATCAAAAAAATACGCAAGTTTAAAGATAGTCGTTATTCCTTAATAAATTCCAATTTCAAACTTCATTCTTGAGCTTGCTGTTAATCGTAGAAGATTGAAGCAAGCACCACTCGGTTAAGCAAAAAATTTTCTATCAAATACATCCTACCTTTATAACGTTTTAGCAATGTAAATATAAAAAAAATCAAAAAAATACGCAAGTTTAAAGATAGTCGTTATTCCTTGATAAATACAAATTTCAAACTTCATTCTTGAGCTTGCTATTAATTGTAGGAGGTTGAAACAAGTACCATTTGATTGAACAGAAATTTTTCTATTAAATACATCCTACTTTTGTAACGTTTTAGCAATGTAATTATAAAAAAAATTAAAAAAATACGCAAGTTTAAAGATAGTCGTTATTCCTCGATAAATACCAATTTCAAACTTTATTCTTGAGCTGGCAATTAATTGTAGAAGGTTGAAACTAATACTATTCGATTGAGCGGGAAATTTTCTATCAAACACGTTTTACTTTTATAACGTTTCAATAATGTAAATATAAAAAAAAATCAAAAAAATGCGCAAGTTTAAAGATTGTCGTTATTCCTTAATAAATTCTAATTTCAAACTTCATTCTTGAGCTTGCTATTAATCGTAGAAAGTTGAAGCAAGCACCACTCGATTAAGCAAAAAATTTTCTATCAAATACATCCTACTTCTATAACGTTTTAGCAATGTAAATATAAAAAAAATCAAAAAAATACGCAAGTTTAAAGATAGTCGTTATTCCTTGATAAATACCAATTTCAAACTTCATTCTTAAGCTTGCTGTTAATTGTAGAAGGTTGAAACCAATACTATCCGATTGAGCAGAAAACTTTCTATCAAATGCATTCTACTTTTATAACGTTTTAGCAATGTAAATATAAAAAAAATCAAAAAAATACGCAAGTTTAAAGATTGTCGTTATTCCTTGATAAATACCAATGTCAAACTTCATTCTTGAGCTTGCTATTAATTATAGAAGGTTGAAACAAATACCATTTGATTGAACAGAAATTTTTCTATTAAATACGTCTTACTTTTATAACGTTTTAGCAATGCAATTATGAAAAAAATCAAAAAAATACGCAAGTTTAAATATAGTCGTTATTCCTTGATAAATACCAATTTCAAACTTCATTTTTGAGCTTGCTATTAATTGTTGAAGGTTGAAACCAATACTATTCGAATGAGCAGGAAATTTTTTATCAAATACATTCTACTTTTATAACGTTTTAGCAATGTAAATATAAAAAAAATCAAAAAAATACGCAAGTTTAAAGATAGTCGTTATTCCTTGATAAATACCAATTTCAAACTTCATTCTTGAGCTAGCTATTAATTGTAAAAGGTTAAAACAAATACTATTCGATTAATTTGGAAATTTTCTATCAAATACATCCTACTTTTATAACGTTTCAATAATGTAAATTTAAAAAAAAAATAAAAAAATAAGCAAGTTTAAAGATAGTCGTTATTCCTTGATAAATACCAATGTCAAACTTCATTCTTAAGCTTGCTATTAATTGTAGAAGGTTAAAGCAAGTACCATTTAATTGAACAGAAATTTTTCTATCAAATACGTCTTACTTTTATAAAGTTTTAGCAATGTAATTATAAAAAAAATCAAAAAAATACGCAAGTTTAAATATAGTCGTTATTCCTTGATAAATACCAATTTCAAACTTTATTCTTGAGCTTGCTATTAATTGTAAAAGGTTGAAACCAATACTATTCGATTGAGCAGGAAATTTTCTATCAAATACATTTTACTTTTATAAGGTTTTAGCAATGTAAATATAAAAAAAATCAAAAAAATACGCAAGTTTAAAGTAAGTCGTTATTCCTTGATAAATACCAATTTCAAACTTTATTTTTGAGCTTGCTATTTACTGTAAAAGGTTGAAACAAATACCGTTTGATTGAACAGAAAATTTTCTATCAAATACATCCTACTTTTAAAACGTTTCGATAATGTAAATATAAAAAAAAATCAAAAAAACACGTAAGTTTAAAGATAGTCGTTATTCCTTAATAAATTCCAATTTCAAACTTCATTCTTGAGCTTGCTATTAATTGTAGAAAGTTGAAGCGAGCACCACTCGATTAAGCAAAAAATTTTCTATCAAATACATCCTACCTTTATAACGTTTTAGCAATGTAAATATAAAAAAATCAAAAAAATACGCAAGTTTAAAAATAGTCGTTATTCCTTGATAAATACCAATTTCAAACTTCATTCTTAAGCTTGCTATTAATTATAGAAGGTTGAAACAAGTACCATTTTATTGAACAGAAATTTTTCTATTAAATACGTCCTACCCTTATAACGTTTTAGCAATGCAATTATAAAAAAATTAAAAAAATACGCAAGTTTAAATATAGTCGTTATGCCTTGATAAATACCAAATTCAAACTTTATTCTTTAGCTTGCTATTTATTGTAAAAGGTTGAAACAAGTACCATTTGATTGAACAGAAAATTTTCTATCAAATACATCCTACTTTTATAACGTTTCGATAATGCAAATATAAAAAAAATCAAAAAAATGCGCAAGTTTAAAGATAGTCGTTATTCCTTAATAAATTCCAATTTCAAACTTCATTCTTGAGCTTGCTATTAATTGTAGGAAGTCGAAGCAAGCACCACTCGATTAAGCAAAAAATTTTTTATCAAATACATCCTACCTTTATAACGTTTTAGCAATGTAAATATAAAAAAAATTAAAAAAATACGCAAGTTTAAAGATAGTCGTTATTCCTTGATAAATACCAATTTTAAACTTCATTCTTTAGCTTGCTTTTAATTATAGAAGGTTGAAACAAGTACCATTTAATTGAACGAAAATTTTTCTATCAAATACATCTTACTTTTATAACGTTTTAGCAATGTAAATATAAAAAAAATCAAAAAAATACGCAAGTTTAAAGATAGTCGTTATTCCTTGATAAATACTAATTTTAAACTTTATTCTTGAGCTTGCTATTAATTATAGAAAGTTGAAACCAATACTATTCAATTGAGCAGGAAATTTTCTATCAAACACATTCTACTTTTATAACGTTTTAGCAATGTAAATAAAAAAAAAATCAAAAAAATACGCAAGTTTAAAAATAGTCGTTATTCCTTGATAAATACCAATTTCAAACTTCATTCTTGAACTTGCTATTTATTGTAGAAGGTTGAAACAAGTACCATTTGATTGAACAAAAATTTTTCTATCAAATACGTCCTACTTTTAAAACGTTTTAGCAATGTAATTATAAAAAAAATCAAAAAAATACGCAAGTTTAAATATAGTCGTTATTCCTTGATAAATACCAATTTCAAACTTTATTTTTGAGCTTGCTATTAATTGTAGAAGGTTGAAGCTAATACTATTTCATTGAGCAGGAAATTTTCTATCAAATACATTTAACTTTTATAACGTTTCAATAATGTAAATATAAAAAAAATTAAAAAAATACGCAAGTTTAAAGATAGTCGTTATTCCTTAATAAATACCAATTTCAAACTTCATTCTTGAGCTTGCTATTAATCGTAGAAGGTTGAAGCAAGCACCATTTGATTGAACAAAAAATTTTCTATCAAATGCATCCTACTTTTATAAGTTTTAGCAATGTAAATATAAAAAAATCAAAAAAATACGCAAGTTTAAATATAGTCGTTATTCCTTGATAAATACCAATTTCAAACTTCATTCTTGAACTTGCTATTAATTGTAGAAGCTTGAAACTAATACTATTCGATTGAGCAGGAAATTTTCTATCAAATACATTCTACTTTTATAACGTTTTAGCAATGTAAATATAAAAAAAATCAAAAAAATACGCAAGTTTAAAGCAAGTCGTTATTCCTTGATAAATACCAATTTCAAACTTTATTCTTGAGCTTGCTATTAATTGTAAAAGGTTGAAACCAATACTATTCGATTGAGCAGGGAATTTTCTATCAAATACATTTTACTTTTATAAGGTTTTAGCAATGTAAATATAAAAAAAATCAAAAAAATACGCAAGTTTAAAGTAAGTCGTTATTCCTTGATAAATACCAAATTCAAACTTTATTTTTGAGATTGCTATTTACTGTAAAAGGTTGAAACAAATACCGTTTGATTGAACAGAAAATTTTCTATCAAATACATCCTACTTTTAAAACGTTTCGATAATGTAAATATAAAAAAAATCAAAAAAACACGCAAGTTTAAAGATAGTCGTTATTCCTTAATAAATTCCAATTTCAAACTTCATTCTTGAGCTCGCTATTAATTGTAGAAAGTTGAAGCGAGCACCACTCGATTAAGCAAAAAATTTTCTATCAAATACATCCTACCTTTATAACGTTTTAGCAATGTAAATATAAAAAAAATCAAAAAAATACGCAAGTTTAAAAATAGTCGTTATTCCTTGATAAATACCAATTTCAAACTTCATTCTTAAGCTTGCTATTAATTACAGAAGGTTGAAACAAGTACCATTTGATTGAACAGAAATTTTTCTATCAAACACATCCTACTTTTATAACGTTTTAGCAATGTAAATAAAAAAAAATCAAAAAAATACGCAAGTTTAAAGATAGTCGTTATTCCTTGATAAATACCAATTTCAAACTTCATTTTTGAGCTTGCTACTTATTGTAAAAGGTTAAAACAAAAACCGTTTGATTGAACAGAAAATTTTCTATCAAACAGATTCTACCTTTATAACGTTTTAGCAATGTAAATATAAAAAAAATCAAAAAAATACGCAAGTTTAAAGATAGTCGTTATTCCTTGATAAATACCAATTTTAAACTTCATTCTTTAGCTTGCTATTAATTAGAGAAGGTTGAAACAAGTACCATTTAATTGAACGAAAATTTTTCTATCAAATACATCCTACTTTTATAACGTTTTAGCAATGTAAATATAAAAAAAATCAAAAAAATACGCAAGTTTAAAGATAGTCGTTATTCCTTGATAAATACCAATTTCAAACTTCATTCTTGAACTTGCTATTAATTGTAAAAGGTTGAAACAAGTACCATTTGATTGAACGGAAATTTTTCTATCAAATACGTCTTACTTTTATAAAGTTTTAGCAATGTAATTATAAAAAAAATCAAAAAAATACGCAAGTTTAAATATAGTCGTTATTCCTTGATAAATACTAATTTTAAACTTTATTCTTGAGCTTGCTCTTAATTATAGAAAGTTGAAACCAATACTATTCAATTGAGCAGGAAATTTTCTATCAAATACATTCTACTTTTATAACGTTTTAGCAATGTAAATAAAAAAAAAATCAAAAAAATACGCAAGTTTAAAGATAGTCGTTATTCCTTGATAAATACCAATTTCAAACTTCATTCTTGAGCTTGCTATTTATTGTAGAAGGTTGAAACAAGTACCATTTGATTGAACAAAAATTTTTCTATCAAATACGTCCTACTTTTAAAACGTTTTAGCAATGTAATTATAAAAAAAATCAAAAAAATACGCAAGTTTAAATATAGTCGTTATTCCGTGATAAATACCAATTTCAAACTTTATTTTTGAGCTTGCTATTAATTGTAGAAGGTTGAAACTAATACTATTTGATTGAGCAGGAAATTTTCTATCAAATACATTTAACTTTTATAACGTTTCAATAATGTAAATATAAAAAAAATTAAAAAAATACGCAAGTTTAAAGATAGTCGTTATTCCTTAATAAATACCAATTTCAAACTTCATTCTTGAGCTTGCTATTAATCGTAGAAGGTTGAAGCAAGTACCATTTGATTGAACAAAAAATTTTCTATCAAATACATCCTACTTTTATAACGTTTTAGCAATGTAAATATAAAAAAATCAAAAAAATACGCAAGTTTAAATATAGTCGTTATTCCTTGATAAATACCAACTTCAAACTTCATTCTTGAACTTGCTATTAATTGTAGAAGCTTGAAACTAATACTATTCGATTGAGCAGGAAATTTTCTATCAAATACATTCTACTTTTATAACGTTTTAGCAATGTAAATATAAAAAAAATCAAAAAAATACGCAAGTTTAAAGCAAGTCGTTATTCCTTGATAAATACCAATTTCAAACTTTATTCTTGAGCTTGCTATTAATTGTAAAAGGTTGAAACCAATACTATTCGATTGAGCAGGAAATTTTCTATCAAATACATCCTACTTTTAAAACGTTTCGATAATGTAAATATAAAAAAAATCAAAAAAACACGCAAGTTTAAAGATAGTCGTTATTCCTTAATAAATTCCAATTTCAAACTTCATCCTTGAGCTCGCTATTAATTGTAGAAAGTTGAAGCGAGCACCACTCGATTAAGCAAAAAATTTTCTATCAAATACATCCTACCTTTATAACGTTTTAGCAATGTAAATATAAAAAAAATCAAAAAAATACGCAAGTTTAAAAATAGTCGTTATTCCTTGATAAATACCAATTTCAAACTTCATTCTTAAGCTTGCTATTAATTACAGAAGGTTGAAACAAGTACCATTTGATTGAACAGAAATTTTTCTATCAAATACATTCTACTTTTATAACGTTTTAGCAATGTAAATAAAAAAAAATCAAAAAAATACGCAAGTTTAAAGATAGTCGTTATTCCTTGATAAATACCAATTTCAAACTTCATTTTTGAGCTTGCTACTTATTGTAAAAGGTTAAAACAAAAACCGTTTGATTGAACAGAAAATTTTCTATCAAATAGATTCTACCTTTATAACGTTTTAGCAATGTAAATATAAAAAAAATCAAAAAAACACGCAAGTTTAAAGATAGTCGTTATTCCTTAATAAATTCCAATTTCAAACTTCATTCTTGAGCTTGCTATTAATTGTAGAAAGTTGAAGCGAGCACCACTCGATTAAGCAAAAAATTTTCTATCAAATACATCCTACCTTTATAACGATTTAGCAATGTAAATATAAAAAAAATCAAAAAAACACGCAAGTTTAAAGATAGTCGTTATTCCTTGATAAATACCAATTTCAAACTTCATTCTTAAGCTTGCTATTAATTATAGAAGGTTGAAACAAGTACTATTTGATTGAACAGAAATTTTTCTATTAAATACGTCCTACCCTTATAACGTTTTAGCAATGCAATTATAAAAAAAATCAAAAAAATACGCAAGTTTAAATATAGTCGTTATTCCTTGATAAATACCAATTTCAAACTTCATTCTTGAGGTTGCTATTAATTGTAGAAGGTTGAAACCAATAATATTCGAATGAGCAGTTAATTTTCTATCAAATACATTCTACTTTTATAACGTTTTAGCAATGTAAATATAAAAAAAATCAAAAAAATACGCAAGTTTAAAGATAGTCGTTATGCCTTGATAAATACCAAATTCAAACTTTATTCTTTAGCTTGCTATTTATTGTAAAAGGTTGAAACAAGTACCATTTGATTAAACAGAAAATTTTCTATTAAATACATCCTACTTTTATAACGTTTCGATAATGCAAATATAAAAAAAATCAAAAAAATGCGCAAGTTTAAAGATAGTCGTTATTCCTTAATAAATTCCAATTTCAAACTTCATTCTTGAGCTTGCTATTAATCGTAGGAAGTCGAGGCAAGCACCACTCGATTAAGCAAAAAATTTTCTATCAAATACATCCTACCTTTATAACGTTTTAGCAATGTAAATATAAAAAAAATTAAAAAAATACGCAAGTTTAAAGATAGTCGTTATTCCTTGATAAATACCAATTTTAAACTTCATTCTTTAGCTTGCTATTAATTATAGAAGGTTGAAACAAGTACCATTTAATTGAACGAAAATTTTTCTATCAAATACATCCTACTTTTATAACGTTTTAGCAATGTAAATATAAAAAAAATCAAAAAAATACGCAAGTTTAAAGATAGTCGTTATTCCTTGATAAATACCAAATTCAAACTTCATTCTTGAACTTGCTATTAATTGTAGAAGGTTGAAACAAGTACCATTTGATTGAACAGAAATTTTTCTATCAAATACGTCTTACTTTTATAAAGTTTTAGCAATGTAATTATAAAAAAAATCAAAAAAATACGCAAGTTTAAATATAGTCGTTATTCCTTGATAAATACTAATTTTAAACTTTATTCTTGAGCTTGCTATTAATTATAGAAAGTTGAAACCAATACTATTCAATTGAGCAGGAAATTTTCTATCAAATACATTCTATTTTTATAACGTTTTAGCAATGTAAATAAAAAAAAAAATCAAAAAAATACGCAAGTTTAAAGATAGTCGTTATTCCTTGATAAATACCAATTTCAAACTTCATTCTTAAGCTTGCTATTAACTATAGAAAGTTGAAACAAGTACCATTTGATTGAACAAAAATTTTTCTATCAAATACATCCTACTTTTATAACGTTTTAGCAATGTAAATAAAAAAAAAATCAAAAAAATACGCAAGTTTGAAGATAGTCGTTATTCCTTGATAAATACCAATTTCAAACTTCATTCTTAAGCTTGCTATTAATTATAGAAGGTTGAAACAAGTACCATTTGATTGAACAAAAATTTTTCTATCAAATACGTCCTACTTTTATAACGTTTTAGCAATGCAATTATAAAAAAAATTAAAAAAATACGCAAGTTTATAGTAAGTCGTTATTCCTTGATAAATACCAATTTCAAACTTCATTTTTGAGCTTGCTATTTATTGTAAAAAGTTGAAGCAAGTACCATTTGATTGAACAGAAAATTTCCTATCAAATACATCCTACTTTCGTAACGTTTCGATAATGTAAATATAAAAAAAATCAAAAAAATACGCAATTTTAAAGATAGTCGTTATTCCTTAATAAATACCAACTTCAAACTTCATTCTTGAGCTTGCTATTAATTGTAGAAGGTTGAAACAAGTACCATTTGATTAAACAGAAATTTTTCTATTAAATCCATCCTACCTTTATAACGTTTCAATAATGTAAATATAAAAAAAATCAAAAAAATACGCAAGTTTAAAGATAGTCGTTATTCCTTAATAAATTCCAACTTCAAACTTCATTCTTGAGCTTGCTATTAATTGTAGAAGGTTGAAACAAGTACCATTTGATTAAACAGAAATTTTTCTATTAAATCCATCCTACCTTTATAACGTTTCAATAATGTAAATATAAAAAAAATCAAAAAAACACGCAAGTTTAAAGATAGTCGTTATTCCTTAATAAATTCCAATTTCAAACTTCATTCTTGAGCTTGCTATTAATTGTAGAAAGTTGAAGCGAGCACCACTCGATTAAGCAAAAAATTTTCTATCAAATACATCCTACCTTTATAACGATTTAGCAATGTAAATATAAAAAAAATCAAAAAAACACGCAAGTTTAAAGATAGTCGTTATTCCTTGATAAATACCAATTTCAAACTTCATTCTTAAGCTTGCTATTAATTATAGAAGGTTGAAACAAGTACTATTTGATTGAACAGAAATTTTTCTATTAAATACGTCCTACCCTTATAACGTTTTAGCAATGCAATTATAAAAAAAATCAAAAAAATACGCAAGTTTAAATATAGTCGTTATTCCTTGATAAATACCAATTTCAAACTTCATTCTTGAGGTTGCTATTAATTGTAGAAGGTTGAAACCAATAATATTCGAATGAGCAGTTAATTTTCTATCAAATACATTCTACTTTTATAACGTTTTAGCAATGTAAATATAAAAAAAATCAAAAAAATACGCAAGTTTAAAGATAGTCGTTATGCCTTGATAAATACCAAATTCAAACTTTATTCTTTAGCTTGCTATTTATTGTAAAAGGTTGAAACAAGTACCATTTGATTAAACAGAAAATTTTCTATTAAATACATCCTACTTTTATAACGTTTCGATAATGCAAATATAAAAAAAATCAAAAAAATGCGCAAGTTTAAAGATAGTCGTTATTCCTTAATAAATTCCAATTTCAAACTTCATTCTTGAGCTTGCTATTAATCGTAGGAAGTCGAGGCAAGCACCACTCGATTAAGCAAAAAATTTTCTATCAAATACATCCTACCTTTATAACGTTTTAGCAATGTAAATATAAAAAAAATTAAAAAAATACGCAAGTTTAAAGATAGTCGTTATTCCTTGATAAATACCAATTTTAAACTTCATTCTTTAGCTTGCTATTAATTATAGAAGGTTGAAACAAGTACCATTTAATTGAACGAAAATTTTTCTATCAAATACATCCTACTTTTATAACGTTTTAGCAATGTAAATATAAAAAAAATCAAAAAAATACGCAAGTTTAAAGATAGTCGTTATTCCTTGATAAATACCAATTTCAAACTTCATTCTTGAACTTGCTATTAATTGTAGAAGGTTGAAACAAGTACCATTTGATTGAACAGAAATTTTTCTATCAAATACGTCTTACTTTTATAAAGTTTTAGCAATGTAATTATAAAAAAAATCAAAAAAATACGCAAGTTTAAATATAGTCGTTATTCCTTGATAAATACTAATTTTAAACTTTATTCTTGAGCTTGCTATTAATTATAGAAAGTTGAAACCAATACTATTCAATTGAGCAGGAAATTTTCTATCAAATACATTCTATTTTTATAACGTTTTAGCAATGCAAATAAAAAAAAAATCAAAAAAATACGCAAGTTTAAAGATAGTCGTTATTCCTTGATAAATACCAATTTCAAACTTCATTCTTAAGCTTGCTATTAACTATAGAAAGTTGAAACAAGTACCATTTGATTGAACAAAAATTTTTCTATCAAATACATCCTACTTTTATAACGTTTTAGCAATGTAAATAAAAAAAAAATCAAAAAAATACGCAAGTTTGAAGATAGTCGTTATTCCTTGATAAATACCAATTTCAAACTTCATTCTTAAGCTTGCTATTAATTATAGAAGGTTGAAACAAGTACCATTTGATTGAACAAAAATTTTTCTATCAAATACGTCCTACTTTTATAACGTTTTAGCAATGCAATTATAAAAAAAATTAAAAAAATACGCAAGTTTATAGTAAGTCGTTATTCCTTGATAAATACCAATTTCAAACTTCATTTTTGAGCTTGCTATTTATTGTAAAAAGTTGAAGCAAGTACCATTTGATTGAACAGAAAATTTCCTATCAAATACATCCTACTTTCGTAACGTTTCGATAATGTAAATATAAAAAAAATCAAAAAAATACGCAATTTTAAAGATAGTCGTTATTCCTTAATAAATACCAACTTCAAACTTCATTCTTGAGCTTGCTATTAATTGTAGAAGGTTGAAACAAGTACCATTTGATTAAACAGAAATTTTTCTATTAAATCCATCCTACCTTTATAACGTTTCAATAATGTAAATATAAAAAAAATCAAAAAAATACGCAAGTTTAAAGATAGTCGTTATTCCTTAATAAATTCCAATTTCAAACTTCATTCTTGAGCTTGCTGTTAATCGTAGAAAGTTGAAGCAAGCACCACTCGATTAAGCAAAAAATTTCCTATCAAATACATCCTACCTTTTTAACGTTTTAGCAATGTAAATATAAAAAAAATCAAAAAAATACGCAAGTTTAAAGATAGTCGTTATTCCTTGATAAATACCAATTTCAAACTTCATTCTTAAGCTTGCTATTAATTATAGAAGGTTGAAACAGGTACCGTTTGATTAAACAAAAATTTTTCTATCAAATACATCTTACTTTTGTAACGTTTTAGCAATGTAAATATAAAAAAAATCAAAAAAATGCGCAAGTTTAAAGATAGTCGTTATTCCTTAATAAATACCAACTTCAAACTTCATTCTTGAGCTTGCTGTTAATTGTAGAAGGTTGAAACAAGTACCATTTGATTAAACAGTAATTTTTCTATCAAATCCATCCTATTTTTATAACGTTTCAATAATGTAAATATAAAAAAAATCAAAAAAATGCGCAAGTTTAAAGATAGTCGTTATTCCTTAATAAATTCCAATTTCAAACTTCATTCTTGAGCTTGCTATTAATCGTAGGAAGTCGAAGCAAGCACCACTCGATTAAGCAAAAAATTTTCTATCAAATACATCCTACCTTTATAACGTTTTAGCAATGTAAATATAAAAAAAATTAAAAAAATACGCAAGTTTAAAGACAGTCGTTATTCCTTGATAAATACCAATTTTAAACTTCATTCTTTAGCTTGCTATTAATTGTAGAAGCTTGAAACTAATACTATTCGATTGAGCAGGAAATTTTCTATCAAATACATTCTACTTTTATAACGTTTTAGCAATGTAAATATAAAAAAAATCAAAAAAATACGCAAGTTTAAAGCAAGTCGTTATTCCTTGATAAATACCAATTTCAAACTTTATTCTTGAGCTTGCTATTAATTGTAAAAGGTTGAAACCAATACTATTCGATTGAGCAGGAAATTTTCTATCAAATACATTTTACCTTTATAAGGTTTTAGCAATGTAAATATAAAAAAAATCAAAAAAATACGCAAGTTTAAAGTAAGTCGTTATTCCTTGATAAATACCAATTTCAAACTTTATTTTTGAGCTTGCTATTTACTGTAAAAGGTTGAAACAAATACCGTTTGATTGAACAGAAAATTTTCTATCAAATACATCCTACTTTTAAAACGTTTCGATAATGTAAATATAAAAAAAATCAAAAAAACACGCAAGTTTAAAGATAGTCGTTATTCCTTAATAAATTCCAATTTCAAACTTCATTCTTGAGCTCGCTATTAATTGTAGAAAGTTGAAGCGAGCACCACTCGATTAAGCAAAAAATTTTCTATCAAATACATCCTACCTTTATAACGTTTTAGCAATGTAAATATAAAAAAAATCAAAAAAATACGCAAGTTTAAAAATAGTCGTTATTCCTTGATAAATACCAATTTCAAACTTCATTCTTAAGCTTGCTATTAATTACAGAAGGTTGAAACAAGTACCATTTGATTGAACAGAAATTTTTCTATCAAACACATCCTACTTTTATAACGTTTTAGCAATGTAAATAAAAAAAAATCAAAAAAATACGCAAGTTTAAAGATAGTCGTTATTCCTTGATAAATACCAATTTCAAACTTCATTTTTGAGCTTGCTACTTATTGTAAAAGGTTAAAACAAAAACCGTTTGATTGAACAGAAAATTTTCTATCAAATAGATTCTACCTTTATAACGTTTTAGCAATGTAAATATAAAAAAAATCAAAAAAATACGCAAGTTTAAAGATAGTCGTTATTCCTTGATAAATACCAATTTTAAACTTCATTCTTTAGCTTGCTATTAATTAGAGAAGGTTGAAACAAGTACCATTTAATTGAACGAAAATTTTTCTATCAAATACATCCTACTTTTATAACGTTTTAGCAATGTAAATATAAAAAAAATCAAAAAAATACGCAAGTTTAAAGATAGTCGTTATTCCTTGATAAATACCAATTTCAAACTTCATTCTTGAACTTGCTATTAATTGTAAAAGGTTGAAACAAGTACCATTTGATTGAACAGAAATTTTTCTATCAAATACGTCCTACTTTTAAAACGTTTTAGCAATGTAATTTTAAAAAAAATCAAAAAAATACGCAAGTTTAAATATAGTCGTTATTCCTTGATAAATACCAATTTCAAACTTTATTTTTGAGCTTGCTATTAATTGTAGAAGGTTGAAACTAATACTATTTGATTGAGCAGGAAATTTTCTATCAAATACATTTAACTTTTATAACGTTTCAATAATGTAAATATAAAAAAAATTAAAAAAATACGCAAGTTTAAAGATAGTCGTTATTCCTTAATAAATACCAATTTCAAACTTCATTCTTGAGCTTGCTATTAATCGTAGAAGGTTGAAGCAAGTACCATTTGATTGAACAAAAAATTTTCTATCAAATACATCCTACTTTTATAACGTTTTAGCAATGTAAATATAAAAAAATCAAAAAAATACGCAAGTTTAAATATAGTCGTTATTCCTTGATAAATACCAATTTCAAACTTCATTCTTGAACTTGCTATTAATTGTAGAAGCTTGAAACTAATACTATTCGATTGAGCAGGAAATTTTCTATCAAATACATTCTACTTTTATAACGTTTTAGCAATGTAAATATAAAAAAAATCAAAAAAATACGCAAGTTTAAAGCAAGTCGTTATTCCTTGATAAATACCAATTTCAAACTTTATTCTTCAGCTTGCTATTAATTGTAAAAGGTTGAAACCAATACTATTCGATTGAGCAGGAAATTTTCTATCAAATACATCCTACTTTTAAAACGTTTCGATAATGTAAATATAAAAAAAATCAAAAAAACACGCAAGTTTAAAGATAGTCGTTATTCCTTAATAAATTCCAATTTCAAACTTCATCCTTGAGCTCGCTATTAATTGTAGAAAGTTGAAGCGAGCACCACTCGATTAAGCAAAAAATTTTCTATCAAATACATCCTACCTTTATAACGTTTTAGCAATGTAAATATAAAAAAAATCAAAAAAATACGCAAGTTTAAAAATAGTCGTTATTCCTTGATAAATACCAATTTCAAACTTCATTCTTAAGCTTGCTATTAATTACAGAAGGTTGAAACAAGTACCATTTGATTGAACAGAAATTTTTCTATCAAATACATTCTACTTTTATAACGTTTTAGCAATGTAAATAAAAAAAAATCAAAAAAATACGCAAGTTTAAAGATAGTCGTTATTCCTTGATAAATACCAATTTCAAACTTCATTTTTGAGCTTGCTATTAATTATAGAAGGTTGAAACAAGTACCATTTGATTGAACAAAAATTTTTCTATCAAATACGTCCTACTTTTATAACGTTTTAGCAATGCAATTATAAAAAAAATTAAAAAAATACGCAAGTTTATAGTAAGTCGTTATTCCTTGATAAATACCAATTTCAAACTTCATTTTTGAGCTTGCTATTTATTGTAAAAAGTTGAAGCAAGTACCATTTGATTGAACAGAAAATTTCCTATCAAATACATCCTACTTTCGTAACGTTTCGATAATGTAAATATAAAAAAAATCAAAAAAATACGCAATTTTAAAGATAGTCGTTATTCCTTAATAAATACCAACTTCAAACTTCATTCTTGAGCTTGCTATTAACTGTAGAAGGTTGAAACAAGTACCATTTGATTAAACAGAAATTTTTCTATTAAATCCATCCTACCTTTATAACGTTTCAATAATGTAAATATAAAAAAAATCAAAAAAATACGCAAGTTTAAAGATAGTCGTTATTCCTTAATAAATTCCAATTTCAAACTTCATTCTTGAGCTTGCTGTTAATCGTAGAAAGTTGAAGCAAGCACCACTCGATTAAGCAAAAAATTTCCTATCAAATACATCCTACCTTTTTAACGTTTTAGCAATGTAAATATAAAAAAAATCAAAAAAATACGCAAGTTTAAAGCAAGTCGTTATTCCTTGATAAATACCAATTTCAAACTTTATTCTTGAGCTTGCTATTAATTGTAAAAGGTTGAAACCAATACTATTCGATTGAGCAGGAAATTTTCTATCAAATACATTTTACCTTTATAAGGTTTTAGCAATGTAAATATAAAAAAAATCAAAAAAATACGCAAGTTTAAAGTAAGTCGTTATTCCTTGATAAATACCAATTTCAAACTTTATTTTTGAGCTTGCTATTTACTGTAAAAGGTTGAAACAAATACCGTTTGATTGAACAGAAAATTTTCTATCAAATACATCCTACTTTTAAAACGTTTCGATAATGTAAATATAAAAAAAATCAAAAAAACACGCAAGTTTAAAGATAGTCGTTATTCCTTAATAAATTCCAATTTCAAACTTCATTCTTGAGCTCGCTATTAATTGTAGAAAGTTGAAGCGAGCACCACTCGATTAAGCAAAAAATTTTCTATCAAATACATCCTACCTTTATAACGTTTTAGCAATGTAAATATAAAAAAAATCAAAAAAATACGCAAGTTTAAAAATAGTCGTTATTCCTTGATAAATACCAATTTCAAACTTCATTCTTAAGCTTGCTATTAATTACAGAAGGTTGAAACAAGTACCATTTGATTGAACAGAAATTTTTCTATCAAACACATCCTACTTTTATAACGTTTTAGCAATGTAAATAAAAAAAAATCAAAAAAATACGCAAGTTTAAAGATAGTCGTTATTCCTTGATAAATACCAATTTCAAACTTCATTTTTGAGCTTGCTACTTATTGTAAAAGGTTAAAACAAAAACCGTTTGATTGAACAGAAAATTTTCTATCAAATAGATTCTACCTTTATAACGTTTTAGCAATGTAAATATAAAAAAAATCAAAAAAATACGCAAGTTTAAAGATAGTCGTTATTCCTTGATAAATACCAATTTTAAACTTCATTCTTTAGCTTGCTATTAATTAGAGAAGGTTGAAACAAGTACCATTTAATTGAACGAAAATTTTTCTATCAAATACATCCTACTTTTATAACGTTTTAGCAATGTAAATATAAAAAAAATCAAAAAAATACGCAAGTTTAAAGATAGTCGTTATTCCTTGATAAATACCAATTTCAAACTTCATTCTTGAACTTGCTATTAATTGTAAAAGGTTGAAACAAGTACCATTTGATTGAACAGAAATTTTTCTATCAAATACGTCCTACTTTTAAAACGTTTTAGCAATGTAATTTTAAAAAAAATCAAAAAAATACGCAAGTTTAAATATAGTCGTTATTCCTTGATAAATACCAATTTCAAACTTTATTTTTGAGCTTGCTATTAATTGTAGAAGGTTGAAACTAATACTATTTGATTGAGCAGGAAATTTTCTATCAAATACATTTAACTTTTATAACGTTTCAATAATGTAAATATAAAAAAAATTAAAAAAATACGCAAGTTTAAAGATAGTCGTTATTCCTTAATAAATACCAATTTCAAACTTCATTCTTGAGCTTGCTATTAATCGTAGAAGGTTGAAGCAAGTACCATTTGATTGAACAAAAAATTTTCTATCAAATACATCCTACTTTTATAACGTTTTAGCAATGTAAATATAAAAAAATCAAAAAAATACGCAAGTTTAAATATAGTCGTTATTCCTTGATAAATACCAATTTCAAACTTCATTCTTGAACTTGCTATTAATTGTAGAAGCTTGAAACTAATACTATTCGATTGAGCAGGAAATTTTCTATCAAATACATTCTACTTTTATAACGTTTTAGCAATGTAAATATAAAAAAAATCAAAAAAATACGCAAGTTTAAAGCAAGTCGTTATTCCTTGATAAATACCAATTTCAAACTTTATTCTTCAGCTTGCTATTAATTGTAAAAGGTTGAAACCAATACTATTCGATTGAGCAGGAAATTTTCTATCAAATACATCCTACTTTTAAAACGTTTCGATAATGTAAATATAAAAAAAATCAAAAAAACACGCAAGTTTAAAGATAGTCGTTATTCCTTAATAAATTCCAATTTCAAACTTCATCCTTGAGCTCGCTATTAATTGTAGAAAGTTGAAGCGAGCACCACTCGATTAAGCAAAAAATTTTCTATCAAATACATCCTACCTTTATAACGTTTTAGCAATGTAAATATAAAAAAAATCAAAAAAATACGCAAGTTTAAAAATAGTCGTTATTCCTTGATAAATACCAATTTCAAACTTCATTTTTGAGCTTGCTACTTATTGTAAAAGGTTAAAACAAAAACCGTTTGATTGAACAGAAAATTTTCTATCAAATAGATTCTACCTTTATAACGTTTTAGCAATGTAAATATAAAAAAAATCAAAAAAACACGCAAGTTTAAAGATAGTCGTTATTCCTTAATAAATTCCAATTTCAAACTTCATTCTTGAGCTTGCTATTAATTGTAGAAAGTTGAAGCGAGCACCACTCGATTAAGCAAAAAATTTTCTATCAAATACATCCTACCTTTATAACGATTTAGCAATGTAAATATAAAAAAAATCAAAAAAACACGCAAGTTTAAAGATAGTCGTTATTCCTTGATAAATACCAATTTCAAACTTCATTCTTAAGCTTGCTATTAATTATAGAAGGTTGAAACAAGTACCATTTGATTGAACAGAAATTTTTCTATTAAATACGTCCTACCCTTATAACGTTTTAGCAATGCAATTATAAAAAAAATCAAAAAAATACGCAAGTTTAAATATAGTCGTTATTCCTTGATAAATACCAATTTCAAACTTCATTCTTGAGGTTGCTATTAATTGTAGAAGGTTGAAACCAATAATATTCGAATGAGCAGGAAATTTTCTATCAAATACATTCTACTTTTATAACGTTTTAGCAATGTAAATATAAAAAAAATCAAAAAAATACGCAAGTTTAAAGATAGTCGTTATGCCTTGATAAATACCAAATTCAAACTTTATTCTTTAGCTTGCTATTTATTGTAAAAGGTTGAAACAAGTACCATTTGATTAAACAGAAAATTTTCTATTAAATACATCCTACTTTTATAACGTTTCGATAATGCAAATATAAAAAAAATCAAAAAAATGCGCAAGTTTAAAGATAGTCGTTATTCCTTAATAAATTCCAATTTCAAACTTCATTCTTGAGCTTGCTATTAATCGTAGGAAGTCGAAGCAAGCACCACTCGATTAAGCAAAAAATTTTCTATCAAATACATCCTACCTTTATAACGTTTTAGCAATGTAAATATAAAAAAAATTAAAAAAATACGCAAGTTTAAAGATAGTCGTTATTCCTTGATAAATACCAATTTTAAACTTCATTCTTTAGCTTGCTATTAATTATAGAAGGTTGAAACAAGTACCATTTAATTGAACGAAAATTTTTCTATCAAATACATCCTACTTTTATAACGTTTTAGCAATGTAAATATAAAAAAAATCAAAAAAAAACGCAAGTTTAAAGATAGTCGTTATTCCTTGATAAATACCAATTTCAAACTTCATTCTTGAACTTGCTATTAATTGTAGAAGGTTGAAACAAGTACCATTTGATTGAACAGAAATTTTTCTATCAAATACGTCTTACTTTTATAAAGTTTTAGCAATGTAATTATAAAAAAAATCAAAAAAATACGCAAGTTTAAATATAGTCGTTATTCCTTGATAAATACTAATTTTAAACTTTATTCTTGAGCTTGCTATTAATTATAGAAAGTTGAAACCAATACTATTCAATTGAGCAGGAAATTTTCTATCAAATACATTCTACTTTTATAACGTTTTAGCAATGTAAATAAAAAAAAAAATCAAAAAAATACGCAAGTTTAAAGATAGTCGTTATTCCTTGATAAATACCAATTTCAAACTTCATTCTTAAGCTTGCTATTAACTATAGAAGGTTGAAACAAGTACCATTTGATTGAACAAAAATTTTTCTATCAAATACATCCTACTTTTATAACGTTTTAGCAATGTAAATAAAAAAAAAATCAAAAAAATACGCAAGTTTGAAGATAGTCGTTATTCCTTGATAAATACCAATTTCAAACTTCATTCTTAAGCTTGCTATTAACTGTAGAAGGTTGAAACAAGTACCATTTGATTGAACAAAAATTTTTCTATCAAATACGTCCTACTTTTATAACGTTTTAGCAATGCAATTATAAAAAAAATTAAAAAAATACGCAAGTTTATAGTAAGTCGTTATTCCTTGATAAATACCAATTTCAAACTTCATTTTTGAGCTTGCTATTTATTGTAAAAAGTTGAAGCAAGTACCATTTGATTGAACAGAAAATTTCCTATCAAATACATCCTACTTTCGTAACGTTTCGATAATGTAAATATAAAAAAAATCAAAAAAATACGCAATTTTAAAGATAGTCGTTATTCCTTAATAAATACCAACTTCAAACTTCATTCTTGAGCTTGCTATTAATTGTAGAAGGTTGAAACAAGTACCATTTGATTAGACAGAAATTTTTCTATTTAATCCATCCTACTTTTATAACGTTTCAATAATGTAAATATAAAAAAAATCAAAAAAATACGCAAGTTTAAAGATAGTCGTTATTCCTTAATAAATTCCAATTTCAAACTTCATTCTTGAGCTTGCTGTTAATCGTAGAAAGTTGAAGCAAGCACCACTCGATTAAGCAAAAAATTTCCTATCAAATACATCCTACCTTTTTAACGTTTTAGCAATGTAAATATAAAAAAAATCAAAAAAATACGCAAGTTTAAAGATAGTCGTTATTCCTTGATAAATACCAATTTCAAACTTCATTCTTAAGCTTACTATTAATTATAGAAGGTTGAAACAGGTACCGTTTGATTAAGCAAAAATTCTTCTATCAAATACATCTTACTTTTGTAACGTTTTAGCAATGTAAATATAAAAAAAATCAAAAAAATACGCAAGTTTAAAGATAGTCGTTATTCCTTAATAAATACCAACTTCAAACTTCATTCTTGAGCTTGCTGTTAATTGTAGAAGGTTGAAACAAGTACCATTTGATTAAACAGAAATTTTTCTATCAAATCCATCCTACTTTTATAACGTTTCAATAATGTAAATATAAAAAAAATCAAAAAAATACGCAAGTTTAAAGATAGTCGTTATTCCTTAATAAATTCCAATTTCAAACTTTATTCTTAAGCTTGCTATTAATTATAGAAGGTTGAAACAAGTACCATTTGATTGAACAAAAATTTTTCTATCAAATACGTCCTACTTTTATAACGTTTTAGCAATGTAAATATAAAAAAAATCAAAAAAATACGCAAGTTTAAAAATAGTCGTTATGCCTTGATAAATACCAAATTCAAACTTTATTCTTGAGCTTGCTATTAATTGTAAAAGGTTGAAACCAATACTACTCGATTGAGCAGGAAATTTTCTATCAAATACATCCTACTTTTATAAGGTTTCGATAATGTAAATATAAAAAAAATCAAAATAATACGCAATTTTAAAGGTAGTCGTTATTCCTTGATAAATACCAAATTTAAACTTCATTCTTAAGCTTGCTATTAACTATAGAAGGTTGAAACAAGTACCATTTGATTGAACAAAAATTTTTCTATCAAATACATCCTACTTTTATAACGTCTTAGCAATGTAAATAAAAAAAAATCAAAAAAATACGCAAGTTTAAAGATAGTCGTTATTCCTTGATAAATACCAATTTCAAACTTCATTCTTAAGCTTGCTATTAATTATAGAAGGTTCAAACAAGTACCATTTGATTGAACAAAAATTTTTCTATCAAATACGTCCTACCTTTATAACGTTTTAGCAATGCAATTATAAAAAAAATTAAAAAAATACGCAAGTTTATAGTAAGTCGTTATTCCTTGATAAATACCAATTTGAAACTTCATTTTTGAGATTGCTATTTATTGTAAAAAGTTGAAGCAAGTACCATTTGATTGAACAGAAAATTTCCTATCAAATACATCCTACTTTCATAACGTTTCGATAATGTAAATATAAGAAAAATCAAAAAAATACGCAATTTTAAAGATAGTCGTTATTCCTTAATAAATACCAACTTCAAACTTCATTCTTGAGCTTGCTATTAATTGTAGAAGGTTAAAACGAGTACCATTTGATTGAACAGAAATTTTTCTATCAAATACATCCTACTTTTATAAGGTTTCAATAATATAAATATAAAAAAAATCAAAAAAATACGCAAGTTTAAAGATAGTCGTTATTCCTTGATAAATACCAATTTTAAACTTCATTCTTAAGCTTGCTATTAACTATAGAAGGTTGAAACAAGTATCATTTGATTGAACAAAAATTTTTCTATCAAATACATCCTACTTTTATAACGTTTTAGCAATGTAAATAAAAAAAAAATCAAAAAAATACGCAAGTTTAAAGATAGTCGTTATTCCTTGATAAATACCAATTTCAAACTTCATTCTTAAGCTTGCTATTAATTATAGAAGGTTGAAACAAGTACCATTTGATTGAACAAAAATTTTTCTATCAAATACGTCCTACTTTTATAAAGTTTTAGCAATGCAATTATAAAAAAAATCAAAAAAATACGCAAGTTTAAATATAGTCGTTATTCCTTGATAAATACCAATTTCAAACTTTATTCTTGAGCTTGCTATTAATTGTAGAAGGTCAAAACCAATACTATTCGAATGAGCAGGAAATTTTCTATCAAATACATTTAACTTTTATAACGTTTCAATAATGTAAATATAAAAAAAATTAAAAAAATACGCAAGTTTAAAGATAGTCGTTATGCCTTGATTAATACCAAATTCAAACTTTATTCTTGAGCTTGCTATTAATTGTAGAAGGTTGAAACCAGTACCATTTGATTGAACAGAAATTTTTCTATCAAATACGTCTTACTTTTATAAAGTTTTAGCAGTGTAATTATAAAAAAAATCAAAAAAATACGCAAGTTTAAATATAGTCGTTATTCCTTGATAAATACCAATTTCAAACTTCATTCTTGAGCTTGCTATTAATTATAAAAGGTTGAAACCAATACTACTCGATTGAGCAGGAAATTTTCTATCAAATACATTTAACTTTTATAACGTTTCAATAATGTAAATATAAAAAAAATTAAAAAAATACGCAAGTTTATAGTAAGTCGTTATTCCTTGATAAATACCAATTTCAAACTTCATTTTTGAGCTTGCTATTTATTGTAAAAAGTTGAAACAAGTACCATTTGATTGAACAAAAAATTTCCTATCAAATACATCCTACTTTTATAACGTTTCGATAATGTAAATATAAAAAAAATCAAAAAAATACGCAATTTTAAAGATAGTCGTTATTCCTTGATAAATACCAATTTCAAACTTCATTCTTAAGCTTGCTATTAATTATAGAAGGTTGAAACAAGTACCATTTGATTAAACAGAAATTTTTCTATAAAATTCATCCTACTTTTATAAAGTTTTAGCAATGTAAATATAAAAAAAATCAAAAAAATACGCAAGTTTAAAGATAGTCGTTATTCCTTGATAAATACCAACTTTAAACTTCATTCTTAAGCTTGCTATTAACTATAGAAGGTTGAAACAAGTACCATTTGATTGAACAAAAATTTTTCTATCAAATACATCCTACTTTTATAACGTTTTAGCAATGTAAATAAAAAAAAATCAAAAAAATACGCAAGTTTGATGATAGTCGTTATTCCTTGATAAATACCAATTTCAAACTTCATTCTTAAGCTTGCTATTAATTATAGAAGGTTGAAACAAGTACCATTTGATTGAACAAAAATTTTTCTATCAAATACGTCCTACTTTAATAACGTTTTAGCAATGCAATTATAAAAAAAATTAAAAAAATACGCAAGTTTATAGTAAGTCGTTATTCCTTGATAAATACCAATTTCAAACTTCATTTTTGAGCTTGCTATTTATTGTAAAAAGTTGAAGCAAGTACCATTTGATTGAACAGAAAATTTCCTATCAAATACATCCTACTTTCATAACGTTTCGATAATGTAAATATAAAAAAAATCAAAAAAATACGCAATTTTAAAGATAGTCGTTATTCCTTAATAAATACCAACTTCAAACTTCATTCTTGAGCTTGCTATTAATTGTAGAAGGTTGAAACAAGTACCATTTGATTAAACAGAAATTTTTCTATCAAATCCATCCTACTTTTATAACGTTTCAATAATGTAAATATAAAAAAAATCAAAAAAATACGCAAGTTTAAAGATAGTCGTTATTCCTTAATAAATTCCAATTTCAAACTTCATTCTTGAGCTTGCTGTTAATCGTAGAAAGTTGAAGCAAGCACCACTCGATTAAGCAAAAAATTTTCTATCAAATACGTCCTACCTTTTTAACGTTTTAGCAATGTAAATATAAAAAAAATCAAAAAAATACGCAAGTTTAAAGATAGTCGTTATTCCTTGATAAATACCAATTTCAAACTTCATTCTTAAGCTTGCTATTAATTATAGAAGGTTGAAACAGGTACCGTTTGATTAAACAAAAATTTTTCTATCAAATACATCTTACTTTTGTAACGTTTTAGCAATGTAAATAAAAAAAAAATCAAAAAAATACGCAAGTTTAAAGATAGTCGTTATTCCTTGATAAATACCAATTTCAAACTTCATTCTTAAGCTTGCTATTAATTATAGAAGGTTGAAACAAGTACCATTTGATTGAACAAAAATTTTTCTATCAAATACGTCCTACTTTTATAAAGTTTTAGCAATGCAATTATAAAAAAAATCAAAAAAATACGCAAGTTTAAATATAGTCGTTATTCCTTGATAAATACCAATTTCAAACTTTATTCTTGAGCTTGCTATTAATTGTAGAAGGTCAAAACCAATACTATTCGAATGAGCAGGAAATTTTCTATCAAACACATTCTACTTTTATAACGTTTTAGCAATGTAAATATAAAAAAAATCAAAAAAATACGCAAGTTTAAAGATAGTCGTTATGCCTTGATAAATACCAAATTCAAACTTTATTCTTGAGCTTGCTATTAATTGTAGAAGGTTGAAACCAGTACCATTTGATTGAACAGAAATTTTTCTATCAAATACGTCTTACTTTTATAAAGTTTTAGCAGTGTAATTATAAAAAAAATCAAAAAAATACGCAAGTTTAAATATAGTCGTTATTCCTTGATAAATACCAATTTCAAACTTCATTCTTGAGCTTGCTATTAATTATAAAAGGTTGAAACCAATACTACTCGATTGAGCAGGAAATTTTCTATCAAATACATTTAACTTTTATAACGTTTCAATAATGTAAATATAAAAAAAATTAAAAAAATACGCAAGTTTATAGTAAGTCGTTATTCCTTGATAAATACCAATTTCAAACTTCATTTTTGAGCTTGCTATTTATTGTAAAAAGTTGAAACAAGTACCATTTGATTGAACAAAAAATTTCCTATCAAATACATCCTACTTTTATAACGTTTCGATAATGTAAATATAAAAAAAAATCAAAAAAATACGCAATTTTAAAGATAGTCGTTATTCCTTGATAAATACCAATTTCAAACTTCATTCTTAAGCTTGCTATTAATTATAGAAGGTTGAAACAAGTACCATTTGATTAAACAGAAATTTTTCTATAAAATTCATCCTACTTTTATAACGTTTTAGCAATGTAAATATAAAAAAAATCAAAAAAATACGCAAGTTTAAAGATAGTTGTTATTCCTTGATAAATACCAACTTCAAACTTCATTCTTAAGCTTGCTATTAACTATAGAAGGTTGAAACAAGTACCATTTGATTGAACAAAAATTTTTCTATCAAATACATCCTACTTTTATAACGTTTTAGCAATGTAAATAAAATAAATCAAAAAAATACGCAAGTTTGAAGATAGTCGTTATTCCTTGATAAATACCAATTTCAAACTTCATTCTTAAGCTTGCTATTAATTATAGAAGGTTGAAACAAGTACCATTTGATTGAACAAAAATTTTTCTATCAAATACGTCCTACCTTTATAACGTTTTAGCAATGCAATTATAAAAAAAATTAAAAAAATACGCAAGTTTATAGTAAGTCGTTATTCCTTGATAAATACCAATTTCAAACTTCATTTTTGAGCTTGCTATTTATTGTAAAAAGTTGAAGCAAGTACCATTTTATTGAACAGAAAATTTCCTATCAAATACATTCTACTTTCATAACGTTTCGATAATGTAAATATAAAAAAAATCAAAAAAATACGCAATTTTAAAGATAGTCGTTATTCCTTAATAAATACCAACTTCAAACTTCATTCTTGAGCTTGCTATTAATTATAGAAGGTTGAAACAGGTACCGTTTGATTAAACAAAAATTTTTCTATCAAATACATCTTACTTTTGTAACGTTTTAGCAATGTAAATATAAAAAAAATCAAAAAAATACGCAAGTTTAAAGATAGTCGTTATTCCTTAATAAATACCAACTTCAAACTTCATTCTTGAGCTTGCTATTAATTGTAGAAGGTTGAAGCAAGTACCATTTGATTAAACAGAAATTTTTCTATCAAATCCATCCTACTTTAATAACGTTTCAATAATGTAAATATAAAAAAAATCAAAAAAATACGCAAGTTTAAAGATAGTCGTTATTCCTTAATAAATACCAACTTCAAACTTCATTCTTGAGCTTGCTATTAATTGTAGAAGGTTGAAGCAAGTACCATTTGATTAAACAGAAATTTTTCTATCAAATACATCTTACTTTTGTAACGTTTTAGCAATGTAAATATAAAAAAAATCAAAAAAATACGCAAGTTTAAAGATAGTCGTTATTCCTTAATAAATACCAACTTCAAACTTCATTCTTGAGCTTGCTATTAATTGTAGAAGGTTGAAGCAAGTACCATTTGATTAAACAGAAATTTTTCTATCAAATCCATCCTACTTTTATAACGTTTCAATAATGTAAATATAAAAAAAATCAAAAAAATACGCAAGTTTAAAGATAGTCGTTATTCCTTAATAAATTCCAATTTCAAACTTTATTCTTAAGCTTGCTATTAATTATAGAAGGTTAAAACAAGTACCATTTGATTGAACAAAAATTTTTCTATCAAATATGTCCTACTTTTATAAAGTTTTAGCAATGCAATTATAAAAAAAATCAAAAAAATACGCAAGTTTAAATATAGTCGTTATTCCTTGATAAATACCAATTTCAAACTTTATTCTTGAGCTTGCTATTAATTGTAGAAGGTCGAAACCAATACTATTCGAATGAGCAGGAAATTTTCTATCAAATACATTCTACTTTTATAACGTTTTAGCAATGTAAATATAAAAAAAATCAAAAAAATACGCAAGTTTAAAAATAGTCGTTATGCCTTGATAAATACCAAATTCAAACTTTATTCTTGAGCTTGCTATTAATTGTAGAAGGTTGAAACAAGTACCATTTGATTGAACAGAAATTTTTCTATCAAATACATCCTACTTTTATAACGTTTCAATAATGTAAATATAAAAAAAATCAAAAAAATACGCAAGTTTAAAGATAGTCGTTATTCCTTCATAAATTCCAATTTCAAACTTCATTCTTGAGCTTGCTATTAATCGTAGAAAGTTGAAGCAAGCACCACTCGATTAAGCAAAAAATCTTCTGTCAAATACATCCTACCTTTATAATGTTTTAGCAATGTAAATATAAAAAAAATCAAAAAAATACGCAAGTTTAAAGATAGTCGTTATTCCTTGATAAATACCAATTTCAAACTTCATTCTTAAGCTTGCTATTAATTATAGAAGGTTGAAACAAGTACCATTTGATTGAACAGAAACTTTTCTATCAAATACGTCCTACTTTTATAACGTTTTAACAATGTAAATATAAAAAAAATCAAAAAAATACGCAAGTTTAAATATAGTCGTTATTCCTTGATAAATATCAATTTCAAACTTCATTCTTAAGCTTGCTATTAATTATAGAAGGTTAAAACCAATACTATTTAATTGAGCAGGAAATTTTCTATCAAATACATCCTACTTTTATAACGTTTTAGCAATGTAAATAAAAAAAAAATTAAAAAAATGCGCAAGTTAAAAGATAGTCGTTATGCCTTGATAAATACCAAATTCAAACTTTATTCTTGAGCTTGCTATTAATTGTAGAAGGTTGAAACAAGTACCATTTGATTGAACAGAAATTTTTCTATCAAATACATCCTACTTTTATAACGTTTCAATAATGTAAATATAAAAAAAATCAAAAAAATACGCAAGTTTAAAGATAGTCGTTATTCCTTAATAAATTCCAATTTCAAACTTCATTCTTGAGCTTGCTATTAATCGTAGAAAGTTGAAGCAAGCACCACTCGATTAAGCAAAAAATTTTCTATCAAATACATCCTACCTTTATAACGTTTTAGCAATGTAAATATAAAAAAAATCAAAAAAATACGCAAGTTTAAAGATAGTCGTTATTCCTTGATAAATACCAATTTCAAACTTCATTTTTAAGCTTGCTATTAATTATAGAAGGTTGAAACAAGTACCATTTGATTAAACAGAAATTTTTCTATCAAACACATCCTACCTTTATAACGTTTTAGCAATGTAAATATTAAAAAAATCAAAAAAATACGCAAGTTTAAAGATAGTCGTTATACCTTGATAAATACCAACTTTAAACTTCATTCTTAAGTTTGCTATTAACTATAGAAGGTTGAAACAAGTACCATTTGATTGAACGAAAATTTTTCTATCAAATACAGCCTACTTTTATAACGTTTTAGCAATGCAATTATAAAAAAAAATAAAAAAATAGGCAAGTTTATAGTAAGTCGTTATTCCTCGATAAATACCAATTTCAAACTTCATTTTTGAGCTTGCTATTTATTGTAAAAAGTTGAAGCAAGTACCGTTTGATTGAACAGAAAATTTCCTATCAAATACATCCTACCTTCATAACGTTTCGATAATGTAAATATAAAAAAAATCAAAAAAATACTCAATTTTAAAGATAGTCGTTATTCCTTAATAAATTCCAATTTCAAACTTCATTCTTGAGCTTGTTATTAATCGTAGAAAGTTGAAGTAAGCACCACTCGATTAAGCAAAAAACTTTCTATCAAATACATCCTACCTTTATAACGTTTTAGCAATGTAAATATAAAAAAAATCAAAAAAATACACAAGTTTAAAGATAGTCGTTATTCCTTGATAAATACCAATTTCAAACTTCATTCTTAAGCTTGCTATTAATTATAGAAGGTTGAAACAAGTACCATTTGATTGAACGGAAATTTTTCTATCAAATGCATCCTACTTTTATAACGTTTTAGTAATGTAAATATATAAAAATAAAAAAAATACGCAAGTTTAAAGATAGTCGTTATTCCTTGATAAATACCAATTTCAAACTTCATTTTTAAGCTTGCTTTTAATTATAGAAGGTTGAAACAAGTACCATTTGATTGAACAGAAATTTTTCTATCAAATACATCCTACTTTTATAACGTTTTAGCAATGTAAATATAAAAAAAATCAAAAAAATACGCAAGTTTAAAGATAGTCGTTATTGCTTGATAAATACCAACTTCAAACTTCATTCTTGAGCTTGCTATTAATTGTAGAAGGTTGAAACAAGTACCATTTGATTGAACAGAAATTTTTCTATCAAATACATCCTACTTTTATAACGTTTCGATAATGTAAATATAAAAAAAATCAAAAAAATACGCAAGTTTAAAGATAGTCGTTATTCCTTAATAAATTCCAATTTCAAACTTCATTCTTGAGCTTGCTATTAATCGTAGAAAGTTGAAGCAAGCACCACTCGATTAAGCAAAAAATTTTCTATCAAATACATCCTACCTTTATAATGTTTTAGCAATGTAAATATAAAAAAAATCAATAAAATACGCAAGTTTAAAGATAGTCGTTATTCCTTGATAAATACCAATTTCAAACTTCATTCTTAAGCTTGCTATTAATTATAGAAGGTTGAAACAAGTACCGTTTGATTGAACAGAAATTTTTCTATCAAATACATCCTACTTTTATAACGTTTTAACAATGTAAATATAAAAAAAATCAAAAAAATACGCAAGTTTAAATATAGTCGTTATTCCTTAATAAATATCAATTTCAAACTTCATTCTTGAGCTTGCTATTAATTATAGAAGGTTGAAACCAATACTATTTAATTGAGCAGGAAATTTTCTATCAAATACATCCTACTTTTATAACGTTTTAGCAATGTAAATAAAAAATAAATTAAAAAAATGCGCAAGTTAAAAGATAGTCGTTATGCCTTGATAAATACCAAATTCAAACTTTATTCTTGAGCTTGCTATTAATTGTAGAAGGTTGAAACCAATACTATTTAATTGAACAGGAAATTTTCTATCAAATACATCCTACTTTTATAACGTTTTAGCAATGTAAATAAAAAAAAAATTAAAAAAATGCGCAAGTTAAAAGATAGTCGTTATGCCTTGATAAATACCAAATTCAAACTTTATTCTTGAGCTTGCTATTAATTGTAGAAGGTTGAAACAAGTACCATTTGATTGAACAGAAATTTTTCTATCAAATACATCCTACTTTTATAACGCTTCAATAATGTAAATATAAAAAAAATCAAAAAAATACGCAAGTTTAAAGATAGTCGTTATTCCTTAATAAATTCCAATTTCAAACTTCATTCTTGAGCTTGCTATTAATCGTAGAAAGTTGAAGAAAGCACCACTCGATTAAGCAAAAAATTTTCTATCAAATACATCCTACCTTTATAATGTTTTAACAATGTAAATATAAAAAAAATCAAAAAAATACGCAAGTTTAAAGATAGTCGTTATTCCTTGATAAATACCAATTTCAAACTTCATTCTTAAGCTTGCTATTAATTATAGAAGGTTGAAACAAGTACCATTTGATTGAACAAAAATTTTTCTATCAAATACATCCTACTTTTATAACGTTTTAACAATGTAAATATAAAAAAAATCAAAAAAATACGCAAGTTTAAATATAGTCGTTATTCCTTGATAAATATCAATTTCAAACTTCATTTTTGAGCTTGCTATTAATTATAGAAGGTTGAAACCAATACTATTTAATTGAGCAGGAAATTTTCTATCAAATACATCCTACTTTTATAACGTTTTAGCAATGTAAATAAAAAAAAAATTAAAAAAATGCGCAAGTTAAAAGATAGTCGTTATGCCTTGATAAATACCAAATTCAAACTTTATTCTTGAGCTTGCTATTAATTGTAGAAGGTTGAAACCAATACTATTTAATTGAGCAGGAAATTTTCTATCAAATATATCCTACTTTTATAACATTTTAGCAATGTAAATAAAAAAAAATTAAAAAAATGCGCAAGTTAAAAGATAGTCGTTATGCCTTGATAAATACCAACTTCAAACTTCATTTTTGAGCTTGCTATTTATTGCAAAAGGTTGAAACAAAAACCATTTGATTGAACAAAAAATTTTCTATCAAATACATCCTACTTCTATAACGTTTCAATAATGTAAATATAAAAAAAATCAAAAAAATACGCAAGTTTAAAGATAGTCGTTATTCCTTAATAAATTCCAATTTCAAACTTCATTTTTGAGCTTGCTATTAATCGTAGAAAGTTGAAGCAAGCACCACTCGATTAAGCAAAAAATTTTCTATCAAATACATCCTACCTTTATAACGTTTTAGCAATGTAAATATAAAAAAAATCAAAAAAATACGCAAGTTTAAAGATAGTCGTTATTCCTTGATAAATACCAACTTCAAACTTCATTCTTAAGCTTGCTATTAATTATAGAAGGTTGAAACAAGTACCATTTGATTAAACAAAAATTTTTCTATCAAACACATCCTACCTTTATAACGTTTTAGCAATGTAAATATTAAAAAAATCAAAAAAATACGCAAATTTAAAGATAGTCGTTATTCCTTGATAAATACCAACTTTAAACTTCATTCTTAAGTTTGCTATTAACTATAGAAGGTTGAAACAAGTACCATTTGATTGAACGAAAATTTTTCTATCAAATACATCCTACTTTTATAACGTTTTAGCAATGCAATTATAAAAAAAAATAAAAAAATAGGCAAGTTTATAGTAAGTCGTTATTCCTCGATAAATACCAATTTCAAACTTCATTTTTGAGCTTGCTATTTATTGCAAAAAGTTGAAGCAAGTACCGTTTGATTGAACAGAAAATTTCCTATCAAATACATCCTACTTTCATAATGTTTCGATAATGTAAATATAAAAAAAATCAAAAAAATACGCAATTTTAAAGATAGTCGTTATTCCTTAATAAATTCCAATTTCAAACTTCATTCTTGAGCTTGCTATTAATCGTAGAAAGTTGAAGCAAGCACCACTCGATTAAGCAAAAAATTTTCTATCAAATACATCCTACCTTTATAACGTTTTAGCAATGTAAATATAAAAAAAATCAAAAAAATACACAAGTTTAAAGATAGTCGTTATTCCTTGATAAATACCAATTTCAAACTTCATTCTTAAGCTTGCTATTAATTATAGAAGGTTGAAACAAATACCATTTGATTGAACAGAAATTTTTCTATCAAGTACATCCTACTTTTATAACGTTTTAGCAATGTAAATATATAAAAATAAAAAAAATACGCAAGTTTAAAGATAGTCGTTATTCCTTGATAAATACCAATTTCAAACTTTATTTTTAAGCTTGCTTTTAATTATAGAAGGTTGAAACAAGTACCATTTGATTGAACAGAAATTTTTCTATCAAATACATCCTACTTTTATAACGTTTTAGCAATGTAAATATAAAAAAAATCAAAAAAATACGCAAGTTTAAAGATAGTCGTTATTCCTTGATAAATACCAATTTCAAACTTCATTCTTAAGCTTGCTATTAATTATAGAAGGTTGAACCAAGTATTATTTGATTGAACAGAAATTTTTCTATCAAACACATCCTACTTTTATAACGCTTTGACAATGTAAATATAAAAAAAATTAAAAAAATACGCAAGTTTAAATATAGTCGTTATTCCTTAATAAATATCAATTTCAAACTTCATTCTTGAGCTTGCTATTAATTATAGAAGGTTGAAACCAATACTATTTAATTGAGCCGGAAATTTTCTATCAAACACATCCTACTTTTATAACGTTTTAGCAATGTAAATAAAAAAAAAATTAAAAAAATGCGCAAGTTAAAAGATAGTCGTTATGCCTTGATAAATACCAAATTCAAACTTCATTTTTGAGCTTGCTATTTATTGCAAAAGGTTGAAACAAAATCCATTTGATTGAACAGAAAATTTTCTATCAAATACATCCTACTTTTATAACGTTTCAATAATGTAAATATAAAAAAAATCAAAAAAATACGCAAGTTTAAAGATAGTCGTTATTCCTTAATAAATTCCAATTTCAAACTTCATTCTTGAGCTTGCTATTAATCGTAGAAAGTTGAAGCAAGCACCACTCGATTAAGCAAAAAATTTTCTATCAAATACATCCTACCTTTATAACGTTTTAGCAATGTAAATATAAAAAAAATCAAAAAAATACACAAGTTTAAAGATAGTCGTTATTCCTTGATAAATACCAATTTCAAACTTCATTCTTAAGCTTGCTATTAATTATAGAAGGTTGAAACAAGTACCATTTGATTGAACAGAAATTTTTCTATCAAATACATCCTACTTTTATAACGTTTTAGTAATGTAAATATATAAAAATAAAAAAAATACGCAAGTTTAAAGATAGTCGTTATTCCTTGATAAATACCAATTTCAAACTTCATTTTTAAGCTTGCTTTTAATTATAGAAGGTTGAAACAAGTACCGTTTGATTGAACAGAAATTTTTCTATCAAATACATCCTACTTTTATAACGTTTTAGCAATGTAAATATAAAAAAAATCAAAAAAATACGCAAGTTTAAAGATAGTCGTTATTGCTTGATAAATACCAATTTCAAACTTCATTCTTGAGCTTGCTATTAATTGTAGAAGGTTGAAACAAGTACCATTTGATTGAACAGAAATTTTTCTATCAAATACATCCTACTTTTATAACGTTTCAATAATGTAAATATAAAAAAAATCAAAAAAATACGCAAGTTTAAAGATAGTCGTTATTCCTTAATAAATTCCAATTTCAAACTTCATTCTTGAGCTTGCTATTAATCGTAGAAAGTTGAAGCAAGCACCACTCGATTAAGCAAAAAATTTTCTATCAAATACATCCTACCTTTATAATGTTTTAGCAATGTAAATATAAAAAAAATCAAAAAAATACGCAAGTTTAAAGATAGTCGTTATTCCTTGATAAATACCAATTTCAAACTTCATTCTTAAGCTTGCTATTAATTATAGAAGGTTGAAACAAGTACCATTTGATTGAACAGAAATTTTTCTATCAAATACATCCTACTTTTATAACATTTTAACAATGTAAATATAAAAAAAATCAAAAAAATACGCAAGTTTAAATATAGTCGTTATTCCTTGATAAATATCAATTTCAAACTTCATTCTTGAGCTTGCTATTACTTATAGAAGGTTGAAACCAATACTATTTAATTGAGCAGGAAATTTTCTATCAAATACATCCTACTTTTATAACGTTTTAGCAATGTAAATAAAAAAAAAATTAAAAAAATGCGCAAGTTAAAAGATAGTCGTTATGCCTTGATAAATACCAAATTCAAACTTTATTCTTGAGCTTGCTATTAATTGTAGAAGGTTGAAACCAATACTATTTAATTGAGCAGGAAATTTTCTATCAAATACATCCTACTTTTATAACGTTTTAGCAATGTAAATAAAAAAAAAATTAAAAAAATGCGCAAGTTAAAAGATAGTCGTTATGCCTTGATAAATACCAAATTCAAACTTTATTCTTGAGCTTGCTATTAATTGTAGAAGGTTGAAACAAGTACTATTTGATTGAACAGAAATTTTTCTATCAAATACATCCTACTTTTATAACGTTTTAGGAATGCAATTATAAAAAAAAAATAAAAAAATAGGCAAGTTTATAGTAAGTCGTTATTCCTCGATAAATACCAATTTCAAACTTCATTTTTGAGCTTGCTATTTATTGTAAAAAGTTGAAGCAAGTACCGTTTGATTGAACGGAAAATTTCCTATCAAATACATCCTACTTTCATAACGTTTCGATAATGTAAATATAAAAAAAATCAAAAAAATGCGCAATTTAAAAGATAGTCGTTATTCCTTAATAAATTCCAATTTCAAACTTCATTCTTGAGCTTGCTATTAATCGTAGAAAGTTGAAGCAAGCACCACTCGATTAAGCAAAAAATTTTCTATCAAATACATCCTACCTTTATAACGTTTTAGCAATGTAAATATAAAAAAAATCAAAAAAATACGCAAGTTTAAAGATAGTCGTTATTCCTTAATAAATTCCAATTTCAAACTTCATTCTTGAGCTTGCTATTAATCGTAGAAAGTTGAAGCAAGCACCACTCGATTAAGCAAAAAATTTTCTATCAAATACATCCTACCTTTATAATGTTTTAGCAATGTAAATATAAAAAAAATCAATAAAATACGCAAGTTTAAAGATAGTCGTTATTCCTTGATAAATACCAATTTCAAACTTCATTCTTAAGCTTGCTATTAATTATAGAAGGTTGAAACAAGTACCGTTTGATTGAACAGAAATTTTTCTATCAAATACATCCTACTTTTATAACGTTTTAACAATGTAAATATAAAAAAAATCAAAAAAATACGCAAGTTTAAATATAGTCGTTATTCCTTAATAAATATCAATTTCAAACTTCATTCTTGAGCTTGCTATTAATTATAGAAGGTTGAAACCAATACTATTTAATTGAGCAGGAAATTTTCTATCAAATACATCCTACTTTTATAACGTTTTAGCAATGTAAATAAAAAATAAATTAAAAAAATGCGCAAGTTAAAAGATAGTCGTTATGCCTTGATAAATACCAAATTCAAACTTTATTCTTGAGCTTGCTATTAATTGTAGAAGGTTGAAACCAATACTATTTAATTGAACAGGAAATTTTCTATCAAATACATCCTACTTTTATAACGTTTTAGCAATGTAAATAAAAAAAAAATTAAAAAAATGCGCAAGTTAAAAGATAGTCGTTATGCCTTGATAAATACCAAATTCAAACTTTATTCTTGAGCTTGCTATTAATTGTAGAAGGTTGAAACAAGTACCATTTGATTGAACAGAAATTTTTCTATCAAATACATCCTACTTTTATAACGCTTCAATAATGTAAATATAAAAAAAATCAAAAAAATACGCAAGTTTAAAGATAGTCGTTATTCCTTAATAAATTCCAATTTCAAACTTCATTCTTGAGCTTGCTATTAATCGTAGAAAGTTGAAGAAAGCACCACTCGATTAAGCAAAAAATTTTCTATCAAATACATCCTACCTTTATAATGTTTTAACAATGTAAATATAAAAAAAATCAAAAAAATACGCAAGTTTAAAGATAGTCGTTATTCCTTGATAAATACCAATTTCAAACTTCATTCTTAAGCTTGCTATTAATTATAGAAGGTTGAAACAAGTACCATTTGATTGAACAAAAATTTTTCTATCAAATACATCCTACTTTTATAACGTTTTAACAATGTAAATATAAAAAAAATCAAAAAAATACGCAAGTTTAAATATAGTCGTTATTCCTTGATAAATATCAATTTCAAACTTCATTTTTGAGCTTGCTATTAATTATAGAAGGTTGAAACCAATACTATTTAATTGAGCAGGAAATTTTCTATCAAATACATCCTACTTTTATAACGTTTTAGCAATGTAAATAAAAAAAAAATTAAAAAAATGCGCAAGTTAAAAGATAGTCGTTATGCCTTGATAAATACCAAATTCAAACTTTATTCTTGAGCTTGCTATTAATTGTAGAAGGTTGAAACCAATACTATTTAATTGAGCAGGAAATTTTCTATCAAATATATCCTACTTTTATAACATTTTAGCAATGTAAATAAAAAAAAATTAAAAAAATGCGCAAGTTAAAAGATAGTCGTTATGCCTTGATAAATACCAACTTCAAACTTCATTTTTGAGCTTGCTATTTATTGCAAAAGGTTGAAACAAAAACCATTTGATTGAACAAAAAATTTTCTATCAAATACATCCTACTTCTATAACGTTTCAATAATGTAAATATAAAAAAAATCAAAAAAATACGCAAGTTTAAAGATAGTCGTTATTCCTTAATAAATTCCAATTTCAAACTTCATTTTTGAGCTTGCTATTAATCGTAGAAAGTTGAAGCAAGCACCACTCGATTAAGCAAAAAATTTTCTATCAAATACATCCTACCTTTATAACGTTTTAGCAATGTAAATATAAAAAAAATCAAAAAAATACGCAAGTTTAAAGATAGTCGTTATTCCTTGATAAATACCAACTTCAAACTTCATTCTTAAGCTTGCTATTAATTATAGAAGGTTGAAACAAGTACCATTTGATTAAACAAAAATTTTTCTATCAAACACATCCTACCTTTATAACGTTTTAGCAATGTAAATATTAAAAAAATCAAAAAAATACGCAAATTTAAAGATAGTCGTTATTCCTTGATAAATACCAACTTTAAACTTCATTCTTAAGTTTGCTATTAACTATAGAAGGTTGAAACAAGTACCATTTGATTGAACGAAAATTTTTCTATCAAATACATCCTACTTTTATAACGTTTTAGCAATGCAATTATAAAAAAAAATAAAAAAATAGGCAAGTTTATAGTAAGTCGTTATTCCTCGATAAATACCAATTTCAAACTTCATTTTTGAGCTTGCTATTTATTGCAAAAAGTTGAAGCAAGTACCGTTTGATTGAACAGAAAATTTCCTATCAAATACATCCTACTTTCATAATGTTTCGATAATGTAAATATAAAAAAAATCAAAAAAATACGCAATTTTAAAGATAGTCGTTATTCCTTAATAAATTCCAATTTCAAACTTCATTCTTGAGCTTGCTATTAATCGTAGAAAGTTGAAGCAAGCACCACTCGATTAAGCAAAAAATTTTCTATCAAATACATCCTACCTTTATAACGTTTTAGCAATGTAAATATAAAAAAAATCAAAAAAATACACAAGTTTAAAGATAGTCGTTATTCCTTGATAAATACCAATTTCAAACTTCATTCTTAAGCTTGCTATTAATTATAGAAGGTTGAAACAAATACCATTTGATTGAACAGAAATTTTTCTATCAAGTACATCCTACTTTTATAACGTTTTAGCAATGTAAATATATAAAAATAAAAAAAATACGCAAGTTTAAAGATAGTCGTTATTCCTTGATAAATACCAATTTCAAACTTTATTTTTAAGCTTGCTTTTAATTATAGAAGGTTGAAACAAGTACCATTTGATTGAACAGAAATTTTTCTATCAAATACATCCTACTTTTATAACGTTTTAGCAATGTAAATATAAAAAAAATCAAAAAAATACGCAAGTTTAAAGATAGTCGTTATTCCTTGATAAATACCAATTTCAAACTTCATTCTTAAGCTTGCTATTAATTATAGAAGGTTGAACCAAGTATTATTTGATTGAACAGAAATTTTTCTATCAAACACATCCTACTTTTATAACGCTTTGACAATGTAAATATAAAAAAAATTAAAAAAATACGCAAGTTTAAATATAGTCGTTATTCCTTAATAAATATCAATTTCAAACTTCATTCTTGAGCTTGCTATTAATTATAGAAGGTTGAAACCAATACTATTTAATTGAGCCGGAAATTTTCTATCAAACACATCCTACTTTTATAACGTTTTAGCAATGTAAATAAAAAAAAAATTAAAAAAATGCGCAAGTTAAAAGATAGTCGTTATGCCTTGATAAATACCAAATTCAAACTTTATTCTTGAGCTTGCTATTAATTGTAGAAGGTTGAAACCAATACTATTTAATTGAGCAGGAAATTTTCTATCAAATACATCCTACTTTTATAACGTTTTAGCAATGTAAATAAAAAAAAAATTAAAAAAATGCGCAAGTTAAAAGATAGTCGTTATGCCTTGATAAATACCAAATTCAAACTTTATTCTTGAGCTTGCTATTAATTGTAGAAAGTTGAAACAAGTACCATTTGATTGAGCAGAAATTTTTCTATCAAATACATCCTACTTTTATAACGTTTCAATAATGTAAATATAAAAAAAATTAAAAAAATACGCAAGTTTAAAGATAGTCGTTATTCCTTAATAAATTCCAATTTCAAACTTCATTCTTGAGCTTGCTATTAATCGTAGAAAGTTGAAGCGAGCACCACTCGATTAAGCAAAAAATCTTCTATCAAATACATCCTACCTTTATAATGTTTTAGCAATGTAAATATAAAAAAAATCAAAAAAATACGCAAGTTTAAAGATAGTCGTTATTCCTTGATAAATACCAATTTCAAACTTCATTCTTAAGCTTGCTATTAATTATAGAAGGTTGAAACAAGTACCATTTGATTGAACAGAAATTTTTCTATCAAATACATCCTACTTTTATAACGTTTTAACAATGTAAATATAAAAAAAATCAAAAAAATACGCAAGTTTAAATATAGTCGTTATTCCTTGATAAATATCAATTTCAAACTTCATTCTTGAGCTTGCTATTAATTATAGAAGGTTGAAACAAGTACCATTTGATTGAACAGAAATTTTTCTATCAAATACATCCTACTTTTATAACGTTTTAGCAATGTAAATAAAAAAAAAATTAAAAAAATGCGCAAGTTAAAAGATAGTCGTTATGCCTTGATAAATACCAAATTCAAACTTTATTCTTGAGCTTGCTATTAATTGTAGAAGGTTGAAACAAGTACGATTTGATTGAACAGAAATTTTTCTATCAAATACATCCTACTTTTATAACGTTTCAATAATGTAAATATAAAAAAAATCAAAAAAATACGCAAGTTTAAAGATAGTCGTTATTCCTTAATAAATTCCAATTTCAAACTTCATTCTTGAGCTTGCTATTAATCGTAGAAAGTTGAAGCAAGCACCACTCGATTAAGCAAAAAATTTTCTATCAAATACATCCTACCTTTATAATGTTTTAGCAATGTAAATATAAAAAAAATCAAAAAAATACGCAAGTTTAAAGATAGTCGTTATTCCTTGATAAATACCAATTTCAAACTTCATTCTTAAGCTTGCTATTAATTATAGAAGGTTGAAACAAGTACCATTTGATTGAACAGAAATTTTTCTATCAAATACATCCTACTTTTATAACGTTTTAACAATGTAAATATAAAAAAAATCAAAAAAATACGCAAGTTTAAATATAGTCGTTATTCCTTGATAAATATCAATTTCAAACTTCATTCTTGAGCTTGCTATTACTTATAGAAGGTTGAAACCAATACTATTTAATTGAGCAGGAAATTTTCTATCAAATACATCCTACTTTTATAACGTTTTAGCAATGTAAATAAAAAAAAATTAAAAAAATGCGCAAGTTAAAAGATAGTCGTTATGCCTTGATAAATACCAAATTCAAACTTTATTCTTGAGCTTGCTATTAATTGTAGAAGGTTGAAACCAATACTATTTAATTGAGCAGGAAATTTTCTATCAAATACATCCTACTTTTATAACGTTTTAGCAATGTAAATAAAAAAAAAATTAAAAAAATGCGCAAGTTAAAAGATAGTCGTTATGCCTTGATAAATACCAAATTCAAACTTCATTTTTGAGCTTGCTATTTATTGCAAAAGGTTGAAACAAAATCCATTTGATTGAACAGAAAATTTTCTATCAAATACATCCTACTTTTATAACGTTTCAATAATGTAAATATAAAAAAAATCAAAAAAATACGCAAGTTTAAAGATAGTCGTTATTCCTTAATAAATTCCAATTTCAAACTTCATTCTTGAGCTTGCTATTAATCGTAGAAAGTTGAAGCAAGCACCACTCGATTAAGCAAAAAATTTTCTATCAAATACATCCTACCTTTATAACGTTTTAGCAATGTAAATATAAAAAAAATCAAAAAAATACACAAGTTTAAAGATAGTCGTTATTCCTTGATAAATACCAATTTCAAACTTCATTCTTAAGCTTGCTATTAATTATAGAAGGTTGAAACAAGTACCATTTGATTGAACAGAAATTTTTCTATCAAATACATCCTACTTTTATAACGTTTTAGTAATGTAAATATATAAAAATAAAAAAAATACGCAAGTTTAAAGATAGTCGTTATTCCTTGATAAATACCAATTTCAAACTTCATTTTTAAGCTTGCTTTTAATTATAGAAGGTTGAAACAAGTACCGTTTGATTGAACAGAAATTTTTCTATCAAATACATCCTACTTTTATAACGTTTTAGCAATGTAAATATAAAAAAAATCAAAAAAATACGCAAGTTTAAAGATAGTCGTTATTGCTTGATAAATACCAATTTCAAACTTCATTCTTGAGCTTGCTATTAATTGTAGAAGGTTGAAACAAGTACCATTTGATTGAACAGAAATTTTTCTATCAAATACATCCTACTTTTATAACGTTTCAATAATGTAAATATAAAAAAAATCAAAAAAATACGCAAGTTTAAAGATAGTCGTTATTCCTTAATAAATTCCAATTTCAAACTTCATTCTTGAGCTTGCTATTAATCGTAGAAAGTTGAAGCAAGCACCACTCGATTAAGCAAAAAATTTTCTATCAAATACATCCTACCTTTATAATGTTTTAGCAATGTAAATATAAAAAAAATCAAAAAAATACGCAAGTTTAAAGATAGTCGTTATTCCTTGATAAATACCAATTTCAAACTTCATTCTTAAGCTTGCTATTAATTATAGAAGGTTGAAACAAGTACCATTTGATTGAACAGAAATTTTTCTATCAAATACATCCTACTTTTATAACATTTTAACAATGTAAATATAAAAAAAATCAAAAAAATACGCAAGTTTAAATATAGTCGTTATTCCTTGATAAATATCAATTTCAAACTTCATTCTTGAGCTTGCTATTACTTATAGAAGGTTGAAACCAATACTATTTAATTGAGCAGGAAATTTTCTATCAAATACATCCTACTTTTATAACGTTTTAGCAATGTAAATAAAAAAAAAATTAAAAAAATGCGCAAGTTAAAAGATAGTCGTTATGCCTTGATAAATACCAAATTCAAACTTTATTCTTGAGCTTGCTATTAATTGTAGAAGGTTGAAACCAATACTATTTAATTGAGCAGGAAATTTTCTATCAAATACATCCTACTTTTATAACGTTTTAGCAATGTAAATAAAAAAAAAATTAAAAAAATGCGCAAGTTAAAAGATAGTCGTTATGCCTTGATAAATACCAAATTCAAACTTTATTCTTGAGCTTGCTATTAATTGTAGAAGGTTGAAACAAGTACTATTTGATTGAACAGAAATTTTTCTATCAAATACATCCTACTTTTATAACGTTTTAGGAATGCAATTATAAAAAAAAAATAAAAAAATAGGCAAGTTTATAGTAAGTCGTTATTCCTCGATAAATACCAATTTCAAACTTCATTTTTGAGCTTGCTATTTATTGTAAAAAGTTGAAGCAAGTACCGTTTGATTGAACGGAAAATTTCCTATCAAATACATCCTACTTTCATAACGTTTCGATAATGTAAATATAAAAAAAATCAAAAAAATGCGCAATTTAAAAGATAGTCGTTATTCCTTAATAAATTCCAATTTCAAACTTCATTCTTGAGCTTGCTATTAATCGTAGAAAGTTGAAGCAAGCACCACTCGATTAAGCAAAAAATTTTCTATCAAATACATCCTACCTTTATAACGTTTTAGCAATGTAAATATAAAAAAAATCAAAAAAATACACAAGTTTAAAGATAGTCGTTATTCCTTAATATATACCAATTTCAAACTTCATTCTTAAGCTTGCTATTAATTATAGAAGGTTGAAACAAGTACCATTTGATTGAACAGAAATTTTTCTATCAAATACATCCTACTTTTATAACGTTTTAGCAATGTAAATATATAAAAATAAAAAAAATACGCAAGTTTAAAGATAGTCGTTATTCCTTGATAAATACCAATTTCAAACTTCATTTTTAAGCTTGCTTTTAATTATAGAAGGTTGAAACAAGTACCATTTGATTGAGCAGAAATTTTTCTATCAAATACATCCTACCTTTATAACGTTTTAGCAAAGTAAATATTAAAAAAATCAAAAAAATACGCAAGTTTAAAGATAGTCGTTATTCCTTGATAAATACCAACTTTAAACTTCATTCTTAAGTTTGCTATTAACTATAGAAGGTTGAAACAAGTACCATTTGATTGAACGAAAATTTTTCTATCAAATACATCCTACTTTTATAACGTTTTGGCAATGCAATTAGAAAAAAAAAATAAAAAAATAGGCAAGTTTATAGTAAGTCGTTATTCCTCGATAAATACCAATTTCAAACTTCATTTTTGAGCTTGCTATTTATTGTAAAAAGTTGAAGCAAGTACCGTTTGATTGAACAGAAAATTTCCTATCAAATACATCCTACTTTCATAACGTTTCGATAATGTAAATATAAAAAAAATCAAAAAAATTCGCAATTTTAAAGATAGTCGTTATTCCTTAATAAATTCCAATTTCAAACTTCATTCTTGAGCTTGCTATTAATCGTAGAAAGTTGAAACAAGCACCACTCGATTAAGCAAAAAATTTTCTATCAAATGCATCCTACCTTTATAACGTTTTAGCAATGTAAATATAAAAAAAATCAAAAAAATACACAAGTTTAAAGATAGACGTTATTCCTTGATAAATACCAATTTCAAACTTCATTCTTAAGCTTGCTATTAATTATAGAAGGTTGAAACAAGTACCATTTGATTGAACAGAAATTTTTCTATCAAATACATCCTACTTTTATAACGTTTTAGCAATGTAAATATATAAAAATAAAAAAAATACGCAAGTTTAAAGATAGTCGTTATTCCTTGATAAATACCAATTTCAAACTTCATTTTTAAGCTTGCTTTTAATTATAGAAGGTTGAGACAAGTACCATTTGATTGAACAGAAATTTTTCTATCAAATACATCCTACTTTTATAACGTTTTAGCAATGTAAATATAAAAAAAATCAAAAAAATGCGCAAGTTTAAAGATAGTCGTTATTGCTTGATAAATACCAACTTGAAACTTCATTCTTGAGCTTGCTATTAATTGTAGAAGGTTGAAACAAGTACCATTTGATTGAACAGAAATTTTTCTATCAAATACATCCTACCTTTATAACGTTTCAATAATGTAAATATAAAAAAAATCAAAAAAATACGCAAGTTTAAAGATAGTCGTTATTCCTTAATAAATTCCAATTTCAAACTTCATTCTTGAGCTTGCTATTAATCGTAGAAAGTTGAAGCAAACACCACTCGATTAGGCAAAAAATTTTCTATCAAATACATCCTACTTTTATAATGTTTTAGCAATGTAAATATAAAAAAAATCAAAAAAATACGCATGTTTAAAGATAGTCGTTATTCCTTGATAAATACCAATTTCAAACTTCATTCTTAAGCTTGCTATTAATTATAGAAGGTTGAAACAAGTACCATTTGATTGAACAGAAACTTTTCTATCAAATACATCCTACTTTTATAACGTTTTAATAATGTAAATATAAAAAAAATCAAAAAAATACCCAAGTTTAAATATAGTCGTTATTCCTTGATAAATATCAATTTCAAACTTCATTCTTGAGCTTGCTATTAATTATAGAAGGTTGAAACCAATACTATTTAATTGAGCAGGAAATTTTCTATCAAATACATCCTACTTTTATAACGTTTTAGCAATGTAAATAAAAAAAAAATTAAAAAAATGCGCAAGTTAAAAGATAGTTGTTATGCCTTGATAAATACCAAATTCAAACTTTATTCTTGAGCTTGCTATTAATTGTAGAAGGTTGAAAGCAATACTATTTAATTGAGCAGGAAATTTTCTATCAAATACATCCTACTTTTATAACGTTTTAGCAATGTAAATAAAAAAAAATTAAAAAAATGCGCAAGTTAAAAGATAGTCGTTATGCCTTGATAAATACCAAATTCAAACTTTATTCTTGAGCTTGCTATTAATTGTAAAAGGTTGAAACAAGTACCATTTGATTGAACAGAAATTTTTCTATCAAATACATCCTACTTTTATAACGTTTCAATAATGTAAATATAAAAAAAATCAAAAAAATACGCAAGTTTAAAGATAGTCGTTATTCCTTAATAAATTCCAATTTCAAACTTCATTCTTGAGCTTGCTATTAATCGTAGAAAGTTGAAGCAAGCACCACTCGATTAAGCAAAAAATCTTCTATCAAATACATCCTACCTTTATAATGTTTTAGCAATGTAAATATAAAAAAAATCAAAAAAATACGCAAGTTTAAAGATAGTCGTTATTCCTTGATAAATACCAATTTCAAACTTCATTCTTAAGCTTGCTATTAATTATAGAAGGTTGAAACAAGTACCATTTGATTGAACAGAAATTTTTCTATCAAATACATCCTACTTTTATAACGTTTTAACAATGTAAATATAAAAAAAATCAAAAAAATACGCAAGTTTAAATATAGTCGTTATTCCTTGATAAATATCAATTTCAAACTTCATTCTTGAGCTTGCTATTAATTATAGAAGGTTGAAACCAATACTATTTAATTGAGCAGGAAATTTTCTATCAAATACATCCTACTTTTATAACGTTTTAGCAATGTAAATAAAAAAAAATTAAAAAAATGCGCAAGTTAAAAGATAGTCGTTATGCCTTGATAAATACCAAATTCAAACTTTATTCTTGAGCTTGCTATTAATTGTAGAAGGTTGAAACCAATACTGTTTAATTGAGCAGGAAATTTTCTATCAAATACATCTTACTTTTATAACGTTTTAGCAATGTAAATAAAGAAAAATTAAAAAAATGCGCAAGTTAAAAGATAGTCGTTATGCCTTGATAAATACCAAATTCAAACTTTATTCTTGAGCTTGCTATTAATTGTAGAACGTTGAAACCAATACTATTTAATTGAGCAGGAAATTTTCTATCAAATACATCCTACTTTTATAACGTTTTAGCAATGTAAATAAAAAAAAAATTAAAGAAATGCGCAAGTTAAAAGATAGTCGTTATGCCTTGATAAATACCAAATTCAAACTTTATTCTTGAGCTTGCTATTAATTGTAGAAGGTTGAAACAAGTACTATTTGATTGAACAGAAATTTTTCTATCAAATACATCCTACTTTTATAACGTTTTAGCAATGCAATTATAAAAAAAAATAAAAAAATAGGCAAGTTTATAGTAAGTCGTTATTCCTCGATAAATACCAATTTCAAACTTCATTTTTGAGCTTGCTATTTATTGTAAAAAGTTGAAGCAAGTACCGTTTGATTGAACGGAAAATTTCCTATCAAATACATCCTACTTTCATAACGTTTTGATAATGTAAATATAAAAAAAATCAAAAAAATGCGCAATTTTAAAGATAGTCGTTATTCCTTAATAAATTCCAATTTCAAACTTCATTCTTGAGCTTGCTATTAATCGTAGAAAGTTGAAGCAAGCACCACTCGATTAAGCAAAAAATTTTCTATCAAATACATCCTACCTTTATAACGTTTTAGCAATGTAAATATAAAAAAAATCAAAAAAATACACAAGTTTAAAGATAGTCGTTATTCCTTAATAAATACCAATTTCAAACTTCATTCTTAAGCTTGCTATTAATTATAGAAGGTTGAAACAAGTACCATTTGATTGAACAGAAACTTTTCTATCAAATACATCCTACTTTTATAACGTTTTAGCAATGTAAATATATAAAAATAAAAAAAATACGCAAGTTTAAAGATAGTCGTTATTCCTTGATAAATACCAATTTCAAACTTCATTTTTAAGCTTGCTTTTAATTATAGAAGGTTGAAACAAGTACCATTTGATTGAGCAGAAATTTTTCTATCAAATACATCCTACCTTTATAACGTTTTAGCAAAGTAAATATTAAAAAAATCAAAAAAATACGCAAGTTTAAAGATAGTCGTTATTCCTTGATAAATACCAACTTTAAACTTCATTCTTAAGTTTGCTATTAACTATAGAAGGTTGAAACAAGTACCATTTGATTGAACGAAAATTTTTCTATCAAATACATCCTACTTTTATAACGTTTTAGCAATGCAATTAGAAAAAAAAATAAAAAAATAGGCAAGTTTATAGTAAGTCGTTATTCCTCGATAAATACCAATTTCAAACTTCATTTTTGAGCTTGCTATTTATTGTAAAAAGTTGAAGCAAGTACCGTTTGATTGAACAGAAAATTTCCTATCAAATACATCCTACTTTCATAACGTTTCGATAATGTAAATATAAAAAAAATCAAAAAAATTCGCAATTTTAAAAATAGTCGTTATTCCTTAATAAATTCCAATTTCAAACTTCATTCTTGAGCTTGCTATTAATCGTAGAAAGTTGAAGCAAGCACCACTCGATTAAGCAAAAAATTTTCTATCAAATACATCCTACCTTTATAACGTTTTAGCAATGTAAATATAAAAAAAATCAAAAAAATACACAAGTTTAAAGATAGACGTTATTCCTTGATAAATACCAATTTCAAACTTCATTCTTAAGCTTGCTATTAATTATAGAAGGTTGAAACAAGTACCATTTGATTGAACAGAAATTTTTCTATCAAATACATCCTACTTTTATAACGTTTTAGAAATGTAAATATATAAAAATAAAAAAAATACGCAAGTTTAAAGATAGTCGTTATTCCTTGATAAATACCAATTTCAAACTTCATTTTTAAGCTTGCTTTTAATTATAGAAGGTTGAAACAAGTACCATTTGATTGAACAGAAATTTTTCTATCAAATACATCCTACTTTTATAACGTTTTAGCAATGTAAATATAAAAAAAATCAAAAAAATGCGCAAGTTTAAAGATAGTCGTTATTGCTTGATAAATACCAACTTCAAACTTCATTCTTGAGCTTGCTGTTAATTGTAGAAGGTTGAAACGAGTACCATTTGATTGAACAGAAATTTTTCTATCAAATACATCCTACTTTTATAACGTTTCAATAATGTAAATATAAAAAAAATCAAAAAAATACGCAAGTTTAAAGATAGTCGTTATTCCTTAATAAATTCCAATTTCAAACTTCATTCTTGAGCTTGCTATTAATCGTAGAAAGTTGAAGCAAACACCACTCGATTAGGCAAAAAATTTTCTATCAAATACATCCTACTTTTATAATGTTTTAGCAATGTAAATATAAAAAAAATCAAAAAAATACGCAAGTTTAAAGATAGTCGTTATTCCTTGATAAATACCAATTTCAAACTTCATTCTTAAGCTTGCTATTAATTATAGAAGGTTGAAACAAGTACCATTTGATTGAACAGAAACTTTTCTATCAAATACATCCTACTTTTATAACGTTTTAATAATGTAAATATAAAAAAAATCAAAAAAATACGCAAGTTTAAATATAGTCGTTATTCCTTGATAAATATCAATTTCAAACTTCATTCTTGAGCTTGCTATTAATTATAGAAGGTTGAAACCAATACTATTTAATTGAGCAGGAAATTTTCTATCAAATACATCCTACCTTTATAACGTTTTAGCAATGTAAATAAAAAAAAAATTAAAAAAATGCGCAAGTTAAAAGATAGTCGTTATGCCTTGATAAATACCAAATTCAAACTTTATTCTTGAGCTTGCTATTAATTGTAGAAGGTTGAAACAAGTACCATTTGATTGAACAGAAATTTTTCTATCAAATACATCCTACTTTTATAACGTTTCAATAATGTAAATATAAAAAAAATCAAAAAAATACGCAAGTTTAAAGATAGTCGTTATTCCTTAATAAATTCCAATTTCAAACTTCATTCTTGAGCTTGCTATTAATTATAGAAGGTTGAAGCAAGTACCATTTGATTGAACAGAAATTTTTCTATCAAATACATCCTACTTTTATAACATTTTAACAATGTAAATATAAAAAAAATCAAAAAAATACGCAAGTTTAAATATAGTCGTTATTCCTTGATAAATATCAATTTCAAACTTCATTCTTGAGCTTGCTATTACTTATAGAAGGTTGAAACCAATACTATTTAATTGAGCAGGAAATTTTCTATCAAATACATCCTACTTTTATAACGTTTTAGCAATGTAAATAAAAAAAAATCAAAAAAATACGCAAGTTTAAATATAGTCGTTATTCCTTGATAAATATCAATTTCAAACTTCATTCTTGAGCTTGCTATTACTTATAGAAGGTTGAAACCAATACTATTTAATTGAGCAGGAAATTTTCTATCAAATATATCCTACCTTTATAACGTTTTAGCAATGTAAATATAAAAAAAATCAAAAAAATACGCAAGTTTAAAGATAGTCGTTATTCCTTGATAAATACCAATTTCAAACTTCATTCTTAAGCTTGCTATTAATTATAGAAGGTTGAAACAAGTACCATTTGATTGAACAAAAATTTTTCTATCAAATACATCCTACTTTTATAACGTTTTAGCAATGTAAATATAAAAAAAATCAAAAAAATACGCAAGTTTAAAGATAGTCGTTATCCCTTGATAAATACCAATTTTAAACTTCATTCTTGAGCTTGCTATTTATTGCAAAAGGTTGAAACAAAAACCATTTGATTGAACAGAAAATTTTCTATCAAATACATCATACTTTTATAACGTTTCAATAATGTAAATATAAAAAAAATCAAAAAAATACGCAAGCTTAAAAATAGTCGTTATTCCTTAATAAATTCCAATTTCAAACTTCATTCTTGAGCTTGCTATTAATCGTAGAAAGTTGAAGCAAGCACCACTCGATTAAACAAAAAATTTTCTATCAAATACATCCTACTTTTATAACGTTTCAATAATGTAAATAAAAAAAAAATCAAAAAAATACGCAAGTTTAAAGATAGTCGTTATTCCTTGATAAATTCCAATTTCAAACTTCATTCTTAAGCTTGCTATTAATTATAGAATGTTGAAACAAGTACCATTTGATTAAACAGAAATTTTTCTATCAAATATATCCTACCTTTATAACGTTTTAGCAATGTAAATATAAAAAAAATCAAAAAAATACGCAAGTTTAAAGATAGTCGTTATTCGTTGATAAATACCAATTTCAAACTTCATTCTTAAGCTTGCTATTAATTATAGAAGGTTGAAACAAGTACCATTTGATTGAACAAAAATTTTTCTATCAAATACATCCTACTTTTATAACGTTTTAGCAATGTAAATATAAAAAAAATCAAAAAAATACGCAAGTTTAAAGATAGTCGTTATCCCTTGATAAATACCAATTTTAAACTTCATTCTTGAGCTTGCTATTTATTGCAAAAGGTTGAAACAAAAACCATTTGATTGAACAGAAAATTTTCTATCAAATACATCCTACTTTTATAACGTTTCAATAATGTAAATATAAAAAAAATCAAAAAAATACGCAAGCTTAAAAATAGTCGTTATTCCTTAATAAATTCCAATTTCAAACTTCATTCTTGAGCTTGCTATTAATCGTAGAAAGTTGAAGCAAGCACCACTCGATTAAACAAAAAATTTTCTATCAAATACATCCTACTTTTATAACGTTTCAATAATGTAAATATAAAAAAAATCAAAAAAATACGCAAGTTTAAAGATAGTCGTTATTCCTTGATAAATACCAACTTCAAACTTCATTCTTGAGCTTGCTATTAATTGTAGAAGGTTAAAACAAATACTATTTGATTAAGCAGGAAATTTTCTATCAAATACATCCTACTTTTATAACGTTTCAATAACGTAAATATAAAAAAAATCAAAAAAATACGCAAGTTTAAAGATAGTCGTTATTCCTTAATAAATTCCAATTTCAAGCTTCATTCTTGAGCTTGCTATTAATCGTAGAAAGTTGAAGCAAGCACCACTCGATTAAGCAAAAAATTTTCTATCAAATACATCCTACCTTTATAACGTTTTAGCAATGTAAATATAAAAAAAATCAAAAAAATACGCAAGTTTAAAGATAGTCGTTATTCCTTGATAAATACCAATTTCAAACTTTATTCTTAAGCTTGCTATTAATTATAGAAGGTTGAAACAAGTACCATTTGATTGAACAGAAATTTTTCTATCTAATACATTCTATTTTTATAACGTTTTAGCAATGTAAATATAAGAAAAATCAAAAAAATACGCAAGTTTAAAGATAGTCGTTATTCCTTGATAAATACCAATTTCAAACTTCATTCTTAAGCTTGCTATTAAACATAGAAGGTTGAAACAAGTACCATTTGATTGAACAGAAATTTTTCTATCAAATACATCCTACTTTTATAACGTTTTAGCAATGTAAATATAAAAAAAATCAAAAAAATACGCAAGTTTAAAAATAGTCGTTATTCCTTGATAAATACCAATTTCAAACTTCATTCTTAAGCTTGCTATTAACTATAGAAGGTTGAAACAAGTACCATTTGATTGAACAGAAATTTTTCTATCAAATACATCCTACTTTTATAACGTTTTAGCAATGTAAATATAAAAAAAATCAAAAAAATACGCAAGTTTAAAGATAGTCGTTATTCCTTGATAAATACCAATTTCAAACTTCATTCTTAAGCTTGCTATTAATTATAGAAGGTTGAAACAAGTACCATTTGATTGAACAAAAATTTTTCTATCAAATACATCCTACTTTTATAACGTTTTAGCAATGTAAATATAAAAAAAATCAAAAAAATACGCAAGTTTAAAGATAGTCGTTATTCCTTAATAAATACCAACTTCAAACTTCATTCTTGAGCTTGCTATTAATTGTAGAAGGTTGAAACAAGTACCATTTGATTGAACAGAAATTTTTCTATCAAATACATCCTACTTTTATAACGTTTCAATAATGTAAATATAAAAAAAATCAAAAAAATACGCAAGTTTAAAGATAGTCGTTATTCCTTGATAAATACCAATTTCAAACTTCATTCTTAAGCTTGCTATTAATTATAGAAGGTTGAAACAAGTACCATTTGATTGAACAGAAATTTTTCTATCAAATACATTCTACTTTTATAACGTTTTAGCAATGTAAATATAAAAAAAATCAAAAAAATACGCAAGTTTAAAGATAGTCGTTATTCCTTGATAAATACCAATTTCAAACTTCATTCTTAAGCTTGCTATTAACTATAGAAGGTTGAAACAAGTACCATTTGATTGAACAGAAATTTTTCTATCAAATACATCCTACTTTTATAACGTTTTAGCAATGTAAATATAAAAAAAATCAAAAAAATACGCAAGTTTAAAGATAGTCGTTATTCCTTGATAAATACCAATTTTAAACTTCATTCTTGAGCTTGCTATTTATTGCAAAAGGTTGAAACAAAAACCATTTGATTGAACAGAAAATTTTCTATCAAATACATCCTACTTTTATAACGTTTTAGCAATGTAAATATAAAAAAAATCAAAAAAATACGCAAGTTTAAAGATAGTCGTTATCCCTTGATAAATACCAATTTTAAACTTCATTCTTGAGCTTGCTATTTATTGCAAAAGGTTGAAACAAAAACCATTTGATTGAACAGAAAATTTTCTATCAAATACATCCTACTTTTATAACGTTTCAATAATGTAAATATAAAAAAAATCAAAAAAATACGCAAGTTTAAAGATAGTCGTTATTCCTTGATAAATACCAACTTCAAACTTCATTCTTGAGCTTGCTATTAATTGTAGAAGGTTAAAACAAATACTATTTGATTAAGCAGGAAATTTTCTATCAAATACATCCTACTTTTATAACGTTTCAATAACGTAAATATAAAAAAAATCAAAAAAATACGCAAGTTTAAAGATAGTCGTTATTCCTTAATAAATTCCAATTTCAAGCTTCATTCTTGAGCTTGCTATTAATCGTAGAAAGTTGAAGCAAGCACCACTCGATTAAGCAAAAAATTTTCTATCAAATACATCCTACCTTTATAACGTTTTAGCAATGTAAATATAAAAAAAATCAAAAAAATACGCAAGTTTAAATATAGTCGTTATTCCTTGATAAATACCAATTTTCAAACTTCATTCTTAAGCTTGCTATTAATTATAGAAGGTTGAAACAAGTACCATTTGATTGAACAGAAATTTTTCTATCAAATACATTCTATTTTTATAACGTTTTAGCAATGTAAATATAAGAAAAATCAAAAAAATACGCAAGTTTAAAGATAGTCGTTATTCCTTGATAAATACCAATTTCAAACTTCATTCTTAAGCTTGCTATTAAACATAGAAGGTTGAAACAAGTACCATTTGATTGAACAGAAATTTTTCTATCAAATACATCCTACTTTTATAACGTTTTAGCAATGTAAATATAAAAAAAATCAAAAAAATACGCAAGTTTAAAGATAGTCGTTATTCCTTAATAAATACCAACTTCAAACTTCATTCTTGAGCTTGCTATTAACAGTAGAAGGTTGAAACAAGTACCATTTGATTGAACAGAAATTTTTCTATCAAATACATCCTACTTTTATAACGTTTCAATAATGTAAATATAAAAAAAATCAAAAAAATACGCAAGTTTAAAGATAGTCGTTATTCCTTGATAAATACCAATTTCAAACTTCATTCTTAAGCTTGCTATTAATTATAGAAGGTTGAAACAAGTACCATTTGATTGAACAGAAATTTTTCTATCAAATACATTCTACTTTTATAACGTTTTAGCAATGTAAATATAAAAAAAATCAAAAAAATACGCAAGTTTAAAGATAGTCGTTATTCCTTGATAAATACCAATTTCAAACTTCATTCTTAAGCTTGCTATTAACTATAGAAGGTTGAAACAAGTACCATTTGATTGAACAGAAATTTTTCTGTCAAATACATCCTACTTTTATAACGTTTTAGCAATGTAAATATAAAAAAAATCAAAAAAATACGCAAGTTTAAAGATAGTCGTTATTCCTTGATAAATACCAATTTCAAACTTCATTCTTAAGCTTGCTATTAATTATAGAAGGTTGAAACAAGTACCATTTGATTGAACAGAAATTTTTCTATCAAATACATTCTATTTTTATAACGTTTTAGCAATGTAAATATAAGAAAAATCAAAAAAATACGCAAGTTTAAAGATAGTCGTTATTCCTTGATAAATACCAATTTCAAACTTCATTCTTAAGCTTGCTATTAAACATAGAAGGTTGAAACAAGTACAATTTGATTGAACAGAAATTTTTCTATCAAATACATCCTACTTTTATAACGTTTTAGCAATGTAAATATAAAAAAAATCAAAAAAATACGCAAGTTTAAAAATAGTCGTTATTCCTTGATAAATACCAATTTCAAACTTCATTCTTAAGCTTGCTATTAACTATAGAAGGTTGAAACAAGTACCATTTGATTGAACAGAAATTTTTCTATCAAATACATCCTACTTTTATAACGTTTTAGCAATGTAAATATAAAAAAAATCAAAAAAATACGCAAGTTTAAAGATAGTCGTTATTCCTTGATAAATACCAATTTCAAACTTCATTCTTAAGCTTGCTATTAATTATAGAAGGTTGAAACAAGTACCATTTGATTGAACAAAAATTTTTCTATCAAATACATCCTACTTTTATAACGTTTTAGCAATGTAAATATAAAAAAAATCAAAAAAATACGCAAGTTTAAAGATAGTCGTTATTCCTTAATAAATACCAACTTCAAACTTCATTCTTGAGCTTGCTATTAATAGTAAAAGGTTGAAACAAGTACCATTTGATTGAACAGAAATTTTTCTATCAAATACATCCTACTTTTATAACGTTTCAATAATGTAAATATAAAAAAAATCAAAAAAATACGCAAGTTTAAAGATAGTCGTTATTCCTTGATAAATACCAATTTCAAACTTCATTCTTAAGCTTGCTATTAATTATAGAAGGTTGAAACAAGTACCATTTGATTGAACAGAAATTTTTCTATCAAATACATTCTACTTTTATAACGTTTTAGCAATGTAAATATAAAAAAAATCAAAAAAATACGCAAGTTTAAAGATAGTCGTTATTCCTTGATAAATACCAATTTCAAACTTCATTCTTAAGCTTGCTATTAACTATAGAAGGTTGAAACAAGTACCATTTGATTGAACAGAAATTTTTCTATCAAATACATCCTACTTTTATAACGTTTTAGCAATGTAAATATAAAAAAAATCAAAAAAATACGCAAGTTTAAAGATAGTCGTTATTCCTTGATAAATACCAATTTCAAACTTCATTCTTAAGCTTGCTATTAACTATAGAAGGTCGAAACAAGTACCATTTGATTGAACAGAAAATTTTCTATCAAATACATCCTACTTTTATAACGTTTCAATAATGTAAATATAAAAAAAATCAAAAAAATACGCAAGCTTAAAGATAGTCGTTATTCCTTAATAAATTCCAATTTCAAACTTCATTCTTGAGCTTGCTATTAATCGTAGAAAGTTGAAGCAAGCACCACTCGATTAAACAAAAAATTTTCTATCAAATACATCCTACTTTTATAACGTTTCAATAATGTAAATATAAAAAAAATCAAAAAAATACGCAAGTTTAAAGATAGTCGTTATTCCTTGATAAATTCCAATTTCAAACTTCATTCTTAAGCTTGCTATTAATTATAGAATGTTGAAACAAGTACCATTTGATTAAACAGAAATTTTTCTATCAAATATATCCTACCTTTATAACGTTTTAGCAATGTAAATATAAAAAAAATCTAAAAAACACGCAAGTTTAAAGATAGTCGTTATTCCTTGATAAATTCCAATTTCAAACTTCATTCTTAAGCTTGCTATTAATTATAGAATGTTGAAACAAGTACCATTTGATTGAACAGAAATTTTTCTATCAAATACATCCTACTTTTATAACGTTTTAGCAATGTAAATATAAAAAAAATCAAAAAAATACGCAAGTTTAAAGATAGTCGTTATTCCTTGATAAATACCAATTTTAAACTTCATTCTTAAGCTTGCTATTAATTATAGAAAGTTGAGACAAGTACCATTTGATTGAACAGGAATTTTTCTATCAAATACATACTACTCTTATAACGTTTTAGCAATGTAAATATAAAAAAAATCAAAAAAATACGCAAGTTTAAAGATAGTCGTTATTCCTTGATAAATACCAACTTCAAACTTCATTCTTGAGCTTGCTATTAATTGTAGAAGGTTAAAACAAATACTATTTGATTAAGCAGGAAATTTTCTATCAAATACATCCTACTTTTGTAACGTTTCAATAACGTAAATATAAAAAAAATCAAAAAAATACGCAAGTTTAAAGATAGTCGTTATTCCTTAATAAATTCCAATTTCAAGCTTCATTCTTGAGCTTGCTATTAATCGTAGAAAGTTGAAGCAAGCACCACTCGATTAAGCAAAAAATTTTCTATCAAATACATCCTACCTTTATAACGTTTTAGCAATGTAAATATAAAAAAAATCAAAAAAATACGCAAGTTTAAAGATAGTCGTTATTCCTTGATAAATACCAATTTCAAACTTCATTCTTAAGCTTGCTATTAATTATAGAAGATTGAAACAAGTACCATTTGATTAAACAGAAATTTTTCTATCAAATACATCCTACTTTTATAACGTTTTAGCAATGTAAATATAAAAAAAATCAAAAAAATACGCAAGTTTAAAGATAGTCGTTATTCCTTGATAAATACCAATTTCAAACTTCATTCTTAAGCTTGCTATTAACTATAGAAGGTTCAAACAAGTACCATTTGATTGAACAGAAATTTTTCTATCAAATACATCCTACTTTTATGACGTTTTAGCAATGTAAATATAAAAAAAATCAAAAAAATACGCAAGTTTAAAGATAGTCGTTATTCCTTGATAAATACCAATTTCAAACTTCATTCTTAAGCTTGCTATTAATTATAGAAAGTTGAAACAAGTACCATTTGATTGAACAAAAATTTTTCTATCAAATACATCCTACTTTTATAACGTTTTAGCAATGTAAATATAAAAAAAATCAAAAAAATACGCAAGTTTAAAGATAGTCGTTATTCCTTAATAAATACCAACTTCAAACTTCATTCTTGAGCTTGCTATTAATTGTAGAAGGTTGAAACAAGCACCATTTGATTGAACAGAAATTTTTCTATCAAATACATCCTTTTTTTATAACGTTTCAATAATGTAAATATAAAAAAAATCAAAAAAATACGCAAGTTTAAAGATAGTCGTTATTCCTTGATAAATACCAATTTCAAACTTCATTCTTAAGCTTGCTATTAATTATAGAAGGTTGAAACAAGTACCATTTGATTGAACAGAAATTTTTCTATCAAATACATTCTACTTTTATAACGTTTTAGCAATGTAAATATAAAAAAAATCAAAAAAATACGCAAGTTTAAAGATAGTCGTTATTCCTTAATAAATACCAATTTCAAACTTCATTCTTAAGCTTGCTATTAACTATAGAAGGTTGAAACAAGTACCATTTGATTGAACAGAAATTTTTCTATCAAATACATCCTACTTTTATAACGTTTTAGCAATGTAAATATAAAAAAAATCAAAAAAATACGCAAGTTTAAAGATAGTCGTTATTCCTTGATAAATACCAATTTTAAACTTCATTCTTGAGCTTGCTATTTATTGCAAAAGGTTGAAACAAAAACCATTTGATTGAACAGAAAATTTTCTATCAAATACATCCTACTTTTATAACGTTTCAATAATGTAAATATAAAAAAAATCAAAAAAATACGCAAGTTTAAAAATAGTCGTTATTCCTTGATAAATACCAATTTCAAACTTCATTCTTAAGCTTGCTATTAACTATAGAAGGTTGAAACAAGTACCATTTGATTGAACAGAAATTTTTCTATCAAATACATTCTATTTTTATAACGTTTTAGCAATGTAAATATAAGAAAAATCAAAAAAATACGCAAGTTTAAAGATAGTCGTTATTCCTTGATAAATACCAATTTCAAACTTCATTCTTAAGCTTGCTATTAAACATAGAAGGTTGAAACAAGTACAATTTGATTGAACAGAAATTTTTCTATCAAATACATCCTACTTTTATAACGTTTTAGCAATGTAAATATAAAAAAAATCAAAAAAATACGCAAGTTTAAAAATAGTCGTTATTCCTTGATAAATACCAATTTCAAACTTCATTCTTAAGCTTGCTATTAACTATAGAAGGTTGAAACAAGTACCATTTGATTGAACAGAAATTTTTCTATCAAATACATCCTACTTTTATAACGTTTTAGCAATGTAAATATAAAAAAAATCAAAAAAATACGCAAGTTTAAAGATAGTCGTTATTCCTTGATAAATACCAATTTCAAACTTCATTCTTAAGCTTGCTATTAATTATAGAAGGTTGAAACAAGTACCATTTGATTGAACAAAAATTTTTCTATCAAATACATCCTACTTTTATAACGTTTTAGCAATGTAAATATAAAAAAAATCAAAAAAATACGCAAGTTTAAAGATAGTCGTTATTCCTTAATAAATACCAACTTCAAACTTCATTCTTGAGCTTGCTATTAATAGTAAAAGGTTGAAACAAGTACCATTTGATTGAACAGAAATTTTTCTATCAAATACATCCTACTTTTATAACGTTTCAATAATGTAAATATAAAAAAAATCAAAAAAATACGCAAGTTTAAAGATAGTCGTTATTCCTTGATAAATACCAATTTCAAACTTCATTCTTAAGCTTGCTATTAATTATAGAAGGTTGAAACAAGTACCATTTGATTGAACAGAAATTTTTCTATCAAATACATTCTACTTTTATAACGTTTTAGCAATGTAAATATAAAAAAAATCAAAAAAATACGCAAGTTTAAAGATAGTCGTTATTCCTTGATAAATACCAATTTCAAACTTCATTCTTAAGCTTGCTATTAACTATAGAAGGTTGAAACAAGTACCATTTGATTGAACAGAAATTTTTCTATCAAATACATCCTACTTTTATAACGTTTTAGCAATGTAAATATAAAAAAAATCAAAAAAATACGCAAGTTTAAAGATAGTCGTTATTCCTTGATAAATACCAATTTCAAACTTCATTCTTAAGCTTGCTATTAACTATAGAAGGTTGAAACAAGTACCATTTGATTGAACAGAAAATTTTCTATCAAATACATCCTACTTTTATAACGTTTCAATAATGTAAATATAAAAAAAATCAAAAAAATACGCAAGCTTAAAGATAGTCGTTATTCCTTAATAAATTCCAATTTCAAACTTCATTCTTGAGCTTGCTATTAATCGTAGAAAGTTGAAGCAAGCACCACTCGATTAAACAAAAAATTTTCTATCAAATACATCCTACTTTTATAACGTTTCAATAATGTAAATATAAAAAAAATCAAAAAAATACGCAAGTTTAAAGATAGTCGTTATTCCTTGATAAATTCCAATTTCAAACTTCATTCTTAAGCTTGCTATTAATTATAGAATGTTGAAACAAGTACCATTTGATTAAACAGAAATTTTTCTATCAAATATATCCTACCTTTATAACGTTTTAGCAATGTAAATATAAAAAAAATCTAAAAAACACGCAAGTTTAAAGATAGTCGTTATTCCTTGATAAATTCCAATTTCAAACTTCATTCTTAAGCTTGCTATTAATTATAGAATGTTGAAACAAGTACCATTTGATTGAACAGAAATTTTTCTATCAAATACATCCTACTTTTATAACGTTTTAGCAATGTAAATATAAAAAAAATCAAAAAAATACGCAAGTTTAAAGATAGTCGTTATTCCTTGATAAATACCAATTTTAAACTTCATTCTTAAGCTTGCTATTAATTATAGAAAGTTGAGACAAGTACCATTTGATTGAACAGGAATTTTTCTATCAAATACATACTACTCTTATAACGTTTTAGCAATGTAAATATAAAAAAAATCAAAAAAATACGCAAGTTTAAAGATAGTCGTTATTCCTTGATAAATACCAACTTCAAACTTCATTCTTGAGCTTGCTATTAATTGTAGAAGGTTAAAACAAATACTATTTGATTAAGCAGGAAATTTTCTATCAAATACATCCTACTTTTGTAACGTTTCAATAACGTAAATATAAAAAAAATCAAAAAAATACGCAAGTTTAAAGATAGTCGTTATTCCTTAATAAATTCCAATTTCAAGCTTCATTCTTGAGCTTGCTATTAATCGTAGAAAGTTGAAGCAAGCACCACTCGATTAAGCAAAAAATTTTCTATCAAATACATCCTACCTTTATAACGTTTTAGCAATGTAAATATAAAAAAAATCAAAAAAATACGCAAGTTTAAAGATAGTCGTTATTCCTTGATAAATACCAATTTCAAACTTCATTCTTAAGCTTGCTATTAATTATAGAAGATTGAAACAAGTACCATTTGATTAAACAGAAATTTTTCTATCAAATACATCCTACTTTTATAACGTTTTAGCAATGTAAATATAAAAAAAATCAAAAAAATACGCAAGTTTAAAGATAGTCGTTATTCCTTGATAAATACCAATTTCAAACTTCATTCTTAAGCTTGCTATTAACTATAGAAGGTTCAAACAAGTACCATTTGATTGAACAGAAATTTTTCTATCAAATACATCCTACTTTTATGACGTTTTAGCAATGTAAATATAAAAAAAATCAAAAAAATACGCAAGTTTAAAGATAGTCGTTATTCCTTGATAAATACCAATTTCAAACTTCATTCTTAAGCTTGCTATTAATTATAGAAAGTTGAAACAAGTACCATTTGATTGAACAAAAATTTTTCTATCAAATACATCCTACTTTTATAACGTTTTAGCAATGTAAATATAAAAAAAATCAAAAAAATACGCAAGTTTAAAGATAGTCGTTATTCCTTAATAAATACCAACTTCAAACTTCATTCTTGAGCTTGCTATTAATTGTAGAAGGTTGAAACAAGCACCATTTGATTGAACAGAAATTTTTCTATCAAATACATCCTTTTTTTATAACGTTTCAATAATGTAAATATAAAAAAAATCAAAAAAATACGCAAGTTTAAAGATAGTCGTTATTCCTTGATAAATACCAATTTCAAACTTCATTCTTAAGCTTGCTATTAATTATAGAAGGTTGAAACAAGTACCATTTGATTGAACAGAAATTTTTCTATCAAATACATTCTACTTTTATAACGTTTTAGCAATGTAAATATAAAAAAAATCAAAAAAATACGCAAGTTTAAAGATAGTCGTTATTCCTTAATAAATACCAATTTCAAACTTCATTCTTAAGCTTGCTATTAACTATAGAAGGTTGAAACAAGTACCATTTGATTGAACAGAAATTTTTCTATCAAATACATCCTACTTTTATAACGTTTTAGCAATGTAAATATAAAAAAAATCAAAAAAATACGCAAGTTTAAAGATAGTCGTTATTCCTTGATAAATACCAATTTTAAACTTCATTCTTGAGCTTGCTATTTATTGCAAAAGGTTGAAACAAAAACCATTTGATTGAACAGAAAATTTTCTATCAAATACATCCTACTTTTATAACGTTTCAATAATGTAAATATAAAAAAAATCAAAAAAATACGCAAGCTTAAAGATAGTCGTTATTCCTTAATAAATTCCAATTTCAAACTTCATTCTTGAGCTTGCTATTAATCGTAGAAACTTGAAGCAAGCACCACTCGATTAAACAAAAAATTTTCTATCAAATACATCCTACTTTTATAACGTTTCAATAATGTAAATATAAAAAAAATCAAAAAAATACGCAAGTTTAAAGATAGTCGTTATTCCTTGATAAATTCCAATTTCAAACTTCATTCTTAAGCTTGCTATTAATTATAGAATGTTGAAACAAGTACCATTTGATTAAACAGAAATTTTTCTATCAAATATATCCTACCTTTATAACGTTTTAGCAATGTAAATATAAAAAAAATCAAAAAAATACGCAAGTTTAAAGATAGTCGTTATTCCTTGATAAATACCAATTTCAAACTTCATTCTTAAGCTTGCTATTAATTATAGAAGGTTGAAACAAGTACCATTTGATTGAACAGAAATTTTTCTATCAAATACATTCTACTTTTGTAACGTTTTAGCAATGTAAATATAAAAAAAATCAAAAAAATACGCAAGTTTAAAGATAGTCGTTATTCCTTGATAAATACCAATTTCAAACTTCATTCTTAAGCTTGCTATTAACTATAGAAGGTTGAAACAAGTACCATTTGATTGAACAGAAATTTTTCTATCAAATACATCCTACTTTTATAACGTTTTAGCAATGTAAATATAAAAAAAATCAAAAAAATACGCAAGTTTAAAGATAGTCGTTATTCCTTGATAAATACCAATTTTAAACTTCATTCTTGAGCTTGCTATTTATTGCAAAAGGTTGAAACAAAAACCATTTGATTGAACAGAAAATTTTCTATCAAATACATCCTACTTTTATAACGTTTCAATAATGTAAATATAAAAAAAATCAAAAAAATACGCAAGCTTAAAGATAGTCGTTATTCCTTAATAAATTCCAATTTCAAACTTCATTCTTGAGCTTGCTATTAATCGTAGAAAGTTGAAGCAAGCACCACTCGATTAAACAAAAAATTTTCTATCAAATACATCCTACTTTTATAACGTTTCAATAATGTAAATATAAAAAAAATCAAAAAAATACGCAAGTTTAAAGATAGTCGTTATTCCTTGATAAATTCCAATTTCAAACTTCATTCTTAAGCTTGCTATTAATTATAGAATGTTGAAACAAGTACCATTTGATTAAACAGAAATTTTTCTATCAAATATATCCTACCTTTATAACGTTTTAGCAATGTAAATATAAAAAAAATCTAAAAAACACGCAAGTTTAAAGATAGTCGTTATTCCTTGATAAATACCAATTTCAAACTTCATTCTTAAGCTTGCTATTAATTATAGAAGGTTGAAACAAGTACCATTTGATTGAACAGAAATTTTTCTATCAAATACATCCTACTCTTATAACGTTTTAGCAATGTAAATATAAAAAAAATCAAAAAAATACGCAAGTTTAAAGATAGTCGTTATTCCTTGATAAATACCAATTTCAAACTTCATTCTTAAGCTTGCTATTAACTATAGAAGGTTGAAACAAGTACCATTTGATTGAACAGAAATTTTTCTATCAAATACATCCTACTTTTATAACGTTTTAGCAATGTAAATATAAAAAAAATCAAAAAAATACGCAAGTTTAAAGATAGTCGTTATTCCTTGATAAATACCAATTTTAAACTTCATTCTTGAGCTTGCTATTTATTGCAAAAGGTTGAAACAAAAACCATTTGATTGAACAGAAAATTTTCTATCAAATACATCCTACTTTTATAACGTTTCAATAATGTAAATATAAAAAAAATCAAAAAAATACGCAAGCTTAAAGATAGTCGTTATTCCTTAATAAATTCCAATTTCAAACTTCATTCTTGAGCTTGCTATTAATCGTAGAAAGTTGAAGCAAGCACCACTCGATTAAACAAAAAATTTTCTATCAAATACATCCTACTTTTATAACGTTTCAATAATGTAAATATAAAAAAAATCAAAAAAATACGCAAGTTTAAAGATAGTCGTTATTCCTTGATAAATTCCAATTTCAAACTTCATTCTTAAGCTTGCTATTAATTATAGAATGTTGAAACAAGTACCATTTGATTAAACAGAAATTTTTCTATCAAATATATCCTACCTTTATAACGTTTTAGCAATGTAAATATAAAAAAAATCTAAAAAACACGCAAGTTTAAAGATAGTCGTTATTCCTTGATAAATACCAATTTCAAACTTCATTCTTAAGCTTGCTATTAATTATAGAAGGTTGAAACAAGTACCATTTGATTGAACAGAAATTTTTCTATCAAATACATCCTACTTTTATAACGTTTTAGCAATGTAAATATAAAAAAAATCAAAAAAATACGCAAGTTTAAAGATAGTCGTTATTCCTTGATAAATACCAATTTTAAACTTCATTCTTAAGCTTGCTATTAATTATAGAAAGTTGAGACAAGTACCATTTGATTGAACAGAAATTTTTCTATCAAATACATACTACTCTTATAACGTTTTAGCAATGTAAATATAAAAAAAATCAAAAAAATACGCAAGTTTAAAGATAGTCGTTATTCCTTGATAAATACCAACTTCAAACTTCATTCTTGAGCTTGCTATTAATTGTAGAAGGTTAAAACAAATACTATTTGATTAAGCAGGAAATTTTCTATCAAATACATCCTACTTTTATAACGTTTCAATAACGTAAATATAAAAAAAATCAAAAAAATACGCAAGTTTAAAGATAGTCGTTATTCCTTAATAAATTCCAATTTCAAGCTTTATTCTTGAGCTTGCTATTAATCGAAAATTGAAGCAAGCACCACTCGATTAAGCAAAAAATTTTCTATCAAATACATCCTACCTTTATAACGTTTTAGCAATGTAAATATAAAAAAAATCAAAAAAATACGCAAGTTTAAAGATAGTCGTTATTCCTTGATAAATACCAATTTCAAACTTCATTCTTAAGCTTGCTATTAATTATAGAAGATTGAAACAAGTACCATTTGATTAAACAGAAATTTTTCTATCAAATACATCCTACTTTTATAACGTTTTAGCAATGTAAATATAAAAAAAATCAAAAAAATACGCAAGTTTAAAGATAGTCGTTATTCCTTGATAAATACCAATTTCAAACTTCATTCTTAAGCTTGCTATTAACTATAGAAGGTTGAAACAAGTACCATTTGATTGAACAGAAATTTTTCTATCAAATACATCCTACTTTTATAACGTTTTAGCAATGTAAATATAAAAAAAATCAAAAAAATACGCAAGTTTAAAGATAGTCGTTATTCCTTGATAAATACCAATTTCAAACTTCATTCTTAAGCTTGCTATTAATTATAGAAGGTTGAAACAAGTACCATTTGATTGAACAAAAATTTTTCTATCAAATACATCCTACTTTTATAACGTTTTAGCAATGTAAATATAAAAAAAATCAAAAAAATACGCAAGTTTAAAGATAGTCGTTATTCCTTAATAAATACCAATTTCAAACTTCATTCTTGAGCTTGCTATTAATTGTAGAAGGTTGAAACAAGTACCATTTGATTGAACAGAAATTTTTCTATCAAATACATCCTTCTTTTATAACGTTTCAATAATGTAAATATAAAAAAAATCAAAAAAATACGCAAGTTTAAAGATAGTCGTTATTCCTTGATAAATACCAATTTCAAACTTCATTCTTAAGCTTGCTATTAATTATAGAAGGTTGAAACAAGTACCATTTGATTGAACAGAAATTTTTCTATCAAATACATTCTACTTTTATAACGTTTTAGCAATGTAAATATAAAAAAAATCAAAAAAATACGCAAGTTTAAAGATAGTCGTTATTCCTTAATAAATACCAATTTCAAACTTCATTCTTAAGCTTGCTATTAACTATAGAAGGTTGAAACAAGTACCATTTGATTGAACAGAAATTTTTCTATCAAATACATCCTACTTTTATAACGTTTTAGCAATGTAAATATAAAAAAAATCAAAAAAATACGCAAGTTTAAAGATAGTCGTTATTCCTTGATAAATACCAATTTTAAACTTCATTCTTGAGCTTGCTATTTATTGCAAAAGGTTGAAACAAAAACCATTTGATTGAACAGAAAATTTTCTATCAAATACATCCTACTTTTATAACGTTTCAATAATGTAAATATAAAAAAAATCAAAAAAATACGCAAGCTTAAAGATAGTCGTTATTCCTTAATAAATTCCAATTTCAAACTTCATTCTTGAGCTTGCTATTTATCGTAGAAAGTTGAAGCAAGCACCACTCGATTAAACAAAAAATTTTCTATCAAATACATCCTACTTTTATAACGTTTCAATAATGTAAATATAAAAAAAATCAAAAAAAACGCAAGTTTAAAGATAGTCGTTATTCCTTGATAAATTCCAATTTCAAACTTCATTCTTAAGCTTGCTATTAATTATAGAATGTTGAAACAAGTACCATTTGATTAAACAGAAATTTTTCTATCAAATATATCCTACCTTTATAACGTTTTAGCAATGTAAATATAAAAAAAATCAAAAAAATACGCAAGTTTAAAGATAGTCGTTATTCCTTGATAAATACCAATTTCAAACTTCATTCTTAAGCTTGCTATTAATTATAGAAGGTTGAAACAAGTACCATTTGATTGAACAAAAATTTTTCTATCAAATACATCCTACTTTTATAACGTTTTAGCAATGTAAATATAAAAAAAATCAAAAAAATACGCAAGTTTAAAGATAGTCGTTATTCCTTAATAAATACCAATTTCAAACTTCATTCTTAAGCTTGCTATTAACTATAGAAGGTTGAAACAAGTACCATTTGATTGAACAGAAATTTTTCTATCAAATACATCCTACTTTTATAACGTTTTAGCAATGTAAATATAAAAAAAATCAAAAAAATACGCAAGTTTAAAGATAGTCGTTATTCCTTGATAAATACCAACTTTAAACTTCATTCTTGAGCTTGCTATTTATTGCAAAAGGTTGAAACAAAAACCATTTGATTGAACAGAAAATTTTCTATCAAATACATCCTACTTTTATAACGTTTCAATAATGTAAATATAAAAAAAATCAAAAAAATACGCAAGTTTAAAGATAGTCGTTATTCCTTGATAAATACCAATTTCAAACTTCATTCTTAAGCTTGCTATTAATTATAGAAGGTTGAAACAAGTACCATTTGATTGAACAGAAATTTTTCTATCAAATACATTCTACTTTTATAACGTTTTAGCAATGTAAATATAAAAAAAATCAAAAAAATACGCAAGTTTAATGATAGTCGTTATTCCTTGATAAATACCAATTTCAAACTTCATTCTTAAGCTTGCTATTAACTATAGAAGGTTGAAACAAGTACCATTTGATTGAACAGAAATTTTTCTATCAAATACATCCTACTTTTATAACGTCTTAGCAATGTAAATATAAAAAAAATCAAAAAAATACGCAAGTTTAAAGATAGTCGTTATTCCTTGATAAATACCAATTTCAAACTTCATTCTTAAGCTTGCTATTAATTATAGAAGGTTGAAACAAGTACCATTTGATTGAACAAAAATTTTTCTATCAAATACATCCTACTTTTATAACGTTTTAGCAATGTAAATATAAAAAAAATCAAAAAAATACGCAAGTTTAAAGATAGTCGTTATTCCTTAATAAATACCAACTTCAAACTTCATTCTTGAGCTTGCTATTAATTGTAGAAGGTTGAAACAAGTACCATTTGATTGAACAGAAATTTTTCTATCAAATACATCCTACTTTTATAACGTTTCAATAATGTAAATATAAAAAAAATCAAAAAAATACGCAAGTTTAAAGATAGTCGTTATTCCTTGATAAATACCAATTTCAAACTTCATTCTTAAGCTTGCTATTAATTATAGAAGGTTGAAACAAGTACCATTTGATTGAACAGAAATTTTTCTATCAAATACATTCTACTTTTGTAACGTTTTAGCAATGTAAATATAAAAAAAATCAAAAAAATACGCAAGTTTAAAGATAGTCGTTATTCCTTGATAAATACCAATTTCAAACTTCATTCTTAAGCTTGCTATTAACTATAGAAGGTTGAAACAAGTACCATTTGATTGAACAGAAATTTTTCTATCAAATACATCCTACTTTTATAACGTTTTAGCAATGTAAATATAAAAAAAATCAAAAAAATACGCAAGTTTAAAGATAGTCGTTATTCCTTGATAAATACCAATTTTAAACTTCATTCTTGAGCTTGCTATTTATTGCAAAAGGTTGAAACAAAAACCATTTGATTGAACAGAAAATTTTCTATCAAATACATCCTACTTTTATAACGTTTCAATAATGTAAATATAAAAAAAATCAAAAAAATACGCAAGCTTAAAGATAGTCGTTATTCCTTAATAAATTCCAATTTCAAACTTCATTCTTGAGCTTGCTATTAATCGTAGAAAGTTGAAGCAAGCACCACTCGATTAAACAAAAAATTTTCTATCAAATACATCCTACTTTCATAACGTTTCAATAATGTAAATATAAAAAACATCAAAAAAATACGCAAGTTTAAAGATAGTCGTTATTCCTTGATAAATTCCAATTTCAAACTTCATTCTTAAGCTTGCTATTAATTATAGAAGGTTGAAACAAGTACCATTTGATTAAACAGAAATTTTTCTATCAAATACATCCTACCTTTATAACGTTTTAGCAATGTAAATATAAAAAAAATCAAAAAAATACGCAAGTTTAAAGATAGTCGTTATTCCTTGATAAATACCAATTTCAAACTTCATTCTTAAGCTTGCTATTAATTATAGAAGGTTGAAACAAGTACCATTTGATTGAACAGAAATTTTTCTATCAAATACATTCTACTTTTATAACGTTTTAGCAATGTAAATATAAAAAAAATCAAAAAAATACGCAAGTTTAAAGATAGTCGTTATTCCTTGATAAATACCAATTTCAAACTTCATTCTTAAGCTTGCTATTAATTATAGAAGGTTGAAACAAGTACCATTTGATTGAACAAAAATTTTTCTATCAAATACATCCTACTTTTATAACGTTTTAGCAATGTAAATATAAAAAAAATCAAAAAAATACGCAAGTTTAAAGATAGTCGTTATTCCTTAATAAATACCAACTTCAAACTTCATTCTTGAGCTTGCTATTAATTGTAGAAGGTTGAAACAAGTACCATTTGATTGAACAGAAATTTTTCTATCAAATACATCCTACTTTTATAACGTTTCAATAATGTAAATATAAAAAAAATCAAAAAAATACGCAAGTTTAAAGATAGTCGTTATTCCTTGATAAATACCAATTTCAAACTTCATTCTTAAGCTTGCTATTAATTATAGAAGGTTGAAACAAGTACCATTTGATTGAACAGAAATTTTTCTATCAAATACATTCTACTTTTATAACGTTTTAGCAATGTAAATATAAAAAAAATCAAAAAAATACGCAAGTTTAAAGATAGTCGTTATTCCTTGATAAATACCAATTTCAAACTTCATTCTTAAGCTTGCTATTAACTATAGAAGGTTGAAACAAGTACCATTTGATTGAACAGAAATTTTTCTATCAAATACATCCTACTTTTATAACGTTTTAGCAATGTAAATATAAAAAAAATCAAAAAAATACGCAAGTTTAAAGATAGTCGTTATTCCTTGATAAATACCAATTTTAAACTTCATTCTTGAGCTTGCTATTTATTGCAAAAGGTTGAAGCAAAAACCATTTGATTGAACAGAAAATTTTCTATCAAATACATCCTACTTTTATAACGTTTCAATAATGTAAATATAAAAAAAATCAAAAAAATACGCAAGCTTAAAGATAGTCGTTATTCCTTAATAAATTCCAATTTCAAACTTTATTCTTGAGCTTGTTATTAATCGTAGAATGTTGAAGCAAGCACCACTCGATTAAACAAAAAATTTTCTATCAAATACATCCTACTTTTATAACGTTTCAATAATGTAAATATAAAAAAAATCAAAAAAATACGCAAGTTTAAAGATAGTCGTTATTCCTTGATAAATTCCAATTTCAAACTTCATTCTTAAGCTTGCTATTAATTATAGAAGGTTGAAACAAGTACCATTTAATTAAACAGAAATTTTTCTATCAAATACATCCTACCTTTATAACGTTTTAGCAATGTAAATATAAAAAAAATCAAAAAAATACGCAAGTTTAAAGATAGTCGTTATTCCTTGATAAATACCAATTTCAAACTTCATTCTTAAGCTTGCTATTAATTATAGAAGGTTGAAACAAGTACCATTTGATTGAACAGAAATTTTTCTATCAAATATATCCTACTTTTATAACGTTTTAGCAATGTAAATATAAAAAAAATCAAAAAAATACGCAAGTTTAAAGATAGTCGTTATTCCTTGATAAATACCAATTTCACACTTCATTCTTAAGCTTGCTATTAACTATAGAAGATTGAAACAAGTACCATTTGATTGAACAGAAATTTTTCTATCAAATACATTCTACTTTTATAACGTTTTAGCAATGTAAATATAAAAAAAATCAAAAAAATACGCAAGTTTAAAGATAGTCGTTATTCCTTAATAAATACCAACTTCAAACTTCATTCTTGAGCTTGCTATTAATTGTAGAAGGTTGAAACAAGTACCATTTGATTGAACAGAAATTTTTCTATCAAATACATCCTACTTTTATAACGTTTCAATAATGTAAATATAAAAAAAATCAAAAAAATACGCAAGTTTAAAGATAGTCGTTATTCCTTGATAAATACCAATTTCAAACTTCATTCTTAAGCTTGCTATTAATTATAGAAGGTTGAAACAAGTACCATTTGATTGAACAGAAATTTTTCTATCAAATACATTCTACTTTTACAACGTTTTAGCAATGTAAATATAAAAAAAATCAAAAAAATACGCAAGTTTAAAGATAGTCGTTATTCCTTGATAAATACCAATTTCAAACTTCATTCTTAAGCTTGCTATTAACTATAGAAGGTTGAAAGAAGTACCATTTGATTGAACAGAAATTTTTCTATCAAATACATCCTACTTTTATAACGTTTTAGCAATGTAAATATAAAAAAAATCAAAAAAATACGCAAGTTTAAAGATAGTCGTTATTCCTTGATAAATACCAATTTTAAACTTCATTCTTGAGCTTGCTATTTATTGCAAAAGGTTGAAACAAAAACCATTTGATTGAACAGAAAATTTTCTATCAAATACATCCTACTTTTATAACGTTTCAATAATGTAAATATAAAAAAAATCAAAAAAATACGCAAGCTTAAAGATAGTCGTTATTCCTTAATAAATTCCAATTTCAAACTTCATTCTTGAGCTTGCTATTAATCGTAGAAAGTTGAAGCAAGCACCACTCGATTAAACAAAAAATTTTCTATCAAATACATCCTACTTTTATAACGTTTCAATAATGTAAATATAAAAAAAATCAAAAAAATACGCAAGTTTAAAGATAGTCGTTATTCCTTGATAAATTCCAATTTCAAACTTCATTCTTAAGCTTGCTATTAATTATAGAAGGTTGAAACAAGTACCATTTGATTAAACAGAAATTTTTCCATCAAATACATCCTACCTTTATAACGTTTTAGCAATGTAAATATAAAAAAAATCAAAAAAATACGCAAGTTTAAAGATAGTCGTTATTCCTTGATAAATACCAATTTCAAACTTCATTCTTAAGCTTGCTATTAATTATAGAAGGTTGAAACAAGTACCATTTGATTGAACAGAAATTTTTCTATCAAATACATCCTACTTTTATAACGTTTTAGCAATGTAAATATAAAAAAAATCAAAAAAATACGCAAGTTTAAATATAGTCGTTATTCCTTGATAAATACCAATTTCAAACTTCATTCTTAAGCTTGCTATTAATTATAGAAAGTTGAGACAAGTACCATTTGATTGAACAGAAATTTTTCTATCAAATACATACTACTTTTATAACGTTTTAGCAATGTAAATATAAAAAAAATCAAAAAAATACGCAAGTTTAAAGATAGTCGTTATTCCTTGATAAATACCAACTTCAAACTTCATTCTTGAGCTTGCTATTAATTGTAGAAGGTTAAAACAAATACTATTTGATTAAGCAGGAAATTTTCTATCAAATACATCTTACTTTTATAACGTTTCAATAACGTAAATATAAAAAAAATCAAAAAAATACGCAAGTTTAAAGATAGTCGTTATTCCTTAATAAATTCCAATTTCAAACTTCATTCTTGAGCTTGCTATTAATCGTAGAAAATTGAAGCAAGCACCACTCGATTAAGCAAAAAATTTTCTATCAAATACATCCTACCTTTATAACGTTTTAGCAATGTAAATATAAAAAAAATCAAAAAAATACGCAAGTTTAAAGATAGTCGTTATTCCTTGATAAATTCCAATTTCAAACTTCATTCTTAAGCTTGCTATTAATTATAGAAAGTTGAAACAAGTACCATTTGATTGAACAGAAATTTTTCTATCAAATACATCCTACTTTTATAACGTTTTAGCAATGTAAATATAAAAAAAATCAAAAAAATACGCAAGTTTAAAGATAGTCGTTATTCCTTGATAAATATCAATTTCAAACTTCATTCTTAAGCTTGCTATTAACTATAGAAGGTTGAAACAAGTACCATTTGATTGAACAGAAATTTTTCTATCAAATACATCCTACTTTTATAACGTTTTAGCAATGTAAATATAAAAAAAATCAAAAAAATACGCAAGTTTAAAGATAGTCGTTATTCCTTGATAAATACCAATTTCAAACTTCATTCTTAAGCTTGCTATTAATTATAGAAAGTTGAGATAAGTACCATTTGATTGAACAGAAATTTTTCTATCAAATACATCCTACTTTTATAACGTTTTAGCAATGTAAATATAAAAAAAATCAAAAAAATACGCAAGTTTAAAGATAGTCGTTATTCCTTGATAAATACCAATTTCAAACTTCATTCTTGAGCTTGCTATTAATTGTAGAAGGTTGAAACAAGTACCATTTGATTGAACAGAAATTTTTCTATCAAATACATCCTACTTTTATAACGTTTCAATAATGTAAATATAAAAAAATCAAAAAAATACGCAAGTTTAAAGATAGTCGTTATTCCTTGATAAATACCAATTTCAAACTTCATTCTTAAGCTTGCTATTAATTATAGAAGGTTGAAACAATTACCATTTGATTGAACAGAAATTTTTCTATCAAGTACATCCTACCTTTATAACGTTTTAGCAATGTAAATATAAAAAAAATTAAAAAAATACGCAAGTTTAAAGATAGTCGTTATTCCTTGATAAATACCAATTTCAAACTTCATTCTTAAGCTTGCTATTAATTATAGAAGGTTGAAACAAGTACAATTTGATTGAACAGAAATTTTTCTATCAAATACATCCTACTTTTATAATGTAAATATAAAAAAAATCAAAAAAATACGCAAGTTTAAAGATAGTCGTTATTCCTTAATAAATACCAACTTCAAACTTCATTCTTGAGCTTGCTATTAATTGTAGAAGGTTGAAACAAGTACCATTTGATTGAACAGAAATTTTTCTATCAAATACATCCTACTTTTATAACGTTTCAATAATGTAAATATAAAAAAAATCAAAAAAATACGCAAGTTTAAAGATAGTCGTTATTCCTTGATAAATACCAATTTCAAACTTCATTCTTAAGCTTGCTATTAATTATAGAAGGTTGAAACAAGTACCATTTGATTGAACAGAAATTTTTCTATTAAATACATCCTACTTTTATAACGTTTTAGCAATGTAAATATAAAAAAAATCAAAAATTCTTTCTTGAGCTTGCTATTAATTATAAAAGGTTGAAGCCAATACTATTCGAATGAGCAGGAAATTTTCTATCAAATACATTTAACTTTTATAACGTTTCAATAATGTAAATATAAAAAAATTAAAAAAATACGCAAGTTTATAGTAAGTCGTTATTCCTTGATAAATACCAATTTCAAACTTCATATTTGAGCTTGCTATTTATTGTAAAAAGTTGAAACAAGTACCATTTGATTGAACAGAAAATTTCCTATCAAATACATCCTACTTTCATAACGTTTCGATAATGTAAATATAAAAAAAATCAAAAAAATACGCAATTTTAAAGATAGTCGTTATTCCTTAATAAATTCCAATTTCAAACTTCATTCTTGAGCTTGCTATTAATCGTAGAAAGTTGAAGCAAGCACCACTCGATTAAGCAAGAAATTTTCTATCAAATACATCCTACCTTTATAACGTTTTAGCAATGTAAATATAAAAAAAATCAAAAAAATACGCAAGTTTAAAGTTAGTCGTTATTCCTTGATAAATACCAATTTCAAACTTCATTCTTAAGCTTGCTATTAATTATAGAAGGTTGAAACAAGTACCATTTGATTGAACAGAAATTTTTCTATCAAATACATCTTACTTTTATAACGTTTTAGCAATGTAAATAAAAAAAAAATCAAAAAAATACGCAAGTTTAAAGATAGTCGTTATTCCTTGATAAATACCAATTTCAAACTTCATTCTTAAGCTTGCTATTAATTATAGAAGGTTGAAACAAGTACCATTTGATTGAACAAAAATTTTTCTATCAAATACGTTCTACTTTTATAACGTTTTAGCAATACAATTATAAAAAAAATCAAAAAAATACGCAAGTTTAAATATAGTCGTTATTCCTTGATAAATACCAATTTCAAACTTTATTCTTGAGCTTGCTATTAATTGTAGAAGGTCAAAGCCAATACTATTCGAATAAGCAGGAAATTTTCTATCAAATACATTCTACTTTTATAACGTTTTAGCAATGTAAATAAAAAAAAATCAAAAAAATACGCAAGTTTAAATATAGTCGTTATTCCTTGATAAATACCAATTTCAAACTTCATTCTTAAGCTTGCTATTAATTATAGAAGGTTGAAGCCAGTACCATTTGATTGAACAGAAATTTTTCTATCAAATACGTCTTACTTTTATAAAGTTTTAGCAATGCAATTATAAAAAAAATCAAAAAAATACGCAAGTTTAAATATAGTCGTTATTCCTTGATAAATACCAATTTCAAACTTCATTTTTGAGCTTGCTATTAATTATAAAAGGTTGAAGCCAATACTATTCGAATGAGCAGGAAATTTTCTATCAAATACATTTAACTTTTATAACGTTTCAATAATGTAAATATAAAAAAATTAAAAAAATACGCAAGTTTATAGTAAGTCGTTATTCCTTGATAAATACCAAATTCAAACTTCATTCTTAAGCTTGCTATTAATTATAGAAGGTTGAAACAAGTACCATTTGATTGAACAGAAATTTTTCTATCAAATACATCCTACCTTTATAACGTTTTAGCAATGTAAATATAAAAAAAATCAAAAAAATACGCAAGTTTAACGATAGTCGTTATTCCTTGATAAATACCAATTTCAAACTTCATTCTTAAGCTTGCTATTAATTATAGAAAGTTGAGACAAGTACCATTTGATTGAACAGAAATTTTTCTATCAAATACATACTACTTTTATAACGTTTTAGCAATGTAAATATAAAAAAAATCAAAAAAATACGCAAGTTTAAAGATAGTCGTTATTCCTTGATAAATACCAACTTCAAACTTCATTCTTGAGCTTGCTATTAATTGTAGAAGGTTAAAACAAATACTATTTGATTAAGCAGGAAATTTTCTATCAAATACATCCTACTTTTATAACGTTTCAATAACGTAAATATAAAAAAAATCAAAAAAATACGCAAGTTTAAAGATAGTCGTTATTCCTTAATAAATTCCAATTTCAAGCTTCATTCTTGAGCTTGCTATTAATCGTAGAAAGTTGAAGCAAGCACCACTCGATTAAGCAAGAAATTTTCTATCAAATACATCCTACCTTTATAACGTTTTAGCAATGTAAATATAAAAAAAATCAAAAAAATACGCAAGTTTAAAGATAGTCGTTATTCCTTGATAAATTCCAATTTCAAACTTCATTCTTAAGCTTGCTATTAATTATAGAAGGTTGAAACAAGTACCATTTGATTAAACAGAAATTTTTCTATCAAATACATCCTACCTTTATAACGTTTTAGCAATGTAAATATAAAAAAAATCAAAAAAATACGCAAGTTTAAAGATAGTCGTTATTCCTTGATAAATACCAATTTCAAACTTCATTCTTAAGCTTGCTATTAATTATAGAAGGTTGAAACAAGTACCATTTGATTGAACAGAAATTTTTCTATCAAATACATCCTACTTTTATAACGTTTTAGCAATGTAAATATAAATAAAATCAAAAAAATACGCAAGTTTAAAGATAGTCGTTATTCCTTGATAAATACCAATTTCAAACTTCATTCTTAAGCTTGCTATTAACTATAGAAGGTTGAAACAAGTACCATTTGATTGAACAGAAATTTATCTATCAAATACATCCTACTTTTATAACGTTTTAGCAATGTAAATATAAAAAAAATCAAAAAAATACGCAAGTTTTAATATAGTCGTTATTCCTTGATAAATACCAATTTTAAACTTCATTCTTGAGCTTGCTATTTATTGCAAAAGGTTGAAACAAAAACCATTTGATTGAACAGAAAATTTTCTATCAAATACATCCTACTTTTATAACGTTTCAATAATGTAAATATAAAAAAAATCAAAAAAATACGCAAGCTTAAAGATAGTCGTTATTCCTTAATAAATTCCAATTTCAAACTTCATTCTTGAGCTTGCTATTAATCGTAGAAAGTTGAAGCAAGCACCACTCGATTAAACAAAAAATTTTCTATCAAATACATCCTACTTTTATAACGTTTCAATAATGTAAATATAAAAAAAATCAAAAAAATACGCAAGTTTAAAGATAGTCGTTATTCCTTGATAAATTCCAATTTCAAACTTCATTCTTAAGCTTGCTATTAACTATAGAATGTTGAAACAAGTACCATTTGATTAAACAGAAATTTTTCTATCAAATATATCCTACCTTTATAACGTTTTAGCAATGTAAATATAAAAAAAATCAAAAAAATACGCAAGTTTAAAGATAGTCGTTATTCCTTGATAAATACCAATTTCAAACTTCATTCTTAAGCTTGCTATTAATTATAGAAGGTTGAAACAAGTACCATTTGATTGAACAGAAATTTTTCTATCAAATACATCCTATTTTTATAACGTTTTAGCAATGTAAATATAAAAAAAATCAAAAAAATACGCAAGTTTAAAGATAGTCGTTATTCCTTGATAAATACCAATTTCAAACTTCATTCTTAAGCTTGCTATTAATTATAGAAAGTTGAGACAAGTACCATTTGATTGAACAGAAATTTTTCTATCAAATACATACTACTTTTATAACGTTTTAGCAATGTAAATATAAAAAAAATCAAAAAAATACGCAAGTTTAAAGATAGTCGTTATTCCTTAATAAATTCCAATTTCAAACTTCATTCTTGAGCTTGCTATTAATCGTAGAAAGTTGAAGCAAGCACCACTCGATTAAGCAAAAAATTTTCTATCAAATACATCCTACACTTATAACGTTTTAGCAATGTAAATATAAAAAAAATCAAAAAAATACGCAAGTTTAAAGATAGTCGTTATTCCTTGATAAATACCAATTTCAAACTTCATTTTTGAGCTTGCTATTTATTGCAAAAGGTTGAAACAAAAACCATTTGATTGAACAGAAATTTTTTTATCAAATACATCCTACTTTTATAACGTTTCAATAATGTAAATATAAAAAAAATCAAAAAAATACGCAAGCTTAAAGATAGTCGTTATTCCTTAATAAATTCCAATTTCAAACTTCATTCTTGAGCTTGCTATTAATCGTAGAAAGTTGAAGCAAGCACCACTCGATTAAGAAAAAAATTTTCTATCAAATACATCCTACACTTATAACGTTTTAGCAATGTAAATATAAAAAAAATCAAAAAAATACGCAAGTTTAAAGATAGTCGTTATTCCTTGATAAATACCAATTTCAAACTTCATTCTTAAGCTTGCTATTAATTATAGAAGGTTGAAACAAGTACCATTTGATTAAACAGAAATTTTTCTATCAAATACATCCTACTTTTATAACGTTATAGCAATGTAAATATAAAAAAAATCAAAAAAATACGCAAGTTTAAAGATAGTTGTTATTCCTTGATAAATACCAATTTTAAACTTCATTCTTAAGCTTGCTATTAACTATAGAAGGCTGAAACAAGTACCGTTTGATTGAACAGAAATTGTTCTATCAAATACATCTTACTTTTATAACGTTTTAGCAATGTAAATAAAAAAAAATGAAAAAAATACGCAAGTTTAAAGATAGTCGTTATTCCTTGATAAATACCAACTTCAAACTTCATTCTTAAGCTTGCTATTAATTATAGAAGGTTGAAACAAGTACCATTTGATTGAACAAAAATTTTTCTATCAAATACGTTCTACTTTTATAACGTTTTAGCAATGCAATTATAAAAAAAATCAAAAAAATACGCAAGTTTAAATATAGTCGTTATTCCTTGATAAATACCAATTTCAAACTTTATTCTTGAGCTTGCTATTAATTGTAGAAGTTCAAAACCAATACTATTCGAATGAGCAGGAAATTTTCTATCAAATACATCCTACTTTTATAACGTTTTAGCAATGTAAATAAAAAAAAAATCAAAAAAATACGCAAGTTTAAATATAGTCGTTATTCCTTGATAAATACCAATTTCAAACTTCATTCTTGAGCTTGCTATTAATTATAAAAGGTTGAAGCCAATACTATTCGAATGAGCAGGAAATTTTCTATCAAATACATTTAACTTTTATAACGTTTCAATAATGTAAATATAAAAAAATTAAAAAAATACGCAAGTTTATAGTAAGTCGTTATTCCTTGATAAATACCAATTTCAAACTTCATATTTGAGCTTGCTATTTATTGTAAAAAGTTGAAACAAGTACCATTTGATTGAACAGAAAATTTCCTATCAAATACATCCTACTTTCATAACGTTTCGATAATGTAAATATAAAAAAAATCAAAAAAATACGCAATTTTAAAGATAGTCGTTATTCCTTAATAAATTCCAATTTCAAACTTCATTCTTGAGCTTGCTATTAATCGTAGAAAGTTGAAGCAAGCACCACTCGATTAAGCAAGAAATTTTCTATCAAATACATCCTACCTTTATAACGTTTTAGCAATGTAAATATAAAAAAAATCAAAAAAATACGCAAGTTTAAAGTTAGTCGTTATTCCTTGATAAATACCAATTTCAAACTTCATTCTTAAGCTTGCTATTAATTATAGAAGGTTGAAACAAATACCATTTGATTGAACAGAAATTTTTCTATCAAATACATCTTACTTTTATAACGTTTTAGCAATGTAAATAAAAAAAAAATCAAAAAAATACGCAAGTTTAAAGATAGTCGTTATTCCTTGATAAATACCAATTTCAAACTTCATTCTTAAGCTTGCTATTAATTATAGAAGGTTGAAACAAGTACCATTTGATTGAACAAAAATTTTTCTATCAAATACGTTCTACTTTTATAACGTTTTAGCAATACAATTATAAAAAAAATCAAAAAAATACGCAAGTTTAAATATAGTCGTTATTCCTTGATAAATACCAATTTCAAACTTTATTCTTGAGCTTGCTATTAATTGTAGAAGGTCAAAGCCAATACTATTCGAATAAGCAGGAAATTTTCTATCAAATACATTCTACTTTTATAACGTTTTAGCAATGTAAATAAAAAAAAATCAAAAAAATACGCAAGTTTAAATATAGTCGTTATTCCTTGATAAATACCAATTTCAAACTTCATTCTTAAGCTTGCTATTAATTATAGAAGGTTGAAGCCAGTACCATTTGATTGAACAGAAATTTTTCTATCAAATACGTCTTACTTTTATAAAGTTTTAGCAATGTAATTATAAAAAAAATCAAAAAAATACGCAAGTTTAAATATAGTCGTTATTCCTTGATAAATACCAATTTCAAACTTCATTTTTGAGCTTGCTATTAATTATAAAAGGTTGAAGCCAATACTATTCGAATGAGCAGGAAATTTTCTATCAAATACATTTAACTTTTATAACGTTTCAATAATGTAAATATAAAAAAATTAAAAAAATACGCAAGTTTATAGTAAGTCGTTATTCCTTGATAAATACCAAATTCAAACTTCATTCTTAAGCTTGCTATTAATTATAGAAGGTTGAAACAAGTACCATTTGATTGAACAGAAATTTTTCTATCAAATACATCCTACCTTTATAACGTTTTAGCAATGTAAATATAAAAAAAATCAAAAAAATACGCAAGTTTAAAGTTAGTCGTTATTCCTTGATAAATACCAACTTCAAACTTCATTCTTGAGCTTGCTATTAATTGTAGAAGGTTAAAACAAATACTATTTGATTAGGCAGGAAATTTTCTATCAAATACATCCTACTTTTATAACGTTTCAATAACGTAAATATAAAAAAAATCAAAAAAATACGCAAGTTTAAAGATAGTCGTTATTCCTTAATAAATTCCAATTTCAAGCTTCATTCTTGAGCTTGCTATTAATCGTAGAAAGTTGAAGCAAGCACCACTCGATTAAGCAAGAAATTTTCTATCAAATACATCCTACCTTTATAACGTTTTAGCAATGTAAATATAAAAAAAATCAAAAAAATACGCAAGTTTAAAGATAGTCGTTATTCCTTGATAAATTCCAATTTCAAACTTCATTCTTAAGCTTGCTATTAATTATAGAAGGTTGAAACAAGTACCATTTGATTAAACAGAAATTGTTCTATCAAATAGATCCTACCTTTATAACGTTTTAGCAATGTAAATATAAAAAAAATCAAAAAAATACGCAAGTTTAAAGATAGTCGTTATTCCTTGATAAATACCAATTTCAAACTTCATTCTTAAGCTTGCTATTAATTATAGAAGGTTGAAACAAGTACCATTTGATTGAACAGAAATTTTTCTATCAAATACATCCTACTTTTATAACGTTTTAGCAATGTAAATATAAATAAAATCAAAAAAATACGCAAGTTTAAAGATAGTCGTTATTCCTTGATAAATACCAATTTCAAACTTCATTCTTAAGCTTGCTATTAACTATAGAAGGTTGAAACAAGTACCATTTGATTGAACAGAAATTTTTCTATCAAATACATCCTACTTTTATAACGTTTTAGCAATGTAAATATAAAAAAAATCAAAAAAATACGCAAGTTTAAATATAGTCGTTATTCCTTGATAAATACCAATTTTAAACTTCATTCTTGAGCTTGCTATTTATTGCAAAAGGTTGAAACAAAAACCATTTGATTGAACAGAAAATTTTCTATCAAATACATCCTACTTTTATAACGTTTCAATAATGTAAATATAAAAAAAATCAAAAAAATACGCAAGCTTAAAGATAGTCGTTATTCCTTAATAAATTCCAATTTCAAACTTCATTCTTGAGCTTGCTATTAATCGTAGAAAGTTGAAGCAAGCACCACTCGATTAAACAAAAAATTTTCTATCAAATACATCCTACTTTTATAACGTTTCAATAATGTAAATATAAAAAAAATCAAAAAAATACGCAAGTTTAAAGATAGTCGTTATTCCTTGATAAATTCCAATTTCAAACTTCATTCTTAAGCCTGCTATTAATTATAGAATGTTGAAACAAGTACCATTTGATTAAACAGAAGTTTTTCTATCAAATATATCCTACCTTTATAACGTTTTAGCAATGTAAATATAAAAAAAATCAAAAAAATACGCAAGTTTAAAGATGGTCGTTATTCCTTGATAAATACCAATTTCAAACTTCATTCTTAAGCTTGCTATTAATTATAGAAGGTTGAAACAAGTACCATTTGATTGAACAGAAATTTTTTTATCAAATACATCCTATTTTTATAACGTTTTAGCAATGTAAATATAAAAAAAATCAAAAAAATACGCAAGTTTAAAGATAGTCGTTATTCCTTGATAAATACCAATTTCAAACTTCATTCTTAAGCTTGCTATTAATTATAGAAAGTTGAGACAAGTACCATTTGATTGAACAGAAATTTTTCTATCAAATACATACTACTTTTATAACGTTTTAGCAATGTAAATATAAAAAAAATCAAAAAAATACGCAAGTTTAAAGATAGTCGTTATTCCTTGATAAATACCAACTTCAAACTTCATTCTTGAGCTTGCTATTAATTGTAGAAGGTTAAAACAAATACTATTTGATTAAGCAGGAAATTTTCTATCAAATACATCCTACTTTTATAACGTTTCAATAACGTAAATATAAAAAAAATCAAAAAAATACGCAAATTTAAATATAGTCGTTATTCCTTAATAAATTCCAATTTCAAACTTCATTCTTGAGCTTGCTATTAATCGTAGAAAGTTGAAGCAAGCACCACTCGATTAAGCAAAAAATTTTCTATCAAATACATCCTACCTTTATAACGTTTTAGCAATGTACATATAAAAAAAATCAAAAAAATACGCAAGTTTAAAGATAGTCGTTATTCCTTGATAAATTCCAATTTCAAACTTCATTCTTAAGCTTGCTATTAATTATAGAAGGTTGAAACAAGTACCATTTGATTAAACAGAAATTTTTCTATCAAATACATCCTACCTTTATAACGTTTTAACAATGTAAATATAAAAAAAATCAAAAAAATACGCAAGTTTAAAGATAGTCGTTATTCCTTGATAAATACCAATTTCAAACTTCATTCTTAAGCTTGCTATTAATTATAGAAGGTTGAAACAAGTACCATTTGATTGAACAGAAATTTTTCTATCAAATACATCCTACTTTTATAACGTTTTAGCAATGTAAATATAAAAAAAATCAAAAAAATACGCAAGTTTAAATATAGTCGTTATTCCTTGATAAATACCAATTTTAAACTTCATTCTTGAGCTTGCTATTTATTGCAAAAGGTTGAAACAAAAACCATTTGATTGAACAGAAAATTTTCTATCAAATACATCCTACTTTTATAACGTTTCAATAATGTAAATATAAAAAAAATCAAAAAAATACGCAAGCTTAAAGATAGTCGTTATTCCTTAATAAATTCCAATTTCAAACTTCATTCTTGAGCTTGCTATTAATCGTAGAAAGTTGAAGCAAGACCACTCGATTAAACAAAAAATTTTCTATCAAATACATCCTACTTTTATAACGTTTCAATAATGTAAATATAAAAAAAATCAAAAAAATACGCAAGATTAAAGATAGTCGTTATTCCTTGATAAATTCCAATTTCAAACTTCATTCTTAAGCTTGCTATTAATTATAGAATGTTGAAACAAGTACCATTTGATTAAACAGAAATTTTTCTATCAAATGAAACAAGTATTTTCTATCAATTGAAACAAGTACCATTTGATTAAACAGAAATTTTTCTATCAAATATATCCTACCTTTATAACGTTTTAGCAATGTAAATATAAAAAAAATCAAAAAAATACGCAAGTTTAAAGATAGTCGTTATTCCTTGATAAATACCAATTTCAAACTTCATTCTTAAGCTTGCTATTAATTATAGAAGGTTGAAACAAGTACCATTTGATTGAACAGAAATTTTTCTATCAAATACATCCTACTTTTATAACGTTTTAGCAATGTAAATATAAAAAAAATCAAAAAAATACGCAAGTTTAAAGATAGTCGTTATTCCTTGATAAATACCAATTTCAAACTTCATTCTTAAGCTTGCTATTAATTATAGAAAGTTGAGACAAGTACCATTTGATTGAACAGAAATTTTTCTATCAAATACATACTACTTTTATAACGTTTTAGCAATGTAAATATAAAAAAAATCAAAAAAATACGCAAGTTTAAAGATAGTCGTTATTCCTTGATAAATACCAATTTCAAACTTCATTCTTAAGCTTGCTATTAATTATAGAAGGTTGAAACAAGTACCATTTGATTGAACAGAAATTTTTTTATCAAATACATCCTACCTTTATAACGTTTCAATAATGTAAATATAAAAAAAATCAAAAAAATACGCAAGCTTAAAGATAGTCGTTATTCCTTAATAAATTCCAATTTCAAACTTCATTCTTGAGCTTGCTATTAATCGTAGAAAGTTGAAGCAAGCACCACTCGATTAAGCAAAAAATTTTCTATCAAATACATCCTACACTTATAACGTTTTAGCAATGTAAATATAAAAAAAATCAAAAAAATACGCAAGTTTAAAGATAGTCGTTATTCCTTGATAAATACCAATTTCAAACTTCATTCTTAAGCTTGCTATTAATTATAGAAGGTTGAAACAAGTACCATTTGATTAAACAGAAATTTTTCTATCAAATACATCCTACTTTTATAACGTTATAGCAATGTAAATATAAAAAAAATCAAAAAAATACGCAAGTTTAAAGATAGTTGTTATTCCTTGATAAATACCAATTTTAAACTTCATTCTTAAGCTTGCTATTAACTATAGAAGGTTGAAACAAGTACCGTTTGATTGAACAGAAATTTTTCTATCAAATACATCTTACTTTTATAACGTTTTAGCAATGTAAATAAAAAAAAATCAAAAAAATACGCAAGTTTAAAGATAGTCGTTATTCCTTGATAAATACCAATTTCAAACTTCATTCTTAAGCTTGCTATTAATTATAGAAGGTTGAAACAAGTACCATTTGATTGAACAAAAATTTTTCTATCAAATACGTTCTACTTTTATAACGTTTTAGCAATGCAATTATAAAAAAAATCAAAAAAATACGCAAGTTTAAATATAGTCGTTATTCCTTGATAAATACCAACTTCAAACTTTATTCTTGAGCTTGCTATTAATTGTAGAAGTTCAAAACCAATACTATTGGAATGAGCAGGAAATTTTCTATCAAATACATTCTACTTTTATAACGTTTTAGTAATGTAAATAAAAAAAAAATCAAAAAAATACGCAAGTTTAAATATAGTCGTTATTCCTTGATAAATACCAATTTCAAACTTCATTCTTAAGCTTGCTATTAATTATAGAAGGTTGAAGCCAGTACCATTTGATTGAACAGAAATTTTTCTATCAAATACGTCTTACTTTTATAAAGTTTTAGCAATGTAATTATAAAAAAAATCAAAAAAATACGCAAGTTTAAATATAGTCGTTATTCCTTGATAAATACCAATTTCAAACTTCATTCTTGAGCTTGCTATTAATTATAAAAGGTTGAAGCCAATACTATTCGAATGAGCAGGAAATTTTCTATCAAATACATTTAACTTTTATAACGTTTCAATAATGTAAATATAAAAAAATTAAAAAAATACGCAAGTTTATAGTAAGTCGTTATTCCTTGATAAATACCAATTTCAAACTTCATATTTGAGCTTGCTATTTATTGTAAAAAGTTGAAACAAGTACCATTTGATTGAACAGAAAATTTCCTATCAAATACATCCTACTTTCATAACGTTTCGATAATGTAAATATAAAAAAAATCAAAAAAATACGCAATTTTAAAGATAGTCGTTATTCCTTAATAAATTCCAATTTCAAACTTCATTCTTGAGCTTGCTATTAATCGTAGAAAGTTGAAGCAAGCACCACTCGATTAAGCAAGAAATTTTCTATCAAATACATCCTACCTTTATAACGTTTTAGCAATGTAAATATAAAAAAAATCAAAAAAATACGCAAGTTTAAAGTTAGTCGTTATTCCTTGATAAATACCAATTTCAAACTTCATTATTAAGCTTGCTATTAATTATAGAAGGTTGAAACAAATACCATTTGATTGAACAGAAATTTTTCTATCAAATACATCTTACTTTTATAACGTTTTAGCAATGTAAATAAAAAAAAAATCAAAAAAATACGCAAGTTTAAAGATAGTCGTTATTCCTTGATAAATACCAATTTCAAACTTCATTCTTAAGCTTGCTATTAATTATAGAAGGTTGAAACAAGTACCATTTGATTGAACAAAAATTTTTCTATCAAATACGTTCTACTTTTATAACGTTTTAGCAATACAATTATAAAAAAAATCAAAAAAATACGCAAGTTTAAATATAGTCGTTATTCCTTGATAAATACCAATTTCAAACTTTAATCTTGAGCTTGCTATTAATTGTAGAAGGTTGAAGCCAGTACCATTTGATTGAACAGAAATTTTTCTATCAAATACGTCTTACTTTTATAAAGTTTTAGCAATGTAATTATAAAAAAAATCAAAAAAATACGCAAGTTTAAATATAGTCGTTATTCCTTGATAAATACCAATTTCAAACTTCATTTTTGAGCTTGCTATTAATTATAAAAGGTTGAAGCCAATACTATTCGAATGAGCAGGAAATTTTCTATCAAATACATTTAACTTTTATAACGTTTCAATAATGTAAATATAAAAAAATTAAAAAAATACGCAAGTTTATAGTAAGTCGTTATTCTTTGATAAATACCAAATTCAAACTTCATTCTTAAGCTTGCTATTAATTATAGAAGGTTGAAACAAGTACCATTTGATTGAACAGAAATTTTTCTATCAAATACATCCTACTTTTATAACGTCTTAGCAATGTAAATATAAAAAAAATCAAAAAAATACGCAAGTTTAAAGATAGTCGTTATTCCTTGATAAATACCAATTTCAAACTTCATTCTTAAGCTTGCTATTAATTATAGAAAGTTGAGACAAGTACCATTTGATTGAACAGAAATTTTTCTATCAAATACATACTACTTTTATAACGTTTTAGCAATGTAAATATAAAAAAAATCAAAAAAATACGCAAGTTTAAAGATAGTCGTTATTCCTTGATAAATACCAACTTCAAACTTCATTCTTGAGCTTGCTATTAATTGTAGAAGGTTAAAACAAATACTATTTGATTAAGCAGGAAATTTTCTATCAAATACATCCTACTTTTATAACGTTTCAATAACGTAAATATAAAAAAAATCAAAAAAATACGCAAGTTTAAAGATAGTCGTTATTCCTTAATAAATTCCAATTTCAAGCTTCATTCTTGAGCTTGCTATTAATCGTAGAAAGTTGAAGCAAGCACCACTCGATTAAGCAAGAAATTTTCTATCAAATACATCCTACCTTTATAACGTTTTAGCAATGTAAATATAAAAAAAATCAAAAAAATACGCAAGTTTAAAGACAGTCGTTATTCCTTGATAAATTCCAATTTCAAACTTCATTCTTAAGCTTGCTATTAATTATAGAAGGTTGAAACAAATACCATTTGATTAAACAGAAATTTTTCTATCAAATACATCCTACCTTTATAACGTTTTAGCAATGTAAATATAAAAAAAATCAAAAAAATACGCAAGTTTAAAGATAGTCGTTATTCCTTGATAAATACCAATTTCAAACTTCATTCTTAAGCTTGCTATTAATTATAGAAGGTTGAAACAAGTACCATTTGATTGAACAGAAATTTTTCTATCAAATACATCCTACTTTTATAACGTTTTAGCAATGTAAATATAAATAAAATCAAAAAAATACGCAAGTTTAAAGATAGTCGTTATTCCTTGATAAATACCAATTTCAAACTTCATTCTTAAGCTTGCTATTAATTATAGAAGGTTGAAGCAAGTACCATTTGATTGAACAGAAATTTTTCTATCAAATACATCCTACTTTTATAACGTTTTAGCAATGTAAATATAAATAAAATCAAAAAAATACGCAAGTTTAAATATAGTCGTTATTCCTTGATAAATACCAATTTTAAACTTCATTCTTGAGCTTGCTATTTATTGCAAAAGGTTGAAACAAAAACCATTTGATTGAACAGAAAATTTTCTATCAAATACATCCTACTTTTATAACGTTTCAATAATGTAAATATAAAAAAAATCAAAAAAATACGCAAGCTTAAAGATAGTCGTTATTCCTTAATAAATTCCAATTTCAAACTTCATTCTTGAGCTTGCTATTAATCGTAGAAAGTTGAAGCAAGCACCACTCGATTAAACAAAAAATTTTCTATCAAATACATCCTACTTTTATAACGTTTCAATAATGTAAATATAAAAAAAAATCAAAAAAATACGCAAGTTTAAAGATAGTCGTTATTCCTTGATAAATTCCAATTTCAAACTTCATTTTTAAGCTTGCTATTAATTATAGGATGTTGAAACAAGTACCATTTGATTAAACAGAAATTTTTCTATCAAATATATCCTACCTTTATAACGTTTTAGCAATGTAAATATAAAAAAAATCAAAAAAATACGCAAGTTTAAAGATGGTCGTTATTCCTTGATAAATACCAATTTCAAACTTCATTCTTAAGCTTGCTATTAATTATAGAAGGTTGAAACAAGTACCATTTGATTGAACAGAAATTTTTTTATCAAATACATCCTATTTTTATAACGTTTTAGCAATGTAAATATAAAAAAAATCAAAAAAATACGCAAGTTTAAAGATAGTCGTTATTCCTTGATAAATACCAATTTCAAACTTCATTCTTAAGCTTGCTATTAATTATAGAAAGTTGAGACAAGTACCATTTGATTGAACAGAAATTTTTCTATCAAATACATACTACTTTTATAACGTTTTAGCAATGTAAATATAAAAAAAATCAAAAAAATACGCAAGTTTAAAGATAGTCGTTATTCCTTGATAAATACCAACTTCAAACTTCATTCTTGAGCTTGCTATTAATTGTAGAAGGTTAAAACAAATACTATTTGATTAAGCAGGAAATTTTCTATCAAATACATCCTACTTTTATAACGTTTCAATAACGTAAATATAAAAAAAATCAAAAAAATACGCAAGTTTAAATTTAGTCGTTATTCCTTAATAAATTCCAATTTCAAACTTCATTCTTGAGCTTGCTATTAATCGTAGAAAGTTGAAGCAAGCACCACTCGATTAAGCAAAAAATTTTCTATCAAATACATCCTACCTTTATAACGTTTTAGCAATGTACATATAAAAAAAAATCAAAAAAATACGCAAGTTTAAAGATAGTCGTTATTCCTTGATAAATTCCAATTTCAAACTTCATTCTTAAGCTTGCTATTAATTATAGAAGGTTGAAACAAGTACCATTTGATTAAACAGAAATTTTTCTATCAAATACATCCTACCTTTATAACGTTTTAACAATGTAAATATAAAAAAAATCAAAAAAATACGCAAGTTTAAAGATAGTCGTTATTCCTTGATAAATACCAATTTCAAACTTCATTCTTAAGCTTGCTATTAATTATAGAAGGTTGAAACAAGTACCATTTGATTGAACAGAAATTTTTCTATCAAATACATCCTACTTTTATAACGCTTTAGCAATGTAAATATAAAAAAAATCAAAAAAATACGCAAGTTTAAATATAGTCGTTATTCCTTGATAAATACCAATTTTAAACTTCATTCTTGAGCTTGCTATTTATTGCAAAAGGTTGAAACAAAAACCATTTGATTGAACAGAAAATTTTCTATCAAATACATCCTACTTTTATAACGTTTCAATAATGTAAATATAAAAAAAATCAAAAAAATACGCAAGCTTAAAGATAGTCGTTATTCCTTAATAAATTCCAATTTCAAACTTCATTCTTGAGCTTGCTATTAATCGTAGAAAGTTGAAGCAAGCACCACTCGATTAAACAAAAAATTTTCTATCAAATACATCCTACTTTTATAACGTTTCAATAATGTAAATATAAAAAAAATCAAAAAAATACGCAAGATTAAAGATAGTCGTTATTCCTTGATAAATTCCAATTTCAAACTTCATTCTTAAGCTTGCTATTAATTATAGAATGTTGAAACAAGTACCATTTGATTAAACAGAAATTTTTCTATCAAATGAAACAAGTATTTTCTATCAATTGAAACAAGTACCATTTGATTAAACAGAAATTTTTCTATCAAATATATCCTACCTTTATAACGTTTTAGCAATGTAAATATAAAAAAAATCAAAAAAATACGCAAGTTTAAAGATAGTCGTTATTCCTTGATAAATACCAATTTCAAACTTCATTCTTAAGCTTGCTATTAATTATAGAAGGTTGAAACAAGTACCATTTGATTGAACAGAAATTTTTCTATCAAATACATCCTACTTTTATAACGTTTTAGCAATGTAAATATAAAAAAAATCAAAAAAATACGCAAGTTTAAAGATAGTCGTTATTCCTTGATAAATACCAATTTCAAACTTCATTCTTAAGCTTGCTATTAATTATAGAAAGTTGAGACAAGTACCATTTGATTGAACAGAAATTTTTCTATCAAATACATACTACTTTTATAACGTTTTAGCAATGTAAATATAAAAAAAATCAAAAAAATACGCAAGTTTAAAGATAGTCGTTATTCCTTGATAAATACCAAATTCAAACTTCATTCTTGAGCTTGCTATTAATTGTAGAAGGTTAAAACAAATACTATTTGATTAAGCAGGAAATTTTCTATCAAATACATCCTACTTTTATAACGTTTCAATAACGTAAATATAAAAAAAATCAAAAAAATACGCAAGTTTAAATATAGTCGTTATTCCTTAATAAATTCCAATTTCAAACTTCATTCTTGAGCTTGCTATTAATCGTAGAAAGTTGAAGCAAGCACCACTCGATTAAGCAAAAAATTTTCTATCAAATACATCCTACCTTTATAACGTTTTAGCAATGTAAATATAAAAAAAATCAAAAAAATACGCAAGTTTAAAGATAGTCGTTATTCCTTGATAAATTCCAATTTCAAACTTCATTCTTAAGCTTGCTATTAATTATAGAAGGTTGGAACAAGTACCATTTGATTAAACAGAAATTTTTTTATCAAATACATCCTACTTTTATAACGTTTCAATAATGTAAATATAAAAAAAATCAAAAAAATACGCAAGCTTAAATATAGTCGTTATTCCTTGATAAATACCAATTTCAAACTTCATTCTTGAGCTTGCTATTAATTATAAAAGGTTGAAAGCAATACTATTCGATTGAGCAGGAAATTTTCTATCAAATACATTTAACTTTTATAACGTTTCAATAATGAAAATATAAAAAAAATTAAAAAAATACGCAAGTTTATAGTAAGTCGTTATTCCTTGATAAATACCAAGTTCAAACTTCATTTTTGAGCTTGCTATTTATTGTAAAAAAGTTGAAACAAGTACCATTTGATTGAACAGAAAATTTCCTATCAAATACATCCTACTTTTATAACGTTTCGATAATGTAAATATAAAAAAAATCAAAAAAATACGCAATTTTAAAGATAGTCGTTATTCCTTAATAAATTCCAATTTCAAACTTCATTCTTGAGCTTGCTATTAATCGTAGAAAGTTGAAGCAAGCACCACTCGATTAAGCAAAAAATTTTCTATCAAATACATCCTACCTTTATAACGTTTTAGCAATGTAAATATAAAAAAAATCAAAAAAATACGCAAGTTTAAAGATAGTCGTTATTCCTTGATAAATTCCAATTTCAAACTTCATTCTTAAGCTTGCTATTAATTATAGAAAGTTGAAACAAGTACCATTTGATTAAACAGAAATTTTTCTATCAAATACATCCTACCTTTATAACGTTTTAGCAATGTAAATATAAAAAAAATCAAAAAAATACGCAAGTTTAAAGATAGTCGTTATTCCTTGATAAATACCAATTTCAAACTTCATTCTTAAGCTTGCTATCAATTATAGAAGGTTGAAACAAGTACCATTTGATTGAACAGAAATTTTTCTATCAAATACATCCTACTTTTATAACGTTTTCGCAATGTAAATATAAAAAAAATCAAAAAAATACGCAAGTTTAAAGATAGTCGTTATTCCTTGATAAATACCAACTTCAAACTTCATTCTTGAGCTTGCTATTAATTGTACAAGGTTGAAACAAGTACCGTTTGATTGAACAGAAATTTTTCTATCAAATACGTCTTACTTTTATAAAGTTTTAGCAATGTAATTATAAAAAAAATCAAAAAAATACGCAAGTTTAAATATAGTCGTTATTCCTTGATAAATACCAATTTCAAACTTCATTCTTGAGCTTGCTATTAATTATAAAAGGTTGAAAGCAATACTATTCGATTGAGCAGGAAATTTTCTATCAATTACATCTTACTTTTGTAACGTTTTAGCAATGTAAATAAAAAAAAATCAAAAAAATGGGCAAGTTAAAAGTTAGTCGTTACGCCTTGATAAATACCAAATTCAAACTTTATTTTTTAGCTTGCTATTAATTGTAGAAGGTTGAAACAAGTACCATTTGATTGAACAGAAAATTTTCTATTAAATACATCCTACTTTTATAACGTTTCAATAATGTAAATATAAAAAAAATTAAAAAAATACGCAAGTTTAAAGATAGTCGTTATTCCTAGATAAATACCAAATTCAAACTTCATTCTTAAGCTTGCTATTAATTATAGAAAGTTGAAACAAGTACCATTTGATTAAACAGAAATTTTTCTATCAAATACATCCTACCTTTATAACGTTTTAGCAATGTAAATATAAAAAAAATCAAAAAAATACGCAAGTTTAAAGATAGTCGTTATTCCTTGATAAATACCAACTTCAAACTTTATTCTTGAGCTTGCTATTAATTGTAGAAGGTTGAAACAAGTACCATTTGATTGAACAGAAATTTTTCTATCAAATACGTCTTACTTTTATAAAGTTTTAGCAATGTAATTATAAAAAAAATCAAAAAAATACGCAAGTTTAAATATAGTCGTTATTCCTTGATAAATACCAATTTCAAACTTCATTCTTGAGCTTGATATTAATTATAAAAGGTTGAAAGCAATACTATTCGATTGAGCAGGAAATTTTCTATCAACTACATCCTACTTTTGTAACGTTTTAGCAATGTAAATAAAAAAAAATCAAAAAAATGGGCAAGTTAAAAGTTAGTCGTTATGCCTTGATAAATACCAAATTCAAACTTTATTTTTTAGCTTGCTATTAATTGTAAAAGGTTGAAACAAGTACCATTTGATTGAACAGAAAATTTTCTATTAAATACATCCTACTTTTATAACGTTTCAATAATGTAAATATAAAAAAAATTAAAAAAATACGCAAGTTTAAAGATAGTCGTTATTCCTAGATAAATACCAAATTCAAACTTCATTCTTGAGCTTGCTATTAATTGTAGAAGTTTAAAACAAGTACCATTTGATTGAACAGAAATTTTTTTGTCAAATACGTCTTACTTTTATAACGTTTTAGCAATGCAATTATAAAAAAAACCAAAAAAATACGCAAGTTTAAAGATAGTCGTTATTGCTTGATAAATACCAATTTCAAACTTCATTCTTGAGCTTGCTATTAATTGTAGAAGGTTAAAACAAATACTATTCGATTAGGCAGGAAATTTTCTATCAAATACATCCTACTTTTATAACGTTTCAATAATGTAAATATAAAAAAAAATTAAAAAAATACGCAAGTTTAAAGTAAGTCGTTATTCCTTGATAAATACCAATTTCAAACTTCATTCTTAAGCTTGCTATTAAATGTAGACGGTTGAAACAAGTACCATTTGATTAAACAGAAATTTTTCTATCAAATACATCCTACCTTTATAACGTTTTAGCAATGTAAATATAAAAAAAATTAAAAAGATACGCAAGTTTAAAGATAGTCGTTATTCCTTGATAAATACCAATTTTAATCTTCATTCTTAAGCTTGCTATTAACTATAGAAGGTTAAAACAAGTACCATTTGATTGAACAGAAATTTTTCTATCAAATACATCCTACTTTTATAACGTTTTAGCAATGTAAATAAAAAAAAATCAAAAAAATACGCAAGTTTAAAGATAGTCGTTATTCCTTGATAAATACCAACTTCAAACTTCATTTTTGAGTTTGCTATTTATTGCAAAAGGTTGAAACAAAAACCATTTGATTGAACAGAAAATTTTCTATCAAATACATCCTACTTTTATAACGTTTCAATAATGTAAATATAAAAAAAATCAAAAAAATACGCAAGTTTAAAGATAGTCGTTATTCCTTAATAAATTTCAATTTCAAACTTCATTCTTGAGCTTGCTATTAATCGTAGAAAGTTGAAGCAAGCACCACTCGATTAAGCAAAAAATTTTCTATCAAATACATCCTACCTTTATAACGTTTTAGCAATGTAAATATAAAAAAAATCAAAAAAATACGCAAGTTTAAAGATAGTCGTTATTCCTTGATAAATTCCAATTTCAAACTTCATTCTTAAGCTTGCTATTAATTATAGAAGGTTGAAACAAGTACCATTTGATTAAACAGAAATTTTTCTATCAAATACGTCTTACTTTTATAAAGTTTTAGCAATGTAATTATAAAAAAAATCAAAAAAATACGCAAGTTTAAATATAGTCGTTATTCCTTGATAAATACCAATTTCAAACTTCATTCTTGAGCTTGCTATTAATTGTAGAAGTTTAAAACAAGTACCATTTGATTGAACAGAAATTTTTCTGTCAAATACGTCTTACTTTTGTAACGTTTTAGCAATGCAATTATAAAAAAAACCAAAAAAATACGCAAGTTTAAAGATAGTCGTTATTGCTTGATAAATACCAATTTCAAACTTCATTCTTGAGCTTGCTATTAATTGTAGAAGGTTAAAGCAAATACTATTCGATTAGGCAGGAAATTTTCTATCAAATACATCCTACTTTTATAACGTTTCAATAATGTAAATATAAAAAAAAATTAAAAAAATACGCAAGTTTAAAGTAAGTCGTTATTCCTTGATAAATACCAATTTCAAACTTCATTCTTAAGCTTGCTATTAAATGTAGACGGTTGAAACAAGTACCATTTGATTAAACAGAAATTTTTCTATCAAATACATCCTACTTTTATAACGTTTTAGCAATGTAAATATAAAAAAAATTAAAAAGATACGCAAGTTTAAAGATAGTCGTTATTCCTTGATAAATTCCAATTTCAAACTTCATTCTTAAGCTTGCTATTAATTATAGAAAGTTGAAACAAGTACCATTTGATTAAACAGAAATTTTTCTATCAAATACATCCTACCTTTATAACGTTTTAGCAATGTAAATATAAAAAAAATCAAAAAAATACGCAAGTTTAAAGATAGTCGTTATTCCTTGATAAATACCAACTTCAAACTTTATTCTTGAGCTTGCTATTAATTGTAGAAGGTTGAAACAAGTACCATTTGATTGAACAGAAATTTTTCTATCAAATACGTCTTACTTTTATAAAGTTTTAGCAATGTAATTATAAAAAAAATCAAAAAAATACGCAAGTTTAAATATAGTCGTTATTCCTTGATAAATACCAATTTCAAACTTCATTCTTGAGCTTGCTATTAATTGTAGAAGTTTAAAACAAGTACCATTTGATTGAACAGAAATTTTTCTGTCAAATACGTCTTACTTTTATAACGTTTTAGCAATGCAATTATAAAAAAAACCAAAAAAATACGCAAGTTTAAAGATAGTCGTTATTGCTTGATAAATACCAATTTCAAACTTCATTCTTGAGCTTGCTATTAATTGTAGAAGGTTAAAACAAATACTATTCGATTAGGCAGGAAATTTTCTATCAAATACATCCTACTTTTATAACGTTTCAATAATGTAAATATAAAAAAAAATTAAAAAAATACGCAAGTTTAAAGTAAGTCGTTATTCCTTGATAAATACCAATTTCAAACTTCATTCTTAAGCTTGCTATTAAATGTAGACGGTTGAAACAAGTACCATTTGATTAAACAGAAATTTTTCTATCAAATACATCCTACCTTTATAACGTTTTAGCAATGTAAATATAAAAAAAATTAAAAAGATACGTAAGTTTAAAGATAGTCGTTATTCCTTGATAAATACCAATTTTAATCTTCATTCTTAAGCTTGCTATTAACTATAGAAGGTTAAAACAAGTACCATTTGATTGAACAAAAATTTTTCTATCAAATACATCCTACTTTTATAACGTTTTAGCAATGTAAATAAAAAAAAATCAAAAAAATACGCAAGTTTAAATATAGTCGTTATTCCTTGATAAATACCAACTTCAAACTTTATTCTTGAGCTTGCTATTAATTATAAAAGGTTGAAAGCAATACTATTCGATTGAGCAGGAAATTTTCTATCAATTACATCCTACTTCTGTAACGTTTTAGCAATGTAAATAAAAAAAAATCAAAAAAATGGGCAAGTTAAAAGTTAGTCGTTATGCCTTGATAAATACCAAATTCAAACTTTATTTTTTAGCTTGCTATTAATTGTAAAAGGTTGAAACAAGTACCATTTGATTGAACAGAAAATTTTCTATTAAATACATCCTACTTTTATAACGTTTCAATAATGTAAATATAAAAAAAATTAAAAAAATACGCAAGTTTAAAGATAGTCGTTATTCCTAGATAAATACCAAATTCAAACTTCATTCTTGAGCTTGCTATTAATTGTAGAAGTTTAAAACAAGTACCATTTGATTGAACAGAAATTTTTTTGTTAAATACGTCTTACTTTTATAACGTTTTAGCAATGCAATTATAAAAAAAACCAAAAAAATACGCAAGTTTAAAGATAGTCGTTATTGCTTGATAAATACCAATTTCAAACTTCATTCTTGAGCTTGCTATTAATTGTAGAAGGTTAAAACAAATACTATTCGATTAGGCAGGAAATTTTCTATCAAATACATCCTACTTTTATAACGTTTCAATAATGTAAATATAAAAAAAAATTAAAAAAATACGCAAGTTTAAAGTAAGTCGTTATTCCTTGATAAATACCAATTTCAAACTTCATTCTTAAGCTTGCTATTAACTATAGAAGGTTAAAACAAGTACCATTTGATTGAACAGAAACTTTTCTATCAAATACATCCTACTTTTATAACGTTTTAGCAATGTAAATAAAAAAAAATCAAAAAAATACGCAAGTTTAAAGATAGTCGTTATTCCTTGATAAATACCAATTTCAAACTTCATTTTTGAGTTTGCTATTTATTGCAAAAGGTTGAAACAAAAACCATTTGATTGAACAGAAAATTTTCTATCAAATACATCCTACTTTTATAACGTTTCAATAATGTAAATATAAAAAAAATCAAAAAAATACGCAAGTTTAAAGATAGTCGTTATTCCTTAATAAATTTCAATTTCAAACTTCATTCTTGAGCTTGCTATTAATCGTAGAAAGTTGAAGCAAGCACCACTCGATTAAGCAAAAAATTTTCTATCAAATACATCCTACCTTTATAACGTTTTAGCAATGTAAATATAAAAAAAATCAAAAAAATACGCAAGTTTAAAGATAGTCGTTATTCCTTGATAAATTCCAATTTCAAACTTCATTCTTAAGCTTGCTATTAATTATAGAAGGTTGAAACAAGTACCATTTGATTAAACAGAAATTTTTCTATCAAATACGTCTTACTTTTATAAAGTTTTAGCAATGTAATTATAAAAAAAATCAAAAAAATACGCAAGTTTAAATATAGTCGTTATTCCTTGATAAATACCAATTTCAAACTTCATTCTTGAGCTTGCTATTAATTGTAGAAGTTTAAAACAAGTACCATTTGATTGAACAGAAATTTTTCTGTCAAATACGTCTTACTTTTATAACGTTTTAGCAATGCAATTATAAAAAAAACCAAAAAAATACGCAAGTTTAAAGATAGTCGTTATTGCTTGATAAATACCAATTTCAAACTTCATTCTTGAGCTTGCTATTAATTGTAGAAGGTTAAAGCAAATACTATTCGATTAGGCAGGAAATTTTCTATCAAATACATCCTACTTTTATAACGTTTCAATAATGTAAATATAAAAAAAAATTAAAAAAATACGCAAGTTTAAAGTAAGTCGTTATTCCTTGATAAATACCAATTTCAAACTTCATTCTTAAGCTTGCTATTAAATGTAGACGGTTGAAACAAGTACCATTTGATTAAACAGAAATTTTTCTATCAAATACATCCTACTTTTATAACGTTTTAGCAATGTAAATATAAAAAAAATTAAAAAGATACGCAAGTTTAAAGATAGTCGTTATTCCTTGATAAATTCCAATTTCAAACTTCATTCTTAAGCTTGCTATTAATTATAGAAAGTTGAAACAAGTACCATTTGATTAAACAGAAATTTTTCTATCAAACACATCCTACCTTTATAACGTTTTAGCAATGTAAATATAAAAAAAATCAAAAAAATACGCAAGTTTAAAGATAGTCGTTATTCCTTGATAAATACCAACTTCAAACTTTATTCTTGAGCTTGCTATTAATTGTAGAAGGTTGAAACAAGTACCATTTGATTGAACAGAAATTTTTCTATCAAATACGTCTTACTTTTATAAAGTTTTAGCAATGTAATTATAAAAAAAATCAAAAAAATACGCAAGTTTAAATATAGTCGTTATTCCTTGATAAATACCAATTTCAAACTTCATTCTTGAGCTTGCTATTAATTGTAGAAGTTTAAAACAAGTACCATTTGATTGAACAGAAATTTTTCTGTCAAATACGTCTTACTTTTATAACGTTTTAGCAATGCAATTATAAAAAAAACCAAAAAAATACGCAAGTTTAAAGATAGTCGTTATTGCTTGATAAATACCAATTTCAAACTTCATTCTTGAGCTTGCTATTAATTGTAGAAGGTTAAAACAAATACTATTCGATTAGGCAGGAAATTTTCTATCAAATACATCCTACTTTTATAACGTTTCAATAATGTAAATATAAAAAAAAATTAAAAAAATACGCAAGTTTAAAGTAAGTCGTTATTCCTTGATAAATACCAATTTCAAACTTCATTCTTAAGCTTGCTATTAAATGTAGACGGTTGAAACAAGTACCATTTGATTAAACAGAAATTTTTCTATCAAATACATCCTACCTTTATAACGTTTTAGCAATGTAAATATAAAAAAAATTAAAAAGATACGCAAGTTTAAAGATAGTCGTTATTCCTTGATAAATACCAATTTTAATCTTCATTCTTAAGCTTGCTATTAACTATAGAAGGTTAAAACAAGTACCATTTGATTGAACAGAAATTTTTCTATCAAATACATCCTACTTTTATAACGTTTTAGCAATGTAAATAAAAAAAAATCAAAAAAATACGCAAGTTTAAAGATAGTCGTTATTCCTTGATAAATACCAATTTCAAACTTCATTTTTGAGTTTGCTATTTATTGCAAAAGGTTGAAACAAAAACCATTTGATTGAACAGAAAATTTTCTATCAAATACGTCCTACTTTTATAACGTTTCAATAATGTAAATATAAAAAAAATCAAAAAAATACGCAAGTTTAAAGATAGTCGTTATTCCTTAATAAATTTCAATTTCAAACTTCATTCTTGAGCTTGCTATTAATCGTAGAAAGTTGAAGCAAGCACCACTCGATTAAGCAAAAAATTTTCTATCAAATACATCCTACCTTTATAACGTTTTAGCAATGTAAATATAAAAAAAATCAAAAAAATACGCAAGTTTAAAGATAGTCGTTATTCCTTGATAAATTCCAATTTCAAACTTCATTCTTAAGCTTGCTATTAATTATAGAAGGTTGAAACAAGTACCATTTGATTAAACAGAAATTTTTCTATCAAATACGTCTTACTTTTATAAAGTTTTAGCAATGTAATTATAAAAAAAATCAAAAAAATACGCAAGTTTAAATATAGTCGTTATTCCTTGATAAATACCAATTTCAAACTTCATTCTTGAGCTTGCTATTAATTGTAGAAGTTTAAAACAAGTACCATTTGATTGAACAGAAATTTTTCTGTCAAATACGTCTTACTTTTATAACGTTTTAGCAATGCAATTATAAAAAAAACCAAAAAAATACGCAAGTTTAAAGATAGTCGTTATTGCTTGATAAATACCAATTTCAAACTTCATTCTTGAGCTTGCTATTAATTGTAGAAGGTTAAAGCAAATACTATTCGATTAGGCAGGAAATTTTATATCAAATACATCCTACTTTTATAACGTTTCAATAATGTAAATATAAAAAAAAATTAAAAAAATACGCAAGTTTAAAGTAAGTCGTTATTCCTTGATAAATACCAATTTCAAACTTCATTCTTAAGCTTGCTATTAAATGTAGACGGTTGAAACAAGTACCATTTGATTAAACAGAAATTTTTCTATTAAATACATCCTACTTTTATAACGTTTTAGCAATGTAAATATAAAAAAAATTAAAAAGATACGCAAGTTTAAAGATAGTCGTTATTCCTTGATAAATTCCAATTTCAAACTTCATTCTTAAGCTTGCTATTAATTATAGAAAGTTGAAACAAGTACCATTTGATTAAACAGAAATTTTTCTATCAAATACATCCTACCTTTATAACGTTTTAGCAATGTAAATATAAAAAAAATCAAAAAAATACGCAAGTTTAAAGATAGTCGTTATTCCTTGATAAATACCAACTTCAAACTTTATTCTTGAGCTTGCTATTAATTGTAGAAGGTTGAAACAAGTACCATTTGATTGAACAGAAATTTTTCTATCAAATACGTCTTACTTTTATAAAGTTTTAGCAATGTAATTATAAAAAAAATCAAAAAAATACGCAAGTTTAAATATAGTCGTTATTCCTTGATAAATACCAATTTCAAACTTCATTCTTGAGCTTGCTATTAATTATAAAAGGTTGAAAGCAATACTATTCGATTGAGCAGGAAATTTTTTATCAAATACATTTAACTTTTATAACGTTTCAATAATGAAAATATAAAAAAAATTTAAAAAATACGCAAGTTTATAGTAAGTCGTTATTCCGTGATAAATTCCAATTTCAAACTTCATTCTTAAGCTTGCTATTAATTATAGAAAGTTGAAACAAGTACCATTTGATTAAACAGAAATTTTTCTATCAAATACATCCTACCTTTATAACGTTTTAGCAATGTAAATATAAAAAAAATCAAAAAAATACGCAAGTTTAAAGATAGTCGTTATTCCTTGATAAATACCAATTTCAAACTTCATTCTTGAGCTTGCTATTAATTGTAGAAGGTTAAAGCAAATACTATTCGATTAGGCAGGAAATTTTCTATCAAATACATCCTACTTTTATAACGTTTCAATAATGTAAATATAAAAAAAAATTAAAAAAATACGCAAGTTTAAAGTAAGTCGTTATTCCGTGATAAATTCCAATTTCAAACTTCATTCTTAAGCTTGCTATTAATTATAGAAAGTTGAAACAAGTACCATTTGATTAAACAGAAATTTTTCTATCAAATACATCCTACCTTTATAACGTTTTAGCAATGTAAATATAAAAAAAATCAAAAAAATACGCAAGTTTAAAGATAGTCGTTATTCCTTGATAAATACCAACTTCAAACTTTATTCTTGAGCTTGCTATTAATTGTAGAAGGTTGAAACAAGTACCATTTGATTGAACAGAAATTTTTCTATCAAATACGTCTTACTTTTATAAAGTTTTAGCAATGTAATTATAAAAAAAATCAAAAAAATACGCAAGTTTAAATATAGTCGTTATTCCTTGATAAATACCAATTTCAAACTTCATTCTTGAGCTTGCTATTAATTATAAAAGGTTGAAAGCAATACTATTCGATTGAGCAGGAAATTTTCTATCAATTACATCCTACTTTTGTAACGTTTTAGCAATGTAAATAAAAAAAAATCAAAAAAATGGGCAAGTTAAAAGTTAGTCGTTATGCCTTGATAAATACCAAATTCAAACTTTATTTTTTAGCTTGCTATTAATTGTAAAAGGTTGAAACAAGTACCATTTGATTGAACAGAAAATTTTCTATTAAATACATCCTACTTTTATAACGTTTCAATAATGTAAATATAAAAAAAATTAAAAAAATACGCAAGTTTAAAGATAGTCGTTATTCCTAGATAAATACCAAATTCAAACTTCATTCTTGAGCTTGCTATTAATTGTAGAAGTTTAAACAAGGTTGAAACAAGTACCATTTGATTAAACAGAAATTTTTCTATCAAATACATCCTACCTTTATAACGTTTTAGCAATGTAAATATAAAAAAAATTAAAAAGATACGCAAGTTTAAAGATAGTCGTTATTCCTTGATAAATACCAATTTTAATCTTCATTCTTAAGCTTGCTATTAACTATAGAAGGTTAAAACAAGTACCATTTGATTGAACAGAAATTTTTCTATCAAATACATCCTACTTTTATAACGTTTTAGCAATGTAAATAAAAAAAAATCAAAAAAATACGCAAGTTTAAAGATAGTCGTTATTCCTTGATAAATACCAATTTCAAACTTCATTTTTGAGTTTGCTATTTATTGCAAAAGGTTGAAACAAAAACCATTTGATTGAACAGAAAATTTTCTATCAAATACATCCTACTTTTATAACGTTTCAATAATGTAAATATAAAAAAAATCAAAAAAATACGCAAGTTTAAAGATAGTCGTTATTCCTTAATAAATTTCAATTTCAAACTTCATTCTTGAGCTTGCTATTAATCGTAGAAAGTTGAAGCAAGCACCACTCGATTAAGCAAAAAATTTTCTATCAAATACATCCTACCTTTATAACGTTTTAGCAATGTAAATATAAAAAAAATCAAAAAAATACGCAAGTTTAAAGATAGTCGTTATTCCTTGATAAATTCCAATTTCAAACTTCATTCTTAAGCTTGCTATTAATTATAGAAGGTTGAAACAAGTACCATTTGATTAAACAGAAATTTTTCTATCAAATACGTCTTACTTTTATAAAGTTTTAGCAATGTAATTATAAAAAAAATCAAAAAAATACGCAAGTTTAAATATAGTCGTTATTCCTTGATAAATACCAATTTCAAACTTCATTCTTGAGCTTGCTATTAATTGTAGAAGTTTAAAACAAGTACCATTTGATTGAACAGAAATTTTTCTGTCAAATACGTCTTACTTTTATAACGTTTTAGCAATGCAATTATAAAAAAAACCAAAAAAATACGCAAGTTTAAAGATAGTCGTTATTGCTTGATAAATACCAATTTCAAACTTCATTCTTGAGCTTGCTATTAATTGTAGAAGGTTAAAGCAAATACTATTCGATTAGGCAGGAAATTTTCTATCAAATACATCCTACTTTTATAACGTTTCAACAATGTAAATATAAAAAAAAATTAAAAAAATACGCAAGTTTAAAGTAAGTCGTTATTCCTTGATAAATACCAATTTCAAACTTCATTCTTAAGCTTGCTATTAAATGTAGACGGTTGAAACAAGTACCGTTTGATTAAACAGAAATTTTTCTATCAAATACATCCTACTTTTATAACGTTTTAGCAATGTAAATATAAAAAAAATTAAAAAGATACGCAAGTTTAAAGATAGTCGTTATTCCTTGATAAATTCCAATTTCAAACTTCATTCTTAAGCTTGCTATTAATTATAGAAAGTTGAAACAAGTACCATTTGATTAAACAGAAATTTTTCTATCAAATACATCCTACCTTTATAACGTTTTAGCAATGTAAATATAAAAAAAATCAAAAAAATACGCAAGTTTAAAGATAGTCGTTATTCCTTGATAAATACCAACTTCAAACTTTATTCTTGAGCTTGCTGTTAATTGTAGAAGGTTGAAACAAGTACCATTTGATTGAACAGAAATTTTTCTATCAAATACGTCTTACTTTTATAAAGTTTTAGCAATGTAATTATAAAAAAAATCAAAAAAATACGCAAGTTTAAATATAGTCGTTATTCCTTGATAAATACCAATTTCAAACTTCATTCTTGAGCTTGCTATTAATTGTAGAAGTTTAAAACAAGTACCATTTGATTGAACAGAAATTTTTCTGTCAAATACGTCTTACTTTTATAACGTTTTAGCAATGCAATTATAAAAAAAACCAAAAAAATACGCAAGTTTAAAGATAGTCGTTATTGCTTGATAAATACCAATTTCAAACTTCATTCTTGAGCTTGCTATTAATTGTAGAAGGTTAAAACAAATACTATTCGATTAGGCAGGAAATTTTCTATCAAATACATCCTACTTTTATAACGTTTCAATAATGTAAATATAAAAAAAAATTAAAAAAATACGCAAGTTTAAAGTAAGTCGTTATTCCTTGATAAATACCAATTTCAAACTTCATTCTTAAGCTTGCTATTAAATGTAGACGGTTGAAACAAGTACCATTTGATTAAACAGAAATTTTTCTATCAAATGCATCCTACCTTTATAACGTTTTAGCAATGTAAATATAAAAAAAATTAAAAAGATACGCAAGTTTAAAGATAGTCGTTATTCCTTGATAAATACCAATTTTAATCTTCATTCTTAAGCTTGCTATTAACTATAGAAGGTTAAAACAAGTACCATTTGATTGAACAGAAATTTTTCTATCAAATACATCCTACTTTTATAACGTTTTAGCAATGTAAATAAAAAAAAATCAAAAAAATACGCAAGTTTAAAGATAGTCGTTATTCCTTGATAAATACCAATTTCAAACTTCATTCTTGAGCTTGCTATTAATTGTAGAAGGTTAAAACAAATACTATTCGATTAGGCAGGAAATTTTCTATCAAATACATCCTACTTTTATAACGTTTCAATAATGTAAATATAAAAAAAAATTAAAAAAATACGCAAGTTTAAAGTAAGTCGTTATTCCTTGATAAATACCAATTTCAAACTTCATTCTTAAGCTTGCTATTAAATGTAGACGGTTGAAACAAGTACCATTTGATTAAACAGAAATTTTTCTATTAAATACATCCTACTTTTATAACGTTTCAATAATGTAAATATAAAAAAAATTAAAAAAATACGCAAGTTTAAAGATAGTCGTTATTCCTTGATAAATACCAATTTCAAACTTCATTCTTAAGCTTGCTATTAATTATAGAAGGTTGAAGCAAGTACCATTTGATTGAACAGAAATTTTTCTATCAAATACATCCTACTTTTATAACGTTTTAGCAATGTAAATATAAAAAAAATCAAAAAAATACGCAAGTTTAAAGATAGTCGTTATTCCTTGATAAATACCAATTTCAAACTTCATTTTTGAGTTTGCTATTTATTGCAAAAGGTTGAAACAAAAACCGTTTGATTGAACAGAAAATTTTCTATCAAATACATCCTACTTTTATAACGTTTCAATAATGTAAATATAAAAAAAATCAAAAAAATACGCAAGTTTAAAGATAGTCGTTATTCCTTAATAAATTTCAATTTCAAACTTCATTCTTGAGCTTGCTATTAATTGTAGAAGTTTAAAACAAGTACCATTTGATTGAACAGAAATTTTTCTGTCAAATACGTCTTACTTTTATAACGTTTTAGCAATGCAATTATAAAAAAAACCAAAAAAATACGCAAGTTTAAAGATAGTCGTTATTGCTTGATAAATACCAATTTCAAACTTCATTCTTGAGCTTGCTATTAATTGTAGAAGGTTAAAGCAAATACTATTCGATTAGGCAGGAAATTTTATATCAAATACATCCTACTTTTATAACGTTTCAATAATGTAAATATAAAAAAAAATTAAAAAAATACGCAAGTTTAAAGTAAGTCGTTATTCCTTGATAAATACCAATTTCAAACTTCATTCTTAAGCTTGCTATTAAATGTAGACGGTTGAAACAAGTACCATTTGATTAAACAGAAATTTTTCTATTAAATACATCCTACTTTTATAACGTTTTAGCAATGTAAATATAAAAAAAATTAAAAAGATACGCAAGTTTAAAGATAGTCGTTATTCCTTGATAAATTCCAATTTCAAACTTCATTCTTAAGCTTGCTATTAATTATAGAAAGTTGAAACAAGTACCGTTTGATTAAACAGAAATTTTTCTATCAAATACATCCTACCTTTATAACGTTTTAGCAATGTAAATATAAAAAAAATCAAAAAAATACGCAAGTTTAAAGATAGTCGTTATTCCTTGATAAATACCAACTTCAAACTTTATTCTTGAGCTTGCTATTAATTGTAGAAGGTTGAAGCAAGTACCATTTGATTGAACAGAAATTTTTCTATCAAATACGTCTTACTTTTATAAAGTTTTAGCAATGTAATTATAAAAAAAATCAAAAAAATACGCAAGTTTAAATATAGTCGTTATTCCTTGATAAATACCAATTTCAAACTTCATTCTTGAGCTTGCTATTAATTATAAAAGGTTGAAAGCAATACTATTCGATTGAGCAGGAAATTTTTTATCAAATACATTTAACTTTTATAACGTTTCAATAATGAAAATATAAAAAAAATTTAAAAAATACGCAAGTTTATAGTAAGTCGTTATTCCGTGATAAATTCCAATTTCAAACTTCATTCTTAAGCTTGCTATTAATTATAGAAAGTTGAAACAAGTACCATTTGATTAAACAGAAATTTTTCTATCAAATACATCCTACCTTTATAACGTTTTAGCAATGTAAATATAAAAAAAATCAAAAAAATACGCAAGTTTAAAGATAGTCGTTATTCCTTGATAAATACCAATTTCAAACTTCATTCTTGAGCTTGCTATTAATTGTAGAAGGTTAAAGCAAATACTATTCGATTAGGCAGGAAATTTTCTATCAAATACATCCTACTTTTATAACGTTTCAATAATGTAAATATAAAAAAAAATTAAAAAAATACGCAAGTTTAAAGTAAGTCGTTATTCCGTGATAAATTCCAATTTCAAACTTCATTCTTAAGCTTGCTATTAATTATAGAAAGTTGAAACAAGTACCATTTGATTAAACAGAAATTTTTCTATCAAATACATCCTACCTTTATAACGTTTTAGCAATGTAAATATAAAAAAAATCAAAAAAATACGCAAGTTTAAAGATAGTCGTTATTCCTTGATAAATACCAACTTCAAACTTTATTCTTGAGCTTGCTATTAATTGTAGAAGGTTGAAACAAGTACCATTTGATTGAACAGAAATTTTTCTATCAAATACGTCTTACTTTTATAAAGTTTTAGCAATGTAATTATAAAAAAAATCAAAAAAATACGCAAGTTTAAATATAGTCGTTATTCCTTGATAAATACCAATTTCAAACTTCATTCTTGAGCTTGCTATTAATTATAAAAGGTTGAAAGCAATACTATTCGATTGAGCAGGAAATTTTCTATCAATTACATCCTACTTTTGTAACGTTTTAGCAATGTAAATAAAAAAAAATCAAAAAAATGGGCAAGTTAAAAGTTAGTCGTTATGCCTTGATAAATACCAAATTCAAACTTTATTTTTTAGCTTGCTATTAATTGTAAAAGGTTGAAACAAGTACCATTTGATTGAACAGAAAATTTTCTATTAAATACATCCTACTTTTATAACGTTTCAATAATGTAAATATAAAAAAAATTAAAAAAATACGCAAGTTTAAAGATAGTCGTTATTCCTAGATAAATACCAAATTCAAACTTCATTCTTGAGCTTGCTATTAATTGTAGAAGTTTAAAACAAGTACCATTTGATTGAACAGAAATTTTTTTGTCAAATACGTCTTACTTTTATAACGTTTTAGCAATGCAATTATAAAAAAAACCAAAAAAATACGCAAGTTTAAAGATAGTCGTTATTGCTTGAAAAATACCAATTTCAAACTTCATTCTTGAGCTTGCTATTAATTGTAGAAGGTTAAAACAAATACTATTCGATTAGGCAGGAAATTTTCTATCAAATACATCCTACTTTTATAACGTTTCAATAATGTAAATATAAAAAAAAAATAAAAAAATACGCAAGTTTAAAGTAAGTCGTTATTCCTTGATAAATACCAATTTCAAACTTCATTCTTAAGCTTGCTATTAAATGTAGACGGTTGAAACAAGTACCATTTGATTAAACAGAAATTTTTCTATCAAATACATCCTACCTTTATAACGTTTTAGCAATGTAAATATAAAAAAAATTAAAAAGATACGCAAGTTTAAAGATAGTCGTTATTCCTTGATAAATACCAATTTTAATCTTCATTCTTAAGCTTGCTATTAACTATAGAAGGTTAAAACAAGTACCATTTGATTGAACAGAAATTTTTCTATCAAATACATCCTACTTTTATAACGTTTTAGCAATGTAAATAAAAAAAAATCAAAAAAATACGCAAGTTTAAAGATAGTCGTTATTCCTTGATAAATACCAATTTCAAACTTCATTTTTGAGTTTGCTATTTATTGCAAAAGGTTGAAACAAAAACCATTTGATTGAACAGAAAATTTTCTATCAAATACATCCTACTTTTATAACGTTTCAATAATGTAAATATAAAAAAAATCAAAAAAATACGCAAGTTTAAAGATAGTCGTTATTCCTTAATAAATTTCAATTTCAAACTTCATTCTTGAGCTTGCTATTAATCGTAGAAAGTTGAAGCAAGCACCACTCGATTAAGCAAAAAATTTTCTATCAAATACATCCTACCTTTATAACGTTTTAGCAATGTAAATATAAAAAAAATCAAAAAAATACGCAAGTTTAAAGATAGTCGTTATTCCTTGATAAATTCCAATTTCAAACTTCATTCTTAAGCTTGCTATTAATTATAGAAGGTTGAAACAAGTACCATTTGATTAAACAGAAATTTTTCTATCAAATACGTCTTACTTTTATAAAGTTTTAGCAATGTAATTATAAAAAAAATCAAAAAAATACGCAAGTTTAAATATAGTCGTTATTCCTTGATAAATACCAATTTCAAACTTCATTCTTGAGCTTGCTATTAATTGTAGAAGTTTAAAACAAGTACCATTTGATTGAACAGAAATTTTTCTGTCAAATACGTCTTACTTTTATAACGTTTTAGCAATGCAATTATAAAAAAAACCAAAAAAATACGCAAGTTTAAAGATAGTCGTTATTGCTTGATAAATACCAATTTCAAACTTCATTCTTGAGCTTGCTATTAATTGTAGAAGGTTAAAGCAAATACTATTCGATTAGGCAGGAAATTTTCTATCAAATACATCCTACTTTTATAACGTTTCAACAATGTAAATATAAAAAAAAATTAAAAAAATACGCAAGTTTAAAGTAAGTCGTTATTCCTTGATAAATACCAATTTCAAACTTCATTCTTAAGCTTGCTATTAAATGTAGACGGTTGAAACAAGTACCATTTGATTAAACAGAAATTTTTCTATCAAATACATCCTACTTTTATAACGTTTTAGCAATGTAAATATAAAAAAAATTAAAAAGATACGCAAGTTTAAAGATAGTCGTTATTCCTTGATAAATTCCAATTTCAAACTTCATTCTTAAGCTTGCTATTAATTATAGAAAGTTGAAACAAGTACCATTTGATTAAACAGAAATTTTTCTATCAAATACATCCTACCTTTATAACGTTTTAGCAATGTAAATATAAAAAAAATCAAAAAAATACGCAAGTTTAAAGATAGTCGTTATTCCTTGATAAATACCAACTTCAAACTTTATTCTTGAGCTTGCTGTTAATTGTAGAAGGTTGAAACAAGTACCATTTGATTGAACAGAAATTTTTCTATCAAATACGTCTTACTTTTATAAAGTTTTAGCAATGTAATTATAAAAAAAATCAAAAAAATACGCAAGTTTAAATATAGTCGTTATTCCTTGATAAATACCAATTTCAAACTTCATTCTTGAGCTTGCTATTAATTGTAGAAGTTTAAAACAAGTACCATTTGATTGAACAGAAATTTTTCTGTCAAATACGTCTTACTTTTATAACGTTTTAGCAATGCAATTATAAAAAAAACCAAAAAAATACGCAAGTTTAAAGATAGTCGTTATTGCTTGATAAATACCAATTTCAAACTTCATTCTTGAGCTTGCTATTAATTGTAGAAGGTTAAAACAAATACTATTCGATTAGGCAGGAAATTTTCTATCAAATACATCCTACTTTTATAACGTTTCAATAATGTAAATATAAAAAAAAATTAAAAAAATACGCAAGTTTAAAGTAAGTCGTTATTCCTTGATAAATACCAATTTCAAACTTCATTCTTAAGCTTGCTATTAAATGTAGACGGTTGAAACAAGTACCATTTGATTAAACAGAAATTTTTCTATCAAATACATCCTACCTTTATAACGTTTTAGCAATGTAAATATAAAAAAAATTAAAAAGATACGCAAGTTTAAAGATAGTCGTTATTCCTTGATAAATACCAATTTTAATCTTCATTCTTAAGCTTGCTATTAACTATAGAAGGTTAAAACAAGTACCATTTGATTGAACAGAAATTTTTCTATCAAATACATCCTACTTTTATAACGTTTTAGCAATGTAAATAAAAAAAAATCAAAAAAATACGCAAGTTTAAAGATAGTCGTTATTCCTTGATAAATACCAATTTCAAACTTCATTCTTGAGCTTGCTATTAATTGTAGAAGGTTAAAACAAATACTATTCGATTAGGCAGGAAATTTTCTATCAAATACATCCTACTTTTATAACGTTTCAATAATGTAAATATAAAAAAAAATTAAAAAAATACGCAAGTTTAAAGTAAGTCGTTATTCCTTGATAAATACCAATTTCAAACTTCATTCTTAAGCTTGCTATTAAATGTAGACGGTTGAAACAAGTACCATTTGATTAAACAGAAATTTTTCTATTAAATACATCCTACTTTTATAACGTTTCAATAATGTAAATATAAAAAAAATTAAAAAAATACGCAAGTTTAAAGATAGTCGTTATTCCTTGATAAATACCAATTTCAAACTTCATTCTTAAGCTTGCTATTAATTATAGAAGGTTGAAGCAAGTACCATTTGATTGAACAGAAATTTTTCTATCAAATACATCCTACCTTTATAACGTTTTAGCAATGTAAATATAAAAAAAATCAAAAAAATACGCAAGTTTAAAGATAGTCGTTATTCCTTGATAAATACCAATTTCAAACTTCATTCTTGAGCTTGCTATTAATTGTAGAAGGTTAAAGCAAATACTATTCGATTAGGCAGGAAATTTTCTATCAAATACATCCTACTTTTATAACGTTTCAATAATGTAAATATAAAAAAAAATTAAAAAAATACGCAAGTTTAAAGTAAGTCGTTATTCCTTGATAAATACCAATTTCAAACTTCATTCTTAAGCTTGCTATTAAATGTAGACGGTTGAAACAAGTACCATTTGATTAAACAGAAATTTTTCTATTAAATACATCCTACTTTTATAACGTTTTAGCAATGTAAATATAAAAAAAATTAAAAAGATACGCAAGTTTAAAGATAGTCGTTATTCCTTGATAAATTCCAATTTCAAACTTCATTCTTAAGCTTGCTATTAATTATAGAAAGTTGAAACAAGTACCATTTGATTAAACAGAAATTTTTCTATCAAATACATCCTACCTTTATAACGTTTTAGCAATGTAAATATAAAAAAAATCAAAAAAATACGCAAGTTTAAAGATAGTCGTTATTCCTTGATAAATACCAACTTCAAACTTTATTCTTGAGCTTGCTATTAATTGTAGAAGGTTGAAACAAGTACCATTTGATTGAACAGAAATTTTTCTATCAAATACGTCTTACTTTTATAAAGTTTTAGCAATGTAATTATAAAAAAAATCAAAAAAATACGCAAGTTTAAATATAGTCGTTATTCCTTGATAAATACCAATTTCAAACTTCATTCTTGAGCTTGCTATTAATTATAAAAGGTTGAAAGCAATACTATTCGATTGAGCAGGAAATTTTCTATCAATTACATCCTACTTTTGTAACGTTTTAGCAATGTAAATAAAAAAAAATCAAAAAAATGGGCAAGTTAAAAGTTAGTCGTTATGCCTTGATAAATACCAAATTCAAACTTTATTTTTTAGCTTGCTATTAATTGTAGAAGGTTGAAACAAGTACCATTTGATTGAACAGAAAATTTTCTATTAAATACATCCTACTTATATAACGTTTCAATAATGTAAATATAAAAAAAATTAAAAAAATACGCAAGTTTAAAGATAGTCGTTATTCCTTGATAAATACCAATTTCAAACTTCATTCTTAAGCTTGCTATTAATTATAGAAGGTTGAAGCAAGTACCATTTGATTGAACAGAAATTTTTCTATCAAATACATCCTACTTTTATAACGTTTTAGCAATGTAAATATAAAAAAAATCAAAAAAATACGCAAGTTTAAAGATAGTCGTTATTCCTTGATAAATACCAATTTCAAACTTCATTTTTGAGTTTGCTATTTATTGCAAAAGGTTGAAACAAAAACCATTTGATTGAACAGAAAATTTTCTATCAAATACATCCTACTTTTATAACGTTTCAATAATGTAAATATAAAAAAAATCAAAAAAATACGCAAGTTTAAAGATAGTCGTTATTCCTTAATAAATTTCAATTTCAAACTTCATTCTTGAGCTTGCTATTAATCGTAGAAAGTTGAAGCAAGCACCACTCGATTAAGCAAAAAATTTTCTATCAAATACATCCTACCTTTATAACGTTTTAGCAATGTAAATATAAAAAAAATCAAAAAAATACGCAAGTTTAAAGATAGTCGTTATTCCTTGATAAATTCCAATTTCAAACTTCATTCTTAAGCTTGCTATTAATTATAGAAGGTTGAAACAAGTACCATTTGATTAAACAGAAATTTTTCTATCAAATACATCCTACCTTTATAACGTTTTAGCAATGTAAATATAAAAAAAATCAAAAAAATACGCAAGTTTAAAGATAGTCGTTATTCCTTGATAAATACCAATTTCAAACTTCATTCTTAAGCTTGCTATTAATTATAGAAGGTTGAAACAAGTACCATTTGATTAAACAGAAATTTTTCTATCAAATACATCCTACTTTTATAACGTTTTAGCAATGTAAATATAAAAAAAATCAAACAAATACGCAAGTTTAAAGATAGTCGTTATTCCTTGATAAATACCAACTTCAAACTTCATTCTTGAGCTTGCTATTAATTGTAGAAGGTTGAAACAAGTACCATTTGATTGAACAGAAATTTTTCTATCAAATACATCCTACTTTTATAACGTTTCGATAATGTAAATATAAAAAAATCAAAAAAATACGCAAGTTTAAAGATAGTCGTTATTCCTTGATAAATACCAATTTCAAACTTCATTCTTAAGCTTGCTATTAATTATAGAAGGTTGAAGCAAGTACCATTTGATTGAACAGAAATTTTTCTATCAAATACATCCTACTTTTATAACGTTTTAGCAATGTAAATATAAAAAAAATCAAAAAAATACGCAAGTTTAAAGATAGTCGTTATTCCTTGATAAATACCAATTTCAAACTTCATTCTTAAGCTTGCTATTAATTATTTAAGGTTGAAACAAGTACCATTTGATTAAACAAAAATTTTTCTGTCAAATACATCCTACTTTTATAACGTTTTAGCAATGTAAATATAAAAAAAATCAAAAAAATACGCAAGTTTAAAGATAGTCGTTATTCCTTAATAAATACCAACTTCAAACTTCATTCTTGAGCTTGCTATTAATTGTAGAAGGTTGAAACAAGTACCATTTGATTGAACAGAAATTTTTCTATCAAATACATCCTACTTTTATAAAGTTTCAATAATGTAAATATAAAAAAAATCAAAAAAGTACGCAAGTTTAAAGATAGTCGTTATTCCTTGATAAATACCAATTTCAAACTTCATTCTTAAGCTTGCTATTAATTATAGAAGGTTGAAACAAGTACCATTTGATTGAACAGAAATTTTTCTATCAAATACATTCTACTTTTATAACGTTTTAGCAATGTAAATATAAAAAAAATCAAAAAAATACGCAAGTTTAAAGATAGTCGTTATTCCTTGATAAATACCAATTTCAAACTTCATTCTTAAGCTTGCTATTAACTATAAAGGTTGAAACAAGTACCATTTGATTGAACAGAAATTTTTCTATCAAATACATCCTACTTTTATAACGTTTTAGCAATGTAAATATAAAAAAAATCAAAAAAATACGCAAGTTTAAAGATAGTCGTTATTCCTTGATAAATACCAATTTCAAACTTCATTCTTAAGCTTGCTATTAATTATAGAAGGTTGAAACAAGTACCATTTGATTGAACAAAAATTTTTCTATCAAATACATCCTACTTTTATAACGTTTTAGCAATGTAAATATAAAAAAAATCAAAAAAATACGCAAGTTTAAAGATAGTCGTTATTCCTTAATAAATACCAACTTCAAACTTCATTCTTGAGCTTGCTATTAATTGTAGAAGGTTGAAACAAGTACCATTTGATTGAACAGAAATTTTTCTATCAAATACATCCTACTTTTATAACGTTTTAGCAATGTAAATATAAAAAAAATCAAAAAAATACGCAAGTTTAAAGATAGTCGTTATTCCTTGATAAATACCAATTTTAAACTTCATTCTTGAGCTTGCTATTTATTGCAAAAGGTTGAAACAAAAACCATTTGATTGAACAGAAAATTTTCTATCAAATACATCCTACTTTTATAACGTTTCAATAATGTAAATATAAAAAAAATCAAAAAAATACGCAAGCTTAAAGATAGTCGTTATTCCTTAATAAATTCCAATTTCAAACTTCATTCTTGAGCTTGCTATTAATCGTAGAAAGTTGAAGCAAGCACCACTCGATTAAACAAAAAATTTTCTATCAAATACATCCTACTTTTATAACGTTTCAATAATGTAAATATAAAAAAAACAAAAAAATACGCAAGTTTAAAGATAGTCGTTATTCCTTGATAAATACCAATTTCAAACTTCATTCTTAAGCTTGCTATTAATTATAGAAGGTTGAAACAAGTACCATTTGATTGAACAGAAATTTTTCTATCAAATACATCCTACTTTTATAACGTTTTAGCAATGTAAATATAAAAAAAATCAAAAAAATACGCAAGTTTAAAGATAGTCGTTATTCCTTGATAAATACCAATTTCAAACTTCATTCTTAAGCTTGCTATTAACTATAGAAGGTTGAAACAAGTACCATTTGATTGAACAGAAATTTTTCTATCAAATACATCCTACTTTTATAACGTTTTAGCAATGTAAATATAAAAAAAATCAAAAAAATACGCAAGTTTAAAGATAGTCGTTATTCCTTGATAAATACCAATTTCAAACTTCATTCTTAAGCTTGCTATTAATTATAGAAGGTTGAAACAAGTACCATTTGATTGAACAAAAATTTTTCTATCAAATACATCCTACTTTTATAACGTTTTAGCAATGTAAATATAAAAATAATCAAAAAAATACGCAAGTTTAAAGATAGTCGTTATTCCTTAATAAATACCAACTTCAAACTTCATTCTTGAGCTTGCTATTAATTGTAGAAGGTTGAAACAAGTACCATTTGATTGAACAGAAATTTTTCTATCAAATACATCCTACTTTTATAAAGTTTCAATAATGTAAATATAAAAAAAATCAAAAAAGTACGCAAGTTTAAAGATAGTCGTTATTCCTTGATAAATACCAATTTCAAACTTCATTCTTAAGCTTGCTATTAATTATAGAAGGTTGAAACAAGTACCATTTGATTGAACAGAAATTTTTCTATCAAATACATTCTACTTTTATAACGTTTTAGCAATGTAAATATAAAAAAAATCAAAAAAATACGCAAGTTTAAAGATAGTCGTTATTCCTTGATAAATACCAATTTCAAACTTCATTCTTAAGCTTGCTATTAACTATAGAAGGTTGAAACAAGTACCATTTGATTGAACAGAAATTTTTCTATCAAATACATCCTACTTTTATAACGTTTTAGCAATGTAAATATAAAAAAAATCAAAAAAATACGCAAGTTTAAAGATAGTCGTTATTCCTTGATAAATACCAATTTTAAACTTCATTTTTGAGCTTGCTATTTATTGCAAAAGGTTGAAACAAAAACCATTTGATTGAACAGAAAATTTTCTATCAAATACATCCTACTTTTATAACGTTTCAATAATGTAAATATAAAAAAAATCAAAAAAATACGCAAGCTTAAAGATAGTCGTTATTCCTTAATAAATTCCAATTTCAAACTTCATTCTTGAGCTTGCTATTAATCGTAGAAAGTTGAAGCAAGCACCACTCGATTAAACAAAAAATTTTCTATCAAATACATCCTACTTTAAAACGTTTCAATAATGTAAATATAAAAAAAATCAAAAAAATACGCAAGTTTAAAGATAGTCGTTATTCCTTGATAAATTCCAATTTCAAACTTCATTCTTAAGCTTGCTATTAATTATAGAAGGTTGAAACAAGTACCATTTGATTAAACAGAAATTTTTCTATCAAATACATCCTACCTTTATAACGTTTTAGCAATGTAAATATAAAAAAAAACAAAAAAATACGCAAGTTTAAAGATAGTCGTTATTCCTTGATAAATACCAATTTCAAACTTCATTCTTAAGCTTGCTATTAATTATAGAAGGTTGAAACAAGTACCATTTGATTGAACAGAAATTTTTCTATCAAATACATCCTACTTTTATAACGTTTTAGCAATGTAAATATAAAAAAAATCAAAAAAATACGCAAGTTTAAAGATAGTCGTTATTCCTTGATAAATACCAATTTCAAACTTCATTCTTAAGCTTGCTATTAATTATAGAAAGTTGAGACAAGTACCATTTGATTGAACAGAAATTTTTCTATCAAATACATACTACTTTTATAACGTTTTAGCAATGTAAATATAAAAAAAATCAAAAAAATACGCAAGTTTAAAGATAGTCGTTATTCCTTGATAAATACCAACTTCAAACTTCATTCTTAAGCTTGCTATTAATTGTAGAAGGTTAAAACAAATACTATTTGATTAAGCAGGAAATTTTCTATCAAATACATCCTACTTTTATAACGTTTCAATAACGTAAATATAAAAAAAATCAAAAAAATACGCAAGTTTAAAGATAGTCGTTATTCCTTAATAAATTCCAATTTCAAGCTTCATTCTTGAGCTTGCTATTAATCGTAGAAAGTTGAAGCAAGCACCACTCGATTAAGCAAAAAATTTTCTACCAAATACATCTTACCTTTATAACGTTTTAGCAATGTAAATATAAAAAAAATCAAAAAAATACGCAAGTTTAAAGATAGTCGTTATTCCTTGATAAATACCAATTTCAAACTTCATTCTTAAGCTTGCTATTAACTATAGAAGGTTGAAACAAGTACCATTTGATTAAACAGAAATTTTTCTATCAAATACATCCTACTTTTATAACGTTTTAGCAATGTAAATATAAAAAAAATCAAAAAAATACGCAAGTTTAAAGATAGTCGTTATTCCTTGATAAATACCAATTTCAAACTTCATTCTTAAGCTTGCTATTAATTATAGAAGGTTGAAACAAGTACCATTTGATTGAACAAAAATTTTTCTATCAAATACATCCTACTTTTATAACGTTTTAGCAATGTAAATATAAAAAAAATCAAAAAAATACGCAAGTTTAAAGATAGTCGTTATTCCTTAATAAATACCAACTTCAAACTTCATTCTTGAGCTTGCTATTAATTGTAGAAGGTTGAAACAAGTACCATTTGATTGAACAGAAATTTTTCTATCAAATACATCCTACTTTTATAACGTTTCGATAATGTAAATATAAAAAAATCAAAAAAATACGCAAGTTTAAAGATAGTCGTTATTCCTTGATAAATACCAATTTCAAACTTCATTCTTAAGCTTGCTATTAATTATAGAAGGTTGAAGCAAGTACCATTTGATTGAACAGAAATTTTTCTATCAAATACATCCTACTTTTATAACGTTTTAGCAATGTAAATATAAAAAAAATCAAAAAAATACGCAAGTTTAAAGATAGTCGTTATTCCTTGATAAATACCAATTTCAAACTTCATTCTTAAGCTTGCTATTAATTATTTAAGGTTGAAACAAGTACCATTTGATTAAACAAAAATTTTTCTATCAAATACATCCTACTTTTATAACGTTTTAGCAATGTAAATATAAAAAAAATCAAAAAAATACGCAAGTTTAAAGATAGTCGTTATTCCTTAATAAATACCAACTTCAAACTTCATTCTTGAGCTTGCTATTAATTGTAGAAGGTTGAAACAAGTACCATTTGATTGAACAGAAATTTTTCTATCAAATACATCCTACTTTTATAAAGTTTCAATAATGTAAATATAAAAAAAATCAAAAAAGTACGCAAGTTTAAAGATAGTCGTTATTCCTTGATAAATACCAATTTCAAACTTCATTCTTAAGCTTGCTATTAATTATAGAAGGTTGAAACAAGTACCATTTGATTGAACAGAAATTTTTCTATCAAATACATTCTACTTTTATAACGTTTTAGCAATGTAAATATAAAAAAAATCAAAAAAATACGCAAGTTTAAAGATAGTCGTTATTCCTTGATAAATACCAATTTCAAACTTCATTCTTAAGCTTGCTATTAACTATAGAAGGTTGAAACAAGTACCATTTGATTGAACAGAAATTTTTTTATCAAATACATCCTACTTTTATAACGTTTTAGCAATGTAAATATAAAAAAAATCAAAAAAATACGCAAGTTTAAAGATAGTCGTTATTCCTTGATAAATACCAATTTTAAACTTCATTTTTGAGCTTGCTATTTATTGCAAAAGGTTGAAACAAAAACCATTTGATTGAACAGAAAATTTTCTATCAAATACATCCTACTTTTATAACGTTTCAATAATGTAAATATAAAAAAAATCAAAAAAATACGCAAGCTTAAAGATAGTCGTTATTCCTTAATAAATTCCAATTTCAAACTTCATTCTTGAGCTTGCTATTAATCGTAGAAAGTTGAAGCAAGCACCACTCGATTAAACAAAAAATTTTCTATCAAATACATCCTACTTTAAAACGTTTCAATAATGTAAATATAAAAAAAATCAAAAAAATACGCAAGTTTAAAGATAGTCGTTATTCCTTGATAAATTCCAATTTCAAACTTCATTCTTAAGCTTGCTATTAATTATAGAAGGTTGAAACAAGTACCATTTGATTAAACAGAAATTTTTCTATCAAATACATCCTACCTTTATAACGTTTTAGCAATGTAAATATAAAAAAAAACAAAAAAATACGCAAGTTTAAAGATAGTCGTTATTCCTTGATAAATACCAATTTCAAACTTCATTCTTAAGCTTGCTATTAATTATAGAAGGTTGAAACAAGTACCATTTGATTGAACAGAAATTTTTCTATCAAATACATCCTACTTTTATAACGTTTTAGCAATGTAAATATAAAAAAAATCAAAAAAATACGCAAGTTTAAAGATAGTCGTTATTCCTTGATAAATACCAATTTCAAACTTCATTCTTAAGCTTGCTATTAATTATAGAAAGTTGAGACAAGTACCATTTGATTGAACAGAAATTTTTCTATCAAATACATACTACTTTCATAACGTTTTAGCAATGTAAATATAAAAAAAATCAAAAAAATACGCAAGTTTAAAGATAGTCGTTATTCCTTGATAAATACCAACTTCAAACTTCATTCTTAAGCTTGCTATTAATTGTAGAAGGTTAAAACAAATACTATTTGATTAAGCAGGAAATTTTCTATCAAATACATCCTACTTTTATAACGTTTCAATAACGTAAATATAAAAAAAATCAAAAAAATACGCAAGTTTAAAGATAGTCGTTATTCCTTAATAAATTCCAATTTCAAGCTTCATTCTTGAGCTTGCTATTAATCGTAGAAAGTTGAAGCAAGCACCACTCGATTAAGCAAAAAATTTTCTATCAAATACATCTTACCTTTATAACGTTTTAGCAATGTAAATATAAAAAAAATCAAAAAAATACGCAAGTTTAAAGATAGTCGTTATTCCTTGATAAATACCAATTTCAAACTTCATTCTTAAGCTTGCTATTAATTATAGAAGGTTAAAACAAGTACCATTTGATTGAACAGAAATTTTTCTATCAAATACATCCTACTTTTATAACGTTTTAGCAATGTAAATATAAAAAAAATCAAAAAAATACGCAAGTTTAAAGATAGTCGTTATTCCTTGATAAATACCAATTTCAAACTTCATTCTTAAGCTTGCTATTAACTATAGAAGGTTGAAACAAGTACCATTTGATTGAACAGAAATTTTTCTATCAAATACATCCTACTTTTATAACGTTTTAGCAATGTAAATATAAAAAAAATCAAAAAAATACGCAAGTTTAAAGATAGTCGTTATTCCTTGATAAATACCAATTTCAAACTTCATTCTTAAGCTTGCTATTAATTATTTAAGGTTGAAACAAGTACCATTTGATTAAACAAAAATTTTTCTATCAAATACATCCTACTTTTATAACGTTTTAGCAATGTAAATATAAAAAAAATCAAAAAAATACGCAAGTTTAAAGATAGTCGTTATTCCTTAATAAATACCAACTTCAAACTTCATTCTTGAGCTTGCTATTAATTGTAGAAGGTTGAAACAAGTACCATTTGATTGAACAGAAATTTTTCTATCAAATACATCCTACTTTTATAAAGTTTCAATAATGTAAATATAAAAAAAATCAAAAAAGTACGCAAGTTTAAAGATAGTCGTTATTCCTTGATAAATACCAATTTCAAACTTCATTCTTAAGCTTGCTATTAATTATAGAAGGTTGAAACAAGTACCATTTGATTGAACAGAAATTTTTCTATCAAATACATTCTACTTTTATAACGTTTTAGCAATGTAAATATAAAAAAAATCAAAAAAATACGCAAGTTTAAAGATAGTCGTTATTCCTTGATAAATACCAATTTCAAACTTCATTCTTAAGCTTGCTATTAACTATAAAGGTTGAAACAAGTACCATTTGATTGAACAGAAATTTTTCTATCAAATACATCCTACTTTTATAACGTTTTAGCAATGTAAATATAAAAAAAATCAAAAAAATACGCAAGTTTAAAGATAGTCGTTATTCCTTGATAAATATAAATTTCAAACTTCATTCTTAAGCTTGCTATTAATTATAGAAGGTTGAAACAAGTACCATTTGATTGAACAAAAATTTTTCTATCAAATACATCCTACTTTTATAACGTTTTAGCAATGTAAATATAAAAAAAATCAAAAAAATACGCAAGTTTAAAGATAGTCGTTATTCCTTAATAAATACCAACTTCAAACTTCATTCTTGAGCTTGCTATTAATTGTAGAAGGTTGAAACAAGTACCATTTGATTGAACAGAAATTTTTCTATCAAATACATCCTACTTTTATAACGTTTTAGCAATGTAAATATAAAAAAAATCAAAAAAATACGCAAGTTTAAAGATAGTCGTTATTCCTTGATAAATACCAATTTTAAACTTCATTCTTGAGCTTGCTATTTATTGCAAAAGGTTGAAACAAAAACCATTTGATTGAACAGAAAATTTTCTATCAAATACATCCTACTTTTATAACGTTTCAATAATGTAAATATAAAAAAAATCAAAAAAATACGCAAGCTTAAAGATAGTCGTTATTCCTTAATAAATTCCAATTTCAAACTTCATTCTTGAGCTTGCTATTAATCGTAGAAAGTTGAAGCAAGCACCACTCGATTAAACAAAAAATTTTCTATCAAATACATCCTACTTTTATAACGTTTCAATAATGTAAATATAAAAAAAACAAAAAAATACGCAAGTTTAAAGATAGTCGTTATTCCTTGATAAATACCAATTTCAAACTTCATTCTTAAGCTTGCTATTAATTATAGAAGGTTGAAACAAGTACCATTTGATTGAACAGAAATTTTTCTATCAAATACATCCTACTTTTATAACGTTTTAGCAATGTAAATATAAAAAAAATCAAAAAAATACGCAAGTTTAAAGATAGTCGTTATTCCTTGATAAATACCAATTTCAAACTTCATTCTTAAGCTTGCTATTAACTATAGAAGGTTGAAACAAGTACCATTTGATTGAACAGAAATTTTTCTATCAAATACATCCTACTTTTATAACGTTTTAGCAATGCAAATATAAAAAAAATCAAAAAAATACGCAAGTTTAAAGATAGTCGTTATTCCTTGATAAATACCAATTTCAAACTTCATTCTTAAGCTTGCTATTAATTATAGAAGGTTGAAACAAGTACCATTTGATTGAACAAAAATTTTTCTATCAAATACATCCTACTTTTATAACGTTTTAGCAATGTAAATATAAAAAAAATCAAAAAAATACGCAAGTTTAAAGATAGTCGTTATTCCTTAATAAATACCAATTTCAAACTTCATTCTTGAGCTTGCTATTAATTGTAGAAGGTTGAAACAAGTACCATTTGATTGAACAGAAATTTTTCTATCAAATACATCCTACTTTTATAAAGTTTCAATAATGTAAATATAAAAAAAATCAAAAAAGTACGCAAGTTTAAAGATAGTCGTTATTCCTTGATAAATACCAATTTCAAACTTCATTCTTAAGCTTGCTATTAATTATAGAAGGTTGAAACAAGTACCATTTGATTGAACAGAAATTTTTCTATCAAATACATTCTACTTTTATAACGTTTTAGCAATGTAAATATAAAAAAAATCAAAAAAATACGCAAGTTTAAAGATAGTCGTTATTCCTTGATAAATACCAATTTCAAACTTCATTCTTAAGCTTGCTATTAACTATAGAAGGTTGAAACAAGTACCATTTGATTGAACAGAAATTTTTCTATCAAATACATCCTACTTTTATAACGTTTTAGCAATGTAAATATAAAAAAAATCAAAAAAATACGCAAGTTTAAAGATAGTCGTTATTCCTTGATAAATACCAATTTTAAACTTCATTTTTGAGCTTGCTATTTATTGCAAAAGGTTGAAACAAAAACCATTTGATTGAACAGAAAATTTTCTATCAAATACATCCTACTTTTATAACGTTTCAATAATGTAAATATAAAAAAAATCAAAAAAATACGCAAGCTTAAAGATAGTCGTTATTCCTTAATAAATTCCAATTTCAAACTTCATTCTTGAGCTTGCTATTAATCGTAGAAAGTTGAAGCAAGCACCACTCGATTAAACAAAAAATTTTCTATCAAATACATCCTACTTTAAAACGTTTCAATAATGTAAATATAAAAAAAATCAAAAAAATACGCAAGTTTAAAGATAGTCGTTATTCCTTGATAAATTCCAATTTCAAACTTCATTCTTAAGCTTGCTATTAATTATAGAAGGTTGAAACAAGTACCATTTGATTAAACAGAAATTTTTCTATCAAATACATCCTACCTTTATAACGTTTTAGCAATGTAAATATAAAAAAAAACAAAAAAATACGCAAGTTTAAAGATAGTCGTTATTCCTTGATAAATACCAATTTCAAACTTCATTCTTAAGCTTGCTATTAATTATAGAAGGTTGAAACAAGTACCATTTGATTGAACAGAAATTTTTCTATCAAATACATCCTACTTTTATAACGTTTTAGCAATGTAAATATAAAAAAAATCAAAAAAATACGCAAGTTTAAAGATAGTCGTTATTCCTTGATAAATACCAATTTCAAACTTCATTCTTAAGCTTGCTATTAATTATAGAAAGTTGAGACAAGTACCATTTGATTGAACAGAAATTTTTCTATCAAATACATACTACTTTTATAACGTTTTAGCAATGTAAATATAAAAAAAATCAAAAAAATACGCAAGTTTAAAGATAGTCGTTATTCCTTGATAAATACCAACTTCAAACTTCATTCTTAAGCTTGCTATTAATTGTAGAAGGTTAAAACAAATACTATTTGATTAAGCAGGAAATTTTCTATCAAATACATCCTACTTTTATAACGTTTCAATAACGTAAATATAAAAAAAATCAAAAAAATACGCAAGTTTAAAGATAGTCGTTATTCCTTAATAAATTCCAATTTCAAGCTTCATTCTTGAGCTTGCTATTAATCGTAGAAAGTTGAAGCAAGCACCACTCGATTAAGCAAAAAATTTTCTATCAAATACATCTTACCTTTATAACGTTTTAGCAATGTAAATATAAAAAAAATCAAAAAAATACGCAAGTTTAAAGATAGTCGTTATTCCTTGATAAATACCAATTTCAAACTTCATTCTTAAGCTTGCTATTAACTATAGAAGGTTGAAACAAGTACCATTTGATTAAACAGAAATTTTTCTATCAAATACATCCTACTTTTATAACGTTTTAGCAATGTAAATATAAAAAAAATCAAAAAAATACGCAAGTTTAAAGATAGTCGTTATTCCTTGATAAATACCAATTTCAAACTTCATTCTTAAGCTTGCTATTAATTATAGAAGGTTGAAACAAGTACCATTTGATTGAACAAAAATTTTTCTATCAAATACATCCTACTTTTATAACGTTTTAGCAATGTAAATATAAAAAAAATCAAAAAAATACGCAAGTTTAAAGATAGTCGTTATTCCTTAATAAATACCAACTTCAAACTTCATTCTTGAGCTTGCTATTAATTGTAGAAGGTTGAAACAAGTACCATTTGATTGAACAGAAATTTTTCTATCAAATACATCCTACTTTTATAACGTTTCGATAATGTAAATATAAAAAAATCAAAAAAATACGCAAGTTTAAAGATAGTCGTTATTCCTTGATAAATACCAATTTCAAACTTCATTCTTAAGCTTGCTATTAATTATAGAAGGTTGAAGCAAGTACCATTTGATTGAACAGAAATTTTTCTATCAAATACATCCTACTTTTATAACGTTTTAGCAATGTAAATATAAAAAAAATCAAAAAAATACGCAAGTTTAAAGATAGTCGTTATTCCTTGATAAATACCAATTTCAAACTTCATTCTTAAGCTTGCTATTAATTATTTAAGGTTGAAACAAGTACCATTTGATTAAACAAAAATTTTTCTATCAAATACATCCTACTTTTATAACGTTTTAGCAATGTAAATATAAAAAAAATCAAAAAAATACGCAAGTTTAAAGATAGTCGTTATTCCTTAATAAATACCAACTTCAAACTTCATTCTTGAGCTTGCTATTAATTGTAGAAGGTTGAAACAAGTACCATTTGATTGAACAGAAATTTTTCTATCAAATACATCCTACTTTTATAAAGTTTCAATAATGTAAATATAAAAAAAATCAAAAAAGTACGCAAGTTTAAAGATAGTCGTTATTCCTTGATAAATACCAATTTCAAACTTCATTCTTAAGCTTGCTATTAATTATAGAAGGTTGAAACAAGTACCATTTGATTGAACAGAAATTTTTCTATCAAATACATTCTACTTTTATAACGTTTTAGCAATGTAAATATAAAAAAAATCAAAAAAATACGCAAGTTTAAAGATAGTCGTTATTCCTTGATAAATACCAATTTCAAACTTCATTCTTAAGCTTGCTATTAATTATAGAAGGTTGAAACAAGTACCATTTGATTGAACAGAAATTTTTCTATCAAATACATTCTACTTTTATAACGTTTTAGCAATGTAAATATAAAAAAAATCAAAAAAATACGCAAGTTTAAAGATAGTCGTTATTCCTTGATAAATACCAATTTCAAACTTCATTCTTAAGCTTGCTATTAACTATAGAAGGTTGAAACAAGTACCATTTGATTGAACAGAAATTTTTCTATCAAATACATCCTACTTTTATAACGTTTTAGCAATGTAAATATAAAAAAAATCAAAAAAATACGCAAGTTTAAAGATAGTCGTTATTCCTTGATAAATACCAATTTTAAACTTCATTTTTGAGCTTGCTATTTATTGCAAAAGGTTGAAACAAAAACCATTTGATTGAACAGAAAATTTTCTATCAAATACATCCTACTTTTATAACGTTTCAATAATGTAAATATAAAAAAAATCAAAAAAATACGCAAGCTTAAAGATAGTCGTTATTCCTTAATAAATTCCAATTTCAAACTTCATTCTTGAGCTTGCTATTAATCGTAGAAAGTTGAAGCAAGCACCACTCGATTAAACAAAAAATTTTCTATCAAATACATCCTACTTTAAAACGTTTCAATAATGTAAATATAAAAAAAATCAAAAAAATACGCAAGTTTAAAGATAGTCGTTATTCCTTGATAAATTCCAATTTCAAACTTCATTCTTAAGCTTGCTATTAATTATAGAAGGTTGAAACAAGTACCATTTGATTAAACAGAAATTTTTCTATCAAATACATCCTACCTTTATAACGTTTTAGCAATGTAAATATAAAAAAAAACAAAAAAATACGCAAGTTTAAAGATAGTCGTTATTCCTTGATAAATACCAATTTCAAACTTCATTCTTAAGCTTGCTATTAATTATAGAAGGTTGAAACAAGTACCATTTGATTGAACAGAAATTTTTCTATCAAATACATCCTACTTTTATAACGTTTTAGCAATGTAAATATAAAAAAAATCAAAAAAATACGCAAGTTTAAAGATAGTCGTTATTCCTTGATAAATACCAATTTCAAACTTCATTCTTAAGCTTGCTATTAATTATAGAAAGTTGAGACAAGTACCATTTGATTGAACAGAAATTTTTCTATCAAATACATACTACTTTTATAACGTTTTAGCAATGTAAATATAAAAAAAATCAAAAAAATACGCAAGTTTAAAGATAGTCGTTATTCCTTGATAAATACCAACTTCAAACTTCATTCTTAAGCTTGCTATTAATTGTAGAAGGTTAAAACAAATACTATTTGATTAAGCAGGAAATTTTCTATCAAATACATCCTACTTTTATAACGTTTCAATAACGTAAATATAAAAAAAATCAAAAAAATACGCAAGTTTAAAGATAGTCGTTATTCCTTAATAAATTCCAATTTCAAGCTTCATTCTTGAGCTTGCTATTAATCGTAGAAAGTTGAAGCAAGCACCACTCGATTAAGCAAAAAATTTTCTATCAAATACATCTTACCTTTATAACGTTTTAGCAATGTAAATATAAAAAAAATCAAAAAAATACGCAAGTTTAAAGATAGTCGTTATTCCTTGATAAATACCAATTTCAAACTTCATTCTTAAGCTTGCTATTAACTATAGAAGGTTGAAACAAGTACCATTTGATTAAACAGAAATTTTTCTATCAAATACATCCTACTTTTATAACGTTTTAGCAATGTAAATATAAAAAAAATCAAAAAAATACGCAAGTTTAAAGATAGTCGTTATTCCTTGATAAATACCAATTTCAAACTTCATTCTTAAGCTTGCTATTAATTATAGAAGGTTGAAACAAGTACCATTTGATTGAACAAAAATTTTTCTATCAAATACATCCTACTTTTATAACGTTTTAGCAATGTAAATATAAAAAAAATCAAAAAAATACGCAAGTTTAAAGATAGTCGTTATTCCTTAATAAATACCAACTTCAAACTTCATTCTTGAGCTTGCTATTAATTGTAGAAGGTTGAAACAAGTACCATTTGATTGAACAGAAATTTTTCTATCAAATACATCCTACTTTTATAACGTTTCGATAATGTAAATATAAAAAAATCAAAAAAATACGCAAGTTTAAAGATAGTCGTTATTCCTTGATAAATACCAATTTCAAACTTCATTCTTAAGCTTGCTATTAATTATAGAAGGTTGAAGCAAGTACCATTTGATTGAACAGAAATTTTTCTATCAAATACATCCTACTTTTATAACGTTTTAGCAATGTAAATATAAAAAAAATCAAAAAAATACGCAAGTTTAAAGATAGTCGTTATTCCTTGATAAATACCAATTTCAAACTTCATTCTTAAGCTTGCTATTAATTATTTAAGGTTGAAACAAGTACCATTTGATTAAACAAAAATTTTTCTATCAAATACATCCTACTTTTATAACGTTTTAGCAATGTAAATATAAAAAAAATCAAAAAAATACGCAAGTTTAAAGATAGTCGTTATTCCTTAATAAATACCAACTTCAAACTTCATTCTTGAGCTTGCTATTAATTGTAGAAGGTTGAAACAAGTACCATTTGATTGAACAGAAATTTTTCTATCAAATACATCCTACTTTTATAAAGTTTCAATAATGTAAATATAAAAAAAATCAAAAAAGTACGCAAGTTTAAAGATAGTCGTTATTCCTTGATAAATACCAATTTCAAACTTCATTCTTAAGCTTGCTATTAATTATAGAAGGTTGAAACAAGTACCATTTGATTGAACAGAAATTTTTCTATCAAATACATTCTACTTTTATAACGTTTTAGCAATGTAAATATAAAAAAAATCAAAAAAATACGCAAGTTTAAAGATAGTCGTTATTCCTTGATAAATACCAATTTCAAACTTCATTCTTAAGCTTGCTATTAACTATAAAGGTTGAAACAAGTACCATTTGATTGAACAGAAATTTTTCTATCAAATACATCCTACTTTTATAACGTTTTAGCAATGTAAATATAAAAAAAATCAAAAAAATACGCAAGTTTAAAGATAGTCGTTATTCCTTGATAAATACCAATTTCAAACTTCATTCTTAAGCTTGCTATTAATTATAGAAGGTTGAAACAAGTACCATTTGATTGAACAAAAATTTTTCTATCAAATACATCCTACTTTTATAACGTTTTAGCAATGTAAATATAAAAAAAATCAAAAAAATACGCAAGTTTAAAGATAGTCGTTATTCCTTAATAAATACCAACTTCAAACTTCATTCTTGAGCTTGCTATTAATTGTAGAAGGTTGAAACAAGTACCATTTGATTGAACAGAAATTTTTCTATCAAATACATCCTACTTTTATAACGTTTTAGCAATGTAAATATAAAAAAAATCAAAAAAATACGCAAGTTTAAAGATAGTCGTTATTCCTTGATAAATACCAATTTTAAACTTCATTCTTGAGCTTGCTATTTATTGCAAAAGGTTGAAACAAAAACCATTTGATTGAACAGAAAATTTTCTATCAAATACATCCTACTTTTATAACGTTTCAATAATGTAAATATAAAAAAAATCAAAAAAATACGCAAGCTTAAAGATAGTCGTTATTCCTTAATAAATTCCAATTTCAAACTTCATTCTTGAGCTTGCTATTAATCGTAGAAAGTTGAAGCAAGCACCACTCGATTAAACAAAAAATTTTCTATCAAATACATCCTACTTTTATAACGTTTCAATAATGTAAATATAAAAAAAATCAAAAAAATACGCAAGTTTAAAGATAGTCGTTATTCCTTGATAAATACCAATTTCAAACTTCATTCTTAAGCTTGCTATTAATTATAGAAGGTTGAAACAAGTACCATTTGATTGAACAGAAATTTTTCTATCAAATACATCCTACTTTTATAACGTTTTAGCAATGTAAATATAAAAAAAATCAAAAAAATACGCAAGTTTAAAGATAGTCGTTATTCCTTGATAAATACCAACTTCAAACTTCATTCTTAAGCTTGCTATTAACTATAGAAGGTTGAAACAAGTACCATTTGATTGAACAGAAATTTTTCTATCAAATACATCCTACTTTTATAACGTTTTAGCAATGTAAATATAAAAAAAATCAAAAAAATACGCAAGTTTAAAGATAGTCGTTATTCCTTGATAAATACCAATTTCAAACTTCATTCTTAAGCTTGCTATTAATTATAGAAGGTTGAAACAAGTACCATTTGATTGAACAAAAATTTTTCTATCAAATACATCCTACTTTTATAACGTTTTAGCAATGTAAATATAAAAAAAATCAAAAAAATACGCAAGTTTAAAGATAGTCGTTATTCCTTAATAAATACCAACTTCAAACTTCATTCTTGAGCTTGCTATTAATTGTAGAAGGTTGAAACAAGTACCATTTGATTGAACAGAAATTTTTCTATCAAATACATCCTACTTTTATAAAGTTTCAATAATGTAAATATAAAAAAAATCAAAAAAGTACGCAAGTTTAAAGATAGTCGTTATTCCTTGATAAATACCAATTTCAAACTTCATTCTTAAGCTTGCTATTAATTATAGAAGGTTGAAACAAGTACCATTTGATTGAACAGAAATTTTTCTATCAAATACATTCTACTTTTATAACGTTTTAGCAATGTAAATATAAAAAAAATCAAAAAAATACGCAAGTTTAAAGATAGTCGTTATTCCTTGATAAATACCAATTTCAAACTTCATTCTTAAGCTTGCTATTAATTATAGAAGGTTGAAACAAGTACCATTTGATTAAACAGAAATTTTTCTATCAAATACATCCTACCTTTATAACGTTTTAGCAATGTAAATATAAAAAAAAACAAAAAAATACGCAAGTTTAAAGATAGTCGTTATTCCTTGATAAATACCAATTTCAAACTTCATTCTTAAGCTTGCTATTAATTATAGAAGGTTGAAACAAGTACCATTTGATTGAACAGAAATTTTTCTATCAAATACATCCTACTTTTATAACGTTTTAGCAATGTAAATATAAAAAAAATCAAAAAAATACGCAAGTTTAAAGATAGTCGTTATTCCTTGATAAATACCAATTTCAAACTTCATTCTTAAGCTTGCTATTAATTATAGAAAGTTGAGACAAGTACCATTTGATTGAACAGAAATTTTTCTATCAAATACATACTACTTTTATAACGTTTTAGCAATGTAAATATAAAAAAAATCAAAAAAATACGCAAGTTTAAAGATAGTCGTTATTCCTTGATAAATACCAACTTCAAACTTCATTCTTAAGCTTGCTATTAATTGTAGAAGGTTAAAACAAATACTATTTGATTAAGCAGGAAATTTTCTATCAAATACATCCTACTTTTATAACGTTTCAATAACGTAAATATAAAAAAAATCAAAAAAATACGCAAGTTTAAAGATAGTCGTTATTCCTTAATAAATTCCAATTTCAAGCTTCATTCTTGAGCTTGCTATTAATCGTAGAAAGTTGAAGCAAGCACCACTCGATTAAGCAAAAAATTTTCTATCAAATACATCCTACTTTTATAAAGTTTCAATAATGTAAATATAAAAAAAATCAAAAAAATACGCAAGTTTAAAGATAGTCGTTATTCCTTGATAAATACCAATTTCAAACTTCATTCTTAAGCTTGCTATTAATTATAGAAGGTTAAAACAAGTACCATTTGATTGAACAGAAATTTTTCTATCAAATACATCCTACTTTTATAACGTTTTAGCAATGTAAATATAAAAAAAATCAAAAAAATAGTCGTTATTCCTTGATAAATACCAATTTCAAACTTCATTCTTAAGCTTGCTATTAACTATAGAAGGTTGAAACAAGTACCATTTGATTGAACAGAAATTTTTTTATCAAATACATCCTACTTTTATAACGTTTTAGCAATGTAAATATAAAAAAAATCAAAAAAATACGCAAGTTTAAAGATAGTCGTTATTCCTTGATAAATACCAATTTTAAACTTCATTTTTGAGCTTGCTATTTATTGCAAAAGGTTGAAACAAAAACCATTTGATTGAACAGAAAATTTTCTATCAAATACATCCTACTTTTATAACGTTTCAATAATGTAAATATAAAAAAAATCAAAAAAATACGCAAGCTTAAAGATAGTCGTTATTCCTTAATAAATTCCAATTTCAAACTTCATTCTTGAGCTTGCTATTAATCGTAGAAAGTTGAAGCAAGCACCACTCGATTAAACAAAAAATTTTCTATCAAATACATCCTACTTTAAAACGTTTCAATAATGTAAATATAAAAAAAATCAAAAAAATACGCAAGTTTAAAGATAGTCGTTATTCCTTGATAAATTCCAATTTCAAACTTCATTCTTAAGCTTGCTATTAATTATAGAAGGTTGAAACAAGTACCATTTGATTAAACAGAAATTTTTCTATCAAATACATCCTACCTTTATAACGTTTTAGCAATGTAAATATAAAAAAAAACAAAAAAATACGCAAGTTTAAAGATAGTCGTTATTCCTTGATAAATACCAATTTCAAACTTCATTCTTAAGCTTGCTATTAATTATAGAAGGTTGAAACAAGTACCATTTGATTGAACAGAAATTTTTCTATCAAATACATCCTACTTTTATAACGTTTCAATAACGTAAATATAAAAAAAATCAAAAAAATACGCAAGTTTAAAAATAGTCGTTATTCCTTAATAAATTCCAATTTCAAGCTTCATTCTTGAGCTTGCTATTAATCGTAGAAAGTTGAAGCAAGCACCACTCGATTAAGCAAAAAATTTTCTATCAAATACATCTTACCTTTATAACGTTTTAGCAATGTAAATATAAAAAAAATCAAAAAAATACGCAAGTTTAAAGATAGTCGTTATTCCTTGATAAATACCAATTTCAAACTTCATTCTTAAGCTTGCTATTAACTATAGAAGGTTAAAACAAGTACCATTTGATTGAACAGAAATTTTTCTATCAAATACATCCTACTTTTATAACGTTTTAGCAATGTAAATATAAAAAAAATCAAAAAAATACGCAAGTTTAAAGATAGTCGTTATTCCTTGATAAATACCAATTTCAAACTTCATTCTTAAGCTTGCTATTAACTATAGAAGGTTGAAACAAGTACCATTTGATTAAACAGAAATTTTTCTATCAAATACATCCTACTTTTATAACGTTTTAGCAATGTAAATATAAAAAAAATCAAAAAAATACGCAAGTTTAAAGATAGTCGTTATTCCTTGATAAATACCAATTTCAAACTTCATTCTTAAGCTTGCTATTAATTATAGAAGGTTGAAACAAGTACCATTTGATTGAACAAAAATTTTTCTATCAAATACATCCTACTTTTATAACGTTTTAGCAATGTAAATATAAAAAAAATCAAAAAAATACGCAAGTTTAAAGATAGTCGTTATTCCTTAATAAATACCAACTTCAAACTTCATTCTTGCGCTTGCTATTAATTGTAGAAGGTTGAAACAAGTACCATTTGATTGAGCAGAAATTTTTCTATCAAATACATCCTACTTTTATAACGTTTCAATAATGTAAATATAAAAAAAATCAAAAAAATACGCAAGTTTAAAGATAGTCGTTATTCCTTGATAAATACCAATTTCAAACTTCATTCTTAAGCTTGCTATTAATTATAGAAGGTTGAAACAAGTACCATTTGATTGAACAAAAATTTTTCTATCAAATACATCCTACTTTTATAACGTTTTAGCAATGTAAATATAAAAAAAATCAAAAAAATACGCAAGTTTAAAGATAGTCGTTATTCCTTAATAAATACCAACTTCAAACTTCATTCTTGAGCTTGCTATTAATTGTAGAAGGTTGAAACAAGTACCATTTGATTGAACAGAAATTTTTCTATCAAATACATCCTACTTTTATAAAGTTTCAATAATGTAAATATAAAAAAAATCAAAAAAGTACGCAAGTTTAAAGATAGTCGTTATTCCTTGATAAATACCAATTTCAAACTTCATTCTTAAGCTTGCTATTAATTATAGAAGGTTGAAACAAGTACCATTTGATTGAACAGAAATTTTTCTATCAAATACATTCTACTTTTATAACGTTTTAGCAATGTAAATATAAAAAAAATCAAAAAAATACGCAAGTTTAAAGATAGTCGTTATTCCTTGATAAATACCAATTTCAAACTTCATTCTTAAGCTTGCTATTAACTATAGAAGGTTGAAACAAGTACCATTTGATTGAACAGAAATTTTTTTATCAAATACATCCTACTTTTATAACGTTTTAGCAATGTAAATATAAAAAAAATCAAAAAAATACGCAAGTTTAAAGATAGTCGTTATTCCTTGATAAATACCAATTTTAAACTTCATTTTTGAGCTTGCTATTTATTGCAAAAGGTTGAAACAAAAACCATTTGATTGAACAGAAAATTTTCTATCAAATACATCCTACTTTTATAACGTTTCAATAATGTAAATATAAAAAAAATCAAAAAAATACGCAAGCTTAAAGATAGTCGTTATTCCTTAATAAATTCCAATTTCAAACTTCATTCTTGAGCTTGCTATTAATCGTAGAAAGTTGAAGCAAGCACCACTCGATTAAACAAAAAATTTTCTATCAAATACATCCTACTTTAAAACGTTTCAATAATGTAAATATAAAAAAAATCAAAAAAATACGCAAGTTTAAAGATAGTCGTTATTCCTTGATAAATTCCAATTTCAAACTTCATTCTTAAGCTTGCTATTAATTATAGAAGGTTGAAACAAGTACCATTTGATTAAACAGAAATTTTTCTATCAAATACATCCTACCTTTATAACGTTTTAGCAATGTAAATATAAAAAAAAACAAAAAAATACGCAAGTTTAAAGATAGTCGTTATTCCTTGATAAATACCAATTTCAAACTTCATTCTTAAGCTTGCTATTAATTATAGAAGGTTGAAACAAGTACCATTTGATTGAACAGAAATTTTTCTATCAAATACATCCTACTTTTATAACGTTTCAATAACGTAAATATAAAAAAAATCAAAAAAATACGCAAGTTTAAAAATAGTCGTTATTCCTTAATAAATTCCAATTTCAAGCTTCATTCTTGAGCTTGCTATTAATCGTAGAAAGTTGAAGCAAGCACCACTCGATTAAGCAAAAAATTTTCTATCAAATACATCTTACCTTTATAACGTTTTAGCAATGTAAATATAAAAAAAATCAAAAAAATACGCAAGTTTAAAGATAGTCGTTATTCCTTGATAAATACCAATTTCAAACTTCATTCTTAAGCTTGCTATTAACTATAGAAGGTTAAAACAAGTACCATTTGATTGAACAGAAATTTTTCTATCAAATACATCCTACTTTTATAACGTTTTAGCAATGTAAATATAAAAAAAATCAAAAAAATACGCAAGTTTAAAGATAGTCGTTATTCCTTGATAAATACCAATTTCAAACTTCATTCTTAAGCTTGCTATTAACTATAGAAGGTTGAAACAAGTACCATTTGATTAAACAGAAATTTTTCTATCAAATACATCCTACTTTTATAACGTTTTAGCAATGTAAATATAAAAAAAATCAAAAAAATACGCAAGTTTAAAGATAGTCGTTATTCCTTGATAAATACCAATTTCAAACTTCATTCTTAAGCTGGCTATTAATTATAGAAGGTTGAAACAAGTACCATTTGATTGAACAAAAATTTTTCTATCAAATACATCCTACTTTTATAACGTTTTAGCAATGTAAATATAAAAAAAATCAAAAAAATACGCAAGTTTAAAGATAGTCGTTATTCCTTAATAAATACCAACTTCAAACTTCATTCTTGCGCTTGCTATTAATTGTAGAAGGTTGAAACAAGTACCATTTGATTGAGCAGAAATTTTTCTATCAAATACATCCTACTTTTATAACGTTTCAATAATGTAAATATAAAAAAAATCAAAAAAATACGCAAGTTTAAAGATAGTCGTTATTCCTTGATAAATACCAATTTCAAACTTCATTCTTAAGCTTGCTATTAATTATAGAAGGTTGAAACAAGTACCATTTGATTGAACAGAAATTTTTCTATCAAATACATTCTACTTTTATAACGTTTTAGCAATGTAAATATAAAAAAAATCAAAAAAATACGCAAGTTTAAAGATAGTCGTTATTCCTTGATAAATACCAATTTCAAACTTCATTCTTAAGCTTGCTATTAATTATAGAAGGTTGAAGCAAGTACCATTTGATTGAACAGAAATTTTTCTATCAAATACATCCTACTTTTATAACGTTTTAGCAATGTAAATATAAAAAAAATCAAAAAAATACGCAAGTTTAAAGATAGTCGTTATTCCTTGATAAATACCAATTTCAAACTTCATTTTTGAGTTTGCTATTTATTGCAAAAGGTTGAAACAAAAACCATTTGATTGAACAGAAAATTTTCTATCAAATACATCCTACTTTTATAACGTTTCAATAATGTAAATATAAAAAAAATCAAAAAAATACGCAAGTTTAAAGATAGTCGTTATTCCTTAATAAATTTCAATTTCAAACTTCATTCTTGAGCTTGCTATTAATCGTAGAAAGTTGAAGCAAGCACCACTCGATTAAGCAAAAAATTTTCTATCAAATACATCCTACCTTTATAACGTTTTAGCAATGTAAATATAAAAAAAATCAAAAAAATACGCAAGTTTAAAGATAGTCGTTATTCCTTGATAAATTCCAATTTCAAACTTCATTCTTAAGCTTGCTATTAATTATAGAAGGTTGAAACAAGTACCATTTGATTAAACAGAAATTTTTCTATCAAATACATCCTACCTTTATAACGTTTTAGCAATGTAAATATAAAAAAAATCAAAAAAATACGCAAGTTTAAAGATAGTCGTTATTCCTTGATAAATACCAATTTCAAACTTCATTCTTAAGCTTGCTATTAATTATAGAAGGTTGAAACAAGTACCATTTGATTAAACAGAAATTTTTCTATCAAATACATCCTACTTTTATAACGTTTTAGCAATGTAAATATAAAAAAATCAAACAAATACGCAAGTTTAAAGATAGTCGTTATTCCTTGATAAATACCAACTTCAAACTTCATTCTTGAGCTTGCTATTAATTGTAGAAGGTTGAAACAAGTACCATTTGATTGAACAGAAATTTTTCTATCAAATACATCCTACTTTTATAACGTTTCGATAATGTAAATATAAAAAAATCAAAAAAATACGCAAGTTTAAAGATAGTCGTTATTCCTTGATAAATACCAATTTCAAACTTCATTCTTAAGCTTGCTATTAATTATAGAAGGTTAAAACAAGTACCATTTGATTGAACAGAAATTTTTCTATCAAATACATCCTACTTTTATAACGTTTTAGCAATGTAAATATAAAAAAAATCAAAAAAATACGCAAGTTTAAAGATAGTCGTTATTCCTTGATAAATACCAATTTCAAACTTCATTCTTAAGCTTGCTATTAATTATAGAAGGTTGAAACAAGTACCATTTGATTGAACAAAAATTTTTCTATCAAATACATCCTACTTTTATAACGTTTTAGCAATGTAAATATAAAAAAAATCAAAAAAATACGCAAGTTTAAAGATAGTCGTTATTCCTTAATAAATACCAACTTCAAACTTCATTCTTGAGCTTGCTATTAATTGTAGAAGGTTGAAACAAGTACCATTTGATTGAACAGAAATTTTTCTATCAAATACATCCTACTTTTATAACGTTTCAATAATGTAAATATAAAAAAAATCAAAAAAATACGCAAGTTTAAAGATAGTCGTTATTCCTTGATAAATACCAACTTCAAACTTCATTCTTAAGCTTGCTATTAATTATAGAAGGTTGAAACAAGTACCATTTGATTGAACAGAAATTTTTCTATCAAATACATTCTACTTTTATAACGTTTTAGCAATGTAAATATAAAAAAAATCAAAAAAATACGCAAGTTTAAAGATAGTCGTTATTCCTTGATAAATACCAATTTCAAACTTCATTCTTAAGCTTGCTATTAATTATAGAAGGTTGAAGCAAGTACCATTTGATTGAACAGAAATTTTTCTATCAAATACATCCTACTTTTATAACGTTTTAGCAATGTAAATATAAAAAAAATCAAAAAAATACGCAAGTTTAAAGATAGTCGTTATTCCTTGATAAATACCAATTTCAAACTTCATTTTTGAGTTTGCTATTTATTGCAAAAGGTTGAAACAAAAACCATTTGATTGAACAGAAAATTTTCTATCAAATACATCCTACTTTTATAACGTTTCAATAATGTAAATATAAAAAAAATCAAAAAAATACGCAAGTTTAAAGATAGTCGTTATTCCTTAATAAATTTCAATTTCAAACTTCATTCTTGAGCTTGCTATTAATCGTAGAAAGTTGAAGCAAGCACCACTCGATTAAGCAAAAAATTTTCTATCAAATACATCCTACCCTTATAACGTTTTAGCAATGTAAATATAAAAAAAATCAAAAAAATACGCAAGTTTAAAGATAGTCGTTATTCCTTGATAAATTCCAATTTCAAACTTTATTCTTAAGCTTGCTATTAATTATAGAAGGTTGAAACAAGTACCATTTGATTAAACAGAAATTTTTCTATCAAATACATCCTACCTTTATAACGTTTTAGCAATGTAAATATAAAAAAAATCAAAAAAATACGCAAGTTTAAAGATAGTCGTTATTCCTTGATAAATACCAATTTCAAACTTCATTCTTAAGCTTGCTATTAACTATAGAAGGTTGAAACAAGTACCATTTGATTAAACAGAAATTTTTCTATCAAATACATCCTACTTTTATAACGTTTTAGCAATGTAAATATAAAAAAAATCAAAAAAATACGCAAGTTTAAAGATAGTCGTTATTCCTTGATAAATACCAATTTCAAACTTCATTCTTAAGCTTGCTATTAATTGTAGAAGGTTGAAACAAGTACCATTTGATTGAACAGAAATTTTTCTATCAAATACATCCTACTTTTATAACGTTTTAGCAATGTAAATATAAAAAAAATCAAAAAAATACGCAAGTTTAAAGATAGTCGTTATTCCTTAATAAATACCAACTTCAAACTTCATTCTTGAGCTTGCTATTAATTGTAGAAGGTTGAAACAAGTACCATTTGATTGAACAGAAATTTTTCTATCAAATACATCCTACTTTTATAACGTTTCAATAATGTAAATATAAAAAAAATCAAAAAAATACGCAAGTTTAAAGATAGTCGTTATTCCTTGATAAATACCAATTTCAAACTTCATTCTTAAGCTTGCTATTAATTATAGAAGGTTGAAACAAGTACCATTTGATTGAACAAAAATTTTTCTATCAAATACATCCTACTTTTATAACGTTTTAGCAATGTAAATATAAAAAAAATCAAAAAAATACGCAAGTTTAAAGATAGTCGTTATTCCTTAATAAATACCAACTTCAAACTTCATTCTTGAGCTTGCTATTAATTGTAGAAGGTTGAAACAAGTACCATTTGATTGAACAGAAATTTTTCTATCAAATACATCCTACTTTTATAACGTTTCAATAATGTAAATATAAAAAAAATCAAAAAAATACGCAAGTTTAAAGATAGTCGTTATTCCTTGATAAATACCAATTTCAAACTTCATTCTTAAGCTTGCTATTAATTATAGAAGGTTGAAACAAGTACCATTTGATTGAACAGAAATTTTTCTATCAAATACATTCTACTTTTATAACGTTTTAGCAATGTAAATATAAAAAAAATCAAAAAAATACGCAAGTTTAAAGATAGTCGTTATTCCTTGATAAATACCAATTTCAAACTTCATTCTTAAGCTTGCTATTAATTATAGAAGGTTGAAGCAAGTACCATTTGATTGAACAGAAATTTTTCTATCAAATACATCCTACTTTTATAACGTTTTAGCAATGTAAATATAAAAAAAATCAAAAAAATACGCAAGTTTAAAGATAGTCGTTATTCCTTGATAAATACCAATTTCAAACTTCATTTTTGAGTTTGCTATTTATTGCAAAAGGTTGAAACAAAAACCATTTGATTAAACAGAAAATTTTCTATCAAATACATCCTACTTTTATAACGTTTCAATAATGTAAATATAAAAAAAATCAAAAAAATACGCAAGTTTAAAGATAGTCGTTATTCCTTAATAAATTTCAATTTCAAACTTCATTCTTGAGCTTGCTATTAATCGTAGAAAGTTGAAGCAAGCACCACTCGATTAAGCAAAAAATTTTCTATCAAATACATCCTACCTTTATAACGTTTTAGCAATGTAAATATAAAAAAAATCAAAAAAATACGCAAGTTTAAAGATAGTCGTTATTCCTTGATAAATTCCAATTTCAAACTTCATTCTTAAGCTTGCTATTAATTATAGAAGGTTGAAACAAGTACCATTTGATTAAACAGAAATTTTTCTATCAAATACATCCTACCTTTATAACGTTTTAGCAATGTAAATATAAAAAAAATCAAAAAAATACGCAAGTTTAAAGATAGTCGTTATTCCTTGATAAATACCAATTTCAAACTTCATTCTTAAGCTTGCTATTAACTATAGAAGGTTGAAACAAGTACCATTTGATTAAACAGAAATTTTTCTATCAAATACGTCCTACTTTTATAACGTTTTAGCAATGTAAATATAAAAAAAATCAAAAAAATACGCAAGTTTAAAGATAGTCGTTATTCCTTGATAAATACCAATTTCAAACTTCATTCTTAAGCTTGCTATTAATTATAGAAGGTTGAAACAAGTACCATTTGATTGAACAAAAATTTTTCTATCAAATACATCCTACTTTTATAACGTTTTAGCAATGTAAATATAAAAAAAATCAAAAAAATACGCAAGTTTAAAGATAGTCGTTATTCCTTAATAAATACCAACTTCAAACTTCATTCTTGAGCTTGCTATTAATTGTAGAAGGTTGAAACAAGTACCATTTGATTGAACAGAAATTTTTCTATCAAATACATCCTACTTTTATAACGTTTCAATAATGTAAATATAAAAAAAATCAAAAAAATACGCAAGTTTAAAGATAGTCGTTATTCCTTGATAAATACCAATTTCAAACTTCATTCTTAAGCTTGCTATTAATTATAGAAGGTTGAAACAAGTACCATTTGATTGGACAGAAATTTTTCTATCAAATACATTCTACTTTTATAACGTTTTAGCAATGTAAATATAAAAAAAATCAAAAAAATACGCAAGTTTAAAGATAGTCGTTATTCCTTGATAAATACCAATTTCAAACTTCATTCTTAAGCTTGCTATTAATTATAGAAGGTTGAAGCAAGTACCATTTGATTGAACAGAAATTTTTCTATCAAATACATCCTACTTTTATAACGTTTTAGCAATGTAAATATAAAAAAAAATCAAAAAAATACGCAAGTTTAAAGATAGTCGTTATTCCTTGATAAATACCAATTTCAAACTTCATTTTTGAGTTTGCTATTTATTGCAAAAGGTTGAAACAAAAACCATTTGATTGAACAGAAAATTTTCTATCGAATACATCCTACTTTTATAACGTTTCAATAATGTAAATATAAAAAAAATCAAAAAAATACGCAAGTTTAAAGATAGTCGTTATTCCTTAATAAATTTCAATTTCAAACTTCATTCTTGAGCTTGCTATTAATCGTAGAAAGTTGAAGCAAGCACCACTCGATTAAGCAAAAAATTTTCTATCAAATACATCCTACCTTTATAACGTTTTAGCAATGTAAATATAAAAAAAATCAAAAAAATACGCAAGTTTAAAGATAGTCGTTATTCCTTGATAAATTCCAATTTCAAACTTCATTCTTAAGCTTGCTATTAATTATAGAAGGTTGAAACAAGTACCATTTGATTAAACAGAAATTTTTCTATCAAATACATCCTACCTTTATAACGTTTTAGCAATGTAAATATAAAAAAAATCAAAAAAATACGCAAGTTTAAAGATAGTCGTTATTCCTTGATAAATACCAATTTCAAACTTCATTCTTAAGCTTGCTATTAATTACAGAAGGTTGAAACAAGTACCATTTGATTAAACAGAAATTTTTCTATCAAATACATCCTACTTTTATGACGTTTTAGCAATGTAAATATAAAAAAAATCAAACAAATACGCAAGTTTAAAGATAGTCGTTATTCCTTGATAAATACCAACTTCAAACTTCATTCTTGAGCTTGCTATTAATTGTAGAAGGTTGAAACAAGTACCATTTGATTGAACAGAAATTTTTCTATCAAATACATCCTACTTTTATAACGTTTCGATAATGTAAATATAAAAAAATCAAAAAAATACGCAAGTTTAAAGATAGTCGTTATTCCTTGATAAATACCAATTTCAAACTTCATTCTTAAGCTTGCTATTAATTATAGAAGGTTAAAACAAGTACCATTTGATTGAACAGAAATTTTTCTATCAAATACATCCTACTTTTATAACGTTTTAGCAATGTAAATGTAAAAAAAATCAAAAAAATACGCAAGTTTAAAGATAGTCGTTATTCCTTGATAAATACCAATTTCAAACTTCATTCTTAAGCTTGCTATTAACTATAGAAGGTTGAAACAAGTACCATTTGATTAAACAGAAATTTTTCTATCAAACACATCCTACTTTTATAACGTTTTAGCAATGTAAATATAAAAAAAATCAAAAAAATACGCAAGTTTAAAGATAGTCGTTATTCCTTGATAAATACCAATTTCAAACTTCATTCTTAAGCTTGCTATTAATTATAGAAGGTTGAAACAAGTACCATTTGATTGAACAAAAATTTTTCTATCAAATACATCCTACTTTTATAACGTTTTAGCAATGTAAATATAAAAAAAATCAAAAAAATACGCAAGTTTAAAGATAGTCGTTATTCCTTGATAAATACCAATTTCAAACTTCATTCTTAAGCTTGCTATTAATTATAGAAGGTTGAAGCAAGTACCATTTGATTGAACAGAAATTTTTCTATCAAATACATCCTACTTTTATAACGTTTTAGCAATGTAAATGTAAAAAAAATCAAAAAAATACGCAAGTTTAAAGATAGTCGTTATTCCTTAATAAATACCAACTTCAAACTTCATTCTTGAGCTTGCTATTAATTGTAGAAGGTTGAAACAAGTACCATTTGATTGAACAGAAATTTTTCTATCAAATACATCCTACTTTTATAACGTTTCAATAATGTAAATATAAAAAAAATCAAAAAAATACGCAAGTTTAAAGATAGTCGTTATTCCTTGATAAATACCAACTTCAAACTTCATTCTTAAGCTTGCTATTAATTATAGAAGGTTGAAACAAGTACCATTTGATTGAACAGAAATTTTTCTATCAAATACATTCTACTTTTATAACGTTTTAGCAATGTAAATATAAAAAAAATCAAAAAAATACGCAAGTTTAAAGATAGTCGTTATTCCTTGATAAATACCAATTTCAAACTTCATTCTTAAGCTTGCTATTAATTATAGAAGGTTGAAGCAAGTACCATTTGATTGAACAGAAATTTTTCTATCAAATACATCCTACTTTTATAGCGTTTTAGCAATGTAAATATAAAAAAAATCAAAAAAATACGCAAGTTTAAAGATAGTCGTTATTCCTTGATAAATACCAATTTCAAACTTCATTTTTGAGTTTGCTATTTATTGCAAAAGGTTGAAACAAAAACCATTTGATTGAACAGAAAATTTTCTATCAAATACATCCTACTTTTATAACGTTTCAATAATGTAAATATAAAAAAAATCAAAAAAATACGCAAGTTTAAAGATAGTCGTTATTCCTTAATAAATTTCAATTTCAAACTTCATTCTTGAGCTTGCTATTAATCGTAGAAAGTTGAAGCAAGCACCACTCGATTAAGCAAAAAATTTTCTATCAAATACATCCTACCTTTATAACGTTTTAGCAATGTAAATATAAAAAAAATCAAAAAAATACGCAAGTTTAAAGATAGTCGTTATTCCTTGATAAATTCCAATTTCAAACTTCATTCTTAAGCTTGCTATTAATTATAGAAGGTTGAAACAAGTACCATTTGATTAAACAGAAATTTTTCTATCAAATACATCCTACCTTTATAACGTTTTAGCAATGTAAATATAAAAAAAATCAAAAAAATACGCAAGTTTAAAGATAGTCGTTATTCCTTGATAAATACCAATTTCAAACTTCATTCTTAAGCTTGCTATTAATTATAGAAGGTTGAAACAAGTACCATTTGATTAAACAGAAATTTTTCTATCAAATACATTCTACTTTTATAACGTTTTAGCAATGTAAATATAAAAAAAATCAAACAAATACGCAAGTTTAATGATAGTCGTTATTCCTTGATAAATACCAACTTCAAACTTCATTCTTGAGCTTGCTATTAATTGTAGAAGGTTGAAACAAGTACCATTTGATTGAACAGAAATTTTTCTATCAAATACATCCTACTTTTATAACGTTTCGATAATGTAAATATAAAAAAATCAAAAAAATACGCAAGTTTAAAGATAGTCGTTATTCCTTGATAAATACCAATTTCAAACTTCATTCTTAAGCTTGCTATTAATTATAGAAGGTTGAAGCAAGTACCATTTGATTGAACAGAAATTTTTCTATCAAATACATCCTACTTTTATAACGTTTTAGCAATGTAAATATAAAAAAAATCAAAAAAATACGCAAGTTTAAAGATAGTCGTTATTCCTTGATAAATACCAATTTCAAACTTCATTCTTAAGCTTGCTATTAATTATTTAAGGTTGAAACAAGTACCATTTGATTAAACAAAAATTTTTCTATCAAATACATCCTACTTTTATAACGTTTTAGCAATGTAAATATAAAAAAAATCAAAAAAATACGCAAGTTTAAAGATAGTCGTTATTCCTTAATAAATACCAACTTCAAACTTCATTCTTGAGCTTGCTATTAATTGTAGAAGGTTGAAACAAGTACCATTTGATTGAACAGAAATTTTTCTATCAAATACATCCTACTTTTATAAAGTTTCAATAATGTAAATATAAAAAAAATCAAAAAAGTACGCAAGTTTAAAGATAGTCGTTATTCCTTGATAAATACCAATTTCAAACTTCATTCTTAAGCTTGCTATTAATTATAGAAGGTTGAAACAAGTACCATTTGATTGAACAGAAATTTTTCTATCAAATACATTCTACTTTTGTAACGTTTTAGCAATGTAAATATAAAAAAAATCAAAAAAATACGCAAGTTTAAAGATAGTCGTTATTCCTTGATAAATACCAATTTCAAACTTCATTCTTAAGCTTGCTATTAACTATAAAGGTTGAAACAAGTACCGTTTGATTGAACAGAAATTTTTCTATCAAATACATCCTACTTTTATAACGTTTTAGCAATGTAAATATAAAAAAAATCAAAAAAATACGCAAGTTTAAAGATAGTCGTTATTCCTTGATAAATACCAACTTCAAACTTCATTCTTAAGCTTGCTATTAATTATAGAAGGTTGGAACAAGTACCATTTGATTGAACAAAAATTTTTCTATCAAATACATCCTACTTTTATAACGTTTTAGCAATGTAAATATAAAAAAAATCAAAAAAATACGCAAGTTTAAAGATAGTCGTTATTCCTTAATAAATACCAACTTCAAACTTCATTCTTGAGCTTGCTATTAATTGTAGAAGGTTGAAACAAGTACCATTTGATTGAACAGAAATTTTTCTATCAAATACATCCTACTTTTATAACGTTTCAATAATGTAAATATAAAAAAAATCAAAAAAATACGCAAGTTTAAAGATAGTCGTTATTCCTTGATAAATACCAACTTCAAACTTCATTCTTAAGCTTGCTATTAATTATAGAAGGTTGAAACAAGTACCATTTGATTGAACAGAAATTTTTCTATCAAATACATTCTACTTTTATAACGTTTTAGCAATGTAAATATAAAAAAAATCAAAAAAATACGCAAGTTTAAAGATAGTCGTTATTCCTTGATAAATACCAATTTCAAACTTCATTCTTAAGCTTGCTATTAATTATAGAAGGTTGAAGCAAGTACCATTTGATTGAACAGAAATTTTTCTATCAAATACATCCTACTTTTATAGCGTTTTAGCAATGTAAATATAAAAAAAATCAAAAAAATACGCAAGTTTAAAGATAGTCGTTATTCCTTGATAAATACCAATTTCAAACTTCATTCTTAAGCTTGCTATTAATTATTTAAGGTTGAAACAAGTACCATTTGATTAAACAAAAATTTTTCTATCAAATACATCCTACTTTTATAACGTTTTAGCAATGTAAATATAAAAAAAATCAAAAAAATACGCAAGTTTAAAGATAGTCGTTATTCCTTAATAAATACCAACTTCAAACTTCATTCTTGAGCTTGCTATTAATTGTAGAAGGTTGAAACAAGTACCATTTGATTGAACAGAAATTTTTCTATCAAATACATCCTACTTTTATAACGTTTCAATAATGTAAATATAAAAAAAATCAAAAAAATACGCAAGTTTAAAGATAGTCGTTATTCCTTGATAAATACCAACTTCAAACTTCATTCTTAAGCTTGCTATTAATTATAGAAGGTTGAAACAAGTACCATTTGATTGAACAGAAATTTTTCTATCAAATACATTCTACTTTTGTAACGTTTTAGCAATGTAAATATAAAAAAAATCAAAAAAATACGCAAGTTTAAAGATAGTCGTTATTCCTTGATAAATACCAATTTCAAACTTCATTCTTAAGCTTGCTATTAATTATAGAAGGTTGAAGCAAGTACCATTTGATTGAACAGAAATTTTTCTATCAAATACATCCTACTTTTATAGCGTTTTAGCAATGTAAATATAAAAAAAATCAAAAAAATACGCAAGTTTAAAGATAGTCGTTATTCCTTGATAAATACCAATTTCAAACTTCATTTTTGAGTTTGCTATTTATTGCAAAAGGTTGAAACAAAAACCATTTGATTGAACAGAAAATTTTCTATCAAATACATCCTACTTTTATAACGTTTCAATAATGTAAATATAAAAAAAATCAAAAAAATACGCAAGTTTAAAGATAGTCGTTATTCCTTAATAAATTTCAATTTCAAACTTCATTCTTGAGCTTGCTATTAATCGTAGAAAGTTGAAGCAAGCACCACTCGATTAAGCAAAAAATTTTCTATCAAATACATCCTACCTTTATAACGTTTTAGCAATGTAAATATAAAAAAAATCAAAAAAATACGCAAGTTTAAAGATAGTCGTTATTCCTTGATAAATTCCAATTTCAAACTTCATTCTTAAGCTTGCTATTAATTATAGAAGGTTGAAACAAGTACCATTTGATTAAACAGAAATTTTTCTATCAAATACATCCTACCTTTATAACGTTTTAGCAATGTAAATATAAAAAAAATCAAAAAAATACGCAAGTTTAAAGATAGTCGTTATTCCTTGATAAATACCAATTTCAAACTTCATTCTTAAGCTTGCTATTAATTATAGAAGGTTGAAACAAGTACCATTTGATTAAACAGAAATTTTTCTATCAAATACATTCTACTTTTATAACGTTTTAGCAATGTAAATATAAAAAAAATCAAACAAATACGCAAGTTTAATGATAGTCGTTATTCCTTGATAAATACCAACTTCAAACTTCATTCTTGAGCTTGCTATTAATTGTAGAAGGTTGAAACAAGTACCATTTGATTGAACAGAAATTTTTCTATCAAATACATCCTACTTTTATAACGTTTCGATAATGTAAATATAAAAAAATCAAAAAAATACGCAAGTTTAAAGATAGTCGTTATTCCTTGATAAATACCAATTTCAAACTTCATTCTTAAGCTTGCTATTAATTATAGAAGGTTGAAGCAAGTACCATTTGATTGAACAGAAATTTTTCTATCAAATACATCCTACTTTTATAACGTTTTAGCAATGTAAATATAAAAAAAATCAAAAAAATACGCAAGTTTAAAGATAGTCGTTATTCCTTGATAAATACCAATTTCAAACTTCATTCTTAAGCTTGCTATTAATTATTTAAGGTTGAAACAAGTACCATTTGATTAAACAAAAATTTTTCTATCAAATACATCCTACTTTTATAACGTTTTAGCAATGTAAATATAAAAAAAATCAAAAAAATACGCAAGTTTAAAGATAGTCGTTATTCCTTAATAAATACCAACTTCAAACTTCATTCTTGAGCTTGCTATTAATTGTAGAAGGTTGAAACAAGTACCATTTGATTGAACAGAAATTTTTCTATCAAATACATCCTACTTTTATAAAGTTTCAATAATGTAAATATAAAAAAAATCAAAAAAGTACGCAAGTTTAAAGATAGTCGTTATTCCTTGATAAATACCAATTTCAAACTTCATTCTTAAGCTTGCTATTAATTATAGAAGGTTGAAACAAGTACCATTTGATTGAACAGAAATTTTTCTATCAAATACATTCTACTTTTGTAACGTTTTAGCAATGTAAATATAAAAAAAATCAAAAAAATACGCAAGTTTAAAGATAGTCGTTATTCCTTGATAAATACCAATTTCAAACTTCATTCTTAAGCTTGCTATTAACTATAAAGGTTGAAACAAGTACCGTTTGATTGAACAGAAATTTTTCTATCAAATACATCCTACTTTTATAACGTTTTAGCAATGTAAATATAAAAAAAATCAAAAAAATACGCAAGTTTAAAGATAGTCGTTATTCCTTGATAAATACCAACTTCAAACTTCATTCTTAAGCTTGCTATTAATTATAGAAGGTTGAAACAAGTACCATTTGATTGAACAAAAATTTTTCTATCAAATACATCCTACTTTTATAACGTTTTAGCAATGTAAATATAAAAAAAATCAAAAAAATACGCAAGTTTAAAGATAGTCGTTATTCCTTAATAAATACCAACTTCAAACTTCATTCTTGAGCTTGCTATTAATTGTAGAAGGTTGAAACAAGTACCATTTGATTGAACAGAAATTTTTCTATCAAATACATCCTACTTTTATAACGTTTCAATAATGTAAATATAAAAAAAATCAAAAAAATACGCAAGTTTAAAGATAGTCGTTATTCCTTGATAAATACCAATTTCAAACTTCATTCTTAAGCTTGCTATTAATTATAGAAGGTTGAAACAAGCACCATTTGATTGAACAGAAATTTTTCTATCAAATACATCCTACTTTTATAACGTTTTAGCAATGTAAATATAAAAAAAATCAAAAAAATACGCAAGTTTAAAGATAGTCGTTATTCCTTGATAAATACCAATTTTAAACTTCATTCTTGAGCTTGCTATTTATTGCAAAAGGTTGAAACAAAAACCATTTGATTGAACAGAAAATTTTCTATCAAATACATCCTACTTTTATAACGTTTCAATAATGTAAATATAAAAAAAATCAAAAAAATACGCAAGCTTAAAGATAGTCGTTATTCCTTAATAAATTCCAATTTCAAACTTCATTCTTGAGCTTGCTATTAATCGTAGAAAGTTGAAGCAAGCACCACTCGATTAAACAAAAAATTTTCTATCAAATACATCCTACTTTTATAACGTTTCAATAATGTAAATATAAAAAAAATCAAAAAAATACGCAAGTTTAAAGATAGTCGTTATTCCTTGATAAATACCAATTTCAAACTTCATTCTTAAGCTTGCTATTAATTATAGAAGGTTGAAACAAGTACCATTTGATTGAACAGAAATTTTTCTATCAAATACATCCTACTTTTATAACGTTTTAGCAATGTAAATATAAAAAAAATCAAAAAAATACGCAAGTTTAAAGATTGTCGTTATTCCTTGATAAATACCAATTTCAAACTTCATTCTTAAGCTTGCTATTAACTATAGAAGGTTGAAACAAGTACCATTTGATTGAACAGAAATTTTTCTATCAAATACATCCTACTTTTATAACGTTTTAGCAATGTAAATATAAAAAAATCAAAAAAATACGCAAGTTTAAAGATAGTCGTTATTCCTTGATAAATACCAATTTCAAACTTCATTCTTAAGCTTGCTATTAATTATAGAAGGTTGAAACAAGTACCATTTGATTGAACAAAAATTTTTCTATCAAATACATCCTACTTTTATAACGTTTTAGCAATGTAAATATAAAAAAAATCAAAAAAATACGCAAGTTTAAAGATAGTCGTTATTCCTTAATAAATACCAACTTCAAACTTCATTCTTGAGCTTGCTATTAATTGTAGAAGGTTGAAACAAATACCATTTGATTGAACAGAAATTTTTCTATCAAATACATCCTACTTTTATAAAGTTTCAATAATGTAAATATAAAAAAAATCAAAAAAGTACGCAAGTTTAAAGATAGTCGTTATTCCTTGATAAATACCAATTTTAAACTTCATTTTTGAGCTTGCTATTTATTGCAAAAGGTTGAAACAAGCACCATTTGATTGAACAGAAATTTTTCTATCAAATACATCCTACTTTTATAACGTTTTAGCAATGTAAATATAAAAAAAATCAAAAAAATACGCAAGTTTAAAGATAGTCGTTATTCCTTGATAAATACCAACTTCAAACTTCATTCTTGAGCTTGCTATTAATTGTAGAAGGTTAAAACAAATACTATTTGATTAAGCAGGAAATTTTCTATCAAATACATCCTACTTTTATAACGTTTCAATAACGTAAATATAAAAAAAATCAAAAAAATACGCAAGTTTAAAGATAGTCGTTATTCCTTAATAAATTCCAATTTCAAGCTTCATTCTTGAGCTTGCTATTAATCGTAGAAAGTTGAGGCAAGCACCACTGGATTAAGCAAAAAATTTTCTATCAAATACATCCTACCTTTATAACGTTTTAGCAATGTAAATATAAAAAAATCAAACAAATACGCAAGTTTAAAGATAGTCGTTATACCTTGATAAATTCCAATTTCAAACTTCATTCTTAAGCTTGCTATTAATTATAGAAGGTTGAAACAAGTACCATTTGATTAAACAGAAATTTTTCTATCAAATACATCCTACCTTTATAACGTTTTAGCAATGTAAATATAAAAAAAATCAAAAAAATACGCAAGTTTAAAGATAGTCGTTATTCCTTGATAAATACCAATTTCAAACTTCATTCTTAAGCTTGCTATTAATTATAGAAGGTTGAAACAAGTACCATTTGATTGAACAGAAATTTTTCTATCAAATACATCCTACTTTTATAACGTTTTAGCAATGTAAATATAAAAAAAATCAAAAAAATACGCAAGTTTAAAGATAGTCGTTATCCCTTGATAAATACCAATTTTAAACTTCATTCTTGAGCTTGCTATTTATTGCAAAAGGTTGAAACAAAAACCATTTGATTGAACAGAAAATTTTCTATCAAATACATCCTACTTTTATAACGTTTCAATAATGTAAATATAAAAAAAATCAAAAAAATACGCAAGCTTAAAAATAGTCGTTATTCCTTAATAAATTCCAATTTCAAACTTCATTCTTGAGCTTGCTATTAATCGTAGAAAGTTGAAGCAAGCACCACTCGATTAAACAAAAAATTTTCTATCAAATACATCCTACTTTTATAACGTTTCAATAATGTAAATATAAAAAAAATCAAAAAAATACGCAAGTTTAAAGATAGTCGTTATTCCTTGATAAATTCCAATTTCAAACTTCATTCTTAAGCTTGCTATTAATTATAGAATGTTGAAACAAGTACCATTTGATTAAACAGAAATTTTTCTATCAAATATATCCTACCTTTGTAACGTTTTAGCAATGTAAATATAAAAAAAATCTAAAAAACACGCAAGTTTAAAGATAGTCGTTATTCCTTGATAAATACCAATTTCAAACTTCATTCTTAAGCTTGCTATTAATTATAGAAGGTTGAAACAAGTACCATTTGATTGAACAGAAATTTTTCTATCAAATACATCTTACTTTTATAACGTTTTAGCAATGTAAATATAAAAAAAATCAAAAAAATACGCAAGTTTAAATATAGTCGTTATTCCTTGATAAATACCAATTTTAATCTTCATTCTTAAGCTTGCTATTAACTATAGAAGGTTAAAACAAGTACCATTTGATTGAACAGAAATTTTTCTATCAAATACATCCTACTTTTATAACGTTTTAGCAATGTAAATAAAAAAAAAATCAAAAAAATACGCAAGTTTAAAGATAGTCGTTATTCCTTGATAAATACCAACTTCAAACTTCATTTTTGAGTTTGCTATTTATTGCAAAAGGTTGAAACAAAAACCATTTGATTGAACAGAAAATTTTCTATCAAATACATCCTACTTTTATAACGTTTCAATAATGTAAATATAAAAAAAATCAAAAAAATACGCAAGTTTAAAGATAGTCGTTATTCCTTGATAAATTCCAATTTCAAACTTCATTCTTAAGCTTGCTATTAATTATAGAAGGTTGAAACAAGTACCATTTGATTAAACAGAAATTTTTCTATCAAATACATCCTACCTTTATAACGTTTTAGCAATGTAAATATAAAAAAAATCAAAAAAATACGCAAGTTTAAAGATAGTCGTTGTTCCTTGATAAATACCAATTTCAAACTTCATTCTTAAGCTTGCTATTAATTATAGAAGGTTGAAACAAGTACCATTTGATTAAACAGAAATTTTTCTATCAAATACATCCTACTTTTATAACGTTTTAGCAGTGTAAATATAAAAAAAATCAAAAAAATACGCAAGTTTAAAGATAGTCGTTATTCCTTGATAAATACCAACTTCAAACTTCATTCTTGAGCTTGCTATTAATTGTAGAAGGTTGAAACAAGTACCATTTGATTGAACAGAAATTTTTCTATCAAATACATCCTACTTTTATAACGTTTCGATAATGTAAATATAAAAAAATCAAAAAAATACGCAAGTTTAAAGATAGTCGTTATTCCTTGATAAATACCAATTTCAAACTTCATTCTTAAGCTTGCTATTAATTATAGAAGGTTGAAGCAAGTACCATTTGATTGAACAGAAATTTTCTATCAAATACATCCTACTTTTATAACGTTTTAGCAATGTAAATATAAAAAAAATCAAAAAAATACGCAAGTTTAAAGATAGTCGTTATTCCTTGATAAATACCAATTTCAAACTTCATTCTTAAGCTTGCTATTAATTATTTAAGGTTGAAACAAGTACCATTTGATTAAACAAAAATTTTTCTATCAAATACATCCTACTTTTATAACGTTTTAGCAATGTAAATATAAAAAAAATCAAAAAAATACGCAAGTTTAAAGATAGTCGTTATTCCTTAATAAATACCAACTTCAAACTTCATTCTTGAGCTTGCTATTAATTGTAGAAGGTTGAAACAAGTACCATTTGATTGAACAGAAATTTTTCTATCAAATACATCCTACTTTTATAAAGTTTCAATAATGTAAATATAAAAAAAATCAAAAAAGTACGCAAGTTTAAAGATAGTCGTTATTCCTTGATAAATACCAATTTCAAACTTCATTCTTAAGCTTGCTATTAATTATAGAAGGTTGAAACAAGTACCATTTGATTGAACAGAAATTTTTCTATCAAATACATTCTACTTTTATAACGTTTTAGCAATGTAAATATAAAAAAAAGCAAAAAAATACGCAAGTTTAAAGATAGTCGTTATTCCTTGATAAATACCAATTTCAAACTTCATTCTTAAGCTTGCTATTAACTATAAAGGTTGAAACAAGTACCATTTGATTGAACAGAAATTTTTCTATCAAATACATCCTACTTTTATAACGTTTTAGCAATGTAAATATAAAAAAAATCAAAAAAATACGCAAGTTTAAAGATAGTCGTTATTCCTTGATAAATACCAATTTCAAACTTCATTCTTAAGCTTGCTATTAATTATAGAAGGTTGAAACAAGTACCATTTGATTGAACAAAAATTTTTCTATCAAATACATCCTACTTTTATAACGTTTTAGCAATGTAAATATAAAAAAAATCAAAAAAATACGCAAGTTTAAAGATAGTCGTTATTCCTTAATAAATACCAACTTCAAACTTCATTCTTGAGCTTGCTATTAATTGTAGAAGGTTGAAACAAGTACCATTTGATTGAACAGAAATTTTTCTATCAAATACATCCTACTTTTATAACGTTTCAATAATGTAAATATAAAAAAAATCAAAAAAATACGCAAGTTTAAAGATAGTCGTTATTCCTTGATAAATACCAATTTCAAACTTCATTCTTAAGCTTGCTATTAATTATAGAAGGTTGAAACAAGTACCATTTGATTGAACAGAAATTTTTCTATCAAATACATTCTACTTTTATAACGTTTTAGCAATGTAAATATAAAAAAAATCAAAAAAATACGCAAGTTTAAAGATAGTCGTTATTCCTTGATAAATACCAATTTCAAACTTCATTCTTAAGCTTGCTATTAACTATAGAAGGTTGAAACAAGTACCATTTGATTGAACAGAAATTTTTCTATCAAATACATCCACTTTTATAACGTTTTAGCAATGTAAATATAAAAAAAATCAAAAAAATACGCAAGTTTAAAGATAGTCGTTATTCCTTGATAAATACCAATTTTAAACTTCATTCTTGAGCTTGCTATTTATTGCAAAAGGTTGAAACAAAAACCATTTGATTGAACAGAAAATTTTCTATCAAATACATCCTACTTTTATAACGTTTCAATAATGTAAATATAAAAAAAATCAAAAAAATACGCAAGCTTAAAGATAGTCGTTATTCCTTAATAAATTCCAATTTCAAACTTCATTCTTGAGCTTGCTATTAATCGTAGAAAGTTGAAGCAAGCACCACTCCATTAAACAAAAAATTTTCTATCAAATACATCCTACTTTTATAACGTTTCAATAATGTAAATATAAAAAAAATCAAAAAAATACGCAAGTTTAAAGATAGTCGTTATTCCTTGATAAATACCAATTTCAAACTTCATTCTTAAGCTTGCTATTAATTATAGAAGGTTGAAACAAGTACCATTTGATTGAACAGAAATTTTTCTATCAAATACATCCTACTTTTATAACGTTTTAGCAATGTAAATATAAAAAAAATCAAAAAAATACGCAAGTTTAAAGATAGTCGTTATTCCTTAATAAATTCCAATTTCAAACTTCATTCTTGAGCTTGCTATTAATCGTAGAAAGTTGAAGCAAGCACCACTCGATTAAACAAAAAATTTTCTATCAAATACATCCTACTTTTATAACGTTTCAATAATGTAAATATAAAAAAAATCAAAAAAATACGCAAGTTTAAAGATAGTCGTTATTCCTTGATAAATTCCAATTTCAAACTTCATTCTTAAGCTTGCTATTAATTATAGAATGTTGAAACAAGTACCATTTGATTAAACAGAAATTTTTCTATCAAATATATCCTACCTTTGTAACGTTTTAGCAATGTAAATATAAAAAAAATCTAAAAAACACGCAAGTTTAAAGATAGTCGTTATTCCTTGATAAATACCAATTTCAAACTTCATTCTTAAGCTTGCTATTAATTATAGAAGGTTGAAACAAGTACCATTTGATTGAACAGAAATTTTTCTATCAAATACATCCTACTTTTATAACGTTTTAGCAATGTAAATATAAAAAAAATCAAAAAAATACGCAAGTTTAAAGATAGTCGTTATTCCTTGATAAATACCAATTTCAAACTTCATTCTTAAGCTTGCTATTAATTATAGAAAGTTGAGACAAGTACCATTTGATTGAACAGAAATTTTTCTATCAAATACATACTACTCTTATAACGTTTTAGCAATGTAAATATAAAAAAAATCAAAAAAATACGCAAGTTTAAAAATAGTCGTTATTCCTTGATAAATACCAACTTCAAACTTCATTCTTGAGCTTGCTATTAATTGTAGAAGGTTAAAACAAATACTATTTGATTAAGCAGGAAATTTTCTATCAAATACATCCTACTTTTATAACGTTTCAATAACGTAAATATAAGAAAAATCAAAAAAATACGCAAGTTTAAAGATAGTCGTTATTCCTTAATAAATTCCAATTTCAAGCTTCATTCTTGAGCTTGCTATTAATCGTAGAAAGTTGAAGCACGCACCACTCGATTAAGCAAAAAATTTTCTATCAAATACATCCTACCTTTATAACGTTTTAGCAATGTAAATATAAAAAAAATCAAAAAAATACGCAAGATTAAAGATAGTCGTTATTCCTTGATAAATACCAATTTCAAACTTCATTCTTAAGCTTGCTATTAATTATAGAAGATTGAAACAAGTACCATTTGATTAAACAGAAATTTTTCTATCAAATACATCCTACTTTTATAACGTTTTAGCAATGTAAATATAAAAAAAATCAAAAAAATACGCAAGTTTAAAGATAGTCGTTATTCCTTGATAAATACCAATTTCAAACTTCATTCTTAAGCTTGCTATTAACTATAGAAGGTTGAAACAAGTACCATTTGATTGAACAGAAATTTTTCTATCAAATACATCCTACTTTTATAACGTTTTAGCAATGTAAATATAAAAAAAATCAAAAAAATACGCAAGTTTAAAGATAGTCGTTATTCCTTGATAAATACCAATTTCAAACTTCATTCTTAAGCTTGCTATTAATTATAGAAGGTTGAAACAAGTACCATTTGATTTAACAAAAATTTTTCTATCAAATACATCCTACTTTTATAACGTTTTAGCAATGTAAATATAAAAAAAATCAAAAAAATACGCAAGTTTAAAGATAGTCGTTATTCCTTAATAAATACCAACTTCAAACTTCATTCTTGAGCTTGCTATTAATTGTAGAAGGTTGAAACAAGTACCATTTGATTGAACAGAAATTTTTCTATCAAATACATCCTTCTTTTATAACGTTTCAATAATGTAAATATAAAAAAAATCAAAAAAATACGCAAGTTTAAAGATAGTCGTTATTCCTTGATAAATACCAATTTCAAACTTCATTCTTAAGCTTGCTATTAATTATAGAAGGTTGAAACAAGTACCATTTGATTGAACAGAAATTTTTCTATCAAATACATTCTACTTTTATAACGTTTTAGCAATGTAAATATAAAAAAAATCAAAAAAATACGCAAGTTTAAAGATAGTCGTTATTCCTTGATAAATACCAATTTCAAACTTCATTCTTAAGCTTGCTATTAACTATAGAAGGTTGAAACAAGTACCATTTGATTGAACAGAAATTTTTCTATCAAATACATCCTACTTTTATAACGTTTTAGCAATGTAAATATAAAAAAAATCAAAAAAATACGCAAGTTTAAAGATAGTCGTTATTCCTTGATAAATACCAATTTTAAACTTCATTCTTGAGCTTGCTATTTATTGCAAAAGGTTGAAACAAAAACCATTTGATTGAACAGAAAATTTTCTATCAAATACATCTTACTTTTATAACGTTTCAATAATGTAAATATAAAAAAAATCAAAAAAATACGCAAGCTTAAAGATAGTCGTTATTCCTTAATAAATTCCAACTTCAAACTTCATTCTTGAGCTTGCTATTAATCGTAGAAAATTGAAGCAAGCACCACTCGATTAAACAAAAAATTTTCTATCAAATACATCCTACTTTTATAACGTTTCAATAATGTAAATATAAAAAAAATCAAAAAAATACGCAAGTTTAAAGATAGTCGTTATTCCTTGATAAATTCCAATTTCAAACTTCATTCTTAAGCTTGCTATTAATTATAGAATGTTGAAACAAATACCATTTGATTAAACAGAAATTTTTCTATCAAATATATCCTACCTTTATAACGTTTTAGCAATGTAAATATAAAAAAAATCAAAAAAATACGCAAGTTTAAAGATAGTCGTTATTCCTTGATAAATACCAATTTCAAACTTCATTCTTAAGCTTGCTATTAATTATAGAAGGTTGAAACAAGTACCATTTGATTGAACAAAAATTTTTCTATCAAATACATCCTACTTCTATAACGTTTCAGCAATGTAAATATAAAAAAAATCAAAAAAATACGCAAGTTTAAAGATAGTCGTTATTCCTTGATAAATACCAATTTCAAACTTCATTCTTAAGCTTGCTATTAATTATAGAAAGTTGAGACAAGTACCATTTGATTGAACAGAAATTTTTCTATCAAATACATACTACTTTTATAACGTTTTAGCAATGTAAATATAAAAAAAATCAAAAAAATACGCAAGTTTAAAGATAGTCGTTATTCCTTGATAAATACCAACTTCAAACTTCATTCTTGAGCTTGCTATTAATTGTAGAAGGTTAAAACAAATACTATTTGATTAAGCAGGAAATTTTCTATCAAATACATCCTACTTTTATAACGTTTCAATAACGTAAATATAAAAAAAATCAAAAAAATACGCAAGTTTAAAGATAGTCGTTATTCCTTAATAAATTCCAATTTCAAGCTTCATTCTTGAGCTTGCTATTAATCGTAGAAAGTTGAAGCAAGCACCACTCGATTAAGCAAAAAATTTTCTATCAAATACATCCTACCTTTATAACGTTTTAGCAATGTAAATATAAAAAAAATCAAAAAAATACGCAAGTTTAAAGATAGTCGTTATTCCTTGATAAATACCAATTTCAAACTTCATTCTTAAGCTTGCTATTAATTATAGAAGGTTGAAACAAGTACCATTTGATTGAACAGAAATTTTTCTATCAAATACATCCTACTTTTATAACGTTTTAGCAATGTAAATATAAAAAAAATCAAAAAAATACGCAAGTTTAAAGATAGTCGTTATTCCTTGATAAATACCAATTTCAAACTTCATTCTTAAGCTTGATATTAACTATAGAAGGTTGAAACAAGTACCATTTGATTGAACAGAAATTTTTCTATCAAATGCATCCTACTTTTATAACGTTTTAGCAATGTAAATATAAAAAAAATCAAAAAAATACGCAAGTTTAAAGATAGTCGTTATTCCTTGATAAATACCAATTTCAAACTTCATTCTTAAGCTTGCTATTAATTATAGAAGGTTGAAACAAGTACCATTTGATTGAACAAAAATTTTTCTATCAAATACATCCTACTTTTATAACGTTCTAGCAATGTAAATATAAAAAAAATCAAAAAAATACGCAAGTTTAAAGATAGTCGTTATTCCTTGATAAATACCAATTTTAAACTTCATTCTTGAGCTTGCTATTTATTGCAAAAGGTTGAAACAAAAACCATTTGATTGAACAGAAAATTTTCTATCAAATACATCCTACTTTTATAACGTTTCAATAATGTAAATATAAAAAAAATCAAAAAAATACGCAAGCTTAAAGATAGTCGTTATTCCTTAATAAATTCCAATTTCAAACTTCATTCTTGAGCTTGCTATTAATCGTAGAAAGTTGAAGCAAGCACCACTCGATTAAACAAAAAATTTTCTATCAAATACATCCTACTTTTATAACGTTTCAATAATGTAAATATAAAAAAAATCAAAAAAATACGCAAGTTTAAAGATAGTCGTTATTCCTTGATAAATTCCAATTTCAAACTTCATTCTTAAGCTTGCTATTAATTATAGAAGGTTGAAACAAGTACCATTTGATTAAACAGAAATTTTTCTATCAAATACATCCTACCTTTATAACGTTTTAGCAATGTAAATATAAAAAAAATCAAAAAAATACGCAAGTTTAAAGATAGTCGTTATTCCTTGATAAATTCCAATTTCAAACTTCATTCTTAAGCTTGCTATTAATTATAGAAGGTTGAAACAAGTACCATTTGATTAAACAGAAATTTTTCTATCAAATACATCCTACCCTTATAACGTTTTAGCAATGTAAATATAAAAAAAATCAAAAAAATACGCAAGTTTAAAGATAGTCGTTATTCCTTGATAAATACCAATTTCAAACTTCATTCTTAAGCTTGCTATTAATTATAGAAGGTTGAAACAAGTACCATTTGATTGAACAAAAATTTTTCTATCAAATACATCCTACTTTTATAACGTTTTAGCAATGTAAATATAAAAAAAATCAAAAAAATACGCAAGTTTAAAGATAGTCGTTATTCCTTAATAAATACCAACTTCAAACTTCATTCTTGAGCTTGCTATTAATTGTAGAAAGTTGAAACAAGTACCATTTGATTGAACAGAAATTTTTCTATCAAATACATCCTACTTTTATAAAGTTTCAATAATGTAAATATAAAAAAAATCAAAAAAGTACGCAAGTTTAAAGATAGTCGTTATTCCTTGATAAATACCAATTTCAAACTTCATTCTTAAGCTTGCTATTAATTATAGAAGGTTGAAACAAGTACCATTTGATTGAACAGAAATTTTTCTATCAAATACATTCTACTTTTATAACGTTTTAGCAATGTAAATATAAAAAAAATCAAAAAAATACGCAAGTTTAAAGATAGTCGTTATTCCTTGATAAATACCAATTTCAAACTTCATTCTTAAGCTTGCTATTAATTATAGAAGGTTGAAACAAGTACCATTTGATTGAACAAAAATTTTTCTATCAAATACATCCTACTTTTATAACGTTCTAGCAATGTAAATATAAAAAAAATCAAAAAAATACGCAAGTTTAAAGATAGTCGTTATTCCTTGATAAATACCAATTTTAAACTTCATTCTTGAGCTTGCTATTTATTGCAAAAGGTTGAAACAAAAACCATTTGATTGAACAGAAAATTTTCTATCAAATACATCTTACTTTTATAACGTTTCAATAATGTAAATATAAAAAAAATCAAAAAAATACGCAAGCTTAAAGATAGTCGTTATTCCTTAATAAATTCCAACTTCAAACTTCATTCTTGAGCTTGCTATTAATCGTAGAAAGTTGAAGCAAGCACCACTCGATTAAACAAAAAATTTTCTATCAAATACATCTTACTTTTATAACGTTTCAATAATGTAAATATAAAAAAAATCAAAAAAATACGCAAGTTTAAAGATAGTCGTTATTCCTTGATAAATTCCAATTTCAAACTTCATTCTTAAGCTTGCTATTAATTATAGAATGTTGAAACAAGTACCATTTGATTAAACAGAAATTTTTCTATCAAATATATCCTACCTTTATAACGTTTTAGCAATGTAAATATAAAAAAAATCAAAAAAATACGCAAGTTTAAAGATAGTCGTTATTCCTTGATAAATACCAATTTCAAACTTCATTCTTAAGCTTGCTATTAATTATAGAAGGTTGAAACAAGTACCATTTGATTGAACAAAAATTTTTCTATCAAATACATCCTACTTTTATAACGTTTTAGCAATGTAAATATAAAAAAAATCAAAAAAATACGCAAGTTTAAAGATAGTCGTTATTCCTTGATAAATACCAATTTCAAACTTCATTCTTAAGCTTGCTATTAATTATAGAAAGTTGAGACAAGTACCATTTGATTGAACAGAAATTTTTCTATCAAATACATACTACTTTTATAACGTTTTAGCAATGTAAATATAAAAAAAATCAAAAAAATACGCAAGTTTAAAGATAGTCGTTATTCCTTGATAAATACCAACTTCAAACTTCATTCTTGAGCTTGCTATTAATTGTAGAAGGTTAAAACAAATACTATTTGATTAAGCAGGAAATTTTCTATCAAATACATCCTACTTTTATAACGTTTCAATAACGTAAATATAAAAAAAATCAAAAAAATACGCAAGTTTAAAGATAGTCGTTATTCCTTAATAAATTCCAATTTCAAGCTTCATTCTTGAGCTTGCTATTAATCGTAGAAAGTTGAAGCAAGCACCACTCGATTAAGCAAAAAATTTTCTATCAAATACATCCTACCTTTATAACGTTTTAGCAATGTAAATATAAAAAAAATCAAAAAAATGCGCAAGTTTAAAGATAGTCGTTATTCCTTGATAAATACCAATTTCAAACTTCATTCTTAAGCTTGCTATTAATTATAGAAGGTTGAAACAAGTACCATTTGATTGAACAGAAATTTTTCTATCAAATACATCCTACTTTTATAACGTTTTAGCAATGTAAATATAAAAAAAATCAAAAAAATACGCAAGTTTAAAGATAGTCGTTATTCCTTGATAAATACCAATTTCAAACTTCATTCTTAAGCTTGATATTAACTATAGAAGGTTGAAACAAGTACCATTTGATTGAACAGAAATTTTTCTATCAAATACATCCTACTTTTATAACGTTTTAGCAATGTAAATATAAAAAAAATCAAAAAAATACGCAAGTTTAAAGATAGTCGTTATTCCTTGATAAATACCAATTTCAAACTTCATTCTTAAGCTTGCTATTAATTATAGAAGGTTGAAACAAGTACCATTTGATTGAACAAAAATTTTTCTATCAAATACATCCTACTTTTATAACGTTTTAGCAATGTAAATATAAAAAAAATCAAAAAAATACGCAAGTTTAAAGATAGTCGTTATTCCTTGATAAATACCAATTTTAAACTTCATTCTTGAGCTTGCTATTTATTGCAAAAGGTTGAAACAAAAACCATTTGATTGAACAGAAAATTTTCTATCAAATACATCCTACTTTTATAACGTTTCAATAATGTAAATATAAAAAAAATCAAAAAAATACGCAAGCTTAAAGATAGTCGTTATTCCTTAATAAATTCCAATTTCAAACTTCATTCTTGAGCTTGCTATTAATCGTAGAAAGTTGAAGCAAGCACCACTCGATTAAACAAAAAATTTTCTATCAAATACATCCTACTTTTATAACGTTTCAATAATGTAAATATAAAAAAAATCAAAAAAATACGCAAGTTTAAAGATAGTCGTTATTCCTTGATAAATTCCAATTTCAAACTTCATTCTTAAGCTTGCTATTAATTATAGAAGGTTGAAACAAGTACCATTTGATTAAACAGAAATTTTTCTATCAAATACATCCTACCTTTATAACGTTTTAGCAATGTAAATATAAAAAAAATCAAAAAAATACGCAAGTTTAAAGATAGTCGTTATTCCTTGATAAATTCCAATTTCAAACTTCATTCTTAAGCTTGCTATTAATTATAGAAGGTTGAAACAAGTACCATTTGATTAAACAGAAATTTTTCTATCAAATACATCCTACCTTTATAACGTTTTAGCAATGTAAATATAAAAAAAATCAAAAAAATACGCAAGTTTAAAGATAGTCGTTATTCCTTGATAAATACCAATTTCAAACTTCATTCTTAAGCTTGCTATTAATTATAGAAGGTTGAAACAAGTACCATTTGATTGAACGGAAATTTTTCTATCAAATACATTCTACTTTTATAACGTTTTAGCAATGTAAATATAAAAAAAATCAAAAAAATACGCAAGTTTAAAGATAGTCGTTATTCCTTGATAAATACCAATTTCAAACTTCATTCTTAAGCTTGCTATTAACTATAGAAGGTTGAAGCAAGTACCATTTGATTGAACAGAAATTTTTCTATCAAATACATCCTACTTTTATAAAGTTTCAATAATGTAAATATAAAAAAAATCAAAAAAGTACGCAAGTTTAAAGATAGTCGTTATTCCTTGATAAATACCAATTTCAAACTTCATTCTTAAGCTTGCTATTAATTATAGAAGGTTGAAACAAGTACCATTTGATTGAACAGAAATTTTTCTATCAAATACATTCTACTTTTATAACGTTTTAGCAATGTAAATATAAAAAAAATCAAAAAAATACGCAAGTTTAAAGATAGTCGTTATTCCTTGATAAATACCAATTTCAAACTTCATTCTTAAGCTTGCTATTAACTATAGAAGGTTGAAGCAAGTACCATTTGATTGAACAGAAATTTTTCTATCAAATACATCCTACTTTTATAACGTTTTAGCAATGTAAATATAAAAAAAATCAAAAAAATACGCAAGTTTAAAGATAGTCGTTATTCCTTGATAAATACCAATTTTAAACTTCATTTTTGAGCTTGCTATTTATTGCAAAAGGTTGAAACAAAAACCATTTGATTGAACAGAAAATTTTCTATCAAATACATCCTACTTTTATAACGTTTCAATAATGTAAATATAAAAAAAATCAAAAAAATACGCAAGCTTAAAGATAGTCGTTATTCCTTAATAAATTCCAATTTCAAACTTCATTCTTGAGCTTGCTATTAATCGTAGAAAGTTGAAGCAAGCACCACTCGATTAAACAAAAAATTTTCTATCAAATACATCCTACTTTAAAACGTTTCAATAATGTAAATATAAAAAAAATCAAAAAAATACGCAAGTTTAAAGATAGTCGTTATTCCTTGATAAATTCCAATTTCAAACTTCATTCTTAAGCTTGCTATTAATTATAGAAGGTTGAAACAAGTACCATTTGATTAAACAGAAATTTTTCTATCAAATACATCCTACCTTTATAACGTTTTAGCAATGTAAATATAAAAAAAAACAAAAAAATACGCAAGTTTAAAGATAGTCGTTATTCCTTGATAAATACCAATTTCAAACTTCATTCTTAAGCTTGCTATTAATTATAGAAGGTTGAAACAAGTACCATTTGATTGAACAGAAATTTTTCTATCAAATACATCCTACTTTTATAACGTTTTAGCAATGTAAATATAAAAAAAATCAAAAAAATACGCAAGTTTAAAGATAGTCGTTATTCCTTGATAAATACCAATTTCAAACTTCATTCTTAAGCTTGCTATTAATTATAGAAAGTTGAGACAAGTACCATTTGATTGAACAGAAATTTTTCTATCAAATACATACTACTTTTATAACGTTTTAGCAATGTAAATATAAAAAAATCAAAAAAATACGCAAGTTTAAAGATAGTCGTTATTCCTTGATAAATACCAACTTCAAACTTCATTCTTAAGCTTGCTATTAATTGTAGAAGGTTAAAACAAATACTATTTGATTAAGCAGGAAATTTTCTATCAAATACTATAACGTTTCAATAATGTAAATATAAAAAAAATCAAAAAAATACGCAAGCTTAAAGATAGTCGTTATTCCTTAATAAATTCCAATTTCAAACTTCATTCTTGAGCTTGCTATTAATCGTAGAAAGTTGAAGCAAGCACCACTCGATTAAACAAAAAATTTTCTATCAAATACATCCTACTTTAAAACGTTTCAATAATGTAAATATAAAAAAAATCAAAAAAATACGCAAGTTTAAAGATAGTCGTTATTCCTTGATAAATTCCAATTTCAAACTTCATTCTTAAGCTTGCTATTAATTATAGAAGGTTGAAACAAGTACCATTTGATTAAACAGAAATTTTTCTATCAAATACATCCTACCTTTATAACGTTTTAGCAATGTAAATATAAAAAAAAACAAAAAAATACGCAAGTTTAAAGATAGTCGTTATTCCTTGATAAATACCAATTTCAAACTTCATTCTTAAGCTTGCTATTAATTATAGAAGGTTGAAACAAGTACCATTTGATTGAACAGAAATTTTTCTATCAAATACATCCTACTTTTATAACGTTTTAGCAATGTAAATATAAAAAAAATCAAAAAAATACGCAAGTTTAAAGATAGTCGTTATTCCTTGATAAATACCAATTTCAAACTTCATTCTTAAGCTTGCTATTAATTATAGAAAGTTGAGACAAGTACCATTTGATTGAACAGAAATTTTTCTATCAAATACATACTACTTTTATAACGTTTTAGCAAAGTAAATATAAAAAAAATCAAAAAAATACGCAAGTTTAAAGATAGTCGTTATTCCTTGATAAATACCAACTTCAAACTTCATTCTTAAGCTTGCTATTAATTGTAGAAGGTTAAAACAAATACTATTTGATTAAGCAGGAAATTTTCTATCAAATACATCCTACTTTTATAACGTTTCAATAACGTAAATATAAAAAAAATCAAAAAAATACGCAAGTTTAAAGATAGTCGTTATTCCTTAATAAATTCCAATTTCAAGCTTCATTCTTGAGCTTGCTATTAATCGTAGAAAGTTGAAGCAAGCACCACTCGATTAAGCAAAAAATTTTCTATCAAATACATCTTACCTTTATAACGTTTTAGCAATGTAAATATAAAAAAAATCAAAAAAATACGCAAGTTTAAAGATAGTCGTTATTCCTTGATAAATACCAATTTCAAACTTCATTCTTAAGCTTGCTATTAATTATAGAAGGTTAAAACAAGTACCATTTGATTGAACAGAAATTTTTCTATCAAATACATCCTACTTTTATAACGTTTTAGCAATGTAAATATAAAAAAAATCAAAAAAATACGCAAGTTTAAAGATAGTCGTTATTCCTTGATAAATACCAATTTCAAACTTCATTCTTAAGCTTGCTATTAACTATAGAAGGTTGAAACAAGTACCATTTGATTAAACAGAAATTTTTCTATCAAATACATCCTACTTTTATAACGTTTTAGCAATGTAAATATAAAAAAAATCAAAAAAATACGCAAGTTTAAAGATAGTCGTTATTCCTTGATAAATACCAATTTCAAACTTCATTCTTAAGCTTGCTATTAATTATAGAAGGTTGAAACAAGTACCATTTGATTGAACAAAAATTTTTCTATCAAATACATCCTACTTTTATAACGTTTTAGCAATGTAAATATAAAAAAAATCAAAAAAATACGCAAGTTTAAAGATAGTCGTTATTCCTTAATAAATACCAACTTCAAACTTCATTCTTGAGCTTGCTATTAATTGTAGAAGGTTGAAACAAGTACCATTTGATTGAACAGAAATTTTTCTATCAAATACATCCTACTTTTATAACGTTTCAATAATGTAAATATAAAAAAAATCAAAAAAATACGCAAGTTTAAAGATAGTCGTTATTCCTTGATAAATACCAATTTCAAACTTCATTCTTAAGCTTGCTATTAATTATAGAAGGTTGAAACAAGTACCATTTGATTGAACAGAAATTTTTCTATCAAATACATTCTACTTTTATAACGTTTTAGCAATGTAAATATAAAAAAAATCAAAAAAATACGCAAGTTTAAAGATAGTCGTTATTCCTTGATAAATACCAATTTCAAACTTCATTCTTAAGCTTGCTATTAACTATAGAAGGTTGAAACAAGTACCATTTGATTGAACAGAAATTTTTCTATCAAATACATCCTACTTTTATAACGTTTTAGCAATGTAAATATAAAAAAAATCAAAAAAATACGCAAGTTTAAAGATAGTCGTTATTCCTTGATAAATACCAATTTTAAACTTCATTCTTGAGCTTGCTATTTATTGCAAAAGGTTGAAACAAAAACCATTTGATTGAACAGAAAATTTTCTATCAAATACATCCTACTTTTATAACGTTTCAATAATGTAAATATAAAAAAAATCAAAAAAATACGCAAGCTTAAAGATAGTCGTTATTCCTTAATAAATTCCAATTTCAAACTTCATTCTTGAGCTTGCTATTAATCGTAGAAAGTTGAAGCAAGCACCACTCGATTAAACAAAAAATTTTCTATCAAATACATCCTACTTTTATAACCTTTCAATAATGTAAATATAAAAAAAATCAAAAAAATACGCAAGTTTAAAGATAGTCGTTATTCCTTGATAAATTCCAATTTCAAACTTCATTCTTAAGCTTGCTATTAATTATAGAAGGTTGAAACAAGTACCATTTGATTAAACAGAAATTTTTCTATCAAATACATCCTACCTTTATAACGTTTTAGCAATGTAAATATAAAAAAAAACAAAAAAATACGCAAGTTTAAAGATAGTCGTTATTCCTTGATAAATACCAATTTCAAACTTCATTCTTAAGCTTGCTATTAATTATAGAAGGTTGAAACAAGTACCATTTGATTGAACAGAAATCTTTCTATCAAATACATCCTACTTTTATAACGTTTTAGCAATGTAAATATAAAAAAAATCAAAAAAATACGCAAGTTTAAAGATAGTCGTTATTCCTTGATAAATACCAATTTCAAACTTCATTCTAAAGCTTGCTATTAATTATAGAAAGTTGAGACAAGTACCATTTGATTGAACAGAAATTTTTCTATCAAATACATAATACTTTTATAACGTTTTAGCAATGTAAATATAAAAAAAATCAAAAAAATACGCAAGTTTAAAGATAGTCGTTATTCCTTGATAAATACCAACTTCAAACTTCATTCTTAAGCTTGCTATTAATTGTAGAAGGTTAAAACAAATACTATTTGATTAAGCAGGAAATTTTCTATCAAATACATCCTACTTTTATAACGTTTCAATAACGTAAATATAAAAAAAATCAAAAAAATACGCAAGTTTAAAGATAGTCGTTATTCCTTAATAAATTCCAATTTCAAGCTTCATTCTTGAGCTTGCTATTAATCGTAGAAAGTTGAAGCAAGCACCACTCGATTAAGCAAAAAATTTTCTATCAAATACATCTTACCTTTATAACGTTTTAGCAATGTAAATATAAAAAAAATCAAAAAAATACGCAAGTTTAAATATAGTCGTTATTCCTTGATAAATACCAATTTCAAACTTCATTCTTAAGCTTGCTATTAATTATAGAAGGTTAAAACAAGTACCATTTGATTGAACAGAAATTTTTCTATCAAATACATCCTACTTTTATAACGTTTTAGCAATGTAAATATAAAAAAAATCAAAAAAATACGCAAGTTTAAAGATAGTCGTTATTCCTTGATAAATACCAATTTCAAACTTCATTCTTAAGCTTGCTATTAACTATAGAAGGTTGAAACAAGTACCATTTGATTAAACAGAAATTTTTCTATCAAATACATCCTACTTTTATAACGTTTTAGCAATGTAAATATAAAAAAAATCAAAAAAATACGCAAGTTTAAAGATAGTCGTTATTCCTTGATAAATACCAATTTCAAACTTCATTCTTAAGCTTGCTATTAATTATAGAAGGTTGAAACAAGTACCATTTGATTGAACAAAAATTTTTCTATCAAATACATCCTACTTTTATAACGTTTTAGCAATGTAAATATAAAAAAAATCAAAAAAATACGCAAGTTTAAAGATAGTCGTTATTCCTTAATAAATACCAACTTCAAACTTCATTCTTGAGCTTGCTATTAATTGTAGAAGGTTGAAACAAGTACCATTTGATTGAACAGAAATTTTTCTATCAAATACATCCTACTTTTATAACGTTTCAATAATGTAAATATAAAAAAAATCAAAAAAATACGCAAGTTTAAAGATAGTCGTTATTCCTTGATAAATACCAATTTCAAACTTCATTCTTAAGCTTGCTATTAATTATAGAAGGTTGAAACAAGTACCATTTGATTGAACAGAAATTTTTCTATCAAATACATTCTACTTTTATAACGTTTTAGCAATGTAAATATAAAAAAAATCAAAAAAATACGCAAGTTTAAAGATAGTCGTTATTCCTTGATAAATACCAATTTCAAACTTCATTCTTAAGCTTGCTATTAACTATAGAAGGTTGAAACAAGTACCATTTGATTGAACAGAAATTTTTCTATCAAATACATCCTACTTTTATAACGTTTTAGTAATGTAAATATAAAAAAAATCAAAAAAATACGCAAGCTTAAAGATAGTCGTTATTCCTTAATAAATTCCAATTTCAAACTTCATTCTTGAGCTTGCTATTAATCGTAGAAAGTTGAAGCAAGCACCACTCGATTAAACAAAAAATTTTCTATCAAATACATCCTACTTTTATAACCTTTCAATAATGTAAATATAAAAAAAATCAAAAAAATACGCAAGTTTAAAGATAGTCGTTATTCCTTGATAAATTCCAATTTCAAACTTCATTCTTAAGCTTGCTATTAATTATAGAAGGTTGAAACAAGTACCATTTGATTAAACAGAAATTTTTCTATCAAATACATCCTACCTTTATAACGTTTTAGCAATGTAAATATAAAAAAAAACAAAAAAATACGCAAGTTTAAAGATAGTCGTTATTCCTTGATAAATACCAATTTCAAACTTCATTCTTAAGCTTGCTATTAATTATAGAAGGTTGAAACAAGTACCATTTGATTGAACAGAAATTTTTCTATCAAATACATGCTACTTTTATAACGTTTTAGCAATGTAAATATAAAAAAAATCAAAAAAATACGCAAGTTTAAAGATAGTCGTTATTCCTTGATAAATACCAATTTCAAACTTCATTCTTAAGCTTGCTATTAATTATAGAAAGTTGAGACAAGTACCATTTGATTGAACAGAAATTTTTCTATCAAATACATACTACTTTTATAACGTTTTAGCAATGTAAATATAAAAAAAATCAAAAAAATACGCAAGTTTAAAGATAGTCGTTATTCCTTGATAAATACCAACTTCAAACTTCATTCTTAAGCTTGCTATTAATTGTAGAAGGTTAAAACAAATACTATTTGATTAAGCAGCAAATTTTCTATCAAATACATCCTACTTTTATAACGTTTCAATAACGTAAATATAAAAAAAATCAAAAAAATACGCAAGTTTAAAGATAGTCGTTATTCCTTAATAAATTCCAATTTCAAGCTTCATTCTTGAGCTTGCTATTAATCGTAGAAAGTTGAAGCAAGCACCACTCGATTAAGCAAAAAATTTTCTATCAAATACATCTTACCTTTATAACGTTTTAGCAATGTAAATATAAAAAAAATCAAAAAAATACGCAAGTTTAAAGATAGTCGTTATTCCTTGATAAATACCAATTTCAAACTTCATTCTTAAGCTTGCTATTAATTATAGAAGGTTAAAACAAGTACCATTTGATTGAACAGAAATTTTTCTATCAAATACATCCTACTTTTATAACGTTTTAGCAATGTAAATATAAAAAAAATCAAAAAAATACGCAAGTTTAAAGATAGTCGTTATTCCTTGATAAATACCAATTTCAAACTTCATTCTTAAGCTTGCTATTAACTATAGAAGGTTGAAACAAGTACCATTTAATTGAACAGAAATTTTTCTATCAAATACATCCTACTTTTATAACGTTTTAGCAATGTAAATATAAAAAAAATCAAAAAAATACGCAAGTTTAAAGATAGTCGTTATTCCTTGATAAATACCAATTTCAAACTTCATTCTTAAGCTTGCTATTAATTATAGAAGGTTGAAACAAGTACCATTTGATTGAACAAAAATTTTTTTATCAAATACATCCTACTTTTATAACGTTTTAGCAATGTAAATATAAAAAAAATCAAAAAAATACGCAAGTTTAAAGATAGTCGTTATTCCTTAATAAATACCAACTTCAAACTTCATTCTTGAGCTTGCTATTAATTGTAGAAGGTTGAAACAAGTACCATTTGATTGAACAGAAATTTTTCTATCAAATACATCCTACTTTTATAACGTTTCAATAATGTAAATATAAAAAAAATCAAAAAAATACGCAAGTTTAAAGATAGTCGTTATTCCTTGATAAATACCAATTTCAAACTTCATTCTTAAGCTTGCTATTAATTATAGAAGGTTGAAACAAGTACCATTTGATTGAACAGAAATTTTTCTATCAAATACATTCTACTTTTATAACGTTTTAGCAATGTAAATATAAAAAAAATCAAAAAAATACGCAAGTTTAAAGATAGTCGTTATTCCTTGATAAATACCAATTTCAAACTTCATTCTTAAGCTTGCTATTAACTATAGAAGGTTGAAACAAGTACCATTTGATTGAACAGAAATTTTTCTATCAAATACATCCTACTTTTATAACGTTTTAGCAATGTAAATATAAAAAAAATCAAAAAAATACGCAAGTTTAAAGATAGTCGTTATTCCTTGATAAATACCAATTTTAAACTTCATTCTTGAGCTTGCTATTTATTGCAAAAGGTTGAAACAAAAACCATTTGATTGAACAGAAAATTTTCTATCAAATACATCCTACTTTTATAACGTTTCAATAATGTAAATATAAAAAAAATCAAAAAAATACGCAAGCTTAAAGATAGTCGTTATTCCTTAATAAATTATAATTTCAAACTTCATTCTTGAGCTTGCTATTAATCGTAGAAAGTTGAAGCAAGCACCACTCGATTAAACAAAAAATTTTCTATCAAATACATCCTACTTTTATAACGTTTCAATAATGTAAATATAAAAAAAATCAAAAAAATACGCAAGTTTAAAGATAGTCGTTATTCCTTGATAAATACCAATTTCAAACTTCATTCTTAAGCTTGCTATTAATTATAGGAGGTTGAAACAAGTACCATTTGATTGAACAGAAATTTTTCTATCAAATACATCCTACTTTTATAACGTTTTAGCAATGTAAATATAAAAAAAATCAAAAAAATACGCAAGTTTAAAGATAGTCGTTATTCCTTGATAAATACCAATTTCAAACTTCATTCTTAAGCTTGCTATTAACTATAGAAGGTTGAAACAAGTACCATTTGATTGAACAGAAATTTTTCTATCAAATACATCCTACCTTTATAACGTTTTAGCAATGTAAATATAAAAAAATTAAAAAAATACGCAAGTTTAAAGATAGTCGTTATTCCTTGATAAATACCAATTTTAAACTTCATTCTTGAGCTTGCTATTTATTGCAAAAGGTTGAAACAAAAACCATTTGATTGAACAGAAAATTTTCTATCAAATACATCCTACTTTTATAACGTTTTAATAATGTAAATATAAAAAAAATCAAAAAAATACGCAAGCTTAAAGATAGTCGTTATTCCTTAATAAATTCCAATTTCAAACTTCATTCTTGAGCTTGCTATTAATCGTAGAAAGTTGAAGCAAGCACCACTCGATTAAACAAAAAATTTTCTATCAAATACATCCTACTTTTATAACGTTTCTATAATGTAAATATAAAAAAAATCAAAAAAATACGCAAGTTTAAAGATAGTCGTTATTCCTTGATAAATTCCAATTTCAAACTTCATTCTTAAGCTTGCTATTAATTATAGAATGTTAAAACAGGTACCATTTGATTAAACAGAAATTTTTCTATCAAATATATCCTACCTTTATAACGTTTTAGCAATGTAAATATAAAAAAAATCAAAAAAATACGCAAGTTTAAAGATAGTCGTTATTCCTTGATAAATACCAATTTCAAACTTCATTCTTAAGCTTGCTATTAATTATAGAAGGTTGAAACAAGTACCATTTGATTGAACAGAAATTTTTCTATCAAATACATCCTACTTTTATAACGTTTTAGCAATGTAAATATAAAAAAAATCAAAAAAATACGCAAGTTTAAAGATAGTCGTTATTCCTTGATAAATACCAATTTCAAACTTCATTCTTAAGCTTGCTATTAACTATAGAAGGTTGAAACAAGTACCATTTGATTGAACAGAAATTTTTCTATCAAATACATCCTACTTTTATAACGTTTTAGCAATGTAAATATAAAAAAAATCAAAAAAATACGCAAGTTTAAAGATAGTCGTTATCCCTTGATAAATACCAATTTTAAACTTCATTCTTGAGCTTGCTATTTATTGCAAAAGGTTGAAACAAAAACCATTTGATTGAACAGAAAATTTTCTATCAAATACATCCTACTTTTATAACGTTTCAATAATGTAAATATAAAAAAAATCAAAAAAATACGCAAGCTTAAAAATAGTCGTTATTCCTTAATAAATTCCAATTTCAAACTTCATTCTTGAGCTTGCTATTAATCGTAGAAAGTTGAAGCAAGCACCACTCGATTAAACAAAAAATTTTCTATCAAATACATCCTACTTTTATAACGTTTCAATAATGTAAATATAAAAAAAATCAAAAAAATACGCAAGTTTAAAGATAGTCGTTATTCCTTGATAAATTCCAATTTCAAACTTCATTCTTAAGCTTGCTATTAATTATAGAATGTTGAAACAAGTACCATTTGATTAAACAGAAATTTTTCTATCAAATATATCCTACCTTTGTAACGTTTTAGCAATGTAAATATAAAAAAAATCTAAAAAACACGCAAGTTTAAAGATAGTCGTTATTCCTTGATAAATACCAATTTCAAACTTCATTCTTAAGCTTGCTATTAATTATAGAAGGTTGAAACAAGTACCATTTGATTGAACAGAAATTTTTCTATCAAATACATCCTACTTTTATAACGTTTTAGCAATGTAAATATAAAAAAAATCAAAAAAATACGCAAGTTTAAAGATAGTCGTTATTCCTTGATAAATACCAATTTTAATCTTCATTCTTAAGCTTGCTATTAACTATAGAAGGTTAAAACAAGTACCATTTGATTGAACAGAAATTTTTCTATCAAACACATCCTACTTTTATAACGTTTTAGCAATGTAAATAAAAAAAAAAATCAAAAAAATACGCAAGTTTAAAGATAGTCGTTATTCCTTGATAAATACCAATTTCAAACTTCATTTTTGAGTTTGCTATTTATTGCAAAAGGTTGAAACAAAAACCATTTGATTGAACAGAAAATTTTCTATCAAATACATCCTACTTTTATAACGTTTCAATAATGTAAATATAAAAAAAATCAAAAAAATACGCAAGTTTAAAGATAGTCGTTATTCCTTAATAAATTTCAATTTCAAACTTCATTCTTGAGCTTGCTATTAATCGTAGAAAGTTGAATCAAGCACCACTCGATTAAGCAAAAAATTTTCTATCAAATACATCCTACCTTTATAACGTTTTAGCAATGTAAATATAAAAAAAATCAAAAAAATACGCAAGTTTAAAGATAGTCGTTATTCCTTGATAAATTCCAATTTCAAACTTCATTCTTAAGCTTGCTATTAATTATAGAAGGTTGAAACAAGTACCATTTGATTAAACAGAAATTTTTCTATCAAATACATCCTACCTTTATAACGTTTTAGCAATGTAAATATAAAAAAAATCAAAAAAATACGCAAGTTTAAAGATAGCCGTTATTCCTTGATAAATACCAATTTCAAACTTCATTCTTAAGCTTGCTATTAATTATAGAAGGTTGAAACAAGTACCATTTGATTAAACAGAAATTTTTCTATCAAATACATTCTACTTTTATAACGTTTTAGCAGTGTAAATATAAAAAAAATCAAAAAAATACGCAAGTTTAAAGATAGTCGTTATTCCTTGATAAATACCAACTTCAAACTTCATTCTTGAGCTTGCTATTAATTGTAGAAGGTTGAAACAAGTACCATTTGATTGAACAGAAATTTTTCTATCAAATACATCCTACTTTTATAACGTTTCGATAATGTAAATATAAAAAAATCAAAAAAATACGCAAGTTTAAAGATAGTCGTTATTCCTTGATAAATACCAATTTCAAACTTCATTCTTAAGCTTGCTATTAATTATAGAAGGTTGAAGCAAGTACCATTTGATTGAACAGAAATTTTTCTATCAAATACATCCTACTTTTATAACGTTTTAGCAATGTAAATATAAAAAAAATCAAAAAAATACGCAAGTTTAAAGATAGTCGTTATTCCTTGATAAATACCAATTTCAAACTTCATTCTTAAGCTTGCTATTAATTATTTAAGGTTGAAACAAGTACCATTTGATTAAACAAAAATTTTTCTATCAAATACATCCTACTTTTATAACGTTTTAGCAATGTAAATATAAAAAAAATCAAAAAAATACGCAAGTTTAAAGATAGTCGTTATTCCTTAATAAATACCAACTTCAAACTTCATTCTTGAGCTTGCTATTAATTGTAGAAGGTTGAAACAAGTACCATTTGATTGAACAGAAATTTTTCTATCAAATACATCCTACTTTTATAAAGTTTCAATAATGTAAATATAAAAAAAATCAAAAAAGTACGCAAGTTTAAAGATAGTCGTTATTCCTTGATAAATACCAATTTCAAACTTCATTCTTAAGCTTGCTATTAATTATAGAAGGTTGAAACAAGTACCATTTGATTGAACAGAAATTTTTCTATCAAATACATTCTACTTTTATAACGTTTTAGCAATGTAAATATAAAAAAAATCAAAAAAATACGCAAGTTTAAAGATAGTCGTTATTCCTTGATAAATACCAATTTCAAACTTCATTCTTAAGCTTGCTATTAACTATAAAGGTTGAAACAAGTACCATTTGATTGAACAGAAATTTTTCTATCAAATACATCCTACTTTTATAACGTTTTAGCAATGTAAATATAAAAAAAATCAAAAAAATACGCAAGTTTAAAGATAGTCGTTATTCCTTAATAAATACCAACTTCAAACTTCATTCTTGAGCTTGCTATTAATTGTAGAAGGTTGAAACAAGTACCATTTGATTGAACAGAAATTTTTCTATCAAATACATCCTACTTTTATAACGTTTCAATAATGTAAATATAAAAAAAATCAAAAAAATACGCAAGTTTAAAGATAGTCGTTATTCCTTGATAAATACCAATTTCAAACTTCATTCTTAAGCTTGCTATTAATTATAAAAGGTTGAAACAAGTACCATTTGATTGAACAGAAATTTTTCTATCAAATACATTCTACTTTTATAACGTTTTAGCAATGTAAATATAAAAAAAATCAAAAAAATACGCAAGTTTAAAGATAGTCGTTATTCCTTGATAAATACCAATTTCAAACTTCATTCTTAAGCTTGCTATTAACTATAGAAGGTTGAAACAAGTACCATTTGATTGAACAGAAATTTTTCTATCAAATACATCCTACTTTTATGACGTTTTAGCAATGTAAATATAAAAAAAATCAAAAAAATATGCAAGTTTAAAGATAGTCGTTATTCCTTGATAAATACCAATTTTAAACTTCATTCTTGAGCTTGCTATTTATTGCAAAAGGTTGAAACAAAAACCATTTGATTGAACAGAAAATTTTCTATCAAATACATCCTACTTTTATAACGTTTCAATAATGTAAATATAAAAAAAATCAAAAAAATACGCAAGCTTAAATATAGTCGTTATTCCTTGATAAATACCAATTTCAAACTTCATTCTTAAGCTTGCTATTAATTATAGAAGGTTGAAACAAGTACCATTTGATTGAACAGAAATTTTTCTATCAAATACATCCTACTTTTATAACGTTTTAGCAATGTAAATATAAAAAAAATCAAAAAAATACGCAAGTTTAAAGATAGTCGTTATTCCTTAATAAATTCCAATTTCAAACTTCATTCTTGAGCTTGCTATTAATCGTAGAAAGTTGAAGCAAGCACCACTCGATTAAACAAAAAATTTTCTATCAAATACATCCTACTTTTATAACGTTTCAATAATGTAAATATAAAAAAAATCAAAAAAATACGCAAGTTTAAAGATAGTCGTTATTCCTTGATAAATTCCAATTTCAAACTTCATTCTTAAGCTTGCTATTAATTATAGAATGTTGAAACAAGTACCATTTGATTAAACAGAAATTTTTTTATCAAATATATCCTACCTTTGTAACGTTTTAGCAATGTAAATATAAAAAAAAATCTAAAAAACACGCAAGTTTAAAGATAGTCGTTATTCCTTGATAAATACCAATTTCAAACTTCATTCTTAAGCCTTGCTATTAATTATAGAAGGTTGAAACAAGTACCATTTGATTAAACAGAAATTTTTCTATCAAATACATCCTACTTTTATAACGTTTTAGCAATGTAAATATAAAAAAAATCAAAAAAATACACAAGTTTAAAGATAGTCGTTATTTCTTGATAAATACCAATTTTAAACTTCATTCTTAAGCTTGCTATTAACTATAGAAAGTTGAAACAAGTACCATTTGATTGAGCAGAAATTTTTCTATCAAATATATCCTACTTTTATAACGTTTTAGCAATGTAAATAAAAATAAATCAAAAAAATACGCAAGTTTAAAGATAGTCGTTATTCCTTGATAAATACCAATTTCAAACTTCATTTTTGAGCTTGCTATTTATTGCAAAAGGTTGAAACGAAAACCATTTGATTGAACAGAAAATTTTCTATCAAATACATCCTATTTTTATAACGTTTCAATAATGTAAATATAAAAAAAATCAAAAAAATACGCAAGTTTAAAGATAGTCGTTATTCCTTAATAAATTCCAATTTCAAACTTCATTCTTGAGCTTGCTATTAATCGTAGAAAGTTGAAGCAAGCACCACTCGATTAAGCAAAAAATTTTCTATCAAATACATCCTACCTTTATAACGTTTTAGCAATGTAAATATAAAAAAAATCAAAAAAATACGCAAGTTTAAAGATAGTCGTTATTCCTTGATAAATACCAATTTCAAACTTCATTCTTAAGCTTGCTATTAATTATAGAAGGTTGAAACAAGCACCATTTGATTAAACAGAAATTTTTCTATCAAATACATCCTACTTTTATAACGTTTTAGCAATGTAAATATAAAAAAAATCAAAAAAATACGCAAGTTTAAAGATAGTCGTTATTCCTTGATAAATACCAACTTCAAACTTCATTCTTGAGCTTGCTATTAATTGTAGAAGGTTGAGACAAGTACCATTTGATTGAACAAAAATTTTTCTATCAAATACGTCTTACTTTTATAAAGTTTTAGCAATGTAATTATAAAAAAAATCAAAAAAATACGCAAGTTTAAATATAGTCGTTATTCCTTGATAAATACCAATTTCAAACTTCATTCTTGAGCTTGCTATTAATTATAAAACGTTGAGAGCAATACTATTCGATTGAGCAGGAAATTTTCTATCAAATACGTCCTACTTTCATAACGTCTTAGCAATGTAAATAAAACAAAATCAAAAAAATTGACAAGTTAAAAGTTAGTCGTTATGCCTTGATAAATACCAAATTCAAACTTTATTCTTTAGCTTGCTATTAATTGTAGAAGGTTGAAACAAGTACCATTTGATTGAACAGAAAATTTTCTATTAAATACATGCTACTTTTATAACGTTTTAGCAATGTAAATATAAAAAAAATCAAAAAAATACACAAGTTTAAAGATAGTCGTTATTCCTTGATAAATACCAATTTTAAACTTCATTCTTAAGCTTGCTATTAACTATAGAAGGTTGAAACAAGTACCATTTGATTGAACAGAAATTTTTCTATCAAATACATCCTACTTTTATAACGTTTTAGCAATGTAAATAAAAATAAATCAAAAAAATACGCAAGTTTAAAGATAGTCGTTATTCCTTGATAAATACCAATTTCAAACTTCATTCTTGAGCTTGCTATTAATTGTAGAAGGTTGAAACAAGTAACATTTGATTGAACAGAAATTTTTCTGTCAAATACGTTTCACTTTTATAACGTTTTAGCAATGCAATTATAAAAAAAATCAAAAAAATATGCAAGTTTAAAGATAGTCGTTATTGCTTGATAAATACCAATTTCAAACTTCATTCTTGAGCTTGCTATTAATTGTAGAAGGTTAAAACAAATACTATTTGATTAAGCACGAAATTTTCTATCAAATACATCCTACTTTTATAACGTTTCAATAATGTAAATATAAAAAAAATCAAAAAAATACGCAAGTTTAAAGATAGTCGTTATTCCTTAATAAATTCCAATTTCAAACTTTATTCTTGAGCTTGCTATTAATCGTAGAAAGTTGAAGCAAGCACCACTCGATTAAGAAAAAAATTTTCTATCAAATACATCCTACTTTTATAACGTTTTAGCAATGTAAATATAAAAAAAATCAAAAAAATACGCAAGTTTAAAGATAGTCGTTATTCCTTGATAAATACCAACTTCAAACTTCATTCTTAAGCTTGCTATTAATTGTAGAAGGTTGAAACAAATACCATTTGATTGAACAAAAATTTTTCTATCAAATACGTTCTACTTTTATAACGTTTAAGCAATGTAATTATAAAAAAAAATCAAAAAAATACGCAAGTTTAAAGATAGTCGTTATTCCTTGATAAATACCAACTTCAAACTTCATTCTTGAGCTTGCTATTAATTGCAGAAGGTTGAAACAAGTACCATTTGATTGAACAAAAATTTTTCTATCAAATACGTCTTACTTTTATAAAGTTTTAGCAATGTAATTATAAAAAAAATCAAAAAAATACGCAAGTTTAAATATAGTCGTTATTCCTTGATAAATACCAATTTCAAACTTCATTCTTGAGCTTGCTATTAATTATAAAAGGTTGAAAGCAATGCCATTCGATTGAGCAAGAAATTTTCTATCAAATACATCCTACTTTTATAACGTTTTAGCAATGTAAATAAAAAAAAATCAAAAAAATAGGCAAGTTAAAAGTTAGTCGTTATGCCTTGATAAATACCAAATTCAAACTTTATTCTTTAGCTTGCTATTAATTGTCGAAGGTTGAAGCAAGTACCATTTGATTGAACAGAAAATTTTCTATTAAATACATCCTACATTTATAACGTTTCAATAACGTAAATATAAAAAAAATTAAAAAAATACGCAAGTTTAAAGATAGTCGTTATTCCTAGATAAATACCAATTTCAAACTTCATTTTTGAGCTTGCTATTAACTGTAGAAGGTTGAAACAAGTACCATTTGATTGAACAGAAATTTTTCTATCAAATACGTTTTACTTTTATAACGTTTTAGCAATGTAAATATAAAAAAAATCAAAAAAATATGCAAGTTTAAAGATAGTCGTTATTCCTTGATAAATACCAATTTTAAACTTCATTCTTGAGCTTGCTATTAATTGTAGAAGGTTGAAACAAGTACCATTTGATTGAACAGAAATTTTTCTATCAAATACATCCTACTTTTATAACGTTTCAATAATGTAAATATAAAAAAAATCAAAAAAATACGCAAGTTTAAAGATAGTCGTTATTCCTTGATAAATACCAATTTCAAACTTCATTCTTAAGCTTGCTATTAATTATAGAAGGTTGAAACAAGTACCATTTGATTGAACAGAAATTTTTCTATCAAATACATTCTACTTTTATAACGTTTTAGCAATGTAAATATAAAAAAAATCAAAAAAATACGCAAGTTTAAAGATAGTCGTTATTCCTTGATAAATACCAATTTCAAACTTCATTCTTAAGCTTGCTATTAACTATAGAAGGTTGAAACAAGTACCATTTGATTGAACAGAAATTTTTCTATCAAATACATCCTACTTTTATAACGTTTTAGCAATGTAAATATAAAAAAAATCAAAAAAATACGCAAGTTTAAAGATAGTCGTTATTCCTTGATAAATACCAATTTCAAACTTCATTCTTAAGCTTGCTATTAATTATAGAAGGTTGAAGCAAGTACCATTTGATTGAACAAAAATTTTTCTATCAAATACATCCTACTTTTATAACGTTTTAGCAATGTAAATATAAAAAAAATCAAAAAAATACGCAAGTTTAAAGATAGTCGTTATTCCTTAATAAATACCAACTTCAAACTTCATTCTTGAGCTTGCTATTAATTGTAGAAGGTTGAAACAAGTACCATTTGATTGAACAGAAATTTTTCTATCAAATACATCCTACTTTTATAACGTTTCAATAATGTAAATATAAAAAAAATCAAAAAAATACGCAAGTTTAAAGATAGTCGTTATTCCTTGATAAATACCAATTTCAAACTTCATTCTTAAGCTTGCTATTAATTATAGAAGGTTGAAACAAGTACCATTTGATTGAACAGAAATTTTTCTATCAAATACATTCTACTTTTATAACGTTTTAGCAATGTAAATATAAAAAAAATCAAAAAAATACGCAAGTTTAAAGATAGTCGTTATTCCTTGATAAATACCAATTTCAAACTTCATTCTTAAGCTTGCTATTAACTATAGAAGGTTGAAACAAGTACCATTTGATTGAACAGAAATTTTTCTATCAAATACATCCTACTTTTATAACGTTTTAGTAATGTAAATATAAAAAAAATCAAAAAAATACGCAAGCTTAAAGATAGTCGTTATTCCTTAATAAATTCCAATTTCAAACTTCATTCTTGAGCTTGCTATTAATCGTAGAAAGTTGAAGCAAGCACCACTCGATTAAACAAAAAATTTTCTATCAAATACATCCTACTTTTATAAACTTTCAATAATGTAAATATAAAAAAAATCAAAAAAATACGCAAGTTTAAAGATAGTCGTTATTCCTTGATAAATTCCAATTTCAAACTTCATTCTTAAGCTTGCTATTAATTATAGAAGGTTGAAACAAGTACCATTTGATTAAACAGAAATTTTTCTATCAAATACATCCTACCTTTATAATGTTTTAGCAATGTAAATATAAAAAAAAACAAAAAAATACGCAAGTTTAAAGATAGTCGTTATTCCTTGATAAATACCAATTTCAAACTTCATTCTTAAGCTTGCTATTAATTATAGAAGGTTGAAACAAGTACCATTTGATTGAACAGAAATTTTTCTATCAAATACATCCTACTTTTATAACGTTTTAGCAATGTAAATATAAAAAAAATCAAAAAAATACGCAAGTTTAAAGATAGTCGTTATTCCTTGATAAATACCAATTTCAAACTTCATTCTTAAGCTTGCTATTAATTATAGAAAGTTGAGACAAGTACCATTTGATTGAACAGAAATTTTTCTATCAAATACATACTACTTTTATAACGTTTTAGCAATGTAAATATAAAAAAAATCAAAAAAATACGCAAGTTTAAAGATAGTCGTTATTCCTTGATAAATACCAACTTCAAACTTCATTCTTAAGCTTGCTATTAATTGTAGAAGGTTAAAACAAATACTATTTGATTAAGCAGGAAATTTTCTATCAAATACATCCTACTTTTATAACGTTTCAATAACGTAAATATAAAAAAAATCAAAAAAATACGCAAGTTTAAAGATAGTCGTTATTCCTTAATAAATTCCAATTTCAAGCTTCATTCTTGAGCTTGCTATTAATCGTAGAAAGTTGAAGCAAGCACCACTCGATTAAGCAAAAAATTTTCTATCAAATACATCTTACCTTTATAACGTTTTAGCAATGTAAATATAAAAAAAATCAAAAAAATACGCAAGTTTAAAATAGTCGTTATTCCTTGATAAATACCAATTTCAAACTTCATTCTTAAGCTTGCTATTATTTATAGAAGGTTAAAACAAGTACCATTTGCTTGAACAGAAATTTTTCTATCAAATACATCCTACTTTTATAACGTTTTAGCAATGTAAATATAAAAAAAATCAAAAAAATACGCAAGTTTAAAGATAGTCGTTATTCCTTGATAAATACCAATTTCAAACTTCATTCTTAAGCTTGCTATTAACTATAGAAGGTTGAAACAAGTACCATTTGATTGAACAGAAATTTTTCTATCAAATACATCCTACTTTTATAACGTTTTAGCAATGTAAATATAAAAAAAATCAAAAAAATACGCAAGTTTAAAGATAGTCGTTATTCCTTGATAAATACCAATTTCAAACTTCATTCTTAAGCTTGCTATTAATTATAGAAGGTTGAAACAAGTACCATTTGATTGAACAAAAATTTTTTTATCAAATACATCCTACTTTTATAACGTTTTAGCAATGTAAATATAAAAAAAATCAAAAAAATACGCAAGTTTAAAGATAGTCGTTATTCCTTAATAAATACCAACTTCAAACTTCATTCTTGAGCTTGCTATTAATTGTAGAAGGTTGAAACAAGTACCATTTGATTGAACAGAAATTTTTCTATCAAATACATCCTACTTTTATAACGTTTCAATAATGTAAATATAAAAAAAATCAAAAAAATACGCAAGTTTAAAGATAGTCGTTATTCCTTGATAAATACCAATTTCAAACTTCATTCTTAAGCTTGCTATTAATTATAGAAGGTTGAAACAAGTACCATTTGATTGAACAGAAATTTTTCTATCAAATACATTCTACTTTTATAACGTTTTAGCAATGTAAATATAAAAAAAATCAAAAAAATACGCAAGTTTAAAGATAGTCGTTATTCCTTGATAAATACCAATTTCAAACTTCATTCTTAAGCTTGCTATTAACTATAGAAGGTTGAAACAAGTACCATTTGATTGAACAGAAATTTTTCTATCAAATACATCCTACTTTTATAACGTTTTAGCAATGTAAATATAAAAAAAATCAAAAAAATACGCAAGTTTAAAGATAGTCGTTATTCCTTGATAAATACCAATTTTAAACTTCATTCTTGAGCTTGCTATTTATTGCAAAAGGTTGAAACAAAAACCATTTGATTGAACAGAAAATTTTCTATCAAATACATCCTACTTTTATAACGTTTCAATAATGTAAATATAAAAAAAATCAAAAAAATACGCAAGCTTAAAGATAGTCGTTATTCCTTAATAAATTATAATTTCAAACTTCATTCTTGAGCTTGCTATTAATCGTAGAAAGTTGAAGCAAGCACCACTCGATTAAACAAAAAATTTTCTATCAAATACATCCTACTTTTATAACGTTTCAATAATGTAAATATAAAAAAAATCAAAAAAATACGCAAGTTTAAAGATAGTCGTTATTCCTTGATAAATACCAATTTCAAACTTCATTCTTAAGCTTGCTATTAATTATAGAAGGTTGAAACAAGTACCATTTGATTAAACAGAAATTTTTCTATCAAATACATCCTACCTTTATAACGTTTTAGCAATGTAAATATAAAAAAAATCAAAAAAATACGCAAGTTTAAAGATAGTCGTTATTCCTTGATAAATACCAATTTCAAACTTCATTCTTAAGCTTGCTATTAATTATAGAAGGTTGAAACAAGTACCATTTGATTAAACAGAAATTTTTCTATCAAATACATTCTACTTTTATAACGTTTTAGCAGTGTAAATATAAAAAAAATCAAAAAAATACGCAAGTTTAAAGATAGTCGTTATTCCTTGATAAATACCAACTTCAAACTTCATTCTTGAGCTTGCTATTAATTGTAGAAGGTTGAAACAAGTACCATTTGATTGAACTTCTTCTATCAAATACATCCTACTTTTATAACGTTTCGATAATGTAAATATAAAAAAATCAAAAAAATACGCAAGTTTAAAGATAGTCGTTATTCCTTGATAAATACCAATTTCAAACTTCATTCTTAAGCTTGCTATTAATTATAGAAGGTTGAAGCAAGTACCATTTGATTGAACAGAAATTTTTCTATCAAATACATCCTACTTTTATAACGTTTTAGCAATGTAAATATAAAAAAAATCAAAAAAATACGCAAGTTTAAAGATAGTCGTTATTCCTTGATAAATACCAATTTCAAACTTCATTCTTAAGCTTGCTATTAATTATTTAAGGTTGAAACAAGTACCATTTGATTAAACAAAAATTTTTCTATCAAATACATCCTACTTTTATAACGTTTTAGCAATGTAAATATAAAAAAAATCAAAAAAATACGCAAGTTTAAAGATAGTCGTTATTCCTTAATAAATACCAACTTCAAACTTCATTCTTGAGCTTGCTATTAATTGTAGAAGGTTGAAACAAGTACCATTTGATTGAACAGAAATTTTTCTATCAAATACATCCTACTTTTATAAAGTTTCAATAATGTAAATATAAAAAAAATCAAAAAAGTACGCAAGTTTAAAGATAGTCGTTATTCCTTGATAAATACCAATTTCAAACTTCATTCTTAAGCTTGCTATTAATTATAGAAGGTTGAAACAAGTACCATTTGATTGAACAGAAATTTTTCTATCAAATACATTCTACTTTTATAACGTTTTAGCAATGTAAATATAAAAAAAATCAAAAAAATACGCAAGTTTAAAGATAGTCGTTATTCCTTGATAAATACCAATTTCAAACTTCATTCTTAAGCTTGCTATTAACTATAAAGGTTGAAACAAGTACCATTTGATTGAACAGAAATTTTTCTATCAAATACATCCTACTTTTATAACGTTTTAGCAATGTAAATATAAAAAAAATCAAAAAAATACGCAAGTTTAAAGATAGTCGTTATTCCTTGATAAATACCAATTTCAAACTTCATTCTTAAGCTTGCTATTAATTATAGAAGGTTGAAACAAGTACCATTTGATTGAACAAAAATTTTTCTATCAAATACATCCTACTTTTATAACGTTTTAGCAATGTAAATATAAAAAAAATCAAAAAAATACGCAAGTTTAAAGATAGTCGTTATTCCTTAATAAATACCAACTTCAAACTTCATTCTTGAGCTTGCTATTAATTGTAGAAGGTTGAAACAAGTACCATTTGATTGAACAGAAATTTTTCTATCAAATACATCCTACTTTTATAACGTTTCAATAATGTAAATATAAAAAAAATCAAAAAAATACGCAAGTTTAAAGATAGTCGTTATTCCTTGATAAATACCAATTTCAAACTTCATTCTTAAGCTTGCTATTAATTATAGAAGGTTGAAACAAGTACCATTTGATTGAACAGAAATTTTTCTATCAAATACATTCTACTTTTATAACGTTTTAGCAATGTAAATATAAAAAAAATCAAAAAAATACGCAAGTTTAAAGATAGTCGTTATTCCTTGATAAATACCAATTTCAAACTTCATTCTTAAGCTTGCTATTAACTATAGAAGGTTGAAACAAGTACCATTTGATTGAACAGAAATTTTTCTATCAAATACATCCTACTTTTATAACGTTTTAGCAATGTAAATATAAAAAAAATCAAAAAAATACGCAAGTTTAAAGATAGTCGTTATTCCTTGATAAATACCAATTTTAAACTTCATTCTTGAGCTTGCTATTTATTGCAAAAGGTTGAAACAAAAACCATTTGATTGAACAGAAAATTTTCTATCAAATACATCCTACTTTTATAACGTTTCAATAATGTAAATATAAAAAAAATCAAAAAAATACGCAAGCTTAAAGATAGTCGTTATTCCTTAATAAATTCCAATTTCAAACTTCATTCTTGAGCTTGCTATTAATCGTAGAAAGTTGAAGCAAGCACCACTCCATTAAGCAAAAAATTTTCTATCAAATACATCCTACTTTTATAACGTTTCAATAATGTAAATATAAAAAAAATCAAAAAAATACGCAAGTTTAAATATAGTCGTTATTCCTTGATAAATACCAATTTCAAACTTCATTCTTAAGCTTGCTATTAATTATAGAAGGTTGAAACAAGTACCATTTGATTGAACAGAAATTTTTCTATCAAATACATCCTACTTTTATAACGTTTTAGCAATGTAAATATAAAAAAAATCAAAAAAATACGCAAGTTTAAAGATAGTCGTTATTCCTTAATAAATTCCAATTTCAAACTTCATTCTTGAGCTTGCTATTAATCGTAGAAAGTTGAAGCAAGCACCACTCGATTAAACAAAAAATTTTCTATCAAATACATCCTACTTTTATAACGTTTCAATAATGTAAATATAAAAAAAATCAAAAAAATACGCAAGTTTAAAGATAGTCGTTATTCCTTGATAAATTCCAATTTCAAACTTCATTCTTAAGCTTGCTATTAATTATAGAATGTTGAAACAAGTACCATTTGATTAAACAGAAATTTTTTTATCAAATATATCCTACCTTTGTAACGTTTTAGCAATGTAAATATAAAAAAAATCTAAAAAACACGCAAGTTTAAAGATAGTCGTTATTCCTTGATAAATACCAATTTCAAACTTCATTCTTAAGCTTGCTATTAATTATAGAAGGTTGAAACAAGTACCATTTGATTAAACAGAAATTTTTCTATCAAATACATCCTACTTTTATAACGTTTTAGCAATGTAAATATAAAAAAAATCAAAAAAATACACAAGTTTAAAGATAGTCGTTATTCCTTGATAAATACCAATTTTAAACTTCATTCTTAAGCTTGCTATTAACTATAGAAAGTTGAAACAAGTACCATTTGATTGAACAGAAATTTTTCTATCAAATACATCCTACTTTTATAACGTTTTAGCAATGTAAATAAAAATAAATCAAAAAAATACGCAAGTTTAAAGATAGTCGTTATTCCTTGATAAATACCAATTTCAAACTTCATTTTTGAGCTTGCTATTTATTGCAAAAGGTTGAAACGAAAACCATTTGATTGAACAGAAAATTTTCTATCAAATACATCCTATTTTTATAACGTTTCAATAATGTAAATATAAAAAAAATCAAAAAAATACGCAAGTTTAAAGATAGTCGTTATTCCTTAATAAATTCCAATTTCAAACTTCATTCTTGAGCTTGCTATTAATCGTAGAAAGTTGAAGCAAGCACCACTCGATTAAGCAAAAAATTTTCTATCAAATACATCCTACCTTTATAACGTTTTAGCAATGTAAATATAAAAAAAATCAAAAAAATACGCAAGTTTAAAGATAGTCGTTATTCCTTGATAAATACCAACTTCAAACTTCATTCTTAAGCTTGCTATTAATTATAGAAGGTTGAAACAAGCACCATTTGATTAAACAGAAATTTTTCTATCAAATACATCCTACTTTTATAACGTTTTAGCAATGTAAATATAAAAAAAATCAAAAAAATACGCAAGTTTAAAGATAGTCGTTATTCCTTGATAAATACCAACTTCAAACTTCATTCTTGAGCTTGCTATTAATTGTAGAAGGTTGAGACAAGTACCATTTGATTGAACAAAAATTTTTCTATCAAATACGTCTTACTTTTATAAAGTTTTAGCAATGTAATTATAAAAAAAATCAAAAAAATACGCAAGTTTAAATATAGTCGTTATTCCTTGATAAATACCAATTTCAAACTTCATTCTTGAGCTTGCTATTAATTATAAAACGTTGAGAGCAATACTATTCGATTGAGCAGGAAATTTTCTATTAAATACGTCCTACTTTCATAACGTCTTAGCAATGTAAATAAAACAAAATCAAAAAAATTGACAAGTTAAAAGTTAGTCGTTATGCCTTGATAAATACCAAATTCAAACTTTATTCTTTAGCTTGCTATTAATTGTAGAAGGTTGAAACAAGTACCATTTGATTGAACAGAAAATTTTCTATTAAATACATGCTACTTTTATAACGTTTTAGCAATGTAAATATAAAAAAAATCAAAAAAATACACAAGTTTAAAGATAGTCGTTATTCCTTGATAAATACCAATTTTAAACTTCATTCTTAAGCTTGCTATTAACTATAGAAGGTTGAAACAAGTACCATTTGATTGAACAGAAATTTTTCTATCAAATACATCCTACTTTTATAACGTTTTAGCAATGTAAATAAAAATAAATCAAAAAAATACGCAAGTTTAAAGATAGTCGTTATTCCTTGATAAATACCAATTTCAAACTTCATTCTTGAGCTTGCTATTAATTGTAGAAGGTTGAAACAAGTAACATTTGATTGAACAGAAATTTTTCTGTCAAATACGTTTCACTTTTATAACGTTTTAGCAATGCAATTATAAAAAAAATCAAAAAAATATGCAAGTTTAAAGATAGTCGTTATTGCTTGATAAATACCAATTTCAAACTTCATTCTTGAGCTTGCTATTAATTGTAGAAGGTTAAAACAAATACTATTTGATTAAGCACGAAATTTTCTATCAAATACATCCTACTTTTATAACGTTTCAATAATGTAAATATAAAAAAAATCAAAAAAATACGCAAGTTTAAAGATAGTCGTTATTCCTTAATAAATTCCAATTTCAAACTTTATTCTTGAGCTTGCTATTAATCGTAGAAAGTTGAAGCAAGCACCACTCGATTAAGAAAAAAATTTTCTATCAAATACATCCTACTTTTATAACGTTTTAGCAATGTAAATATAAAAAAAATCAAAAAAATACGCAAGTTTAAAGATAGTCGTTATTTCTTGATAAATACCAACTTCAAACTTCATTCTTAAGCTTGCTATTAATTGTAGAAGGTTGAAACAAATACCATTTGATTGAACAAAAATTTTTCTATCAAATACGTTCTACTTTTATAACGTTTAAGCAATGTAATTATAAAAAAAAATCAAAAAAATACGCAAGTTTAAAGATAGTCGTTATTCCTTGATAAATACCAACTTCAAACTTCATTCTTGAGCTTGCTATTAATTGCAGAAGGTTGAAACAAGTACCATTTGATTGAACAAAAATTTTTCTATCAAATACGTCTTACTTTTATAAAGTTTTAGCAATGTAATTATAAAAAAAATCAAAAAAATACGCAAGTTTAAATATAGTCGTTATTCCTTGATAAATACCAATTTCAAACTTCATTTTTGAGCTTGCTATTAACTGTAGAAGGTTGAAACAAGTACCATTTGATTGAACAGAAATTTTTCTATCAAATACATTCTACTTTTATAACGTTTTAGCAATGTAAATATAAAAAAAATCAAAAAAATACGCAAGTTTAAAGATAGTCGTTATTCCTTGATAAATACCAATTTCAAACTTCATTCTTAAGCTTGCTATTAACTATAGAAGGTTGAAACAAGTACCATTTGATTGAACAGAAATTTTTCTATCAAATACATCCTACTTTTATAACGTTTTAGCAATGTAAATATAAAAAAAATCAAAAAAATACGCAAGTTTAAAGATAGTCGTTATTCCTTGATAAATACCAATTTTAAACTTCATTCTTGAGCTTGCTATTTATTGCAAAAGGTTGAAACAAAAACCATTTGATTGAACAGAAAATTTTCTATCAAATACATCCTACCTTTATAACGTTTCAATAATGTAAATATAAAAAAAATCAAAAAAATACGCAAGCTTAAAGATAGTCGTTATTCCTTAATAAATTCCAATTTCAAACTTCATTCTTGAGCTTGCTATTAATCGTAGAAAGTTGAAGCAAGCACCACTCCATTAAGCAAAAAATTTTCTATCAAATACATCCTACTTTTATAACGTTTCAATAATGTAAATATAAAAAAAATCAAAAAAATACGCAAGTTTAAATATAGTCGTTATTCCTTGATAAATACCAATTTCAAACTTCATTCTTAAGCTTGCTATTAATTATAGAAGGTTGAAACAAGTACCATTTGATTGAACAGAAATTTTTCTATCAAATACATCCTACTTTTATAACGTTTTAGCAATGTAAATATAAAAAAAATCAAAAAAATACGCAAGTTTAAAGATAGTCGTTATTCCTTAATAAATTCCAATTTCAAACTTCATTCTTGAGCTTGCTATTAATCGTAGAAAGTTGAAGCAAGCACCACTCGATTAAACAAAAAATTTTCTATCAAATACATCCTACTTTTATAACGTTTCAATAATGTAAATATAAAAAAAATCAAAAAAATACGCAAGTTTAAAGATAGTCGTTATTCCTTGATAAATTCCAATTTCAAACTTCATTCTTAAGCTTGCTATTAATTATAGAATGTTGAAGCAAGTACCATTTGATTAAACAGAAATTTTTTTATCAAATATATCCTACCTTTGTAACGTTTTAGCAATGTAAATATAAAAAAAATCTAAAAAACACGCAAGTTTAAAGATAGTCGTTATTCCTTGATAAATACCAATTTCAAACTTCATTCTTAAGCTTGCTATTAATTATAGAAGGTTGAAACAAGTACCATTTGATTAAACAGAAATTTTTCTATCAAATACATCCTACTTTTATAACGTTTTAGCAATGTAAATATAAAAAAAATCAAAAAAATACACAAGTTTAAAGATAGTCGTTATTCCTTGATAAATACCAATTTTAAACTTCATTCTTAAGCTTGCTATTAACTATAGAAAGTTGAAACAAGTACCATTTGATTGAACAGAAATTTTTGTATCAAATACATCCTACTTTTATAACGTTTTAGCAATGTAAATAAAAATAAATCAAAAAAATACGCAAGTTTAAAGATAGTCGTTATTCCTTGATAAATACCAATTTCAAACTTCATTTTTGAGCTTGCTATTTATTGCAAAAGGTTGAAACGAAAACCATTTGATTGAACAGAAAATTTTCTATCAAATACATCCTATTTTTATAACGTTTCAATAATGTAAATATAAAAAAAATCAAAAAAATACGCAAGTTTAAAGATAGTCGTTATTCCTTAATAAATTCCAATTTCAAACTTCATTCTTGAGCTTGCTATTAATCGTAGAAAGTTGAAGCAAGCACCACTCGATTAAGCAAAAAATTTTCTATCAAATACATCCTACCTTTATAACGTTTTAGCAATGTAAATATAAAAAAAATCAAAAAAATACGCAAGTTTAAAGATAGTCGTTATTCCTTGATAAATACCAATTTCAAACTTCATTCTTAAGCTTGCTATTAATTATAGAAGGTTGAAACAAGCACCATTTGATTAAACAGAAATTTTTCTATCAAATACATCCTACTTTTATAACGTTTTAGCAATGTAAATATAAAAAAAATCAAAAAAATACGCAAGTTTAAAGATAGTCGTTATTCCTTGATAAATACCAACTTCAAACTTCATTCTTGAGCTTGCTATTAATTGTAGAAGGTTGAGACAAGTACCATTTGATTGAACAAAAATTTTTCTATCAAATACGTCTTACTTTTATAAAGTTTTAGCAATGTAATTATAAAAAAAATCAAAAAAATACGCAAGTTTAAATATAGTCGTTATTCCTTGATAAATACCAATTTCAAACTTCATTCTTGAGCTTGCTATTAATTATAAAACGTTGAGAGCAATACTATTCGATTGAGCAGGAAATTTTCTATTAAATACGTCCTACTTTCATAACGTCTTAGCAATGTAAATAAAACAAAATCAAAAAAATTGACAAGTTAAAAGTTAGTCGTTATGCCTTGATAAATACCAAATTCAAACTTTATTCTTTAGCTTGCTATTAATTGTAGAAGGTTGAAACAAGTACCATTTGATTGAACAGAAAATTTTCTATTAAATACATGCTACTTTTATAACGTTTTAGCAATGTAAATATAAAAAAAATCAAAAAAATACACAAGTTTAAAGATAGTCGTTATTCCTTGATAAATACCAATTTTAAACTTCATTCTTAAGCTTGCTATTAACTATAGAAGGTTGAAACAAGTACCATTTGATTGAACAGAAATTTTTCTATCAAATACATCCTACTTTTATAACGTTTTAGCAATGTAAATAAAAATAAATCAAAAAAATACGCAAGTTTAAAGATAGTCGTTATTCCTTGATAAATACCAATTTCAAACTTCATTCTTGAGCTTGCTATTAATTGTAGAAGGTTGAAACAAGTAACATTTGATTGAACAGAAATTTTTCTGTCAAATACGTTTCACTTTTATAACGTTTTAGCAATGCAATTATAAAAAAAATCAAAAAAATATGCAAGTTTAAAGATAGTCGTTATTGCTTGATAAATACCAATTTCAAACTTCATTCTTGAGCTTGCTATTAATTGTAGAAGGTTAAAACAAATACTATTTGATTAAGCACGAAATTTTCTATCAAATACATCCTACTTTTATAACGTTTCAATAATGTAAATATAAAAAAAATCAAAAAAATACGCAAGTTTAAAGATAGTCGTTATTCCTTAATAAATTCCAATTTCAAACTTTATTCTTGAGCTTGCTATTAATCGCAGAAAGTTGAAGCAAGCACCACTCGATTAAGAAAAAAATTTTCTATCAAATACATCCTACTTTTATAACGTTTTAGCAATGTAAATATAAAAAAAATCAAAAAAATACGCAAGTTTAAAGATAGTCGTTATTCCTTGATAAATACCAACTTCAAACTTCATTCTTAAGCTTGCTATTAATTGTAGAAGGTTGAAACAAATACCATTTGATTGAACAAAAATTTTTCTATCAAATACGTTCTACTTTTATAACGTTTAAGCAATGTAATTATAAAAAAAAATCAAAAAAATACGCAAGTTTAAAGATAGTCGTTATTCCTTGATAAATACCAACTTCAAACTTCATTCTTGAGCTTGCTATTAATTGCAGAAGGTTGAAACAAGTACCATTTGATTGAACAAAAATTTTTCTATCAAATACGTCTTACTTTTATAAAGTTTTAGCAATGTAATTATAAAAAAAATCAAAAAAATACGCAAGTTTAAATATAGTCGTTATTCCTTGATAAATACCAATTTCAAACTTCATTCTTGAGCTTGCTATTAATTATAAAAGGTTGAAAGTAATGCCATTCGATTGAGCAAGAAATTTTCTATCAAATACATCCTACTTTTATAACGTTTTAGCAATGTAAATAAAAAAAAATCAAAAAAATAGGCAAGTTAAAAGTTAGTCGTTATGCCTTGATAAATACCAAATTCAAACTTTATTCTTTAGCTTGCTATTAATTGTCGAAGGTTGAAACAAGTACCATTTGATTGAACAGAAAATTTTCTATTAAATACATCCTACATTTATAACGTTTCAATAACGTAAATATAAAAAAAATTAAAAAAATACGCAAGTTTAAAGATAGTCGTTATTCCTAGATAAATACCAATTTCAAACTTCATTTTTGAGCTTGCTATTAACTGTAGAAGGTTGAAACAAGTACCATTTGATTGAACAGAAATTTTTCTATCAAATACGTTTTACTTTTATAACGTTTTAGCAATGTAAATATAAAAAAAATCAAAAAAATATGCAAGTTTAAAGATAGTCGTTATTCCTTGATAAATACCAATTTTAAACTTCATTCATAAGCTTGCTATTAACTATAGAAGGTTGAAACAAATACCATTTGATTGAACAAAAATTTTTTTATCAAATACATCCTACTTTTATAACGTTTTAGCAATGTAAATATAAAAAAAATCAAAAAAATACGCAAGTTTAAAGATAGTCGTTATTCCTTGATAAATACCAACTTCAAACTTCATTCTTGAGCTTGCTATTAATTGTAGAAGGTTGAAACAAGTACCATTTGATTGAACAAAAATTTTTCTATCAAATACGTCTTACTTTTATAAAGTTTTAGCAATGTAATTATAAAAAAAATCAAAAAAATACGCAAGTTTAAATATAGTCGTTATTCCTTGATAAATACCAATTTCAAACTTCATTCTTGAGCTTGCTATTAACTATAAAACGTTGAGAGCAATACTATTCGATTGAGCAGGAAATTTTCTATCAAATACGTCCTACTTTTATAACGTTTTAGCAATGTAAATAAAACAAAATCAAAAAAATTGACAAGTTAAAAGTTAGTCGTTATGCCTTGATAAATACCAAATTCAAACTTTATTCTTTAGCTTGCTATTAATTGTAGAAGGTTGAAACAAGTACCATTTGATTGAACAGAAAATTTTCTATTAAATACATCTTACTTTTATAACGTTTCAATAATGTAAATATAAAAAAAATTAAAAAAATACGCAAGTTTAAAGATGGTCGTTATTCCTAGATAAATACCAATTTCAAACTTCATTCTTGAGCTTGCTATTAATTGTAGAAGGTTGAAACAAGTAACATTTGATTGAACAGAAATTTTTCTGTCAAATACGTTTTACTTTTATAACGTTTTAGCAATGCAATTATAAAAAAAATCAAAAAAATATGCAAGTTTAAAGATAGTCGTTATTGCTTGATAAATACCAATTTCAAACTTCATTCTTGAGCTTGCTATTAATTGTAGAAGGTTAAAACAAATACTATTTGATTAAGCACGAAATTTTCTATCAAATACATCCTACTTTTATAACGTTTCAATAATGTAAATATAAAAAAAATCAAAAAAATACGCAAGTTTAAAGATAGTCGTTATTCCTTAATAAATTTCAATTTCAAACTTTATTCTTGAGCTTGCTATTAATCGTAGAAAGTTGAAGCAAGCACCCCTCGATTAAGAAAAAAATTTTCTATCAAATACATCCTACTTTTATAACGTTTTAGCAATGTAAATATAAAAAAAATCAAAAAAATACGCAAGTTTAAAGATAGTCGTTATTCCTTGATAAATACCAATTTCAAACTTCATTCTTAAGCTTGCTATTAATTGTAGAAGGTTGAAACAAATACCATTTGATTGAACAAAAAATTTTCTATCAAATACGTCTTACTTTTATAAAGTTTTAGCAATGTAATTATAAAAAAAATCAAAAAAATACGCAAGTTTAAATATAGTCGTTATTCCTTGATAAATACCAATTTCAAACTTCATTCTTGAGCTTGCTATTAATTATAAAAGGTTGAAAGCAATGCCATTCGATTGAGCAAGAAATTTTCTATCAAATACATCCTACTTTTATAACGTTTTAGCAATGTAAATAAAAAAAAATCAAAAAAATAGGCAAGTTAAAAGTTAGTCGTTATGCCTTGATAAATACCAAATTCAAACTTTATTCTTTAGCTTGCTATTAATTGTCGAAGGTTGAAACAAGTACCATTTGATTGAACAGAAAATTTTCTATTAAACACATCCTACATTTATAACGTTTCAATAACGTAAATATAAAAAAAATTAAAAAAATACGCAAGTTTAAAGATAGTCGTTATTCCTAGATAAATACCTATTTCAAACTTCATTTTTGAGCTTGCTATTAACTGTAGAAGGTTGAAACAAGTACCATTTGATTGAACAGAAATTTTTCTATCAAATACGTTCTACTTTTATAACGTTTTAGCAATGTAATTATAAAAAAAATCAAAAAAATACGCAAGTTTGAATATAGTCGTTATTCCTTGATAAATACCAATTTCAAACTTCATTTTTGAGCTTGCTATTAACTGTAGAAGGTTGAAGCCAATACTATTCGATTAAGCAGGAAATTTTCTATCAAATACATTCTACTTTTATAACGTTTTAGCAATGTAAATATAAAAAAAATCAAAAAAATACGCAAGTTTAAAGTAAGTCGTTATTCCTTGATAAATACCAATTTCAAACTTCATTCTTGAGCTTGCTATTAATTGTAGAAGGTTGAAACAAGCACCATTTGACTGAACAGAAAATTTTCTATCAAATACATCCTAGTTTTATAACGTTTCAATAATGTAAATAAAAAAAAAATCAAAAAAATACGCAAGTTTAAAGATAGTCGTTATTCCTTGATAAATACCAATTTCAAACTTCATTCTTGAGCTTGCTATTAATTGTAGAAGGTTGAAACAAGTACCATTTGATTGAACAAAAATTTTTCTATCAAACACGTCTTACTTTTATAAAGTTTTAGCAATGTAATTATAAAAAAAATCAAAAAAATACGCAAGATTAAATATAGTCGTTATTCCTTGATAAATACCAATTTCAAACTTCATTCTTGAGCTTGCTATTAATTATAAAAGGTTGAAAGCAATACTATTCGATTGAGCAGGAAATTTTCTATCAAATACATCCTACTTTTATAACGTTTTAGCAATGTAAATAAAAAAAAATCAAAAAAATACGCAAGTTTAAAGATAGTCGTTATGCCTTGATAAATACCAAATTCAAACTTTATTCTTTAGCTTGCTATTAATTGTAGAAGGTTGAAACAAGTACCATTTGATTGAACAGAAAATTTTCTATTAAATACATTCTACTTTCATAACGTTTCAATAATGTAAATATAAAAAAAATAAAAAAATACGCAAGTTTAAAGATAGTCGTTATTCCTAGATAAATTTTAGTTTAAATAAATTTCAAACTTCATTCTTGAGCTTGCTATTAATTGTAGAAGGTTGAAACAAGTACCATTTGATTGAACAGAAATTTTTCTGTCAAATACGTCTTACTTTTATAACGTTTTAGCAATGTAAATATAAAAAAAATCAAAAAAAATACGCAAGTTTAAAGATAGTCGTTATTCCTTGATAAATACCAATTTTAAACTTCATTCTTAAGTTTGCTATTAACTATAGAAGGTTGAAACAAGTACCATTTGATTGAACAGAAATTTTTCTATCAAATACATCCTACTTTTATAACGTTTTAGCAATGTAAATAAAAAAAAATCAAAAAAATACGCAAGTTTAAAGATAGTCGTTATTCCTTGATAAATACCAATTTCAAACTTCATTTTTGAGCTTGCTATTTATTGCAAAAGGTTGAAACAAAAACTATTTGATTGAACAGAAAATTTTCTATCAAATATATCCTACTTTTATAAAGTTTCAATAATGTAAATATAAAAAAAATCAAAAAAATACGCAAGTTTAAAGATAGTCGTTATTCCTTGATAAATACCAATTTCAGACTTCATTCTTAAGCTTGCTATTAATTATAGAAGGTTGAAACAAGTACCATTTGATTAAACAGGAATTTTTCTATCAAATACATCCTACTTTTATAACATTTTAGCAATGTAAATATAAAAAAAATCAAAAAAATACGCAAGTTTAAAGATAGTCGTTATTCTTTGATAAATACCAATTTTAAACTTCATTCTTAAGCTTGCTATTAACTATAGAAGGTTGAAACAAGTACCATTTGATTGAACAAAAATTTTTCTATCAAATACATCCTACTTTTATAACGTTTTAGCAATGTAAATTAAAAAAAAATCAAAAAAATACGCAAGTTTAAAGATAGTCGTTATTCCTTGATAAATACCAATTTCAAACTTCATTCTTAAGCTTGCTATTAACTATAGAAGGTTGAAACAAGTACCATTTGATTGAACAAAAATTTTTCTATCAAATACATCCTACTTTTATAACGTTTTAGCAATGTAAATTAAAAAAAAATCAAAAAAATACGCAAGTTTAAAGATAGTCGTTATTCCTTGATAAATACCAATTTCAAACTTCATTCTTAAGCTTGCTATTAATTATAGAAAATTGAAACAAGTACCATTTGATTGAACAAAAATTTTTCTATCAAATACGTCCTACTTTTATAACGTTTTAGCAATGCAATTATAAAAAAAATCAAAAAAATACGCAAGTTTAAATATAGTCGTTATTCCTTGATAAATACCAAATTCAAACTTTATTCTTGAGCTTGCTGTTAATTGTAGAAGGTCGAAACCAATACTATTCGAATGAGCAGGAAATTTTCTATCAAATACATTCTACTCTTATAACGTTTTAGCAATGTAAATATAAAAAAAATCAAAAAAATACGCAAGTTTAAAGATAGTCGTTATGCCTTGATAAATACCAAATTCAAACTTTATTCTTGAGCTTGCTATTAATTGTAGAAAGTTGAAACCAGTACCATTTGATTGAACAGAAATTTTTCTATCAAATACGTCTTACTTTTATAAAGTTTTAGCAATGTAATTATAAAAAAAATCAAAAAAATACGCAAGTTTAAATATATTCGTTATTCCTTGATAAATACCAATTTCAAACTTCATTTTTGAGCTTGCTATTTATTGTAAAAAGTTGAAACAAGTACCATTTGATTGAACAGAAAATTTCCTATCAAATACATCCTACCTTTATAACGTTTCGATAATGTAAATATAAAAAAAATCAAAAAAATACGCAATTTTAAAGATTGTCGTTATTCCTTAATAAATTCCAATTTCAAACTTCATTCTTGAGCTTGCTATTAATCGTAGAAACCCAAGTAACACCGACGGTCTATGGACGTCCACGGACCGTCCAAAATTGTCCACTAGCGTACCGACCAAATGTGAATGTTTTATGGATGTACATTTTCGGATGGTTTCTGGACGAACCAAGAATGGATGTTTTATGGATGTACTCTGCGGACGGTTTCTGGACGAACTAAAAATGGACGTTTTATGGATGTCCATTTACGAACAGCTTATGGACAAACAAAAACGGACGTTTTATAAATATACATTATCGTTGCGCTGCGATGAGTGCGGACGTGTTTGTTTGTGAGCTCTGTTTTAATGAGTCTGATGACCCCAAATTGCACATCCAATGTGTTTCATGTACTAAATATTTTCATCTTGAATGTGTGAATGTGGATCCGAGAGGGTCCCATAAGAAAAAACCCATCTGGAAGTGTAAGAAGTGTGTCGATAATCCGTCCGAATTTATCGATAATAAAGCGGAGCCGCCAAAGAAGAAGCTCCGCAATGATAGTCAGGATTCCCTCAACTTAGATGATGTTATGCAATTTATGCAGGGATTGTCTAAGTCTATGGAAGAATTAAAATTTTCGGTTCGTTGTCTGTTGGAAGAAAATAGAAAGTTGCGTGAAGAAGTGCGAGACTTGAAAAAAGTATCAGTTGAAGGTGATAAACCATCCTTTGCGGAAGTCGTCAATCCGACATTAATTAAAGGTCACGATAAGGGGAAAAATGTTACTGTTTCCATCGAATCAAATCCTGGTGTTAAACCTCAATTTAATTATTCTTTGCCATCTTCTAGTAAAACTTCTACACAAAAAATTGGAATTTCATCAGTGTCCTTGGAGAATAAAAATTCAACATCTCGTCCTGTCCAAGTAATTGGCAATACTTCTGCAATTTCTAGTTATCCTCGTCGAGTTGTTAAAGCAGCGTCGGGTAACTCGAGTGAGTTTAAAGAAGTAGTACACAAGAAAAAAAGGAATCCGTATATAAGGGGTAATGTCAAGGATTCTAATTCGTCCGTTAAAGCTGCTTCCCACAAAAGATATTTGTATGTGGGAAATCTAGATTTATCAGTCAAAGAAGAGGATTTATTGGAACTTCTTCAAAACAAATTTCCTGGGGAGGAATTTGATGTTGTAAAATGTCCTAAACGCGACAACGCAAAAAGTATTTCGTTTAAAGTTGCTGTAAGCAGCAATATATTTTCAGATCTATTAACTGCTGATCAATGGACAGAAGGAGTTAAAGTTAAAAAGTTTTTTTTCCCCAAAGAAAAACCAAATGGAGAACCTCCTCCAAAATCTCCTCTTCTAGGCCAAGCTTCAGCGAACAGTCTAAATTCTCAATCTACTATCAGAACGTCAGAAGCTTAAGATCTAAACTTAAGGACTTCTACTGTGCCTGTTTGTGTGAGGATTTCAGCGTAGTTGTACTAACCGAAACATGGCTATCTTCTGACTTCTCTAGCCTAGATGTAATTGATAATCGGTATGAAGTTTTTAGATGTGACAGAAATGAAGCCAATAGTACAAAATCGTCTGGTGGTGGAGTGCTTATTGCAGCTAATAAGGTTTTCAACCCCTGTGAGGTGTCATGTAAGTGTTCTTGTGTTGAACAAGTTTTTGTTAAAATGTGTATTAACTTTCGTGATGTAATCATTGGTGTTGTTTACTTACCTCCTGGCTCCGATTCAACAAAATACTCTAGTCATGTCGAATCTGTGATAGATATCTGTGATCGCTTTTCAAATGCCGATGTAATAATTCTAGGTGATTATAATTTGCCTAATGTCATCTGGCAATTAGTCGACAATTTTCCAGGATTTGTGCCTCTTTTGTCAATTAATAAAAATGTTGAAGATGTTGTTGATGGATTGTCATCATGTTCTCTAAATCAATTTAGTAACATAAAAAATAAATGTGGTAATGTATTAGATCTTTGCTTCTCCAACTGCGATAGTTTGAATTTGTTCATATGTGATAACGCCTTGTCTGTGATAGATTCTAGTCATCCTCCTTATGTTATTGAATATGATGTAGTCTGTGATATTTACAATGATTCTGTGATTTATTATTTTGATTTTAAGTGTGCCTGTTACTCTAATATATGTAATTACCTTAAGTCTATTGATTGGAATGGAATTTTTAAAAACCTTGATACAGAAGATGCGACTGGTGTTTTTTATTATCATATTTATAAGGCGTGTGAGCTATTTGTTCCTTTTAGGAAAAAAAGTATTACAAGTTATCCTGTCTGGTTTGATCAAAATATTATTAATCTTATCAAAGCCAAAAAAGCTGCTCATAAAAAATATAAGATTTCCAATTCCACTTTAGACTATAAGGAATTTGTTAATCTGCGTAAGTTATGTAAAATTTGTATAAAAAATGCATATGACTCTTACATCCGAAATGTTGAAAATGATTTAATTTATACTCCTGGTAAGTTTTGGAAATTCATTCGCAAAAAAACCAATAATAATCAAATTCCTCTTCCAATGAAGTATGGTGAAAATTTATTTTCAACATATCATGATGTTTGTCAAGCTTTTAGCAATTATTTTTCTTCTGTGTTTGTTCAAAGTAATATCACTAATTTTAATGTTTCCTATGATTCATGTGTTAATATCAATAATGTAAATGTTCATGTGTCTGATGTTATTCACGTTTTAAGGAATCTAGATACCAGTAAAGGGGCAGGTCCTGATGGTATTCCTCCCAGATTTTACCGAGAATGTAGTCAATGTTTGGCGCTTCCACTTCAACTAATTTTTAATTTGTCATTAAATTCTGGTACCTTTCCGTCGGTGTGGAAAGAAGCACATATTGTTCCTGTATATAAATCAGGTAGTAGAGATAAAGTTGAAAATTATCGACCAGTGTCAATTTTATCCACTCCTTCTAAAGTTTTTGAATCCATTGTTTTTACCAACATTTTCTCAAATTTTAAAAACATTATCACGCCTAAACAACATGGATTCTTTAGTAAGCGATCAACTGTTACAAATCTCTTAAATTTTACTAATGACATTGTGAATGCTATGAGTGAAGGCCTGGAGGTTCATGCTGTTTACACAGACTTCAGTAAAGCATTTGACAAAATTAATCATCATATTCTGTTAGCTAAATTATCTGCTTATGGAATATCTGGCTGTCTGTTTAGCTGGATTTGTAGTTATTTGTTTAATAGAACTCAAGTTGTTAAATTACATAATAATTTTTCAGATAAGCAACATGTACCTTCTGGCGTTCCTCAAGGCTCTATATTAGGTCCACTTCTATTTTCAATCTTTATTAATGATGTTTGTGATAATTTTACATGCAATTTTGAACTATTTGCAGATGATCTAAAAATTTATAAAGTGATCAATAACGTTCAGGACGTTAACATTCTACAGCAGGATCTATTTGTTTTATACCAATGGTGTCTGGTAAATGAAATGGTACTAAATTGTGACAAATGTCAAGTAATTAACTTTAGTAGGAAGCTAAAACCTTCTAGCCCCCAATACAAAATCGGTGGTAAAGATTTGAAAATAGTGTCTACAATCAAAGATCTGGGAGTCATACTTGATTGCAAGTTATCTTTTAATTATCACTATGAATATATAATAGCAAAAGCAAATAAAGTCTTGGGTTGTATAAGGAGGTTTACTAATGAATTTACCAATATTCGAACTATTGTTATTTTGTATGTTACATTTGTTAGATCTATCTTAGAGTATGATTGTGTAGTTTGGGCTCCTTTTTATGCTACACACATTGGACGAATTGAGAAGGTTCAAGTAAAATTTATTAATTGTGTTAAATATAGATTGCCGAGAACTGTGGGATGCTCGTATAATATGTGTTTGAGTTATCTTGCTCTGAAAACGTTAGACTCTCGACGTAAATTCCACTGTGCTTGTTTTGTATATAAGGTATTAAATAATCTGTGTGATGCTCCGGACATTCTCGGAAAAATTGGTTTTAATGTGCCTCAATACCATCTCAGGAATAGTCCCCTATTTAATCTCTCTCACTGCAGCACTAATTATGCATTATTTTCACCTTTAAATTCAATTTTATCAATATGCAATAGTGTCTGTAGTGAAATTGATTTTTTTGCACCATCTTTTAATAACTTTAAGAATAATCTCAACAAATTTATAACATGAATCTTGTAATCTTTAATTGTTTTGTTTATTGTAAAGGCTGTAAATGATGATGCCGTTAATAAAGTATTATATTATTATATTAAAGTATTATATTATATTATACATTTTTGGACGGTTTCTGGACGATCTAAAAATGGACGTTTTATGGATGTCCATTACGAACAGTTTATGGACAAACAAAAACGGTCGTTTTATGGATATACATTTTTGGACGGTTTCTGGACGAACTAAAAATGGACATTTCATGGATGTCCATTAACGAACAGTTTATGGACAAACAAAACCGTACGTTTCATGAATATACGTTTTTGGACGGTTTCTGGACAAACTAAAAATGGACGTTTTATGGATGTTCATTTACAAACAGCTTATGGACAACCAAAAACGTACGTTTTATGGATATACATTTTCAGACGGTTTCTGGACAAACTAAAAATGGACATTTTATGGATGTCCATTCACGAACAGTTTATGGACAAACAAAAACGGTCGTTTTGTGGATATACATTTTGGGACGATTTTTTGAACAAACCAAAAATGAATGTTTTATAAATGTACTTTATAAACGGTTTTCGGACGAATTCAATATGGACGTTTTGTAGATGTTTATTTATGAACGGTTTATAGACAAATAAAAATGTGCGTTTTATAGATGTACCGAAGTAACACAAGTACGTCCAGTGGACGTCCATTGTACGTCTTTTTTGGTCCAAACGATTGTCCAGAGACCGTCCATTCGGCGTACATCGGACGTTCAATGGACGTTTTTAGAACGTCCTGAGTTCACTAATTTGGACCATTTCTGGACCATCCAGTGCCGGACGGTCCCTGGACGTCTTATGGACAACTTATGTACGGTTTATGGACGTACTTGGACCAAAACATACTCTCGGACGTAAAACGGACGGTTTATGGACCCTTAATGGACAACTTATGGATGTTTTTAGAACGTCCAGTTGGGATGAAAAAAGTATACTTATGCTGGCGACAGTACGACCAGTTGCGCACGATTAAATCTTAAAAAATATACCAGCTAAAATCAAACTTCATGATCAAACTTTATCTGTTAATAAAAATCTCGTCAAAAGATGCTAAAAAACCAAACTTGCTTTATACAGATATTGGTAGTTAACCAGGTATAAAACATTCAAATTTGGAGCTATTTTATTTAAAAAATATTAATAAATATATGTATTTATGAAAATTGAAAGTTTATTATGTCTTTATCTAGAATAAAATTTTTCAGAAAAAATTGTCTGGAATTTCTTATGTTATCATCCTCGAACTACCCTTAGGGGGATTAGAAACTCTCGCAGGTAGATGATGGGTCGACTCTGCAAGTTTGGCTTAACATTTCTGCATATTAATTTCTTTATTACGTTTCTCACTAAAATCAACCTAAAAAGTGTTTTGTAAAGAATCTCTAACGTAAAACTTGGTAAGAATCCAAAAAAACGTTAATTTCAAAAGTTTTTGTTTCTATTGTAAGGACATACCTACTTTTATAGTTTAAAAAGAAACGCAGCTTAAATTTGACCAATAAAAAATAATAACATAAAGCAAAACTGTGAAGAATCAAGTCACATAGTTGTGACAATGGCATCGTACAATACACAAAAACAAGAGAAAAACCATAAATTAAATTTATTTAAGTACAAAACGATTTCAAAAAACAAATTACAATAAATGTTCAAAGTGGCGACTATTTGCTTGTATTGTAAACAATTTCGAGCCCGTCGTCGTAGAGTCACGAAGTGAATTAAAAATTTCTAAATTCTCGATTTAAAAAATTAATACCTACAAACCGATCAATAAATGATTTTAATTTTATATGTCATTTGTAAGTCCTGTCAATTTATTTATTAACCGACTGTACAAAATAATATTTTGTTTATAATTTTTTTTACGGTTGACTACCGATTATTAGCTTTTTCTTGGAATTTCTATAAGCGCTTGAAGCTTGAACGCGCAGGGTAAACTTTCCCTTATGAGAGAAGGGGATGTTAAAGTTATAAAGTAAACTGGCTGTTCATGCTGGTTGCTGGTTCTATTCGATTTTGTTGTCTTCGTGAAAGCAGTCGATGAGATTACGGCGCTTGAAAATTTTTTAGACTCTGAAGAAAATTTTTCTCAAAGGGTAAGAAATGTAAAAATAAAATACAAATGTTGTACATTTGTAAAACATTTTTTATTACAGGTCAAAAATTTGTCGATCCTGGGAGGTGATTCTTTTTGTGAGAGTTCGAAAAAAATGCTAATGCGCCTCATGACCGACGATGTGACTCAAAATTTCATTTTTACTGGAAAAGGATTAAAGAAACCATTTCGGGATACGAACACTTTTAAGTTGGCTAGATGTAAGTAATTTTATCTTTCATTTGCTCATATTAAATTTTGGCTTCAAAAGTTTTGGACCCAATATCACAAAATTACATCTCTTTATAAAATACTTAAACTTATCTACAGTAATCCATATGTTTAATTTATGTTTGCATTATAAATTTTTTTTTTATTTAAGGAATATTTTTATGTGTACTTTATACCAATTACAATTTTATTACAAAGAATATTATTGGCAAAAACAACAGCGGCACTAGTTCATAGATTTTTCTTAATGCTGAAGTCTATTTAATTCTTAAAATTTATTATATAAAAATAATTACTAAAAAATTAAAAATAATTTATTTTCTCTAATTTTCAGCTTCTCTTCAAAAAGTAGTCGGCCAGCTACAGCGAAAGATGTCGAAAAAGCCGTAGGAGCGTGGTTACGCAAGGCAAAAGAGAGAAAATTTACAAAACTAAAACAAAATGTATAATTTTTTTAAATTCATATTTGTATATATGTGTAAATAGACGATTTAATTGATCAAATTGAGTATTATTAAGATTTTTTTAATCGTCCTGAAACGGTTCTTTTTTATACCAGCAGGACGCTTTCAAAACATCCATAGGTTGTCCAGTAACGGTCCCTAAACCGTCCATAAAACGTACATATGTTGTCCATAAAACGTCCGTTTTTTATCTCGGCTGGACGTTTTAAAGACATCCATAAATTGTCCATTAACGGTCCATAAACAATTCGTTTTCGGTCCAATTTTGTCCTAGTACATCCATAAAACATACATAAGTTGTCCATAAAACGTCCGTCGCCGGATAGTAATAGTCCGTTTTATCTCGGCTGTACGTTTTAAAAACGTCCATAAGTTGTCCATTGATGGTCCATAAACCGTCCATTATACGTCCGCATAGTACGACTTTGTCCAAGTACATCCATAAAACATACATAAATTGTCCATAAAACGTCCGAAGTTGCATAATAAAAGTGCTTATTTATCCAGGCTGGACGTTCTAAAGACATACATAAGTTGTCAATTAATGGTCCATAAACCGTACGTTTTACGTCCGAGAGTACGATTTGGTCCAATTACGTCCATAAAACATACATAAGTTGTCCATAATATGTCCGTCGCTGGATAGTAATAGCCCGTTTTTATCTCGGCTGGACGTTTTAAGAACGTCCATAAGTTGTCCATTGATGGTCCATAAACCGTCCATTATACGTCCGCCTAGTACAACTTTGTCTAAGTACATCCATAAAACATACATAAATTGTCCATAAAACGTCCGAAGTTGCACCCGGCTGGACGTTCTAAAAACATCCATAAGTTGTCCATTAATGGTCCATAAACTGTCCGTTTTACGTCCGAGAGTACGATTTGGTCCAATTACGTCCATAAACCGTACCTACATAAGTTGTCCATAAGACGTCCATGGACCGTCCGGCATTGGATGGTCCAGAAATGGTCCAAATTAGTGAACTCGGGACGTTCTAAAACCGTCCATCGGATGTCCCATGTACGCCGAATGGACGGTCCCTGGACAATCGTTCGGACCAAAAAAGACGTACAATGGACGTCCACTGGACGTACTTGTGTTACTTGGGAAGTTGAAGCAAGCACCACTCGATTAAACAAAAAATTTTCTATCAAATACATCCTACCTTTATAACGTTTTAGCAATGTAAATATAAAAAAAATCAAAAAAATACGCAAGTTTAAAGATAGTCGTTATTCCTTGATAAATACCAATTTCAAACTTCATTCTTAAGCTTGCTATTAATTATAGAAGGTTGAAACAAATACCATTTGATTGAACAGAAATTTTTCTATCAAATACATCCTACTTTTATAACGTTTTAGCAATGTAAATATAAAAAAAATCAAAAAAATACGCAAGTTTAAAGATAGTCGTTATTCCTTGATAAATACCAATTTCAAACTTCATTCTTAAGCTTGCTATTAATTATAGAAGGTTGAAACAAATACCATTTGATTGAACAGAAATTTTTTTATCAAATACATCCTACTTTTATAACGTTTTAACAATGTAAATATAAAAAAAATCAAAAAAATACGCAAGTTTAAATATAGTCGTTATTCCTTGATAAATATCAATTTCAAACTTCATTCTTGAGCTTGCTATTAATTACAGAAGGTTGAAACCAATACTATTCGATTGAGCAGGAATTTTTCTATCAAATACATCCTACTTTTATAACGTTTCAATAATGTAAATATAAAAAAATCAAAAAAATGCGCAAGTTTAAAGATAGTCGTTATTCCTTAATAAATTCCAATTTCAAACTTCATTCTTGAGCTTGCTATTAATCGTAGAAAGTTGAAGCAAGCACCACTCGATTAAGCAAAAAATTTTTTATCAAATACATCCTACTTTTATAACATTTTAGCAATGTAAATATAAAAAAAATCAAAAAAATACGCAAGTTTAAATATAGTCGTTATTCCTTGATAAATACCAATTTCAAACTTCATTCTTGAGCTTGCTATTAATTATAAAAGGTTGAGACCAATACTATTCGATTGAGCAGGAAATTTTCTATCAAATACATTTAACTTTTATAACGTTTCAATAATGTAAATATAAAAAAAAATAAAAAAATACGCAAGTTTATAGTAAGTCGTTATTCCTTGATAAATACCAACTTTAAACTTCATACTTGAGCTTGCTATTAACTGTAGAAGGTTGAAACAAAAACCATTTGATTGAACAGAAAATTTTCTATTAAATGCATTTTTCTTTCATAACATTTCAGCAATGTAAATATAAAAAAAATCAAAAAAATACCCAAGTTTAAAGATAGTCGTTATTCCTTGATAAATACCAATTTTAAACTTCATACTTGAGCTTGCTATTAACTGTAGAAGGTTGAAACAAGCACCATTTGATTGAACAGAAAATTTTCTATTAAATGCTTTTTACTTTTATAACGTTTCAGCAATGTAAATGTAAAAAAAATCAAAAAAATACGCAAGTTTAAAGATAGTCGTTATTCCTTGATAAATACTAATTTCAAACTTCATTCTTGAGCTTGCTGTTAATCGTAAAATGTCGAAACAAGCATCACTCAATTGAGCAGAAAATTTTCTATTAAATACGTTTTACCTTTACAACGTTTTAGTAATGTAATTATAAAAAAAATTAAAAAAATACGCAAGTTTAAAGATAGTCGTTATTCCTTAATAAATTCCAATTTCAAACTTCATTCTCGAGCTTGCTATTAATCGTAGAAGGTTAAAGCAAGCACCACTCGATTAAGCAAAAAATTTTCTATCAAATGCATCCTACCTTTATAACGTTTTAGCAATGTAAATATAAAAAAAATCAAAAAAATACGCAAGTTTAAAGATAGTCGTTATTCCTTGATAAATACCAATTTCAAACTTCATTCTTAAGCTTGCTATTAATTATAGAAGGTTGAAACAAGTACCATTTGATTGAACAGAAATTTTTCTATAAAATACATCCTACTTTTATAACGTTTTAGCAATGTAAATATAAAAAAAATCAAAAAAATACGCAAGTTTAAAGATAGTCGTTATTCCTTGATAAATACCAATTTCAAACTTTATTCTTGAGCTTGCTATTAACTGTAGAAGGTTGAAACAAGTACCATTTGATTGAACAGAAATTTTTCTATCAAATACGTTCTACTTTTATAACGTTTTAGCAATGTAATTATAAAAAAAATCAAAAAAATACGCAAGTTTAAAGATATTCGTTATTCCTTGATAAATACCAATTTCAAACTTTATTTTTGAGCTTGCTATTAATTGTAGAAGGTTGAAACCAATACTATTCGATTAAGCAAAAAATTTTCTATCAAATACATTCTACCTTTATAACGTTTCAATAATGTAAATATAAAAAAAAACAAAAAAATTCGCAAGTTTAAAGATAGTCGTTATGCCTTGATAAATACCAAATTCAAACTTTATTCTTGAGCTTGCTATTAATTGTAGAAGGTTGAAACCAATACTATTCAATTGAGCAGGAAATTTTCTATCAAATACATTCTACTTTTATAACGTTTTAACAATGTAAATATAAAAAAAATCAAAAAAATACGCAAGTTTAAAGATAGTCGTTATTCCTTGATAAATACCAATTTCAGACTTCATTCTTAAGCTTGCTATTAATTATAGAAGGTTGAAACAAGTACCATTTGATTAAACAGAAATTTTTCTATCAAATACATCCTACTTTTATAACGTTTTAGCAATGTAAATTAAAAAAAAATCAAAAAAATGCGCAAGTTTAAAGATAGTCGTTATTCCTTGATAAATACCAATTTCAGACTTCATTCTTAAGCTTGCTATTAATTATAGAAGGTTGAAACAAGTACCATTTGATTAAACAGAAATTTTTCTATCAAATACATCCTACTTTTATAACGTTTTAGCAATGTAAATTAAAAAAAAATCAAAAAAATGCGCAAGTTTAAAGATAGTCGTTATTCCTTGATAAATACCAATTTCAAACTTCATTCTTAAGCTTGCTATTAATTATAGAAAATTGAAACAAGTACCATTTGATTGAACAAAAATTTTTCTATCAAATACGTCCTACTTTTATAACGTTTTAGCAATGCAATTATAAAAAAAATCAAAAAAATACGCAAGTTTAAATATAGTCGTTATTCCTTGATAAATACCAAATTCAAACTTTATTCTTGAGCTTGCTGTTAATTGTAGAAGGTCGAAACCAATACTATTCGAATGAGCAGGAAATTTTCTATCAAATACATTCTACTCTTATAACGTTTTAGCAATGTAAATATAAAAAAAATCAAAAAAATACGCAAGTTTAAAGATAGACGTTATGCCTTGATAAATACCAAATTCAAACTTTATTCTTGAGCTTGCTATTAATTGTAGAAAGTTGAAACCAGTACCATTTAATTGAGCAGAAATTTTTCTATCAAATACGTCTTACTTTTATAAAGTTTTAGCAATGTAATTATAAAAAAAATCAAAAAAATACGCAAGTTTAAATATAGTCGTTATTCCTTGATAAATACCAATTTCAAACTTCATTTTTGAGCTTGCTATTTATTGTAAAAAGTTGAAACAAATACCACTTGATTGAACAGAAAATTTCCTATCAAATACATCCTACCTTTATAACGTTTCGATAATGTAAATATAAAAAAAATTAAAAAAATACGCAATTTTAAAGATTGTCGTTATTCCTTAATAAATTCCAATTTCAAACTTCATTCTTGAGCTTGCTATTAATCGTAGAAAGTTGAAGCAAGCACCACTCGATTAAGCAAAAAATTTTCTATCAAATACATCCTACCTTTATAACGTTTTAGCAATGTAAATATAAAAAAAATCAAAAAAATACGCAAGTTTAAAGATAGTCGTTATTCCTTGATAAATACCAATTTCAAACTTCATTCTTAAGCTTGCTATTAATTATAGAAGGTTGAAACAAATACCATTTGATTGAACAGAAATTTTTCTATCAAATACATCCTACTTTTATAACGTTTTAGCAATGTAAATATAAAAAAAATCAAAAAAATACGCAAGTTTAAAGATAGTCGTTATTCCTTGATAAATACCAATTTCAAACTTCATTCTTAAGCTTGCTATTAATTATAGAAAATTGAAACAAGTACCATTTGATTGAACAAAAATTTTTCTATCAAATACGTCCTACTTTTATAACGTTTTAGCAATGCAATTATAAAAAAAATCAAAAAAATACTCAAGTTTAAATATAGTCGTTATTCCTTGATAAATACCAAATTCAAACTTTATTCTTGAGCTTGCTGTTAATTGTAGAAGGTCGAAACCAATACTATTCGAATGAGCAGGAAATTTTCTATCAAATACATTCTACTCTTATAACGTTTTAGCAATGTAAATATAAAAAAAATCAAAAAAATACGCAAGTTTAAAGATAGTCGTTATGCCTTGATAAATACCAAATTCAAACTTTATTCTTGAGCTTGCTATTAATTGTAGAAAGTTGAAACCAGTACCATTTGATTGAACAGAAATTTTTCTATCAAATACGTCTTACTTTTATAAAGTTTTAGCAATGTAATTATAAAAAAAATCAAAAAAAAACGCAAGTTTAAATATAGTCGTTATTCCTTGATAAATACCAATTTCAAACTTCATTTTTGAGCTTGCTATTAATTGTAGAAGGTTGAAACAAGTACCATTTGATTGAACAGAAATTTTTCTATCAAATACGTTCTACTTTTATAACGTTTTAGCAATGTAATTATAAAAAAAATCAAAAAAATACGCAAGTTTGAATATAGTCGTTATTCCTTGATAAATACCAATTTCAAACTTTATTTTTGAGCTTGCTATTAATTGCAGAAGGTTGAAACCAATACTATTCGATTAAGCAAAAAATTTTCTATCAAATACATTCTACCTTTATAACGTTTTAGCAATGTAAATATAAAAAAAATCAAAAAAATACGCAAGTTTAAAGATAGTCGTTATTCCTTGATAAATACCAATTTCAAACTTTATTCTTGAGCTTGCTATTAATTGTAGAAAGTTGAAGCAAGCACCACTCGATTAAGCAAAAAATTTTCTATCAAATACATTCTACCTTTATAACGTTTTAGCAATGTAAATATAAAAAAAATCAAAAAAATACGCAAGTTTAAAGATAGTCGTTATTCCTTGAAAAATACCAATTTCAAACTTTATTCTTGAGCTTGCTATTAATTGTAGAAGGTTGAAACCAATACTATTCAATTGAGCAGGAAATTTTCTATCAAATACGTTCTACTTTTATAACGTTTTAGCAATGTAAATATAAAAAAAATCCAAAAAATGCGCAAGTTTAAAGATAGTCGTTATTCCTTGATAAATACCAATTTTAAACTTCATTCTTAAGCTTGCTATTAACTATAGAAGGTTGAAACAAGTACCATTTGATTGAACAAAAATTTTTCTATCAAATACATCCTACTTTTATAAAGTTTTAGCAATGTAATTATAAAAAAAATCAAAAAAATACGCAAGTTTAAATATAGTCGTTATTCCTTGATAAATACCAATTTCAAACTTCATTTTTGAGCTTGCTATTTATTGTAAAAAGTTGAAACAAGTACCACTTGATTGAACAGAAAATTTCCTATCAAATACATCCTACCTTTATAACGTTTCGATAATGTAAATATAAAAAAAATTAAAAAAATACGCAATTTTAAAGATTGTCGTTATTCCTTAATAAATTCCAATTTCAAACTTCATTCTTGAGCTTGCTATTAATCGTAGAAAGTTGAAGCAAGCACCACTCGATTAAGCAAAAAATTTTCTATCAAATACATCCTACCTTTATAACGTTTTAGCAATGTAAATATAAAAAAAATCAAAAAAATACGCAAGTTTAAAGATAGTCGTTATTCCTTGATAAATACCAATTTCAAACTTCATTCTTAAGCTTGCTATTAATTATAGAAGGTTGAAACAAATACCATTTGATTGAACAGAAATTTTTCTATCAAATATATCCTACTTTTATAACGTTTTAGCAATGTAAATATAAAAAAAATCAAAAAAATACGCAAGTTTAAAGATAGTCGTTATTCCTTGATAAATACCAATTTCAAACTTCATTCTTAAGCTTGCTATTAATTATAGAAAATTGAAACAAGTACCATTTGATTGAACAAAAATTTTTCTATCAAATACGTCCTACTTTTATAACGTTTTAGCAATGCAATTATAAAAAAAATCAAAAAAATACTCAAGTTTAAATATAGTCGTTATTCCTTGATAAATACCAAATTCAAACTTTATTCTTGAGCTTGCTATTAATTGTAGAAAGTTGAAACCAGTACCATTTGATTGAACAGAAATTTTTCTATCAAATACGTCTTACTTTTATAAAGTTTTAGCAATGTAATTATAAAAAAAATCAAAAAAATACGCAAGTTTAAATATAGTCGTTATTCCTTGATAAATACCAATTTCAAACTTCATTTTTGAGCTTGCTATTTATTGTAAAAAGTTGAAACAAGTACCACTTGATTGAACAGAAAATTTCCTATCAAATACATCCTACCTTTATAACGTTTCGATAATGTAAATATAAAAAAAATTAAAAAAATACGCAATTTTAAAGATTGTCGTTATTCCTTAATAAATTCCAATTTCAAACTTCATTCTTGAGCTTGCTATTAATCGTAGAAAGTTGGAGCAAGCACCGCTCGATTAAGCAAAAAATTTTCTATCAAATACATCCTACCTTTATAACGTTTTAGCAATGTAAATATAAAAAAAATCAAAAAAATACGCAAGTTTAAAGATAGTCGTTATTCCTTGATAAATACCAATTTCAAACTTCATTCTTAAGCTTGCTATTAACTATAGAAGGTTGAAACAAATACCATTTGATTGAGCAGAAATTTTTCTATCAAATACATCCTACTTTTATAACGTTTTAGCAATGTAAATATAAAAAAAATCAAAAAAATACGCAAGTTTAAAGATAGTCGTTATTCCTTGATAAATACCAATTTCAAACTTCATTCTTAAGCTTGCTATTAATTATAGAAGGTTGAAACAAGTACCATTTGATTGAGCAGAAATTTTTCTATCAAATACATCCTACCTTTATAACGTTTTAACAATGTAAATATAAAAAAAATCAAAAAAATACCCAAGTTTAAAGATAGTCGTTATTCCTTGATAAAGACCAATTTCAAACTTCATTCTTGAGCTTGCTGTTAATCGTAAAATGTCGAAACAAGCATCACTCAATTGAGCAGAAAATTTTCTATAAAATACATCCTACTTTTATAACGTTTTAGCAATGTAAATATAAAAAAAATCAAAAAAATACGCAAGTCTAAAGATAGTCGTTATTCCTTGATAAATACCAATTTCAAACTTTATTCTTGAGCTTGCTATTAATTGTAGAAGGTTGAAACAAGTACCATTTGATTGAACAGAAATTTTTCTATCAAATACGTTCTACTTTTATAAAGTTTTAGCAATGTAATTATAAAAAAAATCAAAAAAATACGCAAGTTTGAATATAGTCGTTATTCCTTGATAAATACCAATTTCAAACTTTATTTTTGAGCTTGCTATTAATTGCAGAAGGTTGAAACCAATACTATTCGATTAAGCAAAAAATTTTCTATCAAATACATTCTACCTTTATAACGTTTTAGCAATGTAAATATAAAAAAAATCAAAAAAATACGCAAGTTTAAATATAGTCGTTATTCCTTGATAAATACCAATTTCAAACTTCATTCTTGAGCTTGCTATTAATTATAAAAGGTTGAAAGCAATACTATTTGATTGAGCAGGAAATTGCTATCAAGTACATCTTACTTTTATAACGTTTTAGCAATGTAAATAAAAAAAAATCAAAAAAATAAGCAAGTTAAAAGTTAGTCGTTATGCCTTGATAAATACCAAATTCAAACTTTATTCTTTAGCTTGCTATTAATTGTAGAAGGTTGAAACAAGTACCATTTGATTGAACAGAAAATTTTCTATTAAATACATCCTACTTTTATAACGTTTCAATAATGTAAATATAAAAAAAAACAAAAAAATACGCAAGTTTAAAGATAGTCGTTATGCCTTGATAAATACCAAATTCAAACTTTATTCTTGAGCTTGCTATTAATTGTAGAAGGTTGAAACCAATACTATTCGATTGAGCAGAAACTTTTCTATCAAATACATTCTACTTTTATAACGTTTTAGCAATGTAAATATAAAAAAAAACAAAAAAATACGCAAGTTTAAAGATAGTCGTTATGCCTTGATAAATACCAAATTCAAACTTTATTTTTGAGCTTGCTATCAATTGTAGAAGGTTGAAACCAATACTATTCGATTGAGCAGAAACTTTTCTATCAAATACATTCTACTTTTATAACGTTTTAGCAATGTAAATATAAAAAAAAACAAAAAAATACGCAAGTTTAAAGATAGTCGTTATGCCTTGATAAATACCAAATTCAAACTTTATTGTTCAGCTTGCTATTAATTGTAGAAGGTTGAAACCAATACTATTCAATTGAGCAGGAAATTTTCTATCAAATACATTCTACTTTTATAACGTTTTAACAATGTAAATATAAAAAAAATCAAAAAAATACGCAAGTTTAAAGATAGTCGTTATTTCTTGATAAATACCAATTTCAAACTTTATTCTTGAGCTTGCTATTAATTGTAGAAGGTTGAAACAAGTACCATTTGATTGAACAGAAATTTTTCTATCAAATTCGTTCTACTTTTATAACGTTTTAGCAATGTAATTATAAAAAAAATCAAAAAAATACGCAAGTTTGAATATAGTCGTTATTCCTTGATAAATACCAATTTCAAACTTTATTTTTGAGCTTACTATCAATTGTAGAAGGTTGAAACCAATACTATTCGATTGAGCAAAAACTTTTCTATCAAATACATTTTACTTTTATAACGTTTTAGCAATGTAAATATAAAAAAAAACAAAAAAATACGCAAGTTTAAAGATAGTCGTTATGCCTTGATAAATACCAAATTCAAACTTTATTGTTGAGCTTGCTATTAATTGTAGAAGGTTGAAACAAGTACCATTTGACTGAACAGAAAATTTTCTATCAAATACATCCTAGTTTATAATGTAAATATAAAAAAAATCAAAAAAATACGCAAGTTTAAAGATAGTCGTTATTCCTTGATAAATACCAATTTCAAACTTCATTCTTAAGCTTGCTATTAATTGTAGAAGGTTGAAACCAATACTATTCGATTGAGCAGAAAATTTTCTATCAAATACATTTTACTTTTATAACGTTTTAGCAATGTAAATATAAAAAAAAATCAGAAAAATACGCAAGTTTAAAGATAGTCGTTATTCCTTGATAAATACCAATGTCAAACTTCATTCTTGAGCTTGCTATTAATTGTAGAAGGTTGAAACAAGTACCATTTGATTGAACAAAAATTTTTCTATCAAATACGTCTTACTTTTATAGAGTTTTAGCAACGTAATTATAAAAAAAATCAAAAAAATACGCAAGTTTAAATATAGTCGTTATTCCTTGATAAATACCAATTTCAAACTTCATTCTTGAGCTTGCTATTAATTATAGAAGGTTGAAACCAATACTATTCGATTGAGCAGGAAATTTTCTATCAAATACAATCTACCTTTATAACGTTTTAGCAATGTAAATAAAAAAATAAATAAAAAAATACGCAAGTTAAAATATAGTCGTTATGCCTTGATAAATACCAAATTCAAACTTTATTCTTTAGCTTGCTATTAATTGTAGAAAGTTGAAACAAGTACCATTTAATTGAACAAAAAATTTTCTATTAAATACATCCTACTCTTATAACGTTTCAAAAATGTAAATATAAAAAAAATTAAAAAATACGCAAGTTTAAAAATAGTCGTTATTCCTTAATAAATTCCAATTTCAAACTTCATTCTTGAGCTTGCTATTAATTGTAGAAGGTTAAAACAAATACTATTCGATTAAGCAGGAAATTTTCTATCAAATACATCTTACTTTTATAACGTTTCAATAATGTAAATATAAAAAAAAATTAAAAAAATACGCAAGTTTAAAGATAGTCGTTATTCCTTAATAAATACCAATTTCAAACTTCATTCTTGAGCTTGCTATTAATCGCAGAAGGTTGAGACAAAAACCATTTGATTGAACGGAGAATTTTCTATCAAATACATCCTACTTTTATAACGTTTTAGCAATGTAAATATAAAAAAATCAAAAAAATACGCAAGTTTAAATATAGTCGTTATTCCTTGATAAATACCAATTTCAAACTTCATTCTTGGGCTTCCTATTTATTGTAAAAGGTTAAAACAAGTACCGTTTGATTGAACAGAAAATTTTCTATCAAATACATCCTACTTTTATAACGTTTCGATAATGTAAATATAAAAAAAATCAAAAAAATACGCAAGTTTAAAGATAGTCGTTATTCCTTAATAAATTCCAATTTCAAACTTCATTCTTGAGCTTGCTATTAATTGTAGAAAGTTGAAGCAAGCACCACTCGATTAAGCAAAAAATTTTCTATCAAATAGATTCTACCTTTATAACGTTTTAGCAATGTAAATATAAAAAAAATCAAAAAAATACGCAAGTTTAAAGATAGTCGTTATTCCTAGATAAATACCAATTTCAAACTTTATTCTTGAGCTTGCTATTAATTGTAGAAAGTTGAAACCAATACTATTCAATTGAGCAGGAAATTTTCTATCAAATACATTCTACTTTTATAACGTTTTAGCAATGTAAATATAAAAAAAAGCAAAAAAATACGCAAGTTTAAAGATAGTCGTTATGCCTTGATAAATACCAATTTCAAACTTTATTTTTGAGCTTGCTATCAATTGTAGAAGGTTAAAACCAATACTATTCGATTGAGCAGAAACTTTTCTATCAAATACATTCTACTTTTATAACGTTTTAGCAATGTAAATATAAAAAAAAACAAAAAAATACGCAAGTTTAAATATAGTCGTTATGCCTTGATAAATACCAAATTCAAACTTTATTGTTCAGCTTGCTATTAATTGTAGAAGGTTGAAACAAGTACCATTTGACTGAACAGAAAATTTTCTATCAAATACATCCTAGTTTATAATGTAAATATAAAAAAAATCAAAAAAAATACGCAAGTTTAAAGATAGTCGTTATTCCTTGATAAATACCAATTTCAAACTTCATTCTTAAGCTTGCTATTAATTGTAGAAGGTTGAAACAAGTACCATTTAATTGAACAGAAATTTTTCTATCAAATACATCTTACTTTTATAACGTTTTAGCAATGTGATTATAAAAAAAATCAAAAAAATACGCAAGTTTAAATATAGTCGTCATTCCTTAATAAATACCAATTTTAAACTTCATTCTTGAGCTTGCTATTAATTGTAGAAGGTTGAAACCAATACTATTCGATTGAGCAGAAAATTTTCTATCAAATACATTTTACTTTTATAACGTTTTAGCAATGTAAATATAAAAAAAATCAGAAAAATATGCAAGTTTAAAGATAGTCGTTATTCCTTGATAAATACCAATGTCAAACTTCATTCTTGAGCTTGCTATTAATTGTAGAAGGTTGAAACAAGTACCATTTGATTGAACAAAAATTTTTCTATCAAATACGTCTTACTTTTATAGAGTTTTAGCAACGTAATTATAAAAAAAATCAAAAAAATACGCAAGTTTAAATATAGTCGTTATTCCTTGATAAATACCAATTTCAAACTTCATTCTTGAGCTTGCTATTAATTATAGAAGGTGGAAACCAATACTATTCGATTGAGCAGGAAATTTTCTATCAAATACAATCTACCTTTATAACGTTTTAGCAATGTAAATAAAAAAATAAATAAAAAAATACGCAAGTTAAAATATAGTCGTTATGCCTTGATAAATACCAAATTCAAACTTTATTCTTTAGCTTGCTATTAATTGTAGAAAGTTGAAACAAGTACCATTTAATTGAACAAAAAATTTTCTATTAAATACATCCTACTCTTATAACGTTTCAAAAATGTAAATATAAAAAAAATTAAAAAAATACGCAAGTTTAAAAATAGTCGTTATTCCTTAATAAATTCCAATTTCAAACTTCATTCTTGAGCTTGCTATTAATTGTAGAAGGTTAGAACAAATACTATTCGATTAAGCAGGAAATTTTCTATCAAATACATTTTACTTTTATAACGTTTCAATAATGTAAATATAAAAAAAAATTAAAAAAATACGCAAGTTTAAAGATAGTCGTTATTCCTTAATAAATACCAATTTCAAACTTCATTCTTGAGCTTGCTATTAATCGCAGAAGGTTGAGACAAAAACCATTTGATTGAACGGAGAATTTTCTATCAAATACATCCTACTTTTATAACGTTTTAGCAATGTAAATATAAAAAAATCAAAAAAATACGCAAGTTTAAATATAGTCGTTATTCCTTGATAAATACCAATTTCAAACTTCATTCTTGAGCTTCCTATTTATTGTAAAAGGTTAAAACAAGTACCGTTTGATTGAACAGAAAATTTTCTATCAAATACATCCTACTTTTATAACGTTTCGATAATGTAAATATAAAAAAAATCAAAAAAATTCGCAAGTTTAAAGATAGTCGTTATTCCTTAATAAATTCCAATTTCAAACTTCATTCTTGAGCTTGCTATTAATTGTAGAAAGTTGAAGTAAGCACCACTCGATTAAGCAAAAAATTTTCTATCAAATAGATTCTACCTTTATAACGTTTTAGCAATGTAAATATAAAAAAAATCAAAAAAATACGCAAGTTTAAAGATAGTCGTTATTCCTTGAAAAATACCAATTTCAAACTTTATTCTTGAGCTTGCTATTAATTGTAGAAGGTTGAAACCAATACTATTCAATTGAGCAGGAAATTTTCTATCAAATAAATTCTACTTTTATAAACTTTTAGCAATGTAAATATAAAAAAAATCAAAAAATACGCAAGTTTAAAGATAGTCGTTATTCCTTGATAAATACCAACTTCAAACTTCAATCTTGAGCTTGCTATTAATTGTAGAAGGTTGAAACAAGTACCATTTGATTGAACAGAAAATTTTCTATTAAATACATCCTACTTTTATAACGTTTCAATAATGTAAATATAAAAAAAATTAAAAAAATACGCAAGTTTAAAGATAGTCGTTATTCCTAGATAAATACCAATTTCAAACTTTATTCTTGAGCTTGCTATTAATTGTAGAAAGTTGAAACCAATACTATTCAATTGAGCAGGAAATTTTCTATCAAATACATTCTACTTTTATAACGTTTTAGCAATGTAAATATAAAAAAAAGCAAAAAAATACGCAAGTTTAAAGATAGTCGTTATGCCTTGATAAATACCAAATTCAAACTTTATTCTTGAGCTTGCTATTAATTGTAGAAGGTTGAAACCAATACTATTCAATTGAGCAGGAAATTTTCTATCAAACACATTCTACTTTTATAACGTTTTAACAATGTAAATATAAAAAAAATCAAAAAAATACGCAAGTTTAAAGATAGTCGTTATTCCTTGATAAATACCAATTTCAAACTTTATTCTTGAGCTTGCTATTAATTGTAGAAGGTTGAAACAAGTACCATTTGATTGAACAGAAATTTTTCTATCAAATACGTTCTACTTTTATAACGTTTTAGCAATGTAATTATAAAAAAAATCAAAAAAATACGCAAGTTTGAATATAGTCGTTATTCCTTGATAAATACCAATTTCAAACTTTATTTTTGAGCTTGCTATCAATTGCAGAAGGTTGAAACCAATACTATTCGATTGAGCAGAAAATTTTCTATCAAATACATTCTACTTTTATAACGTTTTAGCAATGTAAATATAAAAAAAAACAAAAAAATACGCAAGTTTAAAGATAGTCGTTATGCCTTGATAAATACCAAATTCAAACTTTATTGTTGAGCTTGCTATTAATTGTAGAAGGTTGAAACCAATACTGTTCAATTGAGCAGGAAATTTTCTATCAAATACATTCTACTTTTATAACGTTTTAACAATGTAAATATTAAAAAAATCAAAAAAATACGCAAGTTTAAAGATAGTCGTTATTCCTTGATAAATACCAATTTCAAACTTTATTCTTGAGCTTGCTATTAATTGTAGAAGGCTGAAACAAGTACCATTTGACTGAACAGAAAATTTTCTATCAAATACATCCTAGTTTATAATGTAAATATAAAAAAAATCAAAAAAATACGCAAGTTAAAAATAGTCGTTATTCCTTGATAAATACCAATTTCAAACTTCATTCTTAAGCTTGCTATTAATTGTAGAAGGTTGAAACAAGTACCATTTAATTGAACAGAAATTTTTCTATCAAATACATCTTACTTTTATAACGTTTTAACAATGTGATTATAAAAAAAATCAAAAAAATATGCAAGTTTAAATATAGTCGTCATTCCTTAATAAATACCAATTTCAAACTTCATTCTTGAGCTTGCTATTAATTGTAGAAGGTTGAAACCAATACTATTCGATTGAGCAGAAAATTTTATATCAAATGCATTTTACTTTTATAACGTTTTAGCAATGTAAATATAAAAAAAAATCAGAAAAATACGCAAGTTTAAAGATAGTCGTTATTCCTTGATAAATACCAATGTCAAACTTCATTCTTGAGCTTGCTATTAATTGTAGAAGGTTGAAACAAGTACCATTTGATTGAACAAAAATTTTTCTATCAAATACGTCTTACTTTTATAGAGTTTTAGCAACGTAATTATAAAAAAAATCAAAAAAATACGCAAGTTTAAATATAGTCGTTATTCCTTGATAAATACCAATTTCAAACTTCATTCTTGAGCTTGCTATTAATTATAGAAGGTTGAAGCCAATACTATTCGATTGAGCAGGAAATTTTCTATCAAATACAATCTACTTTTATAACGTTTTAGCAATGTAAATAAAAAAAAATAAAAAAATACGCAAGTTAAAATATAGTCGTTATGCCTTGATAAATACCAAATTCAAACTTTATTCTTTAGCTTGCTATTAATTGTAGAAGGTTGAAACCAATACTATTCGATTGAGCAGAAAATTTTCTATCAAATACATACTACCTCTATAACGTTTTAACAATGTAAATATAAAAAAAATCAAAAAATACGCAAGTTTAAGGATAGTCGTTATTCCTTGATAAATACCAATTTCAAACATTATTCTTGAGCTTGCTATTAATTGTAGAAGGTTGAAACAAGTACCATTTGATTGAACAAAAATTTTTCTATCAAATACGTCCTACTTTTATAACGTTTTAGCAATGTAAATATAAAAAAAATCAAAAAAATACGCAAGTTTAAAGATAGTCGTTATTCCTTGATAAATACCAATTTCAAACTTTATTCTTGAGCTTGCTATTAATTGTAGAAGGTTGAAACCAATACTATTCGATTGAGCAGGAAATTTTCTATCAAATACGTCCTATTTTTATAACGTTTTAGCAATGTAATTATAAAAAAAATCAAAAAAATACGCAAGTTTAAAGATAGTCGTTATTCCTTAATAAATACCAATTTCAAACTCCATTCTTCAGCTTGCTATTAATTGTAGAATGTTGAAACAAAAACCATTTGATTGAACAGAGAATTTTCTATCAAATAAATCTTACTTTTATAACGTTTTAGCAATGTAAATATAAAAAAATCAAAAAAATACGCAAGTTTAAATATATTCGTTATTCCTTGATAAATACCAAATTCAAACTTCATTCTTGAGCTTGCTATTAATTGTAGAAAGTTGAAACAAAAACCATTTGATTGAGCAGAGAATTTTTTATTAAATACATCCTACTTTTGTAACGTTTTAGCAATGTAAATATAAAAAAAATTAAAAAAATGGTCAAGTTTAAAGATAGTCGTTATTCCTTGATATATACAAATTTCAAACTTCATTCTTAAGCTTGCTATTAATTGTAGAAGGTTGAAACAAATACCATTTGATTAAACAGGAAATTTTCTAACAAATACATTATACTTTTATAACGTTTTAGCAATGTAAATATAAAAAAATCAAAAAAATACGCAAGTTTAAATATAATCGTTATTCCTTGATAAATACCAATTTCAAACTTTATTCTTGAGCTTGCTATTAATTGCAGAAAGTTGAAACTAATATTATTCGATTGAGCAGGAAATTTTCTATCAAATACATTCTACTTTTATAACGTTTTAGCAATGTAAATATAAAAAAAATCAAAAAATTACGCAAGTTTAAAGTAAGTCGTTATTCCTTGATAAATACCAATTTCAAACTTCATTCTTGAGCTTGCTATTTATTGTAAAAGGTTGAAACAAGTACCATTTGATTGAACAGAAATTTTTCTATCAAATACATTCTACTTTTATAACGTTTTAGCAATGTAATTATAAAAAAAATTAAAAAAATACGCAAGATTAAATATAGTCGTTATTCCTTGATAAATACCAATTTCAAACTTCATTCTTGAGCTTGGTATTAATTGTATAAGGTTGAAACCAATACTGTTCGATTGAGCAGGAAATTTTCTATTAAATACATTTTACTTTTATAACGTTTTAGCAAAGTAAATATAAAAAAAATCAAAAAAATACGCAAGTTTAAAGTAAGTCGTTATTCCTTAATAAATTTCAATTTCAAACTTCATTCTCGAGCTTGCTATTAATCGTATAAAGTTGAAACAAGCACCACTCGATTAAGCAAAAAATTTTCTATCAAATACATCCTACTTTTATAACGTTTTAGCAATATAGTCGTTAAATATAGTCGTTATTCCTTGATAAATACCAATTTCAAACTTTATTTCTGAGCTTGCTATTAATTGTAGAAGGTCGAAACTAATACTATTTGATTGAGCAGGAAATTTTCTATCAAATACATTCTACTTTTATAAAGTTTTAGCAATGTAAATATAAAAAAAATCAAAAAAATACGCAAGTTTAAAGATAGTCGTTATGCCTTGATAAATACCAAATTCAAACTTTATTCTTGAGCTTGCTATTAATTGTAGAAGGTTGAAACAAGTACCATTTGATTGAACAAAAACTTTATATCAAATACATCCTACTATTATAACGTTTCAGTTATGTAAATATAAAAAAAATCAAAAAATTCGCAAGTTTAAAGATAGTCGTTATGACTTGATAAATACCAAATTCAAACTTTATTCTTGAGCTTGCTATCAATTGTAGATGGTTGAAACAAATACCATTTGATTGAACAGAAAATTTTCTATCAAATACATCCTACTTTTATAACGTTTCAATAATGTAAATATAAAAAAAATTAAAAAAATGCTCAAGTTTAAAGATAGTCGTTATTCCTTGATAAATACAAATTTCAAACTTCATTCTTGAGCTTGCTATTAATTGTAGAAGGTTGAAACAAATACCATTTGATTAAACAGGAAATTTTCTAACAAATACATTATACTTTTATAACGTTTTAGCAATGTACATATAAAAAAAATCAAAAAAATATGCAAGTTTAAAGTAAGTCGTTATTCCTTGATAAATACCAATTTCAAACTCCATTCTTCAGCTTGCTATTAATTGTAGAAGGTTGAAACAAAAACCATTTGATTGAACAGAGAATTTTCTATCAAATAAATCTTACTTTTATAACGTTTTAGCAATGTAAATATAAAAAAATCAAAAAAATACGCAAGTTTAAATATATTCGTTATTCCTTGATAAATACCAAATTCAAACTTCATTCTTGAGCTTGCTATTAATTGTAGAAAGTTGAAACAAAAACCATTTGATTGAGCAGAGAATTTTTTATTAAATACATCCTACTTTTGTAACGTTTTAGCAATGCAAATATAAAAAAAATTAAAAAAATGGTCAAGTTTAAAGATAGTCGTTATTCCTTGATATATACAAATTTCAAACTTCATTCTTAAGCTTGCTATTAATTGTAGAAGGTTGAAACAAATACCATTTGATTAAACAGGAAATTTTCTAACAAATACATTATACTTTTATAACGTTTTAGCAATGTAAATATAAAAAAATCAAAAAAATACGCAAGTTTAAATATAATGGTTATTCCTTGATAAATACCAATTTCAAACTTTATTCTTGAGCTTGCTATTAATTGCAGAAAGTTGAAACTAATATTATTCGATTGAGCAGGAAATTTTCTATCAAATACATTCTACTTTTATAACGTTTTAGCAATGTAAATATAAAAAAAATCAAAAAATTACGCAAGTTTAAAGTAAGTCGTTATTCCTTGATAAATACCAATTTCAAACTTCATTCTTGAGCTTGCTATTTATTGTAAAAGGTTGAAACAAGTACCATTTGATTGAACAGAAATTTTTCTATCAAATACATTCTACTTTTATAACGTTTTAGCAATGTAATTATAAAAAAAATTAAAAAAATACGCAAGATTAAATATAGTCGTTATTCCTTGATAAATACCAATTTCAAACTTCATTCTTGAGCTTGGTATTAATTGTAGAAGGTTGAAACCAATACTGTTCGATTGAGCAGGAAATTTTCTATTAAATACATTTTACTTTTATAACGTTTTAGCAAAGTAAATATAAAAAAAATCAAAAAAATACGCAAGTTTAAAGTAAGTCGTTATTCCTTAATAAATTTCAATTTCAAACTTCATTCTTGAGCTTGCTGTTAATCGTAGAAGGTTGAAACAAAAACCATTTGATTGAACGGAGAATTTTCTATCAAATACATCCTACTTTTATAACGTTTTAGCAATATAGTCGTTAAATATAGTCGTTATTCCTTGATAAATACCAATTTCAAACTTTATTTCTGAGCTTGCTATTAATTGTAGAAGGTCGAAACTAATACTATTCGATTGAGCAGGAAATTTTCTATCAAATACGTTCTACTTTTATAACGTTTTAGCAATGTAATTATAAAAAAAGTCAAAAAAATACTCAAGTTTAAATATAGTCGTTATTCCTTGATAAATACCAATTTCAAACTTCATTCTTGAGCTTGCTATTAATTATAAAAGGTTGAAAGCAATACTATTTGATTGAGCAGGAAATTGCTATCAAGTACATCCTACTTTTATAACGTTTTAGCAATGTAAATAAAAAAAAATCAAAAAAATAGGCAAGTTAAAAGTTAGTCGTTATGCCTTGATAAATACCAAATTCAAACTTTATTTTTAGCTTGCTATTAATTGTAGAAGGTTGAAACAATTACCATTTGATTGAACAGAAAATTTTCTATTAGATACATCCTACTTTTATAACGTTTCGATAATGTAAATATAAAAAAAAACAAAAAAATACGCAAGTTTAAAGATAGTCGTTTTGCCTTGATAAATACCAAATTCAAACTTTATTCTTGAGCTTGCTATTAATTGTAGAAGGTTGAAACCAATACTATTCAATTGAGCAGGAAATTTTCTATCAAATACATTCTACTTTTATAACGTTTTAACAATGTAAATATAAAAAAAATCAAAAAAATACGCAAGTTTAAAGATAGTCGTTATTCCTTGATAAATACCAATTTCAAACTTTATTCTTGAGCTTGCTATTAATTGTAGAAGGTTGAAACAAGTACCATTTGATTTAACAGAAATTTTTCTATCAAATACGTTCTACTTTTATAACGTTTTAGCAATGCAATTATAAAAAAAATCAAAAAAATACGCAAGTTTGAATATAGTCGTTATTCCTTGATAAATACCAATTTCAAACTTTATTTTTGAGCTTGCTATCAATTGTAGAAGGTTAAAACCAATACTATTCGATTGAGCAGAAATTTTTCTATCAAATACATTCTACTTTTATAACGTTTTAGCAATGTAAATATAAAAAAAAACAAAAAAATACGCAAGTTTAAATATAGTCGTTATGCCTTGATAAATACCAAATTCAAACTTTATTGTTCAGCTTGCTATTAATTGTAGAAGGTTGAAACAAGTACCATTTGACTGAACAGAAAATTTTCTATCAAATACATCCTAGTTTATAATGTAAATATAAAAAAAATCAAAAAAATACGCAAGTTTAAAGATAGTCGTTATTCCTTGATAAATACCAATTTCAAACTTCATTCTTAAGCTTGCTATTAATTGTAGAAGGTTGAAACAAGTACCATTTAATTGAACAGAAATTTTTCTATCAAATACATCTTACTTTTATAACGTTTTAGCAATGTGATTATAAAAAAAATCAAAAAAATACGCAAGTTTAAATATAGTCGTCATTCCTTAATAAATACCAATTTTAAACTTCATTCTTGAGCTTGCTATTAATTGTAGAAGGTTGAAACCAATACTATTCGATTGAGCAGAAAATTTTCTATCAAATACATTTTACTTTTATAACGTTTTAGCAATGTAAATATAAAAAAAATCAGAAAAATATGCAAGTTTAAAGATAGTCGTTATTCCTTGATAAATACCAATGTCAAACTTCATTCTTGAGCTTGCTATTAATTGTAGAAGGTTGAAACAAGTACCATTTGATTGAACAAAAATTTTTCTATCAAATACGTCTTACTTTTATAGAGTTTTAGCAACGTAATTATAAAAAAAATCAAAAAAATACGCAAGTTTAAATATAGTCGTTATTCCTTGATAAATACCAATTTCAAACTTCATTCTTGAGCTTGCTATTAATTATAGAAGGTTGAAACCAATACTATTCGATTGAGCAGAAAATTTTCTATCAAATACAATCTACCTTTATAACGTTTTAGCAATGTAAATAAAAAAATAAATAAAAAAATACGCAAGTTAAAATATAGTCGTTATGCCTTGATAAATACCAAATTCAAACTTTATTCTTTAGCTTGCTATTAATTGTAGAAAGTTGAAACAAGTACCATTTAATTGAACAAAAAATTTTCTATTAAATACATCCTACTCTTATAACGTTTCAAAAATGTAAATATAAAAAAAATTAAAAAAATACGCAAGTTTAAAAATAGTCGTTATTCCTTAATAAATTCCAATTTCAAACTTCATTCTTGAGCTTGCTATTAATTGTTAGAAGGTTAGAACAAATACTATTCGATTAAGCAGGAAATTTTCTATCAAATACATCTTACTTTTATAACGTTTCAATAATGTAAATATAAAAAAAAATTAAAAAAATACGCAAGTTTAAAGATAGTCGTTATTCCTTAATAAATACCAATTTCAAACTTCATTCTTGAGCTTGATATTAATCGCAGAAGGTTGAGACAAAAACCATTTGATTGAACGGAGAATTTTCTATCAAATACATCCTACTTTTATAACGTTTTAGCAATGTAAATATAAAAAAATCAAAAAAATACGCAAGTTTAAATATAGTCGTTATTCCTTGATAAATACCAATTTCAAACTTCATTCTTGAGCTTCCTATTTATTGTAAAAGGTTAAAACAAGTACCGTTTGATTGAACAGAAAATTTTCTATCAAATACATCCTACTTTTATAACGTTTCGATAATGTAAATATAAAAAAAATCAAAAAAATACGCAAGTTTAAAGATAGTCGTTATTCCTTAATAAATTCCAATTTCAAACTTCATTCTTGAGCTTGCTATTAATTGTAGAAAGTTGAAGTAAGCACCACTCGATTAAGCAAAAAATTTTCTATCAAATAGATTCTACCTTTATAACGTTTTAGCAATGTAAATATAAAAAAAATCAAAAAAATACGCAAGTTTAAAGATAGTCGTTATTCCTTGAAAAATACCAATTTCAAACTTTATTCTTGAGCTTGCTATTAATTGTAGAAGGTTGAAACCAATACTATTCAATTGAGCAGGAAATTTTCTATCAAATAAATTCTACTTTTATAACCTTTTAGCAATGTAAATATAAAAAAAATCAAAAAATACGCAAGTTTAAAGATAGTCGTTATTCCTTGATAAATACCAACTTCAAACTTCAATCTTGAGCTTGCTATTAATTGTAGAAGGTTGAAACAAGTACCATTTGATTGAACAGAAAATTTTCTATTAAATACATCCTACCTTTATAATGTTTCAATAATGTAAATATAAAAAAAATTAAAAAAATACGCAAGTTTAAAGATAGTCGTTATTCCTAGATAAATACCAATTTCAAACTTTATTCTTGAGCTTGCTATTAATTGTAGAAAGTTGAAACCAATACTATTCAATTGAGCAGGAAATTTTCTATCAAATACATTCTACTTTTATAACGTTTTAGCAATGTAAATATAAAAAAAAGCAAAAAAATACGCAAGTTTAAAGATAGTCGTTATGCCTTGATAAATACCAAATTCAAACTTTATTCTTGAGCTTGCTATTAATTGTAGAAGGTTGAAACCAATACTATTCAATTGAGCAGGAAATTTTCTATCAAACACATTCTACTTTTATAACGTTTTAACAATGTAAATATAAAAAAAATCAAAAAAATACGCAAGTTTAAAGATAGTCGTTATTCCTTGATAAATACCAATTTCAAACTTTATTCTTGAGCTTGCTATTAATTGTAGAAGGTTGAAACAAGTACCATTTGATTGAACAGAAATTTTTCTATCAAATACGTTCTACTTTTATAACGTTTTAGCAATGTAATTATAAAAAAAATCAAAAAAATACGCAAGTTTGAATATAGTCGTTATTCCTTGATAAATACCAATTTCAAACTTTATTTTTGAGCTTGCTATCAATTGCAGAAGGTTGAAACCAATACTATTCGATTGAGCAGAAAATTTTCTATCAAATACATTCTACTTTTATAACGTTTTAGCAATGTAAATATAAAAAAAAACAAAAAAATACGCAAGTTTAAAGATAGTCGTTATGCCTTGATAAATACCAAATTCAAACTTTATTGTTGAGCTTGCTATTAATTGTAGAAGGTTGAAACCAATACTGTTCAATTGAGCAGGAAATTTTCTATCAAATACATTCTACTTTTATAACGTTTTAACAATGTAAATATTAAAAAAATCAAAAAAATACGCAAGTTTAAAGATAGTCGTTATTCCTTGATAAATACCAATTTCAAACTTTATTCTTGAGCTTGCTATTAATTGTAGAAGGCTGAAACAAGTACCATTTGACTGAACAGAAAATTTTCTATCAAATACATCCTAGTTTATAATGTAAATATAAAAAAAATCAAAAAAATACGCAAGTTAAAAATAGTCGTTATTCCTTGATAAATACCAATTTCAAACTTCATTCTTAAGCTTGCTATTAATTGTAGAAGGTTGAAACAAGTACCATTTAATTGAACAGAAATTTTTCTATCAAATACATCTTACTTTTATAACGTTTTAACAATGTGATTATAAAAAAAATCAAAAAAATATGCAAGTTTAAATATAGTCGTCATTCCTTAATAAATACCAATTTCAAACTTCATTCTTGAGCTTGCTATTAATTGTAGAAGGTTGAAACCAATACTATTCGATTGAGCAGAAAATTTTATATCAAATGCATTTTACTTTTATAACGTTTTAGCAATGTAAATATAAAAAAAAATCAGAAAAATACACAAGTTTAAAGATAGTCGTTATTCCTTGATAAATACCAATGTCAAACTTCATTCTTGAGCTTGCTATTAATTGTAGAAGGTTGAAACAAGTACCATTTGATTGAACAAAAATTTTTCTATCAAATACGTCTTACTTTTATAGAGTTTTAGCAACGTAATTATAAAAAAAATCAAAAAAATACGCAAGTTTAAATATAGTCGTTATTCCTTGATAAATACCAATTTCAAACTTCATTCTTGAGCTTGCTATTAATTATAGAAGGTTGAAACCAATACTATTCGATTGAGCAGGAAATTTTCTATCAAATACAATCTACTTTTATAACGTTTTAGCAATGTAAATAAAAAAAAATAAAAAAATACGCAAGTTAAAATATAGTCGTTATGCCTTGATAAATACCAAATTCAAACTTTATTCTTTAGCTTGCTATTAATTGTAGAAGGTTGAAACCAATACTATTCGATTGAGCAGAAAATTTTCTATCAAATACATACTACCTCTATAACGTTTTAACAATGTAAATATAAAAAAAATCAAAAAAATACGCAAGTTTAAGGATAGTCGTTATTCCTTGATAAATACCAATTTCAAACATTATTCTTGAGCTTGCTATTAATTGTAGAAGGTTGAAACAAGTACCATTTGATTGAACAGAAATTTTTCTATCAAATACGTCCTACTTTTATAACGTTTTAGCAATGTAAATATAAAAAAAATCAAAAAAATACGCAAGTTTAAAGATAGTCGTTATTCCTTGATAAATACCAATTTCAAACTTTATTCTTGAGCTTGCTATTAATTGTAGAAGGTTGAAACCAATACTATTCGATTGAGCAGGAAATTTTCTATCAAATACGTCCTATTTTTATAACGTTTTAGCAATGTAATTATAAAAAAAATCAAAAAAATACGCAAGTTTAAAGATAGTCGTTATTCCTTAATAAATACCAATTTCAAACTCCATTCTTCAGCTTGCTATTAATTGTAGAATGTTGAAACAAAAACCATTTGATTGAACAGAGAATTTTCTATCAAATAAATCTTACTTTTATAACGTTTTAGCAATGTAAATATAAAAAAATCAAAAAAATACGCAAGTTTAAATATATTCGTTATTCCTTGATAAATACCAAATTCAAACTTCATTCTTGAGTTGCTATTAATTGTAGAAAGTTGAAACAAAAACCATTTGATTGAGCAGAGAATTTTTTATTAAATACATCCTACTTTTGTAACGTTTTAGCAATGTAAATATAAAAAAAATTAAAAAAATGGTCAAGTTTAAAGATAGTCGTTATTCCTTGATATATACAAATTTCAAACTTCATTCTTAAGCTTGCTATTAATTGTAGAAGGTTGAAACAAATACCATTTGATTAAACAGGAAATTTTCTAACAAATACATTATACTTTTATAACGTTTTAGCAATGTAAATATAAAAAAATCAAAAAAATACGCAAGTTTAAATATAATCGTTATTCCTTGATAAATACCAATTTCAAACTTTATTCTTGAGCTTGCTATTAATTGCAGAAAGTTGAAACTAATATTATTCGATTGAGCAGGAAATTTTCTATCAAATACATTCTACTTTTATAACGTTTTAGCAATGTAAATATAAAAAAAATCAAAAAATTACGCAAGTTTAAAGTAAGTCGTTATTCCTTGATAAATACCAATTTCAAACTTCATTCTTGAGCTTGCTATTTATTGTAAAAGGTTGAAACAAGTACCATTTGATTGAACAGAAATTTTTCTATCAAATACATTCTACTTTTATAACGTTTTAGCAATGTAATTATAAAAAAAATTAAAAAAATACGCAAGATTAAATATAGTCGTTATTCCTTGATAAATACCAATTTCAAACTTCATTCTTGAGCTTGGTATTAATTGTAGAAGGTTGAAACCAATACTGTTCGATTGAGCAGGAAATTTTCTATTAAATACATTTTACTTTTATAACGTTTTAGCAAAGTAAATATAAAAAAAATCAAAAAAATACGCAAGTTTAAAGTAAGTCGTTATTCCTTAATAAATTTCAATTTCAAACTTCATTCTCGAGCTTGCTATTAGTCGTATAAAGTTGAAAAAAGCACCACTCGATTAAGCAAAAAATTTTCTATCAAATACATCCTACTTTTATAACGTTTTAGCAATATAGTCGTTAAATATAGTCGTTATTCCTTGATAAATACCAATTTCAAACTTTATTTCTGAGCTTGCTATTAATTGTAGAAGGTCGAAACTAACACTATTTGATTGAGCAGGAAATTTTCTATCAAATACATTCTACTTTTATAAAGTTTTAGCAATGTAAATATAAAAAAAATCAAAAAAATACGCAAGTTTAAAGATAGTCGTTATGCCTTGATAAATACCAAATTCAAACTTTATTCTTGAGCTTGCTATTAATTGTAGAAGGTTGAAACAAGTACCATTTGATTGAACAAAAACTTTCTATCAAATACATCCTACTATTATAACGTTTCAGTTATGTAAATATAAAAAAAATCAAAAAATTCGCAAGTTTAAAGATAGTCGTTATGACTTGATAAATACCAAATTCAAACTTTATTCTTGAGCTTGCTATCAATTGTAGATGGTTGAAACAAATACCATTTGATTGAACAGAAAATTTTCTATCAAATACATCCTACTTTTATAACGTTTCAATAATGTAAATATAAAAAAAATTAAAAAAATGCTCAAGTTTAAAGATAGTCGTTATTCCTTGATAAATACAAATTTCAAACTTCATTCTTGAGCTTGCTATTAATTGTAGAAGGTTGAAACAAATACCATTTGATTAAACAGGAAATTTTCTAACAAATACATTATACTTTTATAACGTTTTAGCAATGTACATATAAAAAAAATCAAAAAAATATGCAAGTTTAATGTAAGTCGTTATTCCTTGATAAATACCAATTTCAAACTCCATTCTTCAGCTTGCTATTAATTGTAGAAGGTTGAAACAAAAACCATTTGATTGAACAGAGAATTTTCTATCAAATAAATCTTACTTTTATAACGTTTTAGCAATGTAAATATAAAAAAATCAAAAAAATACGCAAGTTTAAATATATTCGTTATTCCTTGATAAATACCAAATTCAAACTTCATTCTTGAGCTTGCTATTAATTGTAGAAAGTTGAAACAAAAACCATTTGATTGAGCAGAGAATTTTTTATTAAATACATCCTACTTTTGTAACGTTTTAGCAATGTAAATATAAAAAAAATTAAAAAAATGGTCAAGTTTAAAGATAGTCGTTATTCCTTGATATATACAAATTTCAAACTTCATTCTTAAGCTTGCTATTAATTGTAGAAGGTTGAAACAAATACCATTTGATTAAACAGGAAATTTTCTAACAAATACATTATACTTTTATAACGTTTTAGCAATGTAAATATAAAAAAATCAAAAAAATACGCAAGTTTAAATATAATCGTTATTCCTTGATAAATACCAATTTCAAACTTTATTCTTGAGCTTACTATTAATTGCAGAAAGTTGAAACTAATATTATTCGATTGAGCAGGAAATTTTCTATCAAATACATTCTACTTTTATAACGTTTTAGCAATGTAAATATAAAAAAAATCAAAAAATTACGCAAGTTTAAAGTAAGTCGTTATTCCTTGATAAATACCAATTTCAAACTTCATTCTTGAGCTTGCTATCAATTGTAGATGGTTGAAACAAATACCATTTGATTGAACAGAAAATTTTCTATCAAATACATCCTACTTTTATAACGTTTCAATAATGTAAATATAAAAAAAATTAAAAAAATGCTCAAGTTTAAAGATAGTCGTTATTCCTTGATAAATACAAATTTCAAACTTCATTCTTGAGCTTGCTATTAATTGTAGAAGGTTGAAACAAATACCATTTGATTAAACAGGAAATTTTCTAACAAATACATTATACTTTTATAACGTTTTAGCAATGTACATATAAAAAAAATCAAAAAAATATGCAAGTTTAAAGTAAGTCGTTATTCCTTGATAAATACCAATTTCAAACTTCATTCTTGAGCTTGCTATTAATTGTAGAAGGTTAAAACCAGTACCTTTTGATTAAACAGAAAATTTTCTATCAAATACATCCTACTTTTATAACGTTTCAATAATGTAAATATAAAAAAAATTAAAAAAATGCTCAAGTTTAAAGATAGTCGTTATTCCTTAATAAATACCAATTTCAAACTTCATTCTTGAGCTTGCTATTAATCGTAGAAAGTTGAGACAAAAACCATTTGATTGAACGGAGAATTTTCTATCAAATACATCCTACTTTTATAACGTTTTAGCAATATAGTCGTTAAATATAGTCGTTATTCCTTGATAAATACCAATTTCAAACTTTATTTCTGAGCTTGCTATTAATTGTAGAAGGTCGAAACTAATACTATTCGATTGAGCAGGAAATTTTCTATCAAATACATTCTACTTTTATAACGTTTTAGCAATGTAATTATAAAAAAAGTCAAAAAAATACTCAAGTTTAAATATAGTCGTTATTCCTTGATAAATACCAATTTCAAACTTTATTCTTAAGTTTGCTATTAATTGTAGAAGGTTGAAACTAATACTATTCGATTGAGCAGGAAATTTTCTATCAAATACATTCTACTTTTATAACGTTTTAGCAATGTAAATATAAAAAAAATCAAAAAAATACGCAAGTTTAAAGATAGTCGTTATTCCTTGATAAATACCAAATTCAAACTTCATTCTTGAGCTTGCTATTAATTGTAGAAAGTTGAAACAAAAACCATTTGATTGAGCAGAGAATTTTTTATTAAATACATCCTACTTTTGTAACGTTTTAGCAATGTAAATATAAAAAAAATTAAAAAAATGGTCAAGTTTAAAGATAGTCGTTATTCCTTGATATATACAAATTTCAAACTTCATTCTTAAGCTTGCTATTAATTGTAGAAGGTTGAAACAAATACCATTTGATTAAACAGGAAATTTTCTAACAAATACATTATACTTTTATAACGTTTTAGCAATGTAAATATAAAAAAATCAAAAAAATACGCAAGTTTAAATATAATCGTTATTCCTTGATAAATACCAATTTCAAACTTTATTCTTGAGCTTGCTATTAATTGCAGAAAGTTGAAACTAATATTATTCGATTGAGCAGGAAATTTTCTATCAAATACATTCTACTTTTATAACGTTTTAGCAATGTAAATATAAAAAAAATCAAAAAATTACGCAAGTTTAAAGTAAGTCGTTATTCCTTGATAAATACCAATTTCAAACTTCATTCTTGAGCTTGCTATTTATTGTAAAAGGTTGAAACAAGTACCATTTGATTGAACAGAAATTTTTCTATCAAATACATTCTACTTTTATAACGTTTTAGCAATGTAATTATAAAAAAAATTAAAAAAATACGCAAGATTAAATATAGTCGTTATTCCTTGGTAAATACCAATTTCAAACTTCATTCTTGAGCTTGGTATTAATTGTAGAAGGTTGAAACCAATACTGTTCGATTGAGCAGGAAATTTTCTATTAAATACATTTTACTTTTATAACGTTTTAGCAAAGTAAATATAAAAAAAATCAAAAAAATACGCAAGTTTAAAGTAAGTCGTTATTCCTTAATAAATTTCAATTTCAAACTTCATTCTCGAGCTTGCTATTAATCGTATAAAGTTGAAAAAAGCACCACTCGATTAAGCAAAAAATTTTCTATCAAATACATCCTACTTTTATAACGTTTTAGCAATATAGTCGTTAAATATAGTCGTTATTCCTTGATAAATACCAATTTCAAACTTTATTTCTGAGCTTGCTATTAATTGTAGAAGGTCGAAACTAACACTATTTGATTGAGCAGGAAATTTTCTATCAAATACATTCTACTTTTGTAAAGTTTTAGCAATGTAAATATAAAAAAAATCAAAAAAATACGCAAGTTTAAAGATAGTCGTTATGCCTTGATAAATACCAAATTCAAACTTTATTCTTGAGCTTGCTATTAATTGTAGAAGGTTGAAACAAGTACCATTTGATTGAACAAAAACTTTCTATCAAATACATCCTACTATTATAACGTTTCAGTTATGTAAATATAAAAAAAATCAAAAAATTCGCAAGTTTAAAGATAGTCGTTATGACTTGATAAATACCAAATTCAAACTTTATTCTTGAGCTTGCTATCAATTGTAGATGGTTGAAACAAATACCATTTGATTGAACAGAAAATTTTCTATCAAATACATCCTACTTTTATAACGTTTCAATAATGTAAATATAAAAAAAATTAAAAAAATGCTCAAGTTTAAAGATAGTCGTTATTCCTTGATAAATACAAATTTCAAACTTCATTCTTGAGCTTGCTATTAATTGTAGAAGGTTGAAACAAATACCATTTGATTAAACAGGAAATTTTCTAACAAATACATTATACTTTTATAACGTTTTAGCAATGTACATATAAAAAAAATCAAAAAAATATGCAAGTTTAATGTAAGTCGTTATTCCTTGATAAATACCAATTTCAAACTCCATTCTTCAGCTTGCTATTAATTGTAGAAGGTTGAAACAAAAACCATTTGATTGAACAGAGAATTTTCTATCAAATAAATCTTACTTTTATAACGTTTTAGCAATGTAAATATAAAAAAATCAAAAAAATACGCAAGTTTAAATATATTCGTTATTCCTTGATAAATACCAAATTCAAACTTCATTCTTGAGCTTGCTATTAATTGTAGAAAGTTGAAACAAAAACCATTTGATTGAGCAGAGAATTTTTTATTAAATACATCCTACTTTTGTAACGTTTTAGCAATGTAAATATAAAAAAAATTAAAAAAATGGTCAAGTTTAAAGATAGTCGTTATTCCTTGATATATACAAATTTCAAACTTCATTCTTAAGCTTGCTATTAATTGTAGAAGGTTGAAACAAATACCATTTGATTAAACAGGAAATTTTCTAACAAATACATTATACTTTTATAACGTTTTAGCAATGTAAATATAAAAAAATCAAAAAAATACGCAAGTTTAAATATAATCGTTATTCCTTGATAAATACCAATTTCAAACTTTATTCTTGAGCTTACTATTAATTGCAGAAAGTTGAAACTAATATTATTCGATTGAGCAGGAAATTTTCTATCAAATACATTCTACTTTTATAACGTCTTAGCAATGTAAATATAAAAAAAATCAAAAAATTACGCAAGTTTAAAGTAAGTCGTTATTCCTTGATAAATACCAATTTCAAACTTCATTCTTGAGCTTGCTATCAATTGTAGATGGTTGAAACAAATACCATTTGATTGAACAGAAAATTTTCTATCAAATACATCCTACTTTTATAACGTTTCAATAATGTAAATATAAAAAAAATTAAAAAAATGCTCAAGTTTAAAGATAGTCGTTATTCCTTGATAAATACAAATTTCAAACTTCATTCTTGAGCTTGCTATTAATTGTAGAAGGTTGAAACAAATACCATTTGATTAAACAGGAAATTTTCTAACAAATACATTATACTTTTATAACGTTTTAGCAATGTACATATAAAAAAATCAAAAAAATATGCAAGTTTAAAGTAAGTCGTTATTCCTTGATAAATACCAATTTCAAACTTCATTCTTGAGCTTGCTATTAATTGTAGAAGGTTAAAACCAGTACCTTTTGATTGAACAGAAAATTTTCTATCAAATACATCCTACTTTTATAACGTTTCAATAATGTAAATATAAAAAAAATTAAAAAAATGCTCAAGTTTAAAGATAGTCGTTATTCCTTAATAAATACCAATTTCAAACTTCATTCTTGAGCTTGCTATTAATCGTAGAAGGTTGAGACAAAAACCATTTGATTGAACGGAGAATTTTCTATCAAATACATCCTACTTTTATAACGTTTTAGCAATATAGTCGTTAAATATAGTCGTTATTCCTTGATAAATACCAATTTCAAACTTTATTTCTGAGCTTGCTATTAATTGTAGAAGGTCGAAACTAATACTATTCGATTGAGCAGGAAATTTTCTATCAAATACATTCTACTTTTGTAACGTTTTAGCAATGTAATTATAAAAAAAGTCAAAAAAATACTCAAGTTTAAATATAGTCGTTATTCCTTGATAAATACCAATTTCAAACTTTATTCTTAAGTTTGCTATTAATTGTAGAAGGTTGAAACTAATACTATTCGATTGAGCAGGAAATTTTCTATCAAATACATTCTACTTTTATAACGTTTTAGCAATGTAAATATAAAAAAAATCAAAAAAATACGCAAGTTTAAAGATAGTCGTTATTCCTTGATAAATACCAAATTCAAACTTCATTCTTGAGCTTGCTATTAATTGTAGAAAGTTGAAACAAAAACCATTTGATTGAGCAGAGAATTTTTTATTAAATACATCCTACTTTTGTAACGTTTTAGCAATGTAAATATAAAAAAAATTAAAAAAATGGTCAAGTTTAAAGATAGTCGTTATTCCTTGATATATACAAATTTCAAACTTCATTCTTAAGCTTGCTATTAATTGTAGAAGGTTGAAACAAATACCATTTGATTAAACAGGAAATTTTCTAACAAATACATTATACTTTTATAACGTTTTAGCAATGTAAATATAAAAAAATCAAAAAAATACGCAAGTTTAAATATAATCGTTATTCCTTGATAAATACCAATTTCAAACTTTATTCTTGAGCTTGCTATTAATTGCAGAAAGTTGAAACTAATATTATTCGATTGAGCAGGAAATTTTCTATCAAATACATTCTACTTTTATAACGTTTTAGCAATGTAAATATAAAAAAAATCAAAAAATTACGCAAGTTTAAAGTAAGTCGTTATTCCTTGATAAATACCAATTTCAAACTTCATTCTTGAGCTTGCTATTTATTGTAAAAGGTTGAAACAAGTACCATTTGATTGAACAGAAATTTTTCTATCAAATACATTCTACTTTTATAACGTTTTAGCAATGTAATTATAAAAAAAATTAAAAAAATACGCAAGATTAAATATAGTCGTTATTCCTTGATAAATACCAATTTCAAACTTCATTCTTGAGCTTGGTATTAATTGTAGAAGGTTGAAACCAATACTGTTCGATTGAGCAGGAAATTTTCTATTAAATACATTTTACTTTTATAACGTTTTAGCAAAGTAAATATAAAAAAAATCAAAAAAATACGCAAGTTTAAAGTAAGTCGTTATTCCTTAATAAATTTCAATTTCAAACTTCATTCTCGAGCTTGCTATTAATCGTATAAAGTTAAAACAAGCACCACTCGATTAAGCAAAAAATTTTCTATCAAATACATCCTACTTTTATAACGTTTTAGCAATATAGTCGTTAAATATAGTCGTTATTCCTTGATAAGTACCAATTTCAAACTTTATTTCTGAGCTTGCTATTAATTGTAGAAGGTCGAAACTAATACTATTTGATTGAGCAGGAAATTTTCTATCAAATACATTCTACTTTTATAAAGTTTTAGCAATGTAAATATAAAAAAAATCAAAAAAATACGCAAGTTTAAAGATAGTCGTTATGCCTTGATAAATACCAAATTCAAACTTTATTCTTGAGCTTGCTATTAATTGTAGAAGGTTGAAACAAGTACCATTTGATTGAACAAAAACTTTCTATCAAATACATCCTACTATTATAACGTTTCAGTTATGTAAATATAAAAAAAATCAAAAAATTCGCAAGTTTAAAGATAGTCGTTATGACTTGATAAATACCAAATTCAAACTTTATTCTTGAGCTTGCTATCAATTGTAGATGGTTGAAACAAATACCATTTGATTGAACAGAAAATTTTCTATCAAATGCATCCTACTTTTATAACGTTTCAATAATGTAAATATAAAAAAAATTAAAAAAATGCTCAAGTTTAAAGATAGTCGTTATTCCTTGATAAATACAAATTTCAAACTTCATTCTTGAGCTTGCTATTAATTGTAGAAGGTTGAAACAAATACCATTTGATTAAACAGGAAATTTTCTAACAAATACATTATACTTTTATAACGTTTTAGCAATGTACATATAAAAAAAATCAAAAAAATATGCAAGTTTAAAGTAAGTCGTTATTCCTTGATAAATACCAATTTCAAACTTCATTCTTGAGCTTGCTATTAATTGTAGAAGGTTAAAACCAGTACCCTTTGATTGAACAGAAAATTTTCTATCAAATACATCCTACTTTTATAACGTTTCAATAATGTAAATATAAAAAAAATTTAAAAAATGCTCAAGTTTAAAGATAGTCGTTATTCCTTAATAAATACCAATTTCAAACTTCATTCTTGAGCTTGCTATTAATCGTAGAAGGTTGAGACAAAAACCATTTGATTGAACGGAGAATTTTCTATCAAATACATCCTACTTTTATAACGTTTTAGCAATATAGTCGTTAAATATAGTCGTTATTCCTTGATAAATACCAATTTCAAACTTTATTTCTGAGCTTGCTATTAATTGTAGAAGGTCGAAACTAATACTATTCGATTGAGCAGGAAATTTTCTATCAAATACATTCTACTTTTATAACGTTTTAGCAATGTAATTATAAAAAAAGTCAAAAAAATACTCAAGTTTAAATATAGTCGTTATTCCTTGATAAATACCAATTTCAAACTTTATTCTTAAGTTTGCTATTAATTGTAGAAGGTTGAAACTAATACTATTCGATTGAGCAGGAAATTTTCTATCAAATACATTCTACTTTTATAACGTTTTAGCAATGTAAATATAAAAAAAATCAAAAAAATACGCAAGTTTAAAGATAGTCGTTATTCCTTAATAAATACCAACTTCAAACTTCATTCTTGAGCTTGCTTTTAATCGTAGAAGGTTGAAACAAAAACCATTTGATTGAACGGAGAATTTTCTATCAAATACATCCTACCTTTATAACGTTTTAGCAATGTAAATATAAAAAAATCAAAAAAATACGCAAGTTTAAATATAGTCGTTATTCCTTGATAAATACCAATTTCAAACTTCATTCTTGAGCTTGCTATTAATTGTAGAAGGTTGAAACTAATACTATTAGATTGAGCAGGAAATTTTCTATCAAATACATTCTACTTTTGTAACGTTTTAGCAATGTACATATAAAAAAAATCAAAAAAATACGCAAGTTTAAACTAAGTCGTTATTCCTTGATAAATACCAATTTCAAACTTCATTCTTGAGCTTGCTATTTATTGCAAAAGGTTGAAACAAGTACCATTTGATTGAACAGAAAATTTTTTATCAAATACATCCTACTTTTATAACGTTTCAATAATGTAAATATAAAAAAAATTAAAAAAATGCTCAAGTTTAAAGATAGTCGTTATTCCTTAATAAATACCAATTTCAAACTTCATTCTTGAGCTTGCTATTAATCGTAGAAGGTTGAGACAAAAACCATTTGATTGAACGGAGAATTTTCTATCAAATACATCCTACTTTTATAACGTTTTAGCAATATAGTCGTTAAATATAGTCGTTATTCCTTGATAAATACCAATTTCAAACTTTATTTCTGAGCTTGCTATTAATTGTAGAAGGTCGAAACTAATACTATTCGATTGAGCAGGAAATTTTCTATCAAATACATTCTACTTTTATAACGTTTTAGCAATGTAATTATAAAAAAAGTCAAAAAAATACTCAAGTTTAAATATAGTCGTTATTCCTTGATAAATACCAATTTCAAACTTTATTCTTAAGTTTGCTATTAATTGTAGAAGGTTGAAACTAATACTATTCGATTGAGCAGGAAATTTTCTATCAAATACATTCTACTTTTATAACGTTTTAGCAATGTAAATATAAAAAAAATCGAAAAAATACGCAAGTTTAAAGATAGTCGTTATTCCTTGATAAATACCAAATTCAAACTTCATTCTTGAGCTTGCTATTAATTGTAGAAAGTTGAAACAAAAACCATTTGATTGAGCAGAGAATTTTTTATTAAATACATCCTACTTTTGTAACGTTTTAGCAATGTAAATATAAAAAAAATTAAAAAAATTGTCAAGTTTAAAGATAGTCGTTATTCCTTGATATATACAAATTTCAAACTTCATTCTTAAGCTTGCTATTAATTGTAGAAGGTTGAAACAAATACCATTTGATTAAACAGGAAATTTTCTAACAAATACATTATACTTTTATAACATTTTAGCAATGTAAATATAAAAAAATCAAAAAAATACGCAAGTTTAAATATAATCGTTATTCCTTGATAAATACCAATTTCAAACTTTATTCTTGAGCTTGCTATTAATTGCAGAAAGTTGAAACTAATATTATTCGATTGAGCAGGAAATTTTCTATCAAATACATTCTACTTTTATAACGTTTTAGCAATGTAAATATAAAAAAAATCAAAAAAATACGCAAGTTTAAAGATAGTCGTTATTCCTTGATAAATACCAATTTCAAACTTCATTCTTGAGCTTGCTATTTATTGTAAAAGGTTGAAACAAGTACCATTTGATTGAACAGAAATTTTTCTATCAAATACATTCTACTTTTATAACGTTTTAGCAATGTAATTATAAAAAAAATTAAAAAAATACGCAAGATTAAATATAGTCGTTATTCCTTGATAAATACCAATTTCAAACTTCATTCTTGAGCTTGGTATTAATTGTAGAAGGTTGAAACCAATACTGTTCGATTGAGCAGGAAATTTTCTATTAAATACATTTTACTTTTATAACGTTTTAGCAAAGTAAATATAAAAAAAATCAAAAAAATACGCAAGTTTAAAGTAAGTCGTTATTCCTTAATAAATTTCAATTTCAAACTTCATTCTCGAGCTTGCTATTAATCGTATAAAGTTAAAACAAGCACCACTCGATTAAGCAAAAAATTTTCTATCAAATACATCCTACTTTTATAACGTTTTAGCAATATAGTCGTTAAATATAGTCGTTATTCCTTGATAAATACCAATTTCAAACTTTATTTCTGAGCTTGCTATTAATTGTAGAAGGTCGAAACTAATACTATTTGATTGAGCAGGAAATTTTCTATCAAATACATTCTACTTTTATAAAGTTTTAGCAATGTAAATATAAAAAAAATCAAAAAAATACGCAAGTTTAAAGATAGTCGTTATGCCTTGATAAATACCAATTTCAAACTTTATTCTTAAGTTTGCTATTAATTGTAGAAGGTTGAAACAAGTACCATTTGATTGAACAAAAACTTTCTATCAAATACATCCTACTATTATAACGTTTCAGTTATGTAAATATAAAAAAAATCAAAAAATTCGCAAGTTTAAAGATAGTCGTTATGACTTGATAAATACCAAATTCAAACTTTATTCTTGAGCTTGCTATCAATTGTAGATGGTTGAAACAAATACCATTTGATTGAACAGAAAATTTTCTATCAAATACATCCTACTTTTATAACGTTTCAATAATGTAAATATAAAAAAAATTAAAAAAATGCTCAAGTTTAAAGATAGTCGTTATTCCTTGATAAATACAAATTTCAAACTTCATTCTTGAGCTTGCTATTAATTGTAGAAGGTTGAAACAAATACCATTTGATTAAACAGGAAATTTTCTAACAAATACATTATACTTTTATAACGTTTTAGCAATGTACATATAAAAAAAATCAAAAAAATATGCAAGTTTAAAGTAAGTCGTTATTCCTTGATAAATACCAATTTCAAACTTCATTCTTGAGCTTGCTATTAATTGTAGAAGGTTAAAACCAGTACCTTTTGATTGAACAGAAAATTTTCTATCAAATACATCCTACTTTTATAACGTTTCAATAATGTAAATATAAAAAAAATTAAAAAAATGCTCAAGTTTAAAGATAGTCGTTATTCCTTAATAAATACCAATTTCAAACTTCATTCTTGAGCTTGCTATTAATCGTAGAAGGTTGAGACAAAAACCATTTGATTGAACGGAGAATTTTCTATCAAATACATCCTACTTTTATAACGTTTTAGCAATATAGTCGTTAAATATAGTCGTTATTCCTTGATAAATACCAATTTCAAACTTTATTTCTGAGCTTGCTATTAATTGTAGAAGGTCGAAACTAATACTATTCGATTGAGCAGGAAATTTTCTATCAAATACATTCTACTTTTATAACGTTTTAGCAATGTAATTATAAAAAAAGTCAAAAAAATACTCAAGTTTAAATATAGTCGTTATTCCTTGATAAATACCAATTTCAAACTTTATTCTTAAGTTTGCTATTAATTGTAGAAGGTTGAAACTAATACTATTCGATTGAGCAGGAAATTTTCTATCAAATACATTCTACTTTTATAACGTTTTAGCAATGTAAATATAAAAAAAATCAAAAAAATACGCAAGTTTAAAGATAGTCGTTATTCCTTAATAAATACCAACTTCAAACTTCATTCTTGAGCTTGCTTTTAATCGTAGAAGGTTGAAACAAAAACCATTTGATTGAACGGAGAATTTTCTATCAAATACATCCTACCTTTATAACGTTTTAGCAATGTAAATATAAAAAAATCAAAAAAATACGCAAGTTTAAATATAGTCGTTATTCCTTGATAAATACCAATTTCAAACTTCATTCTTGAGCTTGCTATTAATTGTAGAAGGTTGAAACTAATACTATTAGATTGAGCAGGAAATTTTCTATCAAATACATTCTACTTTTATAACGTTTTAGCAATGTACATATAAAAAAAATCAAAAAAATACGCAAGTTTAAACTAAGTCGTTATTCCTTGATAAATACCAATTTCAAACTTCATTCTTGAGCTTGCTATTTATTGCAAAAGGTTGAAACAAGTACCATTTGATTGAACAGAAAATTTTCTATCAAATACATCCTACTTTTATAACGTTTCAATAATGTAAATATAAAAAAAATTAAAAAAATGCTCAAGTTTAAAGATAGTTGTTATTCCTTGATAAATACAAATTTCAAACTTCATTCTTGAGCTTGCTATTAATTGTAGAAGGTTGAAACAAATACCATTTGATTAAACAGGAAATTTTCTAACAAATACATTATACTTTTATAACGTTTTAGCAATGTACATATAAAAAAAATCAAAAAAATATGCAAGTTTAAAGTAAGTCGTTATTCCTTGATAAATACCAATTTCAAACTTCATTCTTGAGCTTGCTATTAATTGTAGAAGGTTGAAACCAGTACCTTTTGATTGAACAGAAAATTTTCTATCAAATACATCCAACTTTTATAACGTTTCAATAATGTAAATATAAAAAAAATTAAAAAAATACGCAAGTTTAAAGATAGTCGTTATTCCTTAATAAATACCAATTTCAAACTTCATTCTTGAGCTTGCTATTAATCGTAGAAGGTTGAGACAAAAACCATTTGATTGAACTGAGAATTTTCTATCAAATACATCCTACTTTTATAACGTTTTAGCAATGTAAATATAAAAAAATCAAAAAAATACGCAAGTTTAAATATAGTCGTTATTCCTTGATAAATACCAATTTCAAACTTCATTCTTGAGCTTGCTATTTATTGTAAAAGGTTAAAACAAGCACCATTTGATTGAACAGAAAATTTTCTATCAAATACATCTTACTTTTATAACGTTTCGATAATGTAAATATAAAAAAAATCAAAAAAATACGCAAGTTTAAAGATAGTCGTTATTCCTTGATAAATACCAACTTCAAGCTTTATTCTTAAGCTTGCTATTAATTATAGAAATTTGAAACAAGCACCATTTGATTGAACAGAAATTTTTCTATTAAATACATCTTACTTTTATAACGTTTTAGCAATGTAAACATAAAAAAAATCAAAAAAATACGCAAGTTTAAAGATAGTCGTTATTCCTTGATAAATACCAATTTCAAACTTCATTCTTGAGCTTGCTATTAATTGTAGAATGTTGAAACAAGTACCATTTAATTGAACAGAAATTTTTCTATCAAATTCGTCTTACTTTTATAGAGCTTTAGCAATGTAATTATAAAAAAAATCAAAAAAATACGCAAGTTTAAATATAGTCGTTATTCCTTGATAAATACCAATTTCAAACTTTATTCTTGAGCTTGCTATTAATTGTAAAAGGTTGAAACAAGCACCATTTGATTGAACAGAAATTTTTCTATTAAATACATCTTACTTTTATAACGTTTTAGCAATGTAAACATAAAAAAAATCAAAAAAATACGCAAGTTTAAAGATAGTCGTTATTCCTTGATAAATACCAATTTCAAACTTCATTCTTGAGCTTGCTATTAATTGTAGAATGTTGAAACAAGTACCATTTAATTGAACAAAAATTTTTCTATCAAATACGTCTTACTTTTATAGAGCTTTAGCAATGTAATTATAAAAAAAATCAAAAAAATACGCAAGTTTAAATATAGTCGTTATTCCTTGATAAATACCAATTTCAAACTTTATTCTTGAGCTTGCTATTAATCGTAGAAAGTTGAAGCAAGCACCACTCGATTAAGCAAAAAATTTTCTATCAAATACATTCTACCTTTATAACGTTTTAGCAATGTAAATATAAAAAAAATCAAAAAAATACGCAAGTTTAAAGATAGTCTTTATTCCTTAATAAATTCCAATTTCAAACTTCATTCTTGAGCTTGCTATTAATCGTAGAAAGTTGAAGCAAGCATCACTCGATTAAGCAAAAAATTTTCTATCAAATACGTTCTACCTTTATAACGTTTTAGCAATGTAAATATAAAAAAAATCAAAAAAATACGCAAGTTTAAAGATAGTCGTTATTTCTTGATAAATACCAATTTCAAACTTCATTCTTGAGCTTGCTATTTATTGTAAAAGGTTGAAACAAGTACCATTTGATTGAACAGAGAATTTTCTATCAAATACATCCTACCTTTATAACGTTTTAGCAATGTAAATATAAAAAAATCAAAAAAATACGCAAGTTTAAATATAATCGTTATTCCTTGATAAATACCAATTTCAAACTTTATTCTTGAGCTTGCTATTAATTGTAGAAGGTTGAAACTAATATTATTCGATTGAACAGAAAATTTTCTATCAAATGCATCCTACTTTTATAACGTTTCAATAATGTAAATATAAAAAAAATCAAAAGAATACGCAAGTTTAAAGATAGTCGTTATTCCTTAATAAATTCCAATTTCAAACTTTATTCTTGAGCTTGCTATTAATTGTAGAAGGTTGAAACAAAAACCATTTGATTGAACAGAGAATTTTCTATCAAATACATCCTACCTTTATAACGTTTTAGCAATGTAAATATAAAAAAATCAAAAAAATACGCAAGTTTAAATATAATCGTTATTCCTTGATAAATACCAATTTCAAACTTTATTCTTGAGCTTGCTATTAATTGTAGAAGGTTGAAACTAATATTATTCGATTGAGCAGGAAATTTTCTATCAAATACATTCTACTTTTATAACGTTTTAGCAATGTAAATATAAAAAAAATCAAAAAATTACGCAAGTTTAAAGTAAGTCGTTATTCCTTGATAAATACCAATTTCAAACTTCATTCTTGAGCTTGCTATTAATTGTAGAAGGTTGAAACCAATACTATTCGATTGAGCAGGAAATTTTCTATCAAGTACATCCTACTTTTATAACGTTTCAATAATGTAAATATAAAAAAAAATCAAAAAAATTCGCAAGTTTAAAGATAGTCGTTATTTCTTAATAAATACCAATTTCAAACTTCATTCTTGAGCTTGCTATTAATTGTAGAAGGTTGAAGCAAATATTATTCGATTGAGCAGGAAATTTTCTATCAAATACATTCTACTTTTATAACGTTTCAATAATGTAAATATAAAAAAAAATAAAAAAATACGCAAGTTTAAAGTAAGTCGTTATTCTTTGATAAATACCAATTTCAAACTTCATTCTTGAGCTTGCTATTTATTGTGAAATGTTAAAACAAGTACCATTTCATTGAACAGAAAATTTTCTATCAAATACATTCTACTTGTATAACGTTTTAGCAATGTAAATAAAAAAAATTAAAAAAATACGCAAGTTTAAAGATAGTCGTTATTCCTTGATAAATACCAATTTCAAACTTTATTCTTGAGCTTGCTATTAATTGTAGAAGGTTGAAGCAAGCACCACTCGATTAAGCAAAAAATTTTCTATCAAATACATTCTACTTTTATAACGTTTTAGCAATGTAAATTTAAAAGATCAAAAAAATACGCAAGTATAAAGATAGTCGTTATTCCTTGATAAATACCAATTTCAAACCTCATACTTGAGCTTGCCATCAATTGTAGAAGGTTGAAACAAATACTATTCTAAATTTTCTACCAAATACATTCTACTTTTATAACGTTTCAATAATGTAAATATAAAAAAAAATAAAAAAATACGCAAGTTTAAAGTAAGTCGTTATTCTTTGATAAATACCAATTTCAAACTTCATTCTTGAGCTTGCTATTTATTGTGAAATGTTAAAACAAGTACCATTTCATAGAGCAGGAAATTTTCTATCATGTACATCCCACTTTTATAACGTTTTAGCAATGTAAATATAAAAAAAATCAAAAAAATACGCAAGTTTAAAGATAGTCGTTATTTCTTAATAAATACCAATTTCAAACTTCATTCTTGAGCTTGGTATTAATCGTAGAAAGTTGAAGCAAGCACCACTCGATTAAGCAAAAAATTTTCTATCAAATACATCCTACCTTTGTAACGTTTTAGCAATGTAAATATAAAAAAAATTAAAAAAATTCGCAAGTTTAAAGATAGTCGTTATTCCTTAATAAATACCAATTACAAACTTTATTCTTGAGCTTGGTATTAATCCTAGAAAGTTATAACAAGCACCACTTGATTAAGCAAAAAATTTTCTATCAAATACATTCTACTCTTATAACGTTTTAGCAATGTAAATATAAAAAAAATTAAAAAAATACGCAAGTTTAAAGATAGTCGTTATTCCTTAATAAATACCAATTTCAAACTTCATTATTGAGCTTGCTATTAATCGTAAAAAGTTGAAGCAAGCACCACTCGATTAAGCAGAAAATTTTCTATCAAATACGTCCTACTTTTATAACGTTTTAGCAATGTAAATATAAAAAAAATCAAAAAAATACGCAAGTTTAAAGATAGTCGTTATTCCTTGATAAATACCAATTTCAAACTTCATTCTTGAGCTTGCTATGAATTGTAGAAAGTTAAAACAAATACTATTCGATTGAGCAGGAAATTTTCTATCAAACACATTCTACATTTATAACGTTTCAATAATGTCAATATAAAAAAAATTTAAAAATACGTAAGTTTAAAGTAAGTCGTTATTCCTTGATAAATACCAACTTCAAACTTCACACTTGAGCTTGCTATTTATTGTAGAAGATTGAAACAAGTACCATTTGATTGAACAGAAAATTTTCTATCAAATATATCCTACTTTTATAACGTTTCAATAATCTAAATATAAAAAAAAATCAAAAAAATACGCAAGTTTAAAGATAGTCGTTATTCCTTAATAAATACCAATTTCAAACTTTATTCTTGAGCTTGCTATTAATCGTAGAAAGTTCGAACGAGCACCACTCAATTAAGTAGAAAATTTTCTATCAAATATATTTTACCTTTATAACGTTTCAATAATGTAAATATAAAAAAAAAAATAAAAAAATACGCAAATTTAAAGTAAGTCGTTATTCCTTGATAAATACCAAATTCAAACTTCATTCTTGAGCTTGATATTTATTGTAGAAGGTTGAATCAAGTACCATTTGATTGAACGGAAAATTTTCTATCAAATACATCCTACTTTTATAACGTTTCTATAATGTAAATAGAAAAAAAATCAAAAAAATACGCAAGTTTAAAGATAGGCGTTATTCCTTAATAAATACCAATTTCAAACTTTATTCTTGAGCTTGCTATTAATTGTAAAAAGTTGAAACAAGCACCACTCAATTAAGCAAAAAATTTTCTATCAAATACATTTTACCTTTATAACGTTTTAGCAACGTAAATATAAAAAAAATCAAAAAAATTTGCAAGTTTAAAGATAGTCGTTATTCCTTGGTAAATACCAATTTCAAACTTCATTCTTGAGCTTGCTATTAATTGTAGAAGGTTGAAACAAGTACCATTTGATTGAACAGAAAATTTTCTATCAAATACATATTACTTCTAAAACGTTTTAGCAATGTAAATATAAAAAAAATTAAAAAAATACGCAAGTTTAAAGATAGTCGTTATTCTTTAAAAAATACCAATTTCAAACTTCATTTTGAGCTTGCTATTAATTATAGAAGGTTGAAACAAGTACCATTTGATTGAACAAAAAATTTCCTATCAAATGCATTCTACTTTTATAACGTTTTAGCAATGTAAATATAAAAAAAATCAAAAAAATACGCAAGTTTAAAAATAATCGTTATTCCTTGATAAATACCAATTTCAAACCTCATTCTTGAGCTTGCTATTAATTGTAGAAGGTTGAAGCAAATACTATTCGATTGAGCAAGAAATTTTTAATCAAATACATCCTACTTTTATAACGTTTCAATAATGTAAATATAAAAAAAATTAAAAAATTTCGCAAGTTTAAAGTAAGTCGTTATTTCTTGATAAATACCAATTTCAAACTTCATTCTTGAGCTTGCTATTAATTGTAGAAGGTTTAAGCAAGTACGATTTGATTGTGCAGGAAATTTTCTATCAAATACATTCTACTTTTATAACGTTTTAACAATGTAAATAAAAAAAAATCAAAAAAATTCGCAAGTTTAAAGATAGTCGTTATTTCTTAATAAATACCAATTTCAAACTTCATTCTTGAGCTTGCTATTAATTGTAGAAGGTTGAAACAAATACTATTCGATTGAGCAGGAAATTTCCTATCAAATACATCTTATTTTAAAAACGTTTCAATAATGTAAATATAAAAAAAATCAAAAAAATACGCAAGTTTAAAGATAGTCGTTATTCCTTAATAAATACCAATTACAAACTTCATTCTTAAGCTTGGTATTAATCGTAGAAAGTTGAAGCAAGTACCATTTGATTGAACAGAAAATTTTCTATCAAATAAGTTCTACCTTTATAACGTTTTGGCAATGCAAATATAAAAAAAATCAAAAAAATACGCTAGTTTAAAGATAGTCGTTATTCCTTAATAAATACCAATTTCAAACCTCATTCTTGAGCTTGCTATTAATTGTAGAAGGTTGAAACAAATACTGTTCGATTGAGCAAGAAATTTTCTATCAAATACATCCTACTTTTATAACGTTTTAATAATGTAAATATAAAAAAAAAATAAAAAAATACGCAAATTTAAAGTAAGTCGTTATTCCTTGATAAATACCAAATTCAAACTTCATTCTTGAGCTTGTTATTTATTGTAGAAGGTTGAATCAAGTACCATTTGATTGAACGGAAAATTTTCTATCAAATACATCCTACTTTTATAACGTTTCTATAATGTAAATAGAAAAAAAATCAAAAAAATACGCAAGTTTAAAGATAGTCGTTATTCCTTGATAAATACCAATTTCAAACTTCATTCTTGAGCTTGCTATTAATTGTAGAAGGTTGAAACAAGTACCATTTGATTGAACAGAAAATTTTCTATCAAATACATATTACTTTTAAAACGTTTTAGCAATGTAAATATAAAAAAAATTAAAAAAATACGCAAGTTTAAAGATAGTCGTTATTCTTTAAAAAATACCAATTTCAAACTTCATTCTTGAGCTTGCTATTAATTATAGAAGGTTGAAACAAGTACCATTTGATTGAACAAAAAATTTCCTATCAAATGCATTCTACTTTTATAACGTTTTAGCAATGTAAATATAAAAAAAATCAAAAAAATACGCAAGTTTAAAAATAATCGTTATTCCTTGATAAATACCAATTTCAAACCTCATTCTTGAGCTTGCTATTAATTGTAGAAGGTTGAAGCAAATACTATTCGATTGAGCAAGAAATTTTTAATCAAATACATCCTACTTTTATAACGTTTCAATAATGTAAATATAAAAAAAATTAAAAAATTTCGCAAGTTTAAAGTAAGTCGTTGTTTCTTGATAAATACCAATTTCAAACTTCATTCTTGAGCTTGCTATTAATTGTAGAAGGTTTAAACAAGTACGATTTGATTGTGCAGGAAATTTTCTATCAAATACATTCTACTTTTATAACGTTTTAACAACGTAAATAAAAAAAAATCAAAAAAATTCGCAAGTTTAAAGATAGTCGTTATTTCTTAATAAATACCAATTTCAAACTTCATTCTTGAGCTTGCTATTAATTGTAGAAGGTTGAAACAAATACTATTCGATTGAGCAGGAAATTTCCTATCAAATACATCTTATTTTTAAAACGTTTCAATAATGTATATATAAAAAAAATCAAAAAAATACGCAAGTTTAAAGATAGTCGTTAATCCTTAATAAATACCAATTACAAACTTCATTCTTAAGCTTGGTATTAATCGTAGAAAGTTGAAGCAAGTACCATTTGATTGAACAGAAAATTTTCTATCAAATAAGTTCTACCTTTATAACGTTTTGGCAATGCAAATATAAAAAAAATCAAAAAAATACGCTAGTTTAAAGATAGTCGTTATTCCTTAATAAATACCAATTTCAAACCTCATTCTTGAGCTTGCTATTAATTGTAGAAGGTTGAAACAAATACTGTTCGATTGAGCAAGAAATTTTCTATCAAATACATCCTACTTTTATAACGTTTTAATAACGTAAATATAAAAAAAATCAAAAAATACGCAAGTTTAAAAATAGTCGTTATTCCTTGATAAATACCAATTTCAAACTTCATTCTTGAGCTTGCTATTAATTGTAGAAGGTTAAAACAAATACTGTTCGATTGAGCAGGAAATTTTCTATCAAATACATCTTACTTTTAAAACGTTTCAATAATGTAAATATAAAAAAAATTAAAAAAATGCGCAAGTTTAAAGTAAGTCGTTATTTCTTAATAAATACCAATTTCAAACTTTATTCTTGAGCTTGCTATTAATTGTAGAAGGTTGAAACAAATACTATTCGATTGAGCAGGAAATTTCCTATCAAATACATCTTACTTTTAAAACGTTTCAATAATGTAAATATAAAAAAATCAAAATATACGCAAGTTTAAAGATAGTCGTTATTCCTTGATAAATAGCAATTTCAAACTTCATTCTTGAGCTTGCCATTAATTGTAGAAGATTGAAACAAATACTATTCGATTAAGCAAGAAATTTTCTATCAAATACATCCCACTTTTATAACGTTTTATAATGTAAATATAAAAAAAATTAAAAAAATGCGCAAGTTTAAAGTAAGTCGTTATTCCTTGATAAATACCAATTTCAAACTTCATTCTTGAGCTTGCTATTTATTGTAGAAGGTTGAAACAAATACCATTTGATTGAACAGAAAATTTTCTATCAAGTACATCCTACTTTTATAACGTTTCAATAATGTAAATATAAAAAAAATCAAAAAAATACGCAAGTTTAAAGATAGTCGTTATTTCTTAATAAATACCAATTTCAAACTTTATTCTTGAGCTTGCTATTAATCGCAGAAAGTTGAAACAAGCACTACTCGATTAAGCAAAAAATTTTCTATCAAATACATTCTAATTTTATAACGTTTTAGCAATGTTAATATAAAAAAAATCAAAAAAATACGCAAGTTTAAAGATAGTCGTTATTCCTTGATAAATACCAATTTCAAACTTCATTCTTGAGCTTGCTATTAATTGTAGAAGGTTAAAACAAATACTATTCGATTGAGCAAGAAATTTTCTATCAAATACATCCTACTTTTATAACGTTTCAATAATGTAAATATAAAAAAATTAAAAAAATGCGCAAGTTTAAAGTAAGTCGTTATTCCTTGATATATACCAATTTCAAACTTCATTCTTAAGCTTGCTATTTATTGTAGAAGGTTGAGACAAATACCATTTGATTGAACAGAAAATTTTCTATCAAGTACATCCTACTTTTATAACGTTTCAATAATGTAAATATAAAAAAATCAAAAAAATACGCAAGTTTAAAGATAGTCGTTATTTCTTAATAAATACCAATTTCAAACTTCATTCTTGAGCTTGCTATTAATCGCAGAAAGTTGAAACAAGCACCACTCGATTAAGCAAAGAATTTTCTATCAAATACGTTTTACACTTATAACGTTTTAGCAATGTTAATATAAAAAAAAAACAAAAAAATACGCAAGTTTAAAGATAGTCGTTATTCCTTGATAAATACCAATTTCAAACCTCATTCTTGAGCTTGCTATTAATTGTAGAAGATTGAAGCAAATACTATTTGATTGTGCAGGAAATTTTCTATCAAATACATTTTACTTTTATAACGTTTTAACAATGTAAATAAAAAAAAATCAAAAAAATACGCAAGTTTAAAGTAAGTCGTTATTCCTTGATAAATACCATTTTCAAACCTCATTCTTGAGCTTGCTATTAATTGTAGAAGGTTGAAACAAATACTATTTGATTGAGCAGGAAATTTTCTATCAAATACATCCTACTTTTATAACGTTTTAATAATGTAAATATAAAAAAAATTAAAAAAATGCGCAAGTTTAAAGTAAGTCGTTATTCCTTGATAAATACCAATTTCAAACTTCATTCTTGAGCTTGCTATTTATTGTAGAAGGTTGAAACAAATACTATTTGATTGAACAGAAAATTTTCTATCAAGTACATGCTACTTTTATAACGTTTCAATAATGTAAATATAAAAAAATCAAAAAAATACGCAAGTTTAAAGATAGTCGTTATTTCTTAATAAATACCAATTTCCAACTTCATTCTTGAGCTTGCTATTAATCGCAGAAAGTTGAAACAACCACCACTCGATTAAGCAAAAAATTTTCTATCAAATACGTTTAACTTTTATAACGTTTTAGCAATGTTAATATAAAAAAAATCAAAAAAATACGCAAGTTTAAAGATAGTCGTTATTCCTTGATAAATACCAATTTCAAACCTCATTCTTGAGCTTGCTATTAATTGTAGAAGGTCGAAACAAATACTATTTGATTGAACAGAAAATTTTCTATCAAATATATCCTACGTTTATAACGTTTCAATAATGTAAATATAAAAAAAATCAAAAAAATACGCAAGTTTAAAGATAGTCGTTATTCCTTGATAAATACCAATTTCAAACTTTATTCTTGAGCTTGCTATTAATCGCAGAAAGTTGAAACAAGCACCACTCGATTAAGCAAAAAATTTTCTATTAAATACATTTTACTTTATTTAACGTTTTAGCAATGTTAATATAAAAAAAATCAAAAAAATACGCAAGTTTAAAAATAGTCGTTATTCCTTGATAAATACCAATTTCAAACCTCATTCTTGAGCTTGCTATTTATTGTAGAAGGTTAAAACAAATACCATTTGATTGAACAGAAAATTTTCTATCAAGTACATCCTACTTTTATAACGTTTCAATAATGTAAATATAAAAAAAATCAAAAAAATACGCAAGTTTAAAGATAGTCGTTATTCCTTGATAAATACCAATTTCAAACTTTATTCTTGAGCTTGCTATTAATCGCAGAAAGTTGGAACAAGCACCACTTAATTAAACAAAAAATTTTCTATCAAATACATTTTACCTTTATAACGTTTCAATAATGTAAATATAAAAAAAAATAAAAAAATACGCAAGTTTAAAGATAGTCGTTATTCCTTGATAAATACCAATTTCAAACTTCATTCTTGAGCTTACTATTAATTGTAGAAGGTTGAAACAAGTACCATTTGATTGAACAGAAAATTTTCTATCAAATACATCCTACTTTTATAACATTTTAGCAATGTAAATATAAAAAAAATTTAAAAAATACGCAAGTTTAAAGATAGTCGTTATTCCTTAAAAAATACCAATTTCAAACTTTATTCTTGAGCTTGCTATTAATTGTAGAAGGTTGAAGCAAGTACCATTTGATTGAACAAAAAATTTTCTATCAAATATATCCTACTTTTATAACGTTTCAATAATGTTAATATAAAAAAAATCAAAAAAATACGCAAGTTTAATGATGGTCGTTATTCCTTGATAAGTATCAATTTCAAACTTCATTCTTGAGCTTGCTGTTAATTGTAGAAGGTTGAAACAAGTACGATTTGACTGAACAGAAAATTTTCTATCAAATACATCCTACTTTTATAACGTTTTAGCAATGTAAATAAAAAAAAATCAAAAAAATACGCAAGTTTAAATAATAATAATATAATAATAAACTTTATTTCCCATGATAATATAAATTATGTAGGAATTGTCAAATCAAGAAAACAGTACAAAAACATAATTTAAACAATACAGAATACAATTAAAATTTACACTCTAAAAATTCATCTACATTATAAAAACAATGAGTTAGCAAAAGTTGCTTTAATTTATGTTTAAAACTATAAAATATTCTTGTATTTTTTAAATTGTGGGGTAATTTATTAAAGATGCGCAGACCTACATAATTTGGGGAATTATGTGCGATATTAGTTTTTGCGCACGGTACGTAAAAATTATTTATTTGACGCGTCGCATGATCACTGTGTGACTTAATACTAACAAATTTTGTTTTATTTTTAAATACATAGGAACATAGTTCTAAGATATAAATGCACGCCAATGGTAGAATATTATATTCTTTAAAATACGGTCTACAACTTTGGCGCATAGAAATTTTTGCCATACAACGAATAATGCTTTTTTGTGCTATAAGAACACTTTTGCACAATGTGGAATTGCCCCAAAGACAGACACAATACCTTAATAAAGAGTCGACTTTTGCATAATAAATTTTAGCAAGTTGAACATCGTCTAAAACCTCACGAAGATTAATAAAAATAAACTTTAACGAATGTAATTTAGAAACCAAACTTGAGCAATGACTTTTCCAATTAAGATTTTCGTCTATATGTATGCCAAGACAACTCACACTCCCTTGGGTATTGGTCACGTTCACCCCACCACATGAAATCTCAATATTTTCAGTTTTTTTCTGATAATTGTGTATTCTTATAATATTGGTTTTTTTATGATTAAAATATAAATCTCTTTCATTGAAAAATTGAGAAACCTTACCCAATACATCAGAACATTTTTTGATTAAAGTCGAAGTATTTTTTTCCTTAATTATTAAAGATAAATCGTCAGCATATAATGCATAGTCGCAGCCTAAATCACAATGGCTAATCTGATTTATATATAAGATGAAAAAAATGGGTCCTAAGATTGATCCTTGAGGTACTCCCATTTTTATGTTAAGATTTGTCGATTTAACTTCACGAATGATACCATCTTCATCTCTTGCTTTTAGAGATACAAACTGTTTACGTCCTTCCAAAAATGATTTTATCCAATTCAAAGGCGTGCCTCGAATACCATACGAATTTAGAATTAGAAGTAACTTATTGTGATCTACACAATCAAAAGCTCTACTCATGTCGCAAAAAACAGCAAGAGGAGTCTCATTTGTGTCCAATGAGCTAATTATGTTTTCATATAAGGAAAGCATAGCTGTAATTGTAGATTTGTTTTCCCGAAAACCGTGCTGGTTCTTTATTAATACATTATTTTTATTTAAGAATGTTTGCAGTCGATGTAAAAATGCATATTCAAAAATTTTTGAAAATGAGATGGGGACTGTTACGGGTCGATAGTTTTCTAGTGAATTACGATCATTTTTTTTAAATATTGGAGTAACTTTACCTGTCTTTAATATATTAGGAAAATTGTCGGTCTGGAATGATAAATTTATAATAAATGTAAGTGGTTTTATTATTAAATAGAGAATTCTTTTTAAAAGAAAAACAGGAATGTCATCAGCACCCGCTGACCTTTTGTTTTTTAATTTATTGTTAATTAAATTTAACAACTCCTCCTCTGCAAAAGGAAGTAAAAACATTGAGTTTGGATTAGGTTTAATATCGTTTTTGAAAGAGCATTTAGGTATTTCTTTAATTAGGTCAGAAGCAGCGTTAATAAAAAAACTATTAAATTCGGAAGCTACCAGTAACTGATTTTCAATTATATTGTTATCTTTTCTAATTATTACATTCTCGTATTTTTTAGATTTATTTGTTAAGTCAGAGACGACTTTCCATACTTCTTTCGTAGTGTTATCTGAATTAAAAATCCGATTTTGATAATATGTTTTTTTCTTTTGCTTAATCTTATTTATTCTTATTAATTCTTTATTCTTATTAATTAAATCTTATATAATTAATCTTTAAAAGAATGTTGTGCCGTTTTTTCGCAAGTATGTAGTCATGTTCAAATATTGGGTAAGTTTTCTTAATAAAAAAAAGATCTTTTAATTTATTACATGAAGTTTGTGTTTCATCATCGATCCACCGTTTTATTTTTTGCTTATAATATTGTTTTTTTAAGGGAAAATAAATATGGAAATAATGTAAAATTACTTGATAGAAGTAATTAAAAGAGTCATCAACTGTCGGGATGGTGTACAATTGTGACCAATCCTCGGAGTATAGAGCACTTTCAAAAAGTCCAATATTTTGCTCACTAAAGCTTCTTGTCTCGTAACCTGACCCCGATAATTGCGAAACTGGTACATTAAATTGAATAAATACTGATCGGTGATCTGAAATGAAATTATCTGTTACCACACACATTTTGTTATTTGTCGAATTTATAAATATATGGTCTATAAGAGTACATGAAGTGTTCGTCAATCTTGTAGGCCTTTCCACAACCGAAACCAGATTGCAACAAATCATGGTATCACATAAAGTTTTAAATAGCTTGTTCTTATATGCGTCAAAGTTGAAGTCCCCACAAACTATTAATGAAATTGTAGGTTTATACAAATAATCTAAAATTTCTACAATGGCCTTAAAAAATACTTCTGGATCACCTGATGGTGAGCGATAACAATTTGTTACAATGTATTCCCTATTATTAATTCTAATAGAAATAGCACAAAATTCACAATGACGTTCTATACAAAATTCTGAGATATCAATTTCTTTACTACTACAATTATGTTTTATCCATATTCAAACGCCACCGCTTTTATAATTCGTACGACAATAAAAACTCATTAAAGTATAGCCATCTATTATGTAAGAGTCTAATGCGTTAGGTGGTAAACCTACCTCTGTCAGACAAATAAGACAGATAAGACAAATAAAGATAGTCGTTATTCCTTAATAAATATCAATTTCAAACTTCATTCTTGAGCTTGCTATTAATTGTAGAAGATTGAAGCAAATACCATTTGATTGTGCAGGAAATTTTCTATCAAATACATTCTACTTTTATAACGTTTTAACAATGTAAATAAAAAAAAATCAAAAAAATACGCAAGTTTAAAAATAGTCGTTATTTCTTAATAAATACCAATTTCAAACTTCATTCTTGAGCTTGCTATTAATTGTTGAAGGTTAAAACAAATACTATTCGATTGAGCAGGAAATTTTCTATCAAATACATCTTACTTTTAAAACGTTTCAATAATGTAAATATAAAAAAAATTAAAAAAATGCGCACGTTTAAAGTAAGTCGTTATTCCTTGATAAATACCAATTTCAAACTTCATTCTTGAGCTTGCTATTTATTATAGAAGGTTGAAACAAATACCATTTGATTGAACAGAAAATTTTCTATCAAGTACATCCTACTTTTATAACGTTTCGATAATATAAATATAAAAAAAATCAAAAAAATACGCAAGTTTAAAGGTAGTCGTTATTTCTTAATAAATACCAATTTCAAACTTCATTCTTGAGCTTGTTATTAATCGCAGAAAGTTGAAGCAAGCACCACTAGATTAAGCAAGAAATTTTCTATCAAATACATTCTACTCTTATAACGTTTTAGCAATGTATATATAAAAAAAAATCAAAAATATATGCAAGTTTAAAGATAGTCGTTATTCCTTAATAAATACCAATTTCAAACTTCATTCTTGAGCTTACTGTTAAATGTAGAAAATTGAAACAAATACCATTCGATTGAGCAGAAAATTTTCTATCAAATACATCCTACTTTTATAACGTTTCAATAATGTAAATATAAAAAAAATTAAAAAAATGCGCAAGTTTAAAGTTAGTCGTTATTCCTTGATAAATACCAATTTCAAACTTCATTCTTGAGCTTGCTATTTATTGTAGAAGGTTGAAACAAATACCATTTGAAGAAACAGAAAATTTTCTATCAACTACATCCTATTTTTGTAACGTTTCAGTAATTTAAATATAAAAAAAATCAAAAAAATACGCAAGTTTATAGATAGTCGTTATTCCTCAATAAATACCAATTTCAAACTTCATTCTTGAGCTTGATGTTAATGGCAGAAAGTTGAAACGAGCACCACTTAATTAAGCAAAAAATTTTCTATCAAATACTCCTACTTTTATAACGTTTTAACATTGTAAATAAAAAAAAATTAAAAGATACGCAAGTTTAAAGATAGTCGTTATTCCTTGATAAATACCAACTTCAAACTTCATTTTTGAGCTTGCTATTAATTGTAGAAGGTTAAAACAAGTACCATTTGATTGGACAGAAAATTTTCTATCAAATAAATTCTACCTTTATAACGTTTTAGCAATGTAAATATAAAAAAAATCAAAAAAATACGCAAGTTTATAGATAGTCGTTATTCCTTAATAAATACCAATTTCAAACTTCATTCTTGAGCTTGCTGTTAATGGCAGAAAGTTGAAATAAGCACCACTTGATTAAGCAAAAAATTTTCTATCAAATACATCCTACTTTTATAACGTTTTAACATTGTAAATAAAAAAAAATTAAAAGATACGCAAGTTTAAAGATAGTCGTTATTCCTTGATAAATACCAACTTCAAACTTCATTTTTGAGCTTGCTATTAATTGTAGAAGGTTAAAACAAGTACCATTTGATTGAACAGAAAATTTTCTATCAAATAAATTCTACCTTTATAACGTTTTGGCAATGTAAATATAAAAAAAATCAAAAAAATACGCAAGTTTAAAGATAGTTGTTATTCCTTAATAAATACCAATTTCAAACTTCATTCTTGAGCTTGCTATTAATGGTAGAAAGTTGAAACAAGCACCACTTGATTAAGCAAAAAATTTTCTATCAAATACATCCTACTTTTATAACGTTTTAACATTGTAAATAAAAAAAAAATTAAAAGATACGCAAGTTTAAAGATAGTCGTTATTCCTTGATAAATACCAATTTCAAACTTCATTTTTGAGCTTGCCATTAATTGTAGAAGGTTGAAACAAATACTATTCGATTGAGCAAAAAATTTTCTATCAAATACGTTTTACTTTTATAACGTTTCAATAATGTATATATAAAAAAAAATTAAAAAATACGCAAGTTTAAAGTAAGTCGTTATTCCTTGATAAATACCAATTTCAAACTTCATTATTGAGCTTGCTATTAATTGTAGAAGGTTGAAACAATTATTTTTCGATTGAGCAGGAAATTTTCTATCAAATACATCCTACTTTTATAACGTTTTAGCAATGTAAATATAAAAAAAATCAAAAAAATGAGCAAGATTAAAGATAGTCGTTATTCCTTGATAAATACCAATTTCAAACTTCATTCTTGAGCTTGCTATTGATTGTAGAAGGTCGAAACAAGTGCTATTTGATTAAACAGAAAATTTTCTATCAAATAAATCCTACTTTTATAACGTTTCAATAATGTAAATATAAAAAAAATCAAAAAAATACGCAAGTTTACAGATTGTCGTTATTCCTTGATAAGTACCAATTTCAAACTTAATTTTTAAGTTTGCTATTGATTGCAGAAGGTTAGAACAAGCACCACTCGATTAAGCAAAAAATTTTCTATCAACTACATTTTACTCTTACAACGTTTTAGCAATGTAAATATAAAAAAAATCAAAAAAATACGCAAGTTTATAGATAGTCGTTATTCCTTAATAAATACCAATTTCAAACTTCATTCTTGAGCTTGATGTTAATGGCAGAAAGTTGAAACAAGCACCACTTGATTAAGCAAAAAATTTTCTATCAAATACTCCTACTTTTATGACGTTTTAACATTGTAAATAAAAAAAAATTAAAAGATACGCAAGTTTAAAGATAGTCGTTATTCCTTGATAAATACCAACTTCAAACTTCATTTTTGAGCTTGCTATTAATTGTAGAAGGTTAAAAGAAGTACCATTTGATTGGACGGAAAATTTTCTATCAAATAAATTCTACCTTTATAACGTTTTAGCAATGTAAATATAAAAAAAATCAAAAAAATACGCAAGTTTATAAATAGTCGTTATTCCTTAATAAATACCAATTTCAAACTTCATTCTTGAGCTTGCTGTTAATGGCAGAAAGTTGAAATAAGCACCACTTGATTAAGCAAAAAATTTTCTATCAAATACATCCTACTTTTATAACGTTTTAACATTGTAAATAAAAAAAAATTAAAAGATACGCAAGTTTAAAGATAGTCGTTATTCCTTGATAAATACCAACTTCAAACTTCATTTTTGAGCTTGCTATTAATTGTAGAAGGTTGAAACAAATACTATTCGATTAAGCAAAAAATTTTCTATCAAATACGTTTTACTTTTATAACGTTTCAATAATGTATATATAAAAAAAAATTAAAAAATTCGCAAGTTTAAAGTAAGTCGTAATTTCTTGATAAATACCAATTTTAAAGTTCATTTTTGAGCTCGCTATTTATTGTAGAAGGCTGAAACAAGTACCATTTGATTGAACAGAAAATTTCCTATCAAATATATCTTACTTTTATAACGTTTCAATGATGTAAATATAAAAAAAATCAAAAAAATACGCAAGTTTAAAGACAGTCGTTATTCCTTGATAAATACCAATTTCAAACTTCATTCTTGAGCTTGCTATTAACTGTAGAAGGTTGAAACAATTACTATTCGATTGAGCAGGAAATTTTCTATCAACTACATCCTACTTTCATAACGTTTCGATAATGTAAATATAAAAAAATCAAAAAAATACACAAGTTTAAAGATAGTCGTTATTCCTTGATAAATACCAATTTCAAACTTCATTCTTGAGCTTGTTATTAATTGTAGAAGGTTGAAACAAATACTATTCAATTGAGCAGGAAATTTTCTATCAACTACATCCTACTTTTATAACGTTTTAATAATGTAAATATAAAAAAGATTAAAAAAATTTGAAAGTTTAAAGTAAGTCGTTATTCCTTGATAAATACCAATTTCAAACTTCATTCTTAAGCTTGCTATTAATTGTAGAAAATTGAGTCAAGCACTACTCGATTAAGCAAAAAATTTTCTATCAAATACATCTTACTTTTATAACGTTTTAGCAATGTAAATACAAAAAAAATCAAAAAAATTCGCAAGTTTAAAGATAGTCGTTATTCTTTAATAAATACCAATTAAAAATTTGATTCTTGAGCTTGGTATTAATCGTAGAAATTTGAAACAAGCACCGCTCGATTAAGCAAAAAATTTTCTATCAAATGCGTTCTACTTTTATAACGATTTAGCAATGTAAATATAAAAAAAATCAAAAAAATACGCAAATTTAAAGATAGTCGTTATTCCTTGATAAATACCAATTTCAAACTTCATTCTTGAGCTTGCTATTAATTGTAGAAGGCTAAAACAAGTACTATTTGATTGAACAGAAAATTTTCTATCAAATAAATTCTACCTTTATAACGTTTTGGCAATGTAAATATAAAAAAAATCAAAAAAATACGCAAGTTTAAAAATAGTCGTTATTCCTTAATAAATACCAATTTCAAACTTCATTTTTGAGCTTGCTATTAATTGTAGAAGGTTGAAACAAATACTATTCGATTGAGCAGGAAATTTTCTATCAAATACATCCTACTTTTATAACGTTTCAATAATGTAAATATAAAAAAAAATTAAAAAAATACGCAAGTTTAAAGTAAGTCGTTATTCCTTGATAAATACCAATTTCAAACTTTATTCTTGAGCTTGCTATTTATTGTAAAAAATTGAAACAAGTACCATTTGTTTGAACAAAAAATTTTCTATCAAATACATCCTACTTTTATAACGTTTTAGCAATGTAAATATAAAAAAAATCAAAAAAATACGCAAGATTAAAGATAGTCGTTATTCCTTGATAAATAACAATTTCAAACTTCATTCTTGAGCTTGCTATTAATTGTAGAAGGTTGAAACAAATACTATTCGGTTGAGCAGGAAATTTTCTATCAATTACATTCTACTTTTATAACGTTTCAATAATGTGAATATAAAAAAAATTAAAAAAATACGCAAGTTTAAAGTAAGTCGTTAATCCTTGATAAATACCAATTTCAAACTTTATTCTTAAGTTTGCTATTTATTGCAGAAGGTTGGAACAAGTACCATTTAATTGAACAGAAAATTTTCTATCACATATATCCTACTTTTATAACGTTTCAATAATGTAAATATAAAAAAATCAAAAAAATACGCAAGTTTAAAGATAGTCGTTATTCCTTGATAAATACCAATTTCAAACTTCATTCTTGAGCTTGCCATTAATTCTAGAAGGTTGAAACAAATACTATTCGATTTAGCAGGAAATTTTCTATCAATTACATCCTACTCTTATAACGTTTCAATAATGTAAATATAAAAAAATCAAAAAAATACGCAAGTTTAAAAATAGTCGTTATTCCTTGATAAATACCAATTTCAAACTTCATTCTTGAGCTTGCCATTAATTGTAGAAGGTTGAAACAAATACTATTCGATTGAACAGGAAATTTTCTATCAACTACATCCTACTTTTATAACGTTTCAATAATGTAAATATAAAAAAAATTAAAAAAATGAGCAAGTTTAAAGTAAGTCGTTATTCCTTGATAAATACCAATTTCAAACTTCATTCTTGAGCTTGCTATTTATTGTAAAAAGTTGAAACAAGTACCATTTGTTTGAACAAAAAATTTTCTATCAAATACATCCTACTTTCATAACGTTTTAGCAATGTAAATATAAAAAAAATCAAAAAAATACGCAAGTTTAAAGATAGTCGTTATTCCTTAATAAATACCAATTTTAAACTTCATTCTTGAGCATACTATTAATTGTAGAAAGTTAAAACAAGCACCACTCAATTAAGCAAAAAATTTTCTATCAAATACATCCTACTTTTATAACGTTTCAATAATGTAAATATAAAAAAAATTAAAAAAATATGCAAGTTTAAAGTAAGTTGTTATTCCTTGATAAATACCAATTTCAAACTTTATTCTTGAGCTTGCTATTTATTGTAAAAGGTTGAAACAAGTACCATTTGTTTGAACAAAAAATTTTCTATCAAATACATCCTACTTTTATAACGTTTTAGCAATGTAAATATAAAAAAAATCAAAAAAATACGCAAGATTAAAGATAGTCGTTATTCCTTGATAAATAACAATTTCAAACTTCATTCTTGAGCTTGCCATTAATTGTAGAAGGTTGAAGCAAATACTATTCGATCGAGCAGGAAATTTTCTATCAAATACATCCTACTTTTATAACGTTTTAGCAATGTAAATATAAAAAAATCAAAAAAATACGCAAGATTAAAGATAGGCGTTATTCCTTGATAAATACCAATTTCAAACTTCATTTTTGAGCTTGCCATTAATTGTAGAAGGTTGAAACAAATACTATTCGATTAAGCAGAAAATTTTCTATCAACTACATCCTACTTTTATAACGTTTTAGCAATGTAAATACAAAAAAAATCAAAAAAATTCGCAAGTTTAAAGATTGTCGTTATTCTTTAATAAATACCAATTAAAAACTTGATTCTTGAGCTTGGTATTAATCGTAGAAATTTGAAACAAGCACCTCTCGATTAAGCAAAAAATTTTCTATCAAATGCATTCTACTTTTATAACGATTTAGCAATGTAAATATAAAAAAAATCAAAAAAATACGCAAGTTTAAAGATAGTCGTTATTCCTTGATAAATACCAATTTCAAACTTCATTCTTGAGCTTGCTATTAATTGTAGAAGGCTAAAACAAGTACTATTTGATTGAACAGAAAATTTTCTATCAAATAAATTCTACCTTTATAACGTTTTGGCAATGTAAATATAAAAAAAATCAAAAAAATACGCAAGTTTAAAAATAGTCGTTATTCCTTAATAAATACCAATTTCAAACTTCATTTTTGAGCTTGCTATTAATTGTAGAAGGTTGAAACAAATACTATTCGATCGAGCAGGAAATTTTCTATCAAATACATCCTACTTTTATAACGTTTTAGCAATGTAAATATAAAAAAATCAAAAAAATACGCAAGATTAAAGATAGGCGTTATTCCTTGATAAATACCAATTTCAAACTTCATTTTTGAGCTTGCCATTAATTGTAGAAGGTTGAAACAAATACTATTCGATTAAGCAAAAAATTTTCTATCAAATACGTTTTACTTTTATAACGTTTCAATAATGTATATATAAAAAAAAATTAAAAAATTCGCAAGTTTAAAGTAAGTCGTAATTTCTTGATAAATACCAATTTCAAACTTCATTCTTGAGCTTGCTATTAATTGTAGAAGGTTGAAACAATTACTATTCGATTGAGCAGGAAATTTTCTATCAACTACATCCTACTTTCATAACGTTTCAATAATGTAAATATAAAAAAATCAAAAAAATACGCAAGTTTAAAGATAGTCGTTATTCCTTGATAAATACCAATTTCAAACTTCATTCTTGAGCTTGCCATTAATTGTAGAAGGTTGAAACAAATACTATTCGATTGAGCAGGAAATTTTCTATCAACTACATCCTACTTTTATAACGTTTTAATAATGTAAATATAAAAAAGATTAAAAAAATTTGAAAGTTTAAAGTAAGTCGTTATTCCTTGATAAATACCAATTTCAAACTTCATTCTTAAGCTTGCTATTAATTGTAGAAAATTGAGTCAAGCACTACTCGATTAAGCAAAAAATTTTCTATCAAATACATCTTACTTTTATAACGTTTTAGCAATGTAAATACAAAAAAAATCAAAAAAATTCGCAAGTTTAAAGATAGTCGTTATTCTTTAATAAATACCCATTAAAAACTTGATTCTTGAGCTTGGTATTAATCGTAGAAATTTGAAACAAGCACCGCTCGATTAAGCAAAAAATTTTCTATCAAATGCATTCTACTTTTATAACGATTTAGCAATGTAAATATAAAAAAAATCAAAAAAATACGCAAGTTTAAAGATAGTCGTTATTCCTTGATAAATACCAATTTCAAACTTCATTCTTGAGCTTGCTATTAATTGTAGAAGGCTAAAACAAGTACTATTTGATTGAGCAGAAAATTTTCTATCAAATAAATTCTACCTTTATAACGTTTTGGCAATGTAAATATAAAAAAAATCAAAAAAATACGCAAGTTTAAAAATAGTCGTTATTCCTTAATAAATACCAATTTCAAACTTCATTTTTGAGCTTGCTATTAATTGTAGAAGGTTGAAACAAATACTATTCGATTGAGCAGGAAATTTTCTATCAAATACATCCTACTTTTATAACGTTTCAATAATGTAAATATAAAAAAAAATTTAAAAAATACGCAAGTTTAAAGTAAGTCGTTATTCCTTGATAAATACCAAATTCAAACTTCATTCTTGAGCTTGCTATTAATTGTAGAAGGTTGAAACAATTACTATTCGATTGAGCAGGAAATTTTCTATCAAATACATCCTACTTTTATAACGTTTCAATAATGTAAATATAAAAAAAAATTAAAAAAGTACGCAAGTTTAAAGTAAGTCGTTATTCCTTGATAAATACCAATTTCAAACTTTATTCTTGAGCTTGCTATTTATTGTAAAAGGTTGAAACAAGTACCATTTGTTTGAACAAAAAATTTTCTATCAAATACATCCTACTTTTATAACGTTTTAGCAAAATATAAAAAAAATCAAAAAAATACGCAAGATTAAAGATAGTCGTTATTCCTTGATAAATAACAATTTCAAACTTCATTCTTGAGCTTGCTATTAATTGTAGAAGGTTGAAACAAATACTATTCGGTTGAGCAGGAAATTTTCTATCAATTACATCCTACTTTTATAACGTTTCAATAATGTAAATATAAAAAAATCAAAAAAATACGCAAGTTTAAAAATAGTCGTTATTCCTTGATAAATACCAATTTCAAACTTCATTCTTGAGCTTGCTATTAATTGCAGAAGGTTGAAGCAAATACTATTCGATTGAACAGGAAATTTTCTATCAACTACATCCTACTTTATAACGTTTCAATAATGTAAATATAAAAAAAATTAAAAAAATGAGCAAGTTTAAAGTAAGTCGTTATTCCTTGATAAATACCAATTTCAAACTTCATGCTTGAGCTTGCTATTTGTTGTAAAAAGTTGAAACAAGTACCATTTGTTTGAACAAAAAATTTTCTATCAAATACATCCTACTTTCATAACGTTTTAGCAATGTAAATATAAAAAAAATCAAAAAAATACGCAAGTTTAAAGATAGTCGTTATTCCTTAATAAATACCAATTTTAAACTTCATTCTTGAGCATACTATTAATTGTAGAAAGTTAAAACAAGCACCACTCGATTAAGCAAAAAATTTTCTATCAAATACATCCTACCTTTATAACGTTTCAATAATGTAAATATAAAAAAAATTAAAAAAATACGCAAGTTTAAAGTAAGTTGTTATTCCTTGATAAATACCAATTTCAAACTTTATTCTTGAGCTTGCTATTTATTGTAAAAGGTTGAAACAAGTACCATTTGTTTGAACAAAAAATTTTCTATCAAATACATCCTACTTTTATAACGTTTTAGCAATGTAAATATAAAAAAAATCAAAAAAATACGCAAGATTAAAAATAGTCGTTATTCCTTGATAAATAACAATTTCAAACTTCATTCTTGAGCTTGCCATTAATTGTAGAAGGTTGAAACAAATACTATTGGATTGAGCAAGAAATTTTCTATTAACTACATCCTACTTTCATAACATTTCAATAATGTAAATATAAAAAAATCAAAAAATACGCAAGTTTAAAGATAGTCGTTATTTCTTGATAAATACCAATTTCAAACTTCATTCTTGAGCTTGCCATTAATTGTAGAAGGTTGAAACAAATACTATTCGATTGAGCAGGAAATTTTCTATCAAATACATCCTATTTTTATAACGATTCAATAATGTAAATATAAAAAAGATTAAAAAAATTTGAAAATTTAAAGTAAGTCGTTATTCCTTGATAAATACCAATTTCAAACTTCATTCTTAAGCTTGCTATTAATTGTAGAAAATTGAATCAAGCACCACTCGATTAAGCAAAAAATTTTCTATCAAATACATCTTACTTTTATAACGTTTTAGCAATGTAAATACAAAAAAAATCAAAAAAATACGCAAGTTTAAAGATAGTCGTTATTCTTTAATAAATACCAATTAAAAACTTGATTCTTGAGCTTGGTATTAATCGTAGAAATTTGAAACAAGCACCGCTCGATTAAGCAAAAAATTTTCTATCAAATGCATTCTATTTTTATAACAATTTAGCAATGTAAATATAAAAAAAATCAAAAAAATACGCAAGTTTAAAGATAGTCGTTATTCCTTGATAAATACCAATTTCAAACTTCATTCTTGAGCTTGCTATTAACTGTAGAAGGTTAAAACAAGTACTATTTGATTGAACAGAAAATTTTCTATCAAATAAATTCTACCTTTATAACGTTTTGGCAATGTAAATATAAAAAAAATCAAAAAAATACGCAAGTTTAAAGATAGTCGTTATTCCTTAATAAATACCAATTTCAAACTTCATTTTTGAGCTTGCTATTAATTGTAGAAGGTTGAAACAAATACTATTCGATTGAGCAGAAAATTTTCTATTAAATACGTTTTACTTTTATAACGTTTCAATAATGTATATATATAAAAAAATTAAAAATACGCAAGTTCAAAGTAAGTCGTTATTCCTTGATAAATACCAAATTAAAAGTTCATTCTTGAGCTTGCTATTTATTGTAAAAGGTTGAAACAAGTACCATTTGATTAAACAGAAAATTTTCTATCAAATATATCCTACTTTTATAACGTTTCGATAATGTAAATATAAAAAAAATCAAAAAAATACGCAAGTTTAAAAATAGTCGTTATTCCTTAATAAATACCAATTTCAAACTTCATTTTTGAGCTTGCTATTAATTGTAGAAGGTTGAAACAAATACTATTCGATCGAGCAGGAAATTTTCTATCAAATACATCCTACTTTTATAACGTTTTAGCAATGTAAATATAAAAAAATCAAAAAAATACGCAAGTTTAAAGACAGTCGTTATTCCTTGATAAATACCAATTTCAAACTTCATTCTTGAGCTTGCTATTAATTGTAGAAGGTTGAAGCAAATACTATTCGATTGAGCAGGAAATTTTCTATCAACTACATCCTACTTTTATAACGTTTTAGCAATGTAAATACAAAAAAAATCAAAAAAATTCGCAAGTTTAAAGATAGTCGTTATTCTTTAATAAATACCAATTAAAAACTTGATTCTTGAGCTTGGTATTAATCGTAGAAATTTGAAACAAGCACCTCTCGATTAAGCAAAAAATTTTCTATCAAATACATTCTAGTTTTATAACGATTTAGCAATGTAAATATAAAAAAAATCAAAAAAATACGCAAGTTTAAATATAGTCGTTATTCCTTGATAAATACCAATTTCAAACTTCATTCTTGAGCTTGCTATTAATTGTAGAAGGCTAAAACAAGTACTATTTGATTGAACAGAAAATTTTCTATCAAATAAATTCTACCTTTATAACGATTTGGCAATGTAAATATAAAAAAAATCAAAAAAATACGCAAGTTTAAAAATAGTCGTTATTCCTTAATAAATACCAATTTCAAACTTCATTTTTGAGCTTGCTATTAATTGTAGGAGGTTGAAACAAATACTATTCGATCGAGCAGGAAATTTTCTATCAAATACATCCTACTTTTATAACGTTTTAGCAATGTAAATATAAAAAAATCAAAAAAATATGCAAGATTAAAGATAGGCGTTATTCCTTGATAAATACCAATTTCAAACTTCATTTTTGAGCTTGCCATTAATTGTAGAAGGTTGAAACAAATACTATTCGATTAAGCAAAAAATTTTCTATCAAATACGTTTTACTTTTATAACGTTTCAATAATGTATATATAAAAAAAAATTAAAAAATTCGCAAGTTTAAAGTAAGTCGTAATTTCTTGATAAATACCAATTTTAAAGTTCATTTTTGAGCTCGCTATTTATTGTAGAAGGCTGAAACAAGTACCATTTGATTGAACAGAAAATTTCCTATCAAATATATCTTACTTTTATAACGTTTCAATAATGTAAATATAAAAAAAATCAAAAAAATACGCAAGTTTAAAGACAGTCGTTATTCCTTGATAAATACCAATTTCAAACTTCATTCTTGAGCTTGCTATTAATTGTAGAAGGTTGAAACAATTACTATTCGATTGAGCAGGAAATTTTCTATCAACTACATCCTACTTTCATAACGTTTCAATAATGTAAATATAAAAAAATCAAAAAAATACGCAAGTTTAAAGATAGTCGTTATTCCTTGATAAATACCAATTTCAAACTTCATTCTTGAGCTTGCCATTAATTGTAGAAGGTTGAAACAAATACTATTCGATTGAGCAGGAAATTTTCTATCAACTACATCCTACTTTTATAACGTTTTAATAATGTAAATATAAAGAAGATTAAAAAAATTTGAAAGTTTAAAGTAAGTCGTTATTCCTTGATAAATACCAATTTCAAACTTCATTCTTAAGCTTGCTATTAATTGTAGAAAATTGAGTCAAGCACTACTCGATTAAGCAAAAAATTTTCTATCAAATACATCTTACTTTTATAACGTTTTAGCAATGTAAATACAAAAAAAATCAAAAAAATTCGCAAGTTTAAAGATAGTCGTTATTCTTTAATAAATACCAATTAAAAACTTGATTCTTGAGCTTGGTATTAATCGTAGAAATTTGAAACAAGCACCGCTCGATTAAGCAAAAAATTTTCTATCAAATGCATTCTACTTTTATAACGATTTAGCAATGTAAATATAAAAAAAATCAAAAAAATACGCAAGTTTAAAGATAGTCGTTATTCCTTGATAAATACCAATTTCAAACTTCATTCTTGAGCTTGCTATTAATTGTAGAAGGCTAAAACAAGTACTATTTGATTGAGCAGAAAATTTTCTATCAAATAAATTCTACCTTTATAACGTTTCAATAATGTAAATATAAAAAAAAATTAAAAAAATACGCAAGTTTAAAGTAAGTCGTTATTCCTTGATAAATACCAATTTCAAACTTTATTCTTGAGCTTGCTATTTATTGTAGAAGGTTGAAACAAATACTATTCGGTTGAGCAGGAAATTTTCTATCAATTACATCCTACTTTTATAACGTTTCAATAATGTGAATATAAAAAAAATTAAAAAAATACGCAAGTTTAAAGTAAGTCGTTAATCCTTGATAAATACCAATTTCAAACTTTATTCTTGAGTTTGCTATTTATTACAGAAGGTTGGAACAAGTACCATTTAATTGAACAGAAAATTTTCTATCACATATATCCTACTTTTATAACGTTTCAATAATGTAAATATAAAAAAATCAAAAAAATACGCAAGTTTAAAAATAGTCGTTATTCCTTGATAAATACCAATTTCAAACTTCATTCTTGAGCTTGCTATTAATTGTAGAAGGTTGAAACAAATACTATTCGATTGAACAGGAAATTTTCTATCAACTACATCCTACTTTTATAACGTTTCAATAATGTAAATATAAAAAAAATTAAAAAAATGAGCAAGTTTAAAGTAAGTCGTTATTCCTTGATAAATACCAATTTCAAACTTCATGCTTGAGCTTGCTATTTATTGTAAAAAGTTGAAACAAGTACCATTTGTTTGAACAAAAAATTTTCTATCAAATACATCCTACTTTCATAGCGTTTTAGCAATGTAAATATAAAAAAAATCAAAAAAATACGCAAGTTTAAAGATAGTCGTTATTCCTTAATAAATACCAATTTTAAACTTCATTCTTGAGCATACTATTAATTGTAGAAAGTTAAAACAAGCACCACTCGATTAAGCAAAAAATTTTCTATCAAATACATCCTACTTCTATAACGTTTCAATAATGTAAATATAAAAAAAAATTAAAAAAATACGCAAGTTTAAAGTAAGTTGTTATTCCTTGATAAATACCAATTTCAAACTTTATTCTTGAGCTTGCTATTTATTGTAAAAGGTTGAAACAAGTACCATTTGTTTGAGCAAAAAATTTTCTATCAAATACATCCTACTTTTATAACGTTTTAGCAATGTAAATATAAAAAAAATCAAAAAAATACGCAAGATTAAAGATAGTCGTTATTCCTTGATAAATAACAATTTCAAACTTCATTCTTGAGCTTGCCATTAATTGTAGAAGGTTGAAACAAATACTATTCGATTGAGCAAGAAATTTTCTATCAACTACATCCTACTTTCATAACATTTCAATAATGTAAATATAAAAAAATCAAAAAAATACGCAAGTTTAAAGATAGTCGTTATTCCTTGATAAATACCAATTTCAAACTTCATTCTTGAGCTTGCCATTAATTGTAGAAGGTTGAAACAAATACTATTCGATTGAGCAGAAAATTTTCTATCAAATACATCCTATTTTTATAACGATTCAATAATGTAAATATAAAAAAGATTAAAAAAATACGCAAGTTTAAAGTAAGTCGTTATTCCTTGAAAAACACCAATTTCAAACTTTATTCTTGAGCTTGCTATTTATTGTAAAAGGTTGAAACAAGTACCATTTGTTTGAACAAAAAATTTTCTATCAAATACATCCTACTTTTATAACGTTTTAGCAATGTAAATATAAAAAAAACAAAAAAATTCGCAAGATTAAAGATAGTCGTTATTCCTTGATAAATAACAATTTCAAACTTCATTCTTGAGCTTGCTATTAATTGTAGAAGGTTGAAACAAATACTATTCGTTTGAGCAGGAAATTTTCTATCAATTACATCCTACTTTTATAACGTTTCAATAATGTAAATATAAAAAAATCAAAAAAATACGCAAGTTTAAAGATAGTCGTTATTTCTTGATAAATACCAATTTCAAACTTCATTCTTGAGCTTGCCATTAATTGTAGAAGGTTGAGACAAATACTATTCGATTGAGCAGGAAATTTTCTATCAAATACATCCTATTTTTATAACGATTCAATAATGTAAATATAAAAAAGATTAAAAAAATTTGAAAATTTAAAGTAAGTCGTTATTCCTTGATAAATACCAATTTCAAACTTCATTCTTAAGCTTGCTATTAATTGTAGAAAATTGAATCAAGCACCACTCGATTAAGCAAAAAATTTTCTATCAAATACATCTTACTTTTATAACGTTTTAGCAATGTAAATACAAAAAAAATCAAAAAAATACGCAAGTTTAAAGATAGTTGTTATTCTTTAATAAATACCAATTAAAAACTTGATTCTTGAGCTTGGTATTAATCGTAGAAATTTGAAACAAGCACCGCTCGATTAAGCAAAAAATTTTCTATCAAATGCATTCTATTTTTATAACAATTTAGCAATGTAAATATAAAAAAAATCAAAAAAATACGCAAGTTTAAAGATAGTCGTTATTCCTTGATAAATACCAACTTCAAACTTCATTCTTGAGCTTGCTATTAACTGTAGAAGGTTAAAACAAGTACTATTTGATTGAACAGAAAATTTTCTATCAAATAAATTCTACTTTTATAACGTTTTGGCAATGTAAATATAAAAAAAATCAAAAAAATACGCAAGTTTAAAGATAGTCGTAATTCCTTAATAAATACCAATTTCAAACTTCATTTTTGAGCTTGCTATTAATTGTAGAAGGTTGAAACAAATACTATTCGATTGAGCAGAAAATTTTCTATTAAATACGTTTTACTTTTATAACGTTTCAATAATGTATATATATAAAAAAATTAAAAAATACGCAAGTTCAAAGTAAGTCGTTATTCCTTGATAAATACCAAATTAAAAGTTCATTCTTGAGCTTGCTATTTATTGTAAAAGGTTGAAACAAGTACCATTTGATTAAACAGAAAATTTTCTATCAAATATATCCTACTTTTATAACGTTTCAATAATGTAAATATAAAAAAAATCAAAAAAATACGCAAGTTTAAAGATAGTCGTTATTCCTTGATAAATACCAATTTCAAACTTCATTCTTGAGCTTGCTATTAACTGTAGAAGGTTAAAACAAGTACTATTTGATTGAACAGAAAATTTTCTATCAAATACATCCTACTTTTATAACGTTTCAATAATGTAAATATAAAAAAAATTAAAAAAATACGCAAGTTTAAAGTAAGTCGTTATTCCTTGATAAATACCAATTTCAAACTTTATTCTTGAGCTTGCTATTTATTGTAAAAGGTTGAAACGAGTACCATTTGTTTGAACAAAAAATTTTCTATCAAATACATCCTACTTTTATAACGTTTTAGCAATGTAAATATAAAAAAAATCAAAAAATACGCAAGATTAAAGATAGTCGTTATTCCTTGATAAATAACAATTTCAAACTTCATTCTTGAGCTTGCTATTAATTGTAGAAGGTTGAAACAAATACTATTCGGTTGAGCAGGAAATTTTCTATCAATTACATCCTACTTTTATAACGTTTCAATAATGTGAATATAAAAAAAATTAAAAAAATATGCAAGTTTAAAGTAAGTCGTTAATCCTTGATAAATACCAATTTCAAACTTTATTCTTGAGTTTGCTATTTATTGCAGAAGGTTGGAACAAGTACCATTTAATTGAACAGAAAATTTTCTATCACATATATCCTACCTTTATAACGTTTCAATAATGTAAATATAAAAAAATCAAAAAAATACGCAAGTTTAAAGATAGTCGTTATTCCTTGATAAATACCAATTTCAAACTTCATTCTTGAGCTTGCCATTAATTGCAGAAGGTTGAAACAAATACTATTCGATTTAGCAGGAAATTTTCTATCAATTACATCCTACTTTTATAACGTTTCAATAATGTAAATATAAAAAAAATTAAAAAAATGAGCAAGTTTAAAGTAAGTCGTTATTCCTTGATAAATACCAATTTCAAACTTCATTCTTGAGCTAGCTATTTATTGTAAAAAGTTGAAACAAGTACCATTTGTTTGAACAAAAAATTTTCTATCAAATACATCCTACTTTCATAACGTTTTAGCAATGTAAATATAAAAAAAATCAAAAAAATACGCAAGTTTAAAGATAGTCGTTATTCCTTAATAAATACCAATTTTAAACTTCATTCTTGAGCATACTATTAATTGTAGAAAGTTAAAACAAGCACCACTCGATTAAGCAAAAAATTTTCTATCAAATACATCCTACTTTTATAACGTTTCAATAATGTAAATATAAAAAAAATTAAAAAAATACGCAAGTTTAAAGTAAGTCGTTATTCCTTGATAAATACCAATTTCAAACTTTATTCTTGAGCTTGCTATTTATTGTAAAAGGTTGAAACAAGTACCTTTTGTTTGAACAAAAAATTTTCTATCAAATACATCCTAATTTTATAACGTTTTAGCAATGTAAATATAAAAAAAATCAAAAAAATACGCAAGATTAAAGATAGTCGTTATTCCTTGATATATAACAATTTCAATCTTCATTCTTGAGCTTGCCATTAATTGTAGAAGGTTGAAACAAATACTATTCGATTGAGCAGGAAATTTTCTATCAATTACATCCTACTTTTATAACGTATCAATAATGTAAATATAAAAAAAATTAAAAAAATACGCAAGTTTAAAGATAGTCGTTATTCCTTGATAAATACCAATTTCAAACTTCATTCTTGAGCTTGCTATTAATTGTAGAAGGTTAAAACAAGTACTATTTGATTGAACAGAAAATATTCTATCAAATAAATTTTACCTTTATAACGTTTTGGCAATGTAAATATAAAAAAAAATCAAAAAAATACGCAAGTATAAAGATAGTCGTTATTCCTTAATAAATACCAATTTCAAACTTCATTTTTGAGCTTGCTATTAATTGTAGAAGGTTGAAACAAATACTATTCGATTGAGCAGAAAATTTTCTATCACATACGTTTTACTTTTATAACGTTTCAATAATGTATATATAAAAAAAAATTAAAAAATACGCAAGTTCAAAGTAAGTCGTTATTCCTTGATAAATACCAAATTCAAAGTTCATTCTTGAGCTTGCTATTTATTGTAGAAGGTTGAAACAAGTACAATTTGATTAAACAGAAAATTTTCTATCAAATATATCCTACTTTTATAACGTTTCAATAATGTAAATATAAAAAAAAATTAAAAAAATACGCAAGTTTAAAGTAAGTCGTTATTCCTTGATAAATACCAATTTCAAACTTTATTCTTGAGCTTGCTATTTATTGTAAAAGGTTGAAACAAGTACCATTTGTTTGAACAAAAAATTTTCTATCAACTACATCCTACCTTTATAACGTTTCAATAATGTAAATATAAAAAAATCAAAAAAATACGAAAGTTTAAAGATAGTCGTTATTCCTTGATAAATACCAATTTCAAACTTCATTCTTGAGCTTGCCATTAATTGTAGAAGGTTGAAACAAATACTATTCGATTGAACAGGAAATTTTCTATCAATTACATCCTACTTTTATAACGTTTCAATAATGTAAATATAAAAAAAATTAAAAAAATTAACAAGTTTAAAGTAAGTCGTTATTCCTTGATAAATACCAATTTCAAAGCTATTTATTGTAAAAAGTTGAAACAAGTACCATTTGTTTGAACAAAAAATTTTCTATCAAATACATCCTACTTTCATAACGTTTTAGCAATGTAAATATAAAAAAAATCATAAAAATACGCAAGATTAAAGATAGTCGTTATTCCTTGATAAATAACGATTTCAAACTTCATTCTTGAGCTTGCTATTAATTGTAGAAGGTTGAAACAAATACTATTCGGTTGAGCAGGAAATTTTCTATCAACTACATCCTACTTTTATAACGTTTCAATAATGTAAATATAAAAAAATCAAAAAAATACGAAAGTTTAAAGATAGTCGTTATTCCTTGATAAATACCAAATTCAAACTTCATTCTTGAGCTTGCTATTAATTGTAGAAGGTTGAAACAATTACTATTCGATTGAGCAGGAAATTTTCTATCAACTACATCCTACTTTTATAACGTTTCAATAATGTAAATATAAAAAAAATTAAAAAAATGAGCAAGTTTAAAGTAAGTCGTTATTCCTTGATAAATACCAATTTCAAACTTCATGCTTGAGCTTGCTATTTATTGTAAAAAGTTGAAACAAGTACCATTTGTTTGAACAAAAAATTTTCTATCAAATACATCCTACTTTCATAACGTTTTAGCAATGTAAATATAAAAAAAATCAAAAAAATACGCAAGTTTAAAGATAGTCGTTATTCCTTAATAAATACCAATTTTAAACTTCATTCTTGAGCATACTATTAATTGTAGAAAGTTAAAACAAGCACCACTCGATTAAGCAAAAAATTTTCTATCAAATACATCCTACTTTTATAACGATTCAATAATGTAAATATAAAAAAAATTAAAAAAATACGCAAGTTTAAAGTAAGTTGTTATTCCTTGATAAATACCAATTTCAAACTTTATTCTTGAGCTTGCTATTTATTGTAAAAGGTTGAAACAAGTACCATTTGTTTGAACAAAAAATTTTCTATCAAATACATCCTACTTTTATAACGTTTTAGCAATGTAAATACAAAAAAAATCAAAAAAATACGCAAGTTTAAAGATAGTTGTTATTCTTTAATAAATACCAATTAAAAACTTGATTCTTGAGCTTGGTATTAATCGTAGAAATTTGAAACAAGCACCGCTCGATTAAGCAAAAAATTTTCTATCAAATGCATTCTATTTTTATAACAATTTAGCAATGTAAATATAAAAAAAATCAAAAAAATACGCAAGTTTAAAGATAGTCGTTATTCCTTGATAAATACCAATTTCAAACTTCATTCTTGAGCTTGCTATTAACTGTAGAAGGTTAAAACAAGTACTATTTGATTGAACAGAAAATTTTCTATCAAATAAATTCTACTTTTATAACGTTTTGGCAATGTAAATATAAAAAAAATCAAAAAAATACGCAAGTTTAAAGATAGTCGTAATTACTTAATAAATACCAATTTCAAACTTCATTTTTGAGCTTGCTATTAATTGTAGAAGGTTGAAACAAATACTATTCGATTGAGCAGAAAATTTTCTATTAAATACGTTTTACTTTTATAACGTTTCAATAATGTATATATATAAAAAAATTAAAAAATACGCAAGTTCAAAGTAAGTCGTTATTCCTTGATAAATACCAAATTAAAAGTTCATTCTTGAGCTTGCTATTTATTGTAAAAGGTTGAAACAAGTACCATTTGATTAAACAGAAAATTTTCTATCAAATATATCCTACTTTTATAACGTTTCAATAATGTAAATATAAAAAAAATCAAAAAAATACGCAAGTTTAAAGATAGTCGTTATTCCTTGATAAATACCAATTTCAAACTTCATTCTTAAGCTTGCTATTAATTGTAGAAAATTGAATCAAGCACCACTCGATTAAGCAAAAAATTTTCTATCAAATACATCTTACTTTTATAACGTTTTAGCAATGTAAATACAAAAAAAATCAAAAAAATACGCAAGTTTAAAGATAGTTGTTATTCTTTAATAAATACCAATTAAAAACTTGATTCTTGAGCTTGGTATTAATCGTAGAAATTTGAAACAAGCACCGCTCGATTAAGCAAAAAATTTTCTATCAAATGCATTCTATTTTTATAACAATTTAGCAATGTAAATATAAAAAAAATCAAAAAAATACGCAAGTTTAAAGATAGTCGTTATTCCTTGATAAATACCAATTTCAAACTTCATTCTTGAGCTTGCTATTAACTGTAGAAGGTTAAAACAAGTACTATTTGATTGAACAGAAAATTTTCTATCAAATAAATTCTACTTTTATAACGTTTTGGCAATGTAAATATAAAAAAAATCAAAAAAATACGCAAGTTTAAAGATAGTCGTAATTCCTTAATAAATACCAATTTCAAACTTCATTTTTGAGCTTGCTATTAATTGTAGAAGGTTGAAACAAATACTATTCGATTGAGCAGAAAATTTTCTATTAAATACGTTTTACTTTTATAACGTTTCAATAATGTATATATATAAAAAAATTAAAAAATACGCAAGTTCAAAGTAAGTCGTTATTCCTTGATAAATACCAAATTAAAAGTTCATTCTTGAGCTTGCTATTTATTGTAAAAGGTTGAAACAAGTACCATTTGATTAAACAGAAAATTTTCTATCAAATATATCCTACTTTTATAACGTTTCAATAATGTAAATATAAAAAAAATCAAAAAAATACGCAAGTTTAAAGATAGTCGTTATTCCTTGATAAATACCAAATTCAAACTTCATTCTTGAGCTTGCTATTAATTGTAGAAGGTTGAAACAATTACTATTCGATTGAGCAGGAAATTTTCTATCAAATACATCCTACTTTTATAACGTTTCAATAATGTAAATATAAAAAAAATTAAAAAAATACGCAAGTTTAAAGTAAGTCGTTATTCCTTGATAAATACCAATTTCAAACTTTATTCTTGAGCTTGCTATTTATTGTAAAAGGTTGAAACGAGTACCATTTGTTTGAACAAAAAATTTTCTATCAAATACATCCTACTTTTATAACGTTTTAGCAATGTAAATATAAAAAAAATCAAAAAATACGCAAGATTAAAGATAGTCGTTATTCCTTGATAAATAACAATTTCAAACTTCATTCTTGAGCTTGCTATTAATTGTAGAAGGTTGAAACAAATACTATTCGGTTGAGCAGGAAATTTTCTATCAATTACATCCTACTTTTATAACGTTTCAATAATGTGAATATAAAAAAAATTAAAAAAATATGCAAGTTTAAAGTAAGTCGTTAATCCTTGATAAATACCAATTTCAAACTTTATTCTTGAGTTTGCTATTTATTGCAGAAGGTTGGAACAAGTACCATTTAATTGAACAGAAAATTTTCTATCACATATATCCTACCTTTATAACGTTTCAATAATGTAAATATAAAAAAATCAAAAAAATACGCAAGTTTAAAGATAGTCGTTATTCCTTGATAAATACCAATTTCAAACTTCATTCTTGAGCTTGCCATTAATTGCAGAAGGTTGAAACAAATACTATTCGATTTAGCAGGAAATTTTCTATCAATTACATCCTACTTTTATAACGTTTCAATAATGTAAATATAAAAAAAATTAAAAAAATGAGCAAGTTTAAAGTAAGTCGTTATTCCTTGATAAATACCAATTTCAAACTTCATTCTTGAGCTAGCTATTTATTGTAAAAAGTTGAAACAAGTACCATTTGTTTGAACAAAAAATTTTCTATCAAATACATCCTACTTTCATAACGTTTTAGCAATGTAAATATAAAAAAAATCAAAAAAATACGCAAGTTTAAAGATAGTCGTTATTCCTTAATAAATACCAATTTTAAACTTCATTCTTGAGCATACTATTAATTGTAGAAAGTTAAAACAAGCACCACTCGATTAAGCAAAAAATTTTCTATCAAATACATCCTACTTTTATAACGTTTCAATAATGTAAATATAAAAAAAATTAAAAAAATACGCAAGTTTAAAGTAAGTCGTTATTCCTTGATAAATACCAATTTCAAACTTTATTCTTGAGCTTGCTATTTATTGTAAAAGGTTGAAACAAGTACCTTTTGTTTGAACAAAAAATTTTCTATCAAATACATCCTAATTTTATAACGTTTTAGCAATGTAAATATAAAAAAAATCAAAAAAATACGCAAGATTAAAGATAGTCGTTATTCCTTGATATATAACAATTTCAATCTTCATTCTTGAGCTTGCCATTAATTGTAGAAGGTTGAAACAAATACTATTCGATTGAGCAGGAAATTTTCTATCAATTACATCCTACTTTTATAACGTATCAATAATGTAAATATAAAAAAAATTAAAAAAATACGCAAGTTTAAAGATAGTCGTTATTCCTTGATAAATACCAATTTCAAACTTCATTCTTGAGCTTGCTATTAATTGTAGAAGGTTAAAACAAGTACTATTTGATTGAACAGAAAATATTCTATCAAATAAATTTTACCTTTATAACGTTTTGGCAATGTAAATATAAAAAAAAATCAAAAAAATACGCAAGTATAAAGATAGTCGTTATTCCTTAATAAATACCAATTTCAAACTTCATTTTTGAGCTTGCTATTAATTGTAGAAGGTTGAAACAAATACTATTCGATTGAGCAGAAAATTTTCTATCACATACGTTTTACTTTTATAACGTTTCAATAATGTATATATAAAAAAAAATTAAAAAATACGCAAGTTCAAAGTAAGTCGTTATTCCTTGATAAATACCAAATTCAAAGTTCATTCTTGAGCTTGCTATTTATTGTAGAAGGTTGAAACAAGTACAATTTGATTAAACAGAAAATTTTCTATCAAATATATCCTACTTTTATAACGTTTCAATAATGTAAATATAAAAAAAAATTAAAAAAATACGCAAGTTTAAAGTAAGTCGTTATTCCTTGATAAATACCAATTTCAAACTTTATTCTTGAGCTTGCTATTTATTGTAAAAGGTTGAAACAAGTACCATTTGTTTGAACAAAAAATTTTCTATCAACTACATCCTACCTTTATAACGTTTCAATAATGTAAATATAAAAAAATCAAAAAAATACGAAAGTTTAAAGATAGTCGTTATTCCTTGAAAAATACCAATTTCAAACTTCATTCTTGAGCTTGCCATTAATTGTAGAAGGTTGAAACAAATACTATTCGATTGAACAGGAAATTTTCTATCAATTACATCCTACTTTTATAACGTTTCAATAATGTAAATATAAAAAAAATTAAAAAAATTAACAAGTTTAAAATAAGTCGTTATTCCTTGATAAATACCAATTTCAAAGCTATTTATTGTAAAAAGTTGAAACAAGTACCATTTGTTTGAACAAAAAATTTTCTATCAAATACATCCTACTTTCATAACGTTTTAGCAATGTAAATATAAAAAAAATCATAAAAATACGCAAGATTAAAGATAGTCGTTATTCCTTGATAAATAACGATTTCAAACTTCATTCTTGAGCTTGCTATTAATTGTAGAAGGTTGAAACAAATACTATTCGGTTGAGCAGGAAATTTTCTATCAACTACATCCTACTTTTATAACGTTTCAATAATGTAAATATAAAAAAATCAAAAAAATACGAAAGTTTAAAGATAGTCGTTATTCCTTGATAAATACCAAATTCAAACTTCATTCTTGAGCTTGCTATTAATTGTAGAAGGTTGAAGCAATTACTATTCGATTGAGCAGGAAATTTTCTATCAACTACATCCTACTTTTATAACGTTTCAATAATGTAAATATAAAAAAAATTAAAAAAATGAGCAAGTTTAAAGTAAGTCGTTATTCCTTGATAAATACCAATTTCAAACTTCATGCTTGAGCTTGCTATTTATTGTAAAAAGTTGAAACAAGTACCATTTGTTTGAACAAAAAATTTTCTATCAAATACATCCTACTTTCATAACGTTTTAGCAATGTAAATATAAAAAAAATCAAAAAAATACGCAAGTTTAAAGATAGTCGTTATTCCTTAATAAATACCAACTTTAAACTTCATTCTTGAGCATACTATTAATTGTAGAAAGTTAAAACAAGCACCACTCGATTAAGCAAAAAATTTTCTATCAAATACATCCTACTTTTATAACGATTCAATAATGTAAATATAAAAAAAATTAAAAAAATACGCAAGTTTAAAGTAAGTTGTTATTCCTTGATAAATACCAATTTCAAACTTTATTCTTGAGCTTGCTATTTATTGTAAAAGGTTGAAACAAGTACCATTTGTTTGAACAAAAAATTTTCTATCAAATACATCCTACTTTTATAACGTTTTAGCAATGTAAATATAAAAAAAATCAAAAAAATACGCAAGATTAAAGATAGTCGTTATTCCTTGATAAATAACAATTTCAAACTTCATTCTTGAGCTTGCCATTAATTGTAGAAGGTTGAAACAAATACTATTCGATTGAGCAAGAAATTTTCTATCAACTACATCCTACTTTCATAACATTTCAATAATGTAAATATAAAAAAATCAAAAAAATACGCAAGTTTAAAGATAGTCGTTATTCCTTGATAAATACCAATTTCAAACTTCATTCTTGAGCTTGCCATTAATTGTAGAAGGTTGAAACAAATACTATTCGATTGAGCAGGAAATTTTCTATCAAATACATCCTATTTTTATAACGATTCAATAATGTAAATATAAAAAAGATTAAAAAAATACGCAAGTTTAAAGTAAGTCGTTATTCCTTGAAAAATACCAATTTCAAACTTTATTCTTGAGCTTGCTATTTATTGTAAAAGGTTGAAACAAGTACCGTTTGTTTGAACAAAAAATTTTCTATCAAATACATCCTACTTTTATAACGTTTTAGCAATGTAAATATAAAAAAAAAACAAAAATATACGCAAGATTAAAGATAGTCGTTATTCCTTGATAAATAACAATTTCAAACTTCATTCTTGAGCTTGCTATTAATTGTAGAAGGTTGAATCAAGCACCACTCGATTAAGCAAAAAATTTTCTATCAAATACATCTTACTTTTATAACGTTTTAGCAATGTAAATACAAAAAAAATCAAAAAAATACGCAAGTTTAAAGATAGTCGTTATTCTTTAATAAATACCAATTAAAAACTTGATTCTTGAGCTTGGTATTAATCGTAGAAATTTGAAACAAGCACCGCTCGATTTAGCAAAAAATTTTCTATCAAATGCATTCTATTTTTATAACAATTTAGCAATGTAAATATAAAAAAAATCAAAAAAATACGCAAGTTTAAAGATAGTCGTTATTCCTTGATAAATACCAATTTCAAACTTCATTCTTGAGCTTGCTATTAACTGTAGAAGGTTAAAACAAGTACTATTTGATTGAACAGAAAATTTTCTATCAAATAAATTCTACCTTTATAACGTTTTGGCAATGTAAATATAAAAAAAATCAAAAAAATACGCAAGTTTAAAGATAGTCGTTATTCCTTGATAAATACCAAATTCAAACTTCATTCTTGAGCTTGCTATTAATTGTAGAAGGTTGAAACAATTACTATTCGATTGAGCAGGAAATTTTCTATCAAATACATCCTACTTTTATAACGTTTCAATAATGTAAATATAAAAAAAATTTAAAAAATACGCAAGTTTAAAGTAAGTCGTTATTCCTTGATAAATACCAATTTCAAACTTTATTCTTGAGCTTGCTATTTATTGTAAAAGGTTGAAATGAGTACCATTTGTTTGAACAAAAAATTTTCTATCAAACACATCCTACTTTTATAACGTTTTAGCAATGTAAATATAAAAAAAATCAAAAAATACGCAAGATTAAAGATAGTCGTTATTCCTTGATAAATAACAATTTCAAACTTCATTCTTGAGCTTGCTATTAATTGTAGAGGTTGAAACAAATACTATTCGGTTGAGCAGGAAATTTTCTATCAATTACGTCCTACTTTTATAACGTTTCAATAATGTGAATATAAAAAAAATTAAAAAAATATGCAAGTTTAAAGTAAGTCGTTAATCCTTGATAAATACCAATTTCAAACTTTATTCTTGAGTTTGCTATTTATTGCAGAAGGTTGGAACAAGTACCATTTAATTGAACAGAAAATTTTCTATCACATATATCCTACTTTTATAACGTTTCAATAATGTAAATATAAAAAAATCAAAAAAATACGCAAGTTTAAAGATAGTCGTTATTCCTTGATAAATACCAATTTCAAACTTCATTCTTGAGCTTGCCATTAATTGCAGAAGGTTGAAACAAATACTATTCGATTTAGCAGGAAATTTTCTATCAATTACATCCTACTTTTATAACGTTTCAATAATGTAAATATAAAAAAATCAAAAAAATACGCAAGTTTAAAAATAGTCGTTATTCCTTGATAAATACCAATTTCAAACTTCATTCTTGAGCTTGCCATTAACTGTAGAAGGTTGAAACAAATACTATTCGATTGAACAGGAAATTTTCTATCAATTACATCCTACCTTTATAACGTTTCAATAATGTAAATATAAAAAAAATTAAAAAAATGAGCAAGTTTAAAGTAAGTCGTTATTCCTTGATAAATACCAATTTCAAACTTCATTCTTGAGCTAGCTATTTATTGTAAAAAGTTGAAACAAGTACCATTTGTTTGAACAAAAAATTTTCTATCAAATACATCCTACTTTCATAACGTTTTAGCAATGTAAATATAAAAAAAATCAAAAAAATACGCAAGTTTAAAGATAGTCGTTATTCCTTAATAAATACCAATTTTAAACTTCATTCTTGAGCATACTATTAATTGTAGAAAGTTAAAACAAGCACCACTCGATTAAGCAAAAAATTTTCTATCAAATACATCCTACTTTTATAACGTTTCAATAATGTAAATATAAAAAAAATTAAAAAAATACGCAAGTTTAAAGTAAGTCGTTATTCCTTGATAAATACCAATTTCAAACTTTATTCTTGAGCTTGCTATTTATTGTAAAAGGTTGAAACAAGTACCTTTTGTTTGAACAAAAAATTTTCTATCAAATACATCCTAATTTTATAACGTTTTAGCAATGTAAATATAAAAAAAATCAAAAAAATACGCAAGATTAAAGATAGTCGTTATTCCTTGATATATAACAATTTCAATCTTCATTCTTGAGCTTGCCATTAATTGTAGAAGGTTGAAACAAATACTATTCGATTGAGCAGGAAATTTTCTATCAATTACATCCTACCTTTATAACGTATCAATAATGTAAATATAAAAAAATCAAAAAAATACGCAAGTTTAAAAATAGTCGTTATTCCTTGATAAATACCAATTTCAAACTTCATTCTTGAGCTTGCCATTAACTGTAGAAGGTTGAAACAAATACTATTCGATTGAACAGGAAATTTTCTATCAATTACATCCTACCTTTATAACGTTTCAATAATGTAAATATAAAAAAAATTAAAAAAATGAGCAAGTTTAAAGTAAGTCGTTATTCCTTGATAAATACCAATTTCAAACTTCATTTTTGAGCTAGCTATTTATTGTAAAAAGTTGAAACAAGTACCATTTGTTTGAACAAAAAATTTTCTATCAAATACATCCTACTTTCATAACGTTTTAGCAATGTAAATATAAAAAAAATCAAAAAAATACGCAAGTTTAAAGATAGTCGTTATTCCTTAATAAATACCAATTTTAAACTTCATTCTTGAGCATACTATTAATTGTAGAAAGTTAAAACAAGCACCACTCGATTAAGCAAAAAATTTTCTATCAAATACATCCTACTTTTATAACGTTTCAATAATGTAAATATAAAAAAAATTAAAAAAATACGCAAGTTTAAAGATAGTCGTTATTCCTTGATAAATACCAATTTCAAACTTCATTCGTGAGCTTGCTATTAATTGTAGAAGGTTAAAACAAGTACTATTTGATTGAACAGAAAATATTCTATCAAATAAATTTTACCTTTATAACGTTTTGGCAATGTAAATATAAAAAAAAATCAAAAAAATACGCAAGTTTAAAGATAGTCGTTATTCCTTAATAAATACCAATTTCAAACTTCATTTTTGAGCTTGCTATTAATTGTAGAAGGTTGAAACAAATACTATTCGATTGAGCAGAAAATTTTCTATCACATACGTTTTACTTTTATAACGTTTCAATAATGTATATATAAAAAAAAATTAAAAAATACGCAAGTTCAAAGTAAGTCGTTATTCCTTGATAAATACCAAATTCAAAGTTCATTCTTGAGCTTGCTATTTATTGTAGAAGGTTGAAACAAGTACAATTTGATTAAACAGAAAATTTTCTATCAAATATATCCTACTTTTATAACGTTTCAATAATGTAAATATAAAAAAAAATTAAAAAAATACGCAAGTTTAAAGTAAGTCGTTATTCCTTGATAAATACCAATTTCAAACTTTATTCTTGAGCTTGCTATTTATTGTAAAAGGTTGAAACAAGTACCATTTGTTTGAACAAAAAATTTTCTATCAATTACATCCTACCTTTATAACGTTTCAATAATGTAAATATAAAAAAATCAAAAAAATACGAAAGTTTAAAGATAGTCGTTATTCCTTGATAAATACCAATTTCAAACTTCATTCTTGAGCTTGCCATTAATTGTAGAAGGTTGAAACAAATACTATTCGATTGAACAGGAAATTTTCTATCAATTACATCCTACTCTTATAACGTTTCAATAATGTAAATATAAAAAAAATTAAAAAAATTAACAAGTTTAAAGTAAGTCGTTATTCCTTGATAAATACCAATTTCAAAGCTATTTATTGTAAAAAGTTGAAACAAGTACCATTTGTTTGAACAAAAAATTTTCTATCAAATACATCCTACTTTCATAACGTTTTAGCAATGTAAATATAAAAAAAATCATAAAAATACGCAAGACTAAAGATAGTCGTTATTCCTTGATAAATAACAATTTCAAACTTCATTATTGAGTTTGCTATTAATTGTAGAAGGTTGAAACAAATACTATTCGGTTGAGCAGGAAATTTTCTATCAACTACATCCTACTTTTATAACGTTTCAATAATGTAAATATAAAAAAATCAAAAAAATACGAAAGTTTAAAGATAGTCGTTATTCCTTGATAAATACCAAATTCAAACTTCATTCTTGAGCTTGCTATTAATTGTAGAAGGTTGAAACAATTACTATTCGATTGAGCAGGAAATTTTCTATCAACTACATCCTACTTTTATAACGTTTCAATAATGTAAATATAAAAAAAAATTAAAAAAATGAGCAAGTTTAAAGTAAGTCGTTATTCCTTGATAAATACCAATTTCAAACTTCATGCTTGAGCTTGCTATTTATTGTAAAAAGTTGAAACAAGTACCATTTGTTTGAACAAAAAATTTTCTATCAAATACATCCTACTTTCATAACGTTTTAGCAATGTAAATATAAAAAAAATCAAAAAAATACGCAAGTTTAAAGATAGTCGTTATTCCTTAATAAATACCAATTTTAAACTTCATTCTTGAGCATACTATTAATTGTAGAAAGTTAAAACAAGCACCACTCGATTAAGCAAAAAATTTTCTATCAAATACATCCTACTTTTATAACGATTCAATAATGTAAATATAAAAAAAATTAAAAAAATACGCAAGTTTAAAGTAAGTTGTTATTCCTTGATAAATACCAATTTCAAACTTTATTCTTGAGCTTGCTATTTATTGTAAAAGGTTGAAACAAGTACCATTTGTTTGAGCAAAAAATTTTCTATCAAATACATCCTACTTTTATAACGTTTTAGCAATGTAAATATAAAAAAAATCAAAAAAATACGCAAGATTAAAGATAGTCGTTATTCCTTGATAAATAACAATTTCAAACTTCATTCTTGAGCTTGCCATTAATTGTAGAAGGTTGAAACAAATACTATTCGATTGAGCAAGAAATTTTCTATCAACTACATCCTACTTTCATAACATTTCAATAATGTAAATATAAAAAAATCAAAAAAATACGCAAGTTTAAAGATAGTCGTTATTCCTTGATAAATACCAATTTCAAACTTCATTCTTGAGCTTGCCATTAATTGTAGAAGGTTGAAACAAATACTATTCGATTGAGCAGGAAATTTTCTATCAAATACATCCTATTTTTATAACGATTCAATAATGTAAATATAAAAAAGATTAAAAAAATACGCAAGTTTAAAGTAAGTCGTTATTCCTTGAAAAATACCAATTTCAAACTTTATTCTTGAGCTTGCTATTTATTGTAAAAGGTTGAAACAAGTACCATTTGTTTGAACAAAAAATTTTCTATCAAATACATCCTACTTTTATAACGTTTTAGCAATGTAAATATAAAAAAAAAACAAAAAAATACGCAAGATTAAAGATAGTCGTTATTCCTTGATAAATACCAATTTCAAACTTCATTCTTAAGCTTGCTATTAATTGTAGAAAATTGAGTCAAGCACTACTCGATTAAGCAAAAAATTTTCTATCAAATACGTCTTACTTTTATAACGTTTTAGCAATGTAAATACAAAAAAAATCAAAAAAATTCGCAAGTTTAAAGATAGTCGTTATTCTTTAATAAATACCAATTAAAAACTTGATTCTTGAGCTTGGTATTAATCGTAGAAATTTGAAACAAGCACCGCTCGATTAAGCAAAAAATTTTCTATCAAATGCATTCTACTTTTATAACGATTTAGCAATGTAAATATAAAAAAAATCAAAAAAATACGCAAGTTTAAAGATAGTCGTTATTCCTTGATAAATACCAATTTCAAACTTCATTCTTGAGCTTGCTATTAATTGTAGAAGGCTAAAACAAGTACTATTTGATTGAGCAGAAAATTTTCTATCAAATAAATTCTACCTTTATAACGTTTTGGCAATGTAAATATAAAAAAAATCAAAAAAATACGCAAGTTTAAAAATAGTCGTTATTCCTTAATAAATACCAATTTCAAACTTCATTTTTGAGCTTGCTATTAATTGCAGAAGGTTGAAACAAATACTATTCGATTGAGCAGGAAATTTTCTATCAAACACATCCTACTTTTATAACGTTTCAATAATGTAAATATAAAAAAAAATTTAAAAAATACGCAAGTTTAAAGTAAGTCGTTATTCCTTGATAAATACCAAATTCAAACTTCATTCTTGAGCTTGCTATTAATTGTAGAAGGTTGAAACAATTACTATTCGATTGAGCAGGAAATTTTCTATCAAATACATCCTACTTTTATAACGTTTCAATAATGTAAATATAAAAAAAAATTAAAAAAATACGCAAGTTTAAAGTAAGTCGTTATTCATGATAAATACCAATTTCAAACTTTATTCTTGAGCTTGCTATTTATTGTAAAAGGTTGAAACAAGTACCATTTGTTTGAACAAAAAATTTTCTATCAAATACATCCTACTTTTATAACGTTTTAGCAAAATATAAAAAAAATCAAAAAAATACGCAAGATTAAAGATAGTCGTTATTCCTTGATAAATAACAATTTCAAACTTCATTCTTGAGCTTGCTATTAATTGTAGAAGGTTGAAACAAATACTATTCGGTTGAGCAGGAAATTTTCTATCAATTACATCCTACTTTTATAACGTTTCAATAATGTAAATATAAAAAAATCAAAAAAATACGCAAGTTTAAAGATAGTCGTTATTTCTTGATAAATACCAATTTCAAACTTCATTCTTGAGCTTGCCATTAATTGTAGAAGGTTGAGACAAATACTATTCGATTGAGCAGGAAATTTTCTATCAAATACATCCTATTTTTATAACGATTCAATAATGTAAATATAAAAAAGATTAAAAAAATTTGAAAATTTAAAGTAAGTCGTTATTCCTTGATAAATACCAATTTCAAACTTCATTCTTAAGCTTGCTATTAATTGTAGAAAATTGAATCAAGCACCACTCGATTAAGCAAAAAATTTTCTATCAAATACATCTTACTTTTATAACGTTTTAGCAATGTAAATACAAAAAAAATCAAAAAAATACGCAAGTTTAAAGATAGTCGTTATTCTTTAATAAATACCAATTAAAAACTTGATTCTTGAGCTTGGTATTAATCGTAGAAATTTGAAACAAGCACCGCTCGATTAAGCAAAAAATTTTCTATCAAATGCATTCTATTTTTATATCAATTTAGCAATGTAAATATAAAAAAAATCAAAAAAATACGCAAGTTTAAAGATAGTCGTTATTCCTTGATAAATACCAATTTCAAACTTCATTCTTGAGCTTGCTATTAACTGTAGAAGGTTAAAACAAGTACTATTTGATTGAACAGAAAATTTTCTATCAAATAAATTCTACCTTTATAACGTTTTGGCAATGTAAATATAAAAAAAATCAAAAAAATACGCAAGTTTAAAGATAGTCGTTATTCCTTAATAAATACCAATTTCAAACTTCATTTTTGAGCTTGCTATTAATTGTAGAAGGTTGAAACAAATACTATTCGATTGAGCAGAAAATTTTCTATTAAATACGTTTTACTTTTATAACGTTTCAATAATGTATATATATAAAAAAATTAAAAAATACGCAAGTTCAAAGTAAGTCGTTATTCCTTGATAAATACCAAATTAAAAGTTCATTCTTGAGCTTGCTATTTATTGTAAAAGGTTGAAACAAGTACCATTTGATTAAACAGAAAATTTTCTATCAAATATATCCTACTTTTATAACGTTTCAATAATGTAAATATAAAAAAAATTAAAAAAATACGCAAGTTTAAAGATAGTCGTTATTCCTTGATAAATACCAAATTCAAACTTCATTCTTGAGCTTGCTATTAATTGTAGAAGGTTGAAACAATTACTATTCGATTGAGCAGGAAATTTTCTATCAAATACATCCTACTTTTATAACGTTTCAATAATGTAAATATAAAAAAAATTAAAAAAATACGCAAGTTTAAAGTAAGTCGTTATTCCTTGATAAATACCAATTTCAAACTTTATTCTTGAGCTTGCTATTTATTGTAAAAGGTTGAAACGAGTACCATTTGTTTGAACAAAAAATTTTCTATGAAATACATCCTACTTTTATAACGTTTTAGCAATGTAAATATAAAAAAAATCAAAAAATACGCAAGATTAAAGATAGTCGTTATTCCTTGATAAATAACAATTTCAAACTTCATTCTTGAGCTTGCTATTAATTGTAGAAGGTTGAAACAAATACTATTCGGTTGAGCAGGAAATTTTCTATCAACTACATCCTACTTTTATAACGTTTCAATAATGTGAATATAAAAAAAATTAAAAAAATATGCAAGTTTAAAGTAAGTCGTTAATCCTTGATAAATACCAATTTCAAACTTTATTCTTGAGTTTGCTATTTATTGCAGAAGGTTGGAACAAGTACCATTTAATTGAACAGAAAATTTTCTATCACATATATCCTACTTTTATAACGTTTCAATAATGTAAATATAAAAAAATCAAAAAAATACGCAAGTTTAAAGATAGTCGTTATTCCTTGATAAATACCAATTTCAAACTTCATTCTTGAGCTTGCCATTAATTGCAGAAGGTTGAAACAAATACTATTCGATTTAGCAGGAAATTTTCTATCAATTACATCCTACTTTTATAACGTTTCAATAATGTAAATATAAAAAAATCAAAAAAATACGCAAGTTTAAAAATAGTCGTTATTCCTTGATAAATACCAATTTCAAACTTCATTCTTGAGCTTGCCATTAATTGTAGAAGGTTGAAACAAATACTATTCGATTGAACAGGAAATTTTCTATCAATTACATCCTACTTTTATAACGTTTCAATAATGTAAATATAAAAAAAATTAAAAAAATGAGCAAGTTTAAAGTAAGTCGTTATTCCTCGATAAATACCAATTTCAAACTTCATTCTTGAGCTAGCTATTTATTGTAAAAAGTTGAAACAAGTACCATTTGTTTGAACAAAAAATTTTCTATCAAATACATCCTACTTTCATAACGTTTTAACAATGTAAATATAAAAAAAATCAAAAAAATACGCAAGTTTAAAGATAGTCGTTATTCCTTAATAAATACCAATTTTAAACTTCATTCTTGAGCATACTATTAATTGTAGAAAGTTAAAACAAGCACCACTCGATTAAGCAAAAAATTTTCTATCAAATACATCCTACTTTTATAACGTTTCAATAATGTAAATATAAAAAAAATCAAAAAAATACGCAAGATTAAAGATAGTCGTTATTCCTTGATATATAACAATTTCAATCTTCATTCTTGAGCTTGCCATTAATTGTAGAAGGTTGAAACAAATACTATTCGATTGAGCAGGAAATTTTCTATCAATTACGTTCTACTTTTATAACGTATCAATAATGTAAATATAAAAAAAATTTAAAAAATACGCAAGTTTAAAGATAGTCGTTATTCCTTGATAAATACCAATTTCAAACTTCATTCTTGAGCTTGCTATTAATTGTAGAAGGTTAAAACAAGTACTATTTGATTGAACAGAAAATATTCTATCAAATAAATTTTACCTTTATAACGTTTTGGCAATGTAAATATAAAAAAAAATCAAAAAAATACGCAAGTTTAAAGATAGTCGTTATTCCTTAATAAATACCAATTTCAAACTTCATTTTTGAGCTTGCTATTAATTGTAGAAGGTTGAAACAAATACTATTCGATTGAGCAGAAAATTTTCTATCACATACGTTTTACTTTTATAACGTTTCAATAATGTATATATAAAAAAAAATTAAAAAATACGCAAGTTCAAAGTAAGTCGTTATTCCTTGATAAATACCAAATTCAAAGTTCATTCTTGAGCTTGCTATTTATTGTAGAAGGTTGAAACAAGTACAATTTGATTAAACAGAAAATTTTCTATCAAATATATCCTACTTTTATAACGTTTCAATAATGTAAATATAGAAAAAAATTAAAAAAATACGCAAGTTTAAAGTAAGTCGTTATTCCTTGATAAATACCAATTTCAAACTTTATTCTTGAGCTTGCTATTTATTGTAAAAGGTTGAAACAAGTACCATTTGTTTGAACAAAAAATTTTCTATCAACTACATCCTACCTTTATAACGTTTCAATAATGTAAATATAAAAAAATCAAAAAAATACGAAAGTTTAAAGATAGTCGTTATTCCTTGATAAATACCAATTTCAAACTTCATTCTTGAGCTTGCCATTAATTGTAGAAGGTTGAAACAAATACTATTCGATTGAACAGGAAATTTTCTATCAATTACATCCTACTTTTATAACGTTTCAATAATGTAAATATAAAAAAAATTAAAAAAATTAACAAGTTTAAAGTAAGTCGTTATTCCTTGATAAATACCAATTTCAAAGCTATTTATTGTAAAAAGTTGAAACAAGTACCATTTGTTTGAACAAAAAATTTTCTATCAAATACATCCTACTTTCATAACGTTTTAGCAATGTAAATATAAAAAAAATCATAAAAATACGCAAGATTAAAGATAGTCGTTATTCCTTGATAAATAACAATTTCAAACTTCATTCTTGAGCTTGCTATTAATTGTAGAAGGTTGAAACAAATACTATTCGGTTGAGCAGGAAATTTTCTATCAACTACATCCTACTTTTATAACGTTTCAATAATGTAAATATAAAAAAATCAAAAAAATACGAAAGTTTAAAGATAGTCGTTATTCCTTGATAAATACCAAATTCAAACTTCATTCTTGAGCTTGCTATTAATTGTAGAAGGTTGAAACAATTACTATTCGATTGAGCAGGAAATTTTCTATCAACTACATCCTACTTTTATAACGTTTCAATAATGTAAATATAAAAAAAATTAAAAAAATGAGCAAGTTTAAAGTAAGTCGTTATTCCTTGATAAATACCAATTTCAAACTTCATGCTTGAGCTTGCTATTTATTGTAAAAAGTTGAAACAAGTACCATTTGTTTGAACAAAAAATTTTCTATCAAATACATCCTACTTTCATAACGTTTTAGCAATGTAAATATAAAAAAAATCAAAAAAATACGCAAGTTTAAAGATAGTCGTTATTCCTTAATAAATACCAATTTTAAACTTCATTCTTGAGCATACTATTAATTGTAGAAAGTTAAAACAAGCACCACTCGATTAAGCAAAAAATTTTCTATCAAATACATCTTACTTTTATAACGTTTTAGCAATGTAAATACAAAAAAAATCAAAAAAATACGCAAGTTTAAAGATAGTCGTTATTCTTTAATAAATACCAATTAAAAACTTGATTCTTGAGCTTGGTATTAATCGTAGAAATTTGAAACAAGCACCGCTCGATTAAGCAAAAAATTTTCTATCAAATGCATTCTATTTTTATAACAACTTAGCAATGTAAATATAAAAAAAATCAAAAAAATACGCAAGTTTAAAGATAGTCGTTATTCCTTGATAAATACCAATTTCAAACTTCATTCTTGAGCTTGCTATTAACTGTAGAAGGTTAAAACAAGTACTATTTGATTGAACAGAAAATTTTCTATCAAATAAATTCTACCTTTATGACGTTTTGGCAATGTAAATATAAAAAAAATCAAAAAAATACGCAAGTTTAAAGATAGTCGTTATTCCTTAATAAATACCAATTTCAAACTTCATTTTTGAGCTTGCTATTAATTGTAGAAGGTTGAAACAAATACTATTCGATTGAGCAGAAAATTTTCTATTAAATACGTTTTACTTTTATAACGTTTCAATAATGTATATATATAAAAAAATTAAAAAATACGCAAGTTCAAAATAAGTCGTTATTCCTTGATAAATACCAATTTCAAACTTCATTCTTGAGCTTGCCATTAATTGCAGAAGGTTGAAACAAATACTATTCGATTTAGCAGGAAATTTTCTATCAATTACATCCTACTTTTATAACGTTTCAATAATGTAAATATAAAAAAATCAAAAAAATACGCAAGTTTAAAAATAGTCGTTATTCCTTGATAAATACCAATTTCAAACTTCATTCTTGAGCTTGCCATTAATTGTAGAAGGTTGAAACAAATACTATTCGATTGAACAGGAAATTTTCTATCAATTACATCCTACTTTTATAACGTTTCAATAATGTAAATATAAAAAAAATTAAAAAAATGAGCAAGTTTAAAGTAAGTCGTTATTCCTCGATAAATACCAATTTCAAACTTCATTCTTGAGCTAGCTATTTATTGTAAAAAGTTGAAACAAGTACCATTTGTTTGAACAAAAAATTTTCTATCAAATACATCCTACTTTCATAACGTTTTAACAATGTAAATATAAAAAAAATCAAAAAAATACGCAAGTTTAAAGATAGTCGTTATTCCTTAATAAATACCAATTTTAAACTTCATTCTTGAGCATACTATTAATTGTAGAAAGTTAAAACAAGCACCACTCGATTAAGCAAAAAATTTTCTATCAAATACATCCTACTTTTATAACGTTTCAATAATGTAAATATAAAAAAAATTAAAAAAATACGCAAGTTTAAAGTAAGTCGTTATTCCTTGATAAATACCAATTTCAAACTTTATTCTTGAGCTTGCTATTTATTGTAAAAGGTTGAAACAAGTACCTTTTGTTTGAATAAAAAATTTTCTATCAAATACATCCTAATTTTATAACGTTTTAGCAATGTAAATATAAAAAAAATCAAAAAAATACGCAAGATTAAAGATAGTCGTTATTCCTTGATATATAACAATTTCAATCTTCATTCTTGAGCTTGCCATTAATTGTAGAAGGTTGAAACAAATACTATTCGATTGAGCAGGAAATTTTCTATCAATTACATCCTACTTTTATAACGTATCAATAATGTAAATATAAAAAAAATTAAAAAAATACGCAAGTTTAAAGATAGTCGTTATTCCTTGATAAATACCAATTTCAAACTTCATTCTTGAGCTTGCTATTAATTGTAGAAGGTTAAAACAAGTACTATTTGATTGAACAGAAAATATTCTATCAAATAAATTTTACCTTTATAACGTTTTGGCAATGTAAATATAAAAAAAAATCAAAAAAATACGCAAGTTTAAAGATAGTCGTTATTCCTTAATAAATACCAATTTCAAACTTCATTTTTGAGCTTGCTATTAATTGTAGAAGGTTGAAACAAATACTATTCGATTGAGCAGAAAATTTTCTATCACATACGTTTTACTTTTATAACGTTTCAATAATGTATATATAAAAAAAAATTAAAAAATAAGGAAGTTCAAAGTAAGTCGTTATTCCTTGATAAATACCAAATTCAAAGTTCATTCTTGAGCTTGCTATTTATTGTAGAAGGTTGAAACAAGTACAATTTGATTATACAGAAAATTTTCTATCAAATATATCCTACTTTTATAACGTTTCAATAATGTAAATATAAAAAAAAATTAAAAAAATACGCAAGTTTAAAGTAAGTCGTTATTCCTTGATAAATACCAATTTCAAACTTTATTCTTGAGCTTGCTATTTATTGTAAAAGGTTGAAACAAGTACCATTTGTTTGAACAAAAAATTTTCTATCAACTACAACCTACCTTTATAACGTTTCAATAATGTAAATATAAAAAAATCAAAAAAATACGAAAGTTTAAAGATAGTCGTTATTCCTTGATAAATACCAATTTCAAACTTCATTCTTGAGCTTGCCATTAATTGTAGAAGGTTGAAACAAATACTATTCGATTGAACAGGAAATTTTCTATCAATTACATCCTACTTTTATAACGTTTCAATAATGTAAATATAAAAAAAATTAAAAAAATTAACAAGTTTAAAGTAAGTCGTTATTCCTTGATAAATACCAATTTCAAAGCTATTTATTGTAAAAAGTTGAAACAAGTACCATTTGTTTGAACAAAAAATTTTATAACGTTTTAGCAATGTAAATATAAAAAAAATCAAAAAAATACGCAAGATTAAAGATAGTCGTTATTCCTTGATAAATAACAATTTCAAACTTCATTCTTGAGCTTGCCATTAATTGTAGAAGGTTGAAACAAATACTATTCGATTGAGCAAGAAATTTTCTATCAACTACATCCTACTTTCATAACATTTCAATAATGTAAATATAAAAAAATCAAAAAAATACGCAAGTTTAAAGATAGTCGTTATTCCTTGATAAATACCAATTTCAAACTTCATTCTTGAGCTTGCCATTAATTGTAGAAGGTTGAAACAAATACTATTCGTTTGAGCAGGAAATTTTCTATCAAATACATCCTATTTTTATAACGATTCAATAATGTAAATATAAAAAAGATTAAAAAAATACGCAAGTTTAAAGTAAGTCGTTATTCCTTGAAAAATACCAATTTCAAACTTTATTCTTGAGCTTGCTATTTATTGTAAAAGGTTGAAACAAGTACCATTTGTTTGAACAAAAAATTTTCTATCAAATACATCCTACTTTTATAACGTTTTAGCAATGTAAATATAAAAAAAAAACAAAAAAATACGCAAGATTAAAGATAGTCGTTATTCCTTGATAAATAACAATTTCAAACTTCATTCTTGAGCTTGCTATTAATTGTAGAAGGTTGAATCAAGCACCACTCGATTAAGCAAAAAATTTTCTATCAAATACATCTTACTTTTATAACGTTTTAGCAATGTAAATACAAAAAAAATCAAAAAAATACGCAAGTTTAAAGATAGTCGTTATTCTTTAATAAATACCAATTAAAAACTTGATTCTTGAGCTTGGTATTAATCGTAGAAATTTGAAACAAGCACCGCTCGATTAAGCAAAAAATTTTCTATCAAATGCATTCTATTTTTATAACAATTTAGCAATGTAAATATAAAAAAAATCAAAAAAATACGCAAGTTTAAAGATAGTCGTTATTCCTTGATAAATACCAATTTCAAACTTCATTCTTGAGCTTGCTATTAACTGTAGAAGGTTAAAACAAGTACTATTTGATTGAACAGAAAATTTTCTATCAAATAAATTCTACCTTTATAACGTTTTGGCAATGTAAATATAAAAAAAATCAAAAAAATACGCAAGTTTAAAGATAGTCGTTATTCCTTAATAAATACCAATTTCAAACTTCATTTTTGAGCTTGCTATTAATTGTAGAAGATTGAAACAAATACTATTCGATTGAGCAGAAAATTTTCTATTAAATACGTTTTACTTTTATAACGTTTCAATAATGTATATATATAAAAAAATTAAAAAATACGCAAGTTCAAAATAAGTCGTTATTCCTTGATAAATACCAAATTAAAAGTTCATTCTTGAGCTTGCTATTTATTGTAGAAGGTTGAAACAAGTACCATTTGATTAAACAGAAAATTTTCTATCAAATATATCCTACTTTTATAACGTTTCAATAATGTAAATATAAAAAAAATCAAAAAAATACGCAAGTTTAAAGATAGTCGTTATTCCTTGATAAATACCAAATTCAAACTTCATTCTTGAGCTTGCTATTAATTGTAGAAGGTTGAAACAATTACTATTCGATTGAGCAGGAAATTTTCTATCAAATACATCCTACTTTTATAACGTTTCAATAATGTAAATATAAAAAAAATTAAAAAAATACACAAGTTTAAAGTAAGTCGTTATTCCTTGATAAATACCAATTTCAAACTTTATTCTTGAGCTTGCTATTTATTGTAAAAGGTTGAAACGAGTACCATTTGTTTGAACAAAAAATTTTCTATCAAATACATCCTACTTTTATAACGTTTTAGCAATGTAAATATAAAAAAAATCAAAAAAATACGCAAGATTAAAGATAGTCGTTATTCCTTGATAAATAACAATTTCAAACTTCATTCTTGAGCTTGCTATTAATTGTAGAAGGTTGAAACAAATACTATTCGGTTGAGCAGGAAATTTTCTATCAATTACATCCTACTTTTATAACGTTTCAATAATGTGAATATAAAAAAAATTAAAAAAATATGCAAGTTTAAAGTAAGTCGTTAATCCTTGATAAATACCAATTTCAAACTTTATTCTTGAGTTTGCTATTTATTGCAGATGGTTGGAACAAGTACCATTTAATTGAACAGAAAATTTTCTATCACATATATCCTACTTTTATAACGTTTCAATAATGTAAATATAAAAAAATCAAAAAAATACGCAAGTTTAAAGATAGTCGTTATTCCTTGATAAATACCAATTTCAAACTTCATTCTTGAGCTTGCCATTAATTGCAGAAGGTTGAAACAAATACTATTTGATTTAGCAGGAAATTTTCTATCAATTACATCCTACTTTTATAACGTTTCAATAATGTAAATATAAAAAAATCAAAAAAATACGCAAGTTTAAAAATAGTCGTTATTCCTTGATAAATACCAATTTCAAACTTCATTCTTGAGCTTGCCATTAATTGTAGAAGGTTGAAACAAATACTATTCGATTGAACAGGAAATTTTCTATCAATTACATCCTACTTTTATAACGTTTCAATAATGTAAATATAAAAAAATCAAAAAAATACGCAAGTTTAAAGATAGTCGTTATTTCTTGATAAATACCAATTTCAAACTTCATTCTTGAGCTTGCCATTAATTGTAGAAGGTTGAAACAAATACTATTCGATTGAGCAGGAAATTTTCTATCAAATACATCCTATTTTTATAACGATTCAATAATGTAAATATAAAAAAGATTAAAAAAATTTGAAAATTTAAAGTAAGTCGTTATTCCTTGATAAATACCAATTTCAAACTTCATTCTTAAGCTTGCTATTAATTGTAGAAAATTGAATCAAGCACCACTCGATTAAGCAAAAAATTTTCTATCAAATACATCTTACTTTTATAACGTTTTAGCAATGTAAATACAAAAAAAATCAAAAAAATACGCAAGTTTAAAGATAGTCGTTATTCTTTAATAAATACCAATTAAAAACTTGATTCTTGAGCTTGGTATTAATCGTAGAAATTTGAAACAAGCACCGCTCGATTAAGCAAAAAATTTTCTATCAAATGCATTCTATTTTTATAACAATTTAGCAATGTAAATATAAAAAAAATCAAAAAAATACGCAAGTTTAAAGATAGTCGTTATTCCTTGATAAATACCAATTTCAAACTTCATTCTTGAGCTTGCTATTAACTGTAGAAGGTTAAAACAAGTACTATTTGATTGAACAGAAAATTTTCTATCAAATAAATTCTACCTTTATAACGTTTTGGCAATGTAAATATAAAAAAAATCAAAAAAATACGCAAGTTTAAAGATAGTCGTTATTCCTTAATAAATACCAATTTCAAACTTCATTTTTGAGCTTGCTATTAATTGTAGAAGGTTGAAACAAATACTATTCAATTGAGCAGATAATTTTCTATTAAATACGTTTTACTTTTATAACGTTTCAATAATGTATATATATGAAAAAATTAAAAAATACGCAAGTTCAAAGTAAGTCGTTATTCCTTGATAAATACCAAATTAAAAGTTCATTCTTGAGCTTGCTATTTATTGTAGAAGGTTGAAACAAGTACCATTTGATTAAACAGAAAATTTTCTATCAAATATATCTTACTTTTATAACGTTTCAATAATGTAAATATAAAAAAAATCAAAAAAATACGAAAGTTTAAAGATAGTCGTTATTCCTTGATAAATACCAAATTCAAACTTCATTCTTGAGCTTGCTATTAATTGTAGAAGGTTGAAACAATTACTGTTCGATTGAGCAGGAAATTTTCTATCAAATACATCCTACTTTTATAACGTTTCAATAATGTAAATATAAAAAAAATTAAAAAAATACGCAAGTTTAAAGTAAGTCGTTATTCCTTGATAAATACCAATTTCAAACTTTATTCTTGAGCTTGCTATTTATTGTAAAAGGTTGAAACGAGTACCATTTGTTTGAACAAAAAATTTTCTATCAAATACATCCTACTTTTATAACGTTTTAGCAATGTAAATATAAAAAAAATCAAAAAAATACGCAAGATTAAAGATAGTCGTTATTCCTTGATAAATAACAATTTCAAACTTCATTCTTGAGCTTGCTATTAATTGTAGAAGGTTGAAACAATTACTGTTCGATTGAGCAGGAAATTTTCTATCAAATACATCCTACTTTTATAACGTTTCAATAATGTAAATATAAAAAAAATCAAAAAAATTCGCAAGTTTAAAGATAGCCGTTATTTCTTGATAAATACCAAATTCAAACTTTATTCTTGAGCTTGCTATTAATAGTAAAAGGGTGAAATAAATACTCTTTGATTGAGCAAATAATTTTCTATCAAATACTTTTTACTTTTAAAACGTTTTAGCAATGTAAATATAAAAAAAATCAAAAAAATACGCAAGTTTAAAGATAGCAGTTATTTCTTGATAAATACCAAATTCAAACTTCATTCTTGAGCTTGCTATTAATAGTAAAAGGGTAAAATAAATACTATTTGATTGAGCAAATAATTTTATATCAAATACTTTTTACTTTTAAAACGTTTTAGCAATGTAAATATAAAAAAAATCAAAAAAATACGCAAGTTTAAAGCTAGCAGTTATTTCTTGATAAATACCAAATTCAAACTTCATTCTTGAGCTTGCTATTGATAGTAAAAGGGTGAAATAAATACTATTTGATTAAGCAAATAATTTTATATTAAATACTTTTTACTTTTAAAACGTTTTAGCAATGTAAATATAAAAAAAATCAAAAAAATACGCAAGTTTAAAGATAGCCGTTATTTCTTGATAAATACCAAATTCAAACTTTATTCTTGAGCTTGCTATTAATCATAAAAAGTTGAAGCAAGCACCACTTGATTAAGCATAAAATTTTTTATTAAATACATTCTATTATTATTACGTTTTAGCAATGTAAATGTAAAAAAAATCAAAAAAATACGCAAGTTTAAATATAGTCGTTATTCCTTGATAAATACCAATTTCAAACTTTATTCTTAAGCTTGCTATTGATCGTAGAAGGTTGAAACAAATACTATTTGATTAAGCAAGTAATTTTCTATCAAATACATTCTACTTTTATAACGTTTCAAAATGTAAATATAAAAAAAATCAAAAAAATACGCATGTTTAAAGATAGTCTTTATTCTTTGATAAATACCAAATTCAAACTTTATTCTTAAGCTTGCTATTGATCGCAGATAGTTCAAACAAATAGTATTCGATTGAGCAGAAAATTTTCTATCAAAAACATCTTACTTTTATAACGTTTCAAAATGTAAATATAAAAAAAATCAAAAAAATACGCATGTTTAAAGATAGTCGTTATTCCTTGATAAATACCAATTTCAAACTTTATTCTTAAGCTTGCTATTGATCGTAGAAGGTTGAAACAAATACTATTTGATTGAGCGGGTAATTTGCTATCAAATACACCCTACTTTTATAACGTTTCAGCAATGTAAATATAAAAAAAAATCAATAATATACGCAAGTTTAAAGATAGCCGTTATTTCTTGATAAATACCAAATTCAAACTTCATGCTTGAGCTTGCTATTAATAGTAAAAGGGTGAAATTAATACTATTTGATTGAGCAAATAATTTTCTATCAAATACTTTTTACTTTTAAAACGTTTTAGCAATGTAAATATAAAAAAAATCAAAAAAATACGCAAGTTTAAAGATAGCAGTTATTTCTTGATAAATACCAAATTCAAACTTCATTCTTGAGCTTGCTATTAATAGTAAAAGGGTGAAATAAATACTATTTGATTGAGCAAATAATTTTATATCAAATACTTTTTACCTTTAAAACGTTTTAGCAATGTAAATATAAAAAAAATCAAAAAAATACGCAAGTTTAAAGATAGCCGTTATTTCTTGATAAATACCAAATTCAAACTTTATTCTTGAGCTTGCTATTAATCATAAAAAGTTGAAGCAAGCACCACTTGATTAAGCATAAAATTTTTTATTAAATACATTCTATTATTATTACGTTTTAGCAATGTAAATGTAAAAAAAATCAAAAAAATACGCAAGTTTAAATATAGTCGTTATTCCTTGATAAATACCAATTTCAAACTTTATTCTTAAGCTTGCTATTGATCGTAGAAGGATGAAACAAATACTATTTGCTTGAGCAAGTAATTTTCTATCAAATACATCCTACTTTTATAACGTTTTAGTAATGTAAATATAAAAAAAAATCAAAAAAATACGCAAGTTTAAAGATAGTCGTCATTCCTTGATAAATACCAATTTCAAACTTTATTCTTAAGCTTGCTATTGATCGTAGAAGGTTGAAACGAATACTATTTGATTAAGCAAGTAATTTTCTATCAAATACATTCTACTTTTATAACGTTTCAAAATGTAAATATAAAAAAAATCAAAAAAATACGCATGTTTAAAAGTAGTCTTTATTCTTTGATAAATACCAATTTCAAACTTTATTCTTAAGCTTGCTATTGATCGCAGATAGTTCAAACGAATAGTATTCGATTGAGCAGAAAATTTTCTATCAAAAACATCTTACTTTTATAACGTTTCAATAATGTAAATATAAAAAAAATTAAAAAAATGAGCAAGTTTAAAGTAAGTCGTTATTCCTTGATAAATACCAATTTCAAACTTCATTCTTGAGCTTGCTATTTATTGTAAAAAGTTGAAACAAGTACCATTTGTTTGAACAAAAAATTTTCTATCAAATACATCCTACTTTCATAACGTTTTAGCAATGTAAATATAAAAAAAATCAAAAAAATACGCAAGATTAAAGATAGTCGTTATTCCTTGATAAATAACAATTTCAAACTTCATTCTTGAGCTTGCTATTAATTGTAGAAGGTTGAAACAAATACTATTCGGTTGAGCAGGAAATTTTCTATCAACTACATCCTACTTTTATAACGCTTCAATAATGTAAATATAAAAAAATCAAAAAAATACGAAAGTTTAAAGATAGTCGTTATTCCTTGATAAATACCAATTTCAAACTTCATTCTTGGGCTTGCCATTAATTGTAGAAGGTTGAAACAAATACTATTCGATTGAGCAGGAAATTTTCTATTAAGTACGTTCTACTTTTATAACGTTTCAATAATGTAAATATAAAAAAAATCAAAAAAATTCGCAAGTTTAAAGATAGCCGTTATTTCTTGATAAATACCAAATTCAAACTTTATTCTTGAGCTTGCTATTAATAGTAAAAGGGTGAAATAAATACTATTTGATTGAGCAAATAATTTTCTATCAAATACTTTTTACTTTTAAAACGTTTTAGCAATGTAAATATAAAAAAAATCAAAAAAATACGCAAGTTTAAAGATAGCAGTTATTTCTTGATAAATACCAAATTCAAACTTCATTCTTGAGCTTGCTATTGATAGTAAAAGGGTGAAATAAATACTATTTGATTAAGCAAATAATTTTATATCAAATACTTTTTACTTTTAAAACGTTTTAGCAATGTAAATATAAAAAAAATCAAAAAAATACGCAAGTTTAAAGATAGCCGTTATTTCTTGATAAATACCAAATTCAAACTTTATTCTTGAGCTTGCTATTAATCATAAAAAGTTGAAGCAAGCACCACTTGATTAAGCATAAAATTTTTTATTAAATACATTCTATTATTATTACGTTTTAGCAATGTAAATGTAAAAAAAATCAAAAAAATACGCAAGTTTAAAAATAGTCGTTATTCCTTGATAAATACCAACTTCAAACTTTATTCTTAAGCTTGCTATTGATCGTAGAAGGTTGAAACAAATACTATTTGATTAAGCAAGTAATTTTCTATCAAATACATTCTACTTTTATAACGTTTCAAAATGTAAATATAAAAAAAATCAAAAAAATACGCATGTTTAAAGGTAGTCTTTATTCTTTGATAAATACCAATTTCAAACTTTATTCTTAAGCTTGCTATTGATCGCAGATAGTTCAAACAAATAGTATTCGATTGAGCAGAAAATTTTCTATCAAAAACATCTTACTTTTATAACGATTCAAAATGTAAATATAAAAAAAATCAAAAAAATACGCATGTTTAAAGATAGTCGTTATTCCTTGATAAATACCAATTTCAAACTTTATTCTTAAGCTTGCTATTGATCGTAGAAGGTTGAAACAAATACTATTTGATTGAGCGAGTAATTTTCTATCAAATACATCCTACTTTTATAACGTTTCAGCAATGTAAATATAAAAAAAAAATCAAAAAGATACGCAAGTTTAAAGATAGCCGTTATTTCTTGATAAATACCAAATTCAAACTTCATTCTTGAGCTTGCTATTAATCGTAAAAGATTGAAGCAAGCATCACTCGATTAAGCATAAAATTTTCTATCAAATACATTCTACTTTTATAACGTTTCAAAATGTAAATATGAAAAAAATCAAAAAAATACGCAAGTTTAAAGATAGTCGTTATTCCTTGATAAATACCAATTTCAAACTTTATTCTTAAGCTTGCTATTGATCGTAGAAGGGTAAAACAAATACTATTTCATTGAGCAAGTAATTTTCTATCAAATACATTCTACTTTTATAACGTTTCAGCAATGTAAATATAAAAAAAATCAAAAAAATACGAATGTTTAAAGATAGTCGTTATTCCTTGATAAATACCAATTTCAAACTTCATTCTTGAGCTTGCTATTAATCGTAGATAGTTGAAACAAATACTATTCGATTAAGCAGAAAATTTTCTATCAAAAACATCTTACTTTTATAACGTTTCAAAATGTAAATATGAAAAAAATCAAAAAAATACGCAAGTTTAAAGATAGTCGTTATTCCTTGATAAGTATCAACTTCAAACTTTATTCTTGAGCTTGCTATTAATTGTAAAAGGTTCAAACAAGTACTATTCAACTGAACAAAAAATTTTCTATCAAATACTTTTTATTTTTATTTTGTTTCGGCAATGTAAATATAAAAAAAATCAAAAAAATCGCAAGTTTAAAGATAGTCTTTATTCCTTGATAAATACCAATTTCAACCTTTATTCTTAAGCTTGCTATTGATTGTAGAAGGATGAAACAAATACTATTTGATTAAGCAAGTAATTTTCTATCAAATACATCTTACTTTTAAAACATTTTAACAATGTAAATATAAAAAAAATCAAAAAAATACTCAAGTTTAAAGATAGTTTTTATTCTTTGATAAATACCAATTTCAAACTTTATTCTTAAACTTGCTATTGATCGTAGAAGGATGAAACAAATACTATTTGATTGAGCAAATAATTTTCTATCAAATATATCCTACTTTTATAACGTTTTTGCAATGTAAATATAAAAAAAATTAAAAGAATACCCAAGTTTAAAAATAGTCGTTATTCCTTGATAAGTATCAATTTCAAACTATATTCTTGAGCTTGCTATTAATCGTAAAAGGTTGAGGCAAGTACCATTGGATTGAGCAAATAATTTTCTATCAAATACATCTTACTTTTAAAACGTTTTAGCAATGTAAATATAAAAAAAAATCAAAAGAATACGCAAGTTTAAAGATAGTCGTTATTCCTTGATAAGTACCAATTTCAAACTTTATTCTTAAGCTTGCTATTAATCGTAAAAGGTTCAAGCAAGTACCATTCAATTGAACAAAAAATTTCTATCAAATGCATTTTACTTTTATAACGTCTCGGCAATGTAAATATAAAAAAAATCAAAAAGATTCGCAAGTTTAAAGATAGCCGTTATTTCTTGATAAATACCAAATTCAAACTTTATTCTTGAGCTTGCTATTAATAGTAAAAGGGTGAAATATATACTATTTGATTGAGCAAATAATTTTCTATCAAATACTTTTTACTTTTAAAACGTTTTAGCAATGTAAATATAAAAATAAACAAAAAAATACGCAAGTTTAAAGATAGCCGTTATTTCTTGATAAATACCAAATTCAAACTTCATTCTTGAGCTTGCTATTAATCATAAAAAGTTGAAGCAAGCACCACTTGATTAAGCATAAAATTTTTTATTAAATACATTCTATTATTATTACGTTTTAGCAATGTAAATGTAAAAAAAATCAAAAAAATACGCAAGTTTAAAGATAGTCGTTATTCCTTTATAAATACCAATTTCAAACTTTATTCTTAAGCTTGCTATTGATCGTAGAAGGATGAGACAAATACTATTTGATTGAGCAAGTAATTTTCTATCAAATACATCCTACTTTCATAACGTTTCGGCAATGTAAATAAAAAAAAAATCAAAAAAATACGCAAGTTTAAAAATAGTCGTTATTCCTTGATAAATACCAATTTCAAACTTTATTCTTAAGCTTGCTATTGATCGTAGAAGGATGAAACAAATACTATTTGATTGAGCAAGTAATTTTCTATCAAATACATCCTACTTTTATAACGTTTTAGTAATGTAAATAAAAAAAATCAAAAAAATACGCAAGTTTAAAGATAGTCGTCATTCCTTGATAAGTATCAATTTAAAACTTTATTCTTGAGCTTGCTATTAACCGTAAAAGGTTCAAACAAATACCATTCGATTGAATAAAAAAATTTCTATTAAATGCATTGTATTTTTATAACGTTTCGGCAATGTAAAAAAAAATCAAAAAAGTTCGCAAGTTTAAAGATAGCCGTTATTTCTTGATAAATACCAAATTCAAACTTCATTCTTGAGCTTGCTATTAATCGCAGATAGTTGAAACAAATAGTATTCGATTGAGCAGAAAATTTTCTATCAAAAACATCTTACTTTTATAACGTTTCAAAATGTAAATATAAAAAAAATCAAAAAAATACGCATGTTTAAAGATAGTCGTTATTCCTTGATAAATACCAATTTCAAACTTTATTCTTAAGCTTGCTATTGATCGTAGAAGGTTGAAACAAATACTATTTGATTGAGCGGGTAATTTTCTATCAAATACATCCTACTTTTATAACGTTTCAGCAATGTAAATATAAAAAAAAAATCAATAATATATGCAAGTTTAAAGATAGCCGTTATTTCTTGATAAATACCAAATTCAAACTTCATGCTTGAGCTTGCTATTAATAGTAAAAGGGTGAAATTAATACTATTTGATTGAGCAAATAATTTTCTATCAAATACTTTTTACTTTTAAAACGTTTTAGCAATGTAAATATAAAAAAAATCAAAAAAATACGCAAGTTTAAAGATAGCAGTTATTTCTTGATAAATACCAAATTCAAACTTCATTCTTGAGCTTGCTATTAATAGTAAAAGGGTGAAATAAATACTATTTGATTGAGCAAATAATTTTATATCAAATACTTTTTACTTTTAAAACGTTTTAGCAATGTAAATATAAAAAAAATCAAAAAAATACGCAAGTTTAAAGATAGCCGTTATTTCTTGATAAATACCAAATTCAAACTTTATTCTTGAGCTTGCTATTAATCATAAAAAGTTGAAGCAAGCACCACTTGATTAAGCATAAAATTTTTTATTAAATACATTCTATTATTATTACGTTTTAGCAATGTAAATGTAAAAAAAATCAAAAAAATACGCAAGTTTAAAAATAGTCGTTATTCCTTGATAAATACCAATTTCAAACTTTATTCTTAAGCTTGCTATTGATCGTAGAAGGATGAAACAAATACTATTTGATTGAGCAAGTAATTTTCTATCAAATACATCCTACTTTTATAACGTTTTAGTAATGTAAATATAAAAAAAAATCAAAAAAATACGCAAGTTTAAAGATAGTCGTCATTCCTTGATAAATACCAATTTCAAACTTTATTCTTAAGCTTGCTATTGATCGTAGAAGGTTGAAACGAATACTATTTGATTAAGCAAGTAATTTTCTATCAAATACATTCTACTTTTATAACGTTTCAAAATGTAAATATAAAAAAAATCAAAAAAATACGCATGTTTAAAAGTAGTCTTTATTCTTTGATAAATACCAATTTCAAACTTTATTCTTAAGCTTGCTATTGATCGCAGATAGTTCAAACGAATAGTATTCGATTGAGCAGAAAATTTTCTATCAAAAACATCTTACTTTTATAACGTTTCAATAATGTAAATATAAAAAAAATTAAAAAAATGAGCAAGTTTAAAGTAAGTCGTTATTCCTTGATAAATACCAATTTCAAACTTCATTCTTGAGCTTGCTATTTATTGTAAAAAGTTGAAACAAGTACCATTTGTTTGAACAAAAAATTTTCTATCAAATACATCCTACTTTCATAACGTTTTAGCAATGTAAATATAAAAAAAATCAAAAAAATACGCAAGATTAAAGATAGTCGTTATTCCTTGATAAATAACAATTTCAAACTTCATTCTTGAGCTTGCTATTAATTGTAGAAGGTTGAAACAAATACTATTCGGTTGAGCAGGAAATTTTCTATCAACTACATCCTACTTTTATAACGCTTCAATAATGTAAATATAAAAAAATCAAAAAAATACGAAAGTTTAAAGATAGTCGTTATTCCTTGATAAATACCAATTTCAAACTTCATTCTTGGGCTTGCCATTAATTGTAGAAGGGTGAAACAAATACTATTCGATTGAGCAGGAAATTTTCTATTAAGTACGTTCTACTTTTATAACGTTTCAATAATGTAAATATAAAAAAAATCAAAAAAATTCGCAAGTTTAAAGATAGCCGTTATTTCTTGATAAATACCAAATTCAAACTTTATTCTTGAGCTTGCTATTAATAGTAAAAGGGTGAAATAAATACTATTTGATTGAGCAAATAATTTTCTATCAAATACTTTTTACTTTTAAAACGTTTTAGCAATGTAAATATAAAAAAAATCAAAAAAATACGCAAGTTTAAAGATAGCAGTTATTTCTTGATAAATACCAAATTCAAACTTCATTCTTGAGCTTGCTATTGATAGTAAAAGGGTGAAATAAATACTATTTGATTAAGCAAATAATTTTATATCAAATACTTTTTACTTTTAAAACGTTTTAGCAATGTAAATATAAAAAAAATCAAAAAAATACGCAAGTTTAAAGATAGCCGTTATTTCTTGATAAATACCAAATTCAAACTTTATTCTTGAGCTTGCTATTAATCATAAAAAGTTGAAGCAAGCACCACTTGATTAAGCATAAAATTTTTTATTAAATACATTCTATTATTATTACGTTTTAGCAATGTAAATGTAAAAAAAATCAAAAAAATACGCAAGTTTAAAAATAGTCGTTATTCCTTGATAAATACCAACTTCAAACTTTATTCTTAAGCTTGCTATTGATCGTAGAAGGTTGAAACAAATACTATTTGATTAAGCAAGTAATTTTCTATCAAATACATTCTACTTTTATAACGTTTCAAAATGTAAATATAAAAAAAATCAAAAAAATACGCATGTTTAAAGGTAGTCTTTATTCTTTGATAAATACCAATTTCAAACTTTATTCTTAAGCTTGCTATTGATCGCAGATAGTTCAAACAAATAGTATTCGATTGAGCAGAAAATTTTCTATCAAAAACATCTTACTTTTATAACGATTCAAAATGTAAATATAAAAAAAATCAAAAAAATACGCATGTTTAAAGATAGTCGTTATTCCTTGATAAATACCAATTTCAAACTTTATTCTTAAGCTTGCTATTGATCGTAGAAGGTTGAAACAAATACTATTTGATTGAGCGAGTAATTTTCTATCAAATACATCCTACTTTTATAACGTTTCAGCAATGTAAATATAAAAAAAAAATCAAAAAAATACGCAAGTTTAAAGATAGCCGTTATTTCTTGATAAATACCAAATTCAAACTTCATTCTTGAGCTTGCTATTAATCGTAAAAGATTGAAGCAAGCATCACTCGATTAAGCATAAAATTTTCTATCAAATACATTCTACTTTTATAACGTTTCAAAATGTAAATATGAAAAAAATCAAAAAAATACGCAAGTTTAAAGATAGTCGTTATTCCTTGATAAATACCAATTTCAAACTTTATTCTTAAGCTTGCTATTGATCGTAGAAGGGTAAAACAAATACTATTTCATTGAGCAAGTAATTTTCTATCAAATACATTCTACTTTTATAACGTTTCAGCAATGTAAATATAAAAAAAATCAAAAAAATACGAATGTTTAAAGATAGTCGTTATTCCTTGATAAATACCAATTTCAAACTTCATTCTTGAGCTTGCTATTAATCGTAGATAGTTGAAACAAATACTATTCGATTAAGCAGAAAATTTTCTATCAAAAACATCTTACTTTTATAACGTTTCAAAATGTAAATATGAAAAAAATCAAAAAAATACGCAAGTTTAAAGATAGTCGTTATTCCTTGATAAGTATCAACTTCAAACTTTATTCTTGAGCTTGCTATTAATTGTAAAAGGTTCAAACAAGTACTATTCAACTGAACAAAAAATTTTCTATCAAATACTTTTTATTTTTATTTTGTTTCGGCAATGTAAATATAAAAAAAATCAAAAAAATCGCAAGTTTAAAGATAGTCTTTATTCCTTGATAAATACCAATTTCAACCTTTATTCTTAAGCTTGCTATTGATTGTAGAAGGATGAAACAAATACTATTTGATTAAGCAAGTAATTTTCTATCAAATACATCTTACTTTTAAAACGTTTTAACAATGTAAATATAAAAAAAATCAAAAAAATACTCAAGTTTAAAGATAGTTTTTATTCTTTGATAAATACCAATTTCAAACTTTATTCTTAAACTTGCTATTGATCGTAGAAGGATGAAACAAATACTATTTGATTGAGCAAATAATTTTCTATCAAATATATCCTACTTTTATAACGTTTTTGCAATGTAAATATAAAAAAAATTAAAAGAATACCCAAGTTTAAAAATAGTCGTTATTCCTTGATAAGTATCAATTTCAAACTATATTCTTGAGCTTGCTATTAATCGTAAAAGGTTGAGGCAAGTACCATTGGATTGAGCAAATAATTTTCTATCAAATACATCTTACTTTTAAAACGTTTTAGCAATGTAAATATAAAAAAAAATCAAAAGAATACGCAAGTTTAAAGATAGTCGTTATTCCTTGATAAGTACCAATTTCAAACTTTATTCTTAAGCTTGCTATTAATCGTAAAAGGTTCAAGCAAGTACCATTCAATTGAACAAAAAAATTTCTATCAAATGCATTTTACTTTTATAACGTCTCGGCAATGTAAATATAAAAAAAATCAAAAAGATTCGCAAGTTTAAAGATAGCCGTTATTTCTTGATAAATACCAAATTCAAACTTTATTCTTGAGCTTGCTATTAATAGTAAAAGGGTGAAATATATACTATTTGATTGAGCAAATAATTTTCTATCAAATACTTTTTACTTTTAAAACGTTTTAGCAATGTAAATATAAAAAAAAACAAAAAAATACGCAAGTTTAAAGATAGCCGTTATTTCTTGATAAATACCAAATTCAAACTTCATTCTTGAGCTTGCTATTAATCATAAAAAGTTGAAGCAAGCACCACTTGATTAAGCATAAAATTTTTTATTAAATACATTCTATTATTATTACGTTTTAGCAATGTAAATGTAAAAAAAATCAAAAAAATACGCAAGTTTAAAGATAGTCGTTATTCCTTTATAAATACCAATTTCAAACTTTATTCTTAAGCTTGCTATTGATCGTAGAAGGATGAGACAAATACTATTTGATTGAGCAAGTAATTTTCTATCAAATACATCCTACTTTCATAACGTTTCGGCAATGTAAATAAAAAAAAATCAAAAAAATACGCAAGTTTAAAAATAGTCGTTATTCCTTGATAAATACCAATTTCAAACTTTATTCTTAAGCTTGCTATTGATCGTAGAAGGATGAAACAAATACTATTTGATTGAGCAAGTAATTTTCTATCAAATACATCCTACTTTTGTAACGTTTTAGTAATGTAAATAAAAAAAATCAAAAAAATACGCAAGTTTAAAGATAGTCGTCATTCCTTGATAAGTATCAATTTAAAACTTTATTCTTGAGCTTGCTATTAACCGTAAAAGGTTCAAACAAATACCATTCGATTGAATAAAAAAATTTCTATTAAATGCATTGTATTTTTATAACGTTTCGGCAATGTAAAAAAAAATCAAAAAAGTTCGCAAGTTTAAAGATAGCCGTTATTTCTTGATAAATACCAAATTCAAACTTCATTCTTGAGCTTGCTATTAATCGCAGATAGTTGAAACAAATAGTATTCGATTGAGCAGAAAATTTTCTATCAAAAACATCTTACTTTTATAACGTTTCAAAATGTAAATATAAAAAAAATCAAAAACATACGCATGTTTAAAGATAGTCGTTATTCCTTGATAAATACCAACTTCAAACTTTATTCGTAAGCTTGCTATTGATCGCAAATAGTTCAAACAAATAGTATTCGATTGAGCAGAAAATTTTCTATCAAAAACATCTTACTTTTATAACGTTTCAAAATGTAAATATAAAAAAAATCAAAAAAATACGCATGTTTAAAGATATTCGTTATTCCTTGATAAATACCAATTTCAAACTTTATTCTTAAGCTTGCTATTGATCGTAGAAGGTTGAAACAAATACTATTTGATTGAACAAACAATTTTCTATCAAATACATTCTACTTTTATAACGTTTCAGCCATGTAAATATAAAAAAAATCAAAAAAATACGCAAGTTTAAAGATAGTCGTTATTCCTTGATAAGTATCAATTTCAAACTTTATTCTTAAGCTTGCTATTGATCGTAGAAGGTTGAAACAAATACCATTTGATTGAGCAAGTAATTTTCTATCAAATACATCTTACTCTTAAAACGGTTTAGCAATGTAAATATAAAAAAAATCAAAAAAATACGCAAGTTTAAAGATAGTCGTTATTCCTTGATAAATACCAATTTCAAACTTTATTCTTAAGCTTGCTATTGATTGTAGCAGGTTGAAACAAATACTATTTGATTGAACAAGTAATTTTCTATTAAATACATCTTACTTTTAAAACGTTTTAGCAATGTAAATATAAAATAAATCAAAAAAATTCGCAAGTTTAAAGATAGTCGTTATTCCTTGATAAATACCAATTTCAAACTTTATTCTTAAGCTTGCTATTGATCGTAGAAGGATGAAACAAATACTATTTGATTGAGCAAGTAATTTTCTATCAAATACATCCTACTTTTATAACGTTTCAGCAATGTAAATATAAAAAAAATCAAAAGAATACACAAGTTTAAAGATAGTCGTTATTTCTTGATAAATACCAACTTCAAACTTCATCCTTGAGCTTGCTATTGATCGTAGATAGTTGAAGCAAATACTATTCGATTGAGCAGAAAATTTTCTATTAAAAACATCTTAATTTTATAAAGTTTCAAAATGTAAATATTAAAAAAATGAAAAAAATACGCAAGTTTAAAAATAGTCGTTATTCCTTGATAAATACCAACTTCAAACTTCATTCTTGAGCTTGCTATTGATCGTAAATAGTTGAAACAAATACTATTCGATTAAGCAGAAAATTTTCTATCAAAGACATCTTACTTTTATAACGTTTCAAAATGTAAACATAAAAAAAATCAAAAAAATACGCAAGTTAAAAGATAGTCGTTATTCCTTGATAAATACCAATTTCAAACTTTATTCTTAAGCTTGCTATTGATTGTAGAAGGTTGAAACAAATACTATTTGATTGAACAAGTAATTTTCTATTAAATACATCTTACTTTTAAAACGTTTTAGCAATGTAAATATAAAATAAATCAAAAAAATTCGCAAGTTTAAAGATAGTCGTTATTCCTTGATAAATACCAATTTCAAACTTTATTCTTAAGCTTGCTATTGATCGTAGAAGGATGAAACAAATACTATTTGATTGAGCAAGTAATTTTCTATCAAATACATCTTACTTTTATAACGTTTTATCAATGTAAATATAAAAAAAATTAAAAAAATACGCAAGTTTAAAGATAGTCGTTATTCCTTGATAAATACTAATTTTAAACTTTATTCTTAAGCTTGCTATTGATTGTAGAAGGTTGAAACAAATACTATTTGATTGAGCAAGTAATTTTCTATCAAATACATCCTACTTTTATAACGTTTCAGCAATGTGAATATAAAAAAAATCAAAAAAATACGCATGTTTAAATATAGTCGTTATTCCTTGATAAATACCAATTTCAAACTTCATTCTTGAGCTTGCTATTGATCGTAGATAGTTAAAACAAATACTATTCGATTAAGCAGAAAATTTTCTATCAAAGACATTTTACTTTTATAACGGTTCAAAATGTAAATATAAAAAAAATCAAAAAAATACGCAAGTTTAAAGATAGTCGTTATTCCTTGATAAATACTAACTTTAAACTTTATTCTTAAGCTTGCTATTGATTGCAGAAGGTTGAAACAAATACTATTTGATTGAGCAAGTAATTTTCTATCAAATACATCTTACTTTTATAACGTTTCGGCAATGTAATTATAAAAAAGATCAAAAAAATTCGCAAGTTCTAAGATAGTCGTCATTCCTTGATAAGTATCAATTTCAAACTTTATTCTTGAGCTTGCTATTAACCGTAAAAGGTTCAATTAAATACTATTTGATTGAGCAAGTAATTTTCTATGAAATACATCCTACTTTTATAACGATTCAGCAATGTAAATATAAAAAAAATTAAAAAAATACGCAAGTTTAAAGATAGTTGTTATTCCTTGATTAATACCAATTTCAAACTTTATTCTTAAGCTTGCTATTGATCGTAGAAGGATGAAACAAATACTATTTGATTGAGCAAGTAATTTTCTATCAAATACATCTTACTTTTATAACGTTTTAGCAATGTAAATATAAAAAATATTAAAAAAATACGCAAGTTTAAAAATAGTCGTTATTCCTTGATAAATACCAATTTCAAACTTTATTCTTAAGCTTGCTATTGATCGTAGAAGGATGAAACAAATATTATTTGATTGAGCAAGTAATTTTCTATCAAATACATCTTACTTTTATAAGGTTTTAGCAATGTAAATATAAAAAAAAATAAAAAAATACGCAAGTTTAAAGATAGTCGTTATTCCTTGATAAATACCAAATTCAAACTTCATTCTTGAGCTTGATATTAATCGTCGAAGGTTAAGACAAATACTATTTGATTGAGCAAGTAATTTTCTATCAAATACATCCTACTTTTATAACGTTTCAGCAATGTAAATACAAAAAAAATCAAAAGAATACCCAAGTTTAAATATAGTCGTTATTCCTTGATAAATACTAACTTCAAATTTTATTCTTAAGCTTGCTATTGATTGTAGAAGGTTGAAACAAATACTATTTGATTAAGCAAGTAATTTTCTATCAAATACATCCTACTTTTATAACGTTTCAGCAATGTAAATATAAAAAAAATCAAAAGAATACACAAGTTTAAAGATAGTCGTTATTTCTTGATAAATACCAACTTCAAACTTCGTCCTTGAGCTTGCTATTGATCGTAGATAGTTGAAGCAAATACTATTCGATTGAGCAGAAAATTTCCTATTAAAAACATCCTAAATTTATAAAGTTTCAAAATGTAAATATTAAAAAAATGAAAAAAATACGCAAGTTTAAAAATAGTCGTTATTCCTTGATAAATACCAACTTCAAACTTCATTCTTGAGCTTGCTATTGATCGTAAATAGTTGAAACAAATACTATTCGATTAAGCAGAAAATTTTCTATCAAAGACATCTTACTTTTATAACGTTTCAAAATGTAAACATAAAAAAAATCAAAAAAATACGCAAGTTAAAAGATAGTCGTTATTCCTTGATAAATACCAATTTCAAACTTTATTCTTAAGCTTGCTATTGATTGTAGAAGGTTGAAACAAATACTATTTGATTGAACAAGTAATTTTCTATTAAATACATCTTACTTTTAAAACGTTTTAGCAATGTAAATATAAAATAAATCAAAAAAATTCGCAAGTATAAAGATAGTCGTTATTCCTTGATAAATACCAATTTCAAACTTTATTCTTAAGCTTGCTATTGATCGTAGAAGGATGAAACAAATACTATTTGATTGAGCAAGTAATTTTCTATCAAATACATCTTACTTTTATAACGTTTTATCAATGTAAATATAAAAAAAATTAAAAAAATACGCAAGTTTAAAGATAGTCGTTATTCCTTGATAAGTATCAATTTCAAACTTTATTCTTAAGCTTGCTATTGATCGTAGAAAGATGAAACAAATACTATTTGATTGAGCAAATAATTTTCTATCAAATACATTCTACTTTTACAACGATTCAGCAATGTAAATATAAAAAAAATCAAAAAAATACGCAAGTTTAAAGGTAGTCGTTATTCCTTGATAAATACCAATTTCAAACTTCATTCTTGAGCTTGCTATTAACTGTAGAAGGTTGAAACCAATACCGTTTGACTGAACAGAAAATTTTCTATCAAATACATTTTACTTTTATATAGTTTTAGCAATGTAACTAAAAAAAATTCAAAAAAATACGCAAGTTTAAAGATAGTCGTTATTCCTTAATAAATACCAATTTCAAACTTCATTCTTGAGCTTGCTATTAATTGTAAAAAGTTAAAACAAGTGCTATTTGATTAAACAGAAAATTTTCTATCAAATACATCCTATTTTTATAACGTTTCAATAATGTAAATATAAAAAAAATTAAAAAAATACGCAAGTTTAAAAATAGTCGTTATTCCTTGATAAGTATCAATTTCAAACTTCATTCTTGAGCTTGCTATTAATTGTAGAAGGTTGAAACAAGTACCATTTGATTGAACAGAAAATTTTCTATCAAATACATTTTACTTTTATAACGTTTCAGTAATGTAAATATAAAAAAAATTAAAAAATACGCAAGTTTAAATATAGTCGTTATTCTTTGATAAATACCAATTTCAAACTTCATTCTTAAGCTTGCTATTAATTGTAGAAGGTTGAAACAAATACTAGTCGATTGAGCAGGTAATTTTCTATCAAATACGTTCTACTTTTATAACGTTTTAATAATGTAAATATAAAAAAAATTAGAAAAATACGCAAGTTTAAAGTAAGTCGTTATTCCTTGATAAATACCAATTTCAAACTTCATTCTTGAGCATACTATTAATTGTAGAAAGTTAAAACAAGCACCGCTCGATCAAGCAAAAAATTTTCTATCAAATACATCCTACTTTTATAACGTTTTAGCAATGTAAATATAAAAAAAATCAAAAAAATAGGCAAGTTTAAATATAGTCGTTATTCCTTAATAAATACCAATTTCTAACTTTATTCTTGAGCTTGCTATTAATTGTAGAAAATTGAAACAAGCACCACTTAATTAACCAAAAAATTTTCTATTAAATACATCCTACTTTTATAACGTTTCAATAATGTAAATATAAAAAAAATTAAAAAAATACGCAAGTTTAAAGATAGTCGTTATTCCTTAATAAACACCAATTTCAAACTTTATTCTTGAGCTTGCTATTAATCGTAGAAGGTTGAGACAAGTACCATTTGATTGAACAAAAAATTTTCTATCAAATACATCCTACTTTTATAACGTTTCAATATTGTAAATATAAAAAAAATTAAAAAAATACGCAAGTTTAAAGATAGTCGTTATTCCTTAATAAATACCAATTTCAAACTTTATTCTTGAGCTTGCTATTAATTGTAGAAAGTTGAAACAAGCACCACACGATTAAGCAAAAAATTTTCTATCATATACAATCTACTTTTATAACGTTTTAGCAATGTAAATGTAAAAAAAATTAAAAAAATACGCAAGTTTAAATATAGTCGTTATTCCTTGATAAATACCCATTTCAAACTTCATTCTTAAGCTTGCTATTAATTCTAGAAGGTTGAAACAAATACTAGTCGATTGAGCAAGTAATTTTCTATCAAATACGTTCTACTTTTATAACGTTTTAATAATGTAAATATAAAAAAAATTAGAAAAATACGCAAGTTTAAAGTAAGTCGTTATTCCTTGATAAATACCAATTTCAAACTTAATTCTTCAGCTTGCTATTAATCGTAGAAGGTTGGAACAAGTACCATTTGATTAAACAAAAAATTTTCTATCAAATACATCCTACTTTCATAACGTTTCAATATTGTAAATATAAAAAAAATTAAAAAAATACGCAAGTTTAAAGATAGTCGTTATTCCTTAATAAATACCAATTTCAAACTTCATTCTTGAGCTTGCTGTTAATTGTAGAAGGTTGAAACAAGTACCATTTGATTGAACAGAAAATTTTCTATCAAATACATTTTACTTTTATAACGTTTCAATAATGTAAATATAAAAAAAATTAAAAAAATACGCAAGTTTAAATATAGTCGTTATTCCTTGATAAATACCCATTTCAAACTTCATTCTTAAGCTTGCTATTAATTCTAGAAGGTTGAAACAAATACTAGTCGATTGAGCAGGTAATTTTCTATCAAATACGTTCTACTTTTATAACGTTTTAATAATGTAAATATAAAAAAAAATTAGAAAAATACGCAAGTTTAAAGTAAGTCGTTATTCCTTGATAAATACCAATTTCAAACTTAATTCTTGAGCTTGCTATTTATTGTAGAAAGTTGAAGCAAATACCATTTGACTGAACAGAAAATTTTCTATCAAACACGTCCTACTTTTATAACGTTTTAGCAATGTAAATAAAAAAAAATCAAAAAAATACGCATGTTTAAAGATAGTCGTTATTCCTTAATAAATACCAATTTCAAACTTCATTCTTGAGCTTGCTATTAATTGTAGAAGGTTGAAGCAAGTACCATTTGACTGAACAGAAAATTTTCTATCAAATACATCCTACTTTTATAACGTTTTAGCAATGTAAATAAAAAAAAAAATACGCAAATTTAAAGATAGTCGTTATTCCTTGATAAATACCAATTTCAAACTTCATTTTTGAGCTTGCTATTAATTGTAGAAGGTTGAAACAAATACTCTTCAATTGAACAGGAAATTTTCTATCAAATACATCCTACTTTTATACCGTTTCAATAATGTAAATATAAAAAAAATTAAAAAAATACGCAAGTTTAAAGATAGTCGTTATTCCTTAATAAATACCAATTTCAAACTTCATTCTTGAGCTTGCTATTAATCGTAGAAGGTTGAAACAAGTACCATTTGATTGAACAGAAAATTTTCTATCAAATACATTTTACTTTTTTAACGTTTCAATAATGTAAATATAAAAAAATTAAAAAAATACGCAAGTTTAAATATAGTCGTTATTCCTTGATAAATACCAATTTCAAACTTCATTCTTAAGCTTGCTATTAATTCTAGAAGGTTGAAACAAATACTAGTCGATTGAGCAGGTAATTTTCTATCAAATACGTTCTACTTTTATAACGTTTTAATAATGTAAATATAAAAAAAATTAGAAAAATACGCAAGTTTAAAGTAAGTCGTTATTCCTTGATAAATACCAATTTCAAACTTCATTCTTGAGCATACTATTAATTGTAGAAAGTTAAAACAAGCACCGCTCGATCAAGCAAAAAATTTTCTATCAAATACATCCTACTTTTATAACGTTTTAGCAATGTAAATATAAAAAAAATCAAAAAAATACGCAAGTTTAAAGATAGTCGGTATTCCTTGATAAATACCAAATTCTAACTTCATCCTACATCCTATTTTAATTACATCCTACTTTTATAACGTTTCAATATTGTAAATATAAAAAAAGTTAAAAAAATACGCAAGTTTAAAGATAGTCGTTATTCCTTAATAAATACCAATTTTAAACTTCATTCTTGAGCTTGCTATTAATTGTAGAAGGTTGAAACAAATACTAGTCGATTGAGCAGGTAATTTTCTATCAAATACGTTTTACTTTTATAACGTTTTAATAATGTAAATATAAAAAAATTAAAAAAATACGCAAGTTTAAAGTAAGTCGTTATTCCTTAATAAATACCAATTTCAAACTTCATTCTTGAGCTTGCTATTAATCGTAGAAGGTTGAAACAAGTACCATTTGATTGAACAAAAAATTTTATATCAAATACATCCTACTTTCATAACGTTTCAATATTGTAAATATAAAAAAAATTAAAAAAATACGCAAGTTTAAGGATAGTCGTTATTCCTTAATAAATACCAATTTCAAACTTCATTCTTGAGCTTGCTGTTAATCGTAGAAAGTTGAAACAAGTACCATTTGATTGAACAGGAAATTTTCTATCAAATACGTTTTACTTTTATAACGTTTCAATAATGTAAATATAAAAAAAATTAAAAAAATACGCAAGTTTAAATATAGTCGTTATTCCTTGATAAATACCCACTTCAAACTTCATTCTTAAGCTTGATATTAATTCTAGAAGGTTGAAACAAATACTGTTCAATTGAACAGGAAATTTTCTATCAAATACATCCTACTTTTATACCGTTTCAATAATGTAAATATAAAAAAAATCAAAAAAATACGCAAGTTTCAAAATAGTCGTTATTCCTTGATAAATACCAATTTCAAACTTGATTATTGAGCTTGCTATTAATTGTAGAAGGTTAAAACAGGTGCTATTTGATTAAACAGAAAATTTTCTATCAAATACATTCTATTTTTATAACGTTTCAATAATGTAAATATAAAAAAAAATTAAAAAAATACGCAAGTTTAAAGATAGTCGTTATTCCTTAATAAATACCAATTTCAAACTTCATGCTTGAGCTTGCTATTAATCGTAGAAGGTTGAAACAAGTACCATTTGATTGAACAAAAAATTTTCTATCAAATACATCCTCTTTTTATAACGTTTCAGTGTTGTAAATATAAAAAAAATTAAAAAAATACGCAAGTTTAAAGATAGTCGTTATTCCTTGATAAATACCAATTTCAAACTTCATTCTTGAGCTTGCTATTAATTGTAGAAAGTTGAAACAAGCACCACTCGATTAAGCAAAAAATTTTCTATCATATACAATCTACTTTTATAACGTTTTAGCAATGTAAATATAAAAAAAATTAAAAAAATTCGCAAGTTTAAAGATAGTCGGTATTCCTTGATAAATACCAAATTCTAACTTCATTCTTGAGCTTGCTATTAATTGTAGAAGGTTGAAACAAATACTAGTCGATTGAGCAGGTAATTTTCTATCAAATACGTTCTACTTTTATAACGTTTTAATAATGTAAATATAAAAAAATTAGAAAAATACGCAAGTTTAAAGTAAGTCGTTATTCCTTAATAAATACCAATTTCAAACTTCATTCTTGAGCTTGATATTAATCGTAGAAGGTTGAAACAAGTACCATTTGATTGAACAAAAAATTTTATATCAAATACATCCTACTTTCATAACGTTTCAATATTGTAAATATAAAAAAAATTAAAAAAATACGCAAGTTTAAAGATAGTCGTTATTCCTTAATAAATACCAATTTCAAACTTCATTCTTGAGCTTGCTGTTAATCGCAGAAGGTTGAAACAAGTACCATTTGATTGAACAGAAAATTTTCTATCAAATACATTTTACTTTTATAACGTTTCAATAATATAAATATAAAAAAAATTAAAAAAATACGCAAGTTTAAATATAGTCGTTATTCCTTGATAAATACCCATTTCAAACTTCATTCTTAAGCTTGCTATTAATTCTAGAAGGTTGAAACAAATACTATTCAATTGAACAGGAAATTTTCTATCAAATACATCCTACTTTTATACCGTTTCAATAATGTAAATATAAAAAAAATCAAAAAAATACGCAAGTTTCAAAATAGTCGTTATTCCTTGATAAATACCAATTTCAAACTTGATTATTGAGCTTGCTATTAATTGTAGAAGGTTGAAACAGGTGCTATTTGATTAAACAGAAAATTTTCTATCAAATACATCCTACTTTTATAACGTTTCAATATTGTAAATATAAAAAAAATTAAAAAAATACGCAAGTTTAAAGATAGTCGTTATTCCTTGAAAATACCAATTTCAAACTTCATTCTTGAGCTTGCTATTAATTGTAGAAAGTTGAAACAAGCACCACTCGATTAAGCAAAAAATTTTCTATCATATACAGTCTACTTTTATAACGTTTTAGCAATGTAAATATAAAAAAAATTAAAAAAATACGCAAGTTTAAAGATAGTCGGTATTCCTTAATAAATACCAATTTCTAACTTCATTCTTGAGCTTGCTATTAATTGTAGAATGTTGAAACAAGTACCATTTGATTGAGCAGAACATTTTCTATCAAATAAAACCTACCTTTATAACGTTTAGGCAATGCAAATATAAAAAAAATCAAAAAAATACGCAAGTTTAAAGATAGTCGTTATTCCTTAATAAATACCAATTTCTAACTTTATTCTTGAGCTTGCTATTAATTGTAGAAAATTGAAACAAGCACCACTTGATTAACCAAAAAATTTTCTATTAAATACATTCTACTTTTATAACGTTTCAATAATGTAAATATAAAAAAAAATTAAAAAAATACGCAAGTTTAAAGGTAGTTGTTGTTCCTTAATAAATACCAATTTCAAACTTCATTCTTGAGCTTGCTGTTAATCGTAGAAGGTTGAAACAAGTACCATTTGATTGAACAAAAAATTTTCTATCAAATACATCCTACTTTTATAACGTTTCAATATTGTAAATATAAAAAAAATTAAAAGAATACGCAAGTTTAAAGATAGTCGTTATTCCTTAATAAATACCAATTTCAAACTTCATTCTTGAGCTTGCTATTAATTGTAGAAAATTAAAACAAGCACCACTTGATTAACCAAAAAATTTTCTATTAAATACATTCTACTTTTATAACGTTTCAATAATGTAAATATAAAAAAAAATTAAAAAAATACGCAAGTTTAAAGGTAGTTGTTGTTCCTTAATAAATACCAATTTCAAACTTCATTCTTGAGCTTGCTGTTAATCGTAGAAGGTTGAAACAAGTACCATTTGATTGAACAAAAAATTTTCTATCAAATACATCCTACTTTTATAACGTTTCAATATTGTAAATATAAAAAAAATTAAAAAAATACGCAAGTTTAAAGATAGTCGTTATTCCTTAATAAATACCAATTTCAAACTTCATTCTTGAGCTTGCTATTAATCGTAGAAGGCTGAAACAAGTACCATTTGATTGAACAAAAAATTTTCTATCAAATACATCCTACTTTTATAACGTTTCAATATTGTAAATATAAAAAAAATTAAAAAAATACGCAAGTTTAAAGATAGTCGTTATTCCTTAATAAATACCAATTTCAAACTTCATTCTTGAGCTTGCTGTTAATTGTAGAAGGTTGAAACAAGTACCGTTTGATTGAACAGAAAATTTTCTATCAAATACATTTTACCTTTATAACGTTTCAATAATGTAAATATAAAAAAAATTAAAAAAATACGCAAGTTTAAATATAGTCGTTATTTCTTGATAAATACCCATTTCAAACTTCATTCTTAAGCTTGCTATTAATTCTAGAAGGTTGAAACAAATACTAGTCGATTGAGCAAGTAATTTTCTATCAAATACGTTCTACTTTTATAACGTTTTAATAATGTAAATATAAAAAAAATTAGAAAAATACTCAAGTTTAAAGTAAGTCGTTATTCCTTGAAAAATACCAATTTCAAACTTAATACTTGAGCTTGCTATTTATTGTAGAAAGTTGAAGCAAGTACCATTTGACTGAACAGAAAATTTTCTATCAAACACATCCTACTTTTATAACGTTTTAGCAATGTAAATAAAAAAAAATCAAAAAAATACGCATGTTTAAAGATAGTCGTTATTCCTTAATAAATACCAATTTCAAACTTCATTCTTGAGCTTGCTATTAATTGTAGAAGGTTGAAGCAAGTACCATTTGACTGAACAGAAAATTTTCTATCAAATACATCCTACCTTTTTAACGTTTTAGCAATGTAAATAAAAAAAAATAAAAAAAATACGCAAATTCAAAGATAGTCGTTATTCCTTGATAAATACCAATTTCAAACTTCATTTTTGAGCTTGCTATTAATTGTAGAAGGTTGAAACTAATATTATTCGATTGAGCAGGAAATTTTCTATCAAATACATCCTACTTTTATAACGTTTTAGCAACGTAAATATAAAAAAAATCAAAAAAATACGCAAGTTTAAAGATAGTCGTTATGCCGTGATAAATACCAAATTCAAACTTCATTCTTGAGCTTGCTATTAATTGCAGAAGGTTGAAACCAACACTATTCGATTGAGCAGGAAATTTTCTATCAAACACATTCTACTTTTATAACGTTTTAGCAATGTAAATATGAAAAAAATCAAAAAAATACGCAAGTTTAAATATAGTCGTTATTCCTTGATAAATACCAATTTCAAACTTCATTCTTGAGCTTGCTATTAATTGTAGAAGGTTGAAACCAATACCATTTGATTGAACAGAAAATTTTCTATCAAATACATTTTACTTTTATAACGTTTTAGCAATGTAAATAAAAAAAAATCAAAAAAATACGCAAGTTTAAAGATAGTCGTTATTCCTTAATAAATACCAAATTCAAACTTCATTCTTGAGCTTGCTATTAATTGTAAAAGGTTAAAACAAGTGCTATTTGATTAAACAGAAAATTTTCTATCAAATACATCCTATTTTTATAACGTTTCAATAATGTAAATATAAAAAAAATCAAAAAAATACCCAAGTTTACAGATAGTCGTTATTTCTTGATAAGTACCAATTTCAAACTTGATTTTTAAGCTTGATATCGACTGCAGAAGGTTAAAACAAGTACCATTCGATTGAGCAGAAAATTTTCTATCAAATAAATGCTACTTTTATAACGTTTTAGTAATGTAAATATAAAAAAAATCAAAAAAATACGCAAGTTTAAAGATAGTCGTTATGCCTTGATAAATACCAATTTCAAACTTGATCCTTGAGCTTGCTATTAACTGCAGAAGGTTAAAACAAGTGCTATTTGATTAAACAAAAAATTTTCTATCAAATACGTCCTACCTTTATAACGTTTCAATACTGTAAATATAAAAAAAATTAAAAAAATACGCAAGTTTAAAGATAGTCGTTATTCCTTAATAAATACCAATTTCAAACTTCATTCTTGAGCTTGCTATTAATTGTAGAAGGTTGAAGCAAGTACCATTTGATTAAACAGAAAATTTTCTATCAAATAAATCCTACCTTTATAACGTTTAGGCAATGTAAATATAAAAAAAATGAAAAAAATACGCAAGTTTAAATATAGTCGTTATTCCTTAATAAATACCAATTTTAAACTTCATTCTTGAGCTTGCTATTAATTGTAGAAGGTTGAAACAAGTACCATTTGATTAAACAGAAAATTTTCTATCAAATAAATCCTACCTTTATAACGTTTAGGCAATGTAAATATAAAAAAAATCAAAAAAATACGCAAGTTTTACGTTCTACTTTTATAACGTTTTAATAATATAAATATAAAAAATACGCAAGTTTAAAGTAAGTCGTTATTCCTTGATAAATACCAACTTCAAACTTAATTCTTGAGCTTGCTATTTATTGTAGAAAGTTGAAGCATGTACCATTTGACTGAACAGAAAATTTTCTATCAAACACATCCTACTTTTATAACGTTTTAGCAATGTAAATAAAAAAAATACGCAAATTTAAAGATAGTCGTTATTCCTTGATAAATACCAATTTGAAACTTCATCTTTGAGCTTGCTGTTAATTGTAGAAGGTTGAAACAAATACTATTCAATTGAACTGGAAATTTTCTATCAAATACATCCTACTTTTATACCGTTTCAATAATGTAAATATAAAAAAAATCAAAAAAATACGCAAGTTTAAAGATAGTCGTTATTCCTTGATAAATACCAATTTCAAACTTGATTCTTGAGCTTGCTATTAATTGTAGAAGGATAAAACAAGTGCTATTTGATTAAGCAGAAAATTTTCTATCAAATACATTCTATTTTTATAACGTTTCAATAATGTAAATATAAAAAAAATTAAAAAAATACGCAAGTTTAAAGATAGTCGTTATTCCTTAATAAATACCAATTTCAAACTTCATTCTTGAGCTTGCTGTTAATTGTAGAAGGTTGAAACAAGTACCGTTTGATTGAACAGAAAATTTTCTATCAAATACATTTTACTTTTATAACGTCTCAATAATGTAAATATAAAAAAAATTAAAAAAATACGCAAGTTTAAATATAGTCGTTATTCCTTGATAAATACCCATTTCAAACTTCATTCTTAAGCTTGCTATTAATTCTAGAAGGTTGAAACAAATACCAGTCGATTGAGCAGGTAATTTTCTATCAAATACGTTCTACTTTTATAACGTTTTAATAATGTAAATATAAAAAAAATTAGAAAAATACGCAAGTTTAAAGTAAGTCGTTATTCCTTGAAAAATACCAATTTCAAACTTAATACTTGAGCTTGCTATTTATTGTAGAAAGTTGAAGCAAGTACCATTTGACTGAACAGAAAATTTTCTATCAAACACATCCTACTTTTATAACGTTTTAGCAATGTAAATAAAAAAAAATCAAAAAAATACGCATGTTTAAAGATAGTCGTTATTCCTTAATAAATACCAATTTCAAACTTCATTCTTGAGCTTGCTATTAATTGTAGAAGGTTGAAGCAAGTACCATTTGACTGAACAGAAAATTTTCTATCAAATACATCCTACCTTTTTAACGTTTTAGCAATGTAAATAAAAAAAAAATAAAAAAAATACGCAAATTCAAAGATAGTCGTTATTCCTTGATAAATACCAATTTCAAACTTCATTTTTGAGCTTGCTATTAATTGTAGAAGGTTGAAACTAATATTATTCGATTGAGCAGGAAATTTTCTATCAAATACATCCTACTTTTATAACGTTTTAGCAACGTAAATATAAAAAAAATCAAAAAAATACGCAAGTTTAAAGATAGTCGTTATGCCGTGATAAATACCAAATTCAAACTTCATTCTTGAGCTTGCTATTAATTGCAGAAGGTTAAAACCAACACTATTCGATTGAGCAAAAAATTTTCTATCAAACACACTCTACTTTTATAACGTTTTAGCAATGTAAATATGAAAAAAATCAAAAAAATACGCAAGTTTAAATATAGTCGTTATTCCTTGATAAATACCAATTTCAAACTTCATTCTTGAGCTTGCTATTAATTGTAGAAGGTTGAAACCAATACCATTTGATTGAACAGAAAATTTTCTATCAAATACATTTTACTTTTATAACGTTTTAGCAATGTAAATAAAAAAAAATCAAAAAAATACGCAAGTTTAAAGATAATCGTTATTCCTTAATAAATACCAAATTCAAACTTCATTCTTGAGCTTGCTATTAATTGTAAAAGGTTAAAACAAGCGCTATTTGATTAAACAGAAAATTTTCTATCAAATACATCCTATTTTTATAACGTTTCAATAATGTAAATATAAAAAAAATCAAAAAAATACCCAAGTTTACAGATAGTCGTTATTTCTTGATAAGTACCAATTTCAAACTTGATTTTTAAGCTTGATATCGACTGCAGAAGGTTAAAACAAGTACCATTCGATTGAGCAGAAAATTTTCTATCAAATAAGTGCTACTTTTATAACGTTTTAGTAATGTAAATATAAAAAAAATCAAAAAAATACGCAAGTTTAAAAATAGTCGTTATGCCTTGATAAATACCAATTTCAAACTTGATTCTTGAGCTTGCTATTAACTGTAGAAGGTTAAAACAAGTGCTATTTGATTAAACAAAAAATTTTCTATCAAATAAATCCTACCTTTATAACGTTTAGGCAATGTAAATATAAAAAAAATCAAAAAAATACGCAAGTTTAAAGATAGTCGTTATTCCTTAATAAATACCAATTTCAAACTTCATTCTTGAGCTTGCTGTTAATTGTAGAAGGTTGAAACAAGTACTATTTGATTGAACAGAAAATTTTCTATCAAATACATTTTACTTTTATAACGTTTCAATAATGTAAATATAAAAAAAAATTAAAAAAATACGCAAGTTTAAATATAGTCGTTATTCCTTGATAAATACCCATTTCAAACTTCATTCTTAAGCTTGCTATTAATTCTAGAAGGTTGAAACAAATACCAGTCGATTGAGCAGGTAATTTTCTATCAAATACGTTCTACTTTTATAACGTTTTAATAATGTAAATATAAAAAAAATTAGAAAAATACGCAAGTTTAAAGTAAGTCGTTATTCCTTGATAAATACCAATTTCAAACTTAATTCTTGAGCTTGCTATTTATTGTAGAAAGTTGAAGCAAGTACCATTTGACTGAACAGAAAATTTTCTATCAAACACATCCTACTTTTATAACGTTTTAGTAATGTAAATAAAAAAAAATCAAAAAAATACGCATGTTTAAATATAGTCGTTATTCCTTAATAAATACCAATTTCAAACTCCATTCTTGAGCTTGCTATTAATTGTAGAAGGTTGAAGCAAGTACCATTTGACTGAACAGAAAATTTTCTATCAAATACATCCTACTTTTATAACGTTTTAGCAATGTAAATATAAAAAAAATCAAAAAAATACGCAAGTTTAAAGATAGTCGTTATGCCGTGATAAATACCAAAATCAAACTTCATTCTTGAGCTTGCTATTAATTGCAGAAGGTTGAAACCAACACTATTCGATTGAGCAGGAAATTTTCTATCAAACACATTCTACCTTTATAACGTTTTAGCAATGTAAATATGAAAAAAATCAAAAAAATACGCAAGTTTAAATATAGTCGTTATTCCTTGATAAATACCAATTTCAAACTTCATTCTTGAGCTTGCTATTAATTGTAGAAGGTTGAAACCAATACCATTTGATTGAACAGAAAATTTTCTATCAAATACATTTTACTTTTATAACGTTTTAGCAATGTAAATAAAAAAAAATCAAAAAAATACGCAAGTTTAAAGATAGTCGTTATTCCTTAATAAATACCAAATTCAAACTTCATTCTTGAGCTTGCTATTAATTAATTGTAGAAGGTTAAAACAAGTGCTATTTGATTAAACAGAAAATTTTCTATCAAATACATCCTATTTTTATAACGTTTCAATAATGTAAATATAAAAAAAATCAAAAAAATACCCAAGTTTACAGATAGTCGTTATTTCTTGATAAGTACCAATTTCAAACTTGATTTTTAAGCTTGATATCGACTGCAGAAGGTTAAAACAAGTACCATTCGATTGAGCAGAAAATTTTCTATCAAATAAATGCTACTTTTATAACGTTTTAGTAATGTAAATATAAAAAAAATCAAAAAAATACGCAAGTTTAAAGATAGCCGTTATGCCTTGATAAATACCAATTTCAAACTTGATTCTTGAGCTTGCTATTAACTGTAGAAGGTTAAAACAAGTGCTATTTGATTAAACAGAAAATTTTCTATCAAACACATTCTATTTTTATAACGTTTCAATAATGTAAATATAAAAAAAAAATTAAAAAAATACGCAAGTTTAAAGATAGTCGTTATTCCTTAATAAATACCAATTTCAAACTTCATTCTTGAGCTTGCTATTAATTGTAGAAGGTTGAAGCAAGTACCATTTGACTGAACAGAAAATTTTCTATCAAATACATCCTACTTTTATAACGATTTAGCAATGTAAATAAAATAAAAATAAAAAAAATACGCAAATTTAAATATAGTCGTTATTCCTTGAAAAATACCAATTTCAAACTTCATTTTTGAGCTTGCTATTAATTGTAGAAGGTTGAAACAAATACTATTCAATTGAACAGGAAATTTTCTATCAAATACATCCTACTTTTATACCGTTTCAATAATATAAATATAAAAAAAATTAAAAAAATACGCAAGTTTAAAGATAGTCGTTATTCCTTAATAAATACCAATTTCAAACTTCATTCTTGAGCTTGCTATTAATTGTAGAAAGTTGAAACAAGCACCACTCGATTAAGCAAACAATTTTCTATCAAATAAGTCCTACCTTTATAACGTTTAGGCAATGTAAATATAAAAAAAAATTAAAAAAATACGCAAGTTTAAAGATAGTCGTTATTCCTTAAAAAATACCAATTTCAAACTTCATTCTTGAGCTTGCTATTAATTGTAGAAAGTTGAAGCAAGTTCCATTTGACTCAACAGAAAATTTTCTATCAAATACATCCTACTTTTATAACGTTTTAGCAATGTAAATAAAATAAAAATAAAAAAAATACGCAAATTTAAAGATAGTCGTTATTCCTTGATAAATACCAATTTGAAACTTAATTCTTGAGCTTGCTATTTATTGTAGAAAGTTGAAGCAAGTACCATTTGACTGAACAGAAAATTTTCTATCAAACACATCCTACTTTTATAACGTTTTAGCAATGTAAATAAAAAAAAATCAAAAAAATACGCAAGTTTAAAAATAGTCGTTATTCCTTAATAAATACCAATTTCAAACTTCATTCTTGAGCTTGCTATTAATTGTAGAAAGTTGAAACAAGCACCACTCGATTAAGCAAACAATTTTCTATCATATACAATCTACTGTTATAACGTTTTAGCAATGTAAATATAAAAAAAATCAAAAAAATACGCAAGTTTAAAGATAGTCGGTATTCCTTGATAAATACCAAATTCTAACTTAATTCTTAAGCTTGCTATTAATTGTAGAAAGTTGAAACAAGCACCACTCGATTAAGCAAAAAATTTTCTATCAAATAAATCCTACCTTTATAACGTTTAGGCAATGTAAATATAAAAAAAATTAAAAAAATACGCAAGTTTAAAGATAGTCGTTATTCCTTAATAAATACCAATTTCAAACTTCATTCTTGAGCTTGCTATTAATTGTAGAAAGTTGAAACAAGCACCACTCGATTAAGCAAACAATTTTCTATCAAATAAATCCTACCTTTATAACGTTTAGGCAGTGTAAATATAAAAAAAAAATTAAAAAAATACGCAAGTTTAAAGATAGTCGTTATTCCTTAATAAATACCAATTTCAAACTTCATAATTGAGCTTGCTATTAATTGTAGAAGGTTGAAGCAAGTTCCATTTGACTGAACAGAAAATTTTCTATCAAATACATCCTACTTTTATAACGTTTTAGCAATGTAAATAAAATAAAAATAAAAAAAATACGCAAATTTAAAGATAGTCGTTATTCCTTGATAAATACCAATTTCAAACTTCATTTTTGAGCTTGCTATTGCAGAAGGTTGAAACAAATACTATTCAATTGAACACGAAATTTTCTATCAAATACATCCTACTTTTATACCGTTTCAATAATGTAAATATAAAAAAAATTAAAAAAATACGCAAGTTTAAACATAGTCGTTATTCCTTAATAAATACCAATTTCAAACTTCATTCTTGAGCTTGCTATTAATCGTAGAAAGTTGAAACAAGTACCATTTGATTGAACAGAAAATTTTCTATCAAATACATTTTACTTTTATAACGTTTCAATAATGTAAATATAAAAAAAATTAAAAAAATACGCAAGTTTAAAGATAGTCGTTATTCCTTGATAAATACCAATTTCAAACTTTATTCTTGAGCTTGCTATTAATTGTAGAAAGTTGAAACAAGCACCACTCGATTAAGCAAACAATTTTCTATCAAATAAATCCTACCTTTATAACGTTTAGGCAGTGTAAATATAAAAAAAAAAATTAAAAAAATACGCAAGTTTAAAGATAGTCGTTATTCCTTAATAAATACCAATTTCAAACTTCATAATTGAGCTTGCTATTAATTGTAGAAGGTTGAAGCAAGTTCCATTTGACTGAACAGAAAATTTTCTATCAAATACATCCTACTTTTATAACGTTTTAGCAATGTAAATAAAATAAAAATAAAAAAAATACGCAAGTTTAAAGATAGTCGTTATTCCTTAATAAATACCAATTTCAAACTTCATTCTTGAGCTTGCTATTAATTGTAGAAAATTAAAACAAGCACCACTTGATTAACCAAACAATTTTCTATTAAATACATCCTACTTTTATAACGTTGCAATAATGTAAATATAAAAAAAAATTAAAAAAATACGCAAGTTTAAAGATAGTCGTTGTTCCTTAATAAATACCAATTTCAAACTTCATTCTTGAGCTTGTTGTTAATCGTAGAAAGTTGAAACAAGTACCATTTGATTGAACAAAAAATTTTCTATCAAATACATCCTACTTTTATAACGTTTCAATATTGTAAATATAAAAAAAATTAAAAAATACGCAAGTTTAAAGATAGTCGTTATTCCTTAATAAATACTAATTTCAAACTTCATTCTTGAGCTTGCTATTAATCGTAGAAGGTTGAAACAAGTACCATTTGATTGAGCGGAAAATTTTCTATCAAACACATTCTACTATCATAACGTTTTGGCAATGTGAATAAAAAAAATCGAAAAAATACGCAAGTTTAAAGATAGTCGTTATGCCTTGATAAATACCAATTTCAAACTTCATTCTTGAGCTTGCTATTAATCGTAGAAGGTTGAAACAAGTACCATTTGATTGAGCGGAAAATTTTCTATCAAACACATTCTACTATCATAACGTTTTAGCAATGTGAATAAAAAAAAATCGAAAAAATACGCAAGTTTAAAGATAGTCGTTATGCCTTGATAAATACCAATTTCAAACTTCATTCTTGAGCATACTATTAATTGTAGAAAGTTAAAACAAGCACCGCTCGATCAAGCAAAAAATTTTCTATCAAATACATCCTACTTTTATAACGTTTTAGCAATGTAAATAAAAAAAAAATTAAAAAAATACGCAAGTTTAAAGATAGTCGTTATTCCTTAATAAATACCAATTACAAACTTCATTTTTGAGCTTGGTATTAATCGTAGAAAGTTATAACAAGCACCGCTTGATTAAGCAAAAAATTTTCTATTAAATACATTCTCCTTTTATAACGATTTAACAATGTATATATAAGAAAAATCAAAAAAATACGCAAGTTTAAAGACAGTCGTTATTTCTTGATAAATACCAATTTCAAACTTCATTTTTGAGCTTGCTGTTAATTGTAGAAGGTTAAAACAAATACTATTCGATTAAGCAGGAAATTTTCTATCAAATACATCTTACTTTTATAACGTTTCAATAATGTAAATATAAAAAAAAATTAAAAAAATACGCAAGTTTAAGGATAGTCGTTATTCCTTAATAAATACCAATTTCAAACTTCATTCTTAAGCTTGCTGTTAATCGTAGAAGGTTGAAACAAATACCATTTGATTGAACAAAAAATTTTCTAACAAATACATCCTACTTTTATAACGTTTCAATATTGTAAATAAAAAAAATTAAAAAAAATACGCAAGTTTAAAGATAGTCGTTATTCCTTGATAAATACCAATTTCAAACTTTATTCTTAAGCTTGCTATTGATCGTAGAAGGTTAAAAAAATACTATTCGATTGAGCATGAAATTTTCTATTAAATACATTCTACTTTCGTAGCGTTTCAATAATGTAAATATAAAAAAAATTAAAAAAACACGCAAGTTTAAAGATAGTCGTTATGCCGTGATAAATACCAATTTCAAACTTCATTCTTGAGCTTACTATTAATCGTAGAAAGTTGAAACAAGCACCACTTGATTAAGCAAAAAATTTTCTATCAAATACATTCTACTCTTATAACGTTTTAGCAATGTAAATATAAAAAAAAATCAAAAAAATTCGCAAGTTTAAAGATAGTCGTTATTCCTTAATAAATACCAATTTCAAACTTTATTCTTGAGCTTGCTGTTAATTGTAGAAGGTTGAAATAAGCACCACTCGATTGAGCAGGAAATTTTCTATCAAATGCGTTTTACTTTTATAACGTTTCAGCAATAAAAATATAAAAAAAAAATCAAAAAAATACGCAAGTTTAAAGACAGTCGTTATTCCTTGATAAATACCAATTTCAAACTTCATTTTTGAGCTTGCTATTAATTGTAGAAGGTTAAAACAAATACTATTCGATTAAGCAGGAAATTTTCTATCAAATACATCTTACCTTTATAACGTTTCAATAATATAAATATAAAAAAATTAAAAAAATACGCAAATTTAAAGATAGTCGTTATTCCTTGATAAATACCAATTTCAAACTTTATTTTTGAGCTTGCTATTGATTTTAAAAAGTTCGAACAAGTACTATTCGATTGAACAGAATATTTTCTATGAAATGCATTTTACTTTTGTAACGTTTCAACAATGTAAATATAAAAAAAATCAAAAAAATACCCAAGTTTAAAGATAGTCGTTATTCCTTAATAAATACCAATTTCAAACTTTATTCTTGAGCTTGCTGTTAATTGTAGAAGGTTGAAACAAGCATAACTCGATTGAGCAGGAAATTTTCTATCAAACGCGTTTTATTTTTATAACGTTTCAGCTATGTAAATATATAAAAAATCAAAAAAATACGCAAATTTAAAGATAGTCGTTATTCCTTAATAAATACCAATTTCAAACTTCATTTTTGAGCTTGCTATTAATTGTAGAAAATTAAAACAAGGACCACTTGATTAACCAAAAAATTTTCTAGCAAATAAATCCTACGTTTATAACGTTTAGGCAATGTAAATATAAAAAAAATCAAAAAAATACGCAAGTTTAAAGATAGTCGTTATTCCTTAATAAGTACCAATTTCAAACTTTTTTTTTGAGCTTGCTATTAATTGTAAAAGGTTTAAGCAAGTACTATTCGATTAAACAAAAAATTTTTTATCAAATGCATTTTACGTTTGTAACGTTTCAGCAATGTAAATATAAAAAAAATAAAAAAAATACGCAAGATTAAAGCTAGTCGTTATTCCTTGATAAAAACCAATTTCAAACTTTATTCTTGAGCTTGCTATTAATCGTAGAAGGTTGAAACAAACACTATTTAATTAAGCGAAAAATTTTCTGTCAAAGGCATTCTACCTTTGTAACGTCTCAGCAATGTAAATATTAAAAAAAATCAAAAAAATACGCAAGTTTAAATATAGTCGTTATTCCTTAATAAATACCAATTTAAAACTTCATTCTTGAGCTTGCTATTAACTGCAGAAGGTTGAAGCAAATACTATTCGATTAAACGGGAAATTTTCTATCAAATACATTTTACTTTTATAACGTTTTAATAATGTAAATATAAAAAAAATCAAAAAAATACGCAAGTTTAAAGATAGTCGTTATTCCTTAATAAATACCAATTTCAAACTTCATTTTTGAGCTTGCCATTAATTGTAGAAGGTTGAAACAAATACTATTCGATTGAGCACGAAATTTTCTATTAAGTACATTCTACTTTTATAACGTTTCAATAATGTAAATATAAAAAAAAATCAAAAAAATTCGCAAGTTTAAAGATAGTCGTTATTTCTTAATAAATACCAATTTCAAACTTTATTCTTGAGCTTGCTATTAATCGTAGAAAGTTGATGTAAGCACCACTCGATTAAGCAAAAAATTTTCTATCAAATACATTCTACTTTCATAACGTTTTAGCAATGTTAATATAAAAAAAATCAAAAAAATACGCAAGTTTAAATATAGTTTTTATTCCTTGATAAGTACCAATTTCAAACTTTATTCTTGAGCTTGCTATTGATCGTAGATGGTTAAAACAAATACTATTCGATTGAGCAGGTAAACTGCTATTATATACATTCTACTTTTATAACGTTTCAGCAATGTAAATATAAAAAAATAAAAAAAATACGCAAGTTTAAACATAGTCGTTATTCCTTAATAAATTCCAACTTCAAATTTCATTTTTGAGCTTGCTATTGATCGCAAATAGTTGAAACGAATACTATTCAATTAAGCAGCAAATTTTCTATCAAATACATCATACTTTTATAACGTTTCAGTAATGTAAATATAAAAAAATTCAAAAAAATACGCAAGTTTAAAGATAGCCTTTATTCCTTGATAAGTACTAATTTCAAACTTTATGCTTGAGCTTGCTATTGATCGTAGATGGTCGAAACAAATACTATTCGATTGAGCAGGAAATTTTCTATCAAATACATTTTATTTTTATAACGTTTCAGCAATGTAAATATAAAAAAAATCAAAAAAATTTGCAAGTTTAAAGATAGTCTGAATTCCTTGATAAGTACCAAATTCAAACTTTATTCTTAAGCTTGCTGTTGATCATAGATAGTTGAAACAAATACTGTTCGATTGAGCAGGAAATTTTCTATCAAATACATCCTACTGTTACAACGTTTCAGCAATGTAAATATTAAAAAAATTAAAAAAATACGCAAGTTTAAAGATAGTCTTTATTTCTTGATAAGTACCAACTTCAAACTTTATTCTTGAGCTTGCTATTGATCGTAGATGGTTGAGGCGAATACTATTCGATTAAGTAGGAAATTTTCTATCAAACACATTATACCTTCATAACGTTTTAGCAATGTAAATATAAGAAAAATCAAAAAAATACGCAAGCTTAAAGATAGTCGTTATTCCTTGATAAGTACCAATTTCAAACTTCATTCTTGAGCTTGTTGTTAATTGTAAAAGGTTAAGACAAGTACCATTTGATTAAACAGAAAATTTTCTATTAAACAAATCCTACTTTTTTAACGTTTCAGCAATGTAAATATAAAAAAAAATAAAAAAATACGCAAGTTTAAAAATAGTCTTTATTCTTTGATAAGTACCAACTTCAAACTTTATTCTTGAGCTTTCTATTAACCGTAGAAGGTTGAAGCAAACACCACTCAATTGAGCAGGAAATTTTCTATTAAATACATCCTACTTTTATAACGTTTCAGCACTGTAAATTAAAAAAAAATGAAAAAAATACGCAAGTTTAAAGACAGTCGTTATTCTTTAATAAATACCAATTTCAAACTTCATTCTTAAGCTTGCTATTAACTGTAGAAGGTTTGTGCAAGCACCACTCGATTAAACGGGAAACTTTCTATCAAATACATCTTACATTTATAACGTTTTAGCAATTTAAATATATAAAAAATCAAAAAAATACGCAAGTTTAATTTCTCGCTTTTACGGCATTTGGGAGATTATTAATAAAAAATAAAAACAAAAGAGAGTCCAAGTTTTATCCCTGAGGTACACCAGGAGTGGGATGAAACAATTTTGTGGTAAAATTTTGATAACGTAGAACAAAATCTCTCTTCAGTAAGCAAGATTCAAAAAGTTTGAGAAATGCTTTAGAGAATCTCAGAAAATTGAGCTTTTACAGCAAAATAAATTTGATCAAACGCTTTCTGAAGGCCAGTGTAAATGACATCCAGTTGACTACGGTTATCTAGAAATTCGAATGTAAATTGGGAGAAAACTGCTAAATTAGTAACAGTCAACTTTTTCTGTATAAATCCATGTTGCGCAGTTGAGATCAGATGTTCCGTAGAAGAATAAATTTTGTTGTATATTATAGTTTCGAAAACTTTAGAAAAATTGTATAACAGTGATATTCCCCTATAATTTGTTGCGTCATTTAGTTTACCTTTTTAAATTTTGGGCAGATGCACGTTTTTTTTTTCCACAGTGTAGGAAAATCTGAAGATTTCAAAATTAGATTAAATAAAAGAAGTTCCACAAAAATCGATGCACAGTCTTTGATAATAAAACTTGAGATTCCGTCAGTGCCCATAGTAAAAGTGTTTTTGAAGTGTTTTAATCCAAAGAGAATATCGTCAGGAGAGATGTTAAAAATGGAGACAGAAGTATTCGAGTTGGATCTACTTGACAAATTAGTGAGATGAGCAGGTTGAGGGGAAATGAAGGCACATCAAGTTCCCTTTCCTTGTAAGTCATAACGCCTGGTATACGAGAAGAGCCTTTTTTACTATGAATAAAATTTAAAAAAAAAACTTGAGTCTGTTCTAATTGAGTTTTCTGATTTAAGTAAGAAGTTTTTATAGGCAACGTCAATAAGCTTTTTACATTTTGTTCGATGATTTTTAAATATAATATATTTATGTGGTGAATTGTTATATATTTCTTACATTTTTTGAAAGCTAATGCTTTAAAGCGTGAATTCAAAACGGGTAAGTTTACTGTTATACTGAAATAAGATAGGTTATGTTACAAAACCTTAAAAATTCTTTAATAAATAAACCAAAAGCAGTGATAAACCTAAGATAATAAAATACAATATCTATTTATGTATTTCTTAACTGTACTTTAAGTAACATTTTGAACAAATGCTTCTATTACTTAACTATTAAAAAAAATATTTGTTTTACTACCAATGGCTTAATCAACGAATCACTTTCGCGCAACATATAGATTTTTGACAATATTGTTTTTAAGGTTAAGTTCCTAGATAAAGAAGGTTGAGTTGCATTTTGACAAAATTATTGGCGTTTTTCATATAAAAAATAATTCAAAATTACTTAGATAACAATTGCAATTGTTCCAAACAAATATTTTATTTTATTACTTAACCTGTGATTTTATCGTAAAAAAAATAAATTTTGAACACAATGCCAGGTTATCAGGTATTATTTTATAAACGTAGCTAAGAGACTAGAGTAGATTATTTGAGAAAAACAATTTTTTAGAAGGAGGCAATGTTACAAAAAATTCCAGAGAATGTGTCAAGTAAATAATCAGAAAAAATACTAGAAATTCTACGTAGAGTAGTCATTAACTTCTGGATAATTTCGAAAAGCAGCATGGTTAGGTAAAAAATGCAGAAACAACAAACAAACCATTTAGTTGGCAAGCAATTGAAGAGTGAGCAGTTCATCAAAGCGGCATTATTTAATCGGCAATCGTAGTTATTATTGTGTGGATATCGAGGTATTTATTTATCAAGTTATTGTGTGTATTCATGTATATAGTAGTTATATAGTAGAAACAAATTATTAGTTATTAATCTAACTCTTTAAATCAAATAAACTCCGATTTAAACAATCGTTGCATTATAATAATGTATCACAATGTGTTCTCAAATTATCTAAATGAGTTTTAATCGAAATTGTTACTGAGAAAATTTGAGTAGACCCTTTTTAATAAGCAAACCATGTCGTAGTTAAAGTCGGTTTTCAAGTTAACTAAATATTTTCTATTTAACAAATTTTTAAATAAAGCATGTCCCAAAACTTTAGTCTACAACTAAGATTTAATAGATTGTTAACAAAAGAATTACATTTACAATAAATTTCTTTCTATAATAAAATTTGTGTTAAACTTATGCATTTGTGCACACTTAATTTCACCAAAATCTATAAACTTAGTAAAAAATAAAAAGATCATTTTAAATCTCTGGCTTTTTCTAACGGGATGTAAAGGGATGTAAAGCTTACAAACTACAACTTGTACACCGATGACTAGAAGCCACTGCGTGTGATCTGCAGTGAGAACTACTAGGAGTGACATAACAAAAAGTCTTATCAAAAAATATTATAAAAGTGTTGTTATACAAGACAGAAAAGTCATACTTTTGCAATCGTCTGACGAAAACGCAGTAAGTCTGACATAACACTGATACAAATGAGGCACAAACAGTAACATTACTGCCATGTGAAGAAAGCTTTCTTTTTCAAACGCACTATTTATGACAAAACGTTATTTTTATTGTCACCGACATAATATAAAGCTTCGTGACAGAAAATGAGCTTTTAGTGGTAATTTAACTAGGCTGAGACGTATGTATTACGTAACTAGTTATATAATATGTACGATCACATAACGGTAAAAATTGACGTAAATACCTACATTTCGTAACGACAGAAAGAAAAACATTTTCCTCGCTGACTACTGTTAGGCCTATTTATGTGGCAAGTTTTATTTAGGGTTGTGTTTGTAATACATTGTAATGCACAACATTTTTTGTTCGGTTAAAGAAATGCCCTAATTGAGGCTCCACTCAAATATAATATTTAATTTTACTTTTAGATTTATTTACAATAAATTTCCAAAAAAAATTGTATCATCGACATATGAAAAACATAAAATGCCAAATGAAAACAACTGTAAAGAATAAAAAAAAAATGAGTCTTAAAGTAGTTCGCTTATTACAAATTTGTATTGTAAAAACTTTTTATTAACTTTCACGACAAAAGTTTGATTGATTAAAAAAAATACATTTCAGCAGAGAATCTGATATAAACAATTTTAACCTTTATAAAACCTTATCAAAAGATTTACTAAGATCTAGATATAATAGTTCTAGAAATTTTTTATTGTCTTGCATTGTAACGCATATATTATTTATTATTATTATTATTACTAATGTAATTTGACTAACAAGTGAGCCCAATAACAAGCCAACTAAAACAGCAAAAAAATAGACAGCATATTCAGGAGCTGTGTATCACTCCTTTCTCAATAAGAGACGCTGACTAATAAAAATTATTTAAATCTGGACTATTTAATGTCTCCTATTAATCAAAGACAATAGATTTAAAAGTTCGTAAATTAACATTAAATAAAACACTTTAGACATTAAATAAATTACTTGTAGTCATAACTAACCTTTCAGGAATTAATACGTGTTGTGTGCCAGAAGCAATTTTCTCAAAGTTTCTCATTTTCTTTCAAAGTTTTTTCATTAGTTCGTTTATAGTAGCTTTTTACATCAGCTCACAGCAAATCGATAGTTTTAGGTGTGAATATTGAATTTCAATTGGGTGACTCCCAGATATTTAGTGTTTTTAGTCCAGGAGATAATTTTATTGTCAATTTTGAGATTCCAATCCGGAGAGTAATTGTTTCCAAGTCTTTTGTGCGAAAATATAAGGGCTGCACTTTTATCCACGTTCATTTTAATCTTCCAGATCTTGGTCCAATTATCTATGATGTCAAGTTGGTATTGTAAGCCTTTTTTTATTTTTGTCAAGAATCTTGATTGGGATGGAATTGCCGTGTTGTCGGCAAACATTACTAACTTAGTAATTGAAGTCTTAGGGATGTCTCAGAGTAAATCAAGTAGCGAAGAGGACGAAGTACCCTGTGGTACTCCTGCTCTGATTTCTTCGTTTTTGAAAGTCGTTGTATTGATTTTGACAAGAAATGAACAGTGTTCAAGATAGGATTTAATTAGTTTTATGTACGCCAGGAGGATATTGTGTTTACACATTTTGTAATATATTCCTTCATGCCAGACCTTGCCGAAAGCTTTTGCACAATCGAGAAAGACAGCTCCAGTTTTAGTTGATGTATTGAGATCGTTTATAATAAATTCTGTGACTCTAGTAGTCTGATGCGTAGTAAACCGAATTGTTTCGAGGAGATAATTTTGAGTTTTTCGGTTGTTTCTGTAAACCTTGTTGCAATTGTTTTTTCTGTGATTTGGCAGACAGCCGGTAGAAAGCTAATCGAGCTAATTTTCGGGGTTCTTTCTGCTTTTGTTGGCTTTAGAAATGATGATTGTTGTTGCTGCTTTCCAATTATTAGGAAAGTGTCGGTGTTTGATGATGCTGTTGTTTATTGTTCTAAGAGATTCAATTGCGTGGTCTAGTAGGTTTTTAATTGCCATATTTTTTATATTGTCATTTTCAGGTGATTTCTTAGTCTGGAGATTTTTTATTATTGCCTCAAGTTCTTCAGTAAAAGTTTCGTCGATTGGATAATTTTCTGGACTATTTATGAAACTTTGGTTCTCCAGTAATACTTTGACGGTGTGAAAAAAGTTTTTATCAGAGTTTGGGCCGAATTGCTCCTTTAAAATTTCTAAAAAAAGGTCTGCCTTTTCCCCGTCCGTCGTTGCTTTTTTGGTGCCAGTTGTTAGAGCTGGGAGGGCACTTTTTTGAGAACTTTCAACTATTGCTCCTGGTTCTCTGCCATCGTTGATTACATCCAGTTTATTGTTCCATTTCCTGTTTTTTTCTTCAATGAAAAGTTGTTGTAAGTTTTTTGTTCACTGCATTTAGTTTAGTTTTGTGAGTTGAATACAAGGTTTATTGATATAATTTTTTTATTTTCTTTTTGTCTTCAAGGGTTTTGATGATTTCTTGTGGGGGTTGCGATGGGAATTTTTTGCTGTTTTGATAAACGTGCATTTCTCAACTGTTTGTCTGATGTTATTCCCGAATTTGTATATTATGGTTTCAATGTCATGTTTTGTAGTAATTGGTGGTAATGTTTCCTTGAATTGAGTCCAATTGGAAAATATAATTTTTTTGAGAGTTATTGTGTAGTCGCAGTTTGCTAGATTATGGTCTGAATCAAGTACATCAATGTTTTGGTATTCATAGTTGTTGCTGATGTTTTTACTAATTGCAAAATCGATGATGTCCGATTCGCCATAATTTGGATGTATGGTCGGTTCTGTAGGTGCTATGACATCAAGATTTCTATTTTCAATATATTTGAGCAGAGTTTTCCCTCCTTTATTGCAGACAGACTTACTAGTCTGTAACTGGCAAGATCTAGCTTGTCTCCAGATTTATAAAGAGACAATTATCGCCTGAAGCCCACTTATTTGGTAAGACATCTGTCTTAAAAGACGATATCATTATTTTCGATAGTGCTAATAATAACGTGTGTAATAACGTAGATTTTAATTAGTTCAGCTGTGAAATAATCGGAGCCAGGTGATGTATCAATAGATAAACGACTAATGATCTTTTCAACGATGTATGAAAAAAAATAATTCTTAAAAGATCAGCATGACTACCAAGCGACGTAAAAATATAAAAAATTAATTTATGTAAATTGTACTAAAAAAGTTTTTGAAAAAGTATCAGTACGAATGCCACGTATGTGACTTTGTATTTGCACTGGTATCAACAATTTGCTGGTGATGTATTGACCATCTGCTGAAGATGCTTTTGGGTATATGAGCATAAAAGACTTTATTTTATTTAATAATGAATTTTCATAATTACTATATGTTTTTTCTTTTTTAGTTACGTTTTCTGTTTTTTTTTCTTTTTTTTTTAATGCCCATTCTAATGCAAATAATAACAACCTAAATTTAATTTCCTATAGTAAAAGCATTACGTTACTATAGAATCAATAATAAAATGACATGTATTTGCACCAGTGGTTCTCGTTAAAAAGAAAACATATAGATTTTGCAAAGTTTAATTCATTTTTAAAATTGTTAAAGAAAATACCGCGGACGATAAAGTTGTTTTCAGTTGGGTACTGTTTGAATTTTTTCGAGAACCTATTTGTATGCTGTAATTTATCAACAAAATCTTTGGAAATTCACGATCTCCTTACGTTAATTTTGTTTGCAACATTGCTACAGTGTAGTTTTGTATATGAGTGAAACCTGCCGAGGAACATAGCCCACTAAACTCTGCTTAGGCTGTAAAACTTTAACTATAGTAACTCAGTTTTATACGTAATACAATTTCTCTAAAATTTGAAAAAAAAAATTTCACTGGCAACAAAAAGTTTTGTATTCCAAAACATAGGTACTTACTTATTTACATTTATAAGTAGTTTATAATTTAATTATGTAATATAACTTTTCTTAAATTCGTTACAAATTTTTTGCAAGTATTATGATGCATTTTTATTAATTTCATTAATTTGATAAATTGTTTTTTTTACGATAACTTATTTTGCAGAATAAAGATAGATATGTAGGCTAGTGACTTATACAAACCTAGCTACTTCTAAAAGTAGACTTATCCACGACCAAATTTGGTCGGTTTGACATTGATCTCTATTCACTCATCGGTGTAGAATTTGCGTTTTGTACACTTTAATTTAGTACTGATTATTTACAAATGCTAAACATGCTCTAGCAGTAAAATTGAGAACTAACTAGTCGTCACTTGCGTCATTGTGGACAAAACCACAAGTCTCTTATCTAGACACAAAAAAATAATTGATTTAAACGATTTTATTTTTCACAAAATTATTTTGTTAATTTATTAATCTGGTTACTCTTCTCTAATGCCAGGTTTACCAGGCAAGATATACCAGGTGTCCCAAGTTTTACTACCACCGCCTAAATGGCACTTTCTATTTGAACAAGAATTCTAAAAAAAATATATATATATAATTATCTATAATAGGAGTTCATCCGATTCAAATTTGAAACTATTTTATTAAATATAAAATCCTTTAGATTTTATGCAAAAAATTATCAATTAATTTCAATATTTTTTTGATATGGTTATGCTGTACTTGGTCGTGTTATTACATTATTTTCAATAATTTTAATTTTCTCTAAATTCTAATTTTAATACAAAACTTTTTTCTGGCGATTATTTATAACATGGTGGTAAATTTGTAAAGAAAAAAATGTTTTCATGCAAGACGTGTGTCTTTTGCGGTCTGTCTATTGTGTGATTCAGGTACTCTGAGTCGAGCTTTGTGTTTGACATTATAACAGACAAGCAACAATTTCAATTTATGATGTAAAATCCAATTTTTTAATCAGAAACTAGAATTGCAGATTAATTTCCTGTTTAATTTTTGATTTATTCATTTAAACATTAGACCATCAAAGCTACTTTTTTTAAATTTACAGCCGCAAATAAAATGATATGAATAAAATTATTAGGTACAACTAAAACTAATGTAAAAATCTGTCACATCCGGTATGTACAAACAAAATTAGTTAGCCAAACAAATAGTTTCTAGTCCGGTATTCAAACAAAAAATAATAGTTTTAACCGCAAGTCAACTAGTACAAAAATTCTGTGTTTTCGGTCCAACAAGGGTAAACAAATTAAAATATTGCTCGACCTTAAGATAATTTGAATGAGAACATCTTATTTATGATACATTATTATTCGTCAGCTCGGGTCAGGTCAGATTGAAGGTGGATTCTTGAGAGTAAAATGGGTGAGTGATTGTACACTCACATCCTAGCCTAGACCAAAGTAGATCTCATTAACATAAAAATCAAGCAGTTTAAAAAAACGCTTTAAAACTACCAACTGCAGATGAAAATATTTTTTGACATAGCCGCGTTAACAGATGGTTTTTAATCGTTTTCTGTTATTGAGTAATTAAATCAAATTAATTGCTTGTTTTGTACCCTTTTGTTTCTGGTGAGTCGTTTCTCCATTTTGGTGTAAATAGATTGCTGATTAACAATTTTTTTTTGATATGTTACTGTATGTTACGTCTCTATCGCAGCTCGCTGCAATAAGATTTCTGAGTGATTTGCTGTGATAATTCTTCATTTGTTAAATTATTGATATTTCTGAAGATATACATACTTATTATTTGTACAAAATTTTGTTCATAGTTATGTATGCTTTGTTAAGCAAACAGTATTTATTTTCACTGCTGTTTAACAATTTAATTAATTAATTATTTTACTATTTATTTTTTTTAGAAGCTTATTAACTTTAGTCCGTTTTTTGGCAATGTTTTAATGTTTGTTGAGTATAATGTTTAACAGCAATTTAAAATTGTAAAATTCTCGTTGTTTCCTCTGCCGAGTTTGTTCGTAATTCTCCGGTTTGTCCGGGATGTAAAGCGTCGGTCCATTCGGACATTGCGTTATGTTGTGATAAATGTAAAACCCCACCTCATTATCACTGTCTCGGACTTCTCTCAGAGAAAGCTGTAGTGATTTCGCGAATTACTAAAAGGTGGATACATAATAATTTTGTGTGGTAAATGTAACTCTTCTTTTTTTATCTAGAGAACCTTTAATAAAATCAAAAATTAACCATCAACCTACTTTCACAACAAAAAATGTAGGTAGTTAATATTATTATCCCGCTTGGCTCACTAGTAATATTATTAAAAAAATAAAAACAAAGAAAAAGTCTTTTTGCATATACAAAACCACTTATGGTGAGCATTATTTAAGTGTTTTTAAATTACTGCAAAAAAAAATAAAAATGAAACGCGATTTTAACATTGTCTTTAAGATATATCTTAGAAAAACCCAAACTCCTTTAGCTAGTAACCCCAAGCAGTTTTCGACATTTTTTTGGACAACAAGGAAAATCAGAATCTGATTCAGCGTAGTAGTGACGAGAATGTTTACATGATATCGTTAATGTTTTTACCAAATTTTAATTACCTGAAAGTAACACGAGTACATACTTTATGCAACATGATAATTATTTAAATAGCTATTAATATTCACTTAACCAGTGTTACGGCAGAAGATTAATAGCTGCAGCCAAAAGACTAAAACCAAGTCTATCTCAAGTATAGATGAAATACTTTCTTTTCTTTTGTAAAAGACTGTGTGCCTGTACTAACGATGACTCTAAAAGCAATATTTAATTTAATTTTGAAAACTTCTACGATTTCTGATTTGTAGAAAATTGGGCGAGTGTGTTTAGCTTTTAAGTCTGATAAAAGAATAATTGTGTCAACTTTTTTAAAAAATGTTGAAAAAATTTCTGAATAATTTCTGAATCTTTTTAAATTTATTTATGAAGATGTTCGTGGGTTAATCTCCGATTTCCAGCATGAGTTTGCACCTGATTGTTCAACAGTTAGAAATTTCGTCTATTTTACACACTATGTTGCTAAAGCTTGAGACTCAAATGTGCAGGTGGATGTGGTTTACACGAACTTTTTGAATGCATTTGACCACATAGATCATCATACCATAGCTTTTAAAAAAAACTTGTTGACTTTGGTTTCAGTCTCTTATTTTTGAAATTAAATCACTCATACGTAACTAACAGATGGCAATAGGTATGCAGAATATCTGAGATATAATTCTGTGAAATATTGTCCTAAATCTCGGCCCGGTATTGCTTGTGTTGTTTATAAATATTATAACAAAGATGTTGTTCAGTGTCCAGGCAGACCTTAAATTGTTTGTTAAAATTTGCTCTTTTCAGGACTCTTAAAATTTACAACGAGATGTTGAGTTGTTATCACAATGAGGCAGTGACAATTTTCCTTGTTTTAATGTGTCAAAATATAGTATAATGTCTTTTACACGAAAAGTTACTTTAAATTTGCTTCATTTATTTTAAATTTGAATACGTAATCGATGATGTAGTTTTAGATCGCGTGTCTAAGACGAAAGATCTAGGCATTTTTTTCGATATGGCACTGGCTTTTGATTGCCACAATTCTCATATAAAAAAAAAATTCATGAAGAAACCATGTAAATTTTCTTAAAAAAAAAACATATAAATTCATATAAAAATTTGTACTCTAATAGGAGACAGTGAAAATAAATTTCGTAAAAGTATTTTGCATTTTTTGCGATTTATACTTCCGAATTTCCGTAAGAAGCAGACTATACTTGATCGCAGTAATTAAAGTGAACTAGAGTTAAAGAATCTATTAATACCCGTAATACTTTGGTATTAACATACAATACATTTAAAAAAAAGATACTTGTTTGAAATTAAAAAAATGTTTTCAAATACAAGTACACCTCTGAACATAGTTTGAAAAATCAAAATTGCTGTCTGTCGAAAGTAGAAGCTAAATTTTTGACAAATCTACTGTTGACACTTTCATATTAATATTCATAATATTGAGTTGAATATGTAAAACTTAAATATATAAAATATTAGTCTATTATAATTTTGACAACATTATAATAAGGTATAATGTTATAATAAAGTCTTCAAAATAGACTAATTATCCGAAATTAGTCGGCTAAAACGTGTCATGTCTCCCTCTAGAAATGATTGCTATTCGAGAAATTCAGCGAGGGTTGCGACATCTATAAATTAAATTAGAAATAGTAACAGAAATTAAAATTTTAACGCTATCTATTATCATTTTCCATTGTCAATAATACTGGTGATGCGCTCTTTATCGTTTATGTTAGAAACCACAAATTCACTGAAAAATATTTGTCATTTTTATATGACTGTTTAACACTCTGTTCTTTGTTTTTGATGTAAATAAAAATTCTACCTCCATTGCATTTTTTTACACTTTTTAAAATACTTTTAAAAAATAACTTTACCTATATTAGGAAATAGTTTATCTGTAATTAACTTTTAATTTATTTATGACAGGGTACGACAGGAATATGAGACAATACTGTAATAACTAAACACAAATTTTGGTGTCATCTATTAGAATGTTTCTTTTGGGATACTAACCCCAAAATGGACTTGGATATGTACTTGAATTAATTCTGCAAGTGCTGACGTCACAGTAGCCATAACTCATTGAATTCACGTTCGAAAGATTTTCGAATGCTTGTTTCAACTGAATTAACGGTCTTATTTCAAGCCAAGTAAACGTATTTATTTTAATATAAATATCTAATGCTCCAGTATGTAGATATCAGTCATAAATTGTAATAATGCTAATAGCTTAAGTAGAAGGTCTTTGTTAGTATGATTTACAACTCAAGGCACTATTTCTATTTCTCATAAAAATAGTATGTATATATTATAAGAGAATCCGGCACCGGACGTTCTCAAGTCAAAACGTATTATTTACCTAAGCTTTCTAAAATATTTTATAATTTATTTTGGGAATATTTACATTTTCTCATGTGACATAAGCCAATAAAGTTCTTAAATACAAAACTGATCACATTACTAATTTTTTCCGAATTTTTTTTTTCCGGCTGTAGCAATTCTTTTATTCAAAAATTTCTAAATGATTTTATAAAACGCATCTATCAATGTTATTATTTATGAATGTACTAAATAATTTTTAAACCTAAAAATTATAAAAATTTTATGAATTTGTAAGATGTAAAAATCCAAAAACAAAAACCAAAAATACAGCATCCCTCAAAGACCAAATTGTTGATCGCTTACAATTATTGTTATGCTTAGGGTCAGTTTACAAAAAGTAACAATAACTTTAATTGAGAATAAATAGCTTGTTTAGAAGCTAGTTATGGTAAAATAAATGCGGACAAGTTACATAAGAAGTTAAGGAATCGACAAATGGATGGATTACCTTGTAATAAATCCAAACATTTAAGACACCCGAGAAACACCGGCCGGCTTGATCACGTTTTTTGACAGCGACGTTGTGTTTACTATTCGAATAGAAACTTAATTACTGAATTCCTGTCTTGCCGAATTCGAAGCCGTGTACATAATTACATAATTTGAAAAAATTTAATTTATTAAAATTCAGGTCCAGTCAAAATCGTCAAAGTGCTTTTAATGTCTTTCATGCGGTTTAATATTTAAGTTTAGAGTTTATTTGAAAAAGATTAGAAATTACAATCTAAATAATTTCAAGTTAAATCGCGTTTTATCCCCGTCCTCAACGCCATAATTTTCAACAAATATTTAGGTATTAGAATTTTAGGCGGCCTAATTTTGATAGCGGCCGAAGATCGATAGGCAATCTCCTTAAAACGATTGTATCGATTGTACCTTCAAAAAATAACTTGACTGTAAATAGTTCAATTTTTTAGCTGTCAGCACTTTGCAGAAACAAAATAGTCTAAATGGATTTTTATTATTTTCCAGTATTAATATATGTATTTTTAAGTGTAAAACGAATCTTATTAGTTTGTAATATTTGAAGTCGTATGTATACACGCCGTTGCATCATAAATGTCTTTTTCAGAAAATGTTTAACTTCATACATTTGATTATACGAATTTTTTAATATAAAAAAGGGCACACACAAAATTTTGGCGGTGGCGCGAAAATGTTCGTAGTTACGCCACTGCCAACACTACTATTATACTTACTGCTAACTTACTAACTAACATACTAACTAACTTACTAACTACCTTACTAACTACTTTTCTAACTAACTAACTTACTAACTAACTTACAAACTAAACTTACCTAACTAGGAATAAGAAACCCCCCTAGGGACACCTATAAAAAAAATAATTAATAGATAGCCAGATAAATAACAAAATTTAGGTTGTTTTTATAAATTAATCTAACGCAAGTTAATTGTAGTATTTATTTAATTATTTTACCGCAAGTTAGTTGTAGTATTTATTTATTTAACCGTAAGTTAATTACTTACCACAAATATTAACAAAAATTTGTTTTTTTTAATTGTAGCAATGTTAATCTTAATTTATATTACAAATAACAATGATTTGACAAAGGAAAGTTGATTTCCTTTTGTCGTAGTGATCCAACCCCAAACATTTACAATCGGTAGCTGTTTTCACCGACAGATGGTTCGGTGCCTGAGACTTAAGATGCATTTAAGGGTAATATTTCTCTAAAAGATAATATTTTTCATCATATACATTTACCTAAACATTTCAATAGTTTGAAAAAAATAACGAACTTAGCAAAGCACGTGCTCTATTTGTGAATTAAAAAATCTGCCGTGGCATTGGCCATTATTGAACTAAACAATAAATCGTTATTGAAATGTTTAATAGCGATCCGAAATCAAAAAAAGGAATCAAATAATAAACTTACCTGTTGCAAAATTTGTCGTACACAGTAATTAATAAGTACTTATTACCTAGAAAACAGATTAAAGTTTGTTACCTACTTTCCAAATATTCGAAGAAGGTATAGAATTACCTACCAGATATCCTTAACAGGTATTTGTTTAGAATTGTTTACACATGGTTAGGAATGGAAATCATAGAATGAAGGTAAATTTCAAGTACTAATTAGGTATTAATGCTTACGTAACTAAATAAGACTGTAACTAAAAACACACAAAAATTTGTTGTTTGATGTGTCTCTAATAGTACGTATTACCTGATTGAGTATAGTCTAATAATATTACAATATACATGAAATACTAGTTTTAAACTACAAGTTTTACGCCACATAATACATAATAGCCATCTAAATATTTAAAGTAGCAACAGCACATAATATTCTAATAATATTTTTTGTGTCATTCTGGAACAATAATCTTGTTTATAATGACCCATATTAAGGTAAAATCTTTGTTTCTATGGCACTGTTACTAAGCAACAATAACATATAAATACATACAAGTGTTAAATGCATGATTAAGAACCACTAACATACAAAATCACTAGAAATGGCTAGAACTATTAGAATGGCTGGAAGAATTATCTATTGGTTACTAAAATTAAAGAACTATAAGAACAATTATTGTATGTACTTGTATACAGACTGTTATGAAAGTGTATGCAAAAATTTTAACCTGAAATACAGCACTACAAATAATAAAAATCTGAAAAAAATTTTTTGTCCTATCTCAACTAATAACAAAATTACGGACCGTCAAAGTTGGGTATAAAAAAAAAAATGTTTTTGTTATATCTCGAAAACCGCTTAACCGATTAATACCAAATTTGGTACACAAACGAAGTTGAGTGTACTCTTTTTATTTTTATTCGCAAAATTTTGCTGCACATCTCAATTTCAAGTAACGGCACTTTTGTTTCACATTTTGGGTAATTAACCAATTTTCTTCTTATTAATTTTCAATTATTGTAGCAAAAATGAATATGCCAGTAGATTTTAATTAACAATGCAAGAATGCAATATTTTGCTAAAACGTACCGTTTGCGAGATATTTACCTTTAAATTATAAAAATGACTTTTAATCTCTAACTTTGGCGTCCTCTAGCTCGTAAACGGTGCAACTTAGTATAGAAGTAAATTGTGTTTAATCGCTTTATGTTGACTTGAAAAACCTATAATTGCCCTATGTTAAAAAAAATGTTATACGTTTTGTAATAATTAATTTTTAGGTTATAATTTTGTTATCAGTTGAGATAAGACAAAATTTTTTTGCAGATTTTCATTATTTGTGGTGCTGTATTTCAGGTTAAAATTTTTGCATTCACTTCCATAACACCTTGTATACCACAGTTTTAATTATCGCTAATGACTCTCGGAAAATTAAAATCATTTTTTGTGCGATAATATCCATACATTTATAAAAATCATTTAAATCATAGTAGTAAAAATTTAAATCATGTAAGCGGTATAAAAAAACAAGAAGTTGTCAATAATAGTAAATGAACCAAGCGGTGAAAAACACAATTTACCCAAAGATTTTTTATTTTCGCAAGGAGAATAAAAGCAATATTTATTTAGATAAAACCCACTATCAAATTTAACAAAAAATATATCAACTACCTATTAAGAATATCTGGTAGGTAATTCTATACCTTCTTCGAATATTTGTAGGTAACAAACTTTAATCTGTTTTCTATGTAATATTAATTACTGTGTACGACAAATTTTGCAACAGGTAAGTTTATTATTTGATTCCTTTTTTGATTTCGGATTGCTATTGAACATTTGAATAACAATTTATTGATTAGTTCAATAATGGTCAATGCCACGGCAGATTTTTTAATTCACAAATAGAGCACGTGCCTTGCTAAGTTCGTTATTTCTTTCAAACTATTGGAATGTTTAGGTAAATGTATATAATGAAAAGTATTATCTTTTAGAGAAATATTACCCTTAAAAGCATCTTAAGCCTCAGGCATCGAATCATCTGTCGGTGAAAACACCCACCGTTTGTAAATGTTTGGGGTTGGAACCTAATTAACTTCAATAACAATAAAGTTTATGGTAGATAAAACTTGGACAGAAATACTTTACCACCGCTACGGCACTTAGATAACTGATTTTGAAAAAGATATCAGATGGTTAAGATTTATTCATATACTTTATTATTTTTAAATTTCTGTTGTAAACGTTTAAAATTTTAACTTTTTTGCCTAATTAACAATGCTTTTGTAGTTTTAGGTAAAATTTAATATAATTATGATTCAAAATAAACGCAAAATTTAATTTTTTTAAAAGTATAGTAATTACTCGAAAACTGCAACTATTTTTATTGTAAAATAACGAATATTGCCATTCTGTGTGAAACAAAACATCTAACAAATTATATTCACGACTTGTTTTTTTGAGGATGTTACTAACTATCTACATTAGTCTTTGTCATTTGTCATGTTATGTCATGTTCATGACGTGTAAGGTATGAATTTCTTTCGTCACTAAACATAATTCTAGCATGCTGCAAAACAGCTGAAAGACTTGCCGATCAGATGCATAAGAGGGCCATTCTTTTAGCTTACTCGGTCTACTCAGGGCACACGATTATGAACTTAGCGATTTAGTGGAGAGGATTTGTAGTCGAAATCGCCCAAAAAAAATTTTCGCGGTTTTCGGACCACCTTTTAAGAGAAATGTTCAAATTAACATATTCCTGTTTTAGGACCTCATGCTTTGGTCACGACAAAAGTTATAAGGGCTTAAAATCAGAAATTTACAATTTTTTTTCTGGTGTGCTAGAGTGTGTACAGGGTGTCCATAGTGGAATTTTAAACCTTTAGAATAAACAGAAAAAAAATAAAACTTCTTATTAACTATCTACTTATTGGGCGCTACAATAATCTTAAAAAATATTAGCGATTTCTTAGTTCGTTTAAAAGAAAAATAGCAATTTGTGCTATAAAATTTTATTTTTATTTTTTAAATTTTTTTCTTTTGCCTACAAATAATGCTCATATATTAGAAAGTTACTTTGCGCAATTAAAATTAATTAAAATCTATTAGTAATTGAGATATCTTTGATTAAAGGGAGACGTCACGTTAAGAAAGATATTTACGACAATTAATTATAATACCGCAAAATGAGAGGTAGTTATTTATGGTTCAGGCAGTAGGTCGTTTTAACAATAGGCTCTATTTACCTAAGAATCAATGCCGTCTATCCCAAAGCTTATAAACTTTTGTCATCATAAATAAATGTCTTGCATGCGGTTAGCTTCAATTAGTATTAGGATACCAATAAAAAACGCTTCAATTTAGTTGCTTTTAAATATTGGTTAATTTCGCGACCATTGTTAAAGATTTTTAATTTTTGATTTTGCAAAATCACTTCCTGGCATATTACCTTTTACCAGATCAAAAATGAAAAAATAAAAAAAAATAAAAATAAAATTTTATTGCATAATTTGCTATTTTTCTCTTAAACGAACTAACAAATCGCTAATATTTTTTAAGATTATTGTAGCGTCTGATAAGTGAATGGTTCGTTAACAAATTTTATTTTTATTTCATATATTCTAAGGGTTGAAAATTCCACTATGCATATACGATGAGACACCCTGTACAATAAGCTCATGTTGAAAAAGTTTAGTAATTTGCATGTAACTACTATGAAAAAAATATTTTAATTGCAAAATTATCGACTAAAATTGTAATGTACTGCATTTGAATAAGCATAACTTTTTATTTCACGATACGGATTTCGAATTTTTTTATACCAGGCAAATCCTTGGTACCTGGGTAACATTTTCTTCCGTATAACCTATTGTGGCGTTTTAGAAATAAAGGCTCTCTAGAGTCTAGAGCCTTTATTTCTTAGAGCAATTTGAACGTGAACTTGTTCCGTTTCGCAAATCATTTGACACGAACAAGAGAGAAATAACTAAACACGGGCTGTGGAGCGCTAGAAAGAGGTAGGTGTACTAACCCAAGATTACTTAATTAATAAGGTTGCCTACAAACTGTAAGCAATGCGCAAGCGCAACCCATAACGCGTCATCGTGTCCTCCCGACCTGTTTGTTTACATGGAGTTTAAACTTGTTTGCTTTTATTTTGTGAATTGTTGTGTGAAAATATTCAATTGGGAATAAAATTTGTGCTAAAACAGACTGTTGTTACTTAAATTGGCAGTTATTTGATTGGGTTAAAGGTATGTATGCATAACTTATGAGCATTTGACTAATGAACAATGATAGAGCGTACAAATTGTACTTCTTCAATCCAGTTTAATTTCGAGTAATTGTGTGCTACTAACAGGGCAGACTTTTGTTTTAAGGTCTGCTCTTACTGTTTAGAATGTGTGCAGACGTTTGCTGCAAACAGAAAACAAGAAACAAAACTATTCTTTCTGAAAATGTAACACCATAATTTGTTACAATTTATGAAATATGTTTATTACAAATTAACTTATTGGTAATGTTTACAGATGCTTGGGGCAGAAAGTTGTATTGTTGCAATATGTAAAAGCAACTCGAAAAAAACTGGCGTCAGGTTTTTCTTATTTCTACTGGATCCCCATCTTGCGAAAAACTTAGGTGCAAAAGTACAATAGAAAGAAAAAATTTGCAGTTGTTCCTGCAGGAATATGTTGCAAGCACTTTAAACCCGAAGATTTTGATGACGAAATGAGGGCCAAATAATTAATAAATAAATAAATTCATAATTGTTTAACTATAACTTTTTTCACATATTACACACCCCATTTTAAAATAACTCTTTTTCTATAGACGTAGTATTTTATTTGGATACAACAATTACCCTTTACACCAGAATTTAAATCCCCGTTTCGAAAATACAGACATTTTTATCTCTGTTATCCACCACTGTATTTGTCCTCCTAATTTCTTACAAAAATGAACCAATTTAAACAATTTTTTTTATTTTTATCTTAATAATAATGAGTAATGAGGATCACTGTATACATTTTTTCTTTCTCTTTTGTTTAATTATATATTATTTCAATTAAAATACAGACGGACTTTGAAACGGGAGGACAGAATGACGTTTACGCGCCAAACGCTGTGATTGGTTCAAAGTTTGTAGGCAACCTTATTAAATTAATAAATCTTGGTACTAACCAGTATTATGGTGATATTGTGATATGTTTAATATACAGTGTGAACCATTTGTATGGAATAACTTCAATAAAAATTCAGGGATTTGTTTTTTAGAAAAACGCTTGAACCCGTATCCTGTTATTTTTCAACGTGCATTTTTTGACAAAAAAATTGGATATACAGGCTGTCCCACCCAACAGCGAGATACAACCCTCAACTTTAAAATTTCAAATAGAAACCCCAATTTTTTTAGCATATCTGAATTCCACATATAATTTTGCGTATTTTTATGTAGCACACACTATGTCAATTTTCGGTTGTTTTTGAAAAAAAGACGTGAACCATTCGAAATTAATAAATTCGATAAAAATTCAGGGTAATTTTTTTTGTCAAAAAAAGCACGTTGAAAAATAACAGGATAAGTGTTTAAAAGTTTTCCTGAAAAACTAATCCCTAAATTTTTATCGAAGTTATTCCATACAAATGGTTCACACTGTATAATAAATAGTTAGTTGATGTGTTCATTTATGCAAATAAAGTAAAACTAAATAAAATAAAATCTAATTAAGAAAATAAAGACATTTTACATTAAAAATGTAGACTGGAATTAGTGGCTTTTGGAAAAAGAAACATTTAATTTGCTTCGATCTTTTAAAATATATTTAAAAAATATTTTTTTAAAATTTCTTAAAAATAACAGGTTTGATCAAAAAAGTATTTGTCAAAGCTTGCAGAACCGGTAGTGTTAGACTGTCAGAACTCAAAATTTAATTTTAAAAAGATGTGCTTTATTTGCAACAAGTCAGGAACAGATAAACAAAGAAATTATTGAAAATAAGCGCAAAAACAAAAAAAAATCACCAGACTAAAAGTTATAAAAAATCTTAGAAATTAGAGGAGATTCTGACATAATATCTAGAATAATAGATATTTAATATTTACCTATGTTAAATGAAATTATATTAAAAACTACAAAACAATAGTAATTTAGGGAAACAATATGAGTGGATCGGCCACACAATAGCTTTAAATAATAATTATTATTATTTTAATACCTTTTAATATTCTAAAAAAAAATATGTTTTTTTCTGATTGATACAATATTAACTAATATTGCCTTAGTTACAATATGTAATAACACACTTATATTTCCCTAGGGAAATATGAAACGTCATATAAAGAAAAATCTGAAATGTCATATTTTACTATGAAAATGTTTTATTTAATGTGCGTTCTGCAGACGCCAAAGATTTCCATAATTAAAACGACCTTTAAAATTTAAATTACAGGTGTAACAGTCTATTCAACAGAGGAGAATCACAATGAAATTTTACCTTATACACCAAAAAAATGTCAGTAAGAGCTTCTCGCAAGAATTTTTTGAGATGTTCTCGGGACAACACCTCTGATTTCTTTGAAACGTATTCTTTATTTTTATTCTTTACAAATGCTTCTACTTCATCAAACATTTTAACATCAATTTTTTTCTTTTAAATGCAACATTGTCTTTAGCATGGATAATTTTGACCACAACGTGTTTGGTGAATATTTCTGCGACTACGGAGAGAATAAATTAGTCATACGGTCGAAAATAACAAAAATCATAGCAAATTACCAAGTCTTCAAAAAACGCTAGCAAAATATTTTCGTCGGCACCATTCACCGTATTTGCTGTTCTCCAGTGTTGAAAGTCTCCGTACATACATTTTACTATACGCAATATTCGATTTTGCTGGAATCAAACATTTCCTGGCTTTTGCTGCCTATGAGAGCAGGTAGTTCGACATTTTGTCAAAATATTTTTATGACAGGACGCGAATATCAAACCAGTCAACTATGATATCTATTTACAAACAATGTTCCTTATCCTTAGCAACGTTACTAATTGCTAAATTCCAGAATTAATAATCTAATATTTTACTATTATAACAACAATATTGTTTCAATCAGAAAAAAACTATTGATTCCACCACGGGAAATATGAATATATTCCCTCGGTTGTCTATACATCCCGAGGGGAACCCGAGATGATAGATGAAACTAGCCAACCTCGGGAAATATACTATTCATATTTCCCTAGTTGTAATAATAGCTATTTTTATTTATCCAGAAAAAAAACAAGAAATATATTACAATTAAATAAAAAAGTGATCGGATTACAAACATATTTAATATTAATACACATGCTTAAATAATATCTAATAATTGTGTTTTTTAAAATAGTATGTACAAAAATCTGTCAGTGTCATTTTCATTCAATTTTTAGGTGTAACTTTCAATTTTTACTGTAATTTGTTCACTTAAATGGTGCATCTTTATTACCGTAGATTTACAGGTTTTTAAGTAAAGACAAAATAGTTTTACGACCAATTTACTTTAAAGAATCAAACGAAAAAGTAAATTAACTTTGATCTGGCTTAGTGTCAAAAACTTATCGTGCCTGATAATAAACAATAAAAACAAAAAAGATATTTTCAGCGATAATACGATGATAATAGTTATTTTAATAAAAAACATAGTCAAAATCAAAATATAAAAAAACTACTTTGCTAAAATGAAAACCAATACATTCAAAACATTTGCGAGAAAAAGTTAATTGTCAATGACGTATTATTGTTTAAGTGATAAGAAGCATGTGCTAAATAAATTTGAAAATCGGTTGTATTATTGCCAAAAAACGGAAAGACATGTCAATTTGTACATTTAATTAAGTAACTCTGTTGAAAATTGCGTTTGTTTTAGAAAGTTTAATAAAATATTTAAATTTGTTAAATTACTTAAAGTTCTCAATTCAAACTCTATAAATGTTATATTGTTGAACTCAGAAAAATAAGTACTTTCAATTTTTAACCTCAAAAGTAGGGGTTGCTATTTAAAAAAAAGTTTGATTGCGTCACAGCAAAAAAACGGTTGGAAAACAAAATTAAAAACAAGTGACAAACGTGCGCATCAAAAATAAAAATATATAATTGACCTGTCTTGGCGTTTTTCAAAAAAAAATTAATGTAGAATTATAAATTTTATTCCACACTTTTATGTCACCCTGTATATTACTAACACAAGTAGTTATTAATGTAGGTAGTCAAAAAAAATTTAAAAGCTCTGACAAATTAAAATTGTCATATAATATTTTTAGTTTAGGTAACGTTATTTTTTAAAAATGCCTCATTCTTTGCACATCATACCAAGTATCGTCCAAACAATAAAGTACAATAACAGTAATATTTTTCAACTAAATGAATATAATGTTATATAAATAACTGACCCTAAACTTGGTAGGTAACAGTAATTGTGGTTTGTTTTTGACACTAGTGATTTATCTTGCAATTTGGCAAAATTTTATAATTTTAAAAAACAAAGCTTCCTCTGGAGTACAATTTTTAGCACTAAACGGACATTTAATTTCAATGATGCCATCTTCATCAAGTAAACTATTATTAGCATTTTTTAAATTAATTTTGTTTCAAGTTCTTTAGAGTAAGCAGTAATTTGAAATAAAACCTTTATAAAAAACTATCAACAATTTTTAAGGCATAAAACCCCGGGAAAAGCCTATGAGTTTTGTTGTGGTAACAAGTTATTATTTCATTTACGAGTTTTTTTCTTTTGTTAAATTTTATATTGAATTTTTCTGTGCTTTCTAAAGAGAGTACACTAGAGACGTGCGATTCATATTCTAAATTTTGACGAAACAATTTTTTACTTATCATGTAAAATTACCTATGACATTCTGTTAATACCATTACCACCAACTTCATTGAAGTGGCAAACTAATTGCTTCTATCAAAGGAGTAAAAAGTCAAAAATAATCCTTTTAGGTTATTAGAGTTGGAGTATTATTGGTAATGCAGTGTAATTCGTTTCAAAAGACAACTTCAATCAACATTGTTATGTACATTTTTTCCCAAACAACAAATCCGGTTAAATTTGTTAAATATAAAATTGTTTTGTAAAATGTGCCGCTGTTTTATATACAAATACAACAAATTGTTTTTAGTTAGTACAACACTTTAAATAGCAAAAAAAAATAGTTAAAATCAATTAATTATTTTTCAGATTAACAATAAAAAAATTTAATTGTTAAATTTGATTTTACAAGTTTTTTACTGATTTATTACCGATAATCTAATTTTACAATAAAAGATTAACTTTAATTTAATTATGTCTAAGCACAGAATATCCTCTTATTGCGAATAAAAATTACTGAACAAATGTTTTCGTACACAAATGACTTTAAACATCGTTATTTACAACACTATTATAAACCGGCACCCTAAGTCCCAAGCTAACTTGAGAAGCGCTGTTAAAGGATAGGTATAATGGCTAGATGCATTTTCGAACGCAAAATTTCCGAGTTCCTAATAATTAAATGTAGATTTGATTAAAAAAATTAAATTTTACCCGGATTTCTTACATTTAACAATGTGGACATCATTTTATGAAAATTCTAATACGCAATTTTTTTGGGAAAAAAATTTAAAAAACCTATTTTTTAAATGTGTTTCATAATTTTTGAAAAATTTTACCCACACAGGAGAGCACGTGCTTTTATATAGTAAAAACCGCAATTAAAATTTTTTATTTGTTTACAAGTTATTACTTTTCAAAATTGCATTGATTTTCCTTATGCTTGAAAACAGGAGTGTCAGCCTTAAGTGAGCTGGTCCGCATTTGGGCTGTCCATTTGATGGATCTAATAAGGATTATTTGGTCCGCAACAAAGATCCTTGCATTACAATATATAATAAACTCTAATTTAAGGTTATTTATTGTGATTATGATTAAAGTCACGAGAATAAAATTTTGGGCGTCAAACTGAAGAAAAATGGTCATTAATGAAATTACTGAAACGAGAAAAATTTAAAAAAAAAATAAAAAAAAATTTTTGATAATTTCAGGAATTGTATTCAAATACAATTGTAACTGTAGTTGATTAAAAATTTTCAATTAGAATTTACTATAGATTATAAAACCAATCCCAGGTCAAAAGTACTTGCAACATAATCACTAAAATTAAAAATATGTTACCTCAGGAACATCCGGAGATATATCTCCGGAATGTGATACTCGCCCGAGGTGATCCACTTAGGAGGGCGGCGGGCTCTGGTCGATCTTCGTACTGTAAAAAATACACAAGTTGATTAAAAACACTAAAATTTAACCTTAGAAATATATTAGTCGTATAGACAGACACAGTGTGCCATATAACGAAGAGTGCTGGAAGGTGCGAGAATTGGTATAGACAGTCGTATAGACAGACACAGTAGTCGACTACTAGCCGAACTTCGCTTGATATAAGAGAGTTCTCCCACCGGTTCCAATCGAGCACAACGCTCCGGGATACACTGTACTGATGAGGGGCAAAAACCCCGAAACCAGTATATAGTTTTTCGACGTTGTTGTTCGATTGGAACACCTTTGTTAGAAATATATGCATATTTTTTTACATATAAGTATATTTTTTTAATACATGCATGTGTGGTATATTAGAACTAAAAATATAGAATATTTTACAAGTAGAAAAGAGAGTAAGGTTTTTTGTAAAATGATTGTTCTCGAGCTGAGTTATAGCTCATTTATAATAAACATATTACATAAGAAATACATAAGCATAAAATGATCGTAGACGTCATTTTGACGTCATTTTGTTCACAATGTGGATAACGTAATTTTGTTATACGCATGCGACCTTCGACACTAACCTAACTATTTCTTGTTCTATATGTGAAATATAAAAATGTCGACAAACAAAAAATTAATTTAAATTTTGTGTCATGTCTCCTTGAGAAGATTACGTAAAAAAACAGAAATGAGTATTATTCAAAAAAAAAAAAAACTGTTGGGTTAGACAATCTAATCAAAATCGGCAAATAAATCATACCGAATATAATCATTTAATGTTAAAATTAAAATTACATGATCAAGGGTAGTTTTCCAGAAGTTAGGACTCATAGTGTCCCCACGTATCAGTTGGTACAAACTTTAAACTCTCAAAAAACTTTAAGGTTATCAAATCTGTAGGTAAAGCGTACAGAGTTGATCATAGCAAATACGACTCTCGGGTCGGCTCGGATAGCTTCCGAGAGCCAGCAGCTCACATTCTAACAACACAGTAAATACAGGCATTCGGTTTGTATCGTGTCGCTGCTTTCTTTCTTTCGTCAATTGAGGACCGAAATATTCAAATTAAGATAATATCGGCAGCTCGACCGGTAGTAAATAATTTTCGTTTCCATGAGAAATCAGAAAATTCCGGATCTACGACGAGTATAACAAAAATACATTGATAAGTTCTTACAATGAGTTAGACTAAAGAATTGTACGCCACTTAAGCCTTTAATCATTGTAACTAAAAATTGACAACAAAAGTACAAAACTGTTTATCATATTTGGTATTTTGATGCTTAACACAAGACCTGTTATAGTACCTACATTAAGCATAAACTATAACAATCGTTTTAAAAATAAATCTGCTGGAACAGAAATGGGTTTGCTTTGAAAAACTTAGAACTGAGATAAAAACTTTTATTTTTATTGGTTTATATTTTTTTGTTTAAATTATTCTTTAACTTAAATATTAAATTAATAACTTTTTTATAATACTTTTTTTGGCAGCTAAAGTTTATCTTTTGTCAATTTCCCTAATAGCAACTGTTTGTTTATTTATATAGTGTAAACCATGATACTAAGACTAACAAGATATGATCACTTGCCGTACGAATTTTAGACTAGTTTGCGCATGACGTCATCGCGTGACAAAAATGTACTGCGGTATTAGAAAAAACATGCATTTAATAGTATTATTAGAGAATTACTCAAAAAATTACTAAAACTTTTGTTGATTCTAATGTCTGAGATAAATATTATTTAATAATACTTAATAAAAAGACATTTTAAAACCTTATTAGGTTTATTTTTACAGTTCAAAATAGGGCGGGTTATTTAAAAATATTTTTTTTATTAATGGTTAATTTGTAGGGTGGAATTATGGGTAGAGTAATACAACCCACAAAAAATAGATTTGTTTAAGCAAAGGCTTTTCCTGCGAGCGGAAATCCGGGATGAAATAATCTTTTGGAGTAAAAAGTTGCAGTCTGAAATCCCTAAAATTAATTGCGAAAGTAAAATCAGTTTTAAAATTAAATTAACACGTATATTTATTAAATATAAATTGATATAATAAGATAATAAAATATGTGATTATATATAAAAATCTTAAAAGCTAATAAACAAATTAAAATTCACTTGCATGTGAATTTTAAATAATCATAAATTTAATTACTAAAGCGTCATATAACACTTTTTAAATTTAAAGCGGTTACATAGAAAAAACTGTAAGTTTGGAAGTTGCCAAAAAAACGATTAATTATACTAAAATATTTCTACCTTAAATTGATTACTAAACTATTTTAACAATTTAAGAAAATATACTTGAGTAAAAGGGAGAATAATGCATTTTAAATGTATAGCGATCACATAACTTTAATACACAAATTTAAAAAGCAAAAACTCACTATAATATCTTTTAACTTTTTCCCAGCAACAAGTAACACAACTTGTTCTTTAAATTAATGATTAATAAATTAGAACATACTTAGGTCAAAATATTAATTAATTAGAACATAAATTAGTTTGAAACTGCTGGCAATGGATAACTTCTTCTTCTAGTAAACGGTAAGACCTGGGCCCACCAGCATACAAAGATATTGCAGAAGTAATATTTTGAATAGATCACTGAATTTGTTTCTGAGTTTTTAGCTTACGAAGCTGTCCTACAGTAAATATTTTATCAATTTGTTTTTTCTCTTCTTTTTCTTCTTCCAAAAGTTTTTTTAAACGTAAGTTTTCCGCTTAGAGATTTTTCATTTTCTTACACATTTCTGATTCTTCTTGTAAGCTAACAAAGTATAAGTATTCAATAAAAAAATATCCCAAACAAATTAATGAAATAAGTACTTACATGGAATGTATGTTTATAACAAATTCTATCTTTTTTATTCTTTCCTCACGATCTTTCTGGACAGATGTTTGCACTTTTAGTGATTTTTGTAAATTAAGTGAAGGCACGCGTTTCGTTTTAACTTTCACTTATTATTGGACACAGGCAATAGTTTTTCTTTAACACAAAAATCATCATGAGAAAAATGTTTTAAACATATTCCAGCATTTTTTATATTAAAACCATGCTTTTGAGAGCATTTCTTGCTTCCATAAATTACAAAGTTTGGTATTGGTCAAAAAACTAAAGTATCAACAATCGGACGAATAGTTCTTGCTTTTCTTATTATTATTGCTGGTACAACCTATCACTGCACAGTAAACCATCGTTCACAAGTCAAACAAACAATATTCAATTACAAAAACCAGTAAATCACTCAAAACAGAGAGAATTTAGACGCTAATAGCCACACCTATACTGTGGCCACACTAATAACGCTACGTTTGTCACCAGAGATTTCAGATTTGTCACACAATGACGTCAGAGTCAAAAGAGAGAGAGAGAGAAAACCTTCGCGTGATCATATCTTGTTTAGTCTTAGTATCATGGTGTAAACCATATGTAATGAATAAATTCGATAAAAATTCAGGACTTTGTCTTTCAGGAAAACTCTCGAACAGATATCCTGTTTTTTTCTTTCAACGCGCATTTTTTGCAAAAAAATGCATGTAAAGGTTTTACCAAAATCGAGATGCAACCTTTATTAACATTAAAATTTCAAATGAGAACTTCAATGTTTTTTAGCATATCTGAATTCTACATATAATTTTGCGTATTTTTTATGTTTGTAGAACACATTAAGTCGATTTTCAGTTATTTAAGAAAAAGTTATTTTAAAAAAAACGTTCCTATTTATTTTTGCTAATGAAACTATTATCATAAATATAATTATAGAAAAATAAATTCATAATAAATGCTCAAAATGTAAACCATTCCCTTTCTGACAATATGCAAGCCGACGTTCAAACTCCTCAAACCCATTTTGTATGATTTGAGGACCTACTCGTTCAACTTTCTTTTGTATTTTACACTTCAAATCTTCTACATTATCTGGCCTGTTGACCTACACTTTTGACTTCTAGTAGCCCTACAAAAAAAATCCTATAGACTCAAGTCAAGTGAACGGACTGGCCACTCTATTATAGTCGTCAACAAACTCTAGTAGAATGACTTTATAATCTGAAAGCAATAACACTTACCCCAACAATACAACTCTTTATCAGTAGGCGGTCACAATAGTTGCGAAATAATTTATGGCAGCAGATAGTTTTGCCGAAAAACGGATTTATTAAAGTTTTCTCAAGTTTTTCTACCGCCTACTGATAAAGAGTGGTATTGTTGGGATAAGTATTATTGCTTGGAGATTATGAAGTCATTCTACTACAAATTGTTGACGACTGTACACCACATCTACTAATTCATTTACCAAGAAAGGCAGTATTCAAATAGCTCCTAACGTGATGTGTAAAATGCGGTGGCGCTCAACTTCATTCGGCTTACCACATTAGAGTATAGTCTTTTCAATGTTGGCAATAAAAAAGTTTCCAAGAACCGTTGATAAATTTCCGCGTTTACAGAACCTTCAAAAAAGTAGGGACCAATTATCAAATTTTCAATTATCCTAGCCCATACGTTAACTTTTTTTAGATATTGAGTTTTGACTTCCATCATCCAATGAGGATTTTCTCAGCTCGAGTACCGACAATTTTGCCTATTGACGGTGCCATTTAAACTGAATGGCTTTTTGAGCATTTTGGCATTTACTATGAATTTATTCTACTACAATTTTATTTATCTTGATAGTCTCATTAGCAAAAATAAATAATAACACGTTTTCTTCTAGCACCTCTTTTCAAAAACAACTAAAAATCGCCAAAGGGTGTGCTACGTAAAAAAATTCGCAAAATTATACGTAGAATTCAGATATGCTAAAAAACATTAAAGTCCTCATTTAAAATTTTAAAGTTGAGGATCGTATCTCAATTTTGAGACACTGCGTATACATAATTTTTTGTCAATAAATGCGCGTTGAAAAACAAAACAGAATACATGTCCGAGCGTTTTCCTGAAAGACAAATCTCTGAACTTTTATCGCATTTATCCTTTATATATGGTTCAGACTGTATATTTTTTCTTCAGATCGATCAAAAACTATTGCGCTAAAAGTAACGACTTATTTTATTTTTCGTATACATTTTTGTTTTTTTATGTTTTTAATTTAGTACTGTCAAAAAAAATTTCTAACATTTACTAACTTTTTGTATATTTTTTTTTACATTATTATTCAGACACAGATTATGTGATAGTTTTTGAAAGTATCCCCTGTTATTTACAAATTTTGTTTGACTAAACTTGTAGGTTTAACTTGGATTTTTATTTTTTAATTATCTGTATAAATTAACTAATATTTAACTCTAAAATTACGTCAAATATAATTGTTTTTTCAAAAACGGTAACTATAAAAACATTGTTTGATCTTTTGTTTTAATGTATTTTAAAATTTTGCATCAGTGGTAAGAAAGTATGTTTAATCCTCGCAGTGACAGCTTAATTTATCCAAAGAATGACAATTCAACTATTTATTTAGTTCAATAAATTTGCAACGTTACTATAAAACATGTTACTTCAGAAATATTCAAACTGAGAATACTGCTTTAAAAAATTGAAGATCCTGAAAACTTCGGGTGTTAAATTAAGACAATGTTTTAGTGTTCTTTAGATATTTTTCTGTCTAACATGTTTTAGGTAAACTTTCAATTTATTATAATAAACAAGTAGTTCTTATAGTATTATCCACAATTACTTAAAGGTTTAAACATTTTTTTTATTGAAAACTTGTGTCATGAGAAATGTGTAAGTTTTAACTTTGCGGATTATGCAGAATCTTTTTTTTACAAAAATGAATCGCATTCATGGAGGTCTAATACAATTACTGAAAAGTAAAATCAAATGTAAGTCTATAGAATATATAAACGACATATCATCGGAAATTGTGAGTTATCTGGCAATAACGCACCTTTGTATAATTTTGATTTTATAACAGTTTATCGCTCAACTGCTGAGGTTTTTTATACATTTATAAAAATTTTAATCAAATTTTTAGATAAATTTACTTTATACTGTATAGTAATATAAATATAATTTACTATATTATTAGCTAGTTTCTAATTATCATATTATTTTAAGTGGCAGTTTTGATCTACACTTCTATAGTAACAATTAAAATGCTATTATTCTATTTGATCTGTTTAGAAGTTATAGTTTTAATTGTTTTGTCAAAAGTACAGCAAGACTTGATACCACCATAGATAATGTTTTTAGTAACATAGGAAGTACTTAATCATATTGTTGTCAACACGATAAATTTATCTTTATCAAATCATTTGGGTCTATAGTTAATGTTCTCATATTTCTGCTAATAATGCTAAGATAGTTAAAAAAAAAGAGAACCAAATTATAAGCCAAATAACCGATAACGGTAATTTTATATATTGCATATATAATAATTACTATATATTATTTATATAATAATTGTCAAACTTGTTGTCATTTGTCAATAGCGATTCGAGCGCTACGCGTTCTCGTGTCTATTGCTTGTCAACACGTTTTCGAAGTTTTGTGAAATTATTTTCAGTTATTCTCCTCTCTCTTGTGGTGTTACTAGAGAGAACTATAAAATCTGCATGAAATATGGCAACATTGCGGAGGCAACATGTGTTATAACATGAAAGTAAATATACAAAAAAAGGCAGTATAGAAGTATTTGTATAGTACTCAATATAAAAGGACGCAATGTCATACCGATAATGAAAACAATGAATCTATAAAGTCTATTTTAAAACGAAACCGATATTTGACATTACAATTTTAATTTTGACCAGAATCTATTCTTAGAGTGCGATATATTTAAATGGCTATAAAAACAAAACTCGAGAAATTTATTATGTTAAAAAATACCCATTGATTGAATAAAAAATTAACTTTCTATCATTTTCAGTTTTACCGGAAATAACCATAACTTTAGATTTTTAAATATAACCTCATCTGCTTTTTACATCTTTGAAATCTACATTGAATTTTAATTAGTAAGATACATTAACTTTAACGAATACTTTAACTTTAATAAATTTTGTGAAACATTTTTTTTTGTAATTTTTGTTTTTTATCACAAAATCTGCAATTACTAAAAAATATTTTAAATAATTCAGACAACAACTAAAAAATAATACTAGTCTCATAAGTGCTTTAATTTAGAAAATACCAGAGCTTAAACTGAAATAAATGAGTTTTTCTGGTCTAACTCAATTTTTCCAAATAGAACAATACTCGCCATTCTAAATAACATATTTTTGTTAAGCTAAAAAAAAATTTGATAATCTATTCAAAAAACTTTTGTAAAATTTACAAAAATATTTTGGAAAAAATACTTAAAAATTTGATAAACGCATACTTATTTTTTCGAAGTGGAGTAATTTTCATATAAATCATGACTACAAAAATCAATATTAAACCCAAAAATTTAATCAAAATTCTAAGAATACAAGAGTGGCAAAGCGCTCTCAGAAACTAGAGTTCCATCATCAGTGCCTGAATAATAACGTAAAAAGAAAAGTTATACAACAAGTTAAAAATGTTGAAAAAACTTAACAATCTCTTGTCAAAAACGAATTAAAATATTAAACAATGAGAATGTATTATATTAGAAATAGAATAAAACGTTATTTTTAGTTCAATATTTTGATTCACTCAAAGAAGAAAATATAAATATAAAAATTAAATTTAGTCAATTATTTACAACAAAGATATTTCTTTATGGAACCGTTAGGTTTTGTTATAATTGTTGACATTTATAAAAATGATGCATAGGTCAACCGAACAGTTGTCCACTTTGTCAAAAAATGTATTGTATTTAATTCAATAATAGACTTTATAAGATCATTTGAAATGATCTCATGTTTTAAGTAACCTAAATAAAAAATAATTGTCATTTTCATCGTCCCTGAAATTTGATTAAAACTTTTTCGCAGTAATTTATTTATTTTGGACCGGGGCAATTTAAATTTTTTGTTTACCGCAACGTTTCGACTGTATATTAAGTCTCCTTTAGGCGGAAACAACTGAATTCCATTCCGTGACCATGCCTCTAGCACGACAACGAGTTATTTCCGCCTGAAGAAGACGGAATATACAGCCGAAACGTTGCGGTAAACAAAATTGTTTTATTGTCCCTCTCCAAAATAACCAATTTCCACGAAAACGTTTTAAAATAAATAATGGATAAAAACTGGATACATTTTTAAACAAGACTTGTTACGTGGATAAAAATAAATTTATAGGTACTTACAATTACGCGAATCCATTGCAGATGCTGCGGATCTATAACAAAAAAAAATTAATATAGCAATAATAATAATTTATGATCAATAAATTGTATAAATACTTTATTAAATTAAGTTTAATAGGATAATGCAGGCCAAGAAAGATTACCACTTTGTTGTTTTACTAACGTTTTGGGGTTATATTTCCTTTTTTTAAACTCGCGACTAATACAATCTTGTTAAAAACTTTTTGTAATACAACATGCTGAGTTGCCTGTTGCCTGTCATCGGAAAAGAAAGAAACTTTAAAACGCTAAAATATTACCAAGGGGTAAACCGCTGGTTAAACTTTCTACACTAATACCTTTAAATACCAAAATAGTTCCATAATACTCATTAAATGCACTTTAATACCTATAATACTCAAGCAATTTTAATGTAATACCAGTAATACACAAGTAATTCAAAAATACACAAGAAATACCGGTAATATTCTGGTAATACGCCCCTTGAATACCTATAAACTATTGTGGTGCAAATTAATTTCATCTTGATGACAACTTAATGCTTTTCAAATGCAATATATTTTTTTGCATAAGCTACATTAACTACATAAGGTAGATAATACACAATTTTTTGATTACTGCTAGCACGTCACAATTCGTAGAAAAAACGTTTTTTTTTTTTTCATATAAGATGTCACTATTTGACTGACGATGACGATTATACTACTATAAAAAAAATTTTTTAGTATATAATCACCACCCCTTTTTCACTTTTTTACCTGAGGTCCCTTGAAACCCCAAGGACAGGTTTGTAATACATAGTTTTCCGATGTAAAATCTAACTTCAAGCAAAATAATTTTGAGCTTTTATTAAAAAATATACAGTGACAACCACTTGTATGGAATAACTTCGATAAAAATTCAGGGATTTTTTTTTTCAGGAGAAAACTTGAACACGTACCTCTTATTTTTCAGTGTGCATTTTTTGACAAAAAAAATTGCATATATAGGGTGTCCCAATATTGAGATACTACCCTCTACTTTAAAATTTCAAAGAGAAACCCCAATTTTTTTAGCATATCTGAATTCTACGTACAATTTTGCGTATTTTTATGTCAATTTTAAGTTGTTTTTGAAAAAAAGACGTAAACCATTTAAAATATATAAATAAATTCGATAAAAATTCAAGAATTTGTTTTTTAGGATAAAGCTCGGACACGTGTCTTGATATTTTTTAACGCCCATTTTTTACCAAAAATGTCAAAAAATGCGCGTTAAAAAAAACAGAATACGAGTTCAAGCGTTTTCCTGAAAAACAAATTCTTGAATTTTTATCGAAAATATTTACTTAGTTACTCCATACAAATGGTTCACAGTCCGAAAAATTAATAATTATTTATTTTAGTAATTAAATAATTCAGATCGGTAAAAATAAATAGGTAAACATTTTTTAAACGTTACGGCGCTCGACTAGTAATATTGTTGTGAAAAAAAATTTGGTGTTGATATGTTTTTGTGAAGTTCGAAAAAAGTGTCGTCTTCAAATGCTGATTAATAAGTACTTTAATAACCTCCTAGCCGGTAAAGAGAGGGTGTGAATCATCATAAATAAAATTGTGTCAAATTCAGCCACGATCAGGCTTAGCATGTCTTAAGGAGAGGTGGCGAAATTGCCAATCGGATTACTGCCGTAATGTTGCTTTATGCCAAAACTACCAAATTACCCGAAAATTTACACCACCGCCAAATCATTTCTTTAAGAAAATACTTTTTATCCTTAAAGAATAAATACTTAAAATTAATACAAAAATCTAGGTATGTAATGTAGACCTTGAAAATACACCACTCAACTTCCACGGAGGTAATAACCAACAACAGTCCAATCAAAATAACTAAACAGTAGGGAAAAAAATAGAACAATGAAAAAGTAAGTCACTATATGGAAAAACATTGCTATTGAAATACAAAGAATGTGTCGGATAAAAGTGACAGTAATTCCAGGGATAACTGCAGCTAAAAAAGAAAGTAATTAAAAACATCAACAAAAGCTGCGATATAGAAAAAAAAACAAAAATTTAATTTTGAAAAAATCAGCAATAAGCGCAAACTTATGAGATATTCACACCTGCGTAGAAATTGTTGCGTTTGCTTCAAAGATAATTGTGATGACTTAAGACAACATCACAAAAATTCAAGACCACAGGTTCGGACCAAAACAGGTCGTAAGAATAGAAACGTGTCCAGAGTGAAAGACATGAAGGATGATAACAAAACTAAAGATGTTTTATAGTCAAATGTTTGAAGTCTCAAGTTTAATAGGGAATTAATTTCTCTTTCGGCACTCCTTCTCCTAAAATCTCTTTCGACACTAGATTAGAAGATTCCTTAATTAAACATTCGCAGTCCAATTTTTTACAACGTAAAGAATTTATTGGCAATAGTTTGTCAATGAAGTATAAACAGGAAGTTATTATACCAAACAGGGAAATTATTGAGCTAACTATACAGCTCAACAGAAGAAAAGAATTGCGCCACCATATTATTCTGTTGTTATTATTATAATTTCAAAAAAATATTTTATTAAGGCGAAATTTCATCCACAAGTTTACAATTAACATCGATTAGACAGAAAGAATTATAAAAGTTATGTGTTTCAAGTTGCCATTGTGATTAGAGATTACAGGAACAGATTAGGATGATTAAAATTTATGATAATCTGACAGAAAAAGATCAATTTGTGAACAGCCATCTGAAAGTAGAGGTAAGGTCAAAGTTAGATAAAGTCGCGTTCTATTACAAACTATCGGAAAAAAAGTCTTCATTTGCGATAAAGTCGACGAAATTGAAGTTCATAAGAAGAAAATAGATAATAAAGGAAAAAAAAATATGAAATACTGAAATTTATCCGGCCAGAGTTTCAATAAAAGTGTTAAAAAAAAGAAATTTTGGTTGAACACGTAGGTGGCGCTGAAGTTTATCCGGCCACTGGTTCTGATGAAGTAGTTTCGGTTGTAAGTAAAGTAAAAAGTATCTGACAGTACTTCCGATAAAGATCAATTTAAAAAAAAATTTTTTTTGGGTGTATAATGCCGTTGAAATTTATCTGGTCAGTAGTAGTTAGAGAAGTGATGATTATCTGGAGTGATGTTAGAGAAAATAATTAAAAGTTTTAGGAATAAAATCACGATTTTATTGGAATGTGTACAAAACGAAGATCTAATAGTAAATAAAGAGGTGGATAAATGATCTACTTGACATAGATGTATATTCTTTCCTAACATTGGCCTTAAGATGGGAAAAGATAAACTGTCAAATTTTACCAACAAAAAACAAAAGCAGAACATTAATGGTAACTTTGTGAAAGTGATAGAAATTTCAGTCTTAGACTGAAAAATTTGTTTAAGAGTTTGAAAAAATTACAGATAAGTTAGACACCGAGAAAAATAAAATTCAATTAAAAAGATTCGCAGTAAGTCAAGCTAAGTGATAAAGGAAGCAACTGTAAATGTAATGTATAAGAAGATGAAGTTAGAATAATAATAGTGGTAAGTTAACTGAAACGTAGGTTCATTCCAAAATAGAAACTTTCATGTAAAAGAAATACAAAAATTTCGTATAAAAGGTAAAATTTAGTTAGGTATATGTTTTAGAGTGGTAAATTTTATGCAATTTAGGGTATTTATGATTAACAATTATTTTCTCTAAATATAAACAAGTAGAATCACAAATGTAATTGGAATTTAATGCATGGTTGGCTGAAGTACTAGGGTGTTTAAGTTAAATCGGGCTTCTACAAGATGGGCCGAAACAGACAAAAACGAGCAAAAGTGTGAGTGTACCTACCGCCTATATAGCTGTTATCGCTAAAAAAAATCTACATTGCAAATAAAGCAGTTAGACAGTTCAAAAAAAACTAAACTAAACTAAAGAAGAAGAAGCTAAAAACGAAACTAAATGAAGTCAAGAAGAGTCTGGAAGTGTTGTAAATACGTTTAAATACAGAGATTCCCTGTTGAATGTTGGTCGATTGTAGGTGTTGTGAAATAAATGTATACAGAATGCCTTTATCACAAATCTCCGAAGAGTTATTAGCGAGTTCGTTCAGACTACTTCAAAGTCAAGAGTTAACATCTACGAAGGTCTACAAAAAGAAGTACACATTTCCACATCACCTAGAGAAGATTCCACACCATTGACAACATTTTAACCTCGTTCGGCCAAAATCAAAAAAAGTTATCGTCATTTCACACTGAGGTTATCACCTAGCAACGAACGAGGAGTGAAAGTTATTTCGCGGTGTATTCTTGTACAAATTAACCAAAAATTCGTACTCCATATCCTAAGTTTTACTACTGGAATCAACTACACTGCTCCAAGAAATTAACGCACCACTTAAAAATAAAGTAAAAAAATTAAAACTATGTACATTTGACAACTTTGGTTGAGAAGGTTTAATCAAGCTATAATCTAGTTACTCATTGTAATAAAAGTTTTGACATTAAAGTCAGAAATTTGAGTTTAATAGTTTTTTAAGCAGAAATTTTAAAATAATTTTCATTTTTAAATTGTGTTAATTTGTAATTTCGTTTTATTGTTATTTAAATTTGCCGTTCTGTGGATAGTTTTTATCATTTGAAACAATAATAAAAACATTATGAGGAATTTGACTCGAGAAGAATGCGCCCAAACTGTGGATTTGTTGGAGGAAGGATGGAGCTACAGAAAAATTGATGAAAGGTTTGGTGTATCTCATACGTCAGTTTCGCGTATGATACAAAGGTACAGAGAGACAGGAAGTCGCCTCAGAAGACCTGGGCAAGGAAGAAAAAAGAAAACCACTCCTATCCAGGATAGATTTTTAAGAATATCTGCGCTAAGGAAACGCTTTGTAACCGCCAGGAAGCTACAAACTGAGTTCCGTGACGTAGAAGGAATTCAAATCAGTACCGAAACTGTTAGAAAAAGACTTAAGGAGGATAATTTATCACCCCATATTCCTGCTCGTGGTCCTGCATTGACTGCAGAACACCGCAGAGCCCGATTAGAATTTGCTAGAGAGGGCATAAATTGGCAAAGAGAGAATTGAGAGTCTGTTCTTTTTACGGATGAGTTAAAATTTTGCCTTTACAATTGCGATAGACGTGTTTGTGTGTATCGTAGACTAAATGAGCGGTACGCACAGTGTAACATTCAGAATACCACATTGTTTGGTGGAGGCTCAGTAATGGTTTGGGGTGGTATTTCCTTACAAGCTCACACGGAGTTAGTGGTTCTATAAATGCGGACCGTTACATAACAGACATTCTTGGAGAGCATGTCGTACCATATGCCCCTTATATTGGTCCAAATTTTTTGTTAATGCAAGATAACGCAAAACCCCACACTGCCCGAATTGTTAAAGATTACTTATGAGACAGAAATCAATGTTTTGGATTGGCCAGCTCGAAGCCCTGACCTGAATCCTATTGAGCATGTTTGGGACATTCTCGGGAAACGTTTAAAAAATCTTCCACATCCTCCTGTCTATCTTCAAGAGGTAGGTCCTCAACTAAATGAAATTTAGAATAACTTAAATCAAGAAGACATAAGTTCGTTAATTTTGAGTATGGAACGAAGATGTGCAGCGGTTATTCAAAGTAGAGGTGGAAATACGCGATATTAAGATGTTTTCTGTAACTTTTATAACGGCGTAACTTTAATAAAATTTTGTTTTCCGTTTGTTTTTCTATATTTGAACACATTAGATATCAATTTACTTTGAGCAAATGTTTTTGTTAAATTTTTCTTAATTTTGTACCAATTGGTCGAATACATGTTTCAATTTAAAAAAAAATTCAAGTGGTGCGTTAATTTATTGGAGCAGTGTATATTGCGTGTGAAGAAATGAATCAAGTAAGTTAAAGAGGAATCTGAATAATCTGCAGAACGACTAAAATTTCGAAAGTGGCACATAAACATAAAACATATAAAGAATAAACGGCACATCTTGGTGTAGGTGCAGAAATTGTGTAACAATGTCAAAACCAAAGAATGTTAATGTTGTGTTGAAAACAGACTAGTAAATGTTGTAAAAAATGAAAACGAGTGTAGAATTTTTTTAATTATTATTGCACCACAAACAGCAGAAAAACACAAATACTCGCTTGATCCAATGGCGGTATGACGTCACGCAGGAAAGATCTTCAACTTTGTTGCTTCGCTGTTTAAAAACGAAAGGTTGTTGCGACTTAAGGTTTTGATTTTTAATCTTTGATATTTTTTTAAAAATTTTTAGACGTTTTCGTAAATATTTGTTTTACTGCTCCTTTAAATAAAATTTTATAAACGTCATTTTGTTTTTTGTTCAATTTTTGTTCTTGTTTACACTTGCGATTAATAGCAGAGAATTTTTAAATTAAAAAAAGATTTTTTTAAATTATATTTAAAAAAAACCCGCCACATAAAAACAAATAGAAATACTTACGACGGTGGTGGCGGTGGGGGTGACGGAGATCTTCGTGGTGGTAGCAGCGATGGTGGTGGCTTCCGCGGAGATCTTCGTGGCGGTAAAGCAGTCACCGAAAGTGTTGGTAAAACTGCCGCCGAAACTGCCGCCGAAGCTGGCGGCGTAGGTGACCGGGATGGTAGCGGCGAGCCCGACAACCTAGCTGACGGCGTATGTGGCGGCGAAGGTAGGAGCGAATCAGGTTCCTCTGCATCAAATAAGAATTAACAATTAACAAAAAAGTTATAGGTTGACCAAATTCTCAAAATAACAAAGAAAAACTAATAAATCATGTATAATTAAAATACAAACTGTTATTTGTATACAGGGTGATTTTTTTATTCGCTCCCGCCTGAAATTCTCAAAATAGGCAACACATTATACTTTGCATAGATTACGTAGTTTTTTAAAATTTAATTTTCAAAGTTAAGACATAGAGGGTTATGAATTAATGTAAACATTGTTGACAATACTTTTGACAGTACTTTCAGAGTCAATTTATTTGGATCATTTGTAGCCACATTTTGTTAAGTAAAACATGGTTTCTAATTCGGAAAAAACAGATATGTTATTAGTACTGGAAGAGTCCCAGAAAAACTACGAAGCAGCAGTTCGCCTGTACGCTAGACGTTAGAAGCTAGAAGTTCAAAAATCAAAGTCAGTTTTAACATTTAATTAAAATACAATGCCTTGATCAGAACTACATTTAGTAATTGTTATAACAAGTGTTCAAATTGTCTCCCTTTTTTTCTTGGCACAATACGTTCATAATTTCTGCGAACTCTGGCTAGCATCTCAGGGGTTATGGTTCTGCAAGACGCCACAATTCTTTCACGTAGCTGATTTTCATTTTCTATGGGGACGCTGTAAACTTCGTTCTTGACTTTTCCCCCAAAAAAAAACCATTGTTGGTGAAGGTAGCCTCATCAGTAAACAAAACGTAAAATAAAAAGTTAGGGTCCTGTTCTAATTGATTCCTGATAAATCCACAAAATTGAAGACGACGTCCAAAATCATTTTCTCTCAAACCCTGAACTATAGTTACATGGTAAGGAAGAAATTGGTTAGCTTTTAAAATACTAAATACAGAGGTTTGACTAATCTGTAGCTGCCGTGAAATTTGTCTTTGATTTATCTGGGGGTTATTAGTTAGAGCTTCTGTTACTGCCGCTTCGTTGTCCGCATGTGTTACTGTACGACGTCTGTTGCTCTTCTTTATAAACACTCCATTTTCTCTTAAATTTTTTTTAATTTTTCTTAACACATGATTACATGTCGTCCTTCTATCAGGATAACGTCTAGCGTAGAGTCGAACTGCTGCTTCGTAGTTTTTCTGGCACTCTCCCAGTACCAACAACATATCCGTCATTTCCGAATTAGAAAAAATGTTTCTACTTAACAAAATGCGGCTACAAATGACCCGAATAAATTGACTTTGGAAGCACTGTCAAAAATTATTGTCAACAATGTTGAAAATAATTCACAACCCTCTATGTCTTAATTTTGAAAATTAAATTTTAAAAAACTACGTAATCTATGCGAAGTATAATGTGTTGCCTATTTTTAAAATTTCGGGCGAGAGCAAATAAAAAAAATCACCTTGTAATATATGTAGGTTGATTCAAAATTAAATGGCACAATTTTAACCTGATATACAACATCACAAACAATAAAAACCTGCAAGAAAATTGTTGTCATATATCAACTGATAAAGTTATAGAATTTCAATTTCCGTCAAGCTGCACCTCCCATCGCATAAATCGTAAAAAAATTATGCAGGACTTATGTGCTATTTATGTGCCAATAATGTGATGTAATTAAAAAAATTGTACTCCAACGAATTTTTTTTGTAATTTTCAAAATAGAAGGTGCAGCTCGACGACAAGTCACACCTCGCACTAAGAAGATTAATGTTTAATTTAAAACCAACTACATACATGCAAATTTTGTTCTGTTTATGTGCTCCACAAATACTATACAATGTGTAAAAGCCAAATTGAATAAATTTATTATTTCAGTTACTGTACATATTTATAAAAAATCTCAAAACACGTCAAATTTAAATTATAAATTGACATTCTTTAACGTGAAAATTCAATCCCTATCTTCAACCCCCTTCGAATGACAATTACAATCCCAATTTTTTAAATGGAAAGTATAGGCTTGTGATACATCGTTTGAAAGGTCTCTACATTATCTACTCAAAAATGTTATTGTTTTCAAGTTTATCGCAAGAATGAAGGTAGAATTAAATTTCGCTATAATATACTCCAAATGTGAAATGTAAATGAAAATGTTGCCAAGAAGTTCGCGGTGAACATTTTGAACATCTACTTCATTGTAATTCACAGTTCTTTTTAGTGTTTTACATTTTCCAATACATTTTAGTCAAATTTAGTACAGCTATAATATACTTAAAATGTAATGGAAAATGTAATAAAATGTAAAGGTTCAAGATTTTTGATAAATATGTACAGTAACCGAAATAATGAATTTATTCCATTTGGCTTTTACACACTGTATACAGAGTCGCTAAAATGTCTGAATACGGTTAAATATTTTCAGGAAGGTTTAGCAGAGCACATTGACATTTGGAAAACCATTAAAGTGTTCAAATTCTATCATCTGAAATTTTTTCAATTTTTTATTATCATTTACTTTCAAAACACGAAGCTTACGTAATTTTTTTAAACAGCAGAAAAAGTCAAATTTAAGAATTTTTAAAAAAACATATTTTTCTGAAGCAACTAATGTAACATTACCATCTTTATTTTTACTTAATGGTATAAAAATTAAAATATTTAATTCTAGACAAGTAAAGCTAAGTTAGCCTTGAAAATACTGTTATTAACGATCTGTCACTTGTATGATAACCAAAAATTAAATTTGAATGCAATAATTAGTTTAAAAATAGTACATTTAAGCGAAACTCAATGTATAGAAATTGTCATGATTGTTGGTTATGGCGACGAAAAACGAAGTTGTGCTCACGTAGGTTTTTTTTTTAATTTATCCAAACCGAGAGCCCATCTCCAGGAACGGTTTTTTGAATGTTGTGTTGGATATGGTAGAAAATCCAAAAAGTTCAGTACATCAGTTAGTTTTAAATCACAACATGAGTAGAGGATCGATACAAAAAATAATAGAACGCGAAAAATATCATCCTTATAAAAGTTACTTGCTACAAGAATGAAGTGAAGACGATATTGACCGTAGAATCGAATTTTGCAAAAGTGTGATGCACAGAATACCACAGGATGCTAACATTAATAATTGCGCCCTCTTCTCTAATGAATTAACTTTTTCTATAAATGGACATGTTAACCGCCAGAACTGTCAATATTGGACTAACCGAAATCCGCATTAGATGGAGCATGTTCATACGCAAGAGAACTGAGAACTACACGCTTGCATTTTGTATCGGACAAATTTTTCACAAACAAATTAACAAACTCTCCGTAAGGCCGGGCACACATGTAAGTCATACATGTATGTTGTACATACATGCATGACGAGCATGTATGCCAGTGTATGCCCGGCCTAACCAAGGAGACAACATGCACACTTAGTTGAGTTATTTTATTAGATTTATGATTTTTTTATTAATTTTATTTATTCGTCAGACAAAGTTTTGTATACAATTCGTACCATATGTTTATTATAATTTTTGATCAGAGGCTGCCATGAGAAACAAAAATTGTAAAAACGTAGGGCCTAACTTAATTCACTTGATAAATGTCATTTTGCTGTCACTGTCAAAAATAAGATTTAAATTTGATTCTAATTATGGGGTTCACTGCAAAACAGAAGATTTTTTTGGCACAATCGTATTTTCGTAATGGGCTCTTAGCGAACAGAGAATGAGTTTACTCATCCAGACTTTGTTTTGACGAGTTTCGGAATAAATTTCCAGAAGAAATCATTTTTAGAGAGCCAGTCAATAATATTAAACAACTAAAAAATCGTATTCAGAAAGAGATAAACAATATTATTCCTAGAACTCTTACCAATGTATTCGAAAACATGAAACGCCGGGTGAGATTATGTATTATCAAGTGCAATAAGTTAGACGATACGTTTTAAAGATTTTTGTTTTTCATCGCAACCTCTGATTAAAAGTTATAATAAATATATGGCATATAATTAGGTCTTTTTATACGCGCGCTACTTATCTACTCGCTCGTTTTACATGCTCGTAGATAACCTGTAGGACTTGTACAATAAAGACCAAATTATATTCTTATTACATAAGTAGTTATTTTTAAAATGTTTACTACTTATTTTTTGGTTAAAGTTCAGACGACACAAACAACAATACATAGATAAAGCCAATATTTCCGAGAATAACAAAATTATACAGTCTTAAACAAAAAAATTGTTCAAATTTTATTTTTTTATGTTTAGATTAAAATAAGATATACTCGTTTTACATCACAGAACTCAGAAATAATGTTTTTCTTAAAAATTTATTTGTTTTTTTTTTGCCATTTAGAAAAAATCAAGTTGGCCTCTCAAATTTCTTAACAATTCCGCTGTTTTGTAGATAAACATAATTTTATAGGTTCTTACCAGAAGGAAGAAAATATTCCATTTCCGCTCCCACCCTCGGTTTGAGTTTCACCGACACTTCGTGGCCCATAAATACCGCCCACTTGACCGCTAGCTCCTCTTTATAACATACAAAAATGAATAAAATATTACCAAAATTAATAGGTACTTACCAGCTAGAAAATCCATCGGCGTGGGCTGCAGATATCTTTGTTTGAAACATATAAGAAAATTAATGATAGCAATAGTAATTTATAGAAAAAAAAAGCAAAAAAAAAACCAAAAAATATTAACATGTACTAAATACGGAAGTAGAGTATTATGCTTCAAATTGAATAAAACTTGAATAAGTTTTTATTGGACTGTTTCACTCATATTTTTTTTAACCAATCACATACCCTAATTCAACAGTGAAAACGAAAATTACCATTGGAAAAGTGAGCTATTGAATTTTTAAACTTTTATTTCTTACTACATCAATATAGCCAAATATTACCTTAGTTTCGGTAACCATTATGACTCCCGAGGGAGTTATAGAAGGGAGTTAAGAATTCTTAATTCCGTCTAGTTTGCATATTAAAAAAAGTTATAAATATGGCGCTCTAAAGATACAAGAAGAGAAGAAATGTTATTAAATAACATTTTTGGCTTAAATTTCAACTTTTTTTTGTAATTCTTCTGGAATTTTACTATTTTTATTTATTTTTGCAATTGACAAATTCAGAAAAAATACGTAAGTAAGAAATAAAATTATTTATAAATCACGTAAATTATTAACGGCCCTAACGGCCCTCTGGACAGTTGTTGCCCTCGGTAATTAACATCCTCATAATTCCCTTGATACATAAATAACTATTCGGAGCTTCACAGCCAATAGGCAATCCGAAAAATACAACGTACTTCGTTTTACAGCTAAATTTTGTTGCCTTTGTTACATAATAAACAAACAAAAATTAATTTAAAAAAATTGTAAAAAAAACACGCAAGTTGTTTCGAGAAATAGTCTTGACAAATACCATTTGAGTTCAGATTTTTCCTGAAAAAATTTACCGACTATAAACTTGAATTCTCCAATTTCCCTCTAAAATTGCTCAAAATCTACTCGACTTAATCTTGTAGTATTTATGACAATGTCATTCGCAATATTGCTAGGCAAACTCTCCTAACAAACGGTAATTTTTTTTATCAAAATCTAAATCTTTATGATATTATACCTGAAAAAACCGTGTGTGTGAGTGTGTGTTCAAATCGGAACATTTTATTTGTAGTGTGTAGTGAAAAACAATAGATACAGGGTGTAACATTGAAAACTTCTACATGAAATAACTTTTGAACAGGTGATGATAAAAAAATAAGAAAGAACCGTTTCGACAGTATGAAGGGGGAAATAAGATGGGTATGTTATTTGGTCTGTAAGTGTTAAAGTATTAGCACCCAAATCCCAACCTCCAAAATTTTAAATAGGACTATACTATTTGTGATACATCAAATAAAAGGTGAAAACCGGTAGAATGTGACAAAACAAACAACCGTATCAAAATATCTGTATTATTAACCCCGATATAAAAAAAATAAGTGATAGCCGGAAATTTTTTTCCGCACAATAATTAACTTCTTAACGAGGAAAAGGTACTTGGAGTTGCTACATGTTATCATAAATCTTCTCACCGTAGATACAAGTGAAACAAAACTTACGTTAAACCCCGATGAAGTATTCATTCAACAGGATGGCGCACCACCTCCAAACAGATGGATAGGTCGGAGAAGTAGCATCAAATAATTGGCCAGATCGCCAAATTTTACAGTTAACTTAAGTCAATAAATATTATAGCAAAACATTCGTTTATTAATTATTTTACTTCGTATCTCTGTTAATAATGAAAATATTTTGTTGAATTTTTTGTGTCGCTTTCTCTTTGTCCTTACTTTTCATTTGATGTATCATAAATGATATAGTTCTGTTTAAGTTTTTAGGGGTTGGGGTGCTAATACTTTAATACTTACAGACCAAATAATATACCCAACCTACACTTACCCCTTAATACTGTCGAAACAGTTTTTTCCTTATTTTTCTAACATCACCTGTTTAAAAGTTATTAGAGGTAGAAGTTTTCAATGTTTATTGTAACAATTTTTTTTATCAATTGAAACCATTAGCTGCGTTTAACTCTAATATCTGGACCTATAACAGGTTATGTGCCCAGAAAGGAACACAGTAGAAAATTAAAGAGTAAACAGGAATAAAAAATGAGTAAAAAAGAAAAAACTTTAAATGGAAGCAATATTGAAAGAGAATAATCTTTGGGAATATGTAGACGAATCTATAGGGAACACAGTATTGATAGAAGATGATCCTGCCATTGTTTGAAGCCATCAAATAATGGAAAATTCCAGATAAAAAAGCGAGAGCTGACCTTATTCTTTCAATAAGTGGAAGTGAATTAAGACAGATAAAATCATGTAAAACTTCAAGAGACATTTGGTTGAAACTAGAAAATATTTATAAATCAAAAGGTTCGGCAAGAAAGGGAACATTATTGAAAAGATTGACACTCAGCAAAATGAAAGAAAATGAAAGTATACATACACATTTAGATCGTCGACATTGTAGAGAAACTGCATAAAATAAATTTAAAGATTATTGACGAATTAGTGAGAATAATGTTATTGTACAGATGACCCTACAATTTTAAAAATTTTCGTTGTGCAATAGAATCCAGAGATGAACCAAAACCAGAAACTCTAAGAATAAAAAATTAGTGAAGAATATTTCAAAAAGAAAAAGAAGAAAATTGATTGGATCAAGTAAAAAGGTTAAAATTTAAACATAAATATCACAGATGTGGAAAACCAGGACACAAAGCCGTAGATTGTTGGTTTAAACTCACCAAAAATAAAGAATGTTTAAAGAAAACTTCTCAATAAACGTTAAAAGCCATAGAAAATATGAATGAAACAGCATTAACTGGAAAATTGAAAGATGATAGTTGGTGTTTGAACAGCGGCTGTTCATAAGTTTACAAAATTCAATTTTTAAAAATTTTAAAAAAATCTCCAAACTTCTAAACTGGGCCAAGATTAATCTACAAAAATGAAAATGTTGGAAAAATTGAAGTTATGGTGAAAGATCAGGAAGAAAATTTAATTTCAACAACACTCTTTACGTGCCAGATCTTCGAATGAATTTACTTTCAGTAACTGAAATAACTAATCATTGTTATGAAGCTCATTTCAAACAAAAGAAAGCGTTTATACTTAACAGAGAGAAAAAGGTTGTAGGAATTGAGTCAGAGTTGGAAATCTCTACGATATTACCTACGCAAGAAAGAGAAAAAAAGAGTAGCGGTTATAAAAAACAAACCTACATTAAAAACTGAAGATTGAAACTTGAAATTAGTTCACCTAAATGAAAAAGAAATGCAAGATATGATTAAGAAGAAAAAGGTATTCAGAATAAATTTTGAAAAAATGGAAAAACTACCTACTTGTAAAACATGTATTAAGGAGAAGCAGACTCAAAATCCATTTGCAAAAGTGAACAAAGAAAAAACAGATGATCTATTAGAAACAGTTCATTATGACATTTGTGGTCCAATGCAAGCAAATTCAAGAGGGAGGAGCAAAATATTTTATGACTTTTATTGATAGTAAGTCAAGGTAAAATTTATTTTCTTAAAACAAAAACACATGTAGTAAACATGTTATGGTATATTGAAATCGATATATTTTTTAAAGAATACTCTTACTACAAAGTTAAAAATACAAATTTGTGATAGCTTAATTTTAAGCCATATTAACTATTGTCTTGTATTTTATGGATCTTTTATAACTAATGCTAATTTTTATAAATTACAAAAAATTCAAAATTCTTGTTTAAGATATTGTTATAATGTAAAACGTCAAGAGCATATAACACCTTATCTGCGTAAGTCTGGCTGGCTTAGCATCAAAAATAGATATAAGTTCTTTTTAAGTTGCTTAATTTTTAGTATTGTCAAAAATAAAACACCTGATAACTTATATAATAAAATTGTACTCCGAAAAGATATTCATGATCGCACAACTAGATACAACGAATTTTTGCACATTCCAAAGCATAGCACGGAATTATATAAGTCATCATTTTCCTATTTATGTCCTAGGATTTACAATGGCCTTGATAATGAATTTAAAAATGATAATTTTAAAACTTTTCAAAGGAAATTAAAAATAACTTTGTTAGAATAATAATTAGAATTAGTATTATTAGAATATAATAATGGGCTAAAATGAAAAACAGTTCGCAGAACTGATTTTTAGTCCTTTTGTAGCCTCTTTTTTATTTGCTTTTGTAATTTATTTATTTATTTTGTATCTATTTCTTTTGTATGATTTATGGCTGCAATAAACATTATTATTATTATTATTATTATTATTATTATGTAGTAGTGTTTGAAACAATTAAAAATTACATAGATTACACACATTACACAAAAATATTTCAGAAAAACACACATACAACACTTAAGTAAAACGTCTTGATTAATACTAGTCACATCTTAAGAAAAGCTCTATATCAGAAAAATAATAACATTTTCAACACCAATTTTAGAGCTACTGTGTAATATGGACAGAAAGTTTACACACCCGAAAAATAAAATTCGTCAGAAAAATATACAAATTTTAAATGACTTTGAAGTATGTTTATAAAATTTAACCAGATATAGTACATAATAAAAAAAGTCAAAATAACCTAAGTTGCCTTATACAAATGTTTATAGCTTTTGGGATACACCTTGTAGAACTTTTTTAAGACAAATTTTTTTAAACGAGATACAATCTATGACATCAATTTTCTTAATATACGGTGTGTGATTGCAATACATACAACAATTTTTTGTATTGATAGATCTACTTTTAATGATAAAATCATTTATAAAAATGTTTTTCAAAAAATTTCTACAAAAATTACCAGGTGATAGCCCTTGTTAAAGCGATGCTAAAAAACCCAATTTGCTTCATACAACTGTTTATAGTTTTTGAGAAATACGCTGTAGAATTAAAAAAAACACCATTTTTGAGGTACACCATGTATGACAGAACTGTTATTGAACAAAAACTTTTACATCGTAAATCTCCAAATCTATATGCTCGAAAATAGTGTTGTCATACATCGTGTACCTTAAAAATAATGTTCTTTAAAAAAAGTACTACAGGGCGTACCTCAAAAACTACTAACATTTGTATAAGGCAAGTTGAGTTATTTCGACTTCTTTTATTATGTAACAATTACCACAATAACAATTTAACCATAGCTGGTTAAATTTCCCGAACATACTTCAAAATCACCCTGTATAAAAAATATAAAAGTAAAAAAAAATAGAAATACTTACACTTCACCTGCCGCCGGAGGAGAAGGAGCGGGCTCTGCCGCCTCCGCAGCCTCCGGAGGAGAAGAAGCGGCCTCCGAAGAAGAAGGAGCGGCCTCCGAAGGAGAAGGGGCGGCCTCCGGAGGAGAAGGAGCGGCCTCCGGAGGACAAGGGGTGGCCTCTCGAGAAGAGGACGACGAAGCACGACACCTATTATAAGAATAGAAAACAAAATTCATAACAAAACAAAAACGTCACAAGTAACAAAATGCATTTTAATGAAACATACAATAAATTAATAAGCTTATTTATTGTATATTGTAACTATATAAATATTATCAAAGAATTTTTATTAGAGATCCTATGTTGTTGGTTCCCTATCCGATCTGCATTATTAAGCTTTTAATATAAAAAAAAACGATAATTCCCATAGTCTTCATTGTAACTGTTGTAAGTAATAAATTGCAAAATTAAAAAAAAAATAATTTATTAATAATTCATTATTTAAACCAAACTAAACAGTTTAGTATTTCTTTAAACAAAGAAATTTCTTTGTTATGCTTTATTAGAAAAAATTGTATTTTATTTTTTAACGAGACTTACAAATTAACAAAACACGTTTATTAATTTTAGAATATTAATATTTGCAAATTTTGGTTTTATTTAGTAAAGGCATAAAACAGTTTACGGCAGAATTAAATTTTAACACATAATTCAGTTTTTTTTTAATCGTAAATTACCAAATCATTTTCAAAATGAAATTTATTAGAAAATCTAAGACGATGTAAAGAATCTGCCCTAGGCCAGAGTTTACGAGTTTAGGGGTTCGTTTATGGACGCGTCATTTTCACTTTGGTTGATAGTACCTGCAAACCTTCCCCACCATATCTTTTCGCAAACTTTTAGGTTCTACCAAGGAGGTTAGATAGGACGGAGAGAGTACAACTTGAAATAAATGGACTTGCCGCCTTCACTGCGCAAAGCCATAAACTGGTACTGAAAGCAGGCGCATCACGAGGTTGAAGTCAGTAGCGTCACACAATGTAGTGTAAAAAGTTTAAACAAAGGATAAAAACACAACAAAATGACAACAATAATAACAAAAAATATTAACAATCAATTCACACAGACCAAAAAAAAATCAGTAAAAAAAAAACAAAACAACGTTGTTTGTAAACAACCAAACAAAAACTAGCATCCTGCGTCAGCTACGCCACTGTACGAGACCAGACACAGCCAAACAGGATCTGTCGAGTCTGCGCTTCATTTGAAACCTGTCATAAACTGGTACTAAGCTGGTACCAAACTGTTTACACGGGAAGTATAGGGCGTACTCTCTCCTTTCTATCTAACCTCCTTGGGTTCTACCTATATTTCAAGGTTAGGGATATTTCAAGGTTTCAGAGCTTAAACTATTAGTGGAGCGGATCGGCGAGTCTTCGATGCTTATTTAAGGAGAAACAATTTTCAGAGGTAAAAAAATATAAAGCTTACACCATCTTTTAGAAAAATGTTCAAATTACCATATTCCCGTTTTACGACCTCGTGCTTTTGTCATGACAAAAGTTATAGGAGTTTGAATTAAGAAATTTACATTTCTTTTTTCTGGTGCGCTATCAATGATAAGCATACATTACTCGTAAATTATTAGGCGGAAGTAAGAATTTTTTTGATAAGAAGAATACAACATGTACAATAAAATCATGTTGAAAAAGTTTAGTAATTTGAATGTAATTACTATGAAAAAAATAATTTAATTAAGAAATTATCCACCAATCTTGTAATGTACTGCATTTTAATAAACAGAACTTTTTATTTTACGTTATAGATTTATATTTTTTTATACCAGGCGAATTCTTGATTCTTTGGCAACATTTTTATCTGTATAACCTATTGTGGCGTTTTATAAATAAAGGCGCTAGAGCGATTTGAACGTCAACTTGTTCCGTTACGCGGATCATTTGAGGCGAATAAGGGAGATATAATTAAACACGTACGGTGGACCGCTAGAAAGAAATAGACTAACCTAGTATAATAATGATATTTTTAGTATCTAATAAATAATTAGCTGATGTATTTATTTACGCAAGTGAAGTAAAACTAAGTAAAACAAAACCTAGTGTTTGGGGGTCAGTCGCGACAATTTATACACCATTTATTTTGTTTAGTTAAGTCAAAACGCATTTGAGGCGATTTTTCGAGAAAAAGAGGACACTTATAAATTGCGTGATGCGCGTTTAGACATTGCGGGCATGTTGATGAATCCGATTTTACAAAAATGAGGATCTAGATCGTGGCCTGGAGAAAAACTTTGAATCGGACGTCTGTGTACAACTTTGAGAAGCGTTGTCTGTAGCTTGACACGTCAAAAGAAGCGTTGTCTGTAGCTTGACACGTCAAAATCAAAAAATCTATCAGTGACCTAAGCGTCGGAATCTCAGTCGGTGATTTTTGAGCTAATTCAAAATTTGTAACAAGAGAGGAACAGAGGCGTTTTAATAACATGTTGCACAAAATAAAGTCCCAAGAATCAACCGATAATTGCAGAGTTTTAAGAGCTTCTAAGGTCTCATCAAAAGTAATTGAACCGAAGTATAGTTGTCAGGTAAAGTCGGTGCGCTTTCAATTTGTTGCCAGTACGATGTGGCCAACAGACGCTTGTTATCATATCTTTTTACGAGAAGTCATGCGCGTTCGCATAATTCTGATCCGTCATGAGAATTTTAGTAACAATAGACAGCGGTTCTTGGCTAAGTGTTGATATTAAATAACTGAATTTTTCGATATTAGTGAGCGAGGCATAGTTATGAACGGTTGATTTATACATGTCTATAAATGTTTTCCACGATTTAATATCACCACTAAATTTAAACAATTCCATTCGGGGTAATTTTACATGATCTTTTACGGGTGTATTACTAGCTGACGAAACGGTGGGCTGCAGAACCGGCGACTCTTTACATATATCATTATATTTAACTTGAATGTGAAAATAATCGTGATCGAATTGTTTTCGAATAATTTCCTGGGGTTCTATATCGTCATTATGAGTGACCAACTCTTCTACCAATTTATTATGTCGGTTATAAAAATCCGAGTGAATTTTACCGATGGAATTGTACCTGGCTTTGAGTTCAGGATATAACGTTTCATATAACGCTTCTTTTCTTGAAGCCCTATCCGCTATGCCCTTCAACTCCCCAAGTTGATTAATTGCAATTTGACGGAGGGCAGTTAATCTTTTAATTTTAGCTTGAGACATTTTAAATTCGAAAAGTAAATACGGTCCAAAACTCGACGGAGCTGCTTCAATTCAAAACGCGATAGCCAAATAGCAAAAAGGCGATAAGCGATAAGCGAACGAGATAGCGAGCGAAAAAGCAGTGAAGGTTAGCCGTGTCAATGCTCTTTAATTGTAACGAAATTATTAGATAAATATTACTTAAATCCAAAACCGAAAATTTTATCACAACTGAGGAAACGAAAAAATTGCCATTTATCCGGCTCGAAGGACCAATGTTTGGAGATCAATGTTTGGACCAATGTTACGCGATAAAATAAAAAGAATGAAAAAATAAAATTTATGTTTATGCCCCCCAAAAAGGTCCAACGAAACGATGATTCAACAAAAATAAAAAATAAAAAAAAATAAAAAACTTAACAAACAATTGGAGCAAAACACCTAGTTAAGCAAATAAAAACATTTTACCCTAAAAAAATAGACTGACATAAGTTGTTTTTGGAAAAAGGGAAATTTAATTTGCTTCAGTCTTTTAAAATGTAATTAAAAAATATTTTTTTTAATTTGTTAAATTTTAAAATTTTATAAATTAATTTGTATTTGTTAGATAATTGAATTTTATTAGTTGTTTTGTAAAGATGCATTTTTTAAGCTTAAAACTTTTTAATTTGTTCAAATTTGTTAAATTTTTTTAATTGTTTAAATATTTCAACTGTGTTAGCCGCTGAGTAACTGAGTAAGCGCAATCCCCTGTGTCTTTCTTTATGTTGTGTAACTTATTTTTAGGTAATAAAGTCCTGAAGAAGCTGAGAAAAATCAGCGAAACGTCGACTAATTTACAAGTGCAATTGTTCTTTTCATAGTCCATCCCTCCGCTATCCTCATCACATATTAAATATTTTTGGACGTCAAAATAACCCCAAAAATTTTTTTTAATTTTTTAAAAATAACGGATCTAATCTTTTCCAATTTCAGCAATTTTAATAACTTTAATAATAGTAGAAGTAGTAGTTTTGTTTTTCGAAGCATTATAACCCAAATTTGTTGCCTTAGGTCTAGTTGATAGTTCTTTGGTTGTAATTATGTTTATAATTATCAAATACAAATTAAACATCGACTGAAAGGGAATAAAATTCTCTACGATCTACTCAAATTTTTTTTTAATATATTATTATACGAATTCTAACGGTTACCTTATACAAGGTAAATCTGTTAAAAATACAATTTATTTATACAGGGTGACATAAAATTATGCAATAATATTCATATTTACAAAGTTAATTTTTTTTAGAAAAACCCCAAGACAGGTTAATTTTATTTTTTTATTGCGCACGTTTTTCACTTGTTTCCAAATTTTTTTTGCCAACCAGCTTTTGCTGTGACGTAATCGATTTTTTTTAAATAGCAAGACGGTCGTGTGATAAAGTTTAAATTACTATAATTTTTTAATACAAAATTATGTATGATGTACCTACTGTATTTATCACAAAAAAAATCTTGGACTTGCAGCTAATGATTTAGTAATCATTGCAGCTACTAGTAAAGTAATCTGCTTTTTATTAGTAAGGCATCAAAAAAAAAAATTCAAATTTTCACTTTAAACCATTAGAACTTTTGTCGTGACAAAAGCAGAAGGTCGTCCAACGAAATATAATAATTTAAACATATTTTTTAAAAGATAGTATAGGTCCCATACTTTTCTACCTTGATTTTTTTTAAAGATTTTGACATCGAATTCTCTTCACTATTTCTATTTGTATACTGCGGTGGAAGGAGCTTAACACTTACGGTTAGCGCCAAGAGAGGCCATCACTTCCTAAGCAAACAAAATACATTTGTGCAACGTCTTACTAATCTAATTGTTTACTTAAAACTGAAACTTTTTATTAAACTTTTTAGTGATAATAACAGCCAAATGCTTGTACTTTTGCCCTACACAGAAAAACCATATAAAAAACATTAAAATAATAATTTATAAAAGGACAAAACGACTAAAACTTTAAGCATTTTATTAACTAATAGATATGTTGAAAACAAAATTGCAGAAATTAAAAATTGCTTCGTACCTCTATTCTTTGAAGCTTAATCTACAACTTACATCTTTTTTAAACTAAGTTGTTAGAACGTAGGCAAAAAGGAAAAGAAAGCCGAAGTTTTTCCGACGAACAATTCAAGAAATTTTTGGTAGAGACCAGTGATGAAAAATATTTGCTAGCCAAAGTTGTGGCAATTTTTGTATTATTTGGGGCATGTAAATGTGATGAGATGAGATATATGTATAACTTGACAATAAATGATGTCAAACAGGAAGACTTCGTTTTAATTGTGACAATTAGACAAAGCAAGAATTACAAATCACAATTTTTTACCGTAACCTCCGATGGTATTATAAATGCTGTGCAAATTGTAAGTACATATTTACATGGTGAAATATTCGACCAAACTATGCGAAGCACAAATTTTTGTTTGTTTTATACAAGCAATGGAAATGTAGTGTACAAAGAGTACAATAGTGTAAAAGAGTGTACAATAGACATACAACAGAAACTGTGCATTAAAATACATCTTCACATGTAGAAACTTCATCAATTTCAAATTTGAATGTTCCAGGAATAGCTCAATCTGGTTTGACAAATTGCACTATTAATGTTTACTTAGGCGACGATAAAAAGCAGTTGTAATGCATATTTATAAACACTGATATTGTTTCATGATCTCTTTTTATGTGATTATTTCCCTCATATATTAGTAGCCAACCAAATATCTCAAAAATTCAAACGTCAGCCAATGACAATCGAGTTTTCTCGATAAAACAGCATGTAGCTTTTCGCCTGGTTACCATGGCACTCAAAACAATTTTTTCTAAAAACAAATAACAAAAAATTAATTTGTTTGGTGTTGGTAAATTATTGCAAACTTTTTGTTAATAAATATTAAATATTTATACTGATAGTTTAATATAAATAAATAATAATAATCTTGACATAAACCCCTCGAGCTCCAAGTTTTGATCCGTTAATTTTCGAGAATGTGAAGCTTGTCAATTGAATCGTGCAAATTTGACAATATTGATGTTATTCAATATTATCAAATTTGCACTCTTCATTACCAAGCAACACATTCTCTTAAATTAACCGGCAAAACTTTGAGCTCTTAGGTTTTAACCTCTGAATAAATAACGTTACATACATTAAATATTAGTTTTCAATATTTTGACAAATGTTGACAATTGACATTTCGGTATGGTAATATTACCTTACTGATTTTACATACAGGATACAGCCTGTGCTACCAGCCAATTTTTTTAACTGTAAATAGATCTTTAATAGACAGAAACCGATAAAAGCCAATAACTGCATTCAACTCTAATCCATCCAGGCTGTCCCAACGGTCCAAAAAAGCTCTATAACTTGTTTATGTTAGAAGATATTAACTTTTTCTTTTTTTTAGATTATAGTTACGTTTTTGCTGCATATTTTAAAAATATTCCGGTTTATATACAGGGTGTCCCAATATTTAAAAAACACTAAAGTTATGTTTTTTTAAATGGAATCTACTCAGTTTGATTTTATTTTTGGATTTTATGCTAAATTACAAATAATTTTTATAAAGGTTGTCTTCATTTATTTGTTATCAATTTTGATTTGTGGCGCTTTTATTGCCAGAATTTTTGAAATGCAGAGGTCTGTCTAAAAATTCGTACCTTCTAAATGCTTGCACACAAGTTAAAGTAAGTAACGCAGTTTGATTTCCGAATGTTTGTTTGTCCATATTCTATGTGTTTACTCAACAACCTGCTCAGTGACATGTGTCTACAGCAATTTTTTAAATATGACAAATTAAAAATGTCGAAAACTCTTTTTTTCAATTTTTATTAGTGTACTCTATTTATTAGTGTACCAATTAAAAGATCTATTGACAAGCTTTCTAAAAATATATAATTAAAATTGCGCTATCCTTATCCGGCGATTCCTTGATAATGTGAAATAATCTTGGTCAATAATAATATTCTTCACCATCATAGTTTATATGTAATACACTATTTAATTGCCATTTAATTTCTATTAAAATTTTATTCGCCCACAACCACCCCCTGAAGTGGTAAATTATCACAAGCAGTTTTGTGGTTAACTGTTCAAAGATTATTGACTGATAACATTAAAAAAAAACTTGTTTTAATTTTTTGACTACATACCCCATGAAGAGGTGGTCGTAGGCGAATAAAATTTTAACAAAGAGTAAATAGCAAACATACTTCACCCTGTATAAATAAAAATATAAAAGTAAGAAAAAATAGAAATACTTACAACCCCGAGGGCCCGGCGACCGGAGAACCAGTAGAGGTACGAGAATTTCGTCGCCGTCTCTTCGGAGTCGGCGCCTCTGCATCAAAGAAAAATTAACAATTAACAAAAAAGTTACCAAATTCTTAAAGTAACAAAGAAAAACTTATAAATTATGTATAATTAAAATACAAACTGTTAGTTGTATATAGGTTGATTCAAAATTAAGTGGCACAATTTTAACCTGCTGTGCAACACCACAAGTACTTGCAAAAAATTTTTGTCATATTTCAACTTAAAAAGTTGCAGGTCGTCTAATGTTCGTCGAGCTGCACCCTTTCATTGCATAAATCATAAAACAAATTATGCAGCACTTACGTGCTCTTTATGTGCTAAAGTATGTATGTGCTAAAATTAAAGTTTTTGTGCTTCAACAAAAAAAAATTTTGTAATTTTCAAAATAGAAGGTGCATCTCGACGACAAGTCACACCTCTCACTAAGAAGATTAATGTTTAATGTAAAACCAATTACATGCAAATTTTGTACTCTGTATGTGCTCCACAAATCTATACAGAGTCGCCAAAATATATGGATCCTGTTAAATATTTTCAGGAAGATTTAGCAGAGCACGTTGAAATTTGAAAAATCTTTAAAAGTGTTTAAAGTCTATCATCTGAAATTTTTTAAATTTTTTACGATCATTTACTTTGAAAATACATGGTTCACTTAATTTTTTAAACGACAGAATAAGTCAAATTTAAGAATTTTTAAAAAACATATCTTTCTGAAGCCACTGATGTAACATAACCACCTTCATTTTTGTCACTTGCATAATAGTCAAAAATTAAATTTGTGTACACTGATTAGTTTAAAAATAGTACATTTAAGTAAAACTGAATGTATAGAAATTCTCATGATTGTTGGTTATAGCAACAAAAAACGAAGTTTATAATTATCTTTATAAGAAGAAATTAACTAAAAAAATACGGTCGTAAAATGTGATTAGCTCAAAAAAAGCACAATTGCCATATGGGTCGATAAAAAAACCGCACTAGATAAGAGAAACCCATACTCGTCAAAACATTCACAAAAATGGATTGTTCAGTGTGGTTTTATCAAATCACATTGACTAGATAAGTTTATTTTGATGTCCTTTGCAACGTTAGTACAGCATTAGCGAAACTTTTTTCGAATAAAAAGGATCCAGGCATTCCAACAGTTAATGTATTTTTTTTTAGTATGATTTCAACAAGACGGTGCATCTCCTCACTACGCTCGTCGGTGCGTCCGATCTGCGGTGGATTTTCAGGTAGCGACCGTACTGCGGTTGAAGTGTATCTGCCCACCTGTCCGAATATAATCCCAGTTCTAATTAATTTTGGAAACATATAAAAACTTCAAACTTAAATAAGAACCCAAAGAAATTTTTGTTGATTTAGAAAAATTAATGCATGTATTAGAGAAACATTTTCATTAGTAAAAATTAGGGGGACATCCGAACTGCGGTTAGAATTTAACCAGGTAAATGAGTCATTACCAAAAAATATTTTAGGGACCGAACTGCGGTGCGCTCTGATACTCCGGGGGGTTCTAAAATCCTAATACTATTATCGGTGATATTATCTTAGTAGTGTATAACAGAATTTTTCTTCTATGCTTGTGGCATGGTGAACAACAATTTTATCAATAAACTGGCAAAAATAAATTTGGGTCTACCTAAAATCCCAAATTTAAGCAGGAAGTTTAGTTTCTAGTTTAAACTTTAATCATGTTTTTTAGATTTGTGATAAGCAAATTTTCATTTTCAGGTAAAACACCAAAACACCAAAATTTTCAAAATTATTTAATTCAATCCTTTCCTGCTAGTTTCTATAATTTGGTTCTCACCATATCTTTAGATCTTCCGGCTTAAAGTTTAGTTTTACTTGTAAGTAAAACTCTTTTCTAAGTAAAACATAAATAATGAGGATGCCGACAAGCTTAAGCTGACAATACTTTTCATCAACTTCTTAAATTTTTTTAAACTTTTGCTTATAACTTTTTGTCTATAAAAGTTAAAATCAAAAGCTTTTAACACAGTGGTAACATCTAAAAAAGCTCTTTACAAAATTTTTATAGTATGTACCAAGTGTACTAAGTTGGTGTACTTTAATACAATGCTTTAAAATGTCTAATTACAACGATTTCTAACAATTTAAAAAAATCGCAGACTTATTGTGCTACACATTTGTGATTAATTATTGGTACCAAAAACAAACAAAAAAATTTTTTTAATTTTTTTTTTTAGGTTTTATTGATATTCTGGTTTTATTACTTTATAACGACGTAGCTCCCCACTGTAAATGAAACCGCAGTTAGAACAGGGATTAGGTTCGGACAGGTAGGCAGATACACTTCAACCGCAGTTCGGTCGCTACCTGAAAATCCACCGCAGTTCGGACGCACCGAAAATTAGTGGCTGTTTATTTCATTTGAAACATGCATGGTAACGCAAAATTCAGAGTCTAGGTTTAGCCAAATTTTATGCTGATAAGCAGTCGGAAATAGGAGAATGGTTAAAACACGTTTTTGGTTTGCCACACTTGTCTCCAGAAAATATGGAAAACTGCTTTTTAGAATTAATGAAAATTATTTACATAAAATGAAAATAAAAAATGGAAATCCGGTAAATGAAAATTTAACAAAATTTGCAGATTATTTAGTGGATAATTATATAAAATATGACTGTATTTTAATCCTTATATGCGGGCTGCTTTTTCGGCCAGCACAACTCAAACAACAAATGCATGTGAAAACTTTCATTTTCATTTTAAAAGTAATTTTTATGGCAGTCTCCTTCTATTTACATATATATTCGTAAAAACATTATTAATTTTTTAAACATACACCTATGCAAAAATAAAGAGCACCTACAATGATCAGAAAACTGTTAGATCTAATATTCGAAAAAAAGATTCTTTAAAAAATCTCACTTTTTTGTTTAAAAATCGACATATTTTTTCCTGATTAGTGTATTATTTATTAATAATAATTATACTTAAAATACTCTTAATTCGGTTATACCCCCCACCACCTGTGCCACGGTGATCCTCGATAACTTTGGGAGGGATTCGTCGATTGGTAAGGGTTATGCAGGTAAAAAAGTATCTACTGGGAGCAACATGGACATGCCAAAAAAAAAAAAACTTACAGCATTGTAGTAATGTCATAATATAATGTACTACACCATGTACTAACTATGTGCTAAAAAAATCTTTGTGTCAAATAGAATTTTTTTTTAATTTTCAACCTTTATTTTTACTAAAAGGTAAAACTTTTTTTTAATTTTTAACCTTTAATTTTACTATAAGGTAAAACAATAAAAATTCAAAACTTTAATTCTAATAATCTTCTTTCTAAAAAAGTATAGCTAAGTTAGCCTTGAAAATGCGTGTATGTCAACAGACCATTAAAAATCAAAGACCTATAGATCATTTTTTAATTTAATACCGTTGTCTGTCTCTATTCAACATATAATCATATGACATAACAACATATACAACAATGTGTTGAGAAGAGACAGTCTACGGCATATAAATAAAAAATGAACTGTGCAGGAAAGAGTAAGAAACGAAATTGCTAATATTGTTCAAAATATTGGGTTGGCAAGAACGTAATTTTGGATTTTTAGTGTGAAATAAAACTAAATTTTTTTAGACAAAATATGAACTGATTTTCAATTGTGTATGATACATTGAACTGTTTTGTAATCTTTCGCAGTTATATGACGATTCTATTCAATTATGGCTTTCAATTTGTCATCATTAACTCCAGAACGGTGGTCATCTTTCAGTAAGAAATCTCCAGAACGAAATTTTTTAAACCAATTCTGACACGTGCGTTCTGTTAAACAATTTACACTATAAACTTCACATATCTCTTTGTCAGCCTAAGCTGCTATCTTGCCTCTATGAAAATAAAAAAGTAAAATGTGTCAAAAATGCTTTTTGTAATACCTTATTGTTAAAGGTAGCTTTGAGGATTGTTTGTTACAATGAAAACAATACCTTAACAATCAAGGATCCGTAAAGAGCGGCAGTAAAGACTAAATCACTATGGAAATACAAATGCTTAATTGTTTAACTTGATTACAATGACAACGGTTGACATTGACAACGTACAACGCACTCTAAATCTTCTCTTTTTTAATTAAAATTAATAAAATCAAAAAAATAAATGCGGCCAAATTATTGAGGTATTACAAAAACTACTGTACAGTACACGTCTGTTAGGGCCTTTACGGCATCGCCAGTATTATTCGACTCGCTCTTCGAGCTCGTCTCACAAAATTTCTGGTTCGGTCGTAAAGGCTACCCTAACAGACTTCTACTGTAATATACTAATTTTGCACTCCATGTTAAAACTGACCATAAACAGATATTTGTAAACAAAATTACACGAAATATGTTTCTATACCAACCTAAAGGTATTGACTACTAACTCAAGAAAAAACTTCTATCAATTAACAAAGTAATTGACAAAAAGAATAACGAAAGAAACATAACGCTAACTACTGGTGGAAACCGGAATTACTTTCTTGCCAACCCAATATTTTGATTGATTCTTTGCAAAAATCAATGGAAACCATTTTAAGCATTTTTTGTAGCATAAAAACTATGTAACTTTCGTGTTGAAGCTTTTTTTTTAATTAAAATGTGTTCTTTTTCTATTAAAAGTGTTATTTTAATAATTCTATCTAACTTTTACTACTTATTCTTTGGTCAAAGTTCAGACGGAATATACAGGGTAAATTTATTAAAAGTATATTCTAACATTTCTAAAAACTCGTTATCACACCCACTTCAGGTTTTGCCACTACAAATTTAGTTTTTTTTTTTTTTCTAAGCGTTTGAAATTTTTCAGAATTTTTGTAATATACCTCCTAAGGAATAGTAATGTGTGATAACTAGTTTTTGAGAAAAGTTAAGATAAACTTTTAACAGACTTACCCTGTAGATAACAATAAATAAAGCCTACATTTCCAAAGCTAACAAAATTTACATTTAAAAAAATTGCTCGAAATATTTTTTTTTAGTTTGGATTAAATTAAGGTATGCGTGTGTTACAACACAAAATTCAGAAAAAAAAGCTTTTTTTTAAATTTAAATTGGACTCTTTTGTCATTCAAAAAAGTTAGTTTAGCTTTGTATTCTGAAATTTTTTTACAATTCCGCGACTTTGTAGATAAATAAAAAGTTAGAGTTTCTTACCAAGAGGAACAAAGTCCTCCCTCCTCATTTTCTGCTTCCCCTTCCAGAGTTTCCACGCTTTCTCCTCACCTTTATAACATACAGAAATTATTAAAATATCACCAAAATTTATAGGTACTTACTCCTGGGATCAACACACTTCCCCGAAGCCATCGTTTCTCTAAAACATACAAGATAATTAATATGACAACACAATAGTAATTAATGACAAAAAAAACACACACACTTGACTGGTACATACTAAATCTGGAAATGGAGTGTTATGCTTTAAAGAGAATAAAACTTTGGGAGTTTTATTTTTATTTAGACTTAAGTAAACCAACGCTAACAAACCAAGATAAGACTTATGCTTTAAAGAGAATAAAACTTTGGGAGTGTTATTTTTATTTAGACTTAAACCAACGCTAACAAACCAAGATAAGACTTTTGACAGTGCCTCCTCACTCAGAACCAGTGTCTCGTCTCGATTTTAGTCTTTTGTTAAAACTGTCGTGTCATCGGCAAATAATATAGTGTCAGTTGGTATACTAGCTGGAAGGTCCTTGATTAAAATATCTAATAAGAAGTGACCTAAAAACCTATAGTGTCCTATGAGTCTATAGTGTCAGGCAGCTGGCTAGACACTACATTTTTATTTTTTACAGCTTGATCGCTGCTGGATAATTGGAAAACTTGGTATTAATATACAGCTAGGCAGATACCAAGTTATAGTAATAGAGTTTACGAATTAGTACTATGTGAGGAACACAGTCAAAAGCCTTAAAAACATCTAAAAAACCTCCAATTCTATATTTATCTTTTCCAAAACATCCCTTCTTTATACCAATAAAAACAAAATTTTCTTATTTTCTATTTATGACAAATACCGCTTTATGGCTGAAACTAATAAAATTCTAACCTGCAAATTTTTTTTTAATTAAACTAAAAAGAAGAGCGCAAATAATTACAATTATTTTAGCCGCTACAATTCAAATCAACTCCTTTGTTTGTCTGAAAGTCTGAAAACAAATTTCCAGGCGGTAATAGAAATCTAACCATTATTAGTATTTGAGAAGTTTCCGGCTTCGGTCTTAGAGATCAAACAGCAGATAAAAAAATCTAAATATTTCCAAAATTAATATTAAAATATTTCAGAAGGAGTAGGTAGGTAATAATCCGTTTTGACCTGGTAAGGTCCGGTGCAGAATTAATAAACGACCATGCTTAGCATGTCCTTAAAAGTTGATGTCAAAATATACTAGTACGATTATTACTGTACTGTAATGATATTTAATACCAAAATTAGCAAATTACCAAAAATTTGGGTGTTGGTCAGTAGCGCGCCGCGGTCAGGTTAACCCCTGCTGGTTGTCCTAATATCCAAATCGGCAACAGGACACTTGCGCGCCGGTTGAGAATTAAGCAGAAATGTTTAATCCGATAAATAAATTGTAGCCCTAGATTATTTTCAAGAGGAAAACCTCTGTTTTTAAGAAGTTAGTTGCTCTCTTTGTCGACATAATTATAAAAATTCCCTTTCTGAAGCATTTACAGTGAAAGGCAGAATAATCTTTTGGTACGTCTAAATACTTCCTTTAGGTACCTGTTGGTACTTACAAAACTTGTTTCATTATTATAGTAGAAGTTCATTCATCAAAATGGAGACCATGTTAAGTGTTAAGCGTTACACTAGTGCAATTTCCAATAACTGGCACTAGTTCAGTATTATCGCTGTTAAAAAACGTCATAAAATGTCATAGGAGTGAGAAAATGCAAGAAAATTGAATTTGTTAGCCATTTGGTTGGATGTTGCACTTGCGATATTAATATTAAAAATTACTGTCTTCAATATGAAAAATAATTGGAAATAAGAAGTTGAGTGGTTTTACCTGCTTTAATGACCCGGTGCGCAACTGTCCTGTAACTAAAGAGTATCCGGCGCGCTACTGTCCTGTTGGATTAGGAGTACTTGCGGATTTTATTGACCGCGGCGCGCAAGTGACCCATGCCCAAAAATTTGCACCAATCTCAAATCTTTTATTTAACAATACACTTTTTATCCTTTAAGAATGTGCGTTGCAGACCTTGAATACACACCACTCAATTTGCACGAATGTAATTATCAAGAACAGTTAAATCAAAACTACTAAACAGTAAGGAAAAAGATAATTACAAATGGAGCAATGGATAAGTAACTCATTACATGAAAAACATTGCTATTGAAATACAAAGAATATGGAGAAAAGTGGGAGTAATTCAAAGGATTATTGGAATAACAAACCATATTAGAAATTATCTCCAAAAATATTTAAAAATTATTCCAGAAAGACATTACATACAAAAAGTGTAAAAGCCAAATGGAATAAGTTCATTATTTCGGTTACTGTACATATTTATAAAAAATTTTGAAACACGTTAAATTTAAATTATAAATTGACATTTTTCAACGTAAAAATGCGATTCCTACTTCAACCCCCTTCAAATGACATGTAGGGACAACCCCCAATTTTTTAAACAGGAAATATAGGCTTGTGACATATCGTTTGAAAAGTTTCTTCATTTTCTCCTCAAAAATGTTATTGTTTTCAAGTTTATTGCAAGAAAGAAGATAGAATTAAATAAATAAAATAGATAAAATAATGGCAAAAGACAGTTTTATTTAAGATTAGGATGTTGCAAAGACGTTCGCGGTGAACATTTTGAACATCTACTGCATAGACATTCACAGTTCTTTTTAGTGTTTTACATTTTATTACATTTTCTTTTACATTTTGAATATATTATAGCAAATTTCTGTAATAACATAATTTTATTTAATTCTATCTTCATTCTTGCAATATAACGAAAACATTTGTGAGTAGAGAATGAAGTGACCTTTCAAACGATATATGACAAGCCTATACATATCATATACCTACATACAAAACTATAAAATTCATCCAAATATAGATAACCATTACTTACTATTTAGAAAATTAGGGGTTGTACCTGTGATTTGAAGGGAGTTGAAGGTAGGAATTGCAGTTTCACGCTAAAGAATGTCAATTTATAATTTAAATTTGACGTGTTTCGAAATTTCTTATAAATATGCACAGTAACCAAAACAATGAATTTATTCTATTTGACTTTTACACACTGTATAACATTTAAACAAAACGTATTAATTAATGCTAGTCACATCCTACGAAAAGCTCTATAAAAAATTTACCTACTTAATAAAGACAGCTCACACAGTCAGAAAAGTAATTTAACATTTTAAACACCCATTTTAGAGTTACAATGTAACGTTGGGCACAGTATAGAAATGAATCAGTAGGGACAGCTGATAAAAACTCGTCAAAAAGCTAGCATACCTTCACGTTCAATTTGTAAGATGGAGCCACTGATTATTAGAGTTTTGGGCAACTAATAATACACAGTTTAAATCTAAACGGCTATAACTGTAAATAAAATACTATAAAAATTATAGTAATGCTTGTTTTAGTTGCCTATAGTAAATGTAAATATCAGTGGCTCCATCTTACACATTTAACTTGAAGGGATGCTAGCTTTTTGATAAGTTTTCAATTTTGGTCAGCTGTCCATACTGACTCATTTCTACACTGTGCGTTGGTGAAAAGTTTACACATCCGAAAAAAAAATCGTGAAAAAAACATATAAATAAAAATACGAATGTAAGAAAAAAATAGAAATACTTACAATCCCGACGACCCGGCAATCGCGGGGGAAGCCCTTTGGGAAGCCGAAGCCGGAGGCCGCGATGGTGAGGAAGCTGCTGCCGGAGAATTCTGGGGCGGGGAATCCGAGGCCATCCTGATCCGCCTCCATCTTTTTGGTGGCGGCGTATCTGCAACAAATAAAAATTTCTAATTAACAAAAAACTTACAGTTTGACCAAATGGCTATGACTACTTATGTTTATCTGCGCCTACACTATATAGGGTGTGTCAAAAATCGCGAAGATCCTTTGGAGGGATACATAAGAGACCCTCAAAGAACACAAAAATTTATTTAAAAAAATTCAATACTTGTTTTTTTTGTTTTTTTTTGTTTTTTTTGTATTTTTTTAAAATTTGGTATTTTCTTAAGATTTATAAATACGTAATTAATGAAAAAGAAACAGTAAAGCATTTGAAATAAATTACGTATTCATAAATCTCAAGAAAATACCAAATTTCAAAAAAATACAACAAAAATACAAAAAAAAACAAAATAAAACAAAAGAGTATAAATTTTTTAAATAAATTTTTGTGTTCTTTGAGGGTGTCCCATGTATCCCTCCAAAGGATCTTCGCGACTTTTGCCACACCCTATATGCAATTTCTTAAACGAGTGTGAGTTTAAGGTGGTAGGCAAGTAGAAAGAGAGGCATCATAGAGAAAGCATTACCAAGCACTTTTGTAGACAATCAACGAGCTTCGCTGACACCTTATAATAGTTAAGTCACCTTGTGTTTATGGTATAACCAACTCCTTGAAATGGCTTGGAGTGCATTCATAACCCACATGTCAACGAGCAACAGAATAATTGTATTTTTTATACTATTAAATTAGTATTTTTTTAAACAAAATCAAATTTAAAATTGAATTATTTTGTTTGCAAATTTTAGTTTTATTTAATAAAAGCCTAAAACGGTTTACGACAAAGTTACATCATGACATAATTATCAATTTGCTTTTCTCCTCTAATCCATTCTTCCGGCGACCACTGATCGAGACAAGTTGGTACCATGTCCAACAAATTCTGACATTATTTATAAGCCTTGATAAAGAATCCAATAAAGATTCGAAACGTCGGCTTTATAAGAATTGTCCACTTCCCCGTAATAATAATTTTAACTATATAGATAATGGACGTAAAACACCAAAGTAATTAGATAATTTCCTAAAATGTGTAACGAAAGTATCGAAACGGTAAATCGAGATAATGTAGCAAAATTTCGTTATTATCAATAAAAAATTCTGTTAACTTGGTTTATGTACTAAATTTTATAATAATTAGATAAACGGTTTTTAAGATATTTCAAAGAAATAGTTTTTTATATCCAACTTAGAATCCACGTAGTTTTGTTATCACTCGAGATAAGGCAAAAATTTTGTTGCAGATTGTCATTATTTGTAGTGCTGTCTGTCAGGTTGAAATTTTGCTATATACACTATCCAGGGTGAAATAGGCAACACTTTATACAAACGATAAGCAACTTTGAGAAAACTACAAATAGGTAATCTAAATGAACTGATTCTGGAAGCACTGTCAAAGGTATTGTCAACAATGTTGTTGACATTAATTCAAACCATTAATGCCTTAATTTTGAAAATTAAATTTTAAAAAACTAGCAAAGGATAATGTGTCGCCTATTTTTGGAATTTCGGAGATTAATAAAAAAAAATAATTAAACAAAAAATAAGAAAATATGTCTTTAGTAAGTTGTAAAAATAATAACTATAAAATAAAAGGTGTTTCCTTAAATAAGTCGACAAGAGCGCCATGACAAAACAAAAACATTTTGAAGTATTTCTTAGTTAAATTCGGCTGTCGTACAGTCAGTGATAGTTGTCAAAAATATCAGAATTGGCACATAAGATGAAGAACAAACGAAAACTTAACACGAAAAAAAAAGAAACAGAATGAAACTGAAATTTACAACAAAACTATTCGCAATAAGAATGACTTGGAATCTTGTAAACACACACTCAAAAACAATCAAAATGATTTGTTTATTTATTCATTTATTTATAATATTTTTCATAGTTACAGTGTGCCAAGATTCGACATCAATTTTTCGTTACATTTTCTTTTATCATCTCAAATCTCACTCTCGACAACTTATTTAAGTTAACATCTAATATGTATAAAAAATGCAAAACAAATAAATAAATAGAAATTAACTCTAATTTATTGTTGTGTGATCACTGATGAGCTGTTATTAATTATTACACTTACAATTAGTACTAACTGTTGCATATGTTTCCCTTTACATTTTTTGTTTATTCATGCAGTAATTGTTGGATTGTCACCTACTAAAAATAATGATTTTTATATTAGCCAGACTATCTTTGCAAGTCTATAAACTATCCAGCTAATACATATTTAAAATTTATTTCAAATAAATTGATTAAGTTTGTGGATAGTTTACAAACTAGTGACCAAAATAAATGAAAGAGCATTTTCTATTAAAATAGGCAATAACTTGGTACATCCAGCTGTAGTTTGTTTCACTTGTTAATGCGCTTGTCTGTCTCTTTTCAACACATATTGTTGTTTACGTTGCAATGTCATATACATAATGTGTTGAACAGAAACAAACAAGCGCATTAAAAAGAAAAACGAACTATAGTTTATAGTTTGTATACTAATCAAGTTTGCACATTATTCGTAATAGATAGAATAGTTTGCTATTAAAAATATTGTTATCACCATCGTAATCCGATTTTTATGTAATTAGGTTTCACAAATTCTCTGTATTGCCTGGATTAACATACTTCATCAAATCGATAATTTTGAAAACTTGAACAGAATTCCACAATATTCCATCTCTAAAAGTCGCCTTCTTTGCTAAGTTTAGCTGCAAGGTTATCCTTCGACCAACGCTTTCTACCTCAAATTTCTACCTGCCAGCCGTCAAACAAAAGAAAGCGAAAACTCTCGGCTTACGCGTTTACCTGAACAGGTATCCAGGCATAAAACCACACAACGAAAAGCTCTCTTTAATCCGAGTCTTTTCGTATAAATTTCATCTCGTAATTCCTTTGGCAACCCTATCAAAAACCAGGCAATTAATTAACCAATTAACTCATCTCACGCATTTCTCGATAATTAGTACCGCGACATGCTCAATCTCGTTCTCATTTCGTCAGGTAGGCTTCTCGCGACCTACCTCGCATCACGCAGCCCTCTCGCATGTTGCAAACTAATTATTAAAGCGTTAATTGTGTAAATTAAGTTTTTTTCGTTCATATCTCATGAACGGGTTGTCGTAAAATTATGATTCAGACGCTGTTCAACTCCTTTTTCAATTCCGCTCCTCCCACGCTTTATCTCATTCTCGCGATTCAATTATCTCGCGATCTTGATTTACGCGGCCAAATCATCCGAACCTCTCGATCTCTGCCGAACCTTCAAAGGTGGCAAAATTCTCGCTTTTAACCACCGTCTCGGCTCTTCGGGAGTCAGTCGTGAGTCGGCAGTCGATTGTAAGTTCATGAGGACAATGCTGTCTTCATCTGTGCTTCTTTCACTCGCACACCTCGCTCTCTCTCACTCTGCTCGTTCGCGCGCCACCTTGCGGAGTAACAGCGCGTTACTCACTCACATCACAGCGCCAGCTCTCTCTCAACCCATTCAACCCTTCTTCACTTTTTGTAACTCACTCGCCTGACAGTGCCGTTTTAAATTTAAAATCTTGTGTTTTATTTTTACTTCATTTGAAACAATTTAATTTTTTTTTCCTAAATTTTTAATTAAATTACCACTTCCATTCATTACTCACCACATCCCCAATTCCAATCAAAACAAAATTGCACCGATAGCCGGGTCGGTGACAATACATATAAAGCAAATTCGATTGAAGCATTCTTTCTTTCTCAAAGTGAAATGATTTTCACACAAATAATAAGGGAATTAGTCCTTAAAAGCGCTTTGCCACTGTTCTGTAAAAATTGTTTTAGCTCAGTCATCTTAGCCAAAAATAGGGGTCAACCTCGGAATAAGAGATAATAAGCTGTAAATTGGTATAAATCTTTGCTTTGGCGTTTTATATGTTGTCTCAAAAGTTTCATATAATATCGTGTCCGCGTCTTAATTTATACTATACCTTAAATGAGATTTGCACCTATTATAAAAGTTGTATAAGCTGATTTCAAGTTGAGATAATACCGGTAGTATCTTCGTTTCCATGAAAAAATAAACAAATTCAGGGTTGTGTTTCGCTGTTGTCATGGAAGAGAAAAAATCTGCGATACTAAAGGAATTATCTCAACGTGAAATCAGCCCAGTGGAGTATAAAATTCTCTACAACTTTTTTTTCATACGATTAACCGTTTTTGAGATAGAGCGTAAAGAGTGCGCAGCGCACAGTGATATATGGTCTAATGCAAGGTCAAGCCTGAGCTAGGGTTAATCGTCTTTTCTATAGTTATTTTTTTACTAAATATGTATTAAAACGTTATCTAAATATTTTGTTAACTCAATCTAACTATTACTCAAAAAAAAATGAATATTTTGTTTTGAATGTCTTGATTGTGACGTTTGTAACACAAAATGGAATATTGTTAAACATGTTCACAATACGATAAGAAAAAGACCGTTTAAATAATTCAGTTTTGTGGGAGGGGACAGAAAGTAAGTCCTTACGCCTAATATTGATATTATGTACATCAGTGCGGAAAGTAATTTTTTTAGCTAAATACTGTGGAGCTTTGGACTTAATTATTTAAAAAAAAAGACAAGCTGCATGTAATGTTCTCCTTTTTTCCATAGGCAACCAACCGATCTCTTTTAATTTATGGGATATATGTTCATAACGGGAAATTCCAAAAATAAATCTTAAACAAAAATTTTGTGCAACTTGTATTTTTCTTTTATTATTATGGTCTAGGCAGCAACCATATATGGCATCAGCATAGTTAAAATGGGACAATACAAGGATGTCTGCAAGTAGTTTTCTTGATTGAAAATTAAGAAATTCTCTACAACTATACAACCGTTTAAGTGCACCATATGCTTTCTGAAGGCAGTTATTAACATGAGTATTAAAGCGCAGGTAAGTATCCAAAACTAAGGCCAAATTTTTTGCCTCATTTTTGATCGGGATTTTCAGACCATTAACTGTAACATTTATTTCATGTAACACTAAATTTCTATCAGTTTTGTTTCCAAATAAAAGAATCACCGATTTAGATGGGTTAATTGTAAGTCCAAGAGCTCCTGAATAAGAAGAAAGTGTGTTTATATCTTGTTGTATTCTTTGCAATGTCTCTGTGCAATCCTCAATGTTAAATGACGAATATAACTGAATATCATCTGCGTAGCAGTGAATCCGACAGTATTTAATGTAGTTTGGTATTAAGGAGATATATAAGGAAAAAAACAGCGGGCCTAAAATAGAGCCTTGAGGAACTCCTGTCAAGATCGGTAGACTCTCAGAGCAAGCATTTTTTATTTTAGTAAACTGACGTCTTTCTGTCAAATAATTTTCAATTAAAGTTATTGCTGAGCAATGAAGCCCTAAATAATTAAGCAGTGACAGGAAGACATCATGTTGCATTGTGTCGAAGGCCTTGCTGTAATCAAGTAGCAGTAGTAATGTTACTCTTCGAGAGTCTGTCGCTTGGATAATATCATCACTAATCTTTAATAAAGCAGTTGTACAACTATGCTGAGGTCTAAAGCCTGATTGGATTTCTGGAAGAAGACCATGTTCATTTACGAAATCTCTAAGTTGTTCTTCAATAATTTTTTCAAATATCTTGGAAACTGCTGGCAAGATGCTAATGGGTCGGAAATCTTGCACATGTTTGGGAGTTTTTACTTTTGGAATTGGTTTAATAATTGATTGTTTCCATTGGTTAGGATAAGAACCGGTTTCAATACAAAAGTTTATTATATGCAATAAAATTGGTAGTATATAAGGGCAACACATTTTTAGAAATAAAATTGGAATATCATCCGATCCTATTGCTGGTGATAAAATAGTATTTAGTTTTTCTAATATTTTATTTTCGTTTACAGGAATTTTATCGATAATATTTTTTATATTATTTTTGTAAAACGATATTATATCTGATTTATGTCTGTTGCTAATAACTTGTGAATTGCTGAAAAATAGATTAAATTCGTTTGAATCAGCACTAATGTTATTAGGGAAATCGCTTGTTTTTTTGGATAGAATGTTAAGCTTTTTCAGTTCGGACCAGATTTATATAATTGCTCTGTTTTATTTTGAAAACCATGTAAGCCTTCTTTTCTTTTTTAATAGCACAGTTAGTAAAATTCCTTAATTGCTTATAGTATTCCCAACTAGTTTGTGTTTTTGTTTTTTTGTATTTAGCTTTAGCTTTATTGCGTAACTTCATTAATAATTTTAAATTATCAGTTAGCCAAGGTGTATATGGCTTTGCACTTTTAATTTTTAAGACAGGACAGTGTTTATTTAATAAAAATAGTATAGTATCATTGAAAAAACTAACCTTATCGTCTAAGCCTGTTATTTCTGTTACTCTATATATTGGTAACGAGTTTAAGTCACTATGTAACACATTAATATTTATATTATTAAAATTTCGGTAAAAGTATATTTTTTCTTTTTTTGAGATACTTGGACCATGAAATTTAACATATGTCAATTCATGATCAGAAATATGGTGCATATTAACTACGCCGCTACATAAAATTTCTGCATTAGTATTTATAAAAATTAGGTCTAGCAATGAAAAAGTATTATTGTCAATTCGTGTTGGTTCTTTGATAATTTGTAAAAGATCGTATGCTCTTGAAAGATTAGTGAGAGCATTACAACCTGGACTTGTTGTGTTAAACATATCGATGTTAAAATCTCCCAATAAACAGATTGTTTCATTAGTGGTATAGATTGTACTCATCGTCTCTTCAAGTATTTTTTGAAAAAAATCATTATCAGTTCGGGGAGGTTTATAAACTACTCCAATGGCTATATTTACTTTATTGACATTAATTTGTATCCAAAGTTGTTCGATTGCTTTACTCGTGTCCATAATTTTATATTTCAGATTATCTGCAATGTAAAAACCCACTCCCCCTCCTTTTCCACATCTGTCACGATCTTAACGTAATTATAATCAAATACTTAATTTATTTTACAAAAGTTACAATAGTTACAAAATAAGGTAGAATATTATATAGAAACAAACTAAAAGTTTATTATTGGAGTTGAACAAAAAATTATTTCTTTTTAGCGATAGCGAAAATTTTGATAGCGATAATAAAGGACAAATAAATTATCAAAATAACAGAGATGAAACTGAAGGTGAGCTCGTGGCTGTCGGGGACTTGAAACGTAATTGATTAAGATCGGCCGTATCACTTACTTTTCGTACACCACTTCCTAATCTAATTAGAACGGTACATTTATTAGTAAACACACAATTCTTGCCAAGTACCTAACTTCGAGGCTTGCTTCACAAGATCAAGTTTTGATGGCGTGAGATCCTCACGTAATACAATTTTCGTGCCTTTTAATTTTTTCTTATTTGAATAAACGAGATTTTTCGTGTGTTGACTTACAAAACGGACAAAAACAGGAGGAGGTCCTTTACTGTTTACGTTATTTTGAAGACGACAACTTTCGATATCCATTGGCGTTAATGATAAGCTTACTGTTAATGATAAGTTTGCTGTTACACATTCCTATTACATCGTCGACGACAGTGGAAGAATCAGTAGTACCCATGCCATAGATGCGCAAGTTTTGCAGTCGTTGACTTTGGTCCAGAATTTCAAATCGTGTTTTCAACATTTTCACTTCTTGTTCCAGAGAATCTACCTTGTCACTAAATTCTTGACGCACCATTTCACTTACTTTACGGGTAACCGCGGAGGCTAATTTTTCGATAAAGTCGGTGTTAGAAAGCACCTTCTCAACCACTTTTGATACTGTCGATTCGTCAATAATAGGGGTGCCTTTACTGCCACCCATGACTGTATTGAGCAAGGGACACGGTCCAAATTTGATTAAACAAGACAGCGCACGACACACGCCACGTTACGCACGACACATTCCCTCAGTCAACCCTCAGTCAATCATTATTAATACTGGATACTTTGTTACTTATTTTAATTTTATATAAATAATTAATAATTAGTACATAAATAATAGCCATTGTTTAATAATAATATTTCTTTAGTAAAAACATAACTTTATACAACATACGATTAACCGCAACTTAGTCTTGACCTTACATTAGGCCATATGAGAGTGTTCAGTACTATAACAAAATAAGTCTATTTAACGAGTTTTGAGATAGGAAGGCTCAAAGTTTGCAGTTATTGTGCAAATCTGTATCATGTTGGAGCGGCGTAATTTTTAGGAATTGACTAAAATACAGTGTAAACTATACATTAACATCGTTAGAACAATTTAATATTTTATTTGAAAGCATATTATTAAACCAAAGTTAGTGTAAAACACGAATTTAATCTGGTCAAAATAAAAATTCTACTTCAGAATAATTCTCCTAAAGCTGAAAACTAGTATAAATCTTAAAGACACTAATACAAATAAAATTTTAAAAGTTATCATCCAACTCAAAAAAATTCTTTTGGGTCAAAGATCAAAAACTTTGATTTTAATATGAAGTGCGAGTGGAATGAATGGAATAAAATTCATATTTCTTTCAGACTTTTTCTTTTCGTCAATTTTTTATTTAAAGGTGACAACTTGTGAGTCATAATTTGCTCTCTCATATCAACCCTCTTGCCTCGGCAGCTCCCATCTCAAAAATTTCAAATAGCAAGAAGAGTCGAATGATCTCTCATTTGAAAGATATTTAAATCTTGTAAACGGTGATATAAATCATGACAGTAAATTCTTCAAAAAAACATTTAAAAAAAACAACTTTAGTGGCTACAAATCGATATATTTTTGTGAATACATTTTGGGAATAATAATAATTATTAGTTTTGTTATTATCTTTTAATATTAAAATGATGTTTAAAATACATTACCTTGTATTAATATTAATTTGTAAACTTAATAATAATGAGATAGTATTCAGTTCTACGTAAGAAAGTTATGATGGACTTATGTTACTATTGCACTGAATAAAAGTACATAAGTTTTCAGTGTTGTTATAAAAACATTGTTTATTAACTTTAAAATAAACTAATATATATTAGAAACCAATTATTGCATTTAAATTAGAATATTTTCTTTACTAGTTTTTCATAATTATTTCAAAATGGCCAAAAATGGACTTATTTCGTTATAGCATTGAGCACCCCATATATGACTATGCGCTGCGCACTCTTTACGCTTTATCTCAAAAACGTTTAATCGTATAAAAAAAAATAAAACAAAAGTTGTAAAGAAAATTTTATACACTTTACAACTTTTATAATGGGTGCAAAAACTGATTTTTGCGACTTTGATCTTGAATATCTTAAGACGCGGACACGATATTATATGAAACTTTTGAGACAACATAAAGAACGCCAAAACAAAGGTTTTATACCAATATACAGCTTATTATATTTCATTCCGAGGTGAAACCCTAATATGACTGGGCTATTTGATTAAACTTGTAGATATGACTTCGATTTTAGTTCTTTCACTATTTGTATAAAGTAAATTGTTGTAGTACTTTTTTTTTGGTTTTATTTAGCAAATAGCTAAAGTACGATAATGAATCCGATAACATTGAAAACAAAATGCATTTTAACCCCTAAAGTTGATGCAGATTGCTTGAAAATTGCAATTTTAATGCAATTGCAGCCACAGAAGATAAATGTGTTTATGTCCGAATTTAGGTTTTTTTCTGACCCGCTTGATGATAAAATAATACAAGTATAAACATAAATTTATAAGTTCTTACCAGTGCGAGCAGATTCGTCGCTCCCCTCTTTTTTCTCTTCATCCTCCCTCCTACGCTTTTGCCCCGTCTGCTTTCCCATCTCGCCTTTACAAAAACATACAAAAATGATCACAAAATCACCAAAATTTATAGATACTTACCAAAAAGTTGTTTTTGATAGAAAAACACGTTGAACACCTAGAACCAAAAAATTTCTAATATAAGAAATTTACATTATGACGAGAATCAAACAAACATATCAGCTAATATTCAAAAGCTAGAAATTGTATCAGCTTAGTACCAGTTTATGACAGACTTCAAATAAAGTCCCGACTCGACAAATCATGTTCGGCCGTGTCTAGTCTTGTACAGTTCAAATAGTAAGTTATAGCATAACGTACCGCATAGTGGCGTAGCTGACATAAAACGCTAGCTTTTGTTTAGTTGTTTACAAACAAACGTTATCTTAATTTTTTTACTGATTTTTTTGAGCAGAGTAAATTGATTGTTAATATTTTTTGTTATTGTTCTTGTCGTTTTGTTGTGTTTTTATTCTTTGTTTCAATTTTTACACTAGATTGTGTGACGTTACGGAGTCCAACGTTGTGGTGCGCCTGCATTCAGTAGGTAGAAATAGTAATGTTATAGTTTATAGTATAAAAAAAAGTTTACCCTTCTACCATTCTACAATTCTACTAGTTTCTACCAGTTTACCACTATACCCAGTGGAGGCAGAAAAGCATATTTTTAAGGTCATACTCCCTCCTACCCTTCTAACCTACTTGCAACAAACGTTATTTACACAAGTACCAATTTTACCTACCATATTAATTTTAGAAAATACACTGAAAAAAAAATTTTCAAAAGTCTTACCCTGAATTTCTAAATTTATCGTTAATTAAAAAGCTTAACATTCCTAAGCAGAAAATAACAAATAAGTTTTTGGAAATAGTTAAAATTATAAAAAAATTTATTCTTCCAAAGAATCTTATTATAGAATATTTTTTTATAGAATTTTGTACTTTAATTTAGTGTGCTGCAATAATAACAATTCGAAGCACAACTACAAAAAATTTTATTTTCAAAAAAATCTAAACAAATTAGTATTCCTAAATGAGAATTACCTCGCATAAACTTAATTAGAACTGAACTTGGCCAAATAACCCAATACCTTCAAAGTGTTAATTCTTATCATATTAAAAACGTATTCAAAAGTTCAAAACATATTAAGAAAGAATAGAATACATTATTATAACTTTTGTAAATATAACTCCACTTTTTTAGAAATTAAAGATACTTTAGTCAAAAATTACCTTTGTATACAAAAAGATTGAAAGGATATAAAGAAAATTATCTCCAAAGATGTCATAATTTACAATTTTTCAACAACGAAAAAATCTTTTATAGAAATTTAAATTGTACACAAAAATCTAGTAATAATTCGACTTCCAGACATAAAGCAGCTTTCATCATTTTGGAAACATACTTGGTCTGAAGACGAAGACTTTAACACGTCTGCTTCTTGGATTGATACTATTAAAACAAAACTGTAGATAAACCAAAATAAATTACGAACTTTGAGATCTCATTTCATAATTTAATTGATACAATCAACAAATCACATAACTGGAAAACTCCTAGAATTAATAAAATTTATAATTTCTGACAAAAATATTTAGTTTTTTACTGTGTTCATTCCAAACTTTTATGGCACTTCAACAATTTTATTAAACACCCTAACTCTTTTCCTCAGATTTTGACTCATGAGGTCACTTTCCTCAAACCTTAAGATGATGATACTCAAACCACTTTAAATTTCGACCAATTTTAGTCTTACAACATTAAATGCAATTTTGACTTTATGTAAAACAAATCTCAATTATGAGTACTATTTACAAAATAAGGTAATGAGGAACAAAAATGATGTATTAAGAGACCACTTGTATGTAAAGAAGAATAACTTGTAATAGATAGTGCAGTTATAAAACAAACTCGTAAAAGTACCTAATAGAAATATTTATCCAGCTTTTATAGATTACAAAAAAGCAAATGATTCAGTTCCACATTCTTGGTTAATAAAAATTTTAAAAATATATAAAATAAATCCGACCTTTATTAACATTTTACAATATATCATTAGATCATGAAAAACAACTCTGATTCTTTTACTAAATAATATTGACTTAGAATCTGAACCTATTGCTATTAAAAGAGAAATTTTTCAAAAAGTTTCCTTAAGTTCTTTATGGTTTTCTTAAGCAATTAATCCACTCTCTGACATTTTAAAATCTTTCGGCTATAGAATTAATTTTAAAAATAATATTCAAACAACATAGTCAAAACTTACACATCTTACGTACATAGATAATATCAAATTATATTAATCTACTGAGAGACAGTTAAAATTAACTGAAAAATGTTTCCAAGATATTGACATGAGTTTTGGTGTACACGTGGGTAACTGTGAGATTTTGGCAATTAATGGTGGTCAAGTCAAAAACGTAAATTATAACACTCAAAATGAGGTCATTAAAAAACTTGATCATGGTAATTTTTATATTTTGGTTTTCAAACTTAATGAATTTGTATCAAGATCTAAACAAATATTTTTTACAATATTTTTAACAAATATTAAAGGCACATCTGAATCGTAAAACTATTATTAAAGCTCTAAACTCATTTGCTTTACCTGTACTGTCTTATTCATTTGGTATTATCAAATGGTCAAAAAAGATATAAATATTTAATTGTGAAAACTACAACTTTATTTACCAAATTTTAAAAACACCATCTAAGATCAGCTATTGAAAGATTTGTTTTATCACGGCAAAATATTGGCCGTGGTTTTTTTACATTTACAAAATCTTGACAAACAGATTTACTCACTAAAAAATATTTTCTTAAACGTAGTCAGGAAAACACTTTATCCAAGACAGTATGTTCAAGTGACAATAATTTTACACCTTTAAATTTTAGTGACTTTGGGTTACAAAAAGTTATATTGATTAAAAATTATTAACAATACTTATTTTAATTATTAATTAATATTTTTAATTAATTCGTTGAAAAAAGTATAAAAAGTACATTAAATCTAACGTCATTCTAAAAGAAACATTATTGAAATATTGTTTTGTACTAAAATATTTAAAAAAAAATGTAGGTAACCGCAAAAAATAATAAAGTTTATTTGTTTTGTAAGACCCATTTTTGTCCAGCATTGCCAGGCGTTACTTGTCAATGGGCTGCATACCCACCCGTCAGGTTCTTTGTCCCACCCACATTCTTGAAAACAATGGCGTATTTAACCTTTACTCAATGCTTGGCAAATAACAACTTAAATTAACAACCAATAAAAACAGAAAAAATCTAAAAATAATTACATAATATTTTTTAAATGCTATTTAATTTCTGTTAAAATTTTATTCGCCTACCCTTTGATGAGGTAAGTTATCAAAATATTTAAAAAAACAGTAATAATTAAAAAAGCAGTTATGTGGTTAAGTGTTTAAGAATTATTGACTGATAACAATTTAAAAAAAAATTTTTTTTCAACTCACCCCATGAAGAAGTGGTTGTAAACCAACAAAATTCGTACAAAGAGTAAAAAGCATTGAATAGATTAATATAGCAGCGATGTAATTATTAACCAATAACAAACTAGATAATTTTTATGATTATGTTTTTGCAAACGGCACTTCAAACATTGATAAAAATAACTTTTCGCATACCTACCATTAACAATCAATAAGAACAAAACACTCTGAAATCTGAACTAGACAGAAAGGCATACGGGGTGTATAAAGTCATCACACATCAGCAATAAAAAAAACATTTGTTTGTCATCTCTCTCAATTTAATGCAAATAGTTTGTAATATAAGTTATAACTGGTTGCTTATTTTATTACAATTTTGTTGCAATTCGGGCTTATTTCAAGTGGAGGGATGGTAAATGCATTAAAGAAATACTATGTAATTTTTTACATATTTTCTGGAATGAAAACACCCCTACACCCAAAATACAGATCGCCTGTTTTTTCAACATTTTTATATTATTATTTTATCAAAGTTACCCCTTTAAGGTTATTATCATCACCAAACCTGAGAAGCAAATTAAAAATTAATTATCAAAATTCACTATTTATTTAATAATACAAAATTTATTATTTTTCTACCTCCTGTCCCCGGAAATTACCCTTTGTAACAAGAATATAAGGTTAACATTTTAGAGGTTAGTTTCTAGGGAAAGCACCAAAATTAGTTTTGTTTTGACACTTTTATCGAAAATTAAAAAATCCCTAGATAAATTGAAAAATTGACTCTTTCCCTTTTAGTAAAAAGAAATCCCTAGCTGTAAGGAAAAACTCCAGAAGCCGGCATTACTAAGCTTAATTTTAATTTTTATATAAATTCAATTCGATTAGACAAGGAGATGTGCAAGAAAGGTAAAGGTTGTTCTAGGAAATCTTTAAAGTAAGCGTAATTAATAATTAACGTTAGCGCGCATTACCTTCTTAAGTTTTATTTTTCAAAAAATCAAAAAGTGCATGCTTAAATAATATATTTTTTAACTGTCGTTTGTATCAAAATGATATAAAGTTTAAATTTGATAGTCACATTAATGTCGCAACAATTGTTTTTAAATTAGTAATTATTGGAATGGCAAGAAAGTAATTTAGGTTTCCACCAGTAGCTAGTATTATGTTTCTTTCGTTATTCTTTTGTCAATGTTAGAACTTTTTTCTTTTGAAGATTCGGTAGTCAATACCTTTAGGGTGGTAAAGAAGAAATTCCGTGTAATTTTGTTTACAATTGTTAGTTTACGGTCAGTTCTAACATGGAGTGGAAAAATAAGCATTTTCGACACATTTTACTTTTTTATTTTCATAAAGACATAAAAGCGAATGAGGCTCACAAAGAGATATGTGAAGTTTATGGTGTAAATTGTATAACAGAACGCACGTATCACAATTGGTTTAAAATATTTTGTTCTGGACATTTTTCACTAAAGATGACCAACGCTCTGATGGTCGACCTTCTGAAGCTGATGACGACAAAATGAAAGCGATAATTAAATCGAATCGTCATATAACTGTGCGAGAGATTGCAAAACAATCCAATGTATCATACATAACAATTGAAAATTATATAAGACGTCTTGGATCTATTAAGAAGCTCGATATTTGGGTTCCGCAAAACAAATTATCACTGGCGATTATCATAACGTTAATAGAAAAAATCATGGTCCAAGCATGATGAACCAGCACAAACCATATCAAAAGCTGAGCATCAAAAAAAGATCATGCTGTCACTTTGGTGGGATTAAAAAGGTGTTGTGTATTTTAAGTTGCTTTCAAACAACCTAACGATTAACTCAGATGTTTACTGCCAACAACTTGTGAAATTATAGGAAGCAATCAAAGCAAAAAGGTCAGAATTCAGAATTGGCAAATCGCAAAAGTATCGTGCTCCACCACGACAATGTGCGCCCGCACACATCTTTAGCGCACTACCAAACTATTGGAGCTTGGTTGAAAAGTGATGTTGCATCCCCCATACAGCCCCGATCTTGAAACCATTAGATTATTCTTTATTTCGAAGTTTACAGAACATTTTAAATGATAAAAATTTCAGTAATAACGATGACCTCAAATCGCGCTTGGCTAAGTTTTTTGCTATTAAGGACCGGAAATTCTATGAGCACAGGATCATGTAGTTACCAGAAAAAATCGTCATCGAACAGAATGGAAGATAATTGACTGATTAAAGTTTATATTTTGTATAAAAAATATTAGTTTTATTTCACACTAAAAACCCGAAATTACTTTCTTGCCAACCCAATAGTAACTAATAATAAATTAGTTAATTTATAAGATTAAATGATGCAAACGGCATTTTAGACTTTAATAAAAAAAACTTACTTGCAAGCAAGAATTCACTGACTTCACACAGGACACTCAAGAGTTAAGACACAAAGTTCACTAAGATCACACAAGACACAGTACTAACAACACAAATGTGAAATGATCACTGGCAAACGAAACCATAGGAAAACGAAACTCAAATCAAGGAAACGAAGCAAACATGGTGGGAAAATTCATAAACCAAGATAGAAACATGTATTCCCACGGGATAGAAAGAGAGGGATATAGGTGAGTAGGGGGCAAAATTTTTAGAAGGCGGAGTTAAAACTCTGCCAGTGGCGTAACATACGCTCGTCATTGTTGATTAAATTTTTATTTTAAATAATGATATAAAAAAAATACAGTTTTTTTGCAAAAGTTTAAAGAATTCTCACGACAAATGTTTATTTGTAATAACGTAAAACGTGTTTATTTGAAATAAATTTGATTTTCAGACCAGATAGGTTAAATCCAGTTAAAAATGTACAAATAAAAATTAATATTAATAAATTAGGTGGTTTATTTTGAGAAACAAAATATCAAAAACTGAAATTAATCGTGCTAGTTGCAGTCATCTACAGGTGTCCCAACTGAAGTTTGAACTCCCTAAAATCCCCGATTTCATCCAGGTTACGAAAAAATGCTAAAACAGGTCAATTTTAGCTTAAAAAGGAAGCAAATTTTATCATAGTTTCAAAATTATTACTTCATTCCTCTAGCGTCCAGAGTCATACCATCAAAAAGTTTAAATAACAAGTAGAATCGAGTGACACATCATTTTGAAGCTGTTTTCATTGTCTATGCAACCACGTATCTTTTATCAATTTTAAATAATTCTGTTTTGAGATTTTTGCCTATATTACTATGAAAGGAAGCAAAAGTAAAAATAAAAAAAATCAATTTAACAAATGTATTGCTCAAACTTGTGGGTTCGACATTGATTTTTATTATCGCTATTTACACAAAAATTATCCTACTTGGAGAGAGAATGCTCCCATCAAATCTATTTCATAATTTACTGTGAATACTTCGTCCGATTGACTCGTATTTTTGCAAAAGTCTAATGCAATCTCTTTGATTTCTTTAAGAAACACGTGACGGTTGGCAATCGAGTTAGTAACATTTAATCCTAACTAACTAACACAACTTTGCTTAAGTTGCTAGAAAAAACAATTTCAAAAACCTACTTTAAATATTCTGATAAACTTGATTTTAACCCATGAAGAAAATCAAATACTCTCATACAGTGTGGTGATAAAGTAAGGAACAAAATTCATAATTCTCTTGTTATTGAATGTTTTTGAGCAAAACACTCGGACAGGTCGTTTTTATTTTTTAATTTGCCACTTTATGACATAAAAATTTGACTTATGACGTCATGTATTATTGCGCAATGACGTCATCATTAGTTTTTTTAAATGACAACTCCTTTTTTTGGTGTTTTTTGTAGGCGGTGCAACTCTTAAATAATGGTGTAAAAAAATAGTACTTTAGATAACTATTTTTTTGAGAAAATAACCCATTTATGTTGGCTACCTAAATTTACAAAAACTAATTTTTTACACTCAAATCTGAGACGCAATGTTTACACTTTTTTCTACAAAAATTGACAAAATGACAGTAAAAATTAGGATTCTGTGCTGAGACTTAATTTGCAGAAACAACGACTTTAAAGGTAAACTTTAAAATTTCTGAATTCTTAAAACTAGGTTACTGCGTCAAAACATTGCTAAATTTGTTGATACAAATTTTTTTGAAAACCTAAAGAAATAATAATAATAAAAAACTGACGCAGAAACCTAGTTTTAGGTCTTTAGTTTAAAGTAATTTTTTTATTAATGTTTAATAAGAGCGTAGCACATTTTTTTCGTTAGGCACCTCATTTCGGGAGCTTTTTAACAAGTATTTTGTCAAAAAACGTAGTTACTAGTAAAAGTGAAAATAGTGAAATACAGGAAATAAAGACAATGACTAGAAATTGCGTATAAGCACTATAACTTTTGTAGAACCTGATTCCTTTGAACATAATACTTCGCTTGACAAAAATTTGAACCCCATAAAAAATTGTAAGTTTAAGGAATCTTTTAAAACATTGACAGACCGAATATTGAGTACGGCAAGTAAGAAAAATAATTTGACAATTTCCTACAAAGTTGTATATTGTTCAGAAGAAACCAGAATCAAACAGTAAAAATTTGTAGTGGTTTATATTCTTTGTTTTAAGACCTTTTAAAAAAAGCTAACGCAACAGGTACTTTTACATTTTGAAAAAAAAGTTAGGGGTGGTTTTGTCCTCAAATGGGAAGCAAAATCTATAACAATATAAAAATACATAATGTAAAAAATTAAAATCTGTAGAAACGTTTTATTAATTTTTTTGAACCGACTAATGTAAGTCGCGTTATAGAATTTATTCCAATTAAAATACTCACCCGGTATAATACTTTCATATATGTATGTATAACATCTTTATATATTTATATAATTCTTTGTTTGTGTGTCGTAGATAAAACATTATTTTTTAACTTTTACTCTGTTCATAGAAGCAATTAGTTCAGTGGTTCATTAATTAGGTGGTAATAAAATTAGAAGGACGTTTCTGGTGGTCATTTAAGGTTTCCTAGTGATTCTCTTAATAACAAAAAACCATTTACAAATTAAAATGGCAAAAACATATTAGTGCAGTCATTACGAGTATACGAAAAAAATCGATATTTTTTAGCCTTCTTTTGTGAAGTGAGAAAAACAGATAAATATTTAGAAAATTAAAAAATTACAAAAACAAAAGTGTTATAAATAAAGTTTTCCATACGGATAAGTTTTTAAAATATATATAAATTTTTTCGCTCAATTTTTAGAAAAAATTGCAAAACTGACCGTAAAAAGTTGTGCATTGATAAAATAAAAATATTTTGAGATATTTCTTAGTTAAGTTCAGCTGATGTACTGTCAGTGATAGACGTCAAAAATGTCATAATTGTCACATTAAGTAAAAAACAAAGAAAAACTAATCACGAATAAAAAAGGAACAAAATGAAACTGGAAATTAAAACAACAAAACTATTCGCTATGAAAATGACTCGGAATCTTGCAAACACGCACTCAAAAATAATTAGCTATAATACCACAAGTAGTCAAAGTTATGTCGAATATTTTTGTGGTGGTATCACGAATGGTCATTTCCTTGGTATGAACACTATGAGTGCAAAGCACGATGATGTTATCAAATGAAATGACCATAAGTGATACCACCGGAAAAATATTCTACTCAACTTTGACTCGAGTTGTATTCAAAAGACTATTCAATGAACCAAATAATATTAAAAATACAGATCCTCAAAATTGAGTTACACATAATTTCTATCGCAACCAGCAAACAAATTTCTGTTACTCGTAATTGTTACCTCAAAAGTTTGGCGAAAATTGCGTGTTATTCATTTGTTAAAAATATTTACCATTTTCACTTGTGGTATTGTAGCTAGTAATACCACAGGTCGGTACGAAATTGCCGATAATTTTCGATTCATAATTATACGAGTATTTGTTTCGACGACAATTTACCACGAGTGAAACGAGTGAAAATTGTCTAAGAAACAAATACGAGTAAAATTAAGAGAAAATTTGCAGCATTTTCTTACCGACGAGTTGTATTTGACAGACAATTTCACGATCCATACTGAATTACCTACCGCGATAATTCGAAGACCATGCTGAATTATCGCTGTAATTTGTTCCTAATTGGTCCAATGATTCAAAATCCTACAACCTGACTGGTTGAAATTTTCATCGGGGAATTGTCAGTACAATACACCACGTGTGGTTATATCGCTAAAATTCGTTGTCATTGGTTGTTGACCAAACAAAGTCTTATTTTTATTGATTCAATAGTCATAAGTAATACCACAAGAGAGTGAGAATAAAGTAAAAATAATTTGACAAGTTTTCAAAAACCCTACGCACTCGAGTGTCTATTGCCAAATGGCAACACGTTTGAGAAATTCTGGAAAATTATTTTGGAATTTATCGAACTCTCGTGTGGTATTCGATAAATTATTTTTTGACGATAACAATAAGGTTTTTTTATAGGACATACTCAAACCAGTTTCAACGTAAGTCGGACTTACGTTATTTGTCTAGGTGGCTACTTATCTGGAGGTTATTTATTGTATGTGGATTTAAACGTTTCAAACATTTAAAGGCAGACATGTCAAAAAGTGAGGTTAAGTTTATAGAGGAAAAAGTGAGGCTATGTTTATCATTCTAAAAAAAATATATAAGAAGTTGCTTGAAGAATATGTGATTAAAGCGATAAATATACCTGTTAACAAGTGTTAAATGTGTAAAAAAATCTATATAAGCTGTGTGCAGCATACAGAAACGATGGGGGCATTGCACAGAGTTCAAGCACACCACAAAATTGTTATGGTATTCTTCATCTTCTTAGAAGCACTATCTGCGACTTTATTGTTAATTTCCTCTAATGACGACCCATTGAATATGTTTTAATTCATTTTATCACTTAAATTAATGTGACAAATAACAAAAAAAGTTGCCACAATAAAAAAATCAAAAGAAGGTAACTCAAATTCTTCCAGCGGGAGTAAGCTAGGTAGAAAATTCCTACTATAATAATGTGTTGATTGGCTGAAAAGTGCACATGTGTCAAAAATTAAAATTTTTCATTGGTTTAGAGAAACGTCAAAAAATAATCAGTTGAATACACCACGCGTAGTTATATCGCTAAAATTCGTTGTCATTGGTTGTTAACCAAACAATCTCTTATTTTTATTGGTTCAATTTTTAAAAATCACAAGTGAGTTGAATAGTCACAATAATTTATTTATTTATATTATTTTCTATAGTTATTACAGTGTAGCAAGTCCCGATATCTATTTTTCGCTTCATTTTCTTTTATCAAAAGCTCAATACACTCTTGACAACTAATTTAAGTGAACACCTAATATTATGTTTTTTTACCAAAAACACTGAGCCAAAAGAAATACTTTCTTGTAGCAGAGCGGTACCTAACAATGAGTTATCGTGGTAAAGCTCCGTCTAAACAGTGAACGCTTGAGTCGATAATAACACAATTTTATACACACATCAAAAGAATCTAGGGGACAGATATGTATGGCAAGAAATTTTAATAAAATATGTACAAAATTTATACGAATTATTAAGAGTTTTATTTTTTCAACAAAATCTTACAACAAAGAAACGAAAATATCAAAAAAAAACAAATAAAATAAAAATTGAAAAATTATAATTTTATAAATCAATAGAAAATAAAAATTAATAAGTTGTGTGCATTCCTCGACTATTAATTACTGCCCTACACCTGTTAGGCATACTTAAAATTAAATTGTTTATCTCCAGAAGAGCGCCATTCTTCTCTGAGACATTCTGTAAGCTGCTTTCTTGTTTCTAAAAAGACATTATGCCGTAAAAGACGTCTGCCCATCATATCTAATATGTGTTCAATGGGATTTAAATCAGGTGACTGGGCAGGCCATGGTAAAACGTTGATTTCGTTGTTGGTCACAAACTCGCGTATCACCCCAGCCGAATGTGGACGGGCATTGTCATGCATCAGTATAAAATTTTCTCCCATTTCTTCAGCAAATGGAAGAACAACAAGTTGGAGAATATGGTCTCGATAGCCCACCGCATTTAAATTTCCATCTACAGAAACGAGCTGCGATTTTCCACCAATGGTGATACGAGCCCAAACCATCACCGTATCTCCTTGGTAAATGGAGACCTCTTGAGCAGTTGCCAGCCGTTCTGCGTTTCCAGGTCGCCTCCAGACTTTTGTTCGTCTAGTCTCTGGACGTAAACCAAACCTAGATTCATCCGTAAACAAAACTCTGTAGCTGTAGCTGTTATGCTGCAATTCCTTAAAGCTTGTAACCGGAGAAATCGGTCTTCAATAGCATTTGTTTTTCTTGTACGTCCTGTATGTCGTTCTTTAACGTCATCAGTTTGCTGATATCTCAACCAAAGTCGATTAACAACACATTTGCTAATGTTGAGAGCGTCACCTACTGCTCGTTGGGACAAACCCCCTTGGAGCATTCCAATAACACGCAACTGGGTATCACGGTTTAAATGATGTCTTTCCATCTTTACCCGACCTCATACTGAATAAAATGCAAAGAAATTTTACTCTTATCATAATTTAAACCCGATAGTAAAAGTGATGTTTTTAGTCCCACTGAATAAAAATCATTTTAATAGCGTTTCTAATCTCAAAAATTTTCGTCAACCAAAAGTTAGCACTAGAAGTTGATAGACATATGCTTAATTAAAATTTTAGCTTAAAAAATACTCGTTAAAACTGTGTACGATATTTTGTTTTTACATTATTAAGCTTGTCCCCTAGATTCTTTTGATGTGCTTTCTAGGATTGGCTAAACCCACGGACGTTTTTTGCTACATATGCCCGTTTAAAACTTTTCTTCAATGGCGTAACATACAACTTTTATTAATCAAATGTATTTAATTGTTTTCCCAATTTAAGTAATCAATAAAAATAATTATAAATCCACAAAATAATTAAAAATTATACATAAATAAACTTAAATGCCATGAAATTCTTTTTTTCAATGTGTAGTAGATTACTTGCTAAATTAGGCCAATGAATCATCGTACTCCCCATCGAAGAAAATATTTAATTTTGCTCATTAGTTAGAATTTTAAGTTCCGATAACACCAGAAAACAAAACAGTAGTTAAATTGAGCAATAATCTTTACTTTTTTTGAATAAATCCTAGTTCTTCATTGTGGTGAACCGTAAAATAACTAAAAATTAATTAATTTTATCACTTAATTTATTTTATTTTGCACTAAAAAAAACAAAAACAAAAAATACATTCTCGTTTTTGCTACTTGCAACCTCTTTCTTATTCTAAAATTATATAATTTACTAAGATTTTTTTTATAAATAAAACAAAATTATTCGTCTTATCTAAAAATATAGGTACATATATATTTAATAAAGAATAGGTTACCGCCCGAATGCCTTACGTCCTTTACAAACCCTTCAGAAACGCTTCTAAAGGTGACTGAAAATCTCAAAACACTAATACCATATTCACATGATAGACAAACCTTTTAATTCCAAATCTTTCTTGTCCCAAAGGAAGTGAGGTATAATAAGGTTGTTGTTAATAAAAAACACACATTTCGGTAAGAATTTTTCGAGAAAATACAATGGTAGTGTGATATATTATAATGTGTTGTTGGTAAAAAAATATACTTATATTTTGATAATTTTTACAAATTTAAAAAAAGCATTGAATAATTTTTATTTCAGAAGATTATATGCGTATGCAAAATTTAATTCTTAAACACTTATGCTTTTGCAAATTTAAAAAAAAAACACACACACAAATCTAGTCAGATATAACGCATTCTCAGTAAAAAAATATATTTCGATCAATTTTCTACATTTTCTAGAAAAACAACTGAAAAAAATTATATCTCAAAAATTTATCTGTATGAGAAATTTAATTTTAAACATATTTTGTTCATGCAAATTTTTCAAAAAAACGCAAATGTAACAAGAAATAAAGTAATTTTTATAAAAAATATCACAAATTTCTGCCTTTTTTTTAAATACGACGGGGTGTTTAGATTTTTGTTTTGATACGTATATGTAACCAATTTCCTAAACATTAATTTATTTGAATCACTAAATAAAAGTTCAACAATATTAATTAACCCGTATAAATAAAATGCACTATACGAGTATAATGTCAAATCACCAATTATATAAATAAAAACGTTATATCGGGAGGTGCAACTTGATAGAAAAAAATTTTTAAAGAAATAGAATTGCAATTTTTTTACTCAATTACATGATACAAAATGCAGTTTTTAAAAAGTTGGTTCAATTAAAAACAGATCGAATCGATTCAAAGAGTTAAAATCAGTTAAAGAAAATTGATTCGTGAGAACGGGGAATTAGGAGTGTGAAAAGTTCAGATTAATCGATGTGATTCATCAGTAAGTAAATCGATTTGTAAATCGGATTTAGACAAAATATCAACAATCAATCTTGATTTAAAATCTATTATATCTAATAAATCTGTTCGGAACGAATATCTAATTACGCCATTGTATGATGCAAATCAAGCTTCTAAAAATTATGAGTTGACACAGCGACTCTGTCTTTTTCGTTTTCTAATAGAGGAATCAAAATTTTAATTTCGGTTTCTGCTACTTGTTTTTTCATGAGTTAAAATCAAAAATTATTATAAAAATTTGAAAAATAGTTTTTTCTAATTTTTGACATGACACAATATAAACATAATTTGGTAATTTAGTTTTTTGATTTTACGTTTTTTAAATCATTATTTAGAAATTATCATTTATTTGGCCAAAACGAAAATAAAGAGTTGAAGCTATAAAATCCAGATTTCGCTTTGCTGAAGAGACTTTGTGTGAAGCTGTGGCAATTTTCAATTTTAGCATAATTTACATAATTTGCTTTTCAGCAGGTACCTAAACTCTTAACAAACAGGAAATTGATAACTGTCGGTTCTATTGAACGTGGTAAATCCCAAAGTCCCCCCAACAGTTTTAAACTCATTAGTGAGAATCATTTTGTTTATTTTGTTAAAATTACTATTTATAATTCGCATTCGGTGTGAAGACTAGTTAGGATTATGCCGTTTTTCTAAGAAAGCGGGCGACACAAAGAAGGTGGAGGGTATTTAGGCGACTGTAAAGTACGTATAAAGTGACAATGCTGCATGAAAATAGGTCTTACAATACGAATAAACTTTATTAGTTTTTTCGGTTATCTACAATTTATTTGAAATATTTTTTTCACAAAACAATATTTCAGCATCTCTTCAATTAAGAATGACATTTAAAAAATGTATATATATAGCCTTTAAAGGTCCAAAGTGTGCAATGCGGCAAGTCTTAGTTGCGGTAATGGTTAAAAATCTGACCTGCTGGTCGAAAGATTTGTTAATCACTTTATCTAAGCTAAGTACAAAATACAAATATAGGTATAACTAATGGAATCTTCATGCACAATATGCCAATTCTTGAAATTTTTATTTTGTTTATATTTACCTATTAGTCCTATTACGACTGTGGCCAATAACACTGCCCATCTGGTTTAAATTATAACTTCCATGAGATAAGCCTTTATCTGATATAACTTTTTTCCTTGTATTCAGTAGGTACCAATGAATATAATACATGTAATGAAATTATAATTTTTTCTTGTTTCAGCAATTTAGATTTTTTATTTAAAGTTGATAAGATATATATTTATGCACCCTTTAAATATTGTACAAAAATTTTTTAACAAATGGTTTCTTTACACTGTTTTAAAAATGGACATTATATTTCTCTAGTTTTTACATTACTGCCTAATAAAAAAGAAGAAAGTTTTTTACAATTTTTCTTAGATTTAAAAAAAAAATGTAGACAATTAGATTTAAGTTTCGAATCAAGAGAAATTGTTATATAGCCTGATTCAGATAAAATAATAAGCCTTATGATCTGGCGATGCAACCCAAAATACAAATTTCATTTACGTCTTGATCTAACTTAAATTAGAGTTTTCAAATTGAATCCAAGTTATCATTTGCTTATGTCACACTGACATTAACGCAGAAAACGCTCATTTGTGCCAGAGAAAAAAAAACTTATTTTAATGTACCTAAACTCTAATACAAAATGTATAAAATAATGAAGCATTAAAGTTAGAGAAACAGATCTATTTCCCTTATATTAAAATCATATCGGTTTTTTCATTGTTGGTACACAACACCATTTTTGACCAATGTCAAAGCACTGTCAAAGTAACGTAAGATAACTTAATTGCAAATGAAAATCGTAATTAAAAGTAGATTAAGACGTAAATAACATTTGTTTTTTGGGTTGCATCGCCAGATCATAATTTTATCTGAATCAGGCTGTATAACAATTTCTTTTGGTTCGAAACTTAAATGTAATTGTCTACATATTTCTTTTAAATCTAAGAAAAATTGTAAATAACTGTAAGCCTGTAGATTCTGAAAGCGCAATCTATAAAGTTTGTGTTACTGTTTGGAATAATGTAAAAATCGTAGGCTAGAGATTTCATTTATGTCAAAATTGTTATAGAAAAATACAGCAGTTATCTAAAGAATATAGAGATAATAATTCAGTCATTGGCAAATATTTAAAACTTTATTTCGGCATTCAATTCTTACATCCAAACCAAATTTCTGACTTTTTTAATACCGAATTACATGACCTAATTCCAAATAATAACTGTAAAGTATTAGAATTTCGCAAATACTTATATTTCCGAAAATTCATTAATTCCTCCAAATGTATGGGCATCCAGTTCAAATTTTTGTAGAGAACTACGAAAAATTGCAGTAGCTTTTAGAGAATAGGTTTATCATAAGCAGGAAATGGTTTATCATAATCTCTTTAAAAATGGTCTAATCCTATAATTTTAATCCGTCTAATGCGTTAATCCTACCCCTTGCTAATGACCGGCCGAACAGAACCATAGATAATAAACCCGTCTACCTGTCGTCTAGCCAAACCGACAACCGTCGTCCGTATACAGTAAAGTAAAAGTTGTATGTGTTAGACACAAAAATGCTAGATTCAAGATAAAACTCAACCAACTTTGAAAATCAAAAAAACATTCAATGCTTTATTTAGTTTTGGTATTTGTTAAATTCGAAAATGAAAATAGCAATGAGACGATTTAGACGTAATTCAATGAGTCATTAAACTTCCGCTGAACCGGTTGGTTCCCATGAGAATCTGGCGGATTTGCCAACATTTTTTATTACATTTAGGACCAGTATTCAGAACATTAATTGCATTTTCATAGTTATTTACTTTATTTGCTATGTATGATTTTAATTTCATACTTAAGCGCTGATAATTTCATACTGACTGATTTTCTCAGTCTAGTAGTAAATACTGGACGTTTGAAAATTAAAGCATATCTTCAGGGTATTCCTTGGAGTAAGTAAAAATGTACAGAGCAATTATTGAAAATAGTGTTTACAAGTTATTGGGTTTTTAATTTTGTTCAATGCGCAAACTGCATTTCACTTCTATTAAAAATTTATTTAAAGAGGCAGTAAACCAAATGTTTATAAAAGCACCTAAAATTCTTAAAAAATATCTAAGTTTACAAATCAATACCGCAAAATCAATGACTTTTGGTTTTTGAACAACGAAACAACAAAGTTAAAATATTGTTTTGTAAAAAAATATTTAAACAAAATTGTAGATGACAGCAAAAGATTACCTATAGATAACTGCAAAAACTAATAAAATTTGTTCGTTTGGTAAAACCTATTTTGGTGCAGTATTGCCACATTACTCGATGATGGGCTAGATAATCTACCAATCAGCCTCCTTGTCCCATACACTTTCTTGGAAAAAATGAGGTATTTGACTATTTGATACTGAAAATGAAAGTTGATCAGTTTTCACTCGTTTTTTTTTTTTTAATGATCACGTACTTATATTGTCACTAAATCGACAAAAAGAAACATTGATCGTGTAGACAGACACATTGTGCGTAGCTGAGATCGCTGGAAGGTATGAGTGTTAAAAACGCAATAAACTTTTCGATTTTTTTTGATTTTTTTTACATTAAAACCATACGCCATTATTCCCAAAAGAGTGGGTGGGTCAAAAAAGCTGACGAGGATAGGTTTCCAGCTCACTGTCGGGTAATATGGCAATGCTGCACCAAAACAGGTCTTACAAAACAAATAAACTTTATTATTTTTTGCGGTTACCTACAATTTTTTTAAGAAATTTTTAATGACACTGAAAATAATGTTTATTTTATATTTTTCTCAATAAATTAATATCAATTAATTAACATTCATTAAAAAAAATATCAGTAATATTCTGAAAAAATTCACATGAGTAGAAAAAAAACACCAAAATTTTTAATGACAAGCCCTAAAGTCAGTATGGTAACTAGTTTTTTAAAAACGGTAAAATGTACTTTTAACTGAATCATCGTGTATACACTTTTGTGTATATAAGTATATTTTTTTAATTAAAATTTAAAAAAACAGTTTCTTATAGAAATATTTTTATTTGAATAATTAACAATAAAGAAATTTAAAGATAATTTAATTTTAGCATAGTAAAAAAGAGATAATATTTTAATGAAACTGAAATTTTAATGAAATTTAATAATAAATTTTTATAGGGATAGATATGTAGATTTTTAAAAAACAACATTCATTTTCAGTATAAAAGATACTAAAAAAAATTAAATTATTTTTAGAGAGTGAAGCCACTTTTGAAATTACGTATCCAATTCTCGAAAACAAAACATTCTTAAAAAGATAATTTAGTTATGATTAAATTGAGAATAATAATTGTATATACATCTAGGCGGCCATGAGTGTATTAAATCGCTTATTTTGGTCTAAAAAATTTGTAGTTGCTTTAACCTTTTAAGTGGATTTGTTAATTTTCTAAAGTACCCTACACAGTGGGCAAAATATTCGAAACGCATCCAAATATCTTAAGCGCTGAAGAGGTTAAGTTCAATTTTTTTCGCCATGCGTTTTGTAATAATTAATTTTTAAGTTATAATTTTTTATCAGTTAAGATAAAACAAGTGTTTTTTGCAGATTTTCATTGTTTGTGAGGCTGTAGATATTTCTGGTTAAAATATTGCTCCAATACTTCTGAATCACCTAATTTATAAACTAGGCCGCATTTCAGAAAAATATCTTACATTATACAGAATGTCCCATAAAAATAACGTCATAACAATACATTTTTTAAATAGTTTGGTATTATTTTATGTGCCTATTAGGATATCTTTCAGTTTAGCTTTAGTTTAGTTTAGCAATATAGCTTTGAAAAATAATTATTGACATTAGAATTTATCAAAGCCATTTTCAACATAAAAATTCATTCAAATTGCGAAAGCTCATTTGTTGTCTTTTGTTGTTTAAATTATACAAGCTGTCAAAGACAACTTGCAAAAAACGATAAGTTGACTGCTCACACTTTATCAAAAAACTTTTTAAAATTGTTTTTAATGGATTCCGGAAAAGTGTTTCACTAAACTCTCGAAACGGTTTATAGCAGATTTTGATCTAAGTTTATAAAAAAACAATAATCTAAAAAAAACTGCTTCTTGTGCTATAAGCAGGTATCACGCAAGCCTAAAGAACCTTTTCTAAAAAAAAGAATTTAGTAATTAGAATTTAGGGAAAAAAGTTTTATCGGAAAATTATTATACATTTAAAAACAAAGCGAGACTTGAATTATCAATGTTTTGGGTGTGCTACTCGGTGATTTTAGATTCGTGCTATTGTGAACTGTGTTATAGTTATTTACAGATCAGGCAAACAAAAACATGAATTTGCATGTATTTTAGGAGTGTCTGATTGGAAAGGATTAAGCAAGAAAATACACGTCCATAAAGTTTCAGATCAACATCTAAAATCTTATGAAATCTATGAAATATGGAAGACTGGCAAAACTATAGAAGAAAATTTTGAGTCAAATCTAAGAAAAGAAAAAGACTTTTGGGGGGAAATATTACATAGAATAATAAATAATATATTAACACTTGCTGCAAACAATATAGCACTAAGAGGACATAAAGAACTAATTAATAAAGCAAAAGTAGAAAGTGGTAATATTTTAGAAATAATTCAGTTAATTTCAGAATATGATCCGGTTTTTAAAAAAATTATAAATATGTTTTCAAAAATCAAATACTTAAGTCCTAAAATACAGAATGAAATTATTGGCAAATACAGTCAAAACTAAAATTTTGAATAATATTTATAAAAACTGAACTATGTTTTTCTATTATTTTGGACACAACGCAGGATAATCTAAGTAAAATTGACCAGCTTAGATATATTGTGCGATATGTTATAATTGACAAAGATGGACCAAATCGTCCAAAAAAAATTAATATCAATAAATCGTTTCTTGGTTTTCCTTCCTTACTGGATCAAAGTGCAGCGGGTTTTCAAGATTTTATAATGAATTTCTTTATTTCAAAAAACATTAATATCAACAAATGCCAAAAACAAGGTTACGATAAACTTAAATTTAGTAATAAACGACGCAGTAAGTGGTGTGACAACAGTGAGGACATTCTTTGAAATTGTGCAAGAAATTTATTAATTTTTAAGTAACAGTTTAATTCGGTAAAATTTGTTAAAGATTCTAGAATCAAGAATTTCTGTAACACTTAAAAAATTGTGTTCCACTCGATGGTCCTCCATAAATGATTTCTTAAATGCACTAAGATTTAGGTACTCTGATATGTTCAAGGCTTTAATAGAAATTAACTAAAAATCTACCAAAATGGATGAAAGAAACACGGAGACAGAATTTTTTTGTAAATTTTCAATTTATTTTTTTATTGGTGATTTGATGTTGCAGATGTCGCAAGTAAATATTTACCAAGATCAAATGTAGATATAGGAGAAGCTTTAATATATTTGGAAAATGTGTTTCAACAAAATAACTTCAATAAGAAATTCTTTTCAACAGTATAAAAATACAGCAAAAAATCTTGCAACTAATGAAATATGAAACCCGAATTTAAAGTTAAAAAAAAATTAAAAATTTTTATGACGAATTGCAAGATTCTCGTGTGGAAGAAAGCGAAAAAATTTTTTAAGTGAAAACGTTCACAAAGCGCACGATATACTAGTAATAATATTTCAAATACATGAAAGGTTTGAAGAGTTGAGAGAAATAGTTAATCATTCTTGAAAATGCAAGAAATTTGTGCTAGGATGCCAAGAATATAAAGATGATTTATCCGAATTGTTCCCATTGCAGATGCTTACATTTCCAAGTTGTATAAAAAATAGACTACAATCAAATTTCACTATTAAAGAATTGGCTACATTATTAATTTGTGACAATTACGTACTCTGTTCAAATTTTTCGGAAGTGTGCTTGGCATATATAATATATTTAACGTTACCTGTGACTGTAGCAATTGCAGAAAAATCTTTTTCGAAACTTAAGATATTTGTGAAGTACAATCAGTGAACTTAAGTTAGGTGGTTTAGCAATTGTCAGTATAGAAAGGAAAATGACAAAAGCAATGAACTTTAATCAGTTACTTTGCCACAATGAAAGTTAGAAAAAAGCTGTAACTTTTAGTAAGAATTTTTAAACGTGAAACGAATCTTATTTGTTTGTAGTATTTGTTTACACGCCGTTGCATGTAATTTTATTAATATAAAAGGCGGCACAAAATATTAGCGGAGACGCGAAAATGTTCGTAGTTACACCACTGGCTAGCCGTCGTCGAACCTGCCTTGATTCGAATGGCTTACTTTTAAGGTGGACTAATTGAATTACAAATATAGATTCGCGACATTATGCTTGCTACAACTGTGCGACAGTAGCTGGCTGCATAAAATTCTCCGAAACGCGTGCCAAAACGATTAATTGTGTCTTTTCACCGGACGAAATCCAATGTGAAAAACATTTCAAGGAAACACCCATGCGAAATAATAAGCGGTAAATTTATAATAAAATTACATTTAAAAAAGATTTATAAAATGTAGGTAGTACCAAGTCAATTGCTTTACACGGGTTTCAACATTTAGAACGAAAATTTGACAATAATATTGAATTGCGAAAAAAATGCTTGGAATTTATGAAAGGATACAAAGGTAGGGGTCACATGAATAAAGTAAACGGTTTTAATAATGACGGTGGTAAGTGGTAATGGTTTTTATATGCCACATCATACCGTGTATAAGGAAACTAAGATAGCAGCCCGACCAAACTGCACGTTGTTTTTGATGCATCGCCATCCTCGAGAACAGACAAAAGGTCATTCATCTATTAACTAACAACTTTCATGTTGTCGGACCTACAATTTAAAGCGAATTATTTTCGATATTTATTAGATTCCGAAACCATACATTTTCTGCCGTCATTGAAAAAGTTTGAACAAATCTTTTGGAGGTCCGACCCATGCATCTGAACCAATTAGCACTTATCAATTGTGTACCGTCATTACAAACGATATTGCGTGAGCCCCTTTTATGACGGTCAGATGTTTGAAATAGCTTGTCATTAACAAATATGACTATACCCAACACTTCAGATGTCATAAAAAGGAATTTTTATGTTGATGATTTATTATCAGGCGCAAATTCTGTTAAGGAATAAAGGATGCAATAAAACTTAGAGACGAAATTACCGAAAGTTTTAGAACGAGGGGTTTTTCCCTTCGTAAATATGTTTTCAATAACCCTGCAGCTGTGGGTAGTAATATGTAAATGCAACGAGGCAAGTAAACAAACAATTAAACTTTACAGCAATAACGATACAAAAACATTAGAATTCATTTGGACCCCGCAATTAGATTTCGTTCAATATTCAATTGACATCCTTAATTACAAATCTTCTTAATTCAGTAACGAATAATCTTATCACTATCATCACAAAACAAATCTTTGATCCTCTTGGACTATTATGATGCAATTCATGACGCATTCATGATGCAATAAAATAAGCACAAATAGTAATTACTGTGAGTAATAAATAATAATACCTACTATTTAAAAGTATTTGCTTTTGTTGATGGGTTAAAATCAAGTTTATGCAAATTTTTTTTTAAAGGTTTTTAAAAATGTTTTTTTCTAGAAACATACGCAAAGTTGTGTTAATTAGAATTAAACGTTACTAACTTGATTGGTAACCGTTCTGGGTTTCTCAAAGAAGTCAAAGAAATCGAATTAGACATGTGCAAAAATACGAGTCAATCTGACGAGGTTTTTACAGTAAATTATAAAATAGATTTGATGGAAGCATCCTCTCTCGAAGTGGGGTGATTTTTGTACCTATAAATAGTGATAATAAAAATCATTGTCAAAGCTACAAGTTTGAGCAATACGTTTGTTAAATCAAATTGTTTTTTTTATAACAACTTTTGCTTATTCTCACAGTAATCTATGGAAAAATCTCAAAAAGAGAAATTGTTTAAAATTCTTAAAAGATACGTCGTTGCATATTGCATAGACAATGAAGGCAGCTTTATTAGTTGCGTTTTCTTCGAAATAATACCATATTTAGCTACGTTTCCTAATTGGAGCCATATTGTTTAATATTTAAAATCGGATTTTTTGACAAAAAGATGCACCGTTTGCAGGTTTGCATTTGCACCACACTAAGACCAGATTAAAACTAAATATTTTAAAAAAATGTGTTTACTTGAGACTTTTTATGACTGGCTCATTTTAGGATGGCTTAATACCAAGGACAAAATCAATGACACCCCCATAAACCCGACCCTAATTTGACAAAAATATGTTTACGGCATACATCTGTGAAATGCATGGTTTTTGTTGAGAACAGACCTCCAGTATTGTATTTTTTATTTTTGAAAATAAGTATAAATTTACCACGGCAAAGAAGAGGAGTTAGGTTTTTTTAAATATTTTTTTAAAGAAATGTTTAAAAAAAATATTTAAAGTTACCATAAAAACACCTCTTACAATTAAAAAAAAATGTTAATAACAAAGAAAAGTTCTAAGCTCTAAGAAATAAGGTTTAGTTTGCATTATTTGCAATGGCAAAAACTGGATTTTTTTAGTAAATAAATAACTGCGGCTTTTAAATACTGGAGGCTTCTTTTCTACAAAGAGCATACCTTTTCCAGAATTATATTATTTATAAGTTTGTTTTAATTATATATAAACAGCACTAAAGCAAACACTAGTATTATACAGTGTGAACCATTTGTATGAAATAACTTCGATAAAAAATCAGTGATTTGTTTTTCAGGAAAACGCTCGGACACTTATCTTGTTATTTTTCAACGCGCATTTTATGCCAAAAAAAATGGATATACAGAATGTCCCAAAATAACGATACGACCCCCAACTTTGAAATTTCAATTAAAAACACCAATTTTTTTAGCATATCTACATACTACGTATAAATCCCTAAATTTTTATCAAATTTATTTATTTCAAATAAATCACGTCTTTTTTTCAAAAATAACTGAAAATCGACATAGTGTACGCAACATAAAAAATACGCAAAATTATAGGTAGAATTCAGATATGCTATGAAAATTGTAGTTTCCATTTCAAATTGTAAAGTAGAGGGTTGTATCTTGATGTTGGGACACCTTGTATATCCAATTTTTTTTGTCAAAAAATGCGCGTTCACACTGTATATATTGTAACAAAAAGAATTAGATTTTATAGTAAACACCTCAAAAAAAAAATATTTTGTCTTAAATGAATAACTATTTTAAGTAACGAGAAAATGTGAATATAGTTGAGCACCAAAATAATATATCAATTTAATTTTCGAGGCACCGTAAACTTTTATCAATTTTAAAGAAAGTATCGACGTCGGTAAAAAAACTGTTCCACAAGTGTTAAGTTTATGATCAAAAACATTTATGACAGTGGTACAACCACCCCTGGAGAGTTACAACCTCTCAAATTAAGGTCGCGTTTGTGGGGGTGTCATTGAGTATTTTTGTCCCTTTCACTTATATTCACTTCAACTGAATAAACATAATATATTCTTGAACACATTTCTTTTTAAAACAAATAACAGATTGATTATAAAAGTAGATTTTACCTTATACTTTAATATATTTTGTTTATTTTTAAATTATGTAAAAAAATAATAATTGCGACAGAATGAATGAACTGTGTTGCCCAAATATCTTTGTCTACGATCTATTGTGCGAAACAAACTGTTTTCATTATACTTTTATATAAAATGTGTTCAATAATTGTTCTGATCGTGGTTTGCTGTGCTTTTCTCTTTCTAGCATGAACGTAGGTTGACGTGATAAGTTTATATGGTTTGCTGTCAACTGTCTAAATGTTGTCTTATTTTTGCATTTAGGAATTTTTGATAAAAATTACATTGCAAGTCATGATAATTGTATGCAGACGTTCAAGAATATTTACTCTGCATCTGCAAGCGTTATCTCAGTTAAACGTGTGAATTTCTGGTCGCATTTTCGTATGTATTTTTGTATGAGCACTGACAGCTGTCATATGTCATTGTTTTGTAATATTAATCGAGACATACGTTTTTTGTGTCAATTGCCATACCTAGGCGATCTGACCAGGACAATTATTGAACACATATTATTTTATTTAATAGTCATTAATTTATTTACTTTTACGTTAAATGCACAGAGATATTAAAATATTACACTTAAAATGAAGATTAGTTTATAGACTTATTTAAATAATGTTTTTGATTGTCCCAATCCATAGTGTGGCCCCAAGATTGACGGGATCCAGTTTAATTTTAGATAAAATGTGGTAATACATTTGAATCCGAATTCGGATCCGGACCGAATTAATACATTTGGATCCGAATTCGGAATTCCGAATTAAATAAATCGATCGGACCCGGACCGAACCTTTCCCTAGTTTCCGGCATTGGATTCGTTCCGCGTGAACGGGTCTACGCGGAACGACACACCACTAGTTTAAAACGGTTGGAAGCGAAAATAAACCTTAATGTAGTGAGCATAGAGTGTACAAGACTTCAAGGCTTGTCCCGCCAACGAGACTGTAGCTGCGTATTATAACTATGCCACTGCGTTCCGTGTGCTAGTGCTGCTATTAGTGGCTCAAGCGCTAAAGTCCCACCTACTGTTGCCATTGTTTCAGTGGCGGCTCGTCTGGTGAGGCCACCGAAGCTGGGTCTCAGTCTCAGTTAATTTAAGCGAATTTTAATAAATAGCATTATTTTAATATCTTTTATCAATCACTATTTATATGCAATTTTTTTTCTAGTGGAAAGAATTTTTTTTTAATTTCCTGCACAGAATATGTGTATGTATACCTTTACCGTTCGAAATGCAGCGCTATTAATGTGAGCAAGAAAGCAAGCACAGCAGACTCAGATGAGGCCGAATCAATGTTGCTCCTGATTTTTTTTCACTGTACTGATGGCAGGATTGCCAACGTACTAATTTAGTTTGATCGCATAATACGAACTGATTACGTACTTGCGATAGCTCAAAATAAAAATTCATTTTATATAAAAAAGTTTAAAAAAGAAAAGCCGATATGTGCAAAATCCTGAAAGATACTAGCACCGAAATCTTGAAGACACGTAAAATATTAAAACCGAAAACTTTGCAAAAACTACATTACGCCACAAAAAATTTCGGACATCAAATTTTGACACTAACAACTGAAATCGTGTAAACCACAGTTCCTTGTCAATTTTAAGGTTAATTAATGTCGTCGTGACAGACATTGTTTTTGTGGGTAAATGAAACAAAAGTTAAAAGTTAATTTACACTATTTTTTATGTCATTGTTAAAATTTGATGTCCAGAATTTTATTCGTTCTTTTCATGTATGTTTTAACGAATATTGTCTATTTATTCTTACACACTTTTTATGTTAAATTTTTTATTAATGACAAACTGTACAACTACTTCACTTTACCACACCTAATTAAAAATTTTAAATTTTAGTTCTCCTAGTAGGTACGTCTGTGAATTGAGCAAATGTTATGGCAATTTTCTAAATTTAGTATTTTACGCTCCAATGTTATTAAACTGTAGCAACTATACAGTGGTTTATTGCGATTTCCATTTGCTGATTTCTGACCAAATATCACGTCACAACAGTGTTTTGTGTACTTCAATTGTTACAAATATAAATAAATAAATTTTTTCACTTAATAATTATTTTGGATAACTAATGTGCAGATAACTATAAGACAAGTATAGAGTAAGAGTTTGAAAACAATCTTTAGTAAATATAGATTTATAAATTTTTTATCAGATGTCTACAAGAAAAACAAAAAGGCATTCTGGATCTATTTAGAAAAAAGAAAGAAACCGGTGATGTCCGCAAAATTCACAATAAAAATGATGTGATTTCTTTATTGAAATGATGAAAATTTTTCGGTCATATAATTGACGGGGCGCATACTAGTTGACTCCGGCAGTCAGATTGTAATCCTTGATGGTAAAAAGATCGTAGGTAAGTAAGAAAGTAGGTAATTAAAAAGTAGGAAAGTAGGTAAAGTAGGTATTATTAAAAAATAATAATGCTAAAACAAAATGTAATAAATGAATTTCAATTTGTAAAATTTATGTTATAAATGTAACAAGTAACATGAGTATTAATGTCTGTATATATCAATGATAATATATTTGTGAATAAATATAATGTTTTTTCTTATCCATTAGTATTCTGCAGTTCTATGTCAAAAGGTAGTATAATAACAAGAGAGATCAATAGAAATTATTGGCAAATAGTTACATAAACAAGTCGCTATACAGTAAAAAATAAAATCATAATACAATGAAATTGAAACTGCAGAGACGATTTTTTAACTTGGGACAGCAGTTTCCTAGAAGTAGGTAAATAAGTAAGTATTTAATTTCATCAGGTAGCGAGAGCGAATCAACATACGGACATGGGAGCCATTAAAAGGGTTTTTTGACCGCGGGAGCCAACTAGTGTGCTCCGAATTTACGGGTCCATCCTCGTTTTCCTTCTCCTAAATTTAATCTTAGTATAAACATTTAAAATCACGCTTTATCCTATTTTAACGGTTCTTAATAATTATTGTTAATTTTTGAATATTTAAAATTTAAGTTTGTTCTGCTGTTCACGCTGATGATGGGTGTTCAGCCCGAAACTATAGTCTGTAGACAATAATTTTAACATTAAATTTTTAGGAGCATCTGTGGGTTTGACTTTAAATTTTTTCCTACAATTAAACACTAGCGAATTAATTGTTTTGTTGTCGGGATATGAAAAATAAACCCAAAAAAGACCCTAAGTTTTGATGATGCGTGGTCAAATTGATTAAATGCTAAAGAACGTCGCAGAAACCGTGGTTTTCTCTGTGGTAGCAAAGTACTTCTAAAACAATAACTTGCACTTTTCAAAATCTGACCGAGCGCGACACGAGACACTTCAGAATAGAAAAACTAATTGAATCGGTCATTCCAAAAACCAGATAGGTTACATTTTTTTCAAACATGTTTTTTTGTTGTAAACGTTTTCTTAAAGGCAGATGCGTATTCTGGCTAAAAACCACTAACCAATAGTACCAATACATTCCTTCCTCTTCAAAATAATACGGCGTTATAGACGGTCAATGCATAAACAACATAAGCCGGTGAGAAGTGGTTTTTGCATACACTACTAAATCGATTTATTAGACACACAAGTCGAAACAAGTATATTTGCGAAGAACCAACAACAAAAATAAAACAATCACACTTACCAGAAAATTCAAAACGTTTGTTAATTGTTGAGTTAATGATTTACAAAAGACATTCCAAACAATTTTACAAAAAAAAATATCATAATCTATGCAAAGGACGAGATAGGGTTGCAGCTATAACATTCGACTTTATGTAAAATCTACCATTGCCACACATTTCTGAATAAAACATTTTTTTGATGACGGCAATTGAAAAGTTGGTTGCAATAACCAGGCAACTCCACTTTTTGAGGAAATGCACATTTTTATTTTATTAGGTACATGTAAAAAATAGGCCGATCGTTTGGTGCAAGAATCAGGTATTTCCAGGTATTACTGCCTGGTTTTCTGTTTACAGCAAAAAAATTATTAAATGTTATGAAATACTACCGAAATCTTGGGCGTGTAGAAACAGAAGAATGTCTGCATCAGAGACAGACGATGACGATAAATAATAATTTAAACAGAGTATTATCTGTTCTTTTTATATTCAAGAGGAAATTTTTACTAGTTTTCTGTTTCATAATTCTGTCAAAAAGTAGGGATATTGTAATACGTTAGTTTCCTACATTTCTTTACTTTAATCGTTATAAACCGTACAAAAAACTTTGGTTCTGTTTGTTTTAGGCAAAAAACAGACAGCACCAACATTATGCTGACATTATTGCAAAAAAGACGTAAACACATCCATTCCTTCATGCTTTATAAGTAAAAGAAAAAGAAGCACAAAAAAACGCTTTGTGAAAATTTTGGAAAGTTTTTTGTAATTGCCCATACATCCTTGAAAACGGAGCTGCCTGGTTATTGCACTCAACCCTTCAATTGTGAGCTCACTATTTTGGTATTAAGGATTTATTGAACATACTAATGCAAAAACTCTCAACTTCTGTTTTATTCCATCAGCCAATCCTTATGATTGGAGAGTGAGTGATCATTAATAGTAAAAAATTAGATGATTTAGAACGAGTTCAAAATAGCATTATGTAAGAGCTTATGCCATTTTATTAGAACATATTTAGCTGGCTAACTGCAAATGTTGAATGATGTAGAATATGATAATTTACTTTAAAAATAATAAAACATAAAAAATTAAAACGTATGACATGTTAATATGAAATATGCTAATGTTCAAGTGTAATTTTTAATAATAACCCTGTTTCTTGCTAAAACAACATAAGTCAAGAAAAGTTTTTTTATGTATTTTTACCATTAATATTGATAAACTGTAAAGGTTATTCGACATTTTAATCCTTTAAACAATAAATACTATATGATCGCCAAATAGTCCTTTAAAACTCGTTTATTTGTGAATTAAACAGTTTTTATTGATTCCTGAAAAATTCTAATTGTGTGACTTATGCGGTTTTTGAAATGACCGATTCAATTTTAATAATAATATCAATTAAAGTTGTGAATTTTGTCATAAAATTAATTCGTGCTGAGAAAACGAGCGAACAAAAAACGGAAATAAAAATATAAACGTTTGAAATAAAAATTTGCAACATTTAATTCGTGGAAAACCAACTAACTGTCTTATTGATACTGGAGCCGAGGTTTATTAATGAGGGAAGAAATAGTCCGATTCATTGGAGGTCATATACAGTCACCTGTAATATAACCCAATTACGAAGTCTAGGTTTGAATTTTTACATTCGACAAAACTTTAGCACTTGTAGAAGTGGTTATATAGTTAATATTTTATTTTATTTAGTACGAAATACCGATTTAAATTATTATGTCATTATAGAAAGAAATGCTGTGAAGTGTAATGATTAATGATTAAAAGGTGAACAAAGCGTGCAAATCATTGACCGGAAATGTCGTCCAAGACATAGTTTTTATACTTTGGCTTCGACTTGGGGCAAAAGGGCATAAAAAAGTTGATTGGGCGCATTGTGTAAACGCCAAATGGGCCACATTACTAAATAAGTAAAGTTCATTGGTGTACTAGAGCATTGCGTTGATATTAAAAATTTGTCTTTAATACTTTTGTTATTCCGATAAAAAATAGGGTAATTTTTTAGGGTTAGATTTTTTATTTGAATTACACGATAGAGCCAGGGGACGGACAATCTTGAAGCAGCGCAAACAGACCGAGTGGTCTATTACGAGTGTGATAATCAGAATACACAGTTTGTTCGCCCTATAATAATGATATTCAATTAAGTCAATCATAGAAAATATTAATTCGGGAAATCTAACAACCGCTATTTACAATGATTTATCGAAGACATTTGACACTATTAGCCATGAAATTTTCCCCAAGTGGATTGCGTTCAGGTTGATCGTTAAATCCTAGTAGGGTTGTGGGTTCCTAAGCCTGTATTTCACATTGGAAAAAAAATAGTTAAAAAATTGTCAGAAATTTTAATTAGACGATCTTGAAGCAACTGCTGGCATCCGTTGAATTACGGAATTAATTATCAATTTGGAACAATAATATATCAGAAAATCTCTAATATCTATGACCGTACAATTTCCTTGGGTTTAATGTTGATATTGATTTTTATGTTTTTCCCTTCTATTAATAAAAAGTTTTTATCAAAAAAGAAATTATTTAATTACTACTTAACAAACTTTCAAGAAATGTTTACGTGTTTTTCTTATAATAATAATAATAATAATAATAATATAATAATAATTATAACTCTCTGAAGGGTTATACCCCGTCGTGATCCAACTGAACGCAGTCTACTTTGAGAATTAGCGTCTCCCATTAGTAATTTTATACCTTTTGGTAATTAAACGCAATTCATTGTGCCCCGATGTTTCAACCAGAAAACTGTAGACCGGTGTTGGAGTTGCCTCATCATAAGTGCGTTGTTTATAAAACAATTTGTAAAAGCAAAAATATAAAATTAATCTTGTATAAAAATTTAAAATTTATTATAAGCATATAAAATATTTTCGTGTTTGAAAAATAATGTTTTGTAGCAACTTTTCTGTAATATCCAAAAAAATTTAGGTTTTTTTTGGAAAAATTAGTATTATGATAATAATAATAATAAAAATTGAAAAATTATTAAATTAAGGGTTCTATTGTAAAATAGTAGTCAACTATTTTAAAACTTTCGTTGTTAAAATAGTTCTAATTTGTTGTTCTAACATTACATATTAGGGCACATGGCAGAATTTTAAAATTGATGAAAATTGTAAAATGATAATTTAAATATTTTTATAAAAAAGAATAAATGCAGTGGCGCACCCAAGCTTAAAAAAATCATCATCTACGTGTATTTGAGTTTTGTTCTTATTATTAAAAATAATCTGAGAAGTATTACTTGTGCTGTTTTTCATGTATCAATTATTCATTAAATTTGTTTTGTACTTCTTTTTATTTTTAACTTAAACTTATTTAAACTGTTTTGAGTGTTTCACATTTTGGTTTTTTGCCATTACCCTTCATGTTTGCATGTAAAGAAACTATTTATTTTTACAATAAACTTTAGCTTAACAGAAAAATGAGTGAAAAGAGAAAATCTGAAAATTAATTTTCTATAAAATTTTCTGAAGAGAAGTGAAGTGGAAGCAAATAATTCGCTTATCATTATTATAGTCCTGTTTGTAGCTCCCATAAATTTATAAGTACATATTTTAAAAAGTTTCACTATTTTTAAGTTGTTTAGACTTTTATATTTGTTAGTTTACTGCCAAAACTTCTGGATGTATTGGCCCTTACAAGCATTAAATTATTGACAACAAAAAAACAAATATAAAAGTACAAACAACATAAAAAACGTATTTTTTTTAACCAAATGAACGGAATTATCGGATATAAAATATAAAATTTTGAAACGCTTTCTATTTTTTTAAATATAAAAATTGTACTAATAAATAATAGTACCTCGAGCAAGACATTGTGAAAAATCTGAGTATAGGAAAAGCAATTTACAATAATTTTTTTTCCGCCTCTGAAAAATTAATGTTTTAAGATTTTTAATAGAAATTAGGAGCCAAAGATAACAGTTTTTATTTGTTTATAATAAATATTGTAAAAACATTTGTTATTACAATAATTATCGTCTTCGGCTCCCAAATTGTATTGCATTGAAAACCCAGATGTAAAATAAGTCCAAAGGCCTACCCAAAAGAAGAGTTTAAAGACAATAGTAAAATAGTAAAAATTCAAACCTAATCTCCCCTCGCTTCGTACCTGAAAAACAATCCTAGTTACACCTTTGACAACGTCCTTTATTTTGATATCGAAAAGTTGGCAAACCTAGTTATCCACTCCATTGTCAAAAACGGCAATTAACAAGAATCACCTAAATTTAAGACATATGAAAGAATTTTCAGCGTTTATTGAAATATTTTTAGCTCAGAGTTTTTACGCTCATGCTGTTTCTTTTATGATTAATTGAGGAGAGCTTATAAAAGCTCTCTACGGATAGTTACTCTAATTATTGAGTATTAATTTTGATTATTGTTTACTAAGTGATATTGCATGTTAATTTTTACTCACTCAAATAATATGTCGCTCATTAAATATGTACAAAAACGTCATACCTCAAAAAAGATTATTTTTGAATAAACACAATTTAAAGTTAAAATTTATTATGTAAAAAATACAAATTTAAGTTGTGACGTGGTACAAAATTAATGACATGTTTTGGCAAGTTTTTTAGCTACAGATAAGACTGTCTAGCAATTAAAAGACAAAACAAAATACATTCTAAACATAAATATAACAAAAATGTTTGTTTTTGAGATATGACGTTGTTGTATTTAATGAGCAATCAGTTAAATAAAGGGTGTAAATAAATAGTGTGTTAAATAAATAAAGAGATTTATTCGTTTTGATATAGAATTCTGTGTATTCAAATTTTATCTTCATTATATTTTGTTATATTTTTTAAATTTAATATTATTAGACTACTGGGTAGGTACCTGTTTCCAATAATTAGTTACTAGTTGTACCCCCATTTCTATTTTACAAGGGTTGAATCTACCTCGAAATAAATGTTTTCGCTTTTGTGGTAACAACAAATGCTACGTGCCTAATTAATTAAGGAATTAAACATCTTTCAAAATTTAGCAAAGAAAAATATTTTTTTCTTTTAAAAACCCAACGACAAAACCATTTGGCGCAATCAGGATACGCAATTAATTGGTAAAGTTTTCAACTAAAAAGTTGAGAAATAATACCGACAAATTTTGCAATTAATAAAAGGTAACTCTGAGTACGATTGAATTCGCGACGGTCGGTCTACCATGCTCACACGCCACCGTCAAAGGCATAGAAATACCGAGGCAAATAGCCCGTAAAAGCGATTATATGTATGCTACAGCCAAGATAAAAATTTTTATCTTTATTAAAGATCTTCTCAACCAGTCATAATCTGTTAAAAGCTATAAAATAACATTTAATGTCTCTAAGTCTGTCAATCATTTAAAATATTCATGCAAATTCTAAAAGATAAACACTTGGCAGAAAATTCTAGTAGTTATTTAAAGTCAGAACATTGACCCTCAAAGAACAAATTGACCTATATTTAGTAACAGCTGAGGTCATAACTGAATCCCCCTTTGAGTTTCAAACATTTATGAAAATTTCAGAAATATTAGTGAATGTCACGATAGTTTTCTTTTAGTTTAACGAAGAAGATTAAAAGAGGAATGACATTCTATCATTTCATAGTCAATAGAATAGTGTTGCAAAAATTAATGTAATAATTTGTAGTAAGAATCACATAAAAAAATAACCGTAGACCAATTTTAAGCATATCAATACGTGAAACATAATTATAAAAAAAAAAATGCATTTACCGTTTCTTAGCAGCACACATTCTTAAATAATCTCCATGTATAGCCATATATAAAAAAAACTTTGAGAGACTAGAGTAATAAACAGTCCAGAAGACACAAAAAAACTAAACTCCGAAGGAAAGTTAAAAAAACATCACTAACAAAAAAAACTGGATTCCGAATGGTTCAAGAAAAACCATAAATTAGTTTTTCTCTCTTTGAAAATATATCACCATAAGAAAAAAGATATTTACGATCTCAACAAGTGTGGGGTCAAAACAACTCAAATTGAATAGAGCAATATAAGTTGTCGAAAGCCACCATAAAAATATTTTTTTTAACGTTCGAAACTAAATGCAATCATAGGTTAAAAATAGAATATGTTCAAATTGTTAACATAAACAATTAAACGTTACATTGTGATCCATTTGAGTGAATAACTTCGATAAAAATTCAAGGATTGTTTTTCATGAAAACGGTCGAACACGTCTCCTGTTATTTATTTATTATTCAGCGCGCATTCTTTGACGAAAATATTGGATATACAGGCTGTTCCAACATCAAGGTACAACCCTCTACTTTGAAATTTTAAATGTAAACCTCATTTTTTTAGCATATCTGAATTCTACGTATACTTTTGCATATTTTTTATGTAACACACAGAATGTCGACTTTCAGTTGTTTCTGAAAAAAAAAAACACGAACCATTTGAAATGAATAAATTCGATAAAAATTCTGGGATTTGTTTTTCAGGAAAACGTTTGGAGTCATATCCTGTTATTTTTTAACAAACATTTTTTGACAAGAAAAATAGATATATAGGGTATCCCAAAATCAAGATACGACACTCAACTTTAAAATTTCAAACAAAAACTCAATTTTTTTTAGCATATCTGCATTTTACGTACAATTTTTTATGTAGCTAAAAAGTCATGATCTATTTGAAATAAATAAATTCGGATGTGCTAAAAAAATAGGGTTTCCATTTGAAATTTCTAAGTTGAAAGTCGTATCTTGATTTTGAGATACCTGTATATCCATTTTTTGTTAAAAAATGAGCGTTCAAAAATAACTGGATATGACTCCAAGCGTTTTACTAAAAACAAATCCCTGAATTTTTATCGGAGTTATTCCATTCCAATGGTTCACATTGTTTACTGTATAATTATGCAAGTAAATAAAATTATAGTAAAAAACGAACGCCGGTCAAGTAGGCGTTTTTACACACGCCCGAGCTGTTCTATTGCAATTGTTATCTTATCTAGTATCAAATACCGGCGTTAGTAAGGTGGAAGACAATTTTCATAACATTTTTTTAAATTTATTTTATTTATTTTAATTTTCATTTTATATATCAAATTTTTTTTTTTATTAAGATAAAAAGCGCATCAACTGCTGCGGTTATTAGCGCTTACAGTCAATTACAAGTGTATATTTACTAAATATTATAGTACAAATTTATAGCCTTCAGATATTCCATCAGGTTCGAGTTTGGTCTGCTCAGGTGGTGGATATGGTTGGGTGTTATGTTGTACATCGATCGGTGGGGCTCGTACTCTCGGCATTGGAAAATGTGTTGAATGGATATCGGCGTACTACATGAGTCACATACTGGGGGAGGGGTTTTTGCCATTAGGTGTTGGTGGGATATATCAAATTTATTTAAATAAAAATTGGCGTTTTTTTTAATATGTACTATTTACGTTTTATGTATTTATACCTATCCTACAACATACTCATAATGTACACTACAAAATAATAAAAAATTAAGAATAAACACATTAGTTTTTATTGTTAAGTTATTAATTATTTAAATAAATTATTTTTTGTAACTTTTTTAAAGAACTGTTATTTGCTTTTTAACATGTATTACTTGAATTAACCAAACATTTCATAGGTTTGGCTAGAACCAATGATAATATTCGGTAATGTTTAATTTTTTTATTGAAAATTTTTAAAGTTCATATTAAAATAATTAATACAGCAATAAGTTTTACTTTACAAAAATTTATTACATTTACAAATTTACAAATGAGTCGTTCAGTTCCAAAACCGACCATCTCCATCAAGTAATAAATACTTTATAGACTTCACAACTTTTACTTAACAAAATTTCTGTTGTAATACTTTGCGTGTAGAAGTTATAATTTTCTTTATAGATACGCGAAAATGGTGATATTGCGTTAGGAACTTTACTACTTATTAACAATGTACCTACAATATTTAAGACAAAAATTGTATACTAAACAAAACATAAAGTGGATAAATTTTTAACGTTTATTCTTTATAATTAGTCAATATGCTTCATTTTTATAAAATAATTTTGTTCGGCTAAATAATAAATTCTAACAAGTCTTTCTTAACCTCAAAAATTATGCTTTTGCTATTACTCATATTATAACGATACCATTGTCAGTATCAACAGTATTAAGGCGCACTACTAGAACAAAAACTTATGGAGATGGCCGCTTTTAGAACGAATCAAATTTTTGAGACTGAAAAAACATGCGCTGCAGTTAGTTTTGGCTCAAACCTTTTGAACACAACGTGTAAAAGTGTTTAAAATTCTTTTTTTTTAAATAAAGAAAATTTCATAAAAAAATGGAGATGACCGGTTTTGGAACTGAACGATTCAAATATGAAACTCATTTTGCAAATTTAAGTCTGTTTTTATTTTCAAGTAAGAAGTTTGTTTTACCATTTGCTACGATAATACCTATATACTATTATTATTTTTTACATTATTTTGCAATATACTATTGTAAAGATCAAGTTTTTTCGTGGGATGAGTTTGTTATTTAATTAATTAAGATAAATTAGTTTTTTTAAATCAATTTATTGGGACAGTGAAAGGAAAATATTTTTTTTTAATTAAGTTGACAGTTTCCTGATTCAAGTGTCACTTCCTCAAAACTTATTATCTACGTATATTGTAGGTGTTTGTTCAATGTAGTAAAACAACATTTAATTATGATTTTTTCGTGATATGTACATAGATAATAAGTCCTGAGGAAATGACACTTGAATCACGACACTGTCGACTTAATTAAAAAAAAATTTCTTGCACTATCCCAATAAATTGATTTAAAAAAATTGAAGATGTAAAATAACCAAGTAAACAATATAAATTAATTTGTTAATGTGTTGCGAGTGACACAATTACACTAGCGAAAAAGCGACATATTTTAATTATTAACAAATGCCTGTTCTGAAATATTATTATTACGTTTTAGAATGATAATATTTTCAAAACTAATGTTACAACCAGCCTCATTGCGTTACAGATGATTCAATAAACGAGTATTACAGTGGGGAGCTTGTAACACGTATTTTGTATACTATTTGTTCTTTTTATTTTGGTAAATTACGTCCATTCTTTTTACATTCGAAATTTGTTGTAACGGGGAAGTGGACAAAGCAGAAAAAAAAATTATTTTATAAGGCCAACGTTTCGAACCTCTATTGATTCTTTTTCAAGGCTTATAATAAAAAAAAGAATCAATAGAGGATTCGAAACGTTGGCCTTATAAAATAGTTTTTTTCTGCCTTGTCCACTTCCCCGTTACAACAAATTTCGGACTATTTGTTCTATTGATTATTTTAATTACTGTTTGTTATTATTTTTTTATTTGTCATCCGTTGTTATCTGTCTAGTAAGTTTTGCGTTAAACATCAACATACTTTTGAAAACCTATTTTTACATTGATTTGAATAATTATTGTAAACAGTAGTGTTTTGAGAGCGATCGCAGTAGAAATTAATTTTTTGCTAAACTCTTCTCTGAAGAAAATTAAAATCCAAGCCAACATTATTTACACTAGTATATTCGGGCATTTTTAATAAAGCTCAATACTTCTTGGAAACAGAAAATTGTACTTACCCATTATGTTTGATTGTGCAAAGCCGGAAAGATTTATATAGAAGTACTAATTAGGAAAATTCGGTAGATACCTGAGAATAGAAAGTTTCTAACCAGAATTCTAGTAAAGACAAATTTAAATAAAATATGAGCCAAGCCGGAAATATTAAGATAACGAATTGGGGAAATTCGGTATTTACTTGAAAGTTTCCTACCACCTAGTTTACATCTTTAAATACAATTACCAGTTTGAGTACCCCGCCTGCTGAGATAAGGGAATTAGCTAGTCCGCATTTGGGTTGTCGAATCAGGTAATAGAAGGAACCGATGGGATTAAGGATTATTTGGTCCCCAAAGAAGATCCGTCCTTAAAAACATTAATTCGTTAGAAAGAATTTTTGTCAATGATGATGAAACAAATTCTGTTATAGTCTTCTCTTGTAAAACTAATTTTGACTTATTATTAAAAGTAATAGAATCTACATGTATAGAAAGGATATTTAATTAGTGAACAAATATTTTTTTACAACTTTTTACTTTACATGTTTTGGCTAATAAACATTACATACCGCTATCTTTCTGTCTTTTACCAAATTAGTCTCAAAATACATATGTCATTTTATTAAAAACCTTGATTTTAAGATGCCGTAAATTTGGATCTAATTCTCAACCAAAATTGTAGTAGGTAGCAGATTTTGAAAAAACGATACATAATGCTACTGCGACAGTTTGGTCAAAAGTAAAATTGATAGGATGCAAATTACATTTAGGACAAGCGTGGTATCGAAAAACACAAAAATTGAAATTGTCAGTGGAATACAATAATTGTGAACGCTTAGTTGGAGCATGGATGTGGTATTTGTTTGTTTACCATTTTTAACACCAACAGAAGTTGGAGAGTGTTTTGCATTTGATTTATTTGAAGAAATTCCAAATAATGCAAAACTTATTAAACTCTCTGATTATTTAAAAAAAAATTATATTAGCGAAAAAGCTGAATTTCCCCCCTAAATCTGAGCTAAAAAGTCTTCGAGTTTACAAAGAACAATGTGTGAATTATTTTACGCAAAGTTTAATTCATCACTTTATTCTGTACATTCATATATCTTTATACAATTTTATACATGTTTTACAACAATATCAGATTAGCACTAATGTAAAAATTCAAAGTTTAGGTATCTGAACCTGTAAAAATTCAGAATAAAAGTGTACGGGATAAGAAATAAATTTTAGAGAACAAAATATTTGAATATGACATGAACTTCATTTAAAGATTCAAATTAAAAGTGTTCCGCATTTTTTTAAATGTTGGTCTTTTTATTTTTGTATATACATAGTTACCTACTTATTTAATTTATGTTAATATAAACGTGTAGTTTTGTAAATAAAACATTAATCTTTTTTATGTTTTGTGTTCTTCTTTATTTTTTTTATGAATGTGTAAGTAAGTCTTTATTATCCGGAACACATGTATGTATAAGTCTACTTATTAATTAGTTATCATTTATCAAATAGTTTTATTTTGATTTTGATAATACAGACTCAAATATACTAAAATATTTTAAATCATTAGAGTATCAAAAACTGAAAGAACATAGAAAGTGTGACATTCAACACGTTTTGTGTTCGTTGCATTTTAGGTCATAATGTAGAAAAAGATAGCAAGAAGAACGTAAATCGGTACTTGAACTGTAATTCAAAGTTTTATTATAAAAGTAAACATTTATTTAAAAATTTGCTGCAGCGGAAAAGCTGTGAACAAAATTTGATTTTGAAAAATCGTGTTGTGTTTCTAGAAACTTTTAACCAAACGGTTTATTTTTATAAACAAATTAATTTCTTTAAGACATTTTCAGGTTAAAATTTCACTCCATAACTCACAAAAGTTTGAAAAAAATAAATAAATAAAAAAAATGCAAATAATTGTTTTTCCCAATAAAAAGTTTCGAGATAAAATATTATATCGATTCTCCAATAATTAATTATTCTTCGATTTACTTAATTTATGTTTATTTTTCACTGTTAGACATTGTATGTATGGCTGGGCAATTTTCAGTTTGAATAATCGATAATCGATTATTCAATTTATTCGATTAATCAATTTTTGATTATTCCGATAAATCGATTAATTAAAAATTTTAATCGAACTGCGCTTAATCGATTAATCGTTTTTTTTTAGTAATTAATTAATTATTTTGCCCATTCCTAGCTGTAACGTTACGTATACAAGAATACAAAATTAAGGAGGACAAAATTAAAGTATAATTTGGGATGGGCATCAGATATGTAACTATACTTAATACTCATATTAGGTATGTCATTTCAGTATTGTAAAAATTCGTCGTTAACAAAATTCCTCTTATTTGCGTAAGCGTAATTTACGTAAAGTCCCTTTAGTACAAATTACTTTATTTCTTAGACACATTTCGCATACATATTTTTTTTTAATTTAAAAGTAACTGAATATCAAAAATGGAAAATATAAAATAAAAACTCACCTTATGCTGAATAATCCTGTTTCCATAAACATTATCAAACTAATTGCTACTAATAACTGTTCATGTGATTTAATTTTAATGAAATTAATGTAACTGGCATAAGAGTTTTTATGTTGGACACAAGAATCATGTTTTTTCAAACCAGTCTTTTTCAAATGCTCTCTTCTAACTATTCTTAAAACCAACGGAAAAAAATACGTCATTGGATTTCAACGAAAAATGTCTATACACAAAACAAAATACAGCATCACATAGTATACTATAGCTTTCTGGCTAAATTTCGTTTTTGGAAAAAAATTTAAAACTGGTTGTGTTGTTACGTTTAGTGGACTTTGAGAAATGTCTGCAGATTCAGGACATTTTTCACTGATGTTTTTTCTAACTGCGCGCTTGTTTCTTTATTGCGCACTTTTACACTTATTTTCAAATTTTTTTGGCCAACTAGTTTTTTGCTCTGACGTAATCGATATTTTCTTTAAATAGCAACCCTTATTTTTAGTGTTGAATATTGAAACTACTTTTTTTTCTGCGTATAACAATATAACACTTGTAGGGTCTAAAATAAAAACTTTAAGGCATTTAACCAATTTAAATGTTTTATTGAATTTTTCAAAATAGACGCAATTTTTAACAGAATTATTGAACTAAATGTTCAAATTTTCATCCTTCCGTTTCTTAGTAATAATACAACTAATTTTCGGACTTCGTTAGCACAATATTTTTCATTTTTTAACTAATTAAGCGGCACTGATTTGTAATTCTATTACAAATTTATTTTATAAAATAAAATTACAAATTTGTAATTTTGTAATTCTTTCTCTTACATTATTGATGTTCTAAAATCCTAAAATGTGATTTGACAAAACCGCACTAAAAATTCAATTTTTCTAATGTTGTAACATGTATTGGTTTCTCTCATCCGGTGTAAATTTTCTATGGACCCATATGACAGTTATGTCCTTGTTGAGCCAATCACATCTTAGGACCGTATTTTTTCGACGTCTCATTAAATAGATAAGTTTATTTGAATTATTTTGGTAAATTACGTCCATTTTTTTTATACATTCGAAATTTGTTGTAACGGGGAAGTGGACAAGGCAGAAAAAACTATTTTATAAGGCCAACGTTTCGAATCCCCTATTGATTCTTTTTCAAGGCTTATAATAAACGTCAAATTTGTTTGGCATGGTACCAACTTGTCTCGGCCAGTGGTCGCCGGAAGAATGTTCATCTTCCATTCTTCCATTCTTCCATAAAGGGCTACTTAAAATCAAAAAAATTTGCAACAAAATTAAGGATTTAAAAAAAAAAGAATTACAAATTAGTAGGGCTTAGTTAGTCAAAAGAATAGGAAATAATGTGCTAACGGAGTTCGAGAATTAGTTGTATTATTGCCAAAAAACGGAAAGACGTCGGTTTGAACATTTAGTTCAGTAATTCTGTTACAAATTGCGTCTATTTTGAAAAATAGTAGTTTCAATATTCAACACCAAAAATAAGGGTTGCTGTTTAAAAAAAATATCGATTACGTCACAGCAAAAAACCAGCTAGCCAAAAAAAATTGAAAACAAGTGAAAAACGTGTGCAATAAAAAACAAAATTGACCTGTCTTGGCGTTTTTCTAAAAAAACATTAACTTAGAAAATATGAATTTTATTTCATACTTTTATGTCACTCTGTATAATGTTAGTGTTTGCTTCAGTGGTGTTTATATATTATTAAAACAAATTGTTATAAACAATATAATTCTGTAAAAGGTGTGCTCTTTGTGGAAAAGAAGTCTTCAGTTTTTAAAAACCACAGTTATTTATTTACTAAAAAATCCAATTTTTGCCATTGCAAACTAAACCTTTTGTCTTAACACTTATAACTTGTTTCTTATTAACAATTTTTTTTTAATTTAGTCTATTTTCACTTGTCTTACCTATTAAAAAAATATATTATCTTAGTAAAAAGTACTTAATATAACATTTATTTATGTTATGTAACTAATATATTATAATTGTATAAAATATTACGAACTGCAGTAATTGTAATTATACAATTATAACCTAATAAGACAATTATATTTTAAAAATTTTAAAAAAATATAAAAAGGATTTTTACTTACCGATAAACCCACCCTTTCTGATATTTCCCTTCTGCTTAGTCCAGCTTGGATAATAGTTCCTGTGACCTCCAATGATAATTGTCTTTGTCCTACAAGTCTAAGCATTTTGAAACTTTTTTTTTATCAAAAGCACTAAAAACACTTCTAGATAGTAGACACTTTCAAATAAAAGCGACAAAATGACAACTTATAATTTTTGTAAAAGTAATGAAATGATAGCAGTAGAAATTGGGGTTTTCCAACCTCTTTCTTATCTTAATGAGTTAGGGTCAAGAAGGAAGAGGGTAATAAAATGAATTATTTGGGGTTTTGTAAATACGGTTTGAAAAATACCGAAAAGGAAAAATTACCACGTGCATTTAAGCCTGTTTGGAATCCTTTTCAAGGAATTGAAATAAACGGAATAAAAATTATCAGTAGACAGGTATTACCCCATAGCAGGGGGTAGTAGGCTTTCACTTACAATTTATTCAAGGTATTAAAATAGCCTCAGGTAAAAATTCTGATCTGAACAAAGAAAAATTCTTTCTTACTTTCATAAGTAATTTGTGACTGAAACACTTTTAATATTTAATAATAACAAATTATTGATAATTTTTAATAATTAAAAATGTAAAATTAATTTTAAAAATAATTCAAATTATTGCTAAAAACGTTTTTATAATAACCTACATTATAAAAATATAAAAATTGGTCCTCAAAATATATCTTGTTAAATATCTGCGAATATTTTTGTGCTGAGGTTTGGAGTATTATCTTAAGTTTCAGTGTTTATTTCTTTTTATATCGGAAAATAGCAATGAAATCGCAATTTTTGAATACTTCTGAGCGCTTTTGAGACTTTTAATCTCTATTAAAAAAATTTGATATTGCATCAACTATTGACAAGCTCTCAAAGTCAAATAAAAATGTGGGTTTTTGTTTAGTTTACTTTTTTTCACAAAATAATAAAAAAAGTCACTTTACCACACGAAAATGTGTATAAAAAAAATAATCTTATCAATTAGTTATTCTAATTTAAGAAGGTTTAGTACAAAAAAATTTTTTTTTAATAAATAAAATGTTAGTGTTTAAATGATGCTTTTTATTGAGAACAGACCTCCAGTATTGCGATTTTTATTTATTAAAATAATTATAAATTTACTACCGTTAGAAAAAACCCGTTAGTTATTAATAATTTTTTTAATGTGTCTTTAAAAAAGGTTTAATGTTACCAACAAAAAAACTTCTTAAGTTATTTTTAAATTTGTTAATAACAAAAAAAGTTATTAGTGTTAAGAAAAAAGGTTTAGTTTGCAATAGCAAAAACTGGATTATTTTAGTAAATAAATAACTGTAGTTTTTAAAAACTGAAAGAGCATACCTTTTACAGAATTATATTGTTTATAACAATTTGTTTTAATTACATCTAAACATCACTACAGCAAACAATAACATTATAGAGTGTGAACCATTTGTATGGAATGACTTCGATAAAAATTTAAGGATTTGTTTTTCAGGAAAACGCTTAAAGACGTATCCTGTTATTTTTTAACGCGCATTTTTTGACAAAAAAATTAGATATACAGGTGTCCCAAAATCAAGTTACGACCGTCAACTTTGAAATTTCAGTTGAGAACCCCAATTTTTTTTAAATATCTGAATTCTACGTCTAAATCCCTGAATTTTTATCGAATTTATTTATTTCAAATAGATTACGCCTTTTATTTCAAAAACAACTGAAAATCGGCATAGTGTGTGCTACATAAAAAATACGCTAGTTCAAAAAACTTGAAAAAGCATCGCATCCAGCCGTAAACGTGTTTGTGGAATGTTTCAGTACATGTGCAACTTCCTTTTCAGTGATTTCCACTACTACTATTATAATAATACTACTACACGTAAAATAATGGTGTTGTTACATTATTGGGCGTAGAAGAATTGCCTGGGATTGAGAGCAAATTAGTGAAGATCAGCAAAGCTGTTAACCATATCACCGGGATTTGAAACACAGTTTTGGTTGAAGGACCAAATTTTTTTGGATTGTTGGATATTGCATTCTCTAATTGGGATATATCCAATTGAGCATAACCATTATTTATATATTTTTGAATAGGTTCGAAGTTTTTTAAATTAATTTAAATAAAATAACGGCAGCATAAAAAATAGCACCTTTAGATTAGCAATATTTTTTAAAGCAAGAGAATAAAGTCAAATCAAGGGGAAAACTTGCATTTTTTATTATTGCTATGATGTTTTATTTTGTAACACATGATTTAAAAAATCGTAAAAAACTCTATTTTATTTATTTATTTTGCCAATGTCGACTAATTAACTTGTAAAGTAGCATAGAGAGCAGGACAGTTAGCTTTTCTGAAATTAAAAAAAATGTGGTTCTTGCTTGTATAAAAATTCTTAAGTTTTTTTCGCAAAACGTCAAAGTATTGGACTCGTCAGACTTGGTTTCTCTAAAAAAGTTTGTTCAACTTCGTCTTGTTTGTTAGATAGTTCTCTAATTAACTGAGGCAATAGCTGAATAGCAAATGAAGAAGCAGAATCAACTTATTGAGTTTTTATTAATTTGTTGTTAGAAGAAGTAAGACCACGGCAGAATATGTGCCGTTTTTTTTACTCTTTACGTTGTCACTTATCATTTTTGCCGCGTCACATTCTGGTTTTTAAACTGATGTTAAATTATAGTATTGGTATTGAAATAGTTTAAGCTTTCTTTATTTTTTGATGTCAATGGTAATTTTGAGTTTAGACTGTAAACAAATTGGTTGAATATGGGGCGTTTATAATAAAATAGACATCCAAGAATATTTGTTTTTCTCTAAAAAATTTCGTTCTTACAATATTATTTTTATACTATATACCTAGCAAATGATATTTCTGTCATACCTGCATTAGCAAACTCCTTAAAATACTTTTTATTTTTTAGAATTATTCAATTATACCTACTTATCGCCCTACAAATGGTACCAATGTTCTTGGATTCTTTTTGTTTTGTATCTTCTTTTCTACCATGTAATTACGAATGAAATAAAAGCAAACGAGTGAAAACAAATTCATTAATTCTCAGCAAGAGGCTCCTGATTACCCAGGGTTAATAAAGCCCTAAAAATATAAATACTTCGAATTTCGATTGGGTTACATCTAAAAACTGATTACATTCAAAAAAATTTAATAGAAAGAAAATATTAAAATAAAAAAATAAACCTCAGGTATAATCTTAATAATATATTGCTCAGACATAAATTTTTAACAATTTTTTTAGAGCAATTAAAAATCTAATAAATTTTAACTGTTACTATAACAATAAATTATTTAATTTTTTGTGTACTTTTTCACATTTTTTTCATTTTCTTTCAGATACATATTATTATACGTTAAAAAGTTTGACTCTTTAGAGAAATGTTATTTTTTAACAAACGTGTTTAAAAATGGTTGTTTTTCCTAAATAAAACACGTTGCAAAATAGCAGATTTTTTTAGAAATTAAATATTAATGAATTATCTAATTTTATCGATGAGGATGCTTAGGATTTTTTAATTTATTATTATTGACATTGGTGTTTCATAGTTTGTTTGGTATAATATTCAAAAATAATTTTACGATGTTTGTAATTTACATTATATAAAAAAAGTATGTCATTTTCTCTTACAAAATCAGTCTAAAAATTGCAAAAAATTGAAGTTTTTGAGTAATAAAATTAAAAACCTATTTTGAAAGTATAACATACCACTAATTTATTTAACATTACATAGTGGTATTGAAACATTGAAATCATCACAAGCTTAAAGATCTTTCAATTTTTTATTACTCGATTAATTAATACTTAAGTCGAGACATATTTTGTAATTCTTAAACCGAGAATAACTACAAATTCTTTTTGCAATAAAAATTTATAGGTCTCATTAAAAATTTATTGATCTTATTTACACAAATAAACTCTGGACAATTGCACTTGCAGCTGTTAGGAATTTCCGAAGAAATAAAATATAATCCGCTTTGTCGGTAAACAATTAACAAGAGGACAAATTGGTTTTAAATATTTTGTACTAATCCTTAAGAGCCATAAACATTTATGATGGTTAAGGGTTTGCTAACACTTTTGAAACAAATTTATTCATTTCGATATTTGGTTTTGAATTTTGAACTTTGATGCTTTAAGTTTAGTTTTAAAAATCATGGGATGTTTGGGTAATTGGAAAGATAGCACACTTGAGACACGAGGACAAATTATTGGTTTGAGGGAGGGAGGGATAACTCTTTCACTAATTACATTGCGTACTGAATTGTGGGTAAGTATTTTACTCTTGTCTAAATACTACTTTATAAACGATAAAATTTATATTAATTAATCAGAGTGATATAAAAGTATGGAATAAAATTGATATTTTTTAAGTTAATGTTTTTTTAGAAAAATGCCAAGACAGGTCGATTTTATTTTTTTATTGCGCACGTTTTTCACTTGTTTCTAATTTTTTTTTGTCCAGTGGTTTTTTGCTGTGACGCAATCGAAATTTTTTTTTAAATAGCAACTCCTACTTTTGGTGTTCAATATTGAAACTACTTTTTGTTTCTGCGTTTAACATTTATGATTAATTTACTAAATAAGTAATATAGGTATTTTAAAAAATATTTTAGTATTACTGTAGAAAAAAATTAACATAATTATAATAATTATATTAATTTTCCGTTTTATTTATTTATTTATTTATTTATTATTAATATTTACGCCAAAGGCATTTTACAAATAAAGACATAAACATAAATTACAAACATTTATGGCACATACACTTAAATAGACTAAAAATATACTAGTAAAACATAAAATATTGTTAACTTTATTTGCCTCTAAAAATAAACTGTTTAACGGTGAATTATCTGAGTAATTATGTTTATTTTTAGAGACAACGAACAATTCGTGATGTCTAGTATTAATGGTTGGAATATTCAGACAAACCTTGCATAAAATATCAGGTACTTTTAAGTAACCATTTAATAATTTAAACAAAAAACATAGCTTATGCAAGATTCGCCTTTTCTGTAGAGTCTTAATAGATAAATATGATACAACCTGATCTGGACTTAAAGTGATATTGACTACTGACAGTTTGTACCTAATGTATTTGACAAAGCTCAATTGCACTGCTTCAATGCGATCAATGTGCGTGTTGTATGAGGGTGCCCAGATAACGCAGTTGTATTCAAGTATTGGTCTAATTAGAGTGCAGTATATCACTAATATAGATTTAACATTACGAAACTCGGAAGTCCACCTTTTTAAACATCCTAAAAGTTTTCTGCTTTTACTTATAATATAATCAAAGTGGTGTATAAAGGAAAGTTTGAAATCCAAAAAAACACCTAAATCTTTAATTAGATTGGAGACTTTCAAAGAAGAAGAACTAAGTGTGTAGAGAGGCAGACTAGGAATAGGTTTGCGACTGAAGCAAATGGTACAACATTTCTCGATGTTGAATTTAAGATCATTTTGATTACACCAACTTTCAAGTGAATTTAAGTCATTTTGCAGTAATGTATTTTCATTATCAGATTTTATAACCCTGTAAATCTTTAGATCATCTGCATATAGTAAACAGTTGGAATTGAAGACAGTACAGATATCATTAATAAAAATATTAAAAAGAAATGGACCGATAATAGATCCTTGAGGGACTCCTGATCCTACAGGAAAGTCAAATGACTTGGACCTGCCAATCCGAACTAACTGAGTACGACCTGTAAGATAACTCGCGATCTAGGAAATAAGAAGGTCATATATACCATACAATTTTAGTTTATGCAGAAGAATCAAATGATTTACAGAATCAAAAGCTTTATGAAAGTCAGTATATATACAGTGGACTTCATAACCAGATTCAAAAGCATCTAACACGTTACTGACTAAAGTTAGAAGGTTAGTTTGTGTGGACCTACCTGAAAGAAAGCCATGTTGCGACATAGAAATAGTGTTTTGAAACGAAAAAGATAATTGTTTTGTGACAATTTTTTCGAAAATTTTTGAAGGAACAGATAACAAAGAAATTGGCCTGTAATTTTCTATATTATGTTTGTGACCTGATTTATAAATCGGTGTGACGTGCGATAGTTTCCACGTGTCGGGAAAAACGCTAGAGTGAATAGAGATGGAAAAAATATCGCTTAAAGGTTCCGTGAGGCTGCAAACACATTTTTGATAGAACAATGGAGGAAAACCATCAGGTTCAGCCCCTTTGTTACAGTTAAGACCCTTAAGTTCTTTACAGACAGAATCGTATGTGATAACAATATTATTCATATTCACAGAATCTATTGGAATGCTGTAGTTAGATCTATGGATGTCAAAAGAATTGTTATTTTTGAGCGTAGAAGAAAAATGAGTAGCAAAGGCATTAGCAATATCTTGGTTACCGGAAATTGAGTGACAATTGAGGAACATTAGATTTGGTTGTTCATCATTGTTGCTTTTTAAATGATTGATAAACTTCCATAAATGTTTTGGATTTGTAGTAACAAGATTTTCGGTTTTATAAATATAATTACTGTAGCAGTGATCAATTACATCTTTACATTGTTGACGAGCGAGTGCAAATTGAGCATATAAATTGAGATCACCACTTAATTTGTAGTTTTTATGTAACGATTTTTTTAATATGACTAAACGTTGAGCTTCTGCACTAAACCAAATGGGAAAATTATCTTTGCGCTTCTTTCTTGTAGGAATAAACGTATCACATACAAAGTGTAAATAGTTATAGAATATGTCTACAATATAATTAATGTCATTTTCTGGGTTGATAAAAGACCAGTCTACAGAAGATAAAAAATTATTGATAAGAGTATAATCGCAGTTTGTAAAATCATAAAAAGTATCACATACTGATGAGATTATAGCTTCATTGCTGTTATACATAAATATAATAAATTCAAAGGGAGGATGATGACAGTCAGGATTAATTATAGCATTGTTCACTTTCTCAATAACTACGCTGTCATTATTGGAGAAGCATAAGTCCAATAAATTACCACTGGGGTTACATATATAGTTAAATTGACTGAGATCATACAAAAAAAAATTATCACAAATGACAGATTCTTTGTCTGATTTAACACAAGTAGGTACAAAACCTAATATTTCATTATCATTTATCCAGTTTAAATGTGGAAGGTTATAATCACCAAGAATATAAATTTGAATAGACGCGTTATCAATAATAATGTTTTTAACAGTTTTTACGTGATTAACGTAAGTGTCTATTGATGAATCTGGAGGAAGATAAACGGCACCAAAAACAATAACATTATTGGGTATAGTTATTAATATCCAAACATCTTCAATGTTTGAAGTATTCGAGACACTTATCTTTGAAGAAGAGAAGTTCTTTTTTACAGCAATTAAAACACCACCTCCGATAGATTTGTCACTACTGTTGGTAGACCTGTCGGTTCTGTAGACTGCATACCGATTGTCCAAGAATTCATTGTCACTTATACCTGGATGTAACCATGTTTCGGTAAACACAATGATGTCATAGTCTTCACTGGCACAAGACACTAAACAAGAGTTTAATTTGGTTCGTAGTCCACGAACATTTTGGTAGTAAACATTAACACCACTAACGGATAAAACTTGGTTTTCAGAAGTGTTTGTACAACAGTTATTGGTTCCGGGAGGTGCGATTGTCAGAAAATTGTTGTTCATTGTTTTTCGTTTCGTGGCTGTCGCTGAACAGTTTTTTCGGAAAAAAATTAAACCGACGAATGGTGGTACCACTGGGCCAGTTATCTCCGTTTTCAAGATTACTTTTGAGGACAAAGTCGCCGCCAACTTTAAAGGAAATACTTTTAGCCCCATCACGTGTTGGTAGAGCTTCTACAATAAACTGGTGTCCAGAGAATTTTTTATTCAAATGAGTTTCAATATCTTGAGTTTTGGTTTCAGGATCAATACGACCAATGTGTAGCCATACTTTTTTATGTACGGTTTTAAAGCTCTTAGTTGTGGTGTCATCATTAACATTACCAGTGCCAATAATCACGTTAGGTTTGCGACTTTTATTTTTCTTCGAAATAATTTTCCATTCATTCTCGGTACTGTTCTTTGAATTTGGTGCTTGATTTAAAGAGCAGCTAATATGGCTATCTGCAGATGACAAAGAATTTATTGTACCTTTGACGGTTTCGTTCTTTTTTGTCGCAACTTTATCGCTTATAGTCATATTTTTGCTAATTTCCTGTATACTTGAGGATTTCTTAAAAAAACATCGCAGCTAGCCATGAGAAGAAGAAGTATCAAACCTTTATTGTTTTTTGCCTAGTACATACTTTACTTTATAAATATTATTTTTATAATTATTTAATTTTAATAATTATTGTAAAATTTAAAAAAATTAAAGCTTTAATCTTGCAAAACAATAACTATTGAAGTAACTAGATTTATTTTTTTATTAATTTTAGTCAACAACTGCGTTATGATGACTTTTGTCATTTGTTTCAAATTAATCCAATTGATAAACGCCAAGATGTTAAAAAATGGGTTTTAAATTTTTTTTATAGTCAGAAAAATATGCCACAAAAAAAAATGTATACTTATTTTGCAAAAAATTAAATCGGTTGGTAAATTTAACAGACGTAATTTTTTCAATTATTACATCAAGTCTTATAATAATAATATGTTCGGCATGTAACGCCTACGTCCTACGTTGCAGTAGAAGAATGTAAGATAAGATAAGCCCTCGAAATAATTTTATTTTATTTACAATTATTCTCTTTTTTAAACGTTTAATGCTAGATTTTAGATGGCATAATAATTGTTTGATACCAAAAATATATAACACGATACAAATTAACCTTGTTTTACTTAAAAAATAAATGATTTTGTTAATTGATTGTTAAATCACCTTTTTTTATAACCAGCCACTAAGATAAAAAAAATGTTTCGCAATGAAAATTACTTTTTGCAAAACACAATAAATAGTTCAGATTAACAAACACAGTGAATGACTGGTCAGAACTTTAATCTATGGTCAGAACTAAAAAGCAATTTTTTTTTATTTCAACCCTACCGTTGAAATTTTTTTTGAAAATATTGAGCGACCTCTATTACATAGGTGCCAAACTCGCAGTTGGACATAATTTGTAGACTCCTCTTTAATAACCCCGTTTTTATTTGATGTAGGCAACCACACAATCTTTGTGTCAGAGTTTTTTTTCTAGTGTATATAAAAGTAACGTTAAATAATAAGTGCTTAAAAACTATATAAATTGAAAGACAAAAGTATTATTTACTATGGGATTATAATCTTTTTCTATACAATTTGAATAATACTATGTAAAACCATGTTTAAAAGTAATTGAATTTACGCTTGAAAACGTGGTGTTTGTCAAATTTTTTTCTGATGCACAGCGCTCTAATTTTAAGAACTGTGTTAATTGTATTAATGTCTAAACCTTGTTTTAAGTTGTGTAAAAATCTCAACTTGATTACTTGCTTACTAAAGCTGATTTTCACTAGCGAAATCGGCATAGTTTTCTGAGATTTTGTTGTAAGACTGGTTGTCTGTTTCTATTAAATTCCCATCCTTAAACCATACATTAGCTGCTGGTATGTCTATTGTCTAAATCCTTTTTACTGGGAAAAGTTCTCCTAATGTTGGTACTTACCTGTCGCAAAGAACATCCAAATAAACTTGTCTAGTCAATGAGACATCAAAAATATACGGTCCGAAAATGTAATTAGCTCAAAAAAGACACAACTGTCATATGGGTCGATAGAAAATTCCCACTGGATGACAGAAACTTATACTTGTTACAATATCTACAAAAATTGAATGTTTAGTGTGGTTTTGTCAAATCACATTTTAGGACATCAGTGATGTAAGAGAAAGAATTACAAATCAGTACTGAGACCATCCAGGTTTGGCTGGCCTTTTAATATATGCAACAAACAATACAGAGACATTATTTTAACGTTTTATTACAAGAAAGGGTTGGTAATGGTATACACAAATGAATTAGGGTAGTGTTACATTTTTTGCACTTTGTATTTTGTAATTGTTTTTATGCAAATTTAATGTGTATAACTGTTATCTGAAAAGCCTCGTTATTTTTCAGCATTCTTAAAGACAATAATACTATTAATTGTCGATTTAACAGGTAGACTTAAGGGGGATGATGTCCAGCAAGACTATCTACATATTTACAATTGCAAATTGTTTATTTATCTCGGGCCCGAGTGTTGTAATTTGTTGTTTTTAATTTCGCAGCTTCTCTTTTAGCAAATCAACCCCGGTGTGAGTTATTTCTCAAGGCCAACATTATGGAAACATGATATTTAACATAATTATTTAATTAAATGTTCCAGCGACCGAAAAATTGATTATGGTTTAGCTCAATTAATCTAAAAATCGAAGAATTTAGAAGGCAAAACGAGTCGCGATTCGACGAAGCTGACGCATGAAATTCCCTTATCAAGGAAGTGATGACAGATCGGTAACAGTTCCAAACAAACGCTTTTTGATTGAAAATCACCAAGTTTGTAACTAGAAAAATAAAGCCAAAAGAACAATTTTATTGTTACAAATTAATAAAAATTTCCAGACTGTGGGAACACACAAGCAACCCCCTGAGAAAAATCACGTAGCCACCTCCGACGACACTAAAAATTTGAATATAAAAGGAACCCCCAGAAAAGACATAGACAGAGAGTGATTTGCCATGCTCCAGGTTGATGAGAGCCCCTGTGTCTGTGACGAGTTGAGCATCATTAACTATTCTGCAATAAACTTATTTTTTTCCTTTATTGGAAAAGACCGTTTTTGCACCTGTTGTCCAAGGTGAAGCTCCTCTGTCTGTGACGAGTGAGCACGCCGCGGATAACTTTTTGAACGCTCTTGAAACGAGTTAAACCTTCTCCAGTTTATAAACTCGTATTACTTAATTTCTTTTTATTAATTAGCGAACCAGGATGCCGAAACAAACCAGAGAACATCCTCTCCTGGGCGACGATTGTCCACCCAGTCCAGAAGTTGACCACAATTCCACATGTCGGTATTAAAGAGGTAAAAGCTAAACTTCATCACTTTATTGCTGTGTCTAACGGCTTAAAGTCACAGGGGGGTCCCTGGGAATTACAATCAAATTTGTTAATTGTTATTTTGTTCACTCATTTATGTATTTATTCCTTACAGATTAAGTTAGCTCCGCGTATGATCTGTACGGGTCTAACTACTAACGGCCTTTTGCTGCAATTAATTAATAGTTGATTACACTCATCTGACTCATTACTTGCATTTTAATTGCAAATCTCTTTACTATCCTCCTTGCCAAGCGGGGACCGCTACTACACCGACAGGGAAAAAACGAGAAGCCAGCCCGGGTGTAGTACTAGTACTAGTAATGAGGGTTAAGTTTGCCCCAACTTGATTCTCTGCTTTACAAAAGCTTTACAATAATATTGTTTATTATTTTTGCGATAATAAACCATTGGGTTGTACATAGGTAAAAAAAAGCAATAAAATATGTCGTTCAATGGTCCAATATATTACCAATCCATAAGATGATATTTCTTTATTGTTATTATTTGTTTTTGATTATGTAATGGCTTAAGTTATTGTTTTTCAATCAAGGATTTTACCATCATTATCTTGAAAAAAATATTTGCTGAAAAAAAGATACCAGCTTGTATAACTAATGAAACAGATTTTAAAGTTATAAAACGTTTATTACTAACAAACCTTATTTTTTACAACAAAAATACTAATAACTAAACAGCCAGAAGAATATAATATGTCTATGCCGTGACATTGAAAATGATGTAAATTATAGCTGGGTGTGAAGCCCTTGTTTGATAAATTAAAACAGAAATCAAAATTGAGGTATCACAGCTTGCTATAATTTGTACTGTCACTCAAAATAGAAAGTTTTGCACTAACAGACCTACATCTTCTTAAAAGTTATAGCCAAAAAAAAGATGTTAACTTTTAACAGTTCTGTTGTTCGCAAAATGTTATTTTTTCTGGAGTATACGTCTTTAGAATTATTTAAAAAAAGAAGTTATTTATTTTATAAGTGGCGTTACCATTTCTTCATAATTTTTTTCCGAAAAACTTTGAAAGTATGACTGAGGAATATGGCGACCGACCTCATCAAGATCTGAAAGTATTTGAAAAAAATATGAAGGTTTTTGAGGACGAACATGCTAGACTATTATTGAAATAATAGCCTATTGCAAAGTTTACAAAAAAAAAATCAAGATCATGCCCTTCCAGCGACTTTCATATCGTTTTATTGAGTGGCAATAAGTATAGTTATAAACATTGTTTTTTGGCTATAACTTTTAAACCACGTTTTTTGGGACAAAGAAAGTTTCTTACAAAAATTTAAAGACCATGAAATTCTGCGATCAATACCTATCTCACACTCAAAATTGGTCTAGAAGTATAGTCGTCGACGTCAGTCATATCGTTATTTTTTTACAATATGTTACAATATACTTTTATGAAAATCAAATTTTTTCGTGAAATGAGAGTGTGTTAATGTATTGCGAGTGACACAATTACACTAACGGAAAAGCGACATATTTTAACTTATTAGTAAATGCTTGTTTCGAAATATTATTATTATTATACGTTTTAGAATAATATTTTTTAAAAAAACTAGTGTTACAAACAGCCTCATTGTTATACAAATGATTCAAGGAACAGGTATTACCGTGGGGAGTTGGTAACACGTATTTGTTTATACTATTTCTTCTATTTAACATTTTAAGTGGTATTTGTTATTATTTTTTTATTTGTCATCCGCTGTTTTCTGACTAGTAAGTTTTGCGTTAACTTTGAAAACCTATTTTTACATTAATTTGAATAATTTTTTCCAAAAAGTAGTGATTTGAGAGCGATCGCCTTAGAAATTAATTTCTTGCTAAACTCTACTCTGAAAAAATTTAAAATCCAAGCTAACATTATTTATACTAGAGTATTCAAATATTCCTAATAAAGCTCAATACATACGTGGAAACAGAAAATTATATCTACCCATTATGTTTGAATGTGCAAAGCCGGAAAGATTAAAATAATGAATTAGGAAAATTCGGTATTTACCTGAGAATAGAAAGTTTCTCACCACAATTCTAAAGACAGTAGTAAAGACAAATCTAAATAATATGAATGGCCAAGTCGGAAAGAGTAAAATCCTGAATGGCGAAACTCGGCATTTACTTGAAAATAGAAAGTTTCTTACCACGTAGTTTACATTAGCCGTTTTAGTATCACTCCTGCTGAGATAAGGAAATTAGATGGTTTGCATTTGGATTGTCCATTTCAAGTAACAGAAGGGACCGATGGGATTAAGGATTATTTGGTCCACAAAAGAGATCCGTCCAAGTTTGACCATCAAATTTTATATTTTTAATTACAATTTTAAGACATTGTAAATTAATATTTATTAAAAAACATTCTCCAGTCTATCGTCTAAATAATAATTTACAATGTAAAAACTCGTAGATTAAAAAAATTGTAATTATTTTCAAAAAAGTTTTGTAACAAAAAGTTTTAAATAACTTATGATTTTTTACTGAAAATAAAGACTTTTTTATATAATTTACAGAATCAGATAGGTATCTACGTGGTAAGCCAAAAATTTGAGATTGCTATAATACGATGAACTCAATAAATGCCATTTGCAAAAAGTCCGTTTTATTATCTTTTTTTGGACACATTTTTTGAAATGATCTCATAATTTAAATTAGCAAATCTTTACTTCAATTTAATGGCAATATGTAGAAAAAGCGAATGTCAGTTTTTTTAAAAAACTAATCGCTTATGTTATTATTTTGGTGTAACCGCGTCATATTTTCTAGAAAAGATTATGTTATTTAATAACATGAGTGATGTACATTTATGTTATTTAACATCACACATGTTGTCATACATATTATAGTCCTGAGAAAGTGTCACAGGATACACGAAACGGTCGACTTAGTATAAGGCTATTTTCATTGGGAAATTTTTCTCAGTAATATCAAATTAAATTTTTTTCTGGATTTATACCTACCGGATGAGATTATGTATTTACTGATTCTAAAAAACCTCAAATTACCAAAGTTGTAAGAACTGCTTTATGTTCTGGGTACCGATGTAATGAATAATATTATTCTAAAAATGCAAACAATGTAATAAGCCGGATAATTAATTTAGTTATAATTATATATATATTTATAATAGTTTGTTATTTTTAATATTTTTTGCAAAATGGTCCTTTGATCAATTATATTTAGTTTTATCATATTTATTCCAAACCAAAATTTATCATATTAAATTATTCCCATTTATTTTCAAACTTACAGTTTTTCAGATCCTATTTACGCTACTGTCAGATAGGTGTCAAACTTGTCGCTATGCTACTAGTTCCATTGAATTCTGCTCAAAATATTTGTCGCTAGCGTGCAGATTCTGTACAGGCACGCGCTAAAAACAAAACTATTTACCGAGTAAAATTAGAATTAATTTTATAGAAGAAATAGTATAGCAAATGTATTTTTTATGATAAGATGTAAAACACAGACCATAATATTAACTCCCCGATTAGTTGTTATCAAGTTTTTATCTCATTTAAAGTATTTATAACGGATATGAAAATTTACTATTTAAAATTTTGATCTTGATATTTAAAATCTGATCACTCTAGTTTTTAAATAAAAAAATAAAATGACAAAAAATTTGGGTTTTTTTAATTTGTTTGAAAAACTAAAGTCGAGAAAAATTTCAAAAAAATATATGTTGTTCCTAAGACCTTTGAAAACTTACATTATTTTTTTCAAAATTTTTAAACGACAGGAATTTTTTTATGCAGTAGAGTTCAACCTTAAAAGTGTCACAGTACCAATTAATTAGTCAAAAAATGATAGTCATAATAAGACTGCTTAGCTATTTATTATAAACAAAAACATTCCCGAAAATGAGACATATTAGGGAAAGTGAATTCGCGGTAGTTGGTTTTTTGGGAAGTCGGGAGTCGGAGGTATTTTATCGGCTTTGCATTTAAATCGGGGTTTAAGGTTGAACTCTACTGCATAAAAAAAATTTCTGTCGTTTAAAAATTTTGAAAAAAATAATGTAATTTTTGAAAGGTCTTAGGAACAACATATATTTTTTTGAAATTTTTCTCGACTTTAGTTTTTCAAAAAAATTTAAAAAACCTGTATTTTCTGTCATTTTATTTTTTTATTTAAAAACTAGAGTGATCAGATTGTTCTTAATTTTTGTAGTATTGTGGATGGTCTTACTTATGTCACTGTTATTTTTTAATGCAAATTAAACGACAAATTTTTTCATAAAAAAATTTTAAATAGTGAATTTTCATATTCGTTATAAATACTTTAAATGAGATAAAAACTCGATAAAAACTAATCGGGGAGATAATATTATGGTCTGTGTTTTACATCTTTCATAAAAAATACATTTGCTATACTATTTCTTCTACAAAATTAATTCTAATTTTTCTCGGTAAAGAGTTTCGTTTTTAGCGCGTGTCTGTACAGAATCTGCACGCTAGCGACAAATATTTTGAGCAGAATTCAATGGAACTAGTAGCATAGCGACAAGTTTGACACCTATCTGACAGTAGCGTAAATAGGATCTGAAAAACTGTAAGTTTGAAAATAATTTAATATGATAAATTTTGGTTTGGAATAAATATGATAAAACTAAATATAATTGATCAAAGGACCATTTTGCAAAGAATATTAAAAATAACAAACTATTATACATATATATATAATTATAACTAAATTAATTATCCGACTTATTACATTGTTTGCATTTTTAGAATAATATTATTCATTACATCGGTACCCAGAACATAAAGCAGTTCTTACAACTTTGGTAATTTAAGGTTTTTTTGAATCAGTAAATACATAATCTCATCCGGTAGGTATAAATCCAAAAAAAAATTTAATTTGATATTACTGAGAAAAATTTCCCAATGAAAATAGCCTTATACTAAGTCGACCGTTTCGTGTATCCAGTGACACTTCTTCAGAACTATAATATGTATGACAACATGTGTGATGTTAAATAACATAAATGTACATCACTCATGTTATTAAATAACATAATCTTTTCTAGAAAATATGACGCAGTTACACCAAAATAATAACATAAGCGATTAGTTGTTTAAAAAAACTGACATTCGCTTTTTCTACATATTGCCATTAAATTGCAGTAAAGATTTGCTTATTTAAATTATGAGATCATTTCAAAAAATGTGTCCAAAAAAAGATAATAAAACGGACTTTTTGCAAATAGCATTTATTGGGCTCATCGTATTATAGCAATCCCAAATTTTTGGCTTACCACGTAGATACCTATCTGATTCTGTAAATTATATAAAAAAGTCTTTATTTTCAGTAAAAAATCATAAGCTATTTAAAACTTTTTGTTACAAAACTTTTTTGAAAATAATTACAACTTTTTCTAATCTACGAGCTTTTACATTGTAAATTATTATTGAGACGATAGAATGGAGAATGTTTTTTAATAAATATTAATTTACAATGTCTTTAAATTGTAATTAAAAATATGAAATTTGATGGTCAAACTTGGACGGATCTCTTTTGTGAACCAAATAATCCTTAATCCCATCGGTCCCTTCTGTTACCTGAAATGGACAATCCAAATGCAAAGCATCTAATTTCCTTATCTCAGCAGGAGGGATACTAAAACTGCTAATGTTGTAAACTACGTGGTAAGAAACTTTCTATTTTCAAGTAAATGCCGAATTTCTCCATTCCGGATATTAATCTTTCCAACTTGGCCATTCATATTATTTAGATTTGTCTTTACTAGAATTGTGGTGAGGAACTTTCTATTCTCAGGTAAATACCGAATTTTCCTAATTCATTATTTTAATCTTTCCGGCTTTGCACGTTCAAACATAATGGGCAGATATGCCCATTATAATTCTCTGTTTCCACGTACGCATTGAGCTTTATTAGGAATATTTGAATACTCTAGTATAAATAATGTTAGCTGGGATTTTAAATTTCTTCAGAGAAGAGTTTAGCAAGAAATTAATTTCTAAGGCGATCGCTCTCAAAACACTACTTTTTGGAAAAAAATATTCAAATTAATGTAAAAATAGGTTTTCAAAGGTATGTTGATGTTTAACGCAAAACTTACTAGACAGATAACAGCGGATGACAAATAAAAAAATAATAACAAATACCACTTAAAATATTCAATAGAAGAAATAGTATAAACAAATACGTGTTACAAACTCCCCACGATAATACCTGTTCCTTGAATCAGTTGTATAACAATGAGGCTGGTTGTAACACTAGTTTTTTTTAAATAATATTATTCTAAAACGTATAATAATAATAATAATAATAATAATAATAATAACAATAATAATAATAATAATAATAATTCGAAACAAGCATTTGCTAATAAGTTAAAATATGTCGCTTTTCCATTAGTGTAATTGTGTCACTCGCAATACATTGACACACTCTCATTTCAGGAAAAAATTTGATTTTCATAAAAGTATATTGTAAAATATTGTAAAAAAATAACGATATCACTGACGTCGACGACTATACTTCTAGACCAATTTTGAGTGTGAGATTGATCGCAGAATTTCATTAGCTTCTTTTTTTAAATAATTCTAAAGACGTATACTCCAGAAAAATAATATTTTGCGAACAACAGAACTGTTAAAAGTTAACATCTTTTTTTTGGCTATAACTTTTAAGAAGATGTAGGTCTCTTAGTGCAACACTTTCTATTTTGAGTGACAGTACAAATTATAGCAAGCTGTGATACCTCAATTTTGATTTCTGTTTTAATTTATCAAGCAAGGGCTTCACACCCAGCTATAATTTACATCATTTTTAATGTCACGGCATAGACATATTATATTCTTCTGGTTGTTTAGTTATTAGTATTTTTGTTGTAAAAATAATGTTTGCTAGTAATAAACGTTTTATAACTTTAAAATCTGTTTCATTAGTTATACAAGCTGGTATCTTTTTTTCAGCAAATATTTTTTTCAAGATAATGATGGTAAAATCCTTGATTGCAAAAACAATAACTTAAGCCATTACATAATCAAAAACAAATAATAACAATAAAGAGATACCATCTTATAGATTGGTAATATATTGAACCATTGAACGACATATTTTATTGTTTTTTTACCTATGTACAACCCAATGGTTTATTATCGCAAAAATGATAAACAATATTATTGTAAGGCTTTTGTAAAGCAGAGAATCTAGTTGGGACAATCCTAACCCTCATTCTCTTTATCAATGAGTTCAGGTAAAACTTCACCGGCCTTCATTACTTAATCCGTACCCAATTCAGAGCCGGCAATAATGAAAAGTAAATAACGCTGCAAACATTTTCGATTGTCATAAAGCCCTGTTTTTAATAAATCGATAATCTATTTAATAACGATTTTTTATTAAATCAAATTGAAAACCAGAACAAATATTCAGTACTGACCAGTACTTTATATAAGTGATATAACCAGTACTGACTTTCTTGAATTTAGATAAGAGCCCTCTATTAGCTAGTAGAACTTTCAATAAAAACCTTATCGTAGACACAAACCACATCTGCTTCTAGTAAAAATTATGTTTGCAAGTGAATTAAGGGTTGCTGACTAAGACGCTGTATTTAGCGCCATCCTGTGTTTCAGAAATGAAATATTAGTGGGTATCGCTCTACGTTAACCCTTTCTGGCCCGCAGTGGTATTGAATATTTTTGATACCGGAATAGGTGTCGTAACCCTCCAAAGATTGAAACGTATTCTGTGTTGTATAACTAGAGCTAAGAATTTTGCTTGTATAATGGGTTGCCTATTCTTAAGATAACAAAATACACTTGTACAGTTTTTTGAATAAATGTATTTATTTAATTTCAGTTGTTTTCCTCTTCTTTGATACACAGTGCTTAAACAACAAACAATTAATACAAAATACAAAATTAATACAAAACACAACGTAGAGTCTAAATAACAAAAATCCTAAACCATCATTCAAAAATCTAATTTTTTGAACAGGCCAGGCCTTAAAAGTGTCACAGTACTAATTAAGTAGTCAAAAAATGATAGTCATAAAAAGACTGCTTAGCTAATTATTATAAACAAAAACACTCCCGAAAATGGGACATATTAGGGGAAAGTGAATTCGCGGTAGTTGGTTTTTTGGGAAGGTTTCTACGCACTCTTATCTGTGAATTTTCTGAGTCGGAGGTATTTAATCAGCTTTTCATTTAAATCGGGGTTAACCCTTTATGGCCCACGGTGGTTTCGATACCGGAATAGTGTGTTGCATACTTAAGAGAATGCAACGTATTCTGTGTTGTATAACCAGTGCTAAGATTCGACTTGTATAATGGGTTGCCTGATCTTGGGCTAACAAAATATATATTAGTAGCCTCATATATTAGTAGCCAACCAAATGTCTCAAAAATTTAAACGTCAGCCAATGACAATCGAGTTATCTTGATAAAACGGCATGTAGCTTAACCTAATGCAAATATTGAAAGTGATTAAACTGCATGTAGCTTTTCTCCTGATTACAATGGCAGTCCAAACAATTATTTCTAAAAACAAATGTCAAAAATTAATTTATTTAGTGTTTGTAAATTATTGCAAACTTAAAGCCGTGTCGATGTCAAAATACAAATGGAACGGTTTGGAATAACTATCGTAGAGAATATCCACCAAGCCATTGAAAATTGTACGCCAAAAAATAGGTACTAACAAAACTCATGACTCGATATGGGCCCAGTTTATTGCATTTTGCTAGGAAAGATCGTGTTGATTCAATGAAACCGCAACATTAGAACTGTTCAAATTGTAATAATAATTCAAAGTAGTAAGTTTGTTGTTTTAGGTTATTATTATTCTCGTTTCATATATTGTCATTATTATTTGTTATTAAATAATAAATGTTTATACTGATAGTTGTGTTATTTGGGAAATAATCTTGAGATAAACCCCCCGAGCTCCAAGTTTTGATCCGTTAATTTTCGAGAATATGTAGCTTGTCAACTGAATCGTACAAATTTGACAAAAAAGCCCTCCAGCTACGCTGTCGGGCTTTTAATATTATCAAATAACACACTCTTCATTGCTAAGCAACACATTCTCTTAAATTAACCGGCAAAACTTTGAGATCTTGGGATTTAACCTATAAATAAATATTGTCTTTATTCAATTTCAGCTGTTTTACTCTTCCTTGATACACAGCAGTGCTTAAACAACGAACAAATAAATACAAAACACAATGTATAGCCCAAATAACAAAATTTCTACACGATCATTCAAAAAAATTTTTTTTCAGTGTTGTATTTGGAATGAATTTTAATAATTGTGTTTTATAGTTAAAGGATAGATGACAGAAAAGTGACAATTCGGCAAAAACGGCAAAATAAAGTTTGTTTTTACAGGAAACTTGACCAAAGAACATACATACTTAAACACACTGTATTTTATATTTAAACCTACTTAGATAAAATAAATATTAGAATAGTATAGTGATTATAGACTAAAAGATTGATGAAATGAAAGAGGTAATAATAGATTAAATCACTAATAGAACATTGGCAGTCTATGGCTCCTAAAAGATTCAACTGGTTGTAAATGAATAAATGATAAACTGGTAAACGTGATGTAAAAGTTGTACGTTGTACACATTAGCAAATCTCATAACATATTGCGTTAAAATGCATTTCTTAAAACTTTTTTAAAGCTACTACTGCAAAGAAAGAAAACAAGATTTTTAACTGTTTCCAATGATCCCATTCTTCCATAGTAAAAATTAAGCCATTTGTCACATTTTAAAAAAATTTGTTTTAGGCCATGTATTGAAGCATTTAATTTGAAAAAATCTTTTCAATGTTTACGTGGTATATGACTTTAGTATCACTTTCTCTGTATCATATTATGGCTAGTAACAATGCTCTACTTGGGATCACTTTTTCCCGTTAACACTGCTTTCCAGAGTTAAAGATTCAGCGGGGCCTAGAATAAATAAATCAATAAATAAACTATCCACAGTTTTATTATATACAAAAAATTGTACTTGTATAAAAATATGCGCAATAAATGATTAGAAAATAATAGTTATTAGAAAAATTTTTACAAGTACTTCCAAAACTTTTAAAAAAGTAAATAAGTACAAAATTTCTGAAGGTATCCATTAAGCACAATTTGCAAAGTCTATAATATCGTGCACAAGCTCAAACAAAATTTAACAGTTCACTGTTCAACATTACATTCAAGTTTAAATATATTTTCCAAACTCACAGCTCCCTATACAAAAGTTTTAAAACAAAAAACACTTGTTAAAGTTGACAATAAAAATGGCTCAACACGTTTAGTAAAACACCAATAAAATTTTTATGCTTCTATATTTACTAATAGCTGAGATAAATTTCAATTTTTTTTTTCGGAATGATACAAAATTCAATATATTAAATTACGAACAGAGCTATAAAATAAAAAATAAATTATGTATACGTAGTTCTGGAAACCTACGTATAACACCAATAAAATTTTTATTCTTCTATCTTTACTAATAGCTAAAATAAATTTCAAAATTTTTGTTCAGAATGATACAAAATTCAATATGTTAATAACAAACTGAAGAATAAAGATTGAATTTGATTTTTAACAAAGAGTAACTATTATTTTTATTCTTTTATACTTTCTTCGATGTCTATATGACAACATTATGTAGATGTTATAAACCTAAGAGTTTTTTAATAGAAAATATTTTGCTGAATCGAATACTACTTGTTTCATTTTTCAATCATTTTTAAAAGCTGAAAAATGAAGATTGAATTTGATTTTTAACAAAGAGTAACTATTATTTTTATACTTGTATATTTTCTTCGATTTCTATATGACAACATTATTAAAATGTTATAAAAGTGAGAAGTTTTTGATAGAAAATATTTTGCTCAATTGAATAATACTCGTTTCAAATTTCTACCGCTAATAACAAACTGAAGATTGAAGTTTGAATTTGATTTTTAACAGTTAATAATGGTTTTAATAATACAGTAATACTCCGGACTTACGCGATAGGTGGGACCAAGCGATAGCCGTGTAAGTCGAATTCGCGTAAGTCGGGGTTCAACTTTGCATATAACTACATATAAAGTTTGTGTAATCGAGAGCACAATTTAAAGAAAACCATAATTTAGAAGAAACATGTTTAATAAAATTTTAGATAATCAAAACAATTTACATTACTATATGTATAAAACAACGTAAACCGAAGATATTTTAATGTCTAAGGTTTCATATATTCTTTATATTTATCCTCATATATATTCTGACGAGTTAGGTTTTCTGCTTCTCACGTAAAATTTCCTTGTAGCATGCCAGTAACAGTAATTTTTCGTTTCTTGTTAAGTTTAAATGATTCATTTTTTGGTCTTTTAAATGACATAATTAAAGATAAAGCAATAATTTACACTGTGTAAGTAAAACAATACCACACCGAACACGTTCAAACTTGTCGTAAATCCAACACGCAGCTGCGGTGATCAAAAATAAAAACCGCCGTATCTCCGAATTCGCGTAAAACGGGGTAGCGTAAGTCGGGGTATTACTGTATTTCAAGCAGCTTTGGTTTTGTTTTTAGCATTTTTAATGTAATTATTATTGGATAGTAGCTTAGCATTTTTTATTGTCTTTTTTAATACGTTTGAATAATTTTCAAATTTATCTTTTGGTATTAAGCCATTTTTATACATATAGTTCTTTTTTTGTTTGACATGAGATTTTTATTCCCTTAGTAATCCAATTATTTTGTTTATTATATTTTGTGTTGAAAATTTTATAAGGAAAGTATTTGTTAAGCAAGTATTGTAAAGATGAGTGAAAGTTAAAATAAGCCTCTTCTACGTTATCAGCGGCAGTAACTTCATCCCAGCAAAACTCTTTTAATTCATTTAAACAAGCATTTATCTCAAGATAATTAAAGGTCCTTTTCTTATATTTCTTATTATCGGTTCTAAAATCATTATTGATAGTCCGAGTCAAAAGCGATTGAGATGCGTGATCAAAGAGACCATTATTTATTACCTCTGCATTTAATATTATAACCTTATTGTTTACCAGTATATTATCCAGTAAAGCATTTTGCCTGGTGGGTTTAAGTATCGTTAAATTTAAATTATAACTATTTACCAGGTCCTTGAAACGTTTCGTATTAGAATTGTTGTTTAACATATTTATATTAAAGTCCCCTGTGTTTATATTACCTGCGGGAGGACGATATACCACCATAATTATAATTGTATACTCATCGACACATATCGCTGTACATTCTATGTCAAACTCTTCACTTTTATGTTTCAGTTCTTCTAGTTCTGTATACCTAACACCATTACGTAAGAAGATGTAGGCACCACCATGAGTTCCAGTAGGTCTTGAATAGCAAGAAGCATTTACATATCCTTTTAGTTTTACTGTATGAAATTCACCAATTTTCAGCCAATGTTCTGTAAAAGTTAGAGCTTCGAATCCATTAGGTGATGATTGCAAGAATACTTCAATTTCTTCGGTTTTGTTGCAAATACTTTAAATTTTTGATGAAGTATATTAAACATTCCTTTGTGTGTATCGTTAACATCAAAGATTGTGTTTGTTTCTGAATTGTTTTTTATAAAAAAACATTTTCATTGTGCTGACAATCCTTATGTTTATTAAATTTAAAACGTTTTACACCCACTTCTAGAGTCCAGAAATTGGTGTCGTACATTAAATATGTTTCGGGACACGAATAATTCCTTTTTAAAAACTTTTATTTATACAAATTACAAGAATACTACTAATTGACTACAAGAATTTTACTAACATACTAACTCTAACGGGATTATAACGCGTATATATAATTTTGTTCATGCACACTCAGCACAACATCTCATATCATCGCACGATACACTTGTCTGTTCTGAGCGGCGACGTAATTCCTCCCCCGGAAGATTCAACTACGCAGTGGAACGAGGAAGGCGAACGTTTGGAAGTTCCATGGTGGTTGGTTGGTGGCAATTTGAGGTTCATTCTTCAAAATTTGATTTTTGATGCCTTGGAGTTCATCTAATTTTATGTCTTCAATTTGAATGGAAATTTCAGTGTTTACTTGATGATTTTCAGGGTGATTCAATTCGGGAAACAACATTGGTGAATTTTCGGTGATAATTTTGTTGTTATTGATTTGCCCAAAAGATGAAGTTATTTGACACCCGGTTGGAATTTCGAATAGGTACGACCCCATCAACCTTGTAGTTTCTTGTTGATTGCTACACTTCAGACTAACAATTTCATCAGTCGGAAAGGTCCCAATCCATCGACCCGAGTTGGCGATTTGTGTAAAAATAGGTTTTGTTATTTTCAATTCGGTAGGGTGACAGTTCGAAGTATCTTCTACATTTAAAATTTGGATTTCGCAAGGGTTTTCTTGAAATTTCTCCCGGATAAAGGTATTTTCGCATAGATAGTTTTCGGCGATGATTTTAGTACAAATTTTGGCTTGAAAAGTGTAGAACATTTCATGATTTAGCAAAAATTTATGGGCCGAAATAATCGCCTTAAATTGGCTCTTATGAGGTATCGGAATAGGATATAATTGAAAATAATCGAAAACGTAAGGGTTATTTGGAGGATAGGGAGGATAGGATAGGATAGGTATTTGAAGTAAATATGTGACTTTATTATTAATAATGTAGCTTTCAATTTGGATTAATTTTTCAATTCTCAATGTGTTTTCAAATGTAATTTTTAGAGTATTATATTTTTATTTTATATATTTATTTCTATAGTAAAAGTGTCCAGATGTACTATTTCAAAGGGTTTAGAAGGAGTAGGAGTTATATTAAATTTTGTTTTCACAGGATTACGTTCTTATTTACTTTTTTGACAAATTTCGCATTCATTGATGAAAGTTTGAATTGATTTCTTTAAATTTGGCCAATAATATTTAGTTTTAATTCTTTCTTCTGTCTCATTTATTCCGCGATGATTTGTTTTACTTTCGTGATAGTTCCGAATAACTTCCTTTTGTTCTTCTTTATTGATTATATCAATTAATTTAATTTTGCAATATTTTAATTTGAGTGAAGGCTATTTGAAATTTTTATTAATGATGCTACAAAATGGTTCATAAAATTTGGATTCTTCAAAATGAATATAGTATTGAACATTTGGTACTACAAAAGCTTTGATGAAGTTTATTATGTCTCGTTCGAAATTGTTTTGAGATAGTTGTACAATAATTCGTTGTTTATTTTCGAATAATTTAATAACTTTTGGTGTTATGGGTGTATGAAATACAACACTAATAATTAATTGGTTGTCGCCGTGATTTACAGGAGATTCTGAAATTGGAATTTCAACTATTGGGTTTTGTTCTACATTTGTATGTACTGTAACATCATTCTCATCGTTTTCTTCATCGATATCTAGTATTTCGGTATCAGGTTGAACTTGCATAGAAATATTATCAAGTGATTGGTTTGGTTGATTTGATTTTGACATTTGTCTATTAAATTCTTCCATGTAATCAAATATGTTGCCTGTTTCTTTTGTATGAATTTCAATTCGAGATAGAGCGTCCGCATTAGTATTCATTTTACCTTTCTTGTAAATTATATTGTAATCGTATTCTTCTAATTTAATTTTCCATCGCAATAATTTTGAACTAGGGTCTTTTAGTGACATTAACCATTGAAGAGGTTTATGATCTGTTACAATATTAAATTTTCTACCGAATAAGTATGGCCTAAAATACTTTGTTGCCCAAACTATGGCTAAAAGTTCACGTTCAATGACTGAGTAATTTTGTTCAGATCCGTTTAGTGTGCGTGACGCATAAGCGATTGGTAGGTCTTGACCAATTGGGCCTTGGCTTAGTACTGCACCTAGGGCGATATTGCTTGCATCAGTGGTTAAATTGAATGGTTTCGAAAAGTCAGGGTATTTGAGAATTGGTTCATTAATAATTAAATTTTTACAATATTCAAAACAAGAGATAAATTCAGTGTTATGTTCAATTTTAGCTTCTTTTTTTAAACACAATGTTAGAGGTTTAGTAATTTTGGCAAAATTTTTAATAAATCTGCGATAATAACCTAAAAGGCCTAAAAATCCCTTAATTTGTTTAGTTGTTTTAGGTAACGGAAATTTTTTAATTGCTTTTATCTTATCAGGATTGGGTTTCACACCTTCTGGAGTTACAATGTGACCGAGATAAGCAACCTCTTTTCTTAGAAATTCTGACTTATCAAGCTGTATTTGAAAATTTGCTTCTCTAAGTTTTTGAAACACATGTTTTAATCTGTCAAGATGTTCTTGTAATGATGTAGAAAATATTATTATATCATCGAGGTAAACTAGACATTCCTCGTTTTAAATTCCGCGAAGTATGTTATCCATAATTCTCTGAAATGTTGCAGGTGCATTTTTTAATCCGGAAGGCATCCGTAAAAATTCGTAATGACCGTTTACGGTGGTAAAAGCAGATTTTTCGATATCTTTTTCGTCTAATTCAATTTGATGGTAACCGCTATAGAGATCTAAGGTAGAAAAAAATTGGCAACGACCTAATTTGTCTAATAAGTCTGTTATATTCGGTGATAGATATTTGTCGTCGATTGTTTTCGCGTTTAATTGCCTATAATCTACTACTACTCTCCATTTCGTTTTACCGGAATCGTCCATTTTGTTGGGAACCACTCAAATGGGGGATGACCAGGGCGAACTACTGGGCCGGATAATTTTAAAATCCAACATTTTTTTAATTTGATTTTGAACTTCCTCTCGATGAATAAACGGGTATCGATAATTTTTTGAATATACTGGTATTTCGTCGACAGTTTTAATTTGATGTTTAACGCGATTTGTGAATGTTAACGGTTGACCTTCTTGATAAAATATATCGGAATATTCTTTACAAAGTTTTAAAATTTGATTCCTTTCTTCATTATTTAAGTCATCAGTCCAAATTTTTGAAAGATTAATTTGTGGCTTATGAGTTGTATTAAAATTATTATAATTAATTTTTGGTAATTTTTGTACTTCATATTTCTCGACAGTTATTGGTTCGGAAAAATTTAACGTAACCGGATCAGTTGTGCTATTTAGTATTGTTGTAAGGGCTTTGCCATTTTTCGCTATTGATAAACATTGAGGTATTTCACAATTATGTATTTTTTGATGGGGGATTAAAATTTCACCGTTTTGAATTGAAACATTAACGTTTATTACTTGTTGCGATCTAGGTGACACAGTAATTAGATTTAAATCATTTTTAGTTTTATGATATTTTAATTTAATAGTTGTATATGGGGTTCTTAAAATTCCATTTGCAAAATCTAAGTTAGCTTGGAGTAATTTTAAATTATCTAGACCAATCAATCCATCAAAGTTACCATGAAATTTGAATAAGTAAAATTTTAAAGTAGAAGGTTCCGGTAGGTTGAACAATTTTGGGGCTGGTATTTTAGCACTGTATTTATGTGACGATTTTTGGAATACACTTGTTACAATAAATGGTTCATTTTTTATACAATTTGGATACAACTTGAAGGTTAAATTTGGACTAAGAAATGATTTTGTTGAGCCGGTATCTATTAATATTTTAAGATTATGTTCTGGGAATATGATATATGGTAATTCACTTGAATTTCCGCCGTTGAAAGAGATAACTTGTGGAATTATGTTTGATTGTTTACTGAGGCTTCGTATTGAAAATTTTGATCATTGTTTATAGAATTTTCGTACTGAAAATTTTGATCGGTGTCATGGTTAAAATCTTGGGGTGAACTAGTAGTTTGATTTGTGAACGATTCTTCTTCGATAGTATTATTAATTTCAGTGTTATACAATTCTTCTAAAATCCAATTTAGTTGTGGTTGTTTGTATTGGTTGTAAAACGCTCATTGGAGTCGATTTCGTAAAGGGTTTATTTTGATTTGGTTTAAAAACATTTTGGTTTTGACGTGGTTGCTTAAAGACTTCTGAATTTGTTGGAAATCTTTGTGGTGGTGGATTAGAGTTTCTCTGTAAATTAATTGGTTGAGAGAGAAAATTATTTTGGTTTTGTGGTTGATAGAAATTATTATATTTTGAATACGGTTGATAACTAGGATTAAAATTTTGGGTCTGTTTAACATAATTTTGATTTCGATTTGTATTTTGTAAATTTGTAGGTTTAGGATTACTTTTTTGAGAAAAATTTTGAAAATACCGTATGTTTTTTTTTTCAATAATTAATTGTAATGCTTCATGTAAAGTATTCGAACGCATGCATCTAATTGTTGTACCCAAAGGTTCTCGCAATCCAGATAAAAAGGTTTTCAAAGCTAACTTATTCTAAAGATCGCGTTTTAATATTCTTGCCGCGTTTGTGGCTTCATTTAAATCAACAAAAGAACAAAGGAGATTTAATATTTGTAAGCCACGGTCAAAAAATTGTTGAGGCTTTTCATTCGGATATTGTCTTAGCATAACTAGGTCTCTATTTAAACATGCTTCGTCTCGCCTATCTGCAAAATGTCTCTGTAAAGTTTGCTTTAATTCATTCTATGTATCGACATTTTGAATATTGACAATTATTTTTGCATTTCCCGACAACTTTCCAATAATATAATTTATAATAAACAAATTTTGAAAATTATTTGGGTGATCGTTATCATAAAAATTGGATATTATACTTTCGCAACTTGATATAAATCTGTTTAACTCATTTGGGTCTCCGTCAAATTGCGGAATACAATTTAAATATTCCGGTTTAAACGCCATATCTACTACAGTATTATTTTCTATATTATTTATTTCTGTATTATTTTCTATGTTTATATGATTTGGGGATTGATTATTAGGAGTCGAGCCAACTGAAGACAACGACAAATTTGAAAATAAATTTTCTAGTTCTGAACTTAAATTAATATTTGAATTCATGAAATGTACTTATATTAAGCCGAAAAAGAATAGTCGTCTCATCCCGTTTAAGGTTCAATTCTTGTGGCGTTGAAGTCTCCTTGTTGATTTTCGATAAACCACAACACTCCAACCCTCACAATTCACTATCCAGTTAATTCGTTGATACGAAAAGTTGCAAGTGCGATACTTCCAACCCTGGGATATCCTACTGACTGCGCCAAATATGTTTCGGGACACGAATAATTCCTTTTTAAAAACATTTATTTATACAAATTACAAGAATATTGCTAATTGACTACAAGAATATTACTAACATACTAACTCTAACGGGATTATAACGCGTATAAATAATTTTGTTCATGCACACTTAGCACAACATCTCATATTATCGCACAATACACTTGTCTGTTCTGAGCGGCGACGTAATTAAGTTTAAAGATAAACTTTATTCCTTGATAAGTACCAACTTCAAACTTTATTCTTGAGCTTGCTATTGATCGTAGATGGTTGAAACAAATACTATTCGATTAAGCAGGTAATTTGCTATTACATACATCCTGTCTTTGTAACGTTTCAACAATGTAAATATTAAAAAAATTAAAAAAATAGGCAAGTTTAAAGATAGCCGTTATTCCTTGATAAATACCAATTTCAAACTTTATTCTTGAGCTTGCTATTAATCGGAGACAGTTGAAGCAAATACTATTCGATTAAACAGAAAATTTTCTATCAATATCATTTTACTTTTATAACGTTTCAAGAATGTAAATATAAAAAAAATCAAAAAAATGCGCATGTTTGAAGATAGTTGTTATTCCATGATAAATGCCAATTTCAAACTTCATTCTTGAGCTTGCTATTAATCGTAGAAGGTCAAAACAAGTACCGTTCAATTGAACAAAAAATTTTCTATCAAATGTTTCCTACTTTTATAACATTTCATTAATTTAAATAAAAAAAAATCAAAAAAATACGCAAGTTTAAAGATAGTCGTTATTCCTTGATAAATACCAATTTCAAACTTCATCCTTGAGCTTGCTATTGATCGTAGATGGTTGAAAAAAATATTATTCAATTAAGCAGGTTATTTTCTATCACATACATCTTACCTTGATATCGTTTTAACAATGTAAATAAACAAAAAATCAAAAAAATACGCAAGTTTAAAGATAGTCGTTATTTCTTGATAAGTACTAAATTCAAACTTTAATCTTAAGCTTGCTAGTAATTGTAGAAAGTTGAAGCAAGCATTACTCGATTAGGCAGAAAATTTTTTACCAAATACATCCTACCTTTACAACGTTTTAACAATGTAAATATAAAAAAAATTAAAAAAATGCGCAAGTTTAAAGATAGTCTTTATTCCTTGATAAGTACCAAATTCAAACTTTAATCTTAAGCTTGCTATTAATCGCAGAAGATTGAAACAAGCACCACTTAATTAAGCAGAAAAATTTCTATCAAATACATTTTACTTTTACAACGTTTCAGCAATGTAAATATAAAAAAAATCAAAAAAATACGCAAGTTTAAAGATAGTCGTTATTCCTTGATAAGTATCAATTTCAAACTTTATTCTTGAGCTTGCTATTAATCGTAAAAGGTTCAAACAAGTACTATTCAATTGAACAAAAATTTTCTAGCAAATGCATTTTACTATTATAACGTTTCGGCAATGCAAATAGAAAAAAAATCAAAAAAATACGCAAGTTTAAATATAGCCTTTATTCCTTGATAAATACCAACTTCAAATTTTAGTCTTAAGCTTGCTATTGATCGTAGAAAGATGAAACAAATACTATTTGATTGAGCAAGTAATTTTCTATCAAATACATCCTACTTTTATAACGTTCCAGCCATGTAAATATAAAAAAAATCAAAAAAATACGCAAGTTTAAAGATAGTCGTTATTCCTTAATAAGTACCAACTTCAAACTTTATTCTTGAGTTTGCTATTGATCGTAGAAAGTTGGTACAAGCACCACTCCATTGAGCAGGAAATTTTCTATCAAATACAATCTACTTTTATAAAGTTTCAGCAATGTAAATATAAAAAAAATCAAAAAAATACGCAAGTTTAAAGATAGTCGTTATTCCATGATAAATACCAATTTCAAACTTTATTTTTAAGCTTGCTATTGATAGTAGAATGATGAAATATTTACTATTTAATTGAACAAGTAATTTTCTATCAAATACATCTTACTTTTATAACGTTTTAGCAATGTAAATATAAAAAAAATCAAAAAAATACGCAAGTTTAAAGATAGTCGTTATTCCATGATAAGTACCAATTTTAAACTTTATACTTGAGCTTGCTATTGATCGCAGAAAGTTGATGCAAGCACCACTCGATTGAACAGAAAATTTTCTATCAAATACAATCTACTTTTATAATGTTCCAGCAATGTAAATATAACAAAAAATAAAAAAAATGCGCAAGTTTAAAGATAGTCGTTATTCCTTAATAAGTATCAATTTCAAACTTTTTCTTGAGCTTGCTATTAATCGTAAAAGGTTCAGGCAAGTACCGTTCGATTGAACAAAAAATTTTCTATCAAACGCATTTTACTATTATAACGTTTCGGCAATGTAAATAAAAAAAAATCAAAAAAATACGCAAGTTTAAAGATAGTCGTCATTCCTTGATAAGTATCAATTTCAAACCTTATTTTTGAGCTTGCTATTAACCGTAAAAGGTTCAAACAAGTACCATTCGATTGAACAGAAATTTTCTATTAAATGCATTTTACTATTATAACGTTTCGGCAATGTAAATAAAAAAAATCAAAAAAATACGCAACTTTAAAGATAGTCGTTATTCCTTGATAAATACCAATTTCAAACTTTATTATTGAGCTTGCTATTATTCGTAAAAGATGAAACAAATATTATTTGATTAAGCTAGTAATTTTCTATCAAATACATTTTACTTTTACAACGTTTCAGCAATGTAAATATAAAAAAAATCAAAAAAATACGCAAGTTTAAAGATAGTCGTTATTCCTTGATAAGTATCAATTTCAAACTTTATTATTGAGCTTGCTATTAATCGTAAAAGGATGAAACAAATACTGTTTGATTGAGCAAGTAATTTTCTATCAAATACATTTTACTTTTAAAACGTTTTAGTAATGTAAATATAAAAAAAATCAAAAAAATACGCAAGTTTAAAGATAGTCGATATTCCTGGATAAAAACCAATTTCAAACTTTATTCTTGAGCTTGCTATTAATTGTAAAAGGTTCAGACAAGTACTATTCAATTGAACAAAAATTTTCTATCAAATGCGTTTTACTATTATAACGTTTCGGCAATGTAAATAAAAAAAATCAAAAAAATACGCAAGTTTAAATATAGTCGTCATTCCTTGATAAGTATCAATTTCAAACTTTATTCTTGAGCTTGATATTAATCGTAAAAGGCTGAAACAAGCACCACTCGATTAAGCAAAAAGTTTTCTATTAAATACGTTCTACTATTGTAACGTTTTAGCAATGTAAATATAAAAAAAATTAAAAAAATACGCAAGTTTAAAGATTGCCGTTATTTCTTGATAAATACCAAATTAAAACTTTATTATTGAGCTTGCTATTAATCGCAAAAGGATGAAACAAATACTATTTGATTGAGCAAGTAATTTTCTATCAAATACATTTTACTTTTAAAACGTTTTAGTAATGTAAATATAAAAAAAATCAAAAAAATACGCAAGGTTTAAAGATAGTTGTTATTCCTTGATATATACCAAATTCAAACTTTATTCTTAAGCTTGCTATTGATCGTAGAAGGATGAAACAAATACTGTTTAATTGAGCAAGTAATTTTCTATCAAATACATCTTACTTTTATAACGTTTTAGCAATGTAAATATAAAAAAAATTAAAAAAATACGCAAGTTTAAAGATAGTTGTTATTCCTTGATAAATACCAAATTCAAACTTTATTCTTAAGCTTGCTGTTGATCGTTGAAGGTTGAAGCAAATACTATTTGATTGAGCAAGTAATTTTCTATCAAATACATCCTACTCTTATAACGTTTGAGCAATGTAAATAAAAAAAAATCAAAAAAATACGCAAGTTTAAAGATAGTCGTTATTCCTTGATAAGTATCAATTTCAAACTTTATTCTTGAGCTTGCTATTAATCGTAAAAGGATGAAACAAATACTATTTGATTGAGCAAGTAATTTTCTATCAAATACATTTTACTTTTAAAACGTTTTAGCAATGTAAATAAAAAAAAATTAAAAAAATACGCAAGTTTAAAGATAGTCGTCATTCCTTGATAAGTATCAATTTCAAACTTTATTTTTGAGCTTGCTATTAACCGTAAAAGGTTCAAACAAGTACCATTCGATTGAACAAAAATTTTCTATTAAATGCATTTTACTATTATAACATTTCGGCAATGTAAATAAAAAAAAATCAAAAAAATACGCAACTTTAAAGATAGTCGTTATTCCTTGATAAATACCAATTTCAAACTTTATTCTTAAGCTTGCTATTGGTTGTAGAAAGATGAAACAAATACTGTTCGATTGAGCAAGTAATTTTCTATTAAATACATCTTACTTTTGTAACTTTTTAGCAATGTAAATATAAAACAAATTAAAAGAATACGCAAGTTTAAAGATAGTTGTTACTCCTTGATAAACACAAAATTCAAATTTTATTCTTAAACTTGCTGTTGATCGTAGAAAATTGAAACAAATACTATTTGATTGAGCAAGTAATTTTCTATCAAATACATCCTACTTTTATAACGTTTCAGCAATGTAAATATAAAAAAAATCAAAAAAATGCGCAAGTTTAAATATAGTCGTTATTCCTTGATAAGTATCAATTTCAAACTTTATCCTTGAGCTTGCTATTAATCGTAAAAGGTTCAAACAAGTACCATTCAATTGAACAAAAAATTTTCTATCAAATGATTTTCCCTTTTATAACGTTTCGGCAATGTAAATATAAAAAAAGTCAAAAAAATACGCAAGTTTAAAGATAGTCTTTATTCCTTGATAAGTATCAATTTCAAACTTTATTCTTAAGCTTGCTATTGACCGTAAAAAGTTGAAACAAATACTATTTGATTGAGCAAGTAATTTTCTATCAAATACATCCTACTCTTATAACGTTTTCGCAATGTAAATATAAAAAAAATCAAAAAAATACGCAAGTTTAAAGATAGTCGTTATTCCTTGATAAATACCAATTTCAAACTTTATTCTTAAGCTTGTTATTGATCGTAGAAGGTTAAAACAAATACTGTTTGATTGAGCAAGTTGTTTTCTATCAACTACATCTTACTTTTATAACCTTTTAGCAATGTGAATATAAAAAAAATCAAAAAAATACGCAAGTTTAAAGATAGTCGTTATTCCTTGATAAATACCAAATTCAAACTTCAGTCTTGAGCTTGCTATTAATCGTAAAAGGATGAAACAAATACCATTAGATTGAGCAAGTAATTTTCTATCAAATACATCTTACTTTTAAAACGTTTTAGCAATGTAAATATAAAAAAAATCAAAAAAATATGCAAGTTTAAAGATAGTCGTTATTCCTTGATAAATACCAATTTCAAACTTTATTCTTAAGCTTGCTATTGATCGTAGAAGGATGAAACAAATACCATTTGATTGAGCAGGTAACTTTCTATCAAATACATCTTACTTTTATAACGTTTTAGCAATGTAAATATAAAAAAAATCAAAAAAATACGCAAGTTTAAATATAGTCGTTATTCCTTGATAAATACCAATTTCAAACTTTATTATTGAGCTTGCTATTAATTGTAAAAGGATGAAACAAATACTATTTGATTGAGCAAGTAATATTTTATCAAACACATTTTACGTTTAAAACGTTTTAGCAATGTAAATATAAAAAAAATCAAAAAAATACGCTTGTTTAAAGATAGTCTTTATTCCTTGATAAATACCAATTTCAAACTTTATTCTTAAGCTTGCTATTGATCGTAGAAGGATGGAACAAATACTGTTTGATTGAGCAAGTAATTTTCTATCAAATATATTTTACTTTAATAATGTTTTAGCAATGTAAATATAAAAAAAATCAAAAAAATACGCAAGTTTAAAGATAGCCGTTATTCCTTGATATGTATCAATTTCAAACTTCATTCTTGAGCTTGCTATTAAACCTAAAAGGTTCAAGCAAGTACCACTCAATTAAACAAAAAATTTTCTATCAATTGCATTTTACTTTTATAACGTTTCAGCAATGTAAATATAAAAAAAACAAAAAAATACGCAAGTTTAAAGATAGCCGCTATTTCTTGATAAATACCAATTTTAAACTTTATTCTTAAGCTTGCTATTGATTGTAGAAGGTTGAAGCAAATACTATTTGATTAAGCAAGTAATTTTCTATCAAATACATCCTACTTTTATAACGTTTCAGCAATGTAAATATAAAAAAAATCAAAAAAATACGCAAGTTTAAAGATAGTTGTTATTCCTTAATAAATACCAATTTCAAACTATATTCTTAAGCTTGCTATTGATCGTAGGAGGATGAAACAAATACTATTTGATTGAGCAAGTTATTTTCTATCAAATACGTTTTACTTTTAAAACGATATAGCAATGTAAATATAAAAAAAATCAAAAAAATACTCAAGTTTAAATATAGTCATTATTTCTTGATAAATACCAAATTCAAACTTCATTCTTGAGCTTGCTATTGATCGTAGAAGGTTGAAACAAATACTATTTGATTAAACAAGTAATTTTCTATCAAATACATCTTACTTTTATAACGTTTTAGCAATGTAAATATAAAAAAAATCAAAAAAATACGCAAGTTTAAAGATAGTCGTTATTTCTTGATAAGTATCAATTTCAAACTTTATTCTTAAGCTTGCTATTAATCGTAAAAGGTTCAGGCAAATACCATTCGATTGAACAAAAAATTTTCTATCAAATGCATTTTACTTTTATAACGTTTTGGCAATGTAAATATAAAAAAAAATGAAAAAAATTCGCAAGTTTAAAGATAGTCGTTATTTTTTGATAAATACCAAATTCAAACTTTATTTTTAAGCTTGCTATTGATCGTAGAAGGATGAAACAAATACTATTTAATTGAGCAAGTAGTTTTGTATCAAATACGTTCTACTTTTATAACGTTTCAGCAATGTAAATATAAAAAATATCAAAAAAATACGCAAGTTTAAAGATAGTCGTTATTCCTTGAAAAGTATCAATTTCAAACTTTATTTTTAAGCTTGCTATTGATCGTAGAAAGTTGAAACAAATATTATTTAATTGAGCAAGTAATTTTCTATCAAATACATCCTACCTTTATAACGTATTAGCAATGTAAATATAAAAAAAATCAAAAAAATACGCAAGTTTAAAGATAGTCGTTATTCCTTGATAAATACCAATTTCAAACTTTATTCTTAAGCTTGCTATTAATCGTAGAAGGTTGAAACAAATATTATTTAATTGAGCAAGTAATTTTCTATCAAATACATCCTACTTTTATAACGTTTTAGCAATGTAAATATAAAAAAAATCAAAAAAATACGCAAGTTTAAAGATAGTCGTTATTCCTTGATAAATACCAAATTCAAACTTCAGTCTTGAGCTTGCTATTAATCGTAAAAGGATGAAACAAATACCATTTGATTGAGCAGGAAACTTTCTATCAAATACGTCTTACTTTTATAACGTTTTAGCAATGTAAATATAAAAAAAATCAAAAAAATACGCAAGTTTAGATATAGTCGTTATTCTCTGATAAATACCAATTTCAAACTTTATTCTTGAGCTTGCTATTGATTGTAGAAGAATGAAACAAATACTATTTGATTGAGCAGGTAACTTTCTATCAAATACATCTTATTTTTATAACCTTTCAGCAATGTAAATATAAAAAAATCAAAAAAATACGCAAGTTTAAAGATAGTCGTTATTCCTTAATAAATACCAATTCCAAACTTTATTCTTAAGCTTTCTATTGATCGTAGAAGGTTGAAACAAATATTATTTGATTGAGCAAGTAATTTTCTATCAAATACATCCTACTTTTATAACGTTTTAGCAATGTAAATATAAAAAAAATCAAAAAAATACGCAAGTTTAAAGATAGTCGTTATTCCTTGATAAATACCAAATTCAAACTTTATTCTTGAGCTTGCTATTGATCGTAAAAGGTTGAAACAAATACTATTTGATTGAGCGAGTAATTTTCTATCAAATACATCTTACGCTTATAACGTTTCAGCAATGTAAATATAAAAAAAATCAAAAAATTACGCAAGTTTAAAGATAGTCGTTATTCCTTGATAAATACCAAATTCAAACTTCAGTCTTGAGCTTGCTATTAATCGTAAAAGGATGAAACAAATACCATTTGATTGAGCAGGAAACTTTCTATCAAATACGTCTTACTTTTATAACGTTTTAGCAATGTAAATATAAAAAAAATCAAAAAAATACGCAAGTTTAAATATAGTCGTTATTCTCTGATAAATACCAATTTCAAACTTTATTCTTGAGCTTGCTATTGATTGTAGAAGAATGAAACAAATACTATTTGATTGAGCAGGTAACTTTCTATCAAATACATCTTACTTTTATAACCTTTCAGCAATGTAAATATAAAAAAATCAAAAAAATACGCAAGTTTAAAGATAGTCGTTATTCCTTAATAAATACCAATTCCAAACTTTATTCTTAAGCTTTCTATTGATCGTAGAAGGTTGAAACAAATATTATTTGATTGAGCAAGTAATTTTCTATCAAATACATCCTACTTTTATAACGTTTTAGCAATGTAAATATAAAAAAAATCAAAAAAATACGCAAGTTTAAAGATAGTCGTTATTCCTTGATAAATACCAATTTCAAACTTTATTCTTAAGCTTGACATTGATCGTAGAAGGTTGAAACAAATACTATTTGATTGAGCAAGTAATTTTGTATCAAATACATCTTACTTTTATAACGTTTTAGCAATGTAAATATAAAAAAAATCAAAAAAATTCGCAAGTTTAAAGATAGTCGTTATTCCTTGATAAATACCAATTTCAAACTTTATTCTTAAGCTTGCCATTGATCGTAGAAGGATGAAATAAATACCATTTGATTGAGCAAGTAATTTTCTATCAAATACATCTTACTTTTAAAACGTTTTAACAATGTAAATATAAAAAAAATCAAAAAATATGCAAGTTTAAAGATAGTCGTTATTCCTTGATAAATACCAATTTCAAACTTTATTCTTGAGCTTGCTATTGATTGTAGAAGGATAAAACAAATACTATTTGATTGAGCAGGTAACTTTCTATCAAATACATCTTACTTTTATAACCTTTCAGCAATGTAAATATAAAAAAAATCAAAAAAATACGCAAGTTTAAAGATAGTCGTTATTCCTTAATAAATACCAATTTCAAACTTTATTCTTAAGCTTTCTATTGATCGTAGAAGGTTGAAACAAATATTATTTGATTGAGCAAGTAATTTCCTATCAAATACATCCTACTTTTATAACGTTTTAGCAATGTAAATATAAAAAAAATCAAAAAAATACGCAAGTTTAAAGATAGTCGTTATTCCTTGATAAATACCAAATTCAAACTTTATTCTTAAGCTTGCTATTAATCGTAGAAGGTTGAAACAAATACTATTTGACTGAGCAAGTAATTTTCTATCAAATACATCCTACTTTTATAACGTTTTAGCAATGTAAATAAAAAAAAAATCAAAAAAATACGCAAGTTTAAAGATAGTCGTTATTCCTTGATAAATACCAATTTCAAACTTTATTCTTGAGCTTGCTATTGATCGTAAAAGGTTGAAACAAATACTATTTGATTGAGCGAGTAATTTTCTATCAAATACATCCTACGCTTATAACGTTTCAGCAATGTAAATATAAAAAAAATCAAAAAAATACGCAAGTTTAAAGATAGTCGTTATTCCTTGATAAATACCAATTTCAAACTTTATTCTTGAGCTTGCTATTGATTGTAGAAGGATGAAACAAATACTATTTGATTGAGCAGGTAACTTTCTATCAAATACGTCTTACTTTTATAACCTTTCAGCAATGTAAATATAAAAAAAATCAAAAAAATACGCAAGTTTAAAGATAGTCGTTATTCCTTAATAAATACCAATTTCAAACTTTATTCTTAAGCTTTCTATTGATCGTAGAAGGTTGAAACAAATATTATTTGATTGAGCAAGTAATTTTCTATCAAATACATCCTACTTTTATAACGTTTTGGCAATGTAAATATAAAAAAAATCAAAGAAATACGCAAGTTTAAAGATAGTCGTTATTCCTTGATAAATACCAATTTCAAACTTTATTCTTGAGCTTGCTATTGATCGTAGAAGGTTGAAACAAATACTATTTGATTTAGCAAGTAATTTTCTATCAAATACATCCTACTTTTATAACGTTTTAGCAATGTAAATATAAAAAAAATCAAAAAAATACGCAAGTTTAAATATAGTCGTTATTCCTTAATAAATACCAATTTCAAACTTTACTCTTAAGCTTGCTATTGATCGTAGAAGGTTGAAACAAATATTATTTGATTTAGCAAGTAATTTTCTATCAAATACATCCTACTTTTATAACGTTTTAGCAATGTAAATATAAAAAAAATCAAAAAAATTTGCAAATTTAAAGATAGTCGTTATTTCTTGATAAATACCAATTTCAAACTTCATTCTTGAGCTTGCTATTAATCGTAAAAGTATGAAACAAATACCATTTGATTGAGCAAGTAATTTTCTATCAAATACATCTTACTTTTAAAACGTTTTAGCAATGTAAATATAAAAAAAATCAAAAAAATACGCAAGTTTAAAAATAGTCGTTATTCCTTAATGAATACCAATTTCAAACTTTATTCTTGAGCTTGCTATTAATCGTAAAAGGTTCAAACAAGTACCATTCGATTGAGCAAGAAATTTTCTGTCAAATGATTTTTACTTTTATAACGTTTCGGCAATGTAAATATAAAAAAAATCAAAAAAATACGCAACTTTAAAGATAGTCGTTATTCCTTGATAAATACCAATTTCAAACTTTATTTTTAAGCTTGCTATTGATTGTAAAAGGTTGAAACAAATACTATTTAATTGAGCAAGTAATTTTCTATCAAATACATCCGACGCTTATAACGTTTCAACAATGTAAATATAAAAAAAATCAAAAAAATACGCAAGTTTAAAGGTAGTCGTTATTCCTTGATAAATACCAATTTCAAACTTTATTCTTGAGCTTGCTATTGATTGTAGAAGGATGAAACAAATACTATTTGATTGAGCAGGTAACTTTCTATCAAATGCATCTTACTCTTATAACGTTTTAGCAATGTAAATATAAAAAAAATCAAAAAAATACGCAAGTTTAAAGATAGTCGTTATTCCTTGATAAATACCAATTTCAAACTTTATCCTTGAGCTTGCTATTGATTGTAGAAAGATGAAACAAATACTATTTGATTGAGCAGGTAACTTTCTATCAAATACATCTTACTTTTATAACCTTTCAGCAATGTAAATATAAAAAAAATCAAAAAAATACGCAAGTTTAAAGATAGTCGTTATTCCTTAATAAATACCAATTTCAAACTTTATTCTTAAGCTTTCTATTGATCGTAGAATGTTGAAACAAATATTATTTGATTGAGCAAGTAATTTTCTATCAAATACATCCTACTTTTATAACGTTTTAGCAATGTAAATATAAAAAAAATTAAAAAAATACGCAAGTTTAAAGATAGTCGTTATTCCTTGATAAATACCAATTTCAAACTTTATTCTTAAGCTTGCTATTGATCGTAAAAGGATAAAACAAATACCATTTAATTGAGCAAGTAATTTTCTATCAAACACATCTTACTTTTAAAACGTTTTAGCAATGTAAATATAAAAAAAATCAAAAAAATACGCAAGTTTAAAGATAGTCGTTATTCCTTAATAAATACCAATTTCAAACTTTATTCTTAAGCTTGACATTGATCGTAGAAGGTTGAAACAAACACTATTTGATTGAGCAAGTAATTTTGTATCAAATATATCCTACTTTTATAACGTTTTAGCAACGTAAATATAAAAAAAATCAAAAAAATTCGCAAGTTTAAAGATAGTCGTTATTTCTTGATAAATACCAATTTCAAACTTCATTCTTGTGCTTGCTATTAATCGTAAAAGGATGAAACAAATACCATTTAATTGAGCAAGTAATTTTCTATCAAACACATCTTACTCCTAAAACGTTTTAGCAATGTAAATATAAAAAAATCAAAAAAATACGCAAGTTTAAAGATAGTCACTATTCCTTGATAAATACCAATTTCAAACTTCATTTTTAAGCTTGCTATTGATCGTAAAAGGTTGAAACAAATACTATTTAATTGAGCAAGTAATTTTCTATCAAATACATCCGACGCTTATAACGTTTCAACAATGTAAATATAAAAAAAATCAAAAAAATACGCAAGTTTAAAGATAGTCGTTATTCCTTGATAAATACCAATTTCAAACTTTATTCTTAAGCTTGTTATTGATCGTAGAAGGTTGAAACAAATACTATTTGATTGAGCAAGTAATTTTCTATCAAATACATCCTACTTTTATAACGTTTGAGCAATGTAAATATAAAAAAAATCAAAAAAATACGCAAGTTTAAAGATAGTCGTTATTCCTTGATAAATACCAAATTCAAACTTTATTCTTAAGCTTGATATTGATCGTAGAAGGTTGAAGCAAATACTATTTGATTGAGCGAGTAATTTTCTATCAAATACATCCTACTTTTAAAACGTTTTAGCAATGTAAATATAAAAAAAATCAAAAAAATACGCAAGTTTAAATATAGTCGTTATTCCTTGATAAATACCAATTTCAAACTTTATTCTTAAGCTTGATATTGATCGTAGAAGGTTGAAACAAATACTATTTAATTAAGCAAGTAATTTTGTATCAAATACATCCTACTCTTATAACGTTTTAGCAATGTAAATATAAAAAAAATCAAAAAAATACGCAAGTTTAAAGATAGTCGTCATTCCTTGATAAATACCAATTTCAAACTTTATTCTTGAGCTTGCTATTAATCGTAAAATGTTCAAACAAGTACCATTCAATTGAACAAAAAATTTTCTATCAAATGATTTTTACTTTTATAACGTTCCGGCAATGTAAATATAAAAAAAATCAAAAAAATACGCAAGTTTAAAGATAGTCGCTATTTCTTGATAAATACCAATTTCAAACTTTATTCTTAAGCTTGCTATTAATCGCAAAAGGTTGAAACAAATACTATTTGATTGAGCAAGTAATTTTCTATCAACTACATCCTACTTTTATAACGTTTAAGCAATGTAAATATAAAAAAAATCAAAAAAATACGCAAGTTTAAAGATAGTCGCTATTCCTTGATAAATACCAATTTCAAACTTTATTCTTAAGCTTGCTATTGATCGCAAAAGGTTCAAGCAAATACTATTTGATTGAGCAAGTAATTTTCTATCAAATACATCCTACTCTTATAACGTTTCAGCAATGTAAATATAAAAAAAATCAAAAAAATACGCAAGTTTAAAGATAGTCGCTATTCCTTGATAAATACCAATTTCAAACTTTATTCTTAAGCTTTCTATTGATCGTAGAAGGTTGAAACAAATATTATTTAATTGAGCAATTAATTTTCTATCAACTACATCCTACTTTTATAACGTTTTAGCAATATAAATATAAAAAAAATCAAAAAAATACGCAAGTTTAAAGATAGTCGTTATTCCTTGATAATTACCAATTTCAAACTTTATTCTTGAGCTTGCTATTAATTGTAAAAGGTTCAAACAAGTACCATTCAATTGAACAAAAAATTTTCTATCAAATGATTTTTACTTTTATAACGTTTCGGCAATGTATATATAAAAAAAATCAAAAAAATACGCAAGTTTAAAGATAGTCGTTATTCCTTGATAAATACCAATTTCAAACTTTATTCTTAAGCTTGCTATTGATCGTAAAAGGTTGAAACAAATACTATTTGATTGAGCAAGTAATTTTCTATCAAATACATCCTACTCTTATAACGTTTCAGCAATGTAAATATAAAAAAAATCAAAAAAATACGCAAGTTTAAAGATAGTCGCTATTCCTTGATAAATACCAATTTCAAACTTTATTCTTAAGCTTTCTATTGATCGTAGAAGGTTGAAACAAATATTATTTAATTGAGCAATTAATTTTCTATCAACTACATCCTACTTTTATAACGTTTTAGCAATATAAATATAAAAAAAATCAAAAAAATACGCAAGTTTAAAGATAGTCGTTATTCCTTGATAATTACCAATTTCAAACTTTATTCTTGAGCTTGCTATTAATTGTAAAAGGTTCAAGCAAGTACCATTCAATTGAACAAAAAATTTTCTATCAAATGATTTTTACTTTTATAACGTTTCGGCAATGTATATATAAAAAAAATCAAAAAAATACGCAAGTTTAAAGATAGTCGTTATTCCTTGATAAATACCAATTTCAAACTTTATTCTTAAGCTTGATATTGATCGTAGAAGGTTGAAACAAATACTATTTGATTGAGCAAGTAATTTTCTATCAAATGCATCCTACTTTTATAACGTTTTAGCAATGTAAATATAAAAAAAATCAAAAAAATTCGCAAGTTTAAAGATAGTCGTTATTCCTTGATAAATACCAATTTCAAACTTTATTCTTAAGCTTGCTATTGATCGTAGAAGGATGAAACAAATACCATTTGATTGAGCAGGTAACTTTCCATCAAATACATCTTACTTTTATAACGTTTTAGCAATGTAAATATAAAAAAAATCAAAAAAATACGCAAGTTTAAAGATAGTCGTTATTCCTTGATAAATACCAATTTCAAACTTTATTCTTAAGCTTGCTATTGATCGTAAAAGGTTGAAACAAATACTATTTGATTGAGCAAGTAATTTTCTATCAAATACATCCTACGCTTATAACGTTTCAACAATGTAAATATAAAAAAAATCAAAAAAATACGCAAGTTTAAAGATAGTCGCTATTCCTTGATAAATACCAATTTCAAACTTTATTCTTAAGCTTGCTATTGATCGCAAAAGGTTGAAACAAATACTATTTGATTGAGCAAGTAATTTTCTATCAAATACATCCTACGCTTATAACGTTTTAACAATGTAAATATAAAAAAAAATCAAAAAAATACGCAAGTTTAAAGATAGTCGTTATTCCTTGATAAATACCAATTTCAAACTTTATTCTTAAGCTTGCTATTGATCGTAGAAGGATGAAACAAATACTATTTGATTGAGCAAGTAATTTTCTATCAACTACATCCTACCTTTATAACGTTTAAGCAATGTAAATATAAAAAAAATCAAAAAAATACGCAAGTTTAAAGATAGTCGCTATTCCTTGATAAATACCAATTTCAAACTTTATTCTTAAGCTTGCTATTGATCGCAAAAGGTTGAAACAAATACTATTTGATTGAGCAAGTAATTTTCTATCAAATACATCCTACGCTTATAACGTTTCAGCAATGTAAATATAAAAAAAAACAAAAAAATACGCAAGTTTAAAGATAGTCGTTATTCCCGTATAAATACCAATTTCAAACTTTATTCTTAAGCTTGACATTGATCGTAGAAGGTTGAAACAAATACTATTTGATTGAGCAAGTAATTTTCTATCAAATACGTCTTACTTTTAAAACGTTTTAGCAATGTAAATAAAAAAAAAATCAAAAAAATACGCAAGTTTAAAGATAGTCGTTATTCCCGTATAAATACCAATTTCAAACTTTATTCTTAAGCTTGCTATTGATCGTAGAAGGTTGAAACAAATACTATTTGATTTAGCAAGTAATTTTCTATCAAATACATTCTACTTTTATAACGTCTTAGCAATGTAAATATAAAAAAATCAAAAAAATACGCAAATTTAAAGATTGTCGTTATTCCTTGATAAATACCAATTTCAAACTTTATACTTAAGCTTGCTATTGATCGTAAAAGGTTGAAACAAATACTATTTGATTGAGCAAGTAATTTTCTATCAAATACATCCTACGCTTATAACGTTTCAACAATGTAAATATAAAAAAAATCAAAAAAATACGCAAGTTTAAAGATAGTCGCTATTCCTTGATAAATACCAATTTCAAACTTTATTCTTAAGCTTGCTATTGATCGTAAAAGGTTGAAAAAAATACTATTTGATTGAGCAAGTAGTTTTCTATCAAATACATCCTACGTTTATAACGTTTCTACAATGTAAATATAAAAAAAATCAAAAAAATACGCAAGTTTAAAGATAGTCGTTATTCCTTGATAAATACCAATTTCAAACTTTATTCTTAAGCTTGCTATTGATCGTAAAAGGTTGAAACAAATACTATTTGATTGAGCAAGTAATTTTCTATTAAATACATCCTACGCTTATAACGTTTCAACAATGTAAATATAAAAAAAATCAAAAAAATACGCAAGTTTAAAGATAGTCGTTATTCCTTGATAAATACCAAATTCAAACTTTATTCTTAAGCTTGCTATTGATCGTAAGAGGTTGAAGCAAATACTATTTGATTGAGCAAGTAATTTTCTATCAAATACATCCTACGCTTATAACGTTTCAACAATGTAAATATAAAAAAAATCAAAAAAATGCGCAAGTTTAAAGATAGTCGTTATTCCTTGATAAATACCAATTTCAAACTTTATTCTTAAGCTTGTTATTGATTGTAGAAGGTTGAAACAAATATTATTTGATTGAGCAAGTAATTTTCTATCAAATACATCTTACTTTTATAACGTTTCGGCAATGTATATATAAAAAAAATCAAAAAAATACGCAAGTTTAAAGATAGTCGTTATTCCTTGATAAATACCAATTTCAAACTTTATTCTTAAGCTTGATATTGATCGTAGAAGGTTGAAACAAATACTATTTGATTGAGCAAGTAATTTTCTATCAAATGCATCCTACTTTTATAACGTTTTAGCAATGTAAATATAAAAAAAATCAAAAAAATTCGCAAGTTTAAAGATAGTCGTTATTCCTTGATAAATACCAATTTCAAACTTTATTCTTAAGCTTGCTATTGATCGTAGAAGGATGAAACAAATACCATTTGATTGAGCAGGTAACTTTCCATCAAATACATCTTACTTTTATAACGTTTTAGCAATGTAAATATAAAAAAAATCAAAAAAATACGCAAGTTTAAAGATAGTCGTTATTCCTTGATAAATACCAATTTCAAACTTTATTCTTAAGCTTGCTATTGATCGTAAAAGGTTGAAACAAATACTATTTGATTGAGCAAGTAATTTTCTATCAAATACATCCTACGCTTATAACGTTTCAACAATGTAAATATAAAAAAAATCAAAAAAATACGCAAGTTTAAAGATAGTCGCTATTCCTTGATAAATACCAATTTCAAACTTTATTCTTAAGCTTGCTATTGATCGCAAAAGGTTGAAACAAATACTATTTGATTGAGCAAGTAATTTTCTATCAAATACATCCTACGCTTATAACGTTTTAACAATGTAAATATAAAAAAAAATCAAAAAAATACGCAAGTTTAAAGATAGTCGTTATTCCTTGATAAATACCAATTTCAAACTTTATTCTTAAGCTTGCTATTGATCGTAGAAGGATGAAACAAATACTATTTGATTGAGCAAGTAATTTTCTATCAACTACATCCTACCTTTATAACGTTTAAGCAATGTAAATATAAAAAAAATCAAAAAAATACGCAAGTTTAAAGATAGTCGCTATTCCTTGATAAATACCAATTTCAAACTTTATTCTTAAGCTTGCTATTGATCGCAAAAGGTTGAAACAAATACTATTTGATTGAGCAAGTAATTTTCTATCAAATACATCCTACGCTTATAACGTTTCAGCAATGTAAATATAAAAAAAAACAAAAAAATACGCAAGTTTAAAGATAGTCGTTATTCCCGTATAAATACCAATTTCAAACTTTATTCTTAAGCTTGACATTGATCGTAGAAGGTTGAAACAAATACTATTTGATTGAGCAAGTAATTTTCTATCAAATACGTCTTACTTTTAAAACGTTTTAGCAATGTAAATAAAAAAAAAATCAAAAAAATACGCAAGTTTAAAGATAGTCGTTATTCCCGTATAAATACCAATTTCAAACTTTATTCTTAAGCTTGCTATTGATCGTAAAAGGTTGAAAAAAATACTATTTGATTGAGCAAGTAGTTTTCTATCAAATACATCCTACGTTTATAACGTTTCTACAATGTAAATATAAAAAAAATCAAAAAAATACGCAAGTTTAAAGATAGTCGTTATTCCTTGATAAATACCAATTTCAAACTTTATTCTTAAGCTTGCTATTGATCGTAAAAGGTTGAAACAAATACTATTTGATTGAGCAAGTAATTTTCTATTAAATACATCCTACGCTTATAACGTTTCAACAATGTAAATATAAAAAAAATCAAAAAAATACGCAAGTTTAAAGATAGTCGTTATTCCTTGATAAATACCAAATTCAAACTTTATTCTTAAGCTTGCTATTGATCGTAAGAGGTTGAAGCAAATACTATTTGATTGAGCAAGTAATTTTCTATCAAATACATCCTACGCTTATAACGTTTCAACAATGTAAATATAAAAAAAATCAAAAAAATACGCAAGTTTAAAGATAGTCGTTATTCCTTGATAAATACCAATTTCAAACTTTATTCTTAAGCTTGCTATTGATTGTAGAAGGTTGAAACAAATATTATTTGATTGAGCAAGTAATTTTCTATCAAATACATCTTACTTTTATAACGTTTTAGCAATGTAAATATAAAAAAAATCAAAAAAATACGCAAGTTTAAAGATAGTCGTTATTCCTTGATAAATACCAATTTCAAACTTTATTCTTAAGCTTGCTATTGATCGTAAGAGGTTGAAGCAAATACTATTTGATTGAGCAAGTAATTTTCTATCAAATACATCCTACGCTTATAACGTTTCAACAATGTAAATATAAAAAAAATCAAAAAAATACGCAAGTTTAAAGATAGTCGTTATTCCTTGATAAATACCAATTTCAAACTTTATTCTTAAGCTTGCTATTGATCGTAGAAGGATGAAACAAATACTATTTGATTGAGCAAGTAATTTTCTATCAACTACGTCCTACCTTTATAACGTTTAAGCAATGTAAATATAAAAAAAATCAAAAAAATACGCAAGTTTAAAGATAGTCGCTATTCCTTGATAAATACCAATTTCAAACTTTATTCTTAAGCTTGCTATTGATCGCAAAAGGTTGAAACAAATACTATTTGATTGAGCAAGTAATTTTCTATCAAATACATCCTACGCTTATAACGTTTCAGCAATGTAAATATAAAAAAAAACAAAAAAATACGCAAGTTTAAAGATAGTCGTTATTCCCGTATAAATACCAATTTCAAACTTTATTCTTAAGCTTGACATTGATCGCAGAAGGTTGAAACAAATACTATTTGATTGAGCAAGTAATTTTCTATCAAATACGTCTTACTTTTAAAACGTTTTAGCAATGTAAATAAAAAAAAAATCAAAAAAATACGCAAGTTTAAAGATAGTCGTTATTCCCGTATAAATACCAATTTCAAACTTTATTCTTAAGCTTGCTATTGATCGTAGAAGGTTGAAACAAATACTATTTGATTTAGCAAGTAATTTTCTATCAAATACATCCTACTTTTATAACGTCTTAGCAATGTAAATATAAAAAATCAAAAAAATACGCAAGTTTAAAGATTGTCGTTATTCCTTGATAAATACCAATTTCAAACTTTATTCTTAAGCTTGCTATTGATCGTAAAAGGTTGAAACAAATACTATTTGATTGAGCAAGTAATTTTCTATCAAATACATCCTACGCTTATAACGTTTCAACAATGTAAATATAAAAAAAATCAAAAAAATACGCAAGTTTAAAGATAGTCGTTATTCCCGTATAAATACCAATTTCAAACTTTATTCTTAAGCTTGCTATTGATCGTAGAAGGTTGAAACAAATACTGTTTGATTTAGCAAGTAATTTTCTATCAAATACATTCTACTTTTATAACGTCTTAGCAATGTAACTATAAAAAAATCAAAAAAATACGCAAGTTTAAAGATAGTCGTTATTCCTTGGTAAATACCAATTTCAAACTTTATTCTTAAGCTTGCTATTGATCGGAAAAGGATGAAACAAATACCATTTAATTGAGCAAGTAATTTTCTATCAAATACATCCTACGCTTATAACGTTTCAACAATGTAAATATAAAAAAAATCAAAAAAATACGCAAGTTTAAAGATAGTCGTTATTCCTTGATAAATACCAATTTCAAACTTTATTCTTAAGCTTGTTATTGATTGTAGAAGGTTGAAACAAATATTATTTGATTGAGCAAGTAATTTTCTATCAAATACATCTTACTTTTATAACGTTTTAGCAATGTAAATATAAAAAAAATCAAAAAAATACGCAAGTTTAAAGATAGTCGTTATTCCTTGATAAATACCAATTTCAAACTTTATTCTTAAGCTTGCTATTGATCGTAAGAGGTTGAAGCAAATACTATTTGATTGAGCAAGTAATTTTCTATCAAATACATCCTACGCTTATAACGTTTCAACAATGTAAATATAAAAAAAATCAAAAAAATACGCAAGTTTAAAGATAGTCGTTATTCCTTGATAAATACCAACTTCAAACTTTATTCTTAAGCTTGCTATTGATCGTAGAAGGATGAAACAAATACTATTTGATTGAGCAAGTAATTTTCTATCAACTACATCCTACCTTTATAACGTTTAAGCAATGTAAATATAAAAAAAATCAAAAAAATACGCAAGTTTAAAGATAGTCGCTATTCCTTGATAAATACCAATTTCAAACTTTATTCTTAAGCTTGCTATTGATCGCAAAAGGTTGAAACAAATACTATTTGATTGAGCAAGTAATTTTCTATCAAATACATCCTACGCTTATAACGTTTCAACAATGTAAATATAAAAAAAATCAAAAAAATACGCAAGTTTAAAGATAGTCGTTATTCCCGTATAAATACCAATTTCAAACTTTATTCTTAAGCTTGCTATTGATCGTAGAAGGTTGAAACAAATACTGTTTGATTTAGCAAGTAATTTTCTATCAAATACATTCTACTTTTATAACGTCTTAGCAATGTAACTATAAAAAAATCAAAAAAATACGCAAGTTTAAAGATAGTCGTTATTCCTTGGTAAATACCAATTTCAAACTTTATTCTTAAGCTTGCTATTGATCGGAAAAGGATGAAACAAATACCATTTAATTGAGCAAGTAATTTTCTATCAAATACATCCTACGCTTATAACGTTTCAACAATGTAAATATAAAAAAAATCAAAAAAATACGCAAGTTTAAAGATAGTCGTTATTCCTTGATAAATACCAATTTCAAACTTTATTCTTAAGCTTGTTATTGATTGTAGAAGGTTGAAACAAATATTATTTGATTGAGCAAGTAATTTTCTATCAAATACATCTTACTTTTAAAACGTTTTAGCAATGTAAATATAAAAAAAATCAAAAAAATACGCAAGTTTAAAGATAGTCGCTATTCCTTGATAAATACCAATTTCAAACTTTATTCTTAAGCTTGCTATTGATCGCAAAAGGTTGAAACAAATACTATTTGATTGAGCAAGTAATTTTCTATCAAATGCATCCTACGCTTATAACGTTTCAACAATGTAAATATAAAAAAAATCAAAAAAATACGCAAGTTTAAAGATAGTCGTTATTCCTTGATAAATACCAATTTCAAACTTTATTCTTAAGCTTGTTATTGATTGTAGAAGGTTGAAACAAATATTATTTGATTGAGCAAGTAATTTTCTATCAAATACATCTTACTTTTATAACGTTTTAGCAATGTAAATATAAAAAAAATCAAAAAAATACGCAAGTTTAAAGATAGTCGTTATTCCTTGATAAATACCAATTTCAAACTTTATTCTTAAGCTTGCTATTGATCGTAAGAGGTTGAAGCAAATACTATTTGATTGAGCAAGTAATTTTCTATCAAATACATCCTACGCTTATAACGTTTCAACAATGTAAATATAAAAAAAATCAAAAAAATACGCAAGTTTAAAGATAGTCGTTATTCCTTGATAAATACCAACTTCAAACTTTATTCTTAAGCTTGCTATTGATCGTAGAAAGATGAAACAAATACTATTTGATTGAGCAAGTAATTTTCTATCAACTACATCCTACCTTTATAACGTTTAAGCAATGTAAATATAAAAAAAATCAAAAAAATACGCAAGTTTAAAGATAGTCGCTATTCCTTGATAAATACCAATTTCAAACTTTATTCTTAAGCTTGCTATTGATCGCAAAAGGTTGAAACAAATACTATTTGATTGAGCAAGTAATTTTCTATCAAATACATCCTACGCTTATAACGTTTCAGCAATGTAAATATAAAAAAAAACAAAAAAATACGCAAGTTTAAAGATAGTCGTTATTCCCGTATAAATACCAATTTCAAACTTTATTCTTAAGCTTGACATTGATCGTAGAAGGTTGAAACAAATACTATTTGATTGAGCAAGTAATTTTCTATCAAATACGTCTTACTTTTAAAACGTTTTAGCAATGTAAATAAAAAAAAAATCAAAAAAATACGCAAGTTTAAAGATAGTCGTTATTCCCGTATAAATACCAATTTCAAACTTTATTCTTAAGCTTGCTATTGATCGTAGAAGGTTGAAACAAATACTATTTGATTTAGCAAGTAATTTTCTATCAAATACATCCTACTTTTATAACGTCTTAGCAATGTAAATATAAAAAAATCAAAAAAATACGCAAGTTTAAAGATTGTCGTTATTCCTTGATAAATACCAATTTCAAACTTTATTCTTAAGCTTGCTATTGATCGTAAAAGGTTGAAACAAATACTATTTGATTGAACAAGTAATTTTCTATCAAATACATCCTACGCTTATAACGTTTCAACAATGTAAATATAAAAAAAATCAAAAAAATACGCAAGTTTAAAGATAGTCGTTATTCCCGTATAAATACCAATTTCAAACTTTATTCTTAAGCTTGCTATTGATCGTAGAAGGTTGAAACAAATACTGTTTGATTTAGCAAGTAATTTTCTATCAAATACATTCTACTTTTATAACGTCTTAGCAATGTAAATATAAAAAAATCAAAAAAATACGCAAGTTTAAAGATAGTCGTTATTCCTTGGTAAATACCAATTTCAAACTTTATTCTTAAGCTTGCTATTGATCGGAAAAGGATGAAACAAATACCATTTAATTGAGCAAGTAATTTTCTATCAAACACATCTTACTTTTAAAACGTTTTAGCAATGTAAATATAAAAAAATCAAAAAAATACGCAAGTTTAAAGATAGTCGTTATTCCTTGATAAATACCAATTTCAAACTTTATTCTTAAGCTTGCTATTGATTGTAGAAGGTTGAAACAAATATTATTTGATTGAGCAAGTAATTTTCTATCAAATACATCTTACTTTTATAACGTTTTAGCAATGTAAATATAAAAAAAATCAAAAAAATACGCAAGTTTAAAGATAGTCGTTATTCCTTGATAAATACCAATTTCAAACTTTATTCTTAAGCTTGCTATTGATCGTAAGAGGTTGAAGCAAATACTATTTGATTGAGCAAGTAATTTTCTATCAAATACATCCTACGCTTATAACGTTTCAACAATGTAAATATAAAAAAAATCAAGAAAATACGCAAGTTTAAAGATAGTCGTTATTCCTTGATAAATACCAATTTCAAACTTTATTTTTAAGCTTGCTATTGATCGTAAAAGGTTGAAACAAATACTATTTGATTGAGCAAGTAATTTTCTATCAAATACATCCTACTTTTATAACGTTTCAGCAATGTAAATATAAAAAAAATCAAAAAAATACGCAAGTTTAAAGATAGTCGCTATTCCTTGATAAATACCAATTTCAAACTTTATTCTTAAGCTTTCTATTGATCGTAGAAGGTTGAAGCAAATATTATTTAATTGAGCAATTAATTTTCTATCAACTACATCCTACTTTTATAACGTTTTAGCAATATAAATATAAAAAAAATCAAAAAAATACGCAAGTTTAAAGATAGTCGTTATTCCTTGATAATTACCAATTTCAAACTTTATTCTTGAGCTTGCTATTAATTGTAAAAGGTTCAAACAAGTACCATTCAATTGAACAAAAAATTTTCTATCAAATGATTTTTACTTTTATAACGTTTCGGCAATGTATATATAAAAAAAATCAAAAAAATACGCAAGTTTAAAGATAGTCGTTATTCCTTGATAAATACCAATTTCAAACTTTATTCTTAAGCTTGATATTGATCGTAGAAGGTTGAAACAAATACTATTTGATTAAGCAAGTAATTTTCTATCAAATACATCCTACTTTTATAACGTTTTAGCAATGTAAATATAAAAAAAATAAAAAAAATTCGCAAGTTTAAAGATAGTCGTTATTCCTTGATAAATACCAATTTCAAACTTTATTCTTAAGCTTGCTATTGATCGTAGAAGGATGAAACAAATACCATTTGATTGAGCAGGTAACTTTCCATCAAATACATCTTACTTTTATAACGTTTTAGCAATGTAAATATAAAAAAAATCAAAAAAATACGCAAGTTTAAAGATAGTCGTTATTCCTTGATAAATACCAATTTCAAACTTTATTCTTAAGCTTGCTATTGATCGTAAAATGTTGAAACAAATACTATTTGATTGAGCAAGTAATTTTCTATCAAATACATCCTACGCTTATAACGTTTCAACAATGTAAATATAAAAAAAATCAAAAAAATACGCAAGTTTAAAGATAGTCGCTATTCCTTGATAAATACCAATTTCAAACTTTATTCTTAAGCTTGACATTGATCGTAGAAGGTTGAAACAAATATTATTTGATTGAGCAAGTAATTTTCTATCAAATACATCCTACGCTTATAACGTTTCAGCAATGTAAATATAAAAAAAAACAAAAAAATACGCAAGTTTAAAGATAGTCGTTATTCCCGTATAAATACCAATTTCAAACTTTATTCTTAAGCTTGACATTGATCGTAGAAGGTTGAAACAAATACTATTTGATTGAGCAAGTAATTTTCTATCAAATACATCCTACGCTTATAACGTTTCAGCAATGTAAATATAAAAAAAACAAAAAAATACGCAAGTTTAAAGATAGTCGCTATTCCTTGATAAATACCAATTTCAAACTTTATTCTTAAGCTTGCTATTGATCGCAAAAGGTTGAAACAAATACTATTTGATTGAGCAAGTAATTTTCTATCAAATACATCCTACGCTTATAACGTTTCAACAATGTAAATATAAAAAAAAATCAAAAAAATACGCAAGTTTAAAGATAGTCGTTATTCCTTGATAAATACCAATTTCAAACTTTATTCTTAAGCTTGCTATTGATCGTAGAAGGATGAAACACATACTATTTGATTGAGCAAGTAATTTTCTATCAAATACATCCAACGCTTATAACGTTTCAGCAATGTAAATATAAAAAAAAAACAAAAAAATACGCAAGTTTAAAGATAGTCGTTATTCCCGTATAAATACCAATTTCAAACTTTATTCTTAAGCTTGACATTGATCATAGAAGGTTGAAACAAATACTATTTGATTGAGCAAGTAATTTTCTATCAAATACGTCTTACTTTTAAAACGTTTTAGCAATGTAAATAAAAAAAAAATCAAAAAAATACGCAAGTTTAAAGATAGTCGTTATTCCCGTATAAATACCAATTTCAAACTTTATTCGTAAGCTTGCTATTGATCGTAGAAGGTTGAAACAAATACTATTTGATTTAGCAAGTAATTTTCTATCAAATACATCCTACTTTTATAACGTCTTAGCAATGTAAATAAAAAAAATCAAAAAAATACGCAAGTTTAAAGATTGTCGTTATTCCTTGATAAATACCAATTTCAAACTTTATTCTTAAGCTTGCTATTGATCGTAAAAGGTTGAAACAAATACTATTTGATTGAGCAAGTAATTTTCTATTAAATACATCCTACGCTTATAACGTTTCAACAATGTAAATATAAAAAAAATCAAAAAAATACGCAAGTTTAAAGATAGTCGCTATTCCTTGATAAATACCAATTTCAAACTTTATTCTTAAGCTTGCTATTGATCGTAAAAGGTTGAAAAAAATACTATTTGATTGAGCAAGTAGTTTTCTATCAAATACATCCTACGTTTATAACGTTTCTACAATGTAAATATAAAAAAAATCAAAAAAATACGCAAGTTTAAAGATAGTCGTTATTCCTTGATAAATACCAATTTCAAACTTTATTCTTAAGCTTGCTATTGATCGTAAAAGGTTGAAACAAATACTATTTGATTGAGCAAGTAATTTTCTATTAAATACATCCTACGCTTATAACGTTTCAACAATGTAAATATAAAAAAATCAAAAAAATACGCAAGTTTAAAGATAGTCGTTATTCCTTGATAAATACCAATTTCAAACTTTATACTTAAGCTTGCTATTGATCGTAAAAGGTTGAAACAAATACTATTTGATTGAGCAAGTAATTTTCTATCAAATACATCCTACGCTTATAACGTTTCAACAATGTAAATATAAAAAAAATCAAAAAAATACGCAAGTTTAAAGATAGTCGCTATTCCTTGATAAATACCAATTTCAAACTTTATTCTTAAGCTTGCTATTGATCGTAAAAGGTTGAAACAAATACTATTTGATTGAGCAAGTAATTTTCTATTAAATACATCCTACGCTTATAACGTTTCAACAATGTAAATATAAAAAAAATCAAAAAAAATACGCAAGTTTAAAGATAGTCGTTATTCCTTGATAAATACCAATTTCAAACTTTATTCTTAAGCTTGCTATTGATCGTAAGAGGTTGAAGCAAATACTATTTGATTGAGCAAGTAATTTTCTATCAAATACATCCTACGCTTATAACGTTTCAACAATGTAAATATAAAAAAAATCAAAAAAATACGCAAGTTTAAAGATAGTCGTTATTCCTTGATAAATACCAATTTCAAACTTTATTCTTAAGCTTGATATTGATCGTAGAAGGTTGAAACAAATACTATTTGATTGAGCAAGTAATTTTCTATTAAATACATCCTACTTTTATAACGTTTTAGCAATGTAAATATAAAAAAAATCAAAAAAATACGCAAGTTTAAAGATAGTCGTTATTCCTTGATAAATACCAATTTCAAACTTTATTCTTGAGCTTGCTATTAATCGTAGAAGGTTGAAACAAATACTATTTGATTGAGCAAGTAACTTTCTATCAAATACATCCTACGCTTATAACGTTTCAACAATGTAAATATAAAAAAAATCAAAAAAATACGCAAGTTTAAAGATAGTCGTTATTCCTTGATAAATACCAATTTCAAACTTTATTCTTAAGCTTGCTATTGATCCTAGAAGGATGAAACAAATACCATTTAATTGAGCAGGTAACTTTCCATCAAATACATCTTACTTTTATAACGTTTTAGCAATGTAAATATAAAAAAAATCAAAAAAATACGCAAGTTTAAAGATAGTCGTTATTCCTTGATAAATACCAATTTCAAACTTTATTCTTAAGCTTGCTATTGATCGTAAAAGGTTGAAGCAAATACTATTTGATTGAGCAAGTAATTTTCTATCAACTACATCCTACTTTTATAACGTTTAAGCAATGTAAATATAAAAAAAATCAAAAAAATACGCAAGTTTAAAGATAGTCGTTATTCCTTGATAAATACCAATTTCAAACTTTATTCTTAAGCTTGTTATTGATCGTAGAAGGTTGAAACAAATACTATTTGATTGAGCAAGTAATTTTCTATCAAATACATCCTACTTTTATAACGTTTTAGCAATGTAAATATAAAAAAAATTAAAAAAATACGCAAGTTTAAAAATAGTCGTTATTCCTTGATAAATACCAAATTCAAACTTTATTCTTAAGCTTGCTATTGATCGTAAGAGGTTGAAGCAAATACTATTTGATTGAGCAAGTAATTTTCTATCAAACACATCCTACGCTTATAACGTTTCAACAATGTAAATATAAAAAAAATCAAAAAATTACGCAAGTTTAAATATAGTCGCTATTCCTTGATAAATACCAATTTCAAACTTTATTCTTAAGCTTGCTATTGATCGTAAAAGGTTGAAACAAATACTATTTGATTGAGCAAGTAATTTTCTATCAAATACATCCTACGCTTATAACGTTTCAGCAATGTAATTATAAAAAAAAAAACAAAAAAATACGCAAGTTTAAAGATAGTCGTTATTCCCGTATAAATACCAATTTCAAACTTTATTCTTAAGCTTGACATTGATCGTAGAAGGTTGAAACAAATACTATTTGATTGAGCAAGTAATTTTCTATCAAATACATCCTACGCTTATAACGTTTCAACAATGTAAATATAAAAAAAATCAAAAAAATACGCAAGTTTAAAGATAGTCGTTATTCCTTGATAAATACCAATTTCAAACTTTATTCTTAAGCTTGCTATTGATCGCAAAAGGTTGAAACAAATACTATTTGATTGAGCAAGTAATTTTCTATCAAATACATCCTACGCTTATAACGTTTCAACAATGTAAATATAAAAAAAATCAAAAAAATACGCAAGTTTAAAGATAGTCGTTATTCCTTGATAAATACCAATTTCAGACTTTATTCTTAAGCTTGATATTGATCGTAGAAGGTTGAAACAAATACTATTTGATTGAGCAAGTAATTTTCTATTAAATACATCCTACTTTTATAACGTTTTAGCAATGTAAATATAAAAAAAATCAAAAAAATTCGCAAGTTTAAAGATAGACGTTATTCCTTGATAAATACCAATTTCAAACTTTATTCTTAAGCTTGCTATTGATCGTAGAAGGATGAAACAAATACCATTTGATTGAGCAAGTAACTTTCTATCAAATACATCCTACGCTTATAACGTTTCAACAATGTAAATATAAAAAAAATCAAAAAAATACGCAAGTTTAAAGATAGTCGTTATTCCTTGATAAATACCAATTTCAAACTTTATTCTTAAGCTTGCTATTGATTCTAGAAGGATGAAACAAATACCATTTAATTGAGCAGGTAACTTTCCATCAAATACATCTTACTTTTATAACGTTTTAGCAATGTAAATATAAGAAAAATCAAAAAAATACGCAAGTTTAAAGATAGTCGTTATTCCTTGATAAATACCAATTTCAAACTTTATTCTTAAGCTTGCTATTGATCGTAAAAGGTTGAAGCAAATACTATTTGATTGAGCAAGTAATTTTCTATCAACTACATCCTACTTTTATAACGTTTAAGCAATGTAAATAAAAAAAAAATCAAAAAAATACGCAAGTTTAAAGATAGTCGTTATTCCTTGATAAATACCAATTTCAAACTTTATTCTTAAGCTTGTTATTGATCGTAGAAGGTTGAAACAAATACTATTTGATTGAGCAAGTAATTTTCTATCAAATACATCCTACTTTTATAACGTTTTAGCAATGTAAGTATAAAAAAAATTAAAAAAATACGCAAGTTTAAAGATAGTCGTTATTCCTTGATAAATACCAAATTCAAACTTTATTCTTAAGCTTGCTATTGATCGTAAGAGGTTGAAGCAAATACTATTTGATTGAGCAAGTAATTTTCTATCAAATACATCCTACGCTTATAACGTTTCAATAATGTAAATATAAAAAAAATCAAAAAAATACGCAAGTTTAAAGATAGTCGCTATTCCTTGATAAATACCAATTTCAAACTTTATTCTTAAGCTTGCTATTGATCGTAAAAGGTTGAAACAAATACTATTTGATTGAGCAAGTAATTTTCTATCAAATACATCCTACGCTTATAACGTTTCAACAATGTAAATATAAAAAAAATCAAAAAAATACGCAAGTTTAAAGATAGTCGTTATTCCTTGATAAATACCAATTTCAAACTTTATTCTTAAGCTTGATATTGATCGTAGAAGGTTGAAACAAATACTATTTGATTGAGCAAGTAATTTTCTATCAAATACATCCTACGCTTATAACGTTTCAACAATGTAAATATAAAAAAAATCAAAAAAATACGCAAGTTTAAAGATAGTCGTTATTCCTTGATAAATACCAATTTCAAACTTTATTCTTAAGCTTGCTATTGATCGTAGAAGGATGAAACAAATACTATTTGATTGAGCAAGTAATTTTCTATCAACTACATCCTACCTTTATAACGTTTAAGCAATGTAAATATAAAAAAAATCAAAAAAATACGCAAGTTTAAAGATAGTCGCTATTCCTTGATAAATACCAATTTCAAACTTTATTCTTAAGCTTGCTATTGATCGCAAAAGGTTGAAACAAATACTATTTGATTGAGCAAGTAATTTTCTATCAAATACATCCTACGCTTATAACGTTTCAGCAATGTAAATATAAAAAAAAACAAAAAAATACGCAAGTTTAAAGATAGTCGTTATTCCCGTATAAATACCAATTTCAAACTTTATTCTTAAGCTTGACATTGATCGTAGAAGGTTGAAACAAATACTATTTGATTGAGCAAGTAATTTTCTATCAAATACATCCTACGCTTATAACGTTTCAACAATGTAAATATAAAAAAAAATCAAAAAAATACGCAAGTTTAAAGATAGTCGTTATTCCTTGATAAATACCAATTTCAAACTTTATTCTTAAGCTTGCTATTGATCGTAGAAGGATGAAACAAATACTATTTGATTGAGCAAGTAATTTTCTATCAACTACATCCTACCTTTATAACGTTTAAGCAATGTAAATATAAAAAAAATCAAAAAAATACGCAAGTTTAAAGATAGTCGCTATTCCTTGATAAATACCAATTTCAAACTTTATTCTTAAGCTTGCTATTGATTGCAAAAGGTTGAAGCAAATACTATTTGATTGAGCAAGTAATTTTCTATCAAATACATCCTACGCTTATAACGTTTCAGCAATGTAAATATAAAAAAAAAACAAAAAAATACGCAAGTTTAAATATAGTCGTTATTCCCGTATAAATACCAATTTCAAACTTTATTCTTAAGCTTGACATTGATCGTAGAAGGTTGAAACAAATACTATTTGATTGAGCAAGTAATTTTCTATCAAATACGTCTTACTTTTAAAACGTTTTAGCAATGTAAATAAAAAAAAAATCAAAAAAATACGCAAGTTTAAAGATAGTCGTTATTCCCGTATAAATACCAATTTCAAACTTTATTCTTAAGCTTGCTATTGATCGTAGAAGGTTGAAACAAATACTATTTGATTTAGCAAGTAATTTTCTATCAAATACATCCTACTTTTATAACGTCTTAGCAATGTAAATATAAAAAAAAAAAAATACGCAAGTTTAAAGATTGTCGTTATTCCTTGATAAATACCAATTTCAAACTTTATTCTTAAGCTTGCTATTGATCGTAAAAGGTTGAAACAAATACTATTTGATTGAGCAAGTAATTTTCTATCAAATACATCCTACGCTTATAACGTTTCAACAATGTAAATATAAAAAAAATCAAAAAAATACGCAAGTTTAAAGATAGTCGCTATTCCTTGATAAATACCAATTTCAAACTTTATTCTTAAGCTTGCTATTGATCGTAAAAGGTTGAAAAAAATACTATTTGATTGAGCAAGTAGTTTTCTATCAAATACATCCTACGTTTATAACGTTTCTACAATGTAAATATAAAAAAAATCAAAAAAATACGCAAGTTTAAAGATAGTCGTTATTCCTTGATAAATACCAATTTCAAACTTTATTCTTAAGCTTGCTATTGATCCTAGAAGGATGAAACAAATACCATTTAATTGAGCAGGTAACTTTCCATCAAATACATCTTACTTTTGTAACGTTTTAGCAATGTAAATATAAAAAAAATCAAAAAAATACGAAAGTTTAAAGATAGTCGTTATTCCTTGATAAATACCAATTTCAAACTTTATTCTTAAGCTTGCTATTGATCGTAAAAGGTTGAAGCAAATACTATTTGATTGAGCAAGTAATTTTCTATCAACTACATCCTACTTTTATAACGTTTAAGCAATGTAAATATAAAAAAAATCAAAAAAATACGCAAGTTTAAAGATAGTCGTTATTCCTTGATAAATACCAATTTCAAACTTTATTCTTAAGCTTGTTATTGATCGTAGAAGGTTGAAACAAATACTATTTGATTGAGCAAGTAATTTTCTATCAAATACATCCTACTTTTATAACGTTTTAGCAATGTAAATATAAAAAAAATTAAAAAAATACGCAAGTTTAAAAATAGTCGTTATTCCTTGATAAATACCAAATTCAAACTTTATTCTTAAGCTTGCTATTGATCGTAAGAGGTTGAAGCAAATACTATTTGATTGAGCAAGTAATTTTCTATCAAATACATCCTACGCTTATAACGTTTCAACAATGTAAATATAAAAAAAATCAAAAAAATACGCAAGTTTAAAGATAGTCGCTATTCCTTGATAAATACCAATTTCAAACTTTATTCTTAAGCTTGCTATTGATCGTAAAAGGTTGAAACAAATACTATTTGATTGAGCAAGTAATTTTCTATCAAATACATCGTACGCTTATAACGTTTCAGCAATGTAAATATAAAAAAAAAAACAAAAAAATACGCAAGTTTAAAGATAGTCGTTATTCCCGTATAAATACCTATTCTTAAGCTTGACATTGATCGTAGAAGGTTGAAACAAATACTATTTGATTGAGCAAGTAATTTTCTATCAAATACATCCTACGCTTATAACGTTTCAACAATGTAAATATAAAAAAAATCAAAAAAATACGCAAGTTTAAAGATAGTCGTTATTCCTTGATAAATACCAATTTCAAACTTTATTCTTAAGCTTGTTATTGATCGTAGAAGGTTGAAACAAAAACTATTTGATTGAGCAAGTAATTTTCTATCAAATACATCCTACGCTTATAACGTTTCAACAATGTAAATATAAAAAAAATCAAAAAAATACGCAAGTTTAAAGATAGTCGTTATTCCTTGATAAATACCAATTTCAAACTTTATTCTTAAGCTTGCTATTGATCGTAGAAGGATGAAACAAATACCATTTGATTGAACACGTAACTTTCCATCAAATACATCTTACTTTTATAACGTTTTAGCAATGTAAATATAAAAAAAATCAAAAAAATACGCAAGTTTAAAGATAGTCGTTATTCCTTGATAAATACCAATTTCAAACTTTATTCTTGAGCTTGCTATTAATCGTAGAAGGTTGAAACAAATACTATTTGATTGAGCAAGTAACTTTCTATCAAATACATCCTACGCTTATAACGTTTCAACAATGTAAATATAAAAAAAATCAAAAAAATACGCAAGTTTAAAGATAGTCGTTATTCCTTGATAAATACCAATTTCAAACTTTATTCTTAAGCTTGCTATTGATTCTAGAAGGATGAAACAAATACCATTTAATTGAGCAGGTAACTTTCCATCAAATACATCTTACTTTTATAACGTTTTAGCAATGTAAATATAAGAAAAATCAAAAAAATACGCAAGTTTAAAGATAGTCGTTATTCCTTGATAAATACCAATTTCAAACTTTATTCTTAAGCTTGCTATTGATCGTAAAAGGTTGAAGCAAATACTATTTGATTGAGCAAGTAATTTTCTATCAACTACATCCTACTTTTATAACGTTTAAGCAATGTAAATATAAAAAAAATCAAAAAAATACGCAAGTTTAAAGATAGTCGTTATTCCTTGACAAATACCAATTTCAAACTTTATTCTTAAGCTTGTTATTGATCGTAGAAGGTTGAAACAAATACTATTTGATTGAGCAAGTAATTTTCTATCAAATACATCCTACTTTTATAACGTTTTAGCAATGTAAATATAAAAAAAATAAAAAAATACGCAAGTTTAAAGATAGTCGTTATTCCTTGATAAATACCAAATTCAAACTTTATTCTTAAGCTTGCTATTGATCGTATGAGGTTGAAGCAAATACTATTTGATTGAGCAAGTAATTTTCTATCAAATACATCCTACGCTTATAACGTTTCAACAATGTAAATATAAAAAAAATCAAAAAAATACGCAAGTTTAAAGATAGTCGTTATTCCTTGATAAATACCAATTTCAAACTTTATTCTTAAGCTTGCTATTGATCGTAGAAGGATGAAACAAATACCATTTGATTGAGCACGTAACTTTCCATCAAATACATCTTACTTTTATAACGTTTTAGCAATGTAAATATAAAAAAAATCAAAAAAATACGCAAGTTTAAAGATAGTCGTTATTCCTTGATAAATACCAATTTCAAACTTTATTCTTGAGCTTGCTATTAATCGTAGAAGGTTGAAACAAATACTATTTGATTGAGCAAGTAACTTTCTATCAAATACATCCTACGCTTATAACGTTTCAACAATGTAAATATAAAAAAAATCAAAAAAATACGCAAGTTTAAAGATAGTCGTTATTCCTTGATAAATACCAATTTCAAACTTTATTCTTAAGCTTGTTATTGATCGTAGAAGGTTGAAACAAATACTATTTGATTGAGCAAGTAATTTTCTATCAAATACATCCTACGCTTATAACGTTTCAACAATGTAAATATAAAAAAAATTAAAAAAATACGCAAGTTTAAAGATAGTCGTTATTCCTTGATAAATACCAATTTCAAACTTTATTCTTAAGCTTGTTATTGATCGTAGAAGGTTGAAACAAAAACTATTTGATTGAGCAAGTAATTTTCTATCAAATAAATCCTACTTTTATAACGTTTTAGCAATGTAAATATAAAAAAAATCAAAAAAACACGCAAGTTTAAAGATAGTCGTTATTCCTTGATAAATACCAAATTCAAACTTTATTCTTAAGCTTGCTGTTGATCGTAAGAGGTTGAAGCAAATACTATTTGATTGAGCAAGTAATTTTCTATCAAATACATCCTACGCTTATAACGTTTCAACAATGTAAATATAAAAAAAATCAAAAAAATACGCAAGTTTAAAGATAGTCGTTATTCCTTGATAAATACCAATTTCAAACTTTATTCTTAAGCTTGATATTGATCGTAGAAGGTTGAAACAAATACTATTTGATTGAGCAAGTAATTTTCTATTAAATACATCCTACTTTTATAACGTTTTAGCAATGTAAATATAAAAAAAATCAAAAAAATACGCAAGTTTAAAGATAGTCGTTATTCCTTGATAAATACCAATTTCAAACTTTATTCTTGAGCTTGCTATTAACCGTAGAAGGTTGAAACAAATACTATTTGATTGAGCAAGTAACTTTCTATCAAATACATCCTACGCTTATAACGTTTCAACAATGTAAATATAAAAAAAATCAAAAAAATACGCAAGTTTAAAGATAGTCGTTATTCCTTGATAAATACCAATTTCAAACTTTATTCTTAAGCTTGCTATTGATCCTAGAAGGATGAAACAAATACCATTTAATTGAGCAGGTAACTTTCCATCAAATACATCTTACTTTTATAACGTTTTAGCAATGTAAATATAAAAAAAATCAAAAAAATGCGCAAGTTTAAAGATAGTCGTTATTCCTTGATAAATACCAATTTCAAACTTTATTCTTAAGCTTGCTATTGATCGTAAAAGGTTGAAGCAAATACTATTTGATTGAGCAAGTAATTTTCTATCAACTACATCCTACTTTTATAACGTTTAAGCAATGTAAATATAAAAAAAATCAAAAAAATACGCAAGTTTAAAGATAGTCGTTATTCCTTGATAAATACCAATTTCAAACTTTATTCTTAAGCTTGTTATTGATCGTAGAAGGTTGAAACAAATACTATTTGATTGAGCAAGTAATTTTCTATCAAATACATCCTACTTTTATAACGTTTTAGCAATGTAAATATAAAAAAAATTAAAAAAATACGCAAGTTTAAAAATAGTCGTTATTCCTTGATAAATACCAAATTCAAACTTTATTCTTAAGCTTGCTATTGATCGTAAGAGGTTGAAGCAAATACTATTTGATTGAGCAAGTAATTTTCTATCAAATACATCCTACGCTTATAACGTTTCAACAATGTAAATATAAAAAAAATCAAAAAAATACGCAAGTTTAAAGATAGTCGTTATTCCTTGATAAATACCAATTTCAAACTTTATTCTTAAGCTTGCTATTGATCGTAAAAGGTTGAAGCAAATACTATTTGATTGAGCAAGTAATTTTCTATCAACTACATCCTACTTTTATAACGTTTAAGCAATGTAAATATAAAAAAAATCAAAAAAATACGCAAGTTTAAAGATAGTCGTTATTCCTTGATAAATACCAATTTCAAACTTTATTCTTAAGCTTGTTATTGATCGTAGAAGGTTGAAACAAATACTATTTGATTGAGCAAGTAATTTTCTATCAAATACATCCTACTTTTATAACGTTTTAGCAATGTAAATATAAAAAAAATTAAAAAAATACGCAAGTTTAAAAATAGTCGTTATTCCTTGATAAATACCAAATTCAAACTTTATTCTTAAGCTTGCTATTGATCGTAAGAGGTTGAAGCAAATACTATTTGATTGAGCAAGTAATTTTCTATCAAACACATCCTACGCTTATAACGTTTCAGCAATGTAAATATAAAAAAAAAAACAAAAAAATACGCAAGTTTAAAGATAGTCGTTATTCCCGTATAAATACCAATTTCAAACTTTATTCTTAAGCTTGACATTGATCGTAGAAGGTTGAAACAAATACTATTTGATTGAGCAAGTAATTTTCTATCAAATACATCCTACGCTTATAACGTTTCAACAATGTAAATATAAAAAAAATCAAAAAAATACGCAAGTTTAAAGATAGTCGTTATTCCTTGATAAATACCAATTTCAAACTTTATTCTTAAGCTTGTTATTGATCGTAGAAGGTTGAAACAAAAACTATTTGATTGAGCAAGTAATTTTCTATCAAATACATCCTACTTTTATAACGTTTTAGCAATGTAAATATAAAAAAAATCAAAAAAATACGCAAGTTTAAAGATAGTCGTTATTCCTTGATAAATACCAATTTCAAACTTTATTCTTAAGCTTGCTATTGATCGCAAAAGGTTGAAACAAATACTATTTGATTGAGCAAGTAATTTTCTAGCAAATACATCCTACGCTTATAACGTTTCAACAATGTAAATATAAAAAAAATCAAAAAAATACGCAAGTTTAAAGATAGTCGTTATTCCTTGATAAATACCAATTTCAAACTTTATTCTTAAGCTTGCTATTGATCGTAGAAGGATGAAACAAATACCATTTGATTGAGCACGTAACTTTCCATCAAATACATCTTACTTTTATAACGTTTTAGCAATGTAAATATAAAAAAAATCAAAAAAATACGCAAGTTTAAAGATAGTCGTTATTCCTTGATAAATACCAATTTCAAACTTTATTCTTGAGCTTGCTATTAATCGTAGAAGGTTGAAACAAATACTATTTGATTGAGCAAGTAACTTTCTATCAAATACATCCTACGCTTATAACGTTTCAACAATGTAAATATAAAAAAAATCAAAAAAATACGCAAGTTTAAAGATAGTCGTTATTCCTTGATAAATACCAATTTCAAACTTTATTCTTGAGCTTGCTATTAATCGTAGAAGGTTGAAACAAATACTATTTGATTGAGCAAGTAACTTTCCATCAAATACATCTTACTTTTATAACGTTTTAGCAATGTAAATATAAAAAAAATCAAAAAAATACGCAAGTTTAAAGATAGTCGTTATTTCTTGATAAATACCAATTTCAAACTTTATTCTTGAGCTTGCTATTAATCGTAAAATGTTCAAACAAGTACCATTCAAGTGAGCAAAAAATTTTCTGTCAAATAATTTTTACTTTTATAACGTTTCGGCAATGTATATATAAAAAAAATCAATAAAATACGCAAGTTTAAAGATAGTCGTTATTCCTTGATAAATACCAATTTCAAACTTTATTCTTGAGCTTGCTATTAATCGTAAAATGTTCAAACAAGTACCATTCAAGTGAGCAAAAAATTTTCTGTCAAATGATTTTTACTTTTATAACGTTTCGGCAATGTAAATATAAAAAAAGTCAAAAAAATACGCAAGTTTAAAGATAGTCGTTATTCCTTGATAAATACCAATTTCAAACTTTATTCTTAAGCTTGCTATTGATCGTAAAAGGTTGAAGCAAATACTATTTGATTGAGCAAGTAATTTTCTATTAAATACATCCTACGCTTATAACGTTTCAACAATGTAAATATAAAAAAAATTAAAAAAATACGCAAGTTTAAAGATAGTCGCTATTCCTTGATAAATACCAATTTCAAACTTTATTCTTAAGCTTGCTATTGATCGTAAAAGGTTGAAGCAAATACTATTTGATTGAGCAAGTAATTTTCTATCAAATACATTCTACGCTTATAACGTTTCAACAATGTAAATATAAAAAAAATCAAAAAAATACGCAAGTTTAAAGATAGTCGTTATTCCTTGATAAATATCAATTTCAAACTTTATTCTTAAGCTTGATATTGATCGTAGAAGGTTGAAACAAATACTATTTGATTGAGCAAGTAATTTTCTATCAAATACATCCTACTTTTATAACGTTTTAGCAATATAAATATAAAAAAAATTAAAAAATTCGCAAGTTTAAAGATAGTCGTTATTCCTTGATAAATACCAATTTCAAACTTTATTCTTAAGCTTGCTATTGATCGTAAAAGGTTGAAGCAAATACTATTTGATTGAGCAAGTAATTTTCTATCAAATACATCCTACGCTTATAACGTTTCAACAATGTAAATATAAAAAAAATCAAAAAAATACGCAAGTTTAAAGATAGTCGCTATTCCTTGATAAATACCAATTTCAAACTTTATTCTTAAGCTTGCTATTGATCGTAAAAGGTTGAAGCAAATACTATTTGATTGAGCAAGTAATTTTCTATCAAATACATTCTACGCTTATAACGTTTCAACAATGTAAATATAAAAAAAATCAAAAAAATACGCAAGTTTAAAGATAGTCGTTATTCCTTGATAAATATCAATTTCAAACTTTATTCTTAAGCTTGATATTGATCGTAGAAGGTTGAAACAAATACTATTTGATTGAGCAAGTAATTTTCTATCAAATACATCCTACTTTTATAACGCTTTAGCAATATAAATATAAAAAAAATTAAAAAATTCGCAAGTTTAAAAATAGTCGTTATTCCTTGATAAATACCAATTTCAAACTTTATTCTTAAGCTTGCTATTGATCGTAGAAGGATGAAACAAATACCATTTGATTGAGCAGGTAACTTTCCATCAAATACATCTTACTTTTATAACGTTTTAACAATGTAAATATAAAAAAAATCAAAAAAATACCCAAGTTTAAAGATAGTCGTTATTCCTTGATAAATACCAATTTCAAACTTTATTCTTAAGCTTGCTATTGATCGTAAAAGGTTGAAACAAATACTATTTAATTGAGCAAGTAATTTTCTCTCAAATACATCCTACGCTTATAACGTTTCAACAATGTAAATATAAAAAAAATCAAAAAAATACGCAAGTTTAAAGATAGTCGTTATTTATTGATAAATACCAATTTCAAACTTTATTCTTGAGCTTGCTATTAATTGTAAAAGGTTCAAACAAGTACCATTCAATTGAACAAAAAATTTTCTATCAAATAAGTTTTACTTTTATAACGTTTCGGCAATGTATATATAAAAAAAAATCAAAAAAATACGCAAGTTTAAAGATAGTCGTTATTCCTTGATAAATACCAATTTCAAACTTTATTCTTAAGCTTGCTATTGATCGTAAAAGGTTGAAACAAATACTATTTGATTGAGCAAGTAATTTTCTATCAAATACATCCTACGCTTATAACGTTTCAACAATGTAAATATAAAAAAAAATCAAAAAAATACGCAAGTTTAAAGATAGTCGTTATTCCTTGATAAATACCAATTTCAAACTTTATTCTTAAGCTTGTTATTGATCGTAGAAGGTTGAAACAAAAACTATTTGATTGAGCAAGTAATTTTCTATCAAATACATCCTACTTTTATAACGTTTTAGCAATGTAAATATAAAAAAAATCAAAAAAATACGCAAGTTTAAAGATAGTCGTTATTCCTTGATAAATACCAATTTCAAACTTTATTCTTAAGCTTGCTATTGATCGCAAAAGGTTGAAACAAATACTATTTGATTGAGCAAGTAATTTTCTATCAAATACATCCTACGCTTATAACGTTTCAACAATGTAAATATAAAAAAAATCAAAAAAATACGCAAGTTTAAAGATAGTCGTTATTCCTTGATAAATACCAATTTCAAACTTTATTCTTAAGCTTGATATTGATCGTAGAAGGTTGAAACAAATACTATTTGATTGAGCAAGTAATTTTCTATTAAATACATCCTACTTTTATAACGTTTTAGCAATGTAAATATAAAAAAAATCAAAAAAATTCGCAAGTTTAAAGATAGTCGTTATTCCTTGATAAATACCAATTTCAAACTTTATTCTTAAGCTTGCTATTGATCGTAGAAGGATGAAACAAATACCATTTGATTGAGCACGTAACTTTCCATCAAATACATCTTACTTTTATAACGTTTTAGCAATGTAAATATAAAAAAAATCAAAAAAATACGCAAGTTTAAAGATAGTCGTTATTCCTTGATAAATACCAATTTCAAACTTTATTCTTGAGCTTGCTATTAATCGTAGAAGGTTGAAACAAATACTATTTGATTGAGCAAGAAACTTTCTATCAAATACATCCTACGCTTATAACGTTTCAACAATGTAAATATAAAAAAAATCAAAAAAATACGCAAGTTTAAAGATAGTCGTTATTCCTTGATAAATACCAATTTCAAACTTTATTCTTAAGCTTGCTATTGATTCTAGAAGGATGAAACAAATACCATTTAATTGAGCAGGTAACTTTCCATCAAATACATCTTACTTTTATAACGTTTTAGCAATGTAAATATAAGAAAAATCAAAAAAATACGCAAGTTTAAAGATAGTCGTTATTCCTTGATAAATACCAATTTCAAACTTTATTCTTAAGCTTGCTATTGATCGTAAAAGGTTGATTGAGCAAGTAATTTTCTATCAACTACATCCTACTTTTATAACGTTTAAGCAATGTAAATATAAAAAAAATCAAAAAAATACGCAAGTTTAAAGATAGTCGTTATTCCTTGATAAATACCAATTTCAAACTTTATTCTTAAGCTTGTTATTGATCGTAGAAGGTTGAAACAAATACTATTTGATTGAGCAAGTAATTTTCTATCAAATACATCCTACTTTTATAACGTTTTAGCAATGTAAATATAAAAAAAATTAAAAAAATACGCAAGTTTAAAGATAGTCGTTATTCCTTGATAAATACCAAATTCAAACTTTATTCTTAAGCTTGCTATTGATCGTAAGAGGTTGAAGCAAATACTATTTGATTGAGCAAGTAATTTTCTATCAAATACATCCTACGCTTATAACGTTTCAACAATGTAAATATAAAAAAAATCAAAAAAATACGCAAGTTTAAAGATAGTCGCTATTCCTTGATAAATACCAACTTCAAACTTTATTCTTAAGCTTGCTATTGATCGTAAAAGGTTGAAACAAATACTATTTGATTGAGCAAGTAATTTTCTATCAAATACATCCTACGCTTATAACGTTTCAACAATGTAAATATAAAAAAAATTAAAAAAATACGCAAGTTTAAAGATAGTCGTTATTCCTTGATAAATACCAATTTCAAACTTTATTCTTAAGCTTGTTATTGATCGTAGAAGGTTGAAACAAAAACTATTTAATTGAGCGAGTAATTTTCTATCAAATACATCCTACGCTTATAACGTTTCAACAATGTAAATATAAAAAAAATCAAAAAAATACGCAAGTTTAAAGATAGTCGTTATTCCTTGATAAATACCAATTTCAAACTTTATTCTTAAGCTTGCTATTGATCGTAAAAGGTTGAAACAAATACTATTTAATTGAGCGAGTAATTTTCTATCAAATACATCCTACGCTTATAACGTTTCAACAATGTAAATATAAAAAAAATCAAAAAAATACGCAAGTTTAAAGATAGTCGTTATTCCTTGATAAATACCAATTTCAAACTTTATTCTTGAGCTTGCTGTTAATTGTAAAAGGTTCAAACAAGTACCATTCAATTGAACAAAAAATTTTCTATCAAATAATTTTTACTTTTATAACGTTTCGGCAATGTAAATATAAAAAAAGTCAAAAAAATACGCAAGTTTAAAGATAGTCGTTATTCCTTGATAAATACCAATTTCAAACTTTATTCTTAAGCTTGCTATTGATCGTAAAAGGTTGAAGCAAATACTATTTGATTGAGCAAGTAATTTTCTATCAAATACATCCTACGCTTATAACGTTTCAACAATGTAAATATAAAAAAAATCAAAAAAATACGCAAGTTTAAAGATAGTCGCTATTCCTTGATAAATACCAATTTCAAACTTTATTCTTAAGCTTGCTATTGATCGTAAAAGGTTGAAGCAAATACTATTTGATTGAGCAAGTAATTTTCTATCAAATACATTCTACGCTTATAACGTTTCAACAATGTAAATATAAAAAAAATCAAAAAAATACGCAAGTTTAAAGATAGTCGTTATTCCTTGATAAATATCAATTTCAAACTTTATTCTTAAGCTTGATATTGATCGTAGAAGGTTGAAACAAATACTATTTGATTGAGCAAGTAATTTTCTATCAAATACATCCTACTTTTATAACGTTTTAGCAATATAAATATAAAAAAAATTAAAAAATTCGCAAGTTTAAAGATAGTCGTTATTCCTTGATAAATACCAATTTCAAACTTTATTCTTAAGCTTGCTATTGATCGTAGAAGGATGAAACAAATACCATTTGATTGAGCAGGTAACTTTCCATCAAATACATCTTACTTTTATAACGTTTTAACAATGTAAATATAAAAAAAATCAAAAAAATACCCAAGTTTAAAGATAGTCGTTATTCCTTGATAAATACCAATTTCAAACTTTATTCTTAAGCTTGCTATTGATCGTAAAAGGTTGAAACAAATACTATTTAATTGAGCAAGTAATTTTCTCTCAAATACATCCTACGCTTATAACGTTTCAACAATGTAAATATAAAAAAAATCAAAAAAATACGCAAGTTTAAAGATAGTCGTTATTTATTGATAAATACCAATTTCAAACTTTATTCTTGAGCTTGCTATTAATTGTAAAAGGTTCAAACAAGTACCATTCAATTGAACAAAAAATTTTCTATCAAATAAGTTTTACTTTTATAACGTTTCGGCAATGTATATATAAAAAAAAATCAAAAAAATACGCAAGTTTAAAGATAGTCGTTATTCCTTGATAAATACCAATTTCAAACTTTATTCTTAAGCTTGCTATTGATCGTAAAAGGTTGAAACAAATACTATTTGATTGAGCAAGTAATTTTCTATCAAATACATCCTACGCTTATAACGTTTCAACAATGTAAATATAAAAAAAAATCAAAAAAATACGCAAGTTTAAAGATAGTCGTTATTCCTTGATAAATACCAATTTCAAACTTTATTCTTAAGCTTGATATTGATTGTAGAAGGTTGAAACAAATACTATTTGATTGAGCAAGTAATTTTCTATCAAATGCATCCTACTTTTATAACGTTTTAGCAATGTAAATATAAAAAAAATCAAAAAAATTCGCAAGTTTAAAGATAGTCGTTATTCCTTAATAAATACCAATTTCAAACTTTATTCTTAAGCTTGCTATTGATCGTAAAAGGTTGAAACAAATACTATTTGATTGAGCAAGTAATTTTCTATCAAATACATCCTACGCTTATAACGTTTCAACAATGTAAATATAAAAAAAATCAAAAAAATACGCAAGTTTAAAGATAGTCGCTATTCCTTGATAAATACCAATTTCAAACTTTATTCTTAAGCTTGCTATTGATCGTAAAAGGTTGAAAAAAATACTATTTGATTGAGCAAGTAGTTTTCTATCAAATACATCCTACGCTTATAACGTTTCAACAATGTAAATATAAAAAAAATCAAAAAAATACGCAAGTTTAAAGATAGTCGTTATTCCTTGATAAATACCAATTTCAAACTTTATTCTTAAGCTTGCTATTGATCGTAAAAGGTTGAAACAAATACTATTTGATTGAGCAAGTAATTTTCTATTAAATACATCCTACGCTTATAACGTTTCAACAATGTAAATATAAAAAAAATCAAAAAAATACGCAAGTTTAAAGATAGTCGTTATTCCTTGATAAATACCAATTTCAAACTTTATTCTTAAGCTTGCTATTGATCGTAAAAGGTTGAAACAAATACTATTTGATTGAGCAAGTAATTTTCTATTAAATACATCCTACGCTTATAACGTTTCAACAATGTAAATATAAAAAAAATCAAAAAAATACGCAAGTTTAAAGATAGTCGTTATTCCTTGATAAATACCAATTTCAAACTTCATTCTTGAGCTTGCTATTAATTGTAGAAGGTTGAAGCAAATACTATTCGATTGAGCAGAAAATTTTCTATCAAATACATCCTACTTTTATAACGTTTCAATAATGTAAATATAAAAAAAATCAAAAAAATACTCAAGTTTAAAGATAGTCGTTATTCCTTAATAAATACCAATTTCAAACTTCATTCTTGAGCTTGCTATTAATTGTAGAAGGTTAAAGCAAATACTATTCGATTGAACAGAAAATTTTCTATCAAATACATCCTACTTTTATAACGTTTTAGCAATGTAAATATAAAAAAAATCAAAAAAATACGCAAGTTTAAAGATAGTCGTTATTTCTTGATAAATACCAATTTCAAACTTTATTCTTGAGCTTGCTATTAATTGTAGAAAGTTGAGACAAATACTATTCGATTAAGCAGGAAATTTTCTATTTAATACATTCTACTTCTATAACGTTTTAATAATGTAAATATAAAAAACATTAAAAAAATTCGCAAGTTTAAAGTAAGTCGTTATTCCTTAATAAATACCAATTTCAAACTTCATTCTTGAGCTTGCTATTAATTGTAGAAGGTTGAAGCAAATACTATTCGATTGAACAGAAAATTTTCTATCAAATACATCCTACTTTTATAACGTTTTAGCAATGTAAATATAACAAAAATCAAAAAACTACGCAAGTTTAAAGATAGTCGTTATTCCTTAATAAATACCAATTTCAAACTTCATTCTTGAGCTTGCTATTAATTGTAGAAGGTTGAAGCAAATACTATTCGATTGAACAGAAAATTTTCTATCAAATACATCCTACCTTTATAACGTTCCTATAATGTAAATATAAAAAAAAATCAAAAAAATACGCAAGTTTAAAGATAGTTGTTATTCCTTGATAAATACCAATTTCAAAATTCATCCTTGAGCTTGCTTTAATTGTAGAAAGTTGAAGCAAGTACTATTTGACTGAACAAAAAATTTTCTATCATATACATCCTACTTTTATAACGTTTTGACAATGTAAATAAAAAAAAATAAAAAAAATACGCAAGTTTAAAGATAGTCATAGCAATTTCAAACTTTATTCTTGAGCTTGCTATTAATTGTAGGAAGTTGAGACAAGCACCACTCGATTAAGCAAAAAATTTTCTATCAAATACATTCTACTTTTATAACGTTTCAACAATGTAAATATAAAAAAAATCAAAAAAATACGCAAGTTTAAAGATAGTCGTTATTCCTTGATAAATACCAATTTCAAACTTTATTCTTGAGCTTGCTATTAATTGTAAAAGGTTCAAACAAGTACCATTCAATTGAACAAAGAAATTTCTATCAAATAATTTTTACTTTTATAACGTTTCGGCAATGTATATATAAAAAAAATCAAAAAAATACGCAAGTTTAAAGATAGTCGTTATTCCTTGATAAATACCAATTTCAAACTTTATTTTTGAGCTTGCTATTAATCGTAAAATGTTCAAACAAGTACCATTCAAGTGAGCAAAAAATTTTCTGTCAAATGATTTTTACTTTTATAACGTTTCGGCAATGTAAATATAAAAAAAGTCAAAAAAATACGCAAGTTTAAAGATAGTCGTTATTCCTTGATAAATACCAATTTCAAACTTTATTCTTAAGCTTGCTATTGATCGTAAAAGGCTGAAGCAAATACTATTTGATTGAGCAAGTAATTTTCTATCAAATACATCCTACGCTTATAACGTTTCAACAATGTAAATATAAAAAAAATCAAAAAAATACGCAAGTTTAAAGATAGTCGCTATTCCTTGATAAATACCAATTTCAAGCTTTATTCTTAAGCTTGCTATTGATCGTAGAAGGATGAAACAAATACCATTTGATTGAGCAGGTAACTTTTCAAATACATCTTACTTTTATAACGTTTTAACAATGTAAATATAAAAAAAATCAAAAAAATACCCAAGTTTAAAGATAGTCGTTATTCCTTGATAAATACCAATTTCAAACTTTATTCTTAAGCTTGCTATTGATCGTAAAAGGTTGAAACAAATACTATTTAATTGAGCAAGTAATTTTCTCTCAAATACATCCTACGCTTATAACGTTTCAACAATGTAAATATAAAAAAAATCAAAAAAATACGCAAGTTTAAAGATAGTCGTTATTTATTGATAAATACCAATTTCAAACTTTATTCTTGAGCTTGCTATTAATTGTAAAAGGTTCAAACAAGTACCATTCAATTGAACAAAAAATTTTCTATCAAATAGGTTTTACTTTTATAACGTTTCGGCAATGTATATATAAAAAAAAATCAAAAAAATACGCAAGTTTAAAGATAGTCGTTATTCCTTGATAAATACCAATTTCAAACTTTATTTTTGAGCTTGCTATTAATCGTAAAATGTTCAAACAAGTACCATTCAATTGAGCAAAAAATTTTCTGTTAAATGATTTTTACTTTTATAACGTTTCGGCAATGTAAATATAAAAAAAATCAAAAAAATACGCAAGTTTAAAGATAGTCGTTATTCCTTGATAAATACCAATTTCAAACTTTATTCTTAAGCTTGCTATTGATCGTAAAAGGTTGAAACAAATACTATTTGATTGAGCAAGTAATTTTCTATCAAATACATCCTACGCTTATAACGTTTCAACAATGTAAATATAAAAAAAAATCAAAAAAATACGCAAGTTTAAAGATAGTCGTTATTCCTTGATAAATACCAATTTCAAACTTTATTTTCTATCAAATACATCCTACTTTTATAACGTTTTAGCAATGTAAATATAAAAAAATTAAAAAAAATACGCAAGTTTAAAGATAGTCATAGCAATTTCAAACTATATTTTTGAGTTTGCTATTAATTGTAGGAAGTTGAGACAAGCACCACTCGATTAAGCAAAAAATTTTCTATCAAATACATTCTACTTTTATAACGTTTTAGCAATGTAAATATAAAAAAAATCAAAAAAATACGCAAGTTTAAAGATAGTCGTTATTCCTTGATAAATACCAATTTCAAACTTCATTCTTGAGCTTGCTATTAATTGTAGAAGGTTGAAGCAATAACTATTCAATTAAACAGGAAATTTTCTATTAAATACATTTTACTTTTATAACGTTTTAGCAATGTAAATAAAAAAAATAAAAAAAATACGCAAGTTTAAAGATAGTCGTTATTCCTTAATAAATACCAATTTCAAACTTCATTCTTGAGCTTGCTATTAATTGTAGAAGCTTGAGACCAATACTATTCGATTGAGCAGGAAATTTTCTATCAAATACGTTCTACTTTTATAACGTTTTAGCAATGTAAATAAAAAAAAATCAAAAAAATACGCAAGTTTAAAGATAGTCGTTATGCCTTGATAAATACCAATTTCAAACTTCATTCTTGAGCTTGCTATTAATTGTAGAAGGTTGAAGCAAATACTATTCAATTAAACAAAAAATTTTCTATCAAATACATCCTACTTTTATAACGCTCTAGCAATGTAAATAAGAAAAAATAAAAAAAATACGCAAGTTTAAAGATAGTCGTTATTCCTTAATAAATACCAATTTCAAACTTCATTCTTGAGTTTGCTATTAATTGTAGAAGGTTGAAGCAAATACTATTCGATTGAACAGGCAATTTTCTATTAAATAAATCCTACTTTTATAACGTTTCAATAATGTAAATAAGAAAAAATAAAAAAAATACGCAAGTTTAAAGATAGTCGTTATTCCTTGATAAATACCAATTTCAAATTTCATTCTTGAGCTTGCTATTAATTGGAGAAGGTTGAAACAAGTGCTATTTGATTAAACAGAAAATTTTCTATCAAGTACATTCTACCTTTATAACGTTTCAATAATGTAAATATAAAAAAAATCAAAAAAATGCGCAAGTTTAAAGATAGTCGTTATTTCTTGATAAATACCAACTTCAAACTTCATTCTTGAGCTTGCTATTAATTGTAGAAGGTTGAAACAAATACTATTTAATTAAGCAGGAATTTTTCTATCAAATACATCCTACTTTTATAACGTTTCAATAATGTAAATATAAAAAAAAATTAAAAAAATACGCAAGTTTAAAGTAAGTCGTTCTTACTTGATAAATACCAATTTCAAACTTCATACTTGAGCTTGCTATTTATTGTAAAAGGTTGAAACAAATACCATTTGATTGAACAGAAAATTTTCTATCAAATACATTCTACTTTTATGACGTTTCAATAATGTAAATATAAAAAAAATCAAAAAAATACGCAAGTTTTAATATAGTCGTTATTCCTTAATAAATACCAATTTCAAACTTCATTCTTGAGCTTGCTATTAATCGTAGAAATTTCAAACAAGCACCACTCGATTAAGCAAAAAATTTTCTATCAAATACATTTTACTTTTATAACGTTTTAGCAATGTAAATATAAAAAAAATCAAAAAAATACGCAAGTTTAAAGATAGTCGCTATTCCTTGATAAATACCAATTTCAAACTTTATTCTTAAGCTTGCTATTGATCGTAAAAGGTTGAAACAAATACTATTTGATTGAGCAAGTAATTTTCTATCAAATACATCCTACGCTTATAACGTTTCAACAATGTAAATATAAAAAAAATCAAAAAAATACGCAAGTTTAAAGATAGTCGTTATTCCTTAATAAATACCAATTTCAAACTTCATTCTTGAGCTTGCTATTAATTGTAGAAGGTTGAAGCAAATACTATTCGATTGAACAGAAAATTTTCTATCAAATACATCCTACCTTTATAACGTTCCTATAATGTAAATATAAAAAAAATCAAAAAAATACGCAAGTTTAAAGATAGTCGTTATTCCTTAAGGGTCTGGGGTACTTTGTTACGAAAACTAAATCCGCTATAGGGGCGCTAGTAGTACCTAACTGAACATTTTCTCGAAAGTCTGCCTCTCTTGTGTCGCCCGCTGTGCACGGACAACCTTCAAGGGTAGCAGTAAATCTTGAATTTGTGAGTCAGGTAGTAAAATCTATTAATGCTTGAAAACAGCTTTGAATGAATTTTCTCATTCAACATTTTACAAGTACTTTTGATCTCTGAGCGTTTTTTTATTTTATACGTTAATTAACATATGAAAAATTTAACCAATTCAGTATTTAACTAAAACAATAGGCCAATCAATAAAGCAGAAAATAAATGAATTTTCTCAAAAATAGTTACAGGAAATCGACTGTGATATCACATTTATTAAGTATAGTCTAGAACTCTAGAATTATTTTGTGCTATGTTTTCTATTTGAAACTGTCAGGGCAATTTGATATTGTTATTGAAAACCAAATTTTTTGTGCTGATAAAATTAAAATTAATAGAGCAATCCGAATGTTTTAAAAAACACAAATTATAGATAATCAAAGCACAAATATGATTGACTATAGAAAGATTAATTATTTTATAAAGGTTTTAGAAGTTTCATTTATTGATTTTAACCAAGTATTTTTGGATTATTTTATAAGTAAAATGTAATTATTAAAAAGCAACTAATTTAAAATTTGTACATTTATTTAGGTAGTTATTGGGTACACAAACAATACATTTTTGTTTTTTTGCACATATTTTATTATTTGTCCTAAATTTTTTTATATGTGCATCGAGTCTGTAATTAGGTTCCCTAATTTGCATATTTCTTGGAACCCTTAGATCCACAAGTTTTGGAAGGATTCTGAAATTATAAGACTCAGAATTATTCAAAAAAAGGAATTTTATCGCTGTTTTACGATATAATAGAAAATAAACACTAAAAGTAAAGATAATAGTCCAAACCTCAGTACAAAAATATTGGCCGATATTTAACAAGATGTATTTTAAAAACCAATTTTTACATGTTTGTAACAACATTGAAAATCTTGCAAAAAGTCATTAAGCATATTTAAAATCTAGGTTATTATAAAAACGTTTTTAGCAACAATCTGAATTATTTTTAAAATCAATTTTATATTTAATAATTAGGTCTTAAAAATGATCAATAATTAGTTATCAATAAATGTTGAGAAATATCTCAAAATTTTGTTTCATTCACAAATCACTAGTGAAAGGGAGAGAAAATTCTTCTTTACTATAATGGTTAGAATTTTTACCTGAGGATATTTTTAATACAATGATCCAGGAATGAATTGTAAGTAAGTGAAAGTCCACCACCGCCGTACTATGGGGTATACCGGCTCTACTGCGAATTTTTATTCGGCTTATTTCAATTCTTTGAAAATGATTAAACAGGCAAAATACCTGAGAATATTTTTGTACTGAGGTTTGGAGTATTATCCTAAGTTTCAGTGTTTATTTTTCATTACATCGAAAAACAGTGATAGAATTGCATTTTTTAATAGTTGAAAGTCTTTTAATCTAAACTTTAAAAAAATTGATATTGCATCCACTATTAAGAAGCTCTCAAAGTCAAACAAAAAAGTAGGTTCATGCTATGTTTTTATGTTTAGTTGACTTTGTTTCACAAAATAAATAAACGAACTTGTTTTGTACGGAATTTTGTAATTATTAGCAACCAATATTGGTTTGCTTTTTTACTCAACTTTTATGAGACTTCTAACAAATCCATGATTTTGTGGCAAAAAAAATAAGTTCCTACTGTGTAATGTTCTAATGAGCACTCGAATTGGACTGATTTTTCAACAACAATAACACATAATAATAGTTACCTGGCTTCCACCCTCACTACTTATTTTATTGTTTTCTAACTTGAAAATAGTGTAGAAACAAATTTAAAGGTTTTGATTGGTCAAAGCAATTTATTATAAAAATATTAAAGTTTTTCGTCACAGTAAGTCAGTTACTACCTGACGGAGATAAGTACCTGTTCTTGACGGCGGAGGGAGTAGAAACAGCATCGGGAGCCAACTTACCTACGACCCTTTTACCATCAAAAATTAAAATGTGTCCGCCAGAGCCAACTAGTATGCGCTAGTATTTTCAAAAGAAAATCGACGTGTCCGAGCATTTCTGCTTTAAATTTTACAGAAAATGGTAACGCTAGGTGCATACTTTTTATTGAACCATTCTGTATGCTGCATACTCATTTAGATAAATGAGGAGCAGCATACAACATGGGAGCGTATTCAAAAAAGCAAGGAGAATTTTGTGTTGATCCATGTAATCGATTACGTCCCTCCAACTCAATGTTTTCCTTAAAAAATCACTCTTATGATATTACTTCTGATAAAATATCTTGTCATAAATACAATCAATACTTATTCCTTAATTTTTTCTTTATATATCAATGGTTCTAAATTTATTACATATTACACTGAGCTGATTTTTTGAACCAATTATTATTTACTTTAACCAATTAATCAATAAAAGCTTTTCTTTATATTATAGAATACAATTATTGTTGAGTACGAGTTAAGTCATGTTAAAAATACAAATACAAACTAAATTTATATTACAATAATACTTTTCAGAAATTTTTAACCACAATCAGTATAGGTGGTTAAATTGCGTTTTTAAAACATTTTTTCTGGAAATAATTTGAAATATTTTTCTGAAACCTACCAAAAAATTAAAAAAAAATTTTAGTAAAAAGAGAGCAGTCATCAAAACACATCAAAACATTTTAACACTTATAGGTATAAGAAATAACCGAAAAAAAAAATCATCTCGATTAATCAATTTTCTTATGAATTACAAGACTTAATTTTTCTTTAATTTAGAGGTAATCGTTATCAATTGTTGACCAGTAAAACAAAAATATATAAAATTATATATAATATTATATTATAATAATATATAAAATACAATGATTTCTCGTAATTTTTAAATAAAAGTTAGAAAGATAGTGATTGTAGACTTCATAATATACATACTTAATAACATAGTTTTTATACAAAATTGTAATGTATTCTGTTTTACATTAATAATTACAGTTTTGGTTTTAAAAAAAACTCATCATATATTTTTAACATTTAATATGAAATTTTTAAATTGAATTATATTAGTAACAATAAAATATAAAATCGAATAAAATATTTTTACTTGTAATATAATTACAAATTTAATTTTAAATTTCGATTCTATTTATTAAAATGCTGCTCTAACGATAAACGCCATTTTCTTTTCCAGTACTTGTCCGCCAGGCACAAAAAGGGTTGGTCTAGCTGGGAATCTATTTGAATGACAATGAAAGGGGGCCTGTCAGAATATTGGGCGGTAACATGAGAAATTATTTAAAGAAATTGACTCCTAACTCTATTATTATATAAATTAGAAAAAAATTTCAAAAACAGGAATAATTACTGTAAAATTGCCGAAGGCACGAGAGGAAAAAGATTCATTTCTTTGGCAAAGGGTAACAGTAACAGCAATGAAAAAAATGCGCTAAATCAATTACAAATTAAAACAAGAACTATACATTTTAGAAAAATAAATGCACTCTTGTGCCCTCAAATTGAAGGTTTACAACAATCTTATAACTTTTTTATATTATTGGCCATTATAAATTTGAACTAGGCGTCTTTAAAATTATCAACTTTTTACTGATCAAACTGCTTTTACACAGTAATTTATACATCTTAATTTTTTTAAATATTTTTTTAACATACTAACAATAGCGACAATGTTGTTGCATTTATTAATTTTAACAAATTCATGCATTTTTTTTTAGTACCACAGACCCGAAACTTCATTCTTGAGCTTGCTATTAATTGTAGAAGGTTGAAGCAAATACTATTCGATTGAACAGAAAATTTTCTATCAAATACATCCTACCTTTATAACGTTCCTATAATGTAAATATAAAAAAAATCAAAAAAATACGCAAGTTTAAAGATAGTCGTTATTCCTTGATAAATACCAAATTCAAACTTTATTCTTGAGCTTGCTATTAATCGTAGAAGGTTGAAACAAATACCGTTTAATTTAGCAGAAAATTTTCTATCAAATACATCCTACTTTTATAACGTTTCAATAATGTAAATATAAAAAAAATCAAAAAAATACGCAAGTTTAAAGATAGTCGTTATTCCTTAATAAATACCAATTTCAAACTTCATTTTTGAGCTTGCTATTAATTGTAGAAGGTTAAAGCAAATACTATTCGATTGAACAGAAAATTTTCTATCAAATACATCCTACTTTTATAACGTTTTAGCAATGTAAATATAAAAAAAATCAAAAAAATACGCAAGTTTAAAGATAGTCGTTATTCCTTGATAAATACCAATTTCAAACTTCATTCTTGAGCTTGCTATTGATCGTAAAAGGTTGAAACAAATACTATTTGATTGAGCAAGTAATTTTCTATCAAATACATCCTACGCTTATAACGTTTCAGCAATGTAAATATAAAAAAAACAAAAAAATACGCAAGTTTAAATATAGTCGTTATGCCTTGATAAATACAAATTTCAAACTTCATTCTTGAGCTTGCTATTAATTGTAAAAGGTTGAAGCAAATACTATATAATTGAACAGAAAATTTTCTATCAAATACATCCTACTTTTATAACGTTTTAGCAATGTAAATATAAAAAAATTAAAAAAAATACGCAAGTTTAAAGATAGTCATAGCAATTTCAAACTTTATTTTTGAGCTTGCTATTAATTGTAGGAAGTTGAGACAAGCACCACTCGATTAAGCAAAAAATTTTCTATCAAATACATTCTACTTTTATAACGTTTTAGCAATGTAAATATAAAAAAAATTAAAAAAATACGCAAGTTTAAAGATAGTCGTTATTCCTTGATAAATACCAATTTCAAACTTCATTCTTGAGCTTGCTATTAATTGTAGAAGGTTGAAGCAATAACTATTCAATTAAACAGGAAATTTTCTATTAAATACATTTTACTTTTATAACGTTTTAGCAATGTAAATAAAAAAAATAAAAAAAATACGCAAGTTTAAAGATAGTCGTTATTCCTTAATAAATACCAATTTCAAACTTCATTCTTGAGCTTGCTATTAATTGTAGAAGCTTGAGACCAATACTATTCGATTGAGCAGGAAATTTTCTATCAAATACATTCTACTTTTATAACGTTTTAGCAATGTAAATAAAAAAAAATCAAAAAAATACGCAAGTTTAAAGATAGTCGTTATGCCTTGATAAATACCAATTTCAAACTTCATTCTTGAGCTTGCTATTAATTGTAGAAGGTTGAAGCAAATACTATTCAATTAAACAAAAAATTTTCTATCAAATACATCCTACCTTTATAACGCTCTAGCAATGTAAATAAGAAAAAATAAAAAAAATACGCAAGTTTAAAGATAGTCGTTATTCCTTAATAAATACCAATTTCAAACTTCATTCTTGAGTTTGCTATTAATTGTAGAAGGTTGAAGCAAATACTATTCGATTGAACAGGCAATTTTCTATTAAATAAATCCTACTTTTATAACGTTTCAATAATGTAAATAAGAAAAAATAAAAAAAATACGTAAGTTTAAAGATAGTCGTTATTCCTTGATAAATACCAATTTCAAACTTCATTCTTGAGCTTGCTATTAATTGGAGAAGGTTGAAACAAGCGCTATTTGATTAAACAGAAAATTTTCTATCAAATACATTCTACCTTTATAACGTTTCAATAATGTAAATATAAAAAAAATCAAAAAAATGCGCAAGTTTAAAGATAGTCGTTATTTCTTGATAAATACCAACTTCAAACTTCATTCTTGAGCTTGCTATTAATTGTAGAAGGTTGAAACAAATACTATTTAATTAAGCAGGAATTTTTCTATCAAATACATCCTACTTTTATAACGTTTCAATAATGTAAATATAAAAAAAAATTAAAAAAATACGCAAGTTTAAAGTAAGTCGTTTTTACTTGATAAATACCAATTTCAAACTTCATACTTGAGCTTGCTATTTATTGTAAAAGGTTGAAACAAATACCATTTGATTGAACAGAAAATTTTCTATCAAATACATTCTACTTTTATGACGTTTCAATAATGTAAATATAAAAAAAATCAAAAAAATACGCAAGTTTTAATATAGTCGTTATTCCTTAATAAATACCAATTTCAAACTTCATTCTTGAGCTTGCTATTAATCGTAGAAATTTCAAACAAGCACCACTCGATTAAGCAAAAAATTTTCTATCAAATACATTTTACTTTTATAACGTTTTAGCAATGTAAATATAAAAAAAATCAAAAAAATACGCAAGTTTAGAGATAGTCGTTATGCCTTGATAAATACCAATTTTAAACTTCATTCTTGAGCTTGCTGTTAATTGTTAAAGGTTGAAAGAATTACCATTTGATTGAACAGAAAATTTTCTATCAAATACATCCTACTTTTATAACGTTTCAATAATGTAAATATAAAAAAAAATTAAAAAAATACGCAAGTTTAAAGATAGTCGTTATTCCTTAATAAATACCAATTTCAAACTTCATTCTTGAGCTTGCTGTTAATCGTAGAAGGTTGAAGCAAATACTATTCGATTGAACAGAAAATTTTCTATCAAATACATTTTACTTTTATAACGTTTCAATAATGTTAATATAAAAAAAATCAAAAAAATACTCAAGTTTAAAGATAGTCGTTATTCCTTAATAAATACCAATTTCAAACTTCATTCTTGAGCTTGCTATTAATTGTAGAAGGTTAAAGCAAATACTATTCGATTGAACAGAAAATTTTCTATCAAATAGTTCCTACTTTTATAACGTTTTAGCAATGTAAATATAAAAAAAATCAAAAAAATACGCAAGTTTAAAGATAGTCGTTATTTCTTGATAAATACCAATTTCAAACTTTATTCTTGAGCTTGCTATTAATTGTAGAAAGTTGAAACAAATACTATTCGATTAAGCAGGAAATTTTCTATTTAATACATTCTACTTTTATAACGTTTTAATAATGTAAATATAAAAAACATTAAAAAAATTCGCAAGTTTAAAGTAAGTCGTTATTCCTTAATAAATACCAATTTCAAACTTCATCCTTGAGCTTGCTATTAATTGTAGAAGGTTGAAGCAAATACTATTCGATTGAACAGAAAATTTTCTATCAAATACATCCTACTTTTATAACGTTTTAGCAATGTAAATATAACAAAAATCAAAAAACTACGCAAGTTTAAAGATAGTCGTTATTCCTTAATAAATACCAATTTCAAACTTCATTCTTGAGCTTGCTATTAATTGTAGAAGGTTGAAGCAAATACTATTCGATTGAACAGAAAATTTTCTATCAAATACATCCTACCTTTATAACGTTCCTATAATGTAAATATAAAAAAATCAAAAAAATACGCAAGTTTAAAGATAGTCGTTATTCCTTGATAAATACCAAATTCAAACTTCATTCTTGAGCTTGCTATTAATCGTAGAAGGTTGAAACAAATACCATTTAATTTAGCAGAAAATTTTCTATCAAATACATCCTACTTTTATAACGTTTCAATAATGTAAATATAAAAAAAATCAAAAAAATACGCAAGTTTAAATATAGTCGTTATTCCTTAATAAATACCAATTTCAAACTTCATTCTTGAGCTTGCTATTAATTGTAGAAGGTTGAAGCGAATACTATTCGATTGAACAAAAAATTTTTTATCAAATACATCCTACTTTTATAACGTTCCTATAATGTAAATATAAAAAAAATCAAAAAAATACGCAAGTTTAAAGATAGTCGTTATTCCTTAATAAATACCAATTTCAAACTTCATTCTTGAGCTTGCTATTAATTGTAGAAAGTTGAAGCAAATACTATTCGATTGAACAGAAAATTTTCTATCAAATACATCCTACTTTTATAACGTTCCTATAATGTAAATATAAAAAAAATCAAAAAAATACGCAAGTTTAAAGATAGTCGTTATTCCTAAATAAATACCAATTTCAAACTTTATTCTTGAGCTTGCTATTAATTGTAGAAGGTTAAAGCAAATACTATTCGATTGAACAGAAAATTTTCTATCAAATACATCCTACTTTTATAACGTTTTAGCAATGTAAATATAAAAAAAATCAAAAAAATACGCAAGTTTAAAGATAGTCGTTATTCCTTAATAAATACCAATTTCAAACTTCATTCTTGAGCTTGCTATTAATTGTAGAAGGTTGAAGCAAATACTATTCGATTGAACAGAAAATTTTCTATCAAATACATCCTACCTTTATAACGTTCCTATAATGTAAATATAAAAAAAATCAAAAAAATACGCAAGTTTAAAGATAGTCGTTATTCCTTAAGGGTCTGGGGTACTTTGTTACGAAAACTAAATCCGCTATAGGGGCGCTAGTAGTACCTAACTGAACATTTTCTCGAAAGTCTGCCTCTCTTGTGTCGCCCGCTGTGCACGGACAACCTTCAAGGGTAGCAGTAAATCTTGAATTTGTGAGTCAGGTAGTAAAATCTATTAATGCTTGAAAACAGCTTTGAATGAATTTTCTCATTCAACATTTTACAAGTACTTTTGATCTCTGAGCGTTTTTTTATTTTATACGTTAACTAACATATGAAAAATTTAACCAATTCAGTATTTAACTAAAACAATAGGCCAATCAATAAAGCAGAAAATAAATGAATTTTCTCAAAAATAGTTACAGGAAATCGACTGTGATATCACATTTATTAAGTATAGTCTAGAACTCTAGAATTATTTTGTGCTATGTTTTCTATTTGAAACTGTCAGGGCAATTTGATATTGTTATTGAAAACCAAATTTTTTGTGCTGATAAAATTAAAATTAATAGAGCAATCCGAATGTTTTAAAAAACACAAATTATAGATAATCAAAGCACAAATATGATTGACTATAGAAAGATTAATTATTTTATAAAGGTTTTAGAAGTTTCATTTATTGATTTTAACCAAGTATTTTTGGATTATTTTATAAGTAAAATGTAATTATTAAAAAGCAACTAATTTAAAATTTGTACATTTATTTAGTTATTGGGTACACAAACAATACATTTTTGTTTTTTTGCACATATTTTATTATTTGTCCTAAATTTTTTTATATGTGCATCGAGTCTGTAATTAGGTTCCCTAATTTGCATATTTCTTGGAACCCTTAGATCCACAAGTTTTGGAAGGATTCTGAAATTATAAGACTCAGAATTATTCAAAAAAAGGAATTTTATCGCTGTTTTACGATATAATAGAAAATAAACACTAAAAGTAAAGATAATAGTCCAAACCTCAGTACAAAAATATTGGCCGATATTTAACAAGATGTATTTTAAAAACCAATTTTTACATGTTTGTAACAACATTGAAAATCTTGCAAAAAGTCATTAAGCATATTTAAAATCTAGGTTATTATAAAAACGTTTTTAGCAACAATCTGAATTATTTTTAAAATCAATTTTATATTTAATAATTAGGTCTTAAAAATGATCAATAATTAGTTATCAATAAATGTTGAGAAATATCTCAAAATTTTGTTTCATTCACAAATCACTAGTGAAAGGGAGAGAAAATTCTTCTTTACTATAATGGTTAGAATTTTTACCTGAGGATATTTTTAATACAATGATCCAGGAATGAATTGTAAGTAAGTGAAAGTCCACCACCGCCGTACTATGGGGTATACCGGCTCTACTGCGAATTTTTATTCGGCTTATTTCAATTCTTTGAAAATGATTAAACAGGCAAAATACCTGAGAATATTTTTGTACTGAGGTTTGGAGTATTATCCTAAGTTTCAGTGTTTATTTTTCATTACATCGAAAAACAGTGATAGAATTGCATTTTTTAATAGTTGAAAGTCTTTTAATCTAAACTTTAAAAAAATTGATATTGCATCCACTATTAAGAAGCTCTCAAAGTCAAACAAAAAAGTAGGTTCATGCTATGTTTTTATGTTTAGTTGACTTTGTTTCACAAAATAAATAAACGAACTTGTTTTGTACGGAATTTTGTAATTATTAGCAACCAATATTGGTTTGCTTTTTTACTCAACTTTTATGAGACTTCTAACAAATCCATGATTTTGTGGCAAAAAAAATAAGTTCCTACTGTGTAATGTTCTAATGAGCACTCGAATTGGACTGATTTTTCAACAACAATAACACATAATAATAGTTACCTGGCTTCCACCCTCACTACTTATTTTATTGTTTTCTAACTTGAAAATAGTGTAGAAACAAATTTAAAGGTTTTGATTGGTCAAAGCAATTTATTATAAAAATATTAAAGTTTTTCGTCACAGTAAGTCAGTTACTACCTGACGGAGATAAGTACCTGTTCTTGACGGCGGAGGGAGTAGAAACAGCATCGGGAGCCAACTTACCTACGACCCTTTTACCATCAAAAATTAAAAGGTGTCCGCCAGAGCCAACTAGTATGCGCTAGTATTTTCAAAAGAAAATCGACGTGTCCGAGCATTTCTGCTTTAAATTTTACAGAAAATGGTAACGCTAGGTGCATACTTTTTATTGAACCATTCTGTATGCTGCATACTCATTTAGATAAATGAGGAGCAGCATACAACATGGGAGCGTATTCAAAAAAGCAAGGAGAATTTTGTGTTGATCCATGTAATCGATTACGTCCCTCCAACTCAATGTTTTCCTTAAAAAATCACTCTTATGATATTACTTCTGATAAAATATCTTGTCATAAATACAATCAATACTTATTTCTTAATTTTTTCTTTATATATCAATGGTTCTAAATTTATTACATATTACACTGAGCTGATTTTTTGAACCAATTATTATTTACTTTAACCAATTAATCAATAAAAGCTTTTCTTTATATTATAGAATACAATTATTGTTGAGTACGAGTTAAGTCATGTTAAAAATACAAATACAAACTAAATTTATATTACAATAATACTTTTCAGAAATTTTTAACCACAATCAGTATAGGTGGTTAAATTGCGTTTTTAAAACATTTTTTCTGGAAATAATTTGAAATATTTTTCTGAAACCTACCAAAAAATTAAAAAAAAATTTTAGTAAAAAGAGAGCAGTCATCAAAACACATCAAAACATTTTAACACTTATAGGTATAAGAAATAACCGAAAAAAAAAATCATCTCGATTAATCAATTTTCTTATGAATTACAAGACTTAATTTTTCTTTAATTTAGAGGTAATCGTTATCAATTGTTGACCAGTAAAACAAAAATATATAAAATTATATATAATATTATATTATAATAATATATAAAATACAATGATTTCTCGTAATTTTTAAATAAAACTTAGAAAGATAGTGATTGTAGACTTCATAATATACATACTTAATAACATAGTTTTTATACAAAATTGTAATGTATTCTGTTTTACATTAATAATTACAGTTTTGGTTTTAAAAAAAACTCATCATATATTTTTAACATTTAATATGAAATTTTTAAATTGAATTATATTAGTAACAATAAAATATAAAATCGAATAAAATATTTTTACTTGTAATATAATTACAAATTTAATTTTAAATTTCGATTCTATTTATTAAAATGCTGCTCTAACGATAAACGCCATTTTCTTTTCCAGTACTTGTCCGCCAGGCACAAAAAGGGTTGGTCTAGCTGGGAATCTATTTGAATGACAATGAAAGGGGGCCTGTCAGAATATTGGGCGGTAACATGAGAAATTATTTAAAGAAATTGACTCCTAACTCTATTATTATATAAATTAGAAAAAAATTTCAAAAACAGGAATAATTACTGTAAAATTGCCGAAGGCACGAGAGGAAAAAGATTCATTTCTTTGGCAAAGGGTAACAGTAACAGCAATGAAAAAAATGCGCTAAATCAATTACAAATTAAAACAAGAACTATACATTTTAGAAAAATAAATGCACTCTTGTGCCCTCAAGTTGAAGGTTTACAACAATCTTATAACTTTTTTTTATTATTGGCCATTATAAATTTGAACTAGGCGTCTTTAAAATTATCAACTTTTTACTGATCAAACTGCTTTTACACAGTAATTTATACATCTTAATTTTTTTAAATATTTTTTTAACATACTAACAATAGCGACAATGTTGTTGCATTTATTAATTTTAACAAATTCATGCATTTTTTTTTAGTACCACAGACCCGAAACTTCATTCTTGAGCTTGCTATTAATTGTAGAAGGTTGAAGCAAATACTATTCGATTGAACAGAAAATTTTCTATCAAATACATCCTACCTTTATAACGTTCCTATAATGTAAATATAAAAAAAATCAAAAAAATACGCAAGTTTAAAGATAGTCGTTATTCCTTGATAAATACCAAATTCAAACTTCATTCTTGAGCTTGCTATTAATCGTAGAAGGTTGAAACAAATACCGTTTAATTTAGCAGAAAATTTTCTATCAAATACATCCTACTTTTATAACGTTTCAATAATGTAAATATAAAAAAAATCAAAAAAATACGCAAGTTTAAAGATAGTCGTTATTCCTTAATAAATACCAATTTCAAACTTCATTTTTGAGCTTGCTATTAATTGTAGAAGGTTAAAGCAAATACTATTCGATTGAACAGAAAATTTTCTATCAAATACATCCTACTTTTATAACGTTTTAGCAATGTAAATATAAAAAAAATCAAAAAAATACGCAAGTTTAAAGATAGTCGTTATTCCTTAATAAATACCAATTTCAAACTTCATTCTTGAGCTTGCTATTAATTGTAGAAGGTTAAAGCAAATACTATTCGATTGAACAGAAAATTTTCTATCAAATACATCCTACTTTTATAACGTTTTAGCAATGTAAATATAAAAAAAATCAAAAAAATACGCAAGTTTAAAGATAGTCGTTATTCCTTAATAAATACCAATTTCAAACTTCATTCTTGAGCTTGCTATTAATTGTAGAAGGTTGAAGCAAATACTATTCGATTGAACAGAAAATTTTTTATCAAATACATCCTACTTTTATAACGTTCCTATAATGTAAATATAAAAAAAATCAAAAAAATACGCAAGTTTAAAGATAGTCGTTATTCCTTAATAAATACCAATTTCAAACTTCATTCTTGAGCTTGCTATTAATTGTAGAAGGTTAAAGCAAATACTATTCGATTGAACAGAAAATTTTCTATCAAATACATCCTACTTTTATAACGTTTTAGCAATGTAAATATAAAAAAAATCAAAAAAATACGCAAGTTTAAAGATAGTCGTTATTCCTTAATAAATACCAATTTCAAACTTCATTCTTGAGCTTGCTATTAATTGTAGAAAGTTGAAGCAAATACTATTCGATTGAACAGAAAATTTTCTATCAAATACATCCTACTTTTATAACGTTCCTATAATGTAAATATAAAAAAAATCAAAAAAATACGCAAGCTTAAAGATAGTCGTTATTCCTAAATAAATACCAATTTCAAACTTTATTCTTGAGCTTGCTATTAATTGTAGAAGGTTAAAGCAAATACTATTCGATTGAACAGAAAATTTTCTATCAAATACATCCTACTTTTATAACGTTTTAGCAATGTAAATATAAAAAAAATCAAAAAAATACGCAAGTTTAAAGATAGTCGTTATTCCTTAATAAATACCAATTTCAAACTTCATTCTTGAGCTTGCTATTAATTGTAGAAGGTTGAAGCAAATACTATTCGATTGAACAGAAAATTTTCTATCAAATACATCTTACCTTTGTAACGTTCCTATAATGTAAATATAAAAAAAATCAAAAAAATACGCAAGTTTAAAGATAGTCGTTATTCCTTGATAAATACCAAATTCAAACTTCATTTTTGAGCTTGCTATTAATCGTAGAAGGTTGAAACGAGTACCATTTAATTTAGCAGAAAATTTTCTATCAAATACATCCTACTTTTATAACGTTTCAATAATGTAAATATAAAAAAAATCAAAAAAATACGCAAGTTTAAAGATAGTCGTTATTCCTTAATAAATACCAATTTCAAACTTCATTCTTGGGCTTGCTATTAATTGTAGAAGGTTAAAGCAAATACTATTCGATTGAACAGAAAATTTTCTATCAAATACATCCTACTTTTATAACGTTTTAGCAATGTAAATATAAAAAAAATCAAAAAAATACGCAAGTTTAAAGATAGTCGTTATTCCTTAATAAATACCAATTTCAAACTTCATCCTTGAGCTTGCTATTAATTGTAGAAGGTTGGAGCAAATACTATTCGATTGAATAGAAAATTTTCTATCAAATACATCCTACTTTTATAACGTTCCTATAATGTAAATATAAAAAAAATCAAAAAAATACGCAAGTTTAAAGATAGTCGTTATTCCTTGATAAATACCAAATTCAAACTTCATTCTTGAGCTTGCTATTAATCGTAGAAGGTTGAAACGAGTACCATTTAATTTAGCAGAAAATTTTCTATCAAATACATCCTACTTTTATAACGTATCAATAATGTAAATATAAAAAAAATCAAAAAAATACGCAAGTTTAAAGATAGTCGTTATTCCTTAATAAATACCAATTTCAAACTTCATTCTTGAGCTTGCTATTAATTGTAGAAGGTTAAAGCAAATACTATTCGATTGAACAGAAAATTTTCTATCAAATACATCCTACTTTTATAACGTTTTAGCAATGTAAATATAAAAAAAATCAAAAAAATACGCAAGTTTAAAGATAGTCGTTATTCCTTTATAAATACCAATTTCAAACTTCATTCTTGAGCTTGCTATTAATTGTAGAAGGTTAAAGCAAATACTATTCGATTGAACAGAAAATTTTCTATCAAATACATCCTACTTTTATAACGTTTTAGCAATGTAAATATAAAAAAAATCAAAAAAATACGCAAGTTTAAAGATAGTCGTTATTCCTTAATAAATACCAATTTCAAACTTCATTCTTGAGCTTGCTATTAATTGTAGAAAGTTGAAGCAAATACTATTCGATTGAACAGAAAATTTTCTATCAAATACATCCTACTTTTATAACGTTCCTATAATGTAAATATAAAAAAAATCAAAAAAATACGCAAGTTTAAAGATAGTCGTTATTCCTTGATAAATACCAATTTGAAACTTTATTCTTGAGCTTGCTATTAATCGTAGAAAGTTGAAACAAGCACTACTTGATTAAGCAAAAAATTTCCTATCAAATACATTCTACTTTTATAACGTTCTAACAATGTAAATAAAAAAAAATTAAAAAATACGCAAGTTTAAAGGTAGTCGTTATTCCTTGATAAATACCAATTTCAAACTTCATTCTTGAGCTTGCTATTAATTGTAGAAGGTTGAAGCAATAACTATTCGATTAAACAGGAAATTTTCTATCAAATACATCCTACTTTTATAACGTTTTAGCAATGTAAATATAAAAAAATTAAAAAAAATACGCAAGTTTAAATATAGTCGATATTCTTTGATAAATACCAATTTCAAACTTCATTCTTGAGCTTGCTATTAATTATAGAAAGTTGAAACAAGCACCACTTGATTAAGCAAAGAATTTTCTATTAAATACGTTCTACTTTTATAACGTTTTAGCAATGTAAATAAAAAAAAATTAAAAAATACGCAAGTTTAAAGATAGTTGTTATTCCTTGATAAATACCAATTTCAAACTTCATCCTTGAGCTTGCTATTAATTGTAGAAAGTTGAAGCAAGTACTATTTGACTGAACAGAAAATTTTCTATCAAATACATCCTACTTTTATAACGTTTTAACAATGTAAATAAAAAAAAATAAAAAAAATACGCAAGTTTAAAGATAGTCATAGCAATTTCAAACTTTATTCTTGAGCTTGCTATTAATTGTAGGAAGTTGAGACAAGCACCACTCGATTAAGCAAAAAATTTTCTATCAAATACATTCTACTTTTATAACGTTTTAGCAATGTAAATATAAAAAAAATCAAAAAAATACGCAAGTTTAAAGATAGTCGTTATTCCTTGATAAATACCAATTTCAAACTTTATTCTTGAGCTTGCTATTAATCGTAGAAAGTTGAAACAAGCACTACTTGATTAAGCAAAAAATTTTCTATCAAATACATTCTACTTTTATAACGTCCTAGCAATGTAAATAAAAAAAAAATTAAAAAATACGCAAGTTTAAAGGTAGTCGTTATTCCTTGATAAATACCAATTTCAAACTTCATTCTTGAGCTTGCTATTAATTGTAGAAGGTTGAAGCAATAACTATTCAATTAAACAGGAAATTTTCTATTAAATACATTTTACTTTTATAACGTTTTAGCAATGTAAATAAAAAAAATAAAAAAAATACGCAAGTTTAAAGATAGTCGTTATTCCTTAATAAATACCAATTTCAAACTTCATTCTTGAGCTTGCTATTAATTGTAGAAGGTTAAAGCAAATACTATTCGATTGAACAGAAAATTTTCTATCAAATAGATTCTACTTTTATAACGTTTTAGCAATGTAAATAAAAAAAAATCAAAAAAATACGCAAGTTTAAAGATAGTCGTTATGCCTTGATAAATACCAATTTCAAACTTCATTCTTGAGCTTGCTGTTAATTGTAGAAGGTTGAAGCAAGTACTATTTGACTGAACAGAAAATTTTCTGTTTTCTGAACAGAAAATTTTCTATCAAATACATCCTACTTTTATAACGTTTTAACAATGTAAATAAAAAAAATAAAAAAAATACGCAAGTTTAAAGATAGTCATAGCAATTTCAAACTTTATTCTTGAGCTTGCTATTAATTGTAGGAAGTTGAGACAAGCACCACTCGATTAAGCAAAAAATTTTCTATCAAATACATTCTACTTTTATAACGTTTTAGCAATGTAAATATAAAAAAAATCAAAAAAATACGCAAGTTTAAAGATAGTCGTTATTCCTTGATAAATACCAATTTCAAACTTTATTCTTGAGCTTGCTATTAATCGTAGAAAGTTGAAACAAGCACTACTTGATTAAGCAAAAAATTTTCTATCAAATACATTCTACTTTTATAACGTTCTAGCAATGTAAATAAAAAAAAAATTAAAAAATACGCAAGTTTAAAGGTAGTCGTTATTCCTTGATAAATACCAATTTCAAACTTCATTCTTGAGCTTGCTATTAATTGTAGAAGGTTGAAGCAAATACTATTCAATTAAACAGAAAATTTTCTATCAAATACATCCTACTTTTATAACGCTCTAGCAATGTAAATAAGAAAAAATAAAAAAAATACGCAAGTTTAAAGATAGTCGTTATTCCTTAATAAATACCAATTTCAAACTTCATTCTTGAGTTTGCTATTAATTGTAGAAGGTTGAAGCAAATACTATTCGATTGGACAGGCAATTTTCTATTAAATAAATCCTACTTTTATAACGTTTCAATAATGTAAATATAAAAAAAAACAAAAAAATACGCAAGTTTAAAAATAGTTGTTATTCTTTGATAAATACCAATTTCAAACTTCATTCTTGAGCTTGCTATTAATTGGAGAAGGTTGAAACAAGTGCTATTTGATTAAACAGAAAATTTTCTATCAAATACATTCTACCTTTATAACGTTTCAATAATGTAAATATAAAAAAAATCAAAAAAATACGCAAGTTTAAAGATAGTCGTTATTTCTTGATAAATACCAACTTCAACCTTCATTCTTGAGCTTGCTATTAATTGTAGAAGGTTGAAACAAATACTATTCAATTAAGCAGAAAATTTTCTATCAAATACATCCTACTTTTATAACGTTTCAATAATGTAAATATAAAAAAAAATTAAAAAAATACGCAAGTTTAAAGATAGTCGTTATTCCTTAATAAATACCAATTTCAAACTTCATTGTTGAGCTTGCTGTTAATCGTAGAAGGTTGAAGCAAATACTATTCGATTGAACAGAAAATTTTCTATCAAATACATCCTACTTTTATAACGTTTCAATAATGTAAATATAAAAAAAATCAAAAAAATACGCAAGTTTAAAGATAGTCGTTATTCCTTAATAAATACCAATTTCAAACTTCATTCTTGAGCTTGCTATTAATTGTAGAAGGTTAAAGCAAATACTATTCGATTGAACAGAAAATTTTCTATCAAATACATCCTACTTTTATAACGTTTTAGCAATGTAAATATAAAAAAAATCAAAAAAATACGCAAGTTTAAAGATAGTTGTTATTCCTTAATAAATACCAAATTCAAACTTCATTCTTGAGCTTCCTATTAATTGTAGAAGGTTAAAGCAAATACTATTCGATTGAACAGAAAATTTTCTATCAAATACATCCGACTTTTATAACGTTCCTATAATGTAAATATAAAAAAAATCAAAAAAATACGCAAGTTTAAAGATAGTCGTTATTCCTTAATAAATACCAATTTCAAACTTCATTCTTGAGCTTGCTATTAATTGTAGAAGTTTGAAGCAAATACTATTCAATTGAGCAGAAAATTTTCTATCAAACACATCCTACTTTTATAACGTTTTAGCAATGTAAATATTAAAAAAATCAAAAAAATACGCAAGTTTAAAGATAGTCGTTATTCCTTAATAAATACCAATTTCAAACTTCATTCTTGAGCTTGCTATTAATTGTAGAAGGTTGAAGCAAATACTATTCGATTGAACAGAAAATTTTATATCAAATACATCCTACTTTTATAACGTTCCTATAATGTAAATATAAAAAAAATCAAAAAAATTCGCAAGTTTAAAGATAGTCGTTATTCCTTAATAAATACCAATTTCAAACTTCATTTTTGAGCTTGCTATTAATTGTAGAAGGTTGAAGCAAATACTATTCGATTGAACAGAAAATTTTCTATCAAATACATCCTACTTTTATAACGTTTCTATAATGTAAATATAAAAAAAAACAAAAAAATACGCAAGTTTAAAGATAGTCGTTATTCCTTAATAAATACCAACTTCAAACTTCATTCTTGAACTTGCTATTAATTGTAGAAAGTTGGAGCAAATACTATTCGATTGAACAGAAAATTTTCTATCAAATACATCCTACTTTTATAACGTTTCTATAATGTAAATATAAAAAAAACAAAAAAATACGCAAGTTTAAAGATAGTCGTTATTCCTTGATAAATACCAAATTCAAACTTCATTCTTGAGCTTGCTATTTATTGTAAAAGGTTGAAACAAGTACCATTTGATTGAACAGAAAATTTTCTATCAAATACATCCTACTTTTATAACGTTTCAATAATGTAAATATAAAAAAAATTAAAAAAATACGCAAGTTTTAATATAGTCGTCATTCCTTAATAAATACCAATTTCAAACTTTATTCTTGAGCTTGCTATTAATCATAGAAATTTCAAACAAGCACCATTCGATTAAGCAAAAAATTTTCTATCAAATATATTTTACTTTTATAACGTTTTAGCAATGTAAATCAAAAAAATACGCAAGTTTAGAGATAGTCGTTATGCCTTGATAAATACCAATTTCAAACTTCATTCTTGAGCTTGCTGTTAATTGTTGAAGGTTGAAAGAATTACAATTTGATTGAACAGAAAATTTTCTATCAAATACATCCTACTTTTATAACGTTTCAATAATGTTAATATAAAAAAAATCAAAAAAATACGCAAGTTTAATGATAGTCGTTATTCCTTGATAAATACCAATTTCAAACTTTATTCTTGAGCTTGCTATTAATTGTAGAAGGTTAAAACAAATACTATTCGATTTGGCAGGAAATTTTCTATCAAATACATCCTACCTTTATAACGTTTCAATAACGTAAATATAAAAAAAAATTAAAAAAATACGCAAGTTTAAAGTAAGTCGTTATTCCTTGATAAATACCAATTTTAAACTTTATTCTTGAGCTTGCTATTTATTGTAAAAGGTTGAAACAAGCACCATTTAATTAAACAAAAAACTTTCTATCAAATACATCCTACTTTTATAACGTTTCAATAATGTAAATATAAAAAAAATCAAAAAAATACGCAAGTTTACAGATAGTCGTTATACCTTAATAAATACCAATTTCAAACTTCATTTTTGAGCTTGATATTACTTGTAAAAGGTTGAAGCAAATACTATTTATTTGAACAGAAAACTTTCTATCAAATACATCCTACTTTTATAACGTTTCAATAATGTAAATATAAAAAAAAATAAAAAAATACGCAAGTTTAAAGATAGTCGTTATTCCTTAATAAATACCAATTTCAAACTTCATTCTTGAGCTTGCTATTAATCGTAAAAGGTTGAGACATATACCATTTGATTGAACAGAAAATTTTCTAGCAAACACATCCTACTGTTATAACGTTTTAGCAATGTGAATAAAAAAAAATCAAAAAAATACGCAAGTTTAAAGATAGTCGTTATTCCTTGATAAATACCAATTTCAAACTTCATTCTTGAGCTTGCTATTAATTGTAGAAGGTTGAAACCAATATTATTCGATTGAGCAGGAAATTTTCTATCAAATAAATGCTACTTTTATAACGTTTTAGCAATGTAAATATAAAAAAAAATTAAAAAATACGCAAGTTTAAAGATAGTCGTTATGCCTTAATAAACACCAAATTCAAACTTCATTCTTGAGCTTGCTATCAATTATAGAAGGTTGAAATTAATACTATTCGACTGAACAGGAAATTTTCTATTAAATACGTCTTACTTTTATAACGTTTCAATATTGTAAATATAAAAAAAATCAAAAAAATACGCAAGTTTAAAGTAAGTCGTTATTCCTTGATAAATACTAATTTCAAACTTCATTCTTGAGCTTGCTATTAATTATAGAAGGTTGAAACATGTACCATTTGATTGAACAGAAAATTTTCTATCAAATACATCCTACTATTATAACGTTTTAGCAATGTGAATAAAAAAAAATCAAAAAAATACGCAAGTTTAAAGATAGTCGTTATTCCTTGATAAATACCAAATTCAATCTTCATTCTTGAGCTTGCTATTAATTGTAGAAGGTTGAAACCAATACTATTCGACTGAACGGAAAATTTTCTATCAAATACATCTTACTTTTATAACGTTTCAATAATGTAAATATAAAAAAAATCAAAAAAATACGCAAGTTTAAAGATAGTCGTTATTCCTTAATAAATACCAATTTCAAACTTCATTCTTGAGCTTGCTATTAATTGCAGAAGGTTAAAGCAAGTGCTATTTGATTAAACAGAAATTTTCTATCAAATACGTTCTATTTTTATAACGTTTCAATAATGTAAATATAAAGAAAAATCAAAAAATTACCCAAGTTTACAGATAGTCGTTATTTCTTGATAAATACCAAATTCAAACTTCATTCTTGAGCTTGCTATTAATTGTAGAAGGTTGAAACCAATACCATTTGACTGAACAGAAAATTTTCTATCAAATACATTCTACTTTTATAACGTTTTAGCAATGTGAATAAAAAAAAATCAAAAAAATACGCAAGTTTAAAGATTGTCGTTATTCCTTGATAAATACCAAATTCAAACTTCATTCTTGAGCTTGCTATTAATTGTAGAAGGTTGAAACCAATACTATTCGACTGAACAGGAAATTATCTATTAAATACATTTTACTTTTATAACGTTTCAATAATGTAAATATAAAAAAAATCAAAAAAATACGCAAGTTTAAAGTAAGTCGTTATTCCTTGATAAATACCAATTTCAAACTTCATTCTTGAGCTTGCTATTAATTGTAGAAGGTTAAAACCAATACTATTCAATTGAGCAAAAAATTTTCTATCAAACACATTTTACTTTTATAACGTTTTAGCATTGTAAATATGAAAAAAATCAAAAAAATACGCAAGTTTAAAGATAGTCGTTATTCCTTGATAAATACCAACTTCAAACTTTATTCTTGAGCTTGCTATTAATTGTAGAAGGTTGAAACCAATACCATTTGACTGAACAGAAAATTTTCTATCAAATACATTCTACTTTTATAACGTTTTAGCAATGTAAATAAAAAAAAATCAAAAAAATACGCAAGTTTAAAGATAGTCGTTATTCCTTAATAAATACCAATTTCAAACTTCATTCTTGAGCTTGCTATTAATTGTAAAAGGTTAAAACAAGTGCTATTTGATTAAACAGAAAATTTTCTATCAAATACATTCTACTTTTATAACGTTTCAATAATGTAAATATAAAAAAAATCAAAAAAATAACCAAGTTTACAGATAGTCGTTATTCTTTGATAAGAACCAACTTCAAACTTGATTTTTAAGCTTGCTATTGACTACAGAAAGTTAAAACAAGTACCATTCGATTGAGCAGAAAATTTTCTATCTAATAAATGCTACTTTTATAACGTTTTAGTAATGTAAATATAAAAAAAATCAAAAAAATACGCAAGTTTAAAGATAGTCGTTATGCCTTGATAAATACCAATTTCCAACTTCTTTCTTGAGCTTGCTATTAATTGCAGAAGGTTAAAGCAAGTGCTATTTGATTAAACAGAAATTTTCTATCAAATACATTCTATTTTTATAACGTTTCAATAATGTAAATATAAAAAAAAATCAAAAAATTACCCAAGTTTACAGATAGTCGTTATTTCTTGATAAATACCAATTTCAAACTTCATTCTTGAGCTTGCTATTAATTGTAGAAGGTTGAAACCAATACCATTTGACTGAACAGAAAATTTTCTATCAAACACATTCTACTTTTATAACGTTTTAGCAATGTAAATAAAAAAAAAATCAAAAAAATACGCAAGTTTAAAGATAGTCGTTATTCCTTGATAAATACCAATTTCAAACTTCATTCTTGAGCTTGCTATTACTTGTAAAAGGTTGAGGCAAATACTATTTATTTGAACAGAGAACTTTCTATCAAATACATCCTACTTTTATAACGTTTCAATAATGTAAATATAAAAAAAATTAAAAAAATACGCAAGTTTAAAGATAGTCGTTATTCCTTAATAAATACCAATTTCAAACTTCATTCTTGAGCTTGCTATTAATCGTAAAAGGTTGAGACATGTACCATTTGATTGAACAGAAAATTTTCTAGCAAATACATCTTACTGTTATAACGTTTTAGCAATGTAAATAAAAAAAAATCAAAAAAATACGCAAGTTTAAACATAGTCGTTATTCCTTGATAAATACCAACTTCAAACTTCATTCTTGAGCTTGCTATTAATCGCAAAAGGTTGAGACATGTACCATTTGATTGAACAGAAAATTTTCTAGCAAATACATCTTACTTTTATAACGTTTTAGCAATGTAAATATAAAAAAAATCAAAAAAATACGCAAGTTTAAATATGGTCGTTATGCCTTAATAAATACCAAATTCAAACTTCATTGTTGAGCTTGCTATTAATTGTAGAAGGTTGAAACCAATACTATTCGACTGAACAGGAAATTATCTATTAAATACATTTTACTTTTATAACGTTTCAATAATGTAAATATAAAAAAAATCAAAAAAATACGCAAGTTTAAAGTAAGTCGTTATTCCTTGATAAATACCAATTTCAAACTTCATTCTTAAGCTTGCTATTAATTGTAGAAGGTTGAAACATGTACCATTTGATTGAACAGAAAATTTTCTATCAAATACATTTTACTTTTATAACGTTTTAGCAATGTAAATAAAAAAAAATCAAAAAAATACGCAAGTTTAAAGGTAGTCGTTATTCCTTAATAAATACCAATTTCAAACTTCATTCTTGAGCTTGCTATTAATTGTAAAAGGTATAAACAAGTGCTATTTGATTAAACAGAAAATTTTCTATCAAATACATTCTACTTTTATAACGTTTCAATAATGTAAATATAAAAAAAATCAAAAAAATAACCAAGTTTACAGATAGTCGTTATTCTTTGATAAGAACCAACTTCAAACTTGATTTTTAAGCTTGCTATTGACTACAGAAAGTTAAAACAAGTACCATTCGATTGAGCAGAAAATTTTCTATCTAATAAATGCTACTTTTATAACGTTTTAGTAATGTAAATATAAAAAAAATCAAAAAAATACGCAAGTTTAAAGATAGTCGTTATGCCTTGATAAATACCAATTTCAAACTTTATTCTTGAGCTTGCTATTTATTGTAAAAGGTTGAAACAAATACCATTTGATTGAACAGAAAATTTTCTATCAAATACATCTTACTTTTATAACGTTTCAAAAATGTAAATATAAAAAAAATTAAAAAAATACGCAAGTTTAAAGTAAGTCGTTATTCCTTAATAAATACCAATTTCAAACTTCATTCTTGAGCTTGCTATTAATTGCAGAAGGTTGAGACATGTGCCATTTAATTGAAAAAAAATTTTTTTATCAAATACATAATACTATTATAACGTTTTAGCAATGTGAATAAAAAAAAATTAAAAAAATACGCAAGTTTAAAGTAAGTCGTTATTCCTTGATAAATACCAATTTCAAACTTCATTCTTGAGCTTGCTATTAATTGTAGAAGGTTAAAACTAATACTATTTAATTGAGCAAAAAATTTGCTATCAAACACATTCTACTTTTATAACGTTTTAGCATTGTAAATATAAAAAAAATCAAAAAAATACGCAAGTTTAAAGATAGTCGTTATTCCTTGATAAATACCAATTTCAAACTTGATTTTTGAGCTTGCTATTAATTGTAGAAGGTTGAAACTAATATCATTTGACTGAACAGAAAATTTTCTATCAAACACATTCTACTTTTATAACGTTTTAGCAATGTAAATAAAAAAAAAATCAAAAAAATACGCAAGTTTAAAGATAGTCGTTATTCCTTGATAAATACCAATTTCAAACTTCATTCTTGAGCTTGCTATTAATTGCAGAAGGTTAAAGCAAGTGCTATTTGATTAAACAGAAATTTTCTATCAAATACATTCTATTTTTATAACGTTTTAATAATGTAAATATAAAAAAAAATCAAAAAATTACCCAAGTTTACAGATAGTCGTTATTTCTTGATAAATACCAATTTCAAACTTCATTCTTGAGCTTGCTATTAATTGTAGAAGGTTGAAACCAATACCATTTGACTGAACAGAAAATTTTCTATCAAACACATTCTACTTTTATAACGTTTTAGCAATGTAAATAAAAAAAAAATCAAAAAAATACGCAAGTTTAAAGATAGTCGTTATTCCTTGATAAATACCAATTTCAAACTTCATTCTTGAGCTTGCTATTAATTGCAGAAGGTTAAAGCAAGTGCTATTTGATTAAACAGAAATTTTCTATCAAATACATTCTATTTTTATAACGTTTTAATAATGTAAATATAAAAAAAAATCAAAAAATTACCCAAGTTTACAGATAGTCGTTATTTCTTGATAAATACCAATTTCAAACTTCATTCTTGAGCTTGCTATTAATTGTAGAAGGTTGAAACCAATACCATTTGACTGAACAGAAAATTTTCTATCAAATACATTCTACTTTTATGACGTTTTAGCAATGTAAATAAAAAAAATCAAAAAAATACGCAAGTTTAGAGATAGTCGTTATTCCTTAATAAATACCAATTTCAAACTTCATTCTTGAGCTTGCTATTACTTGTAAAAGGTTGAGGCAAATACTATTTATTTGAACAGAGAACTTTCTATCAAATACATCCTACTTTTATAACGTTTCAATAATGTAAATATAAAAAAATTTAAAAAAATACGCAAGTTTAAAGATAGTCGTTATTCCTTAATAAATACCAATTTCAAACTTCATTCTTGAGCTTGCTATTAATCGTAAAAGGTTGAGACATGTACCATTTGATTGAACAGAAAATTTTCTAGCAAATACATCTTACTGTTATAACGTTTTAGCAATGTAAATAAAAAAAAATCAAAAAAATACGCAAGTTTAAACATAGTCGTTATTCCTTGATAAATACCAACTTCAAACTTCATTCTTGAGCTTGCTATTAATCGCAAAAGGTTGAGACATGTACCATTTGATTGAACAGAAAATTTTCTAGCAAATACATCTTACTTTTATAACGTTTTAGCAATGTAAATATAAAAAAAATCAAAAAAATACGCAAGTTTAAATATGGTCGTTATGCCTTAATAAATACCAAATTCAAACTTCATTGTTGAGCTTGCTATTAATTGTAGAAGGTTGAAACCAATACTATTCGACTGAACAGGAAATTATCTATTAAATACATTTTACTTTTATAACGTTTCAATAATGTAAATATAAAAAAAATCAAAAAAATACGCAAGTTTAAAGTAAGTCGTTATTCCTTGATAAATACCAATTTCAAACTTCATTCTTAAGCTTGCTATTAATTGTAGAAGGTTGAAACATGTACCATTTGATTGAACAGAAAATTTTCTATCAAATACATTTTACTTTTATAACGTTTTAGCAATGTAAATAAAAAAAAATCAAAAAAATACGCAAGTTTAAAGGTAGTCGTTATTCCTTAATAAATACCAATTTCAAACTTCATTCTTGAGCTTGCTATTAATTGTAAAAGGTATAAACAAGTGCTATTTGATTAAACAGAAAATTTTCTATCAAATACATTCTACTTTTATAACGTTTCAATAATGTAAATATAAAAAAAATCAAAAAAATAACCAAGTTTACAGATAGTCGTTATTCTTTGATAAGAACCAACTTCAAACTTGATTTTTAAGCTTGCTATTGACTACAGAAAGTTAAAACAAGTACCATTCGATTGAGCAGAAAATTTTCTATCTAATAAATGCTACTTTTATAACGTTTTAGTAATGTAAATATAAAAAAAATCAAAAAAATACGCAAGTTTAAAGATAGTCGTTATGCCTTGATAAATACCAATTTCAAACTTTATTCTTGAGCTTGCTATTTATTGTAAAAGGTTGAAACAAATACCATTTGATTGAACAGAAAATTTTCTATCAAATACATCTTACTTTTATAACGTTTCAAAAATGTAAATATAAAAAAAATTAAAAAAATACGCAAGTTTAAAGTAAGTCGTTATTCCTTAATAAATACCAATTTCAAACTTCATTCTTGAGCTTGCTATTAATTGCAGAAGGTTGAGACATGTGCCATTTAATTGAAAAAAAATTTTTTTATCAAATACATAATACTATTATAACGTTTTAGCAATGTGAATAAAAAAAAATTAAAAAAATACGCAAGTTTAAAGTAAGTCGTTATTCCTTGATAAATACCAATTTCAAACTTCATTCTTGAGCTTGCTATTAATTGTAGAAGGTTAAAACTAATACTATTTAATTGAGCAAAAAATTTGCTATCAAACACATTCTACTTTTATAACGTTTTAGCATTGTAAATATAAAAAAAATCAAAAAAATACGCAAGTTTAAAGATAGTCGTTATTCCTTGATAAATACCAATTTCAAACTTGATTTTTGAGCTTGCTATTAATTGTAGAAGGTTGAAACTAATATCATTTGACTGAACAGAAAATTTTCTATCAAATACATTCTACTTTTATAACGTTTTAGCAATGAAAATAAAAAAAAATCAAAAAAATACGCAAGTTTAAAGATAGTCGTTATTCCTTAATAAATACCAATTTCAAACTTCATTCTTGGGCTTGCTATTAATTGTAGAAGGTTGAAACATGTACCATTTGATGAAACAGAAAATTTTCTATAAAACACATCCTACTATTATACGTTTTAGCAATGTGAATAAAAAAAAATCAAAAAAATACGAAAGTTTAAAGATAGTCGTTATTCCTTGATAAATACCAATTTCAAACTTCATTCTTGAGCTTGCTATTAATTGTAGAAGGTTAAGACTAATACTATTCAATTGAGCAAAAAATTTTCTATCAAACACATTCTACTTTTATAACGTTTTAGCATTGTAAATATAAAAAAAATCAAAAAAATACGCAAGTTTAAAGTAAGTCGTTATTCCTTGATAAATACCAATTTCAAACTTTATTCTTGAGCTTGCTATTTATTGTAAAAGGTTGAAACAAATACCATTTGATTGAACAGAAAATTTTCTATCAAATACATCTTACTTTTATAACGTTTCAAAAATGTAAATTTAAAAAAAATTAAAAAAATACGCAAGTTTAAAGTAAGTCGTTATTCCTTAATAAATACCAATTTCAAACTTCATTCTTGAGCTTGCTATTAATTGCAGAAGGTTGAGACATGTGCCATTTAATTGAAAAAAATTTTTTTTATCAAATACATAATACTATTATAACGTTTTAGCAATGTGAATAAAAAAAAATCAAAAAAATACGCAAGTTTAAAGATAGTCGTTATTCCTTGATAAATACCAATTTCAAACTTCATTCTTGAGCTTGCTATTAATTGTAGAAGGTTAAAACTAATACTATTCAATTGAGCAAAAAATTTTCTATCAAACACATTCTACTTTTATAACGTTTTAGCATTGTAAATATAAAAAAAAATCAAAAAAATACGCAAGTTTAAAGATAGTCGTTATTCCTTGATAAATACCAATTTCAAACTTCATTCTTGAGCTTGCTATTAATTGTAGAAGGTTGAAACCAATATCATTTGACTGAACAGAAAATTTTCTATCAAATACATTCTACTTTTATAACGTTTTAGCAATGTAAATAAAAAAAAATCAAAAAAATACGCAAGTTTAAAGTAAGTCGTTATTCCTTGATAAATACCAATTTCAAACTTCATTCTTGAGCTTGCTATTCATTGTAAAAGGTTAAAACAAATACCATTTGATTAAACAGAAAATTTTCTATCAAATAAATTTTACTTTTATAACGTTTCAATAATGTAAACATAAAAAAAATTAAAAAAATACGCAAGTTTAAAGATAGTCGTTATTCCTTGATAAATACCAATTTCAAACTTTATTCTTGAGCTTGCTATTAATTGTAGAAGGTTGAAACAAATACTATTCGATTAAGCAGGAAATTTTCTATCAAATACATTCTACTTTTATAACGTTTCAATAATGTAAATATAAAAAAAAATTAAAAAAATACGCAAGTTTAAAGTAAGTCGTTATTCCTTAATAAATACCAATTTCAAACTTCATTCTTGAGCTTGCTATTAATTGCAGAAGGTTGAGACATGTGCCATTTAATTGAAAAAAATTTTTTTTATCAAATACATAATACTATTATAACGTTTTAGCAATGTGAATAAAAAAAAATCAAAAAAATACGCAAGTTTAAAGATAGTCGTTATTCCTTGATAAATACCAATTTCAAACTTCATTCTTGAGCTTGCTATTAATTGTAGAAGGTTGAAACCAATACCATTTGACTGAACAGAAAATTTTCTATCAAATACATTCTACCTTTATAACGTTTTAGCAATGTAATTAAAAAAAAATCAAAAAAATACGCAAGTTTAAAGATAGTCGTTATTCCTTAATAAATACCAATTTCAAACTACATTCTTGAGCTTGCTATTAATTGTAGAAGGTTGAAACATGTACCATTTGATTGAACAGAAAATTTTCTATCAAACACATCCTACTATTATAACGTTTTAGCAATGTGAATAAAAAAAATCAAAAAAATACGCAAGTTTAAAGATAGTCGTTATTCCTTGATAAATACCAATTTCAAACTTCATTCTTGAGCTTGCTATTAATTGTAGAAGGTTAAGACTAATACTATTCAATTGAGCAAAAAATTTTCTATTAAACACATTCTACTTTTATAACGTTTTAGCATTGTAAATATAAAAAAAATCAAAAAAATACGCAAGTTTAAAATAAGTCGTTATTCCTTGATAAATACCAATTTCAAACTTTATGCTTGAGCTTGCTATTAACTGTAAAAGGTTGAAACAAATATTGTTCGATTAAGCAGGAAATTTTCTATCAAAAACGTTCTACTTTTATAACGTTTCAATAATGTAAATATAAAAAAAAATTAAAAAAATACGCAAGTTTAAAGTAAGTCGTTATTCCTTGATAAATACCAATTTCAAACTTCATTCTTGAGCTTGCTATTAACTGTAGAAGGTTGAAACAAATACTGTTCGATTAAGCAGGAAATTTTCTATCAAAAACATTCTACTTTTATAACGTTTCAATAATGTAAATATAAAAAAAAATTAAAAAAATACGCAAGTTTAAAGTAAGTCGTTATTCCTTAATAAATACCAATTTCAAACTTCATTCTTGAGCTTGCTATTAATTGTAGAAGGTTGAAACCAATATCATTTGACTGAACAGAAAATTTTCTATCAAATACATTCTACTTTTATAACGTTTTAGCAATGTAAAAAAAAAAATCAAAAAAATACGCAAGTTTAAAGATAGTCGTTATTCCTTAATAAATACCAATTTCAAACTTCATTCTTGAGCTTGCTATTAATTGTAGAAGGTTGAAACATGTACCATTTGATTGAACGGAAAATTTTCTATCAAACACATCCTACTATTATAACGTTTTAGCAATGTGAATAAAAAAAAATCAAAAAAATACGCAAGTTTAAAGATAGTCGTTATTCCTTGATAAATACCAATTTCAAACTTCATTCTTGAGCTTGCTATTAATTGTAGAAGGTTAAGACTAATACTATTCAATTGAGCAAAAAATTTTCTATCAAACACATTCTACTTTTATAACGTTTTAGCATTGTAAATATAAAAAAATCAAAAAAATACGCAAGTTTAAAGTAAGTCGTTATTCCTTGATAAATACCAATTTCAAACTTTATTCTTGAGCTTGCTATTAACTGTAGAAGGTTGAAACAAATACTGTTCGATTAAGCAGGAAATTTTCTATCAAAAACTTTCTATTTTTATAACGTTTCAATAATGTAAATATAAAAAAAAATAAAAAAATACGCAAGTTTAAAGTAAGTCGTTATTCCTTGATAAATACCAATTTCAAACTTCATTCTTGAGCTTGCTATTCATTGTAAAAGGTTGAAATAAGTACCATTTGATTAAGCAGAAAATTTTCTATCAAATAAATCTTACTTTTATAACGTTTCAATAATGTAAACTTAAAAAAAATTAAAAAAATACGCAAGTTTAAAGATAGTCGTTATTCCTTGATAAATACCAATTTCAAACTTTATTCTTGAGCTTGCTATTAATTGCAGAAGGTTGAAACAAATACTATTCGATTAAGCAGGAAATTTTCTATCAAATACATTCTACTTTTATAACGTTTCAATAATGTAAATATAAAAAAAAATTAAAAAAATACGCAAGTTTAAAGTAAGTCGTTATTCCTTGATAAATACCAATTTCAAACTTTATTCTTGAGATTGCTATTTATTATAAAAGGTTGAAACCAATACCATTTGACTGAACAGAAAATTTTCTATCAAATACATTTTACTTTTATAACGTTTTAGCAATGTAAATAAAAAAAAATCAAAAAAATACGCAAGTTTAAAGATAGTCGTTATTCCTTAATAAATACCAATTTCAAACTTCATTCTTGAGCTTGCTATTAATTGTAGAAGGTTGAAACATATACCATTTGATTGAACAGAAAATTTTCTATCAAACACATCCTACTATTATAACGTTTTAGCAATGTGAATAAAAAAAAATCAAAAAAATACGCAAGTTTAAAGATAGTCGTTATTCCTTGATAAATACCAATTTCAAACTTCATTCTTGAGCTTGCTATTAATTGTAGAAGGTTAAGACTAATACTATTCAATTGAGCAAAAAATTTTCTATCAAACACATTCTACTTTTATAACGTTTTAGCATTGTAAATATAAAAAAATCAAAAAAATACGCAAGTTTAAAGTAAGTCGTTATTCCTTGATAAATACCAATTTCAAACTTTATTCTTGAGCTTGCTATTAACTGTAGAAGGTTGAAACAAATACTGTTCGATTAAGCAGGAAATTTTCTATCAAAAACTTTCTATTTTTATAACGTTTCAATAATGTAAATATAAAAAAAAATAAAAAAATACGCAAGTTTAAAGTAAGTCGTTATTCCTTGATAAATACCAATTTCAAACTTCATTCTTGAGCTTGCTATTCATTGTAAAAGGTTGAAATAAGTACCATTTGATTAAGCAGAAAATTTTCTATCAAATAAATCTTACTTTTATAACGTTTCAATAATGTAAACTTAAAAAAAATTAAAAAAATACGCAAGTTTAAAGATAGTCGTTAGTCCTTGATAAATACCAATTTCAAACTTTATTCTTGAGCTTGCTATTAATTGTAGAAGGTTGAAACAAATACTATTCGATTAAGCAGGAAATTTTCTATCAAATACATTCTACTTTTATAACGTTTCAATAATGTAAATATAAAAAAAAATTAAAAAAATACGCAAGTTTAAAGTAAGTCGTTATTCCTTAATAAATACCAATTTCAAACTTCATTCTTGAGCTTGCTATTAATTGCAGAAGGTTGAGACATGTGCCATTTAATTGAAAAAAATTTTTTTTATCAAATACATAATACTATTATAACGTTTTAGCAATGTGAATAAAAAAAAATCAAAAAAATACGCAAGTTTAAAGATAGTCGTTATTCCTTGATAAATACCAATTTCAAACTTCATTCTTGAGCTTGCTATTAATTGTAGAAGGTTGAAACCAATACCATTTGACTGAACAGAAAATTTTCTATCAAATACATTCTACCTTTATAACGTTTTAGCAATGTAATTAAAAAAAAATCAAAAAAATACGCAAGTTTAAAGATAGTCGTTATTCCTTAATAAATACCAATTTCAAACTACATTCTTGAGCTTGCTATTAATTGTAGAAGGTTGAAACATGTACCATTTGATTGAACAGAAAATTTTCTATCAAACACATCCTACTATTATAACGTTTTAGCAATGTGAATAAAAAAAATCAAAAAAATACGCAAGTTTAAAGATAGTCGTTATTCCTTGATAAATACCAATTTCAAACTTCATTCTTGAGCTTGCTATTAATTGTAGAAGGTTAAGACTAATACTATTCAATTGAGCAAAAAATTTTCTATTAAACACATTCTACTTTTATAACGTTTTAGCATTGTAAATATAAAAAAAATCAAAAAAATACGCAAGTTTAAAATAAGTCGTTATTCCTTGATAAATACCAATTTCAAACTTTATGCTTGAGCTTGCTATTAACTGTAAAAGGTTGAAACAAATATTGTTCGATTAAGCAGGAAATTTTCTATCAAAAACGTTCTACTTTTATAACGTTTCAATAATGTAAATATAAAAAAAAATTAAAAAAATACGCAAGTTTAAAGTAAGTCGTTATTCCTTGATAAATACCAATTTCAAACTTCATTCTTGAGCTTGCTATTAATTGTAGAAGGTTGAAACCAATATCATTTGACTGAACAGAAAATTTTCTATCAAATACATTCTACTTTTATAACGTTTTAGCAATGTAAATAAAAAAAAATCAAAAAAATACGCAAGTTTAAAGTAAGTCGTTATTCCTTGATAAATACCAATTTCAAACTTCATTCTTGAGCTTGCTATTCATTGTAAAAGGTTAAAACAAATACCATTTGATTAAACAGAAAATTTTCTATCAAATAAATTTTACTTTTATAACGTTTCAATAATGTAAACATAAAAAAAATTAAAAAAATACGCAAGTTTAAAGATAGTCGTTATTCCTTGATAAATACCAATTTCAAACTTTATTCTTGAGCTTGCTATTAATTGTAGAAGGTTGAAACAAATACTATTCGATTAAGCAGGAAATTTTCTATCAAATACATTCTACTTTTATAACGTTTCAATAATGTAAATATAAAAAAAAATTAAAAAAATACGCAAGTTTAAAGTAAGTCGTTATTCCTTAATAAATACCAATTTCAAACTTCATTCTTGAGCTTGCTATTAATTGCAGAAGGTTGAGACATGTGCCATTTAATTGAAAAAAATTTTTTTTATCAAATACATAATACTATTATAACGTTTTAGCAATGTGAATAAAAAAAAATCAAAAAAATACGCAAGTTTAAAGATAGTCGTTATTCCTTGATAAATACCAATTTCAAACTTCATTCTTGAGCTTGCTATTAATTGTAGAAGGTTGAAACCAATACCATTTGACTGAACAGAAAATTTTCTATCAAATACATTCTACCTTTATAACGTTTTAGCAATGTAATTAAAAAAAAATCAAAAAAATACGCAAGTTTAAAGATAGTCGTTATTCCTTAATAAATACCAATTTCAAACTACATTCTTGAGCTTGCTATTAATTGTAGAAGGTTGAAACATGTACCATTTGATTGAACAGAAAATTTTCTATCAAACACATCCTACTATTATAACGTTTTAGCAATGTGAATAAAAAAAATCAAAAAAATACGCAAGTTTAAAGATAGTCGTTATTCCTTGATAAATACCAATTTCAAACTTCATTCTTGAGCTTGCTATTAATTGTAGAAGGTTAAGACTAATACTATTCAATTGAGCAAAAAATTTTCTATTAAACACATTCTACTTTTATAACGTTTTAGCATTGTAAATATAAAAAAAATCAAAAAAATACGCAAGTTTAAAATAAGTCGTTATTCCTTGATAAATACCAATTTCAAACTTTATGCTTGAGCTTGCTATTAACTGTAAAAGGTTGAAACAAATATTGTTCGATTAAGCAGGAAATTTTCTATCAAAAACGTTCTACTTTTATAACGTTTCAATAATGTAAATATAAAAAAAAATTAAAAAAATACGCAAGTTTAAAGTAAGTCGTTATTCCTTGATAAATACCAATTTCAAACTTCATTCTTGAGCTTGCTATTCATTGTAAAAGGTTGAAACAAGTACCATTTGATTAAACAGAAAATTTTCTATCAAATAAATCTTACTTTTATAACGTTTCAATAACGTAAACATAAAAAAAATTAAAAAAATACGCAAGTTTAAAGATAGTCGTTAGTCCTTGATAAATACCAATTTCAAACTTTATTCTTGAGCTTGCTATTAATTGTAGAAGGTTGAAACAAATACTATTCGATTAAGCCAGAAATTTTCTATCAAATACATTCTACTTTTATAACGTTTCAATAATGTAAATATAAAAAAAAATTAAAAAAATACGCAAGTTTAAAGTAAGTCGTTATTCCTTGATAAATACCAATTTCAAACTTTATTCTTGAGATTGCTATTTATTATAAAAGGTTGAAACCAATACCATTTGACTGAACAGAAAATTTTCTATCAAATACATTTTACTTTTATAACGTTTTAGCAATGTAAATAAAAAAAAATCAAAAAAATACGCAAGTTTAAAGATAGTCGTTATTCCTTAATAAATACCAATTTCAAACTTCATTCTTGAGCTTGCTATTAATTGTAGAAGGTTGAAACATATACCATTTGATTGAACAGAAAATTTTCTATCAAACACATCCTACTATTATAACGTTTTAGCAATGTGAATAAAAAAAAATCAAAAAAATACGCAAGTTTAAAGATAGTCGTTATTCCTTGATAAATACCAATTTCAAACTTCATTCTTGAGCTTGCTATTAACTGTAGAAGGTTAAGACTAATACTATTCAATTGAGCAAAAAATTTTCTATCAAACACATTCTACTTTTATAACGTTTTAGCATTGTAAATATAAAAAAAATCAAAAAAATACGCAAGTTTAAAGTAAGTCGTTATTCCTTGATAAATACCAATTTCAAACTTTATTCTTGAGCTTGCTATTAACTGTAGAAGGTTGAAACAAATACTGTTCGATTAAGCAGGAAATTTTCTATCAAAAACATTCTACTTTTATAACGTTTCAATAATGTAAATATAAAAAAAAATTAAAAAAATACGCAAGTTTAAAGTAAGTCGTTATTCCTTAATAAATACCAATTTCAAACTTCATTCTTGAGCTTGCTATTAATTGTAGAAGGTTGAAACCAATATCATTTGACTGAACAGAAAATTTTCTATCAAATACATTCTACTTTTATAACGTTTTAGCAATGTAAAAAAAAAAATCAAAAAAATACGCAAGTTTAAAGATAGTCGTTATTCCTTAATAAATACCAATTTCAAACTTCATTCTTGAGCTTGCTATTAATTGTAGAAGGTTGAAACATGTACCATTTGATTGAACGGAAAATTTTCTATCAAACACATCCTACTATTATAACGTTTTAGCAATGTGAATAAAAAAAAATCAAAAAAATACGCAAGTTTAAAGATAGTCGTTATTCCTTGATAAATACCAATTTCAAACTTCATTCTTGAGCTTGCTATTAATTGTAGAAGGTTAAGACTAATACTATTCAATTGAGCAAAAAATTTTCTATCAAACACATTCTACTTTTATAACGTTTTAGCATTGTAAATATAAAAAAATCAAAAAAATACGCAAGTTTAAAGTAAGTCGTTATTCCTTGATAAATACCAATTTCAAACTTTATTCTTGAGCTTGCTATTAACTGTAGAAGGTTGAAACAAATACTGTTCGATTAAGCAGGAAATTTTCTATCAAAAACTTTCTATTTTTATAACGTTTCAATAATGTAAATATAAAAAAAAATAAAAAAATACGCAAGTTTAAAGTAAGTCGTTATTCCTTGATAAATACCAATTTCAAACTTCATTCTTGAGCTTGCTATTCATTGTAAAAGGTTGAAATAAGTACCATTTGATTAAGCAGAAAATTTTCTATCAAATAAATCTTACTTTTATAACGTTTCAATAATGTAAACTTAAAAAAAATTAAAAAAATACGCAAGTTTAAAGATAGTCGTTATTCCTTGATAAATACCAATTTCAAACTTTATTCTTGAGCTTGCTATTAATTGCAGAAGGTTGAAACAAATACTATTCGATTAAGCAGGAAATTTTCTATCAAATACATTCTACTTTTATAACGTTTCAATAATGTAAATATAAAAAAAAATTAAAAAAATACGCAAGTTTAAAGTAAGTCGTTATTCCTTGATAAATACCAATTTCAAACTTTATTCTTGAGATTGCTATTTATTATAAAAGGTTGAAACCAATACCATTTGACTGAACAGAAAATTTTCTATCAAATACATTTTACTTTTATAACGTTTTAGCAATGTAAATAAAAAAAAATCAAAAAAATACGCAAGTTTAAAGATAGTCGTTATTCCTTAATAAATACCAATTTCAAACTTCATTCTTGAGCTTGCTATTAATTGTAGAAGGTTGAAACATATACCATTTGATTGAACAGAAAATTTTCTATCAAACACATCCTACTATTATAACGTTTTAGCAATGTGAATAAAAAAAAATCAAAAAAATACGCAAGTTTAAAGATAGTCGTTATTCCTTGATAAATACCAATTTCAAACTTCATTCTTGAGCTTGCTATTAATTGTAGAAGGTTAAGACTAATACTATTCAATTGAGCAAAAAATTTTCTATCAAACACATTCTACTTTTATAACGTTTTAGCATTGTAAATATAAAAAAATCAAAAAAATACGCAAGTTTAAAGTAAGTCGTTATTCCTTGATAAATACCAATTTCAAACTTTATTCTTGAGCTTGCTATTAACTGTAGAAGGTTGAAACAAATACTGTTCGATTAAGCAGGAAATTTTCTATCAAAAACTTTCTATTTTTATAACGTTTCAATAATGTAAATATAAAAAAAAATAAAAAAATACGCAAGTTTAAAGTAAGTCGTTATTCCTTGATAAATACCAATTTCAAACTTCATTCTTGAGCTTGCTATTCATTGTAAAAGGTTGAAATAAGTACCATTTGATTAAGCAGAAAATTTTCTATCAAATAAATCTTACTTTTATAACGTTTCAATAATGTAAACTTAAAAAAAATTAAAAAAATACGCAAGTTTAAAGATAGTCGTTATTCCTTGATAAATACCAATTTCAAACTTTATTCTTGAGCTTGCTATTAATTGCAGAAGGTTGAAACAAATACTATTCGATTAAGCAGGAAATTTTCTATCAAATACATTCTACTTTTATAACGTTTCAATAATGTAAATATAAAAAAAAATTAAAAAAATACGCAAGTTTAAAGTAAGTCGTTATTCCTTGATAAATACCAATTTCAAACTTTATTCTTGAGATTGCTATTTATTATAAAAGGTTGAAACCAATACCATTTGACTGAACAGAAAATTTTCTATCAAATACATTTTACTTTTACAACGTTTTAGCAATGTAAATAAAAAAAAATCAAAAAAATACGCAAGTTTAAAGATAGTCGTTATTCCTTAATAAATACCAATTTCAAACTTCATTCTTGAGCTTGCTATTAATTGTAGAAGGTTGAAACATATACCATTTGATTGAACAGAAAATTTTCTATCAAACACATCCTACTATTATAACGTTTTAGCAATGTGAATAAAAAAAAATCAAAAAAATACGCAAGTTTAAAGATAGTCGTTATTCCTTGATAAATACCAATTTCAAACTTCATTCTTGAGCTTGCTATTAACTGTAGAAGGTTAAGACTAATACTATTCAATTGAGCAAAAAATTTTCTATCAAACACATTCTACTTTTATAACGTTTTAGCATTGTAAATATAAAAAAAATCAAAAAAATACGCAAGTTTAAAGTAAGTCGTTATTCCTTGATAAATACCAATTTCAAACTTTATTCTTGAGCTTGCTATTAACTGTAGAAGGTTGAAACAAATACTGTTCGATTAAGCAGGAAATTTTCTATCAAAAACATTCTACTTTTATAACGTTTCAATAATGTAAATATAAAAAAAAATTAAAAAAATACGCAAGTTTAAAGTAAGTCGTTATTCCTTAATAAATACCAATTTCAAACTTCATTCTTGAGCTTGCTATTAATTGTAGAAGGTTGAAACCAATATCATTTGACTGAACAGAAAATTTTCTATCAAATACATTCTACTTTTATAACGTTTTAGCAATGTAAAAAAAAAAAATCAAAAAAATACGCAAGTTTAAAGATAGTCGTTATTCCTTAATAAATACCAATTTCAAACTTCATTCTTGAGCTTGCTATTAATTGTAGAAGGTTGAAACATGTACCATTTGATTGAACGGAAAATTTTCTATCAAACACATCCTACTATTATAACGTTTTAGCAATGTGAATAAAAAAAAATCAAAAAAATACGCAAGTTTAAAGATAGTCGTTATTCCTTGATAAATACCAACTTCAAACTTCATTCTTGAGCTTGCTATTAATTGTAGAAGGTTAAGACTAATACTATTCAATTGAGCAAAAAATTTTCTATCAAACACATTCTACTTTTATAACGTTTTAGCATTGTAAATATAAAAAAAATCAAAAAAATACGCAAGTTTAAAGTAAGTCGTTATTCCTTGATAAATACCAATTTCAAACTTTATTCTTGAGCTTGCTATTAACTGTAGAAGGTTGAAACAAATACTGTTCGATTAAGCAGGAAATTTTCTATCAAAAACATTCTATTTTTATAACGTTTCAATAATGTAAATATAAAAAAAAAATAAAAAAATACGCAAGTTTAAAGTAAGTCGTTATTCCTTGATAAATACCAATTTCAAACTTCATTCTTGAGCTTGCTATTCATTGTAAAAGGTTGAAATAAGTACCATTTGATTAAGCAGAAAATTTTCTATCAAATAAATCTTACTTTTATAACGTTTCGATAATGTAAACTTAAAAAAAATTAAAAAAATACGCAAGTTTAAAGATAGTCGTTATTCCTTGATAAATACCAATTTCAAACTTTATTCTTGAGCTTGCTATTAATTGCAGAAGGTTGAAACAAATACTATTCGATTAAGCAGGAAATTTTCTATCAAATACATTCTACTTTTATAACGTTTCAATAATGTAAATATAAAAAAAAATTAAAAAAATACGCAAGTTTAAAGTAAGTCGTTATTCCTTGATAAATACCAATTTCAAACTTTATTCTTGAGCTTGCTATTTATTGTAAAAGGTTGAAACAAATACCATTTGATTGAACAGAAAATTTTCTATCAAATACATCTTACTTTTATAACGTTTCAAAAATGTAAATATAAAAAAAATTAAAAAAATACGCAAGTTTAAAGTAAGTCGTTATTCCTTAATAAATACCAATTTCAAACTTCATTCTTGAGCTTGCTATTAATTGCAGAAGGTTGAGACATGTGCCATTTAATTGAAAAAAAATTTTTTTATCAAATACATAATACTATTATAACGTTTTAGCAATGTGAATAAAAAAAAATCAAAAAAATACGCAAGTTTAAAGATAGTCGTTATTCCTTGATAAATACCAATTTCAAACTTCATTCTTGAGCTTGCTATTAATTGTAGAAGGTTAAAACTAATACTATTCAATTGAGCAAAAAATTTTCTATCAAACACATTCTACTTTTATAACGTTTTAGCATTGTAAATATAAAAAAAATCAAAAAAATACGCAAGTTTAAAGATAGTCGTTATTCCTTGATAAATACCAATTTCAAACTTCATTCTTGAGCTTGCTATTAATTGTAGAAGGTTGAAACCAATATCATTTGACAGAACAGAAAATTTTCTATCAAATACATTCTACTTTTATAACGTTTTAGCAATGTAAATAAAAAAAAATCAAAAAAATACGCAAGTTTAAAGATAGTCGTTATTCCTTAATAAATACCAATTTCAAACTTTATTCTTGAGCTTGCTATTAATTGTAGAAGGTTGAAACATGTACCGTTTGATGGAACAGAAAATTTTCTATCAAACACATCCTACTATTATAAGTTTTAGCAATGTGAATAAAAAAAAATCAAAAAAATACGCAAGTTTAAAGATAGTCGTTATTCCTTGATAAATACCAATTTCAAACTTCATTCTTGAGCTTGCTATTAATTGTAGAAGGTTGAAACCAATACCATTTTTTAACTGAACAGAAAATTTTCTATCAAATACATTCTACTTTTATAACGTTTTAGCAATGTAAATAAAAAAAAATCAAAAAAATACGCAAGTTTAAAGATAGTCGTTATTCCTTAATAAATACCAATTTCAAACTTCATTCTTGAGCTTGCTATTAATTGTAGAAGGTTGAAACATGTACCATTTGATTGAACAGAAAATTTTCTATCAAACACATCCTACTATTATAACGTTTTAGCAATGTGAATAAAAAAAAATCAAAAAAATGCGCAAGTTTAAAGATAGTCGTTATTCCTTGATAAATACCAATTTCAAACTTCATTCTTGAGCTTGCTATTAATTGTAGAAGGTTAAAACTAATACTATTCAATTGAGCAAAAAATTTTCTATCAAACACATTCTACTTTTATAACGTTTTAGCATTGTAAATATAAAAAAAATCAAAAAAATACGCAAGTTTAAAGATAGTCGTTATTCCTTGATAAATACCAATTTCAAACTTCATTCTTGAGCTTGCTATTAATTGCAGAAGGTTGAGACATGTGCCATTTAATTGAAAAAAAATTTTTTTATCAAATACATAATACTATTATAACGTTTTAGCAATGTGAATAAAAAAAAATAAAAAAAATACGCAAGTTTAAAGATAGTCGTTATTCCTTGATAAATACCAATTTCAAACTTCATTCTTGAGCTTGCTATTAATTGTAGAAGGTTAAAACTAATACTATTCAATTGAGCAAAAAATTTTCTATCAAACACATTCTACTTTTATAACGTTTTCGCATTGTAAATATAAAAAAAATCAAAAAAATACGCAAGTTTAAAGATAGTCGTTATTCCTTGATAAATACCAATTTCAAACTTCATTCTTGAGCTTGCTATTAATTGTAGAAGGTTGAAACATGTACCATTTGATTGAACAGAAAATTTTTTATCAAACACATCCTACTATTATAACGTTTTAGCAATGTGAATAAAAAAAAATCAAAAAAATACGCAAGTTTAAAGATAGTCGTTATTCCTTGATAAATACCAATTTCAAAATTTATTCTTGAGCTTGCTATTTATTGTAAAAAGTTGAAACAAATACCATTTGATTGAACAGAAAATTTTCTATCAAATACATCTTACTTTTATAACGTTTCAAAAATGTAAATATAAAAAAAATTAAAAAAATACGCAAGTTTAAAGTAAGTCGTTATTCCTTGATAAATACCAATTTCAAACTTCATTCTTGAGCTTGCTATTAATTGTAGAAGGTTAAAACTAATACTATTTAATTGAGCAAAAAATTTGCTATCAAACACATTCTACTTTTATAACGTTTTAGCATTGTAAATATAAAAAAAATCAAAAAAATACGCAAGTTTAAAGATAGTCGTTATTCCTTGATAAATACCAATTTCAAACTTCATTTTTGAGCTTGCTATTAATTGTAGAAGGTTGAAACCAATATCATTTGACTGAACAGAAAATTTTCTATCAAATACATTCTACTTTTATAACGTTTTAGCAATGTAAATAAAAAAAATCAAAAAAATACGCAAGTTTAAAGATAGTCGTTATTCCTTAATAAATACCAATTTCAAACTTCATTCTTGGGCTTGCTATTAATTGTAGAAGGTTGAAACATGTACCATTTGATGGAACAGAAAATTTTGTATCAAACACATCCTACTATTATAACGTTTTAGCAATGTGAATAAAAAAAAATCATAAAAATACGCAAGTTTAAAGATAGTCGTTATTCCTTGATAAATACCAATTTCAAACTTCATTCTTGAGCTTGCTATTAATTGTAGAAGGTTAAAACTAATACTATTCAATTGAGCAAAAAATTTTCTATCAAACACATTCTACTTTTATAACGTTTTAGCATTGTAAATATAAAAAAAATCAAAAAAATACGCAAGTTTAAAGATAGTCGTTATTTCTTGATAAATACCAATTTCAAACTTCATTCTTGAGCTTGCTGTTAATTGTAGAAGGTTGAAACCAATATCATTTGACTGAACAGAAAATTTTCTATCAAATACATTCTACTTTTATAACGTTTTAGCAATGTAAATAAAAAAAAATCAAAAAAATACGCAAGTTTAAAGATAGTCGTTATTCCTTAATAAATACCAATTTCAAACTTCATTCTTGAGCTTGCTATTAATTGTAGAAGGTTGAAGCATGTACCATTTGATTGAACAGAAAATTTTCTATCAAACACATCCTACTATTATAACGTTTTAGCAATGTGAATAAAAAAAAATCAAAAAAATACGCAAGTTTAAAGATAGTCGTTATTCCTTGATAAATACCAATTTCAAACATCATTCTTGAGCTTGCTATTAATTGTAGAAGGTTAAGACTAATACTATTCAATTGAGCAAAAAATTTTCTATCAAACACATTCTACTTTTATAACGTTTTAGCATTGTAAATATAAAAAAAATCAAAAAAATACGCAAGTTTAAAGTAAGTCGTTATTCCTTGATAAATACCAATTTCAAACTTTATTCTTGAGCTTGCTATTTATTGTAAAAGGTTGAAACAAATACCATTTGATTGAACAGAAAATTTTCTATCAAATACATCTTACTTTTATAACGTTTCAAAAATGTAAATATAAAAAAAATTAAAAAAATACGCAAGTTTAAAGTAAGTCGTTATTCCTTAATAAATACCAATTTCAAACTTCATTCTTGAGCTTGCTATTAATTGCAGAAGGTTGAGACATGTGCCATTTAATTGAAAAAAAATTTTTTTATCAAATAGATAATACTATTATAACGTTTTAGCAATGTGAATAAAAAAAAATCAAAAAAATACGCAAGTTTAAAGATAGTCGTTATTCCTTGATAAATACCAATTTCAAACTTCATTCTTGAGCTTGCTATTAATTGTAGAAGGTTAAAACTAATACTATTCAATTGAGCAAAAAATTTTCTATCAAACACATTCTACTTTTATAACGTTTTAGCATTGTAAATATAAAAAAAATCAAAAAAATACGCAAGTTTAAAGATAGTCGTTATTCCTTGATAAATACCAATTTCAAACTTCATTCTTGAGCTTGCTATTAATTGTAGAAGGTTGAAACCAATATCATTTGACTGAACAGAAAATTTTCTATCAAATACATTTTACTTTTATAACGTTTTAGCAATGTAAATAAAAAAAAATCAAAAAAATACGCAAGTTTAAAGATAGTCGTTATTCCTTAATAAATACCAATTTCAAACTTCATTCTTGAGCTTGCTATTAATTGTAGAAGGTTGAAACATGTACCATTTGATGGAACAGAAAATTTTCTATCAAACACATCTTACTATTATAAGTTTTAGCAATGTGAATAAAAAAAAATCAAAAAAATACGCAAGTTTAAAGATAGTCGTTATTCCTTGATAAATACCAATTTCAAACTTCATTCTTGAGCTTGCTATTAATTGTAGAAGGTTGAAACCAATACCATTTTTTAACTAAACAGAAAATTTTCTATCAAATACATTCTACTTTTATAACGTTTTAGCAATGTAAATAAAAAAAAATCAAAAAAATACGCAAGTTTAAAGATAGTCGTTATTCCTTAATAAATACCAATTTCAAACTTCATTCTTGAGCTTGCTATTAATTGTAGAAGGTTGAAACATGTACCATTTGATTGAACAGAAAATTTTCTATCAAACACATCCTACTATTATAACGTTTTAGCAATGTGAATAAAAAAAAATCAAAAAAATACGCAAGTTTAAAGATAGTCGTTATTCCTTGATAAATACCAATTTCAAACTTCATTCTTGAGCTTGCTATTAATTGTAGAAGGTTAAAACTAATACTGTTCAATTGAGCAAAAAATTTTCTATCAAACACATTCTACTTTTATAACGTTTTAGCATTGTAAATATAAAAAAAATCAAAAAAATACGCAAGTTTAAAGATAGTCGTTATTCCTTGATAAATACCAATTTCAAACTTCATTCTTGAGCTTGCTATTAATTGTAGAAGGTTGAAACTAATATCATTTGACTGAACAGAAAATTTTCTATCAAATACATTCTACTTTTATAACGTTTTAGCAATGTAAATAAAAAAAAATCAAAAAAATACGCAAGTTTAAAGATAGTCGTTATTCCTTGATAAATACCAATTTCAAACTTCATTCTTGAGCTTGCTATTAATTGTAGAAGGTTGAAACCAATATCATTTGACTGAACAAAAAATTTTCTATCAAACACGTTCTACTTTTATAACGTTTTAGCATTGTAAATATAAAAAAAATCAAAAAAATACGCAAGTTTAAAGATAGTCGTTATTCCTTGATAAATACCAATTTCAAACTTCATTCTTGAGCTTGCTATTAATTGTAGAAGGTTGAAACCAATATCATTTGACTGAACAGAAAATTTTCTATCAAATACATTCTACTTTTATAACGTTTTAGCAATGTAAATAAAAAAAAATCAAAAAAATACGCAAGTTTAAAGATAGTCGTTATTCCTTGATAAATACCAATTTCAAACTTCATTCTTGAGCTTGCTATTAATTGTAGAAGGTTGAAACATGTACCATTTGATTGAACAGAAAATTTTCTATCAAACACATCCTACTATTATAACGTTTTAGCAATGTGAATAAAAAAAAATCAAAAAAATACGCAAGTTTAAAGATAGTCGTTATTCCATGATAAATACCAAATTCAAAATTTATTCTTGAGCTTGCTATTTATTGTACAAGGTTGAAACAAATACCATTTGATTGAACAGAAAATTTTCTATCAAATACATCTTACTTTTATAACGTTTCAATAATGTAAATATAAAAAAAATTAAAAAAATACGCAAGTTTAAAGTAAGTCGTTATTCCTTGATAAATACCAATTTCAAACTTCATTCTTGAGCTTGCTATTAATTGTAGAAGGTTAAAACTAATACTATTTAATTGAGCAAAAAATTTGCTATCAAACACATTCTACTTTTATAACGTTTTAGCATTGTAAATATAAAAAAAATCAAAAAAATACGCAAGTTTAAAGATAGTCGTTATTCCTTGATAAATACCAATTTCAAACTTCATTTTTGAGCTTGCTATTAATTGTAGAAGGTTGAAACCAATATCATTTGACTGAACAGAAAATTTTCTATCAAATACATTCTACTTTTATAACGTTTTAGCAATGTAAATAAAAAAAAATCAAAAAAATACGCAAGTTTAAAGATAGTCGTTATTCCTTAATAAATACCAATTTCAAACTTCATTCTTGGGCTTGCTATTAATTGTAGAAGGTTGAAACATGTACCATTTGATGGAACAGAAAATTTTCTATCAAACACATCCTACTATTATAACGTTTTAGCAATGTGAATAAAAAAAAATCAAAAAAATACGCAAGTTTAAAGATAGTCGTTATTCCTTGATAAATACCAATTTCAAACTTCATTCTTGAGCTTGCTATTAATTGTAGAAGGTTAAAACTAATACTATTCAATTGAGCAAAAAATTTTCTATCAAACACATTCTACTTTTATAACGTTTTAGCATTGTAAATATAAAAAAAATCAAAAAAATATGCAAGTTTAAAGATAGTCGTTATTCCTTGATAAATACCAATTTCAAACTTCATTCTTGAGCTTGCTATTAATTGTAGAAGGTTGAAACCAATATCATTTGACTGAACAGAAAATTTTCTATCAAATACATTCTACTTTTATAACGTTTTAGCAATGTAAATAAAAAAAAATCAAAAAAATACGCAAGTTTAAAGATAGTCGTTATTCCTTAATAAATACCAATTTCAAACTTCATTCTTGAGCTTGCTATTAATTGTAGAAGGTTGAAACATGTACCATTTGATTGAACAGAAAATTTTCTATCAAACACATCCTACTATTATAACGTTTTAGCAATGTGAATAAAAAAAAATCAAAAAAATACGCAAGTTTAAAGATAGTCGTTATTCCTTGATAAATACCAATTTCAAACTTCATTCTTGAGCTTGCTATTAATTGTAGAAGGTTGAAACCAATATCATTTGACTGAACAAAAAATTTTCTATCAAACACGTTCTACTTTTATAACGTTTTAGCATTGTAAATATAAAAAAAATCAAAAAAATACGCAAGTTTAAAGATAGTCGTTATTCCTTGATAAATACCAATTTCAAACTTCATTCTTGAGCTTGCTATTAATTGTAGAAGGTTGAAACCAATATCATTTGACTGAACAGAAAATTTTCTATCAAATACATTCTACTTTTATAACGTTTTAGCAATGTAAATAAAAAAAAATCAAAAAAATACGCAAGTTTAAAGATAGTCGTTATTCCTTGATAAATACCAATTTCAAACTTCATTCTTGAGCTTGCTATTAATTGTAGAAGGTTGAAACATGTACCATTTGATTGAACAGAAAATTTTCTATCAAACACATCCTACTATTATAACGTTTTAGCAATGTGAATAAAAAAAAATCAAAAAAATACGCAAGTTTAAAGATAGTCGTTATTCCATGATAAATACCAAATTCAAAATTTATTCTTGAGCTTGCTATTTATTGTACAAGGTTGAAACAAATACCATTTGATTGAACAGAAAATTTCATATCAAATACATCTTACTTTTATAACGTTTCAATAATGTAAATATAAAAAAAATTAAAAAAATACGCAAGTTTAAAGTAAGTCGTTATTCCTTGATAAATACCAATTTCAAACTTCATTCTTGAGCTTGCTATTAATTGTAGAAGGTTAAAACTAATACTATTTAATTGAGCAAAAAATTTGCTATCAAACACATTCTACTTTTATAACGTTTTAGCATTGTAAATATAAAAAAAATCAAAAAAATACGCAAGTTTAAAGATAGTCGTTATTCCTTGATAAATACCAATTTCAAACTTCATTTTTGAGCTTGCTATTAATTGTAGAAGGTTGAAACCAATATCATTTGACTGAACAGAAAATTTTCTATCAAATACATTCTACTTTTATAACGTTTTAGCAATGTAAATAAAAAAAAATCAAAAAAATACGCAAGTTTAAAGATAGTCGTTATTCCTTAATAAATACCAATTTCAAACTTCATTCTTGGGCTTGCTATTAATTGTAGAAGGTTGAAACATGTACCATTTGATGGAACAGAAAATTTTCTATCAAACACATCCTACTATTATAACGTTTTAGCAATGTGAATAAAAAAAAATCAAAAAAATACGCAAGTTTAAAGATAGTCGTTATTCCTTGATAAATACCAATTTCAAACTTCATTCTTGAGCTTGCTATTAATTGTAGAAGGTTAAAACTAATACTATTCAATTGAGCAAAAAATTTTCTATCAAACACATTCTACTTTTATAACGTTTTAGCATTGTAAATATAAAAAAAATCAAAAAAATATGCAAGTTTAAAGATAGTCGTTATTCCTTGATAAATACCAATTTCAAACTTCATTCTTGAGCTTGCTATTAATTGTAGAAGGTTGAAACCAATATCATTTGACTGAACAGAAAATTTTCTATCAAATACATTCTACTTTTATAACGTTTTAGCAATGTAAATAAAAAAAAATCAAAAAAATACGCAAGTTTAAAGATAGTCGTTATTCCTTAATAAATACCAATTTCAAACTTCATTCTTGAGCTTGCTATTAATTGTAGAAGGTTGAAACATGTACCATTTGATTGAACAGAAAATTTTCTATCAAACACATCCTACTATTATAACGTTTTAGCAATGTGAATAAAAAAAAATCAAAAAAATACGCAAGTTTAAAGATAGTCGTTATTCCTTGATAAATACCAATTTCAAACTTCATTCTTGAGCTTGCTATTAATTGTAGAAGGTTAAGACTAATACTATTCAATTGAGCAAAAAATTTTCTATCAAACACATTCTACTTTTATAACGTTTTAGCATTGTAAATATAAAAAAAATCAAAAAAATACGCAAGTTTAAAGTAAGTCGTTATTCCTTGATAAATACCAATTTCAAACTTTATTCTTGAGCTTGCTATTAATTGTAGAAGGTTGAAACAAATATTATTCGATTAAGCAGGAAATTTTCTATCAAATACATTCTACTTTTATAACGTTTCGATAATGTAAATATAAAAAAAAAATTAAAAAAATACGCAAGTTTAAAGTAAGTCATTATTCCTTGATAAATACCAATTTCAAACTTTATTCTTGAGCTTGCTATTAATTGCAGAAGGTTGATGCAAATACTATTCGATTGAACAGAAAATTTTCTATCAAATAAATGCTACCTTTATAACGTTTCAACAATGTAAATAAAAAAAAATCAAAAAAATACGCAAGTTTAAAGTAAGTGGTTATTCCTTGATAAATACCAATTTCAAACTTCATTCTTGAGCTTGATATTAATTGTAGAAGGTTGAGGCAATTACCATTTGACTAAACAGAAAATTTTCTATCAAATACATCTTACTTTTATAACGTTTTATTAATGTAAATATAAAAAAAATTAAAAAAATTCGCAAGTTTAAAGTAAGTCGTTATTCCTTGATAAATACCAACTTCAAACTTCATTCTTGAGCTTGCTATTAATTGTAGAATGTTGAAACAATTATCATTTGACTGAACAGAAAATTTTCTATCAAATACATCCTACTTTTATAACGTTTTAGCAATGTAACTAAAAAAAAATCAAAAAAATACGCAAGTTTAAATTAAGTCGTTATTCCTTGATAAATACCAATTTCAAACTTTATTCTTGAGCTTGCTATTAATTGTAGAAGGTTGAAACAAATACTATTCGATTAAGCAGGAAATTTTCTATCAAATACATTCTACTTTTATAACGTTTCAATAATGTAAATATAAAAAAAAAATTAAAAAAATACGCAAGTTTAAAGTAAGTCGTTATTCCTTGATAAATACCAATTTCAAACTTCATTCTTGAGCTTGCTATTCATTGTAAAAGGTTGAAACAAGTACCATTTGATTGAACAGAAAATTTTCTATCAAATAAATCTTACTTTTATAACGTTTCAATAATGTAAACATAAAAAAAATTAAAAAAATACGCAAGTTTAAAGATAGTCGTTATTCCTTGATAAATACCAATTTCAAACTTTATTCTTGAGCTTGCTATTAATTGTAGAAGGTTGAAACAAATACTATTCGATTAAGCAGGAAATTTTCTATCAAATACATTCTACTTTTATAACGTTTCAATAATGTAAATATAAAAAAAAATTAAAAAAATACGCAAGTTTAAAGTAAGTCATTATTCCTTGATAAATACCAATTTCAAACTTTATTCTTGAGCTTGCTATTAATTGCAGAAAGTTGAAGCAAATACTATTCGATTGAGCAGGAAATTTTCTATCAAATACATTCTACTTTTATAACGTTTCAATAATGTAAATATAAAAAAAAATTAAAAAAATACGCAAGTTTAAAGTAAGTCATTATTCCTTGATAAATACCAATTTCAAACTTTATTCTTGAGCTTGCTATTAATTGTAGAAGGTTGAAACAAATACTATTCGATTAAGCAGGAAATTTTCTATCAAATACATTCTACTTTTATAACGTTTCAATAATGTAAACATAAAAAAAATTAAAAAAATACGCAAGTTTAAAGATAGTCGTTATTCCTTGATAAATACCAATTTCAAACTTTATTCTTGAGCTTGCTATTAATTGTAGAAGGTTGAAACAAATACTATTCGATTAAGCAGGAAATTTTCTATCAAATACATTCTACTTTTATAACGTTTCAATAATGTAAATATAAAAAAAAATTAAAAAAATACGCAAGTTTAAAGTAAGTCATTATTCCTTGATAAATACCAATTTCAAACTTTATTCTTGAGCTTGCTATTAATTGTAGAAGGTTGAAACAAATACTATTCGATTAAGCAGGAAATTTTCTATCAAATACATTCTACTTTTATAACGTTTCAATAATGTAAATATAAAAAAAATCAAAAAAATACGCAAGTTTAAAGTAAGTCGTTATTCCTTGATAAATACCAATTTCAAACTTCATTCTTGAGCTTGCTATTAATTGTAGAAGGTCAAGGCAAGTACTATTCGACTGAACGGAAAATTTTCTATCAAATACATCCTACCTTTATAACGTTTTAGCAATGTAAATAAAAAAAAAATCAAAAAAATACGCAAGTTTAAAGATAGTCCTTATTTCTTAATAAATACCAATTTCAAACTTTATTCTTGAGCTTGCTATTAATAGTAGAAGGTTGAAGCAAGTACTATTCGATTGAGCAGGAAATTTTCTATCAAATAAATGCTACTTTTATAACGTTTTAATAATGTAAATATAAAAAAAAATCAAAAAAATACGACAGGTTAAATATAGTCGATATTCCTTAATAGATACCAATTTCAAACTTCATTCTTGAGCTTGCTATTAATTGTAGAAGGTTGAAGCAAGTATCATTCTATCAAATACATCCTACTTTTATAACGTTTCAATAATGTAAATATAAAAAAAATTAAAAAAATTCGCAAGTTTAAAAGAGTCGTTATTCCTTGATAAATACCAATTTCAAACTTCATTCTTGAGCTTGCTATTAATTGTAGAAAGTTGAAACAAATACTATTCGATTAAGCAGAAAATTTTCTATCAAGTACATTCTACTTTTATAACGTTGCAATAATGTAAATATAAAAAAAATAAAAAAAATACGCAAGTTTAAAATAAGTCGTTATTCCTTGATAAATACCAATTTCAAACTTCATTCTTGAGCTTGCTATTAATTGTAGAAGGTTGAAGCAAGTACCATTTGACTGAACAGAAAATTTTCTGTGAAATACATTCTACTTTTATACCGTTTTGGCAATGTAAATAAAAAAAAAATAAAAAAAATACGCAAGTTTAAAGATAGTCGTTATTCCTTAATAAATACCAATTTCAAACTTCATTTTTGAGCTTGCTATTAATTGTAGAAGGTTGAGGCAAATACTATTAGATTGAACAGGCAATTTTCTATCAAATACATCCTACTTTTATAACGTTTCAATAATGTAAATATAAAAAAAATCAAAAAAATACGCAAGTTTACAGATAGTCGTTATGCCTTGATAAATACCAATTTCAAACTTCATTCTTAAGCTTGCTATTAATTGTAGAAGGTTGAAACAAGTGCTATTTGATTAAACAGAAAATTTTCTATCAAATACATCCTACCTTTATAACGTTTTAGCAATGTAAATATAAAAAAAATCAAAAAAATACGCAAGTTTAAAAATAGTCGTTATGCCTTGATAAATACCAAATTCAAACTTTATTCTTGAGCTTGCTATTAATTGTAAAAGGTTGAAGCAAATACTATTCAATTGAACAGGAAATTTTCTATCAAATACATCCTAATTTTATAACGTTCCTATAATGTAAATATAAAAAAAATCAAAAAAATTCGCAAGTTTAAAGATAGTCGTTATGCCTTGATAAATACCAATTTCAAACTTCATTCTTGAGCTTGCTATTTTGTAGAAGATTGAAGCAAATACTATTCGATTGAACAGGCAATTTTCTATCAAATACATCCTACTTTTATAACGTTTCAATAATGTAAATATAAAAAAAATCAAAAAAATACGCAAGTTTAAAGATAGTCGTTATTCCTTGATAAATACCAATTTCAAACTTCATTCTTGTGCTTGCTATTAATTGTAAAAAGATAAAACAAATACTGTTCGTATAAGCAAAAAATTTTCTATCAAATACATCTTACTTTTATAACATTTCAATAATGTAAATATAAAAAAAAATTAAAAAAATACGCAAGTTTAAAGTAAGTCGTTATTCCTTGATAAATACCAATTTCAAACTTTATTCTTGAGCTTGCTATTAATTGTAGAAGGTTGAAACCAATACTATTCGATTAAGCAGGAAATTTTCTATCAAATACATTCTACTTTTATAACGTTTTATCAATGTAAATAAAAAAAATAAAAAAAATACGCAAGTTTAAAGATAGTCGTTATTCCTTAATAAATACCAATTTCAAACTTCATTCTTGAGCTTGCTATTAATTGTAGAAGGTTGAAGCAAATACTATTCGATTGTACAGAAAATTTTCTATCAAATACATCCTACTATTACAACGTTTCAATAATGTAAATATAAAAAAAATTAAAAAAATACGCAAGTTTAAATATAGTCGTTATTCCTTAATAAATACCAATTTTAAACTTCATTCTTGAGCTTGCTGTTAATTGTAGAAGGTCAAAGCATGTACCATTTGATTGAACGAAAAATTTTCTATCAAATATATTTTACTATTATAACGTTTTAGCAATGTAAATATAAAAAAAATCAAAAAAATATGCAAGTTTAAAGATAGTCGTTATTCCTTAATTAAATACCAATTTCAAACTTCATTCTTGAGCTTGCTATTAATTGTAGAAGGTTGAAGCAAATACTATTCGATTGAACAGGCAATTTTCTATCAAATACATTCTACTTTAGTAACGTTTCAATAATGTAAATATAAAAAAAATAAAAAATACGCAAATTTAAAGATAGTCGTTATTCTTTGATAAATACCAAATTCAAACTTCATCCTTGAGCTTGCTATTAACTGTAGAAAGTTGAAACCAATACTATCCGATTGAGCAGGAAATTTTCTATCAAATACATTCTACTTTTATAACGTTTTAGCAATGTAAATATAAAAAAAATCAAAAAGTTACGCAAGTTTACAGATAGTCGTTTTTCTTTGATAAGTACCAACTTCAAACTTTATTCTTGAGCTTGCTATTAATTGTAGAAGGTTGAGGCAAATACTATTCAATTGAACAGGAAATTTTCTATCAAATACATCCTACTTTTATAGCGTTTTAGCAATGTAAATAAAAAAAAATCAAAAAAATACGCAAGTTTAAATATAGTCGTTATTCCTTGATAAATACCAATTTCAAACTTCATTCTTGAGCTTGCTATTAATTGTAGAAAGTTGAAACAAATACTATTTGATTTAGCAGGTAATTTTCTATCAAATACGTCCTACCTTTATAACGTTGCAATAATGTAAATATAAAAAAAATTAAAAAAATGCGCAAGTTTAAACTAAGTCGTTATTCCTTGATAAATATCAATTTCAAACTTCATTCTTGAGCTTGCTATTAATTGTAGAAGGTTGAAGCAAGTACCATTTGACTGAACAGAAAATTTTCTATCAAAAACATCCTATTTTTATAACGTTTTAGCAATGTAAATAAAAAAAATCAAAAAAATACGCAAGTTTAAAGATAGTCGTTATTCCTTGATAAATACCAATTTCAAACTTCATTCTTTAGCTTGCTATTAATTGTAGAAGGTTGAAACAAGTGCCATTTGATTAAACAAAAAATTTTCTATCAAATACATCCTACCTTTATAACGTTTTAGTAATGTAAATAAAAAAAATAAAAAAAATACGCAAGTTTAAATATAGTCGTTATTCCTTGATAAATACCAATTTCAAACTTCATTCTTGAGCTTGCTATTAACTGTAGAAAGTTGATACAAGCACCACTCGATTAAGCAAAAAATTTTCTATCAAATACATCCTATTTTTATAACGTTTCAGTAATGTAAATATAAAAAAAATCAAAAAAATAAGCAAGTTTACAGATAGTCGTTATTCCTTGATAAGTACCAATTTCAAACTTGATTTTTAAGCTTGCTATTGATTGCAGAAGGTTAAAACATGTACCATTTGATTGAACATAAAATTTTCTATCAAACACATCCTACTATTATAAAGTTTTAGCAATGTAAATAAAAAAGAATAAAAAAAATTCGCAAGTTTAAAGATAGTCGTTATTCCTTAATAAATACCAATTTCAAACTTTATTCTTGAGCTTGCTATTAATTGTAAAAGGTTGAAGCAAATACTATTCGATTGAGCAGGAAATTTTCTATCAAATACATTCTACTTTTATACCGTTTTAGCAATGTAATTATAAAAAAAATCAAAAAAATACGCAAATTTAAAGATAGTCGTTATTCCTTGATAAATACCAATTTCAAACTTCATTCTTGAGCTTGCTATTAAATGTAGAAGGTTAAAACAAGTGCTATTTAATTAAACAGAAAATTTTCTATCAAATACATCCTATTTTGATAACGTTTCAATAATGTAAATATAAAAAAAATCAAAAATTTACCCAAGTTTACAGATAGTCGTTATTTCTTGATAAATACCAATTTCAAACTTCATGCTTGAGCTTGCTATTAATTGTAAAAGGTTGAAACCATTACCATTTGACTGAACAAAAAATTTTCTATCAAATACATTCTACCTTTATAACGTTTTAGCAATGTGCATAAAAAAAAATCAAAAAAATACGCAAGTTTAAAGATAGTCGTTATTCCTTAATAAATACCAATTTCAAACTTCATTCTTGAGCTTGCTATTACTTGTAGAAGGTTGAAGCAAATACTATTTAATTGAACAGGAAATTTTCTATTAAATACATCCTACTTTTATAACGTTTCAATAATGTAAATATAAAAAAAATCAAAAAAATACGCAAGTTTAAAGATAGTCGTTATTCCTTGATAAATACCAATTTCAAACTTCATTCTTGAGCTTGCTATTAATTGTAGAAGGTTGAAACCAATACCATTTGACTAAACAGAAAATTTTCTATCAAATACATTCTACCTTTATAACGTTTTAGCAATGTGCATAAAAAAAAATCAAAAAAATACGCAAGTTTAAAGATAGTCGTTATTCCTTAATAAATACCAATTTCAAACTTCATTCTTGAGCTTGCTATTACTTGTAGAAGGTTGAAGCAAATACTATTTAATTGAACAGGAAATTTTCTATTAAATACATCCTACTTTTATAACGTTTCAATAATGTAAATATAAAAAAAATCAAAAAATTACCCAAGTTTACAGATAGTCGTTATTTCTTGATAAATACCAATTTCAAACTTTATTCTTGAGCTTGCTGTTAATCGTAGAAGGTTGAAACATGTACCGTTTGATTGAACAAAAAATTTTCTAGCAAATACATCCTACTGTTATACCGTTTTAGCAATGTGAATAAAAAAAATCAAAAAAATACGCAAGTTTAAAGATAGTCGTTATTCCTTGATAAATACCAATTTCAAACTTCATTCTTAAGCTTGCTATTAATCGTAGAAGGTTGAAACCAATACTATTCGATTGAGCAGGAAATTTTCTATCAAACAAATGCTACTTTTATAACGTTTTAGTAATGTAAATATAAAAAAAATCAAAAAAATTCGCAAGTTTAAAGATAGTCGTTATGCCTTGATAAATACCAAATTCAAACTTCATTCTTGAGCTTGCTATTAATTGTAGAAGGTTGAAACCAATACTATTCGACTGAACAGGAAATTTTCTATTAAATACATCTTACTTTTATAACGTTTCAATAATGTAAATATAAAAAAAATCAAAAAAATACGCAAGTTTAAAGTAAGTCGTTATTCCTTGATAAATACCAATTTCAAACTTCATTCTTGAGCTTGCTATTAATTGTAGAAGGTTAAAACAAGTGCTATTAGATTAAATAGAAAATTTTCTATCAAATACATTCTACTTTTATAACGTTTCAATAATGTAAATATAAAAAAAATCAAAAAAATACGCAAGTTTAAAGATAGTCGTTATTCCTTGATAAGTACCAATTTCAAACTTCATTCTTGAGCTTGCTGTTAATTGTAGAAGGTTGAAACCAATACCATTTGACTGAACAGAAAATTTTCTATCAAATACATTCTACCTTTATAACGTTTTAGCAATGTGCATAAAAAAAAATCAAAAAAATACGCAAGTTTAAAGATAGTCGTTATTCCTTAATAAATACCAATTTCAAACTTCATTCTTGAGCTTGCTATTACTTGTAGAAGGTTGAAGCAAATACTATTTAATTGAACAGGAAATTTTCTATTAAATACATCCTACTTTTATAACGTTTCAATAATGTAAATATAAAAAAAATCAAAAAAATACGCAAGTTTAAAGATAGTCGTTATTCCTTGATAAATACCAATTTCAAACTTCATTCTTGAGCTTGCTATTAATTGTAGAAGGTTGAAACCAATACCATTTGACTAAACAGAAAATTTTCTATCAAATACATTCTACCTTTATAACGTTTTAGCAATGTGCATAAAAAAAAATCAAAAAAATACGCAAGTTTAAAGATAGTCGTTATTCCTTAATAAATACCAATTTCAAACTTCATTCTTGAGCTTGCTATTACTTGTAGAAGGTTGAAGCAAATACCATTTAATTGAACAGGAAATTTTCTATTAAATACATCCTACTTTTATAACGTTTTAATAATGTAAATATAAAAAAAATCAAAAAAATACGCAAGTTTAAAGATAATCGTTATTCCTTGATAAATACCAATTTCAAACTTCATTCTTGAGCTTGCTATTAGTTATAGAAGGTTAAAACAAGCGCTATTTGATTAAGCAGAAAGTTTTCTATCAAATACATCCTATTTTTATAACGATTCAATAATGTAAATATAAAAAAAATTAAAAAATTACCCAAGTTTACAGATAGTCGTTATTTCTTGATAAATACCAATTTCAAACTTCATTCTTGAGCTTGCTATTAATTGTAGAAGGTTGAAACTAATACCATTTGACTGAACAGAAAATTTTCTATCAAATACATTTTACTTTTATAACGTTTTAGCAATGTAAATAAAAAAAAATCAAAAAAATACGCAAGTTTAGAGATAGTCGTTATTCCTTAATAAATACCAATTTCAAACTTCATTCTTGAGCTTGCTATTACTTGTAAAAGGTTGAAGCAAATACTTTTTATTTGAACAGAAAGCTTTCTATCAAATACATCCTACTTTTATAACGTTTCAATAATGTAAATATAAAAAAAATTAAAAAAATACGCAAGTTTAAAGATAGTCGTTATGCCTTGATAAATACCAATTTCAAACTTCATTCTTGAGCTTGCTATTAATTGTAGAAGGTTGAAACCAACGCTATTCGATTGAGCAGGAAATTTTCTATCAAACACATTCTACTTTTATAACGTTTTAGCAATGTGCATAAAAAAAAAAAATTAAAAAAAATACGCAAGTTTAAAGATAGTCGTTATTCCTTGATAAATACCAATTTCAAACTTCATTCTTGAGCTTGCTATTAATTGTAGAAGGTTGAAACTAATACCATTTGACTGAACGGAAAATTTTCTATCAAATACATTTTACTTTTATAACGTTTTAGCAATGTAAATAAAAAAAATCAAAAAAATACGCAAGTTTAGAGATAGTCGTTATTCCTTAATAAATACCAATTTCAAACTTCATTCTTGAGCTTGCTATTACTTGTAAAAGGTTGAAGCAAATACTTTTTATTTGAACAGAAAACTTTCTATCAAATACATCCTACTTTTATAACGTTTCAATAATGTAAATATAAAAAAAATTAAAAAAATACGCAAGTTTAAAGATAGTCGTTATGCCTTGATAAATACCAATTTCAAACTTCATTCTTGAGCTTGCTATTAATTGTAGAAAGTTGAAACAAATACCATTTGATTGAACAGAAATTTTTCTATCAAATACGTCTTACTTTTATAACGTTTCAATAATGTAAATAAAAAAAAAAAATTAGAAAAATACGCAAGTTTAAAGATAGTCGTTATTCCTTAATAAATACCAATTTCAAACTTCATTCTTGAGCTTGCTAATAATTGTAGAAGGTTGAAACAAATACTATTCGATTACGCAGAAAATTTTCTATCAAATACATCCTACTTTTATAACGTTTCAATAATGTAAATATAAAAAAAATTAAAAAAATACGCAAGTTTAAAGTAAGTCGTTATTCCTTGATAAATACCAATTTTGAACTTCATTCTTGAGCTTGCTATTAATTGTAGAAGATTGAAACAAGTACCATTTAATTGAACAGAAAATTTTCTATCAAATGCATCCTACTATTATATCGTTTCAATAATGTAAATATAAAAAAAAATTAAAAAAATACGCAAGTTTAAAGATAGTCGTTACTCCTTAATAAATACCAATTTCAAACTTCATTCTTGAGCTTGCTATTAATCGTAGAAGCTTGAAGCAAGAACCATTTGATTGCACAAAAAATTTTCTATCAAATACATTTTACTTTTATAACGTTTTAGCAATGTAAATATAAAAAAAAACAAAAAAATACGCAAGTTTAAATATAGTCGTTATTCCTTGATAAATACCAAATTCAAACTTCATTCTTGAGCTTGCTAATAATCGTAGAAGGTTAAAACAAATACCATTCGATTAAGCAGGTAATTTTCTATCAAATACGTCCTACTTTTATAACGTTTCAATAATGTAAATATAAAAAAAATCAAAAAAATACGCAAGTTTAAAGATAGTCGTTATTCCTTGATAAATACCAATTTCAAACTTCATTCTTGAGCTTGCTATTAATTGTAGAAGGTTAAAACAAGTGCTATTTGATTAAACAGAAAATTTTCTATCAAATACATCCTATTTTTGTAACGTTTCAATAATGTAAATATAAAAAAAATCAAAAAATTACCCAAGTTTACAGATAGTCGTTATTCCTTAATAAATACCAATTTCAAACTTCATTCTTGAGCTTGCTATTAATCGTAGAAGGTTAAAACATGTACCATTTGATTGAACAGAAAATTTTCTAGCAAATACATCCTACTGTTATAACGTTTTAGCAATGTGAATAAAAAAAAATCAAAAAAATACGCAAGTTTAAAGATAGTCGTTATTCCTTGATAAATACCAATTTCAAACTTCATTCTTGAGCTTGCTGTTAATTGTAGAAGGTTGAAACCAATACCATTTGACTGAACAGAAAATTTTCTATCAAATACATTCTACCTTTATAACGTTTTAGCAATGTGCATAAAAAAAAATCAAAAAAAACGCAAGTTTAAAGATAGTCGTTATTCCTTAATAAATACCAATTTCAAACTTCATTCTTGAGCTTGCTATTACTTGTAGAAGGTTGAAGCAAATACTATTTAATTGAACAGGAAATTTTCTATTAAATACATCCTACTTTTATAACGTTTCAATAATGTAAATATAAAAAAAATCAAAAAAATACGCAAGTTTAAAGATAGTCGTTATTCCTTGATAAATACCAATTTCAAACTTCATTCTTGAGCTTGCTATTAATTGTAGAAGGCTGAAACCACTACCATTTGACTAAACAGAAAATTTTCTATCAAATACATTCTACCTTTATAACGTTTTAGCAATGTGCATAAAAAAAAATCAAAAAAATACGCAAGTTTAAAGATAGTCGTTATTCCTTAATAAATACCAATTTCAAACTTCATTCTTGAGCTTGCTATTACTTGTAGAAGGTTGAAGCAAATACCATTTAATTGAACAGGAAATTTTCTATTAAATACATCCTACTTTTATAACGTTTTAATAATGTAAATATAAAAAAAATCAAAAAAATACGCAAGTTTAAAGATAATCGTTATTCCTTGATAAATACCAATTTCAAACTTCATTCTTGAGCTTGCTATTAATTATAGAAGGTTAAAACAAGCGCTATTTGATTAAGCAGAAAGTTTTCTATCAAATACATCCTATTTTTATAACGATTCAATAATGTAAATATAAAAAAAATTAAAAAATTACCCAAGTTTACAGATAGTCGTTATTTCTTGATAAATACCAATTTCAAACTTCATTCTTGAGCTTGCTATTAATTGTAGAAGGTTGAAACTAATACCATTTGACTGAACAGAAAATTTTCTATCAAATACATTTTACTTTTATAACGTTTTAGCAATGTAAATAAAAAAAAATCAAAAAAATCCGCAAGTTTAGAGATAGTCGTTATTCCTTAATAAATACCAATTTCAAACTTCATTCTTGAGCTTGCTATTACTTGTAAAAGGTTGAAGCAAATACTTTTTATTTGAACAGAAAACTTTCTATCAAATACATCTTACTTTTATAACGTTTCAATAATGTAAATATAAAAAAAATTAAAAAAATACGCAAGTTTAAAGATAGTCGTTATGCCTTGATAAATACCAATTTCAAACTTCATTCTTGAGCTTGCTATTAATTGTAGAAGGTTGAAACCAACACTATTCGATTGAGCAGGAAATTTTCTATCAAACACATTCTACTTTTATAACGTTTTAGCAATGTGCATAAAAAAAAATCAAAAAAATACGCAAGTTTAAAGATAGTCGTTATTCCTTGATAAATACCAATTTCAAACTTCATTCTTGAGCTTGCTATTAATTGTAGAAGGTTGAAACTAATACCATTTGACTGAACGGAAAATTTTCTATCAAATACATTTTACTTTTATAACGTTTTAGCAATGTAAATAAAAAAAAATCAAAAAAATACGCAAGTTTAGAGATAGTCGTTATTCCTTAATAAATACCAATTTCAAACTTCATTCTTGAGCTTGCTATTACTTGTTAAAGGTTGAAGCAAATACTTTTTATTTGAACAGAAAACTTTCTATCAAATACATCCTACTTTTATAACGTTTCAATAATATAAATATAAAAAAAATTAAAAAAATACGCAAGTTTAAAGATAGTCGTTATGCCTTGATAAATACCAATTTCAAACTTCATTCTTGAGCTTGCTATTAATTGTAGAAAGTTGAAACAAATACCATTTGATTGAACAGAAATTTTTCTATCAAATACGTCTTACTTTTATAACGTTTCAATAATGTAAATAAAAAAAAAAAATTAGAAAAATACGCAAGTTTAAAGATAGTCGTTATTCCTTAATAAATACCAATTTCAAACTTCATTCTTGAGCTTGCTAATAATTGTAGAAGGTTGAAACAAATACTATTCGATTACGCAGAAAATTTTCTATTAAATACATCCTACTTTTATAACGTTTCAATAATGTAAATATAAAAAAAATTAAAAAAATACGCAAGTTTAAAGTAAGTCGTTATTCCTTGATAAATACCAATTTTAAACTTCATTCTTGAGCTTGCTATTAATTGTAGAAGATTGAAACAAGTACCATTTAATTGAACAGAAAATTTTCTATCAAACGCATCCTACTATTATATCGTTTCAATAATGTAAATATAAAAAAAAATTAAAAAAATACGCAAGTTTAAAGATAGTCGTTACTCCTTAATAAATACCAATTTCAAACTTCATTCTTGAGCTTGCTATTAATCGTAGAAGCTTGAAGCAAGTACCATTTGATTGCACAAAAAATTTTCTATCAAATACATTTTACTTTTATAACGTTTTAGCAATGTAAATATAAAAAAAAACAAAAAAATACGCAAGTTTAAATATAGTCGTTATTCCTTGATAAATACCAAATTCAAACTTCATTCTTGAGCTTGCTAATAATCGTAGAAGGTTAAAACAAATACCATTCGATTAAGCAGGTAATTTTCTATCAAATACGTCCTACTTTTATAACGTTTCAATAATGTAAATATAAAAAAAATCAAAAAAATACGCAAGTTTAAAGATAGTCGTTATTCCTTGATAAATACCAATTTCAAACTTCATTCTTGAGCTTGCTATTAATTGTAGAAGGTTAAAACAAGTGCTATTTGATTAAACAGAAAATTTTCTATCAAATACATCCTATTTTTGTAACGTTTCAATAATGTAAATATAAAAAAAATCAAAAAATTACCCAAGTTTACAGATAGTCGTTATTCCTTAATAAATACCAATTTCAAACTTCATTCTTGAGCTTGCTATTAATCGTAGAAGGTTAAAACATGTACCATTTGATTGAACAGAAAATTTTCTAGCAAATACATCCTACTGTTATAACGTTTTAGCAATGTGAATAAAAAAAAATCAAAAAAATACGCAAGTTTAAAGATAGTCGTTATTCCTTGATAAATACCAATTTCAAACTTCATTCTTGAGCTTGCTGTTAATTGTAGAAGGTTGAAACCAATACCATTTGACTGAACAGAAAATTTTCTATCAAATACATTCTACCTTTATAACGTTTTAGCAATGTGCATAAAAAAAAATCAAAAAAATACGCAAGTTTAAAGATAGTCGTTATTCCTTAATAAATACCAATTTCAAACTTCATTCTTGAGCTTGCTATTACTTGTAGAAGGTTGAAGCAAATACTATTTAATTGAACAGGAAATTTTCTATTAAATACATCCTACTTTTATAACGTTTCAATAATGTAAATATAAAAAAAATCAAAAAAATACGCAAGTTTAAAGATAGTCGTTATTCCTTGATAAATACCAATTTCAAACTTCATTCTTGAGCTTGCTATTAATTGTAGAAGGTTGAAACCAATACCATTTGACTAAACAGAAAATTTTCTATCAAATACATTCTACCTTTATAACGTTTTAGCAATGTGCATAAAAAAAAATCAAAAAAATACGCAAGTTTAAAGATAGTCGTTATTCCTTAATAAATACCAATTTCAAACTTCATTCTTGAGCTTGCTATTACTTGTAGAAGGTTGAAGCAAATACTATTTAATTGAACAGGAAATTTTCTATTAAATACATCCTACTTTTATAACGTTTCAATAATGTAAATATAAAAAAAATCAAAAAAATACGCAAGTTTAAAGATAGTCGTTATTCCTTGATAAATACCAATTTCAAACTTCATTCTTGAGCTTGCTATTAATTGTAGAAGGCTGAAACCACTACCATTTGACTAAACAGAAAATTTTCTATCAAATACATTCTACCTTTATAACGTTTTAGCAATGTGCATAAAAAAAATCAAAAAAATACGCAAGTTTAAAGATAGTCGTTATTCCTTAATAAATACCAATTTCAAACTTCATTCTTGAGCTTGCTATTACTTGTAGAAGGTTGAAGCAAATACCATTTAATTGAACAGGAAATTTTCTATTAAATACATCCTACTTTTATAACGTTTTAATAATGTAAATATAAAAAAAATCAAAAAAATACGCAAGTTTAAAGATAATCGTTATTCCTTGATAAATACCAACTTCAAACTTCATTCTTGAGCTTGCTATTAATTATAGAAGGTTAAAACAAGCGCTATTTGATTAAGCAGAAAGTTTTCTATCAAATACATCCTATTTTTATAACGATTCAATAATGTAAATATAAAAAAAATTAAAAAATTACCCAAGTTTACAGATAGTCGTTATTTCTTGATAAATACCAATTTCAAACTTCATTCTTGAGCTTACTATTAATTGTAGAAGGTTGAAACTAATACCATTTGACTGAACAGAAAATTTTCTATCAAATACATTTTACTTTTATAACGTTTTAGCAATGTAAATAAAAAAAAATCAAAAAAATCCGCAAGTTTAGAGATAGTCGTTATTCCTTAATAAATACCAATTTCAAACTTCATTCTTGAGCTTGCTATTACTTGTAAAAGGTTGAAGCAAATACTTTTTATTTGAACAGAAAACTTTCTATCAAATACATCCTACTTTTATAACGTTTCAATAATGTAAATATAAAAAAAATTAAAAAAATACGCAAGTTTAAAGATAGTCGTTATGCCTTGATAAATACCAATTTCAAACTTCATTCTTGAGCTTGCTATTAATTGTAGAAGGTTGAAACCAACACTATTCGATTGAGCAGGAAATTTTCTATCAAACACATTCTACTTTTATAACGTTTTAGCAATGTGCATAAAAAAAAATCAAAAAAATACGCAAGTTTAAAGATAGTCGTTATTCCTTGATAAATACCAATTTCAAACTTCATTCTTGAGCTTGCTATTAATTGTAGTAGGTTGAAACTAATACCATTTGACTGAACGGAAAATTTTCTATCAAATACATTTTACTTTTATAACGTTTTAGCAATGTAAATAAAAAAAATCAAAAAAATACGCAAGTTTAGAGATAGTCGTTATTCCTTAATAAATACCAATTTCAAACTTCATTCTTGAGCTTGCTATTACTTGTAAAAGGTTGAAGCAAATACTTTTTATTTGAACAGAAAACTTTCTATCAAATACATCCTACTTTTATAACGTTTCAATAATGTAAATATAAAAAAAATTAAAAAAATACGCAAGTTTAAAGATAGTCGTTATGCCTTGATAAATACCAATTTCAAACTTCATTCTTGAGCTTGCTATTAATTGTAGAAAGTTGAAACAAATACCATTTGATTGAACAGAAATTTTTCTATCAAATACGTCTTACTTTTATAACGTTTCAATAATGCAAATAAAAAAAAAATTAGAAAAATACGCAAGTTTAAAGATAGTCGTTATTCCTTAATAAATACCAATTTCAAACTTCATTCTTGAGCTTGCTAATAATTGTAGAAGGTTGAAACAAATACTATTCGATTACGCAGAAAATTTTCTATCAAATACATCCTACTTTTATAACGTTTCAATAATGTAAATATAAAAAAAATTAAAAAAATACGCAAGTTTAAAGTAAGTCGTTATTCCTTGATAAATACCAATTTTAAACTTCATTCTTGAGCTTGCTATTAATTGTAGAAGATTGAAACAAATACCATTTAATTGAACAGAAAATTTTCTATCAAATGCATCCTACTATTATATCGTTTCAATAATGTAAATATAAAAAAAAATTAAAAAAATACGCAAGTTTAAAGATAGTCGTTACTCCTTAATAAATACCAATTTCAAACTTCATTCTTGAGCTTGCTATTAATCGTAGAAGCTTGAAGCAAGTACCATTTGATTGCACAAAAAATTTTCTATCAAATACATTTTACTTTTATAACGTTTTAGCAATGTAAATATAAAAAAAAACAAAAAAATACGCAAGTTTAAATATAGTCGTTATTCCTTGATAAATACCAAATTCAAACTTTATTCTTGAGCTTGCTAATAATCGTAGAAGGTTAAAACAAATACCATTCGATTAAGCAGGTAATTTTCTATCAAATACGTCCTACTTTTATAACGTTTCAATAATGTAAATATAAAAAAAATCAAAAAAATACGCAAGTTTAAAGATAGTCGTTATTCCTTAATAAATACCAATTTCAAACTTCATTCTTGAGCTTGCTATTCATTGTAAAAGGTTGAAACAAGTACCGTTTGATTGAACAGAAAATTTTCTATCAAATAAATCTTACTTTTATAACGTTTCAATAATGTAAACATAAAAAAAATTAAAAAAATACGCAAGTTTAAAGATAGTCGTTATTCCTTGATAAATACCAATTTCAAACTTTATTCTTGAGCTTGCTATTAATTGTAGAAGGTTGAAACAAATACTATTCGATTAAGCAGGAAATTTTCTATCAAACACATTCTACTTTTATAACGTTTCAATAATGTAAATATAAAAAAAAATTAAAAAAATACGCAAGTTTAAAGTAAGTCATTATTCCTTGATAAATACCAATTTCAAACTTTATTCTTGAGCTTGCTATTAATTGCAGAAGGTTGAAGCAAATACTATTCGATTGAGCAGAAAATTTTCTATCAAATAAATGCTACCTTTATAACGTTTCAACAATGTAAATAAAAAAAAATCAAAAAAATACGCAAGTTTAAAGTAAGTGGTTATTCCTTGATAAATACCAATTTCAAACTTCATTCTTGAGCTTGCTATTACTTGTAGAAGGTTGAAGCAAATACTATTTAATTGAACAGGAAATTTTCTATTAAATACATCCTACTTTTATAACGTTTCAATAATGTAAATATAAAAAAAATCAAAAAAATACGCAAGTTTAAAGATAGTCGTTATTCCTTGATAAATACCAATTTCAAACTTCATTCTTGAGCTTGCTATTAATTGTAGAAGGCTGAAACCACTACCATTTGACTAAACAGAAAATTTTCTATCAAATACATTCTACCTTTATAACGTTTTAGCAATGTGCATAAAAAAAATCAAAAAAATACGCAAGTTTAAAGATAGTCGTTATTCCTTAATAAATACCAATTTCAAACTTCATTCTTGAGCTTGCTATTACTTGTAGAAGGTTGAAGCAAATACCATTTAATTGAACAGGAAATTTTCTATTAAATACATCCTACTTTTATAACGTTTTAATAATGTAAATATAAAAAAAATCAAAAAAATACGCAAGTTTAAAGATAATCGTTATTCCTTGATAAATACCAATTTCAAACTTCATTCTTGAGCTTGCTATTAATTATAGAAGGTTAAAACAAGCGCTATTTGATTAAGCAGAAAGTTTTCTATCAAATACATCCTATTTTTATAACGATTCAATAATGTAAATATAAAAAAAATTAAAAAATTACCCAAGTTTACAGATAGTCGTTATTTCTTGATAAATACCAATTTCAAACTTCATTCTTGAGCTTGCTATTAATTGTAGAAGGTTGAAACTAATACCATTTGACTGAACAGAAAATTTTCTATCAAATACATTTTACTTTTATAACGTTTTAGCAATGTAAATAAAAAAAAATCAAAAAAATCCGCAAGTTTAGAGATAGTCGTTATTCCTTAATAAATACCAATTTCAAACTTCATTCTTGAGCTTGCTATTACTTGTAAAAGGTTGAAGCAAATACTTTTTATTTGAACAGAAAACTTTCTATCAAATACATCCTACTTTTATAACGTTTCAATAATGTAAATATAAAAAAAATTAAAAAAATACGCAAGTTTAAAGATAGTCGTTATGCCTTGATAAATACCAATTTCAAACTTCATTCTTGAGCTTGCTATTAATTGTAGAAGGTTGAAACCAACACTATTCGATTGAGCAGGAAATTTTCTATCAAACACATTCTACTTTTATAACGTTTTAGCAATGTGCATAAAAAAAAATCAAAAAAATACGCAAGTTTAAAGATAGTCGTTATTCCTTGATAAATACCAATTTCAAACTTCATTCTTGAGCTTGCTATTAATTGTAGAAGGTTGAAACTAATACCATTTGACTGAACGGAAAATTTTCTATCAAATACATTTTACTTTTATAACGTTTTAGCAATGTAAATAAAAAAAATCAAAAAAATACGCAAGTTTAGAGATAGTCGTTATTCCTTAATAAATACCAATTTCAAACTTCATTCTTGAGCTTGCTATTACTTGTAAAAGGTTGAAGCAAATACTTTTTATTTGAACAGAAAACTTTCTATCAAATACATCCTACTTTTATAACGTTTCAATAATGTAAATATAAAAAAAATTAAAAAAATACGCAAGTTTAAAGATAGTCGTTATGCCTTGATAAATACCAATTTCAAACTTCATTCTTGAGCTTGCTATTAATTGTAGAAAGTTGAAACAAATACCATTTGATTGAACAGAAATTTTTCTATCAAATACGTCTTACTTTTATAACGTTTCAATAATGTAAATAAAAAAAAAAATTAGAAAAATACGCAAGTTTAAAGATAGTCGTTATTCCTTAATAAATACCAATTTCAAACTTCATTCTTGAGCTTGCTAATAATTGTAGAAGGTTGAAACAAATACTATTCGATTACGCAGAAAATTTTCTATCAAATACATCCTACTTTTATAACGTTTCAATAATGTAAATATAAAAAAAATTAAAAAAATACGCAAGTTTAAAGTAAGTCGTTATTCCTTGATAAATACCAATTTTAAACTTCATTCTTGAGCTTGCTATTAATTGTAGAAGATTGAAACAAGTACCATTTAATTGAACAGAAAATTTTCTATCAAATGCATCCTACTATTATATCGTTTCAATAATGTAAATATAAAAAAAAATTAAAAAAATACGCAAGTTTAAAGATAGTCGTTACTCCTTAATAAATACCAATTTCAAACTTCATTCTTGAGCTTGCTATTAATCGTAGAAGCTTGAAGCAAGTACCATTTGATTGCACAAAAAATTTTCTATCAAATACATTTTACTTTTATAACGTTTTAGCAATGTAAATATAAAAAAAAACAAAAAAATACGCAAGTTTAAATATAGTCGTTATTCCTTGATAAATACCAAATTCAAACTTCATTCTTGAGCTTGCTAATAATCGTAGAAGGTTAAAACAAATACCATTCGATTAAGCAGGTAATTTTCTATCAAATACGTCCTACTTTTATAACGTTTCAATAATGTAAATATAAAAAAAATCAAAAAAATACGCAAGTTTAAAGATAGTCGTTATTCCTTAATAAATACCAATTTCAAACTTCATTCTTGAGCTTGCTATTCATTGTAAAAGGTTGAAACAAGTACCGTTTGATTGAACAGAAAATTTTCTATCAAATAAATCTTACTTTTATAACGTTTCAATAATGTAAACATAAAAAAAATTAAAAAAATACGCAAGTTTAAAGATAGTCGTTATTCCTTGATAAATACCAATTTCAAACTTTATTCTTGAGCTTGCTATTAATTGTAGAAGGTTGAAACAAATACTATTCGATTAAGCAGGAAATTTTCTATCAAACACATTCTACTTTTATAACGTTTCAATAATGTAAATATAAAAAAAAATTAAAAAAATACGCAAGTTTAAAGTAAGTCATTATTCCTTGATAAATACCAATTTCAAACTTTATTCTTGAGCTTGCTATTAATTGCAGAAGGTTGAAGCAAATACTATTCGATTGAGCAGAAAATTTTCTATCAAATAAATGCTACCTTTATAACGTTTCAACAATGTAAATAAAAAAAAATCAAAAAAATACGCAAGTTTAAAGTAAGTGGTTATTCCTTGATAAATACCAATTTCAAACTTCATTCTTGAGCTTGCTATTAATTGTAGAAGGTTGAAACAATTACCATTTGACTAAACAGAAAATTTTCTATCAAATACATCTTACTTTTATAACGTTTTATTAATGTAAATATAAAAAAAATTAAAAAAATTCGCAAGTTTAAAGTAAGTCGTTATTCCTTGATAAATACCAACTTCAAACTTCATTCTTGAGCTTGCTATTAATTGTAGAATGTTGAAACAATTATCATTTGACTGAACAGAAAATTTTCTATCAAATACATCCTACTTTTATAACGTTTTAGCAATGTAACTAAAAAAAATCAAAAAAAAAGCAAGTTTAAAGATAGTCGTTATTCCTTAATAAATACCAATTTAAAACTTCATTCTTGAGCTTGCTATTAATTGTAGAAGGTTGAAGCAAATACTATTCGATTGAGCAGGAAATTTTCTATCAAATAAATGCTACTTTTATAACGTTTTAACAATGTAAATATAAAAAAAATTAAAAAAATACGCAAGTTTAAAGTAAGTCTTTATTCCTTGATAAATACCAACTTCAAACTTGATTCTTGAGCTTGCTATTAATTGTAGAAGGTTAGAGCAAGTACCATTCGACTGAACGGAAAATTTTCTATCAAATACATACTACTTTTATAACGTTTTATTAATGTAAATATAAAAAAAATTAAAAAAATTCGCAAGTTTAAAATAAGTCGTTATTCCTTGATAAATTCCAACTTCAAACTTCATTCTTGAGCTTGCTATTAATTGTAAAACGTTGAAACAAGTACCATTTGACTGAACAGTAAATTTTCTATCAAATACATCCTACTTTTATAACGTTTCAATAATGTAAATATAAAAAAAATCAAAAAAATACGCAAGTTTAAAGTAAGTCGTTATTCCTTGATAAATACCAATTTCAAACTTCATTCTTGAGCTTGCTATTAATTGTAGAAGGTCAAGGCAAGTACTATTCGACTGAACGGAAAATTTTCTATCAAATACATCCTACCTTTATAACGTTTTAGCAATGTAAATAAAAAAAAAATCAAAAAAATACGCAAGTTTAAAGATAGTCCTTATTTCTTAATAAATACCAATTTCAAACTTTATTCTTGAGCTTGCTATTAATAGTAGAAGGTTGAAGCAAATACTATTCGATTGAGCAGGAAATTTTCTATCAAATAAATGCTACTTTTATAACGTTTTAATAATGTAAATATAAAAAAAAATCAAAAAAATACGACAGGTTAAAAATAGTCGATATTCCTTAATAGATACCAATTTCAAACTTCATTCTTGAGCTTGCTATTAATTGTAGAAGGTTGAAGCAAGTATCATTCTATCAAATACATCCTACTTTTATAACGTTTCAATAATGTAAATATAAAAAAAATTAAAAAAATTCGCAAGTTTAAAAGAGTCGTTATTCCTTGATAAATACCAAATTCAAACTTCATTCTTGAGCTTGCTATTAATTGTAGAAAGTTGAAACAAATACTATTCGATTAAGCAGAAAATTTTCTATCAAGTACATTCTACTTTTATAACGTTTTAATAATGTAAATATAAAAAAAATTAAAAAAAATCGCAAGTTTAAAGTAAGTCGTTATTCCTTGATAAATACCAACTTCAAACTTTATTCTTGAGCTTGCTATTAATTGTAGAAGGTTGAAGCAAATACTATTCGATTGAGCAAAAAATTTTCTATCAAATACATCCTACTTTTATAACGTTTTAGCAATGTAAATAAAAAAAATCAAAAAAATACGCAAGTTTAAATATAGTCGTTATTCCTTGATAAATACCAATTTCAAACTTCACTCTTGAGGTTGCTATTAATTGTAAAAAATTGAAACAAATACTATTTGATTGAACAGGTAATTTTCTATCAAATACGTCCTATTTTTATAACGTTGCAATAATGTAAATATAAAAAAAATAAAAAAAATACGCAAGTTTAAAATAAGTCGTTATTCCTTGATAAATACCAATTTCAAACTTCATTCTTGAGCTTGCTATTAATTGTAGAAGGTTGAAGCAAGTACCACTTGACTGAACAGAAAATTTTCTGTGAAATACATTCTACTTTTATAACGTTTTGGCAATGTAAATAAAAAAAAAATAAAAAAAATACGCAAGTTTAAAGATAGTCGTTATTCCTTAATAAATACCAATTTCAAACTTCATTCTTGAGCTTGCTATTAATTGTAGAAGGTTGAGGCAAATACTATTAGATTGAACAGGCAATTTTCTATCAAATACATCCTACTTTTATAACGTTTCAATAATGTAAATATAAAAAAAACCAAAAAAATACGCAAGTTTACAGATAGTCGTTATTCCTTGATAAATACCAATTTCAAACTTCATTCTTAAGCTTGCTATTAATTGTAGAAGGTTGAAACAAGTGCTATTTGATTAAACAGAAAATTTTCTATCAAATACATCCTACCTTTATAACGTTTTAGCAATGTAAATATAAAAAAAATCAAAAAAATACGCAAGTTTAAAGATAGTCGTTATGCCTTGATAAATACCAAATTCAAACTTTATTCTTGAGCTTGCTATTAATTGTAAAAGGTTGAAGCAAATACTATTCAATTGAACAGGAAATTTTCTATCAAATACATCCTAATTTTATAACGTTCCTATAATGTAAATATAAAAAAAATCAAAAAAATTCGCAAGTTTAAAGATAGTCGTTATGCCTTGATAAATACCAATTTCAAACTTCATTCTTGAGCTTGCTATTAATTGTCGAAGGTTGAAGCAAATACTATTCAATTAAACAGGAAATTTTCTATCAAATACATTCTACTTTTATAACGTTTTAGCAATGTAAATAAAAAAAATAAAAAAAATACGCAAGATTAAAGATAGTCGTTATTCCTTAATAAATACCAATTTCAAACTTCATTCTTGAGCTTGCTATTTTGTAGAAGATTAAAGCAAATACTATTCGATTGAACAGGCAATTTTCTATCAAATACATCCTACTTTTATAACGTTTCAATAATGTAAATATAAAAAAAATCAAAAAAATACGCAAGTTTAAAGATAGTCGTTATTCCTTGATAAATACCAATTTCAAACTTCATTCTTGTGCTTGCTATTAATTGCAAAAAGATAAAACAAATACTGTTCGTATAAGCAAAAAATTTTCTATCAAATACATCTTACTTTTATAACATTTCAATAATGTAAATATAAAAAAAAATTAAAAAAATACGCAAGTTTAAAGTAAGTCGTTATTCCTTGATAAATACCAATTTCAAACTTTATTCTTGAGCTTGCTATTAATTGTAGAAGGTTGAAGCCAATACTATTCGATTAAGCAGGAAATTTTCTATCAAATACATTCTACTTTTATAACGTTTTATCAATGTAAATAAAAAAAATAAAAAAAATACGCAAGTTTAAAGATAGTCGTTATTCCTTAATAAATACCAATTTCAAACTTCATTCTTGAGCTTGCTATTAATTGTAGAAGGTTGAAGCAAATACTATTCGATTGAACAGAAAATTTTCTATCAAATACATCCTACTATTACAACGTTTCAATAATGTAAATATAAAAAAAAAATTAAAAAAATACGCAAGTTTAAAGTAAGTCGTTATTCCTTGATAAATACCAATTTTAAACTTTATTCTTGAGCTTGCTATTTATTGTAAAAGGTTAAAACAAATACTATTTGATTGAACAGAAAATTTTCTATCAAATACATCCTACTTTTATAACGTTTCAATAATGTAAATATAAAAAAAATTAAAAAAATACGCAAGTTTAAAGATAGTCGTTATTCCTTAATAAATACCAATTTTAAACTTCATTCTTGAGCTTGCTATTAATTGTAGAAGGTTAAAGCATGTACCATTTGATTGAACGAAAAATTTTCTATCAAAAACATTTTACTATTATAACGTTTTAGCAATGTAAATATAAAAAAAATCAAAAAAATACGCAAGTTTAAAGATAGTCGTTATGACTTGATAAATACAAATTTCAAACTTCATTCTTGAGCTTGCTATTAACTGTAGAAGGTTGAAACCAATACTATTGGATTGAGCAGGAAATTTTCTATCAAACACGTTTTACTTTTATAACGTTTTAGCAATGTAAATATAAAAAAAATCAAAAAAATATGCAAGTTTAAAGATAGTCGTTATTCCTTAATTAAATACCAATTTCAAACTTCATTCTTGAGCTTGCTATTAATTGTAGAAGGTTGAAGCAAATACTATTCGATTGAACAGGCAATTTTCTATCAAATACATTCTACTTTAGTAACGTTTCAATAATGTAAATATAAAAAAAAATAAAAAATACGCAAGTTTAAAGATAGTCGTTATTCTTTGATAAATACCAAATTCAAACTTCATTCTTGAGCTTGCTATTAACTGTAGAAAGTTGAAACCAATACTATCCGATTGAGCAGGAAATTTTCTATCAAATACATTCTACTTTTATAACGTTTTAGCAATGTAAATATAAAAAAAATCGAAAAGTTACGCAAGTTTACAGATAGTCGTTTTTCTTTGATAAGTACCAACTTCAAACTTTATTCTTGAGTTTGCTATTAATTATAGAAGGTTGAAACCAATACTATTCGATTGAGCAGGAAATTTTCTATCAAACACATTCTACTTTTATACCGTTTTAGCAATGTAAATATAAAAAAAATCAAAAAAATACGCAAGTTTAAATATAGTCGTTATGCCTTGATAAATACCAATTTTAAACTTTATTCTTGGGCTTGCTATTAATTGTAGAAGGTTGAGGCAAATACTATTCAATTGAACAGGAAATTTTCTATCAAATACATCCTACTTTTATAGCGTTTTAGCAATGTAAATAAAAAAAAATCAAAAAAATACGCAAGTTTAAATATAGTCGTTATTCCTTGATAAATACCAACTTCAAACTTCATTCTTGAGCTTGCTATTAATTGTAGAAAGTTGAAACAAATACTATTTGATTGAGCAGGTAATTTTCTATCAAATACGTCCTACTTTTATAACGTTGCAATAATGTAAATATAAAAAAAATTAAAAAAATGCGCAAGTTTAAAGTAAGTCGTTATTCCTTGATAAATACCAATTTCAAACTTCATTCTTGAGCTTGCTATTAATTGTAGAAGGTTGAAGCAAGTACCATTTGACTGAACAGAAAATTTTCTATCAAAAACATCCTATTTTTATAACGTTTTAGCAATGTAAATAAAAAAAATCAAAAAAATACGCAAGTTTAAAGATAGTCGTTATTCCTTGATAAATACCAATTTCAAACTTCATTCTTGAGCTTGCTATTAATTGTAGAAGGTTGAAACAAGTGCCATTTGATTAAAAAAAAATTTTCTATCAAATACATCCTACCTTTATAACGTTTTAGCAATGTAAATAAAAAAAATAAAAAAAATACGCAAGTTTAAATATAGTCGTTATTCCTTGATAAATACCAATTTCAAACTTCATTCTTGAGCTTGCTATTAAATGTAGAAGGTTAAAACAAGTGCTATTTAATTAAACAGAAAATTTCCTATCAAATACATCCTATTTTGATAACGTTTCAATAATGTAAATATAAAAAAAATCAAAAATTTACCCAAGTTTACAGATAGTCGTTATTTCTTGATAAATACCAATTTCAAACTTCATGCTTGAGCTTGCTATTAATTGTAAAAGGTTGAAACCATTACCATTTGACTGAACAAAAAATTTTCTATCAAATAAATGCTACCTTTATAACGTTTTAGCAATGTAAATATAAAAAAAATCAAAAAAATTCGCAAGTTTAAAGATAGTCGTTATGCCTTGATAAATACCAAATTCAAACTTCATTCTTGAGCTTGCTATTAATAGTAGAAGGTTGAAACCAATACTATTCGACTGAACAGGAAATTTTCTATTAAATACATCTTACTTTTATAACGTTTCAATAATGTAAATATAAAAAAAATCAAAAAAATACGCAAGTTTAAAGTAAGTCGTTATTCCTTGATAAATACCAATTTCAAACTTCATTCTTGAACTTGCTATTAATTGTAGAAGGTTAAAACAAGTGCTGTTAGATTAAATAGAAAATTTTCTATCAAATACATTCTACTTTTATAACGTTTCAATAATGTAAATATAAAAAAAATCAAAAAAATACGCAAGTTTAAAGATAGTCGTTATTCCTTGATAAATACCAACTTCAAACTTCATTCTTGAGCTTGCTATTAATTGTAGAAGGTTAAAACAAGTGCTATTTGATTAAACAGAAAATTTTCTATCAAATATATCCTATTTTTGTAACGTTTCAATAATGTAAATATAAAAAAAATCAAAAAAATACGCAAGTTTACAGATAGTCGTTATTCCTTAATAAATACCAATTTCAAACTTCATTCTTGAGCTTGCTATTAATCGTAGAAGGTTGAAACATGTACCATTTGATTGAACAGAAAATTTTCTAGCAAATACATCCTACTGTTATAACGTTTTAGCAATGTGAATAAAAAAAAAATCAAAAAAATACTCAAGTTTAAAGATAGTCGTTATTCCTTAATAAATACCAATTTCAAACTTCATTCTTGAGCTTGCTATTACTTGTAGAAGGTTGGAGCAAATACTGTTCGATTAAGCAGGAAATTTTCTATCAAAAACATTCTACTTTTATAACGTTTCAATAATGTAAATATAAAAAAAAATTAAAAAAATACGCAAGTTTAAAGTAAGTCGTTATTCCTTAATAAATACCAATTTCAAACTTCATTCTTGAGCTTGCTATTACTTGTAGAAGGTTGAAGCAAATACTATTTAATTGAACAGGAAATTTTCTATTAAATACATCCTACTTTTATAACGTTTCAATAATGTAAATATAAAAAAAATCAAAAAATTACCCAAGTTTACAGATAGTCGTTATTTCTTGATAAATACCAATTTCAAACTTTATTCTTGAGCTTGCTGTTAATCGTAGAAGGTTGAAACATGTACCATTTGATTGAACAAAAAATTTTCTAGCAAATACATCCTACTGTTATACCGTTTTAGCAATGTGAATAAAAAAAAATCAAAAAAATACGCAAGTTTAAAGATAGTCGTTATTCCTTGATAAATACCAATTTCAAACTTCATTCTTGAGCTTGCTATTAATTGTAGAAGGTTGAAACCAATACTATTCGACTGAACAAAAAATTTTCTATTAAATACATCTTACTTTTATAACGTTTCAATAATGTAAATATAAAAAAAATCAAAAAAATACGCAAGTTTAAAGTAAGTCGTTATTCCTTGATAAATACCAATTTCAAACTTCATTCTTGAGCTTGCTATTAATTGTAGAAGGTTAAAACAAGTGCTATTAGATTAAATAGAAAATTTTCTATCAAATACATTCTACTTTTATAACGTTTCAATAATGTAAATATAAAAAAAATCAAAAAAATTCGCAAGTTTAAAGATAGTCGTTATTCCTTGATAAATACCAATTTCAAACTTCATTCTTGAGCTTGCTATTAATTGTAGAAGGTTAAAGCAAGTGCTATTTGATTAAACAGAAAATTTTCTATCAAATACATCCTATTTTTGTAACGTTTCAATAATGTAAATATAAAAAAAATCAAAAAATTACCCAAGTTTACAGATAGTCGTTATTCCTTAATAAATACCAATTTCAAACTTCATTCTAGAGCTTGCTATTAATCGTATAAGGTTGAAACATGTACCATTTGATTGAACAGAAAATTTTCTAGCAAATACATCCTACTGTTATAACGTTTTAGCAATGTGAATAAAAAAAAATCAAAAAAATACGCAAGTTTAAAGATAGTCGTTATTCCTTGATAAATACCAATTTCAAACTTCATTCTTGAGCTTGCTGTTAATTGTAGAAGGTTGAAACCAATACCATTTGACTGAACGGAAAATTTTCTATCAAATACATTCTACCTTTATAACGTTTTAGCAATGTGCATAAAAAAAAATCAAAAAAATACGCAAGTTTAAAGATAGTCGTTATTCCTTAATAAATACCAATTTCAAACTTCATTCTTGAGCTTGCTATTACTTGTAGAAGGTTGAAGCAAATACTATTTAATTGAACAGGAAATTTTCTATTAAATACATCCTACTTTTATAACGTTTCAATAATGTAAATATAAAAAAAATCAAAAAAATACGCAAGTTTAAAGATAGTCGTTATTCCTTGATAAATACCAATTTCAAACTTCATTCTTGAGCTTGCTATTAATTGTAGAAGGTTGAAACCAATACCATTTGACTAAACAGAAAATTTTCTATCAAATACATTCTACCTTTATAACGTTTTAGCAATGTGCATAAAAAAAAATCAAAAAAATACGCAAGTTTAAAGATAGTCGTTATTCCTTAATAAATACCAATTTTAAACTTTATTCTTGAGCTTGCTATTTATTGTAAAAGGTTAAAACAAATACTATTTGATTGAACAGAAAATTTTCTATCAAATACATCCTACTTTTATAACGTTTCAATAATGTAAATATAAAAAAAATTAAAAAAATACGCAAGTTTAAAGATAGTCGTTATTCCTTAATAAATACCAATTTTAAACTTCATTCTTGAGCTTGCTATTAATTGTAGAAGGTTAAAGCATGTACCATTTGATTGAACGAAAAATTTTCTATCAAAAACATTTTACTATTATAACGTTTTAGCAATGTAAATATAAAAAAAATCAAAAAAATACGCAAGTTTAAAGATAGTCGTTATGACTTGATAAATACAAATTTCAAACTTCATTCTTGAGCTTGCTATTAACTGTAGAAGGTTGAAACCAATACTATTGGATTGAGCAGGAAATTTTCTATCAAACACGTTTTACTTTTATAACGTTTTAGCAATGTAAATATAAAAAAAATCAAAAAAATATGCAAGTTTAAAGATAGTCGTTATTCCTTAATTAAATACCAATTTCAAACTTCATTCTTGAGCTTGCTATTAATTGTAGAAGGTTGAAGCAAATACTATTCGATTGAACAGGCAATTTTCTATCAAATACATTCTACTTTAGTAACGTTTCAATAATGTAAATATAAAAAAAAATAAAAAATACGCAAGTTTAAAGATAGTCGTTATTCTTTGATAAATACCAAATTCAAACTTCATTCTTGAGCTTGCTATTAACTGTAGAAAGTTGAAACCAATACTATCCGATTGAGCAGGAAATTTTCTATCAAATACATTCTACTTTTATAACGTTTTAGCAATGTAAATATAAAAAAAATCGAAAAGTTACGCAAGTTTACAGATAGTCGTTTTTCTTTGATAAGTACCAACTTCAAACTTTATTCTTGAGTTTGCTATTAATTATAGAAGGTTGAAACCAATACTATTCGATTGAGCAGGAAATTTTCTATCAAACACATTCTACTTTTATACCGTTTTAGCAATGTAAATATAAAAAAAATCAAAAAAATACGCAAGTTTAAATATAGTCGTTATGCCTTGATAAATACCAATTTTAAACTTTATTCTTGGGCTTGCTATTAATTGTAGAAGGTTGAGGCAAATACTATTCAATTGAACAGGAAATTTTCTATCAAATACATCCTACTTTTATAGCGTTTTAGCAATGTAAATAAAAAAAAATCAAAAAAATACGCAAGTTTAAATATAGTCGTTATTCCTTGATAAATACCAACTTCAAACTTCATTCTTGAGCTTGCTATTAATTGTAGAAAGTTGAAACAAATACTATTTGATTGAGCAGGTAATTTTCTATCAAATACGTCCTACTTTTATAACGTTGCAATAATGTAAATATAAAAAAAATTAAAAAAATGCGCAAGTTTAAAGTAAGTCGTTATTCCTTGATAAATACCAATTTCAAACTTCATTCTTGAGCTTGCTATTAATTGTAGAAGGTTGAAGCAAGTACCATTTGACTGAACAGAAAATTTTCTATCAAAAACATCCTATTTTTATAACGTTTTAGCAATGTAAATAAAAAAAATCAAAAAAATACGCAAGTTTAAAGATAGTCGTTATTCCTTGATAAATACCAATTTCAAACTTCATTCTTGAGCTTGCTATTAATTGTAGAAGGTTGAAACAAGTGCCATTTGATTAAACAAAAAATTTTCTATCAAATACATCCTACCTTTATAACGTTTTAGCAATGTAAATAAAAAAAATAAAAAAAATACGCAAGTTTAAATATAGTCGTTATTCCTTGATAAATACCAATTTCAAACTTCATTCTTGAGCTTGCTATTAAATGTAGAAGGTTAAAACAAGTGCTATTTAATTAAACAGAAAATTTTCTATCAAATACATCCTATTTTGATAACGTTTCAATAATGTAAATATAAAAAAAATCAAAAATTTACCCAAGTTTACAGATAGTCGTTATTTCTTGATAAATACCAATTTCAAACTTCATGCTTGAGCTTGCTATTAATTGTAAAAGGTTGAAACCATTACCATTTGACTGAACAAAAAATTTTCTATCAAATAAATGCTACTTTTATAACGTTTTAGCAATGTAAATATAAAAAAAATCAAAAAAATTCGCAAGTTTAAAGATAGTCGTTATGCTTTGATAAATACCAAATTCAAACTTCATTCTTGAGCTTGCTATTAATAGTAGAAGGTTGAAACCAATACTATTCGACTGAACAGGAAATTTTCTATTAAATACATCTTACTTTTATAACGTTTCAATAATGTAAATATAAAAAAAATCAAAAAAATACGCAAGTTTAAAGTAAGTCGTTATTCCTTGATAAATACCAATTTCAAACTTCATTCTTGAACTTGCTATTAATTGTAGAAGGTTAAAACAAGTGCTGTTAGATTAAATAGAAAATTTTCTATCAAATACATTCTACTTTTATAACGTTTCAATAATGTAAATATAAAAAAAATCAAAAAAATACGCAAGTTTAAAGATAGTCGTTATTCCTTGATAAATACCAACTTCAAACTTCATTCTTGAGCTTGCTATTAATTGTAGAAGGTTAAAACAAGTGCTATTTGATTAAACAGAAAATTTTCTATCAAATATATCCTATTTTTGTAACGTTTCAATAATGTAAATATAAAAAAAATCAAAAAAATACGCAAGTTTACAGATAGTCGTTATTCCTTAATAAATACCAATTTCAAACTTCATTCTTGAGCTTGCTATTAATCGTAGAAGGTTGAAACATGTACCATTTGATTGAACAGAAAATTTTCTAGCAAATACATCCTACTGTTATAACGTTTTAGCAATGTGAATAAAAAAAAAATCAAAAAAATACGCAAGTTTAAAGATAGTCGTTATTCCTTGATAAATACCAATTTCAAACTTCATTCTTGAGCTTGCTGTTAATTGTAGAAGGTTGAAACCAATACCATTTGACTGAACAGAAAATTTTCTATCAAATACATTCTACCTTTATAACGTTTTAGCAATGTGCATAAAAAAAAATCAAAAAAATACTCAAGTTTAAAGATAGTCGTTATTCCTTAATAAATACCAATTTCAAACTTCATTCTTGAGCTTGCTATTACTTGTAGAAGGTTGGAGCAAATACTGTTCGATTAAGCAGGAAATTTTCTATCAAAAACATTCTACTTTTATAACGTTTCAATAATGTAAATATAAAAAAAAATTAAAAAAATACGCAAGTTTAAAGTAAGTCGTTATTCCTTAATAAATACCAATTTCAAACTTCATTCTTGAGCTTGCTATTACTTGTAGAAGGTTGAAGCAAATACTATTTAATTGAACAGGAAATTTTCTATTAAATACATCCTACTTTTATAACGTTTCAATAATGTAAATATAAAAAAAATCAAAAAATTACCCAAGTTTACAGATAGTCGTTATTTCTTGATAAATACCAATTTCAAACTTTATTCTTGAGCTTGCTGTTAATCGTAGAAGGTTGAAACATGTACCGTTTGATTGAACAAAAAATTTTCTAGCAAATACATCCTACTGTTATACCGTTTTAGCAATGTGAATAAAAAAAAATCAAAAAAATACGCAAGTTTAAAGATAGTCGTTATTCCTTGATAAATACCAATTTCAAACTTCATTCTTGAGCTTGCTATTAATCGTAGAAGGTTGAAACCAATACTATTCGATTGAGCAGGAAATTTTCTATCAAATAAATGCTACTTTTATAACGTTTTAGCAATGTAAATATAAAAAAAATCAAAAAAATTCGCAAGTTTAAAGATAGTCGTTATGCCTTGATAAATACCAAATTCAAACTTCATTCTTGAGCTTGCTATTAATTGTAGAAGGTTGAAACCAATACTATTCGACTGAACAAAAAATTTTCTATTAAATACATCTTACTTTTATAACGTTTCAATAATGTAAATATAAAAAAAATCAAAAAAATACGCAAGTTTAAAGTAAGTCGTTATTCCTTGATAAATACCAATTTCAAACTTCATTCTTGAGCTTGCTATTAATTGTAGAAGGTTAAAACAAGTGCTATTAGATTAAATAGAAAATTTTCTATCAAATACATTCTACTTTTATAACGTTTCAATAATGTAAATATAAAAAAAATCAAAAAAATACGCAAGTTTAAAGATAGTCGTTATTCCTTGATAAATACCAATTTCAAACTTCATTCTTGAGCTTGCTATTAATTGTAGAAGGTTAAAACAAGTGCTATTTGATTAAACAGAAAATTTTCTATCAAATACATCCTATTTTTGTAACGTTTCAATAATGTAAATATAAAAAAAATCAAAAAATTACCCAAGTTTACAGATAGTCGTTATTCCTTAATAAATACCAATTTCAAACTTCATTCTAGAGCTTGCTATTAATCGTATAAGGTTGAAACATGTACCATTTGATTGAACAGAAAATTTTCTAGCAAATACATCCTACTGTTATAACGTTTTAGCAATGTGAATAAAAAAAAATCAAAAAAATACGCAAGTTTAAAGATAGTCGTTATTCCTTGATAAATACCAATTTCAAACTTCATTCTTGAGCTTGCTGTTAATTGTAGAAGGTTGAAACCAATACCATTTGACTGAACGGAAAATTTTCTATCAAATACATTCTACCTTTATAACGTTTTAGCAATGTGCATAAAAAAAAATCAAAAAAATACGCAAGTTTAAAGATAGTCGTTATTCCTTAATAAATACCAATTTCAAACTTCATTCTTGAGCTTGCTATTACTTGTAGAAGGTTGAAGCAAATACTATTTAATTGAACAGGAAATTTTCTATTAAATACATCCTACTTTTATAACGTTTCAATAATGTAAATATAAAAAAAATCAAAAAAATACGCAAGTTTAAAGATAGTCGTTATTCCTTGATAAATACCAATTTCAAACTTCATTCTTGAGCTTGCTATTAATTGTAGAAGGTTGAAACCAATACCATTTGACTAAACAGAAAATTTTCTATCAAATACATTCTACCTTTATAACGTTTTAGCAATGTGCATAAAAAAAAATCAAAAAAATACGCAAGTTTAAAGATAGTCGTTATTCCTTAATAAATACCAATTTCAAACTTCATTCTTGAGCTTGCTATTACTTGTAGAAGGTTGAAGCAAATACTATTTAATTGAACAGGAAATTTTCTATTAAATACATCCTACTTTTATAACGTTTCAATAATGTAAATATAAAAAAAATCAAAAAAATACGCAAGTTTAAAGATAGTCGTTATTCCTTGATAAATACCAATTTCAAACTTCATTCTTGAGCTTGCTATTAATTTTAGAAGGTTGAAACCACTACCATTTGACTAAGCAAAAAATTTTCTATCAAATACATTCTACCTTTATAACGTTTTAGCAATGTGCATAAAAAAAATCAAAAAAAAAAGCAAGTTTAAAGATAGTCGTTATTCCTTAATAAATACCAATTTCAAACTTCATTCTTGAGCTTGCTATTACTTGTAGAAGGTTGAAGCAAATACCATTTAATTGAACAGGAAATTTTCTATTAAATACATCCTACTTTTATAACGTTTTAATAATGTAAATATAAAAAAAATCAAAAAAATACGCAAGTTTAAAGATAATCGTTATTCCTTGATAAATACCAATTTCAAACTTCATTCTTGAGCTTGCTATTAATTATAGAAGGTTAAAACAAGTGCTATTTGATTAAACAGAAAGTTTTCTATCAAATACATCCTATTTTTATAACGATTCAATAATGTAAATATAAAAAAAATTAAAAAATTACCCAAGTTTACAGATAGTCGTTATTTCTTGATAAATACCAATTTCAAACTTCATTCTTGAGCTTGCTATTAATTGTAGAAGGTTGAAACTAATACCATTTGACCGAACAGAAAATTTTCTATCAAATACATTTTACTTTTATAACGTTTTAGCAATGTAAATAAAAAAAAATCAAAAAAATACGCAAGTTTAGAGATAGTCGTTATTCCTTAATAAATACCAATTTCAAACTTCATTCTTGAGCTTGCTATTACTTGTAAAAGGTTGAAGCAAATACTTTTTATTTGAACAGAAAACTTTCTATCAAATACATCCTACTTTTATAACGTTTCAATAATGTAAATATAAAAAAAATTAAAAAAATACGCAAGTTTAAAGATAGTCGTTATGCCTTGATAAATACCAATTTCAAACTTCATTCTTGAGCTTGCTATTAATTGTAGAAGGTTGAAACCAACACTATTCGATTGAGCAGGAAATTTTCTATCAAACACATTCTACTTTTATAACGTTTTAGCAATGTAAATATAAAAAAAATCAAAAAAATACGCAAGTTTAAAGATAGTCGTTATTCCTTGATAAATACCAATTTCAAACTTCATTCTTGAGCTTGCTATTAATTGTAGAAGGTTGAAACCACTACCATTTGACTAAACAGAAAATTTTCTATCAAATACATTCTACCTTTATAACGTTTTAGCAATGTAAATAAAAAAAAATCAAAAAAATACGCAAGTTTAGAGATAGTCGTTATTCCTTAATAAATACCAATTTCAAACTTCATTCTTGAGCTTGCTATTACTTGTAAAAGGTTGAAGCAAATACTTTTTATTTGAACAGAAAACTTTCTATCAAATACATCCTACTTTTATAACGTTTCAATAATGTAAATATAAAAAAAATTAAAAAAATACCCAAGTTTAAAGATAGTCGTTATGCCTTGATAAATACCAATTTCAAACTTCATTCTTGAGCTTGCTATTAATTGTAGAAAGTTGAAACAAATACCATTTGATTGAACAAAAAATTTTCTATCAAATACGTCTTACTTTTATAACGTTTCAATAATGTAAATAAAAAAAAAAATTAGAAAAATACGCAAGTTTAAAGATAGTCGTTATTCCTTAATAAATACCAATTTCAAACTTCATCCTTAAGCTTGCTAATAATTGTAGAAGGTTGAAACAAATACTATTCGATTACGCAGAAAATTTTCTATCAAATACATCCTACTTTTATAACGTTTCAATAATGTAAATATAAAAAAAATTAAAAAAATACGCAAGTTTAAAGTAAGTCGTTATTCCTTGATAAATACCAATTTTAAACTTCATTCTTGAGCTTGCTATTAATTGTAGAAGATTGAAACAAGTACCATTTAATTGAACAGAAAATTTTCTATCAAATGCATCCTACTATTATATCGTTTCAATAATGTAAATATAAAAAAAAATTAAAAAAATACGCAAGTTTAAAGATAGTCGTTACTCCTTAATAAATACCAATTTCAAACTTCATTCTTGAGCTTGCTATTAATCGTAGAAGCTTGAAGCAAGTACCATTTGATTGCACAAAAAATTTCCTATCAAATACATTTTACTTTTATAACGTTTTAGCAATGTAAATATAAAAAAAAACAAAAAAATACGCAAGTTTAAATATAGTCGTTATTCCTTGATAAATACCAAATTCAAACTTCATTCTTGAGCTTGCTAATAATCGTAGAAGGTTAAAACAAATACCATTCGATTAAGCAGGTAATTTTCTATCAAATACGTCCTACTTTTATAACGTTTCAATAATGTAAATATAAAAAAAATCAAAAAAATACGCAAGTTTAAAGATAGTCGTTATTCCTTAATAAATACCAATTTCAAACTTTATTCTTGAGCTTGCTATTAATTGTAGAAGGTTGAAACCAACACTATTCGATTGAGCAGGAAATTTTCTATCAAACACATTCTACTTTTATAACGTTTTAGCAATGTAAATATAAAAAAAATCAAAAAAATACGCAAGTTTAAAGATAGTCGTTATTCCTTGATAAATACCAATTTCAAACTTCATTCTTGAGCTTGCTATTAATTGTAGAAGGTTGAAACCACTACCATTTGACTAAACAGAAAATTTTCTATCAAATACATTCTACCTTTATAACGTTTTAGCAATGTGCATAAAAAAAAATCAAAAAAATACGCAAGTTTAAAGATAGTCGTTATTCCTTAATAAATACCAACTTCAAACTTCATTCTTGAGCTTGCTATTACTTGTAGAAGGTTGAAGCAAATACCACTTAATTGAACAGGAGATTTTCTATTAAATACATCCTACTTTTATAACGTTTTAATAATGTAAATATAAAAAAAATCAAAAAAATACGCAAGTTTAAAGATAATCGTTATTCCTTGATAAATACCAATTTCAAACTTCATTCTTGAGCTTGCTATTAATTATAGAAGGTTAAAACAAGTGCTATTTGATTAAACAGAAAGTTTTCTATCAAATACATCCTATTTTTATAACGATTCAATAATGTAAATATAAAAAAAATTAAAAAATTACCCAAGTTTACAGATAGTCGTTATTTCTTGATAAATACCAATTTCAAACTTCATTCTTGAGCTTGCTATTAATTGTAGAAGGTTGAAACTAATACCATTTGACTGAACAGAAAATTTTCTATCAAATACATTTTACTTTTATAACGTTTTAGCAATGTAAATAAAAAAAAATCAAAAAAATACGCAAGTTTAGAGATAGTCGTTATTCCTTAATAAATACCAATTTCAAACTTCATTCTTGAGCTTGCTATTACTTGTAAAAGGTTGAAGCAAATACTTTTTATTTGAACAGAAAACTTTCTATCAAATACATCCTACTTTTATAACGTTTCAATAATGTAAATATAAAAAAAATTAAAAAAATACCCAAGTTTAAAGATAGTCGTTATGCCTTGATAAATACCAATTTCAAACTTCATTCTTGAGCTTGCTATTAATTGTAGAAAGTTGAAACAAATACCATTTGATTGAACAAAAAATTTTCTATCAAATACGTCTTACTTTTATAACGTTTCAATAATGTAAATAAAAAAAAAAATTAGAAAAATACGCAAGTTTAAAGATAGTCGTTATTCCTTAATAAATACCAATTTCAAACTTCATCCTTAAGCTTGCTAATAATTGTAGAAGGTTGAAACAAATACTATTCGATTACGCAGAAAATTTTCTATCAAATACATCCTACTTTTATAACGTTTCAATAATGTAAATATAAAAAAAATTAAAAAAATACGCAAGTTTAAAGTAAGTCGTTATTCCTTGATAAATACCAATTTTAAACTTCATTCTTGAGCTTGCTATTAATTGTAGAAGATTGAAACAAGTACCATTTAATTGAACAGAAAATTTTCTATCAAATGCATCCTACTATTATATCGTTTCAATAATGTAAATATAAAAAAAAATTAAAAAAATACGCAAGTTTAAAGATAGTCGTTACTCCTTAATAAATACCAATTTCAAACTTCATTCTTGAGCTTGCTATTAATCGTAGAAGCTTGAAGCAAGTACCATTTGATTGCACAAAAAATTTCCTATCAAATACATTTTACTTTTATAACGTTTTAGCAATGTAAATATAAAAAAAAACAAAAAAATACGCAAGTTTAAATATAGTCGTTATTCCTTGATAAATACCAAATTCAAACTTCATTCTTGAGCTTGCTAATAATCGTAGAAGGTTAAAACAAATACCATTCGATTAAGCAGGTAATTTTCTATCAAATACGTCCTACTTTTATAACGTTTCAATAATGTAAATATAAAAAAAATCAAAAAAATACGCAAGTTTAAAGATAGTCGTTATTCCTTAATAAATACCAATTTCAAACTTTATTCTTGAGCTTGCTATTAATTGTAGAAAGTTGAAACAAGTACCATTTGATTGAACAGAAAATTTTCTATCAAATACATCTTGCTTTTATAACGTTGCAATAATGTAAATATAAAAAAAATTAAAAAAATACGCAAGTTTAAAGATAGTCGTTATTCCTTAATAAATACCAATTTCAAACTTCATTCTTGAGCTTGCTATTAATTGTTGAAGGTTGAAACAAATACTATTCGATTAAGCAGCAAATTTTCCATTAAATACATTCTACATTTATAACGTTTCAATAATGTAAATATAAAAAAAATAAAAAAAATACGCAAGTTTAAAGTAAGTCGTTATTCCTTGATAAATACCAAACTTAAATTTCATCCTTGAGCTTGCTATTTATTGTAGAAAGTTAAATCAAGTACCATTTGATTGAACAGAAAATTTTCTATCAAATATATCCTACTTTTATAACGTTTCAATAATGTAAATATAAAAAAAATCAAAAAAATACGCAAAGTTTAAAGATAGTCGTTATTTCTTAATAAATACCAATTTCAAACTTCATTCTTGAGCTTGCTATTAATTGTAGAAGGTTGAAGCAAGTACCATTTGATTGAGCGGAAAATTTTCTATAAAATACATTTTACTATTATAACGTTTTAGCAATGTGAATATAACAAAAATCGAAAAAATACTCAAGTTTAAATATAGTCGTTATGCCATGATAAATACCAATTTCAAACTTCATTCTTGAGCTTGCTATTAATTGTAGAAAGTTGAAACAAGTACCATTTGATTGAACAGAAACTTTTCTATCAAATACGTCTTACTTTTATAACGTTTCGATAATGTAAATATAAAAAAAATCAAAAAAATACGCAAGTTTAAAGATAGTCGTTATTCCTTGATAAATACCAATTTCAAACTTCATTCTTGAGCTTGCTATTAATTGTAGAAGGTTGAAACAAATACTATTCGATTGAGCAAAAAATTTTTTATCAAATACATCCTATTTTTATAACGTTTCAATAATGTAAATATTAAAAAAAATTAAAAAAATACGCAAGTTTAAAGTAAGTCGTTATTCCTTGATAAATACCAATTTTAAACTTCATTCTTGAGCTTGCTATTAATTGTAGAAGGTTGAAACCAATACTATTCGGTTGAGCTGGAAATTTTCTATCAAATAGATTTTACTTTTATAACGTTTTAGCAATGTAAATATAAAAAAAATCAAAAAAATACGCAAGTTTAAAAATAGTCGTTATGCCTTGATAAATACCAATTTCAAACTTTATTCTTGAGCTTGCTATTAATTGTAGAAGGTTGAAACCAACACTATTCGATTGAGCAGGAAATTTTCTATCAAACACATTCTACTTTTATAACGTTTTAGCAATGTAAATATAAAAAAAATCAAAAAAATACGCAAGTTTAAATATAGTCGTTATTCCTTGATAAATACCAATTTCAAACTTCATTCTTGAGTTTGCTATTAATTGTAGAAGGTTGAAACTAATACTATTCGGTTCAGCTGGAAATTTTCTATCAAATACATTTTACTTTTATAACGTTTCAGCAATGTAAATATAAAAAAAATCGAAAAAATGCGCAAGTTTAAATATAGTCGTTATTCCTTAATAAATACCAATTTCAAACTTCATTCTTGAGCTTTCTGTTAATTGTAGAAGGTTGAAACAAATACTATTCGATTAAGCAGGAAATTTTCCAATAAATACATTCTAGATTTATAACGTTTCAATAATGTAAATATAAAAAAAATAAAAAAAATACGCAAGTTTAAAGTAAGTCGTTATTCCTTGATAAATACCAAATTTAAACTTCATTCTTGAGCTTGATATTTATTGTAGAAGGTCAAAACAAGTACCATTTGACTGAACAAAAAATTTTCTATCAAATACATTTTACTTTTATAACGTTTTAGCAATGTAAATAAAAAAAAAAATAAAAAAATACGCAAGTTTAAAGATAGTCGTTATTCCTTAATAAATACCAATTTCAAACTTCATTCTTGAGCTTGCTATTAATTGTAGAAGGTTGAAACAAATACTATTCGATTAAGCAGGAAATTTTCCATTAAATACATTCTACATTTATAACGTTTCAATAATGTAAATATAAAAAAAATAAAAAAAATACGCAAGTTTAAAGTAAGTCGTTATTCCTTGATAAATACCAAATTTAAACTTTATTCTTGAGCTTGCTGTTTATTGTAGAAGGTCAAAACAAGTACCATTTGATTGAACAGAAAATTTTCTATCAAATATATCCTATTTTTATAACGTTTCAATAATGTAAATATAAAAAAAATCAAAAAAATACGCAAGTTTAAAGATAGTCGTTATTCCTTGATAAATACCAATTTCAAACTTCATTCTTGAGCTTGCTATTAATTGTAGAAGGTTGAAACCAATACTATTCGATTGAGCAGAAAATTTTCTATCAAATACATTCTATTCTTATAACGTTTTAGCAATGTAAATATAAAAAAAATCAAAAAAATACGCAAGTTTAAAGATAGTCGTTATTTCTTGATAAATACCAATTTCAAACTTCATTCTTGAGCTTGCTATTAATTGTAGAAAGTTGAAACCAATATCATTTGACTGAACAGAAAATTTTCTATCAAATACATTCTACCTTTATAACGTTTTAGCAATGTGAATAAAAAAAAATCAAAAAAATACGCAAGTTTAAATATAGTCGTTATTCCTTAATAAATACCAATTTCAAACTTCATTCTTGAGCTTGCTATTACTTGTAGAAGGCTGAAGCAAATACTATTTAATTGAACAAAAAATTTTCTGTTAAATACATCCTACTTTTATAACGTTTCAATAATGTAAATATAAAAAAAATCAAAAAAATACGCAAGTTTAAAGATAGTCGTTATTCCTTGATAAATACCAATTTCAAACTTCATTCTTGAGCTTGCTATTAATTGTAGAAGGTTAAAACAAGTGCTATTTGATTAAACAGAAAATTTTCTATCAAAGACATCCTATTTTTATAACGTTTCAATAATGTAAATATAAAGAAAATCAAAAAATTACCCAAGTTTACAGATAGTCGTTATTTCTTGATAAATACAAATTTCAAACTTCATTCTTGAGCTTGCTATTAATCGTAGAAGGTTAAAACATGTACCATTTGATTGAACAGAAAATTTTCTAGCAAATACATCCTACTGTTATAACGTTTTAGCAATGTGAATAAAAAAAAAATCAAAAAAATACGCAAGTTTAAAGATAGTCGTTATTCCTTGATAAATACCAATTTCAAACTTCATTCTTGAGCTTGCTATTAATCGTAGAAGGTTGAAGCATGTACCATTTGATTGAACAGAAAATTTTCTAGCAAATACATCCTACTGTTATAACGTTTTAGCAATGTGAATAAAAAAATCAAAAAAATACGCAAGTTTAAAGATAGTCGTTATTCCTTGATAAATACCAATTTCAAACTTCATTCTTGAGCTTGCTATTAATTGTAGAAGGTTGAAACCAATACTATTCGATTGAGCAGAAAATTTTCTATCAAATACATTCTATTCTTATAACGTTTTAGCATTGTAAATATAAAAAAAATCAGAAAAATACGCAAGTTTAAAGATAGTCGTTATTTCTTGATAAATACCAATTTCAAACTTCATTCTTGAGCTTGCTATTAATTGTAGAAAGTTGAAACCAATATCATTTGACTGAACAGAAAATTTTCTATCAAATACATTCTACCTTTATAACGTTTTAGCAATGTGAATAAAAAAAAATCAAAAAAATACGCAAGTTTAAATATAGTCGTTATTCCTTAATAAATACCAATTTCAAACTTCATTCTTGAGCTTGCTATTACTTGTAGAAGGTTGAAGCAAATACTATTTAATTGAACAAAAAATTTTCTGTTAAACACATCCTACTCTTATAACGTTTCAATAATGTAAATATAAAAAAAATCAAAAAAATACGCAAGTTTAAAGATAGTCGTTATTCCTTGATAAATACCAATTTCAAACTTCATTCTTGAGCTTGCTATTAATTGTAGAAGGTTAAAACAAGTGCTATTTGATTAAACAGAAAATTTTCTATCAAAGACATCCTATTTTTATAACGTTTCAATAATGTAAATATAAAAAAAATCAAAAAATTACCCAAGTTTACAGATAGTCGTTATTTCTTGATAAATACAAATTTCAAACTTCATTCTTGAGCTTGCTATTAATCGTAGAAGGTTAAAACATGTACCATTTGATTGAACAGAAAATTTTCTAGCAAATACATCCTACTGTTATAACGTTTTAGCAATGTGAATAAAAAAAAATCAAAAAAATACGCAAGTTTAAAGATAGTCGTTATTCCTTGATAAATACCAATTTCAAACTTCATTCTTGAGCTTGCTATTAATCGTAGAAGGTTGAAACATGTACCATTTGATTGAACAGAAAATTTTCTAGCAAATACATCCTACTGTTATAACGTTTTAGCAATGTGAATAAAAAAAATCAAAAAAATACGCAAGTTTAAAGATAGTCGTTATTCCTTGATAAATACCAATTTCAAACTTCATTCTTGAGCTTGCTATTAATTGTAGAAGGTTGAAACCAATACTATTCGATTGAGCAGAAAATTTTCTATCAAATACATTCTATTCTTATAACGTTTTAGCAATGTAAATATAAAAAAAATCAAAAAAATACGCAAGTTTAAAGATAGTCGTTATTTCTTGATAAATACCAATTTCAAACTTCATTCTTGAGCTTGCTATTAATTGTAGAAAGTTGAAACCAATATCATTTGACTGAACAGAAAATTTTCTATCAAATACATTCTACCTTTATAACGTTTTAGCAATGTGAATAAAAAAAAATCAAAAAAATTCGCAAGTTTAAAGATAGTCGTTATTCCTTAATAAATACCAATTTCAAACTTCATTCTTGAGCTTGCTATTACTTGTAGAAGGTTGAAGCAAATACTATTTAATTGAACAAAAAATTTTCTGTTAAATACATCCTACTTTTATAACGTTTCAATAATGTAAATATAAAAAAAATCAAAAAAATACGCAAGTTTAAAGATAGTCGTTATTCCTTGATAAATACCAATTTCAAACTTCATTCTTGAGCTTGCTATTAATTGTAGAAGGTTAAAACAAGTGCTATTTGATTAAACAGAAAATTTTCTATCAAATACATCCTATTTTTATAACGTTTCAATGATGTAAATATAAAAAAAATCAAAAAATTACCCAAGTTTACAGATAGTCGTTATTTCTTGATAAATACAAATTTCAAACTTCATTCTTGAGCTTGCTATTAATTGTAGAAGGTTGAAACCATTACCATTTGACTGAACAGAAAATTTTCTATCAAATACATTCTACTTTTATAACGTTTTAGTAATGTAAATAAAAAAAATCAAAAAAATACGCAAGTTTAGAGATAGTCGTTATTCCTTAATAAATACCAATTTCAAACTTCATTCTTGAGCTTGCTATTAATCGTAAAAGGTTGAGACATGTACCATTTGATTGAACAGAAAATTTTCTAGCAAATACATCTTACTGTTATACCGTTTTAGCAATGCGAATAAAATAAAATCAAAAAAATACGCAAGTTTAAAGATAGTCGTTATTCCTTGATAAATACCAATTTCAAACTTCATTCTTGAGCTTGCTATTAATCGTAGAAGGTTGAAACCAATACTATTCGATTGAGCAGGAAATTTTCTATCAAATAAATGCTACTTTTATAACGTTTTAGCAATGTAAATATAAAAAAGGTCAAAAAAATTCGCAAGTTTAAAGATAGTCGTTATGCCTTGATAAATACCAATTTCAAACTTCATTCTTGAGCTTGCTATTAATTGTAAAAGGTTTCAACCTTATGGTTTGGTTTGGATTGGTTTCAACCAATACCATTTGACTGAACAAAAAATTTTCTATCAAATACATTCTACTTTTATAACGTTTTAGTAATGTAAATAAAAAAAATCAAAAAAATACGCAAGTTTAGAGATAGTCGTTATTCCTTAATAAATACCAACTTCAAACTTCATTCTTGAGCTTGCTATTAATCGTAAAAGGTTGAGACATGTACCATTTGATTGAACAGAAAATTTTCTAGCAAATACATCCTACTGTTATACCGTTTTAGCAATGTGAATAAAAAAAAATCAAAAAAATACGCAAGTTTAAAGATAGTCGTTATTCCTTGATAAATACCAATTTCAAACTTCATTCTTGAGCTTGCTATTAATCGTAGAAGGTTGAAACCAATACTATTCGATTGAGCAGGAAATTTTCTATCAAATAAATGCTACTTTTATAACGTTTTAGCAATGTAAATATAAAAAAAATCAAAAAAATTCGCAAGTTTAAAGATAGTCGTTATGCCTTGATAAATAACAATTTCAAACTTCATTCTTGAGCTTGCTATTAATTCTAAAAGGTTGAAACATGTACCATTTGATTGAGCAAAAAATTTTCTATCAAATACATTTTACTATTATAACGTTTTAGCATTGTAAATATAAACAAAATCAAAAAAATACGCAAGTTTAAAGATAGTCGTTATTCCTTGATAAATACCAAATTCAAACTTCATTCTTGAGCTTGCTATTAATTGTAGAAAGTTGAAACCAATACCATTTGACTGAACAGAAAGTTTTCTATCAAATACATTCTACTTTTATAACGTTTTAGCAATGTAAATAAAAAAAAATCAAAAAAATACGCAAGTTTAAAGATAGTCGTTATGCCTTGATAAATACCAACTTCAAACTTCTTTCTTGAGCTCGCTATTAATCGTAGAAGGTTGAAACCAATACTATTCGACTGAACAGGAAATTTTCTATCAAATACATCTTACTTTTATAACGTTTCAATAATGTAAATATAAAAAAAAGCAAAAAAATACGCAAGTTTAAAGTAAGTCGTTATTCCTTGATAAATACCAATTTCAAACTTCATTCTTGAGCTTGCTATTTATTCTAAAAGGTTGAAACAAGTAGCATTTGATTGAACAGAAAATTTTCTATCAAATACATCTTACTTTTATAACGTTTCAATAATGTAAATATAAAAAAAATTAAAAAAATACGCAAGTTTAAAGATAGTCGTTATTCCTTGATAAATACCAAATTCAAACTTTATTCTTGAGCTTGCTATTAATTGTAGAAGGTTGAAACAAATACTATTCGATTAAGCAGGAAGTTTTCTATCAAATACATTCTACTTTTATAACGTTTCAATAATGTAAATATAAGAAACAATTAAAAAAATACGCAAGTTTAAAGTAAGTCGTTATTCCTTGATAATTACCAATTTCAAACTTCATTCTTGAGCTTGCTATTTATTGTAAAAGGTTGAAACAAGTAACATTTGATTGAACAGAAAATTTTCTATCAAATACATTTTACTTTTATAACGTTTCAAAAATGTAAATATAAAAAAAATTAAAAAAATACGCAAGTTTAAAGATAGTCGTTATTCCTTAATAAATACCAATTTCAAACTTCATTCTTGAGCTTGCTGTTAATCCCAGAAGGTTGAGACATGTGCCATTTGATTGAACAAAAAAATTTTTATCAAATACATAATACTATTATAACGTTTTAGCAATGTGAATAAAAAAAAATCAAAAAAATACGCAAGTTTAAAGATAGTCGTTATTCCTTGATAAATACCAATTTCAAACTTCATTCTTGAGCTTGCTATTAATTGTAGAAGGTTGAAACCAACACTATTCGATTGAGCAGGAAATTTTTAATCAAATAAATTCTACTTTTTTAACGCTTTAGCAATGTAAATATAAAAAAAATCAAAAAAATACGCAAGTTTAAAGATAGTCGTTATTCCTTAATAAATACCAATTTCAAACTTCATTTTTGAGCTTGCTATTAATTGTAGAAGTTTGAAGCAAATACTATTCAATTAAACGAAAAATTTTCTATCAAATACATCCTACCTTTATAACGTTTCGATAATGTAAATATAAAAAAAATTAAAAAAATACGCAAGTTTAAAGATAGTCGTTATTCCTTGATAAATACCAATTTCAAACTTTATTCTTGAGCTTGCTATTAATCGTAGAAGGTTGAAACAAATACTATTCGATTAAGCAGGAAGTTTTCTATCAAATACATTCTACTTTTATAACGTTTCAATAATGTAAATATAAAAAACGATTAAAAAAATACGCAAGTTTAAAGTAAGTCGTTATTCCTTGATAAATACCAATTTCAAACTTCATTCTTGAGCTTGCTATTTATTGTAAAAGGTTGAAACAAGTACCATTTGATTGAACAGAAAATTTTCTATCAAATACATCTTACTTTTATAACGTTTCAAAAATGTAAATATAAGAAAAATTAAAAAAATACGCAAGTTTAAAGATAGTCGTTATTCCTTGATAAATACCAATTTCAAACTTCATTCTTGAGCTTGCTATTTATTGTAAAAGGTTGAAACAAGTACCATTTGATTGAACAGAAAATTTTCTATCAAATACATTCTACTTTTATAACGTTTTAACAATGTAAATATAAAAAAAATCAAAAAAATAAGCAAGTTTAAAGATAGTTGTTATTCCTTGATAAATACCAATTTCAAACTTTATTCTTGAGCTTGCTATTAATTGTAGAAGGTTGAAACAAGTACCATTTGATTGAACAGAAATTTTTCTATCAAATACGTTTTACTTTTATAACGTTTTAGCAATGTAATTATAATAAAAGTCAAAAAAATACGCAAGTTTAAATATAGTCGTTATTCCTTGATAAATACCAATTTCAAACTTTATTTTTAAGTTTGCTGTTAATTGTAGAAGGTTGAAACTAATACTATTCGATTGAGCAGGAAATTTTCTATCAAATACATTCTACTTTTATAACGTTTTAGCAATGTAAATATAAAAAAAATCAAAAAAATACGCAAGTTTAAAGATAGTCGTTATTCCTTAATAAATTCCAATTTCAAACTTCATTCTTGAGCTTGCTATTAATTGTAGAAGTTTAAAACAAATATTATTCGATTAAGCAGGAAATTTTCTATCAAATACATCTTACTTTTATAACGTTTCAATAATGTAAATATAAAAAAAAGTTAAAAAAATACGCAAGTTTAAAGTAAGTCGTTATTCCTTAATAAATTCCAAATTCAAACTTCAATCTTGAGCTTGCTATTAATTTTAGAAAGTTGAAGCAAGCACCACTCGATTAAGCAAAAAATTTTCTATTAAATACATTCTACCTTTATAACGTTTTAACAATGTAAATATAAAAAAAATCAAAAAAATACGCAAGTTTAAAGATAGTCGTTATTCCTTGATAAATACCAATTTCAAACTTCATTCTTAAGCTTGCTATTAATTATAGAAGGTTGAAACAAGTACCATTTGATTGAACAGAAATTTTTCTATCAAATACATCCTACTTTTATAACGTGTTAACAATGTAAATAAAAAAAATCAAAAAAATACGCAAGTTTAAAGATAGTCGTTATTCCTTGATAAATACCAATTTCAAATTTCATTCTTGAGCTTGCTATTAATTGTAGAATGTTGAAACAAATACCATTTGATTGAACAGAAATTTTTCTATCAAATACGTCTTACTTTTATAGAGTTTTCGCAATGTAATTATAAAAAAAATCAAAAAAATACGCAAGTTTAAATATAGTCGTTATTTCTTGATAAATACCAATTTCAAACTTCATTCTTGAGCTTGCTATTAATTATAGAAGGTTGAAACCAATACTATTCGATTGGACAGAAAATTTTCTATCAAATACATCCTACTTTTATAACGTTTCAATAATGTAAATATAAAAAAAATCAAAAGAATACGCAAGTTTAAAGATAGTCGTTATTCCTTAATAAATTCCAATTTCAAACTTCATTCTTGAGCTTGCTATTAACCGTAGAAAGTTGAAGCAAGCACCACTTGATTAAGCGAAAAATTTTCTATCAAATACATCCTACTTTTATAACGCTTTAGCAATGTAAATATAAAAAAAATCAAAAAAATACGCAAGTTTAAAGATAGTCGTTATTCCTTGATAAATACCAATTTCAAACTTCATTCTTAAGCTTGCTATTAATTTTAGAAGGTTGAAACAAATAACATTTGATTAAACAGAAATTTTTCTATCAAATACATCTTACTATTATAACGTTTTAGCAATGTAATTATGAAAAAAATTAAAAAAATACGCAAGTTTAAAGATAGTCGTTATTCCTTGATAAATACCAATTTCAAACTTTATTCTTGAGCTTGCTATTATTCGTAAAAAGTTGAAACAAAAACCATTTGATTGAACAGATAATTTTCTATCAAATACATCCTACCTTTATAACGTTTTAGCAATGTAAATATAAAAAAATCAAAAAAATACGCAAGTTTAAATATAGTCGTTATTCCATGATAAATACCAATTTCAAACTTCATTCTTGAGCTTGCTATTAATCGTAGAAAGTTGAAACAAGAACCATTTGATTGAACAGAGAATTTTCTATTAAATACATTCTACCTTTATAACGTTTTAGCAATGTAAATACAAAAAAAATCAAAAAAATACGCAAGTTTAAAGATAGTCGTTATTCCTTGATAAATACCAATTTCAAACTTCATTCTTGAGCTTGCTATTAATTATAGAAGGTTGAAACCAATACTATTCGATTGGACAGAAAATTTTCTATCAAATACATCCTACTTTTATAACGTTTCAATAATGTAAATATAAAAAAAATCAAAAGAATACGCAAGTTTAAAGATAGTCGTTATTCCTTAATAAATTCCAATTTCAAACTTCATTCTTGAGCTTGCTATTAATCGTAGAAAGTTGAAGCAAGCACCACTTAATTAAGCAAAAAATTTTCTATCAAATACATTCTACTTTTATAACGTTTTAGCAATGTAATTATAAAAAAAATTAAAAAAATACGCAAGTTTAAATATAGTCGTTATTCCTTGATAAATACCAATTTCAAACTTCGTTCTTGAGCTTGCTATCAATTGTAGAAGGTTGAAACCAATACTATTCAATTGAGCAGAAAATTTTCTATCAAATACATTCTACTTTTATAACGTTTTAACAATGTAAATATAAAAAAAATCAAAAAAATACGCAAGTTTAAAGATAGTCGTTATTCCTTGATAAATACCAATTTCAAACTTTATTCTTGAGCTTGCTATTATTCGTAGAAGGTTGAAACAAAAACCATTTGATTGAACAGATAATTTTCTATCAAATACATTCTACCTTTATAACGTTTTAGCAATGTAAATATAAAAAAATCAAAAAAATACGCAAGTTTAAATATAGTCGTTATTCCTTGATAAATACCAATTTCAAACTTTATTCTTGAGCTTGCTATTAATTGTAGAAGATTGAAACCAATACTATTTGATTGAGCAGGAAATTTTCTATCAAATACGTCCTATTTTTATAACGTTTTAGCAATGTAATTATAAAAAAAATCAAAAAAAATGCGCAAGTTTAAAGATAGTCGTTATTCCTTAATAAATACCAATTTCAAACTCCATTCTTGAGCTTACTATTAATCGTAGAAGGTTGAAACAAAAACCATTTGATTGAAAGGAGAATTTTCTATCAAATACATCCTATTTTTATAACGTTTTAGCAATGTAAATATAAAAAAATCAAAAAAATACGCAAGTTTAAAGATAGTCGTTATTCCTTAATAAATACCAACTTCAAACTCCATTCTTGAGCTTGCTATTAATCGTAGAAGGTTGAAACAAAAACCATTTGATTGAACAGAGAATTTTCTATCAAATAGATCCTACTTTTGTAACGTTTTAGCAATGTAAATATAAAAAAATCAAAAAAATACGCAAGTTTAAATATAGTCGTTATTCCATGATAAATACCAATTTCAAACTTCATTCTTGAGCTTGCTATTAATCGTAGAAAGTTGAAACAAAAACCATTTGATTGAACAGAGAATTTTCTATCAAATACATCCTACTTTTATAACGTTTTAGCAATGTAATTATAGAAAAAGTCAAAAAAATACGCAAGTTTAAAGATAGTCGTTATTCCTTGATAAATACCAATTTCAAACTTTATTCTTGAGCTTGCTATTAATTGTAGAAGGTTGAAACAAAAACCATTTGATTGAGCAGAAAATTTTCTATCAAATACATCCCTTCTTTTATAACGTTTTAGCAATGTAAATATAAAAAAATCAAAAAAATACGCAAGTTTAAATATAATCGTTATTCCTTGATAAATACCAATTTCAAACTTTATTCTTGAGCTTGCTATTAATTGTAGAAGGTTGAAACTAATATTATTCGATTGAGCAGGAAATTTTCTATCAAATACATTCTACTTTTATAACGTTTTAGCAATGTAAATATAAAAAAATCAAAAAAATACGCAAGTTTAAATATAGTCGTTATTCCTTGATAAATACCAATTTCAAACTTTATTCTTGAGCTTGCTATTAATTGTAGAAGGTTGAAACAAAAACCATTTGATTGAACAGAAATTTTTCTATCAAAAACGTCCTACTTTTATATTGTTTTAGCAATGTAATTATAAAAAAAATCAAAAAAATACGCAAGTTTAAATATAGTCGTTATTCCTTGATAAATACCAATTTCAAACTTTATTCTTGAGCTTGCTATTAATTGTAGAAGGTTAAAACCAATACTATTTGATTAAACAGAAAATTTTCTATCAAATACATCCTACTTTTATAACGTTTCAATAATGTAAATATAAAAAAAAAATTAAAAAATACGAAAGTTTAAAGATAGTCGTTATTCCTTAATAAATACCAATTTCAAACTTCATTCTTGAGCTTGCTATTAATCGTAGAAAGTTGAAACAAAAACCATTTGATTGAACAGAGAATTTTCTATCAAATACATCCTACTTTTATAACGTTTTAGCAATGTAAATATAAAAAAAATCAAAAAAAATACGCAAGTTTAAATATAGTCGTTATTCCTTGATAAATACCAATTTCAAACTTCATTCTTGAATATTAAGGTAGAATGAGAGGTTTCGGTCGTGCGTGTACCGCTCCGAAGTAAAGTGTCAAATACTGTGGAAATTGGTACGTGTACCGACAAGAAAACTACATCCAAGTACCCATCTCGAATTAAACAAACAACTCTGATAAGGGTAAGCTGATCGGTCCAGGGTTTGTCCCTAATCAACTACCAAAATTCTTATTTACCAATATCCATTGCTACGACCCTTATCGTACCGCGCACAGATAGTGAAGCCCGTAAGAAACAGCCCGCTGCGTTGATACGCGGCGAGGCCAAAAACTATGAGTAATTCACAAGCAATTATACCATCCCAGGAACGTACCTATGCTAATGCGTCAAAAACCCAACCAACAACAAACATTATTAAACGAAATCAAGCAATATTAATCGACACAATAAGCGAACTGACATTAACAGACTATGTAGTAGCAGTCGGTACAATTATTGGACCCAAAAATATCATTTCTGCGTCAAGGATAGCCAACAATCGCATATGCATTTACCTAACATCAACCACATACGTAAACTACCTAACAGAAAACATAAACACAATAAAAATCCAAAACTATGAAATAAAAGTCAGAAAGCTAGTTTCACCAGCAAAACGCATAATAATATCTGCTGTAGGTACTTCTATACCAAACAATACCCTTGAAAACGAAATAAAAAAACTAGGTTTATCAACAGTATCACCAGTTACGACACTAAAAGCAGGCATACAAAACGAAGCATATGCACACGTCGAAAGCTTCAGACGACAGATATTTGTCACGCCGCCTCCTGAAAACTTTGAGCTTCCTTCTTCTATTGTTATCACTCACGAAAATACAAACTTCCGAATTTTCCTCACATTTGATGAAATGATCTGTTTTCTATGTAAACAACCTGGCCATACAGCTTCTAAATGTCCGACGAACCCAGATAAGGACATCACCCTCCAGCAACGTGACCCAATAAAATCCCAAACCGAACTACAAAACGCTATAGAAACACAAATAAATGTAGCAAAAGAAACAACACCCACATTATGTATCACCGAGCACACCGCACCTGTACCGACCACAAGCACATTCACCAAAGCACAAACTAAACGACCAGCAAGCAATATTTCAGATGAACAAATAGACACAAGTAATATGGCATCCATAATCCGCGAAACCCAAAAGCAAAACGAAGACCAACTTCTTAGACCAAAAACCTCAAAAAAACACAAAAACAAGAAACCTAAAACTACGAATACATCTTCTGCTGAATCTCTTAACTCACCTCCCAACTCTCAATACATACAAGACCAATTAACTTCTATCAAACAAATAATTGGAGAATCCGACACTTTTCCACTAACTTTTGAACAACTAGCAGATTTTCTAGCAAATGCGGACACATCATCTGATATCTTACATCTAATACGAGAATACACAGATGACATCTCTGGCGTCATAATCATGATGAAAAGTCTTTATCCTAAACTCACAGGGCGCAGCATTAAGATAAAATTTACAAAAATCAAAAAGAAAATTTCAGAACTAATAAAAACCGACTGGGAAACAGATTATGAAACCGATAGCTCCCAACACAGCAACACTTTCTAGTTCTACTAATATTCACTTACCTACTTCAATGGAATATAAATGGGTATTATGCCCATTTAGAGAACCTACAACTTTTAATGTCCGAATTAAAATCCTTAGTAATAGCACTACAAGAAACCAGATTTCGCAAGGCAAAAACTCCAACTTTGAAAAAATATACTGTATACCATAAAAGTCGCGTAAACGAACCCATATCATCTGGAGGAGTAGCACTTTTAGTAGAAAAATCACTCACCCCACAAGAAATTCCATTAGACACCGAACTTGAAGCGGTAGCGGTAACAATCCACTATCCCCAATCTATCACCATATGTAACATCTATCTTCCTCCAAACAAAGATATTTCGTTTGCTGATCTCTCCAATCTTATATCTCAGCTTTCTGGGCCATTACTTTTAGTCGGTGATTTTAACGCCCATAGTCCAATTTGGGGAGCAGTCAAGACTAATAAAAAAGGAAACATCGTAGAAGAGTTACTTGAAAAAACAAATCTCATACTACTTAACAATGGATGCAAAACCAGATTTCACGCTGCGACTGGTCAGTTTTCAACCCTAGACTTATCCTTTTGTGATGTGTCTATTGCTCATCTTTACGAATGGTCTGTCCATCCTGAACTACACAATAGCGATCATCACCCAATTTGCATTTACCATACCGACAATACTACAGAAGAAAACACATTCCGCCCTCGCTGGAAAATCCGCAACGCAAATTGGGACGAGTATACAGTCATTCTTACAAACAAAATAGACTCTTTTACCCCATCAAACTCAGCAACACAACAAATCACAGAACTGACCAATATGATTAACCAAGCTGCCGAAGTCTCAATAGGAAAAACTTCACCAACAAATAAACGCCACACAGTGCCATGGTGGAATGACAAGTGCGAGGAAGATATAAAAGCAAGCAAGAAAGCCCTAAATCGTCTAAAACGCCATAATACCATCGAAAATCTTTTAGAGTTCAAGAGATTGAGGGCCAAAACTCGACGGACTTTAAAAGAAAGCAAAAGAAATTCCTGGCGAAATTACGCTTCAACAATAACCAGCTCAACACCAGTAACAGAAGTCTGGAACAAAATAAAAGCAATTAAAGGAACAAGAACTAACACTAAAATAAAAATGCTAAAAAATGAAGGAAAAACCTACATCACAAATAACGAAATAGCGGAAATACTCGCATCTCAATTTCGTAGCTCTTCAGCAGACTCAAACTATACACCCGAATTCTTAACACGAAAGAAACGTGTTGAAAAGAGAGACATAGTTGTAAACCTTTACGATAACCACGATTTAAACGATCCCATCCGATTAGAAGAATTAAATGAAGCCTTGCATAACAGCCGAAACACTACACCTGGCCCTGACGGTATTCCTTTTATTTTACTCAAAAAGCTACCACCTGCTGTCAAACAGCGTCTCCTAGATGCTTTTAACTTACTATTAGATACCGGCTCGTATCCAGACATTTGGTCTACAGCCCTAATTTTGCCTTTCGCCAAACCCAACAAAGATAAGGCAAATCCTTTATCATACCGACCAATCTCACTAACTTGTACTATGGGAAAATTGCTAGAAAAAATAATAAACAGAAGACTTCAATGGTACCTAGAAACCAAGAAACTACTAACCCCAACTCAAAGTGGCTTTCGTAAAAATAGATCCACAACTGATAACATATTATTTCTAGAATCTGAGATACACGAAGCTTTTGCCGACAATCAAAAAGTACTAGCCGTCTTCTTTGACTTACAAAAAGCGTTTGATACAGCTTGGAAATATCCTATACTAAACACACTACAGACATGGGGGGTTCAAGGCAAAATACTTGCATTCATAAAAAATTTCCTTAACAACAGAACTTTTCAAGTTTTCGCTAATGGCTATACATCTTCCATCCAACAACTTCAAAATGGTATTCCACAAGGATCGGTACTTAGCACCACCCTATTTCTAATTGCAATAAATAACATCGCAAACGATATAAAAGCACCCATAAAATCCCTACTGTTTGCAGATGACCTGGTCATATTCACAAAGGGTAAAAACCTGGATACAATGAGAGCTTTGATGCAAGAAACTTTACGAACGGTTGAAATCTGGTCGCGTACAACTGGTTTTTCGTTCTCCACCGAAAAAACTTAATGCATAACCTTTTCCAAGAAACCAATGGTAAATCCACCACTTCTAACATTTCATAACCAATCGCTAAAATTTGCAAATCAAGTAAAATATCTGGGAGTAATTTTAGACAACAAATTGACTTGGAAGGCTCATATCAACAACATTATAAAAGAAAGCCACAAGCGTTTAAATATATTAAAAACTCTTGCACACCAACAATGGGGAGCAGAAACCGAAATGTTGCTGAAATTTTATCGCACACTTGTGCGACCAATAATAGACTATGCTTCGGTTGCATACACTACAGCCTCTTCTAGTGATCTCAAACAGCTAGATATCTTACAAAATACCGCTCTAAGAATTATATTCGCAGCCTTTCGTACAACACCAACGGCCAGTCTTCACTGTCTAGCATCCGAAATTCCACTACATCTTCGACGACAATACCTGACTATCATGTATTGTTTAAGAGCTTCAGAAAACACCTTTAATCCAATAAACACACTCCTAAATTCCCATCGCTCCCAAACCATTTTTGACAAGAAAAAAACTGCCAAACCGCCAATATACCGTCTACTCCAACACACCCTAGAAAACCTTCACTTTACCTTACCCCCAATATTCACTCTTCCTTACAATTCATGTCCGCCTTGGACCCACAGCAAAAGAAACTTTAATTTTGACCTTGCCAACATGACACAAAATGAAGAAGATAACTATACCATCCAAACAAAATTTTACTCTATTATTAACATCATTCCAGACCCTGTAGTAATTTTTACAGACGGTTCTAAAACCAGTGATACAGTTGGATGCGCATATGTTATAGAAGATAGTATTCAAAAATACAAACTACCTCCAATGGCCTCTGCACTAACTGCTGAACTAACAGCCATACTACAAGCACTCAGCTCAGACACATTATCTGAGCTCACAAACAAACACATAACTATCTGTACCGACTCACAAAAATGCATGACACTATTGAACACCATATTCTCACCCTATCCTATTATCCGGATTATACAAGACCAAATACACAGCCTTGAGTCCAAAAACAACTGCATACACTTCATCTGGATACCAGCCCACGCAAACATAGGCCAAAATGAACTCGCCGATAGCGCAGCCAAAGAAGCAGGAACAGACAACAACTCCCACATTGTGAAGAAAATACAACGTAGCGAAGTGGAAAAAGAAGCTAAAACCAGCATCCTTAGGAAGTGGCAGAATATTTGGGAAACAACCAAAAACCACCTTCACATCATTAAACCGGATGTAGGAACAAAATGGACTCACACAGGCCACTCTAGACGTGAAGAAGTCGTGCTTTCAAGACTACGTTTGGGACACACGCAAATGACGCACAAGTACATTCTACAAAAAGAAGATGTCCCAAAATGCACATGTGGACAAAACCTTACAGTGAACCACATCCTTTTAGAGTGTACTCTTCACGACGAGACTAGAAAAAATACAGCTTTCCCACCACAATAATCGAACTTCTGACCAACAATCATCAGACTGAAGACCGTGTAATTCATTTTCTGAAGGAAATTAAATTGTTCAGTGCTATATAACAAACAGTGTCAGTGTATTAAAGCAAAATATTTAATGTATAAATTAGTTGTACGGTTACCAAATTGTATCGGTGCTAATAACCCCAGGGTGGATGCACCTAAATTTAAATAAAAAAAAAAAAAAAAAAACTTCATTCTTGAGCTTGCTATTTATTGTAAGAGGTTGAAACTAGTACCATTTGATTGAACAGAAAATTTTCTATCAAATACATCCTACTTTTATAACGTTTCGATAATGTAAATATAAAAAAAATCAAAAAAATACGCAAGTTTAAAGATAGTCGTTATTCCTTAATAAATTCCAATTTCAAACTTAATTTTTGAGCTTGCTATTAATCGTAGAAAGTTGAAGCAAGCACCACTCGATTAAGCAAAAAATTTTCTATCAAATACATTCTACCTTTACAACGTTTTAGCAATGTAAATATAAAAAAAAACAAAAAAATACGCAAGTTTAAAGATAGTCGTTATTCCTTGATAAATACCACTTTCAAACTTCATTCTTAAGCTTGCTATTAATTATAGAAGGTTGAAACAAGTACCATTTGATTGAACAGAAATTTTTCTATTAAATACATTCTACTTTTATAACGTTTTAGCAATGTAAATAAAAAAAAATCAAAAAAATACGCAAGTTTAAAGATAGTCGTTATTCCTCGATAAATACCAATTTCAAACTTTATTCTTAAGCTTGCTAATAATTATAGAAGGTTGAAGCAAGTACCGTCTGATTGAACAGAAAATTTTCTATTAAATACATCCTACTATTATAACGTTTCAACAATGTAAATATAACAAAAAGTAAAAAAATACGCAAGTTTAAAGATAGTCGTTATTCCTTGATAAGTATCAATTTCAAACTTTATTCTTGAGCTTGCTATTAATCGTAAAAGGTTCAAACAAGTACCATTCAATTGAGCAAAAAATTTTCTATCAAATGCTTTTTACTTTTATAACGTTTCAGCAATGTAAATATAAAAAAGATCAAAAAAATACGCAAGTTTAAAGATAGTCTTTATTACTTGATAAATACCAATTTCAAACTTTATTCTTAAGCTTGCTATTGACCGTAGAAGGATGAAACAAATACCATTTGATTGAGCAAGTAATTTTCTATCAAATACATCCTACCTTTATAACGTTTCAGCAATGTAAATATAAAAAAAATCAAAAAAATACGCAAGTTTAAAAATAGTCGTTATTCCTTGATAAGTATCAATTTCAAACTTTATTCTTGAGCTTGCTGTTAATCGTAAAAAGTTGAAACAAGTACCGTTCGATTGAACAAAAAATTTTCTATTAATTTTATTTTACTTTTATATTGTTTTGGCAATGTAAATATAAAAAAAATCAAAAAAATTTGCAAGTTTAAAGATAGCCGTTATTTTTTGATAAATACCAAATTCAAACTTCATTCTTAAGCTTGCTATTAATTGTGAAAGTTTGAAACAAGCACCACTTGATTAAGCAAAAAGTTATCTATCAAATACATTCTACTATCATAACGTTTTAGCAATGTAAATAAAAAAAAATACAAAAAAATTCGCAAGTTTAAAGACAGTCTTTATTTCTTGATAAATACCAAATTCAAACTTTATTTTTGAGTTTGCTATTGATCGTAGATGGTTAAAACAAATACTATTCGATTAAGCAGGTAATTTGCTATCATTTACATCCTACCTTTATAACGTTTCAACAATGTAAATATACAAAAAATCAAAAAAAATACGCAAGATTAAAGATAGTCGTTATTTCTTGATAAATACCAATTTCAAACTTTATTCTTGAGCTTGCTGTTAATTGTAGAAAGTTGAAACAAGTACCATTTGATTAAACAGAAAATTTTCTATCAAATGCATCCTACTTTTATAACGTTTCAGCAATGTAAATATAAAAAAAATCAAAAAATTGCGCAAGTTTAAAGATAGTCGTTATTCCTTAATAAATACCAATTTCAAACTTCATTCTTAAGCTTGCTATTAATCGTACAAGGTTGGAACAAATACCACTCAATTGAGCAAAAAATTTTCTATCAAACAAATTTTACCTTTATAACGTTTTATCAATGTAAATATAAAAAAAAGTAAAAAAATTCGCAAGTTTAAAGATAGTCGTTATTCCTTGATAAATACCAAATTCAAACTTCATTCTTGAGCTTGCTATTAATTGTACAAGGTTGGAACAAATACCACTCGATTGAGCAAAAAATTTTCTATCAAATACATTTTAGGTTGAAACAAATACTATTTGATTGAGCAAGTAATTTTCTATCAAATACATCCTACTTTTATAACGTTTTAGCAATGTAAATATGAAAAAAATTAAAAAAATTTGCAAGTTTAAAGATAGTCGTTATTCCTTGATAAATACCAACTTCAAACTTCATTCTTGAGCTTGCTATTGATTGTAGAAGGTTGAAACAAATACTATTTGATTGAGCAAGTAATTTTCTATTAAATACATTTTACTTTTTTAACGTTTCAGCAATGTAAATATAAAAAAATCAAAAAAATACGCAAGTTTAAAGATAGTCGTTATTCCTTGATAAGTATCAATTTCAAACTTTATTCTTGAGCTTGCTATTAATCGTAAAAGATTCAAGCAAGTACCATTCGATTGAACAAAAAATTTTCTATCAAATGCATTTTACTTTTAAAACGTTTCGGCAATGTAAATATAAAAAAAATCAAAAAAATTCGCAAGTTTAAAGATAGCCGTTATTTCTTGATAAATACCAAATTCAAACTTTATTCTTGAGCTTGCTATTAATCGTAAGAAGAAAAAACAGATACTATTTGATTGAGCAGGTATTTATCTATCAAATACATCCTACTTTTATAACGTTTCAGCAATGTAAATATAAAAAAAAAAATCAAAAAAATTCGCAAGTTTAAATATAGCCGTTATTTTTTGATAAATACCAAATTCAAACTTCATTCTTGAGCTTGATATTAATCGTAAAATTTTGAAACAAGCACCACTCGATTAAGCAAAAAGTTTTCTGTCAAATACATTTTACTTTTATAACGTTTTAGCAATGTAAATATAAAAAAAAATTAAAAAATTTGCAAGTTTAAAGATAGTCGTTATTCTTTGATAAATACCAACTTCAAACTTCATTCTTGTGCTTGCTATTGATCGTAGAAGGTTGAAACAAATACTATTTGATTGAGCAAGTAATTTTGTATCAAATACATCCTACTTTTATAACGTTTCAGCAATGTAAATATAAAAAAAAAATTAAAAAATTTTGCAAGTTTAAAGATAGTCGTTATTCTTTGATAAATACCAACTTCAAACTTCATTCTTGTGCTTGCTATTGATCGTAGAAGGTTGAAACAAATACTATTTGATTGAGCAAGTAATTTTCTATTAAATACATTTTACTTTTTTAACGTTTCAGCAATGTAAATATAAAAAAATCAAAAAAATACGCAAGTTTAAAGATAGTCGTTATTCCTTGATAAGTATCAATTTCAAACTTTATTCTTGAGCTTGCTATTAATCGTAAAAGATTCAAGCAATTACCATTCGATTGAACAAAAATTTTTCTATCAAATGCATTTTACTTTTAAAACGTTTCGGCGATGTAAATATAAAAAAAATCAAAAAAATTCGCAAGTTTAAAGATAGCCGTTATTTCTTGATAAATACCAAATTCAAACTTTATTCTTGAGCTTGCTATTAATCGTAAGAAAAAAAAACAAATACTATTTGATTGAGCAAGTATTTATCTATCAAATACATCCTACTTTTATAACGTTTCAGCAATGTAAATATAAAAAAAAAATCAAAAAAATTCGCAAGTTTAAATATAGCCTTTATTTTTTGATAAATACCAAATTCAAACTTCATTCTTGAGCTTGATATTAATCGTAAAATTTTGAAACAAGCACCATTCGATTAAACAAAATGTTTTCTATCAAATACATTTTACTTTTATAACGTTTTAGCAATGTAAATATAAAAAAAAAATTAAAAAAATTTGCAAGTTTAAAGATAGTCGTTATTCTTTGATAAATACCAACTTCAAACTTCATTCTTGTGCTTGCTATTGATCGTAGAAGGTTGAAACAAATACTATTTGATTGAGCAAGTAATTTTGTATCAAATACATCCTACTTTTATAACGTTTCAACAATGTAAATATAAAAAAAATTAAAAAAATACGCAAGTTTAAAGATAGTCGTTATCCCTTGATAAATACCAACTTCAAACTTCATTCTTGAGTTTGCTATTGATCATAGCAAGTTGAAACAAATACTATTTGATTGAGCAAAAAATTTTTTATTAAAAACATCTTACTTTTATAACGTTTCAAAAATGTAAATATAAAAAAAATCAAAAATTACGCATGTTTAAAGATAGTCTTTATTAATTGATAAATACCAATTTCAAACTTTATTCTTTAGCTTGCTATTGATCGTAGAAGGATGAAACAACTACTATTTGATTGAACAAGTAATTTTCTATCAAATACATCTTACTTTTATAACGTTTTAGCAATGTAAATATAAAAAAAATCAAAAAATTTCGCATGTTTAAAGATAGTCTTTATTAATTGATAAATACCAATTTCAAACTTTATTCTTAAGCTTGCTATTGATCGTAGAAGGATGAAACAACTACTATTTGATTGAACAAGTAATTTTCTATCAAATACATCTTACTCTTATAACGTTTTAGCAATGTAAATATAAAAAAAAAAATCAAAAAAATTCGCAAGTTTAAATATAGCCGTTATTTTTTGATAAATACCAAATTCAAACTTCATTCTTGAGCTTGATATTAATCGTAAAATTTTGAAACAAGCACCACTCGATTAAGCAAAAAGTTTTCTATCAAATACATTTTACTTTTATAACGTTTTAGCAATGTAAATATAAAAAAAAAATTAAAAAAATTTGCAAGTTTAAAGATAGTCGTTATTCTTTGATAAATACCAACTTCAAACTTCATTCTTGTGCTTGCTATTGATCGCAGAAAGTTGAAACAAATACTATTTGATTGAGCAAGTAATTTTCTATCAAATACATCCTACTTTTATAACGTTTCAGCAATGTAAATATAAAAAAAAAATCAAAAAATTTCGCAAGTTTAAATATAGCCGTTATTTTTTGATAAATACCAAATTCAAACTTCATTCTTGAGCTTGATATTAATCGTAAAATTTTGAAACAAGCACCACTCGATTAAACAAAAAGTTTTCTATCAAATACATTTTACTTTTATAACGTTTTAGCAATGTAAATATAAAAAAAAAATTAAAAAAAATTGCAAGTTTAAAGATAGTCGTTATTCTTTGATAAATACCAACTTCAAACTTCATTCTTGTGCTTGCTATTGACCGTAGAAGGTTGAAACAAATACTATTTGATTGAGCAAGTAATTTTGTATCAAATACATCCTACTTTTATAACGTTTCAACAATGTAAATATAAAAAAAATTAAAAAAATTCGCAAGTTTAAAGATAGTCGTTATCCCTTGATAAATACCAACTTCAAACTTCATTCTTGAGCTTGCTATTGATCATAGCAAGTTGAAACAAATACTATTTGATTGAGCAAAAAATTTTTTTTTAAAAACATCCTACTTTTATAACGTTTCAAAAATGTAAATATAAAAAAAATCAAAAATTACGCATGTTTAAAGATAGTCTTTATTAATTGATAAATACCAATTTCAAACTTTATTCTTAAGCTTGCTATTGATCGTAGAAGGATGAAACAACTACTATTTGATTGAACAAGTAATTTTCTATCAAATATATCTTACTCTTATAACGTTTTAGCAATGTAAATATAAAAAAAAAATCAAAAAAATTCGCAAGTTTAAATATAGCTGTTATTTTTTGATAAATACCAAATTCAAACTTCATTCTTGAGCTTGATATTAATCGTAAAATTTTGAAACAAGCACCACTGGATTAAACAAAAAGTTTTCTATCAAATACATTTTACTTTTATAACGTTTTATCAATGTAAATATAAAAAAAAATTAAAAAAATTTGCAAGTTTAAAGATAGTCGTTATTCTTTGATAAATACCAACTTCAAACTTCATTCTTGTGCTTGCTATTGATCGTAGAAGGTTGAAACAAATACTATTTGATTGAGCAAGTAATTTTGTATCAAATACATTCTACCTTTATAACGTTTCAGCAATGTAAATATAAAAAAAAAATTAAAAAATTTTGCAAGTTTAAAGATAGTCGTTATTCTTTGATAAATACCAACTTCAAACTTCATTCTTTTGCTTGCTATTGATCGTAGAAGGTTGAAACAAATACTATTTGATTGAGCAAGTAATTTTCTATCAAATACATCCTACTTTTATAACGTTTTAGCAATGTAAATATGAAAAAAATTAAAAAAATTTGCAAGTTTAAAGATAGTCGTTATTCCTTGATAAATACCAACTTCAAACTTCATTCTTGAGCTTGCTATTGATTGTAGAAGGTTGAAACAAATACTATTTGATTGAGCAAGTAATTTTCTATTAAATACATTTTACTTTTTTAACGTTTCAGCAATGTAAATATAAAAAAATCAAAAAAATACGCAAGTTTAAAGATAGTCGTTATTCCTTGATAAGTATCAATTTCAAACTTTATTCTTGAGCTTGCTATTAATAGTAAAAGATTCAAGCAAATACCATTCGATTGAACAAAAAATTTTCTATCAAATGCGTTTTACTTTTAAAACGTTTCGGTAATGTAAATATAAAAAAAATCAAAAAAATTCGCAAGTTTAAAGATAGCCGTTATTTCTTGATAAACACCAAATTCAAACTTTATTCTTGAGCTTGCTATTAATCGTAAGAAGAAAAAACAAATACTATTTGATTGAGCAAGTACTTATCTATCAAATACATCCTACTTTTATAACGTTTCAGCAATGTAAATATAAAAAAAAAATCAAAAAATTTCGCAAGTTTAAATATAGCCGTTATTTTTTGATAAATACCAAATTCAAACTTCATTCTTGAGCTTGATATTAATCGTAAAATTTTGAAACAAGCACCACTTGATTAAGCAAAAAGTTTTCTATCAAATACATTTTACTTTTATAACGTTTTAGCAATGTAAATATAAAAAAAAAATTAAAAAATTTTGCAAGTTTAAAGATAGTCGTTATTCTTTGATAAATACCAATTTCAAACTTCATTCTTGTGCTTGCTATTGTTCGTAGAAGGTTGAAACAAATACTATTTGATTGAGCAAGTAATTTTCTATCAAATACATCCTACTTTTATAACGTTTTAGCAATGTAAATATGAAAAAAATTAAAAAAATTTGCAAGTTTAAAGATAGTCGTTATTCCTTGATAAATACCAACTTCAAACTTCATTCTTGAGCTTGCTATTGATTGTAGAAGGTTGAAACAAATACTATTTGATTGAGCAAGTAATTTTCTATTAAATACATTTTACTTTTTTAACGTTTCAGCAATGTAAATATAAAAAAATCAAAAAAATACGCAAGTTTAAAGATAGTCGTTATTCCTTGATAAGTATCAATTTCAAACTTTATTCTTGAGCTTGCTATTAATCGTAAAAGATTCAAGCAAATACCATTCGATTGAACAAAAAATTTTCTATCAAATGCGTTTTACTTTTAAAACGTTTCGGTAATGTAAATATAAAAAAAATCAAAAAAATTCGCAAGTTTAAAGATAGCCGTTATTTATTGATAAATACCAATTTCAAACTTTATTCTTAAGCTTGCTATTGATCGTAAAAGGTTGAAACAAATACTATTTGATTGAGCAAGTAATTTTGTATCAAATACATCCTACTTTTATAACGTTTCAGCAATGTAAATATAAAAAAAAAATTAAAAAATTTTGCAAGTTTAAAGATAGTCGTTATTCTTTGATAAATACCAATTTCAAACTTCATTCTTGTGCTTGCTATTGATCGTAGAAAGTTGAAACAAATACTATTTGATTGAGCAAGTAATTTTGTATCAAATACATCCTACTTTTATAACGTTTCAGCAATGTAAATATAAAAAAAAAATTAAAAAAATTCGCAAGTTTAAATATAGCCGTTATTTTTTGATAAATACCAAATTCAAACTTCATTCTTGAGCTTGATATTAATCGTAAAATTTTGAAACAAGCACCACTCGATTAAACAAAAAGTTTTCTATCAAATACATTTTACTTTTATAACGTTTTAGCAATGTAAATATAAAAAAAAAATTAAAAAAAATTGCAAGTTTAAAGATAGACGTTATTCTTTGATAAATACCAACTTCAAACTTCATTCTTGTGCTTGCTATTGACCGTAGAAGGTTGAAACAAATACTATTTGATTGAGCAAGTAATTTTGTATCAAATACATCCTACTTTTATAACGTTTCAACAATGTAAATATAAAAAAAATTAAAAAAATTCGCAAGTTTAAAGATAGTCGTTATCCCTTGATAAATACCAACTTCAAACTTCATTCTTGAGCTTGATATTGATCATAGCAAGTTGAAACAAATACTACTTGATTGAGCAAAAAATTTTTTTTAAAAAACATCCTACTTTTATAACGTTTCAAAAATGTAAATATAAAAAAAATCAAAAATTACGCATGTTTAAAGATAGTCTTTATTAATTGATAAATACCAATTTCAAACTTTATTCTTAAGCTTGCTATTGATCGTAGGAGGATGAAACAACTACTATTTGATTGAGCAAGTAATTTTCTATCAAATACATCTTACTCTTATAACGTTTTAGCAATGTAAATATAAAAAAAAAATCAAAAAAGTTCGCAAGTTTAAATATAGCTGTTATTTTTTGATAAATACCAAATTCAAACTTCATTCTTGAGCTTGATATTAATCGTAAAATTTTGAAACAAGCACCACTTGATTAAGCAAAAAGTTTTCTATCAAATACATTTTACTTTTATAACGTTTTAGCAATGTAAATATAAAAAAAAAATTAAAAAATTTTGCAAGTTTAAAGATAGTCGTTATTCTTTGATAAATACCAATTTCAAACTTCATTCTTGTGCTTGCTATTGTTCGTAGAAGGTTGAAACAAATACTATTTGATTGAGCAAGTAATTTTCTATCAAATACATCCTACTTTTATAACGTTTTAGCAATGTAAATATGAAAAAAATTAAAAAAATTTGCAAGTTTAAAGATAGTCGTTATTCCTTGATAAATACCAACTTCAAACTTCATTCTTGAGCTTGCTATTGATTGTAGAAGGTTGAAACAAATACTATTTGATTGAGCAAGTAATTTTCTATTAAATACATTTTACTTTTTTAACGTTTCAGCAATGTAAATATAAAAAAATCAAAAAAATACGCAAGTTTAAAGATAGTCGTTATTCCTTGATAAGTATCAATTTCAAACTTTATTCTTGAGCTTGCTATTAATCGTAAAAGATTCAAGCAAATACCATTCGATTGAACAAAAAATTTTCTATCAAATGCGTTTTACTTTTAAAACGTTTCGGTAATGTAAATATAAAAAAAATCAAAAAAATTCGCAAGTTTAAAGATAGCCGTTATTTCTTGATAAACACCAAATTCAAACTTTATTCTTGAGCTTGCTATTAATCGTAAGAAGAAAAAACAAATACTATTTGATTGAGCAAGTATTTATCTATCAAATACATCCTACTTTTATAACGTTTCAGCAATGTAAATATAAAAAAAAAATCAAAAAAATTCGCAAGTTTAAATATAGCCGTTATTTTTTGATAAATACCAAATTCAAACTTCATTCTTGAGCTTGATATTAATCGTAAAATTTTGAAACAAGCACCACTCGATTAAGCAAAAAGTTTTCTATCAAATACATTTTACTTTTATAACGTTTTAGCAATGTAAATATAAAAAAAAAATTAAAAAAATTTGCAAGTTTAAAGATAGTCGTTATTCTTTGATAAATACCAACTTCAAACTTCATTCTTGTGCTTGCTATTGATCGTAGAAGGTTGAAACAAATACTATTTGATTGAGCAAGTAATTTTGTATCAAATACATCCTACTTTTATAACGTTTCAGCAATGTAAATATAAAAAAAATCAAAAAAATACGCAAGTTTAAAGATAGTCGTTATTCCTTGATAAGTATCAATTTCAAACTTTATTCTTGAGCTTGCTATTAATCGTAAAAGATTCAAGCAAGTACCATTCGATTGAACAAAAAATTTTCTATCAAATGCATTTTACTTTTAAAACGTTTCGGCAATGTAAATATAAAAAAAATCAAAAAAATTCGCAAGTTTAAAGATAGCCGTTATTTCTTGATAAATACCAAATTCAAACTTTATTCTTGAGCTTGCTATTAATCGTAAAAGATTCAAGCAAGTACCATTCGATTGAACAAAAAGTTTTCTATCAAATGCATTTTACTTTTAAAACGTTTCGGCAATGTAAATATAAAAAAAATCAAAAAAATTCGCAAGTTTAAAAATAGCCGTTATTTCTTGATAAATACCAAATTCAAACTTTATTCTTGAGCTTGCTATTAATCGTAAGAAGAAAAAACAAATACTATTTGATTGAGCAAGTATTTATCTATCAAATACATCCTACTTTTATAACGTTTCAGCAATGTAAATATAAAAAAATTCACAAAAAAAGCAAGTTTAAATATAGTCGTTATTCTTTGATAAATACCAATTTCAAACTTTATTCTTAAGCTCGCTATTGATCCTAGAAGGATGAAACAAATACTACTTGATTGAGCAAGTAATTTTCTATCAAATACGTTTTACTTTTATAACGTTTCAGCAATGTAAATAAAAAAAATCAAAAAAATACGCAAGTTTAAAGATAGTCGTTATTCCTTGATAAATACCAATTTCAAACTTTATACTTAAGCTTGCTATTGATCGTAGAAGGTTGAAACAAATACCATTTGATTGAGCAAGTAATTTTCTATCAAATACATCCTACCTTTAAAACGTTTCAGCAATGTAAATATAAAAAAAATCAAAGAAATACGCAAGTTTAAAGATAGATGTTATTCCTTGATAAGTATCAATTTCAAACTTTATTCTTAAGCTTGCTGTCGATCGTAGAAGGATGAAACAAATACTATTTGATTGAGCAAGTAATTTTCTATCAAATACATCTTACTTTTATAACGTTTTGGCAATGTAAATATAAAAAAAATTAAAAAAATACGCAAGTTTAAAGATAGTCGTTATTCCTTGATAAGTATCAATTTCAAACTTTATTCTTGAGCTTGCTATTAATCGCAAAAGGTTCAAACAAGTACCATTCAATTGAACAAAAAATTTTCTATCAAATGCTTTTTACCTTTATAACGTTTCGGCAATGTAAATATAAAAAAAATCCAAAAAATTTGCAAGTTTAAAGATAGTCTTTATTACTTGATAAATACCAATTTCAAACTTTATTCTTAAGCTTGCTATTGACCGTAGAAGGATGAAACAAATACTATTTGATTAAGCAAGTAATTTTCTATCAAATACATTTTACTTTTATAACGTTTTAGTAATGTAAATATAAAAAAAATCAAAAAAATACGCAAGTTTTAAGATAGTCGTTATACCTTGGTAAATACCAATTTCAAACTTTATTCTTAAACTTGCTATTGATCGTAGAAAATTGAAACAAAAACTATTTGATTGAGCAAATAATTTTCTATCAAATACATCTTACTTTTATAACGTTTTAGCAATGTAAATATAAAAAAAATTAAAAAAATACGCAAGTTTAAAGATAGTCGTTATTCCTTAATAAGTATCAATTTCAAACTTTATTCTTAAGCTTGCTGTCGATCGTAGAAGGATGAAACAAATACCATTTGATTGAGCAAGTAATTTTCTATCAAATACATCTTACTTTTATAACGTTTTAGCAATGTAAATATAAAAAAAATTAAAAAAATACGCAAGTTTAAAGATAGTCGTTATTCCTTGATAAGTATCAACTTCAAACTTTATTCTTGAGCTTGCTATTAACCGTAAAAGGTTTAAACAAGTACCATTCAATTGAACAAAAAATCTTCTATTAAATGCATTTTATTTTTATAACGTTTCGGCAATGTAAAAAAAAATCAAAAAAATACGCAAGTTTAAAAATAGTCGTTATTCCTTGATAAATACCAATTTCAAACTTTATTCTTGAGCTTGCTATTAACTGTAGAAGGTTAAAACAAGTACCATTTGATTGAACAAAAATTTTTCTATTAAATACGTCCTACTTTTATAACGTTTTAACAATGTAATTATAAAAAAAATCAAAAAAATGCGCAAGTTTAAATATAGTCGTTATTCCTTGATAAATTCCAACTTCAAACTTCAATCTTGAGCTTGCAATTAATCGTAGAAAGTTGAAGCAAGCACCACTCGATTGAGCAAAAAATTTTCTATCAAATACATTCTACTTTTATAACGTTTTAGCAATGTAAATATAAAAAAAAATCAAAAAAATACGCAAGTTTAAAGATAGTCGTTATTCCTTGATAAATACCAATTTCAAACTTTATTCTTAAGCTTGCTATTGATCGTAGAAGGTTGAAACAAATACCATTTGATTGAGCAAGTAATTTTCTATCAAATACATCCTACCTTTAAAACGTTTCAGCAATGTAAATATAAAAAAAATCAAAAAAATACGCAAGTTTAAAGATAGATGTTATTCCTTGATAAGTATCAATTTCAAACTTTATTCTTAAGCTTGCTGTCGATCGTAGAAGGATGAAACAAATACTATTTGATTGAGCAAGTAATTTTCTATCAAATACATCTTACTTTTATAACGTTTTAGCAATGTAAATATAAAAAAAATTAAAAAAATACGCAAGTTTAAAGATAGTCGTTATTCCTTGATAAGTATCAATTTCAAACTTTATTCTTGAGCTTGCTATTAATCGCAAAAGGTTCAAACAAGTACCATTCAATTGAACAAAAAATTTTCTATCAAATGCTTTTTACCTTTATAACGTTTCGGCAATGTAAATATAAAAAAAATCCAAAAAATTTGCAAGTTTAAAGATAGTCTTTATTACTTGATAAATACCAATTTCAAACTTTATTCTTAAGCTTGCTATTGACCGTAGAAGGATGAAACAAATACTATTTGATTAAGCAAGTAATTTTCTATCAAATACATTTTACTTTTAACGTTTTAGTAATGTAAATATAAAAAAAATCAAAAAAATACGCAAGTTTTAAGATAGTCGTTATACCTTGGTAAATACCAATTTCAAACTTTATTCTTAAACTTGCTATTGATCGTAGAAAATTGAAACAAAAACTATTTGATTGAGCAAATAATTTTCTATCAAATACATCTTACTTTTATAACGTTTTAGCAATGTAAATATAAAAAAAATTAAAAAAATACGCAAGTTTAAAGATAGTCGTTATTCCTTAATAAGTATCAATTTCAAACTTTATTCTTAAGCTTGCTGTCGATCGTAGAAGGATGAAACAAATACCATTTGATTGAGCAAGTAATTTTCTATCAAATACATCTTACTTTTATAACGTTTTAGCAATGTAAATATAAAAAAAATTAAAAAAATACGCAAGTTTAAAGATAGTCGTTATTCCTTGATAAGTATCAACTTCAAACTTTATTCTTGAGCTTGCTATTAACCGTAAAAGGTTTAAACAAGTACCATTCAATTGAACAAAAAATCTTCTATTAAATGCATTTTATTTTTATAACGTTTCGGCAATGTAAAAAAAAATCAAAAAAATACGCAAGTTTAAAAATAGTCGTTATTCCTTGATAAATACCAATTTCAAACTTTATTCTTGAGCTTGCTATTAATTGTAGAAGGTTAAAACAAGTACCATTTGATTGAACAAAAATTTTTCTATTAAATACGTCCTACTTTTATAACGTTTTAACAATGTAATTATAAAAAAAATCAAAAAAATGCGCAAGTTTAAATATAGTCGTTATTCCTTGATAAATTCCAACTTCAAACTTCAATCTTGAGCTTGCAATTAATCGTAGAAAGTTGAAGCAAGCACCACTCGATTGAGCAAAAAATTTTCTATCAAATACATTCTACTTTTATAACGTTTTAGCAATGTAAATATAAAAAAAAATCAAAAAAATACGCAAGTTTAAAGATAGTCGTTATTCCTTGATAAATACCAATTTCAAACTTTATTCTTAAGCTTGCTATTGATCGTAGAAGGTTGAAACAAATACCATTTGATTGAGCAAGTAATTTTCTATCAAATACATCCTACCTTTAAAACGTTTCAGCAATGTAAATATAAAAAAAATCAAAAAAATACGCAAGTTTAAAGATAGATGTTATTCCTTGATAAGTATCAATTTCAAACTTTATTCTTAAGCTTGCTGTCGATCGTAGAAGGATGAAACAAATACTATTTGATTGAGCAAGTAATTTTCTATCAAATACATCTTACTTTTATAACGTTTTAGCAATGTAAATATAAAAAAAATTAAAAAAATACGCAAGTTTAAAGATAGTCGTTATTCCTTGATAAGTATCAATTTCAAACTTTATTCTTGAGCTTGCTATTAATCGCAAAAGGTTCAAACAAGTACCATTCAATTGAACAAAAAATTTTCTATCAAATGCTTTTTACCTTTATAACGTTTCGGCAATGTAAATATAAAAAAAATCCAAAAAATTCGCAAGTTTAAAGATAGTCTTTATTACTTGATAAATTCAAACTTTATTCTTAAGCTTGCTATTGACCGTAGAAGGATGAAGCAAATACTATTTGATTAAGCAAGTAATTTTCTATCAAATACATTTTACTTTTATAACGTTTTAGTAATGTAAATATAAAAAAAATCAAAAAAATACGCAAGTTTTAAGATAGTCGTTATACCTTGGTAAATACCAATTTCAAACTTTATTCTTAAACTTGCTATTGATCGTAGAAAATTGAAACAAAAACTATTTGATTGAGCAAATAATTTTCTATCAAATACATCTTACTCTTATAACGTTTTAGCAATGTAAATATAAAAAAAATCAAAAAAATACGCAAGTTTAAAGATAGTTGTTATTCCTTGATAAATACCAATTTCAAACTTTATTCTTGAGCTTGCTATTAATTGTAGAAGGTTGAAACAAGTACCATTTGATTGAACAGAAATTTTTCTATCAAATACGTTTTACTTTTATAACGTTTTAGCAATGTAATTATAATAAAAGTCAAAAAAATACGCAAGTTTAAATATAGTCGTTATTCCTTGATAAATACCAATTTCAAACTTTATTTTTAAGTTTGCTGTTAATTGTAGAAGGTTGAAACTAATACTATTCGATTGAGCAGGAAATTTTCTATCAAATACATTCTACTTTTATAACGTTTTAGCAATGTAAATATAAAAAAAATCAAAAAAATACGCAAGTTTAAAGATAGTCGTTATTCCTTAATAAATTCCAATTTCAAACTTCATTCTTGAGCTTGCTATTAATTGTAGAAGTTTAAAACAAATATTATTCGATTAAGCAGGAAATTTTCTATCAAATGCATCTTACTTTTATAACGTTTCAATAATGTAAATATAAAAAAAAGTTAAAAAAATACGCAAGTTTAAAGTAAGTCGTTATTCCTTAATAAATTCCAAATTCAAACTTCAATCTTGAGCTTGCTATTAATTTTAGAAAGTTGAAGCAAGCACCACTCGATTAAGCAAAAAATTTTCTATTAAATACATTCTACCTTTATAACGTTTTAACAATGTAAATATAAAAAAAATCAAAAAAATACGCAAGTTTAAAGATAGTCGTTATTCCTTGATAAATACCAATTTCAAACTTCATTCTTAAGCTTGCTATTAATTATAGAAGGTTGAAACAAGTACCATTTGATTGAACAGAAATTTTTCTATCAAATACATCCTACTTTTATAACGTGTTAACAATGTAAATAAAAAAAATCAAAAAAATACGCAAGTTTAAAGATAGTCGTTATTCCTTGATAAATACCAATTTCAAATTTCATTCTTGAGCTTGCTATTAATTGTAGAATGTTGAAACAAATACCATTTGATTGAACAGAAATTTTTCTATCAAATACGTCTTACTTTTATAGAGTTTTCGCAATGTAATTATAAAAAAAATCAAAAAAATACGCAAGTTTAAATATAGTCGTTATTTCTTGATAAATACCAATTTCAAACTTCATTCTTGAGCTTGCTATTAATTATAGAAGGTTGAAACCAATACTATTCGATTGGACAGAAAATTTTCTATCAAATACATCCTACTTTTATAACGTTTCAATAATGTAAATATAAAAAAAATCAAAAGAATACGCAAGTTTAAAGATAGTCGTTATTCCTTAATAAATTCCAATTTCAAACTTCATTCTTGAGCTTGCTATTAACCGTAGAAAGTTGAAGCAAGCACCACTTGATTAAGCGAAAAATTTTCTATCAAATACATCCTACTTTTATAACGCTTTAGCAATGTAAATATAAAAAAAATCAAAAAAATACGCAAGTTTAAAGATAGTCGTTATTCCTTGATAAATACCAATTTCAAACTTCATTCTTAAGCTTGCTATTAATTTTAGAAGGTTGAAACAAATAACATTTGATTAAACAGAAATTTTTCTATCAAATACATCTTACTATTATAACGTTTTAGCAATGTAATTATGAAAAAAATTAAAAAAATACGCAAGTTTAAAGATAGTCGTTATTCCTTGATAAATACCAATTTCAAACTTTATTCTTGAGCTTGCTATTATTCGTAAAAAGTTGAAACAAAAACCATTTGATTGAACAGATAATTTTCTATCAAATACATCCTACCTTTATAACGTTTTAGCAATGTAAATATAAAAAAATCAAAAAAATACGCAAGTTTAAATATAGTCGTTATTCCATGATAAATACCAATTTCAAACTTCATTCTTGAGCTTGCTATTAATCGTAGAAAGTTGAAACAAGAACCATTTGATTGAACAGAGAATTTTCTATTAAATACATTCTACCTTTATAACGTTTTAGCAATGTAAATACAAAAAAAATCAAAAAAATACGCAAGTTTAAAGATAGTCGTTATTCCTTGATAAATACCAATTTCAAACTTTATTCTTGAGCTTGCTATTAATTGTAGAAGATTGAAACCAATACTATTTGATTGAGCAGGAAATTTTCTATCAAATACGTCCTATTTTTATAACGTTTTAGCAATGTAATTATAAAAAAAATCAAAAAAAATGCGCAAGTTTAAAGATAGTCGTTATTCCTTGATAAATACCAATTTCAAACTTCATTCTTGAGCTTGCTATTAATTATAGAAGGTTGAAACCAATACTATTCGATTGGACAGAAAATTTTCTATCAAATACATCCTACTTTTATAACGTTTCAATAATGTAAATATAAAAAAAATCAAAAGAATACGCAAGTTTAAAGATAGTCGTTATTCCTTAATAAATTCCAATTTCAAACTTCATTCTTGAGCTTGCTATTAATAGTAGAAAGTTGAAGCAAGCACCACTTAATTAAGCAAAAAATTTTCTATCAAATACATTCTACTTTTATAACGTTTTAGCAATGTAATTATAAAAAAAATTAAAAAAATACGCAAGTTTAAATATAGTCGTTATTCCTTGATAAATACCAATTTCAAACTTCGTTCTTGGGCTTGCTATCAATTGTAGAAGGTTGAAACCAATACTATTCAATTGAGCAGAAAATTTTCTATCAAATACATTCTACCTTTATAACGTTTTAACAATGTAAATATAAAAAAAATCAAAAAAATACGCAAGTTTAAAGATAGTCGTTATTCCTTGATAAATACCAATTTCAAACTTTATTCTTGAGCTTGCTATTATTCGTAGAAGGTTGAAACAAAAACCATTTGATTGAACAGATAATTTTCTATCAAATACATTCTACCTTTATAACGTTTTAGCAATGTAAATATAAAAAAATCAAAAAAATACGCAAGTTTAAATATAGTCGTTATTCCTTGATAAATACCAATTTCAAACTTTATTCTTGAGCTTGCTATTAATTGTAGAAGATTGAAACCAATACTATTTGATTGAGCAGGAAATTTTCTATCAAATACGTCCTATTTTTATAACGTTTTAGCAATGTAATTATAAAAAAAATCAAAAAAAATGCGCAAGTTTAAAGATAGTCGTTATTCCTTAATAAATACCAATTTCAAACTCCATTCTTGAGCTTACTATTAATCGTAGAAGGTTGAAACAAAAACCATTTGATTGAAAGGAGAATTTTCTATCAAATACATCCTATTTTTATAACGTTTTAGCAATGTAAATATAAAAAAATCAAAAAAATACGCAAGTTTAAAGATAGTCGTTATTCCTTAATAAATACCAACTTCAAACTCCATTCTTGAGCTTGCTATTAATCGTAGAAGGTTGAAACAAAAACCATTTGATTGAACAGAGAATTTTCTATCAAATAGATCCTACTTTTGTAACGTTTTAGCAATGTAAATATAAAAAAATCAAAAAAATACGCAAGTTTAAATATAGTCGTTATTCCATGATAAATACCAATTTCAAACTTCATTCTTGAGCTTGCTATTAATCGTAGAAAGTTGAAACAAAAACCATTTGATTGAACAGAGAATTTTCTATCAAATACATCCTACTTTTATAACGTTTTAGCAATGTAATTATAGAAAAAGTCAAAAAAATACGCAAGTTTAAAGATAGTCGTTATTCCTTGATAAATACCAATTTCAAACTTTATTCTTGAGCTTGCTATTAATTGTAGAAGGTTGAAACAAAAACCATTTGATTGAGCAGAAAATTTTCTATCAAACACATCCCTTCTTTTATAACGTTTTAGCAATGTAAATATAAAAAAATCAAAAAAATACGCAAGTTTAAATATAATCGTTATTCCTTGATAAATACCAATTTCAAACTTTATTCTTGAGCTTGCTATTAATTGTAGAAGGTTGAAACTAATATTATTCGATTGAGCAGGAAATTTTCTATCAAATACGTTCTACTTTTATAACGTTTTAGCAATGTAAATATAAAAAAATCAAAAAAATACGCAAGTTTAAATATAGTCGTTATTCCTTGATAAATACCAATTTCAAACTTTATTCTTGAGCTTGCTATTAATTGTAGAAGGTTGAAACAAAAACCATTTGATTGAACAGAAATTTTTCTATCAAAAACGTCCTACTTTTATATTGTTTTAGCAATGTAATTATAAAAAAAATCAAAAAAATACGCAAGTTTAAATATAGTCGTTATTCCTTGATAAATACCAATTTCAAACTTTATTCTTGAGCTTGCTATTAATTGTAGAAGGTTAAAACCAATACTATTTGATTAAACAGAAAATTTTCTATCAAATACATCCTACTTTTATAACGTTTCAATAATGTAAATATAAAAAAAAAATTAAAAAATACGAAAGTTTAAAGATAGTCGTTATTCCTTAATAAATACCAATTTCAAACTTCATTCTTGAGCTTGCTATTAATCGTAGAAAGTTGAAACAAAAACCATTTGATTGAACAGAGAATTTTCTATCAAATACATCCTACTTTTATAACGTTTTAGCAATGTAAATATAAAAAAAATCAAAAAAAATACGCAAGTTTAAATATAGTCGTTATTCCTTGATAAATACCAATTTCAAACTTCATTCTTGAATATTAAGGTAGAATGAGAGGTTTCGGTCGTGCGTGTACCGCTCCGAAGTAAAGTGTCAAATACTGTGGAAATTGGTACGTGTACCGACAAGAAAACTACATCCAAGTACCCATCTCGAATTAAACAAACAACTCTGATAAGGGTAAGCTGATCGGTCCAGGGTTTGTCCCTAATCAACTACCAAAATTCTTATTTACCAATATCCATTGCTACGACCCTTATCGTACCGCGCACAGATAGTGAAGCCCGTAAGAAACAGCCCGCTGCGTTGATACGCGGCGAGGCCAAAAACTATGAGTAATTCACAAGCAATTATACCATCCCAGGAACGTACCTATGCTAATGCGTCAAAAACCCAACCAACAACAAACATTATTAAACGAAATCAAGCAATATTAATCGACACAATAAGCGAACTGACATTAACAGACTATGTAGTAGCAGTCGGTACAATTATTGGACCCAAAAATATCATTTCTGCGTCAAGGATAGCCAACAATCGCATATGCATTTACCTAACATCAACCACATACGTAAACTACCTAACAGAAAACATAAACACAATAAAAATCCAAAACTATGAAATAAAAGTCAGAAAGCTAGTTTCACCAGCAAAACGCATAATAATATCTGCTGTAGGTACTTCTATACCAAACAATACCCTTGAAAACGAAATAAAAAAACTAGGTTTATCAACAGTATCACCAGTTACGACACTAAAAGCAGGCATACAAAACGAAGCATATGCACACGTCGAAAGCTTCAGACGACAGATATTTGTCACGCCGCCTCCTGAAAACTTTGAGCTTCCTTCTTCTATTGTTATCACTCACGAAAATACAAACTTCCGAATTTTCCTCACATTTGATGAAATGATCTGTTTTCTATGTAAACAACCTGGCCATACAGCTTCTAAATGTCCGACGAACCCAGATAAGGACATCACCCTCCAGCAACGTGACCCAATAAAATCCCAAACCGAACTACAAAACGCTATAGAAACACAAATAAATGTAGCAAAAGAAACAACACCCACATTATGTATCACCGAGCACACCGCACCTGTACCGACCACAAGCACATTCACCAAAGCACAAACTAAACGACCAGCAAGCAATATTTCAGATGAACAAATAGACACAAGTAATATGGCATCCATAATCCGCGAAACCCAAAAGCAAAACGAAGACCAATTTCTTAGACCAAAAACCTCAAAAAAACACAAAAACAAGAAACCTAAAACTACGAATACATCTTCTGCTGAATCTCTTAACTCACCTCCCAACTCTCAATACATACAAGACCAATTAACTTCTATCAAACAAATAATTGGAGAATCCGACACTTTTCCACTAACTTTTGAACAACTAGCAGATTTTCTAGCAAATGCGGACACATCATCTGATATCTTACATCTAATACGAGAATACACAGATGACATCTCTGGCGTCATAATCATGATGAAAAGTCTTTATCCTAAACTCACAGGGCGCAGCATTAAGATAAAATTTACAAAAATCAAAAAGAAAATTTCAGAACTAATAAAAACCGACTGGGAAACAGATTATGAAACCGATAGCTCCCAACACAGCAACACTTTCTAGTTCTACTAATATTCACTTACCTACTTCAATGGAATATAAATGGGTATTATGCCCATTTAGAGAACCTACAACTTTTAATGTCCGAATTAAAACCCTTAGTAATAGCACTACAAGAAACCAGATTTCGCAAGGCAAAAACTCCAACTTTGAAAAAATATACTGTATACCATAAAAGTCGCGTAAACGAACCCATATCATCTGGAGGAGTAGCACTTTTAGTAGAAAAATCACTCACCCCACAAGAAATTCCATTAGACACCGAACTTGAAGCGGTAGCGGTAACAATCCACTATCCCCAATCTATCACCATATGTAACATCTATCTTCCTCCAAACAAAGATATTTCGTTTGCTGATCTCTCCAATCTTATATCTCAGCTTTCTGGGCCATTACTTTTAGTCGGTGATTTTAACGCCCATAGTCCAATTTGGGGAGCAGTCAAGACTAATAAAAAAGGAAACATCGTAGAAGAGTTACTTGAAAAAACAAATCTCATACTACTTAACAATGGATGCAAAACCAGATTTCACGCTGCGACTGGTCAGTTTTCAACCCTAGACTTATCCTTTTGTGATGTGTCTATTGCTCATCTTTACGAATGGTCTGTCCATCCTGAACTACACAATAGCGATCATCACCCAATTTGCATTTACCATACCGACAATACTACAGAAGAAAACACATTCCGCCCTCGCTGGAAAATCCGCAACGCAAATTGGGACGAGTATACAGTCATTCTTACAAACAAAATAGACTCTTTTACCCCATCAAACTCAGCAACACAACAAATCACAGAACTGACCAATATGATTAACCAAGCTGCCGAAGTCTCAATAGGAAAAACTTCACCAACAAATAAACGCCACACAGTGCCATGGTGGAATGACAAGTGCGAGGAAGATATAAAAGCAAGCAAGAAAGCCCTAAATCGTCTAAAACGCCATAATACCATCGAAAATCTTTTAGAGTTCAAGAGATTGAGGGCCAAAACTCGACGGACTTTAAAAGAAAGCAAAAGAAATTCCTGGCGAAATTACGCTTCAACAATAACCAGCTCAACACCAGTAACAGAAGTCTGGAACAAAATAAAAGCAATTAAAGGAACAAGAACTAACACTAAAATAAAAATGCTAAAAAATGAAGGAAAAACCTACATCACAAATAACGAAATAGCGGAAATACTCGCATCTCAATTTCGTAGCTCTTCAGCAGACTCAAACTATACACCCGAATTCTTAACACGAAAGAAACGTGTTGAAAAGAGAGACATAGTTGTAAACCTTTACGATAACCACGATTTAAACGATCCCATCCGATTAGAAGAATTAAATGAAGCCTTGCATAACAGCCGAAACACTACACCTGGCCCTGACGGTATTCCTTTTATTTTACTCAAAAAGCTACCACCTGCTGTCAAACAGCGTCTCCTAGATGCTTTTAACTTACTATTAGATACCGGCTCGTATCCAGACATTTGGTCTACAGCCCTAATTTTGCCTTTCGCCAAACCCAACAAAGATAAGGCAAATCCTTTATCATACCGACCAATCTCACTAACTTGTACTATGGGAAAATTGCTAGAAAAAATAATAAACAGAAGACTTCAATGGTACCTAGAAACCAAGAAACTACTAACCCCAACTCAAAGTGGCTTTCGTAAAAATAGATCCACAACTGATAACATATTATTTCTAGAATCTGAGATACACGAAGCTTTTGCCGACAATCAAAAAGTACTAGCCGTCTTCTTTGACTTACAAAAAGCGTTTGATACAGCTTGGAAATATCCTATACTAAACACACTACAGACATGGGGGGTTCAAGGCAAAATACTTGCATTCATAAAAAATTTCCTTAACAACAGAACTTTTCAAGTTTTCGCTAATGGCTATACATCTTCCATCCAACAACTTCAAAATGGTATTCCACAAGGATCGGTACTTAGCACCACCCTATTTCTAATTGCAATAAATAACATCGCAAACGATATAAAAGCACCCATAAAATCCCTACTGTTTGCAGATGACCTGGTCATATTCACAAAGGGTAAAAACCTGGATACAATGAGAGCTTTGATGCAAGAAGCTTTACGAACGGTTGAAATCTGGTCGCGTACAACTGGTTTTTCGTTCTCCACCGAAAAAACTTAATGCATAACCTTTTCCAAGAAACCAATGGTAAATCCACCACTTCTAACATTTCATAACCAATCGCTAAAATTTGCAAATCAAGTAAAATATCTGGGAGTAATTTTAGACAACAAATTGACTTGGAAGGCTCATATCAACAACATTATAAAAGAAAGCCACAAGCGTTTAAATATATTAAAAACTCTTGCACACCAACAATGGGGAGCAGAAACCGAAATGTTGCTGAAATTTTATCGCACACTTGTGCGACCAATAATAGACTATGCTTCGGTTGCATACACTACAGCCTCTTCTAGTGATCTCAAACAGCTAGATATCTTACAAAATACCGCTCTAAGAATTATATTCGCAGCCTTTCGTACAACACCAACGGCCAGTCTTCACTGTCTAGCATCCGAAATTCCACTACATCTTCGACGACAATACCTGACTATCATGTATTGTTTAAGAGCTTCAGAAAACACCTTTAATCCAATAAACACACTCCTAAATTCCCATCGCTCCCAAACCATTTTTGACAAGAAAAAAACTGCCAAACCGCCAATATACCGTCTACTCCAACACACCCTAGAAAACCTTCACTTTACCTTACCCCCAATATTCACTCTTCCTTACAATTCATGTCCGCCTTGGACCCACAGCAAAAGAAACTTTAATTTTGACCTTGCCAACATGACACAAAATGAAGAAGATAACTATACCATCCAAACAAAATTTTACTCTATTATTAACATCATTCCAGACCCTGTAGTAATTTTTACAGACGGTTCTAAAACCAGTGATACAGTTGGATGCGCATATGTTATAGAAGATAGTATTCAAAAATACAAACTACCTCCAATGGCCTCTGCACTAACTGCTGAACTAACAGCCATACTACAAGCACTCAGCTCAGACACATTATCTGAGCTCACAAACAAACACATAACTATCTGTACCGACTCACAAAAATGCATGACACTATTGAACACCATATTCTCACCCTATCCTATTATCCGGATTATACAAGACCAAATACACAGCCTTGAGTCCAAAAACAACTGCATACACTTCATCTGGATACCAGCCCACGCAAACATAGGCCAAAATGAACTCGCCGATAGCGCAGCCAAAGAAGCAGGAACAGACAACAACTCCCACATTGTGAAGAAAATACAACGTAGCGAAGTGGAAAAAGAAGCTAAAACCAGCATCCTTAGGAAGTGGCAGAATATTTGGGAAACAACCAAAAACCACCTTCACATCATTAAACCGGATGTAGGAACAAAATGGACTCACACAGGCCACTCTAGACGTGAAGAAGTCGTGCTTTCAAGACTACGTTTGGGACACACGCAAATGACGCACAAGTACATTCTACAAAAAGAAGATGTCCCAAAATGCACATGTGGACAAAACCTTACAGTGAACCACATCCTTTTAGAGTGTACTCTTCACGACGAGACTAGAAAAAATACAGCTTTCCCACCACAATAATCGAACTTCTGACCAACAATCATCAGACTGAAGACCGTGTAATTCATTTTCTGAAGGAAATTAAATTGTTCAGTGCTATATAACAAACAGTGTCAGTGTATTAAAGCAAAATATTTAATGTATAAATTAGTTGTACGGTTACCAAATTGTATCGGTGCTAATAACCCCAGGGTGGATGCACCTAAATTTAAATAAAAAAAAAAAAAAAAAAACTTCATTCTTGAGCTTGCTATTTATTGTAAGAGGTTGAAACTAGTACCATTTGATTGAACAGAAAATTTTCTATCAAATACATCCTACTTTTATAACGTTTCGATAATGTAAATATAAAAAAAATCAAAAAAATACGCAAGTTTAAAGATAGTCGTTATTCCTTAATAAATTCCAATTTCAAACTTAATTTTTGAGCTTGCTATTAATCGTAGAAAGTTGAAGCAAGCACCACTCGATTAAGCAAAAAATTTTCTATCAAATACATTCTACCTTTACAACGTTTTAGCAATGTAAATATAAAAAAAAACAAAAAAATACGCAAGTTTAAAGATAGTCGTTATTCCTTGATAAATACCACTTTCAAACTTCATTCTTAAGCTTGCTATTAATTATAGAAGGTTGAAACAAGTACCATTTGATTGAACAGAAATCTTTCTATTAAATACATTCTACTTTTATAACGTTTTAGCAATGTAAATAAAAAAAAATCAAAAAAATACGCAAGTTTAAAGATAGTCGTTATTCCTCGATAAATACCAATTTCAAACTTTATTCTTAAGTTGCTAATAATTATAGAAGGTTGAAGCAAGTACCGTCTGATTGAACAGAAAATTTTCTATTAAATACATCCTACTATTATAACGTTTCAACAATGTAAATATAACAAAAAGTAAAAAAATACGCAAGTTTAAAGATAGTCGTTATTCCTTGATAAGTATCAATTTCAAACTTTATTCTTGAGCTTGCTATTAATCGTAAAAGGTTCAAACAAGTACCATTCAATTGAGCAAAAAATTTTCTATCAAATGCTTTTTACTTTTATAACGTTTCAGCAATGTAAATATAAAAAAGATCAAAAAAATACGCAAGTTTAAAGATAGTCTTTATTACTTGATAAATACCAATTTCAAACTTTATTCTTAAGCTTGCTATTGACCGTAGAAGGATGAAACAAATACCATTTGATTGAGCAAGTAATTTTCTATCAAATACATCCTACCTTTATAACGTTTCAGCAATGTAAATATAATAAAAATCAAAAAAATACGCAAGTTTAAAAATAGTCGTTATTCCTTGATAAGTATCAATTTCAAACTTTATTCTTGAGCTTGCTGTTAATCGTAAAAAGTTGAAACAAGTACCGTTCGATTGAACAAAAAATTTTCTATTAATTTTATTTTACTTTTATATTGTTTTGGCAATGTAAATATAAAAAAAATCAAAAAAATTTGCAAGTTTAAAGATAGCCGTTATTTTTTGATAAATACCAAATTCAAACTTCATTCTTAAGCTTGCTATTAATTGTGAAAGTTTGAAACAAGCACCACTTGATTAAGCAAAAAGTTATCTATCAAATACATTCTACTATCATAACGTTTTAGCAATGTAAATAAAAAAAAATACAAAAAAATTCGCAAGTTTAAAGACAGTCTTTATTTCTTGATAAATACCAAATTCAAACTTTATTTTTGAGTTTGCTATTGATCGTAGATGGTTAAAACAAATACTATTCGATTAAGCAGGTAATTTGCTATCATTTACATCCTACCTTTATAACGTTTCAACAATGTAAATATACAAAAAATCAAAAAAAATACGCAAGATTAAAGATAGTCGTTATTTCTTGATAAATACCAATTTCAAACTTTATTCTTGAGCTTGCTGTTAATTGTAGAAAGTTGAAACAAGTACCATTTGATTAAACAGAAAATTTTCTATCAAATGCATCCTACTTTTATAACGTTTCAGCAATGTAAATATAAAAAAAATCAAAAAATTGCGCAAGTTTAAAGATAGTCGTTATTCCTTAATAAATACCAATTTCAAACTTCATTCTTAAGCTTGCTATTAATCGTACAAGGTTGGAACAAATACCACTCAATTGAGCAAAAAATTTTCTATCAAACAAATTTTACCTTTATAACGTTTTATCAATGTAAATATAAAAAAAAGTAAAAAAATTCGCAAGTTTAAAGATAGTCGTTATTCCTTGATAAATACCAAATTCAAACTTCATTCTTGAGCTTGCTATTAATTGTACAAGGTTGGAACAAATACCACTCGATTGAGCAAAAAATTTTCTATCAAATACATTTTAGGTTGAAACAAATACTATTTGATTGAGCAAGTAATTTTCTATCAAATACATCCTACTTTTATAACGTTTTAGCAATGTAAATATGAAAAAAATTAAAAAAATTTGCAAGTTTAAAGATAGTCGTTATTCCTTGATAAATACCAACTTCAAACTTCATTCTTGAGCTTGCTATTGATTGTAGAAGGTTGAAACAAATACTATTTGATTGAGCAAGTAATTTTCTATTAAATACATTTTACTTTTTTAACGTTTCAGCAATGTAAATATAAAAAAATCAAAAAAATACGCAAGTTTAAAGATAGTCGTTATTCCTTGATAAGTATCAATTTCAAACTTTATTCTTGAGCTTGCTATTAATCGTAAAAGATTCAAGCAAGTACCATTCGATTGAACAAAAAATTTTCTATCAAATGCATTTTACTTTTAAAACGTTTCGGCAATGTAAATATAAAAAAAATCAAAAAAATTCGCAAGTTTAAAGATAGCCGTTATTTCTTGATAAATACCAAATTCAAACTTTATTCTTGAGCTTGCTATTAATCGTAAGAAGAAAAAACAGATACTATTTGATTGAGCAGGTATTTATCTATCAAATACATCCTACTTTTATAACGTTTCAGCAATGTAAATATAAAAAAAAAAAATCAAAAAAATTCGCAAGTTTAAATATAGCCGTTATTTTTTGATAAATACCAAATTCAAACTTCATTCTTGAGCTTGATATTAATCGTAAAATTTTGAAACAAGCACCACTCGATTAAGCAAAAAGTTTTCTGTCAAATACATTTTACTTTTATAACGTTTTAGCAATGTAAATATAAAAAAAAATTAAAAAATTTGCAAGTTTAAAGATAGTCGTTATTCTTTGATAAATACCAACTTCAAACTTCATTCTTGTGCTTGCTATTGATCGTAGAAGGTTGAAACAAATACTATTTGATTGAGCAAGTAATTTTGTATCAAATACATCCTACTTTTATAACGTTTCAGCAATGTAAATATAAAAAAAAAATTAAAAAATTTTGCAAGTTTAAAGATAGTCGTTATTCTTTGATAAATACCAACTTCAAACTTCATTCTTGTGCTTGCTATTGATCGTAGAAGGTTGAAACAAATACTATTTGATTGAGCAAGTAATTTTCTATTAAATACATTTTACTTTTTTAACGTTTCAGCAATGTAAATATAAAAAAATCAAAAAAATACGCAAGTTTAAAGATAGTCGTTATTCCTTGATAAGTATCAATTTCAAACTTTATTCTTGAGCTTGCTATTAATCGTAAAAGATTCAAGCAATTACCATTCGATTGAACAAAAAATTTTCTATCAAATGCATTTTACTTTTAAAACGTTTCGGCAATGTAAATATAAAAAAAATCAAAAAAATTCGCAAGTTTAAAGATAGCCGTTATTTCTTGATAAATACCAAATTCAAACTTTATTCTTGAGCTTGCTATTAATCGTAAGAAAAAAAAACAAATACTATTTGATTGAGCAAGTATTTATCTATCAAATACATCCTACTTTTATAACGTTTCAGCAATGTAAATATAAAAAAAAAATCAAAAAAATTCGCAAGTTTAAATATAGCCTTTATTTTTTGATAAATACCAAATTCAAACTTCATTCTTGAGCTTGATATTAATCGTAAAATTTTGAAACAAGCACCGCTCGATTAAACAAAATGTTTTCTATCAAATACATTTTACTTTTATAACGTTTTAGCAATGTAAATATAAAAAAAAATTAAAAAAATTTGCAAGTTTAAAGATAGTCGTTATTCTTTGATAAATACCAACTTCAAACTTCATTCTTGTGCTTGCTATTGATCGTAGAAGGTTGAAACAAATACTATTTGATTGAGCAAGTAATTTTGTATCAAATACATCCTACTTTTATAACGTTTCAACAATGTAAATATAAAAAAAATTAAAAAAATACGCAAGTTTAAAGATAGTCGTTATCCCTTGATAAATACCAACTTCAAACTTCATTCTTGAGTTTGCTATTGATCATAGCAAGTTGAAACAAATACTATTTGATTGAGCAAAAAATTTTTTATTAAAAACATCTTACTTTTATAACGTTTCAAAAATGTAAATATAAAAAAAATCAAAAATTACGCATGTTTAAAGATAGTCTTTATTAATTGATAAATACCAATTTCAAACTTTATTCTTTAGCTTGCTATTGATCGTAGAAGGATGAAACAACTACTATTTGATTGAACAAGTAATTTTCTATCAAATACATCTTACTTTTATAACGTTTTAGCAATGTAAATATAAAAAAAATCAAAAAATTTCGCATGTTTAAAGATAGTCTTTATTAATTGATAAATACCAATTTCAAACTTTATTCTTAAGCTTGCTATTGATCGTAGAAGGATGAAACAACTACTATTTGATTGAACAAGTAATTTTCTATCAAATACATCTTACTCTTATAACGTTTTAGCAATGTAAATATAAAAAAAAAATCAAAAAAATTCGCAAGTTTAAATATAGCCGTTATTTTTTGATAAATACCAAATTCAAACTTCATTCTTGAGCTTGATATTAATCGTAAAATTTTGAAACAAGCACCACTCGATTAAGCAAAAAGTTTTCTATCAAATACATTTCACTTTTATAACGTTTTAGCAATGTAAATATAAAAAAAAAATTAAAAAAATTTGCAAGTTTAAAGATAGTCGTTATTCTTTGATAAATACCAACTTCAAACTTCATTCTTGTGCTTGCTATTGATCGCAGAAAGTTGAAACAAATACTATTTGATTGAGCAAGTAATTTTCTATCAAATACATCCTACTTTTATAACGTTTCAGCAATGTAAATATAAAAAAAAAATCAAAAAATTTCGCAAGTTTAAATATAGCCGTTATTTTTTGATAAATACCAAATTCAAACTTCATTCTTGAGCTTGATATTAATCGTAAAATTTTGAAACAAGCACCACTCGATTAAACAAAAAGTTTTCTATCAAATACATTTTACTTTTATAACGTTTTAGCAATGTAAATATAAAAAAAAAATTAAAAAAAATTGCAAGTTTAAAGATAGTCGTTATTCTTTGATAAATACCAACTTCAAACTTCATTCTTGTGCTTGCTATTGACCGTAGAAGGTTGAAACAAATACTATTTGATTGAGCAAGTAATTTTGTATCAAATACATCCTACTTTTATAACGTTTCAACAATGTAAATATAAAAAAAATTAAAAAAATTCGCAAGTTTAAAGATAGTCGTTATCCCTTGATAAATACCAACTTCAAACTTCATTCTTGAGCTTGCTATTGATCATAGCAAGTTGAAGCAAATACTATTTGATTGAGCAAAAAATTTTTTTTTAAAAACATCCTACTTTTATAACGTTTCAAAAATGTAAATATAAAAAAAATCAAAAATTACGCATGTTTAAAGATAGTCTTTATTAATTGATAAATACCAATTTCAAACTTTATTCTTAAGCTTGCTATTGATCGTAGAAGGATGAAACAACTACTATTTGATTGAACAAGTAATTTTCTATCAAATATATCTTACTCTTATAACGTTTTAGCAATGTAAATATAAAAAAAAAATCAAAAAAATTCGCAAGTTTAAATATAGCTGTTATTTTTTGATAAATACCAAATTCAAACTTCATTCTTGAGCTTGATATTAATCGTAAAATTTTGAAACAAGCACCACTGGATTAAACAAAAAGTTTTCTATCAAATACATTTTACTTTTATAACGTTTTATCAATGTAAATATAAAAAAAAATTAAAAAAATTTGCAAGTTTAAAGATAGTCGTTATTCTTTGATAAATACCAACTTCAAACTTCATTCTTGTGCTTGCTATTGATCGTAGAAGGTTGAAACAAATACTATTTGATTGAGCAAGTAATTTTGTATCAAATACATTCTACCTTTATAACGTTTCAGCAATGTAAATATAAAAAAAAAATTAAAAAATTTTGCAAGTTTAAAGATAGTCGTTATTCTTTGATAAATACCAACTTCAAACTTCATTCTTTTGCTTGCTATTGATCGTAGAAGGTTGAAACAAATACTATTTGATTGAGCAAGTAATTTTCTATCAAATACATCCTACTTTTATAACGTTTTAGCAATGTAAATATGAAAAAAATTAAAAAAATTTGCAAGTTTAAAGATAGTCGTTATTCCTTGATAAATACCAACTTCAAACTTCATTCTTGAGCTTGCTATTGATTGTAGAAGGTTGAAACAAATACTATTTGATTGAGCAAGTAATTTTCTATTAAATACATTTTACTTTTTTAACGTTTCAGCAATGTAAATATAAAAAAATCAAAAAAATACGCAAGTTTAAAGATAGTCGTTATTCCTTGATAAGTATCAATTTCAAACTTTATTCTTGAGCTTGCTATTAATAGTAAAAGATTCAAGCAAATACCATTCGATTGAACAAAAAATTTTCTATCAAATGCTTTACTTTTAAAACGTTTCGGTAATGTAAATATAAAAAAAAATCAAAAAAATTCGCAAGTTTAAAGATAGCCGTTATTTCTTGATAAACACCAAATTCAAACTTTATTTTTGAGCTTGCTATTAATCGTAAGAAGAAAAAACAAATACTATTTGATTGAGCAAGTACTTATCTATCAAATACATCCTACTTTTATAACGTTTCAGCAATGTAAATATAAAAAAAAAATCAAAAAATTTCGCAAGTTTAAATATAGCCGTTATTTTTTGATAAATACCAAATTCAAACTTCATTCTTGAGCTTGATATTAATCGTAAAATTTTGAAACAAGCACCACTTGATTAAGCAAAAAGTTTTCTATCAAATACATTTTACTTTTATAACGTTTTAGCAATGTAAATATAAAAAAAAAATTAAAAAAATTTGCAAGTTTAAAGATAGTCGTTATTCTTTGATAAATACCAACTTCAAACTTCATTCTTGTGCTTGCTATTGATCGTAGAAGGTTGAAACAAATACTATTTGATTGAGCAAAAATTTTTTTATTAAAAACATCTTACTTTTTTAACGTTTCAAAAATGTAAATATAAAAAAAATCAAAAATTACGCATGTTTAAAGATAGTCTTTATTAATTGATAAATACCAATTTCAAACTTTATTCTTTAGCTTGCTATTGATCGTAGAAGGATGAAACAACTACTATTTGATTGAACAAGTAATTTTCTATCAAATACATCTTACCTTTATAACGTTTTAGCAATGTAAATATAAAAAAAATTATTAAAATTTGCAAGTTTAAAGATAGTCGTTATTCTTTGATAAATACCAACTTCAAACTTCATTCTTGTGCTTGCTATTGATCGTAGAAGGTTGAAACAAATACTATTTGATTGAGCAAGTAATTTTGTATCAAATACATCCTACTTTTATAACGTTTCAGCAATGTAAATATAAAAAAAAAATTAAAAAATTTTGCAAGTTTAAAGATAGTCGTTATTCTTTGATAAATACCAATTTCAAACTTCATTCTTGTGCTTGCTATTGATCGTAGAAAGTTGAAACAAATACTATTTGATTGAGCAAGTAATTTTCTATCAAATACATCCTACCTTTATAACGTTTCAGCAATGTAAATATAAAAAAAAAAATTAAAAAAATTCGCAAGTTTAAATATAGCCGTTATTTTTTGATAAATACCAAATTCAAACTTCATTCTTGAGCTTGATATTAATCGTAAAATTTTGAAACAAGCACCACTCGATTAAACAAAAAGTTTTCTATCAAATACATTTTACTTTTATAACGTTTTAGCAATGTAAATATAAAAAAAAAATTAAAAAAAATTGCAAGTTTAAAGATAGACGTTATTCTTTGATAAATACCAACTTCAAACTTCATTCTTGTGCTTGCTATTGACCGTAGAAGGTTGAAACAAATACTATTTGATTGAGCAAGTAATTTTGTATCAAATACATCCTACTTTTATAACGTTTCAACAATGTAAATATAAAAAAAATTAAAAAAATTCGCAAGTTTAAAGATAGTCGTTATCCCTTGATAAATACCAACTTCAAACTTCATTCTTGAGCTTGATATTGATCATAGCAAGTTGAAACAAATACTACTTGATTGAGCAAAAAATTTTTTTTAAAAAACATCCTACTTTTATAACGTTTCAAAAATGTAAATATAAAAAAAATCAAAAATTACGCATGTTTAAAGATAGTCTTTATTAATTGATAAATACCAATTTCAAACTTTATTCTTAAGCTTGCTATTGATCGTAGGAGGATGAAACAACTACTATTTGATTGAGCAAGTAATTTTCTATCAAATACATCTTACTCTTATAACGTTTTAGCAATGTAAATATAAAAAAAAAATCAAAAAAGTTCGCAAGTTTAAATATAGCTGTTATTTTTTGATAAATACCAAATTCAAACTTCATTCTTGAGCTTGATATTAATCGTAAAATTTTGAAACAAGCACCACTTGATTAAGCAAAAAGTTTTCTATCAAATACATTTTACTTTTATAACGTTTTAGCAATGTAAATATAAAAAAAAAATTAAAAAATTTTGCAAGTTTAAAGATAGTCGTTATTCTTTGATAAATACCAATTTCAAACTTCATTCTTGTGCTTGCTATTGTTCGTAGAAGGTTGAAACAAATACTATTTGATTGAGCAAGTAATTTTCTATCAAATACATCCTACCTTTATAACGTTTTAGCAATGTAAATATGAAAAAAATTAAAAAAATTTGCAAGTTTAAAGATAGTCGTTATTCCTTGATAAATACCAACTTCAAACTTCATTCTTGAGCTTGCTATTGATTGTAGAAGGTTGAAACAAATACTATTTGATTGAGCAAGTAATTTTCTATTAAATACATTTTACTTTTTTAACGTTTCAGCAATGTAAATATAAAAAAATCAAAAAAATACGCAAGTTTAAAGATAGTCGTTATTCCTTGATAAGTATCAATTTCAAACTTTATTCTTGAGCTTGCTATTAATCGTAAAAGATTCAAGCAAATACCATTCGATTGAACAAAAAATTTTCTATCAAATGCGTTTTACTTTTAAAACGTTTCGGTAATGTAAATATAAAAAAAATCAAAAAAATTCGCAAGTTTAAAGATAGCCGTTATTTCTTGATAAACACCAAATTCAAACTTTATTCTTGAGCTTGCTATTAATCGTAAGAAGAAAAAACAAATACTATTTGATTGAGCAAGTATTTATCTATCAAATACATCCTACTTTTATAACGTTTCAGCAATGTAAATATAAAAAAAAAATCAAAAAAATTCGCAAGTTTAAATATAGCCGTTATTTTTTGATAAATACCAAATTCAAACTTCATTCTTGAGCTTGATATTAATCGTAAAATTTTGAAACAAGCACCACTCGATTAAGCAAAAAGTTTTCTATCAAATACATTTTACTTTTATAACGTTTTAGCAATGTAAATATAAAAAAAAAATTAAAAAAATTTGCAAGTTTAAAGATAGTCGTTATTCTTTGATAAATACCAACTTCAAACTTCATTCTTGTGCTTGCTATTGATCGTAGAAGGTTGAAACAAATACTATTTGATTGAGCAAGTAATTTTGTATCAAATACATCCTACTTTTATAACGTTTCAGCAATGTAAATATAAAAAAAATCAAAAAAATACGCAAGTTTAAAGATAGTCGTTATTCCTTGATAAGTATCAATTTCAAACTTTATTCTTGAGCTTGCTATTAATCGTAAAAGATTCAAGCAAGTACCATTCGATTGAACAAAAAATTTTCTATCAAATGCATTTTACTTTTAAAACGTTTCGGCAATGTAAATATAAAAAAAATCAAAAAAATTCGCAAGTTTAAAGATAGCCGTTATTTCTTGATAAATACCAAATTCAAACTTTATTCTTGAGCTTGCTATTAATCGTAAAAGATTCAAGCAAGTACCATTCGATTGAACAAAAAGTTTTCTATCAAATGCATTTTACTTTTAAAACGTTTCGGCAATGTAAATATAAAAAAAATCAAAAAAATTCGCAAGTTTAAAAATAGCCGTTATTTCTTGATAAATACCAAATTCAAACTTTATTCTTGAGCTTGCTATTAATCGTAAGAAGAAAAAACAAATACTATTTGATTGAGCAAGTATTTATCTATCAAATACATCCTACTTTTATAACGTTTCAGCAATGTAAATATAAAAAAAAAATGAAAAAAATTCGCAAGTTTAAATATAGTCGTTATTCCTTGATAAGTATCAATTTCAAACTTTATTCTTAAGCTTGCTATTGATCGCAGAAGATTGAAACAAATACTATTTGATTGAGCAACTAATTTTATATTAAATACATCCCATTTTTATAACGTTTTAACAATATAAATATAAAAAAAAATACGCAAGTTTAAAGATAGCCGTTATTTCTTGATAAATACCAACTTCAAACTTCATTTTTGAGCTTGCTATTGATCGTAGCACGTTGAAACAAATATTATTTGATTAAGCAAAAAAACTTTTTATCAAAAACATCTTACTTTTATAACGTTTTAAAAATGTAAATACAAAAAAAATTAAAAAATTACGCATGTTTAAAGATAATCTTTATTCCTTGATAAATACCAATTTCAAACTTTATTCTTAAGCTTGCTATTGACCGTAGAAAGATGAAACAAATACTATTTGATTGAGCAAGTAATTTTCTATCAAACACATCATACTTTTATAACGTTTCAGCAATGTAAATATAAAAAAAATCAAAAAAATACGCAAGTTTAAAGATAGTCGTCATTCCTTGATAAGTATCAATTTCAAACTTTATTCTTGAGCTTGCTATTAACCGTAAAAGGTTTAAACAAGTACCATTCAATTGAACAAAAAATCTTCTATTAAATGCATTTTATTTTTATAACGTTTCGGCAATGTAAAAAAAAATCAAAAAAATACGCATGTTTAAAGATAGTCGTTATTCCTTGATAAATACCAATTTCAAACTTTATTCTTAAGCTTGCTATTGATCGTAGAAGGTTGAAACAAATACCGTTTGATTGAGCAAGTAATTTTCTATCAAATACATCCTACCTTTAAAACGTTTCAGCAATGTAAATATAAAAAAAATTAAAAAAATACGCAAGTTTAAAGATAGTCGTTATTCCTTGATAAGTATCAATTTCAAACTTTATTCTTCAGCTTGCTATTAATCGTAAAAGGTTCAAACAAGCACCATTTAATTGAACAAAAAATTTTCTATCAAATGCTTTTTACTTTTATAACGTTTCGGCAATGTAAATATAAAAAAAATCAAAAAAATACGCAAGTTTAATTATAGTCTTTATTACTTCATAAATAAAAATTTCAAACTTTATTCTTAAGCTTGCTATTGACCGTAGAAAGATGAAACAAATACTATTTGATTAAGCAAGTAATTTTCTATCAAATACATTTTACTTTTATAACGTTTTAACAATGTAAATATAAAAAAATTAAAAAAAATACGCAAGTTTAAAGATAGTCGTTATTCCTTGATAAATACCAATTTCAAACTTTATTCTTAAGCTTGCTATTGATCGTAGAAGAATGAAACAAATACTTTTTGATTGAGCAAGTAATTTTCTATCAAACACATCCTACCTTTATAACGTTTCAGCAATGTAAATATAAAAAAATTCACAAAAAAAGCAAGTTTAAAAATAGTCGTTATTCTTTGATAAATACCAATTTCAAACTTTATTCTTAAGCTCGCTATTGATCCTAGAAGGATGAAACAAATACTACTTGATTGAGCAAGTAATTTTCTATCAAATACGTTTTACTTTTATAACGTTTCAGCAATGTAAATAAAAAAAATCAAAAAAATACGCAAGTTTAAAGATAGTCGTTATTCCTTGATAAATACCAATTTCAAACTTTATACTTAAGCTTGCTATTGATCGTAGAAGGTTGAAACAAATACCATTTGATTGAGCAAGTAATTTTCTATCAAATACATCCTACCTTTAAAACGTTTCAGCAATGTAAATATAAAAAAAATCAAAGAAATACGCAAGTTTAAAGATAGATGTTATTCCTTGATAAGTATCAATTTCAAACTTTATTCTTAAGCTTGCTGTCGATCGTAGAAGGATGAAACAAATACTATTTGATTGAGCAAGTAATTTTCTATCAAATACATCTTACTTTTATAACGTTTTGGCAATGTAAATATAAAAAAAATTAAAAAAATACGCAAATTTAAAGATAGTCGTTATTCCTTGATAAGTATCAATTTCAAACTTTATTCTTGAGCTTGCTATTAATCGCAAAAGGTTCAAACAAGTACCATTCAATTGAACAAAAAATTTTCTATCAAATGCTTTTTACCTTTATAACGTTTCGGCAATGTAAATATAAAAAAAATCCAAAAAATTTGCAAGTTTAAAGATAGTCTTTATTACTTGATAAATACCAATTTCAAACTTTATTCTTAAGCTTGCTATTGACCGTAGAAGGATGAAACAAATACTATTTGATTAAGCAAGTAATTTTCTATCAAATACATTTTACTTTTATAACGTTTTAGTAATGTAAATATAAAAAAAATCAAAAAAATACGCAAGTTTTAAGATAGTCGTTATACCTTGGTAAATACCAATTTCAAACTTTATTCTTAAACTTGCTATTGATCGTAGAAAATTGAAACAAAAACTATTTGATTGAGCAAATAATTTTCTATCAAATACATCTTACTTTTATAACGTTTTAGCAATGTAAATATAAAAAAAATTAAAAAAATACGCAAGTTTAAAGATAGTCGTTATTCCTTAATAAGTATCAATTTCAAACTTTATTCTTAAGCTTGCTGTCGATCGTAGAAGGATGAAACAAATACCATTTGATTGAGCAAGTAATTTTCTATCAAATACATCTTACTTTTATAACGTTTTAGCAATGTAAATATAAAAAAAATTAAAAAAATACGCAAGTTTAAAGATAGTCGTTATTCCTTGATAAGTATCAACTTCAAACTTTATTCTTGAGCTTGCTATTAACCGTAAAAGGTTTAAACAAGTACCATTCAATTGAACAAAAAATCTTCTATTAAATGCATTTTATTTTTATAACGTTTCGGCAATGTAAAAAAAAATCAAAAAAATACGCAAGTTTAAAAATAGTCGTTATTCCTTGATAAATACCAATTTCAAACTTTATTCTTGAGCTTGCTATTAATTGTAGAAGGTTAAAACAAGTACCATTTGATTGAACAAAAATTTTTCTATTAAATACGTCCTACTTTTATAACGTTTTAACAATGTAATTATAAAAAAAATCAAAAAAATGCGCAAGTTTAAATATAGTCGTTATTCCTTGATAAATTCCAACTTCAAACTTCAATCTTGAGCTTGCAATTAATCGTAGAAAGTTGAAGCAAGCACCACTCGATTGAGCAAAAAATTTTCTATCAAATACATTCTACTTTTATAACGTTTTAGCAATGTAAATATAAAAAAAAATCAAAAAAATACGCAAGTTTAAAGATAGTCGTTATTCCTTGATAAATACCAATTTCAAACTTTATTCTTAAGCTTGCTATTGATCGTAGAAGGTTGAAACAAATACCATTTGATTGAGCAAGTAATTTTCTATCAAATACATCCTACCTTTAAAACGTTTCAGCAATGTAAATATAAAAAAAATCAAAAAAATACGCAAGTTTAAAGATAGATGTTATTCCTTGATAAGTATCAATTTCAAACTTTATTCTTAAGCTTGCTGTCGATCGTAGAAGGATGAAACAAATACTATTTGATTGAGCAAGTAATTTTCTATCAAATACATCTTACTTTTATAACGTTTTAGCAATGTAAATATAAAAAAAATTAAAAAAATACGCAAGTTTAAAGATAGTCGTTATTCCTTGATAAGTATCAATTTCAAACTTTATTCTTGAGCTTGCTATTAATCGCAAAAGGTTCAAACAAGTACCATTCAATTGAACAAAAAATTTTCTATCAAATGCTTTTTACCTTTATAACGTTTCGGCAATGTAAATATAAAAAAAATCCAAAAAATTCGCAAGTTTAAAGATAGTCTTTATTACTTGATAAATTCAAACTTTATTCTTAAGCTTGCTATTGACCGTAGAAGGATGAAACAAATACTATTTGATTAAGCAAGTAATTTTCTATCAAATACATTTTACTTTTATAACGTTTTAGTAATGTAAATATAAAAAAAATCAAAAAAATACGCAAGTTTTAAGATAGTCGTTATACCTTGGTAAATACCAATTTCAAACTTTATTCTTAAACTTGCTATTGATCGTAGAAAATTGAAACAAAAACTATTTGATTGAGCAAATCATTTTCTATCAAATACATCTTACTCTTATAACGTTTTAGCAATGTAAATATAAAAAAAATTAAAAAAATACGCAAGTTTAAAGATAGTCGTTATTCCTTAATAAGTATCAATTTCAAACTTTATTCTTAAGCTTGCTGTCGATCGTAGAAGGATGAAACAAATACCATTTGATTGAGCAAGTAATTTTCTATCAAGTACATCTTACTTTTATAACGTTTTAGCAATGTAAATATAAAAAAAATTAAAAAAATACGCAAGTTTAAAGATAGTCGTTATTCCTTGATAAGTATCAACTTCAAACTTTATTCTTGAGCTTGCTATTGATCGTAGAAGGATGAAACAAATACTATTTGATTGAGCAAGTAATTCTATATCAAATACATTTTACTTTTATAACGTTTTAGCAATGTAAATATAAAAAAAATCAAAAAAATTCGCAAGTTTAAATATAGCCGTTATTTCTTGATAAATACCAAATTCAAACTTCATTCTTGAGCTTGCTATTAATTGCAAAAGTTGAAACAAGCACCACTCGATTGAACGGGAAACTTTCTATCAAATACGTCTTACTTTTATAACGTTTTAGCAATGTAAATATAAAAAAAATTAAAAAAATACGCAAGTTTAAAGATAGTCGTTATACCTTGATAAATACCAATTTCAAACTTTATTCTTAAACTTGCTATTGATCGTAGAAGGTTGGAACAAATACTATTTGATTGAGCAAGTAATTTTCTATCAAATACATCCTACCTTTATAACGCTTCAGCAATGTAAATAAAAAAAATCAACAAAATACGCAAGTTTAAAGATAGTCGTTATTCCTTGATAAGTATCAATTTCAAACTTTATTCTTAAGCTTGCTGTCGATCGTAGAAGGATGAGACAAATACTATTTGATTGAGCAAGTAATTTTCTATCAAATACATTTTACTTTTATAACGTTTTAGCAGTGTAAATATAAAAAAATCAAAAAAATACGCAAGTTTAAAGATAGTCGTTATACCTTGGTAAATACCAATTTCAAACTTTATTCTTAAACTTGCTATTGATCGTAGAAGGTTGTAACAAATACCATTTGATTGAGCAAGTAATTTTCTATCAAATACATCTTACTTTTATAACGTTTTAGCAATGTAAATATAAAAAAAATTAAAAAAATACGCAAGTTTAAAGATAGTCGTTATTCCTTGATAAGTATCAATTTCAAACTTTATTCTTGAGCTTGCTATTAACCGTAAAAGGTTTAAACAAGTACCATTCAATTGAACAAAAAATCTTCTATTAAATGCATTTTATTTTTATAACGTTTCGGCGATGTAAAAAAAAATCAAAAAAATACGCAAGTTTAAAGATAGTCGTTATTCCTTGATAAGTATCAATTTCAAACTTTATTCTTAAGCTTGCTGTCGATCGTAGAAGGATGAAACAAATACTATTTGATTGAGCAAGTAATTTTCTATCAAATACATCTTACTTTTATAACGTTTTAGCAATGTAAATATAAAAAAAATTAAAAAAATACGCAAGTTTAAAAATAGTCGTTATTCCTTGATAAGTATCAATTTTAAACTTTATTCTTGAGCTTGCTATTAATCGTAAAATGTTCAAACAAGTACCATTCAATTGAACAAAAAATTTTCTATCAAATGCTTTTTACTTTTATAACGTTTTGGCAATGTAAATATAAAAAAAATCAAAAAAATACGCAAGTTTAAAGATAGTCGTTATTCCTTGATAAGTATCAATTTCAAACTTTATTCTTAAGCTTGCTGTCGATCATAGAAGGATGAAACAAATACTATTTGATTGAGCAAGTAATTTTCTATCAAATACATCTTACTTTTATAACGTTTTAGCAATGTAAATATAAAAAAAAATAAAAAAATACGCAAGTTTAAAAATAGTCGTTATTCCTTGATAAGTATCAATTTCAAACTTTATTCTTGAGCTTGCTATTAACCGTAGAAGGTTTAAACAAGTACCATTCGATTGAACAAAAAATTTTTTCTATCAATTTTTACTTTTATAACGTTTCAGCAATGTAAATATAAAAAAAATCAAAAAAATACGCAAGTTTAAAGATAGTCGTCATTCCTTGATAAGTATCAATTTCAAACTTTATTCTTGAGCTTGCTATTAACCGTAAAAGGTTTAAACAAGTACCATTCGATTGAACAAAAAATCTTCTATTAAATGCATTTTATTTTTATAACGTTTCGGCAATGTAAAAAAAAATCAAAAAAATACGCATGTTTAAAGATAGTCGTTATTCCTTGATAAATACCAACTTCAAACTTTATTCTTAAGCTTGCTATTAATCGTTGAAGGTTGAAACAAATACCATTTGATTGAGCAAGTAATTTTCTATCAAATACATCCTACCTTTAAAACGTTTCAGCAATGTAAATATAAAAAAAATCAAAAAAAATACGCAAGTTTAAAGATAGTCTTTATTACTTGATAAATACCAACTTCAAACTTTATTCTTAAACTTGCTATTGATCGTAGAAGGTTGAAACAAATACCATTTGATTGAGCAAGTAATTTTCTATCAAATACATTTTACTTTTATAACGTTTTAGCAATGCAAATATAAGAAAAATCAAAAAAATACGCAAGTTCAAAGATAGTCGTTATTCCTTGATAAATACCAATTTCAAACTTTATTCTTGAGCTTGCTATTAATCGTAAAAGGCTCAAACAAGTACCATTCGATTAAGCAAAAAATTTTCTGTCAAATGATATTTACTTTTATAAAGTTTCGGCAATGTAAATATAAAAAAAATTAAAAAAATACGCAAGTTTAAAGATAGTCGTTCTTGATAAATACCAATTTCAAACTTTATTCTTGAGCTTGCTATTAATCGTAAAAGGTTCAAGCAAGTACCATTTAATTAAACGAAAAATTTTCTATCAAATGATTTTTACTTTTATAACGTTTCGGCAATGTAAATATAAAAAAAATCAAAAAAATTCGCAAGTTTAAAGATAGTCGTTATTTATTGATAAATACCAATTTCAAACTTTATTCTTAAGCTTGCTATTGATCGTAAAAGGTTGAAACAAATACCATTTGATTGAGCACGTAACTTTCCATCAAATACATTTTACTTTTATAACGTTTTAGCAAAGTAAATATAAAAAAAATCAAAAAAATACGCAAGTTTAAAGATAGTCGTTATTCCTTGATAAATACCAATTTCAAACTTTATTCTTGAGCTTGCTATTAATCGTAAAAGGCTCAAACAAGTACCATTCGATTAAGCAAAAAATTTTCTGTCAAATGATATTTACTTTTATAAAGTTTCGGCAATGTAAATATAAAAAAAATTAAAAAAATACGCAAGTTTAAAGATAGTCGTTATTCCTTGATAAATACCAATTTCAAACTTTATTCTTAAGCTTGTTATTGATTGTAGAAGGTTGAAACAAATACTATTTGATTGAGCAAGTAATTTTCTATCAAATACATCCTACTTTTATAACGTTTTAGCTTTGTAAATATAGAAAAAATCAAAAAAATACGCAAGTTTAAAGATAGACGTTATTCCTTGATAAATACCAATTTCAAACTTTATTCTTAAGCTTGCTATTGATCGTAAAAGGTTGAAACAAATACTATTTGATTGAGCAAGTAATTTTCTATCAAATACATCTTACTTTTATAACGTTTTAGCAATGTAAATATAAAAAAAATTAAAAAAATACGCAAGTTTAAAGATAGTCGTTATTCCTTGATAAGTATCAATTTCAAACTTTATTCTTAAGCTTGCTGTCGATCGTAGAAGGATGAAACAAATACTATTTGATTGAGCAAGTAATTTTCTATCAAATACATCTTACTTTTATAACGTTTTAGCAATGTAAATATAAAAAAAATTAAAAAAATACGCAAGTTTAAAAATAGTCGTTATTCCTTGATAAGTATCAATTTTAAACTTTATTCTTGAGCTTGCTATTAATCGTAAAATGTTCAAACAAGTACCATTCAATTGAACAAAAAATTTTCTATCAAATGCTTTTTACTTTTATAACGTTTTGGCAATGTAAATATAAAAAAAATCAAAAAAATACGCAAGTTTAAAGATAGTCGTTATTCCTTGATAAGTATCAATTTCAAACTTTATTCTTAAGCTTGCTGTCGATCATAGAAGGATGAAACAAATACTATTTGATTGAGCAAGTAATTTTCTATCAAATACATCTTACTTTTATAACGTTTTAGCAATGTAAATATAAAAAAAAATAAAAAAATACGCAAGTTTAAAAATAGTCGTTATTCCTTGATAAGTATCAATTTCAAACTTTATTCTTGAGCTTGCTATTAACCGTAGAAGGTTTAAACAAGTACCATTCGATTGAACAAAAAATTTTTTCTATCAATTTTTACTTTTATAACGTTTCAGCAATGTAAATATAAAAAAAATCAAAAAAATACGCAAGTTTAAAGATAGTCGTCATTCCTTGATAAGTATCAATTTCAAACTTTATTCTTGAGCTTGCTATTAACCGTAAAAGGTTTAAACAAGTACCATTCGATTGAACAAAAAATCTTCTATTAAATGCATTTTATTTTTATAACGTTTCGGCAATGTAAAAAAAAATCAAAAAAATACGCATGTTTAAAGATAGTCGTTATTCCTTGATAAATACCAACTTCAAACTTTATTCTTAAGCTTGCTATTAATCGTTGAAGGTTGAAACAAATACCATTTGATTGAGCAAGTAATTTTCTATCAAATACATCCTACCTTTAAAACGTTTCAGCAATGTAAATATAAAAAAAATCAAAAAAAATACGCAAGTTTAAAGATAGTCTTTATTACTTGATAAATACCAACTTCAAACTTTATTCTTAAACTTGCTATTGATCGTAGAAGGTTGAAACAAATACCATTTGATTGAGCAAGTAATTTTCTATCAAATACATTTTACTTTTATAACGTTTTAGCAATGCAAATATAAGAAAAATCAAAAAAATACGCAAGTTCAAAGATAGTCGTTATTCCTTGATAAATACCAATTTCAAACTTTATTCTTGAGCTTGCTATTAATCGTAAAAGGCTCAAACAAGTACCATTCGATTAAGCAAAAAATTTTCTGTCAAATGATATTTACTTTTATAAAGTTTCGGCAATGTAAATATAAAAAAAATTAAAAAAATACGCAAGTTTAAAGATAGTCGTTCTTGATAAATACCAATTTCAAACTTTATTCTTGAGCTTGCTATTAATCGTAAAAGGTTCAAGCAAGTACCATTTAATTAAACGAAAAATTTTCTATCAAATGATTTTTACTTTTATAACGTTTCGGCAATGTAAATATAAAAAAAATCAAAAAAATTCGCAAGTTTAAAGATAGTCGTTATTTATTGATAAATACCAATTTCAAACTTTATTCTTAAGCTTGCTATTGATCGTAAAAGGTTGAAACAAATACCATTTGATTGAGCACGTAACTTTCCATCAAATACATTTTACTTTTATAACGTTTTAGCAAAGTAAATATAAAAAAAATCAAAAAAATACGCAAGTTTAAAGATAGTCGTTATTCCTTGATAAATACCAATTTCAAACTTTATTCTTGAGCTTGCTATTAATCGTAAAAGGCTCAAACAAGTACCATTCGATTAAGCAAAAAATTTTCTGTCAAATGATATTTACTTTTATAAAGTTTCGGCAATGTAAATATAAAAAAAATTAAAAAAATACGCAAGTTTAAAGATAGTCGTTATTCCTTGATAAATACCAATTTCAAACTTTATTCTTAAGCTTGTTATTGATTGTAGAAGGTTGAAACAAATACTATTTGATTGAGCAAGTAATTTTCTATCAAATACATCCTACTTTTATAACGTTTTAGCTTTGTAAATATAGAAAAAATCAAAAAAATACGCAAGTTTAAAGATAGACGTTATTCCTTGATAAATACCAATTTCAAACTTTATTCTTAAGCTTGCTATTGATCGTAAAAGGTTGAAACAAATACTATTTGATTGAGCAAGTAATTTTCTATCAAATACATCCTACTTTTATAACGTTTTAGCAATGTAAATATAGAAAAAATCAAAAAAATACGCAAGTTTAAAGATAGTCGTTGTTCCTTGATAAATACCAATTTCAAACTTTATTCTTGAGCTTGCTATTAATCGTAAAAGGTTCAAACAAGTACCATTCAATTAAACAAAAAAATTTCTATCAAATGATTTTTACTTTTATAACGTTTCGGTAATGTAAATATAAAAAAATCAAAAAAATTCGCAAGTTTAAAGATAGTCGTTATTCCTTGATAAATACCAATTTCAAACTTTATTCTTAAGCTTGCTATTGATCGTAGAAGGATGAAACAAATACCATTTGATTGAGCAAGTAATTTTCTATCAAATACATCCTACGCTTATAACGTTTCAACAATGTAAATATAAAAAAAATCAAAAAAATACGCAAGTTTAAAGATAGTCGTTATTCCTTGATAAATACCAATTTCAAACTTTATTCTTAAGCTTGCTATTGATCGTAAAAGGTTGAAACAAATACCGTTCAATTAAACAAAAAATTTTCTATCAAATGATTTTTACTTTTATAACGTTTCGGCAATGTAAATATAAAAAAATCAAAAAAATACGCAACTTTAAAGATAGTCGTTATTCCTTGATAAATACCATTTTCAAACTTTATTCTTGAGCTTGCTATTAATCGTAAAAGGTTCAAGCAAGTACCATTTAATTAAACAAAAAATTTTCTATCAAATGATTTTTACTTTTATAACGTTTCGGCAATGTAAATATAAAAAAAATCAAAAAAATACGCAAGTTTAAAGATAGTCGTTATTCCTTGATAAATACCAATTTCAAACTTTATTCTTAAGCTTGCTATTGATCGTAAAAGGTTGAAACAAATACCATTTGATTGAGCAGGTAACTTTCCATCAAATACATCTTATTTTTATAACAATTTAGCAATGTAAATATAAAAAAAATCAAAAAAATACGCAAGTTTAAAAATAGTCGTTATTCCTTGATAAATACCAATTTCAAACTTTACTCTTAAGCTTGATATTGATCGTAAAATGTTGAAACAAATACCATTTGATTGAGCAAGTAATTTTCTATCAAATACGTCTTCCTTTTATAACCTTTTAGCCATGTAAATATAAAAAAAATCAAAAAAATTCGCAAGTTTAAAGATAGTCGTTATTCCTTGATAAATACCAATTTCAAACTTTATTCTTAAGCTTGCTATTGATCGTAAAAGGTTGAAACAAATACCATTTGATTGAGCATGTAACTTTCCATCAAATACGTCTTATTTTTATAACGATTTAGCAATGTAAATATAAAAAAAATCAAAAAAATTCGCAAGTTTAAAGATAGTCGTTATTCCTTGATAAATACCAATTTCAAACTTTACTCTTAAGCTTGCTATTGATCGTAAAAGGTTGAAACAAATACCATTTGATTGAGCAAGTAATTTTATATCAAATACATGCTACGCTTATAACGTTTCAACAATGTAAATATAAAAAAAATCAAAAAAATACCCAAGTTTAAAGATAGTCGCTATTCCTTGATAAATACCAATTTCAAACTTTATTCTTAAGCTTGCTATTGATTGTAAAAGGTTGAAACAAATACTATTTGATTGAGCAAGTAATTTTCTATCAAATACATTCTACGCTTGTAACGTTTCAACAATGTAAATATAAAAAAAATCAAAAAAATGCGCAAGTTTAAAGATAGCCGTTATTTCTTGATAAATACCAAATTCAAACCTCATTCTTGAGCTTGCTATTAATCGTAAAAGATGAAACAAATACCATTTGATTGAGCAAGTAATTTTCTATCAAATACGTCTTACTCTTATAACCTTTTAGCCATGTAAATATAAAAAAAATCAAAAAAATACGCAAGTTTAAAGATAGTCGTTATTCCTTGATAAATACCAATTTCAAACTTTATTCTTAACCTTGCTATTGATCGTAAAAGTTTGAAACAAATACTATTTGATTGAGCAAGTAATTTTCTATCAAATACATCTTACTTTTATAACGTTTTAGCAATGTAAATATAAAAAAAATCAAAAAAATACGCAAGTTTAAAGATAGTCGTTATTCCTTGATAAATACCAATTTCAAACTTTATTCTTAACCTTGCTATTGATCGTAAAAGTTTGAAACAAATACTATTTGATTGAGCAAGTAATTTTCTATCAAATACATCCTACTTTTATAACGTTTTAGCAACGTAAATATAAAAAAAATCAAAAAAATTCGCAAGTTTAAAGATAGTCGTTATTCCTTGATAAATACCAATTTCAAACTTTATTCTTAAGCTTGCTATTGATCGTAGAAGGTTGAAACAAGTACCATTTGATTGAGCAAGTAATTTTCTATGAAATACATCTTACTTTTAAAACGTTTTAGCAACGTAAATATAAAAAAATCAAAAAAATACGCAAGTTTAAATATAGTCGTTATTCCTTGATAAATACCAATTTCAAACTTCATTCTTGAGCTTGCTGTTAATTGTAGAAGGTTGAAACCAATACTATTCGATTGAGCAGAAGATTTTCTATCAAATACATTTTACTTTTATAACGTTTTAGCAATGTAAATATAAAAAAAATCAAAAAAATACGCAAGTTTAAAGTAAGTCGTTATTCCTTGATAAATACCAATTTCAAACTTCATCCTTGAGCTTGCTATTTACTGTAAAAGGTTGAAACAAGTACCATTTGATTGAGCAGAAAATTTTCTATCAAATACATCCTACTTTTATAACGTTTTAGCAATGTAATTATAAAAAAAATTAAAAAAATACGCAAGTTTAAATATAGTCGTTATTCCTTGATAAATACCAAATTCAAACTTCATTCTTGAGCTTGCTATTAATTGTAGAAGGTTGAAACCAATACTATTCGATTGAGCAGAAAATTTTCTATCAAATACATTTTACCTTTATAACGTTTTAGCAATGTAAATATAAAAAAAATCAAAAAAATACGCAAGTTTAAAGATAGTCGTTATTCCTTGATAAATACCAACTTCAAACTTCATTCTTGAGCTTGCTATTAATTGTAGAAGGGTGAAACCAATACTATTCGATTGAGCAGAAAATTTTCTATCAAATACATTTAACTTTTATAACGTTTCGGCAATGTAAATATAAAAAAAATCAAAAAAATACGCAAGTTTAAAGATAGTCGTTATTCCTTGATAAATACCAATTTCAAACTTCATTCTTGAGCTTGCTATTAATTGTAGAAGGTTAAAACAAGTGCTATTTGGTTAAACAGAAAATTTTCTATCAAATACATTCTATTTTTATAACGTTTCAATAATGTAAATATAAAAAAAATCAAAAAAATACCCAAGTTTACAGATAGTCGTTATACTTTGATAAGTACCAACTTCAAACTTGATTTTTAAGCTTGCTATTAACTGCAGAAAGTTAAAACAAGTACCATTCGATTGAGCAAAAAATTTTCTATCAAATAAATCTTATTTTTATAACGTTTCAATAATGTAAATATAAAAAAAATCAAAAAAATACCCAAGTTTACAGATAGTCGTTATTCCTTGATAAGTACCAACTTCAAACTTGATTTTTAAGCTCGCTATTGACTGCAGAAGGTTAAAACAAGTACCATTCGATTGAGCAAAAAATTTTCTATCAAATAAATGCTACTTTTATAACGTTTTAGTAATGTAAATATAAAAAAAATCAAAAAAATACGCAAGTTTAAAGATAGTCGTTATTCCTTGATAAATACCAATTTCAAACTTGATTCTTGAGCGTGCTATTAATTGTAGAAAGTTGAAACAAGTACCATTTGATTGAGCAGAAAATTTTCTATCAAATACATTTTACTATTATAACGTTTTAGCAATGTGAATATAACAAAAATCGAAAAAATACTCAAGTTTAAAGATAGTCGTTATGCCATGATAAATACCAATTTCAAACTTCATTCTTGAGCTTGCTATTAATTGTAGAAAGTTGAAACAAGTACCATTTGATTGAACAGAAAATTTTCTATCAAATACGTCTTACCTTTATAACGTTTCAATAATGTAAATATAAAAAAAATTAAAAAAATACGCAAGTTTAAAGATAGTCGTTATTTTTAATTAATACCAATTTCAAACTTCATTCTTGAGCTTGCTATTTATTGTAGAAGGTTGAAACAAGTACTATTTGATTGAACAGAAAATTTTCTATCAAATATATCCTACTTGTATAACGTTTCGATAATGTAAATATAAAAAAAATCAAAAAAATGCGCAAGTTTAAAGATAGTCGTTATGCCTTGATAAATACCAATTTCAAACTTCATTCTTGAGCTTGCTATTAATTGTAGAAGGTTGAAACAAGTACCATTTGATTAAACAGAAATTTTTCTATCAAATGCATTCTACTTTTATAAAGTTTTAGCAATGTAATTATAAAAAAACTTAAAAAAATACGCAAGTTTAAATATAGTCGTTATTTCTTGATAAATACCAATTTCAAACTTCATTCTTGAGCTTGCTATTAATTGTAGAAGGTTGAAACCAATACTATTCGATTGAGCAGGAAATTTTTCATCAAATACATTCTACTTTTATAACGCTTTAGCAATGTAAACAAAAAAAATCAAAAAAATACGCAAGTTTAAAGATAGTCGTTATGCCTTGATAAATACCAAATTCAAACTTTATTCTTGAGCTTGCTATTAATTGTAGAAGATTGAAACAAGCACCATTTGATTGAATAGAAAATTTTCTATCGAATACATCCAACTTTTATAACGTTTCAATAATGTAAATATAAAAAAAATTAAAAAAATTCGCAAGTTTAAAGATAGTCGTTATTCCTTAATAAATACCAATTTCAAACTTCATTCTTGAGCTTGCTATTAATCGTAGAAGGTTGAAACAAAAACCATTTGATTGAACAGTAAATTTTCTATCAAATACATCCTACTTTTATAACGTTTTAGCAATGAAAATATAAAAAAATCAAAAAAATACGCAAGTTTAAATAAAGTCGTTATTCCTTGATAAATACCAATTTCAAACTTCATTCTTGAGTTTGCTATTAATTTTAGAAAGTTGAAACCAATACTATTCGATTGAGCAGGAAATTTTCTATCAAATACATTCTACTTTTATAACGTTTTAGCAATGTAAATATAAAAAAAAAAACAAAAAAATACGCAAGTTTAAAGTAAGTCGTTATTCCTTGATAAATACCAATTTCAAACTTCATTCTTGAGCTTGCTATTTATTGTAAAAGGTTGAAACAAGTACCATTTGATTGAACAGAAAATTTTCTATCAAATACATCTTACTTTTATAACGTTTTGGCAATGTAATTATAAAAAAAATTAAAAAAATACGCAAGTTTAAATATAGTCGTTATTCCTTGATAAATACCAATTTCAAACTTCATTCTTGAGCTTGCTATTAATTGTAGAAGGTTGAAATTAATACTATTCGATTGAGCAAAAAATTTTCTATCAAATACATTTTACTTTTATAATGTTTTAGCAATGTAAATATAAAAAAATCAAAAAAATACGCAAGTTTAAAGATAGTCGTTATTTCTTGATAAATACCAACTTCAAACTTCATTCTTGAGCTTGCTATTAATTGTAGAAGGTTAAAACAAGTACCATTTGATTGAACAAAAATTTTTCTATTAAATATGTCCTACTTTTATAACGTTTTAACAATGTAATTATAAAAAAAATCAAAAAAATACGCAAGTTTAAATATAGTCGTTATTCCTTGATAAATTCCAACTTCAAACTTCAATCTTGAGCTTGCAATTAATCGTAGAAAGTTGAAGCAAGCACCACTCGATTGAGCAAAAAATTTTCTATCAAGTACATTCTACTTTTATAACATTTTAGCAATGTAAATAAATAAAAAAATCAAAAAAATACGCAAGTTTAAAGATAGTCGTTATTCCTTGATAAATACCAATTTCAAACTTCATTCTTAAGCTTGCTATTAATTATAGAAGGTAGAAACAAATACCATTTGATTGAACAGAAATTTTTTTATCAAATACATCCTACTTTTATAACGTTTTAGCAATGTAAATATTAAAAAAATCAAAAAAATACGCAAGTTTAAAGATAGTCGTTATTCCTTGATAAATACCAACTTCAAACTTCATTCTTGAGCTTGCTATTAATTATAGAAGGTTGAAACAAGTACCATTTGATTGAACAGAAATTTTTCTATCAATTACGTCTTACTTTTATAAAGTTTTAGCAATGTAATTGTAAAAAAAATCAAAAAAATACGCAAGTTTAAATATTGTCGTTATTCCTTGATAAATATAAATTTCAAACTTCATTCTTGAGCTTGCTGTTAATCGTAGAAAGTTGAAGCAAGCACCACTCGATTAAGCAAAAAATTTTCTATCAAATACATCCTACCTTTATAACGTTTTAGCAATGTAAATATAAAAAAAATCAAAAAAATACGCAAGTTTAAAGATAGTCGTTATTCCTTGATAAATACCAATTTCAAACTTCATTCTTGAGCTTGCTATTAATCGTAGAAAGTCGAAGCAAGCACCACTCGATTAAACAAAAAATTTTCTATCAAATACATCCTACCTTTATAACGTTTTAGCAATGTAAATATAAAAAAAATCAAAAAAATACGCAAGTTTAAAGATAGTCGTTATTCCTTGATAAATACCAATTTCAAACTTCATTCTTAAGCTTGCTATTAATTATAGAAGGTTGAAACAAGTACCATTTGATTGAACAGAAATTTTTCTATCAAATACATTTTACTTTTATAATGTTTTAGCAATGTAGATATAAAAAAATCAAAAAAATACGCAAGTTTAAAGATAGTCGTTATTTCTTGATAAATACCAACTTCAAACTTCATTCTTGAGCTTGCTATTAATTGTAGAAGGTTAAAACAAGTACCATTTGATTGAACAAAAATTTTTCTATTAAATATGTCCTACTTTTATAACGTTTTAACAATGTAATTATAAAAAAAATCAAAAAAATACGCAAGTTTAAATATAGTCGTTATTCCTTGATAAATTCCAACTTCAAACTTCAATCTTGAGCTTGCAATTAATCGTAGAAAGTTGAAGCAAGCACCACTCGATTGAGCAAAAAATTTTCTATCAAGTACATTCTACTTTTATAACATCTTAGCAATGTAAATAAATAAAAAAATCAAAAAAATACGCAAGTTTAAAGATAGTCGTTATTCCTTGATAAATACCAATTTCAAACTTCATTCTTGAGCTTGCTATTAATTGTAGAAGGTTGAAACAAGTACCATTTGATTGAACAGAAATTTTTCTATCAAATACATCCTACTTTTATAACGTTTTAGCAATGTAATTATAAAAAAACTTAAAAAAATACGCAAGTTTAAATATAGTCGTTATTCCTTGATAAATACCAACTTCAAACTTCATTCTTGAGCTTGCTACTAATTGTAGAAGGTTGAAACCAATACTATTCGATTGAGCAAGAAATTTTTTATCAAATACATTATACTTTTATAACGCTTTAGCAAGGTAAACATAAAAAAAATCAAAAAAATACGCAAGTTTAAAGATAGTCGTTATGCCTTGATAAATACCAAATTCAAACTTTATTCTTGAGCTTGCTATTAATTGTAGAAGATTGAAACAAGTACCATTTAATTGAACAGAAAATTTTCTATCGAATACATCCAACTTTTATAACGTTTCAATAATGTAAATATAAAAAAAATTAAAAAAATACGCAAGTTTAAAGATAGTCGTTATTCCTTAATAAATACCAATTTCAAACTTCATTCTTGAGCTTGCTATTAATCGTAGAAGGTTGGAACAAAAACCATTTGATTGAACAGTGAATTTTCTATCAAATACATCCTATTTTTATAACGTTTTATCAATGTAAATATAAAAAAATCAAAAAAATACGCAAGTTTAAATAAAGTCGTTATTCCTTGATAAATACCAATTTCAAACTTCATTCTTGAGCTTGCTATTAATTGTAGAAAGTTGAAACCAATACTATTCGATTGAGCAGAAAATTTTCTATCAAATACATTCTACTTTTATAACGTTTTAGCGATGTAAATATAAAAAAAACAAAAAAAAACGCAAGTTTAAAGATAGTCGTTATTCCTTGATAAATACCAATATCAAACTTTATTCTTGAGCTTGCTATTAATTGTAAAAGGTTGAAACCAATACTATTCGATTGAGCAGAAAATTTTCTATTAAATACATTATACTTTTATAACGTTTTAGCAATGTAAATATAAAAAAATCAAAAAAATACGCAAGTTTAAAGATAGTTGTTATTTCTTGATAAATACCAATTTCAAACTTCATTCTTGAGCTTGCTATTATTTCTAGAAGGTTGAGACAAGTACCATTTGATTGAACAGAAATTTTTCTATCAATTACGTCTTACTTTTATAAAGTTTTAGCAATGTAATTATAAAAAAAATCAAAAAAATACGCAAGTTTAAATATTGTCGTTATTCCTTGATAAATATCAATTTCAAACTTCATTCTTGAGCTTGCTATTAATTATAGAAGGTTGAAACCAATACTATTCGATTGAGCAAATTTTCTATCAAATACATCCTACCTTTATAACGTTTTAGCAATGTAAATAAAAAAAAATCAAAAAAATACGCAAGTTAAAAGATAGTCGTTATGCCTTGATAAATACCAAATTCAAACTTTATTCTTTAGCTTGCTATTAATTGTAGAAAGTTAAAACAAATACTATTCGATTAAGCAGGAAATTTTCTATCAAATACATCCTACTTTTATAACGTTTCAATAATGTAAATATAGAAAAAAATTAAAAAAATACGCAAGTTTAAAGTAAGTCGTTATTCCTTGATAAATACCAATTTCAAACTTCATTCTTGAGCTTGCTATTAATTGTAGAAGGTTGAAACCAATACTATTCGATTGAGCAGGAAATTTTCTATCAAATACATTCTACTTTTGTAACGTTTTAGCAATGTAAATATAAAAAAATCAAAAAAATACGCAAGTTTAAATAAAGTCGTTATTCCTTGATAAATACCAATTTCAAACTTCATTCTTGAGCTTGCTATTAATTGTAGAAAGTTGAAACCAATACTATTCGATTGAGCAGGAAATTTTCTATCAAATACATTCTACTTTTATAACGTTTTAGCAATGTAAATATAAAAAAAAACAAAAAAATACGCAAGTTTAAAGATAGTCGTTATTTCTTGATAAATACCAATTTCAAACTTCATTCTTGAGCTTGCTATTAATTGTAGAAGGTTAAAACAAGTACCATTTGATTGAACAAAAATTTTTCTATTAAATACGTCCTACTTTTATAACGTTTTAACAATGTAATTATAAAAAAAATCAAAAAAATACGCAAGTTTAAATATAGTCGTTATTCCTTGATAAATTCCAACTTCAAACTTCATTCTTGAGCTTGCTATTAATTGTAGAAGGTTGAAACAAGTACCATTTGATTGAACAGAAATTTTTCTATCAAATACATCCTACTTTTATAACGTTTTAGCAACGTAATTATAAAAAAACTTAAAAAAATACGCAAGTTTAAATATAGTCATTATTCCTTGATAAATTCCTATTTCAAACTTTATTCTTGAGCTTGCTATTAATTGTAGAAGTTCGAAACCAATACTATTCGAATGAGCAGGAAATTTTCTATCAAATACATTCTACCTTTATAACGTTTTAGCAATGTAAATATAAAAAAAATCAAAAAAATACGCAAGTTTAAAGATAGTCGTTATGCCTTGATAAATACCAAATTCAAACTTTATTCTTGAGCTTGCTATTAATTGTAGAAGGTTGAAACCAGTACCATTTGATTGAACAGAAATTTTTCTATCAAATACATCCTACTTTTATAACGTTTTAGCAATGTAAATATAAAAAAAATCAAAGAAATACGCAAGTTTAAATATAGTCGTTATTCCGTGATAAATACCAATTTCAAACTTCATTCTTGAGCTTGCTATTAATTACAAAAGGTTGAAACCAATACTACTCGATTGAGCAGGAAATTTTCTATCAAATACATTTAACTTTTATAACGTTTCAATAATGTAAATATAAAAAAAATTAAAAAAATACGCAAGTTTATAGTAAGTCGTTATTCCTTGATAAATACCAATTTCAAACTTCATTTTTGAGCTTGCTATTTATTGTAAAAAATTGAAACAAGTACCATTTGATTGAACAAAAAATTTCCTATCAAATACATCCTACTTTTATAACGTTTCGATAATGTAAATATAAAAAAAATCAAAAAAATTCGCAATTTTAAAGATAGTCGTTATTCCTTAATAAATTCCAATTTCAAACTTCATTCTTGAGCTTGCTATTAATCGTAGAAAGTTGAAGCAAGCACCACTCGATTAAACAAAAAATTTTCTATCAAATACATCCTACCTTTATAACGTTTTAGCAATGTAAATATAAAAAAAATCAAAAAAATACGCAAGTTTAAAGATAGTCGTTATTCCTTGATAAATACCAATTTCAAACTTCATTCTTAAGCTTGCTATTAATTATAGAAGGTAGAAACAAATACCATTTGATTGAACAGAAATTTTTTTATCAAATACATCCTACTTTTATAACGTTTTAGCAATGTAAATATTAAAAAAATCAAAAAAATACGCAAGTTTAAAGATAGTCGTTATTCCTTGATAAATACCAACTTCAAACTTCATTCTTGAGCTTGCTATTAATTATAGAAGGTTGAAACAAGTACCATTTGATTGAACAGAAATTTTTCTATCAATTACGTCTTACTTTTATAAAGTTTTAGCAATGTAATTGTAAAAAAAATCAAAAAAATACGTAAGTTTAAATATTGTCGTTATTCCTTGATAAATATAAATTTCAAACTTCATTCTTGAGCTTGCTGTTAATCGTAGAAAGTTGAAGCAAGCACCACTCGATTAAGCAAAAAATTTTCTATCAAATACATCCTACCTTTATAACGTTTTAGCAATGTAAATATAAAAAAAATCAAAAAAATACGCAAGTTTAAAGATAGTCGTTATTCCTTGATAAATACCAATTTCAAACTTCATTCTTGAGCTTGCTATTAATCGTAGAAAGTCGAAGCAAGCACCACTCGATTAAACAAAAAATTTTCTATCAAATACATCCTACCTTTATAACGTTTTAGCAATGTAAATATAAAAAAAATCAAAAAAATACGCAAGTTTAAAGATAGTCGTTATTCCTTGATAAATACCAATTTCAAACTTCATTCTTAAGCTTGCTATTAATTATAGAAGGTTGAAACAAGTACCATTTGATTGAACAGAAATTTTTCTATCAAATACATCCTACTTTTATAACGTTTTAGCAATGTAAATATAAAAAAAATCAAAAAAATACGCAAGTTTAAAGATAGTCGTTATTCCTTGATAAATACCAATTTCAAACTTCATCCTTAAGCTTGCTTTTAACTATAGAAGGTTGAAACAAGTACCATTTGATTGAACAGAAATTTTTCTATCAAATACATCCTACTTTTATAACGTTTTAGCAATGTAAATATAAAAAAAATCAAAAAAATACGCAAGTTTAAAGATAGTCGTTATTCCTTGATAAATACCAACTTCAAACTTTATTCTTAAGCTTGCTATTAACTATAGAAGGTTGAAACAAGTACCGTTTGATTGAGCAGAAATTTTTCTATCAAATACATCCTACTTTTATAACGTTTTAGCAATGTAAATATAAAAAAAATCAAAAAAATACGCAAGTTTAAAGATAGTCGTTATTCCTTGATAAATACCAATTTCAAACTTCATTCTTAAGCTTGCTATTAATTATAGAAGGTTGAAACAAGTACCATTTGATTGGACAGAAATTTTTCTATCAAATACATCCTACTTTTATAACGTTTCAATAATGTAAATATAAAAAAAATCAAAAAAATACGCAAGTTTAAAGATAGTCGTTATTCCTTAATAAATTCCAATTTCAAACTTCATTCTTGAGCTTACTGTTAATCGTAGAAAGTTGAAGCAAGCACCACTCGATTAAGCAAAAAATTTTCTATTAAATACATCCTACCTTTATAACGTTTTAGCAATGTTAATATAAAAAAAATCAAAAAAATACGCAAGTTTAAAGATAGTCGTTATTCCTTGATAAATACCAATTTCAAACTTCATTCTTAAGCTTGCTATTAATTATAGAAGGTTGAAATAAGTACCATTTGGTTGAACAGAAATTTTTCTATCAAATACATCCTACTTTTATAACGTTTCAATAATGTAAATATAAAAAAAATCAAAAAAATACGCTAGTTTAAAGATAGTCGTTATTCCTTAATAAATTCCAATTTCAAACTTCATTCTTGAGCTTGCTGTTAATCGTAGAAAGTTGAAGCAAGCACCACTCGATTAAGCAAAAAATTTTCTATCAAATACATCCTTCTTTTTATAACGTTTTAGCAATGTAAATATAAAAAAAATCAAAAAAATACGCAAGTTTAAAGATAGTCGTTATTCCTTGATAAATACCAATTTCAAACTTCATTCTTAAGCTTGCTATTAATTATAGAAGGTTGAAACAAGTACCGTTTGATTGAACAGAGATTTTTCTATCAAATACATCCTACTTTTATAACGTTTTAGCAATGTAAATATAAAAAAAATCAAAAAAATACGCAAGTTTAAAGATAGTCGTTATTCCTTGATAAATACCAATTTCAAACTTCATTCTTAAGCTTGCTATTAATTATAGAAGGTTGAAACAAGTACCGTTTGATTGAACAGAAATTTTTCTATCAAATACATCCTTCTTTTTATAACGTTTTAGCAATGTAAATATAAAAAAAATCAAAAAAATACGCAAGTTTAAAGATAGTCGTTATTCCTTGATAAATACCAAATTCAAACTTCATTCTTGAGCTTGCTATTAAATATAGAAGGTTGAAATAAGTACCATTTGATTGAGCAGAAATTTTTCTATCAAATACATCCTACTTTTATAACGTTTTAGCAATGTAAATATAAAAAAAATCAAAAAAATACGCAAGTTTAAAGATAGTCGTTATTCCTTGATAAATACCAATTTCAAACTTCATTCTTAAGCTTGCTATTAATTATAGAAGGTTGAAACAAGTACCATTTGATTGGACAGAAATTTTTCTATCAAATACATCCTACTTTTATAACGTTTCAATAATGTAAATATAAAAAAAATCAAAAAAATACGCAAGTTTAAAGATAGTCGTTATTCCTTAATAAATTCCAATTTCAAACTTCATTCTTGAGCTTACTGTTAATCGTAGAAAGTTGAAGCAAGCACCACTCGATTAAGCAAAAAATTTTCTATTAAATACATCCTACCTTTATAACGTTTTAGCAATGTTAATATAAAAAAAATCAAAAAAATACGCAAGTTTAAAGATAGTCGTTATTCCTTGATAAATACCAATTTCAAACTTCATTCTTAAGCTTGCTATTAATTATAGAAGGTTGAAATAAGTACCATTTGGTTGAACAGAAATTTTTCTATCAAATACATCCTACTTTTATAACGTTTCAATAATGTAAATATAAAAAAAATCAAAAAAATACGCTAGTTTAAAGATAGTCGTTATTCCTTAATAAATTCCAATTTCAAACTTCATTCTTGAGCTTGCTGTTAATCGTAGAAAGTTGAAGCAAGCACCACTCGATTAAGCAAAAAATTTTCTATCAAATACATCCTTCTTTTTATAACGTTTTAGCAATGTAAATATAAAAAAAATCAAAAAAATACGCAAGTTTAAAGATAGTCGTTATTCCTTGATAAATACCAATTTCAAACTTCATTCTTAAGCTTGCTATTAATTATAGAAGGTTGAAACAAGTACCGTTTGATTGAACAGAAATTTTTCTATCAAATACATCCTACTTTTATAACGTTTTAGCAATGTAAATATAAAAAAAATCAAAAAAATACGCAAGTTTAAAGATAGTCGTTATTCCTTGATAAATACCAATTTCAAACTTCATTCTTAAGCTTGCTATTAATTATAGAAGGTTGAAACAAGTACCGTTTGATTGAACAGAAATTTTTCTATCAAATACATCCTTCTCTTTATAACGTTTTAGCAATGTAAATATAAAAAAAATCAAAAAAATACGCAAGTTTAAAGATAGTCGTTATTCCTTGATAAATACCAACTTCAAACTTCATTCTTAAGCTTGCTATTAATTATAGAAGGTTGAAACAAGTACCGTTTGATTGAGCAGAAATTTTTCTATCAAACACATCCTACTTTTATAACGTTTTAGCAATGTAAATATAAAAAAAATCAAAAAAATACGCAAGTTTAAAGATAGTCGTTATTCCTTGATAAATACCAATTTCAAACTTCATTCTTAAGCTTGCTATTAATTATAGAAGGTTGAAACAAGTACCGTTTGATTGAACAGAGATTTTTCTATCAAATACATCCTACTTTTATAACGTTTTAGCAATGTAAATATAAAAAAAATCAAAAAAATACGCAAGTTTAAAGATAGTCGTTATTCCTTGATAAATACCAATTTCAAACTTCATTCTTAAGCTTGCTATTAATTATAGAAGGTTGAAACAAGTACCGTTTGATTGAACAGAAATTTTTCTATCAAATACATCCTTCTTTTTATAACGTTTTAGCAATGTAAATATAAAAAAAATCAAAAAAATACGCAAGTTTAAAGATAGTCGTTATTCCTTGATAAATACCAAATTCAAACTTCATTCTTGAGCTTGCTATTAAATATAGAAGGTTGAAATAAGTACCATTTGATTGAACAGAAATTTTTCTATCAAATACATCCTACTTTTATAACGTTTCAATAATGTAAATATAAAAAAAATCAAAAAAATACGCAAGTTTAAAGATAGTCGTTATTCCTTAATAAATTCCAATTTCAAACTTCATTCTTGAGCTTGCTGTTAATCGTAGAAAGTTGAAGCAAGCACCACTCGATTAAGCAAAAAATTTTCTATCAAATACATCCTACTTTTATAACGTTTTAGCAATGTAAATATAAAAAAAATCAAAAAAATACGCAAGTTTAAAGATAGTCGTTATTCCTTGATAAATACCAACTTCAAACTTCATTCTTGAGCTTGCTATTAATTGTAGAAGGTTGAAACAAGTACCATTTGATTGAACAAAAATTTTTCTATCAAATACATCCTACTTTTATAACGTTTCAATAATGTAAATATAAAAAAAATCAAAAAAATACGCAAGTTTAAAGATAGTCGTTATTCCTTAATAAATTCCAATTTCAAACTTCATTCTTGAGCTTGCTATTAATTGTAGAAGGTTGAAACAAGGACCATTTGATTGGACAGAAATTTTTCTATCAAATACATCCTACTTTTATAACGTTTTAGCAATGTAAATATAAAAAAAATCAAAAAAATTCGCAAGTTTAAAGATAGTCGTTATTCCTTGATAAATACAAATTTCAAACTTCATTCTTAAGCTTGCTATTAATTATAGAAGGTTGAAACAAGTACCATTTGATTGAACAGAAATTTTTCTATCAAATACATCCTACTTTTATAACGTTTTAGCAATGTAAATATAAAAAAAATCAAAAAAATACGCAAGTTTAAAGATAGTCGTTATTCCTTGATAAATACCAACTTCAAACTTCATTCTTGAGCTTGCTATTAATTGTAGAAAGTTGAAACAAGTACCATTTGATTGAACAGAAATTTTTCTATCAAATACATCCTACTTTTATAACGTTTCAATAATGTAAATATAAAAAAAATCAAAAAAATACGCAAGTTTAAAGATAGTCGTTATTCCTTAATAAATTCCAATTTCAAACTTCATTCTTGAGCTTACTGTTAATCGTAGAAAGTTGAAACAAAGCACCACTCGATTAAGCAAAAAATTTTCTATTAAATACATCCTACCTTTATAACGTTTTTGCAATGTAAATATAAAAAAAATCAAAAAAATACGCAAGTTTAAAGATAGTCGTTATTCCTTGATAAATACCAATTTCAAACTTCATTCTTAAGCTTGCTATTAATTATAGAAGGTTGAAACAAGTACCATTTGATTGAACAGAAATTTTTCTATCAAATACATCCTACTTTTATAACGTTTCAATAATGTTTATATATAAAAAATCAAAAAAATACGCAAGTTTAAAGATAGTCGTTATTCCTTAATAAATTCCAATTTCAAACTTCATTCTTGAGATTACTGTTAATCGTAGAAAGTTGAAGCAAGCACTACTCGATTAAGCAAAAAATTTTCTATTAAATACATCCTACCTTTATAACGTTTTAGCAACGTAAATAAAAAAAAAATCAAAAAAATACGCAAGTTAAAAGATAGTCGTTATGCCTTGATAAATACCAAATTCAAACTTTATACTTGAGCTTGCTATTAATTGTAGAAGGTTGAAACCAGTACCATTTGATTGAACAGAAATTTTTCTATCAAATACGTCTTACTTTTATAAAGTTTTAGCAATGTAATTATAAAAAAAATCAAAAAAATACGCAAGTTTAAATATAGTCGTTATTCCTTGATAAATATCAATTTCAAACTTCATTCTTGAGCTTGCTATTAATTATAGAAGGTTGAAACCAATACTATTTAATTGAGCAGGAAATTTTCTATCAAATACATCCTACTCTTATAACGTTTCAATAATGTAAATATAAAAAAAATCAAAAAAATACGCAAGTTTAAAGATAGTCGTTATTCCTTAATAAATTCCAATTTCAAACTTCATTCTTGAGCTTGCTGTTAATCGTAGAAAGTTGAAGCAAGCACCACTCGATTAAGCAAAAAATTTTCTATCAAATACATCCTACTTTTATAACGTTTTAGCAATGTAAATATAAAAAAAATCAAAAAAATACGCAAGTTTAAAGATAGTCGTTATTCCTTGATAAATACCAAATTCAAACTTCATTCTTGAGCTTGCTATTAATTATAGAAGGTTGAAACAAGTACCATTTGATTGAACAGAAATTTTTCTATCAAATACATCCTACTTTTATAACGTTTTAGCAATGTAAATATAAAAAAAATCAAAAAAATACGCAAGTTTAAAGATAGCCGTTATTCCTTTATAAATACCAACTTCAAACTTCATTCTTAAGCTTGCTATTAATTATAGAAGGTTGAAACAAGTACCGTTTGATTGAGCAGAAATTTTTCTATCAAATACATCCTACTTTTATAACGTTTTAGCAATGTAAATATAAAAAAAATCAAAAAAATACGCAAGTTTAAAGATAGTCGTTATTCCTTGATAAATACCAATTTCAAACTTCATTCTTAAGCTTGCTATTAATTACAGAAGGTTGAAACAAGCACCATTTGATTGAACAGAAATTTTTCTATCAAATACATCCTACTTTTATAACGTTTTAGCAATATAAATATAAAAAAAATCAAAAAAATACGCAAGTTTAAAGATAGTCGTTATTCCTTGATAAATACCAACTTCAAACTTCATTCTTAAGCTTGCTATTAACTATAGAAGGTTGAAACAAGTACCGTTTGATTGAGCAGAAATTTTTCTATCAAATACATCCTACTTTTATAACGTTTTATCAATGTAAATATAAAAAAAATCAAAAAAATACGCAAGTTTAAAGATAGTCGTTATTCCTTAATAAATTCCAATTTCAAACTTCATTCTTGAGCTTGCTGTTAATCGTAGAAAGTTGAAGCAAGCACCACTCGATTAAGCAAAAAACTTTCTATCAAATACATCCTACTTTTATAAAGTTTTAGCAATGTAAATAAAAAAAAATCAAAAAAATACGCAAGTTTAAAGATAGTCGTTATTCCTTGATAAATACCAATTTCAAACTTCATCCTTAAGCTTGCTTTTAACTATAGAAGGTTGAAACAAGTACCATTTGATTGAACAGAAATTTTTCTATCAAATACATCCTACTTTTATAACGTTTTATCAATGTAAATATAAAAAAAATCAAAAAAATACGCAAGTTTAAAGATAGTCGTTATTCCTTGATAAATACCAACTTCAAACTTCATTCTTGAGCTTGCTATTAATTGTAGAAGGTTGAAACAAGTACCGTTTGATTGAACAGAAATTTTTCTATCAAACACATCCTACTTTTATAACGTTTTAGCAATGTAAATATAAAAAAAATTAAAAAAATACGCAAGTTTAAAAATAGTCGTTATTCCTTGATAAATACCAATTTTAAACTTCATTCTTAAGCTTGCTATTAATTATAGAAGGTTGAAACAAGTACCATTTGATTGAACAGAAATTTTTCTATCAAATACATCCTACTTTTATAACGTTTTAGCAATGTAAATATAAAAAAAATTAAAAAAAATACGCAAGTTTAAAGATAGTCGTTATTCCTTGATAAATACCAACTTCAAACTTCATTCTTGAGCTTGCTATTAATTGTAGAAGGTTGAAACAAGTACCATTTGATTGAACAGAAATTTTTCTATCAAATACATCCTACTTTTATAACGTTTCAATAATGTTTATATATAAAAAATCAAAAAAATACGCAAGTTTAAAGATAGTCGTTATTCCTTAATAAATTCCAATTTCAAACTTCATTCTTGAGCTTACTGTTAATCGTAGAAAGTTGAAACAAAGCACCACTCGATTAAGCAAAAAATTTTCTATTAAATACATCCTACCTTTATAACGTTTTTGCAATGTAAATATAAAAAAAATCAAAAAAATACGCAAGTTTAAAGATAGTCGTTATTCCTTGATAAATACCAATTTCAAACTTCATTCTTAAGCTTGCTATTAATTATAGAAGGTTGAAACAAGTACCATTTGATTGAACAGAAATTTTTCTATCAAATACATCCTACTTTTATAACGTTTTAGCAATGTAAATATAAAAAAAATCAAAAAAATACGCAAGTTTAAAGATAGTCGTTATTCCTTGATAAATACCAACTTCAAACTTCATTCTTGAGCTTGCTATTAATTGTAGAAGGTTGAAACAAGTACCATTTGATTGAACAGAAATTTTTCTATCAAATACGTCTTACTTTTATAAAGTTTTAGCAATGTAATTATAAAAAAAATCAAAAAAATGCGCAAGTTTAAATATAGTCGTTATTCCTTGATAAATATCAATTTCAAACTTCATTCTTGAGCTTGCTATTAATTATAGAAGGTTGAAACCAATACTATTTAATTGAGCAGGAAATTTTCTATCAAATACGTTTAACTTTTATAACGTTTCAATAATGAAAATATAAAAAAAATTAAAAAAATACGCAAGTTTATAGTAAGTCGTTATTCCTTGATAAATACCAACTTCAAACTTCATTTTTGAGCTTGCTATTTATTGCAAAAAGTTGAAACAAGTACCGTTTGATTGCACAGAAATTTTTCTATCAAATACATCCTACTTTTATAACGTTTCAATAATGTAAATATAAAAAAAATCAAAAAAATACGCAAGTTTAAAGATAGTCGTTATTCCTTGATAAATACCAATTTCAAACTTCATTCTTAAGCTTGCTATTAATTATAGAAGGTTGAAACAAGTACCATTTGATTGAACAAAAATTTTTCTATCAAATACATCCTACTTTTATAACGTTTCAATAATGTAAATATAAAAAAAATCAAAAAAATACGCAAGTTTAAAGATAGTCGTTATTCCTTAATAAATTCCAATTTCAAACTTCATTCTTGAGCTTGCTGTTAATCGTAGAAAGTTGAAGCAAGCACCACTCGATTAAGCAAAAAATTTTCTATCAAATACATCCTACTTTTATAACGTTTTAGCAATGTAAATAAAAAAAAAATCAAAAAAATACGCAAGTTAAAAGATAGTCGTTATGCCTTGATAAATACCAAATTCAAACTTTATACTTGAGCTTGCTATTAATTGTAGAAGGTTGAAACCAGTACCATTTGATTGAACAGAAATTTTTCTATCAAATACGTCTTACTTTTATAAAGTTTTAGCAATGTAATTATAAAAAAAATCAAAAAAATACGCAAGTTTAAATATAGTCGTTATTCCTTGATAAATATCAACTTCAAACTTCATTCTTGAGCTTGCTATTAATTATAGAAGGTTGAAACCAATACTATTTAATTGAGCAGGAAATTTTCTATCAAATACATCCTACTCTTATAACGTTTCAATAATGTAAATATAAAAAAAATCAAAAAAATACGCAAGTTTAAAGATAGTCGTTATTCCTTAATAAATTCCAATTTCAAACTTCATTCTTGAGCTTGCTGTTAATCGTAGAAAGTTGAAGCAAGCACCACTCGATTAAGCAAAAAATTTTCTATCAAATACATCCTACTTTTATAACGTTTTAGCAATGTAAATATAAAAAAAATCAAAAAAATACGCAAGTTTAAAGATAGTCGTTATTCCTTGATAAATACCAAATTCAAACTTCATTCTTGAGCTTGCTATTAATTATAGAAGGTTGAAACAAGTACCATTTGATTGAACAGAAATTTTTCTATCAAATACATCCTACTTTTATAACGTTTTAGCAATGTAAATATAAAAAAAATCAAAAAAATACGCAAGTTTAAAGATAGTCGTTATTCCTTGATAAATACCAAATTCAAACTTCATTCTTAAGCTTGCTATTAATTATAGAAGGTTGAAACAAGTACCATTTGATTGAACAGAAATTTTTCTATCAAATACATCCTACTTTTATAACGTTTTAGCAATGTAAATATAAAAAAAATTAAAAAAAATACGCAAGTTTAAAGATAGTCGTTATTCCTTGATAAATACCAACTTCAAACTTCATTCTTGAGCTTGCTATTAATTGTAGAAGGTTGAAACAAGTACCATTTGATTGAACAGAAATTTTTCTATCAAATACATCCTACTTTTATAACGTTTCAATAATGTTTATATATAAAAAATCAAAAAAATACGCAAGTTTAAAGATAGTCGTTATTCCTTAATAAATTCCAATTTCAAACTTCATTCTTGAGCTTACTGTTAATCGTAGAAAGTTGAAACAAAGCACCACTCGATTAAGCAAAAAATTTTCTATTAAATACATCCTACCTTTATAACGTTTTTGCAATGTAAATATAAAAAAAATCAAAAAAATACGCAAGTTTAAAGATAGTCGTTATTCCTTGATAAATACCAATTTCAAACTTCATTCTTAAGCTTGCTATTAATTATAGAAGGTTGAAACAAGTACCATTTGATTGAACAGAAATTTTTCTATCAAATACATCCTACTTTTATAACGTTTTAGCAATGTAAATATAAAAAAAATCAAAAAAATACGCAAGTTTAAAGATAGTCGTTATTCCTTGATAAATACCAACTTCAAACTTCATTCTTGAGCTTGCTATTAATTGTAGAAGGTTGAAACAAGTACCATTTGATTGAACAGAAATTTTTCTATCAAATACGTCTTACTTTTATAAAGTTTTAGCAATGTAATTATAAAAAAAATCAAAAAAATGCGCAAGTTTAAATATAGTCGTTATTCCTTGATAAATATCAATTTCAAACTTCATTCTTGAGCTTGCTATTAATTATAGAAGGTTGAAACCAATACTATTTAATTGAGCAGGAAATTTTCTATCAAATACGTTTAACTTTTATAACGTTTCAATAATGAAAATATAAAAAAAATTAAAAAAATACGCAAGTTTATAGTAAGTCGTTATTCCTTGATAAATACCAACTTCAAACTTCATTTTTGAGCTTGCTATTTATTGCAAAAAGTTGAAACAAGTACCGTTTGATTGCACAGAAATTTTTCTATCAAATACATCCTACTTTTATAACGTTTCAATAATGTAAATATAAAAAAAATCAAAAAAATACGCAAGTTTAAAGATAGTCGTTATTCCTTGATAAATACCAATTTCAAACTTCATTCTTAAGCTTGCTATTAATTATAGAAGGTTGAAACAAGTACCATTTGATTGAACAGAAATTTTTCTATCAAATACATCCTACTTTTATAACGTTTCAATAATGTTTATATACAAAAAATCAAAAAAATACGCAAGTTTAAAGATAGTCGTTATTCCTTAATAAATTCCAATTTCAAACTTCATTCTTGAGATTACTGTTAATCGTAGAAAGTTGAAGCAAGCACTACTCGATTAAGCAAGAAATTTTCTATTAAATACATCCTACCTTTATAACGTTTTAGCAATGTAAATATAAAAAAAATCAAAAAAATACGCAAGTTTAAAGATAGTCGTTATTCCTTGATAAATACCAATTTTAAACTTCATTCTTAAGCTTGCTATTAATTATAGAAGGTTGAAACAAGTACCATTTGATTGAACAAAAATTTTTCTATCAAATACATCCTACTTTTATAACGTTTCAATAATGTAAATATAAAAAAAATCAAAAAAATACGCAAGTTTAAAGATAGTCGTTATTCCTTAATAAATTCCAATTTCAAACTTCATTCTTGAGCTTGCTGTTAATCGTAGAAAGTTGAAGCAAGCACCACTCGATTAAGCAAAAAATTTTCTATCAAATACATCCTACTTTTATAACGTTTTAGCAATGTAAATAAAAAAAAAATCAAAAAAATACGCAAGTTAAAAGATAGTCGTTATGCCTTGATAAATACCAAATTCAAACTTTATACTTGAGCTTGCTATTAATTGTAGAAGGTTGAAACCAGTACCATTTGATTGAACAGAAATTTTTCTATCAAATACGTCTTACTTTTATAAAGTTTTAGCAATGTAATTATAAAAAAAATCAAAAAAATACGCAAGTTTAAATATAGTCGTTATTCCTTGATAAATATCAACTTCAAACTTCATTCTTGAGCTTGCTATTAATTATAGAAGGTTGAAACCAATACTATTTAATTGAGCAGGAAATTTTCTATCAAATACATCCTACTCTTATAACGTTTCAATAATGTAAATATAAAAAAAATCAAAAAAATACGCAAGTTTAAAGATAGTCGTTATTCCTTAATAAATTCCAATTTCAAACTTCATTCTTGAGCTTGCTGTTAATCGTAGAAAGTTGAAGCAAGCACCACTCGATTAAGCAAAAAATTTTCTATCAAATACATCCTACTTTTATAACGTTTTAGCAATGTAAATATAAAAAAAATCAAAAAAATACGCAAGTTTAAAGATAGTCGTTATTCCTTGATAAATACCAAATTCAAACTTCATTCTTGAGCTTGCTATTAATTATAGAAGGTTGAAACAAGTACCATTTGATTGAACAGAAATTTTTCTATCAAATACATCCTACTTTTATAACGTTTTAGCAATGTAAATATAAAAAAAATCAAAAAAATACGCAAGTTTAAAGATAGCCGTTATTCCTTTATAAATACCAACTTCAAACTTCATTCTTAAGCTTGCTATTAATTATAGAAGGTTGAAACAAGTACCGTTTGATTGAGCAGAAATTTTTCTATCAAATACATCCTACTTTTATAACGTTTTAGCAATGTAAATATAAAAAAAATCAAAAAAATACGCAAGTTTAAAGATAGTCGTTATTCCTTGATAAATACCAATTTCAAACTTCATTCTTAAGCTTGCTATTAATTATAGAAGGTTGAAACAAGCACCATTTGATTGAACAGAAATTTTTCTATCAAATACATCCTACTTTTATAACGTTTTAGCAATATAAATATAAAAAAAATCAAAAAAATACGCAAGTTTAAAGATAGTCGTTATTCCTTGATAAATACCAAATTCAAACTTCATTCTTAAGCTTGCTATTAACTATAGAAGGTTGAAACAAGTACCGTTTGATTGAGCAGAAATTTTTCTATCAAATACATCCTACTTTTATAACGTTTTATCAATGTAAATATAAAAAAAATCAAAAAAATACGCAAGTTTAAAGATAGTCGTTATTCCTTAATAAATTCCAATTTCAAACTTCATTCTTGAGCTTGCTGTTAATCGTAGAAAGTTGAAGCAAGCACCACTCGATTAAGCAAAAAATTTTCTATCAAATACATCCTACTTTTATAAAGTTTTAGCAATGTAAATAAAAAAAAAATCAAAAAAATACGCAAGTTTAAAGATAGTCGTTATTCCTTGATAAATACCAATTTCAAACTTCATCCTTAAGCTTGCTTTTAACTATAGAAGGTTGAAACAAGTACCATTTGATTGAACAGAAATTTTTCTATCAAATACATCCTACTTTTATAACGTTTTATCAATGTAAATATAAAAAAAATCAAAAAAATACGCAAGTTTAAAGATAGTCGTTATTCCTTGATAAATACCAATTTCAAACTTCATTCTTGAGCTTGCTATTAATTGTAGAAGGTTGAAACAAGTACCGTTTGATTGAACAGAAATTTTTCTATCAAACACATCCTACTTTTATAACGTTTTAGCAATGTAAATATAAAAAAAATTAAAAAAATACGCAAGTTTAAAGATAGTCGTTATTCCTTGATAAATACCAATTTTAAACTTCATTCTTAAGCTTGCTATTAATTATAGAAGGTTGAAACAAATACCATTTGATTGAACAGAAATTTTTCTATCAAATACATCCTACTTTTATAACGTTTTAGCAATGTAAATATAAAAAAAATCAAAAAAATACGCAAGTTTAAAGATAGTCGTTATTCCTTGATAAATACCAACTTCAAACTTCATTCTTGAGCTTGCTATTAATTGTAGAAGGTTGAAACAAGTACCATTTGATTGAACAGAAATTTTTCTATCAAATACGTCTTACTTTTATAAAGTTTTAGCAATGTAATTATAAAAAAAATCAAAAAAATGCGCAAGTTTAAATATAGTCGTTATTCCTTGATAAATATCAATTTCAAACTTCATTCTTGAGCTTGCTATTAATTATAGAAGGTTGAAACCAATACTATTTAATTAAGCAGGAAATTTTCTATCAAATACGTTTAACTTTTATAACGTTTCAATAATGAAAATATAAAAAAAATTAAAAAAATACGCAAGTTTATAGTAAGTCGTTATTCCTTGATAAATACCAACTTCAAACTTCATTTTTGAGCTTGCTATTTATTGTAAAAAGTTGAAACAAGTACCGTTTGATTGAACAGAAATTTTTCTATCAAATACATCCTACTTTTATAACGTTTCAATAATGTAAATATAAAAAAAATCAAAAAAATACGCAAGTTTAAAGATAGTCGTTATTCCTTGATAAATACCAACTTCAAACTTCATTCTTGAGCTTGCTATTAATTGTAGAAGGTTGAAACAAGTACCATTTGATTGAACAGAAATTTTTCTATCAAATACATCCTACTTTTATAACGTTTTAGCAATGTAAATATAAAAAAAATCACAAAAATACGCAAGTTTAAAGATAGTCGTTATTCCTTGATAAATACCAATTTCAAACTTCATTCTTAAGCTTGCTATTAATTATAGAAGGTTGAAACAAGTACCATTTGATTGAGCAGAAATTTTTCTATCAAATACATCCTACTTTTATAACGTTTTAGCAATGTAAATATAAAAAAAATCAAAAAAATAAGCAAGTTTAAAGATAGTCGTTATTCCTTGATAAATACCAACTTCAAACTTTATTCTTGAGCTTGCTATTAATTATAGAAGGTTAAAACAAGTACCATTTGAATGAACAGAAATTTTTCTATCAAATACATCCTACTTTTATAACGTTTTAGCAATGTAAATATAAAAAAAATCAAAAAAATACGCAAGTTTAAAGATAGTCGTTATTCCTTGATAAATACCAACTTCAAACTTCATTCTTAAGCTTGCTATTAATTATAGAAGGTTGAAACAAGTACCGTTTGATTGAGCAGAAATTTTTCTATCAAATACATCCTACTTTTATAACGTTTTAGCAATGTAAATATAAAAAAAATCAAAAAAATACGCAAGTTTAAAGATAGTCGTTATTCCTTGATAAATACCAATTTCAAACTTCATTCTTAAGCTTGCTATTAATTATAGAAGGTTGAAACAAGTACCATTTGATTGAACAGAAATTTTTCTATCAAATACATCCTACTTTTATAACGTTTTAGCAATGTAAATATAAAAAAAATCAAAAAAATACGCAAGTTTAAAGATAGTCGTTATTCCTTGATAAATACCAACTTCAAACTTCATTCTTGAGCTTGCTATTAATTGTAGAAGGTTGAAGCAAGTACCATTTGATTGAACAGAAATTTTTCTATCAAATACATCCTACTTTTATAACGTTTTAGCAATGTAAATATAAAAAAAATCAAAAAAATACGCAAGTTTAAAGATAGTCGTTATTCCTTGATAAATACCAATTTCAAACTTCATTCTTAAGCTTGCTATTAATTATAGAAGGTTGAAACAAGTACCATTTGATTGAACAGAAATTTTTCTATCAAATACATCCTACTTTTATAACGTTTTAGCAATGTAAATATAAAAAAAATCAAAAAAATACGCAAGTTTAAAGATAGTCGTTATTCCTTGATAAATACCAACTTCAAACTTTATTCTTGAGCTTGCTATTAATTATAGAAGGTTGAAACAAGTACCATTTGAATGAACAGAAATTTTTCTATCAAATACATCCTACTTTTATAACGTTTTAGCAATGTAAATATAAAAAAAATCAAAAAAATACGCAAGTTTAAAGATAGTCGTTATTCCTTGATAAATACCAACTTCAAACTTCATTCTTAAGCTTGCTATTAATTATAGAAGGTTGAAACAAGTACCGTTTGATTGAGCAGAAATTTTTCTATCAAATACATCCTACTTTTATAACGTTTTAGCAATGTAAATATAAAAAAAATCAAAAAAATACGCAAGTTTAAAGATAGTCGTTATTCCTTGATAAATACCAATTTCAAACTTCATTCTTAAGCTTGCTATTAATTATAGAAGGTTGAAACAAGTACCATTTGATTGAACAGAAATTTTTCTATCAAATACATCCTACCTTTATAACGTTTTAGCAATGTAAATATAAAAAAAATCAAAAAAATACGCAAGTTTAAAGATAGTCGTTATTCCTTGATAAATACCAATTTCAAACTTCATCCTTAAGCTTGCTTTTAACTATAGAAGGTTGAAACAAGTACCATTTGATTGAACAGAAATTTTTCTATCAAATACATCCTACTTTTATAACGTTTTAGCAATGTAAATATAAAAAAAATCAAAAAAATACGCAAGTTTAAAGATAGTCGTTATTCCTTGATAAATACCAATTTCAAACTTCATTCTTAAGCTTGCTATTAATTTTAGAAGGTTGAAACAAATACCATTTGATTGAACAGAAATTTTTCTATCAAATACGTCCTACTTTTATAACGTTTTAGCAATGTAAATATAAAAAAAATCAAAAAAATACGCAAGTTTAAAGATAGTCGTTATTCCTTGATAAATACCAATTTCAAACTTCATTCTTAAGCTTGCTATTAATTATAGAAGGTTGAAACAAGTACCATTTGATTGAACAGAAATTTTTCTATCAAATACATCCTACTTTTATAACGTTTTAGCAATGTAAATATAAAAAAAATCAAAAAAATACGCAAGTTTAAAGATAGTCGTTATTCCTTGATAAATACCAACTTCAAACTTCATTCTTGAGCTTGCTATTAATTGTAGAAGGTTGAAACAAGTACCGTTTGATTGAGCAGAAATTTTTCTATCAAATACATCCTACTTTTATAACGTTTTAGCAATGTAAATATAAAAAAAATCAAAAAAATACGCAAGTTTAAAGATAGTCGTTATTCCTTGATAAATACCAATTTCAAACTTCATTCTTAAGCTTGCTATTAATTATAGAAGGTTGAAACAAGTACCATTTGATTGAACAGAAATTTTTCTATCAAATACATCCTACTTTTATAACGTTTTAGCAATGTAAATATAAAAAAAATCAAAAAAATACGCAAGTTTAAAGATAGTCGTTATTCCTTGATAAATACCAACTTCAAACTTCATTCTTAAGCTTGCTATTAATTATAGAAGGTTGAAACAAGTACCGTTTGATTGAGCAGAAATTTTTCTATCAAATACATCCTACTTTTATAACGTTTTAGCAATGTAAATATAAAAAAAATCAAAAAAATACGCAAGTTTAAAGATAGTCGTTATTCCTTGATAAATACCAATTTCAAACTTCATTCTTAAGCTTGCTATTAATTATAGAAGGTTGAAACAAGTACCATTTGATTGAACAGAAATTTTTCTATCAAATACATCCTACTTTTATAACGTTTTAGCAATGTAAATATAAAAAAAATCAAAAAAATACGCAAGTTTAAAGATAGTCGTTATTCCTTGATAAATACCAACTTCAAACTTCATTCTTGAGCTTGCTATTAATTGTAGAAGGTTGAAACAAGTACCGTTTGATTGAGCAGAAATTTTTCTATCAAATACATCCTACTTTTATAACGTTTTAGCAATGTAAATATAAAAAAAATCAAAAAAATACGCAAGTTTAAAGATAGTCGTTATTCCTTGATAAATACCAATTTCAAACTTCATTCTTAAGCTTGCTATTAATTATAGAAGGTTGAAACAAGTAACATTTGATTGAACAGAAATTTTTCTATCAAATACATCCTACTTTTATAACGTTTTAGCAATGTAAATATAAAAAAAATCAAAAAAATACGCAAGTTTAAAGATAGTCGTTATTCCTTGATAAATACCAACTTCAAACTTCATTCTTAAGCTTGCTATTAATTATAGAAGGTTGAAACAAGTACCGTTTGATTGAGCAGAAATTTTTCTATCAAATACATCCTACTTTTATAACGTTTTAGCAATGTAAATATAAAAAAAATCAAAAAAATACGCAAGTTTAAAGATAGTCGTTATTCCTTGATAAATACCAACTTCAAACTTCATTCTTGAGCTTGCTATTAATTGTAGAAGGTTGAAACAAGTACCATTTGATTGAACAGAAATTTTTCTATCAAATACATCCTACTTTTATAACGTTTTAGCAATGTAAATATAAAAAAAATCAAAAAAATACGCAAGTTTAAAGATAGTCGTTATTCCTTGATAAATACCAATTTCAAACTTCATTCTTAAGCTTGCTATTAATTTTAGAAGGTTGAAACAAATACCATTTGATTGAACAGAAATTTTTCTATCAAATACATCCTACTTTTATAACGTTTTAGCAATGTAAATATAAAAAAAATCAAAAAAATACGCAAGTTTAAAGATAGTCGTTATTCCTTGATAAATACCAACTTCAAACTTTATTCTTGAGCTTGCTATTAATTATAGAAGGTTAAAACAAGTACCATTTGAATGAACAGAAATTTTTCTATCAAATACATCCTACTTTTATAACGTTTTAGCAATGTAAATATAAAAAAAATCAAAAAAATACGCAAGTTTAAAGATAGTCGTTATTCCTTGATAAATACCAACTTCAAACTTCATTCTTAAGCTTGCTATTAATTATAGAAGGTTGAAACAAGTACCGTTTGATTGAGCAGAAATTTTTCTATCAAATACATCCTACTTTTATAACGTTTTAGCAATGTAAATATAAAAAAAATCAAAAAAATACGCAAGTTTAAAGATAGTCGTTATTCCTTGATAAATACCAATTTCAAACTTCATTCTTAAGCTTGCTATTAATTATAGAAGGTTGAAACAAGTACCATTTGATTGAACAGAAATTTTTCTATCAAATACATCCTACTTTTATAACGTTTTAGCAATGTAAATATAAAAAAAATCAAAAAAATACGCAAGTTTAAAGATAGTCGTTATTCCTTGATAAATACCAACTTCAAACTTCATTCTTGAGCTTGCTATTAATTGTAGAAGGTTGAAGCAAGTACCATTTGATTGAACAGAAATTTTTCTATCAAATACATCCTACTTTTATAACGTTTTAGCAATGTAAATATAAAAAAAATCAAAAAAATACGCAAGTTTAAAGATAGTCGTTATTCCTTGATAAATACCAATTTCAAACTTCATTCTTAAGCTTGCTATTAATTATAGAAGGTTGAAACAAGTACCATTTGATTGAACAGAAATTTTTCTATCAAATACATCCTACTTTTATAACGTTTTAGCAATGTAAATATAAAAAAAATCAAAAAAATACGCAAGTTTAAAGATAGTCGTTATTCCTTGATAAATACCAACTTCAAACTTTATTCTTGAGCTTGCTATTAACTATAGAAGGTTGAAACAAGTACCATTTGAATGAACAGAAATTTTTCTATCAAATACATCCTACTTTTATAACGTTTTAGCAATGTAAATATAAAAAAAATCAAAAAAATACGCAAGTTTAAAGATAGTCGTTATTCCTTGATAAATACCAACTTCAAACTTCATTCTTAAGCTTGCTATTAATTATAGAAGGTTGAAACAAGTACCGTTTGATTGAGCAGAAATTTTTCTATCAAATACATCCTACTTTTATAACGTTTTAGCAATGTAAATATAAAAAAAATCAAAAAAATACGCAAGTTTAAAGATAGTCGTTATTCCTTGATAAATACCAATTTCAAACTTCATTCTTAAGCTTGCTATTAATTATAGAAGGTTGAAACAAGTACCATTTGATTGAACAGAAATTTTTCTATCAAATACATCCTACCTTTATAACGTTTTAGCAATGTAAATATAAAAAAAATCAAAAAAATACGCAAGTTTAAAGATAGTCGTTATTCCTTGATAAATACCAATTTCAAACTTCATCCTTAAGCTTGCTTTTAACTATAGAAGGTTGAAACAAGTACCATTTGATTGAACAGAAATTTTTCTATCAAATACATCCTACTTTTATAACGTTTTAGCAATGTAAATATAAAAAAAATCAAAAAAATACGCAAGTTTAAAGATAGTCGTTATTCCTTGATAAATACCAATTTCAAACTTCATTCTTAAGCTTGCTATTAATTTTAGAAGGTTGAAACAAATACCATTTGATTGAACAGAAATTTTTCTATCAAATACGTCCTACTTTTATAACGTTTTAGCAATGTAAATATAAAAAAAATCAAAAAAATACGCAAGTTTAAAGATAGTCGTTATTCCTTGATAAATACCAATTTCAAACTTCATTCTTAAGCTTGCTATTAATTATAGAAGGTTGAAACAAGTACCATTTGATTGAACAGAAATTTTTCTATCAAATACATCCTACTTTTATAACGTTTTAGCAATGTAAATATAAAAAAAATCAAAAAAATACGCAAGTTTAAAGATAGTCGTTATTCCTTGATAAATACCAACTTCAAACTTCATTCTTGAGCTTGCTATTAATTGTAGAAGGTTGAAACAAGTACCGTTTGATTGAGCAGAAATTTTTCTATCAAATACATCCTACTTTTATAACGTTTTAGCAATGTAAATATAAAAAAAATCAAAAAAATACGCAAGTTTAAAGATAGTCGTTATTCCTTGATAAATACCAATTTCAAACTTCATTCTTAAGCTTGCTATTAATTATAGAAGGTTGAAACAAGTACCATTTGATTGAACAGAAATTTTTCTATCAAATACATCCTACTTTTATAACGTTTTAGCAATGTAAATATAAAAAAAATCAAAAAAATACGCAAGTTTAAAGATAGTCGTTATTCCTTGATAAATACCAACTTCAAACTTCATTCTTAAGCTTGCTATTAATTATAGAAGGTTGAAACAAGTACCGTTTGATTGAGCAGAAATTTTTCTATCAAATACATCCTACTTTTATAACGTTTTAGCAATGTAAATATAAAAAAAATCAAAAAAATACGCAAGTTTAAAGATAGTCGTTATTCCTTGATAAATACCAACTTCAAACTTCATTCTTGAGCTTGCTATTAATTGTAGAAGGTTGAAACAAGTACCATTTGATTGAACAGAAATTTTTCTATCAAATACATCCTACTCTTATAACGTTTTAGCAATGTAAATATAAAAAAAATCAAAAAAATACGCAAGTTTAAAGATAGTCGTTATTCCTTGATAAATACCAATTTCAAACTTCATTCTTAAGCTTGCTATTAATTATAGAAGGTTGAAACAAGTACCATTTGGTTGAACAGAAATTTTTCTATCAAATACATCCTACTTTTATAACGTTTTAGCAATGTAAATATAAAAAAAATCAAAAAAATACGCAAGTTTAAAGATAGTCGTTATTCCTTGATAAATACCAACTTCAAACTTCATTCTTGAGCTTGCTATTAATTGTAGAAGGTTGAAACAAGTACCGTTTGATTGAGCAGAAATTTTTCTATCAAATACATCCTACTTTTATAACGTTTTAGCAATGTAAATATAAAAAAAATCAAAAAAATACGCAAGTTTAAAGATAGTCGTTATTCCTTGATAAATACCAATTTCAAACTTCATTCTTAAGCTTGCTATTAATTATAGAAGGTTGAAACAAGTACCATTTGATTGAACAGAAATTTTTCTATCAAATACATCCTACTTTTATAACGTTTTAGCAATGTAAATATAAAAAAAATCAAAAAAATACGCAAGTTTAAAGATAGTCGTTATTCCTTGATAAATACCAACTTCAAACTTCATTCTTAAGCTTGCTATTAATTATAGAAGGTTGAAACAAGTACCGTTTGATTGAGCAGAAATTTTTCTATCAAATACATCCTACTTTTATAACGTTTTAGCAATGTAAATATAAAAAAAATCAAAAAAATACGCAAGTTTAAAGATAGTCGTTATTCCTTGATAAATACCAACTTCAAACTTCATTCTTGAGCTTGCTATTAATTGTAGAAGGTTGAAACAAGTACCATTTGATTGAACAGAAATTTTTCTATCAAATACATCCTACTTTTATAACGTTTTAGCAATGTAAATATAAAAAAAATCAAAAAAATACGCAAGTTTAAAGATAGTCGTTATTCCTTGATAAATACCAACTTCAAACTTCATTCTTAAGCTTGCTATTAATTACAGAAGGTTGAAACAAGTACCGTTTGATTGAGCAGAAATTTTTCTATCAAATACATCCTACTTTTATAACGTTTTAGCAATGTAAATATAAAAAAAATCAAAAAAATAAGCAAGTTTAAAGATAGTCGTTATTCCTTGATAAATACCAACTACAAACTTTATTCTTGAGCTTGCTATTAATTATAGAAGGTTAAAACAAGTACCATTTGATTGAACAGAAATTTTTCTATCAAATGCATATTACTTTTATAACGTTTTAGCAATGTAAATATAAAAAAAATCAAAAAAATGCGCAAGTTTAAAGATAGTCGTTATTCCTTGATAAATACCAATTTCAAACTTCATTCTTAAGCTTGCTATTAATTATAGAAGGTTGAAACAAGTACCATTTGATTGAACAAAAATTTTTCTATCAAATACATCCTACCTTTATAACGTTTTAGCAATGTAAATATAAAAAAAATCAAAAAAAGACGCAAGTTTAAAGATAGTCGTTATTCCTTGATAAATACCAATTTCAAACTTCATTCTTAAGCTTCCTATTAATTATAGAAGGTTGAAACAAGTACCATTTGATTGAACAGAAATTTTTCTATCAAATACATCCTACTTTTATAACGTTTCAATAATGTAAATATAGAAAAAATCAAAAAAATACGCAAGTTTAAAGATAGTCGTTATTCCTTGATAAATACCAATTTCAAACTTCATTCTTAAGCTTGCTATTAATTGTAGAAGGTTGAAACCAGTACCATTTGATTGAACAGAAATTTTTCTATCAAACACGTCTTACCTTTATAAAGTTTTAGCAATGTAATTATAAAAAAAATCAAAAAAATACGCAAGTTTAAATATAGTCGTTATTCCTTGATAAATACCAATTTCAAACTTCATTCTTGAGCTTGCTATTAACTATAAAAGGTTGAAACCAATACTACTCGATTGAGCAGGAAATTTTCTATCAAATACATTTAACTTTTATAACGTTTCAATAACGTAAATATAAAAAAAAATTAAAAAAATACGCAAGTTTATAGTAAGTCGTTATTCCTTGATAAATACCAACTTCAAACTTTATTCTTGAGCTTGCTATTAATTATAGAAGGTTGAAACAAGTACCATTTGAATGAACAGAAATTTTTCTATCAAATACATCCTACTTTTATAACGTTTTAGCAATGTAAATATAAAAAAAATCAAAAAAATACGCAAGTTTAAAGATAGTCGTTATTCCTTGATAAATACCAATTTCAAACTTCATTCTTAAGCTTGCTATTAATTATAGAAGGTTGAAACAAGTACCATTTGATTGAACAGAAATTTTTCTATCAAATACATCCTACTTTTATAACGTTTTAGCAATGTAAATATAAAAAAAATCAAAAAAGTACGCAAGTTTAAAGATAGTCGTTATTCCTTGATAAATACCAATTTCAAACTTCATCCTTAAGCTTGCTTTTAACTATAGAAGGTTGAAACAAGTACCACTTGATTGAACAGAAATTTTTCTATCAAATACATCCTACTTTTATAACGTTTTAGCAATGTAAATATAAAAAAAATCAAAAAAATACGCAAGTTTAAAGATAGTCGTTATTCCTTGATAAATACCAATTTCAAACTTCATTCTTAAGCTTGCTATTAATTACAGAAGGTTGAAACAAGTACCATTTGATTGAACAGAAATTTTTCTATCAAATACATCCTACTTTTATAACGTTTTAGCAATGTAAATATAAAAAAAATCAAAAAAATACGCAAGTTTAAAGATAGTCGTTATTCCTTGATAAATACCAACTTCAAACTTCATTCTTGAGCTTGCTATTAATTGTAGAAGGTTGAAACAAGTACCATTTGATTGAACAGAAATTTTTCTATCAAATACATCCTACTTTTATAACGTTTTAGCAATGTAAATATAAAAAAAATCAAAAAAATACGCAAGTTTAAAGATAGTCGTTATTCCTTGATAAATACCAACTTCAAACTTCATTCTTAAGCTTGCGATTAATTATAGAAGGTTGAAATAAGTACCGTTTGATTGAGCAGAAATTTTTCTATCAAATACATCCTACTTTTATAACGTTTTAGCAATGTAAATATAAAAAAAATCAAAAAATTCGCAAGTTTAAAGATAGTCGTTATTCCTTGATAAATACCAATTTCAAACTTCATTCTTAAGCTTGCTATTAATTATAGAAGGTTGAAACAAGTACCATTTGATTGAACAGAAATTTTTCTATCAAATACATCCTACCTTTATAACGTATTAGCAATGTAAAAAAAAAAAATCAAAAAAATACACAAGTTTAAAGATAGTCGTTATTCCTTGATAAATACCAACTTCAAACTTCATTTTTAAGCTTGCTGTTAATTATAGAAGGTTGAAACAAGTACCATTTGATTGAACAGAAATTTTTCTATCAAATGCATATTACTTTTATAACGTTTTAGCAATGTAAATATAAAAAAAATCAAAAAAATACGCAAGTTTAAAGATAGTCGTTATTCCTTGATAAATACCAATTTCAAACTTCATTCTTAAGCTTGCTATTAATTATAGAAGGTTGAAACAAGTACCATTTGATTGAACAGAAATTTTTCTATCAAATACATCCTACCTTTATAACGTTTTAGCAATGTAAATATAAAAAAAATCAAAAAAATACGCAAGTTTAAAGATAGTCGTTATTCCTTGATAAATACCAACTTCAAACTTCATTCTTGAGCTTGCTATTAATTGTAGAAGGTTGAAACAAGTACCATTTGATTGAGCAGAAATTTTTCTATCAAATACATCCTACTTTTATAACGTTTTAGCAATGTAAATATAAAAAAAATCAAAAAAATACGCAAGTTTAAAGATAGTCGTTATTCGTTGATAAATACCAATTTCAAACTTCATTCTTAAGCTTGCTATTAATTATAGAAGGTTGAAACAAGTACCATTTGATTGAACAGAAATTTTTCTATCAAATACATCCTACTTTTATAACGTTTTAGCAATGTAAATATAAAAAAAATCAAAAAAATACGCAAGTTTAAAGATAGTCGTTATTCCTTGATAAATACCAACTTCAAACTTCATTCTTAAGCTTGCTATTAATTATAGAAGGTTGAAGCAAGTACCGTTTGATTGAGCAGAAATTTTTCTATCAAATACATCCTACTTTTATAACGTTTTAGCAATGTAAATATAAAAAAAATCAAAAAAATACGCAAGTTTAAAGATAGTCGTTATTCCTTGATAAATACCAATTTCAAACTTCATTCTTAAGCTTGCTATTAATTATAGAAGGTTGAAACAAGTACCATTTGATTGAACAGAAATTTTTCTATCAAATACATCCTACTTTTATAACGTTTTAGCAATGTAAATATAAAAAAAATCAAAAAAATACGCAAGTTTAAAGATAGTCGTTATTCCTTGATAAATACCAATTTCAAACTTTATCCTTAAGCTTGCTTTTAACTATAGAAGGTTGAAACAAGTACCATTTGATTGAACAGAAATTTTTCTATCAAATACATCCTACTTTTATAACGTTTCAATAATGTAAATATAAAAAAAATCAAAAAAATACGCAAGTTTAAACATAGTCGTTATTCCTTAATAAATTCCAATTTCAAACTTTATTCTTGAGCTTGCTATTAATCGAGGAAAGTTGAAGCAAGCACCACTCGATTAAGCAAAAATTTTTCTATCAAATACATCCTACTTTTATAACGTTTTAGCAATGTAAATATAAAAAAAATCAAAAAAATACGCAAGTTTAAAGATAGTCGTTATTCCTTGATAAATACCAATTTCAAACTTCATTCTTAAGCTTGCTATTAATTATAGAAGGTTGAAACAAGTACCATTTGATTGAACAGAAATTTTTCTATCAAATACATCCTACTTTTATAACGTTTTAACAATGTAAATATAAAAAAAATCAAAAAAATACGCAAGTTTAAAGATAGTCGTTATTCCTTGATAAATACCAATTTCAAACTTCATTCTTAAGCTTGCTATTAATTATAGAAGGTTGAAACAAGTACCATTTGATTGAACAGAAATTTTTCTATCAAATACATCCTACTTTTATAACGTTTTAGCAATGTAAATATAAAAAAAATCAAAAAAATACGCAAGTTTAAAGATAGTCGTTATTCCTTGATAAATACCAACTTCAAACTCCATTCTTGAGCTTGCTATTAATTGTAGAAGGTTGAAACAAGTACCATTTGATTGAACAGAAATTTTTCTATCAAATACATCCTACTTTTATAACGTTTCAATAATGTAAATATAAAAAAAATCAAAAAAATACGCAAGTTTAAAGATAGTCGTTATTCCTTAATAAATTCCAATTTCAAACTTCATTCTTGAGCTTGCTGTTAATCGTAGAAAGTTGAAGCAAGCACCACTCGATTAAGCAAAAAATTTTCTATTAAATACATCCTACCTTTATAACGTTTTAGCAATGTAAATAAAAAAAAATCAAAAAAAGGCGCAAGTTTAAAGATAGTCGTTATTCCTTGATAAATACCAATTTCAAACTTCATTCTTAAGCTTGCTATTAATTATAGAAGGTTGAAACAAGTACCATTTGATTGAACAGAAATTTTTCTATCAAATACATCCTACTTTTATAACGTTTCAATAATGTAAATATAAAAAAAATCAAAAAAATACGCAAGTTTAAAGATAGTCGTTATTCCTTGATAAATACCAATTTCAAACTTCATTCTTAAGCTTGCTATTAATTGTAGTAGGTTGAAACCAGTACCATTTGATTGAACAGAAATTTTTCTATCAAACACGTCTTACCTTTATAAAGTTTTAGCAATGTAATTATAAAAAAAATCAAAAAAATACGCAAGTTTAAATATAGTCGTTATTCCTTGATAAATACCAATTTCAAACTTCATTCTTGAGCTTGCTATTAACTATAAAAGGTTGAAACCAATACTACTCGATTGAGCAGGAAATTTTCTATCAAATACATTTAACTTTTATAACGTTTCAATAATGTAAATATAAAAAAAAATTAAAAAAATACGCAAGTTTATAGTAAGTCGTTATTCCTTGATAAATACCAATTTCAAACTTCATTTTTGGGCTTGCTATTTATTGTAAAAAGTTGAAACAAGTACCATTTGATTGAACAAAAAATTTCCTATCAAATACATCCTACTTTTATAACGTTTCGATAATGTAAATATAAAAAAAATCAAAAAAATACGCAATTTTAAAGATAGTCGTTATTCCTTGATAAATACCAATTTCAAACTTCATTCTAAAGCTTGCTATTAATTATAGAAGGTTGAAACAAGTACCATTTGATTGAACAAAAATTTTTCTATCAAATACGTCCTACTTTTATAACGTTTTAGCAATGCAATTATAAAAAAAATTAAAAAAATACGCAAGTTTATAGTAAGTCGTTATTCCTTGATAAATACCAATTTCAAACTTCATTTTTTAACTTGCTATTTATTGTAAAAAGTTGAAGCAAGTACCATTTGATTGAGCAGAAAATTTCCTATCAAATACATCCTACTTTCATAACGTTTCGATCATGTAAATATAAAAAAAATCAAAAAAATACGCAATTTTAAAGATAGTCGTTATTCCTTAATAAATATTAAATTCAAACTTCATTCTTGAGCTTGCTATTAATTGTAGAAGGTTGAAACGAGTACCATTTGATTGAACAGAAATTTTTCTATCAAATACATCCTACTTTTATAACGTTTCAATGATGTAAATATAAAAAAAATCAAAAAAATACGCAAGTTTAAAGATAGTCGTTATTCCTTAATAAATTCCAATTTCAAACTTCATTCTTGAGCTTGCTGTTAATCGTAGAAAGTTGAAGCAAGCACCACTCGATTAAGCAAAAAATTTTCTATCAAATACATCCTACCTTTATAACGTTTTAGCAATGTAAATATAAAAAAAATCAAAAAAATACGTAAGTTTAAAGATAGTCGTTATTCCTTGATAAATACCAATTTCAAACTTCATTCTTAAGCTTGCTATTAATTATAGAAGGTTGAAGCAAGTACCGTTTGATTAAACAAAAATTTTTCTATCAAATACATCCTACTTTTGTAACGTTTTAGCAATGTAAATATAAAAAAAATCAAAAAAATACGCAAGTTTAAAAATAGTCGTTATTCCTTGATAAATACCAATTTTAAACTTCATTCTTAAGCTTGCTATTAATTGCAGAATGTTGAAACAAGTACCATTTGATTGAACAGAAATTTTTCTATCAAATACATCCTACTTTTATAACGTTTTAGCAATATAAATAAAAAAAAAATCAAAAAAATTCGCAAGTTTAAAGATAGTCGTTATTCCTTGATAAATACCAATTTCAAACTTCATTTTTAAGCTTGCTATTAATTATAGAAAGTTCAAACAAGTACCATTTGATTGAACAAAAATTTTTCTATCAAATACGTCCTACTTTTATAACGTTTTAGCAATGCAATTATAAAAAAAATCAAAAAAATACGCAAGTTTAAATATAGTCGTTATTCCTTGATAAATACCAATTTCAAACTTCATTCTTGAGCTTGCTATTAATTATAAAAGGTTGAAACCAATACTACTCTATTGAGCAGGAAATTTTCTATCAAATACATTTAACTTTTATAACGTTTCAATAATGTAAATATAAAAAAAATTAAAAAAATGCGCAAGTTTATAGTAAGTCGTTATTCCTTGATAAATACCAATTTCAAACTTCATTTTTGAGCTTGCTATTTATTGTAAAAAGTTGAAACAAGTACCATTTGATTGAACAAAAAATTTCCTATCAAATACATCCTACTTTTATAACGTTTCGATAATGTAAATATAAAAAAAATCAAAAAAATACGCAATTTTAAAGATAGTCGTTATTTCTTGATAAATACCAATTTCAAACTTCATTCTTAAGCTTGCTATTAATTATAGAAGGTTGAAACAAGTACCATTTGATTAAACAGAAATTTTTCTATCTAATACATCCTACTTTTGTAACGTTTTAGCAATGTAAATATAAAAAATATCAAAAAAATACGCAAGTTTAAAGATAGTCGTTATTCCTTGATAAATACCAATTTTAAACTTCATTCTTAAGCTTGCTATTAATTGTAGAAGGTTGAAACAAGTACCATTTGATTGAACAGAAATTTTTCTATCAAATGCATCCTACTTTTATAACGTTTTAGCAATGTAAATAAAAAAAAATCAAAAAAATACGCAAGTTTAAAGATAGTCGTTATGCCTTGATAAATACCAAATTCAAACTTTATTCTTGAGCTTGCTATTAATTGTAGAAGTTTGAAACCAGTACCATTTGATTGAACAGAAATTTTTCTATCAAATACGTCTTACTTTTATAAAGTTTTAGCAATGTAATTAAAAAAAAAATCAAAAAAATACGCAAGTTTAAATATAGTAGTTATTCCTTGATAAATACCAATTTCAAACTTCATTCTTGAGCTTGCTATTAATTATAGAAGGTTGAAACAAGTACCATTTGATTGAACAAAAATTTTTCTATCAAATACGTCCTACTTTTATAACGTTTTAGCAATGCAATTATAAAAAAAATCAAAAAAATACGCAAGTTTAAATATAGTCGTTATTCCTTGATAAATTCCTATTTCAAACTTTATTCTTGAGCTTGCTATTAATTGTAGGAGGTCGAAACCAATACTATTCAAATGAGCAGGAAATTTTCTATCAAATACATTCTACTTTTATAACGTTTTAGCAATGTAAATATAAAGAAAATCAAAAAAATACGCAAGTTTAAAGATAGTCGTTATGCCTTGATAAATACCAAATTCAAACTTTATTCTTGAGCTTGCTATTAATTGTAGAAGGTTGAAACCAGTACCATTTGATTGAACAGAAATTTTTCTATCAAATACGTCTTACTTTTATAAAGTTTTAGCAATGTAATTATAAAAAAAATCAAAAAAATACGCAAGTTTAAATATAGTCGTTATTCCTTGATAAATACCAATTTCAAACTTCATTCTTGAGCTTGCTATTAATTATAAAAGGTTGAAACAAGTACCATTTGATTGAACAAAAATTTTTCTATCAAACACATCCTACCTTTGTAACGTTTTAGCAATGTAAATATAAAAAAAATCAAAAAAATACGCAAGTTTAAAGATAGTCGTTATTCCTTGATAAATACCAATTTTAAACTTCATTCTTAAGCTTGCTATTAATTGTAGAAGGTTGAAACAAGTACCATTTGATTGAACTGAAATTTTTCTATCAAATACATCCTACTTTTTTAACGTTTTAGCAATGTAAATAAAAAAAAATCAAAAAAATACGCAAGTTTAAATATAGTCGTTATTCCTTGATAAATACCAATTTCAAACTTCATTCTTAAGCTTGCTATTAACTATAGAAGGTTGAAACAAGTACCATTTGATTGAACAAAAATTTTTCTATCAAATACGTCCTACTTTTATAACGTTTTAGCAATGCAATTAAAAAAAAAATCAAAAAAATACGCAAGTTTAAATATAGTCGTTATTCCTTGATAAATACCTATTTCAAACTTTATTCTTGAGCTTGCTATTAATTGTAGAAGGTCGAAACCAATGCTATTTGAATGAGCAGGAAATTTTCTATCAAATACATTCTACTTTTATAACGTTTTAGCAATGTAAATATAAAAAAAATCAAAAAAATACGCAAGTTTAAAGATAGTCGTTATGCCTTGATAAATACCAAATTCAAACTTTATTCTTGAGCTTGCTATTAATTGTAGAAGGTTGAAACCAGTACCATTTGATTGAACAGAAATTTTTCTATCAAATACGTGTTACTTTTATAAAGTTTTAGCAATGTAATTATAAAAAAAATCAAAAAAATACGCAAGTTTAAATATAGTCGTTATTCCTTGATAAATACCAATTTCAAACTTCATTCTTGAGCTTGCTATTAATTATAGAAGGTTGAAGCAAGTACCATTTGATTGAACAAAAATTTTTCTATCAAACACGTCCTACTTTCATAACGTTTTAGCAATGCAATTATAAAAAAAATCAAAAAAATACGCAAGTTTAAATATAGTCGTTATTCCTTGATAAATTCCTATTTCAAACTTTATTCTTGAGCTTGCTATTAATTGTAGAAGTTCGAAACCAATACTATTCGAATGAGCAGGAAATTTTCTATCAAATACATTCTACTTTTATAAAGTTTTAGCAATGTAATTATAAAAAAAATCAAAAAAATACGCAAGTTTAAATATAGTCGTTATTCCTTGATAAATACCAATTTCAAACTTCATTCTTGAGCTTGCTATTAATTATAAAAGGTTGAAACCAATACTACTCGATTGAGCAGGAAATTTTCTATCAAATACATTTAACTTTTATAACGTTTCAATAATGTAAATATAAAAAAAATTAAAAAAATACGCAAGTTTATAGTAAGTCGTTATTCCTTGATAAATACCAATTTCAAACTTCATTTTTGAGCTTGCTATTTATTGTAAAAAGTTGAAACAAGTACCATTTGATTTATCAAAAATTTTTCTATCAAATACATCCTACTTTTGTAACGTTTTAGCAATGTAAATATAAAAAAAATCAAAAAAATACGCAAGTTTAAAGATAGTCGTTATTCCTTGATAAATACCAATTTTAAACTTCATTCTTAAGCTTGCTATTAATTGTAGAAGGTTGAAACAAGTACTATTTGATTGAACTAAAATTTTTCTATCAAATACATCCTACTTTTATAACGTTTTAGCAATGTAAATAAAAAAAAATCAAAAAAATACGCAAGTTTAAATATAGTCGTTATTCCTTAATAAATACCAATTTCAAACTTCATTCTTAAGCTTGCTATTAATTGTAGAAGGTTGAAGCAAATACTATTCAATTGAGCAGAAAATTTTCTATCAAATACATCTTACTTTTATAACGTTTCAATAATGTAAATATAAAAAAATCAAAAAAATACGCAAGTTTAAAGATAGTCGTTATTCCTTAATAAATACCAACTTCAAACTTTATACTTGAGCTTGCTATTAATTGTAGAAGGTTGATGCAAATACTATTCGATTGAACAGAAAATTTTCTATCAAATACATCCTACTTTTATAACGTTCCTATAATGTAAATATAAAAAAATCAAAAAAATACGCAAGTTTAAAGATAGTCGTTATTCCTTGATAAATACCAACTTCAAACTTCATTCTTGAGCTTGCTATTAATCGTAGATGGTTGAAACAAATACCATTTGATTTAGCAGAAAATTTTCTATCAAACACGTCTTACTTTTATAAAGTTTTAGCAATGTAAATAAAAAAAAATCAAAAAAATACGCAAGTTTAAAGATAGTCGTTATTCCTTTATAAATACCAATTTCAAACTTCATTCTTGAGCTTGCTATTAACTGTAGAAGATTGGAGCAAATACTATTCAATTGAACAGAAAATTTTCTATCAAATACATCCTACTTTTATAACGTTCCTATAATGTAAATATAAAAAAAATCAAAAAAAAATGCGCAAGTTTAAAGATAGTCGTTATTCCTTGATAAATACCAATTTCAAACTTCATTCTTGAGCTTGCTGTTAATTGTAGAAGGTTGAAACAAATACTATTCGATTAAGCAGGAAATTTTCTATCAAATACGTTCTACTTTTATAACGTTTTATTAATGTAAATATAAAAAAAATTAAAAAAATTCGCAAGTTTAAAGTAAGTCGTTATTTCTTGATAAATACCAACTTCAAACTTCATTCTTGAGCTTGCTATTAATTGTAGAAGATTGAAGCAAATACTATTCGATTGAACAGAAAATTTTCTATCAAATACATCCTACTTTTATAACGTGCCTATAATGTAAATATAAAAAAAAATCAAAAAAAATGCGCAAGTTTAAAGATAGTCGTTATTCCTTGATAAATACCAATTTCAAACTTCATTCTTGCGCTTGCTGTTAATTGTAGAAGGTTGAAACAAATACTATTCGATTAAGCAGGAAATTTTCTATCAAATACATTCTACTTTTATAACGTTTTATTAATGTAAATATAAAAAAAATTAAAAAAATTCGCAAGTTTAAAGTAAGTCGTTATTCCTTGATAAATACCAACTTCAAACTTCATTCTTGAGCTTGCTATTAATTGTAGAAGGTTGAAGCAAGCACCATTTGACTGAACAGAAAATTTTCTATCAAATACATTTTACTTTTATAACGTTTTAGCAGTGTAAATAAAAAAAATCAAAAAAATACGCAAGTTTAAAGATAGTCGTTATTCCTTAATAAGTACCAATTTCAAACTTCATTCTTGAGCTTGCTATTAATTGTAGAAAGTTGAAGCAAATACTATTCGATTGAGCAGAAAATTTTCTATCAAATACGTCCTACTTTTATAACGTTTCAATAATGTAAATATAAAAAAATTAAAAAAATACGCAAGTTTAAAGATAGTCGTTATTCCTTAATAAATACCAATTTCAAACTTCATTCTTGAGCTTCCTATTAATTGTAGAAGATTGAAGCAAATACTATTCGATTGAACAGAAAATTTTCTATCAAATACATCCTACTTTTATGACGTGCTTATAATGTAAATATAAAAAAAATTAAAAAAAATGCGCAAGTTTAAAGATAGTCGTTATTCCTTGATAAATACCAATTTCAAACTTCATTCTTGAGCTTGCTGTTAATTGTAGAAGGTTGAAACAAATACTATTCGATTAAGCAGGAAATTTTCTATCAAATACATTCTACTTTTATAACGTTTTATTAATGTAAATATAAAAAAAATTAAAAAAATTCGCAAGTTTAAAGTAAGTCGTTATTCCTTGATAAATACCAACTTCAAACTTCATTCTTGAGCTTGGTATTAATTGTAGAAGGTTGAAGCAAGTACCATTTGACTGAACAGAAAATTTTCTGTCTAATACATTTTACTTTCATAACGTTTTAGCAATGTAAATAAAAAAAAATCAAAAAAATACGCAAGTTTAAAGATAGTCGTTATTCCTTAATAAGTACCAATTTCAAACTTCATTCTTGAGTTTGCTGTTAATTGTAGAAAGTTGAAGGAAATAATATTCGATTGAGCAGAAAATTTTCTATCAAATACATCCTACCTTTATAACGTTTCAATAATGTAAATATAAAAAAAATTAAAAAAATACGCAAGTTTAAAGATAGTCGTTATTCCTTAATAAATACCAATTTCAAACTTCATTCTTGAGCTTCCTATTAATTGTAGAAGATTGAAGCAAATACTATTCGATTGAACAGAAAATTTTCTATCAAATACATCCTACTTTTATGACGTGCTTATAATGTAAATATAAAAAAAATTAAAAAAAATGCGCAAGTTTAAAGATAGTCGTTATTCCTTGATAAATACCAATTTCAAACTTCATTCTTGAGCTTGCTGTTAATTGTAGAAGGTTGAAACAAATACTATTCGATTAAGCAGGAAATTTTCTATCAAATACATTCTACTTTTATAACGTTTTATTAATGTAAATATAAAAAAAATTAAAAAAATTCGCAAGTTTAAAGTAAGTCGTTATTCCTTGATAAATACCAACTTCAAACTTCATTCTTGAGCTTGGTATTAATTGTAGAAGGTTGAAGCAAGTACCATTTGACTGAACAGAAAATTTTCTGTCTAATACATTTTACTTTCATAACGTTTTAGCAATGTAAATAAAAAAAAATCAAAAAAATACGCAAGTTTAAAGATAGTCGTTATTCCTTAATAAATACCAATTTCAAACTTCATTCTTGAGCTTGCTATTAATTGTAGAAGATTGGAGCAAATACTATTCGATTGAACAGAAAATTTTCTATCAAATACATCCTACTTTTATAACGTTCCTATAATGTAAATATAAAAAAAATCAAAAAAAAATGCGCAAGTTTAAAGATAGTCGTTATTCCTTAATAAATACCAACTTCAAACTTTATTCTTGAGCTTGCTACTAATCGTAAAAGGTTGAAACAAGTACCATTTGATTCAGCAGAAAATTTTCTATCAAATACATCCTACTTTTATAACGTTTTAGCAATGTAAATATTAAAAAAATCAAAAAAATACGCAAGTTTAAAGATAGTCGTTATTCCTTAATAAATACCAATTTCAAACTTCATTCTTGAGCTTGCTATTAATTGTAGAAGGTTGAAGCAAATACTATTCAATTGAGCAGAAAATTTTCTATCAAATACATCTTACTTTTATAACGTTTCAATAATGTAAATATAAAAAAATCAAAAAAATACGCAAGTTTAAAGATAGTCGTTATTCCTTAATAAATACCAAATTCAAACTTTATACTTGAGCTTGCTATTAATTGTAGAAGGTTGAAGCAAATACTATTCGATTGAACAGAAAATTTTCTATCAAATACATCCTACTTTTATAACGTTCCTATAATGTAAATATAAAAAAAATCAAAAAAATATGCAAGTTTAAAGATAGTCGTTATTCCTTAATAAATACCTACTTTAAACTTCATTCTTGAGCTTGCTGTTAATCGTAGAAGGTTGAAACAAGTACCATTTGATTCAACAAAAAATTTTTTATTAAACACATCCTACTTTTATAACGTTCCAATAATGTAAATATAAAAAAAATCAAAAAAATACGCAAGTTTAAAGATAGTCATTATTCCTTAATAAATACCAATTTCAAACTTCATTCTTGAGCTTGCTATTAATTGTAGAAGGTTGATGCAAATACTATTCGATTGAACAGAAAATTTTCTATCAAATACATTTTACTTTTATAACGTTTTAGCAATGTAAATAAAAAAAATTAAAAAAATACGCAAGTTTAAAGATAGTCGTTATTCCTTAATAAATACCAATTTCAAACTTCATTCTTGAGCTTCCTATTAATTGTAGAAGATTGAAGCAAATACTATTCGATTGAACAGAAAATTTTCTATCAAATACATCCTACTTTTATAACGTGCTTATAATGTAAATATAAAAAAAATCAAAAAAAATGCGCAAGTTTAAAGATAGTCGTTATTCCTTGATAAATACCAATTTCAAACTTCATTCTTGAGCTTGCTGTTAATTGTAGAAGGTTGAAACAAATACTGTTCGATTAAGCAGGAAATTTTCTATCAAATACATTCTACTTTTATAACGTTTTATTAATGTAAATATAAAAAAAATTAAAAAAATTCGCAAGTTTAAAGTAAGTCGTTATTCCTTGATAAATACCAACTTCAAACTTCATTCTTGAGCTTGGTATTAATTGCAGAAGGTTGAAGCAAGCACCATTTGACTGAACAGAAAATTTTCTATCAAATACATTTTACTTTCATAACGTTTTAGCTATGTAAATAAAAAAAAATCAAAAAAATACGCAAGTTTAAAGATAGTCGTTATTCCTTAATAAATACCAACTTCAAACTTCATTCTTGAGCTTGCTATTAATTGTAGAAGATTGGAGCAAATACTATTCGATTGAACAGAAAATTTTCTATCAAATACATCCTACTTTTATAACGTTCCTATAATGTAAATATAAAAAAAATCAAAAAAAAATGCGCAAGTTTAAAGATAGTCGTTATTCCTTAATAAATACCAACTTCAAACTTTATTCTTGAGCTTGCTATTAATCGTAAAAGGTTGAAACAAGTACCATTTGATTCAACAGAAAATTTTCTATCAAATACATCCTACTTTTATAACGTTTTAGCAATGTAAATATAAAAAAAATCAAAAAAATACGCAAGTTTAAAGATAGTCGTTATTCCTTAAAAAATACCAATTTCAAACTTCATTCTTGAGCTTGCTATTAATTGTAGAAGGTTGAAGCAAATACTATTCAATTGAGCAGAAAATTTTCTATCAAATACATCTTACTTTTATAACGTTTCAATAATGTAAATATAAAAAAATCAAAAAAATACGCAAGTTTAAAAATAGTCGTTATTCCTTAATAAATACCAATTTCAAACTTCATTCTTGAGCTTGCTATTAATTGTAGAAGGTTGAAGCAAATACTGTTCGATTGAACAAAAAATTTTCTATCAAATACATCCTACTTTTATAACGTTCCTATAATGTAAATATAAAAAAAATCAAAAAAATATGCAAGTTTAAAGATAGTCGTTATTCCTTAATAAATACCTACTTTAAACTTCATTATTGAGCTTGCTGTTAATCGTTGAAGGTTGAAACAAGTACCATTTGATTCAACAAAAATTTTTTTATTAAATACATCCTACTTTTATAACGTGCTTATAATGTAAATATAAAAAAAATCAAAAAAAATGCGCAAGTTTAAAGATAGTCGTTATTCCTTGATAAATACCAATTTCAAACTTCATTCTTGAGCTTGCTGTTAATTGTAGAAGGTTGAAACAAATACTGTTCGATTAAGCAGGAAATTTTCTATCAAATACATTCTACTTTTATAACGTTTTATTAATGTAAATATAAAAAAAATTAAAAAAATTCGCAAGTTTAAAGTAAGTCGTCATTCCTTGATAAATACCAACTTCAAACTTCATTCTTGAGCTTGGTATTAATTGTAGAAGGTTGAAGCAAGTACCATTTGACTGAACAGAAAATTTTCTATCAAATACATTTTACTTTCATAACGTTTTAGCAATGAAAATAAAAAAAAATCAAAAAAATACGCAAGTTTAAAGATAGTCGTTATTCCTTAAAAAATACCAATTTCAAACTTCATTCTTGAGCTTGCTATTAATTGTAGAAGGTTAAAGCAAATACTATTCGATTGAGCAGAAAATTTTCTATCAAATACATCCTACTTTTATAACGTTTCAATAATGTAAATATAAAAAAAATCAAAAAAATACACAAGTTTAAAGATAGTCGTTATTCCTTGATAAATACCAACTATAAAATTTCATTCTTGAGCTTGCTATTAATCGTAGAAGGTTGAAACAAGTACCATTTGATTCAACGAAAAATTTTCTATTAAATACATCCTACTTTTATAACGTTTCAATAATGTAAATATAAAAAAAATCAAAAAATACGCAAGTTTAAAGATAGTCGTTATTCCTTAATAAATACCAATTTCAAACTTCATTCTTGAGCTTGCTGTTAATTCTAGAAGGTTGAAGCAAATACTATTCGCTTGAACAGAAAATTTTCTATCAAGTACATCCTACTTTTATAACGTTTCGATAATATAAATATAAAAAAAATCAAAAAAATAGGCAAGTTTAAAAATAGTCGTTATTCCTTAATAAATACCAATTTCAAACTTTATTCTTGAGTTTGCTATTAATTGTAGAAGGTTGAGGCAAATACTATTCGATTGATCAGAAAATTTTCTATCAAATACATCCTACTTTTATAACGTTTCAGCAATGTAAATATAAAAAAAATCAAAAAAATACGCAAGTTTAAATATAGTCGTTATTCCTTGATAAATACCACATTCAAACTTCATTCTTGAGCTTGCTATTAATTGTAGAAAGTTGAAACAAACACTACTCGATTAAGCAAAAAATTTTCTATCAAATACACTACCTTTATAAAGTTTTAGCAATGTAAATATAAAAAAAATCAAAAAAATACGCAAGTTTAAAGATAGTCGTTATTCCTTGATAAATACCAATTTCAAACTTCATTCTTGAGCTTGCTATTAATTGTAGAAAGTTGAAACAAATATTATCCGATTAAGCAGGAAATTTTCTATTTAATACATTTTACTTTATAACGTTTTAATAATGTAAATATAAAAAAAAATAAAAAAATTCGCAAGTTTAAAGTAAGTCGTTATTCCTTGATAAATACCAACTTCAAACTTCATTCTTGAGCTTGCTATTAATTGTAGAAGGTTGAAGCAAATACCATTTGACTGAACAGAAAATTTTGTATCAAATACATCCTACTTTTATAACGATTTAGCAATGTAAATAAAAAAAAATCAAAAAAATACGCAAGTTTAAAGATAGTCGTTATTCCTTAATAAATACCTACTTTAAACTTCATTCTTGAGCTTGCTGTTAATCGTAGAAGGTTGAAACAAGTACCATTTGATTCAACAAAAAATTTTTTATTAAATACATCCTACTTTTATAACGTTTCAATAATGTAAATATAAAAAAAATCAAAAAAATACGCAAGTTTAAAGATAGTCATTATTCCTTAATAAATACCAATTTCAAACTTCATTCTTGAGCTTGCTATTAATTGTAGAATGTTGAAGCAAATACTATTCGATTGAACAGAAAATTTTCTATCAAATACATTTTACTTTTATAACGTTTTAGCAATGTAAATAAAAAAAATTAAAAAAATACGCAAGTTTAAAGATAGTCGTTATTCCTTAATAAATACCAATTTCAAACTTCATTCTTGAGCTTCCTATTAATTGTAGAAGATTGAAGCAAATACTATTCGATTGAACAGAAAATTTTCTATCAAATACATCCTACTTTTATAACGTGCTTATAATGTAAATATAAAAAAAATCAAAAAAAATGCGCAAGTTTAAAGATAGTCGTTATTCCTTGATAAATACCAATTTCAAACTTCATTCTTGAGCTTGCTGTTAATTGTAGAAGGTTGAAACAAATACTGTTCGATTAAGCAGGAAATTTTCTATCAAATACATTCTACTTTTATAACGTTTTATTAATGTAAATATAAAAAAAATTAAAAAAATTCGCAAGTTTAAAGTAAGTCGTTATTCCTTGATAAATACCAACTTCAAACTTCATTCTTGAGCTTGGTATTAATTGTAGAAGGTTGAAGCAAGTACCATTTGACTGAACAGAAAATTTTCTATCAAATACATTTTACTTTCATAACGTTTTAGCAATGTAAATAAAAAAAAATCAAAAAAATACGCAAGTTTAAAGATAGTCGTTATTCCTTAATAAATACCAACTTCAAACTTCATTCTTGAGCTTGCTATTAATTGTAGAAGATTGGAGCAAATACTATTCGATTGAACAGAAAATTTTCTATCAAACACATCCTACTTTTATAACGTTCCTATAATGTAAATATAAAAAAAATCAAAAAAAAATGCGCAAGTTTAAAGATAGTCGTTATTCCTTAATAAATACCAACTTCAAACTTTATTCTTGAGTTTGCTATTAATCGTAAAAGGTTGAAACAAGTACCATTTGATTCAACAAAAATTTTTTTATTAAATACATCCTACTTTTATAACGTGCTTATAATGTAAATATAAAAAAAATCAAAAAAAATGCGCAAGTTTAAAGATAGTCGTTATTCCTTGATAAATACCAATTTCAAACTTCATTCTTGAGCTTGCTGTTAATTGTAGAAGGTTGAAACAAATACTGTTCGATTAAGCAGGAAATTTTCTATCAAATACATTCTACTTTTATAACGTTTTATTAATGTAAATATAAAAAAAATTAAAAAAATTCGCAAGTTTAAAGTAAGTCGTTATTCCTTGATAAATACCAACTTCAAACTTCATTCTTGAGCTTGGTATTAATTGTAGAAGGTTGAAGCAAGTACCATTTGACTGAACAGAAAATTTTCTATCAAATACATTTTACTTTCATAACGTTTTAGCAATGTAAATAAAAAAAAATCAAAAAAATACGCAAGTTTAAAGATAGTCGTTATTCCTTAATAAATACCAATTTCAAACTTCATTCTTGAGCTTGCTATTAATTGTAGAAGATTGGAGCAAATACTATTCGATTGAACAGAAAATTTTCTATCAAATACATCCTACTTCTATAACGTTCTTATAATGTAAATATAAAAAAAATCAAAAAAAAATGCGCAAGTTTAAAGATAGTCGTTATTCCTTAATAAATACCAACTTCAAACTTTATTCTTGAGCTTGCTATTAATCGTAAAAGGTTGAAACAAGTACCATTTGATTCAACAGAAAATTTTCTATCAAATACATCCTACTTTTATAACGTTTTAGCAATGTAAATATAAAAAAAATCAAAAAAATACGCAAGTTTAAAGATAGTCGTTATTCCTTAAAAAATACCAATTTCAAACTTCATTCTTGAGCTTGCTATTAATTGTAGAAGGTTGAAGCAAATACTATTCAATTGAGCAGAAAATTTTCTATCAAATACATCTTACTTTTATAACGTTTCAATAATGTAAATATAAAAAAATCAAAAAAATACGCAAGTTTAAAGATAGTTGTTATTCCTTAATAAATACCAATTTCAAACTTTATTCTTGAGCTTGCTATTAATCGTAAAAGGTTGAAACAAGTACCATTTGATTCAACAGAAAATTTTCTATCAAATACATCCTACTTTTATAACGTTTTAGCAATGTAAATATAAAAAAAATCAAAAAAATACGCAAGTTTAAAGATAGTCGTTATTCCTTAAAAAATACCAATTTCAAACTTCATTCTTGAGCTTGCTATTAATTGTAGAAGGTTGAAGCAAATACTATTCAATTGAGCAGAAAATTTTCTATCAAATACATCTTACTTTTATAACGTTTCAATAATGTAAATATAAAAAAATCAAAAAAATACGCAAGTTTAAAGATAGTCGTTATTCCTTAATAAATACCAATTTCAAACTTCATTCTTGAGCTTGCTATTAATTGTAGAAGGTTGAAGCAAATACTGTTCGATTGAACAAAAAATTTTCTATCAAATACATCCTACTTTTATAACGTTCCTATAATGTAAATATAAAAAAAATCAAAAAAATATGCAAGTTTAAAGATAGTCGTTATTCCTTAATAAATACCTACTTTAAACTTCATTCTTGAGCTTGCTGTTAATCGTAGAAGGTTGAAACAAGTACCATTTGATTCAACAAAAATTTTTTTATTAAATACATCCTACTTTTATAACGTTTCAATAATGTAAATATAAAAAAAATCAAAAAAATAAGCAAGTTTAAAGATAGTCATTATTCTTTGATAAATACCAATTTCAAACTTCATTCTTGAGCTTGCTATTAATTGTAGAAGGTTGAAGCAAATACTATTCAATTGAGCAGAAAATTTTCTATCAAATACATCTTACTTTTATAACGTTTCAATAATGTAAATATAAAAAAATCAAAAAAATACGCAAGTTTAAAGATAGTCGTTATTCCTTAATAAATACCAATTTCAAACTTCATTCTTGAGCTTGCTATTAATTGTAGAAGGTTGAAGCAAATACTGTTCTATTGAACAAAAAATTTTCTATCAAATACATCCTACTTTTATAACGTTCCTATAATGTAAATGTAAAAAAAATCAAAAAAATACGCAAGTTTAAAGATAGTCATTATTCTTTGATAAATACCAATTTCAAACTTCATTCTTGAGCTTGCTATTAATTGTAGAAGGTTGAAGCAAATACTATTCAATTGAGCAGAAAATTTTCTATCAAATACATGTTACTTTTATAACGTTTCAATAATGTAAATATAAAAAAATCAAAAAAATACGCAAGTTTAAAGATAGTCGTTATTCCTTAATAAATACCAATTTCAAACTTCATTCTTGAGCTTGCTATTAATTGTAGAAGGTTGAAGCAAATACTGTTCGATTGAACAAAAAATTTTCTATCAAATACATCCTACTTTTATAACGTTCCTATAATGTAAATGTAAAAAAAATCAAAAAAATACGCAAGTTTAAAGATAGTCGTTATTCCTTGATAAATACCAACTTCAAACTTCATTCTTGAGCTTGCTATTAATCATAGAAGGTTGAAACAAGTACCATTTGATTCAACAGAAAATTTTCTATCAAATACATCCTACTTTTATAACGTTTCAATAATGTAAATATAAAAAAAATCAAAAAAATACGCAAGTTTAAAGATAGTTGTTATTCCTTAATAAATACCAATTTCAAACTTCATTCTTGAGCTTCCTATTAATTGTAGAAGGTTGGAGCAAATACTATTCGATTAAACAGAAAATTTTCTATCAAATACATCCTACTTTTATAACGTTCCTATAATGTAAATATAATAAAAATTAAAAAAATACGCAAGTTTAAAGATAGTCGTTATTCCTTAATAAATACCAATTTCAAACTTCATTCTTGAGCTTGCTATTAATTGTAGAAGGTTAAAGCAAATACTATTCGTTTGAACAAAAAATTTTCTATCAAATACATTCTACTTTCATAACGTTCCTATAATGTAAATATAAAAAAAATCAAAAAAATACGCAAGTTTAAAGATAGTCGTTATTCCTTGATAAATACCAATTTCAAACTTCATTCTTGAGCTTGCTATTAATTGTAGAAGGTTAAAGCAAATACTATTCGATTGAGCAGAAAATTTTCTATCAAATACATTCTACTTTTATAACGTTTCAATAATGTAAATATAAAAAAAATCAAAAAAATACGCAAGTTTAAAGATAGTTGTTATTCCTTAATAAATACCAATTTCAAACTTCATTCTTAAGCTTGCTATTAATTGTAGAAGGTTGGAGCAAATACTATTCGATTAAACAGAAAATTTTCTATCAAATACATCCTACTTTTATAACGTTCCTATAATGTAAATATAAAAAAAATCAAAAAAATACGCAAGTTTAAAGATAGTTGTTATTCCTTAATAAATACCAATTTCAAACTTCATTCTTGAGCTTGCTATTAATTGTAGAAGGTTGGAGCAAATACTATTCGATTAAACAGAAAATTTTCTATCAAATACATCCTACTTTTATAACGTTCCTATAATGTAAATATAATAAAAATTAAAAAAATACGCAAGTTTAAAGATAGTCGTTATTCCTTAATAAATACCAATTTCAAACTTCATTCTTGAGCTTGCTATTAATTGTAGAAGGTTAAAGCAAATACTATTCGTTTGAACAAAAAATTTTCTATCAAATACATTCTACTTTTATAACGTTCCTATAATGTAAATATAAAAAAAATCAAAAAAATACGCAAGTTTAAAGATAGTCGTTATTCCTTGATAAATACCAATTTCAAACTTCATTCTTGAGCTTGCTATTAATTGTAGAAGGTTAAAGCAAATACTATTCGATTGAGCAGAAAATTTTCTATCAAATACATTCTACTTTTATAACGTTTCAATAATGTAAATATAAAAAAAATCAAAAAAATACGCAAGTTTAAAGATAGTCGTTATTCCTTGATAAATACCAACTATAAAATTTCATTCTTGAGCTTGCTATTAATCGTAGAAGGTTGAAACAAGTACCATTTGATTCAACGAAAAATTTTCTATTAAATACATCCTACTTTTATAACGTTTCAATAATGTAAATATAAAAAAAATCAAAAAATACGCAAGTTTAAAGATAGTCGTTATTCCTTAATAAATACCAATTTCAAACTTCATTCTTGAGCTTGCTATTAATTGTAGAAGGTTAAAGCAAATACTATTCGATTGAGCAGAAAATTTTCTATCAAATACATTCTACTTTTATAACGTTTCAATAATGTAAATATAAAAAAAATCAAAAAAATACGCAAGTTTAAAGATAGTTGTTATTCCTTAATAAATACCAATTTCAAACTTCATTCTTGAGCTTGCTATTAATTGTAGAAGGTTAAAGCAAATACTATTCGATTGAGCAGAAAATTTTCTATCAAATACATCCTACTTTTATAACGTTTCAATAATGTAAATATAAAAAAAATCAAAAAAATACGCAAGTTTAAAGATAGTTGTTATTCCTTAATAAATACCAATTTCAAACTTCATTCTTGAGCTTGCTATTAATTGTAGAAGGTTGGAGCAAATACTATTCGATTAAACAGAAAATTTTCTATCAAATACATCCTACTTTTATAACGTTCCTATAATGTAAATATAATAAAAATTAAAAAAATACGCAAGTTTAAAGATAGTCGTTATTCCTTAATAAATACCAATTTCAAACTTCATTCTTGAGCTTGCTATTAATTGTAGAAGGTTAAAGCAAATACTATTCGTTTGAACAAAAAATTTTCTATCAAATACATTCTACTTTTATAACGTTCCTATAATGTAAATATAAAAAAAATCAAAAAAATACGCAAGTTTAAAGATAGTCGTTATTCCTTGATAAATACCAATTTCAAACTTCATTCTTGAGCTTGCTATTAATTGTAGAAGGTTAAAGCAAATACTATTCGATTGAGCAGAAAATTTTCTATCAAATACATTCTACTTTTATAACGTTTCAATAATGTAAATATAAAAAAAATCAAAAAAATACGCAAGTTTAAAGATAGTCGTTATTCCTTGATAAATACCAACTATAAAATTTCATTCTTGAGCTTGCTATTAATCGTAGAAGGTTGAAACAAGTACCATTTGATTCAACGAAAAATTTTCTATTAAATACATCCTACTTTTATAACGTTTCAATAATGTAAATATAAAAAAAATCAAAAAATACGCAAGTTTAAAGATAGTCGTTATTCCTTAATAAATACCAATTTCAAACTTCATTCTTGAGCTTGCTGTTAATTCTAGAAGGTTGAAGCAAATACTATTCGCTTGAACAGAAAATTTTCTATCAAGTACATTCTACTTTTATAACGTTTCGATAATGTAAATATAAAAAAAATCAAAAAAATACGCAAGTTTAAAGATAGTCGTTATTCCTTAATAAATACCAATTTCAAACTTTATTCTTGAGTTTGCTATTAATTGTAGAAGGTTGAAGCAAATACTATTCGATTGATCAGAAAATTTTCTATCAAATACATCCTACTTTTATAACGTTTCAGCAATGTAAATATAAAAAAAATCAAAAAAATACGCAAGTTTAAATATAGTCGTTATTCCTTGATAAATACCACATTCAAACTTCATTCTTGAGCTTGCTATTAATTGTAGAAAGTTGAAACAAACACTACTCGATTAAGCAAAAAATTTTCTATCAAATACACTACCTTTATAAAGTTTTAGCAATGTAAATATAAAAAAAATCAAAAAAATACGCAAGTTTAAAGATAGTCGTTATTCCTTGATAAATACCAATTTCAAACTTCATTCTTGAGCTTGCTATTAATTGTAGAAAGTTGAAACAAATATTATCCGATTAAGCAGAAAATTTTCTATTTAATACATTTTACTTTATAACGTTTTAATAATGTAAATATAAAAAAAAATAAAAAAATTCGCAAGTTTAAAGTAAGTCGTTATTCCTTGATAAATACCAACTTCAAACTTCATTCTTGAGCTTGCTATTAATTGTAGAAGGTTGAAGCAAATACCATTTGACTGAACAGAAAATTTTGTATCAAATACATCCTACTTTTATAACGATTTAGCAATGTAAATAAAAAAAAATCAAAAAAATACGCAAGTTTAAAGATAGTCGTTATTCCTTAATAAATACCAATTTTAAACTTCATTCTTGAGCTTGCTATTAATCGTAGAAGGTTAAAACAAATACTATTTGCTTGAACAGAAAATCTTCTATCAAATACATCCTACTTTTATAACGTTTCAATAATGTAAATATAAAAAAAAATAAAAAAAAACGCAAGTTTAAAGATAGTCGTTATTCCTTGATAAATACCAATTTCAAACTTCATTCTTGAGCTTGCTGTTAATTGTAGAAGGTTGAAACAAATACTGTTCGATTAAGCAGGAAATTTTCTATCAAATACATTCTACTTTTATAACGTTTTATTAATGTAAATATAAAAAAAATTAAAAAAATTCGCAAGTTTAAAGTAAGTCGTTATTCCTTGATAAATACCAACTTCAAACTTCATTCTTGAGCTTGGTATTAATTGCAGAAGGTTGAAGCAAGTACCATTTGACTGAACAGAAAATTTTCTATCAAATACATTTTACTTTCATAACGTTTTAGCAATGTAAATAAAAAAAAATCAAAAAAATACGCAAGTTTAAAGATAGTCGTTATTCCTTAATAAATACCAACTTCAAACTTCATTCTTGAGCTTGCTATTAATTGTAGAAGATTGGAGCAAATACTATTCGATTGAACAGAAAATTTTCTATCAAATACATCCTACTTTTATAACGTTCCTATAATGTAAATATAAAAAAAATCAAAAAAAAATGCGCAAGTTTAAAGATAGTCGTTATTCCTTAATAAATACCAACTTCAAACTTTATTCTTGAGCTTGCTATTAATCGTAAAAGGTTGAAACAAGTACCATTTGATTCAACAGAAAATTTTCTATCAAATACATCCTACTTTTATAACGTTTTAGCAATGTAAATATAAAAAAAATCAAAAAAATACGCAAGTTTAAAGATAGTCGTTATTCCTTAAAAAATACCAATTTCAAACTTCATTCTTGAGCTTGCTATTAATTGTAGAAGGTTGAAGCAAATACTATTCAATTGAGCAGAAAATTTTCTATCAAATACATCTTACTTTTATAACGTTTCAATAATGTAAATATAAAAAAATCAAAAAAATACGCAAGTTTAAAAATAGTCGTTATTCCTTAATAAATACCAATTTCAAACTTCATTCTTGAGCTTGCTATTAATTGTAGAAGGTTGAAGCAAATACTGTTCGATTGAACAAAAAATTTTCTATCAAATACATCCTACTTTTATAACGTTCCTATAATGTAAATATAAAAAAAATCAAAAAAATATGCAAGTTTAAAGATAGTCGTTATTCCTTAATAAATACCTACTTTAAACTTCATTATTGAGCTTGCTGTTAATCGTTGAAGGTTGAAACAAGTACCATTTGATTCAACAAAAATTTTTTTATTAAATACATCCTACTTTTATAACGTGCTTATAATGTAAATATAAAAAAAATCAAAAAAAATGCGCAAGTTTAAAGATAGTCGTTATTCCTTGATAAATACCAATTTCAAACTTCATTCTTGAGCTTGCTGTTAATTGTAGAAGGTTGAAACAAATACTGTTCGATTAAGCAGGAAATTTTCTATCAAATACATTCTACTTTTATAACGTTTTATTAATGTAAATATAAAAAAAATTAAAAAAATTCGCAAGTTTAAAGTAAGTCGTCATTCCTTGATAAATACCAACTTCAAACTTCATTCTTGAGCTTGGTATTAATTGTAGAAGGTTGAAGCAAGTACCATTTGACTGAACAGAAAATTTTCTATCAAATACATTTTACTTTCATAACGTTTTAGCAATGAAAATAAAAAAAATCAAAAAAATACGCAAGTTTAAAGATAGTCGTTATTCCTTAATAAATACCAATTTCAAACTTCATTCTTGAGCTTGCTATTAATTGTAGAAGATTGGAGCAAATACTATTCGATTGAACAGAAAATTTTCTATCAAATACATCCTACTTTTATAACGTTCCTATAATGTAAATATAAAAAAAATCAAAAAAAAATGCGCAAGTTTAAAGATAGTCGTTATTCCTTAATAAATACCAACTTCAAACTTTATTCTTGAGCTTGCTATTAATCGTAAAAGGTTGAAACAAGTACCATTTGATTCAACAGAAAATTTTCTATCAAATACATCCTACTTTTATAACGTTTTAGCAATGTAAATATAAAAAAAATCAAAAAAATACGCAAGTTTAAAGATAGTCGTTATTCCTTAAAAAATACCAATTTCAAACTTCATTCTTGAGCTTGCTATTAAATGTAGAAGGTTAAAGCAAATACTATTCGATTGAGCAGAAAATTTTCTATCAAATACATCCTACTTTTATAACGTTTCAATAATGTAAATATAAAAAAAATCAAAAAAATACGCAAGTTTAAAGATAGTCGTTATTCCTTGATAAATACCAACTATAAAATTTCATTCTTGAGCTTGCTATTAATCGTAGAAGGTTGAAACAAGTACCATTTGATTCAACGAAAAATTTTCTATTAAATACATCCTACTTTTATAACGTTTCAATAATGTAAATATAAAAAAAATCAAAAAATACGCAAGTTTAAAGATAGTCGTTATTCCTTAATAAATACCAATTTCAAACTTCATTCTTGAGCTTGCTGTTAATTCTAGAAGGTTGAAGCAAATACTATTCGCTTGAACAGAAAATTTTCTATCAAGTACATCCTACTTTTATAACGTTTCGATAATATAAATATAAAAAAAATCAAAAAAATAGGCAAGTTTAAAAATAGTCGTTATTCCTTAATAAATACCAATTTCAAACTTTATTCTTGAGTTTGCTATTAATTGTAGAAGGTTGAAGCAAATACTATTCGATTGATCAGAAAATTTTCTATCAAATACATCCTACTTTTATAACGTTTCAGCAATGTAAATATAAAAAAAATCAAAAAAATACGCAAGTTTAAATATAGTCGTTATTCCTTGATAAATACCACATTCAAACTTCATTCTTGAGCTTGCTATTAATTGTAGAAAGTTGAAACAAACACTACTCGATTAAGCAAAAAATTTTCTATCAAATACACTACCTTTATAAAGTTTTAGCAATGTAAATATAAAAAAAATCAAAAAAATACGCAAGTTTAAAGATAGTCGTTATTCCTTGATAAATACCAATTTCAAACTTCATTCTTGAGCTTGCTATTAATTGTAGAAAGTTGAAACAAATATTATCCGATTAAGCAGGAAATTTTCTATTTAATACATTTTACTTTATAACGTTTTAATAATGTAAATATAAAAAAAAATAAAAAAATTTGCAAGTTTAAAGTAAGTCGTTATTCCTTGATAAATACCAACTTCAAACTTCATTCTTGAGCTTGCTATTAATTGTAGAAGGTTGAAGCAAATACCATTTGACTGAACAGAAAATTTTGTATCAAATACATCCTACTTTTATAACGATTTAGCAATGTAAATAAAAAAAAATCAAAAAAATACGCAAGTTTAAAGATAGTCGTTATTCCTTAATAAATACCAATTTTAAACTTCATTCTTGAGCTTGCTATTAATTGTAGAAGGTTAAAGCAAATACTATTCGATTGAGCAGAAAATTTTCTATCAAATACATTCTACTTTTATAACGTTTCAATAATGTAAATATAAAAAAAATCAAAAAAATACGCAAGTTTAAAGATAGTTGTTATTCCTTAATAAATACCAATTTCAAACTTCATTCTTGAGCTTGCTATTAATTGTAGAAGGTTAAAGCAAATACTATTCGATTGAGCAGAAAATTTTCTATCAAATACATCCTACTTTTATAACGTTTCAATAATGTAAATATAAAAAAAATCAAAAAAATACGCAAGTTTAAAGATAGTTGTTATTCCTTAATAAATACCAATTTCAAACTTCATTCTTGAGCTTGCTATTAATTGTAGAAGGTTGGAGCAAATACTATTCGATTAAACAGAAAATTTTCTATCAAATACATCCTACTTTTATAACGTTCCTATAATGTAAATATAATAAAAATTAAAAAAATACGCAAGTTTAAAGATAGTCGTTATTCCTTAATAAATACCAATTTCAAACTTCATTCTTGAGCTTGCTATTAATTGTAGAAGGTTAAAGCAAATACTATTCGTTTGAACAAAAAATTTTCTATCAAATACATTCTACTTTTATAACGTTCCTATAATGTAAATATAAAAAAAATCAAAAAAATACGCAAGTTTAAATATAGTCGTTATTCCTTGATAAATACCAATTTCAAACTTCATTCTTGAGCTTGCTATTAATTGTAGAAGGTTAAAGCAAATACTATTCGATTGAGCAGAAAATTTTCTATCAAATACATTCTACTTTTATAACGTTTCAATAATGTAAATATAAAAAAAATCAAAAAAATACGCAAGTTTAAAGATAGTCGTTATTCCTTGATAAATACCAACTATAAAATTTCATTCTTGAGCTTGCTATTAATCGTAGAAGGTTGAAACAAGTACCATTTGATTCAACGAAAAATTTTCTATTAAATACATCCTACTTTTATAACGTTTCAATAATGTAAATATAAAAAAAATCAAAAAATACGCAAGTTTAAAGATAGTCGTTATTCCTTAATAAATACCAATTTCAAACTTCATTCTTGAGCTTGCTGTTAATTCTAGAAGGTTGAAGCAAATACTATTCGCTTGAACAGAAAATTTTCTATCAAGTACATTCTACTTTTATAACGTTTCGATAATGTAAATATAAAAAAAATCAAAAAAATACGCAAGTTTAAAGATAGTCGTTATTCCTTAATAAATACCAATTTCAAACTTTATTCTTGAGTTTGCTATTAATTGTAGAAGGTTGAAGCAAATACTATTCGATTGATCAGAAAATTTTCTATCAAATACATCCTACTTTTATAACGTTTCAGCAATGTAAATATAAAAAAAATCAAAAAAATACGCAAGTTTAAATATAGTCGTTATTCCTTGATAAATACCACATTCAAACTTCATTCTTGAGCTTGCTATTAATTGTAGAAAGTTGAAACAAACACTACTCGATTAAGCAAAAAATTTTCTATCAAATACACTACCTTTATAAAGTTTTAGCAATGTAAATATAAAAAAAATCAAAAAAATACGCAAGTTTAAAGATAGTCGTTATTCCTTGATAAATACCAATTTCAAACTTCATTCTTGAGCTTGCTATTAATTGTAGAAAGTTGAAACAAATATTATCCGATTAAGCAGAAAATTTTCTATTTAATACATTTTACTTTATAACGTTTTAATAATGTAAATATAAAAAAAAATAAAAAAATTCGCAAGTTTAAAGTAAGTCGTTATTCCTTGATAAATACCAACTTCAAACTTCATTCTTGAGCTTGCTATTAATTGTAGAAGGTTGAAGCAAATACCATTTGACTGAACAGAAAATTTTGTATCAAATACATCCTACTTTTATAACGATTTAGCAATGTAAATAAAAAAAAATCAAAAAAATACGCAAGTTTAAAGATAGTCGTTATTCCTTAATAAATACCAATTTTAAACTTCATTCTTGAGCTTGCTATTAATCGTAGAAGGTTAAAACAAATACTATTTGCTTGAACAGAAAATCTTCTATCAAATACATCCTACTTTTATAACGTTTCAATAATGTAAATATAAAAAAAAATAAAAAAAATACGCAAGTTTAAAGATAGTCGTTATTCCTTGATAAATACCAATTTCAAACTTCATTCTTGAGCTTGCTGTTAATTGTAGAAGGTTGAAACAAATACTGTTCGATTAAGCAGGAAATTTTCTATCAAATACATTCTACTTTTATAACGTTTTATTAATGTAAATATAAAAAAAATTAAAAAAATTCGCAAGTTTAAAGTAAGTCGTTATTCCTTGATAAATACCAACTTCAAACTTCATTCTTGAGCTTGGTATTAATTGCAGAAGGTTGAAGCAAGTACCATTTGACTGAACAGAAAATTTTCTATCAAATACATTTTACTTTCATAACGTTTTAGCAATGTAAATAAAAAAAAATCAAAAAAATACGCAAGTTTAAAGATAGTCGTTATTCCTTAATAAATACCAACTTCAAACTTCATTCTTGAGCTTGCTATTAATTGTAGAAGATTGGAGCAAATACTATTCGATTGAACAGAAAATTTTCTATCAAATACATCCTACTTTTATAACGTTCCTATAATGTAAATATAAAAAAAATCAAAAAAAAATGCGCAAGTTTAAAGATAGTCGTTATTCCTTAATAAATACCAACTTCAAACTTTATTCTTGAGCTTGCTATTAATCGTAAAAGGTTGAAACAAGTACCATTTGATTCAACAGAAAATTTTCTATCAAATACATCCTACTTTTATAACGTTTTAGCAATGTAAATATAAAAAAAATCAAAAAAATACGCAAGTTTAAAGATAGTCGTTATTCCTTAAAAAATACCAATTTCAAACTTCATTCTTGAGCTTGCTATTAATTGTAGAAGGTTGAAGCAAATACTATTCAATTGAGCAGAAAATTTTCTATCAAATACATCTTACTTTTATAACGTTTCAATAATGTAAATATAAAAAAATCAAAAAAATACGCAAGTTTAAAAATAGTCGTTATTCCTTAATAAATACCAATTTCAAACTTCATTCTTGAGCTTGCTATTAATTGTAGAAGGTTGAAGCAAATACTGTTCGATTGAACAAAAAATTTTCTATCAAATACATCCTACTTTTATAACGTTCCTATAATGTAAATATAAAAAAAATCAAAAAAATATGCAAGTTTAAAGATAGTCGTTATTCCTTAATAAATACCTACTTTAAACTTCATTATTGAGCTTGCTGTTAATCGTTGAAGGTTGAAACAAGTACCATTTGATTCAACAAAAATTTTTTTATTAAATACATCCTACTTTTATAACGTGCTTATAATGTAAATATAAAAAAAATCAAAAAAAATGCGCAAGTTTAAAGATAGTCGTTATTCCTTGATAAATACCAATTTCAAACTTCATTCTTGAGCTTGCTGTTAATTGTAGAAGGTTGAAACAAATACTGTTCGATTAAGCAGGAAATTTTCTATCAAATACATTCTACTTTTATAACGTTTTATTAATGTAAATATAAAAAAAATTAAAAAAATTCGCAAGTTTAAAGTAAGTCGTCATTCCTTGATAAATACCAACTTCAAACTTCATTCTTGAGCTTGGTATTAATTGTAGAAGGTTGAAGCAAGTACCATTTGACTGAACAGAAAATTTTCTATCAAATACATTTTACTTTCATAACGTTTTAGCAATGAAAATAAAAAAAATCAAAAAAATACGCAAGTTTAAAGATAGTCGTTATTCCTTAATAAATACCAATTTCAAACTTCATTCTTGAGCTTGCTATTAATTGTAGAAGATTGGAGCAAATACTATTCGATTGAACAGAAAATTTTCTATCAAATACATCCTACTGTTATAACGTTCCTATAATGTAAATATAAAAAAAATCAAAAAAAAATGCGCAAGTTTAAAGATAGTCGTTATTCCTTAATAAATACCAACTTCAAACTTTATTCTTGAGCTTGCTATTAATCGTAAAAGGTTGAAACAAGTACCATTTGATTCAACAGAAAATTTTCTATCAAATACATCCTACTTTTATAACGTTTTAGCAATGTAAATATAAAAAAAATCAAAAAAATACGCAAGTTTAAAGATAGTCGTTATTCCTTAAAAAATACCAATTTCAAACTTCATTCTTGAGCTTGCTATTAAATGTAGAAGGTTAAAGCAAATACTATTCGATTGAGCAGAAAATTTTCTATCAAATACATCCTACTTTTATAACGTTTCAATAATGTAAATATAAAAAAAATCAAAAAAATACGCAAGTTTAAAGATAGTCGTTATTCCTTGATAAATACCAACTATAAAATTTCATTCTTGAGCTTGCTATTAATCGTAGAAGGTTGAAACAAGTACCATTTGATTCAACGAAAAATTTTCTATTAAATACATCCTACTTTTATAACGTTTCAATAATGTAAATATAAAAAAAATCAAAAAATACGCAAGTTTAAAGATAGTCGTTATTCCTTAATAAATACCAATTTCAAACTTCATTCTTGAGCTTGCTGTTAATTCTAGAAGGTTGAAGCAAATACTATTCGCTTGAACAGAAAATTTTCTATCAAGTACATCCTACTTTTATAACGTTTCGATAATATAAATATAAAAAAAATCAAAAAAATAGGCAAGTTTAAAAATAGTCGTTATTCCTTAATAAATACCAATTTCAAACTTTATTCTTGAGTTTGCTATTAATTGTAGAAGGTTGAAGCAAATACTATTCGATTGATCAGAAAATTTTCTATCAAATACATCCTACTTTTATAACGTTTCAGCAATGTAAATATAAAAAAAATCAAAAAAATACGCAAGTTTAAATATAGTCGTTATTCCTTGATAAATACCACATTCAAACTTCATTCTTGAGCTTGCTATTAATTGTAGAAAGTTGAAACAAACACTACTCGATTAAGCAAAAAATTTTCTATCAAATACACTACCTTTATAAAGTTTTAGCAATGTAAATATAAAAAAAATCAAAAAAATACGCAAGTTTAAAGATAGTCGTTATTCCTTGATAAATACCAATTTCAAACTTCATTCTTGAGCTTGCTATTAATTGTAGAAAGTTGAAACAAATATTATCCGATTAAGCAGGAAATTTTCTATTTAATACATTTTACTTTATAACGTTTTAATAATGTAAATATAAAAAAAAATAAAAAAATTTGCAAGTTTAAAGATAGTCGTTATTCCTTGATAAATACCAATTTCAAACTTCATTCTTGAGCTTGCTGTTAATTGTAGAAGGTTGAAACAAATACTGTTCGATTAAGCAGGAAATTTTCTATCAAATACATTCTACTTTTATAACGTTTTATTAATGTAAATATAAAAAAAATTAAAAAAATTCGCAAGTTTAAAGTAAGTCGTCATTCCTTGATAAATACCAACTTCAAACTTCATTCTTGAGCTTGGTATTAATTGTAGAAGGTTGAAGCAAGTACCATTTGACTGAACAGAAAATTTTCTATCAAATACATTTTACTTTCATAACGTTTTAGCAATGAAAATAAAAAAAATCAAAAAAATACGCAAGTTTAAAGATAGTCGTTATTCCTTAATAAATACCAATTTCAAACTTCATTCTTGAGCTTGCTATTAATTGTAGAAGATTGGAGCAAATACTATTCGATTGAACAGAAAATTTTCTATCAAATACATCCTACTTTTATAACGTTCCTATAATGTAAATATAAAAAAAATCAAAAAAAAATGCGCAAGTTTAAAGATAGTCGTTATTCCTTAATAAATACCAACTTCAAACTTTATTCTTGAGCTTGCTATTAATCGTAAAAGGTTGAAACAAGTACCATTTGATTCAACAGAAAATTTTCTATCAAATACATCCTACTTTTATAACGTTTTAGCAATGTAAATATAAAAAAAATCAAAAAAATACGCAAGTTTAAAGATAGTCGTTATTCCTTAAAAAATACCAATTTCAAACTTCATTCTTGAGCTTGCTATTAAATGTAGAAGGTTAAAGCAAATACTATTCGATTGAGCAGAAAATTTTCTATCAAATACATCCTACTTTTATAACGTTTCAATAATGTAAATATAAAAAAAATCAAAAAAATACGCAAGTTTAAAGATAGTCGTTATTCCTTGATAAATACCAACTATAAAATTTCATTCTTGAGCTTGCTATTAATCGTAGAAGGTTGAAACAAGTACCATTTGATTCAACGAAAAATTTTCTATTAAATACATCCTACTTTTATAACGTTTCAATAATGTAAATATAAAAAAAATCAAAAAATACGCAAGTTTAAAGATAGTCGTTATTCCTTAATAAATACCAATTTCAAACTTCATTCTTGAGCTTGCTGTTAATTCTAGAAGGTTGAAGCAAATACTATTCGCTTGAACAGAAAATTTTCTATCAAGTACATCCTACTTTTATAACGTTTCGATAATATAAATATAAAAAAAATCAAAAAAATAGGCAAGTTTAAAAATAGTCGTTATTCCTTAATAAATACCAATTTCAAACTTTATTCTTGAGTTTGCTATTAATTGTAGAAGGTTGAAGCAAATACTATTCGATTGATCAGAAAATTTTCTATCAAATACATCCTACTTTTATAACGTTTCAGCAATGTAAATATAAAAAAAATCAAAAAAATACGCAAGTTTAAATATAGTCGTTATTCCTTGATAAATACCACATTCAAACTTCATTCTTGAGCTTGCTATTAATTGTAGAAAGTTGAAACAAACACTACTCGATTAAGCAAAAAATTTTCTATCAAATACACTACCTTTATAAAGTTTTAGCAATGTAAATATAAAAAAAATCAAAAAAATACGCAAGTTTAAAGATAGTCGTTATTCCTTGATAAATACCAATTTCAAACTTCATTCTTGAGCTTGCTATTAATTGTAGAAAGTTGAAACAAATATTATCCGATTAAGCAGGAAATTTTCTATTTAATACATTTTACTTTATAACGTTTTAATAATGTAAATATAAAAAAAAATAAAAAAATTTGCAAGTTTAAAGTAAGTCGTTATTCCTTGATAAATACCAACTTCAAACTTCATTCTTGAGCTTGCTATTAATTGTAGAAGGTTGAAGCAAATACCATTTGACTGAACAGAAAATTTTGTATCAAATACATCCTACTTTTATAACGATTTAGCAATGTAAATAAAAAAAAATCAAAAAAATACGCAAGTTTAAAGATAGTCGTTATTCCTTAATAAATACCAATTTTAAACTTCATTCTTGAGCTTGCTATTAATCGTAGAAGGTTAAAACAAATACTATTTGCTTGAACAGAAAATCTTCTATCAAATACATCCTACTTTTATAACGTTTCAATAATGTAAATATAAAAAAAAATAAAAAAAATACGCAAGTTTAAAGATAGTCGTTATTCCTTGATAAATACCAATTTCAAACTTCATTCTTGAGCTTGCTGTTAATTGTAGAAGGTTGAAACAAATACTGTTCGATTAAGCAGGAAATTTTCTATCAAATACATTCTACTTTTATAACGTTTTATTAATGTAAATATAAAAAAAATTAAAAAAATTCGCAAGTTTAAAGTAAGTCGTTATTCCTTGATAAATACCAACTTCAAACTTCATTCTTGAGCTTGGTATTAATTGCAGAAGGTTGAAGCAAGTACCATTTGACTGAACAGAAAATTTTCTATCAAATACATTTTACTTTCATAACGTTTTAGCAATGTAAATAAAAAAAAATCAAAAAAATACGCAAGTTTAAAGATAGTCGTTATTCCTTAATAAATACCAACTTCAAACTTCATTCTTGAGCTTGCTATTAATTGTAGAAGATTGGAGCAAATACTATTCGATTGAACAGAAAATTTTCTATCAAATACATCCTACTTTTATAACGTTCCTATAATGTAAATATAAAAAAAATCAAAAAAAAATGCGCAAGTTTAAAGATAGTCGTTATTCCTTAATAAATACCAACTTCAAACTTTATTCTTGAGCTTGCTATTAATCGTAAAAGGTTGAAACAAGTACCATTTGATTCAACAGAAAATTTTCTATCAAATACATCCTACTTTTATAACGTTTTAGCAATGTAAATATAAAAAAAATCAAAAAAATACGCAAGTTTAAAGATAGTCGTTATTCCTTAAAAAATACCAATTTCAAACTTCATTCTTGAGCTTGCTATTAATTGTAGAAGGTTGAAGCAAATACTATTCAATTGAGCAGAAAATTTTCTATCAAATACATCTTACTTTTATAACGTTTCAATAATGTAAATATAAAAAAATCAAAAAAATACGCAAGTTTAAAAATAGTCGTTATTCCTTAATAAATACCAATTTCAAACTTCATTCTTGAGCTTGCTATTAATTGTAGAAGGTTGAAGCAAATACTGTTCGATTGAACAAAAAATTTTCTATCAAATACATCCTACTTTTATAACGTTCCTATAATGTAAATATAAAAAAAATCAAAAAAATATGCAAGTTTAAAGATAGTCGTTATTCCTTAATAAATACCTACTTTAAACTTCATTATTGAGCTTGCTGTTAATCGTTGAAGGTTGAAACAAGTACCATTTGATTCAACAAAAATTTTTTTATTAAATACATCCTACTTTTATAACGTGCTTATAATGTAAATATAAAAAAAATCAAAAAAAATGCGCAAGTTTAAAGATAGTCGTTATTCCTTGATAAATACCAATTTCAAACTTCATTCTTGAGCTTGCTGTTAATTGTAGAAGGTTGAAACAAATACTGTTCGATTAAGCAGGAAATTTTCTATCAAATACATTCTACTTTTATAACGTTTTATTAATGTAAATATAAAAAAAATTAAAAAAATTCGCAAGTTTAAAGTAAGTCGTCATTCCTTGATAAATACCAACTTCAAACTTCATTCTTGAGCTTGGTATTAATTGTAGAAGGTTGAAGCAAGTACCATTTGACTGAACAGAAAATTTTCTATCAAATACATTTTACTTTCATAACGTTTTAGCAATGAAAATAAAAAAAATCAAAAAAATACGCAAGTTTAAAGATAGTCGTTATTCCTTAATAAATACCAATTTCAAACTTCATTCTTGAGCTTGCTATTAATTGTAGAAGATTGGAGCAAATACTATTCGATTGAACAGAAAATTTTCTATCAAATACATCCTACTTTTATAACGTTCCTATAATGTAAATATAAAAAAAATCAAAAAAAAATGCGCAAGTTTAAAGATAGTCGTTATTCCTTAATAAATACCAACTTCAAACTTTATTCTTGAGCTTGCTATTAATCGTAAAAGGTTGAAACAAGTACCATTTGATTCAACAGAAAATTTTCTATCAAATACATCCTACTTTTATAACGTTTTAGCAATGTAAATATAAAAAAAATCAAAAAAATACGCAAGTTTAAAGATAGTCGTTATTCCTTAAAAAATACCAATTTCAAACTTCATTCTTGAGCTTGCTATTAATTGTAGAAGGTTAAAGCAAATACTATTCGATTGAGCAGAAAATTTTCTATCAAATACATCCTACTTTTATAACGTTTCAATAATGTAAATATAAAAAAAATCAAAAAAATACGCAAGTTTAAAGATAGTCCTTATTCCTTGATAAATACCAACTATAAAATTTCATTCTTGAGCTTGCTATTAATCGTAGAAGGTTGAAACAAGTACCATTTGATTCAACGAAAAATTTTCTATTAAATACATCCTACTTTTATAACGTTTCAATAATGTAAATATAAAAAAAATCAAAAAATACGCAAGTTTAAAGATAGTCGTTATTCCTTAATAAATACCAATTTCAAACTTCATTCTTGAGCTTGCTGTTAATTCTAGAAGGTTGAAGCAAATACTATTCGCTTGAACAGAAAATTTTCTATCAAGTACATCCTACTTTTATAACGTTTCGATAATATAAATATAAAAAAAATCAAAAAAATAGGCAAGTTTAAAAATAGTCGTTATTCCTTAATAAATACCAAATTCAAACTTTATTCTTGAGTTTGCTATTAATTGTAGAAGGTTGAAGCAAATACTATTCGATTGATCAGAAAATTTTCTATCAAATACATCCTACTTTTATAACGTTTCAGCAATGTAAATATAAAAAAAATCAAAAAAATACGCAAGTTTAAATATAGTCGTTATTCCTTGATAAATACCACATTCAAACTTCATTCTTGAGCTTGCTATTAATTGTAGAAAGTTGAAACAAACACTACTCGATTAAGCAAAAAATTTCCTATCAAATACACTACCTTTATAAAGTTTTAGCAATGTAAATATAAAAAAAATCAAAAAAATACGCAAGTTTAAAGATAGTCGTTATTCCTTGATAAATACCAATTTCAAACTTCATTCTTGAGCTTGCTATTAATTGTAGAAGGTTGAAGCAAATACCATTTGACTGAACAGAAAATTTTGTATCAAATACATCCTACTTTTATAACGATTTAGCAATGTAAATAAAAAAAAATCAAAAAAATACGCAAGTTTAAAGATAGTCGTTATTCCTTAATAAATACCTATTTTAAACTTCATTCTTGAGCTTGCTGTTAATCGTAGAAGGTTGAAACAAGTACCATTTGATTCAACAAAAAATTTTTTATTAAATACATCCTACTTTTATAACGTTTCAATAATGTAAATATAAAAAAAATCAAAAAAATACGCAAGTTTAAAGATAGTCATTATTCCTTAATAAATACCAATTTCAAACTTCATTCTTGAGCTTGCTATTAATTGTAGAAGGTTGAAGCAAATACTATTCGATTGAACAGAAAATTTTCTATCAAATACATTTTACTTTTATAACGTTTTAGCAATGTAAATAAAAAAAATTAAAAAAATACGCAAGTTTAAAGATAGTCGTTATTCCTTAATAAATACCAATTTCAAACTTCATTCTTGAGCTTCCTATTAATTGTAGAAGATTGAAGCAAATACTATTCGATTGAACAGAAAATTTTCTATCAAATACATCCTACTTTTATAACGTGCTTATAATGTAAATATAAAAAAAATCAAAAAAAATGCGCAAGTTTAAAGATAGTCGTTATTCCTTGATAAATACCAATTTCAAACTTCATTCTTGAGCTTGCTGTTAATTGTAGAAGGTTGAAACAAATACTGTTCGATTAAGCAGGAAATTTTCTATCAAATACATTCTACTTTTATAACGTTTTATTAATGTAAATATAAAAAAAATTAAAAAAATTCGCAAGTTTAAAGTAAGTCGTTATTCCTTGATAAATACCAACTTCAAACTTCATTCTTGAGCTTGGTATTAATTGTAGAAGGTTGAAGCAAGTACCATTTGACTGAACAGAAAATTTTCTATCAAATACATTTTACTTTCATAACGTTTTAGCAATGTAAATAAAAAAAAATCAAAAAAATACGCAAGTTTAAAGATAGTCGTTATTCCTTAATAAATACCAACTTCAAACTTCATTCTTGAGCTTGCTATTAATTGTAGAAGATTGGAGCAAATACTATTCGATTGAACAGAAAATTTTCTATCAAACACATCCTACTTTTATAACGTTCCTATAATGTAAATATAAAAAAAATTAAAAAAAAATGCGCAAGTTTAAAGATAGTCTTTATTCCTTAATAAATACCAACTTCAAACTTTATTCTTGAGTTTGCTATTAATCGTAAAAGGTTGAAACAAGTACCATTTGATTCAACAGAAAATTTTCTATCAAATACATCCTACTTTTATAACGTTTTAGCAATGTAAAAATAAAAAAAATCAAAAAAATACGCAAGTTTAAAGATAGTCGTTATTCCTTAAAAAATACCAATTTCAAACTTCATTCTTGAGCTTGCTATTAATTGTAGAAGGTTGAAGCAAATACTATTCAATTGAGCAGAAAATTTTCTATCAAATACATCTTACTTTTATAACGTTTCAATAATGTAAATATAAAAAAATCAAAAAAATACGCAAGTTTAAAAATAGTCGTTATTCCTTAATAAATACCAATTTCAAACTTCATTCTTGAGCTTGCTATTAATTGTAGAAGGTTGAAGCAAATACTGTTCGATTGAACAAAAAATTTTCTATCAAATACATCCTACTTTTATAACGTTCCTATAATGTAAATATAAAAAAAATCAAAAAAATATGCAAGTTTAAAGATAGTCGTTATTCCTTAATAAATACCTACTTTAAACTTCATTATTGAGCTTGCTGTTAATCGTAGAAGGTTGAAACAAGTACCATTTGATTCAACAAAAATTTTTTTATTAAATACATCCTACTTTTATAACGTGCTTATAATGTAAATATAAAAAAAATCAAAAAAAATGCGCAAGTTTAAAGATAGTCGTTATTCCTTGATAAATACCAATTTCAAACTTCATTCTTGAGCTTGCTGTTAATTGTAGAAGGTTGAAACAAATACTGTTCGATTAAGCAGGAAATTTTCTATCAAATACATTCTACTTTTATAACGTTTTATTAATGTAAATATAAAAAAAATTAAAAAAATTCGCAAGTTTAAAGTAAGTCGTTATTCCTTGATAAATACCAACTTCAAACTTCATTCTTGAGCTTGGTATTAATTGTAGAAGGTTGAAGCAAGTACCATTTGACTGAACAGAAAATTTTCTATCAAATACATTTTACTTTCATAACGTTTTAGCAATGTAAATAAAAAAAAATCAAAAAAATACGCAAGTTTAAAGATAGTCGTTATTCCTTAATAAATACCAATTTCAAACTTCATTCTTGAGCTTGCTATTAATTGTAGAAGATTGGAGCAAAAACTATTCGATTGAACAGAAAATTTTCTATCAAATACATCCTACTTTTATAACGTTCTTATAATGTAAATATAAAAAAAATCAAAAAAAAATGCGCAAGTTTAAAGATAGTCGTTATTCCTTAATAAATACCAACTTCAAACTTTATTCTTGAGCTTGCTATTAATCGTAAAAGGTTGAAACAAGTACCATTTGATTCAACAGAAAATTTTCTATCAAATACATCCTACTTTTATAACGTTTTAGCAATGTAAATATAAAAAAAATCAAAAAAATACGCAAGTTTAAAGATAGTCGTTATTCCTTAAAAAATACCAATTTCAAACTTCATTCTTGAGCTTGCTATTAATTGTAGAAGGTTGAAGCAAATACTATTCAATTGAGCAGAAAATTTTCTATCAAATACATCTTACTTTTATAACGTTTCAATAATGTAAATATAAAAAAATCAAAAAAATACGCAAGTTTAAAGATAGTCGTTATTCCTTAATAAATACCAATTTCAAACTTTATTCTTGAGCTTGCTATTAATCGTAAAAGGTTGAAACAAGTACCATTTGATTCAACAGAAAATTTTCTATCAAATACATCCTACTTTTATAACGTTTTAGCAATGTAAATATAAAAAAAATCAAAAAAATACGCAAGTTTAAAGATAGTCGTTATTCCTTAAAAAATACCAATTTCAAACTTCATTCTTGAGCTTGCTATTAATTGTAGAAGGTTGAAGCAAATACTATTCAATTGAGCAGAAAATTTTCTATCAAATACATCTTACTTTTATAACGTTTCAATAATGTAAATATAAAAAAATCAAAAAAATACGCAAGTTTAAAGATAGTCGTTATTCCTTAATAAATACCAATTTCAAACTTCATTCTTGAGCTTGCTATTAATTGTAGAAGGTTGAAGCAAATACTGTTCGATTGAACAAAAAATTTTCTATCAAATACATCCTACTTTTATAACGTTCCTATAATGTAAATATAAAAAAAATCAAAAAAATATGCAAGTTTAAAGATAGTCGTTATTCCTTAATAAATACCTACTTTAAACTTCATTCTTGAGCTTGCTGTTAATCGTAGAAGGTTGAAACAAGTACCATTTGATTCAACAAAAATTTTTTTATTAAATACATCCTACTTTTATAACGTTTCAATAATGTAAATATAAAAAAAATCAAAAAAATACGCAAGTTTAAAGATAGTCATTATTCTTTGATAAATACCAATTTCAAACTTCATTCTTGAGCTTGCTATTAATTGTAGAAGGTTGAAGCAAATACTATTCAATTGAGCAGAAAATTTTCTATCAAATACATCTTACTTTTATAACGTTTCAATAATGTAAATATAAAAAAATCAAAAAAATACGCAAGTTTAAAGATAGTCGTTATTCCTTAATAAATACCAATTTCAAACTTCATTCTTGAGCTTGCTATTAATTGTAGAAGGTTGAAGCAAATACTGTTCGATTGAACAAAAAATTTTCTATCAAATACATCCTACTTTTATAACGTTCCTATAATGTAAATGTAAAAAAAATCAAAAAAATACGCAAGTTTAAAGATAGTCGTTATTCCTTGATAAATACCAACTTCAAACTTCATTCTTGAGCTTGCTATTAATCATAGAAGGTTGAAACAAGTACCATTTGATTCAACAGAAAATTTTCTATCAAATACATCCTACTTTTATAACGTTTCAATAATGTAAATATAAAAAAAATCAAAAAAATACGCAAGTTTAAAGATAGTTGTTATTCCTTAATAAATACCAATTTCAAACTTCATTCTTGAGCTTCCTATTAATTGTAGAAGGTTGGAGCAAATACTATTCGATTAAACAGAAAATTTTCTATCAAATACATCCTACTTTTATAACGTTCCTATAATGTAAATATAATAAAAATTAAAAAAATACGCAAGTTTAAAGATAGTCGTTATTCCTTAATAAATACCAATTTCAAACTTCATTCTTGAGCTTGCTATTAATTGTAGAAGGTTAAAGCAAATACTATTCGTTTGAACAAAAAATTTTCTATCAAATACATTCTACTTTTATAACGTTCCTATAATGTAAATATAAAAAAAATCAAAAAAATACGCAAGTTTAAAGATAGTCGTTATTCCTTGATAAATACCAATTTCAAACTTCATTCTTGAGCTTGCTATTAATTGTAGAAGGTTAAAGCAAATACTATTCGATTGAGCAGAAAATTTTCTATGAAATACATTCTACTTTTATAACGTTTCAATAATGTAAATATAAAAAAAATCAAAAAAATACGCAAGTTTAAAGATAGTTGTTATTCCTTAATAAATACCAATTTCAAACTTCATTCTTAAGCTTGCTATTAATTGTAGAAGGTTGGAGCAAATACTATTCGATTAAACAGAAAATTTTCTATCAAATACATCCTACTTTTATAACGTTCCTATAATGTAAATATAAAAAAAATCAAAAAAATACGCAAGTTTAAAGATAGTTGTTATTCTTTAATAAATACCAATTTCAAACTTCATTCTTGAGCTTGCTATTAATTGTAGAAGGTTGGAGCAAATACTATTCGATTAAACAGAAAATTTTCTATCAAATACATCCTACTTTTATAACGTTCCTATAATGTAAATATAATAAAAATTAAAAAAATACGCAAGTTTAAAGATAGTCGTTATTCCTTAATAAATACCAATTTCAAACTTCATTCTTGAGTTTGCTATTAATTGTAGAAGGTTAAAGCAAATACTATTCGTTTGAACAAAAAATTTTCTATCAAATACATTCTACTTTTATAACGTTCCTATAATGTAAATATAAAAAAAATCAAAAAAATATGCAAGTTTAAAGATAGTCGTTATTCCTTGATAAATACCAATTTCAAACTTCATTCTTGAGCTTGCTATTAATTGTAGAAGGTTAAAGCAAATACTATTCGATTGAGCAGAAAATTTTCTATCAAATACATTCTACTTTTATAACGTTTCAATAATGTAAATATAAAAAAAATCAAAAAAATATGCAAGTTTAAAGATAGTCGTTATTCCTTGATAAATACCAACTATGAAATTTCATTCTTGAGCTTGCTATTAATCGTAGAAGGTTGAAACAAGTACCATTTGATTCAACGAAAAATTTTCTATTAAATACATCTTACTTTTATAACGTTTCAATAATGTAAATATAAAAAAAATCAAAAAATACGCAAGTTTAAAGATAGTCGTTATTCCTTAATAAATACCAATTTCAAACTTCATTCTTGAGCTTGCTATTAATTGTAGAAGGTTAAAGCAAATACTATTCGATTGAGCAGAAAATTTTCTATCAAATACATTCTACTTTTATAACGTTTTATTAATGTAAATATAAAAAAAATTAAAAAAATTCGCAAGTTTAAAGTAAGTCGTTATTCCTTGATAAATACCAACTTCAAACTTCATTCTTGAGCTTGGTATTAATTGTAGAAGGTTGAAGCAAGTACCATTTGACTGAACAGAAAATTTTCTATCAAATACATTTTACTTTCATAACGTTTTAGCAATGTAAATAAAAAAAAATCAAAAAAATACGCAAGTTTAAAGATAGTCGTTATTCCTTAATAAATACCAATTTCAAACTTCATTCTTGAGCTTGCTATTAATTGTAGAAGATTGGAGCAAAAACTATTCGATTGAACAGAAAATTTTCTATCAAATACATCCTACTTTTATAACGTTCTTATAATGTAAATATAAAAAAAATCAAAAAAAAATGCGCAAGTTTAAAGATAGTCGTTATTCCTTAATAAATACCAACTTCAAACTTTATTCTTGAGCTTGCTATTAATCGTAAAAGGTTGAAACAAGTACCATTTGATTCAACAGAAAATTTTCTATCAAATACATCCTACTTTTATAACGTTTTAGCAATGTAAATATAAAAAAAATCAAAAAAATACGCAAGTTTAAAGATAGTCGTTATTCCTTAAAAAATACCAATTTCAAACTTCATTCTTGAGCTTGCTATTAATTGTAGAAGGTTGAAGCAAATACTATTCAATTGAGCAGAAAATTTTCTATCAAATACATCTTACTTTTATAACGTTTCAATAATGTAAATATAAAAAAATCAAAAAAATACGCAAGTTTAAAGATAGTCGTTATTCCTTAATAAATACCAATTTCAAACTTTATTCTTGAGCTTGCTATTAATCGTAAAAGGTTGAAACAAGTACCATTTGATTCAACAGAAAATTTTCTATCAAATACATCCTACTTTTATAACGTTTTAGCAATGTAAATATAAAAAAAATCAAAAAAATACGCAAGTTTAAAGATAGTCGTTATTCCTTAAAAAATACCAATTTCAAACTTCATTCTTGAGCTTGCTATTAATTGTAGAAGGTTGAAGCAAATACTATTCAATTGAGCAGAAAATTTTCTATCAAATACATCTTACTTTTATAACGTTTCAATAATGTAAATATAAAAAAATCAAAAAAATACGCAAGTTTAAAGATAGTCGTTATTCCTTAATAAATACCAATTTCAAACTTCATTCTTGAGCTTGCTATTAATTGTAGAAGGTTGAAGCAAATACTGTTCGATTGAACAAAAAATTTTCTATCAAATACATCCTACTTTTATAACGTTCCTATAATGTAAATATAAAAAAAATCAAAAAAATATGCAAGTTTAAAGATAGTCGTTATTCCTTAATAAATACCTACTTTAAACTTCATTCTTGAGCTTGCTGTTAATCGTAGAAGGTTGAAACAAGTACCATTTGATTCAACAAAAATTTTTTTATTAAATACATCCTACTTTTATAACGTTTCAATAATGTAAATATAAAAAAAATCAAAAAAATACGCAAGTTTAAAGATAGTCATTATTCTTTGATAAATACCAATTTCAAACTTCATTCTTGAGCTTGCTATTAATTGTAGAAGGTTGAAGCAAATACTATTCAATTGAGCAGAAAATTTTCTATCAAATACATCTTACTTTTATAACGTTTCAATAATGTAAATATAAAAAAATCAAAAAAATACGCAAGTTTAAAGATAGTCGTTATTCCTTAATAAATACCAATTTCAAACTTCATTCTTGAGCTTGCTATTAATTGTAGAAGGTTGAAGCAAATACTGTTCGATTGAACAAAAAATTTTCTATCAAATACATCCTACTTTTATAACGTTCCTATAATGTAAATGTAAAAAAAATCAAAAAAATACGCAAGTTTAAAGATAGTCGTTATTCCTTGATAAATACCAACTTCAAACTTCATTCTTGAGCTTGCTATTAATCATAGAAGGTTGAAACAAGTACCATTTGATTCAACAGAAAATTTTCTATCAAATACATCCTACTTTTATAACGTTTCAATAATGTAAATATAAAAAAAATCAAAAAAATACGCAAGTTTAAAGATAGTTGTTATTCCTTAATAAATACCAATTTCAAACTTCATTCTTGAGCTTCCTATTAATTGTAGAAGGTTGGAGCAAATACTATTCGATTAAACAGAAAATTTTCTATCAAATACATCCTACTTTTATAACGTTCCTATAATGTAAATATAATAAAAATTAAAAAAATACGCAAGTTTAAAGATAGTCGTTATTCCTTAATAAATACCAATTTCAAACTTCATTCTTGAGCTTGCTATTAATTGTAGAAGGTTAAAGCAAATACTATTCGTTTGAACAAAAAATTTTCTATCAAATACATTCTACTTTTATAACGTTCCTATAATGTAAATATAAAAAAAATCAAAAAAATACGCAAGTTTAAAGATAGTCGTTATTCCTTGATAAATACCAATTTCAAACTTCATTCTTGAGCTTGCTATTAATTGTAGAAGGTTAAAGCAAATACTATTCGATTGAGCAGAAAATTTTCTATGAAATACATTCTACTTTTATAACGTTTCAATAATGTAAATATAAAAAAAATCAAAAAAATACGCAAGTTTAAAGATAGTTGTTATTCCTTAATAAATACCAATTTCAAACTTCATTCTTAAGCTTGCTATTAATTGTAGAAGGTTGGAGCAAATACTATTCGATTAAACAGAAAATTTTCTATCAAATACATCCTACTTTTATAACGTTCCTATAATGTAAATATAAAAAAAATCAAAAAAATACGCAAGTTTAAAGATAGTTGTTATTCTTTAATAAATACCAATTTCAAACTTCATTCTTGAGCTTGCTATTAATTGTAGAAGGTTGGAGCAAATACTATTCGATTAAACAGAAAATTTTCTATCAAATACATCCTACTTTTATAACGTTCCTATAATGTAAATATAATAAAAATTAAAAAAATACGCAAGTTTAAAGATAGTCGTTATTCCTTAATAAATACCAATTTCAAACTTCATTCTTGAGTTTGCTATTAATTGTAGAAGGTTAAAGCAAATACTATTCGTTTGAACAAAAAATTTTCTATCAAATACATTCTACTTTTATAACGTTCCTATAATGTAAATATAAAAAAAATCAAAAAAATATGCAAGTTTAAAGATAGTCGTTATTCCTTGATAAATACCAATTTCAAACTTCATTCTTGAGCTTGCTATTAATTGTAGAAGGTTAAAGCAAATACTATTCGATTGAGCAGAAAATTTTCTATCAAATACATTCTACTTTTATAACGTTTCAATAATGTAAATATAAAAAAAATCAAAAAAATACGCAAGTTTAAAGATAGTCGTTATTCCTTGATAAATACCAACTATGAAATTTCATTCTTGAGCTTGCTATTAATCGTAGAAGGTTGAAACAAGTACCATTTGATTCAACGAAAAATTTTCTATTAAATACATCTTACTTTTATAACGTTTCAATAATGTAAATATAAAAAAAATCAAAAAATACGCAAGTTTAAAGATAGTCGTTATTCCTTAATAAATACCAATTTCAAACTTCATTCTTGAGCTTGCTATTAATTGTAGAAGGTTAAAGCAAATACTATTCGATTGAGCAGAAAATTTTCTATCAAATACATCCTACTTTTATAGCGTTTCAATAATGTAAATATAAAAAAAATCAAAAAAATACGCAAGTTTAAAGATAGTTGTTATTCCTTAATAAATACCAATTTCAAACTTCATTCTTGAGCTTGCTATTAATTGTAGAAGGTTGAAGCAAATACTATTCGATTGAGCAGAAAATTTTCTATCAAATACATTCTACTTTTATAACGTTTCAATAATGTAAATATAAAAAAAATCAAAAAAATACGCAAGTTTAAAGATAGTTGTTATTCCTTAATAAATACCAATTTCAAACTTCATTCTTGAGCTTGCTATTAATTGTAGAAGGTTAAAGCAAATACTATTCGATTGAGCAGAAAATTTTCTATCAAATACATCCTACTTTTATAGCGTTTCAATAATGTAAATATAAAAAAAATCAAAAAAATACGCAAGTTTAAAGATAGTTGTTATTCCTTAATAAATACCAATTTCAAACTTCATTCTTGAGCTTGCTATTAATTGTAGAAGGTTGAAGCAAATACTATTCGATTGAACAGAAAATTTTCTATCAAATACATCCTACTTTTATAACGTTCCTATAATGTAAATATAATAAAAATTAAAAAAATACGCAAGTTTAAAGATAGTCGTTATTCCTTAATAAATACCAATTTCAAACTTCATTCTTGAGCTTGCTATTAATTGTAGAAGGTTAAAGCAAATACTATTCGTTTGAACAAAAAATTTTCTATCAAATACATTCTACTTTTATAACGTTCCTATAATGTAAATATAAAAAAAATCAAAAAAATACGCAAGTTTAAAGATAGTCGTTATTCCTTGATAAATACCAATTTCAAACTTCATTCTTGAGCTTGCTATTAATTGTAGAAGGTTAAAGCAAATACTATTCGATTGAGCAGAAAATTTTCTATCAAATACATTCTACTTTTATAACGTTTCAATAATGTAAATATAAAAAAAATCAAAAAAATACGCAAGTTTAAAGATAGTCGTTATTCCTTGATAAATACCAACTATAAAATTTCATTCTTGAGCTTGCTATTAATCGTAGAAGGTTGAAACAAGTACCATTTGATTCAACGAAAAATTTTCTATTAAATACATCCTACTTTTATAACGTTTCAATAATGTAAATATAAAAAAAATCAAAAAATACGCAAGTTTAAAGATAGTCGTTATTCCTTAATAAATACCAATTTCAAACTTCATTCTTGAGCTTGCTGTTAATTTTAGAAGGTTGAAGCAAATACTATTCGCTTGAACAGAAAATTTTCTATCAAGTACATCCTACTTTTATAACGTTTCGATAATGTAAATATAAAAAAAATCAAAAAAATACGCAAGTTTAAAGATAGTCGTTATTCCTTAATAAATACCAATTTCAAACTTTATTCTTGAGTTTGCTATTAATTGTAGAAGGTTGAAGCAAATACTATTCGATTGATCAGAAAATTTTCTATCAAATACATCCTACTTTTATAACGTTTCAGCAATGTAAATATAAAAAAAATCAAAAAAATACGCAAGTTTAAATATAGTCGTTATTCCTTGATAAATACCACATTCAAACTTCATTCTTGAGCTTGCTATTAATTGTAGAAAGTTGAAACAAACACTACTCGATTAAGCAAAAAATTTTCTATCAAATACACTACCTTTATAAAGTTTTAGCAATGTAAATATAAAAAAAATCAAAAAAATACGCAAGTTTAAAGATAGTCGTTATTCCTTGATAAATACCAATTTCAAACTTCATTCTTGAGCTTGCTATTAATTGTAGAAAGTTGAAACAAATATTATCCGATTAAGCAGAAAATTTTCTATTTAATACATTTTACTTCATAACGTTTTAATAATGTAAATATAAAAAAAAATAAAAAAATTCGCAAGTTTAAAGTAAGTCGTTATTCCTTGATAAATACCAACTTCAAACTTCATTCTTGAGCTTGCTATTAATTGTAGAAGGTTGAAGCAAATACCATTTGACTGAACAGAAAATTTTGTATCAAATACATCCTACTTTTATAACGATTTAGCAATGTAAATAAAAAAAAATCAAAAAAATACGCAAGTTTAAAGATAGTCGTTATTCCTTAATAAATACCAATTTTAAACTTCATTCTTGAGCTTGCTATTAATCGTAGAAGGTTAAAACAAATACTATTTGCTTGAACAGAAAATCTTCTATCAAATACATCCTACTTTTATAACGTTTCAATAATGTAAATATAAAAAAAAATAAAAAAAATACGCAAGTTTAAATATAGTCGTTATTCCTTGATAAATACCAACTTCAAACTTCATTCTTGAGCTTGCTATTAATCGTAGAAGGTTGAAACAAATACCATTTGATTCAGCAGAAAATTTTCTATCAAATACATCCTACTTTTATAACGTTTCGATAATGTAAATATAAAAAAAATCAAAAAAATACGCAAGTTTAAAGATAGTCTTTATTCCTTAATAAATACCAATTTCAAACTTTATTCTTGAGCTTGCTATTAATTGTAGAAGGTTGAAGCAAATACTATTCGATTGAACAGAAAATTTTCTATCAAATACATCCTACTTTTATAACGTTCCTATAATGTAAATATAAAAAAAATCAAAAAAATATGCAAGTTTAAAGATAGTCGTTATTCCTTAATAAATACCTACTTTAAACTTCATTCTTGAGCTTGCTGTTAATCGTAGAAGGTTGAAACAAGTACGATTTGATTCAACAAAAATTTTTTTATTAAATACATCCTACTTTTATAACGTTTCAATAATGTAAATATAAAAAAAATCAAAAAAATACGCTAGTTTAAAGATAGTCATTATTCCTTAATAAATACCAATTTCAAACTTCATTCTTGAGCTTGCTATTAATTGTAGAAGGTTGAAGCAAATACTATTCGATTGAACAGAAAATTTTCTATCAAATACATCCTACTTTTATAACGTTCCTATAATGTAAATATAAAAAAAATTAAAAAAATACGCAAGTTTAAAGATAGTCGTTATTCCTTAATAAATACCAATTTCAAACTTCATTCTTGAGCTTGCTATTAATCATAGAAGGTTGAAACAAGTACCATTTGATTCAACAGAAAATTTTCTATCAAATACATCCTACTTTTATAACGTTTCAATAATGTAAATATAAAAAAAATCAAAAAAATACGCAAGTTTAAAGATAGTCGTTATTCCTTAATAAATACCAATTTCAAACTTCATTCTTGAGCTTGCTATTAATTGTAGAAGGTTGGAGCAAATACTATTCGATTAAACAGAAAATTTTCTATCAAATACATCCTACTTTTATAACGTTCCTATAATGTAAATATAAAAAAAATTAAAAAAATACGCAAGTTTAAAAATAGTCGTTATTCCTTAATAAATACCAATTTCAAACTTCATTTTTGAGCTTGCTGTTAATTGTAGAAGGTTGAAGCAAATACTATTCGCTTGAACAGAAAATTTTCTATCAAATACATCCTACTTTTATAACGTTCCTATAATGTAAATATAAAAAAAAAATCAAAAAAATACGCAAGTTTAAAGATAGTCGTTATTCCTTAATAAATACCAATTTTAAACTTCATTCTTGAGTTTGCTATTAATAGTAGAAGGTTGAAACAAATACTATTCGCTTGAACAGAAAATTTTCTATCAAATACATCCTACTTTTATAACGTTCCTATAATGTAAATATAAAAAAAATCAAAAAAATATGCAAGTTTAAAGATAGTCGTTATTCCTTAATAAATACCTACTTTAAACTTCATTCTTGAGCTTGCTGTTAATCGTAGAAGGTTGAAACAAGTACCATTTGATTCAACAAAATTTTTTTTATTAAATACATCCTACTTTTATAACGTTTCAATAATGTAAATATAAAAAAAATCAAAAAAATACGCAAGTTTAAAGATAGTCATTATTCTTTGATAAATACCAATTTCAAACTTCATTCTTGAGCTTGCTATTAATTGTAGAAGGTTGAAGCAAATACTATTCAATTGAGCAGAAAATTTTCTATCAAATACATCTTACTTTTATAACGTTTCAATAATGTAAATATAAAAAAATCAAAAAAATACGCAAGTTTAAAGATAGTCGTTATTTAATAATAATAATAATACTTTATTAACGGCATCATCATTTACAGCCTTTACAATAAACAAAACAATTAAAGATTACAAGATTCATGTTATAAATTTGTTGAGATTATTCTTAAAGTTATTAAAAGATGGTGCAAAAAAATCAATTTCACTACAGACATTATTGCATATTGATAAAATTGAATTTAAAGGTGAAAATAATGCATAATTAGTGCTGCAGTGAGAGAGATTAAATAGGGGACTATTCCTGAGATGGTATTGAGGCACATTAAAACCAATTTTTCCGAGAATGTCCGGAGCATCACACAGATTATTTAATACCTTATATACAAAACAAGCACAGTGGAATTTACGTCGAGAGTCTAACGTTTTCAGAGCAAGATAACTCAAACACATATTATACGAGCATCCCACAGTTCTCGGCAATCTATATTTAACACAATTAATAAATTTTACTTGAACCTTCTCAATTCGTCCAATGTGTGTAGCATAAAAAGGAGCCCAAACTACACAATCATACTCTAAGATAGATCTAACAAATGTAACATACAAAATAACAATAGTTCGAATATTGGTAAATTCATTAGTAAACCTCCTTATACAACCCAAGACTTTATTTGCTTTTGCTATTATATATTCATAGTGATAATTAAAAGATAACTTGCAATCAAGTATGACTCCCAGATCTTTGATTGTAGACACTATTTTCAAATCTTTACCACCGATTTTGTATTGGGGGCTAGAAGGTTTTAGCTTCCTACTAAAGTTAATTACTTGACATTTGTCACAATTTAGTACCATTTCATTTACCAGACACCATTGGTATAAAACAAATAGATCCTGCTGTAGAATGTTAACGTCCTGAACGTTATTGATCACTTTATAAATTTTTAGATCATCTGCAAATAGTTCAAAATTGCATGTAAAATTATCACAAACATCATTAATAAAGATTGAAAATAGAAGTGGACCTAATATAGAGCCTTGAGGAACGCCAGAAGGTACATGTTGCTTATCTGAAAAATTATTATGTAATTTAACAACTTGAGTTCTATTAAACAAATAACTACAAATCCAGCTAAACAGACAGCCAGATATTCCATAAGCAGATAATTTAGCTAACAGAATATGATGATTAATTTTGTCAAATGCTTTACTGAAGTCTGTGTAAACAGCATGAACCTCCAGGCCTTCACTCATAGCATTCACAATGTCATTAGTAAAATTTAAGAGATTTGTAACAGTTGATCGCTTACTAAAGAATCCATGTTGTTTAGGCGTGATAATGTTTTTAAAATTTGAGAAAATGTTGGTAAAAACAATGGATTCAAAAACTTTAGAAGGAGTGGATAAAATTGACACTGGTCGATAATTTTCAACTTTATCTCTACTACCTGATTTATATACAGGAACAATATGTGCTTCTTTCCACACCGACGGAAAGGTACCAGAATTTAATGACAAATTAAAAATTAGTTGAAGTGGAAGCGCCAAACATTGACTACATTCTCGGTAAAATCTGGGAGGAATACCATCAGGACCTGCCCCTTTACTGGTATCTAGATTCCTTAAAACGTGAATAACATCAGACACATGAACATTTACATTATTGATATTAACACATGAATCATAGGAAACATTAAAATTAGTGATATTACTTTGAACAAACACAGAAGAAAAATAATTGCTAAAAGCTTGACAAACATCATGATATGTTGAAAATAAATTTTCACCATACTTCATTGGAAGAGGAATTTGATTATTATTGGTTTTTTTGCGAATGAATTTCCAAAACTTACCAGGAGTATAAATTAAATCATTTTCAACATTTCGGATGTAAGAGTCATATGCATTTTTTATACAAATTTTACATAACTTACGCAGATTAACAAATTCCTTATAGTCTAAAGTGGAATTGGAAATCTTATATTTTTTATGAGCAGCTTTTTTGGCTTTGATAAGATTAATAATATTTTGATCAAACCAGACAGGATAACTTGTAATACTTTTTTTCCTAAAAGGAACAAATAGCTCACACGCCTTATAAATATGATAATAAAAAACACCAGTCGCATCTTCTGTATCAAGGTTTTTAAAAATTCCATTCCAATCAATAGACTTAAGGTAATTACATATATTAGAGTAACAGGCACACTTAAAATCAAAATAATAAATCACAGAATCATTGTAAATATCACAGACTACATCATATTCAATAACATAAGGAGGATGACTAGAATCTATCACAGACAAGGCGTTATCACATATGAACAAATTCAAACTATCGCAGTTGGAGAAGCAAAGATCTAATACATTACCACATTTATTTTTTATGTTACTAAATTGATTTAGAGAACATGATGACAATCCATCAACAACATCTTCAACATTTTTATTAATTGACAAAAGAGGCACAAATCCTGGAAAATTGTCGACTAAATTTAATTGTTTAGTTAAATTTAATTGTTGAATAATTTGACTAAATTATTCCTTAATAAATACCAATTTCAAACTTCATTCTTGAGCTTGCTATTAATTGTAGAAGGTTGAAGCAAATACTGTTCGATTGAACAAAAAATTTTCTATCAAATACGTCCTACTTTTATAACGTTCCTATAATGTAAATGTAAAAAAAATCAAAAAAATACGCAAGTTTAAAGATAGTCGTTATTCCTTGATAAATACCAACTTCAAACTTCATTCTTGAGCTTGCTATTAATCATAGAAGGTTGAAACAAGTACCATTTGATTCAACAGAAAATTTTCTATCAAATACATCCTACTTTTATAACGTTTCAATAATGTAAATATAAAAAAAATCAAAAAAATACGCAAGTTTAAAGATAGTTGTTATTCCTTAATAAATACCAATTTCAAACTTCATTCTTGAGCTTGCTATTAATTGTAGAAGGTTGGAGCAAATACTATTCGATTAAACAGAAAATTTTCTATCAAATACATCCTACTTTTATAACGTTCCTATAATGTAAATATAATAAAAATTAAAAAAATACGCAAGTTTAAAGATAGTCGTTATTCCTTAATAAATACCAATTTCAAACTTCATTCTTGAGCTTGCTATTAATTGTAGAAGGTTAAAGCAAATACTATTCGTTTGAACAAAAAATTTTCTATCAAATACATCCTACTTTTATAACGTTTCAATAATGTAAATATAAAAAAAAATAAAAAAAATACGCAAGTTTAAATATAGTCGTTATTCCCTGATAAATACCAACTTCAAACTTCATTCTTGAGCTTGCTATTAATCGTAGAAGGTTGAAACAAATACCATTTGATTCAGCAGAAAATTTTCTATCAAATACATCCTACTTTTATAACGTTTCGATAATGTAAATATAAAAAAAATCAAAAAAATACGCAAGTTTAAAGATAGTCTTTATTCCTTAATAAATACCAATTTCAAACTTTATTCTTGAGCTTGCTATTAATTGTAGAAGGTTGAAGCAAATACTATTCGATTGAACAGAAAATTTTCTATCAAATACATCCTACTTTTATAACGTTCCTATAATGTAAATATAAAAAAAATCAAAAAAATATGCAAGTTTAAAGATAGTCGTTATTCCTTAATAAATACCTACTTTAAACTTCATTCTTGAGCTTGGTGTTAATCGTAGAAGGTTGAAACAAGTACGATTTGATTCAACAAAAAATTTTTTATTAAATACATCCTACTTTTATAACGTTTCAACAATGTAAATATAAAAAAAATCAAAAAAATACGCTAGTTTAAAGATAGTCATTATTCCTTAATAAATACCAATTTCAAACTTCATTCTTGAGCTTGCTATTAATTGTAGAAGGTTGAAGCAAATACTATTCGATTGAACAGAAAATTTTCTATCAAATACATCCTACTTTTATAACGTTCCTATAATGTAAATATAAAAAAAATTAAAAAAATACGCAAGTTTAAAGATAGTCGTTATTCCTTAATAAATACCAATTTCAAACTTCATTCTTGAGCTTGCTGTTAATTCTAGAAGGTTGAAGCAAATACTATTCGCTTGAAAAGAAAATTTTCTATCAAATACATCCTACTTTTATAACGTTTCGATAATGTAAATATAAAAAAAATCAAAAAAATACGCAAGTTTAAAGATAGTCGTTATTCCTTAATAAATACCAACTTCAAACTTTATTCTTGAGTTTGCTATTAATTGTAGAAGGTTGAAGCAAATACTATTCGATTAAGCAAAAAATTTTCTATCAAATACACTACCTTTATAAAGTTTTAGCAATGTAAATATAAAAAAAATCAAAAAAATACGCAAGTTTAAAGATAGTCGTTATTCCTTAATAAATACCAATTTTAAACTTCATTCTTGAGCTTGCTATTAATCGTAGAAGGTTAAAACAAATACTATTTGCTTGAACAGAAAATCTTCTATCAAATACATCCTACTTTTATAACGTTTCAATAATGTAAATATAAAAAAAAATAAAAAAAATACGCAAGTTTAAATATAGTCGTTATTCCTTGATAAATACCAACTTCAAACTTCATTCTTGAGCTTGCTATTAATCGTAGAAGGTTGAAACAAGTACCATTTGATTCAGCAGAAAATTTTCTATCAAATACATCCTACTTTTATAACGTTTCGATAATGTAAATATAAAAAAAATCAAAAAAATACGCAAGTTTAAAGATAGTCTTTATTCCTTAATAAATACCAATTTCAAACTTTATTCTTGAGCTTGCTATTAATTGTAGAAGGTTGGAGCAAATACTATTCGATTAAACAGAAAATTTTCTATCAAATACATCCTACTTTTATAACGTTCCTATAATGTAAATATAAAAAAAATTAAAAAAATACGCAAGTTTAAAAATAGTCGTTATTCCTTAATAAATACCAATTTCAAACTTCATTCTTGAGCTTGCTGTTAATTGTAGAAGGTTGAACCAATACTATTCGCTTGAACAGAAAATTTTCTATCAAATACATCCTACTTTTATAACGTTTCTATAATGTAAATATAAAAAAAAATCAAAAAAATACGCAAGTTTAAAGATAGTCGTTATTCCTTAATAAATACCAATTTTAAACTTCATTCTTGAGCTTGCTATTAATAGTAGAAGGTTGAAACAAATACTATTCGCTTGAACAGAAAATTTTCTATCAAATACATCCTACTTTTATAACGTTTCAATAATGTAAATATAAAAAAAATAAAAAAAATACGCAAGTTTAAAGATAGTTGTTATTCCTTGATAAATACCAACTTCAAACTTCATTCTTGAGCTTGCTATTAATCGTAGAAGGTTGAAACAAGTACCATTTGATTCAACAGAAAATTTTCTATCAAATACATCCTACTTTTATAACGTTTCGATAATGTAAATATAAAAAAAATCAAAAAAATACGCAAGTTTAAAGATAGTCTTTATTCCTTAATAAATACCAATTTCAAACTTTATTCTTGAGCTTGCTATTAATTGTAGAAGGTTGAAGCAAATACTATTCGATTGATCAGAAAACTTTCTATCAAATACATCCTACTTTTATAACGTTTCAGCAATGTAAATATAAAAAAAATCAAAAAAATGCGCAAGTTTAAATATAGTCGTTATTCCTTGATAAATACCACTTTCAAACTTCATTCTTGAGCTTGCTATTAATTGTAGAAAGTTGAAACAAATACTATCCGATTAAGCAGGAAATTTTCTATTTAATACATTTTACTTTATAACGTTTTAATAATGTAAATATAAAAAAAATTAAAAAAATTCGCAAGTTTAAAGTAAGTCGTTATTCCTTGATAAATACCAACTTCAAACTTCATTCTTGAGCTTGCTATTAATTGTAGAAGGTTGAAGCAAATACCATTTGACTGAACAGAAAATTTTCTATCAAATACATCCTACTTTTGTAACGATTTAGCAATGTAAATAAAAAAAAATCAAAAAAATACGCAAATTTAAAGATAGTCGTTATTCCTTAATAAATACCAATTTTAAACTTCATTCTTGAGCTTGCTATTAATCGTAGAAGGTTGAAACAAATACTATTTGATTGAGCAGAAAATTTTCTATCAAACACAACGTACTTTTGTAACGTTTCAATAATGTAAATATAAAAAAAATCAAAAAAATACGCAAGTTTAAAGATAGTCGTTATTCCTTAATAAATACCAATTTCAAACTTCATTCTTGAGCTTGCTATTAATCGCAGAAGGTTGAAACAAGTACCATTTGATTCAGCAGAAAATTTTCTATCAAATACATCCTACTTTTATAACGTTTCGATAATGTAAATATAAAAAAAATCAAAAAAATACGCAAGTTTAAAGATAGTCTTTATTCCTTAATAAATACCAATTTCAAACTTTATTCTTGAGCTTGCTATTAATTGTAGAAAGTTGAAGCAAATACTATTCGATTGAACAGAAAATTTTCTATCAAATACATCCTACTTTTATAACGTTCCTATAATGTAAATATAAAAAAAATCAAAAAAATATGCAAGTTTAAAGATAGTCGTTATTCCTTAATAAATACCTACTTTAAACTTCATTCTTAAGCTTGCTGTTAATCGTAGAAGGTTGAAACAAGCACCATTTGATTCAACAAAAATTTTTTTATTAAATACATCCTAATTTTATAACGTTTCAATAATGTAAATATAAAAAAAATCAAAAAAATACGCAAGTTTAAAGATAGTCATTATTCCTTAATAAATACCAATTTCAAACTTCATTCTTGAGCTTGCTATTAATTGTAGAAGGTTGGAGCAAATACTATTCGATTAAACAGAAAATTTTCTATCAAATACATCCTACTTTTATAACGTTCCTATAATGTAAATATAAAAAAAAATCAAAAAAATACGCAAGTTTAAAGATAGTCGTTATTCCTTAATAAATACCAATTTTAAACTTCATTCTTGAGCTTGCTATTAATAGTAGAAAGTTGAAACAAATACTATTCGCTTGAACAGAAAATTTTCTATCAAATACATCCTACTTTTATAACGTTTCAATAATGTAAATATAAAAAAAATAAAAAAAATACGCAAGTTTAAAGATAGTTGTTATTCCTTGATAAATACCAACTTCAAACTTCATTCTTGAGCTTGCTATTAATCGTAGAAGGTTGAGACAAGTACCATTTGATTCAACAGAAAATTTTCTATCAAATACATCCTACTTTTATAACGTTTCGATAATGTAAATATAAAAAAAATCAAAAAAATACGCAAGTTTAAAGATAGTCTTTATTCCTTAATAAATACCAATTTCAAACTTTATTCTTGAGCTTGCTATTAATTGTAGAAGGTTGAAGCAAATACTATTCGATTGATCAGAAAACTTTCTATCAAATACATCCTACTTTTATAACGTTTCAGCAATGTAAATATAAAAAAAATCAAAAAAATGCGCAAGTTTAAATATAGTCGTTATTCCTTGATAAATACCACTTTCAAACTTCATTCTTGAGCTTGCTATTAATTGTAGAAAGTTGAAACAAATACTATCCGATTAAGCAGGAAATTTTCTATTTAATACATTTTACTTTATAACGTTTTAATAATGTAAATATAAAAAAAATTAAAAAAATTCGCAAGTTTAAAGTAAGTCGTTATTCCTTGATAAATACCAACTTCAAACTTCATTCTTGAGCTTGCTATTAATTGTAGAAGGTTGAAGCAAATACCATTTGACTGAACAAAAAATTTTCTATCAAATACATCCTACTTTTGTAACGATTTAGCAATGTAAATAAAAAAAAATCAAAAAAATACGCAAGTTTAAAGATAGTCGTTATTCCTTAATAAATACCAATTTTAAACTTCATTCTTGAGCTTGCTATTAATCGTAGAAGGTTGAAACAAATACTATTTGATTGAGCAGAAAATTTTCTATCAAACACAACGTACTTTTGTAACGTTTCAATAATGTAAATATAAAAAAAATCAAAAAAATACGCAAGTTTAAAGATAGTCGTTATTCCTTAATAAATACCAATTTCAAACGTCATTCTTGAGCTTGCTATTAATTGTAGAAGGTTGAAGCAAATACTATTCGATTGATCAGAAAACTTTCTATCAAATACATCCTACTTTTATAACGTTTCAGCAATGTAAATATAAAAAAAATCAAAAAAATGCGCAAGTTTAAATATAGTCGTTATTCCTTGATAAATACCACTTTCAAACTTCATTCTTGAGCTTGCTATTAATTGTAGAAAGTTGAAACAAATACTATCCGATTAAGCAGGAAATTTTCTATTTAATACATTTTACTTTATAACGTTTTAATAATGTAAATATAAAAAAAATTAAAAAAATTCGCAAGTTTAAAGTAAGTCTTTATTCCTTAATAAATACCAATTTCAAACTTTATTCTTGAGCTTGCTATTAATTGTAGAAGGTTGAAGCAAATACTATTCGATTGAACAGAAAATTTTCTATCAAATACATCCTACTTTTATAACGTTCCTATAATGTAAATATAAAAAAAATCAAAAAAATATGCAAGTTTAAAGATAGTCGTTATTCCTTAATAAATACCTACTTTAAACTTTATTCTTAAGCTTGCTGTTAATCGTAGAAGGTTGAAACAAGCACCATTTGATTCAACAAAAAATTTTTTATTAACTACGTCTTAATTTTATAACGTTTCAATAATGTAAATATAAAAAAAATCAAAAAAATACGCAAGTTTAAAGATAGTCATTATTCCTTAATAAATACCAATTTCAAACTTCATTCTTGAGCTTGCTATTAATGGTAGAAGGTTGGAGCAAATACTATTCGATTAAACAGAAAATTTTCTATCAAATACATCCTACTTTTATAACGTTTCAATAATGTAAATATAAAAAAAAAATACGCAAGTTTAAAGATAGTTGTTATTCCTTGATAAATACCAACTTCAAACTTCATTCTTGAGCTTGCTATTAATCGTAGAAGGTTGAAGCAAGTACCATTTGATTCAACAGAAAATTTTCTATCAAATACATCCTACTTTTATAACGTTTCGATAATGTAAATATAAAAAAAATCAAAAAAATACGCAAGTTTAAAGATAGTCTTTATTCCTTAATAAATACCAATTTCAAACTTTATTCTTGAGCTTGCTATTAATTGTAGAAGGTTGAAGCAAATACTATTCGATTGATCAGAAAACTTTCTATCAAATACATCCTACTTTTATAACGTTTCAGCAATGTAAATATAAAAAAAATCAAAAAAATATGCAAGTTTAAAGATAGTCGTTATTCCTTAATAAATACCTACTTTAAACTTCATTCTTAAGCTTGCTGTTAATCGTAGAAGGTTGAAACAAGCACCATTTGATTCAACAAAAAATTTTTTATTAACTACGTCTTAATTTTATAACGTTTCAATAATGTAAATATAAAAAAAATCAAAAAAATACGCAAGTTTAAAGATAGTCATTATTCCTTAATAAATACCAATTTCAAACTTCATTCTTGAGCTTGCTATTAATGGTAGAAGGTTGGAGCAAATACTATTCGATTAAACAGAAAATTTTCTATCAAATACATCCTACTTTTATAACGTTCCTATAATGTAAATATAAAAAAAAATCAAAAAAATACGCAAGTTTAAAGATAGTCGTTATTCCTTAATAAATACCAACTTTAAACTTCATTCTTGAGCTTGCTATTAATAGTAGAAGGTTGAAACAAATACTATTCGCTTGAACAGAAAATTTTCTATCAAATACATCCTACTTTTATAACGTTTCAATAATGTAAATATAAAAAAAATAAAAAAAATACGCAAGTTTAAATATAGTTGTTATTCCTTGATAAATACCAACTTCAAACTTCATTCTTGAGCTTGCTATTAATCGTAGAAGGTTGAAGCAAGTACCATTTGATTCAACAGAAAATTTTCTATCAAATACATCCTACTTTTATAACGTTTCGATAATGTAAATATAAAAAAAATCAAAAAAATACGCAAGTTTAAAGATAGTCTTTATTCCTTAATAAATACCAATTTCAAACTTTATTCTTGAGCTTGCTATTAATTGTAGAAGGTTGAAGCAAATACTATTCGATTGATCAGAAAACTTTCTATCAAATACATCCTACCTTTATAACGTTTCAGCAATGTAAATATAAAAAAAATCAAAAAAATGCGCAAGTTTAAATATAGTCGTTATTCCTTGATAAATACCACTTTCAAACTTCATTCTTGAGCTTGCTATTAATTGTAGAAAGTTGAAACAAATACTATCCGATTAAGCAGGAAATTTTCTATTTAATACATTTTACTTTATAACGTTTTAATAATGTAAATATAAAAAAAATTAAAAAAATTCGCAAGTTTAAAGTAAGTCGTTATTCCTTGATAAATACCAACTTGAAACTTCATTCTTGAGCTTGCTATTAATTGTAGAAGGTTGAAGCAAATACCATTTGACTGAACAGAAAATTTTCTATCAAATACATCCTACTTTTGTAACGATTTAGCAATGTAAATAAAAAAAAATCAAAAAAATACGCAAATTTAAAGATAGTCGTTATTCCTTAATAAATACCAATTTTAAACTTCATTCTTGAGCTTGCTATTAATCGTAGAAGGTTGAAACAAATACTATTTGATTGAGCAGAAAATTTTCTATCAAACACAACGTACTTTTGTAACGTTTCAATAATGTAAATATAAAAAAAATCAAAAAAATACGCAAGTTTAAAGATAGTCGTTATTCCTTAATAAATACCAATTTCAAACTTCATTCTTGAGCTTGCTATTAATCGCAGAAGGTTGAAACAAGTACCATTTGATTCAGCAGAAAATTTTCTATCAAATACATCCTACTTTTATAACGTTTCGATAATGTAAATATAAAAAAAATCAAAAAAATACGCAAGTTTAAAGATAGTCTTTATTCCTTAATAAATACCAATTTCAAACTTTATTCTTGAGCTTGCTATTAATTGTAGAAAGTTGAAGCAAATACTATTCGATTGAACAGAAAATTTTCTATCAAATACATCCTACTTTTATAACGTTCCTATAATGTAAATATAAAAAAAATCAAAAAAATATGCAAGTTTAAAGATAGTCGTTATTCCTTAATAAATACCTACTTTAAACTTCATTCTTAAGCTTGCTGTTAATCGTAGAAGGTTGAAACAAGCACCATTTGATTCAACAAAAATTTTTTTATTAAAAACATCCTAATTTTATAACGTTTCAATAATGTAAATATAAAAAAAATCAAAAAAATACGCAAGTTTAAAGATAGTCATTATTCCTTAATAAATACCAATTTCAAACTTCATTCTTGAGCTTGCTATTAATTGTAGAAGGTTGGAGCAAATACTATTCGATTAAACAGAAAATTTTCTATCAAATACATCCTACTTTTATAACGTTCCTATAATGTAAATATAAAAAAAAATCAAAAAAATACGCAAGTTTAAAGATAGTCGTTATTCCTTAATAAATACCAATTTTAAACTTCATTCTTGAGCTTGCTATTAATAGTAGAAAGTTGAAACAAATACTATTCGCTTGAACAGAAAATTTTCTATCAAATACATCCTACTTTTATAACGTTTCAATAATGTAAATATAAAAAAAATAAAAAAAATACGCAAGTTTAAAGATAGTTGTTATTCCTTGATAAATACCAACTTCAAACTTCATTCTTGAGCTTGCTATTAATCGTAGAAGGTTGAGACAAGTACCATTTGATTCAACAGAAAATTTTCTATCAAATACATCCTACTTTTATAACGTTTCGATAATGTAAATATAAAAAAAATCAAAAAAATACGCAAGTTTAAAGATAGTCTTTATTCCTTAATAAATACCAATTTCAAACTTTATTCTTGAGCTTGCTATTAATTGTAGAAGGTTGAAGCAAATACTATTCGATTGATCAGAAAACTTTCTATCAAATACATCCTACTTTTATAACGTTTCAGCAATGTAAATATAAAAAAAATCAAAAAAATGCGCAAGTTTAAATATAGTCGTTATTCCTTGATAAATACCACTTTCAAACTTCATTCTTGAGCTTGCTATTAATTGTAGAAAGTTGAAACAAATACTATCCGATTAAGCAGGAAATTTTCTATTTAATACATTTTACTTTATAACGTTTTAATAATGTAAATATAAAAAAAATTAAAAAAATTCGCAAGTTTAAAGTAAGTCGTTATTCCTTGATAAATACCAACTTCAAACTTCATTCTTGAGCTTGCTATTAATTGTAGAAGGTTGAAGCAAATACCATTTGACTGAACAAAAAATTTTCTATCAAATACATCCTACTTTTGTAACGATTTAGCAATGTAAATAAAAAAAAATCAAAAAAATACGCAAGTTTAAAGATAGTCGTTATTCCTTAATAAATACCAATTTTAAACTTCATTCTTGAGCTTGCTATTAATCGTAGAAGGTTGAAACAAATACTATTTGATTGAGCAGAAAATTTTCTATCAAACACAACGTACTTTTGTAACGTTTCAATAATGTAAATATAAAAAAAATCAAAAAAATACGCAAGTTTAAAGATAGTCGTTATTCCTTAATAAATACCAATTTCAAACGTCATTCTTGAGCTTGCTATTAATTGTAGAAGGTTGAAGCAAATACTATTCGATTGATCAGAAAACTTTCTATCAAATACATCCTACTTTTATAACGTTTCAGCAATGTAAATATAAAAAAAATCAAAAAAATGCGCAAGTTTAAATATAGTCGTTATTCCTTGATAAATACCACTTTCAAACTTCATTCTTGAGCTTGCTATTAATTGTAGAAAGTTGAAACAAATACTATCCGATTAAGCAGGAAATTTTCTATTTAATACATTTTACTTTATAACGTTTTAATAATGTAAATATAAAAAAAATTAAAAAAATTCGCAAGTTTAAAGTAAGTCTTTATTCCTTAATAAATACCAATTTCAAACTTTATTCTTGAGCTTGCTATTAATTGTAGAAGGTTGAAGCAAATACTATTCGATTGAACAGAAAATTTTCTATCAAATACATCCTACTTTTATAACGTTCCTATAATGTAAATATAAAAAAAATCAAAAAAATATGCAAGTTTAAAGATAGTCGTTATTCCTTAATAAATACCTACTTTAAACTTTATTCTTAAGCTTGCTGTTAATCGTAGAAGGTTGAAACAAGCACCATTTGATTCAACAAAAAATTTTTTATTAACTACGTCTTAATTTTATAACGTTTCAATAATGTAAATATAAAAAAAATCAAAAAAATACGCAAGTTTAAAGATAGTCATTATTCCTTAATAAATACCAATTTCAAACTTCATTCTTGAGCTTGCTATTAATGGTAGAAGGTTGGAGCAAATACTATTCGATTAAACAGAAAATTTTCTATCAAATACATCCTACTTTTATAACGTTTCAATAATGTAAATATAAAAAAAAAATACGCAAGTTTAAAGATAGTTGTTATTCCTTGATAAATACCAACTTCAAACTTCATTCTTGAGCTTGCTATTAATCGTAGAAGGTTGAAGCAAGTACCATTTGATTCAACAGAAAATTTTCTATCAAATACATCCTACTTTTATAACGTTTCGATAATGTAAATATAAAAAAAATCAAAAAAATACGCAAGTTTAAAGATAGTCTTTATTCCTTAATAAATACCAATTTCAAACTTTATTCTTGAGCTTGCTATTAATTGTAGAAGGTTGAAGCAAATACTATTCGATTGATCAGAAAACTTTCTATCAAATACATCCTACTTTTATAACGTTTCAGCAATGTAAATATAAAAAAAATCAAAAAAATATGCAAGTTTAAAGATAGTCGTTATTCCTTAATAAATACCTACTTTAAACTTCATTCTTAAGCTTGCTGTTAATCGTAGAAGGTTGAAACAAGCACCATTTGATTCAACAAAAAATTTTTTATTAACTACGTCTTAATTTTATAACGTTTCAATAATGTAAATATAAAAAAAATCAAAAAAATACGCAAGTTTAAAGATAGTCATTATTCCTTAATAAATACCAATTTCAAACTTCATTCTTGAGCTTGCTATTAATGGTAGAAGGTTGGAGCAAATACTATTCGATTAAACAGAAAATTTTCTATCAAATACATCCTACTTTTATAACGTTCCTATAATGTAAATATAAAAAAAAATCAAAAAAATACGCAAGTTTAAAGATAGTCGTTATTCCTTAATAAATACCAATTTTAAACTTCATTCTTGAGCTTGCTATTAATAGTAGAAGGTTGAAACAAATACTATTCGCTTGAACAGAAAATTTTCTATCAAATACATCCTACTTTTATAACGTTTCAATAATGTAAATATAAAAAAAATAAAAAAAATACGCAAGTTTAAATATAGTTGTTATTCCTTGATAAATACCAACTTCAAACTTCATTCTTGAGCTTGCTATTAATCGTAGAAGGTTGAAGCAAGTACCATTTGATTCAACAGAAAATTTTCTATCAAATACATCCTACTTTTATAACGTTTCGATAATGTAAATATAAAAAAAATCAAAAAAATACGCAAGTTTAAAGATAGTCTTTATTCCTTAATAAATACCAATTTCAAACTTTATTCTTGAGCTTGCTATTAATTGTAGAAGGTTGAAGCAAATACTATTCGATTGATCAGAAAACTTTCTATCAAATACATCCTACCTTTATAACGTTTCAGCAATGTAAATATAAAAAAAATAAAAAAAATGCGCAAGTTTAAATATAGTCGTTATTCCTTGATAAATACCACTTTCAAACTTCATTCTTGAGCTTGCTATTAATTGTAGAAAGTTGAAACAAATACTATCCGATTAAGCAGGAAATTTTCTATTTAATACATTTTACCTTATAACGTTTTAATAATGTAAATATAAAAAAAATTAAAAAAATTCGCAAGTTTAAAGTAAGTCGTTATTCCTTGATAAATACCAACTTCAAACTTCATTCTTGAGCTTGCTATTAATTGTAGAAGGTTGAAGCAAATACCATTTGACTGAACAGAAAATTTTCTATCAAATACATCCTACTTTTGTAACGATTTAGCAATGTAAATAAAAAAAAATCAAAAAAATACGCAAGTTTAAAGATAGTCGTTATTCCTTAATAAATACCAATTTTAAACTTCATTCTTGAGCTTGCTATTAATCGTAGAAGGTTGAAACAAATACTATTTGATTGAGCAGAAAATTTTCTATCAAACACATCGTACTTTTGTAACGTTTCAATAATGTAAATATAAAAAAAATCAAAAAAATACGCAAGTTTAAAGATAGTCGTTATTCCTTAATAAATACCAATTTCAAACTTCATTCTTGAGCTTGCTATTAATCGCAGAAGGTTGAAACAAGTACCATTTGATTCAACAGAAAATTTTCTATCAAATACATCCTACTTTTATAACGTTTCAATAATGTAAATATAAAAAAAATCAAAAAAATACGCAAGTTTAAATATAGTCGTTATTCCTTAATAAATACCAATTTCAAACTTCATTTTTGAGCTTGCTGTTAATTGTAGAAGGTTGAAGCAAATACTATTCGCTTGAACAGAAAATTTTCTATCAAATACGTCCTACTTTTATAACGTTTCAATAATGTAAATATAAAAAAAATAAAAAAAATACGCAAGTTTAAAGATAGTTTTTATTCCTTAATAAATACCAATTTCAAACTTTATTCTTGAGCTTGCTATTAATTGTAGAAGGTTGAAGCACATACCATTTGACTGAACAGAAAATTTTGTATCAAATACATCCTACTTTTGTAACGATTTAGCAATGTAAATAAAAAAAAATCAAAAAAATGCGCAAGTTTAAATATAGTCGTTATTCCTTGATAAATACCACTTTCAAACTTCATTCTTGAGCTTGCTATTAATTGTAGAAAGTTGAAACAAATACTATCCGATTAAGCAGGAAATTTTCTATTTAATACATTTTACTTTATAACGTTTTAATAATGTAAATATAAAAAAAAATAAAAAAATTCGCAAGTTTAAAGTAAGTCGATATTCCTTGATAAATACCAGCTTCAAACTTCATTCTTGAGCTTGCTATTAATTGTAGAAGGTTGAAGCACATACCATTTGACTGAACAGAAAATTTTGTATCAAATACATCCTACTTTTATAACGATTTAGCAATGTAAATAAAAAAAAATCAAAAAAATACGCAAGTTTAAAGATAGTCGTTATTCCTTAATAAATACCAACTTTAAACTTCATTCTTGAGCTTGCTATTAATCGTAGAAGGTTGAAACAAATACTATTCGCTTAAACAGAAAATCTTCTATCAAATACATCCTACTTTTATAACGTTTCAATAATGTAAATATAAAAAAAATAAAAAAAATACGCAAGTTTAAAAATAGTCGTTATTCCTTAATAAATACCAATTTCAAACTTCATTCTTGAGCTTGCTATTAATTGCAGAAAGTTGAAGCAATTACTATTCGCTTGAACAGAAAATTTTCTATCAAATACATCCTACTTTTATAACGTTTCAATAATGTAAATATAAAAAAAATCAAAAAAATACGCAAGTTTAAAGATAGTCGTTATTCCTTGATAAATACAAACTTCAAACTTCATTTTTGAGCTTGCTATTAATCGTAGAAGGTTGAAACAAATACTATTCAATTAAGTAGGAAATTTGCTATTTAATACTTTTTACCTTATAACGTTTTAATAATGTAAATATAAAAAAAATTAAAAAAATTCGCAAGTTTAAAGTAAGTCGTTATTCCTTGATAAATTCCAACTTCAAACTTCATTCTTGAGCTTGCTATTAATTGTAGAAGGTTGAAGCAAATACCATTTGACTGAACGGAAAATTTTGTATCAAATACAACCTACTTTTATACGATTTAGCAATGTAAATAAAAAAAAATCAAAAAAATACGCAAGTTTAAAGATAGTCGTTATTCCTTAATAAATACCAATTTCAAACTTCATTCTTGAGCTTGCTATTAATTGTAGAAAGTTAAAGCAATTACTATTCGTTTGAACAGAAAATTTTCTATCAAATACATCCTACTTTTATAACGATTTAGCAATGTAAATATAAAAAAAATCAAAAAAATGCGGAAGTTTAAATATAGTCGTTATTCCTTGATAAATACCACTTTCAAACTTCATTCTTGAGCTTGCTATTAATTGTAGAAAGTTGAAACAAATACTATTCGATTAAGTAGGAAATTTACTATTTAATACTTTTTACCTTATAACGTTTTAATAATGTAAATATAAAAAAAATTAAAAAAATTCGCAAGTTTAAAGTAAGTCGTTATTCCTTGATAAATTCCAACTTCAAACTTCATTCTTGAGCTTGCTATTAATTGTAGAAGGTTGAAGCAAATACCATTTGACTGAACGGAAAATTTTGTATCAAATACAACCTACTTTTATACGATTTAGCAATGTAAATAAAAAAAAATCAAAAAAATACGCAAGTTTAAAGATAGTCGTTATTCCTTAATAAATACCAATTTTAAACTTCATTCTTGAGCTTGCTATTAATAGTAGAAGGTTGAAACAAATACTATTCGCTTGAACAGAAAATTTTCTATCAAATACATCCTACTTTTATAACGTTTCAATAATGTAAATATAAAAAAAATAAAAAAAATACGCAAGTTTAAAGATAGTTGTTATTCCTTGATAAATACCAACTTCAAACTTCATTCTTGAGCTTGCTATTAATCGTAGAAGGTTGAAACAAGTACCATTTGATTTAACAGAAAATTTTCTATCAAATACATCCTACTTTTATAACGTTTCGATAATGTAAATATAAAAAAAATCAAAAAAATACGCAAGTCTAAAGATAGTTGTTATTCCTTAATAAATACCAATTTCAAACTTTATTCTTGAGCTTGCTATTAATTGTAGAAGGTTGAAGCAAATACTATTCGATTGATCAGAAAATTTTCTATCAAATACATCCTACTTTTATAACGTTTCAGCAATGTAAATATAAAAAAAATCAAAAAAATACGCAAGTTTAAAGATAGTCGTTATTCCTTGATAAATACCAATTTCAAACTTAATTCTTGAGCTTGCTATTAATTGTAGACAGTTGAAACAAATACTATCCGATTAAGCAGGAAATTTTCTATTTAATACATTTTATTTTATAACGTTTTAATAATGTAAATATAAAAAAAATTAAAAAAATTCGCAAGTTTAAAGTAAGTCGTTATTCCTTGATAAATACCAACTTCAAACTTCATTCTTGAGCTTGCTATTAATTGTAGAAGGTTGTAGCAAATACCATTTGACTGAACAGAAAATTTTCTATCAAATACATCCTACTTTTGTAACGATTTAGCAATGTAAATAAAAAAAAGCAAAAAAATACGCAAGTTTAAAGATAGTCGTTATTCCTTAATAAATACCAATTTTAAACTTCATTCTTGAGCTTGCTATTAATCGTAGAAGATTGAAGCAAATACTATTCAATTGAACAGAAAATTTTCTATCAAATACATCCTACTTTTATAACGTTCCTATAATGTAAATATAAAAAAAATCAAAAAAATACGCAAGTTTAAAAATAGTCGTTATTCCTTGATAAATACCAATTTCAAACTTCATTCTTGAGCTTGCTATTAATTGTAGAAGGTTGAAACAAATACTATTCGATTGAGCAGAAAATTTTCTATTAAATACATCCTACTTTTATAACGTTTCAATAATGTAAATATAAAAAAAATCAAAAAAATACGCAAGTTTAAAGATAGTCGTTATTCCTTAATAAATACCAATTTCAAACTTCATTCTTGAGCTTGCAATCAATTGTAGAAGGTTAAAGCAAATACTATTCGATTGAGCAGAAAATTTTCTATTAAATACATCCTACTTTTATAACGTTTCAATAATGTAAATATAAAAAAAATCAAAAAAATACGCAAGTTTAAAGATAGTCGTTATTCCTTAATAAATACCAATTTCAAACTTCATTCTTGAGCTTGCTATTAATTGCAGAAAGTTGAAGCAATTACTATTCGCTTGAACAGAAAATTTTCTATCAAATACATCCTACTTTTATAACGTTTCTATAATGTAAGTATAAAAAAAATCAAAAAAATACGCAAGTTTAAATATAGTCGTTATTCCTTGATAAATACAAACTTCAAACTTCATTCTTGAGCTTGCTATTAATCGTAGAAGGTTGAAGCAAGTACCATTTGATTCAACGAAAAATTTTCTATTAAATACATCCTACTTTTATAACGTCTCAATAATGTAAATATAAAAAAAATCAAAAAATACGCAAGTTTAAAGATAGTCGTTATTCCTTAATAAATACCAATTTCAAACTTCATTCTTGAGCTTGCTATTAATTCTAGAAGGTTGAAGCAAATACTATTCGATTGAACAGAAAATTTTCTATCAAATACATTCTACTTTTATAACGTTCCTATAATGTAAATATAAAAAAAATAAAAAAAATACGCAAGTTTAAAGATAGTCGTTATTCCTTAATAAATACCAATTTCAAACTTCATTCTTGAGCTTGCTATTAATTGTAGAAAGTTGAAGCAATTACTATTCGCTTAAACAGAAAATTTTCTATCAAATACATCCTACTTTTATAACGTTTCAATAATGTAAATACAAAAAAAATCAAAAAAATACGCAAGTTTAAAGTAAGTCGTTATTCCTTGATAAATACCAACTTCAAACTTCATTCTTGAGCTTGCTATTAATTGTAGAAGGTTGAAGCAAGCACCATTTGACTGAACAGAAAATTTTCTATCAAATACATTTTACTTTTATAACGTTTTAGCAATGTAAATAAAAAAAAATCAAAAAAATACGCAAGTTTAAAGATAGTCGTTATTCCTTAATAAGTACCAATTTCAAACTTCATTCTTGAGCTTGCTATTAATTGTAGAAAGTTGAAGCAAATACTATTCGATTGAGCAGAAAATTTTCTATCAAATACGTCCTACTTTTATAACGATTCAATAATGTAAATATAAAAAAAATTAAAAAAATACGCAAGTTTAAAGATAGTCGTTATTCCTTAATAAATACCAACTTCAAACTTCATTCTTGAGCTTCCTATTAATTGTAGAAGATTGAAGCAAATACTATTCGATTGAACAGAAAATTTTCTATCAAATACATCCTACTTTTATGACGTGCTTATAATGTAAATATAAAAAAAATCAAAAAAAATGCGCAAGTTTAAAGATAGTCGTTATTCCTTGATAAATACCAATTTCAAACTTCATTCTTGAGCTTGCTGTTAATTGTAGAAGGTTGAAACAAATACTATTCGATTAAGCAGGAAATTTTCTATCAAATACATTCTACTTTTATAACGTTTTATTAATGTAAATATAAAAAAAATTAAAAAAATTCACAAGTTTAAAGTAAGTCGTTATTCCTTGATAAATACCAACTTCAAACTTCATTCTTGAGCTTGGTATTAATTGTAGAAGGTTGAAGCAAGTACCATTTGACTGAACAAAAAATTTTCTGTCAAATACATTTTACTTTCATAACGTTTTAGCAATGTAAATAAAAAAAAATCAAAAAAATACGCAAGTTTAAAGATAGTCGTTATTCCTTAATAAATACCAATTTCAAACTTCATTCTTGAGCTTGCTATTAATTGTAGAAAGTTGAAGCAATTACTATTCGCTTGAACAGAAAATTTTCTATCAAATACATCCTACTTTTATAACGACTTAGCAATGTAAATATAAAAAAAAACAAAAAAATGCGTAAGTTCAAATATAGTCGTTATTCCTTGATAAATACCACTTTCAAACTTCATTCTTGAGCTTGCTATTAATTGTAGAAAGTTGAAACAAATACTATTCGATTAAGTAGGAAATTTACTATTTAATACTTTTTACCTTATAACGTTTTAATAATGTAAATATAAAAAAAATTAAAAAAATTCGCAAGTTTAAAGTAAGTCGTTATTCCTTGATAAATACCAACTTCAAACTTCATTCTTGAGCTTGCTATTAATTGTAGAAGGTTGAAGCAAATACCATTTGACTGAACAGAAAATTTTGTATCAAATACATCTTACTTTTATACGATTTAGCAATGTAAATAAAAAAAAATCAAAAAAATACGCAAGTTTAAAGATAGTCGTTATTCCTTAATAAATACCAATTTTAAACTTCATTCTTGAGCTTGCTATTAATAGTAGAAGGTTGAAACAAATACTATTCGCTTGAACAGAAAATTTTCTATCAAATACATCCTACTTTTATAACGTTTCAATAATGTAAATATAAAAAAAATAAAAAAAATACGCAAGTTTAAAGATAGTTGTTATTCCTTGATAAATACCAACTTCAAACTTCATTCTTGAGTTTGCTATTAATCGTAGAAGGTTGAAACAAGTACCATTTGATTTAACAGAAAATTTTCTATCAAATACATCCTACTTTTATAACGTTTCGATAATGTAAATATAAAAAAAATCAAAAAAATACGCAAGTCTAAAGATAGTCGTTATTCCTTAATAAATACCAATTTCAAACTTTATTCTTGAGCTTGCTATTAATTGTAGAAGGTTGAAGCAAATACTATTCGATTGATCAGAAAATTTTCTATCAAATACATCCTACTTTTATAACGTTTCAGCAATGTAAATATAAAAAAAATCAAAAAAATACGCAAGTTTAAAGATAGTCGTTATTCCTTGATAAATACCAATTTCAAACTTCATTCTTGAGCTTGCTATTAATTGTAGAAAGTTGAAACAAATACTATCCGATTAAGCAGGAAATTTTCTATTTAATACATTTTATTTTATAACGTTTTAATAATGTAAATATAAAAAAAATTAAAAAAATTCGCAAGTTTAAAGTAAGTCGTTATTCCTTGATAAATACCAACTTCAAACTTCATTCTTGAGCTTGCTATTAATTGTAGAAGGTTGAAGCAAATACCATTTGACTGAACAGAAAATTTTCTATCAAATACATCCTACTTTTGTAACGATTTAGCAATGTAAATAAAAAAAAAGCAAAAAAATACGCAAGTTTAAAGATAGTCGTTATTCCTTAATAAATACCAATTTTAAACTTCATTCTTGAGCTTGCTATTAATCGTAGAAGATTGAAGCAAATACTATTCAATTGAACAGAAAATTTTCTATCAAATACATCCTACTTTTATAACGTTCCTATAATGTAAATATAAAAAAAATCAAAAAATACGCAAGTTTAAAGATAGTCGTTATTCCTTGATAAATACAAACTTCAAAATTCATTCTTGAGCTTGCTATTAATTGTAGAAGGTTGAAGCAAGCACCATTTGACTGAACAGAAAATTTTCTATCAAATACATTTTACTTTTATAACGTTTTAGCAATGTAAATAAAAAAAAATCAAAAAAATACGCAAGTTTAAAGATAGTCGTTATTCCTTAATAAGTACCAATTTCAAACTTCATTCTTGAGCTTGCTATTAATTGTAGAAAGTTGAAGCAAATACTATTTGATTGAGCAGAAAATTTTCTATCAAATACGTCCTACTTTTATAACGATTCAATAATGTAAATATAAAAAAAATTAAAAAAATACGCAAGTTTAAAGATAGTCGTTATTCCTTAATAAATACCAATTTCAAACTTCATTCTTGAGCTTCCTATTAATTGTAGAAGATTGAAGCAAATACTATTCGATTGAACAGAAAATTTTCTATCAAATACATCCTACTTTTATGACGTGCTTATAATGTAAATATAAAAAAAATCAAAAAAAATGCGCAAGTTTAAAGATAGTCGTTATTCCTTGATAAATACCAATTTCAAACTTCATTCTTGAGCTTGCTGTTAATTGTAGAAGGTTGAAACAAATACTATTCGATTAAGCAGGAAATTTTCTATCAAATACATTCTACTTTTATAACGTTTTATTAATGTAAATATAAAAAAAATTAAAAAAATTCACAAGTTTAAAGTAAGTCGTTATTCCTTGATAAATACCAACTTCAAACTTCATTCTTGAGCTTGGTATTAATTGTAGAAGGTTGAAGCAAGTACCATTTGACTGAACAAAAAATTTTCTGTCAAATACATTTTACTTTCATAACGTTTTAGCAATGTAAATAAAAAAAAATCAAAAAAATACGCAAGTTTAAAGATAGTCGTTATTCCTTAATAAATACCAATTTCAAACTTCATTCTTGAGCTTGCTATTAATTGTAGAAAGTTGAAGCAATTACTATTCGCTTGAACAGAAAATTTTCTATCAAATACATCCTACTTTTATAACGACTTATCAATGTAAATATAAAAAAAAACAAAAAAATGCGTAAGTTCAAATATAGTCGTTATTCCTTGATAAATACCACTTTCAAACTTCATTCTTGAGCTTGCTATTAATTGTAGAAAGTTGAAACAAATACTATTCGATTAAGTAGGAAATTTACTATTTAATACTTTTTACCTTATAACGTTTTAATAATGTAAATATAAAAAAAATTAAAAAAATTCGCAAGTTTAAAGTAAGTCGTTATTCCTTGATAAATACCAACTTCAAACTTCATTCTTGAGCTTGCTATTAATTGTAGAAGGTTGAAGCAAATACCATTTGACTGAACAGAAAATTTTGTATCAAATACATCTTACTTTTATACGATCTAGCAATGTAAATAAAAAAAAATCAAAAAAATACGCAAGTTTAAATATAGTCGTTATTCCTTAATAAATACCAATTTTAAACTTCATTCTTGAGCTTGCTATTAATAGTAGAAGGTTGAAACAAATACTATTCGCTTGAACAGAAAATTTTCTATCAAATACATCCTACTTTTATAACGTTTCAATAATGTAAATATAAAAAAAATAAAAAAAATACGCAAGTTTAAAGATAGTTGTTATTCCTTGATAAATACCAACTTCAAACTTCATTCTTGAGTTTGCTATTAATCGTAGAAGGTTGAAACAAGTACCATTTGATTTAACAGAAAATTTTCTATCAAATACATCCTACTTTTATAACGTTTCGATAATGTAAATATAAAAAAAATCAAAAAAATACGCAAGTCTAAAGATAGTCGTTATTCCTTAATAAATACCAATTTCAAACTTTATTCTTGAGCTTGCTATTAATTGTAGAAGGTTGAAGCAAATACTATTCGATTGATCAGAAAATTTTCTATCAAATACATCCTACTTTTATAACGTTTCAGCAATGTAAATATAAAAAAAATCAAAAAAATACGCAAGTTTAAAGATAGTCGTTATTCCTTGATAAATACCAATTTCAAACTTCATTCTTGAGCTTGCTATTAATTGTAGAAAGTTGAAACAAATACTATCCGATTAAGCAGGAAATTTTCTATTTAATACATTTTATTTTATAACGTTTTAATAATGTAAATATAAAAAAAATTAAAAAAATTCGCAAGTTTAAAGTAAGTCGTTATTCCTTGATAAATACCAACTTCAAACTTCATTCTTGAGCTTGCTATTAATTGTAGAAGGTTGAAGCAAATACCATTTGACTGAACAGAAAATTTTCTATCAAATACATCCTACTTTTGTAACGATTTAGCAATGTAAATAAAAAAAAAGCAAAAAAATACGCAAGTTTAAAGATAGTCGTTATTCCTTAATAAATACCAATTTTAAACTTCATTCTTGAGCTTGCTATTAATCGTAGAAGATTGAAGCAAATACTATTCAATTGAACAGAAAATTTTCTATCAAATACATCCTACTTTTATAACGTTCCTATAATGTAAATATAAAAAAAATCAAAAAATACGCAAGTTTAAAGATAGTCGTTATTCCTTGATAAATACAAACTTCAAAATTCATTCTTGAGCTTGCTATTAATCGTAGAAGGTTGAAGCAAGTACCATTTGATTCAACGAAAAATTTTCTATTAAATACATCCTACTTTTATAACGTTTCAATAATGTAAATATAAAAAAAATCAAAAAATACGCAAGTTTAAAGATAGTCGTTATTCCTTAATAAATACCAATTTCAAACTTCATTCTTGAGCTTGCTATTAATTGTAGAAGGTTGAAGCAAATACTATTCGATTGAACAGAAAATTTTCTATCAAATACATTCTACTTTTATAACGTTCCTATAATGTAAATATAAAAAAAATAAAAAAAATAAAAAAAATACGCAAGTTTAAATATAGTCGTTATTCCTTAATAAATACCAATTTCAAACTTCATTCTTGAGCTTGCTATTAATTGTAGAAAGTTGAAGCAATTACTATTCGCTTGAACAGAAAATTTTCTATCAAATACATCCTACTTTTATAACGTTTCAATAATGTAAATACAAAAAAAATCAAAAAAATACGCAAGTTTAAATATAGTCGTTATTCCTTGATAAATACCAATTTCAAACTTCATTCTTGAGCTTGCTGTTAATTGTAGAAGGTTGAAACAAATACTATTCGATTAAGCAGGAAATTTTCTATCAAATACGTTCTACTTTTATAACGTTTTATTAATGTAAATATAAAAAAAATTAAAAAAATTCGCAAGTTTAAAGTAAGTCGTTATTCCTTGATAAATACCAACTTCAAACTTCATTCTTGAGCTTGCTATTAATTGTAGAAGGTTGAAGCAAGCACCATTTGACTGAACAGAAAATTTTCTATCAAATACATTTTACTTTTATAACGTTTTAGCAATGTAAATAAAAAAAATCAAAAAAATACGCAAGTTTAAAGATAGTCGTTATTCCTTAATAAGTACCAATTTCAAACTTCATTCTTGAGCTTGCTATTAATTGTAGAAAGTTGAAGCAAATACTATTCGATTGAGCAGAAAATTTTCTATCAAATACGTCCTACTTTTATAACGATTCAATAATGTAAATATAAAAAAAATTAAAAAAATACGCAAGTTTAAAGATAGTCGTTATTCCTTAATAAATACCAATTTCAAACTTCATTCTTGAGCTTCCTATTAATTGTAGAAGATTGAAGCAAATACTATTCGATTGAACAGAAAATTTTCTATCAAATACATCCTACTTTTATGACGTGCTTATAATGTAAATATAAAAAAAATCAAAAAAAATGCGCAAGTTTAAAGATAGTCGTTATTCCTTGATAAATACCAATTTCAAACTTCATTCTTGAGCTTGCTGTTAATTGTAGAAGGTTGAAACAAATACTATTCGATTAAGCAGGAAATTTTCTATCAAATACATTCTACTTTTATAACGTTTTATTAATGTAAATATAAAAAAAATTAAAAAAATTCACAAGTTTAAAGTAAGTCGTTATTCCTTGATAAATACCAACTTCAAACTTCATTCTTGAGCTTGGTATTAATTGTAGAAGGTTGAAGCAAGTACCATTTGACTGAACAAAAAATTTTCTGTCAAATACATTTTACTTTCATAACGTTTTAGCAATGTAAATAAAAAAAAATCAAAAAAATACGCAAGTTTAAAGATAGTCGTTATTCCTTAATAAATACCAATTTCAAACTTCATTCTTGAGCTTGCTATTAATTGTAGAAAGTTGAAGCAATTACTATTCGCTTGAACAGAAAATTTTCTATCAAATACATCCTACTTTTATAACGACTTAGCAATGTAAATATAAAAAAAAACAAAAAAATGCGTAAGTTCAAATATAGTCGTTATTCCTTGATAAATACCACTTTCAAACTTCATTCTTGAGCTTGCTATTAATTGTAGAAAGTTGAAACAAATACTATTCGATTAAGTAGGAAATTTACTATTTAATACTTTTTACCTTATAACGTTTTAATAATGTAAATATAAAAAAAATTAAAAAAATTCGCAAGTTTAAAGTAAGTCGTTATTCCTTGATAAATACCAACTTCAAACTTCATTCTTGAGCTTGCTATTAATTGTAGAAGGTTGAAGCAAATACCATTTGACTGAACAGAAAATTTTGTATCAAATACATCTTACTTTTATACGATTTAGCAATGTAAATAAAAAAAAATCAAAAAAATACGCAAGTTTAAAGATAGTCGTTATTCCTTAATAAATACCAATTTTAAACTTCATTCTTGAGCTTGCTATTAATAGTAGAAGGTTGAAACAAATACTATTCGCTTGAACAGAAAATTTTCTATCAAATGCATCCTACTTTTATAACGTTTCAATAATGTAAATATAAAAAAAATAAAAAAAATACGCAAGTTTAAAGATAGTTGTTATTCCTTGATAAATACCAACTTCAAACTTCATTCTTGAGTTTGCTATTAATCGTAGAAGGTTGAAACAAGTACCATTTGATTTAACAGAAAATTTTCTATCAAATACATCCTACTTTTATAACGTTTCGATAATGTAAATATAAAAAAAATCAAAAAAATACGCAAGTCTAAAGATAGTCGTTATTCCTTAATAAATACCAATTTCAAACTTTATTCTTGAGCTTGCTATTAATTGTAGAAGGTTGAAGCAAATACTATTCGATTGATCAGAAAATTTTCTATCAAATACATCCTACTTTTATAACGTTTCAGCAATGTAAATATAAAAAAAATCAAAAAAATACGCAAGTTTAAAGATAGTCGTTATTCCTTGATAAATACCAATTTCAAACTTCATTCTTGAGCTTGCTATTAATTGTAGAAAGTTGAAACAAATACTATTCGATTGAACAGAAAATTTTCTATCAAATACATCCTACTTTTATAACGTTCCTATAATGTAAATATAAAAAAAATCAAAAAATACGCAAGTTTAAAGATAGTCGTTATTCCTTGATAAATACAAACTTCAAAATTCATTCTTGAGCTTGCTATTAATCGTAGAAGGTTGAAGCAAGTACCATTTGATTCAACGAAAAATTTTCTATTAAATACATCCTACTTTTATAACGTTTCAATAATGTAAATATAAAAAAAATCAAAAAATACGCAAGTTTAAAGATAGTCGTTATTCCTTAATAAATACCAATTTCAAACTTCATTCTTGAGCTTGCTATTAATTGTAGAAGGTTGAAGCAAATACTATTCGATTGAACAGAAAATTTTCTATCAAATACATTCTACTTTTATAACGTTCCTATAATGTAAATATAAAAAAAATAAAAAAAATAAAAAAAATACGCAAGTTTAAATATAGTCGTTATTCCTTAATAAATACCAATTTCAAACTTCATTCTTGAGCTTGCTATTAATTGTAGAAAGTTGAAGCAATTACTATTCGCTTGAACAGAAAATTTTCTATCAAATACATCCTACTTTTATAACGTTTCAATAATGTAAATACAAAAAAAATCAAAAAAATACGCAAGTTTAAATATAGTCGTTATTCCTTGATAAATACCAATTTCAAACTTCATTCTTGAGCTTGCTGTTAATTGTAGAAGGTTGAAACAAATACTATTCGATTAAGCAGGAAATTTTCTATCAAATACGTTCTACTTTTATAACGTTTTATTAATGTAAATATAAAAAAAATTAAAAAAATTCGCAAGTTTAAAGTAAGTCGTTATTCCTTGATAAATACCAACTTCAAACTTCATTCTTGAGCTTGCTATTAATTGTAGAAGGTTGAAGCAAGCACCATTTGACTGAACAGAAAATTTTCTATCAAATACATTTTACTTTTATAACGTTTTAGCAATGTAAATAAAAAAAATCAAAAAAATACGCAAGTTTAAAGATAGTCGTTATTCCTTAATAAGTACCAATTTCAAACTTCATTCTTGAGCTTGCTATTAATTGTAGAAAGTTGAAGCAAATACTATTCGATTGAGCAGAAAATTTTCTATCAAATACGTCCTACTTTTATAACGATTCAATAATGTAAATATAAAAAAAATTAAAAAAATACGCAAGTTTAAAGATAGTCGTTATTCCTTAATAAATACCAATTTCAAACTTCATTCTTGAGCTTCCTATTAATTGTAGAAGATTGAAGCAAATACTATTCGATTGAACAGAAAATTTTCTATCAAATACATCCTACTTTTATGACGTGCTTATAATGTAAATATAAAAAAAATCAAAAAAAATGCGCAAGTTTAAAGATAGTCGTTATTCCTTGATAAATACCAATTTCAAACTTCATTCTTGAGCTTGCTGTTAATTGTAGAAGGTTGAAACAAATACTATTCGATTAAGCAGGAAATTTTCTATCAAATACATTCTACTTTTATAACGTTTTATTAATGTAAATATAAAAAAAATTAAAAAAATTCACAAGTTTAAAGTAAGTCGTTATTCCTTGATAAATACCAACTTCAAACTTCATTCTTGAGCTTGGTATTAATTGTAGAAGGTTGAAGCAAGTACCATTTGACTGAACAAAAAATTTTCTGTCAAATACATTTTACTTTCATAACGTTTTAGCAATGTAAATAAAAAAAAATCAAAAAAATACGCAAGTTTAAAGATAGTCGTTATTCCTTAATAAATACCAATTTCAAACTTCATTCTTGAGCTTGCTATTAATTGTAGAAAGTTGAAGCAATTACTATTCGCTTGAACAGAAAATTTTCTATCAAATACATCCTACTTTTATAACGACTTAGCAATGTAAATATAAAAAAAAACAAAAAAATGCGTAAGTTCAAATATAGTCGTTATTCCTTGATAAATACCACTTTCAAACTTCATTCTTGAGCTTGCTATTAATTGTAGAAAGTTGAAACAAATACTATTCGATTAAGTAGGAAATTTACTATTTAATACTTTTTACCTTATAACGTTTTAATAATGTAAATATAAAAAAAATTAAAAAAATTCGCAAGTTTAAAGTAAGTCGTTATTCCTTGATAAATACCAACTTCAAACTTCATTCTTGAGCTTGCTATTAATTGTAGAAGGTTGAAGCAAATACCATTTGACTGAACAGAAAATTTTGTATCAAATACATCTTACTTTTATACGATTTAGCAATGTAAATAAAAAAAAATCAAAAAAATACGCAAGTTTAAAGATAGTCGTTATTCCTTAATAAATACCAATTTTAAACTTCATTCTTGAGCTTGCTATTAATAGTAGAAGGTTGAAACAAATACTATTCGCTTGAACAGAAAATTTTCTATCAAATACATCCTACTTTTATAACGTTTCAATAATGTAAATATAAAAAAAATAAAAAAAATACGCAAGTTTAAAGATAGTTGTTATTCCTTGATAAATACCAACTTCAAACTTCATTCTTGAGTTTGCTATTAATCGTAGAAGGTTGAAACAAGTACCATTTGATTTAACAGAAAATTTTCTATCAAATACATCCTACTTTTATAACGTTTCGATAATGTAAATATAAAAAAAATCAAAAAAATACGCAAGTCTAAAGATAGTCGTTATTCCTTAATAAATACCAATTTCAAACTTTATTCTTGAGCTTGCTATTAATTGTAGAAGGTTGAAGCAAATACTATTCGATTGATCAGAAAATTTTCTATCAAATACATCCTACTTTTATAACGTTTCAGCAATGTAAATATAAAAAAAATCAAAAAAATACGCAAGTTTAAAGATAGTCGTTATTCCTTGATAAATACCAATTTCAAACTTCATTCTTGAGCTTGCTATTAATTGTAGAAAGTTGAAGCAAATACTATCCGATTAAGCAGGAAATTTTCTATTTAATACATTTTATTTTATAACGTTTTAATAATGTAAATATAAAAAAAATTAAAAAAATTCGCAAGTTTAAAGTAAGTCGTTATTCCTTGATAAATACCAACTTCAAACTTCATTCTTGAGCTTGCTATTAATTGTAGAAGGTTGAAGCAAATACCATTTGACTGAACAGAAAATTTTCTATCAAATACATCCTACTTTTGTAACGATTTAGCAATGTAAATAAAAAAAAAGCAAAAAAATACGCAAGTTTAAAGATAGTCGTTATTCCTTAATAAATACCAATTTTAAACTTCATTCTTGAGCTTGCTATTAATCGTAGAAGATTGAAGCAAATACTATTCAATTGAACAGAAAATTTTCTATCAAATACATCCTACTTTTATAACGTTCCTATAATGTAAATATAAAAAAAATCAAAAAATACGCAAGTTTAAAGATAGTCGTTATTCCTTGATAAATACAAACTTCAAAATTCATTCTTGAGCTTGCTATTAATCGTAGAAGGTTGAAGCAAGTACCATTTGATTCAACGAAAAATTTTCTATTAAATACATCCTACTTTTATAACGTTTCAATAATGTAAATATAAAAAAAATCAAAAAATACGCAAGTTTAAAGATAGTCGTTATTCCTTAATAAATACCAATTTCAAACTTCATTCTTGAGCTTGCTATTAATTGTAGAAGGTTGAAGCAAATACTATTCGATTGAACAGAAAATTTTCTATCAAATACATTCTACTTTTATAACGTTCCTATAATGTAAATATAAAAAAAATAAAAAAAATAAAAAAAATACGCAAGTTTAAATATAGTCGTTATTCCTTAATAAATACCAATTTCAAACTTCATTCTTGAGCTTGCTATTAATTGTAGAAAGTTGAAGCAATTACTATTCGCTTGAACAGAAAATTTTCTATCAAATACATCCTACTTTTATAACGTTTCAATAATGTAAATACAAAAAAAATCAAAAAAATACGCAAGTTTAAATATAGTCGTTATTCCTTGATAAATACCAATTTCAAACTTCATTCTTGAGCTTGCTGTTAATTGTAGAAGGTTGAAACAAATACTATTCGATTAAGCAGGAAATTTTCTATCAAATACGTTCTACTTTTATAACGTTTTATTAATGTAAATATAAAAAAAATTAAAAAAATTCGCAAGTTTAAAGTAAGTCGTTATTCCTTGATAAATACCAACTTCAAACTTCATTCTTGAGCTTGCTATTAATTGTAGAAGGTTGAAGCAAGCACCATTTGACTGAACAGAAAATTTTCTATCAAATACATTTTACTTTTATAACGTTTTAGCAATGTAAATAAAAAAAATCAAAAAAATACGCAAGTTTAAAGATAGTCGTTATTCCTTAATAAGTACCAATTTCAAACTTCATTCTTGAGCTTGCTATTAATTGTAGAAAGTTGAAGCAAATACTATTCGATTGAGCAGAAAATTTTCTATCAAATACGTCCTACTTTTATAACGATTCAATAATGTAAATATAAAAAAAATTAAAAAAATACGCAAGTTTAAAGATAGTCGTTATTCCTTAATAAATACCAATTTCAAACTTCATTCTTGAGCTTCCTATTAATTGTAGAAGATTGAAGCAAATACTATTCGATTGAACAGAAAATTTTCTATCAAATACATCCTACTTTTATGACGTGCTTATAATGTAAATATAAAAAAAATCAAAAAAAATGCGCAAGTTTAAAGATAGTCGTTATTCCTTGATAAATACCAATTTCAAACTTCATTCTTGAGCTTGCTGTTAATTGTAGAAGGTTGAAACAAATACTATTCGATTAAGCAGGAAATTTTCTATCAAATACATTCTACTTTTATAACGTTTTATTAATGTAAATATAAAAAAAATTAAAAAAATTCACAAGTTTAAAGTAAGTCGTTATTCCTTGATAAATACCAACTTCAAACTTCATTCTTGAGCTTGGTATTAATTGTAGAAGGTTGAAGCAAGTACCATTTGACTGAACAAAAAATTTTCTGTCAAATACATTTTACTTTCATAACGTTTTAGCAATGTAAATAAAAAAAAATCAAAAAAATACGCAAGTTTAAAGATAGTCGTTATTCCTTAATAAATACCAATTTCAAACTTCATTCTTGAGCTTGCTATTAATTGTAGAAAGTTGAAGCAATTACTATTCGCTTGAACAGAAAATTTTCTATCAAATACATCCTACTTTTATAACGACTTAGCAATGTAAATATAAAAAAAAACAAAAAAATGCGTAAGTTCAAATATAGTCGTTATTCCTTGATAAATACCACTTTCAAACTTCATTCTTGAGCTTGCTATTAATTGTAGAAAGTTGAAACAAATACTATTCGATTAAGTAGGAAATTTACTATTTAATACTTTTTACCTTATAACGTTTTAATAATGTAAATATAAAAAAAATTAAAAAAATTCGCAAGTTTAAAGTAAGTCGTTATTCCTTGATAAATACCAACTTCAAACTTCATTCTTGAGCTTGCTATTAATTGTAGAAGGTTGAAGCAAATACCATTTGACTGAACAGAAAATTTTGTATCAAATACATCTTACTTTTATACGATTTAGCAATGTAAATAAAAAAAAATCAAAAAAATACGCAAGTTTAAAGATAGTCGTTATTCCTTAATAAATACCAATTTTAAACTTCATTCTTGAGCTTGCTATTAATAGTAGAAGGTTGAAACAAATACTATTCGCTTGAACAGAAAATTTTCTATCAAATGCATCCTACTTTTATAACGTTTCAATAATGTAAATATAAAAAAAATAAAAAAAATACGCAAGTTTAAAGATAGTTGTTATTCCTTGATAAATACCAACTTCAAACTTCATTCTTGAGTTTGCTATTAATCGTAGAAGGTTGAAACAAGTACCATTTGATTTAACAGAAAATTTTCTATCAAATACATCCTACTTTTATAACGTTTCGATAATGTAAATATAAAAAAAATCAAAAAAATACGCAAGTCTAAAGATAGTCGTTATTCCTTAATAAATACCAATTTCAAACTTTATTCTTGAGCTTGCTATTAATTGTAGAAGGTTGAAGCAAATACTATTCGATTGATCAGAAAATTTTCTATCAAATACATCCTACTTTTATAACGTTTCAGCAATGTAAATATAAAAAAAATCAAAAAAATACGCAAGTTTAAAGATAGTCGTTATTCCTTGATAAATACCAATTTCAAACTTCATTCTTGAGCTTGCTATTAATTGTAGAAAGTTGAAACAAATACTATTCGATTGAACAGAAAATTTTCTATCAAATACATCCTACTTTTATAACGTTCCTATAATGTAAATATAAAAAAAATCAAAAAATACGCAAGTTTAAAGATAGTCGTTATTCCTTGATAAATACAAACTTCAAAATTCATTCTTGAGCTTGCTATTAATCGTAGAAGGTTGAAGCAAGTACCATTTGATTCAACGAAAAATTTTCTATTAAATACATCCTACTTTTATAACGTTTCAATAATGTAAATATAAAAAAAATCAAAAAATACGCAAGTTTAAAGATAGTCGTTATTCCTTAATAAATACCAATTTCAAACTTCATTCTTGAGCTTGCTATTAATTGTAGAAGGTTGAAGCAAATACTATTCGATTGAACAGAAAATTTTCTATCAAATACATTCTACTTTTATAACGTTCCTATAATGTAAATATAAAAAAAATAAAAAAAATAAAAAAAATACGCAAGTTTAAATATAGTCGTTATTCCTTAATAAATACCAATTTCAAACTTCATTCTTGAGCTTGCTATTAATTGTAGAAAGTTGAAGCAATTACTATTCGCTTGAACAGAAAATTTTCTATCAAATACATCCTACTTTTATAACGTTTCAATAATGTAAATACAAAAAAAATCAAAAAAATACGCAAGTTTAAATATAGTCGTTATTCCTTGATAAATACCAATTTCAAACTTCATTCTTGAGCTTGCTGTTAATTGTAGAAGGTTGAAACAAATACTATTCGATTAAGCAGGAAATTTTCTATCAAATACGTTCTACTTTTATAACGTTTTATTAATGTAAATATAAAAAAAATTAAAAAAATTCGCAAGTTTAAAGTAAGTCGTTATTCCTTGATAAATACCAACTTCAAACTTCATTCTTGAGCTTGCTATTAATTGTAGAAGGTTGAAGCAAGCACCATTTGACTGAACAGAAAATTTTCTATCAAATACATTTTACTTTTATAACGTTTTAGCAATGTAAATAAAAAAAATCAAAAAAATACGCAAGTTTAAAGATAGTCGTTATTCCTTAATAAGTACCAATTTCAAACTTCATTCTTGAGCTTGCTATTAATTGTAGAAAGTTGAAGCAAATACTATTCGATTGAGCAGAAAATTTTCTATCAAATACGTCCTACTTTTATAACGATTCAATAATGTAAATATAAAAAAAATTAAAAAAATACGCAAGTTTAAAGATAGTCGTTATTCCTTAATAAATACCAATTTCAAACTTCATTCTTGAGCTTCCTATTAATTGTAGAAGATTGAAGCAAATACTATTCGATTGAACAGAAAATTTTCTATCAAATACATCCTACTTTTATGACGTGCTTATAATGTAAATATAAAAAAAATCAAAAAAAATGCGCAAGTTTAAAGATAGTCGTTATTCCTTGATAAATACCAATTTCAAACTTCATTCTTGAGCTTGCTGTTAATTGTAGAAGGTTGAAACAAATACTATTCGATTAAGCAGGAAATTTTCTATCAAATACATTCTACTTTTATAACGTTTTATTAATGTAAATATAAAAAAAATTAAAAAAATTCACAAGTTTAAAGTAAGTCGTTATTCCTTGATAAATACCAACTTCAAACTTCATTCTTGAGCTTGGTATTAATTGTAGAAGGTTGAAGCAAGTACCATTTGACTGAACAAAAAATTTTCTGTCAAATACATTTTACTTTCATAACGTTTTAGCAATGTAAATAAAAAAAAATCAAAAAAATACGCAAGTTTAAAGATAGTCGTTATTCCTTAATAAATACCAATTTCAAACTTCATTCTTGAGCTTGCTATTAATTGTAGAAAGTTGAAGCAATTACTATTCGCTTGAACAGAAAATTTTCTATCAAATACATCCTACTTTTATAACGACTTAGCAATGTAAATATAAAAAAAAACAAAAAAATGCGTAAGTTCAAATATAGTCGTTATTCCTTGATAAATACCACTTTCAAACTTCATTCTTGAGCTTGCTATTAATTGTAGAAAGTTGAAACAAATACTATTCGATTAAGTAGGAAATTTACTATTTAATACTTTTTACCTTATAACGTTTTAATAATGTAAATATAAAAAAAATTAAAAAAATTCGCAAGTTTAAAGTAAGTCGTTATTCCTTGATAAATACCAACTTCAAACTTCATTCTTGAGCTTGCTATTAATTGTAGAAGGTTGAAGCAAATACCATTTGACTGAACAGAAAATTTTGTATCAAATACATCTTACTTTTATACGATTTAGCAATGTAAATAAAAAAAAATCAAAAAAATACGCAAGTTTAAAGATAGTCGTTATTCCTTAATAAATACCAATTTTAAACTTCATTCTTGAGCTTGCTATTAATAGTAGAAGGTTGAAACAAATACTATTCGCTTGAACAGAAAATTTTCTATCAAATACATCCTACTTTTATAACGTTTCAATAATGTAAATATAAAAAAAATAAAAAAAATACGCAAGTTTAAAGATAGTTGTTATTCCTTGATAAATACCAACTTCAAACTTCATTCTTGAGTTTGCTATTAATCGTAGAAGGTTGAAACAAGTACCATTTGATTTAACAGAAAATTTTCTATCAAATACATCCTACTTTTATAACGTTTCGATAATGTAAATATAAAAAAAATCAAAAAAATACGCAAGTCTAAAGATAGTCGTTATTCCTTAATAAATACCAATTTCAAACTTTATTCTTGAGCTTGCTATTAATTGTAGAAGGTTGAAGCAAATACTATTCGATTGATCAGAAAATTTTCTATCAAATACATCCTACTTTTATAACGTTTCAGCAATGTAAATATAAAAAAAATCAAAAAAATACGCAAGTTTAAAGATAGTCGTTATTCCTTGATAAATACCAATTTCAAACTTCATTCTTGAGCTTGCTATTAATTGTAGAAAGTTGAAGCAAATACTATCCGATTAAGCAGGAAATTTTCTATTTAATACATTTTATTTTATAACGTTTTAATAATGTAAATATAAAAAAAATTAAAAAAATTCGCAAGTTTAAAGTAAGTCGTTATTCCTTGATAAATACCAACTTCAAACTTCATTCTTGAGCTTGCTATTAATTGTAGAAGGTTGAAGCAAATACCATTTGACTGAACAGAAAATTTTCTATCAAATACATCCTACTTTTGTAACGATTTAGCAATGTAAATAAAAAAAAAGCAAAAAAATACGCAAGTTTAAAGATAGTCGTTATTCCTTAATAAATACCAATTTTAAACTTCATTCTTGAGCTTGCTATTAATCGTAGAAGATTGAAGCAAATACTATTCAATTGAACAGAAAATTTTCTATCAAATACATCCTACTTTTATAACGTTCCTATAATGTAAATATAAAAAAAATCAAAAAATACGCAAGTTTAAAGATAGTCGTTATTCCTTGATAAATACAAACTTCAAAATTCATTCTTGAGCTTGCTATTAATCGTAGAAGGTTGAAGCAAGTACCATTTGATTCAACGAAAAATTTTCTATTAAATACATCCTACTTTTATAACGTTTCAATAATGTAAATATAAAAAAAATCAAAAAATACGCAAGTTTAAAGATAGTCGTTATTCCTTAATAAATACCAATTTCAAACTTCATTCTTGAGCTTGCTATTAATTGTAGAAGGTTGAAGCAAATACTATTCGATTGAACAGAAAATTTTCTATCAAATACATTCTACTTTTATAACGTTCCTATAATGTAAATATAAAAAAAATAAAAAAAATAAAAAAAATACGCAAGTTTAAATATAGTCGTTATTCCTTAATAAATACCAATTTCAAACTTCATTCTTGAGCTTGCTATTAATTGTAGAAAGTTGAAGCAATTACTATTCGCTTGAACAGAAAATTTTCTATCAAATACATCCTACTTTTATAACGTTTCAATAATGTAAATACAAAAAAAATCAAAAAAATACGCAAGTTTAAATATAGTCGTTATTCCTTGATAAATACCAATTTCAAACTTCATTCTTGAGCTTGCTGTTAATTGTAGAAGGTTGAAACAAATACTATTCGATTAAGCAGGAAATTTTCTATCAAATACGTTCTACTTTTATAACGTTTTATTAATGTAAATATAAAAAAAATTAAAAAAATTCGCAAGTTTAAAGTAAGTCGTTATTCCTTGATAAATACCAACTTCAAACTTCATTCTTGAGCTTGCTATTAATTGTAGAAGGTTGAAGCAAGCACCATTTGACTGAACAGAAAATTTTCTATCAAATACATTTTACTTTTATAACGTTTTAGCAATGTAAATAAAAAAAATCAAAAAAATACGCAAGTTTAAAGATAGTCGTTATTCCTTAATAAGTACCAATTTCAAACTTCATTCTTCAGCTTGCTATTAATTGTAGAAAGTTGAAGCAAATACTATTCGATTGAGCAGAAAATTTTCTATCAAATACGTCCTACTTTTATAACGTTTTATTAATGTAAATATAAAAAAAATTAAAAAAATTCGCAGTTTAAAGTAAGTCGTTATTCCTTGATAAATACCAACTTCAAACTTCATTCTTGAGCTTGGTATTAATTGTAGAAGGTTGAAGCAAGTACCATTTGACTGAACAGAAAATTTTCTATCAAATACATTTTACTTTCATAACGTTTTAGCAATGTAAATAAAAAAAAATCAAAAAAATACGCAAGTTTAAAGATAGTCGTTATTCCTTAATAAATACCAATTTCAAACTTCATTTTTGAGCTTGCTATTAATTGTAGAAGATTGGAGCAAATACTATTCGATTGAACAGAAAATTTTCTATCAAATACATCCTACTTTTATAACGTTCCTATAATGTAAATATAAAAAAAATCAAAAAAAAATGCGCAAGTTTAAAGACAGTCGTTATTCCTTAATAAATACCAACTTCAAACTTTATTCTTGAGCTTGCTATTAATCGTAAAAGGTTGAAACAAGTACCATTTGATTCAGCAGAAAATTTTCTATCAAATACATCCTACTCTTATAACGTTTTAGCAATGTAAATATAAAAAAAATCAAAAAAATACGCAAGTTTAAAGATAGTCGTTATTCCTTAAAAAATACCAATTTCAAACTTCATTCTTGAGCTTGCTATTAATTGTAGAAGGTTGAAGCAAATACTATTCAATTGAGCAGAAAATTTTCTATCAAATACATCTTACTTTTATAACGTTTCAATAATGTAAATATAAAAAAATCAAAAAAATACGCAAGTTTAAAGATAGTCGTTATTCCTTAATAAATACCAAATTCAAACTTTATACTTGAGCTTGCTATTAATAGTAGAAGGTTGAAGCAAATACTATTCGATTGAACAGAAAATTTTCTATCAAATACATCCTACTTTTATAACGTTTCAATAATGTAAATATAAAAAAAATAAAAAAAATACGCAAGTTTAAAGATAGTTGTTATTCCTTGATAAATACCAACTTCAAACTTCATTCTTGAGTTTGCTATTAATCGTAGAAGGTTGAAACAAGTACCATTTGATTTAACAGAAAATTTTCTATCAAATACATCCTACTTTTATAACGTTTCGATAATGTAAATATAAAAAAAATCAAAAAAATACGCAAGTCTAAAGATAGTCGTTATTCCTTAATAAATACCAATTTCAAACTTTATTCTTGAGCTTGCTATTAATTGTAGAAGGTTGAAGCAAATACTATTCGATTGATCAGAAAATTTTCTATCAAATACATCCTACTTTTATAACGTTTCAGCAATGTAAATATAAAAAAAATCAAAAAAATACGCAAGTTTAAAGATAGTCGTTATTCCTTGATAAATACCAATTTCAAACTTCATTCTTGAGCTTGCTATTAATTGTAGAAAGTTGAAACAAATACTATCCGATTAAGCAGAAAATTTTCTATTTAATACATTTTATTTTATAACGTTTTAATAATGTAAATATAAAAAAAATTAAAAAAATTCGCAAGTTTAAAGTAAGTCGTTATTCCTTGATAAATACCAACTTCAAACTTCATTCTTGAGCTTGCTATTAATTGTAGAAGGTTGAAGCAAATACCATTTGACTGAACAGAAAATTTTCTATCAAATACATCCTACTTTTGTAACGATTTAGCAATGTAAATAAAAAAAAAGCAAAAAAATACGCAAGTTTAAAGATAGTCGTTATTCCTTAATAAATACCAATTTTAAACTTCATTCTTGAGCTTGCTATTAATCGTAGAAGATTGAAGCAAATACTATTCAATTGAACAGAAAATTTTCTATCAAATACATCCTACTTTTATAACGTTCCTATAATGTAAATATAAAAAAAATCAAAAAATACGCAAGTTTAAAGATAGTCGTTATTCCTTGATAAATACAAACTTCAAAATTCATTCTTGAGCTTGCTATTAATCGTAGAAGGTTGAAGCAAGTACCATTTGATTCAACGAAAAATTTTCTATTAAATACATCCTACTTTTATAACGTTTCAATAATGTAAATATAAAAAAAATCAAAAAATACGCAAGTTTAAAGATAGTCGTTATTCCTTAATAAATACCAATTTCAAACTTCATTCTTGAGCTTGCTATTAATTGTAGAAGGTTGAAGCAAATACTATTCGATTGAACAGAAAATTTTCTATCAAATACATTCTACTTTTATAACGTTCCTATAATGTAAATATAAAAAAAATAAAAAAAATAAAAAAAATACGCAAGTTTAAATATAGTCGTTATTCCTTAATAAATACCAATTTCAAACTTCATTCTTGAGCTTGCTATTAATTGTAGAAAGTTGAAGCAATTACTATTCGCTTGAACAGAAAATTTTCTATCAAATACATCCTACTTTTATAACGTTCCTATAATGTAAATATAAAAAAAATAAAAAAAATCAAAAAAATACGCAAGTTTAAATATAGTCGTTATTCCTTGATAAATACCAATTTCAAACTTCATTCTTGAGCTTGCTGTTAATTGTAGAAGGTTGAAACAAATACTATTCGATTAAGCAGGAAATTTTCTATCAAATACGTTCTACTTTTATAACGTTTTATTAATGTAAATATAAAAAAAATTAAAAAAATTCGCAAGTTTAAAGTAAGTCGTTATTCCTTGATAAATACCAACTTCAAACTTCATTCTTGAGCTTGCTATTAATTGTAGAAGGTTGAAGCAAGCACCATTTGACTGAACAGAAAATTTTCTATCAAATGCATTTTACTTTTATAACGTTTTAGCAATGTAAATAAAAAAAATCAAAAAAATACGCAAGTTTAAAGATAGTCGTTATTCCTTAATAAGTACCAATTTCAAACTTCATTCTTCAGCTTGCTATTAATTGTAGAAAGTTGAAGCAAATACTATTCGATTGAGCAGAAAATTTTCTATCAGATGCGTCCTACTTTTATAACGTTTTATTAATGTAAATATAAAAAAAATTAAAAAAATTCGCAAGTTTAAAGTAAGTCGTTATTCCTTGATAAATACCAACTTCAAACTTCATTCTTGAGCTTGGTATTAATTGTAGAAGGTTGAAGCAAGTACCATTTGACTGAACAGAAAATTTTCTATCAAATACATTTTACTTTCATAACGTTTTAGCAATGTAAATAAAAAAAAATCAAAAAAATACGCAAGTTTAAAGATAGTCGTTATTCCTTAATAAATACCAATTTCAAACTTCATTTTTGAGCTTGCTATTAATTGTAGAAGATTGGAGCAAATACTATTCGATTGAACAGAAAATTTTCTATCAAATACATCCTACTTTTATAACGTTCCTATAATGTAAATATAAAAAAAATCAAAAAAAAATGCGCAAGTTTAAAGACAGTCGTTATTCCTTAATAAATACCAACTTCAAACTTTATTCTTGAGCTTGCTATTAATCGTAAAAGGTTGAAACAAGTACCATTTGATTCAGCAGAAAATTTTCTATCAAATACATCCTACTTTTATAACGTTTTAGCAATGTAAATATAAAAAAAATCAAAAAAATACGCAAGTTTAAAGATAGTCGTTATTCCTTAAAAAATACCAATTTCAAACTTCATTCTTGAGCTTGCTATTAATTGTAGAAGGTTGAAGCAAATACTATTCAATTGAGCAGAAAATTTTCTATCAAATACATCTTACTTTTATAACGTTTCAATAATGTAAATATAAAAAAATCAAAAAAATACGCAAGTTTAAAGATAGTCGTTATTCCTTAATAAATACCAAATTCAAACTTTATACTTGAGCTTGCTATTAATTGTAGAAGGTTGAAGCAAATACTATTCGATTGAGCAGAAAATTTTCTATCAAATACATCCTACTTTTATAACGTTCCTATAACGTAAATATAAAAAAAATCAAAAAAATGCGCAAGTTTAAAAATAATCGTTATTCCTTAATAAATACCAACTTCAAACTTTATACTTGAGCTTGCTATTAATTGTAGAAGGTTGAAGCAAATACTATTCGATTGAACAGAAAATTTTCTATCAAATACATCCTACTTTTATAACGTTCCTATAATGTAAATATAAAAAAAATCAAAAAAATATGCAAGTTTAAAGATAGTCGTTATTCCTTAATAAATACCTACTTTAAACTTCATTCTTGAGCTTGCTGTTAATCGTAGAAGGTTGAAACAAGTACCATTTGATTTAACAGAAAATTTTCTATCAAATACATCCTACTTTTATAACGTTTCGATAATGTAAATATAAAAAAATCAAAAAAATACGCAAGTCTAAAGATAGTCGTTATTCCTTAATAAATACCAATTTCAAACTTTATTCTTGAGCTTGCTATTAATTGTAGAAGGTTGAAGCAAATACTATTCGATTGATCAGAAAATTTTCTATCAAATACATCCTACTTTTATAACGTTTCAGCAATGTAAATATAAAAAAAATCAAAAAAATACGTAAGTTTAAAGATAGTCGTTATTCCTTGATAAATACCAATTTCAAACTTCATTCTTGAGCTTGCTATTAATTGTAGAAAGTTGAAACAAATACTATCCGATTAAGCAGGAAATTTTCTATTTAATACATTTTATTTTATAACGTTTTAATAATGTAAATATAAAAAAAATTAAAAAAATTCGCAAGTTTAAAGTAAGTCGTTATTCCTTGATAAATACCAACTTCAAACTTCATTCTTGAGCTTGCTATTAATTGTAGAAGGTTGAAGCAAATACCATTTGACTGAACAGAAAATTTTCTATCAAATACATCCTACTTTTGTAACGATTTAGCAATGTAAATAAAAAAAAAGCAAAAAAATTCGCAAGTTTAAAGATAGTCGTTATTCCTTAATAAATACCAATTTTAAACTTCATTCTTGAGCTTGCTATTAATCGTAGAAGATTGAAGCAAATACTATTCAATTGAACAGAAAATTTTCTATCAAATACATCCTACTTTTATAACGTTCCTATAATGTAAATATAAAAAAAATCAAAAAAATACGCAAGTTTAAAGATAGTCGTTATTCCTTGATAAATACCAATTTCAAACTTCATTCTTGAGCTTGCTATTAATTGTAGAAGGTTGAAACAAATACTATTCGATTGAGCAGAAAATTTTCTATTAAATACATCCTACTTTTATAACGTTTCAATAATGTAAATATAAAAAAAATCAAAAAAATACGCAAGTTTAAAGATAGTCGTTATTCCTTAATAAATACCAAATTCAAACTTCATTCTTGAGCTTGCAATCAATTGTAGAAGGTTAAAGCAAATACTATTCGATTGAGCAGACAATTTTCTATTAAATACATCCTACTTTTATAACGTTTCAATAATGTAAATATAAAAAAAATCAAAAAAATACGCAAGTTTAAAGATAGTCGTTATTCCTTAATAAATACCAGTTTCAAACTTCATTCTTGAGCTTGCTATTAATTGCAGAAAGTTGAAGCAATTACTATTCGCTTGAACAGAAAATTTTCTATCAAATACATCCTACTTTTATAACGTGTCAATAATGTAAATATAAAAAAAATCAAAAAAATACGCAAGTTTAAAGATAGTCGTTATTCCTTGATAAATACAAACTTCAAAATTCATTCTTGAGCTTGCTATTAATCGTAGAAGGTTGAAGCAAGTACCATTTGATTCAACGAAAAATTTTCTATTAAATACATCCTACTTTTATAACGTTTCAATAATGTAAATATAAAAAAAATCAAAAAATACGCAAGTTTAAAGATAGTCGTTATTCCTTAATAAATACCAATTTCAAACTTCATTCTTGAGCTTGCTATTAATTGTAGAAGGTTGAAGCAAATACTATTCGATTGAACAGAAAATTTTCTATCAAATACATTCTACTTTTATAACGTTCCTATAATGTAAATATAAAAAAAATAAAAAAAATAAAAAAAATACGCAAGTTTAAATATAGTCGTTATTCCTTAATAAATACCAATTTCAAACTTCATTCTTGAGCTTGCTAATAATTGTAGAAAGTTGAAGCAATTACTATTCGCTTGAACAGAAAATTTTCTATCAAATACATCCTACTTTTATAACGTTTCAATAATGTAAATACAAAAAAAATCAAAAAAATACGCAAGTTTAAAGATAGTCGTTATTCCTTGATAAATACCAATTTCAAACTTCATTCTTGAGCTTGCTGTTAATTGTAGAAGGTTGAAACAAATACTATTCGATTAAGCAGGAAATTTTCTATCAAATACGTTCTACTTTTATAACGTTTTATTAATGTAAATATAAAAAAAATTAAAAAAATTCGCAAGTTTAAAGTAAGTCGTTATTCCTTGATAAATACCAACTTCAAACTTCATTCTTGAGCTTGCTATTAATTGTAGAAGGTTGAAGCAAGCACCATTTGACTGAACAGAAAATTTTCTATCAAATACATCCTACTCTTATAACGATTTAGCAATGTAAATAAAAAAAATCAAAAAAATACGCAAGTATAAAGATAGTCGTTATTCCTTAATAAATACCAATTTCAAACTTCATTCTTGAGTAAACCAGTAAATTATACTCCTGTGTTTAGTTTTTCAATTTTTTATTCAATAAAAAATTGAAAAACTAAACACAGGAGTATAATTTACTGGTTTATTGTAAACAACCTGTGAGGCATCAAACAACATTCATTCTTGAGCTTGCTGTTAATCGTAGAAGGTTGAAACAAATACTATTTGATTGAGCAGAAAATTTTCTATCAAATACATCGTACTTTTATAACGTTTCAATAATGTAAATATAAAAAAAATCAAAAAAATACGCAAGTTTAAAAATAGTCGTTATTCCTTAATAAATACCAATTTCAAACTTCATTCTTGAGCTTGCAATTAATTGTAGAAGATTGAAGCAAATACTATTCAATTGAACAGAAAATTTTCTATCAAATACATCCTACTTTTGTAACGTTTCTATAATATAAATATAAAAAAAATCAAAAAAATACGCAAGTTTAAAGATAGTCGTTATTCCTTGATAAATACCAACTTCAAACTTCATTCTTGAGCTTGCTATTAATTGTAGAAGGTTGGAGCAAATACTATTCGATTGAGCAGAAAATTTTCTATCAAATACATCCTACTTTTATAACGTTTCAATAATGTAAATATAAAAAAAATCAAAAAAATTCGCAAGTTTAAAGATAGTCGTTATTCCTTAATAAATACCAATTTCAAACTTCATTCTTGAGCTTGCTATTAATTGTAGAAAGTTGAAGCAAATACTATTCACTTGAACAGAAAATTTTCTATCAAATACATCCTACTTTTATAACGTTTCAATAATGTAAATATAAAAAAAATCAAAAAAATACGCAAGTTGAAAGATAGTCGTTATTCCTTGATAAATGCCAACTTCAAACTTTATTCTTGAGCTTGCTGTTAATCGTAGAAGGTTGAAACAAGTACCATTTGATTCAACGAAAAATTTTCTATTAAATACATCCTACTTTTATAACGTTTCAATAATGTAAATATAAAAAAAATCAAAAAAATTCGCAAGTTTAAAGATAGTCGTTATTCCTTGATAAATACCAAATTCAAACTTCATTCTTGAGCTTGCTATTAATCGTAGAAGGTTGAGACAAGTACCATTTGTTTCAGCAGAAAATTTTCTATCAAATACATCCTACTTTTATAACGTTCCTATAATGTAAATATAAAAAAAATTAAAAAAATACGCAAGTTTAAATATAGTCGTTATTCCTTGATAAATACCAACTTCAAACTTCATTCTTGAGCTTGCTATTAATCGTAGAAGGTTGAAACAAGTACCATTTGATTCAACAAAAAATTTTCTATTAAATACATCCTACTTTTATAACGTTTCAATAATGTAAATACAAAAAAAATCAAAAAAATACGCAAGTTTAAAGATAGTCGTTATTCCTTGATAAATACCAATTTCAAACTTCATTCTTGAGCTTGCTGTTAATTGTAGAAGGTTGAAACAAATACTATTCGATTAAGCAGGAAATTTTCTATCTAATACGTTCTACTTTTATAACGTTTTATTAATGTAAATATAAAAAAAATTAAAAAAATTCGCAAGTTTAAAGTAAGTCGTTATTCCTTGATAAATACCAACTTCAAACTTCATTCTTGAGCTTGCTATTAATTGTAGAAGGTTGAAGCAAGCACCATTTGACTGAACAGAAAATTTTCTATCAAATACATCCTACTCTTATAACGATTTAGCAATGTAAATAAAAAAAAATCAAAAAAATACGCAAGTTTAAAGATAGTCGTTATTCCTTAATAAATACCAATTTCAAACTTCATTCTTGAGTAAACCAGTAAATTATACTCCTGTGTTTAGTTTTTCAATTTTTTATTCAATAAAAAATTGAAAAACTAAACACAGGAGTATAATTTACTGGTTTATTGTAAACAACCTGTGAGGCATCAAACAACATTCATTCTTGAGCTTGCTGTTAATCGTAGAAGGTTGAAACAAATACTATTTGATTGAGCAGAAAATTTTCTATCAAATACATCGTACTTTTATAACGTTTCAATAATGTAAATATAAAAAAAATCAAAAAAATACGCAAGTTTAAAAATAGTCGTTATTCCTTAATAAATACCAATTTCAAACTTCATTCTTGAGCTTGCAATTAATTGTAGAAGATTGAAGCAAATACTATTCAATTGAACAGAAAATTTTCTATCAAATACATCCTACTTTTGTAACGTTTCTATAATATAAATATAAAAAAAATCAAAAAAATACGCAAGTTTAAAGATAGTCGTTATTCCTTGATAAATACCAACTTCAAACTTCATTCTTGAGCTTGCTATTAATTGTAGAAGGTTGGAGCAAATACTATTCGATTGAGCAGAAAATTTTCTATCAAATACATCCTACTTTTATAACGTTTCAATAATGTAAATATAAAAAAAATCAAAAAAATTCGCAAGTTTAAAGATAGTCGTTATTCCTTAATAAATACCAATTTCAAACTTCATTCTTGAGCTTGCTATTAATTGTAGAAAGTTGAAGCAAATACTATTCACTTGAACAGAAAATTTTCTATCAAATACATCCTACTTTTATAACGTTTCAATAATGTAAATATAAAAAAAATCAAAAAAATACGCAAGTTGAAAGATAGTCGTTATTCCTTGATAAATGCCAACTTCAAACTTTATTCTTGAGCTTGCTATTAATCGTAGAAGGTTGAGACAAGTACCATTTGTTTCAGCAGAAAATTTTCTATCAAATACATCCTACTTTTATAACGTTCCTATAATGTAAATATAAAAAAAATTAAAAAAATACGCAAGTTTAAATATAGTCGTTATTCCTTGATAAATACCAACTTCAAACTTCATTCTTGAGCTTGCTATTAATCGTAGAAGGTTGAAACAAGTACCATTTGATTCAACAAAAAATTTTCTATTAAATACATCCTACTTTTATAACGTTTCAGCAATGTAAATATAAAAAAAATCAAAAAAATACGCAAGTTTAAATATAGTCGTTATTCCTTGATAAATACCACTTTCAAACTTTATTCTTGAGCTTGCTGTTAATTGTAGAAAGTTGAAACAACCACTACTCGATTAAGCAAAAAATTTTCTATCAAATACACTTTACGTTTATAAAGTTTTAGCAATGTAAATATAAAAAAAATCAAAAAAATACGCAAGTTTAAAGATAGTCGTTATTCCTTGATAAATACCAATTTCAAACTTCATTCTTGAGCTTGCTATTAATTGTAGAAAGTTGAAATAAATACTATTCGATTAAGAAGGAAATTTTCTAATTAATACATTTTACTTTATAACGTTTTAATAATGTAAATATAAAAAAAATTAAAAAAATTCACAAGTTTAAAGATAGTCGTTATTCCTTAATAAATACCAATTTCAAACTTCATTCTTGAGCTTGCTATTAATCGTAGAAGGTTGAAACAAATACTGTTTGATTGAGCAGAAAATTTTCTATCAAATACACCGTACTTTTATAACGTTTCAATAATGTAAATATAAAAAAAATCAAAAAAATACGCAAGTTTAATGATAGTCGTTATTCCTTAATAAATACCAATTTCAAACTTCATTCTTGAGCTTGCAATTAATTGTAGAAGATTGAAGCAAATACTATTCAATTGAACAAAAAATTTTCTATCAAATACATCCTACCTTTGTAACGTTTCTATAATGTAAATATAAAAAAAATCAAAAAAATACGCAAGTTTAAAGATAGTCGTTATTCCTTAATAAATACCAACTTCAAACTTCATTCTTGAGCTTGCTATTAATTGTAGAAGGTTGGAGCAAATACTATTCGATTGAACAGAAAATTTTCTATTAAATACATCCTACTTTTATAACGTTCCTATAATGTAAATATAAAAAAAATTAAAAAAATACGCAAGTTTAAAGATAGTCGTTATTCCTTAATAAATACCAATTTCAAACTTCATTCTTGAGCTTGCTATTAATTGTAGAAAGTTAAAGCAAATACTTTTCGTTTGAACAAAAAATTTTCTATCAAATACATTCTACTTTTATAACGTTCCTATAATGTAAATATAAAAAAAATCAAAAAAATACGCAAGTTTAAAAATAGTCGTTATTCCTTGATAAATACCAATTTCAAATTTCATTCTTGAGCTTGCTATTAATCGTAAAATGTTGAAACAAGTATCATTTGATTCAACAGAAAATTTTCTATCAAATACATCCTACTTTTATAACGTTTCAATAATGTAAATATAAAAAAAATCAAAAAAATACGCAAGTTTAAAGATAGTCGTTATTCCTTAATAAATACCAACTTCAAACTTTATTCTTGAGCTTGCTATTAATTGTAGAAGGTTGATGCAAATACTATTCGATTGAGCAGAAAATTTTCTATCAAATACATCCTACTTTTATAACGTTTCAATAATGTAAATATAAAAAAAATCAAAAAAATACGCAAGTTTAAAGATAGTCGTTATTCCTTAATAAATACCAATTTCAAACTTCATTCTTGAGCTTGCTATTAATTGTAGAAAGTTGAAGCAATTACTATTCGCTTGAACAGAAAATTTTCTATCAAATACATCCTACTTTTATAACGTTTCAATAATGTAAATATAAAAAAAAATCAAAAAAATACGCAAGTTTAAAGATAGTCGTTATTCCTTGATAAATACAAACTTCAAACTTCATTCTTGAGCTTGCTATTAATCGTAGAAGGTTGAAACAAGTACCATTAGATTCAACGAAAAATTTTCTATTAAATACATCCTACTTTTATAACGTTTTAATAATGTAAATATAAAAAAAATCAAAAAAATACGCAAGTTTAAAGATAGTCGTTATTCCTTAATAAATACCAATTTCAAACTTCATTCTTGAGCTTGCTATCAATTGTAGAAGGTTGAAGCAAATACTATTCGATTAAGCAGAAAATTTTCTATCAAATACATCTTACTTTTATAACGTTTCAATAATGTAAATATAAAAAAAATCAAAAAAATACGCAAGTTTAAAAATAGTCGTTATTCCTTAATAAATACCAATTTCAAACTCCATTCTTGAGCTTGCTATTAATTGTAGAAAGTTGAAGCAATTACTGTTCGCTTGAACAGAAAATTTTCTATCAAAAACATCCTACTTTTATAACGTTTCAATAATGTAAATATAAAAAAAATCAAAAAAATACGCAAGTTTAAAGATAGTCGTTACTCCTTGATAAATACAAACTTCAAACTTCATTCTTGAGCTTGCTATTAATCGTAGAAGGTTGAAACAAGTACCGTTTGATTCAACGAAAAATTTTCTATTAAATACATCCTACTTTTATAACGTTTTAATAATGTAAATATAAAAAAAATCAAAAAAATACGCAAGTTTAAATATAGTCGTTATTCCTTAATAAATACCAATTTCAAACTTCATTCTTGAGCTTGCTATCAATTGTAGAAGGTTGAAGCAAATACTATTCGATTGAGCAGAAAATTTTCTATCAAATACATCCTACTTTTATAACGTTTCAATAATGTAAATATAAAAAAAATCAAAAAAATACGCAAGTTTAAAGATAGTCGTTATTCCTTAATAAATACCAATTTCAAACTTCATTCTTGAGCTTGCTATTAATTGTAGAAAGTTGAAGCAATTACTATTCGCTTGAACAGAAAATTTTCTATCAAATACATCCTACTTTTATAACGTTTCAATAATGTAAATATAAAAAAAATCAAAAAAATACGCAAGTTTAAAGATAGTCGTTATTCCTTGATAAATACAAACTTCAAACTTCATTCTTGAGCTTGCTATTAATCGTAGAAGGTTGAAACAAGTACCATTTGATTCAACGAAAAATTTTCTATTAAATACATCCTACTTTTATAACGTTTTAATAATGTAAATATAAAAAAAATCAAAAAAATACGCAAGTTTAAAGATAGTCGTTATTCCTTAATAAATACCAATTTCAAACTTCATTCTTGAGCTTGCTATCAATTGTAGAAGGTTGGAGCAAATACTATTCGATTGAGCAGAAAATTTTCTATCAAATACATCTTACTTTTATAACGTTTCAATAATGTAAATATAAAAAAAATCAAAAAAATACGCAAGTTTAAAGATAGTCGTTATTCCTTAATAAATACCAATTTCAAACTCCATTCTTGAGCTTGCTATTAATTGTAGAAAGTTGAACCAATTACTATTCGCTTGAACAGAAAATTTTCTATCAAACACATCCTACTTTTATAACGTTTCAATAATGTAAATATAAAAAAAATCAAAAAAATACGCAAGTTTAAAGATAGTCGTTATTCCTTGATAAATACAAACTTCAAACTTCATTCTTGAGCTTGCTATTAATCGTAGAAGGTTGAAACAAGTACCATTTGATTCAACGAAAAATTTTCTATTAAATACATCCTACTTTTATAACGTTTCAATAATGTAAATATAAAAAAAATCAAAAAAATACGCAAGTTTAAAGATAGTCGTTATTCCTTGATAAATACCAACTTCAAACTTCATTCTTGAGCTTGCTATTAATTGTAGAAGGTTGGAGCAAATACTATTCGATTGAACAGAAAATTTTCTATCAAATAAATCCTACTTTTATAACGTTCCTATAATGTAAATATAAAAAAAAATAAAAAAAATACGCAAGTTTAAAGATAGTCATTATTCCTTAATAAATACCAATTTCAAACTTCATTCTTGAGCTTGCTATTAATTGTAGAAAGTTAAAGCAAATACTATTTAATTGAACAGAAAATTTTCTTTTAAATACATCCTACTTTTATAACGTTCCTATAATGTAAATATAAAAAAAATTAAAAAAATACGCAAGTTTAAAGATAGTCGTTATTCCTTAATAAATACCAATTTCAAACTTTATTTTTGAGCTTGCTATTAATTGTAGAAAGTTAAAGCAAATACTATTCGTTTGAACAAAAAATTTTCTATCAAATACATTCTACTTTTATAACGTTCCTATAATGTAAATATAAAAAAAATTAAAAAAATACGCAAGTTTAAAGATAGTCGTTATTCCTTGATAAATACCAACTTCAAACTTCATTCTTGAGCTTGCTATTAATCGTAGAAGGCTGAAACAAGTACCATTTGATTCAACAGAAAATTTTCTATCAAATACATCGTACTTTTGTAACGTTCCTATAATGTAAATATAAAAAAAATCAAAAAAATACGCAAGTTTAAAGATAGTCGTTATTCCTTGATAAATACCAACTTCAAACTTCATTCTTGAGCTTGCTATTAATTGTAGAATGTTGAAGCAAGTAATATTTAATTCAGCAGAAAATTTTCTATCAAATACATCCTACTTTTATGAGATTTAGCAATGTAAATATAAAAAAAATCAAAAAAATACGCAAGTTTAAAGATAGTCGTTATTCCTTAATAAATACCAAATTCAAACTTCATTCTTGAGCTTGCTATCAACTGTTGAAGGTTGAAGCAAATACTATTCGATTGAGCAGAAAATTTTCTATCAAATACATCCTACTTTTATAACGTTTCAATAATGTAAATATAAAAAAAATCAAAAAAATTCGCAAGTTTAAAAATAGTCGTTACTCCTTGATAAATACAAACTTCAAACTTCATTCTTGAGCTTGCTATTAATTGTAGAAGGTTGAAACAAGTACCGTTTGATTCAACGAAAAATTTTCTATTAAATACATCCTACTTTTATAACGTTTTAATAATGTAAATATAAAAAAAATCAAAAAAATACGCAAGTTTAAATATAGTCGTTATTCCTTAATAAATACCAATTTCAAACTTCATTCTTGAGCTTGCTATCAATTGTAGAAGGTTGAAGCAAATACTATTCGATTGAGCAGAAAATTTTCTATCAAATACATCCTACTTTTATAACGTTTCAATAATGTAAATATAAAAAAAATCAAAAAAATACGCAAGTTTAAAGATAGTCGTTATTCCTTAATAAATACCAATTTCAAACTTCATTCTTGAGCTTGCTATTAATTGTAGAAAGTTGAAGCAATTACTATTCGCTTGAACAGAAAATTTTCTATCAAATACATCCTACTTTTATAACGTTTCAATAATGTAAATATAAAAAAAATCAAAAAAATACGCAAGTTTAAAGATAGTCGTTATTCCTTGATAAATACAAACTTCAAACTTCATTCTTGAGCTTGCTGTTAATCGTAGAAGGTTGAAACAAGTACCGTTTGATTCAACGAAAAATTTTCTATTAAATACATCCTACTTTTATAACGTTTTAATAATGTAAATATAAAAAAAATCAAAAAAATACGCAAGTTTAAATATAGTCGTTATTCCTTAATAAATACCAATTTCAAACTTCATTCTTGAGCTTGCTATCAATTGTAGAAGGTTGAAGCAAATACTCTTCGATTGAGCAGAAAATTTTCTATCAAATACATCCTACTTTTATAACGTTTCAATAATGTAAATATAAAAAAAATCAAAAAAATACGCAAGTTTAAACATAGTCGTTATTCCTTGATAAATACCAATTTCAAACTTCATTCTTGAGCTTGCTATTAATTGTAGAAAGTTGAAGCAATTACTATTCGCTTGAACAGAAAATTTTCTATCAAATACATCCTACTTTTATAACGTTTCAATAATGTAAATATAAAAAAAATCAAAAAAATACGCAAGTTTAAAGATAGTCGTTATTCCTTGATAAATACAAACTTCAAACTTCATTCTTGAGCTTGCTATTAATCGTAGAAGGTTGAAACAAGTACCATTTGATTCAACGAAAAATTTTCTATTAAATACATCCTACTTTTATAACGTTTCAATAATGTAAATATAAAAAAAATCAAAAAAATACGCAAGTTTAAAGATAGTCGTTATTCCTTGATAAATACCAACTTCAAACTTCATTCTTGAGCTTGCTATTAATTGTAGAAGGTTGGAGCAAATACTATTCGATTGAACAGAAAATTTTCTATCAAATAAATCCTACTTTTATAACGTTCCTATAATGTAAATATAAAAAAAAATAAAAAAAATACGCAAGTTTAAAGATAGTCGTTATTCCTTAATAAATACCAATTTCAAACTTCATTCTTGAGCTTGCTATTAATTGTAGAAAGTTAAAGCAAATACTATTTAATTGAACAGAAAATTTTCTTTTAAATACATCCTACTTTTATAACGTTCCTATAATGTAAATATAAAAAAAATTAAAAAAATACGCAAGTTTAAAGATAGTCGTTATTCCTTAATAAATACCAATTTCAAACTTCATTTTTGAGCTTGCTATTAATTGTAGAAAGTTAAAGCAAATAATATTTAATTGAACAGAAAATTTTCTATCAAATACATTCTACTTTTATAACGTTCCTATAATGTAAATATAAAAAAAATCAAAAAAATACGCAAGTTTAAAGATAGTCGTTATTCCTTGATAAATACCAACTTCAAACTACATTCTTGAGCTTGCTATTAATTGTAGAAGGTTGAAACAAGTAATATTTAATTCAGCAGAAAATTTTCTATCAAATACATCCTACTTTTATAAGATTTAGCAATGTAAATATAAAAAAAATCAAAAAAATACGCAAGTTTAAAGATAGTCGTTATTCCTTAATAAATACCAAATTCAAACTTCATTCTTGAGCTTGCTATCAACTGTTGAAGGTTGAAGCTAATACTATTCGATTGAGCAGAAAATTTTCTATCAAATACATCCTACTTTTATAACGTTTCAATAATGTAAATATAAAAAAAATCAAAAAAATTCGCAAGTTTAAAGATAGTCGTTATTCCTTAATAAATACCAATTTCAAACTTCATTCTTGAGCTTGCTATTAATTGTAGAAAATTGAAGCAAATACTATTCACTTGAACAGAAAATTTTCTATCAAATACATCCTACTTTTATAACGTTTCAATAATGTAAATATAAAAAAAATCAAAAAAATACGCAAGTTTAAAGATAGTCGTTATTCCTTGATAAATGCCAACTTCAAACTTTATTCTTGAGCTTGCTGTTAATCGTAGAAGGTTGAAACAAGTACCATTTGATTCAACGAAAAATTTTCTATAAAATACATCCTACTTTTATAACGTTTTAATAATGTAAATATAAAAAAAATCAAAAAAATACGCAAGTTTAAAGATAGTCGTTATTCCTTAATAAATACCAATTTCAAACTTCATTCTTGAGCTTGCTATCAATTGTAGAAGGTTGGAGCAAATACTATTCGATTGAGCAGAAAATTTTCTATCAAATACATCTTACTTTTATAACGTTTCAATAATGTAAATATAAAAAAAATCAAAAAAATACGCAAGTTTAAAGATAGTCGTTATTCCTTAATAAATACCAATTTCAAACTCCATTCTTGAGCTTGCTATTAATTGTAGAAAGTTGAACCAATTACTATTCGCTTGAACAGAAAATTTTCTATCAAACACATCCTACTTTTATAACGTTTCAATAATGTAAATATAAAAAAAATCAAAAAAATACGCAAGTTTAAAGATAGTCGTTATTCCTTGATAAATACAAACTTCAAACTTCATTCTTGAGCTTGCTATTAATCGTAGAAGGTTGAAACAAGTACCATTTGATTCAACGAAAAATTTTCTATTAAATACATCCTACTTTTATAACGTTTCAATAATGTAAATATAAAAAAAATCAAAAAAATACGCAAGTTTAAAGATAGTCGTTATTCCTTGATAAATACCAACTTCAAACTTCATTCTTGAGCTTGCTATTAATTGTAGAAGGTTGGAGCAAATACTATTCGATTGAACAGAAAATTTTCTATCAAATAAATCCTACTTTTATAACGTTCCTATAATGTAAATATAAAAAAAAATAAAAAAAATACGCAAGTTTAAAGATAGTCATTATTCCTTAATAAATACCAATTTCAAACTTCATTCTTGAGCTTGCTATTAATTGTAGAAAGTTAAAGCAAATACTATTTAATTGAACAGAAAATTTTCTTTTAAATACATCCTACTTTTATAACGTTCCTATAATGTAAATATAAAAAAAATTAAAAAAATACGCAAGTTTAAAGATAGTCGTTATTCCTTAATAAATACCAATTTCAAACTTTATTTTTGAGCTTGCTATTAATTGTAGAAAGTTAAAGCAAATACTATTCGTTTGAACAAAAAATTTTCTATCAAATACATTCTACTTTTATAACGTTCCTATAATGTAAATATAAAAAAAATTAAAAAAATACGCAAGTTTAAAGATAGTCGTTATTCCTTGATAAATACCAACTTCAAACTTCATTCTTGAGCTTGCTATTAATCGTAGAAGGCTGAAACAAGTACCATTTGATTCAACAGAAAATTTTCTATCAAATACATCGTACTTTTGTAACGTTCCTATAATGTAAATATAAAAAAAATCAAAAAAATACGCAAGTTTAAAGATAGTCGTTATTCCTTGATAAATACCAACTTCAAACTTCATTCTTGAGCTTGCTATTAATTGTAGAATGTTGAAGCAAGTAATATTTAATTCAGCAGAAAATTTTCTATCAAATACATCCTACTTTTATGAGATTTAGCAATGTAAATATAAAAAAAATCAAAAAAATACGCAAGTTTAAAGATAGTCGTTATTCCTTAATAAATACCAAATTCAAACTTCATTCTTGAGCTTGCTATCAACTGTTGAAGGTTGAAGCAAATACTATTCGATTGAGCAGAAAATTTTCTATCAAATACATCCTACTTTTATAACGTTTCAATAATGTAAATATAAAAAAAATCAAAAAAATTCGCAAGTTTAAAGATAGTCGTTACTCCTTGATAAATACAAACTTCAAACTTCATTCTTGAGCTTGCTATTAATTGTAGAAGGTTGAAACAAGTACCGTTTGATTCAACGAAAAATTTTCTATTAAATACATCCTACTTTTATAACGTTTTAATAATGTAAATATAAAAAAAATCAAAAAAATACGCAAGTTTAAATATAGTCGTTATTCCTTAATAAATACCAATTTCAAACTTCATTCTTGAGCTTGCTATCAATTGTAGAAGGTTGAAGCAAATACTATTCGATTGAGCAGAAAATTTTCTATCAAATACATCCTACTTTTATAACGTTTCAATAATGTAAATATAAAAAAAATCAAAAAAATACGCAAGTTTAAAGATAGTCGTTATTCCTTAATAAATACCAATTTCAAACTTCATTCTTGAGCTTGCTATTAATTGTAGAAAGTTGAAGCAATTACTATTCGCTTGAACAGAAAATTTTCTATCAAATACATCCTACTTTTATAACGTTTCAATAATGTAAATATAAAAAAAATCAAAAAAATACGCAAGGTTGAAGATAGTCGTTATTCCTTGATAAATACAAATTTCAAACTTCATTCTTGAGCTTGCTATTAATCGTAGAAGGTTGAAACAAGTACCATTTGATTCAACGAAAAATTTTCTATTAAATACATCCTACTTTTATAACGTTTTAATAATGTAAATATAAAAAAAATCAAAAAAATACGCAAGTTTAAAGATAGTCGTTATTCCTTAATAAATACCAATTTCAAACTTCATTCTTGAGCTTGCTATCAATTGTAGAAGGTTGAAGCAAATACTATTCGATTGAGCAGAAAATTTTCTATCAAATACATCTTACTTTTATAACGTTTCAATAATGTAAATATAAAAAAAATCAAAAAATACGCAAGTTTAAAGGTAGTCGTTATTCCTTAATAAATACCAATTTCAAACTCCATTCTTGAGCTTGCTATTAATTGTAGAAAGTTGAAGCAATTACTATTCGCTTGAACAGAAAATTTTCTATCAAATACATCCTACTTTTATAACGTTTCAATAATGTAAATATAAAAAAAATCAAAAAAATACGCAAGTTTAAAGATAGTCGTTATTCCTTGATAAATACAAACTTCAAACTTCATTCTTGAGCTTGCTGTTAATCGTAGAAGGTTGAAACAAGTACCGTTTGATTCAACGAAAAATTTTCTATTAAATACATCCTACTTTTATAACGTTTTAATAATGTAAATATAAAAAAAATCAAAAAAATACGCAAGTTTAAATATAGTCGTTATTCCTTAATAAATACCAATTTCAAACTTCATTCTTGAGCTTGCTATCAATTGTAGAAGGTTGAAGCAAATACTCTTCGATTGAGCAGAAAATTTTCTATCAAATACATCCTACTTTTATAACGTTTCAATAATGTAAATATAAAAAAAATCAAAAAAATACGCAAGTTTAAACATAGTCGTTATTCCTTGATAAATACCAATTTCAAACTTCATTCTTGAGCTTGCTATTAATTGTAGAAAGTTGAAGCAATTACTATTCGCTTGAACAGAAAATTTTCTATCAAATACATCCTACTTTTATAACGTTTCAATAATGTAAATATAAAAAAAATCAAAAAAATACGCAAGTTTAAAGATAGTCGTTATTCCTTGATAAATACAAACTTCAAACTTCATTCTTGAGCTTGCTATTAATCGTAGAAGGTTGAAACAAGTACCATTTGATTCAACGAAAAATTTTCTATTAAATACATCCTACTTTTATAACGTTTCAATAATGTAAATATAAAAAAAATCAAAAAAATACGCAAGTTTAAAGATAGTCGTTATTCCTTGATAAATACCAACTTCAAACTTCATTCTTGAGCTTGCTATTAATTGTAGAAGGTTGGAGCAAATACTATTCGATTGAACAGAAAATTTTCTATCAAATAAATCCTACTTTTATAACGTTCCTATAATGTAAATATAAAAAAAAATAAAAAAAATACGCAAGTTTAAAGATAGTCGTTATTCCTTAATAAATACCAATTTCAAACTTCATTCTTGAGCTTGCTATTAATTGTAGAAAGTTAAAGCAAATACTATTTAATTGAACAGAAAATTTTCTTTTAAATACATCCTACTTTTATAACGTTCCTATAATGTAAATATAAAAAAAATTAAAAAAATACGCAAGTTTAAAGATAGTCGTTATTCCTTAATAAATACCAATTTCAAACTTCATTTTTGAGCTTGCTATTAATTGTAGAAAGTTAAAGCAAATAATATTTAATTGAACAGAAAATTTTCTATCAAATACATTCTACTTTTATAACGTTCCTATAATGTAAATATAAAAAAAATCAAAAAAATACGCAAGTTTAAAGATAGTCGTTATTCCTTGATAAATACCAACTTCAAACTACATTGTTGAGCTTGCTATTAATTGTAGAAGGTTGAAGCAAGTAATATTTAATTCAGCAGAAAATTTTCTATCAAATACATCCTACTTTTATAAGATTTAGCAATGTAAATATAAAAAAAATCAAAAAAATACGCAAGTTTAAAGATAGTCGTTATTCCTTAATAAATACCAAATTCAAACTTCATTCTTGAGCTTGCTATCAACTGTTGAAGGTTGAAGCTAATACTATTCGATTGAGCAGAAAATTTTCTATCAAATACATCCTACTTTTATAACGTTTCAATAATGTAAATATAAAAAAAATCAAAAAAATTCGCAAGTTTAAAGATAGTCGTTATTCCTTAATAAATACCAATTTCAAACTTCATTCTTGAGCTTGCTATTAATTGTAGAAAATTGAAGCAAATACTATTCACTTGAACAGAAAATTTTCTATCAAATACATCCTACTTTTATAACGTTTCAATAATGTAAATATAAAAAAAATCAAAAAAATACGCAAGTTTAAAGATAGTCGTTATTCCTTGATAAATGCCAACTTCAAACTTTATTCTTGAGCTTGCTGTTAATCGTAGAAGGTTGAAACAAGTACCATTTGATTCAACGAAAAATTTTCTATAAAATACATCCTACCTTTATAACGTTTCAATAATGTAAATATAAAAAAAATAAAAAAAATACGCAAGTTTAAAGATAGTCGTTATTCCTTAATAAATACCAATTTCAAACTTCATTCTTGAGCTTGCTATTAATTGTAGAAAGTTAAAGCAAATACTATTTAATTGAACAGAAAATTTTCTTTCAAATACATTCTACTTTTATAACGTTCCTATAATGTAAATATAAAAAAAATAAAAAAATACGCAAGTTTAAATATAGTCGTTATTCCTTAATAAATACCAATTTCAAACTTCATTCTTGAGCTTGCTATTAATTGTAGAAAGTTAAAGCAAATACTATTTAATTGAACAGAAAATTTTCTATCAAATACATTCTACTTTTATAACGTTCCTATAATGTAAATATAAAAAAAATAAAAAAATACGCAAGTTTAAATATAGTCGTTATTCCTTAATAAATACCAATTTCAAACTTCATTCTTGAGCTTGCTATCAATTGTAGAAGGTTGAAGCAAATACTATTCGATTGAGCAGAAAATTTTCTATCAAATACATCCTACTTTTATAACGTTTCAATAATGTAAATATAAAAAAAATCAAAAAAATACGCAAGTTTAAAGATAGTCGTTATTCCTTAATAAATACCAATTTCAAACTTCATTCTTGAGCTTGCTATTAATTGTAGAAAGTTGAAGCAATTACTATTCGCTTGAACAGAAAATTTTCTATCAAATACATCCTACTTTTATAACGATTCAATAATGTAAATATAAAAAAAATCAAAAAAATACGCAAGTTTAAAGATAGTCGTTATTCCTTGATAAATACAAACTTCAAACTTCATTCTTGAGCTTGCTATTAATCGTAGAAGGTTGAAACAAGTACCATTTGATTCAACGAAAAATTTTCTATTAAATACATCCTACTTTTATAACGTTTTAATAATGTAAATATAAAAAAAATCAAAAAAATACGCAAGTTTAAAGATAGTCGTTATTCCTTAATAAATACCAATTTCAAACTTCATTCTTGAGCTTGCTATCAATTGTAGAAGGTTGAAGCAAATACTATTCGATTGAGCAGAAAATTTTCTATCAAATACATCTTACTTTTATAACGTTTCAATAATGTAAATATAAAAAAAATCAAAAAATACGCAAGTTTAAAGGTAGTCGTTATTCCTTAATAAATACCAATTTCAAACTCCATTCTTGAGCTTGCTATTAATTGTAGAAAGTTGAAGCAATTACTATTCGCTTGAACAGAAAATTTTCTATCAAATACATCCTACTTTTATAACGTTTCAATAATGTAAATATAAAAAAAATCAAAAAAATACGCAAGTTTAAAGATAGTCGTTATTCCTTGATAAATACAAACTTCAAACTTCATTCTTGAGCTTGCTGTTAATCGTAGAAGGTTGAAACAAGTACCGTTTGATTCAACGAAAAATTTTCTATTAAATACATCCTACTTTTATAACGTTTTAATAATGTAAATATAAAAAAAATCAAAAAAATACGCAAGTTTAAATATAGTCGTTATTCCTTAATAAATACCAATTTCAAACTTCATTCTTGAGCTTGCTATCAATTGTAGAAGGTTGAAGCAAATACTCTTCGATTGAGCAGAAAATTTTCTATCAAATACATCCTACTTTTATAACGTTTCAATAATGTAAATATAAAAAAAATCAAAAAAATACGCAAGTTTAAACATAGTCGTTATTCCTTGATAAATACCAATTTCAAACTTCATTCTTGAGCTTGCTATTAATTGTAGAAAGTTGAAGCAATTACTATTCGCTTGAACAGAAAATTTTCTATCAAATACATCCTACTTTTATAACGTTTCAATAATGTAAATATAAAAAAAATCAAAAAAATACGCAAGTTTAAAGATAGTCGTTATTCCTTGATAAATACAAACTTCAAACTTCATTCTTGAGCTTGCTATTAATCGTAGAAGGTTGAAACAAGTACCATTTGATTCAACGAAAAATTTTCTATTAAATACATCCTACTTTTATAACGTTTCAATAATGTAAATATAAAAAAAATCAAAAAAATACGCAAGTTTAAAGATAGTCGTTATTCCTTGATAAATACCAACTTCAAACTTCATTCTTGAGCTTGCTATTAATTGTAGAAGGTTGGAGCAAATACTATTCGATTGAACAGAAAATTTTCTATCAAATAAATCCTACTTTTATAACGTTCCTATAATGTAAATATAAAAAAAAATAAAAAAAATACGCAAGTTTAAAGATAGTCGTTATTCCTTAATAAATACCAATTTCAAACTTAATTCTTGAGCTTGCTATTAATTGTAGAAAGTTAAAGCAAATACTATTTAATTGAACAGAAAATTTTCTTTTAAATACATCCTACTTTTATAACGTTCCTATAATGTAAATATAAAAAAAATTAAAAAAATACGCAAGTTTAAAGATAGTCGTTATTCCTTAATAAATACCAATTTCAAACTTCATTTTTGAGCTTGCTATTAATTGTAGAAAGTTAAAGCAAATAATATTTAATTGAACAGAAAATTTTCTATCAAATACATTCTACTTTTATAACGTTCCTATAATGTAAATATAAAAAAAATCAAAAAAATACGCAAGTTTAAAGATAGTCGTTATTCCTTGATAAATACCAACTTCAAACTACATTCTTGAGCTTGCTATTAATTGTAGAAGGTTGAAACAAGTAATATTTAATTCAGCAGAAAATTTTCTATCAAATACATCCTACTTTTATAAGATTTAGCAATGTAAATATAAAAAAAATCAAAAAAATACGCAAGTTTAAAGATAGTCGTTATTCCTTAATAAATACCAAATTCAAACTTCATTCTTGAGCTTGCTATCAACTGTTGAAGGTTGAAGCTAATACTATTCGATTGAGCAGAAAATTTTCTATCAAATACATCCTACTTTTATAACGTTTCAATAATGTAAATATAAAAAAAATCAAAAAAATTCGCAAGTTTAAAGATAGTCGTTATTCCTTAATAAATACCAATTTCAAACTTCATTCTTGAGCTTGCTATTAATTGTAGAAAATTGAAGCAAATACTATTCACTTGAACAGAAAATTTTCTATCAAATACATCCTACTTTTATAACGTTTCAATAATGTAAATATAAAAAAAATCAAAAAAATACGCAAGTTTAAAGATAGTCGTTATTCCTTGATAAATGCCAACTTCAAACTTTATTCTTGAGCTTGCTGTTAATCGTAGAAGGTTGAAACAAGTACCATTTGATTCAACGAAAAATTTTCTATTAAATACATCCTACTTTTATAACGTTTCAATAATGTAAATATAAAAAAAATAAAAAAAATACGCAAGTTTAAAGATAGTCGTTATTCCTTAATAAATACCAATTTCAAACTTCATTCTTGAGCTTGCTATTAATTGTAGAAAGTTAAAGCAAATACTATTTAATTGAACAGAAAATTTTCTATCAAATACATCCTACTTTTATAACGTTCCTATAATGTAAATATAAAAAAAATTAAAAAAATACGCAAGTTTAAATATAGTCGTTATTCCTTGATAAATACCAACTTCAAACTTCATTCTTGAGCTTGCTATTAATCGTAGAAGGTTGAAACAAGTACCATTTGATTCAACAAAAAATTTTCTATTAAATACATCCTACTTTTATAACGTTTCAATAATGTAAATATAAAAAAAATCAAAAAAATACGCAATTTTAAAGATAGTCGTTATTCCTTAATAAATACCAATTTCAAACTTTATTCTTGAGCTTGCTATTAATTGTAGAAGGTTGAAGCAAATACTATTCGATTGAACAGAAAATTTTCTATCAAATACATCCTACTTTTATAACGTTTCAGCAATGTAAATATAAAAAAAATCAAAAAAATACGCAAGTTTAAATATAGTCGTTATTCCTTGATAAATACCACTTTCAAACTTCATTCTTGAGCTTGCTGTTAATTGTAGAAAGTTGAAACAAACACTACTCGATTAAGCAAAAAATTTTCTATCAAATACATCCTACTTTTATAACGTTTCAATAATGTAAATATAAAAAAAATCAAAAAAATACGCAAGTTTAAAGATAGTCGTTATTCCTTGATAAATGCCAACTTCAAACTTTATTCTTGAGCTTGCTGTTAATCGTAGAAGGTTGAAACAAGTACCATTTGATTCAACGAAAAATTTTCTATTAAATACATCCTACTTTTATAACGTTTCAATAATGTAAATATAAAAAAAATCAAAAAAATACGCAAGTTTAAAGATAGTCGTTATTCCTTAATAAATACCAATTTCAAACTTTATTCTTGAACTTGCTATTAATTGTAGAAGGTTGAAGCAAATACTATTCGATTGAACAGAAAATTTTCTATCAAATACATCCTACTTTTATAACGTTCCTATAATGTAAATATAAAAAAAATAAAAAAATACGCAAGTTTAAAGATAGTCGTTATTCCTTAATAAATACCAATTTCAAACTTCATTTTTGAGCTTGCTATTAATTGTAGAAAGTTAAAGCAAATACTATTCGTTTGAACAAAAAATTTTCTATCAAATACATTCTACTTTTATAACGTTCCTATAATGTAAATATAAAAAAAATTAAAAAAATACGCAAGTTTAAAGATAGTCGTTATTCCTTGATAAATACCAACTTCAAACTTCATTCTTGAGCTTGCTATTAATCGTAGAAGGTTGAAACAAGTACCATTTGATTCAACAGAAAATTTTCTATCAAATACATCGTACTTTTGTAACGTTCCTATAATGTAAATATAAAAAAAATCAAAAAAATACGCAAGTTTAAAGATAGTCGTTATTCCTTGATAAATACTAACTTCAAACTTCATTCTTGAGCTTGCTATTAATTGTAGAAGGTTGAAACAAGTAATATTTAATTCAGCAGAAAATTTTCTATCAAATACATCCTACTTTTATAAGATTTAGCAATGTAAATATAAAAAAAATCAAAAAAATACGCAAGTTTAAATATAGTCGTTATTCCTTAATAAATACCAAATTCAAACTTCATTCTTGAGCTTGCTATCAACTGTTGAAGGTTGAAGCAAATACTATTCGATTGAGCAGAAAATTTTCTATCAAATACATCCTACTTTTATAACGTTTCAATAATGTAAATATAAAAAAAATCAAAAAAATTCGCAAGTTTAAAGATAGTCGTTATTCCTTAATAAATACCAATTTCAAACTTCATTCTTGAGCTTGCTATTAATTGTAGAAAATTGAAGCAAATACTATTCACTTGAACAGAAAATTTTCTATCAAATACATCCTACTTTTATAACGTTTCAATAATGTAAATATAAAAAAAATCAAAAAAATACGCAAGTTTAAAGATAGTCGTTATTCCTTGATAAATGCCAACTTCAAACTTTATTCTTGAGCTTGCTGTTAATCGTAGAAGGTTGAAACAAGTACCATTTGATTCAACGAAAAATTTTCTATTAAATACATCCTACTTTTATAACGTTTCAATAATGTAAATATAAAAAAAATCAAAAAAATACGCAAGTTTAAAGATAGTCGTTATTCCTTAATAAATACCAATTTCAAACTTTATTCTTGAACTTGCTATTAATTGTAGAAGGTTGAAGCAAATACTATTCGATTGAACAGAAAATTTTCTATCAAATACATTCTACTTTTATAACGTTCCTATAATGTAAATATAAAAAAAATAAAAAAATACGCAAGTTTAAAGATAGTCGTTATTCCTTGATAAATACCAAATTCAAACTTCATTCTTGAGCTTGCTATTAATTGTAGAAGGTTGAGGCAAATACCATTTAATTCAACAGAAAATTTTCTATCAAATACATCCTACCTTTATAACGTTTTAGCAATGTAAATATAAAAAAAATCAAAAAAATACGCAAGTTTAAAGATAGTCGTTATTCCTTGATAAATACCAACTTCAAACTTCATTCTTGAGCTTGCTATTAATCGTAGAAGGTTGAGACAAGTACCATTTGATTCAGCAGAAAATTTTCTATCAAATACATTCTACTTTTATAACGTTTCAATAATGTAAATATAAAAAAAATCAAAAAAATACGCAAGTTTAAAGATAGTCGTTATTCCTTGATAAATACAAACTTCAAACTTCATTCTTGAGCTTGCTATTAATCGTAGAAGTTTGAAACAAGTACCGTTTGATTCAACAAAAAATTTTCTATTAAATACATCCTACTTTTATAACGTTTTAATAATGTAAATATAAAAAAAATCAAAAAAATACGCAAGTTTAAATATAGTCGTTATTCCTTAATAAATACCAATTTCAAACTTCATTCTTGAGCTTGCTATCAATTGTAGAAGGTTGAAGCAAATACTATTCGATTGAGCAGAAAATTTTCTATCAAATACATCCTACTTTTATAACGTTTCAATAATGTAAATATAAAAAAAATCAAAAAAATACGCAAGTTTAAAGATAGTCGTTATTCCTTAATAAATACCAATTTCAAACTTCATTCTTGAGCTTGCTATTAATTGTAGAAAGTTGAAGCAATTACTATTCGCTTGAACAGAAAATTTTCTATCAAATACATCCTACTTTTATAACGTTTCAATAATGTAAATATAAAAAAAATCAAAAAAATACGCAAGTTTAAAGATAGTCGTTATTCCTTGATAAATACAAACTTCAAACTTCATTCTTGAGCTTGCTATTAATCGTAGAAGGTTGAAACAAGTACCATTTGATTCAACGAAAAATTTTCTATTAAATACATCCTACTTTTATAACGTTTCAATAATGTAAATATAAAAAAAATCAAAAAAATACGCAAGTTTAAAGATAGTCGTTATTCCTTGATAAATACCAACTTCAAACTTCATTCTTGAGCTTGCTATTAATTGTAGAAGGTTGGAGCAAATACTATTCGATTGAACAGAAAATTTTCTATCAAATAAATCCTACTTTTATAACGTTCCTATAATGTAAATATAAAAAAAAATAAAAAAAATACGCAAGTTTAAAGATAGTCGTTATTCCTTAATAAATACCAATTTCAAACTTCATTCTTGAGCTTGCTATTAATTGTAGAAAGTTAAAGCAAATACTATTTAATTGAACAGAAAATTTTCTTTTAAATACATCCTACTTTTATAACGTTCCTATAATGTAAATATAAAAAAAATTAAAAAAATACGCAAGTTTAAAGATAGTCGTTATTCCTTAATAAATACCAATTTCAAACTTCATTTTTGAGCTTGCTATTAATTGTAGAAAGTTAAAGCAAATACTATTCGTTTGAACAAAAAATTTTCTATCAAATACATTCTACTATTATAACGTTCCTATAATGTAAATATAAAAAAAATTAAAAAAATACGCAAGTTTAAAGATAGTCGTTATTCCTTGATAAATACCAACTTCAAACTTCATTCTTGAGCTTGCTATTAATCGTAGAAGGTTGAAACAAGTACCATTTGATTCAACAGAAAATTTTCTATCAAATACATCGTACTTTTGTAACGTTCCTATAATGTAAATATAAAAAAAATCAAAAAAATACGCAAGTTTAAAGATAGTCGTTATTCCTTGATAAATACCAACTTCAAACTTCATTCTTGAGCTTGCTATTAATCGTAGAAGGTTGAGACAAGTACCATTTGATTCAGCAGAAAATTTTCTATCAAATACATTCTACTTTTATAACGTTTCAATAATGTAAATATAAAAAAAATCAAAAAAATACGCAAGTTTAAAGATAGTCGTTATTCCTTGATAAATACAAACTTCAAACTTCATTCTTGAGCTTGCTATTAATCGTAGAAGTTTGAAACAAGTACCGTTTGATTCAACAAAAAATTTTCTATTAAATACATCCTACTTTTATAACGTTTTAATAATGTAAATATAAAAAAAATCAAAAAAATACGCAAGTTTAAATATAGTCGTTATTCCTTAATAAATACCAATTTCAAACTTCATTCTTGAGCTTGCTATCAATTGTAGAAGGTTGAAGCAAATACTATTCGATTGAGCAGAAAATTTTCTATCAAATACATCCTACTTTTATAACGTTTCAATAATGTAAATATAAAAAAAATCAAAAAAATACGCAAGTTTAAAGATAGTCGTTATTCCTTAATAAATACCAATTTCAAACTTCATTCTTGAGCTTGCTATTAATTGTAGAAAGTTGAAGCAATTACTATTCGCTTGAACAGAAAATTTTCTATCAAATACATCCTACTTTTATAACGTTTCAATAATGTAAATATAAAAAAAATCAAAAAAATACGCAAGTTTAAAGATAGTCGTTATTCCTTGATAAATACAAACTTCAAACTTCATTCTTGAGCTTGCTATTAATCGTAGAAGGTTGAAACAAGTACCATTTGATTCAACGAAAAATTTTCTATTAAATACATCCTACTTTTATAACGTTTCAATAATGTAAATATAAAAAAAATCAAAAAAATACGCAAGTTTAAAGATAGTCGTTATTCCTTGATAAATACCAACTTCAAACTTCATTCTTGAGCTTGCTATTAATTGTAGAAGGTTGGAGCAAATACTATTCGATTGAACAGAAAATTTTCTATCAAATAAATCCTACTTTTATAACGTTCCTATAATGTAAATATAAAAAAAAATAAAAAAAATACGCAAGTTTAAAGATAGTCGTTATTCCTTAATAAATACCAATTTCAAACTTCATTCTTGAGCTTGCTATTAATTGTAGAAAGTTAAAGCAAATACTATTTAATTGAACAGAAAATTTTCTTTTAAATACATCCTACTTTTATAACGTTCCTATAATGTAAATATAAAAAAAATTAAAAAAATACGCAAGTTTAAAGATAGTCGTTATTCCTTAATAAATACCAATTTCAAACTTCATTTTTGAGCTTGCTATTAATTGTAGAAAGTTAAAGCAAATACTATTCGTTTGAACAAAAAATTTTCTATCAAATACATTCTACTATTATAACGTTCCTATAATGTAAATATAAAAAAAATTAAAAAAATACGCAAGTTTAAAGATAGTCGTTATTCCTTGATAAATACCAACTTCAAACTTCATTCTTGAGCTTGCTATTAATCGTAGAAGGTTGAAACAAGTACCATTTGATTCAACAGAAAATTTTCTATCAAATACATCGTACTTTTGTAACGTTCCTATAATGTAAATATAAAAAAAATCAAAAAAATACGCAAGTTTAAAGATAGTCGTTATTCCTTGATAAATACCAACTTCAAACTTCATTCTTCAGCTTGCTATTAATTGTAGAAGGTTGAAACAAGTAATATTTAATTCAGCAGAAAATTTTCTATCAAATACATCCTACTTTTATAAGATTTAGCAATGTAAATATAAAAAAAATCAAAAAGATACGCAAGTTTAAAGATAGTCGTTATTCCTTAATAAATACCAAATTCAAACTTCATCCTTGAGCTTGCTATCAACTGTTGAAGGTTGAAGCAAATACTATTCGATTGAGCAGAAAATTTTCTATCAAATACATCCTACTTTTATAACGTTTCAATAATGTAAATATAAAAAAAATCAAAAAAATTCGCAAGTTTAAAGATAGTCGTTATTCCTTAATAAATACCAATTTCAAACTTCATTCTTGAGCTTGCTATTAATTGTAGAAAATTGAAGCAAATACTATTCACCTGAACAGAAAATTTTCTATCAAATACATCCTACTTTTATAACGTTTCAATAATGTAAATATAAAAAAAATCAAAAAAATACGCAAGTTTAAAGATAGTCGTTATTCCTTGATAAATGCCAACTTCAAACTTTATTCTTGAGCTTGCTGTTAATCGTAGAAGGTTGAAACAAGTACCATTTGATTCAACGAAAAATTTTCTATTAAATACATCCTACTTTTATAACGTTTCAATAATGTAAATATAAAAAAAATCAAAAAAATACGCAAGTTTAAAGATAGTCGTTATTCCTTAATAAATACCAATTTCAAACTTTATTCTTGAACTTGCTATTAATTGTAGAAGGTTGAAGCAAATACTATTCGCTTGAACAGAAAATTTTCTATCAAATACATCCTACTTTTATAACGTTTCAATAATGTAAATATAAAAAAAATCAAAAAAATACGCAAGTTTAAAGATAGTCGTTATTCCTTGATAAATACAAACTTCAAACTTCATTCTTGAGCTTGCTGTTAATCGTAGAAGGTTGAAACAAGTACCGTTTGATTCAACGAAAAATTTTCTATTAAATACATCCTACTTTTATAACGTTTTAATAATGTAAATATAAAAAAAATCAAAAAAATACGCAAGTTTAAATATAGTCGTTATTCCTTAATAAATACCAATTTCAAACTTCATTCTTGAGCTTGCTATCAATTGTAGAAGGTTGAAGCAAATACTCTTCGATTGAGCAGAAAATTTTCTATCAAATACATCCTACTTTTATAACGTTTCAATAATGTAAATATAAAAAAAATCAAAAAAATACGCAAGTTTAAACATAGTCGTTATTCCTTGATAAATACCAATTTCAAACTTCATTCTTGAGCTTGCTATTAATTGTAGAAAGTTGAAGCAATTACTATTCGCTTGAACAGAAAATTTTCTATCAAATACATCCTACTTTTATAACGTTTCAATAATGTAAATATAAAAAAAATCAAAAAAATACGCAAGTTTAAAGATAGTCGTTATTCCTTGATAAATACAAACTTCAAACTTCATTCTTGAGCTTGCTATTAATCGTAGAAGGTTGAAACAAGTACCATTTGATTCAACGAAAAATTTTCTATTAAATACATCCTACTTTTATAACGTTTCAATAATGTAAATATAAAAAAAATCAAAAAAATACGCAAGTTTAAAGATAGTCGTTATTCCTTGATAAATACCAACTTCAAACTTCATTCTTGAGCTTGCTATTAATTGTAGAAGGTTGGAGCAAATACTATTCGATTGAACAGAAAATTTTCTATCAAATAAATCCTACTTTTATAACGTTCCTATAATGTAAATATAAAAAAAAATAAAAAAAATACGCAAGTTTAAAGATAGTCGTTATTCCTTAATAAATACCAATTTCAAACTTCATTCTTGAGCTTGCTATTAATTGTAGAAAGTTAAAGCAAATACTATTTAATTGAACAGAAAATTTTCTTTTAAATACATCCTACTTTTATAACGTTCCTATAATGTAAATATAAAAAAAATTAAGAAAATACGCAAGTTTAAAGATAGTCGTTATTCCTTAATAAATACCAATTTCAAACTTCATTTTTGAGCTTGCTATTAATTGTAGAAAGTTAAAGCAAATAATATTTAATTGAACAGAAAATTTTCTATCAAATACATTCTACTTTTATAACGTTCCTATAATGTAAATATAAAAAAAATCAAAAAAATACGCAAGTTTAAAGATAGTCGTTATTCCTTGATAAATACCAACTTCAAACTACATTCTTGAGCTTGCTATTAATTGTAGAAGGTTGAAACAAGTAATATTTAATTCAGCAGAAAATTTTCTATCAAATACATCCTACTTTTATAAGATTTAGCAATGTAAATATAAAAAAAATCAAAAAAATACGCAAGTTTAAAGATAGTCGTTATTCCTTAATAAATACCAAATTCAAACTTCATTCTTGAGCTTGCTATCAACTGTTGAAGGTTGAAGCTAATACTATTCGATTGAGCAGAAAATTTTCTATCAAATACATCCTACTTTTATAACGTTTCAATAATGTAAATATAAAAAAAAATAAAAAAAATACGCAAGTTTAAAGATAGTCGTTATTCCTTAATAAATACCAATTTCAAACTTCATTCTTGAGCTTGCTGTTAATCGTAGAAGGTTGAAACAAGTACCATTTGATTCAACGAAAAATTTTCTATTAAATACATCCTACTTTTATAACGTTTCAATAATGTAAATATAAAAAAAATAAAAAAAATACGCAAGTTTAAAGATAGTCGTTATTCCTTAATAAATACCAATTTCAAACTTCATTCTTGAGCTTGCTATTAATTGTAGAAGGTTGAAACAAGTAATATTTAATTCAGCAGAAAATTTTCTATCAAATACATCCTACTTTTATAAGATTTAGCAATGTAAATATAAAAAAAATCAAAAAAATTCGCAAGTTTAAAGATAGTCGTTATTCCTTAATAAATACCAATTTCAAACTTCATTCTTGAGCTTGCTATTAATTGTAGAAAATTGAAGCAAATACTATTCACTTGAACAGAAAATTTTCTATCAAATACATCCTACTTTTATAACGTTTCAATAATGTAAATATAAAAAAAATCAAAAAAATACGCAAGTTTAAAGATAGTCGTTATTCCTTGATAAATGCCAACTTCAAACTTTATTCTTGAGCTTGCTGTTAATCGTAGAAGGTTGAAACAAGTACCATTTGATTCAACGAAAAATTTTCTATTAAATACATCCTACTTTTATAACGTTTCAATAATGTAAATATAAAAAAAATAAAAAAAATACGCAAGTTTAAAGATAGTCGTTATTCCTTAATAAATACCAATTTCAAACTTCATTCTTGAGCTTGCTATTAATTGTAGAAAGTTAAAGCAAATACTATTTAATTGAACAGAAAATTTTCTATCAAATACATTCTACTTTTATAACGTTCCTATAATGTAAATATAAAAAAAATAAAAAAATACGCAAGTTTAAAGATAGTCGTTATTCCTTGATAAATACCAAATTCAAACTTCATTCTTGAGCTTGCTATTAATTGTAGAAGGTTGAAGCAAGTACCATTTAATTCAACAGAAAATTTTCTATCAAATACATCCTACCTTTATAACGTTTTAGCAATGTAAATATAAAAAAAATCAAAAAAATACGCAAGTTTAAATATAGTCGTTATTCCTTGATAAATACCAACTTCAAACTTCATTCTTGAGCTTGCTATTAATCGTAGAAGGTTGAAACAAGTACCATTTGATTCAACAAAAAATTTTCTATTAAATACATCCTACTTTTATAACGTTTCAATAATGTAAATATAAAAAAAATCAAAAAAATACGCAATTTTAAAGATAGTCGTTATTCCTTAATAAATACCAATTTCAAACTTTATCCTTGAGCTTGCTATTAATTGTAGAAGGTTGAAGCAAATACTATTCGATTGAACAGAAAATTTTCTATCAAATACATCCTACTTTTATAACGTTTCAGCAATGTAAATATAAAAAAAATCAAAAAAATTCGCAAGTTTAAATATAGTCGTTATTCCTTGATAAATACCACTTTCAAACTTCATTCTTGAGCTTGCTGTTAATTGTAGAAAGTTGAAACAAACACTACTCGATTAAGCAAAAAATTTTCTATCAAATACATCCTACTTTTATAACGTTTCAATAATGTAAATATAAAAAAAATCAAAAAAATACGCAAGTTTAAAGATAGTCGTTATTCCTTGATAAATGCCAACTTCAAACTTTATTCTTGAGCTTGCTGTTAATCGTAGAAGGTTGAAACAAGTACCATTTGATTCAACGAAAAATTTTCTATTAAATACATCCTACTTTTATAACGTTTCAATAATGTAAATATAAAAAAAATCAAAAAAATACGCAAGTTTAAAGATAGTCGTTATTCCTTAATAAATACCAATTTCAAACTTTATTCTTGAACTTGCTATTAATTGTAGAAGGTTGAAGCAAATACTATTCGATTGAACAGAAAATTTTCTATCAAATACATTCTACTTTTATAACGTTCCTATAATGTAAATATAAAAAAAATAAAAAAATACGCAAGTTTAAAGATAGTCGTTATTCCTTAATAAATACCAATTTCAAACTTCATTTTTGAGCTTGCTATTAATTGTAGAAAGTTAAAGCAAATACTATTCGTTTGAACAAAAAATTTTCTATCAAATGCATTCTACTTTTATAACGTTCCTATAATGTAAATATAAAAAAAATTAAAAAAATACGCAAGTTTAAAGATAGTCGTTATTCCTTGATAAATACCAACTTCAAACTTCATTCTTGAGCTTGCTATTAATCGTAGAAGGTTGAAACAAGTACCATTTGATTCAACAGAAAATTTTCTATCAAATACATCGTACTTTTGTAACGTTCCTATAATGTAAATATAAAAAAAATCAAAAAAATACGCAAGTTTAAAGATAGTCGTTATTCCTTGATAAATACCAACTTCAAACTTCATTCTTGAGCTTGCTATTAATTGTAGAAGGTTGAAACAAGTAATATTTAATTCAGCAGAAAATTTTCTATCAAATACATCCTACTTTTATAAGATTTAGCAATGTAAATATAAAAAAAATCAAAAAAATACGCAAGTTTAAATATAGTCGTTATTCCTTAATAAGTACCAAATTCAAACTTCATTCTTGAGCTTGCTATCAACTGTTGAAGGTTGAAGCAAATACTATTCGATTGAGCAGAAAATTTTCTATCAAATACATCCTACTTTTATAACGTTTCAATAATGTAAATATAAAAAAAATCAAAAAAATTCGCAAGTTTAAAGATAGTCGTTATTCCTTAATAAATACCAATTTCAAACTTCATTCTTGAGCTTGCTATTAATTGTAGAAAATTGAAGCAAATACTATTCACTTGAACAGAAAATTTTCTATCAAATACATCCTACTTTTATAACGTTTCAATAATGTAAATATAAAAAAAATCAAAAAAATACGCAAGTTTAAAGATAGTCGTTATTCCTTGATAAATGCCAACTTCAAACTTTATTCTTGAGCTTGCTGTTAATCGTAGAAGGTTGAAACAAGTACCATTTGATTCAACGAAAAATTTTCTATTAAATACATCCTACTTTTATAACGTTTCAATAATGTAAATATAAAAAAAATCAAAAAAATACGCAAGTTTAAAGATAGTCGTTATTCCTTAATAAATACCAATTTCAAACTTTATTCTTGAACTTGCTATTAATTGTAGAAGGTTGAAGCAAATACTATTCGATTGAACAGAAAATTTTCTATCAAATACATTCTACTTTTATAACGTTCCTATAATGTAAATATAAAAAAAATAAAAAAATACGCAAGTTTAAAGATAGTCGTTATTCCTTGATAAATACCAAATTCAAACTTCATTCTTGAGCTTGCTATTAATTGTAGAAGGTTGAGGCAAATACCATTTAATTCAACAGAAAATTTTCTATCAAATACATCCTACCTTTATAACGTTTTAGCAATGTAAATATAAAAAAAATCAAAAAAATACGCAAGTTTAAAGATAGTCGTTATTCCTTGATAAATACCAACTTCAAACTTCATTCTTGAGCTTGCTATTAATCGTAGAAGGTTGAGACAAGTACCATTTGATTCAGCAGAAAATTTTCTATCAAATACATTCTACTTTTATAACGTTTCAATAATGTAAATATAAAAAAAATCAAAAAAATACGCAAGTTTAAAGATAGTCGTTATTCCTTGATAAATACAAACTTCAAACTTCATTCTTGAGCTTGCTATTAATCGTAGAAGTTTGAAACAAGTACCGTTTGATTCAACAAAAAATTTTCTATTAAATACATCCTACTTTTATAACGTTTTAATAATGTAAATATAAAAAAAATCAAAAAAACACGCAAGTTTAAATATAGTCGTTATTCCTTAATAAATACCAATTTCAAACTTCATTCTTGAGCTTGCTATCAATTGTAGAAGGTTGAAGCAAATACTATTCGATTGAGCAGAAAATTTTCTATCAAATACATCCTACTTTTATAACGTTTCAATAATGTAAATATAAAAAAAATCAAAAAAATACGCAAGTTTAAAGATAGTCGTTATTCCTTAATAAATACCAATTTCAAACTTCATTCTTGAGCTTGCTATTAATTGTAGAAAGTTGAAGCAATTACTATTCGCTTGAACAGAAAATTTTCTATCAAATACATCCTACTTTTATAACGTTTCAATAATGTAAATATAAAAAGAATCAAAAAAATACGCAAGTTTAAAGATAGTCGTTATTCCTTGATAAATACAAACTTCAAACTTCATTCTTGAGCTTGCTATTAATCGTAGAAGGTTGAAACAAGTACCATTTGATTCAACGAAAAATTTTCTATTAAATACATCCTACTTTTATAACGTTTCAATAATGTAAATATAAAAAAAATCAAAAAAATACGCAAGTTTAAAGATAGTCGTTATTCCTTGATAAATACCAACTTCAAACTTCATTCTTGAGCTTGCTATTAATTGTAGAAGGTTGGAGCAAATACTATTCGATTGAACAGAAAATTTTCTATCAAATAAATCCTACTTTTATAACGTTCCTATAATGTAAATATAAAAAAAAATAAAAAAAATACGCAAGTTTAAAGATAGTCGTTATTCCTTAATAAATACCAATTTCAAACTTCATTCTTGAGCTTGCTATTAATTGTAGAAAGTTAAAGCAAATACTATTTAATTGAACAGAAAATTTTCTTTTAAATACATCCTACTTTTATAACGTTCCTATAATGTAAATATAAAAAAAATTAAAAAAATACGCAAGTTTAAAGATAGTCGTTATTCCTTAATAAATACCAATTTCAAACTTCATTTTTGAGCTTGCTATTAATTGTAGAAAGTTAAAGCAAATACTATTCGTTTGAACAAAAAATTTTCTATCAAATACATTCTACTATTATAACGTTCCTATAATGTAAATATAAAAAAAATTAAAAAAATACGCAAGTTTAAAGATAGTCGTTATTCCTTGATAAATACCAACTTCAAACTTCATTCTTGAGCTTGCTATTAATCGTAGAAGGTTGAAACAAGTACCATTTGATTCAACAGAAAATTTTCTATCAAATACATCGTACTTTTGTAACGTTCCTATAATGTAAATATAAAAAAAATCAAAAAAATACGCAAGTTTAAAGATAGTCGTTATTCCTTGATAAATACCAACTTCAAACTTCATTCTTCAGCTTGCTATTAATTGTAGAAGGTTGAAACAAGTAATATTTAATTCAGCAGAAAATTTTCTATCAAATACATCCTACTTTTATAAGATTTAGCAATGTAAATATAAAAAAAATCAAAAAGATACGCAAGTTTAAAGATAGTCGTTATTCCTTAATAAATACCAAATTCAAACTTCATCCTTGAGCTTGCTATCAACTGTTGAAGGTTGAAGCAAATACTATTCGATTGAGCAGAAAATTTTCTATCAAATACATCCTACTTTTATAACGTTTCAATAATGTAAATATAAAAAAAATCAAAAAAATTCGCAAGTTTAAAGATAGTCGTTATTCCTTAATAAATACCAATTTCAAACTTCATTCTTGAGCTTGCTATTAATTGTAGAAAATTGAAGCAAATACTATTCACCTGAACAGAAAATTTTCTATCAAATACATCCTACTTTTATAACGTTTCAATAATGTAAATATAAAAAAAATCAAAAAAATACGCAAGTTTAAAGATAGTCGTTATTCCTTGATAAATGCCAACTTCAAACTTTATTCTTGAGCTTGCTGTTAATCGTAGAAGGTTGAAACAAGTACCATTTGATTCAACGAAAAATTTTCTATTAAATACATCCTACTTTTATAACGTTTCAATAATGTAAATATAAAAAAAATCAAAAAAATACGCAAGTTTAAAGATAGTCGTTATTCCTTAATAAATACCAATTTCAAACTTTATTCTTGAACTTGCTATTAATTGTAGAAGGTTGAAGCAAATACTGTTCGATTGAACAGAAAATTTTCTATCAAATACATTCTACTTTTATAACGTTCCTATAATGTAAATATAAAAAAAATAAAAAAATACGCAAGTTTAAAGATAGTCGTTATTCCTTGATAAATACCAAATTCAAACTTCATTCTTGAGCTTGCTATTAATTGTAGAAGGTTGAAGCAAGTACCATTTAATTCAACAGAAAATTTTCTATCAAATACATCCTACCTTTATAACGTTTTAGCAATGTAAATATAAAAAAAATCAAAAAAATACGCAAGTTTAAAGATAGTCGTTATTCCTTGATAAATGCCAACTTCAAACTTTATTCTTGAGCTTGCTGTTAATCGTAGAAGGTTGAAACAAGTACCATTTGATTCAACGAAAAATTTTCTATTAAATACATCCTACTTTTATAACGTTTCAATAATGTAAATATAAAAAAAATCAAAAAAATACGCAAGTTTAAAGATAGTCGTTATTCCTTAATAAATACCAATTTCAAACTTTATTCTTGAACTTGCTATTAATTGTAGAAGGTTGAAGCAAATACTATTCGATTGAACAGAAAATTTTCTATCAAATACATTCTACTTTTATAACGTTCCTATAATGTAAATATAAAAAAAATAAAAAAATACGCAAGTTTAAAGATAGTCGTTATTCCTTGATAAATACCAAATTCAAACTTCATTCTTGAGCTTGCTATTAATTGTAGAAGGTTGAGGCAAATACCATTTAATTCAACAGAAAATTTTCTATCAAATACATCCTACCTTTATAACGTTTTAGCAATGTAAATATAAAAAAAATCAAAAAAATACGCAAGTTTAAAGATAGTCGTTATTCCTTGATAAATACCAACTTCAAACTTCATTCTTGAGCTTGCTATTAATCGTAGAAGGTTGAGACAAGTACCATTTGATTCAGCAGAAAATTTTCTATCAAATACATTCTACTTTTATAACGTTTCAATAATGTAAATATAAAAAAAATCAAAAAAATACGCAAGTTTAAAGATAGTCGTTATTCCTTGATAAATACAAACTTCAAACTTCATTCTTGAGCTTGCTATTAATCGTAGAAGTTTGAAACAAGTACCGTTTGATTCAACAAAAAATTTTCTATTAAATACATCCTACTTTTATAACGTTTTAATAATGTAAATATAAAAAAAATCAAAAAAATACGCAAGTTTAAATATAGTCGTTATTCCTTAATAAATACCAATTTCAAACTTCATTCTTGAGCTTGCTATCAATTGTAGAAGGTTGAAGCAAATACTATTCGATTGAGCAGAAAATTTTCTATCAAATACATCCTACTTTTATAACGTTTCAATAATGTAAATATAAAAAAAATCAAAAAAATACGCAAGTTTAAAGATAGTCGTTATTCCTTAATAAATACCAATTTCAAACTTCATTCTTGAGCTTGCTATTAATTGTAGAAAGTTGAAGCAATTACTATTCGCTTGAACAGAAAATTTTCTATCAAATACATCCTACTTTTATAACGTTTCAATAATGTAAATATAAAAAAAATCAAAAAAATACGCAAGTTTAAAGATAGTCGTTATTCCTTGATAAATACAAACTTCAAACTTCATTCTTGAGCTTGCTATTAATCGTAGAAGGTTGAAACAAGTACCATTTGATTCAACGAAAAATTTTCTATTAAATACATCCTACTTTTATAACGTTTCAATAATGTAAATATAAAAAAAATCAAAAAAATACGCAAGTTTAAAGATAGTCGTTATTCCTTGATAAATACCAACTTCAAACTTCATTCTTGAGCTTGCTATTAATTGTAGAAGGTTGGAGCAAATACTATTCGATTGAACAGAAAATTTTCTATCAAATAAATCCTACTTTTATAACGTTCCTATAATGTAAATATAAAAAAAAATAAAAAAAATACGCAAGTTTAAAGATAGTCGTTATTCCTTAATAAATACCAATTTCAAACTTCATTCTTGAGCTTGCTATTAATTGTAGAAAGTTAAAGCAAATACTATTTAATTGAACAGAAAATTTTCTTTTAAATACATCCTACTTTTATAACGTTCCTATAATGTAAATATAAAAAAAATTAAAAAAATACGCAAGTTTAAAGATAGTCGTTATTCCTTAATAAATACCAATTTCAAACTTCATTTTTGAGCTTGCTATTAATTGTAGAAAGTTAAAGCAAATACTATTCGTTTGAACAAAAAATTTTCTATCAAATACATTCTACTATTATAACGTTCCTATAATGTAAATATAAAAAAAATTAAAAAAATACGCAAGTTTAAAGATAGTCGTTATTCCTTGATAAATACCAACTTCAAACTTCATTCTTGAGCTTGCTATTAATCGTAGAAGGTTGAAACAAGTACCATTTGATTCAACAGAAAATTTTCTATCAAATACATCGTACTTTTGTAACGTTCCTATAATGTAAATATAAAAAAAATCAAAAAAATACGCAAGTTTAAAGATAGTCGTTATTCCTTGATAAATACCAACTTCAAACTTCATTCTTCAGCTTGCTATTAATTGTAGAAGGTTGAAACAAGTAATATTTAATTCAGCAGAAAATTTTCTATCAAATACATCCTACTTTTATAAGATTTAGCAATGTAAATATAAAAAAAATCAAAAAGATACGCAAGTTTAAAGATAGTCGTTATTCCTTAATAAATACCAAATTCAAACTTCATCCTTGAGCTTGCTATCAACTGTTGAAGGTTGAAGCAAATACTATTCGATTGAGCAGAAAATTTTCTATCAAATACATCCTACTTTTATAACGTTTCAATAATGTAAATATAAAAAAAATCAAAAAAATTCGCAAGTTTAAAGATAGTCGTTATTCCTTAATAAATACCAATTTCAAACTTCATTCTTGAGCTTGCTATTAATTGTAGAAAATTGAAGCAAATACTATTCACCTGAACAGAAAATTTTCTATCAAATACATCCTACTTTTATAACGTTTCAATAATGTAAATATAAAAAAAATCAAAAAAATACGCAAGTTTAAAGATAGTCGTTATTCCTTGATAAATGCCAACTTCAAACTTTATTCTTGAGCTTGCTGTTAATCGTAGAAGGTTGAAACAAGTACCATTTGATTCAACGAAAAATTTTCTATTAAATACATCCTACTTTTATAACGTTTCAATAATGTAAATATAAAAAAAATCAAAAAAATACGCAAGTTTAAAGATAGTCGTTATTCCTTAATAAATACCAATTTCAAACTTTATTCTTGAACTTGCTATTAATTGTAGAAGGTTGAAGCAAATACTGTTCGATTGAACAGAAAATTTTCTATCAAATACATTCTACTTTTATAACGTTCCTATAATGTAAATATAAAAAAAATAAAAAAATACGCAAGTTTAAAGATAGTCGTTATTCCTTGATAAATACCAAATTCAAACTTCATTCTTGAGCTTGCTATTAATTGTAGAAGGTTGAAGCAAGTACCATTTAATTCAACAGAAAATTTTCTATCAAATACATCCTACCTTTATAACGTTTTAGCAATGTAAATATAAAAAAAATCAAAAAAATACGCAAGTTTAAAGATAGTCGTTATTCCTTAATAAATACCAATTTCAAACTTCATTCTTGAGCTTGCTATTAATTGTAGAAAGTTAAAGCAAATACTATTTAATTGAACAGAAAATTTTCTTTTAAATACATCCTACTTTTATAACGTTCCTATAATGTAAATATAAAAAAAATTAAAAAAATACGCAAGTTTAAAGATAGTCGTTATTCCTTAATAAATACCAATTTCAAACTTCATTTTTGAGCTTGCTATTAATTGTAGAAAGTTAAAGCAAATACTATTCGATTGAACAGAAAATTTTCTATCAAATACATTCTACTTTTATAACGTTCCTATAATGTAAATATAAAAAAAATAAAAAAATACGCAAGTTTAAAGATAGTCGTTATTCCTTGATAAATACCAAATTCAAACTTTATCCTTGAGCTTGCTATTAATTGTAGAAGGTTGAAGCAAGTACCATTTAATTCAACAGAAAATTTTCTATCAAATACATCCTACCTTTATAACGTTTTAGCAATGTAAATATAAAAAAAATCAAAAAAATACGCAAGTTTAAAGATAGTCGTTATTCCTTGATAAATACCAAATTCAAACTTCATTCTTGAGCTTGCTATTAATCGTAGAAGGTTGAGACAAGTACCATTTGATTCAGCAGAAAATTTTCTATCAAATACATCCTACTTTTATAACGTTCCTATAATGTAAATATAAAAAAAATTAAAAAAATACGCAAGTTTAAATATAGTCGTTATTCCTTGATAAATACCAACTTCAAACTTCATTCTTGAGCTTGCTATTAATCGTAGAAGGTTGAAACAAGTACCATTTGATTCAACAAAAAATTTTCTATTAAATACATCCTACTTTTATAACGTTTCAATAATGTAAATATAAAAAAAATCAAAAAAATACGCAATTTTAAAGATAGTCGTTATTCCTTAATAAATACCAATTTCAAACTTTATTCTTGAGCTTGCTATTAATTGTAGAAGGTTGAAGCAAATACTATTCGATTGAACAGAAAATTTTCTATCAAATACATCCTACTTTTATAACGTTTCAGCAATGTAAATATAAAAAAAATCAAAAAAATACGCAAGTTTAAATATAGTCGTTATTCCTTGATAAATACCACTTTCAAACTTCATTCTTGAGCTTGCTGTTAATTGTAGAAAGTTGAAACAAACACTACTCGATTAAGCAAAAAATTTTCTATTAAATACATCCTACTTTTATAACGTTTCAATAATGTAAATATAAAAAAAATCAAAAAAATACGCAATTTTAAAGATAGTCGTTATTCCTTAATAAATACCAATTTCAAACTTTATTCTTGAGCTTGCTATTAATTGTAGAAGGTTGAAGCAAATACTATTCGATTGAACAGAAAATTTTCTATCAAATACATCCTACTTTTATAACGTTTCAGCAATGTAAATATAAAAAAAATCAAAAAAATACGCAAGTTTAAATATAGTCGTTATTCCTTGATAAATACCACTTTCAAACTTCATTCTTGAGCTTGCTGTTAATTGTAGAAAGTTGAAACAAACACTACTCGATTAAGCAAAAAATTTTCTATCAAATACATCCTACTTTTATAACGTTTCAATAATGTAAATATAAAAAAAATCAAAAAAATACGCAAGTTTAAAGATAGTCGTTATTCCTTGATAAATGCCAACTTCAAACTTTATTCTTGAGCTTGCTGTTAATCGTAGAAGGTTGAAACAAGTACCATTTGATTCAACGAAAAATTTTCTATTAAATACATCCTACTTTTATAACGTTTCAATAATGTAAATATAAAAAAAATCAAAAAAATACGCAAGTTTAAAGATAGTCGTTATTCCTTAATAAATACCAATTTCAAACTTTATTCTTGAACTTGCTATTAATTGTAGAAGGTTGAAGCAAATACTATTCGATTGAACAGAAAATTTTCTATCAAATACATTCTACTTTTATAACGTTCCTATAATGTAAATATAAAAAAAATAAAAAAAATACGCAAGTTTAAAGATAGTCGTTATTCCTTGATAAATACCAAATTCAAACTTCATTCTTGAGCTTGCTATTAATTGTAGAAGGTTAAAGCAAGTACCATTTAATTCAACAGAAAATTTTCTATCAAATACATCCTACCTTTATAACGTTTTAGCAATGTAAATATAAAAAAAATCAAAAAAATACGCAAGTTTAAAGATAGTCGTTATTCCTTGATAAATACCAACTTCAAACTTCATTCTTGAGCTTGCTATTAATCGTAGAAGGTTGAGACAAGTACCATTTGATTCAGCAGAAAATTTTCTATCAAATACATCCTACTTTTATAACGTTCCTATAATGTAAATATAAAAAAAATTAAAAAAATACGCAAGTTTAAATATAGTCGTTATTCCTTAATAAATACCAATTTCAAACTTTATTCTTGAGCTTGCTATTAATTGTAGAAGGTTGAAGCAAATACTATTCGATTGAACAGAAAATTTTCTATCAAATACATCCTACCTTTATAACGTTTCAGCAATGTAAATATAAAAAAAATCAAAAAAATACGCAAGTTTAAATATAGTCGTTATTCCTTGATAAATACCACTTTCAAACTTCATTCTTGAGCTTGCTGTTAATTGTAGAAAGTTGAAACAAACACTACTCGATTAAGCAAAAAATTTTCTATCAAATACACTTTACTTTTATAAAGTTTTAGCAATGTAAATATAAAAAAAATCAAAAAAATACGCAAGTTTAAAGATAGTCGTTATTCCTTGATAAATACCAATTTCAAACTTCATTCTTGAGCTTGCTATTAATTGTAGAAAGTTGAAATAAATACTATTCGATTAACAAGGAAATTTTCTAATTAATACATTTTACTTTATAACGTTTTAATAATGTAAATATAAAAAAAATTAAAAAAATTCGCAAGTTTAAAGATAGTCGTTATTCCTTAATAAATACCAATTTCAAACTTCATTCTTGAGCTTGCTATTAATCGTAGAAGGTTGAAACAAATAATATTTGATTGAGCAGAAAATTTTCTATCAAATACATCGTACTTTTATAACGTTTCAATAATGTAAATATAAAAAAAATCAAAAAAATACGCAAGTTTAAAGATAGTCGTTATTCCTTAATAAATACCAATTTCAAACTTCATTCTTGAGCTTGCAATTAATTGTAGAAGATTCAAGCAACTACTATTCAATTGAACAAAAAATTTTCTATCAAATACATCCTACCTTTGTAACGTTTCTATAATGTAAATATAAAAAAAATCAAAAAAATACGCAAGTTTAAAGATAGTCGTTATTCCTTAATAAATACCAACTTCAAACTTCATTCTTGAGCTTGCTATTAACTGTAGAAGGTTGGAGCAAATACTATTCGATTGAACAGAAAATTTTCTATTAAATACATCCTACTTTTATAACGTTCCTATAATGTAAATATAAAAAAAATTAAAAAAATACGCAAGTTTAAAGATAGTCGTTATTCCTTAATAAATACCAATTTCAAACTTCATTCTTGAGCTTGCTATTAATTGTAGAAAGTTGAAGCAATTACTATTCGCTTGAACAGAAAATTTTCTATCAAATACATCCTACTTTTATAACGTTTCAATAATGTAAATATAAAAAAAATCAAAAAAATACGCAAGTTTAAAGATAGTCGTTATTCCTTGATAAATACAAACTTCAAACTTCATTCTTGAGCTTGCTATTAATCGTAGAAGGTTGAAATAAGTACCATTTGATTCAACGAAAAATTTTCTATTAAATACATCCTACTTTTATAACGTTTCAATAATGTAAATATAAAAAAAATCAAAAAAATACGCAAGTTTAAAGATAGTCGTTATTCCTTGATAAATACCAACTTCAAACTTCATTTTTGAGCTTGCTATTAATTGTAGAAGGTTGGAGCAAATACTATTCGATTGAACAGAAAATTTTCTATCAAATAAATCCTACTTTTATAACGTTCCTATAATGTAAATATAAAAAAAAATAAAAAAAATACGCAAGTTTAAAGATAGTCGTTATTCCTTAATAAATACCAATTTCAAACTTCATTCTTGAGCTTGCTATTAATTGTAGAAAGTTAAAGCAAATACTATTTAATTGAACAGAAAATTTTCTTTTAAATACATCCTACTTTTATAACGTTCCTATAATGTAAATATAAAAAAAATTAAAAAAATACGCAAGTTTAAAGATAGTCGTTATTCCTTAATAAATACCAATTTCAAACTTTATTCTTGAACTTGCTATTAATTGTAGAAGGTTGAAGCAAATACTATTCGATTGAACAGAAAATTTTCTATCAAATACATTCTACTTTTATAACGTTCCTATAATGTAAATATAAAAAAAATAAAAAAAATACGCAAGTTTAAAGATAGTCGTTATTCCTTGATAAATACCAAATTCAAACTTCATTCTTGAGCTTGCTATTAATTGTAGAAGGTTAAAGCAAGTACCATTTAATTCAACAGAAAATTTTCTATCAAATACATCCTACCTTTATAACGTTTTAGCAATGTAAATATAAAAAAAATCAAAAAAATACGCAAGTTTAAAGATAGTCGTTATTCCTTGATAAATACCAACTTCAAACTTCATTCTTGAGCTTGCTATTAATCGTAGAAGGTTGAGACAAGTACCATTTGATTCAGCAGAAAATTTTCTATCAAATACATCCTACTTTTATAACGTTCCTATAATGTAAATATAAAAAAAATTAAAAAAATACGCAAGTTTAAATATAGTCGTTATTCCTTAATAAATACCAATTTCAAACTTTATTCTTGAGCTTGCTATTAATTGTAGAAGGTTGAAGCAAATACTATTCGATTGAACAGAAAATTTTCTATCAAATACATCCTACCTTTATAACGTTTCAGCAATGTAAATATAAAAAAAATCAAAAAAATACGCAAGTTTAAATATAGTCGTTATTCCTTGATAAATACCACTTTCAAACTTCATTCTTGAGCTTGCTGTTAATTGTAGAAAGTTGAAACAAACACTACTCGATTAAGCAAAAAATTTTCTATCAAATACACTTTACTTTTATAAAGTTTTAGCAATGTAAATATAAAAAAAATCAAAAAAATACGCAAGTTTAAAGATAGTCGTTATTCCTTGATAAATACCAATTTCAAACTTCATTCTTGAGCTTGCTATTAATTGTAGAAAGTTGAAATAAATACTATTCGATTAACAAGGAAATTTTCTAATTAATACATTTTACTTTATAACGTTTTAATAATGTAAATATAAAAAAAATTAAAAAAATTCGCAAGTTTAAAGATAGTCGTTATTCCTTAATAAATACCAATTTCAAACTTCATTCTTGAGCTTGCTATTAATCGTAGAAGGTTGAAACAAATAATATTTGATTGAGCAGAAAATTTTCTATCAAATACATCGTACTTTTATAACGTTTCAATAATGTAAATATAAAAAAAATCAAAAAAATACGCAAGTTTAAAGATAGTCGTTATTCCTTAATAAATACCAATTTCAAACTTCATTCTTGAGCTTGCAATTAATTGTAGAAGATTCAAGCAACTACTATTCAATTGAACAAAAAATTTTCTATCAAATACATCCTACCTTTGTAACGTTTCTATAATGTAAATATAAAAAAAATCAAAAAAATACGCAAGTTTAAAGATAGTCGTTATTCCTTAATAAATACCAACTTCAAACTTCATTCTTGAGCTTGCTATTAACTGTAGAAGGTTGGAGCAAATACTATTCGATTGAACAGAAAATTTTCTATTAAATACATCCTACTTTTATAACGTTCCTATAATGTAAATATAAAAAAAATTAAAAAAATACGCAAGTTTAAAGATAGTCGTTATTCCTTAATAAATACCAATTTCAAACTTCATTCTTGAGCTTGCTATTAATTGTAGAAAGTTGAAGCAATTACTATTCGCTTGAACAGAAAATTTTCTATCAAATACATCCTACTTTTATAACGTTTCAATAATGTAAATATAAAAAAAATCAAAAAAATACGCAAGTTTAAAGATAGTCGTTATTCCTTGATAAATACAAACTTCAAACTTCATTCTTGAGCTTGCTATTAATCGTAGAAGGTTGAAATAAGTACCATTTGATTCAACGAAAAATTTTCTATTAAATACATCCTACTTTTATAACGTTTCAATAATGTAAATATAAAAAAAATCAAAAAAATACGCAAGTTTAAAGATAGTCGTTATTCCTTGATAAATACCAACTTCAAACTTCATTTTTGAGCTTGCTATTAATTGTAGAAGGTTGGAGCAAATACTATTCGATTGAACAGAAAATTTTCTATCAAATAAATCCTACTTTTATAACGTTCCTATAATGTAAATATAAAAAAAAATAAAAAAAATACGCAAGTTTAAAGATAGTCGTTATTCCTTAATAAATACCAATTTCAAACTTCATTCTTGAGCTTGCTATTAATTGTAGAAAGTTAAAGCAAATACTATTTAATTGAACAGAAAATTTTCTTTTAAATACATCCTACTTTTATAACGTTCCTATAATGTAAATATAAAAAAAATTAAAAAAATACGCAAGTTTAAAGATAGTCGTTATTCCTTAATAAATACCAATTTCAAACTTCATTTTTGAGCTTGCTATTAATTGTAGAAAGTTAAAGCAAATACTATTCGTTTGAACAAAAAATTTTCTATCAAATACATTCTACTTTTATAACGTTCCTATAATGTAAATATAAAAAAAATTAAAAAAATACGCAAGTTTAAAGATAGTCGTTATTCCTTGATAAATACCAACTTTAAACTTCATTCTTGAGCTTGCTATTAATCGTAGAAGGTTGAAACAGGTACCATTTGATTCAACAGAAAATTTTCTATCAAATACATCGTACTTTTGTAACGTTCCTATAATGTAAATATAAAAAAAATCAAAAAAATACGCAAGTTTAAAGATAGTCGTTATTCCTTGATAAATACCAACTTCAAACTTCATTTTTGAGCTTGCTATTAATTGTAGAAGGTTGAAACAAGTAATATTTAATTCAGCAGAAAATTTTCTATCAAATACATCCTACTTTTATAAGATTTAGCAATGTAAATATAAAAAAAATCAAAAAAATACGCAAGTTTAAAGATAGTCGTTATTCCTTAATAAATACCAAATTCAAACTTCATTCTTGAGCTTGCTATCAACTGTTGAAGGTTGAAGCAAATACTATTCGATTGAGCAGAAAATTTTCTATCAAATACATCCTACTTTTATAACGTTTCAATAATGTAAATATAAAAAAAATCAAAAAAATTCGCAAGTTTAAAGATAGTCGTTATTCCTTAATAAATACCAATTTCAAACTTCATTCTTGAGCTTGCTATTAATTGTAGAAAATTGAAGCAAATACTATTCACTTGAACAGAAAATTTTCTATCAAATACATCCTACTTTTATAACGTTTCAATAATGTAAATATAAAAAAAATCAAAAAAATACGCAAGTTTAAAAATAGTCGTTATTCCTTGATAAATGCCAACTTCAAACTTTATTCTTGAGCTTGCTGTTAATCGTAGAAGGTTGAAACAAGTACCATTTGATTCAACGAAAAATTTTCTATTAAATACATCCTACTTTTATAACGTTTCAATAATGTAAATATAAAAAAAATCAAAAAAATACGCAAGTTTAAAGATAGTCGTTATTCCTTGATAAATACCAACTTCAAACTTCATTTTTGAGCTTGCTATTAATTGTAGAAGGTTGGAGCAAATACTATTCGATTGAACAGAAAATTTTCTATCAAATAAATCCTACTTTTATAACGTTCCTATAATGTAAATATAAAAAAAAATAAAAAAAATACGCAAGTTTAAAGATAGTCGTTATTCCTTAATAAATACCAATTTCAAACTTCATTCTTGAGCTTGCTATTAATTGTAGAAAGTTAAAGCAAATACTATTTAATTGAACAGAAAATTTTCTTTTAAATACATCCTACTTTTATAACGTTCCTATAATGTAAATATAAAAAAAATTAAAAAAATACGCAAGTTTAAAGATAGTCGTTATTCCTTAATAAATACCAATTTCAAACTTCATTTTTGAGCTTGCTATTAATTGTAGAAAGTTAAAGCAAATACTATTCGTTTGAACAAAAAATTTTCTATCAAATACATTCTACTCTTATAACGTTCCTATAATGTAAATATAAAAAAAATTAAAAAAATACGCAAGTTTAAAGATAGTCGTTATTCCTTGATAAATACCAACTTCAAACTTCATTCTTGAGCTTGCTATTAATCGTAGAAGGTTGAAACAAGTACCATTTGATTCAACAGAAAATTTTCTATCAAATACATCGTACTTTTGTAACGTTCCTATAATGTAAATATAAAAAAAATCAAAAAAATACGCAAGTTTAAAGATAGTCGTTATTCCTTGATAAATACCAACTTCAAACTTCATTTTTGAGCTTGCTATTAATTGTAGAAGGTTGAAACAAGTAATATTTAATTCAGCAGAAAATTTTCTATCAAATACATCCTACTTTTATAAGATTTAGCAATGTAAATATAAAAAAAATCAAAAAAATACGCAAGTTTAAAGATAGTCGTTATTCCTTAATAAATACCAAATTCAAACTTCATTTTTGAGCTTGCTATCAACTGTTGAAGGTTGAAGCAAATACTATTCGATTGAGCAGAAAATTTTCTATCAAATACATCCTACTTTTATAACGTTTCAATAATGTAAATATAAAAAAAATCAAAAAAATTCGCAAGTTTAAAGATAGTCGTTATTCCTTAATAAATACCAATTTCAAACTTCATTCTTGAGCTTGCTATTAATTGTAGAAAATTGAAGCAAATACTATTCACTTGAACAGAAAATTTTCTATCAAATACATCCTACTTTTATAACGTTTCAATAATGTAAATATAAAAAAAATCAAAAAAATACGCAAGTTTAAAGATAGTCGTTATTCCTTGATAAATGCCAACTTCAAACTTTATTCTTGAGCTTGCTGTTAATCGTAGAAGGTTGAAACAAGTACCATTTGATTTAACGAAAAATTTTCTATTAAATACATCCTACTTTTATAACGTTTCAATAATGTAAATATAAAAAAAATCAAAAAAATACGCAAGTTTAAAGATAGTCGTTATTCCTTAATAAATACCAATTTCAAACTTTATTCTTGAACTTGCTATTAATTGTAGAAGGTTGAAGCAAATACTATTCGATTGAACAGAAAATTTTCTATCAAATACATTCTACTTTTATAACGTTCCTATAATGTAAATATAAAAAAAATAAAAAAATACGCAAGTTTAAAGATAGTCGTTATTCCTTGATAAATACCAAATTCAAACTTCATTCTTGAGCTTGCTATTAATTGTAGAAGGTTGAAGCAAGTACCATTTAATTCAACAGAAAATTTTCTATCAAATACATCCTACCTTTATAACGTTTTAGCAATGTAAATATAAAAAAAATCAAAAAAATACGCAAGTTTAAAGATAGTCGTTATTCCTTGATAAATACCAAATTCAAACTTCATTCTTGAGCTTGCTATTAATCGTAGAAGGTTGAGACAAGTACCATTTGATTCAGCAGAAAATTTTCTATCAAATACATCCTACTTTTATAACGTTCCTATAATGTAAATATAAAAAAAATTAAAAAAATACGCAAGTTTAAATATAGTCGTTATTTCTTGATAAATACCAACTTCAAACTTCATTCTTGAGCTTGCTATTAATCGTAGAAGGTTGAAACAAGTACCATTTGATTCAACAAAAAATTTTCTATTAAATACATCCTACTTTTATAACGTTTCAATAATGTAAATATAAAAAAAATCAAAAAAATACGCAAGTTTAAAGATAGTCGTTATTCCTTAATAAATACCAATTTCAAACTTTATTCTTGAACTTGCTATTAATTGTAGAAGGTTGAAGCAAATACTATTCGATTGAACAGAAAATTTTCTATCAAATACATTCTACTTTTATAACGTTCCTATAATGTAAATATAAAAAAAATAAAAAAAATACGCAAGTTTAAAGATAGTCGTTATTCCTTGATAAATACCAAATTCAAACTTCATTCTTGAGCTTGCTATTAATTGTAGAAGGTTAAAGCAAGTACCATTTAATTCAACAGAAAATTTTCTATCAAATACATCCTACCTTTATAACGTTTTAGCAATGTAAATATAAAAAAAATCAAAAAAATACGCAAGTTTAAAGATAGTCGTTATTCCTTGATAAATACCAACTTCAAACTTCATTCTTGAGCTTGCTATTAATCGTAGAAGGTTGAGACAAGTACCATTTGATTCAGCAGAAAATTTTCTATCAAATACATCCTACTTTTATAACGTTCCTATAATGTAAATATAAAAAAAATTAAAAAAATACGCAAGTTTAAATATAGTCGTTATTCCTTGATAAATACCAACTTCAAACTTCATTCTTGAGCTTGCTATTAATCGTAGAAGGTTGAAACAAGTACCATTTGATTCAACAAAAAATTTTCTATTAAATACATCCTACTTTTATAACGTTTCAATAATGTAAATATAAAAAAAATCAAAAAAATACGCAATTTTAAAGATAGTCGTTATTCCTTAATAAATACCAATTTCAAACTTTATTCTTGAGCTTGCTATTAATTGTAGAAGGTTGAAGCAAATACTATTCGATTGAACAGAAAATTTTCTATCAAATACATCCTACCTTTATAACGTTTCAGCAATGTAAATATAAAAAAAATCAAAAAAATACGCAAGTTTAAATATAGTCGTTATTCCTTGATAAATACCACTTTCAAACTTCATTCTTGAGCTTGCTGTTAATTGTAGAAAGTTGAAACAAACACTACTCGATTAAGCAAAAAATTTTCTATCAAATACACTTTACTTTTATAAAGTTTTAGCAATGTAAATATAAAAAAAATCAAAAAAATACGCAAGTTTAAAGATAGTCGTTATTCCTTGATAAATACCAATTTCAAACTTCATTCTTGAGCTTGCTATTAATTGTAGAAAGTTGAAATAAATACTATTCGATTAACAAGGAAATTTTCTAATTAATACATTTTACTTTATAACGTTTTAATAATGTAAATATAAAAAAAATTAAAAAAATTTGCAAGTTTAAAGATAGTCGTTATTCCTTAATAAATACCAATTTCAAACTTCATTCTTGAGCTTGCTATTAATCGTAGAAGGTTGAAACAAATAATATTTGATTGAGCAGAAAATTTTCTATCAAATACATCGTACTTTTATAACGTTTCAATAATGTAAATATAAAAAAAATCAAAAAAATACGCAAGTTTAAAGATAGTCGTTATTCCTTAATAAATACCAATTTCAAACTTCATTCTTGAGCTTGCAATTAATTGTAGAAGATTCAAGCAACTACTATTCAATTGAACAAAAAATTTTCTATCAAATACATCCTACCTTTGTAACGTTTCTATAATGTAAATATAAAAAAAATCAAAAAAATACGCAAGTTTAAAGATAGTCGTTATTCCTTAATAAATACCAACTTCAAACTTCATTCTTGAGCTTGCTATTAACTGTAGAAGGTTGGAGCAAATACTATTCGATTGAACAGAAAATTTTCTATTAAATACATCCTACTTTTATAACGTTCCTATAATGTAAATATAAAAAAAATTAAAAAAATACGCAAGTTTAAAGATAGTCGTTATTCCTTAATAAATACCAATTTCAAACTTCATTCTTGAGCTTGCTATTAATTGTAGAAAGTTGAAGCAATTACTATTCGCTTGAACAGAAAATTTTCTATCAAATACATCCTACTTTTATAACGTTTCAATAATGTAAATATAAAAAAAATCAAAAAAATACGCAAGTTTAAAGATAGTCGTTATTCCTTGATAAATACAAACTTCAAACTTCATTCTTGAGCTTGCTATTAATCGTAGAAGGTTGAAATAAGTACCATTTGATTCAACGAAAAATTTTCTATTAAATACATCCTACTTTTATAACGTTTCAATAATGTAAATATAAAAAAAATCAAAAAAATACGCAAGTTTAAAGATAGTCGTTATTCCTTGATAAATACCAACTTCAAACTTCATTTTTGAGCTTGCTATTAATTGTAGAAGGTTGGAGCAAATACTATTCGATTGAACAGAAAATTTTCTATCAAATAAGTCCTACTTTTATAACGTTCCTATAATGTAAATATAAAAAAAAATAAAAAAAATACGCAAGTTTAAAGATAGTCGTTATTCCTTAATAAATACCAATTTCAAACTTCATTCTTGAGCTTGCTATTAATTGTAGAAAGTTAAAGCAAATACTATTTAATTGAACAGAAAATTTTCTTTTAAATACATCCTACTTTTATAACGTTCCTATAATGTAAATATAAAAAAAATTAAAAAAATACGCAAGTTTAAAGATAGTCGTTATTCCTTAATAAATACCAATTTCAAACTTCATTTTTGAGCTTGCTATTAATTGTAGAAAGTTAAAGCAAATACTATTCGTTTGAACAAAAAATTTTCTATCAAATACATTCTACTTTTATAACGTTCCTATAATGTAAATATAAAAAAAATTAAAAAAATACGCAAGTTTAAAGATAGTCGTTATTCCTTGATAAATACCAACTTTAAACTTCATTCTTGAGCTTGCTATTAATCGTAGAAGGTTGAAACAGGTACCATTTGATTCAACAGAAAATTTTCTATCAAATACATCGTACTTTTGTAACGTTCCTATAATGTAAATATAAAAAAAATCAAAAAAATACGCAAGTTTAAAGATAGTCGTTATTCCTTGATAAATACCAACTTCAAACTTCATTTTTGAGCTTGCTATTAATTGTAGAAGGTTGAAACAAGTAATATTTAATTCAGCAGAAAATTTTCTATCAAATACATCCTACTTTTATAAGATTTAGCAATGTAAATATAAAAAAAATCAAAAAAATACGCAAGTTTAAAGATAGTCGTTATTCCTTAATAAATACCAAATTCAAACTTCATTCTTGAGCTTGCTATCAACTGTTGAAGGTTGAAGCAAATACTATTCGATTGAGCAGAAAATTTTCTATCAAATACATCCTACTTTTATAACGTTTCAATAATGTAAATATAAAAAAAATCAAAAAAATTCGCAAGTTTAAAGATAGTCGTTATTCCTTAATAAATACCAATTTCAAACTTCATTCTTGAGCTTGCTATTAATTGTAGAAAATTGAAGCAAATACTATTCACTTGAACAGAAAATTTTCTATCAAATACATCCTACTTTTATAACGTTTCAATAATGTAAATATAAAAAAAATCAAAAAAATACGCAAGTTTAAAGATAGTCGTTATTCCTTGATAAATGCCAACTTCAAACTTTATTCTTGAGCTTGCTGTTAATCGTAGAAGGTTGAAACAAGTACCATTTGATTCAACGAAAAATTTTCTATTAAATACATCCTACTTTTATAACGTTTCAATAATGTAAATATAAAAAAAATCAAAAAAATACGCAAGTTTAAAGATAGTCGTTATTCCTTGATAAATACCAACTTCAAACTTCATTTTTGAGCTTGCTATTAATTGTAGAAGGTTGGAGCAAATACTATTCGATTGAACAGAAAATTTTCTATCAAATAAATCCTACTTTTATAACGTTCCTATAATGTAAATATAAAAAAAAATAAAAAAAATACGCAAGTTTAAAGATAGTCGTTATTCCTTAATAAATACCAATTTCAAACTTCATTCTTGAGCTTGCTATTAATTGTAGAAAGTTAAAGCAAATACTATTCGTTTGAACAAAAAATTTTCTATCAAATACATTCTACTTTTATAACGTTCCTATAATGTAAATATAAAAAAAATTAAAAAAATACGCAAGTTTAAAGATAGTCGTTATTCCTTGATAAATACCAACTTCAAACTTCATTCTTGAGCTTGCTATTAATCGCAGAAGGTTGAAACAAGTACCATTTGATTCAACAGAAAATTTTCTATCAAATACATCGTACTTTTGTAACGTTCCTATAATGTAAATATAAAAAAAATCAAAAAAATACGCAAGTTTAAAGATAGTCGTTATTCCTTGATAAATACCAACTTCAAACTTCATTTTTGAGCTTGCTATTAATTGTAGAAGGTTGAAACAAGTAATATTTAATTCAGCAGAAAATTTTCTATCAAATACATCCTACTTTTATAAGATTTAGCAATGTAAATATAAAAAAAATCAAAAAAATACGCAAGTTTAAAGATAGTCGTTATTCCTTAATAAATACCAAATTCAAACTTCATTTTTGAGCTTGCTATCAACTGTTGAAGGTTGAAGCAAATACTATTCGATTGAGCAGAAAATTTTCTATTAAATACATATTACTTTTATAACGTTTCAATAATGTAAATATAAAAAAAATCAAAAAAATTCGCAAGTTTAAAGATAGTCGTTATTCCTTAATAAATACCAATTTCAAACTTCATTCTTGAGCTTGCTATTAATTGTAGAAAATTGAAGCAAATACTATTCACTTGAACAGAAAATTTTCTATCAAATGCATCCTACCTTTATAACGTTTCAATAATGTAAATATAAAAAAAATCAAAAAAATACGCAAGTTTAAAGATAGTCGTTATTCCTTGATAAATGCCAACTTCAAACTTTATTCTTGAGCTTGCTGTTAATCGTAGAAGGTTGAAACAAGTACCATTTGATTCAACGAAAAATTTTCTATTAAATACATCCTACTTTTATAACGTTTCAATAATGTAAATATAAAAAAAATCAAAAAAATACGCAAGTTTAAAGATAGTCGTTATTCCTTAATAAATACCAATTTCAAACTTTATTCTTGAACTTGCTATTAATTGTAGAAGGTTGAAGCAAATACTATTCGATTGAACAGAAAATTTTCTATCAAATACATTCTACTTTTATAACGTTCCTATAATGTAAATATAAAAAAAATAAAAAAATACGCAAGTTTAAAGATAGTCGTTATTCCTTGATAAATACCAAATTCAAACTTCATTCTTGAGCTTGCTATTAATTGTAGAAGGTTGAAGCAAGTACCATTTAATTCAACAGAAAATTTTCTATCAAATACATTCTACCTTTATAACGTTTTAGCAATGTAAATATAAAAAAAATCAAAAAAATACGCAAGTTTAAAGATAGTCGTTATTCCTTGATAAATACCAAATTCAAACTTCATTCTTGAGCTTGCTATTAATCGTAGAAGGTTGAGACAAGTACCATTTGATTCAGCAGAAAATTTTCTATCAAATACATCCTACTTTTATAACGTTCCTATAATGTAAATATAAAAAAAATTAAAAAAATACGCAAGTTTAAATATAGTCGTTATTTCTTGATAAATACCAACTTCAAACTTCATTCTTGAGCTTGCTATTAATCGTAGAAGGTTGAAACAAGTACCATTTGATTCAACAAAAAATTTTCTATTAAATACATCCTACTTTTATAACGTTTCAATAATGTAAATATAAAAAAAATCAAAAAAATACGCAATTTTAAAGATAGTCGTTATTCCTTAATAAATACCAATTTCAAACTTTATTCTTGAGCTTGCTATTAATTGTAGAAGGTTGAAGCAAATACTATTCGATTGAACAGAAAATTTTCTATCAAATACATCCTACTTTTATAACGTTTCAGCAATGTAAATATAAAAAAAATCAAAAAAATACGCAAGTTTAAATATAGTCGTTATTCCTTGATAAATACCACTTTCAAACTTCATTCTTGAGCTTGCTGTTAATTGTAGAAAGTTGAAACAAACACTACTCGATTAAGCAAAAAATTTTCTATCAAATACATCCTACTTTTATAACGTTTCAATAATGTAAATATAAAAAAAATCAAAAAAATACGCAAGTTTAAAGATAGTCGTTATTCCTTGATAAATGCCAACTTCAAACTTTATTCTTGAGCTTGCTGTTAATCGTAGAAGGTTGAAACAAGTACCATTTGATTCAACGAAAAATTTTCTATTAAACACATCCTACTTTTATAACGTTTCAATAATGTAAATATAAAAAAAATCAAAAAAATACGCAAGTTTAAAGATAGTCGTTATTCCTTAATAAATACCAACTTCAAACTTTATTCTTGAACTTGCTATTAATTGTAGAAGGTTGAAGCAAATACTATTCGATTGAACAGAAAATTTTCTATCAAATACATTCACTTTTATAACGTTATTATAATGTAAATATAAAAAAAATAAAAAAATACGCAAGTTTAAAGATAGTCGTTATTCCTTGATAAATACCAAATTCAAACTTCATTCTTGAGCTTGCTATTAATTGTAGAAGGTTGAAGCAAGTACCATTTAATTCAACAGAAAATTTTCTATCAAATACATCCTACCTTTATAACGTTTTAGCAATATAAATATAAAAAAAATCAAAAAAATACGCAAGTTTAAAGATAGTCGTTATTCCTTGATAAATACCAACTTCAAACTTCATTCTTGAGCTTGCTATTAATCGTAGAAGGTTGAGACAAGTACCATTTGATTCAGCAGAAAATTTTCTATCAAATACATCCTACTTTTATAACGTTCCTATAATGTAAATATAAAAAAAATTAAAAAAATACGCAAGTTTAAATATAGTCGTTATTCCTTGATAAATACCAACTTCAAACTTCATTCTTGAGCTTGCTATTAATCGTAGAAGGTTGAAACAAGTACCATTTGATTCAACAAAAAATTTTCTATTAAATACATCCTACTTTTATAACGTTTCAATAATGTAAATATAAAAAAAATCAAAAAAATACGCAATTTTAAAGATAGTCGTTATTCCTTAATAAATACCAATTTCAAACTTTATTCTTGAGCTTGCTATTAATTATAGAAGGTTGAAGCAAATACTATTCGATTGAACAGAAAATTTTCTATCAAATACACTTTACTTTTGTAAAGTTTTAGCAATGTAAATATAAAAAAAATCAAAAAAATACGCAAGTTTAAAGATAGTCGTTATTCCTTGATAAATACCAATTTCAAACTTCATTCTTGAGCTTGCTATTAATTGTAGAAAGTTGAAATAAATACTATTCGATTAAGAAGGAAATTTTCTAATTAATACATTTCACTTTATAACGTTTTAATAATGTAAATATAAAAAAAATTAAAAAAATTCGCAAGTTTAAAGATTGTCGTTATTCCTTAATAAATACCAATTTCAAACTTCATTCTTGAGCTTGCTATTAATCGTAGAAGGTTGAAACAAATAATATTTGATTGAGCAGAAAATTTTCTACCAAATACATCGTACTTTTATAACGTTTCAATAATGTAAATATAAAAAAAATCAAAAAAATACGCAAGTTTAAAGATAGTCGTTATTCCTTAATAAATACCAATTTCAAACTTCATTCTTGAGCTTGCAATTAATTGTAGAAGATTGAAGCAACTACTATTCAATTGAACAAAAAATTTTCTATCAAATACATCCTACCTTTGTAACGTTTCTATAATGTAAATATAAAAAAAATCAAAAAAATACGCAAGTTTAAAGATAGTCGTTATTCCTTAATAAATACCAACTTCAAACTTCATTCTTGAGCTTGCTATTAACTGTAGAAGGTTGGAGCAAATACTATTCGATTGAACAGAAAATTTTCTATTAAATACATCCTACTTTTATAACGTTCCTATAATGTAAATATAAAAAAAATTAAAAAAATACGCAAGTTTAAAGATAGTCGTTATTCCTTAATAAATACCAATTTCAAACTTCATTCTTGAGCTTGCTATTAATTGTAGAAAGTTAAAGCAAATACTATTCGTTTGAACAAAAAATTTTCTATCAAATACATTCTACTTTTATAACGTTCCTATAATGTAAATATAAAAAAAATCAAAAAAATACGCAAGTTTAAAAATAGTCGTTATTCCTTGATAAATACCAATTTCAAATTTCATACTTGAGCTTGCTATTAATCGTAAAATGTTGAAACAAGTACCATTTGATTCAACAGAAAATTTTCTATCAAATACATCCTACTTTTATAACGTTTCAATAATGTAAATATAAAAAAAATCAAAAAAATACGCAAGCTTAAAGATAGTCGTTATTCCTTAATAAATACCAATTTCAAACTTTATTCTTGAGCTTGCTATTAATTGTAGAAGGTTGAAGCAAATACTATTCGATTGAGCAGAAAATTTTCTATCAAATACATCCTACCTTTATAACGTTTCAGCAATGTAAATATAAAAAAAATCAAAAAAATACGCAAGTTTAAATATAGTCGTTATTCCTTGATAAATACTACTTTCAAACTTCATTCTTGAGCTTGCTATTAATTGTAGAAAGTTGAAACAAACACTACTCGATTAAGCAAAAAATTTTCTATCAAATACACTTTACCTTTATAAAGTTTTAGCAATGTAAATATAAAAAAATCAAAAAAATACGCAAGTTTAAAGATAGTCGTTATTCCCTAATAAATACCAAATTCAAACTTCATTCTTGAGCTTGCTATCAACTGTAGAAGGTTGAAGCAAATACTATTCGATTGAGCAGAAAATTTTCTATCAAATACATCCTACTTTTATAACGTTTCAATAATGTAAATATAAAAAAAATCAAAAAAATACGCAAGTTTAAAGATAGTCGTTATTCCTTAATAAATACCAATTTCAAACTTCATTCTTGAGCTTGCTATTAATTGTAGAAAGTTGGAGCAATTACTATTCGCTTGAACAGAAAATTTTCTATCAAATACATTCTACTTTTATAACGTTTCAATAATGTAAATATAAAAAAAATCAAAAAAATACGCAAGTTTAAAGATAGTCGTTATTCCTTGATAAATACAAACTTCAAACTTCATTCTTGAGCTTGCTATTAATCGTAGAAGGTTGAAACAAGTACCATTTGATTCAACGAAAAATTTTCTATTAAATACAACCTACTTTTATAACGTTTTAATAATGTAAATATAATAAAAATCAAAAAAATGCGCAAGTTTAAAGATAGTCGTTATTCCTTAATAAATACCAATTTCAAACTTCATTCTTGAGCTTGCTATCAATTGCAGAAGGTTGAAGCAAATACTATTCGATTGAGCAGAAAATTTTCTATCAAATACATCCTACTTTTATAACGTTTCAATAATGTAAATATAAAAAAAATCAAAAAAATACGCAAGTTTAAAGATAGTCGTTATTCCTTGATAAATACAAACTTCAAACTTCATTCTTGAGCTTGCTATTAATCGTAGAAGGTTGAAACAAGTACCGTTTGATTCAACGAAAAATTTTCTATTAAATACATCCTACTTTTATAACGTTTTAATAATGTAAATATAAAAAAAATCAAAAAAATACGCAAGTTTAAATATAGTCGTTATTCCTTAATAAATACCAATTTCAAACTTCATTCTTGAGCTTGCTATTAATTGTAGAAGGTTGAAACAAATACCATTTGATTCAGCAGAAAATTTTCTATCAAATACATCCTACTTTTATAACGATTTAGCAATGTAAATATAAAAAAAATCAAAAAAATACGCAAGTTTAAAAATAGTCGTTATTCCTTAATAAATACCAAATTCAAACTTCATTCTTGAGCTTGCTATCAATTGCAGAAGGTTGAAGCAAATACTATTCGATTGAGCAGAAAATTTTCTATCAAATACATCCTACTTTTATAACGATTTAGCAATGTAAATATAAAAAAAATCAAAAAAATACGCAAGTTTAAAGATAGTCGTTATTCCTTGATAAATACCAATTTCAAACTTCATTCTTGAGCTTGCTATTAATTGTAGAAAGTTGAAACAATTACTATTCGATTGAGCGGGAAATTTTCTATTAAATACGTCCTACTTTTATAACGTTTTAATAATGTAAATATAAAAAAAATTTAAAAATACGTAAGTTTAAAGTAAGTCGTTATTCCTTGATAAATACCAATTTCAAACTTCATTCTTGAGCTTGCTATTAATTGCAGAAAGTTGAAGCAATTACTATTCGCTTGAACAGAAAATTTTCTATCAAATACATCCTACTTTTATAACGTTTCAATAATGTAAATATAAAAAAAATCAAAAAAATACGCAAGTTTAAAGATAGTCGTTATTCCTTGATAAATACAAACTTCAAACTTCATTCTTGAGCTTGCTATTAATCGTAGAAGGTTGAAACAAGTACCATTTGATTCAACGAAAAATTTTCTATTAAATACATCCTACTTTTATAACGTTTCAATAATGTAAATATAAAAAAAATCAAAAAAATACGCAAGTTTAAAGATAGTCGTTATTCCTTGAGAAATACCAACTTCAAACTTCATTCTTGAGCTTGCTATTAATTGTAGAAGGTTGGAGCAAATACTATTCGATTGAACAGAAAATTTTCTATCAAATAAATCCTACTTTTATAACGTTCCTATAATGTAAATATAAAAAAAAATAAAAAAAATACGCAAGTTTAAAGATAGTCGTTATTCCTTAATAAATACCAATTTCAAACTTCATTCTTGAGCTTGCTATTAATTGTAGAAAGTTAAAGCAAATACTATTTAATTGAACAGAAAATTTTCTTTTAAATACATCCTACTTTTATAACGTTCCTATAATGTAAATATAAAAAAAATTAAAAAAATACGCAAGTTTAAAGATAGTCGTTATTCCTTAATAAATACCAATTTCAAACTTCATTTTTGAGCTTGCTATTAATTGTAGAAAGTTAAAGCAAATACTATTCGTTTGAACAAAAAATTTTCTATCAAATACATTCTACTTTTATAACGTTCCTATAATGTAAATATAAAAAAAATTAAAAAAATACGCAAGTTTAAAGATAGTCGTTATTCCTTGATAAATACCAACTTCAAACTTCATTCTTGAGCTTGCTATTAACCGTAGAAGGTTGAAACAAGTACCATTTGATTCAACAGAAAATTTTCTATCAAATACATCGTACTTTTGTAACGTTCCTATAATGTAAATATAAAAAAAATCAAAAAAATACGCAAGTTTAAAGATAGTCGTTATTCCTTGATAAATACAAACTTCAAACTTCATTCTTGAGCTTGCTATTAATTGTAGAAGGTTGGAGCAAATACTATTCGATTGAACAGAAAATTTTCTATCAAATAAATCCTACTTTTATAACGTTTCAATAATGTAAATATAAAAAAAATCAAAAAAATACGCAAGTTTAAAGATAGTCGTTATTCCTTGATAAATACAAACTTCAAACTTCATTCTTGAGCTTGCTATTAATCGTAGAAGGTTGAAACAAGTACCATTTGATTCAACGAAAAATTTTCTATTAAATACATCCTACTTTTATAACGTTTTAATAATGTAAATATAAAAAAAATCAAAAAAATACGCAAGTTTAAATATAGTCGTTATTCCTTAATAAATACCAATTTCAAACTTCATTCTTGAGCTTGCTATTAATTGTAGAAAGTTGAAGCAATTACTATTCGCTTGAACAGAAAATTTTCTATCAAATACATCCTACCTTTATAACGTTTCAATAATGTAAATAAAAAAAAAATCAAAAAAATACGCAAGTTTAAAGATAGTCGTTATTCCTTGATAAATACAAACTTCAAACTTTATTCTTGAGCTTGCTATTAATCGTAGAAGGTTGAAACAAGTACCATTTGATTCAACGAAAAATTTTCTATTAAATACATCCTACTTTTATAACGTTTTAATAATGTAAATATAAAAAAAAATCAAAAAAATACGCAAGTTTAAAGATAGTCGTTATTCCTTGATAAATACCAACTTCAAACTTCATTCTTGAGCTTGCTATTAATTGTAGAAGGTTGGAGCAAATACTATTCGATTGAACAGAAAATTTTCTATCAAATAAATCCTACTTTTATAACGTTCCTATAATGTAAATATAAAAAAAAATAAAAAAAATACGCAAGTTTAAAGATAGTCGTTATTCCTTAATAAATACCAATTTCAAACTTCATTCTTGAGCTTGCTATTAATTGTAGAAAGTTAAAGCAAATACTATTTGATTGAACAGAAAATTTTCTATCAAATACATCCTACTTTTATAACGTTCCTATAATGTAAATATAAAAAAAATTAAAAAAATACGCAAGTTTAAAGATAGTCGTTATTCCTTAATAAATACCAATTTCAAACTTCATTCTTGAGCTTGCTATTAAATGTAGAAAGTTAAAGCAAATACTATTCGTTTGAACAAAAAATTTTCTATCAAATACATTCTACTTTTATAACGTTCCTATAATGTAAATATAAAAAAAATCAAAAAAATACGCAAGTTTAAAGATAGTCGTTATTCCTTAATAAATACCAAATTCAAACTTCATTCTTGAGCTTGCTATCAACTGTAGAAGGTTGAAGCAAATACTATTCGATTGAGCAGAAAATTTTCTATCAAATACATCCTACTTTTATAACGTTTCAATAATGTAAATATAAAAAAAATCAAAAAAATTCGCAAGTTTAAAGATAGTCGTTATTCCTTAATAAATACCAATTTCAAACTTCATTCTTGAGCTTGCTATTAATTGTAGAAAGTTGAAGCAAATACTATTCACTTGAACAGAAAATTTTCTATCAAATACATCCTACTTTTATAACGTTTCAATAATGTAAATATAAAAAAAATCAAAAAAATACGCAAGTTTAAAGATAGTCGTTATTCCTTAATAAATACCAATTTCAACCTTTATTCTTGAACTTGCTATTAATTGTAGAAGGTTGAAGCAAATACTATTCGATTGAACAGAAAATTTTCTATCAAATACATTCTACTTTTATAACGTTCCTATAATGTAAATATAAAAAAAATAAAAAAATACGCAAGTTTAAAGATAGTCGTTATTCCTTGATAAATACCAAATTCAAACTTCATTCTTGAGCTTGCTATTAATTGTAGAAGGTTGAAACAAGTACCATTTAATTCAACAGAAAATTTTCTATCAAATACATCCTACCTTTATAACGTTTTAGCAATGTAAATATAAAAAAAATCAAAAAAATACGCAAGTTTAAAGATAGTCGTTATTCCTTGATAAATACCAACTTCAAACTTCATTCTTGAGCTTGCTATTAATCGTAGAAGGTTGAGACAAGTACCATTTGATTCAGCAGAAAATTTTCTATCAAATACATCCTACTTTTATAACGTTCCTATAATGTAAATATAAAAAAAATTAAAAAAATACGCAAGTTTAAATATAGTCGTTATTCCTTGATAAATACCAACTTCAAACTTCATTCTTGAGCTTGCTATTAATCGTAGAAGGTTGAAACAAGTACCATTTGATTCAACGAAAAATTTTCTATTAAATACATCCTACTTTTATAACGTTTCAATAATGTAAATATAAAAAAAATTAAAAAAATACGCAAGTTTAAAAATAGTCGTTATTCCTTAATAAATACCAAATTCAAACTTCATTCTTGAGCTTGCTATCAATTGTAGAAGGTTGAAGCAAATACTATTCGATTGAGCAGAAAATTTTCTATCAAATACATCCTACTTTTATAACGTTTCAATAATGTAAATATAAAAAAAATCAAAAAAATACGCAAGTTTAAAGATAGTCGTTATTCCTTGATAAATACAAACTTCAAACTTCATTCTTGAGCTTGCTATTAATCGTGGAAGGTTGAAACAAGTACCATTTGATTCAACGAAAAATTTTCTATTAAACACATCCTACTTTTATAACGTTTCAATAATGTAAATATAAAAAAAATCAAAAAAATACGCAAGTTTAAAGATAGTCGTTATTCCTTGATAAATACCAACTTCAAACTTCATTCTTGAGCTTGCTATTAATTGTAGAAGGTTGGAGCAAATACTATTCGATTGAACAGAAAATTTTCTATCAAATAAATCCTACTTTTATAACGTTCCTATAATGTAAATATAAAAAAAAATAAAAAAAATACGCAAGTTTAAAGATAGTCGTTATTCCTTAATAAATACCAATTTCAAACTTCATTCTTGAGCTTGCTATTAAATGTAGAAAGTTAAAGCAAATACTATTCGTTTGAACAAAAAATTTTCTATCAAATACATTCTACTTTTATAACGTTCCTATAATGTAAATATAAAAAAAATTAAAAAAATACGCAAGTTTAAAGATAGTCGTTATTCCTTGATAAATACCAACTTCAAACTTCATTCTTGAGCTTGCTATTAATCGTAGAAGGTTGAAACAAATACCATTTGATTCAACAGAAAATTTTCTATCAAATACATCGTACTTTTGTAACGTTCCTATAATGTAAATATAAAAAAAATCAAAAAAATACGCAAGTTTAAAGATAGTCGTTATTCCTTGATAAATACCAACTTCAAACTTCATTCTTGAGCTTGCTATTAATTGTAGAAGGTTGAAACAAGTAATATTTAATTCAGCAGAAAATTTTCTATCAAATACATTTTACTTTTATAAGATTTAGCAATGTAAATATAAAAAAAATCAAAAAAATACGCAAGTTTAAAGATAGTCGTTATTCCTTAATAAATACCAAATTCAAACTTCATTCTTGAGCTTGCTATCAACTGTAGAAGGTTGAAGCAAATACTATTCGATTGAGCAGAAAATTTTCTATCAAATACATCCTACTTTTATAACGTTTCAATAATGTAAATATAAAAAAAATCAAAAAAATTCGCAAGTTTAAAGATAGTCGTTATTCCTTAATAAATACCAATTTCAACCTTTATTCTTGAACTTGCTATTAATTGTAGAAGGTTGAAGCAAATACTATTCGATTGAACAGAAAATTTTCTATCAAATACATTCTACTTTTATAACGTTCCTATAATGTAAATATAAAAAAAATAAAAAAATACGCAAGTTTAAAGATAGTCGTTATTCCTTGATAAATACCAAATTCAAACTTCATTCTTGAGCTTGCTATTAATTGTAGAAGGTTGAAACAAGTACCATTTAATTCAACAGAAAATTTTCTATCAAATACATCCTACCTTTATAACGTTTTAGCAATGTAAATATAAAAAAAATCAAAAAAATACGCAAGTTTAAAGATAGTCGTTATTCCTTGATAAATACCAACTTCAAACTTCATTCTTGAGCTTGCTATTAATCGTAGAAGGTTGAGACAAGTACCATTTGATTCAGCAGAAAATTTTCTATCAAATACATCCTACTTTTATAACGTTCCTATAATGTAAATATAAAAAAAATTAAAAAAATACGCAAGTTTAAATATAGTCGTTATTCCTTGATAAATACCAACTTCAAACTTCATTCTTGAGCTTGCTATTAATTGTAGAAGGTTGGAGCAAATACTATTCGATTGAACAGAAAATTTTCTATCAAATAAATCCTACTTTTATAACGTTCCTATAATGTAAATATAAAAAAAAATAAAAAAAATACGCAAGTTTAAAGATAGTCGTTATTCCTTAATAAATACCAATTTCAAACTTCATTCTTGAGCTTGCTATTAATTGTAGAAAGTTAAAGCAAATACTATTTGATTGAACAGAAAATTTTCTATCAAATACATCCTACTTTTATAACGTTCCTATAATGTAAATATAAAAAAAATTAAAAAAATACGCAAGTTTAAAGATAGTCGTTATTCCTTAATAAATACCAATTTCAAACTTCATTCTTGAGCTTGCTATTAAATGTAGAAAGTTAAAGCAAATACTATTCGTTTGAACAAAAAATTTTCTATCAAATACATTCTACTTTTATAACGTTCCTATAATGTAAATATAAAAAAAATCAAAAAAATACGCAAGTTTAAAGATAGTCGTTATTCCTTAATAAATACCAAATTCAAACTTCATTCTTGAGCTTGCTATCAACTGTAGAAGGTTGAAGCAAATACTATTCGATTGAGCAGAAAATTTTCTATCAAATACATCCTACTTTTATAACGTTTCAATAATGTAAATATAAAAAAAATCAAAAAAATTCGCAAGTTTAAAGATAGTCGTTATTCCTTAATAAATACCAATTTCAAACTTCATTCTTGAGCTTGCTATTAATTGTAGAAAGTTGAAGCAAATACTATTCACTTGAACAGAAAATTTTCTATCAAATACATCCTACTTTTATAACGTTTCAATAATGTAAATATAAAAAAAATCAAAAAAATACGCAAGTTTAAAGATAGTCGTTATTCCTTAATAAATACCAATTTCAACCTTTATTCTTGAACTTGCTATTAATTGTAGAAGGTTGAAGCAAATACTATTCGATTGAACAGAAAATTTTCTATCAAATACATTCTACTTTTATAACGGTCCTATAATGTAAATATAAAAAAAATAAAAAAATACGCAAGTTTAAAGATAGTCGTTATTCCTTGATAAATACCAAATTCAAACTTCATTCTTGAGCTTGCTATTAATTGTAGAAGGTTGAAACAAGTACCATTTAATTCAACAGAAAATTTTCTATCAAATACATCCTACCTTTATAACGTTTTAGCAATGTAAATATAAAAAAAATCAAAAAAATACGCAAGTTTAAAGATAGTCGTTATTCCTTGATAAATACCAACTTCAAACTTCATTCTTGAGCTTGCTATTAATCGTAGAAGGTTGAGACAAGTACCATTTGATTCAGCAGAAAATTTTCTATCAAATACATCCTACTTTTATAACGTTCCTATAATGTAAATATAAAAAAAATTAAAAAAATACGCAAGTTTAAATATAGTCGTTATTCCTTGATAAATACCAACTTCAAACTTCATTCTTGAGCTTGCTATTAATCGTAGAAGGTTGAAACAAGTACCATTTGATTCAACGAAAAATTTTCTATTAAATACATCCTACTTTTATAACGTTTCAATAATGTAAATATAAAAAAAATTAAAAAAATACGCAAGTTTAAAAATAGTCGTTATTCCTTAATAAATACCAAATTCAAACTTCATTCTTGAGCTTGCTATCAATTGTAGAAGGTTGAAGCAAATACTATTCGATTGAGCAGAAAATTTTCTATCAAATACATCCTACTTTTATAACGTTTCAATAATGTAAATATAAAAAAAATCAAAAAAATACGCAAGTTTAAAGATAGTCGTTATTCCTTGATAAATACAAACTTCAAACTTCATTCTTGAGCTTGCTATTAATCGCAGAAAGTTGAAACAAGCACCACTCGATTAAGCAAAAAATTTTCTATTAAATACATCCTACTTTTATAACGTTTCAATAATGTAAATATAAAAAAAATCAAAAAAATACGCAAGTTTAAAGATAGTCGTTATTCCTTGATAAATACCAACTTCAAACTTCATTCTTGAGCTTGCTATTAATTGTAGAAGGTTGGAGCAAATACTATTCGATTGAACAGAAAATTTTCTATCAAATAAATCCTACTTTTATAACGTTCCTATAATGTAAATATAAAAAAAAATAAAAAAAATACGCAAGTTTAAAGATAGTCGTTATTCCTTAATAAATACCAATTTCAAACTTCATTCTTGAGCTTGCTATTAATTGTAGAAAGTTAAAGCAAATACTATTTGATTGAACAGAAAATTTTCTATCAAATACATCCTACTTTTATAACGTTCCTATAATGTAAATATAAAAAAAAATAAAAAAATACGCAAGTTTAAAGATAGTCGTTATTCCTTAATAAATACCAATTTCAAACTTCATTCTTGAGCTTGCTATTAAATGTAGAAAGTTAAAGCAAATACTATTCGTTTGAACAAAAAATTTTCTATCAAATACATTCTACTTTTATAACGTTCCTATAATGTAAATATAAAAAAAATCAAAAAAATACGCAAGTTTAAAGATAGTCGTTATTCCTTAATAAATACCAAATTCAAACTTCATTCTTGAGCTTGCTATCAACTGTAGAAGGTTGAAGCAAATACTATTCGATTGAGCAGAAAATTTTCTATCAAATACATCCTACTTTTATAACGTTTCAATAATGTAAATATAAAAAAAATCAAAAAAATTCGCAAGTTTAAAGATAGTCGTTATTCCTTAATAAATACCAATTTCAAACTTCATTCTTGAGCTTGCTATTAATTGTAGAAAGTTGAAGCAAATACTATTCACTTGAACAGAAAATTTTCTATCAAATACATCCTACTTTTATAACGTTTCAATAATGTAAATATAAAAAAAATCAAAAAAATACGCAAGTTTAAAGATAGTCGTTATTCCTTAATAAATACCAATTTCAACCTTTATTCTTGAACTTGCTATTAATTGTAGAAGGTTGAAGCAAATACTATTCGATTGAACAGAAAATTTTCTATCAAATACATTCTACTTTTATAACGTTCCTATAATGTAAATATAAAAAAAATAAAAAAATACGCAAGTTTAAAGATAGTCGTTATTCCTTGATAAATACCAAATTCAAACTTCATTCTTGAGCTTGCTATTAATTGTAGAAGGTTGAAACAAGTACCATTTAATTCAACAGAAAATTTTCTATCAAATACATCCTACCTTTATAACGTTTTAGCAATGTAAATATAAAAAAAATCAAAAAAATACGCAAGTTTAAAGATAGTCGTTATTCCTTGATAAATACCAACTTCAAACTTCATTCTTGAGCTTGCTATTAATCGTAGAAGGTTGAGACAAGTACCATTTGATTCAGCAGAAAATTTTCTATCAAATACATCCTACTTTTATAACGTTCCTATAATGTAAATATAAAAAAAATTAAAAAAATACGCAAGTTTAAATATAGTCGTTATTCCTTGATAAATACCAACTTCAAACTTCATTCTTGAGCTTGCTATTAATCGTAGAAGGTTGAAACAAGTACCATTTGATTCAACGAAAAATTTTCTATTAAATACATCCTACTTTTATAACGTTTCAATAATGTAAATATAAAAAAAATTAAAAAAATACGCAAGTTTAAAAATAGTCGTTATTCCTTAATAAATACCAAATTCAAACTTCATTCTTGAGCTTGCTATCAATTGTAGAAGGTTGAAGCAAATACTATTCGATTGAGCAGAAAATTTTCTATCAAATACATCCTACTTTTATAACGTTTCAATAATGTAAATATAAAAAAAATCAAAAAAATACGCAAGTTTAAAGATAGTCGTTATTCCTTGATAAATACAAACTTCAAACTTCATTCTTGAGCTTGCTATTAATCGTGGAAGGTTGAAACAAGTACCATTTGATTCAACGAAAAATTTTCTATTAAATACATCCTACTTTTATAACGTTTCAATAATGTAAATATAAAAAAAATCAAAAAAATACGCAAGTTTAAAGATAGTCGTTATTCCTTGATAAATACCAACTTCAAACTTCATTCTTGAGCTTGCTATTAATTGTAGAAGGTTGGAGCAAATACTATTCGATTGAACAGAAAATTTTCTATCAAATAAATCCTACTTTTATAACGTTCCTATAATGTAAATATAAAAAAAAATAAAAAAAATACGCAAGTTTAAAGATAGTCGTTATTCCTTAATAAATACCAATTTCAAACTTCATTCTTGAGCTTGCTATTAAATGTAGAAAGTTAAAGCAAATACTATTCGTTTGAACAAAAAATTTTCTATCAAATACATTCTACTTTTATAACGTTCCTATAATGTAAATATAAAAAAAATTAAAAAAATACGCAAGTTTAAAGATAGTCGTTATTCCTTGATAAATACCAACTTCAAACTTCATTCTTGAGCTTGCTATTAATCGTAGAAGGTTGAAACAAATACCATTTGATTCAACAGAAAATTTTCTATCAAATACATCGTACTTTTGTAACGTTCCTATAATGTAAATATAAAAAAAATCAAAAAAATACGCAAGTTTAAAGATAGTCGTTATTCCTTGATAAATACCAACTTCAAACTTCATTCTTGAGCTTGCTATTAATTGTAGAAGGTTGAAACAAGTAATATTTAATTCAGCAGAAAATTTTCTATCAAATACATTTTACTTTTATAAGATTTAGCAATGTAAATATAAAAAAAATCAAAAAAATACGCAAGTTTAAAGATAGTCGTTATTCCTTAATAAATACCAAATTCAAACTTCATTCTTGAGCTTGCTATCAACTGTAGAAGGTTGAAGCAAATACTATTCGATTGAGCAGAAAATTTTCTATCAAATACATCCTACTTTTATAACGTTTCAATAATGTAAATATAAAAAAAATCAAAAAAATTCGCAAGTTTAAAGATAGTCGTTATTCCTTAATAAATACCAATTTCAACCTTTATTCTTGAACTTGCTATTAATTGTAGAAGGTTGAAGCAAATACTATTCGATTGAACAGAAAATTTTCTATCAAATACATTCTACTTTTATAACGTTCCTATAATGTAAATATAAAAAAAATAAAAAAATACGCAAGTTTAAAGATAGTCGTTATTCCTTGATAAATACCAAATTCAAACTTCATTCTTGAGCTTGCTATTAATTGTAGAAGGTTGAAACAAGTACCATTTAATTCAACAGAAAATTTTCTATCAAATACATCCTACCTTTATAACGTTTTAGCAATGTAAATATAAAAAAAATCAAAAAAATACGCAAGTTTAAAGATAGTCGTTATTCCTTGATAAATACCAACTTCAAACTTCATTCTTGAGCTTGCTATTAATCGTAGAAGGTTGAGACAAGTACCATTTGATTCAGCAGAAAATTTTCTATCAAATACATCCTACTTTTATAACGTTCCTATAATGTAAATATAAAAAAAATTAAAAAAATACGCAAGTTTAAATATAGTCGTTATTCCTTGATAAATACCAACTTCAAACTTCATTTTTGAGCTTGCTATTAATCGTAGAAGGTTGAAACAAGTACCATTTGATTTAACGAAAAATTTTCTATTAAATACATCCTACTTTTATAACGTTTCAATAATGTAAATATAAAAAAAATTAAAAAAATAAGCAATTTTAAAGATAGTCGTTATTCCTTAATAAATACCAATTTCAAACTTCATTCTTGAGCTTGCTATTAATTGTAGAAGGTTGAAGCAAATACTATTCGATTGAACGGAAAATTTTCTATCAAATACATCCTACTTTTATAACGTTTCGGCAATGTAAATATAAAAAAAATCAAAAAAATACGCAAGTTTAAATATAGTCGTTATTCCTTGATAAATACCACTTTCAAACTTCATTCTTGAGCTTGTTGTTAATTGTAGAAAGTTGAAACAAATACTATTCGATTAAGCAGGAAATTTTCTATTTAATACATTTTACTTTATAACGTTTTAATAATGTAAATATAAAAAAAATTAAAAAAATTCGCAAGTTTAAAGATAGTCGTTATTCCTTAATAAATACCAATTTCAAACTTCATTCTTGAGCTTGCTATTAATCGTAGAAGGTTGAAACAAATACTATTTGATTGAGCAGAAAATTTTCTATCAAATACATCGTAACTTTATAACGTTTCAATAATGTAAATATAAAAAAAATCAAAAAAATACGCAAGTTTAAAGATAGTCGTTATTCCTTAATAAATACCAATTTCAAACTTCATTTTTGAGCTTGCAATTAATTGTAGAAGATTGAAGCAAATACTATTCAATTGAACAAAAAATTTTCTATTAAATACATCCTACTTTTGTAACGTTTCTATAATGTAAATATAAAAAAAATCAAAAAAATACGCAAGTTTAAAGATAGTCGTTATTCCTTAATAAATACCAACTTCAAACTTCATTCTTGAGCTTGCTATTAATTGTAGAAAGTTGGAGCAAATACTATTCGATTGAACAGAAAATTTTCTATTAAATACATCCTTCTTTTATAACGTTCCTATAATGTAAATATAAAAAAAATTAAAAAAATACGCAAGTTTAAAGATAGTCGTTATTCCTTAATAAATACCAATTTCAAACTTCATTCTTGAGCTTGCTATTAATTGTAGAAAGTTAAAGCAAATACTATTCGTTTGAACAAAAAATTTTCTATCAAATACATTCTACTTTTATAACGTTCCTATAATGTAAATATAAAAAAAATCAAAAAAATACGCAAGTTTAAAGATAGTCGTTATTCCTTAATAAATACCAATTTCAAACTTCATTCTTGAGCTTGCTATTAATTGTAGAAGGTTGAAGCAAATACTATTCGATTGAACAGAAAATTTTCTATCAAATACATCCTACTTTTATAACGTTTCAGCAATGTAAATATAAAAAAAATCAAAAAAATACGCAAGTTTAAATATAGTCGTTATTCCTTGATAAATACCACTTTCAAACTTCATTCTTGAGCTTGCTGTTAATTGTAGAAAGTTGAAACAAACACTACTCGATTAAGCAAAAAATTTTCTATCAAATACACTTTACCTTTATAAAGTTTTAGCAATGTAAATATAAAAAAAATCAAAAAAATACGCAAGTTTAAAGATAGTCGTTATTCCTTGATAAATGCCAACTTCAAACTTTATTCTTGAGCTTGCTATTAATCGTAGAAGGTTGAAGCAAGTACCATTTGATTCAACGAAAAATTTTCTATTAAATACATCCTACTTTTATAACGTTTCAATAATGTAAATATAAAAAAAATCAAAAAAATACGCAAGTTTAAAGATAGTAGTTATTCCTTGATAAATACCAAATTCAAACTTCATTCTTGAGCTTGCTATTAATTGTAGAAGGTTGAAACAAGTACCATTTAATTTAGCTAAAAATTTTCTATCAAATACATTCTACCTTTATAACGTTTTAGCAATGTAAATATAAAAAAAATCAAAAAAATACGCAAGTTTAAAGATAGTCATTATTCCTTGATAAATACCAACTTCAAACTTCATTCTTGAGCTTGCTATTAATCGTAGAAGGTTGAGACAAGTACCATTTGATTCAGCAGAAAATTTTCTATCAACTACATCCTACTTCTATAACGTTTCTATAATGTAAATATAAAAAAAATTTAAAAAATGCGCAAGTTTAAATATAGTCGTTATTCCTTGATAAATACCAACTTCAAACTTCATTCTTGAGCTTGCTATTAATCGTAGAAGGTTGAAACAAGTACCATTTGATTCAACGAAAAACTTTCTATTAAATACATCCTCCTTTTATAACGTTTCAATAATGTAAATATAAAAAAAATCAAAAAAATACGCAATTTTAAAGATAGTCGTTATTCCTTAATAAATACCAATTTCAAACTTCATTCTTGAGCTTGCTATTAATTGTAGAAGGTTGAAGCAAATACTATTCGATTGAACAGAAAATTTTCTATCAAATACATCCTACTTTTATAACGTTTCAGCAATGTAAATATAAAAAAAATCAAAAAAATACGCAAGTTTAAATATAGTCGTTATTCCTTGATAAATACCAATTTCAAACTTCATTCTTGAGCTTGCTATTAATCGTAGAAGGTTGAAACAAATACTATTTGATTGAGCAGAAAATTTTCTATCAAATACATCGTACTTTTATAACGTTTCAATAATGTAAATATAAAAAAAATCAAAATTACGCAAGTTTAAAGATAGTCGTTATTCCTTAATAAATACCAATTTCAAACTTTATTCTTGAGCTTGCTATTAATTGTAGAAGGTTGAAGCAAATACTATTCGATTGAGCAGAAAATTTTCTATCAAATACGTCCTACTTTTATAACGTTTCAGCAATGTAAATATAAAAAAAATCAAAAAAATACGCAAGTTTAAATATAGTCGTTATTCCTTGATAAATACCACTTTCAAACTTCATTCTTGAGCTTGCTATTAATTGTAGAAAGTTGAACAAACACTACTCGATTAAGCAAAAAATTTTCTATTAAATACACTTTACCTTTATAAAGTTTTAGCAATGTAAATATAAAAAAATCAAAAAAATACGCAAGTTTAAAGATAGTCGTTATTCCTTAATAAATACCAAATTCAAACTTCATTCTTGAGCTTGCTATCAACTGTAGAAGGTTGAAGCAAATACTATTCGATTGAGCAGAAAATTTTCTATCAAATACATCCTACTTTTATAACGTTTCAATAATGTAAATATAAAAAAAATTAAAAAAATACGCAAGTTTAAAGATAGTCGTTATTCCTTAATAAATACCAATTTCAAACTTTATTCTTGAGCTTGCTATTAATTGTAGAAGGTTGAAGCAAATACTATTCGATTGAGCAGAAAATTTTCTATCAAATACATCCTACTTTTATAACGTTTCAGCAATGTAAATATAAAAAAAATCAAAAAAATACGCAAGTTTAAATATAGTCGTTATTCCTTGATAAATACCACTTTCAAACTTCATTCTTGAGCTTGCTATTAATTGTAGAAAGTTGAAGCAAACACTACTCGATTAAGCAAAAAATTTTCTATCAAATACATTCTACTTTTATAACGTTCCTATAATGTAAATATAAAAAAAATCAAAAAAATACGCAAGTTTAAAGATAGTCGTTATTCCTTGATAAATACCAATTTCAAATTTCATTCTTGAGCTTGCTATTAATCGTAAAATGTTGAAACAAGTACCATTTGATTCAACAGAAAATTTTCTATCAAATACGTTCTACTTTTATAACGTTTCAATAATGTAAATATAAAAAAAATTTAAAAAATGCGCAAGTTTAAATATAGTCGTTATTCCTTGATAAATACCAATTTCAAACTTTATTCTTGAGCTTGCTATTAATTGTAGAAGGTTGAAGCAAATATTATTCGATTAAACAGAAAATTTTCTATCAAATACATTCTACTTTTATAACGTTCCTATAATGTAAATATAAAAAAAATCAAAAAAATACGCAAGTTTAAAGATAGTCGTTATTCCTTGATAAATACCAATTTCAAATTTCATTCTTGAGCTTGCTATTAATCGTAAAATGTTGAAACAAGTACCATTTGATTCAACAGAAAATTTTCTATCAAATACGTTCTACTTTTATAACGTTTCAATAATGTAAATATAAAAAAAATCAAAAAAATACGCAAGTTTAAAAATAGTCGTTATTCCTTGATAAATACCAAATTCAAACTTCATTCTTGAGCTTGCTGTTAATTGTAGAAGGTTGAAACAAGTACCATTTGATTCAACAGAAAGTTTTCTATCAAATACATCCTACATTTATAACGTTTTAGCAATGTAAATATAAAAAAAATCAAAAAAATACGCAAGTTTAAAGATAGTCGTTATTTCTTAATAAATACCAATTTCAAACTTTATTCTTGAGCTTGCTATTAATTGTAGGAGGTTGAAGCAAATAGTATTCGATTGAGTAGAAAATTTTCTATCAAATACGTCCTACTTTTATAACGTTTCAGCAATGTAAATATAAAAAAAATCAAAAAAATACGCAAGTTTAAATATAGTCGTTATTCCTTGATAAATACCACTTTCAAACTTCATTCTTGAGCTTGCTATTAATTGTAGAAAGTTGAACAAACACTACTCGATTGAGCAGAAAATTTTCTATCAAATACATCTTACTTTTATAACGTTTCAATAATGTAAATATAAAAAAAATCAAAAAAATACGCAAGTTTAAAGATAGTCGTTATTCCTTGATAAATACCAACTTCAAACTTTATTCTTGAGCTTGCTATTAATCGTAGAAGGTTGAAACAAGTACCATTTGATTCAACGAAAAATTTTCTATTAAATACATCCTACTTTTATAACGTTTCAATAATGTAAATATAAAAAAAATCAAAAAAATGCGCAAGTTTAAAGATAGTCGTTATTTCTTAATAAATACCAATTTCAAACTTTATTCTTGAGCTTGCTATTAATTGTAGGAGGTTGAAGCAAATACTATTCGATTGAGCAGAAAATTTTCTATCAATTACATTCTACTTTTATAACGTTCCTATAATGTAAATATAAAAAAAATCAAAAAAATACGCAAGTTTAAAGATAGTCGTTATTCCTTGATAAATACCAATTTCAAATTTCATTCTTGAGCTTGCTATTAATCGTAAAATGTTGAAACAAGTACCATTTGATTCAACAGAAAATTTTCTATCAAATACGTCCTACTTTTATAACGTTTCAATAATGTAAATATAAAAAAAATCAAAAAAATACGCAAGTTTAAAGATAGTCGTTATTCCTTGATAAATACCAAATTCAAACTTCATTCTTGAGCTTGCTGTTAGTTGTAGAAGGTTGAAACAAGTACCATTTGATTCAACAGAAAATTTTCTATCAAATACATCCTACATTTATAACGTTTTAGCAATGTAAATATAAAAAAAATCAAAAAAATACGCAAGTTTAAAGATAGTCGTTATTCCTTAATAAATACCAATTTCAAACTTTATTCTTGAGCTTGCTATTAATTGTAGGAGGTTGAAGCAAATACTATTCGATTGAGCAGAAAATTTTCTATCAATTACATCCTACCTTTATAACGTTTCAGCAATGTAAATATAAAAAAAATCAAAAAAATACGCAAGTTTAAATATAGTCGTTATTCCTTGATAAATACCACATTCAAACTTCATTCTTGAGCTTGCTATTAATTGTAGAAAGTTGAAACAAACACTACTCGATTAAGCAAAAAATTTTCTATCAAATACACTTTACCTTTATAAAGTTTTAGCAATGTAAATATAAAAAAATCAAAAAAATACGCAAGTTTAAAGATAGTCGTTATTCCTTAATAAATACCAAATTCAAACTTCATTCTTGAGCTTGCTATCAACTGTAGAAGGTTGAAGCAAATACTATTCGATTGAGCAGAAAATTTTCTATCAAATGCATCCTACTTTTATAACGTTTCAATAATGTAAATATAAAAAAAATTAAAAAAATACGCAAGTTTAAAGATAGTCGTTATTACTTAATAAATACCAATTTCAAACTTTATTCTTGAGCTTGCTATTAATTGTAGAAGGTTGAAGCAAATACTATTCGATTGAGCAGAAAATTTTCTATCAAATACATCCTACTTTTATAACGTTTCAGCAATGTAAATATAAAAAAAATCAAAAAAATACGCAAGTTTAAATATAGTCGTTATTCCTTGATAAATACCACTTTCAAACTTCATTCTTGAGCTTGCTATTAATTGCAGAAAGTTGAAACAAACACTACTCGATTAAGCAAAAAATTTTCTATCAAATACACTTTACCTTTATGAAGTTTTAGCAATGTAAATATAAAAAAATCAAAAAAATACGCAAGTTTGAAGATAGTCGTTATTCCTTAATAAATACCAAATTCAAACTTCATTCTTGAGCTTGCTATCAACTGTAGAAGGTTGAAGCAAATACTATTCGATTGAGCAGAAAATTTTCTATCAAATACATCCTACTTTTATAACGTTTCAATAATGTAAATATAAAAAAAATCAAAAAAATACGCAAGTTTAAAGATAGTCGTTATTCCTTGATAAATACCAACTTCAAACTTTATTCTCGAGCTTGCTATTAATCGTAGAAGGTTGAAACAAGTACCATTTGATTCAACGAAAAATTTTCTATTAAATACATCCTACTTTTATAACGTTTCAATAATGTAAATATAAAAAAAATCAAAAAAATACGCAAGTTTAAAGATAGTCGTTATTCCTTAATAAATACCAATTTCAAACTTTATTCTTGAGCTTGCTATTAATTGTAGAAGGTTGAAGCAAATACTATTCGATTAAACAGAAAATTTTCTATCAAATACATTCTACCTTTATAACGTTCCTATAATGTAAATATAAAAAAAATCAAAAAAATACGCAAGTTTAAAGATAGTCGTTATTCCTTGATAAATACCAATTTCAAATTTCATTCTTGAGCTTGCTATTAATCGTAAAATGTTGAAACAAGTACCATTTGATTCAACAGAAAATTTTCTATCAAATACGTCCTACGTTTATAACGTTTCAATAATGTAAATATAAAAAAAATCAAAAAAATACGCAAGTTTAAAGATAGTCGTTATTCCTTGATAAATACCAACTTCAAACTTTATTCTCGAGCTTGCTATTAATCGTAGAAGGTTGAAACAAGTACCATTTGATTCAACGAAAAATTTTCTATTAAATACATCCTACTTTTATAACGTTTCAATAATGTAAATATAAAAAAAATCAAAAAAATACGCAAGTTTAAATATAGTCGTTATTCCTTAATAAATACCAATTTCAAACTTTATTCTTGAGCTTGCTATTAATTGTAGAAGGTTGAAGCAAATACTATTCGATTAAACAGAAAATTTTCTATCAAATACATTCTACTTTTATAACGTTCCTATAATGTAAATATAAAAAAAATCAAAAAAATACGCAAGTTTAAAGATAGTCGTTATTCCTTGATAAATACCAATTTCAAATTTCATTCTTGAGCTTGCTATTAATCGTAAAATGTTGAAACAAATACCATTTGATTCAACAGAAAATTTTCTATCAAATACGTCCTACTTTTATAACGTTTCAATAATGTAAATATAAAAAAAATCAAAAAAATACGCAAGTTTAAAAATAGTCGTTATTCCTTGATAAATACCAAATTCAAACTTCATTCTTGAGCTTGCTGTTAATTGTAGAAGGTTGAAACAAGTACCATTTGATTCAACAGAAAATTTTCTATCAAATACATCCTACATTTATAACGTTTTAGCAATGTAAATATAAAAAAAATCAAAAAAATACGCAAGTTTAAAGATAGTCGTTATTCCTTAATAAATACCAATTTCAAACTTTATTCTTGAGCTTGCTATTAATTGTAGAAGGTTGAAGCAAATACTATTCGATTGAGCAGAAAATTTTCTATCAAATACGTCCTACCTTTATAACGTTTCAGCAATGTAAATATAAAAAAAATCAAAAAAATACGCAAGTTTAAATATAGTCGTTATTCCTTGATAAATACCACTTTCAAACTTCATTCTTGAGCTTGCTATTAATTGTAGAAAGTTGAACAAACACTACTCGATTAAGCAAAAAATTTTCTATTAAATACACTTTACCTTTATAAAGTTTTAGCAATGTTAATATAAAAAAATCAAAAAAATACGCAAGTTTAAAAATAGTCGTTATTCCTTAATAAATACCAAATTCAAACTTCATTCTTGAGCTTGCTATCAACTGTAGAAGGTTGAAGCAAATACTATTCGATTGAGCAGAAAATTTTCTATCAAATACATCCTACTTTTATAACGTTTCAATAATGTAAATATAAAAAAAATTAAAAAAATACGCAAGTTTAAAGATAGTCGTTATTCCTTAATAAATACCAATTTCAAACTTTATTCTTGAGCTTGCTATTAATTGTAGAAGGTTGAAGCAAATACTATTCGATTGAGCAGAAAATTTTCTATCAAATACGTCCTACTTTTATAACGTTTCAGCAATGTAAATATAAAAAAAATCAAAAAAATACGCAAGTTTAAATATAGTCGTTATTCCTTGATAAATACCACTTTCAAACTTCATTCTTGAGCTTGCTATTAATTGTAGAAAGTTGAACAAACACTACTCGATTAAGCAAAAAATTTTCTATTAAATACACTTTACCTTTATAAAGTTTTAGCAATGTAAATATAAAAAAATCAAAAAAATACGCAAGTTTAAAGATAGTCGTTATTCCTTAATAAATACCAAATTCAAACTTCATTCTTGAGCTTGCTATCAACTGTAGAAGGTTAAAGCAAATACTATTCGATTGAGCAGAAAATTTTCTATCAAATACATCCTACTTTTATAACGTTTCAATAATGTAAATATAAAAAAAATTAAAAAAATACGCAAGTTTAAAGATAGTCGTTATTCCTTAATAAATACCAATTTCAAACTTTATTCTTGAGCTTGCTATTAATTGTAGAAGGTTGAAGCAAATACTATTCGATTGAGCAGAAAATTTTCTATCAAATACATCCTACTTTTATAACGTTTCAGCAACGTAAATATAAAAAAAATCAAAAAAATACGCAAGTTTAAATATAGTCGTTATTCCTTGATAAATACCACTTTCAAACTTCATTCTTGAGCTTGCTATTAATTGTAGAAAGTTGAAACAAAAACTACTCGATTAAGCAAAAAATTTTGTATCAAATACACTTTACCTTTATAAAGTTTTAGCAATGTAAATATAAAAAAATCAAAAAAATACGCAAGTTTGAAGATAGTCGTTATTCCTTAATAAATACCAAATTCAAACTTCATTCTTGAGCTTGCTATCAACTGTAGAAGGTTGAAGCAAATACTATTCGATTGAGCAGAAAATTTTCTATCAAATACATCCTACTTTTATAACGTTTCAATAATGTAAATATAAAAAAAATCAAAAAAATACGCAAGTTTAAAGATAGTCGTTATTCCTTGATAAATACCAACTTCAAACTTTATTCGCGAGCTTGCTATTAATCGTAGAAGGTTGAAACAAGTACCATTTGATTCAACAAAAAATTTTCTATTAAATACATCCTACTTTTATAACGTTTCAATAATGTAAATATAAAAAAAATCAAAAAAATACGCAAGTTTAAAGATAGTCGTTATTCCTTAATAAATACCAACTTCAAACTTTATTCTTGAGCTTGCTATTAATTGTAGAAGGTTGAAGCAAATACTATTCGATTAAACAGAAAATTTTCTATCAAATACATTCTACTTTTATAACGTTCCTATAATGTAAATATAAAAAAAATCAAAAAAATACGCAAGTTTAAAGATAGTCGTTATTCCTTGATAAATACCAATTTCAAATTTCATTCTTGAGCTTGCTATTAATCGTAAAATGTTGAAACAAGTACCATTTGATTCAACAGAAAATTTTCTATCAAATACGTCCTACTTTTATAACGTTTCAATAATGTAAATATAAAAAAAATCAAAAAAATACGCAAGTTTAAAAATAGTCGTTATTCCTTGATAAATACCAAATTCAAACTTCATTCTTGAGCTTGCTGTTAATTGTAGAAGGTTGAAACAAGTACCATTTGATTCAACAGAAAATTTTCTATCAAATACATCCTACATTTATAACGTTTTAGCAATGTAAATATAAAAAAAATCAAAAAAATACGCAAGTTTAAAGATAGTCGTTATTCCTTAATAAATACCAACTTCAAACTTTATTCTTGAGCTTGCTATTAATTGTAGGAGGTTGAAGCAAATACTATTCGATTGAGCAGAAAATTTTCTATCAATTACATTCTACCTTTATAACGTTTCAGCAATGTAAATATAAAAAAAATCAAAAAAATACGCAAGTTTAAATATAGTCGTTATTCCTTGATAAATACCACTTTCAAACTTCATTCTTGAGCTTGCTATTAATTGTAGAAAGTTGAAACAAACACTACTCGATTAAGCAAAAAATTTTCTATCAAATACACTTTACCTTTATAAAGTTTTAGCAATGTAAATATAAAAAAATCAAAAAAATACGCAAGTTTAAAGATAGTCGTTATTCCTTAATAAATACCAACTTCAAACTTTATTCTTGAGCTTGCTATTAATTGTAGAAGGTTGAAGCAAATACTATTCGATTGAGCAGAAAATTTTCTATCAAATACATCCTACTTTCATAACGTTTCAATAATGTAAATATAAAAAAAAATCAAAAAAATACGCAAGTTTAAAGATAGTCGTTATTCCTTAATAAATACCAATTTCAAACTTTATTCTTGAGCTTGCTATTAATTGTAGAAGGTTGAAGCAAATACTATTCGATTGAGCAGAAAATTTTCTATCAAATACATCCTACTTTTATAACGTTTCAGCAATGTAAATATAAAAAAAATAAAAAAAATACGCAAGTTTAAATATAGTCGTTATTCCTTGATAAATACCACATTCAAACTTCATTCTTGAGCTTGCTATTAATTGTAGAAAGTTGAAACAAACACTACTCGATTAAGCAAAAAATTTTCTATCAAATACACTTTACCTTTATAAAGTTTTAGCAATGTAAATATAAAAAAATCAAAAAAATACGCAAGTTTAAAGATAGTCGTTATTCCTTAATAAATACCAAATTCAAACTTCATTCTTGAGCTTGCTATCAACTGTAGAAGGTTGAAGCAAATACTATTCGATTGAGCAAAAAATTTTCTATCAAATACATCCTACTTTTATAACGTTTCAATAATGTAAATATAAAAAAAATCAAAAAAATACGCAAGTTTAAAAATAGTCGTTATTCCTTGATAAATACCAACTTCAAACTTTATTCTTGAGCTTGCTGTTAATCGTAGAAGGTTGAAACAAGTACCATTTGATTCAACGAAAAATTTTCTATTAAATACATCCTACTTTTATAACGTTTCAATAATGTAAATATAAAAAAAATCAAAAAAATACGCAAGTTTAAAGATAGTCGTTATTCCTTAATAAATACCAATTTCAAACTTTATTCTTGAGCTTGCTATTAATTGTAGGAGGTTGAAGCAAATACTATTCGATTAAACAGAAAATTTTCTATCAAATACATTCTACTTTTATAACGTTCCTATAATGTAAATATAAAAAAAATAAAAAAAATACGCAAGTTTAAAGATAGTCGTTATTCCTTGATAAATACCAAATTCAAACTTTATTCTTGAGCTTGCTGTTAATTGTAAAAGGTTGAAACAAGTACCATTTGATTCAACAGAAAATTTTCTATCAAATACATCCTACTTTTATAACGTTTTAGCAATGTAAATATAAAAAAAATTAAAAAAATACGCAAGTTTAAAGATAGTCGTTATTCCTTAATAAATACCAATTTCAAACTTCATTCTTGAGCTTGCTATTAATTGTAGAAGGTTGAAGCAAATACTATTCGATTGAACAGAAAATTTTCTATCAAATACATCCTACTTTTATAACGTTTTAGCAATGTAAATATAAAAAAATCAAAAAAATACGCAAGTTTAAAGATAGTCGTTATTCCTTAATAAATACCAATTTCAAACTTTATTCTTGAGCTTGCTATTAATTGTAGAAGGTTGAAGCAAATACTATTTGATTGAGCAGAAAATTTTCTATCAAATACATCCTACTTTTATAACGTTTCAGCAATGTAGATATAAAAAAAATCAAAAAAATACGCAAGTTTAAATATAGTCGTTATTCCTTGATAAGTACCACTTTCAAACTTCATTCTTGAGCTTGCTGTTAATTGTAGAAATTTGAAACAAACACTGCTCGATTAAGCAAAAAATTTTATATCAAATACATCCTACTTTTATAACGATTTAGCAATGTAAATAAAAAAAAATCAAAAAAATGCGCAAGTTTAAAGATAGTCGTTATTCCTTGATAAATACCAAATTCAAACTTCATTCTTGAGCTTGCTGTTAATTGTAGAAGGTTGAAACAAGTACCATTTGATTTAACAGAAAATTTTCTATCAAATACATCCTACTTTTATAACGTTTTAGCAATGCAAATATAAAAAAAATCAAAAAAATTCGCAAGTTTAAAATAGTCGTTATTCCTTAACAAATACCAATTTCAAACTTTATTCTTGAGCTTGCTATTAATTGTAGAAGGTTGAAGCAAATACTATTCGATTGAGCAGAAAATTTTCTATCAAATACATCCTACCTTTATAAAGTTTTAGCAATGTAAATATAAAAAAATCAAAAAAATACGCAAGTTTAAAGATAGTCGTTATTCCTTAATAAATACCAAATTCAAACTTCATTCTTGAGCTTGCTATCAACTGTAGAAGGTTGAAGCAAATACTATTCGATTGAGCAGAAAATTTTCTATCAAATACATCCTACTTTTGTAACGTTTCTATAATGTAAATATAAAAAAAATCAAAAAAATACGCAAGTTTAAAGATAGTCGTTATTCCTTAATAAATACCAACTTCAAACTTCATTCTTGAGCTTGCTATTAATTGTAGAAGGTTGGAGCAAATACTATTCGATTGAACAGAAAATTTTCTATCAAATACATCCTACTTTTATAACGTTCCAATAATGTAAATATAAAAAAAATTAAAAAAATACGCAAGTTTAAATATAGTCGTTATCCCTTATTAAATACCAATTTTAAACTTCATTCTTGAGCTTGCTATTAATTGTAGAAAGTTAAAGCAAATACTATTCGTTTGAACAAAAAATTTTCTATCAAATACATTCTACTTTTATAACGTTCCTATAATGTAAATATAAAAAAAATCAAAAAAATACGCAAGTTTAAAGATAGTCGTTATTCCTTGATAAATACCAACTTCAAATTTCATTCTTGAGCTTGCTATTAATTGTAGAAGGCTGAAGCAAATACCATTTGACTGAACAGAAAATTTTCTATCAAATACATCCTACTTTTATAACGATTTAGCAATGTAAATAAAAAAAATCAAAAAAATACGCAAGTTTAAAGATAGTCGTTATTCCTTAATAAATACCAATTTCAAACTTTATTCTTGAGCTTGCTATTAATTGTAGGAGGTTGAAGCAAATACTATTCGATTGAGCAGAAAATTTTCTATCAAATACACTTTACCTTTATAAAGTTTTAGCAATGTAAATATAAAAAAATCAAAAAAATACGCAAGTTTAAAGATAGTCGTTATTCCTTAATAAATACCAAATTCAAACTTCATTCTTGAGCTTGCTATCAACTGTAGAAGGTTAAAGCAAATACTATTTGATTGAGCAGAAAATTTTCTATCAAATACATCCTACTTTCATAACGTTTCAATAATGTAAATATAAAAAAAATCAAAAAAATACGCAAGTTTAAAGATAGTCGTTATTCCTTAATAAATACCAATTTCAAACTTTATTCTTGAGCTTGCTGTTAATCGTAGAAGGTTGAAACAAGTACCATTTGATTCAACGAAAAATTTTCTATTAAATACATCCTACTTTTATAACGTTTCAATAATGTAAATATAAAAAAAATCAAAAAAATACGCAAGTTTAAAGATAGTCGTTATTCCTTAATAAATACCAATTTCAAACTTTATTCTTGAGCTTGCTATTAATTGTAGGAGGTTGAAGCAAATACTATTCGATTAAACAGAAAATTTTCTATCAAATACATTCTACTTTTATAACGTTCCTATAATGTAAATATAAAAAAAATAAAAAAAATACGCAAGTTTAAAGATAGTCGTTATTCCTTGATAAATACCAAATTCAAACTTTATTCTTGAGCTTGCTGTTAATTGTAGAAGGTTGAAACAAGTACCATTTGATTCAACAGAAAATTTTCTATCAAATACATCCTACTTTTATAACGTTTTAGCAATGTAAATATAAAAAAAATCAAAAAAATACGCAAGTTTAAAGATAGTCGTTATTCCTTAATAAATACCAATTTCAAACTTCATTCTTGAGCTTGCTATTAATTGTAGAAGGTTGAAGCAAATACTATTCGATTGAACAGAAAATTTTCTATCAAATACATCCTACTTTTATAACGTTTTAGCAATGTAAATATAAAAAAATCAAAAAAATACGCAAGTTTAAAGATAGTCGTTATTCCTTAATAAATACCAATTTCAAACTTTATTCTTGAGCTTGCTATTAATTGTAGAAGGTTGAAGCAAATACTATTTGATTGAGCAGAAAATTTTTTATCAAATACATCCTACTTTTATAACGTTTCAGCAATGTAGATATAAAAAAAATCAAAAAAATACGCAAGTTTAAAAATAGTCGTTATTCCTTGATAAATACCAAATTCAAACTTCATTCTTGAGCTTGCTGTTAATTGTAGAAGGTTGAAACAAGTACCATTTGATTCAACAGAAAATTTTCTATCAAATACATCCTACATTTATAACGTTTTAGCAATGTAAATATAAAAAAAATCAAAAAAATACGCAAGTTTAAAGATAGTCGTTATTCCTTAATAAATACCAATTTCAAACTTTATTCTTGAGCTTGCTATTAATTGTAGGAGGTTGAAGCAAATACTATTCGATTGAGCAGAAAATTTTCTATCAATTACATCCTACCTTTATAACGTTTCAGCAATGTAAATATAAAAAAAATCAAAAAAATACGCAAGTTTAAATATAGTCGTTATTCCTTGATAAATACCACTTTCAAACTTCATTCTTGAGCTTGCTATTAATTGTAGAAAGTTGAAACAAACACTACTCGATTAAGCAAAAAATTTTCTATCAAATACACTTTACCTTTATAAAGTTTTAGCAATGTAAATATAAAAAAATCAAAAAAATACGCAAGTTTAAAGATAGTCGTTATTCCTTAATAAATACCAATTTCAAACTTTATTCTTGAGCTTGCTATTAATTGTAGAAGGTTGAAGCAAATACTATTCGATTGAGCAGAAAATTTTCTATTAAATACATCCTACTTTCATAACGTTTCAATAATGTAAATATAAAAAAAATCAAAAAAATACGCAAGTTTAAAGATAGTCGTTATTCCTTAATAAATACCAATTTCAAACTTTATTCTTGAGCTTGCTATTAATTGTAGAAGGTTGAAGCAAATACTATTCGATTGAGCAGAAAATTTTCTATCAAATACATCCTACTTTTATAACGTTTCAGCAATGTAAATATAAAAAAAATAAAAAAAATACGCAAGTTTAAATATAGTCGTTATTCCTTGATAAATACCACATTCAAACTTCATTCTTGAGCTTGCTATTAATTGTAGAAAGTTGAAACAAACACTACTCGATTAAGCAAAAAATTTTCTATCAAATACACTTTACCTTTATAAAGTTTTAGCAATGTAAATATAAAAAAATCAAAAAAATACGCAAGTTTAAAGATAGTCGTTATTCCTTAATAAATACCAAATTCAAACTTCATTCTTGAGCTTGCTATCAACTGTAGAAGGTTGAAGCAAATACTATTCGATTGAGCAAAAAATTTTCTATCAAATACATCCTACTTTTATAACGTTTCAATAATGTAAATATAAAAAAAATCAAAAAAATACGCAAGTTTAAAGATAGTCGTTATTCCTTGATAAATACCAAATTCAAACTTTATTCTTGAGCTTGCTGTTAATCGTAGAAGGTTGAAACAAGTACCATTTGATTCAACGAAAAATTTTCTATTAAATACATCCTACTTTTATAACGTTTCAATAATGTAAATATAAAAAAAATCAAAAAAATACGCAAGTTTAAAGATAGTCGTTATTCCTTAATAAATACCAATTTCAAACTTTATTCTTGAGCTTGCTATTAATTGTAGGAGGTTGAAGCAAATACTATTCGATTAAACAGAAAATTTTCTATCAAATACATTCTACTTTTATAACGTTCCTATAATGTAAATATAAAAAAAATAAAAAAAATACGCAAGTTTAAAGATAGTCGTTATTCCTTGATAAATACCAAATTCAAACTTTATTCTTGAGCTTGCTGTTAATTGTAGAAGGTTGAAACAAGTACCATTTGATTCAACAGAAAATTTTCTATCAAATACATCCTACTTTTATAACGTTTTAGCAATGTAAATATAAAAAAAATTAAAAAAATACGCAAGTTTAAAGATAGTCGTTATTCCTTAATAAATACCAATTTCAAACTTCATTCTTGAGCTTGCTATTAATTGTAGAAGGTTGAAGCAAATACTATTCGATTGAACAGAAAATTTTCTATCAAATACATCCTACTTTTATAACGTTTTAGCAATGTAAATATAAAAAAATCAAAAAAATACGCAAGTTTAAAGATAGTCGTTATTCCTTAATAAATACCAATTTCAAACTTTATTCTTGAGCTTGCTATTAATTGTAGAAGGTTGAAGCAAATATTATTTGATTGAGCAGAAAATTTTCTATCAAATACATCCTACTTTTATAACGTTTCAGCAATGTAGATATAAAAAAAATCAAAAAAATACGCAAGTTTAAATATAGTCGTTATTCCTTGATAAGTACCACTTTCAAACTTCATTCTTGAGCTTGCTGTTAATTGTAGAAATTTGAAACAAACACTGCTCGATTAAGCAAAAAATTTTATATCAAATACATCCTACTTTTATAACGATTTAGCAATGTAAATAAAAAAAATCAAAAAAATGCGCAAGTTTAAAGATAGTCGTTATTCCTTGATAAATACCAAATTCAAACTTCATTCTTGAGCTTGCTGTTAATTGTAGAAGGTTGAAACAAGTACCATTTGATTTAACAGAAAATTTTCTATCAAATACATCCTACTTTTATAACGTTTTAGCAATGCAAATATAAAAAAAATCAAAAAAATTCGCAAGTTTAAATATAGTTGTTATTCCTTAATAAATACCAATTTCAAACTTCATTCTTGAGCTTGCTATTAATTGTAAAAGGTTGAAGCAAATACTATTCGATTGAACAGAAAATTTTCTATCAAATACATCCTACTTTTATAACGTTTTAGCAATGTAAATATAAAAAAATCAAAAAAATACGCAAGTTTAAAGATAGTCGTTATTCCTTAATAAATACCAATTTCAAACTTTATTCTTGAGCTTGCTATTAATTGTAGAAGGTTGAAGCAAATACTATTTGATTGAGCAGAAAATTTTCTATCAAATACATCCTACTTTTATAACGTTTCAGCAATGTAGATATAAAAAAAATCAAAAAAATACGCAAGTTTAAAAATAGTCGTTATTCCTTGATAAATACCAAATTCAAACTTCATTCTTGAGCTTGCTGTTAATTGTAGAAGGTTGAAACAAGTACCATTTGATTCAACAGAAAATTTTCTATCAAATACATCCTACATTTATAACGTTTTAGCAATGTAAATATAAAAAAAATCAAAAAAATACGCAAGTTTAAAGATAGTCGTTATTCCTTAATAAATACCAATTTCAAACTTTATTCTTGAGCTTGCTATTAATTGTAGGAGGTTGAAGCAAATACTATTCGATTGAGCAGAAAATTTTCTATCAATTACATCCTACCTTTATAACGTTTCAGCAATGTAAATATAAAAAAAATCAAAAAAATACGCAAGTTTAAATATAGTCGTTATTCCTTGATAAATACCACTTTCAAACTTCATTCTTGAGCTTGCTATTAATTATAGAAAGTTGAAACAAACACTACTCGATTAAGCAAAAAATTTTCTATCAAATACACTTTACCTTTATAAAGTTTTAGCAATGTAAATATAAAAAAATCAAAAAAATACGCAAGTTTAAAGATAGTCGTTATTCCTTAATAAATACCAATTTCAAACTTTATTCTTGAGCTTGCTATTAATTGTAGAAGGTTGAAGCAAATACTATTCGATTGAGCAGAAAATTTTCTATTAAATACATCCTACTTTCATAACGTTTCAATAATGTAAATATAAAAAAAATCAAAAAAATACGCAAGTTTAAAGATAGTCGTTATTCCTTAATAAATACCAATTTCAAACTTTATTCTTGAGCTTGCTATTAATTGTAGAAGGTTGAAGCAAATACTATTCGATTGAGCAGAAAATTTTCTATCAAATACATCCTACTTTTATAACGTTTCAGCAATGTAAATATAAAAAAAATAAAAAAAATACGCAAGTTTAAATATAGTCGTTATTCCTTGATAAATACCACATTCAAACTTCATTCTTGAGCTTGCTATTAATTGTAGAAAGTTGAAACAAACACTACTCGATTAAGCAAAAAATTTTCTATCAAATACACTTTACCTTTATAAAGTTTTAGCAATGTAAATATAAAAAAATCAAAAAAATACGCAAGTTTAAAGATAGTCGTTATTCCTTAATAAATACCAAATTCAAACTTCATTCTTGAGCTTGCTATCAACTGTAGAAGGTTGAAGCAAATACTATTCGATTGAGCAAAAAATTTTCTATCAAATACGTCCTACTTTTATAACGTTTCAATAATGTAAATATAAAAAAAATCAAAAAAATACGCAAGTTTAAAGATAGTCGTTATTCCTTGATAAATACCAAATTCAAACTTTATTCTTGAGCTTGCTGTTAATCGTAGAAGGTTGAAACAAGTACCATTTGATTCAACGAAAAATTTTCTATTAAATACATCCTACTTTTATAACGTTTCAATAATGTAAATATAAAAAAAATCAAAAAAATACGCAAGTTTAAAGATAGTCGTTATTCCTTAATAAATACCAATTTCAAACTTTATTCTTGAGCTTGCTATTAATTGTAGGAGGTTGAAGCAAATACTATTCGATTAAACAGAAAATTTTCTATCAAATACGTTCTACTTTTGTAACGTTCCTATAATGTAAATATAAAAAAAATAAAAAAAATACGCAAGTTTAAAGATAGTCGTTATTCCTTGATAAATACCAAATTCAAACTTTATTCTTGAGCTTGCTGTTAATTGTAGAAGGTTGAAACAAGTACCATTTGATTCAACAGAAAATTTTCTATCAAATACATCCTACTTTTATAACGTTTTAGCAATGTAAATATAAAAAAAATTAAAAAAATACGCAAGTTTAAAGATAGTCGTTATTCCTTAATAAATACCAATTTCAAACTTCATTCTTGAGCTTGCTATTAATTGTAGAAGGTTGAAGCAAATACTATTCGATTGAACAGAAAATTTTCTATCAAATACATCCTACTTTTATAACGTTTTAGCAATGTAAATATAAAAAAATCAAAAAAATACGCAAGTTTAAAGATAGTCGTTATTCCTTAATAAATACCAATTTCAAACTTTATTCTTGAGCTTGCTATTAATTGTAGAAGGTTGAAGCAAATACTATTTGATTGAGCAGAAAATTTTCTATCAAATACATCCTACTTTTATAACGTTTCAGCAATGTAGATATAAAAAAAATCAAAAAAATACGCAAGTTTAAATATAGTCGTTATTCCTTGATAAGTACCACTTTCAAACTTCATTCTTGAGCTTGCTGTTAATTGTAGAAATTTGAAACAAACACTGCTCGATTAAGCAAAAAATTTTATATCAAATACATCCTACTTTTATAACGATTTAGCAATGTAAATAAAAAAAAATCAAAAAAATGCGCAAGTTTAAAGATAGTCGTTATTCCTTGATAAATACCAAATTCAAACTTCATTCTTGAGCTTGCTGTTAATTGTAGAAGGTTGAAACAAGTACCATTTGATTTAGCAGAAAATTTTCTATCAAATACATCCTACTTTTATAACGTTTTAGCAATGCAAATATAAAAAAAATCAAAAAAATTCGCAAGTTTAAAATAGTCGTTATTCCTTAACAAATACCAATTTCAAACTTTATTCTTGAGCTTGCTATTAATTGTAGAAGGTTGAAGCAAACACTATTCGATTGAGCAGAAAATTTTCTATCAAATACATCCTACCTTTATAAAGTTTTAGCAATGTAAATATAAAAAAATCAAAAAAATACGCAAGTTTAAAGATAGTCGTTATTCCTTAATAAATACCAAATTCAAACTTCATTCTTGAGCTTGCTATCAACTGTAGAAGGTTGAAGCAAATACTATTCGATTGAGCAGAAAATTTTCTATCAAATACATCCTACTTTTGTAACGTTTCTATAATGTAAATATAAAAAAAATCAAAAAAATACGCAAGTTTAAAGATAGTCGTTATTCCTTAATAAATACCAACTTCAAACTTCATTCTTGAGCTTGCTATTAATTGTAGAAGGTTGGAGCAAATACTATTCGATTGAACAGAAAATTTTCTATCAAATACATCCTACTTTTATAACGTTCCAATAATGTAAATATAAAAAAAATTAAAAAAATACGCAAGTTTAAATATAGTCGTTATTCCTTATTAAATACCAATTTCAAACTTCATTCTTGAGCTTGCTATTAATTGTAGAAAGTTAAAGCAAATACTATTCGTTTGAACAAAAAATTTTCTATCAAATACATTCTACTTTTATAACGTTCCTATAATGTAAATATAAAAAAAATCAAAAAAATACGCAAGTTTAAAGATAGTCGTTATTCCTTGATAAATACCAACTTCAAATTTCATTCTTGAGCTTGCTATTAATTGTAGAAGGCTGAAGCAAATACCATTTGACTGAACAGAAAATTTTCTATCAAATACATCCTACTTTTATAACGATTTAGCAATGTAAATAAAAAAAATCAAAAAAATACGCAAGTTTAAAGATAGTCGTTATTCCTTAATAAATACCAATTTCAAACTTCATTCTTGAGCTTGCTATTAATCGTAGGAGGTTGAAACAAATACTATTTGATTGAGCAGAAAATTTTCTATCAAATACATCGTACTTCTATAACGTTTCAATAATGTAAATATAAAAAAAATCAAAAAAATACGCAAGTTTAAAGATAGTCGTTATTCCTTAATAAATACCAATTTCAAACTTCATTCTTGAGCTTGCTATTAATTGTAGAAGGTTGAAGCAAATACTATTCGATTGAACAGAAAATTTTCTATCAAATACATCCTACTTTTATAACGTTCCAATAATGTAAATATAAAAAAAATCAAAAAAATACGCAAGTTTAAATATAGTCGTTATTCCTTGATAAATACCACTTTCAAACTTCATTCTTGAGCTTGCTATTAATTGTAGAAAGTTGAAACAAACACTACTCGATTAAGCAAAAAATTTTCTATTAAATACACTTTACCTTTATAAAGTTTTAGCAATGTAAATATAAAAAAATCAAAAAAATACGCAAGTTTAAAGATAGTCGTTATTCCTTAATAAATACCAAATTCAAACTTCATTCTTGAGCTTGCTATCAACTGTAGAAGGTTAAAGCAAATACTATTCGATTGAGCAGAAAATTTTCTATCAAATACATCCTACTTTTATAACGTTTCAATAATGTAAATATAAAAAAAATCAAAAAAATACGCAAGTTTAAAGATAGTCGTTATTCCTTAATAAATACCAATTTCAAACTTTATTCTTGAGCTTGCTATTAATTGTAGAAGGTTGAAGCAAATACTATTCGATTGAGCAGAAAATTTTCTATCAAATACATCCTACTTTTATAACGTTTCAGCAATGTAAATATAAAAAAAAACAAAAAAATACGCAAGTTTAAATATAGTCGTTATTCCTTGATAAATACCACTTTCAAACTTCATTCTTGAGCTTGCTATTAATTGTAGAAAGTTGAAACAAACACTACTCGATTAAGCAAAAAATTTTCTATTAAATACACTTTACCTTTATAAAGTTTTAGCAATGTAAATATAAAAAAATCAAAAAAATACGCAAGTTTAAAGATAGTCGTTATTCCTTAATAAATACCAAATTCAAACTTCATTCTTGAGCTTGCTATCAACTGTAGAAGGTTGAAGCAAATACTATTCGATTGAGCAGAAAATTTTCTATCAAATACATCCTACTTTTATAACGTTTCAATAATGTAAATATAAAAAAAATCAAAAAAATACGCAAGTTTAAAGATAGTCGTTATTCCTTGATAAATACCAACTTCAAACTTTATTCTTGAGCTTGCTATTAATCGTAGAAGGTTGAAACAAGTACCATTTGATTCAACGAAAAATTTTCTATTAAATACATCTTACTTTTATAACGTTTCAATAATGTAAATATAAAAAAAATCAAAAAAATGCGCAAGTTTAAAGATAGTCGTTATTTCTTAATAAATACCAATTTCAAACTTTATTCTTGAGCTTGCTATTAATTGTAGAAGGTTGAAGCAAATACTATTCGATTAAACAGAAAATTTTCTATCAAATACATTCTACTTTTATAACGTTCCTATAATGTAAATATAAAAAAAATCAAAAAAATACGCAAGTTTAAAGATAGTCGTTATTCCTTGATAAATACCAATTTCAAATTTCATTCTTGAGCTTGCTATTAATCGTAAAATGTTGAAACAAGTACCATTTGATTCAACAGAAAATTTTCTATCAAATACGTCCTACTTTTATAACGTTTCAATAATGTAAATATAAAAAAAATCAAAAAAATACGCAAGTTTAAAGATAGTCGTTATTCCTTGATAAATACCAAATTCAAACTTCATACTTGAGCTTGCTGTTAGTTGTAGAAGGTTGAAACAAGTACCATTTGATTCAACAGAAAATTTTCTATCAAATACATCCTACATTTATAACGTTTTAGCAATGTAAATATAAAAAAAATCAAAAAAATACGCAAGTTTAAAGATAGTCGTTATTCCTTAATAAATACCAATTTCAAACTTTATTCTTGAGCTTGCTATTAATTGTAGGAGGTTGAAGCAAATACTATTCGATTGAGCAGAAAATTTTCTATCAAATACATCCTACTTTCATAACGTTTCAATAATGTAAATATAAAAAAAATCAAAAAAATACGCAAGTTTAAAGATAGTCGTTATTCCTTAATAAATACCACTTTCAAACTTCATTCTTGAGCTTGCTATTAATTGTAGAAAGTTGAAACAAACACTACTCGATTAAGCAAAAAATTTTCTATCAAATACACTTTACCTTTATAAAGTTTTAGCAATGTAAATATAAAAAAATCAAAAAAATACGCAAGTTTAAAGATAGTCGTTATTCCTTAATAAATACCAAATTCAAACTTCATTCTTGAGCTTGCTATCAACTGTAGAAGGTTGGAGCAAATACTATTCGATTGAGCAGAAAATTTTCTATCAAATACATCCTACTTTCATAACGTTTCAATAATGTAAATATAAAAAAAATCAAAAAAATACGCAAGTTTAAAGATAGTCGTTATTCCTTAATAAATACCAATTTCAAACTTTATTCTTGAGCTTGCTATTAATTGTAGAAGGTTGAAGCAAATACTATTCGATTGAGCAGAAAATTTTCTATCAAATACGTCCTACTTTTATAACGTTTCAGCAATGTAAATATAAAAAAAATCAAAAAAATACGCAAGTTTAAATATAGTCGTTATTCCTTGATAAATACCACTTTCAAACTTCATTCTTGAGCTTGCTATTAATTGTAGAAAGTTGAACAAACACTACTCGATTAAGCAAAAAATTTTTTATTAAATACACTTTACCTTTATAAAGTTTTAGCAATGTAAATATAAAAAAATCAAAAAAATACGCAAGTTTAAAGATAGTCGTTATTCCTTAATAAATACCAAATTCAAACTTCATTCTTGAGCTTGCTATCAACTGTAAAAGGTTGAAGCAAATACTATTCGATTGAGCAGAAAATTTTCTATCAAATACATCCTACTTTTATAACGTTTCAATAATGTAAATATAAAAAAAATTAAAAAAATACGCAAGTTTAAAGATAGTCGTTATTCCTTAATAAATACCAATTTCAAACTTTATTCTTGAGCTTGCTATTAATTGTAGAAGGTTGAAGCAAATACTATTCGATTGAGCAGAAAATTTTCTATCAAATACACCCTACTTTTATAACGTTTCAGCAATGTAAATATAAAAAAAATTAAAAAAATACGCAAGTTTAAATATAGTCGTTATTCCTTGATAAATACCACTTTCAAACTTCATTTTTGAGCTTGCTATTAATTGTAGAAAGTTGAAACAAACACTACTCGATTAAGCAAAAAATTTTCTATCAAATACGCTTTACTTTTATAAAGTTTTAGCAATGTAAATATAAAAAAATCAAAAAAATACGCAAGCTTGAAGATAGTCGTTATTCCTTAATAAATACCAAATTCAAACTTCATTCTTGAGCTTGCTATCAACTGTAGAAGGTTGAAGCAAATACTATTCGATTGAGCAGAAAATTTTCTATCAAATACATCCTACTTTTATAACGTTTCAATAATGTAAATATAAAAAAAATCAAAAAAATACGCAAGTTTAAAGATAGTCGTTATTCCTTGATAAATACCAACTTCAAACTTTATTCTTGAGCTTGTTATTAATCGTAGAAGGTTGAAACAAGTACCATTTGATTCAACGAAAAATTTTCTATTAAATACATCCTACTTTTATAACGTTTCAATAATGTAAATATAAAAAAAATCAAAAAAATACGCAAGTTTAAAGATAGTCGTTATTCCTTAATAAATACCAATTTCAAACTTTATTCTTGAGCTTGCTATTAATTGTAGAAGGTTGAAGCAAATACTATTCGATTAAACAGAAAATTTTCTATCAAACACATTCTACTTTTATAACGTTCCTATAATGTAAATATAAAAAAAATCAAAAAAATACGCAAGTTTAAAGATAGTCGTTATTCCTTGATAAATACCATTTTCAAATTTCATTCTTGAGCTTGCTATTAATCCTAAAATGTTGAAACAAGTACCATTTGATTCAACAGAAAATTTTCTATCAAATACGTCCTACTTTTATAACGTTTCAATAATGTAAATATAAAAAAAATCAAAAAAATACGCAAGTTTAAAGATAGTCGTTATTCCTTGATAAATACCAAATTCAATCTTCATTCTTGAGCTTGCTGTTAATTGTAGAAGGTTGAAACAAGTTCCATTTGATTCAACAGAAAATTTTCTATCAAATACATCCTACATTTATAACGTTTTAGCAATGTAAATATAAAAAAAAACAAAAAAATACGCAAGTTTAAAGATAGTCGTTATTCCTTAATAAATACCAATTTCAAACTTTATTCTTGAGCTTGCTATTAATTGTAGAAGGTTGAAGCAAATACTATTCGATTGAGCAGAAAATTTTCTATCAAATACATCCTACTTTTATAACGTTTCAGCAATGTAAATATAAAAAAAATTAAAAAAATACGCAAGTTTAAATATAGTCGTTATTCCTTGATAAATACCACTTTCAAACTTCATTCTTGAGCTTGCTATTAATTGTAGAAAGTTGAAACAAACACTACTCGATTAAGCAAAAAATTTTCTATCAAATACACTTTACCTTTATAAAGTTTTAGCAATGTAAATATAAAAAAATCAAAAAAATACGCAAGTTTAAAGATAGTCGTTATTCCTTAATAAATACCAAATTCAAACTTCATTCTTGAGCTTGCTATCAACTGTAGAAGGTTGAAGCAAATACTATTCGATTGAGCAGAAAATTTTCTATCAAATACATCCTACTTTTATAACGTTTCAATAATGTAAATATAAAAAAAATCAAAAAAATACGCAAGTTTAAAGATAGTCGTTATTCCTTGATAAATACCAAATTCAAACTTTATTCTTGAGCTTGCTGTTAATCGTAGAAGGTTGAAACAAGTACCATTTGATTCAACGAAAAATTTTCTATTAAATACATCCTACTTTTATAACGTTTCAATAATGTAAATATAAAAAAAATCAAAAAAATACGCATGTTTAAAGATAGTCGTTATTCCTTAATAAATACCAATTTCAAACTTTATTCTTGAGCTTGCTATTAATTGTAGGAGGTTGAAGCAAATACTATTCGATTAAACAGAAAATTTTCTATCAAATACATTCTACTTTTATAACGTTCCTATAATGTAAATATAAAAAAAATAAAAAAAATACGCAAGTTTAAAGATAGTCGTTATTCCTTGATAAATACCAAATTCAAACTTTATTCTTGAGCTTGCTGTTAATTGTAGAAGGTTGAAACAAGTACCATTTGATTCAACAAAAAATTTTCTATCAAATACATCCTACTTTTATAACGTTTTAGCAATGTAAATATAAAAAAAATCAAAAAAATACGCAAGTTTAAAGATAGTCGTTATTACTTAATAAATACCAATTTCAAACTTCATTCTTGAGCTTGCTATTAATTGTAGAAGGTTGAAGCAAATACTGTTCGATTGAACAGAAAATTTTCTATCAAATACATCCTACTTTTATAACGTTTTAGCAATGTAAATATAAAAAAATCAAAAAAATACGCAAGTTTAAAGATAGTCGTTATTCCTTAATAAATACCAATTTCAAACTTTATTCTTGAGCTTGCTATTAATTGTAGAAGGTTGAAGCAAATACTATTTGATTGAGCAGAAAATTTTCTATCAAATACATCCTACTTTTATAACGTTTCAGCAATGTAGATATAAAAAAAATCAAAAAAATACGCAAGTTTAAATATAGTCGTTATTCCTTGATAAATACCACATTCAAACTTCATTCTTGAGCTTGCTGTTAATTGTAGAAATTTGAAACAAACACTACTCGATTAGGCAAAAAATTTTATATCAAATACATCCTACTTTTATAACGATTTAGCAATGTAAATAAAAAAAAATCAAAAAAATGCGCAAGTTTAAAGATAGTCGTTATTCCTTGATAAATACCAAATTCAAACTTCATTCTTGAGCTTGCTGTTAATTGTAGAAGGTTGAAACAAGTACCATTTGATTCAACAGAAAATTTTCTATCAAATACATCCTACTTTTATAACGTTTTAGCAATGCAAATATAAAAAAAATCAAAAAAATACGCAAGTTTAAAGATAGTCGTTATTCCTTAACAAATACCAATTTCAAACTTTATACTTGAGCTTGCTATTAATTGTAGAAGGTTGAAGCAAATACTATTCGATTGAGCAGAAAATTTTCTATCAAATACATCCTACCTTTATAACGTTTCAGCAATGTAAATATAAAAAAAATCAAAAAAATACACAAGTTTAAATATAGTCGTTATTCCTTGATAAATACCACTTTCAAACTTCATTCTTGAGCTTGCTATTAATTGTAGAAAGTTGAAACAAACACTACTCGATTAAGCAAAAAATTTTCTATCAAATACACTTTACCTTTATAAAGTTTTAGCAATGTAAATATAAAAAAATCAAAAAAATACGCAAGTTTAAAGATAGTCGTTATTCCTTAATAAATACCAAATTCAAACTTCATTCTTGAGCTTGCTATCAACTGTAGAAGGTTGAAGCAAATATTATTCGATTGAGCAGAAAATTTTCTATCAAATACATCCTACTTTTGTAACGTTTCTATAATGTAAATATAAAAAAAATCAAAAAAATACGCAAGTTTAAAGATAGTCGTTATTCCTTAATAAATACCAACTTCAAACTTCATTCTTGAGCTTGCTATTAATTGTAGAAGGTTGGAGCAAATACTATTCGATTAAACAGAAAATTTTCTATCAAATACATCCTACTTTTATAACGTTCCAATAATGTAAATATAAAAAAAATTAAAAAAATACGCAAGTTTAAATATAGTCGTTATTCCTTATTAAATACCAATTTCAAACTTCATTCTTGAGCTTGCTATTAATTGTAGAAAGTTAAAGCAAATACTATTCGTTTGAACAAAAAATTTTCTATCAAATACATTCTACTTTTATAACGTTCCTATAATGTAAATATAAAAAAAATCAAAAAAATACGCAAGTTTAAAGATAGTCGTTATTCCTTGATAAATACCAACTTCAAATTTCATTCTTGAGCTTGCTATTAATTGTAGAAGGCTGAAGCAAATACCATTTGACTGAACAGAAAATTTTCTATCAAATACATCCTACTTTTATAACGATTTAGCAATGTAAATAAAAAAAATCAAAAAAATACGCAAGTTTAAAGATAGTCGTTATTCCTTAATAAATACCAATTTCAAACTTCATTCTTGAGCTTGCAATTAATTGTAGAAGATTGAAGCAAATACTATTCAATTGAACAAAAAATTTTCTATCAAATACATCCTACTTTTGTAACGTTTCTATAATGTAAATATAAAAAAAATCAAAAAAATACGCAAGTTTAAAGATAGTCGTTATTCCTTAATAAATACCAATTTCAAACTTCATTCTTGAGCTTGCTATTAATTGTAGAAGGTTGGAGCAAATACTATTCGATTGAACAGAAAATTTTCTATCAAATACATCCTACTTACGTTCCTATAATGTAAATATAAAAAAAATTAAAAAAATACATAAGTTTAAAGATAGTCGTTATTCCTTAATAAATACCAATTTCAAACTTCAGTCTTGAGCTTGCTATTAATTGTAGAAAGTTAAAGCAAATACTGTTCGTTTGAACAAAAAATTTTCTATCAAATACATTCTACTTTTATAACGTTCCTATAATGTAAATATAAAAAAAATCAAAAAAATACGCAAGTTTAAAGATAGTCGTTATTCCTTGATAAATACCAACTTCAAATTTCATTCTTGAGCTTGCTATTAATCGTAAAAGGTTGAAGCAAGTACCATTTGATTCAGCAGAAAATTTTCTATCAAATACATCCTACTTTTATAACGATTTAGCAATGTAAATATAAAAAAAATCAAAAAAATACGCAAGTTTAAAGATAGTCGTTATTCCTTAATAAATACCAACTTCAAACTTTATTCTTGAGCTTGCTATTAATTGTAGAAGGTTGAAGCAAATACTATTCGATTGAGCAGAAAATTTTCTATCAAATACATCCTACTTTTATAACGTTTCAGCAATGTAAATATAAAAAAAATCAAAAAAATACGCAAGTTTAAATATAGTCGTTATTCCTTGATAAATACCACTTTCAAACTTCATTCTTGAGCTTGCTATTAATTGTAGAAAGTTGAGACAAACACTACTCGATTAAGCAAAAAATTTTCTATCAAATACACTTTACCTTTATAAAGTTTTAGCAATGTAAATATAAAAAAAATCAAAAAAATACGCAAGTTTAAAGATAGTCGTTATTCCTTGATAAATACCAATTTCAAACTTCATTCTTGAGCTTGCTATTAATTGTAGAAAGTTGAAACAAATACTATTCGATTAAGCAGGAAATTTTCTATTTAATACATTTTACTTTATAACGTTTTAATAATGTAAATATAAAAAAAATTAAAAAAATTCGCAAGTTTAAAGTAAGTGGTTATTCCTTGATAAATACCAACTTCAAACTTTATTCTTGAGCTTGCTATTAATTGTAGAAGGTTGAAGCAAATACCATTTGACTGAACAGAAAATTTTCTATCAAATACATCCTACTTTTGTAACGATTTAGCGATGTAAATAAAAAAAAATCAAAAAAATACGCAAGTTTAAAGATAGTCGTTATTCCTTAATAAATACCAATTTCAAACTTCATTCTTGAGCTTGCTATTAATCGTAGAAGGTTGAAACAAATACTATTCGATTGAGCAGAAAATTTCCTATCAAATACATTCTACTTTTATAACGTTCCAATAATGTAAATATAAAAAAAATAAAAAAAATACGCAAGTTTAAAGATAGTCGTTATTCCTTGATAAATACCAAATTCAAACTTCATCCTTGAGCTTGCAATTAATTGTAGAAGATTGAAGCAAATACTGTTCAATTGAACAGAAAATTTTCTATCAAATACATCCTACTTTTATAACGTTCCTATAATGTAAATATAAAAAAAATCAAAAAAATACGCAAGTTTAAAGATAGTCGTTATTCCTTGATAAATACCAACTCAAACTTCATTCTTGAGCTTGCTATTAATTGTAGAAGGTTGAAACAAGTACCATTCGATTTAACAGAAAATTTTCTATCAAATACATCCTACTTTTATAACGATTTAGCAATGTAAATATAAAAAAAATCAAAAAAATACGCAAGTTTAAAGATAGTCGTTATTCCTTGATAAATACCAACTTCAAACTTCATTCTTGAGCTTGCTATTAATCGTAGAAGGTTGAAACAAGTACCATTTGATTCAACAAAAAATTTTCTATCAAACACATTCTACTTTTATAACGTTCCAATAATGTAAATATAAAAAAAATCAAAAAAATACGCAAGTTTAAAGATAGTCGTTATTCCTTAATAAATACCAATTTCAAACTTCATTCTTGAGCTTGCTATTAATTGTAGAAGGTTGAAGCAAATACTATTCGATTGAACAGAAAATTTTCTATCAAATACATTCTACTTTTATAACGTTCCTATAATGTAAATATAAAAAAAATAAAAAAAATACGCAAGTTTAAAGATAGTCGTTATTCCTTGATAAATACCAAATTCAAACTTCATTCTTGAGCTTGCTATTAATCGTAGAAGGTTGAAACAAGTACCATTTGATTCAACAGAAAATTTTCTATCAAATACGTCCTACTTTTATAACGTTTCAATAATGTAAATATAAAAAAAATCAAAAAAATACGCAAGTTTAAAAATAGTCGTTGTTCCTTAATAAATACCAATTTCAAACTTCATTCTTGAGCTTGCTATTAATTGTAGAAGGTTGAAGCACATACTATTCGATTTAACAGAAAATTTTCTATCAAATACATCCTACTCTTATAACGTTCCTATAATGTAAATACAAAAAAAATCAAAAAAATACGCAAGTTTAAAAATAGTCGTTATTCCTTAATAAATACCAATTTCAAACTTCATTCTTGAGCTTGCTATTAATTGTAAAAGGTTAAAGCAAATACTATTCGTTTGAACAGAAAATTTTCTATCAAATACATCCTACTTTTATAACGTTCCTATAATGTAAATATAAAAAAAATCAAAAAAATACGCAAGTTTAAAGATAGTCGTTATTCCTTAATAAATACCAAATTCAAACTTCATTCTTGAGCTTGCTATCAATTGTAGAAGGCTGATGCAAATACTATTCGATTAGGCAGAAAATTTTCTATCAAATACATCCTACTTTTATAACGTTTCAATAATGTAAATATAAAAAAAATCAAAAAAATACGCAAGTTTAAAGATAGTCGTTATTCCTTAATAAATACCAATTTCAAACTTCATTCTTGAGCTTGCTATTAATTGTAGAAAGTTGAAGCAAATACTATTCGCTTGAACAGAAAATTTTCTATTAAATACATTCTACTTTTATAACGTTTCAATAATGAAAATATAAAAAAAATCAAAAAAATACGCAAGTTTAAAGATAGTCGTTATTCCTTGATAAATACCAACTTCAAACTTTATTCTTGAGCTTGCTATTAATCGTAGAAAGTTCAAACAAGTACCATTTGATTCAACAAAAAATTTTCTATCAAATACATCCTACTTTTATAACGTTTCAATAATGTAAATATAAAAAAAATCAAAAAAATACGCAAGTTTAAAGATAGTCGTTATTCCTTAATAAATACCAATTTCAAACTTCATTCTTGTGCTTGCTATTAATTGTAGAAGGTTGAAGCAAATACTATTCGATTGAACAGAAAATTTTCTATCAAATACATTCTACTTTTATAACGTTCCTATAATGTAAATATAAAAAAAAATAAAAAAAAATACGCAAGTTTAAAGATAGTTGTTATTCCTTGATAAATACCAAATTCAAACTTTATTCTTGAGCTTGCTATTAATTGTAGAAGGTTGAAACAAGTACCATTTGATTCAACAGAAAATTTTCTATCAAATACATCCTACTTTTATAACGTTTTAGCAATGTAAATATAAAAAAAATCAAAAAAATACGCAAGTTTAAAGATAGTCGTTATTCCTTAATAAATACCAATTTCAAACTTCATTCTTGAGCTTGCTATCAATTGTAGAAGGCTGAAGCAAATACTATTCGATAAGGCAGAAAATTTTCTATCAAATACATCCTACTCTTATAACGTTTCAATAATGTAAATATAAAAAAAATCAAAAAAATACGCAAGTTTAAAGATAGTCGTTATTCCTTAATAAATACCAATTTCAAACTTCATTCTTGAGCTTGCTATTAATTGTAGAAGGTTGGAGCAAATACTATTCGATTGAACAGAAAATTTTCTATCAAATACATCCTACTTTTATAACGTTCCTATAATGTAAATATAAAAAAAATTAAAAAAATACGCAAGTTTAAAGATAGTCGTTATTCCTTAATAAATACCAACTTCAAACTTCATTCTTGAGCTTGCTATTAATTGTAGAAAGTTAAAGCAAATACTATTCGTTTGAACAAAAAATTTTCTATCAAATACATTCTAATTTTATAACGTTCCTATAATGTAAATATAAAAAAAATCAAAAAAATACGCAAGTTTAAAGATAGTCGTTATTTCTTGATAAATACCAACTTCAAACTTTATTCTTGAGCTTGCTATTAATCGTAGAAGGTTGAAACAAGTACCATTTGATTCAACAGAAAATTTTCTATCAAATACATCCTACTTTTATAACGTTTCAATAATGTAAATATAAAAAAAATCAAAAAAATACGCAAGTTTAAAGATAGTCGTTATTCCTTAATAAATACCAATTTCAAACTTTATTCTTGAGCTTGCTATTAATTGTAGAAGGTTGAAGCAAATACTATTCGATTGAGCGGAAAATTTTCTATCAAATACATCCTACTTTTATAACGTTCCTATAATGTAAATACAAAAAAAATCAAAAAAATACGCAAGTTTAAAAATAGTCGTTATTCCTTAATAAATACCAATTTTAAACTTCATTCTTGAGCTTGCTATTAATTGTAAAAGGTTAAAGCAAATACTATTCGTTTGAACAGAAAATTTTCTATCAAATACATCCTACTTTTATAACGTTCCTATAATGTAAATATAAAAAAAATCAAAAAAATACGCAAGTTTAAAGATAGTCGTTATTCCTTAATAAATACCAAATTCAAACTTCATTCTTGAGCTTGCTATCAATTGTAGAAGGCTGAAGCAAATACTATTCGATTAGGCAGAAAATTTTCTATCAAATACATCCTACTTTTATAACGTTTCAATAATGTAAATATAAAAAAAATCAAAAAAATACGCAAGTTTAAAGATAGTCGTTATTCCTTAATAAATACCAATTTCAAACTTCATTCTTGAGCTTGCTATTAATTGTAGAAGGTTGGAGAAAATACTATTCGATTGAACAGAAAATTTTCTATCAAATACATCCTACTTTTATAACGTTCCTATAATGTAAATATAAAAAAAATAAAAAAAATACGCAAGTATAAAGATAGTCGTTATTCCTTGATAAATACCAAATTCAAACTTCATTCTTGAGCTTGCTATTAATCGTAGAAGGTTGAAACAAGTACCATTTGATTTAACAGAAAATTTTCTATCAAATACGTCCTACTTTTATAACGTTTCAATAATGTAAATATAAAAAAAAATCAAAAAAATACGCAAGTTTAAAGATAGTCGTTATTCCTTAATAAATACCAATTTCAAACTTCATTCTTGAGCTTGCTATTAATTGTAGAAGGTTGAAGCAAATACTATTCGATTTAACAGAAAATTTTCTATCAAATACATCCTACTTTTATAACGTTCCTATAATGTAAATACAAAAAAAATCAAAAAAATACGCAAGTTTAAAAATAGTCGTTATTCCTTAATAAATACCAGTTTCAAACTTCATTCTTGAGCTTGCTATTAATTGTAAAAGGTTAAAGCAAATACTATTCGTTTGAACAGAAAATTTTCTATCAAATACATCCTACTTTTATAACGATCCTATAATGTAAATATAAAAAAAATCAAAAAAATACGCAAGTTTAAAGATAGTCGTTATTCCTTAATAAATACCAAATTCAAACTTCATTCTTGAGCTTGCTATCAATTGTAGAAGGCTGAAGCAAATACTATTCGATTAGGCAAAAAATTTTCTATCAAATACATCCTACTTTTATAACGTTTCAATAATGTAAATATAAAAAAAATCAAAAAAATACGCAAGTTTAAAGATAGTCGTTATTCCTTAATAAATACCAATTTCAAACTTCATTCTTGAGCTTGCTATTAATTGTAGAAGGTTGAAGCAAATACTATTCGCTTGAACAGAAAATTTTCTATTAAATACATCCTACTTTTATAACGTTTCAATAATGTAAATATAAAAAAAATCAAAAAAATACGCAAGTTTGAAGATAGTCGTTATTCCTTGATAAATACCAACTTCAAACTTTATTCTTGAGCTTGCTATTAACCGTAGAAGGTTCAAACAAGTACCATTTGATTCAACAAAAAATTTTCTATCAAGTACATCCTACTTTTATAACGTTTCAATAATGTAAATATAAAAAAAATCAAAAAAATACGCAAGTTTAAAGATAGTCGTTATTCCTTAATAAATACCAATTTCAAACTTCATTCTTGTGCTTGCTATTAATTGTAGAAGGTTGAAGCAAATACTATTCGATTGAACAGAAAATTTTCTATCAAATACATTCTACTTTTATAACGTTCCTATAATGTAAATATAAAAAAAATAAAAAAAATACGCAAGTTTAAAGATAGTCGTTATTCCTTGATAAATACCAAATTCAAACTTTATTCTTAAGCTTGCTATTAATTGTAGAAGGTTGAAACAAGTACCATTTGATTCAACAGAAAATTTTCTATCAAATACATCCTACTTTTATAACGTTTTAGCAATGTAAATATAAAAAAAATCAAAAAAATACGCAAGTTTAAAGATAGTCGTTATTCCTTAATAAATACCAATTTCAAACTTCATTCTTGAGCTTGCTATCAATTGTAGAAGGCTGAAGCAAATACTATTCGATTAGGCAGAAAATTTTCTATCAAATACATCCTACTTTTATAACGTTTCAATAATGTAAATATAAAAAAAATCAAAAAAATACGCAAGTTTAAAGATAGTCGTTATTCCTTAATAAATACCAATTTCAAACTTCATTCTTGAGCTTGCTATTAATTGTAGAAGGTTGGAGCAAATACTATTCGATTGAACAGAAAATTTTCTATCAAATACATTCTACTTTTATAACGTTCCTATAATGTAAATATAAAAAAAATAAAAAAAATACGCAAGTTTAAAGATAGTCGTTATTCCTTGATAAATACCAAATTCAAACTTCATTCTTGAGCTTGCTATTAATCGTAGAAGGTTGAAACAAGTACCATTTGATTCAACAGAAAATTTTCTATCAAATACATCCTACTTTTATAACGATTTAGCAATGTAAATATAAAAAAAATCAAAAAAATACGCAAGTTTAAAGATAGTCGTTATTCCTTGATAAATACCAACTTCAAACTTCATTCTTGAGCTTGCTATTAATCGTAGAAGGTTGAAACAAGTACCATTTGATTCAACAAAAAATTTTCTATCAAACACATTCTACTTTTATAACGTTCCAATAATGTAAATATAAAAAAAATCAAAAAAATACGCAAGTTTAAAGATAGTCGTTATTCCTTAATAAATACCAATTTCAAACTTCATTCTTGAGCTTGCTATTAATTGTAGAAGGTTGAAGCAAATACTATTCGATTGAACAGAAAATTTTCTATCAAATACATTCTACTTTTATAACGTTCCTATAATGTAAATATAAAAAAAATAAAAAAAATACGCAAGTTTAAAGATAGTCGTTATTCCTTGATAAATACCAAATTCAAACTTCATTCTTGAGCTTGCTATTAATCGTAGAAGGTTGAAGCAAGTACCATTTGATTCAACAGAAAATTTTCTATCAAATACGTCCTACTTTTATAACGTTTCAATAATGTAAATATAAAAAAAATTAAAAAAATACGCAAGTTTAAAGATAGTCGTTGTTCCTTAATAAATACCAATTTCAAACTTCATTCTTGAGCTTGCTATTAATTGTAGAAGGTTGAAGCAAATACTATTCGATTGAGCAGAAAATTTTCTATCAAATACATCCTACTTTTATAACGTTTCAGCAATGTAAATATAAAAAAAATTAAAAAAATACGCAAGTTTAAATATAGTCGTTATTCCTTGATAAATACCACTTTCAAACTTCATTCTTGAGCTTGCTATTAATTGTAGAAAGTTGAAACAAACACTACTCGATTAAGCAAAAAATTTTCTATCAAATACACTTTACCTTTATAAAGTTTTAGCAATGTAAATATAAAAAAATCAAAAAAATACGCAAGTTTAAAGATAGTCGTTATTCCTTAATAAATACCAAATTCAAACTTCATTCTTGAGCTTGCTATCAACTGTAGAAGGTTGAAGCAAATACTATTCGATTGAGCAGAAAATTTTCTATCAAATACATCCTACTTTTATAACGTTTCAATAATGTAAATATAAAAAAAATCAAAAAAATACGCAAGTTTAAAGATAGTCGTTATTCCTTGATAAATACCAAATTCAAACTTTATTCTTGAGCTTGCTGTTAATCGTAGAAGGTTGAAACAAGTACCATTTGATTCAACGAAAAATTTTCTATTAAATACATCCTACTTTTATAACGTTTCAATAATGTAAATATAAAAAAAATCAAAAAAATACGCAGGTTTAAAGATAGTCGTTATTCCTTAATAAATACCAATTTCAAACTTTATTCTTGAGCTTGCTATTAATTGTAGGAGGTTGAAGCAAATACTATTCGATTAAACAGAAAATTTTCTATCAAATACATTCTACTTTTATAACGTTCCTATAATGTAAATATAAAAAAAATAAAAAAAATACGCAAGTTTAAAGATAGTCGTTATTCCTTGATAAATACCAAATTCAAACTTTATTCTTGAGCTTGCTGTTAATTGTAGAAGGTTGAAACAAGTACCATTTGATTCAACAAAAAATTTTCTATCAAATACATCCTACTTTTATAACGTTTTAGCAATGTAAATATAAAAAAAATCAAAAAAATACGCAAGTTTAAAGATAGTCGTTATTACTTAATAAATACCAATTTCAAACTTCATTCTTGAGCTTGCTATTAATTGTAGAAGGTTGAAGCAAATACTATTCGATTGAACAGAAAATTTTCTATCAAATACATCCTACTTTTATAACGTTTTAGCAATGTAAATATAAAAAAATCAAAAAAATACGCAAGTTTAAAGATAGTCGTTATTCCTTAATAAATACCAATTTCAAACTTTATTCTTGAGCTTGCTATTAATTGTAGAAGGCTGAAGCAAATACTATTTGATTGAGCAGAAAATTTTCTATCAAATACATCCTACTTTTATAACGTTTCAGCAATGTAGATATAAAAAAAATCAAAAAAATACGCAAGTTTAAATATAGTCGTTATTCCTTGATAAATACCACATTCAAACTTCATTCTTGAGCTTGCTGTTAATTGTAGAAATTTGAAACAAACACTACTCGATTAGGCAAAAAATTTTATATCAAATACATCCTACTTTTATAACGATTTAGCAATGTAAATAAAAAAAAATCAAAAAAATGCGCAAGTTTAAAGATAGTCGTTATTCCTTGATAAATACCAAATTCAAACTTCATTCTTGAGCTTGCTGTTAATTGTAGAAGGTTGAAACAAGTACCATTTGATTCAACAGAAAATTTTCTATCAAATACATCTTACTTTTATAACGTTTTAGCAATGCAAATATAAAAAAAATCAAAAAAATACGCAAGTTTAAAGATAGTCGTTATTCCTTAACAAATACCAATTTCAAACTTTATTCTTGAGCTTGCTATTAATTGTAGAAGGTTGAAGCAAATACTATTCGATTGAGCAGAAAATTTTCTATCAAATACATCCTACCTTTATAACGTTTCAGCAATGTAAATATAAAAAAAATCAAAAAAATACACAAGTTTAAATATAGTCGTTATTCCTTGATAAATACCACTTTCAAACTTCATTCTTGAGCTTGCTATTAATTGTAGAAAGTTGAAACAAACACTACTCGATTAAGCAAAAAATTTTCTATCAAATACACTTTACCTTTATAAAGTTTTAGCAATTTAAATATAAAAAAATCAAAAAAATACGCAAGTTTAAAGATAGTCGTTATTCCTTAATAAATACCAAATTCAAACTTCATTCTTGAGCTTGCTATCAACTGTAGAAGGTTGAAGCAAATATTATTCGATTGAGCAGAAAATTTTCTATCAAATACATCCTACTTTTGTAACGTTTCTATAATGTAAATATAAAAAAAATCAAAAAAATACGCAAGTTTAAAGATAGTCCTTATTCCTTAATAAATACCAACTTCAAACTTCATTCTTGAGCTTGCTATTAATTGTAGAAGGTTGGAGCAAATACTATTCGATTAAACAGAAAATTTTCTATCAAATACATCCTACTTTTATAACGTTCCAATAATGTAAATATAAAAAAAATTAAAAAAATACGCAAGTTTAAATATAGTCGTTATTCCTTATTAAATACCAATTTCAAACTTCATTCTTGAGCTTGCTATTAATTGTAGAAAGTTAAAGCAAATACTATTCGTTTGAACAAAAAATTTTCTTTCAAATACATTCTACTTTTATAACGTTCCTATAATGTAAATATAAAAAAAATCAAAAAAATACGCAAGTTTAAAGATAGTCGTTATTCCTTGATAAATACCAACTTCAAATTTCATTCTTGAGCTTGCTATTAATTGTAGAAGGCTGAAGCAAATACCATTTGACTGAACAGAAAATTTTCTATCAAATACATCCTACTTTTATAACGATTTAGCAATGTAAATAAAAAAAATCAAAAAAATACGCAAGTTTAAAGATAGTCGTTATTCCTTAATAAATACCAATTTCAAACTTCATTCTTGAGCTTGCAATTAATTGTAGAAGATTGAAGCAAATACTATTCAATTGAACAGAAAATTTTCTATCAAATACATCCTACTTTTATAACGATTTAGCAATGTAAATATAAAAAAAATCAAAAAAATACGCAAGTTTAAAGATAGTCGTTATTCCTTAATAAATACCAACTTCAAACTTTATTCTTGAGCTTGCTATTAATTGTAGAAGGTTGAGGCAAATACTATTCGATTGAGCAGAAAATTTTCTATCAAATACATCCTACTTTTATAACGTTTCAGCAATGTAAATATAAAAAAAATCAAAAAAATACGCAAGTTTAAATATAGTCGTTATTCCTTGATAAATACCACTTTCAAACTTCATTCTTGAGCTTGCTATTAATTGTAGAAAGTTGAAACAAACACTGCTCGATTAAGCAAAAAATTTTCTATCAAATACACTTTACCTTTATAAAGTTTTAGCAATGTAAATATAAAAAAAATCAAAAAAATACGCAAGTTTAAAGATAGTCGTTATTCCTTGATAAATACCAATTTCAAACTTCATTCTTGAGCTTGCTATTAATTGTAGAAAGTTGAAACAAATACTATTCGATTAAGCAGGAAATTTTCTATTTAATACATTTTACTTTATAACGTTTTAATAATGTAAATATAAAAAAAATTAAAAAAATTCGCAAGTTTAAAGTAAGTGGTTATTCCTTGATAAATACCAACTTCAAACTTTATTCTTGAGCTTGCTATTAATTGTAGAAGGTTGAAGCAAATACCATTTGACTGAACAGAAAATTTTCTATCAAATACATCCTACTTTTGTAACGATTTAGCGATGTAAATAAAAAAAAATCAAAAAAATACGCAAGTTTAAAGATAGTCGTTATTCCTTAATAAATACCAATTTCAAACTTAATTCTTGAGCTTGCTATTAATCGTAGAAGGTTGAAACAAATACTATTCGATTGAGCAGAAAATTTCCTATCAAATACATTCTACTTTTATAACGTTCCTATAATGTAAATATAAAAAAAATAAAAAAAATACGCAAGTTTAAAGATAGTCGTTATTCCTTGATAAATACCAAATTCAAACTTCATCCTTGAGCTTGCAATTAATTGTAGAAGATTGAAGCAAATACTATTCAATTGAACAGAAAATTTTCTATCAAATACATCCTACTTTTATAACGTTCCTATAATGTAAATATAAAAAAAATCAAAAAAATACGCAAGTTTAAAGATAGTCGTTATTCCTTGATAAATACCAACTCAAACTTCATTCTTGAGCTTGCTATTAATTGTAGAAGGTTGAAACAAGTACCATTCGATTTAACAGAAAATTTTCTATCAAATACATCCTACTTTTATAACGATTTAGCAATGTAAATATAAAAAAAATCAAAAAAATACGCAAGTTTAAAGATAGTCGTTATTCCTTGATAAATACCAACTTCAAACTTCATTCTTGACCTTGCTATTAATCGTAGAAGGTTGAAACAAGTACCATTTGATTCAACAAAAAATTTTTTATCAAACACATTCTACTTTTATAACGTTCCAATAATGTAAATATAAAAAAAATCAAAAAAATACGCAAGTTTAAAGATAGTCGTTATTCCTTAATAAATACCAATTTCAAACTTCATTCTTGAGCTTGCTATTAATTGTAGAAGGTTGAAGCAAATACTATTCGATTGAACAGAAAATTTTCTATCAAATACATTCTACTTTTATAACGTTCCTATAATGTAAATATAAAAAAAATAAAAAAAATACGCAAGTTTAAAGATAGTCGTTATTCCTTGATAAATACCAAATTCAAACTTCATTCTTGAGCTTGCTATTAATCGTAGAAGGTTGAAACAAGTACCATTTGATTCAACAGAAAATTTTCTATCAAATACGTCCTACTTTTATAACGTTTCAATAATGTAAATATAAAAAAAATCAAAAAAATACGCAAGTTTAAAGATAGTCGTTGTTCCTTAATAAATACCAATTTCAAACTTCATTCTTGAGCTTGCTATTAATTGTAGAAGGTTGAAGCAAATACTATTCGATTTAACAGAAAATTTTCTATCAAATACATCCTACTCTTATAACGTTCCTATAATGTAAATACAAAAAAAATCAAAAAAATACGCAAGTTTAAAAATAGTCGTTATTCCTTAATAAATACCAATTTCAAACTTCATTCTTGAGCTTGCTATTAATTGTAAAAGGTTAAAGCAAATACTATTCGTTTGAACAGAAAATTTTCTATCAAATACATCCTACTTTTATAACGTTCCTATAATGTAAATATAAAAAAAATCAAAAAAATACGCAAGTTTAAAGATAGTCGTTATTCCTTAATAAATACCAAATTCAAACTTCATTCTTGAGCTTGCTATCAATTGTAGAAGGCTGGTGCAAATACTATTCGATTACGCAGAAAATTTTCTATCAAATACATCCTACTTTTATAACGTTTCAATAATGTAAATATAAAAAAAATCAAAAAAATACGCAAGTTTAAAGATAGTCGTTATTCCTTAATAAATACCAATTTCAAACTTCATTCTTGAGCTTGCATTAATTGTAGAAGATTGAAGCAAATACTATTCAATTGAACAGAAAATTTTCTATCAAATACATCCTACTTTTATAACGATTTAGCAATGTAAATATAAAAAAAATCAAAAAAATACGCAAGTTTAAAGATAGTCGTTATTCCTTAATAAATACCAACTTCAAACTTTATTCTTGAGCTTGCTATTAATTGTAGAAGGTTGAGGCAAATACTATTCGATTGAGCAGAAAATTTTCTATCAAATACATCCTACTTTTATAACGTTTCAGCAATGTAAATATAAAAAAAATCAAAAAAATACGCAAGTTTAAATATAGTCGTTATTCCTTGATAAATACCACTTTCAAACTTCATTCTTGAGCTTGCTATTAATTGTAGAAAGTTGAAACAAACACTACTCGATTAAGCAAAAAATTTTCTATCAAATACACTTTACCTTTATAAAGTTTTAGCAATGTAAATATAAAAAAAATCAAAAAAATACGCAAGTTTAAAGATAGTCGTTATTCCTTGATAAATACCAACTTCAAATTTCATTCTTGAGCTTGCTATTAATTGTAGAAGATTGAAGCAAATACTATTCAATTGAACAAAAAATTTTCTATCAAATACATCCTACTTTTGTAACGTTTCTATAATGTAAATATAAAAAAAATCAAAAAAATACGCAAGTTTAAAGATAGTCGTTATTCCTTAATAAATACCAATTTCAAACTTCATTCTTGAGCTTGCAATTAATTGTAGAAGATTGAAGCAAATACTATTCAATTGAACAGAAAATTTTCTATCAAATACATCCTACTTTTATAACGATTTAGCAATGTAAATATAAAAAAAATCAAAAAAATACGCAAGTTTAAAGATAGTCGTTATTCCTTAATAAATACCAACTTCAAACTTTATTCTTGAGCTTGCTATTAATTGTAGAAGGTTGAGGCAAATACTATTCGATTGAGCAGAAAATTTTCTATCAAATACATCCTACTTTTATAACGTTTCAGCAATGTAAATATAAAAAAAATCAAAAAAATACGCAAGTTTAAATATAGTCGTTATTCCTTGATAAATACCACTTTCAAACTTCATTCTTGAGCTTGCTATTAACTGTAGAAAGTTGAAACAAACACTACTCGATTAAGCAAAAAATTTTCTATCAAATACACTTTACCTTTATAAAGTTTTAGCAATGTAAATATAAAAAAAATCAAAAAAATACGCAAGTTTAAAGATAGTCGTTATTCCTTGATAAATACCAATTTCAAACTTCATTCTTGAGCTTGCTATTAATTGTAGAAAGTTGAAACAAATACTATTCGATTAAGCAGGAAATTTTCTATTTAATACATTTTACTTTATAACGTTTTAATAATGTAAATATAAAAAAAATTAAAAAAATTCGCAAGTTTAAAGTAAGTGGTTATTCCTTGATAAATACCAACTTCAAACTTTATTCTTGAGCTTGCTATTAATTGTAGAAGGTTGAAGCAAATACCATTTGACTGAACAGAAAATTTTCTATCAAATACATCCTACTTTTGTAACGATTTAGCGATGTAAATAAAAAAAAATCAAAAAAATACGCAAGTTTAAAGATAGTCGTTATTCCTTAATAAATACCAATTTCAAACTTAATTCTTGAGCTTGCTATTAATCGTAGAAGGTTGAAACAAATACTATTCGATTGAGCAGAAAATTTCCTATCAAATACATTCTACTTTTATAACGTTCCTATAATGTAAATATAAAAAAAATAAAAAAAATACGCAAGTTTAAAGATAGTCGTTATTCCTTGATAAATACCAAATTCAAACTTCATCCTTGAGCTTGCAATTAATTGTAGAAGATTGAAGCAAATACTATTCAATTGAACAGAAAATTTTCTATCAAATACATCCTACTTTTATAACGTTCCTATAATGTAAATATAAAAAAAATCAAAAAAATACGCAAGTTTAAAGATAGTCGTTATTCCTTGATAAATACCAACTCAAACTTCATTCTTGAGCTTGCTATTAATTGTAGAAGGTTGAAACAAGTACCATTCGATTTAACAGAAAATTTTCTATCAAATACATCCTACTTTTATAACGATTTAGCAATGTAAATATAAAAAAAATCAAAAAAATACGCAAGTTTAAAGATAGTCGTTATTCCTTGATAAATACCAACTTCAAACTTCATTCTTGACCTTGCTATTAATCGTAGAAGGTTGAAACAAGTACCATTTGATTCAACAAAAAATTTTTTATCAAACACATTCTACTTTTATAACGTTCCAATAATGTAAATATAAAAAAAATCAAAAAAATACGCAAGTTTAAAGATAGTCGTTATTCCTTAATAAATACCAATTTCAAACTTCATTCTTGAGCTTGCTATTAATTGTAGAAGGTTGAAGCAAATACTATTCGATTGAACAGAAAATTTTCTATCAAATACATTCTACTTTTATAACGTTCCTATAATGTAAATATAAAAAAAATAAAAAAAATACGCAAGTTTAAAGATAGTCGTTATTCCTTGATAAATACCAAATTCAAACTTCATTCTTGAGCTTGCTATTAATCGTAGAAGGTTGAAACAAGTACCATTTGATTCAACAGAAAATTTTCTATCAAATACGTCCTACTTTTATAACGTTTCAATAATGTAAATATAAAAAAAATCAAAAAAATACGCAAGTTTAAAGATAGTCGTTGTTCCTTAATAAATACCAATTTCAAACTTCATTCTTGAGCTTGCTATTAATTGTAGAAGGTTGAAGCAAATACTATTCGATTTAACAGAAAATTTTCTATCAAATACATCCTACTCTTATAACGTTCCTATAATGTAAATACAAAAAAAATCAAAAAAATACGCAAGTTTAAAAATAGTCGTTATTCCTTAATAAATACCAATTTCAAACTTCATTCTTGAGCTTGCTATTAATTGTAAAAGGTTAAAGCAAATACTATTCGTTTGAACAGAAAATTTTCTATCAAATACATCCTACTTTTATAACGTTCCTATAATGTAAATATAAAAAAAATCAAAAAAATACGCAAGTTTAAAGATAGTCGTTATTCCTTAATAAATACCAAATTCAAACTTCATTCTTGAGCTTGCTATCAATTGTAGAAGGCTGATGCAAATACTATTCGATTAGGCAGAAAATTTTCTATCAAATACATCCTACTTTTATAACGTTTCAATAATGTAAATATAAAAAAAATCAAAAAAATACGCAAGTTTAAAGATAGTCGTTATTCCTTAATAAATACCAATTTCAAACTTCATTCTTGAGCTTGCTATTAATTGTAGAAAGTTGAAGCAAATACTATTCGCTTGAACAGAAAATTTTCTATTAAATACATTCTACTTTTATAACGTTTCAATAATGTAAATATAAAAAAAATCAAAAAAATACGCAAGTTTAAAGATAGTCGTTATTCCTTGATAAATACCAACTTCAAACTTTATTCTTGAGCTTGCTATTAATCGTAGAAGGTTCAAACAAGTACCATTTGATTCAACAAAAAATTTTCTATCAAATACATCCTACTTTTATAACGTTTTAGCAATGTAAATATAAAAAAAATCAAAAAAATACGCAAGTTTAAAGATAGTCGTTATTCCTTAATAAATACCAATTTCAAACTTCATTCTTGAGCTTGCTATCAATTGTAGAAGGCTGAAGCAAATACTATTCGATAAGGCAGAAAATTTTCTATCAAATACATCCTACTCTTATAACGTTTCAATAATGTAAATATAAAAAAAATCAAAAAAATACGCAAGTTTAAAGATAGTCGTTATTCCTTAATAAATACCAATTTCAAACTTCATTCTTGAGCTTGCTATTAATTGTAGAAGGTTGGAGCAAATACTATTCGATTGAACAGAAAATTTTCTATCAAATACATCCTACTTTTATAACGTTCCTATAATGTAAATATAAAAAAAATTAAAAAAATACGCAAGTTTAAAGATAGTCGTTATTCCTTAATAAATACCAACTTCAAACTTCATTCTTGAGCTTGCTATTAATTGTAGAAAGTTAAAGCAAATACTATTCGTTTGAACAAAAAATTTCTATCAAATACATTCTAATTTTATAACGTTCCTATAATGTAAATATAAAAAAAATCAAAAAAATACGCAAGTTTAAAGATAGTCGTTATTTCTTGATAAATACCAACTTCAAACTTTATTCTTGAGCTTGCTATTAATCGTAGAAGGTTGAAACAAGTACCATTTGATTCAACAGAAAATTTTCTATCAAATACATCCTACTTTTATAACGTTTCAATAATGTAAATATAAAAAAAATCAAAAAAATACGCAAGTTTAAAGATAGTCGTTATTCCTTAATAAATACCAATTTCAAACTTTATTCTTGAGCTTGCTATTAATTGTAGAAGGTTGAAGCAAATACTATTCGATTGAGCGGAAAATTTTCTATCAAATACATCCTACTTTTATAACGTTTCAATAATGTAAATATAAAAAAAATCAAAAAAATACGCAAGTTTAAAGATAGTCGTTATTCCTTAATAAATACCAATTTCAAACTTCATTCTTGAGCTTGCTATTAATTGTAGAAAGTTGAAGCAAATACTATTCGCTTGAACAGAAAATTTTCTATTAAATACATCCTACTTTTATAACGTTTCAATAATGTAAATATAAAAAAAATCAAAAAAATACGCAAGTTTAAAGATAGTCGTTATTCCTTGATAAATACCAACTTCAAACTTTATTCTTGAGCTTGCTATTAATCGTAGAAGGTTCAAACAAGTACCATTTGATTCAACAAAAAATTTTCTATCAAATACATCCTACTTTTATAACGTTCCTATAATGTAAATATAAAAAAAATAAAAAAAATACGCAAGTATAAAGATAGTCGTTATTCCTTGATAAATACCAAATTCAAACTTCATTCTTGAGCTTGCTATTAATCGTAGAAGGTTGAAACAAGTACCATTTGATTTAACAGAAAATTTTCTATCAAATACGTCCTACTTTTATAACGTTTCAATAATGTAAATATAAAAAAAAATCAAAAAAATACGCAAGTTTAAAGATAGTCGTTATTCCTTAATAAATACCAATTTCAAACTTCATTCTTGAGCTTGCTATTAATTGTAGAAGGTTGAAGCAAATACTATTCGATTTAACAGAAAATTTTCTATCAAATACATCCTACTTTTATAACGTTCCTATAATGTAAATACAAAAAAAATCAAAAAAATACGCAAGTTTAAAAATAGTCGTTATTCCTTAATAAATACCAGTTTCAAACTTCATTCTTGAGCTTGCTATTAATTGTAAAAGGTTAAAGCAAATACTATTCGTTTGAACAGAAAATTTTCTATCAAATACATCCTACTTTTATAACGATCCTATAATGTAAATATAAAAAAAATCAAAAAAATACGCAAGTTTAAAGATAGTCGTTATTCCTTAATAAATACCAAATTCAAACTTCATTCTTGAGCTTGCTATCAATTGTAGAAGGCTGAAGCAAATACTATTCGATTAGGCAGAAAATTTTCTATCAAATACATCCTACTTTTATAACGTTTCAATAATGTAAATATAAAAAAAATCAAAAAAATACGCAAGTTTAAAGATAGTCGTTATTCCTTAATAAATACCAATTTCAAACTTCATTCTTGAGCTTGCTATTAATTGTAGAAGGTTGGAGCAAATACTATTCGATTGAACAGAAAATTTTCTATCAAATACATCCTACTTTTATAACGTTCCTATAATGTAAATATAAAAAAAATAAAAAAAATACGCAAGTATAAAGATAGTCGTTATTCCTTGATAAATACCAAATTCAAACTTCATTCTTGAGCTTGCTATTAATCGTAGAAGGTTGAAACAAGTACCATTTGATTTAACAGAAAATTTTCTATCAAATACGTCCTACTTTTATAACGTTTCAATAATGTAAATATAAAAAAAAATCAAAAAAATACGCAAGTTTAAAGATAGTCGTTATTCCTTAATAAATACCAATTTCAAACTTCATTCTTGAGCTTGCTATTAATTGTAGAAGGTTGAAGCAAATACTATTCGATTTAACAGAAAATTTTCTATCAAATACATCCTACTTTTATAACGTTCCTATAATGTAAATACAAAAAAAAATCAAAAAAATACGCAAGTTTAAAAATAGTCGTTATTCCTTAATAAATACCAGTTTCAAACTTCATTCTTGAGCTTGCTATTAATTGTAAAAGGTTAAAGCAAATACTATTCGTTTGAACAGAAAATTTTCTATCAAATACATCCTACTTTTATAACGATCCTATAATGTAAATATAAAAAAAATCAAAAAAATACGCAAGTTTAAAGATAGTCGTTATTCCTTAATAAATACCAAATTCAAACTTCATTCTTGAGCTTGCTATCAATTGTAGAAGGCTGAAGCAAATACTATTCGATTAGGCAGAAAATTTTCTATCAAATACATCCTACTTTTATAACGTTTCAATAATGTAAATATAAAAAAAATCAAAAAAATACGCAAGTTTAAAGATAGTCGTTATTCCTTAATAAATACCAATTTCAAACTTCATTCTTGAGCTTGCTATTAATTGTAGAAAGTTGAAGCAAATACTATTCGCTTGAACAGAAAATTTTCTATTAAATACATCCTACTTTTATAACGTTTCAATAATGTAAATATAAAAAAAATCAAAAAAATACGCAAGTTTGAAGATAGTCGTTATTCCTTGATAAATACCAACTTCAAACTTTATTCTTGAGCTTGCTATTAACCGTAGAAGGTTCAAACAAGTACCATTTGATTCAACAAAAAATTTTCTATTAAGTACATCCTACTTTTATAACGTTTCAATAATGTAAATATAAAAAAAATCAAAAAAATACGCAAGTTTAAAGATAGTCGTTATTCCTTAATAAATACCAATTTCAAACTTCATTCTTGTGCTTGCTATTAATTGTAGAAGGTTGAAGCAAATACTATTCGATTGAACAGAAAATTTTCTATCAAATACATTCTACTTTTATAACGTTCCTATAATGTAAATATAAAAAAAAAAAAAATGCGCAAGTTTAAAGATAGTCGTTATTCCTTGATAAATACCAAATTCAAACTTTATTCTTAAGCTTGCTATTAATTGTAGAAGGTTGAAACAAGTACCATTTGATTCAACAGAAAATTTTCTATCAAATACATCCTACTTTTATAACGTTTTAGCAATGTAAATATAAAAAAAATCAAAAAAATACGCAAGTTTAAAGATAGTCGTTATTCCTTAATAAATACCAATTTCAAACTTCATTCTTGAGCTTGCTATCAATTGTAGAAGGCTGAAGCAAATACTATTCGATTAGGCAGAAAATTTTCTATCAAATACATCCTACTTTTATAACGTTTCAATAATGTAAATATAAAAAAAATCAAAAAAATACGCAAGTTTAAAGATAGTCGTTATTCCTTAATAAATACCAATTTCAAACTTCATTCTTGAGCTTGCTATTAATTGTAGAAGGTTGGAGCAAATACTATTCGATTGAACAGAAAATTTTCTATCAAATACATTCTACTTTTATAACGTTCCTATAATGTAAATATAAAAAAAATAAAAAAAATACGCAAGTTAAAAGATAGTCGTTATTCCTTGATAAATACCAAATTCAAACTTCATTCTTGAGCTTGCTATTAATCGTAGAAGGTTGAAACAAGTACCATTTGATTCAACAGAAAATTTTCTATCAAATACATCCTACTTTTATAACGATTTAGCAATGTAAATATAAAAAAAATCAAAAAAATACGCAAGTTTAAAGATAGTCGTTATTCCTTGATAAATACCAAATTCAAACTTCATTCTTGAGCTTGCTATTAATCGTAGAAGGTTGAAACAAGTACCATTTGATTCAACAAAAAATTTTCTATCAAACACATTCTACTTTTATAACGTTCCAATAATGTAAATATAAAAAAAATCAAAAAAATACGCAAGTTTAAAGATAGTCGTTATTCCTTAATAAATACCAACTTCAAACTTCATTCTTGAGCTTGCTATTAATTGTAGAAGGTTGAAGCAAATACTATTCGATTGAACAGAAAATTTTCTATCAAATACATTCTACTTTTATAACGTTCCTATAATGTAAATATAAAAAAAATAAAAAAAATACGCAAGTTTAAAGATAGTCGTTATTCCTTGATAAATACCAAATTCAAACTTCATTCTTGAGCTTGCTATTAATCGTAGAAGGTTGAAACAAGTACCATTTGATTCAACAGAAAATTTTCTATCAAATACGTCCTACTTTTATAACGTTTCAATAATGTAAATATAAAAAAAATCAAAAAAATACGCAAGTTTAAAGATAGTCGTTGTTCCTTAATAAATACCAATTTCAAACTTCATTCTTGAGCTTGCTATTAATTGTAGAAGGTTGAAGCAAATACTATTCGATTTAACAGAAAATTTTCTATCAAATACATCCTACTCTTATAACGTTCCTATAATGTAAATACAAAAAAAATCAAAAAAATACGCAAGTTTAAAAATAGTCGTTATTCCTTAATAAATACCAATTTCAAACTTCATTCTTGAGCTTGCTATTAATTGTAAAAGGTTAAAGCAAATACTATTCGTTTGAACAGAAAATTTTCTATCAAATACATCCTACTTTTATAACGTTCCTATAATGTAAATATAAAAAAAATCAAAAAAATACGCAAGTTTAAAGATAGTCGTTATTCCTTAATAAATACCAAATTCAAACTTCATTCTTGAGCTTGCTATCAATTGTAGAAGGCTGATGCAAATACTATTCGATTAGGCAGAAAATTTTCTATCAAATACATCCTACTTTTATAACGTTTCAATAATGTAAATATAAAAAAAATCAAAAAAATACGCAAGTTTAAAGATAGTCGTTATTCCTTAATAAATACCAATTTCAAACTTCATTCTTGAGCTTGCTATTAATTGTAGAAAGTTGAAGCAAATACTATTCGCTTGAACAGAAAATTTTCTATTAAATACATTCTACTTTTATAACGTTTCAATAATGTAAATATAAAAAAAATCAAAAAAATACGCAAGTTTAAAGATAGTCGTTATTCCTTGATAAATACCAACTTCAAACTTTATTCTTGAGCTTGCTATTAATCGTAGAAGGTTCAAACAAGTACCATTTGATTCAACAAAAAATTTTCTATCAAATGCATCCTACTTTTATAACGTTTCAATAATGTAAATATAAAAAAAATCAAAAAAATACGCAAGTTTAAAGATAGTCGTTATTCCTTAATAAATACCAATTTCAAACTTCATTCTTGTGCTTGCTATTAATTGTAGAAGGTTGAAGCAAATACTATTCGATTGAACAGAAAATTTTCTATCAAATACATTCTACTTTTATAACGTTCCTATAATGTAAATATAAAAAAAATAAAAAAAATACGCAAGTTTAAAGATAGTCGTTATTCCTTGATAAATACCAAATTCAAACTTTATTCTTGAGCTTGCTATTAATTGTAGAAGGTTGAAACAAGTACCATTTGATTCAACAGAAAATTTTCTATCAAATACATCCTACTTTTATAACGTTTTAGCAATGTAAATATAAAAAAAATCAAAAAAATACGCAAGTTTAAAGATAGTCGTTATTCCTTAATAAATACCAATTTCAAACTTCATTCTTGAGCTTGCTATCAATTGTAGAAGGCTGAAGCAAATACTATTCGATAAGGCAGAAAATTTTCTATCAAATACATCCTACTCTTATAACGTTTCAATAATGTAAATATAAAAAAAATCAAAAAAATACGCAAGTTTAAAGATAGTCGTTATTCCTTAATAAATACCAATTTCAAACTTCATTTTTGAGCTTGCTATTAATTGTAGAAGGTTGGAGCAAATACTATTCGATTGAACAGAAAATTTTCTATCAAATACATCCTACTTTTATAACGTTCCTATAATGTAAATATAAAAAAAATTAAAAAAATACGCAAGTTTAAAGATAGTCGTTATTCCTTAATAAATACCAACTTCAAACTTCATTCTTGAGCTTGCTATTAATTGTAGAAAGTTAAAGCAAATACTATTCGTTTGAACAAAAAATTTTCTATCAAATACATTCTAATTTTATAACGTTCCTATAATGTAAATATAAAAAAAATCAAAAAAATACGCAAGTTTAAAGATAGTCGTTATTTCTTGATAAATACCAACTTCAAACTTTATTCTTGAGCTTGCTATTAATCGTAGAAGGTTGAAACAAGTACCATTTGATTCAACAGAAAATTTTCTATCAAATACATCCTACTCTTATAACGTTTCAATAATGTAAATATAAAAAAAATCAAAAAAATACGCAAGTTTAAAGATAGTCGTTATTCCTTAATAAATACCAATTTCAAACTTTATTCTTGAGCTTGCTATTAATTGTAGAAGGTTGAAGCAAATACTATTCGATTGAGCGGAAAATTTTCTATCAAATACATCCTACTTTTATAACGTTCCTATAATGTAAATACAAAAAAAATCAAAAAAATACGCAAGTTTAAAAATAGTCGTTATTCCTTAATAAATACCAATTTTAAACTTCATTCTTGAGCTTGCTATTAATTGTAAAAGGTTAAAGCAAATAATATTCGTTTGAACAGAAAATTTTCTATCAAATACATCCTACTTTTATAACGTTCCTATAATGTAAATATAAAAAAAATCAAAAAAATACGCAAGTTTAAAGATAGTCGTTATTCCTTAATAAATACCAAATTCAAACTTCATTCTTGAGCTTGCTATCAATTGTAGAAGGCTGAAGCAAATACTATTCGATTAGGCAGAAAATTTTCTATCAAATACATCCTACTTTTATAACGTTTCAATAATGTAAATATAAAAAAAATCAAAAAAATACGCAAGTTTAAAGATAGTCGTTATTCCTTAATAAATACCAATTTCAAACTTCATTCTTGAGCTTGCTATTAATTGTAGAAAGTTGAAGCAAATACTATTCGCTTGAACAGAAAATTTTCTATTAAATACATCCTACTTTTATAACGTTTCAATAATGTAAATATAAAAAAAATCAAAAAAATACGCAAGTTTAAAGATAGTCGTTATTCCTTGATAAATACCAACTTCAAACTTTATTCTTGAGCTTGCTATTAATCGTAGAAGGTTCAAACAAGTACCATTTGATTCAACAAAAAATTTTCTATCAAATACATCCTACTTTTATAACGTTCCTATAATGTAAATATAAAAAAAATAAAAAAAATACGCAAGTATAAAGATAGTCGTTATTCCTTGATAAATACCAAATTCAAACTTCATTCTTGAGCTTGCTATTAATCGTAGAAGGTTGAAACAAGTACCATTTGATTTAACAGAAAATTTTCTATCAAATACGTCCTACTTTTATAACGTTTCAATAATGTAAATATAAAAAAAAATCAAAAAAATACGCAAGTTTAAAGATAGTCGTTATTCCTTAATAAATACCAATTTCAAACTTCATTCTTGAGCTTGCTATTAATTGTAGAAGGTTGAAGCAAATACTATTCGATTTAACAGAAAATTTTCTATCAAATACATCCTACTTTTATAACGTTCCTATAATGTAAATACAAAAAAAATCAAAAAAATACGCAAGTTTAAAAATAGTCGTTATTCCTTAATAAATACCAGTTTCAAACTTCATTCTTGAGCTTGCTATTAATTGTAAAAGGTTAAAGCAAATACTATTCGTTTGAACAGAAAATTTTCTATCAAATACATCCTACTTTTATAACGATCCTATAATGTAAATATAAAAAAAATCAAAAAAATACGCAAGTTTAAAGATAGTCGTTATTCCTTAATAAATACCAAATTCAAACTTCATTCTTGAGCTTGCTATCAATTGTAGAAGGCTGAAGCAAATACTATTCGATTAGGCAGAAAATTTTCTATCAAATACATCCTACTTTTATAACGTTTCAATAATGTAAATATAAAAAAAATCAAAAAAATACGCAAGTTTAAAGATAGTCGTTATTCCTTAATAAATACCAATTTCAAACTTCATTCTTGAGCTTGCTATTAATTGTAGAAGGTTGGAGCAAATACTATTCGATTAAACAGAAAATTTTCTATCAAATACATCCTACTTTTATAACGTTCCTATAATGTAAATATAAAAAAAATAAAAAAAATACGCAAGTATAAAGATAGTCGTTATTCCTTGATAAATACCAAATTCAAACTTCATTCTTGAGCTTGCTATTAATCGTAGAAGGTTGAAACAAGTACCATTTGATTTAACAGAAAATTTTCTATCAAATACGTCCTACTTTTATAACGTTTCAATAATGTAAATATAAAAAAAAATCAAAAAAATACGCAAGTTTAAAGATAGTCGTTATTCCTTAATAAATACCAATTTCAAACTTCATTCTTGAGCTTGCTATTAATTGTAGAAGGTTGAAGCAAATACTATTCGATTTAACAGAAAATTTTCTATCAAATACATCCTACTTTTATAACGTTCCTATAATGTAAATACAAAAAAAATCAAAAAAATACGCAAGTTTAAAAATAGTCGTTATTCCTTAATAAATACCAGTTTCAAACTTCATTCTTGAGCTTGCTATTAATTGTAAAAGGTTAAAGCAAATACTATTCGTTTGAACAGAAAATTTTCTATCAAATACATCCTACTTTTATAACGATCCTATAATGTAAATATAAAAAAAATCAAAAAAATACGCAAGTTTAAAGATAGTCGTTATTCCTTAATAAATACCAAATTCAAACTTCATTCTTGAGCTTGCTATCAATTGTAGAAGGCTGAAGCAAATACTATTCGATTAGGCAGAAAATTTTCTATCAAATACATCCTACTTTTATAACGTTTCAATAATGTAAATATAAAAAAAATCAAAAAAATACGCAAGTTTAAAGATAGTCGTTATTCCTTAATAAATACCAATTTCAAACTTCATTCTTGAGCTTGCTATTAATTGTAGAAAGTTGAAGCAAATACTATTCGCTTGAACAGAAAATTTTCTATTAAATACATCCTACTTTTATAACGTTTCAATAATGTAAATATAAAAAAAATCAAAAAAATACGCAAGTTTGAAGATAGTCGTTATTCCTTGATAAATACCAACTTCAAACTTTATTCTTGAGCTTGCTATTTACCGTAGAAGGTTCAAACAAGTACCATTTGATTCAACAAAAAATTTTCTATCAAGTACATCCTACTTTTATAACGTTTCAATAATGTAAATATAAAAAAAATCAAAAAAATACGCAAGTTTAAAGATAGTCGTTATTCCTTAATAAATACCAATTTCAAACTTCATTCTTGTGCTTGCTATTAATTGTAGGAGGTTGAAGCAAATACTATTCGATTGAACAGAAAATTTTCTATCAAATACATTCTACTTTTATAACGTTCCTATAATGTAAATATAAAAAAAATAAAAAAAATACGCAAGTTTAAAGATAGTCGTTATTCCTTGATAAATACCAAATTCAAACTTTATTCTTAAGCTTGCTATTAATTGTAGAAGGTTGAAACAAGTACCATTTGATTCAACAGAAAATTTTCTATCAAATACATCCTACTTTTATAACGTTTTAGCAATGTAAATATAAAAAAAATCAAAAAAATACGCAAGTTTAAAGATAGTCGTTATTCCTTAATAAATACCAATTTCAAACTTCATTCTTGAGCTTGCTATCAATTGTAGAAGGCTGAAGCAAATACTATTCGATTAGGCAGAAAATTTTCTATCAAATACATCCTACTTTTATAACGTTTCAATAATGTAAATATAAAAAAAATCAAAAAAATACGCAAGTTTAAAAATAGTCGTTATTCCTTAATAAATACCAATTTCAAACTTCATTCTTGAGCTTGCTATTAATTGCAGAAGGTTGGAGCAAATACTATTCGATTGAACAGAAAATTTTCTATCAAATACATCCTACTTTTATAACGTTCCTATAATGTAAATATAAAAAAAATTAAAAAAATATGCAAGTTTAAAGATAGTCGTTATTCCTTAATAAATACCAATTTCAAACTTCATTCTTGAGCTTGCTATTAATTGTAGAAAGTTAAAGCAAATACTATTCGTTTGAACAAAAAATTTTCTATCAAATACATTCTAATCTTATAACGTTCCTATAATGTAAATATAAAAAAAATCAAAAAAATACGCAAGTTTAAAGATAGTCGTTATTCCTTGATAAATACCAACTTCAAACTTTATTCTTGAGCTTGCTATTAATCGTAGAAGGTTGAAGCAAGTACCATTTGATTCAACAGAAAATTTTCTATCAAATACGTCCTACTTTTATAACGTTTCAATAATGTAAATATAAAAAAAATCAAAAAAATACGCAAGTTTAAAGATAGTCGTTATTCCTTAATAAATACCAATTTCAAACTTTATTCTTGAGCTTGCTATTAATTGTAGAAGGTTGAAGCAAATACTATTCGATTGAGCAGAAAATTTTCTATCAAATACATTCTACTTTTATAACGTTTCAGCAATGTGAATATAAAAAAAATCAAAAAAATACGCAAGATTAAATATAGTCGTTATTCCTTGATAAATACCACTTTCAAACTTCATTCTTGAGCTTGCTATTAATTGTAGAAAGTTGAAACAAACACTACTCGATTAAGCAAAAAATTTTCTATCAAATACACTTTACCTTTATAAAGTTTTATCAATGTAAATATAAAAAAATCAAAAAAATACGCAAGTTTAAAGATAGTCGTTATTCCTTAATAAATACCAAATTCAAACTTCATTCTTGAGCTTGCTATCAACTGTAGAAGGTTGGAGCAAATACTATTCGATTGAGCAGAAAATTTTCTATCAAATACATCCTACTTTCATAACGTTTCAATAATGTAAATATAAAGAAAATCAAAAAAATACGCAAGTTTAAAGATAGTCGTTATTCCTTAATAAATACCAATTTCAAACTTTATTCTTGAGCTTGCTATTAATTGTAGAAGGTTGAAGCAAATACTATTCGATTGAGCAGAAAATTTTCTATCAAATACGTCCTACTTTTATAACGTTTCAGCAATGTAAATATAAAAAAAATCAAAAAAATACGCAAGTTTAAATATAGTCGTTATTCCTTGATAAATACCACTTTCAAACTTCATTCTTGAGCTTGCTATTAATTGTAGAAAGTTGAACAAACACTACTCGATTAAGCAAAAAATTTTTTATTAAATACACTTTACCTTTATAAAGTTTTAGCAATGTAAATATAAAAAAATCAAAAAAATACGCAAGTTTAAAAATAGTCGTTATTCCTTAATAAATACCAAATTCAAACTTCATTCTTGAGCTTGCTATCAACTGTAAAAGGTTGAAGCAAATACTATTCGATTGAGCAGAAAATTTTCTATCAAATACATCCTACTTTTATAACGTTTCAATAATGTAAATATAAAAAAAATTAAAAAAATACGCAAGTTTAAAGATAGTCGTTATTCCTTAATAAATACCAATTTCAAACTTTATTCTTGAGCTTGCTATTAATTGTAGAAGGTTGAAGCAAATACTATTCGATTGAGCAGAAAATTTTCTATCAAATACATCCTACTTTTATAACGTTTCAGCAATGTAAATATAAAAAAAATTAAAAAAATACGCAAGTTTAAATATAGTCGTTATTCCTTGATAAATACCACTTTCAAACTTCATTTTTGAGCTTGCTATTAATTGTAGAAAGTTGAAACAAACACTACTCGATTAAGCAAAAAATTTTCTATCAAATACACTTTACTTTTATAAAGTTTTAGCAATGTAAATATAAAAAAATCAAAAAAATACGCAAGTTTGAAGATAGTCGTTATTCCTTAATAAATACCAAATTCAAACTTCATTCTTGAGCTTGCTATCAACTGTAGAAGGTTGAAGCAAATACTATTCGATTGAGCAGAAAATTTTCTATCAAATACATCCTACTTTTATAACGTTTCAATAATGTAAATATAAAAAAAATCAAAAAAATACGCAAGTTTAAATATAGTCGTTATTCCTTGATAAATACCAAATTCAAACTTTATTCTTGAGCTTGCTGTTAATCGTAGAAGGTTGAAACAAGTACCATTTGATTCAACGAAAAATTTTCTATTAAATACATCCTACTTTTATAACGTTTCAATAATGTAAATATAAAAAAAATCAAAAAAATACGCAAGTTTAAAGATAGTCGTTATTCCTTAATAAATACCAATTTCAAACTTTATTCTTGAGCTTGCTATTAATTGTAGGAGGTTGAAGCAAATACTATTCGATTAAACAGAAAATTTTCTATCAAATACATTCTACTTTTATAACGTTCCTATAATGTAAATATAAAAAAAATAAAAAAAATACGCAAGTTTAAAGATAGTCGTTATTCCTTGATAAATACCAAATTCAAACTTTATTCTTGAGCTTGCTGTTAATTGTAGAAGGTTGAAACAAGTACCATTTGATTCAACAAAAAATTTTCTATCAAATACATCCTACTTTTATAACGTTTTAGCAATGTAAATATAAAAAAAATCAAAAAAATACGCAAGTTTAAAGATAGTCGTTATTACTTAATAAATACCAATTTCAAACTTCATTCTTGAGCTTGCTTTTAATTGTAGAAGGTTGAAGCAAATACTATTCGATTGAACAGAAAATTTTCTATCAAATACATCCTACTTTTATAACGTTTTAGCAATGTAAATATAAAAAAATCAAAAAAATACGCAAGTTTAAAGATAGTCGTTATTCCTTAATAAATACCAATTTCAAACTTTATTCTTGAGCTTGCTATTAATTGTAGAAGGTTGAAGCAAATACTATTTGATTGAGCAGAAAATTTTCTATCAAATACATCCTACTTTTATAACGTTTCAGCAATGTAGATATAAAAAAAATCAAAAAAATACGCAAGTTTAAAGATAGTCGTTATTCCTTAATAAATACCAATTTCAAACTTTATTCTTGAGCTTGCTATTAATTGTAGAAGGTTGAAGCAAATACTATTCGATTAAACAGAAAATTTTCTATCAAATACATTCTACTTTTATAACGTTCCTATAATGTAAACATAAAAAAAATCAAAAAAATACGCAAGTTTAAAGATAGTCGTTATTCCTTGATAAATACCAATTTCAAATTTCATTCTTGAGCTTGCTATTAATCCTAAAATGTTGAAACAAGTACCATTTGATTCAACAGAAAATTTTCTATCAAATACGTCCTACTTTTATAACGTTTCAATAATGTAAATATAAAAAAAATCAAAAAAATACGCAAGTTTAAAGATAGTCGTTATTCCTTGATAAATACCAAATTCAATCTTCATTCTTGAGCTTGCTGTTAATTGTAGAAGGTTGAAACAAGTACCATTTGATTCAACAGAAAATTTTCTATCAAATACATCCTACATTTATAACGTTTTAGCAATGTAAATATAAAAAAAATCAAAAAAATACGCAAGTTTAAAGATAGTCGTTATTCCTTAATAAATACCAATTTCAAACTTTATTCTTGAGCTTGCTATTAATTGTAGAAGGTTGAAGCAAATACTATTCGATTGAGCAGAAAATTTTCTATCAAATACATCCTACTTTTATAACGTTTCAGCAATGTAAATATAAAAAAAATTAAAAAAATACGCAAGTTTAAATATAGTCGTTATTCCTTGATAAATACCACTTTCAAACTTCATTCTTGAGCTTGCTATTAATTGTAGAAAGTTGAAAGAAACACTACTCGATTAAGCAAAAAATTTTCTATCAAATACACTTTACCTTTATAAAGTTTTAGCAATGTAAATATAAAAAAATCAAAAAAATACGCAAGTTTAAAGATAGTCGTTATTCCTTAATAAATACCAAATTCAAACTTCATTCTTGAGCTTGCTATCAACTGTAGAAGGTTGAAGCAAATACTATTCGATTGAGCAGAAAATTTTCTATCAAATACATCCTACTTTTATAACGTTTCAATAATGTAAATATAAAAAAAATCAAAAAAATACGCAAGTTTAAAGATAGTCGTTATTCCTTGATAAATACCAAATTCAAACTTTATTCTTGAGCTTGCTGTTAATCGTAGAAGGTTGAAACAAGTACCATTTGATTCAACGAAAAATTTTCTATTAAATACATCCTACTTTTATAACGTTTCAATAATGTAAATATAAAAAAAATCAAAAAAATACGCAAGTTTAAAGATAGTCGTTATTCCATAATAAATACCAATTTCAAACTTTATTCTTGAGCTTGCTATTAATTGTAGGAGGTTGAAGCAAATACTATTCGATTAAACAGAAAATTTTCTATCAAATACATTCTACTTTTATAACGTTCCTATAATGTAAATATAAAAAAAATAAAAAAAATACGCAAGTTTAAAGATAGTCGTTATTCCTTGATAAATACCAAATTCAAACTTTATTCTTGAGCTTGCTGTTAATTGTAGAAGGTTGAAACAAGTACCATTTGATTCAACAAAAAATTTTCTATCAAATACATCCTACTTTTATAACGTTTTAGCAATGTAAATATAAAAAAAATCAAAAAAATACGCAAGTTTAAAGATAGTCGTTATTACTTAATAAATACCAATTTCAAACTTCATTCTTGAGCTTGCTATTAATTGTAGAAGGTTGAGGCAAATACTATTCGATTGAACAGAAAATTTTCTATCAAATACATCCTACTTTTATAACGTTTTAGCAATGTAAATATAAAAAAATCAAAAAAATACGCAAGTTTAAAGATAGTCGTTATTCCTTAATAAATACCAATTTCAAACTTTATTCTTGAGCTTGCTATTAATTGTAGAAGGTTGAAGCAAATACTATTTGATTGAGCAGAAAATTTTCTATCAAATACATCCTACTTTTATAACGTTTCAGCAATGTAGATATAAAAAAAATCAAAAAAATACGCAAGTTTAAATATAGTCGTTATTCCTTGATAAATACCACTTTCAAACTTCATTCTTGAGCTTGCTGTTAATTGTAGAAATTTGAAACAAACACTACTCGATTAGGCAAAAAATTTTATATCAAATACATCCTACTTTTATAACGATTTAGCAATGTAAATAAAAAAAAATCAAAAAAATGCGCAAGTTTAAAGATAGTCGTTATTCCTTGATAAATACCAAATTCAAACTTCATTCTTGAGCTTGCTGTTAATTGTAGAAGGTTGAAACAAGTACCATTTGATTCAACAGAAAATTTTCTATCAAATACATCCTACTTTTATAACGTTTTAGCAATGCAAATATAAAAAAAATCAAAAAAATACGCAAGTTTAAAGATAGTCGTTATTCCTTAACAAATACCAATTTCAAACTTTATTCTTGAGCTTGCTATTAATTGTAGAAGGTTGAAGCAAATACTATTCGATTGAGCAGAAAATTTTCTATCAAATACATCCTACCTTTATAACGTTCCAATAATGTAAATATAAAAAAAATTAAAAAAATACGCAAGTTTAAATATAGTCGTTATTCCTTATTAAATACCAATTTCAAACTTCATTCTTGAGCTTGCTATTAATTGTAGAAAGTTAAAGCAAATACTATTCGTTTGAACAAAAAATTTTCTATCAAATACATTCTACTTTTATAACGTTCCTATAATGTAAATATAAAAAAAATCAAAAAAATACGCAAGTTTAAAGATAGTCGTTATTCCTTGATAAATACCAACTTCAAATTTCATTCTTGAGCTTGCTATTAATTGTAGAAGGCTGAAGCAAATACCATTTGACTGAACAGAAAATTTTCTATCAAATACATCCTACTTTTATAACGATTTAGCAATGTAAATAAAAAAATCAAAAAAATACGCAAGTTTAAAGATAGTCGTTATTCCTTAATAAATACCAATTTCAAACTTCATTCTTGAGCTTGCAATTAATTGTAGAAGATTGAAGCAAATACTATTCAATTGAACAAAAAATTTTCTATCAAATACATCCTACTTTTGTAACGTTTCTATAATGTAAATATAAAAAAAATCAAAAAAATACGCAAGTTTAAAGATAGTCGTTATTCCTTAATAAATACCAATTTCAAACTTCATTCTTGAGCTTGCTATTAATTGTAGAAGGTTGGAGCAAATACTATTCGATTGAACAGAAAATTTTCTATCAAATACATCCTACTTACGTTCCTATAATGTAAATATAAAAAAAATTAAAAAAATACATAAGTTTAAAGATAGTCGTTATTCCTTAATAAATACCAATTTCAAACTTCAGTCTTGAGCTTGCTATTAATTGTAGAAAGTTAAAGCAAATACTGTTCGTTTGAACAAAAAATTTTCTATCAAATACATTCTACTTTTATAACGTTCCTATAATGTAAATATAAAAAAAATCAAAAAAATACGCAAGTTTAAAGATAGTCGTTATTCCTTGATAAATACCAACTTCAAATTTCATTCTTGAGCTTGCTATTAATCGTAAAAGGTTGAAACAAGTACCATTTGATTCAACAGAAAATTTTCTATCAAATACATCCTACTTTTATAACGATTTAGCAATGTAAATATAAAAAAAATCAAAAAAATACGCAAGTTTAAAGATAGTCGTTATTCCTTAATAAATACCAACTTCAAACTTTATTCTTGAGCTTGCTATTAATTGTAGAAGGTTGAAGCAAATACTATTCGATTGAGCAGAAAATTTTCTATCAAATACATCCTACTTTTATAACGTTTCAGCAATGTAAATATAAAAAAAATCAAAAAAATACGCAAGTTTAAATATAGTCGTTATTCCTTGATAAATACCACTTTCAAACTTCATTCTTGAGCTTGCTATTAATTGTAGAAAGTTGAAACAAACACTACTCGATTAAGCAAAAAATTTTCTATCAAATACACTTTACCTTTATAAAGTTTTAGCAATGTAAATATAAAAAAAATCAAAAAAATACGCAAGTTTAAAGATAGTCGTTATTCCTTGATAAATACCAATTTCAAACTTCATTCTTGAGCTTGCTATTAATTGTAGAAAGTTGAAACAAATACTATTCGATTAAGCAGGAAATTTTCTATTTAATACATTTTACTTTATAACGTTTTAATAATGTAAATATAAAAAAAATTAAAAGAATTCGCAAGTTTAAAGTAAGTGGTTATTCCTTGATAAATACCAACTTCAAACTTTATTCTTGAGCTTGCTATTAATTGTAGAAGGTTGAAGCAAATACCATTTGACTGAACAGAAAATTTTCTATCAAATACATCCTACTTTTGTAACGATTTAGCGATGTAAATAAAAAAAAATCAAAAAAATACGCAAGTTTAAAGATAGTCGTTATTCCTTAATAAATACCAATTTCAAACTTCATTCTTGAGCTTGCTATTAATCGTAGAAGGTTGAAACAAATACTATTCGATTGAGCAGAAAATTTCCTATCAAATACATTCTACTTTTATAACGTTCCTATAATGTAAATATAAAAAAAATAAAAAAAATACGCAAGTTTAAAGATAGTCGTTATTCCTTGATAAATACCAAATTCAAACTTCATCCATGAGCTTGCAATTAATTGTAGAAGATTGAAGCAAATACTATTCAATTGAACAGAAAATTTTCTATCAAATACATCCTACTTTTATAACGTTCCTATAATGTAAATATAAAAAAAATCAAAAAAATACGCAAGTTTAAAGATAGTCGTTATTCCTTGATAAATACCAACTCAAACTTCATTCTTGAGCTTGCTATTAATTGTAGAAGGTTGAAACAAGTACCATTCGATTTAACAGAAAATTTTCTATCAAATACATCCTACTTTTATAACGATTTAGCAATGTAAATATAAAAAAAATCAAAAAAATACGCAAGTTTAAAGATAGTCGTTATTCCTTGATAAATACCAACTTCAAACTTCATTCTTGAGCTTGCTATTAATCGTAGAAGGTTGAAACAAGTACCATTTGATTCAACAAAAAATTTTCTATCAAACACATTCTACTTTTATAACGTTCCAATAATGTAAATATAAAAAAAATCAAAAAAATACGCAAGTTTAAAGATAGTCGTTATTCCTTAATAAATACCAATTTCAAACTTCATTCTTGAGCTTGCTATTAATTGTAGAAGGTTGAAGCAAATACTATTCGATTGAACAGAAAATTTTCTATCAAATACATTCTACTTTTATAACGTTCCTATAATGTAAATATAAAAAAAATAAAAAAAATACGCAAGTTTAAAGATAGTCGTTATTCCTTGATAAATACCAAATTCAAACTTCATTCTTGAGCTTGCTATTAATCGTAGAAGGTTGAAACAAGTACCATTTGATTCAACAGAAAATTTTCTATCAAATACGTCCTACTTTTATAACGTTTCAATAATGTAAATATAAAAAAAATCAAAAAAATACGCAAGTTTAAAGATAGTCGTTGTTCCTTAATAAATACCAATTTCAAACTTCATTCTTGAGCTTGCTATTAATTGTAGAAGGTTGAAGCAAATACTATTCGATTTAACAGAAAATTTTCTATCAAATACATCCTACTCTTATAACGTTCCTATAATGTAAATACAAAAAAAATCAAAAAAATACGCAAGTTTAAAAATAGTCGTTATTCCTTAATAAATACCAATTTCAAACTTCATTCTTGAGCTTGCTATTAATTGTAAAAGGTTAAAGCAAATACTATTCGTTTGAACAGAAAATTTTCTATCAAATACATCCTACTTTTATAACGTTCCTATAATGTAAATATAAAAAAAATCAAAAAAATACGCAAGTTTAAAGATAGTCGTTATTCCTTAATAAATACCAATTTCAAACTTCATTCTTGTGCTTGCTATTAATTGTAGAAGGTTGAAGCAAATACTATTCGATTGAACAGAAAATTTTCTATCAAATACATTCTACTTTTATAACGTTCCTATAATGTAAATATAAAAAAAATAAAAAAAATACGCAAGTTTAAAGATAGTCGTTATTCCTTGATAAATACCAAATTCAAACTTTATTCTTGAGCTTGCTATTAATTGTAGAAGGTTGAAACAAGTACCATTTGATTCAACAGAAAATTTTCTATCAAATACATCCTACTTTTATAACGTTTTAGCAATGTAAATATAAAAAAATCAAAAAAATACGCAAGTTTAAAGATAGTCGTTATTCCTTAATAAATACCAATTTCAAACTTCATTCTTGAGCTTGCTATCAATTGTAGAAGGCTGAAGCAAATACTATTCGATAAGGCAGAAAATTTTCTATCAAATACATCCTACTCTTATAACGTTTCAATAATGTAAATATAAAAAAAATCAAAAAAATACGCAAGTTTAAAGATAGTCGTTATTCCTTAATAAATACCAATTTCAAACTTCATTCTTGAGCTTGCTATTAATTGTAGAAGGTTGGAGCAAATACTATTCGATTGAACAGAAAATTTTCTATCAAATACATTCTACTTTTATAACGTTCCTATAATGTAAATATAAAAAAAATTAAAAAAATACGCAAGTTTAAAGATAGTCGTTATTCCTTAATAAATACCAACTTCAAACTTCATTCTTGAGCTTGCTATTAATTGTAGAAAGTTAAAGCAAATACTATTCGTTTGAACAAAAAATTTTCTATCAAATACATTCTAATTTTATAACGTTCCTATAATGTAAATATAAAAAAAATCAAAAAAATACGCAAGTTTAAAGATAGTCGTTATTTCTTGATAAATACCAACTTCAAACTTTATTTTTGAGCTTGCTATTAATCGTAGAAGGTTGAAACAAGTACCATTTGATTCAACAGAAAATTTTCTATCAAATACATCCTACTTTTATAACGTTTCAATAATGTAAATATAAAAAAAATCAAAAAAATACGCAAGTTTAAAGATAGTCGTTATTCCTTAATAAATACCAATTTCAAACTTTATTCTTGAGCTTGCTATTAATTGTAGAAGGTTGAAGCAAATACTATTCGATTGAGCGGAAAATTTTCTATCAAATACATCCTACTTTTATAACGTTCCTATAATGTAAATACAAAAAAAATCAAAAAAATACGCAAGTTTAAAAATAGTCGTTATTCCTTAATAAATACCAATTTTAAACTTCATTCTTGAGCTTGCTATTAATTGTAAAAGGTTAAAGCAAATACTATTCGTTTGAACAGAAAATTTTCTATCAAATACATCCTACTTTTATAACGTTCCTATAATGTAAATATAAAAAAAATCAAAAAAATACGCAAGTTTAAAGATAGTCGTTATTCCTTAATAAATACCAAATTCAAACTTCATTCTTGAGCTTGCTATCAATTGTAGAAGGCTGAAGCAAATACTATTCGATTAGGCAGAAAATTTTCTATCAAATACATCCTACTTTTATAACGTTTCAATAATGTAAATATAAAAAAAATCAAAAAAATACGCAAGTTTAAAGATAGTCGTTATTCCTTAATAAATACCAATTTCAAACTTCATTCTTGAGCTTGCTATTAATTGTAGAAAGTTGAAGCAAATACTATTCGCTTGAACAGAAAATTTTCTATTAAATACATCCTACTTTTATAACGTTTCAATAATGTAAATATAAAAAAAATCAAAAAAATACGCAAGTTTAAAGATAGTCGTTATTCCTTGATAAATACCAACTTCAAACTTTATTCTTGAGCTTGCTATTAATCGTAGAAGGTTCAAACAAGTACCATTTGATTCAACAAAAAATTTTCTATCAAATACATCCTACTTTTATAACGTTCCTATAATGTAAATATAAAAAAAATAAAAAAAATACGCAAGTATAAAGATAGTCGTTATTCCTTGATAAATACCAAATTCAAACTTCATTCTTGAGCTTGCTATTAATCGTAGAAGGTTGAAACAAGTACCATTTGATTTAACAGAAAATTTTCTATCAAATACGTCCTACTTTTATAACGTTTCAATAATGTAAATATAAAAAAAAATCAAAAAAATACGCAAGTTTAAAGATAGTCGTTATTCCTTAATAAATACCAATTTCAAACTTCATTCTTGAGCTTGCTATTAATTGTAGAAGGTTGAAGCAAATACTATTCGATTTAACAGAAAATTTTCTATCAAATACATCCTACTTTTATAACGTTCCTATAATGTAAACACAAAAAAAATCAAAAAAATACGCAAGTTTAAAAATAGTCGTTATTCCTTAATAAATACCAGTTTCAAACTTCATTCTTGAGCTTGCTATTAATTGTAAAAGGTTAAAGCAAATACTATTCGTTTGAACAGAAAATTTTCTATCAAATACATCCTACTTTTATAACGATCCTATAATGTAAATATAAAAAAAATCAAAAAAATACGCAAGTTTAAAGATAGTCGTTATTCCTTAATAAATACCAAATTCAAACTTCATTCTTGAGCTTGCTATCAATTGTAGAAGGCTGAAGCAAATACTATTCGATTAGGCAGAAAATTTTCTATCAAATACATCCTACTTTTATAACGTTTCAATAATGTAAATATAAAAAAAATCAAAAAAATACGCAAGTTTAAAGATAGTCGTTATTCCTTAATAAATACCAATTTCAAACTTCATTCTTGAGCTTGCTATTAATTGTAGAAGGTTGGAGCAAATACTATTCGATTGAACAGAAAATTTTCTATCAAATACATCCTACTTTTATAACGTTCCTATAATGTAAATATAAAAAAAATAAAAAAAATACGCAAGTATAAAGATAGTCGTTATTCCTTGATAAATACCAAATTCAAACTTCATTCTTGAGCTTGCTATTAATCGTAGAAGGTTGAAACAAGTACCATTTGATTTAACAGAAAATTTTCTATCAAATACGTCCTACTTTTATAACGTTTCAATAATGTAAATATAAAAAAAAATCAAAAAAATACGCAAGTTTAAAGATAGTCGTTATTCCTTAATAAATACCAATTTCAAACTTCATTCTTGAGTTTGCTATTAATTGTAGAAGGTTGAAGCAAATACTATTCGATTTAACAGAAAATTTTCTATCAAACACATCCTACTTTTATAACGTTCCTATAATGTAAATACAAAAAAAATCAAAAAAATACGCAAGTTTAAAAATAGTCGTTATTCCTTAATAAATACCAGTTTCAAACTTCATTCTTGAGCTTGCTATTAATTGTAAAAGGTTAAAGCAAATACTATTCGTTTGAACAGAAAATTTTCTATCAAATACATCCTACTTTTATAACGATCCTATAATGTAAATATAAAAAAAATCAAAAAAATACGCAAGTTTAAAGATAGTCGTTATTCCTTAATAAATACCAAATTCAAACTTCATTCTTGAGCTTGCTATCAATTGTAGAAGGCTGAAGCAAATACTATTCGATTAGGCAGAAAATTTTCTATCAAATACATCCTACTTTTATAACGTTTCAATAATGTAAATATAAAAAAAATCAAAAAAATACGCAAGTTTAAAGATAGTCGTTATTCCTTAATAAATACCAATTTCAAACTTCATTCTTGAGCTTGCTATTAATTGTAGAAAGTTGAAGCAAATACTATTCGCTTGAACAGAAAATTTTCTATTAAATACATCCTACTTTTATAACGTTTCAATAATGTAAATATAAAAAAAATCAAAAAAATACGCAAGTTTAAAGATAGTCGTTATTCCTTGATAAATACCAACTTCAAACTTTATTCTTGAGCTTGCTATTAATCGTAGAAGGTTCAAACAAGTACCATTTGATTCAACAAAAAATTTTCTATCAAATACATCCTACTTTTATAACGTTCCTATAATGTAAATATAAAAAAAATAAAAAAAATACGCAAGTATAAAGATAGTCGTTATTCCTTGATAAATACCAAATTCAAACTTCATTCTTGAGCTTGCTATTAATCGTAGAAGGTTGAAACAAGTACCATTTGATTTAACAGAAAATTTTCTATCAAATACGTCCTACTTTTATAACGTTTCAATAATGTAAATATAAAAAAAAATCAAAAAAATACGCAAGTTTAAAGATAGTCGTTATTCCTTAATAAATACCAATTTCAAACTTCATTCTTGAGCTTGCTATTAATTGTAGAAGGTTGAAGCAAATACTACTCGATTTAACAGAAAATTTTCTATCAAATACATCCTACTTTTATAACGTTCCTATAATGTAAATACAAAAAAAATCAAAAAAATACGCAAGTTTAAAAATAGTCGTTATTCCTTAATAAATACCAGTTTCAAACTTCATTCTTGAGCTTGCTATTAATTGTAAAAGGTTAAAGCAAATACTATTCGTTTGAACAGAAAATTTTCTATCAAATACATCCTACTTTTATAAAGATCCTATAATGTAAATATAAAAAAAATCAAAAAAACACGCAAGTTTAAAGATAGTCGTTATTCCTTAATAAATACCAAATTCAAACTTCATTCTTGAGCTTGCTATCAATTGTAGAAGGCTGAAGCAAATACTATTCGATTAGGCAGAAAATTTTCTATCAAATACATCCTACTTTTATAACGTTTCAATAATGTAAATATAAAAAAAATCAAAAAAATACGCAAGTTTAAAGATAGTCGTTATTCCTTAATAAATACCAATTTCAGACTTCATTCTTGAGCTTGCTATTAATTGTAGAATGTTGGAGCAAATACTATTCGATTGAACAGAAAATTTTCTATCAAATACATCCTACTTTTATAACGTTCCTATAATGTAAATATAAAAAAAATAAAAAAAATACGCAAGTATAAAGATAGTCGTTATTCCTTGATAAATACCAAATTCAAACTTCATTCTTGAGCTTGCTATTAATCGTAGAAGGTTGAAACAAGTACCATTTGATTTAACAGAAAATTTTCTATCAAATACGTCCTACTTTTATAACGTTTCAATAATGTAAATATAAAAAAAAATCAAAAAAATACGCAAGTTTAAAGATAGTCGTTATTCCTTAATAAATACCAAATTCAAACTTCATTCTTGAGCTTGCTATTAATTGTAGAAGGTTGAAGCAAATACTATTCGATTTAACAGAAAATTTTCTATCAAATACATCCTACTTTTATAACGTTCCTATAATGTAAATACAAAAAAAATCAAAAAAATACGCAAGTTTAAAAATAGTCGTTATTCCTTAATAAATACCAGTTTCAAACTTCATTCTTGAGCTTGCTATTAATTGTAAAAGGTTAAAGCAAATACTATTCGTTTGAACAGAAAATTTTCTATCAAATACATCCTACTTTTATAACGATCCTATAATGTAAATATAAAAAAAATCAAAAAAATACGCAAGTTTAAAGATAGTCGTTATTCCTTAATAAATACCAAATTCAAACTTCATTCTTGAGCTTGCTATCAATTGTAGAAGGCTGAAGCAAATACTATTCGATTAGGCAGAAAATTTTCTATCAAATACATCCTACTTTTATAACGTTTCAATAATGTAAATATAAAAAAAATCAAAAAAATACGCAAGTTTAAAGATAGTCGTTATTCCTTAATAAATACCAATTTCAAACTTCATTCTTGAGCTTGCTATTAATTGTAGAAGGTTGGAGCAAATACTATTCGATTGAACAGAAAATTTTCTATCAAATACATCCTACTTTTATAACGTTCCTATAATGTAAATATAAAAAAAATAAAAAAATACGCAAGTATAAAGATAGTCGTTATTCCTTGATAAATACCAAATTCAAACTTCATTCTTGAGCTTGCTATTAATCGTAGAAGGTTGAAACAAGTACCATTTGATTTAACAGAAAATTTTCTATCAAATACGTCCTACTTTTATAACGTTTCAATAATGTAAATATAAAAAAAAATCAAAAAAATACGCAAGTTTAAAGATAGTCGTTATTCCTTAATAAATACCAATTTCAAACTTCATTCTTGAGCTTGCTATTAATTGTAGAAGGTTGAAGCAAATACTATTCGATTTAACAGAAAATTTTCTATCAAATACATCCTACTTTTATAACGTTCCTATAATGTAAATACAAAAAAAATCAAAAAAATACGCAAGTTTAAAAATAGTCGTTATTCCTTAATAAATACCAGTTTCAAACTTCATTCTTGAGCTTGCTATTAATTGTAAAAGGTTAAAGCAAATACTATTCGTTTGAACAGAAAATTTTCTATCAAATACATCCTACTTTTATAACGATCCTATAATGTAAATATAAAAAAAATCAAAAAAATACGCAAGTTTAAAGATAGTCGTTATTCCTTAATAAATACCAAATTCAAACTTCATTCTTGAGCTTGCTATCAATTGTAGAAGGCTGAAGCAAATACTATTCGATTAGGCAGAAAATTTTCTATCAAATACATCCTACTTTTATAACGTTTCAATAATGTAAATATAAAAAAAATCAAAAAAATACGCAAGTTTAAAGATAGTCGTTATTCCTTAATAAATACCAATTTCAAACTTCATTCTTGAGCTTGCTATTAATTGTAGAAAGTTGAAGCAAATACTATTCGCTTGAACAGAAAATTTTCTATTAAATACATCCTACTTTTATAACGTTTCAATAATGTAAATATAAAAAAAATCAAAAAAATACGCAAGTTTGAAGATAGTCGTTATTCCTTGATAAATACCAACTTCAAACTTTATTCTTGAGCTTGCTATTAACCGTAGAAGGTTCAAACAAGTACCATTTGATTCAACAAAAAATTTTCTATCAAGTACATCCTACTTTTATAACGTCTCAATAATGTAAATATAAAAAAAATCAAAAAAATACGCAAGTTTAAAGATAGTCGTTATTCCTTAATAAATACCAATTTCAAACTTCATTCTTGTGCTTGCTATTAATTGTAGAAGGTTGAAGCAAATACTATTCGATTGAACAGAAAATTTTCTATCAAATACATTCTACTTTTATAACGTTCCTATAATGTAAATATAAAAAAAATAAAAAAAATACGCAAGTTTAAAGATAGTCGTTATTCCTTGATAAATACCAAATTCAAACTTTATTCTTAAGCTTGCTATTAATTGTAGAAGGTTGATACAAGTACCATTTGATTCAACAGAAAATTTTCTATCAAATACATCCTACTTTTATAACGTTTTAGCAATGTAAATATAAAAAAAATCAAAAAAATACGCAAGTTTAAAGATAGTCGTTATTCCTTAATAAATACCAATTTCAAACTTCATTCTTGAGCTTGCTATCAATTGTAGAAGGCTGAAGCAAATACTATTCGATTAGGCAGAAAATTTTCTATCAAATACATCCTACTTTTATAACGTTTCAATAATGTAAATATAAAAAAAATCAAAAAAATACGCAAGTTTAAAGATAGTCGTTATTCCTTAATAAATACCAATTTCAAACTTCATTCTTGAGCTTGCTATTAATTGTAGAAGGTTGGAGCAAATACTATTCGATTGAACAGAAAATTTTCTATCAAATACATCCTACTTTTATAACGTTCCTATAATGTAAATATAAAAAAAATTAAAAAAATACGCAAGTTTAAAAATAGTCGTTATTCCTTAATAAATACCAATTTCAAACTTCATTCTTGAGCTTGCTATTAATTGTAGAAAGTTAAAGCAAATACTATTCGTTTGAACAAAAAATTTTCTATCAAATACATTCTAATCTTATAACGTTCCTATAATGTAAATATAAAAAAAATCAAAAAAATACGCAAGTTTAAAGATAGTCGTTATTCCTTGATAAATACCAACTTCAAACTTTATTCTTGAGCTTGCTATTAATCGTAGAAGGTTGAAGCAAGTACCATTTGATTCAACAAAAAATTTTCTATCAAATACATCCTACTCTTATAACGTTTCAATAATGTAAATATAAAAAAAATCAAAAAAATACGCAAGTTTAAAGATAGTCGTTATTCCTTAATTAATACCAATTTCAAACTTTATTCTTGAGCTTGCTATTAATTGTAGAAGGTTGAAGCAAATACTATTCGATTGAGCAGAAAATTTTCTATCAAATACATTCTACCTTTATAACGTTTCAGCAATGTGAATATAAAAAAAATCAAAAAAATACGCAAGATTAAATATAGTCGTTATTCCTTGATAAATACCACTTTCAAACTTCATTCTTGAGCTTGCTATTAATTGTAGAAAGTTGAAACAAAGTGACTCGATTAAGCAAAAAATTTTCTATCAAATACACTTTACCTTTATAAAGTTTTAGCAATGTAAATATAAAAAAAATTAAAAAAATACGCAAGTTTAAAGATAGTCGTTATTCCTTGATAAATACCAATTTCAAACTTCATTCTTGAGCTTGCTATTAATTGTAGAAAGTTGAAACAAATACTATTCGATTAAGCAAAAAATTTTCTATCAAATAAATGCTATTTTTATAACGTTTTAACAATGTAAATATAAAAAAAATCAAAAAAAATTCGCAAGTTTAAAGATAGTCGTTATTCCTTGATAAATATCAATTTCAAACTTCATTCTTGAGCTTGCTTTTAATTGTAGAAGGTTGAAACAAGTACCATTGGATTGAACAGAAAATTTTCTATCAAATAAATTCAATCTTTATAACGTTTTGGCAATGTAAATATAAAAAAAATCAAAAAAATACTCAAGTTTAAAGGTAGTCGTTATTCCTTGATAAATACCAATTTCAAACTTCATTTTTGAGCTTGCTATTATTTGTAGAAGGTTGAAACAAATATTATTCGATTAAGCAGAAAATTTTCTATTAAATACATTCTACTTTTGTAACGTTTCAATAATGTAAATATAAAAAAAATCAAAAAAATACGCAAGTTTAAAGATAGTCGTTATTTCTTGATAAATACTAATTTCAAACTTCATTCTTGAGCTTGCTGTTAATTGTAGAAGGTTGAAGCAAGTACTATTTAATTAAGCAGGAAATTTTTTATCAAATACATCCTACTTTTATAACGTTTCAATAATGTAAATATAAAAAAAAATTAAAAAAATACGCAAGTTTAAAGTAAGTCGTGATAAATATCAATTTCAAACTTCATTCTTGAGCTTGCTATTTATTGTAAAAGGTTGAAACAAGTACCATTTGATTGAACAGAAAATTTTTTATCAAATACATCTTACTTTTATAACGTTTCAATAATGCAAATATAAAAAAAATCAAAAAAATACTCAAGTTTTAATATAGTCGTTATTCCTTAATAAATACCAATTTCAAACTTCATTCTTCAGCTTGCTATTAATTGTAGAAGGTTGAAACTAATACTATTCAATTGAGCAGGAAATTTTCTATCAAATACATTCTACTTTCATAACGTTTTAGCAATGTAAATATAAAAAAAATCAAAAAAATACGCAAGTTTTAATATAGTCGTTATTCCTTAATAAATACCAATTTCAAACTTCATTCTTGAGCTTGCTATTAATTGTAGAAGGTTGAAACCAATACTATTCAATTGAGCAGGAAATTTCCTATCAAATAGATTCTACTTTCATAACGTTTTAGCAATGTAAATATAAAAAAAATCAAAAAAATACGCAAGTTTAAAGATAGTCGTTATTTCTCGATAAATACCAATTTCAAACTTCATTCTTGAGCTTGCTATTAATTGTAGAAGGTTGAAACCAATACCATTTGACTAAACAAAAAATTTTCTATCAAATACATTCTACTTTTATAACGTTTTAGCAATGTAAATAAAAAAAAATCAAAAAAATACGCAAGTTTAAAGATAGTCGTTATTCCTTAATAAATACCAACTTCAAATTTCATTCTTGAGCTTGCTATTACTTGCAGAAGGTTGAAGCAAATACTATTTAATTGAACAGAAAATTTTCTATCAAAGACATCTTACTTTTATAACGTTTCAATAATGTAAATATAAAAAAAATCAAAAAAATACGCAAGTTTAAAGATAGTCGTTATTCCTTGATAAATACCAATTTCAAACTTTATTCTTGAGCTTGCTATTAATTGTAGAAAGTTAAAACAAGTGCTGTTTGATTAAGCGGAAAATTTTCTATCAAATACATCCTATTTTTATAACGTTTCAATAATGTAAATATAAAAAAAATCAAAAAAATACGCAAGTTTAAAGTAAGTCGTTATTCCTTGATAAATACCAATTTCAAACTTTATTCTTGAGCTTGCTATTAATTGTAGAAGGTTGAAGCAAGTACCATTTGACTGAACAGAAAATGTTCTATCAAATACATCCTACTTTTATAACGTTTTAACAATGTAAATAAAAAAAAATAAAAAAAATTCGCAAGTTTAAAAATAGTCGATATTCCTTAATAAATACCAATTTCAAACTTCATTCTTGAGCTTGCTATTAACTGCAGAAGGTTGAAGCAAATACTATTCAATTAAACAGGAAATTTTCTATCAAATACATCCTACTCTTCTACCGTTTCAATAATGTAAATATAAACAAATCAAAAAAATACGCAAGTTTAAAGATAGTCGTTATTCCTTGATAAATACCAAATTCAAACTTCATTCTTGAGCTTGCTATTAATTGTAGAAGGTTAAAACAAGTGCTATTTGATTAAACAGAAAATTTTCTATCAAATACATCCTATTGTTATAACGTTTCAATAATTTAAATATAAAAAAAATCAAAAAAATACCCAAGTTTACAAATAGTTGTTATTCCTTGATAAGTATCAATTTCAAACTTGATTTTTAAGCTTGATATTAACTGCAGAAGGTTAAAACAAGTACCATTCGATTGAGCAGAAAATTTTCTATCAAATGAATCTTACTTTTATAACGTTTTAGCAATGTAAATATAAAAAAAATCAAAAAAATTCGCAAGTTTAAAGATAGTCGTTATTCCTTAATAAATAACAATTTCAAACTTTTTTCTTAAGCTTGCTATTCATTGTAGAAAGTTGAAACAAGCACCACTCGATTAAGCAAGAAATTTTCTGTCATATACATTTTACCTTTAAAAAAAATACGCAAGTTCAAAAATAATCGTTATTCCTTGATAAATACCAATTTCAAACTTCATTCTTGAGCTTGCTATTAATTGTAGAAGGTTGAAACAAGTACCATTTGATTGAACAAAAAATTTTCTATCAAATAAATTTTACCTTTATAACGTTTTGGCAATGTAAATATAAAAAAACTCAAAAAATACGCAAGTTTAAAGGTAGTCGTTATTACTTAATAAATACCAATTTCAAACTTCATTCTTCAGCTTGCTATTAATTGTACAAGGTTGAAGCAAATACTATTCGATTGAACAGGCAATTTTCTGTCAAATACATCCTACTTTAGTAACGTTTCAATAATGTAAATATAAAAAAAATTAAAAAATACGCAAGTTTAAAGATAGTCGTTATTCCTTGATAAATACCAATTTCAAACTTCATTCTTGAGCTTGCTGTTAATTGTAGAAGGTTGAAGCCAATACTATTTGATTGAGCAGGTAATTTTCTATCAAATACGTCCTACCTTTATAACGTTGCAATAATGTAAATATAAAAAAAATAAAAAAATACACAAGTTTAAAGTAAGTCGTTATTCCTTGATAAATACCAATTTCAAACTTCATTCTTAAGCTTGCTATTTATTGTAGAAGGTTGAAACAAGTACCATTTGATTGAACAGAAAATTTTCTATCAAATACATCCTACTTTTATAACGTTTCAATAATGTAAATATAAAAAAAATTAAAAAAATTCGCAAGTTTAAAGATAGTCGTTATTCCTTAATAAATTCCAATTTCAAACTTCATTCTTGAGCTTGCTATTAATCGTAGAAGGTTGAAGCAAGCACCACTCGATTAAGCAAAAAATTTTCTATTAAATACATCCTACTTTCATAACGTTTTAACAATGTAAATATAAAAAAAATTAAAAAAATACGCAAGTTTAAAGTAAGTCGTTATTCCTTAATAAATACCAATTTCAAACTTCATTATTGAGCTTGCTATTAACTGTAGAACGTTGACACATATACCATTTAATTAAGCAAAAAATTTTCTATTAAATACATTTTACTTTTATAGCGTTTTAGCAATGTAAATAAAAAAAAATTAAAAGATACGCAAGTTTAAAGTAAGTCGTTATTTCTTGATAAATACCAATTTCAAACTTTATTCTTGAGCTTGCTATTAATTTTAGAAGGTTGAAACCAATACTATTCGATTGAGCAGAAAATTTTCTATCAAATACATTCTACTCTTATAACGTTTTAGCAATATAGATATAAAAAAAATCAAAAAAATACGCAAGTTTAAAGATAGTCGTTATGCCTTGATAAATACCAAATTCAAACTCTATTCTTGAGCTTGCTATTAATTGTAGAAGGTTGGAACAAGTACCATTTGATTAAACAGAAAATTTTCTATCAAATACATCCTACTTTTATAACGTTTTAATAATGTAAATATATAAAAAATTAAAAAAATACGCAAGTTTAAAGTAAGTCGTTATTCCTTGATAAATACCAATTTCAAACTTTATTCTTAAGCTTGATATTAATTGTAGAAGGTTGAAACAAGTACCATTTGATTGAACGGAAATTTTTCTATAAAATACATCCTACTTTTATAACGTTTTAGCAATGTAATTATAAAAAAAATTAAAAAAATACGCAAGTTTAAATATAGTCGTTATTCCTTAATAAATACCAATTTCAAACTTCATTCTAGAGCTTGCTATTAATTGTAGAAGGTTGAAACAAGTATCATTTGATTGAACAAGAAATTTTCTATCAAATAAATCCTACCTTTATAACGTTTAGGCAATGTAAATATAAAAAAAATCAAAAAAATACGCAAATTTAAATATAGTCGTTATTCCTTGATAAATACCAATTTCAAACTTTATTCTTGAGCTTGCTATTAATTGTAGAAGATTGAAACAAGTACCATTTGATTAAGCAGAACATTTTCTATCAAATGCATCCTACTATTATAACGTTTTAATAATGTAAATATAAAAAAAATTAAAAAAATACGCAAGTTTAAAGATAGTCGTTATTCCTTAATAAATACCAATATCAAACTTTATTCTTGAGCTTGCTATTAATTGTAGAAGGCTGAAACAAGTACCATTTGATTGAACAGAAAATTTTCTATCAAAAAAATCTTACTTTTATAACGTTTCAATAAAGTAAATATAAAAAAAAATTAAAAAAATACGCAAGTTTAAATATAGTCGTTATTCCTTAATAAATACCAACTTCAAACTTCATTCTTGAGCTTGCTATTAATTGTAGAAGGTTAAAGCAAAACTATTCGATTAAGCAGGAAATTTTCTATCAAATACATTCTACTTTTATAACGTTTCAATAATGTAAATATAAAAAAAATTAAAAAAATACGCAAGTTTAAAGTAAGTCGTTATTCCTTGATAAATACCAATTTCAAACTTCATTCTTGAGGTTGCTATTTATTGTAAAAGGCTGAAACAAGTACCATTTGATTGAACAGAAAATTTTCTATCAAATACATCCTACTTTTATAACGTTTCAATAATGTAAATATAAAAAAAATTAAAAAAATTCGCAAGTTTAAAGATAGTCGTTATTCCTTAATAAATTCCAATTTCAAACTTCATTCTTGAGCTTGCTATTAATTGTAGAAGGTTGAAACAAGTACCATTTGATTGAACGGAAATTTTTCTATAAAATACATCCTACTTTTATAACGTTTTAGCAATGTAATTATAAAAAAAATTAAAAAAATACGCAAGTTTAAATATAGTCGTTATTCCTTAATAAATACCAATTTCAAACTTCATTCTAGAGCTTGCTATTAATTGTAGAAGGTTGAAACAAGTATCATTTGATTGAACAAGAAATTTTCTATCAAATAAATCCTACCTTTATAACGTTTAGGCAATGTAAATATAAAAAAAATCAAAAAAATACGCAAATTTAAATATAGTCGTTATTCCTTGATAAATACCAATTTCAAACTTTATTCTTGAGCTTGCTATTAATTGTAGAAGATTGAAACAAGTACCATTTGATTAAGCAGAACATTTTCTATCAAATGCATCCTACTATTATAACGTTTTAATAATGTAAATATAAAAAAAATTAAAAAAATACGCAAGTTTAAAGATAGTCGTTATTCCTTAATAAATACCAATATCAAACTTTATTCTTGAGCTTGCTATTAATTGTAGAAGGCTGAAACAAGTACCATTTGATTGAACAGAAAATTTTCTATCAAATACATCCTACTTTTATAACGTTTTAATAATGTAAATATATAAAAAATTAAAAAAATACGCAAGTTTAAAGTAAGTCGTTATTCCTTGATAAATACCAATTTCAAACTTTATTCTTAAGCTTGATATTAATTGTAGAAGGTTGAAACAAGTACCATTTGATTGAACGGAAATTTTTCTATAAAATACATCCTACTTTTATAACGTTTTAGCAATGTAATTATAAAAAAAATTAAAAAAATACGCAAGTTTAAAGATAGTCGTTATTCCTTAATAAATACCAATATCAAACTTTATTCTTGAGCTTGCTATTAATTGTAGAAGGCTGAAACAAGTACCATTTGATTGAACAGAAAATTTTCTATCAAAAAAATCTTACTTTTATAACGTTTCAATAAAGTAAATATAAAAAAAAATTAAAAAAATACGCAAGTTTAAATATAGTCGTTATTCCTTAATAAATACCAACTTCAAACTTCATTCTTGAGCTTGCTATTAATTGTAGAAGGTTAAAGCAAAAACTATTCGATTAAGCAGGAAATTTTCTATCAAATACATTCTACTTTTATAACGTTTCAATAATGTAAATATAAAAAAAATTAAAAAAATACGCAAGTTTAAAGTAAGTCGTTATTCCTTGATAAATACCAATTTCAAACTTCATTCTTGAGGTTGCTATTTATTGTAAAAGGCTGAAACAAGTACCATTTGATTGAACAGAAAATTTTCTATCAAATACATCCTACTTTTATAACGTTTCAATAATGTAAATATAAAAAAAATTAAAAAAATTCGCAAGTTTAAAGATAGTCGTTATTCCTTAATAAATTCCAATTTCAAACTTCATTCTTGAGCTTGCTATTAATTGTAGAAGGTTGAAGCAAGCACCACTCGATTAAGCAAAAAATTTTCTATTAAATACATCCTACTTTCATAACGTTTTAACAATGTAAATATAAAAAAAATTAAAAAAATACGCAAGTTTAAAGTAAGTCGTTATTCCTTGATAAATACCAACTTCAAACTTTATTCTTAAGCTTGCTATTAATTGTAGAAGGTTGAAACAAGCACCATTTGATTGAACGGAAATTTTTCAGTAAAATACATCCTACTTTTATAACGTTTTAGCAATGTAATTATAAAAAAAATTAAAAAAATACGCAAGTTTAAATATACTCGTTATTCCTTGATGAATACCAATTTCAAACTTCATTCTTGAGCTTGCTATTAATTGTAGAAGGTTGAAGCTAATACTATTCGATTGAGCAGAAAATTTTCTATCAAATACATTCTACTCTTATAACGTTTTAGCAATATAGATATAAAAAAAATCAAAAAAATACGCAAGTTTAAATATAGTCGTTATTCCTCAATAAATACCAATTTCAAACTTTATTCTTGAGCTTGCTATTAATTGTAGAAGGTTGAAACAAATACTATTCGATTAAGCAGGAAATTTTCTATCAAATACATTCTACTTTTGTAACGTTTTAGCAATTAAAATATAAAAAAATAAAAAAAATACGCAAGTTTAAAGATAGTCGTTATTCCTTACAAAATACCAATTTCAAACTTCATTCTTAAGCTTGCTATTAATTGTAGAAAGTTAAAGCAAATACTATTCAATTGAACAGGAAATTTTCTATCAAATACGTCCTACCTTTATAACGTTTCAATAATGTAAATATAAAAAAAACAAAAAAATACGCAAGTTTAAAGATAGTCGTTATTCCTTGATAAATACCAATTTCAAACTTCATTCTTGAACTTGCTATTAATTGTAGAAAGTTGAAACAAGCACCACTTGATTTAGCAAAAAATTTTCTATCAAATACATCCTACCTTTATAACGTTTTAACAATGTAAATAAAAAAATATTAAAAGATACGCAAGTTTAAAGATAGTCGTTATTCCTTGATAAATACCAATTTCAAACTTCATTTTTGAGCTTGCTATTAATAGTAGAAGATTGAAACAAGTACCATTTGATTAAGCAGAAAATTTTCTATCAAATGCATCCTACTATTATAACGTTTCAATAATGTAAATATAAAAAAAATTAAAAAAATACGCAAGTTTAAAGATAGTCGTTATTCCTTAATAAATACCAATATCAAACTTTATTCTTGAGCTTGCTATTAATCGTAGAAGGCTGAAACAAGTACCATTTGATTGAACAGAAAATTTTCTATCAAAAAAATCTTACTTTTATAACGTTTCAATAAAGTAAATATAAAAAAAAATTAAAAAAATACGCAAGTTTAAATATAGTCGTTATTCCTTAATAAATACCAACTTCAAACTTCATTCTTGAGCTTGCTATTAATTGTAGAAGGTTAAAGCAAAAACTATTCGATTAGGCAGGAAATTTTCTATCAATACATTCTATTTTTATAACGTTTCAATAATGTAAATATAAAAAAAAATTAAAAAAATACGCAAGTTTAAAGTAAGTCGTTATTCCTTGATAAATACCAATTTCAAACTTCATTCTTGAGCTTGCTATTTATTGTAAAAGACTGGAACAAGTACCATTTGATTGAACAGAAAATTTTCTATCAAATACATCCTACTTTTATAACGATTTAATAATGTAAATATATAAAAAATTAAAAAAATACGCAAGTTTAAAGTAAGTCGTTATTCCTTGATAAATACCAATTTCAAACTTTATTCTTAAGCTTGATATTAATTGTAGAAGGTTGAAACAAGTACCATTTGATTGAGCGGAAATTTTTCTATAAAATACATCCTACTTTTATAACGTTTTAGCAATGTAATTATAAAAAAAATAAAAAAAATTCGCAAGTTTAAATATAGTCGTTATTCCTCAATAAATACCAATTTCAAACTTTATTCTTGAGCTTGCTATTAATTGTAGAAGGTTGAAGCTAATACTATTCGATTGAGCAGAAAATTTTCTATCAAATACATTCTACTTTTATAACGTTTTAGCAATTAAAATATAAAAAAATAAAAAAAATACGCAAGTTTAAAGATAGTCGTTATTCCTTACAAAATACCAATTTCAAACTTCATTCTTAAGCTTGCTATTAATTGTAGAAAGTTAAAGCAAATACTATTCAATTGAACAGGAAATTTTCTATCAAATACGTCCTACTTTTATAACGTTTCAATAATGTAAATATAAAAAAAACAAAAAAATACGCAAGTTTAAAGATAGTCGTTATTCCTTGATAAATACCAATTTCAAACTTCATTCTTGAACTTGCTATTAATTGTAGAAAGTTGAAACAAGCACCACTTGATTTAGCAAAAAATTTTCTATCAAATACGTCCTACCTTTATGACGATTTAACAATGTAAATAAAAAAAATATTAAAAGATACGCAAGTTTAAAGATAGTCGTTATTCCTTGATAAATACCAATTTCAAACTTCATTTTTGAGCTTGCTATTAATAGCAGAAGGTTGAAACAAATACTATTCGATTACGCAGGAAATTTTCTATTAAATACATTCTACCTTTATAACGTTTCAATAATGTAATAAAAAAAAAATTAAAAAAATACGCAAGTTTAAAGTAAGTCGTTATTCCTTGATAAATACCAATTTCAAACTTTATTCTTGAGCTTGCTATTAACTATAAAAGGCTGAAACAAGTACCATTTGATTGAGCAGAAAATTTTCTATCAAATACATCCTACTTTTATAACGTTTCGATAATGTAAATATAAAAAAAATTAAAAAAATACGCAAGTTTAAAGATAGTCGTTATTCTTTAATAAATTCCTATTTCAAACTTCATTCTTGAGCTTGCTATTAATCGTAGAAGGTTGAAGCAAGCACCACTCGATTAAGCAAAAAATTTTCTATCAAATACATCCTACTTTTATAACGTTTTAGCAATGTAATTATAAAAAAAAATTAAAAAAATACGCAAGTTTAAAATAAGTCGTTATTCTTTGATAAATACCAATTTCAAACTTTATTCTTGAGCTTGCTATTAATTGTAGAAGGTTGAAGCCAATACTATTCGATTGAACAGGAAATTTTCTATCAAATACATTCTACTCTTATAACGTTTTAGCAATGTAAATATAAAAAAAATCAAAAAAATACGCAAGTTTAAATATAGTCGTTATTCCTTGATAAATACCAAATTCAAACTTCATTCTTGAGCTTGCTATTAATTGTAGAAGGTTGAAACAAGTACCATTTGATTAAACAGACAATTTTCTATCAAATATATCCTATTTTTATAACGTTTTAGCAATGTAATTATAAAAAAAATTAAAAAAATACGCAAGTTTAAAGATAGTCGTTATTCCTTAATAAATACCAATTTCAAACTTCATTCTTGAGCTTGCTATTAATTGTAGAAAGTTGAAATGAGCACCACTTGATTTAGCAAAAAATTTTCTATCAAATACATCCTACTTTTATAACGTTTTAGCAATGTAAATATAAAAAAAATCAAAAAAATATGCAAGTTTAAATATAGTCGTTATTCCTTGATAAATACCAAATTCAAACTTCATTCTTGAGCTTGCTATTAATTGTAGAAGGTTGAAACAAGTACCATTTGATTAAACAGACAATTTTCTATCAAATAGATCCTATTTTTATAACGTTTTAGCAATGTAATTATAAAAAAAATTAAAAAAATACGCAAGTTTAAAGATAGTCGTTATTCCTTAATAAATACCAATTTCAAACTTCATTCTTGAGCTTGCTATTAATTGTAGAAAGTTGAGATGAGCACCACTTGATTTAGCAAAAAATTTTCTATCAAATACATCCTACTTTTATAACGTTTTAACAATGTAAATATATAAAAAATTAAAAAAATACGCAAGTTTAAAGTAAGTCGTTATGCCTTGATAAATACCAATTTCAAACTTCATTCTTGAGCTTGCTATTAATTGTAGAAGGTTGAAACCAACACTATTCGATTGAGCAGGAAATTTTCTATCAACCACATTCTACTTTTATAACGTTTTAGCAATGTAAATATAAAAAAAATCAAAAAAATACGCAAGTTTAAATATAGTCGTTATTACTTGATAAATACCAATTTCAAACTTCATTCTTAAGCTTGCTATTAATTGTAGAAGGTTGAAGCAAGTACCATTTGACTGAACAGAAAATTTTCTATTAAATACATCCTACTTTTATAACGTTTTAGCAATGTAAATAAAAAAAAATCAAAAAAATACGCAAGTTTAAAGATAGTCGTTATTCCTTAATAAATACCAATTTCAAACTTCATCCTTGAGCTTGCTATTAATTGTAGAAAGTTTAAGCAAATACTATTCAATTAAACAGGAAATTTTCTATCAAATACATCCTACCTTTATAACGTTTCAATAATGTAAATATAAAAAAAACAAAAAAATACGCAAGTTTAAAGATAGTCGTTATTCCTTAATAAATACCAATTTCAAACTTCATTCTTTAGCTTGCTATTAATTGTAGAAGGTTGAAACAAATACTATTCAATTAAGCAGGAAATTTTCCATTAAATAAATTCTACATTTAAAACGTTTCAATAATGTAAATATAAGAAAAATAAAAAAAATTCGCAAGTTTAAAGTAAGTCGTTATGCCTTGATAAATACCAATTTCGAACTTCATTCTTGAGCTTGCTGTTAATTGTAGAAGGTTGAAACTAACACCATTCGATTGAGCGGGAAATTTTCTATCTAACACATTCTACTTTTATACCGTTTTAGCAATGTAAATATAAAAAAAATCAAAAAAATACGAAAGTTTAAATATAGTCGTTATTACTTGATAAATACCAATTTCAAACTTCATTCTTGAGCTTGCTATTAACTGTAGAAGGTTGAAACCAATACTATTCAATTGAACAGGAAATTTTCTATTAAATACATCCTACTTTTATACCGTTTCAATAATGTAAATATAAAAAAAATCAAAAAAATACGCAAGTTTAAAGATAGTCGTTATTTCTTGATAAATACCAATTTCAAACTTGATTCTTGAGCTTGCTATTAATTGTAGAAAGTTGAAGCAATTACTATTCGCTTGAACAGAAAATTTTCTATCAAATACATCCTACCTTTATAACGTTTCAATAATGTAAATATAAAAAAAATCAAAAAAATACGCAAGTTTAAAGATAGTCGTTATTCCTTAATAAATACCAATTTCAAACTTCATTCTTGAGCTTGCTATTAATCGTAGAAGGTTGAAACAAGTACCGTTTGATTTAACGAAAAATTTTCTATTAAATACATCCTACTTTTATAACGTTTTAATAATGTAAATATAAAAAAAATCAAAAAAATACGCAAGTTTAAATATAGTCGTTATTCCTTAATAAATACCAAATTCAAACTTCATTCTTGAGCTTGCTATCAACTGTAGAAGGTTGAAGCAAATACTATTTGCTTGAACAGAAAATTTTCTATCAAATACATCCTACTTTTATAACGATTTAGAAATGTAAATATAAAAAAAATCAAAAAAATACGCAAGTTTAAAGATAGTCGTTATTCCTTAATAAATACCAATTTCAAACTTCATTCTTGAGCTTGCTATTAATTGTAGAAAGTTGAAGCAATTACTATTCGCTTGAACAGAAAACTTTCTATCAAATACATCTCACCTTTATAACGTTTCAATAATGTAAATATAAAAAAAATCAAAAAAATACGCAAGCTTAAAGATAGTCGTTATTCCTTGATAAATACAAACTTCAAACTTCATTCTTGAGCTTGCTATTAATCGTAGAAGGTTGAAACAAGTACCATTTGATTCAACGAAAAATTTTCTATTAAATACATCCTACTTTTATAACGTTTTAATAATGTAAATATAAAAAAAATCAAAAAAATACGCAAGTTTAAATATAGTCGTTATTCCTTAATAAATACCAAATTCAAACTTCATTCTTGAGCTTGCTATCAACTGTAGAAGGTTGAAGCAAATACTATTTGCTTGAACAGAAAATTTTCTATCAAATACATCCTACTTTTATAACGATTTAGAAATGTAAATATAAAAAAAATCAAAAAAATACGCAAGTTTAAAGATAGTCGTTATTCCTTAATAAATACCAATTTCAAACTTCATTCTTGAGCTTGCTATTAATTGTAGAAAGTTGAAGCAATTACTATTCGCTTGAACAGAAAACTTTCTATCAAATACATCTCACCTTTATAACGTTTCAATAATGTAAATATAAAAAAAATCAAAAAAATACGCAAGCTTAAAGATAGTCGTTATTCCTTGATAAATACAAATTTCAAACTTCATTCTTGAGCTTGCTATTAATCGTAGAAGGTTGAAACAAGTACCGTTTGATTCAACGAAAAATTTTCTATTAAATACATCCTACTTTTATAACGTTTCAATAATGTAAATATAAAAAAAAACAAAAAAATACGCAAGTTTAAAGATAGTCGTTATTCCTTAATAAATACCAATTTCAAACATCATTCTTGAGCTTGCTATTAATCGTAGAAGGTTGAAACAAGTACCGTTTGATTCAACGAAAAATTTTCTATTAAATACATCCTACTTTTATAATGTTTTAATAATGTAAATATAAAAAAAATCAAAAAAATACGCAAGTTTAAATATAGTCGTTATTCCTTAATAAATACCAATTTCAAACTTCATTCTTGAGCTTGCTATTAATTGCAGAAGGTTGAAACAAATACCATTTGATTTAGCAGAAAATTTTCTATCAAATACATCTTACTTTTATAACGATTTAGCAATGTAAATATAAAAAAAATCGAAAAAATACGCAAGTTTAAAAATAGTCGTTATTCCTTAATAAATACCAATTTCAAACTTCATTATTGAGCTTGCTATTAATTGTAGAAAGTTGAAGCAATTACTATTCGCTTGAACAGAAAATTTTCTATCAAATACATCCTACCTTTATAACGTTTCAATAATGTAAATATAAAAAAAATCAAAAAAATACGCAAGTTTAAAGATAGTCGTTATTCCTTGATAAATACAAACTTCAAACTTCATTCTTGAGCTTGCTATTAATCGTAGAAGGTTGGAGCAAATACTATTCGATTGAACAGAAAATTTTCTATCAAATACATCCTACTTTTATAACGTTCCTATAATGTAAATATAAAAAAAATTAAAAAAATACGCAAGTTTAAAGATAGTCGTTATTCCTTAATAAATACCAATTTCAAACTTCATTCTTGAGCTTGCTATTAACCGTAGAAGGTTGAAACAAGTACCATTTGATTTAACAGAAAATTTTCTATCAAATACATCGTACTTTTGTAACGTTCCTATAATGTAAATATAAAAAAAATCAAAAAAATACGCAAGTTTAAAGATAGTCGTTATTCCTTGATAAATACCAATTTCAAACTTTATTTTTGAGCTTGCTAATAGCTGTAGAAGGTTGAAACAAATACTATTCGATTGGGCAGGAAATTTTCTATTAAATACATGTTACTTTTGTAGCGTTTCAATAATGTAAATATAAAAAAAATTAAAAAAACACGCAAGTTTAAAGTAAGTCGTTATTCCTTGATAAATACCAATTTCAAACTTCATTCTTAAGCTTGCTATTTATTGTAGAAGGTTGAAACAAGTACCATTTGATTGAACAAAAAATTTTCTATCAAATAAATTCTACCTTTATAACGTTTAGGCAATGTAAATATAAAAAAAATCAAAAAAATACGCAAGTTTAAAGATAGTCGTTATTCCTTGATAAATACCAATTTCAAACTTCATTCTTGAGCTTGCTATTAATTGTAGAAGGTTGAAACAAATACTATTCAATTGAACAGGAAATTTTCTATCAAATACATTCTATTTTTATAACGTTTCAATAATGTAAATATAAAAAAAATCAAAAAAATACGCAAGTTTAAAGATAGTCGTTATGCCTTGATAAATACCAATTTCAAACTTCATTCTTGAGCTTGCTATTAATTGTAGAATATTGAAACAAACACCACTTGAATAAGCAAAAAATTTTCTATTAAATACATTTTACTTTTATAACGTTTTAGCAATGTAAATAAAAAAAAATTAAAAGATACGCAAGTTTAAATATAGTCGTTATTACTTGATAAATACCAATTTCAAACTTCATTCTTAAGCTTGCTATTAATTGTAGAAGGTTGAAGCAAGTACCATTTGACTGAACAGAAAATTTTCTATTAAATACATCCTACTTTTATAACGTTTTAGCAATGTAAATAAAAAAAAAAATCAAAAAAATACGCAAGTTTAAAGATAGTCGTTATTCCTTAATAAATACCAATTTCAAACTTCATCCTTGAGCTTGCTATTAATTGTAGAAAGTTTAAGCAAATACTATTCAATTAAACAGGAAATTTTCTATCAAATACCTCCTACTTTTATAACGTTTCAATAATGTAAATAAAAAAAAAAACAAAAAAATACGCAAGTTTAAAGATAGTCGTTATTCCTTAATAAATACCAATTTCAAACTTCATTCTTTAGCTTGCTATTAATTGTAGAAGGTTGAAACAAATACTATTCAATTAAGCAGGAAATTTTCCATTAAATACATTCTACATTTATAACGTTTCAATAATGTAAATATAAGAAAAATAAAAAAAATTCGCAAGTTTAAAGTAAGTCGTTATGCCTTGATAAATACCAATTTCGAACTTCATTCTTGAGCTTGCTGTTAATTGTAGAAGGTTGAAACTAACACTATTCGATTGAGCAGAAAATTTTCTATTAAATACATTCTACTTTTATAACGTTTCAATAATGTAAATATAAAAAAAATTAAAAAAATACGCAAGTTTAAAGTAAGTCGTTATTCCTTGATAAATACCAATTTCAAACTTTATTCTTGAGCTTGCTATTAACTGTAAAAGGCTGAAACAAGTACCATTTGATTGAGCAGAAAATTTTCTATCAAATACATCCTACTTTTATAACGTTTCAATAATGTAAATATAAAAAAAATTAAAAAAATACGCAAGTTTAAAGATAGTCGTTATTCTTTAATAAATTCCTATTTCAAACTTCATTCTTGAGCTTGCTATTAATCGTAGAAGGTTGAAACAAGCACCACTCGATTAAGCAAAAAATTTTCTATTAAATACATCCTACTTTTATAACGTTTTAGCAATGTAATTATAAAAAAAATTAAAAAAATACGCAAGTTTAAAGTAAGTCGTTATTCCTTGATAAATACCAATTTCAAACTTCATTCTTAAGCTTGCTATTTATTGTAGAAGGTTGAAACAAGTACCATTTGATTGAACAGAAAATTTTCTATCAAATAAATCCTACCTTTATAACGTTTAGGCAATGTAAATATAAAAAAAATTAAAAAAATACGCAAGTTTAAAGATAGTCGTTATTCCTTGATAAATACCAACTTCAAACTTCATTCTTGAGGTTGCTATTTATTGTAAAAGGCTGAAACAAGTACCATTTGATTGAACAGAAAATTTTCTATCAAATACATCCTACTTTTATAACGTTTCAATAATGTAAATATAAAAAAAATTTAAAAAATTCGCAAGTTTAAAGATAGTCGTTATTCCTTAATAAATTCCAATTTCAAACTTCATTCTTGAGCTTGCTATTAATCGTAGAAGGTTGAAGCAAGCACCACTCGATTAAGCAAAAAATTTTCTATTAAATACATCCTACTTTCATAACGTTTTAATAATGTAAATATAAAAAAAATTAAAAAAATACGCAAGTTTAAAGTAAGTCGTTATTCCTTGATAAATACCAATTTCAAACTTTATTCTTAAGCTTGCTATGAATTGTAGAAGGTTGAAACAAGCACCGTTTGATTGAACGGAAATTTTTCAATAAAATACATCCTACTTTTATAACGTTTTAGCAATGTAATTATAAAAAAAATTAAAAAAATACGCAAGTTTAAATATAGTCGTTATTCCTTGATGAATACCAATTTGAAACTCTATTCTTGAGCTTGCTATTAATTGTAGAAGGTTGGAACAAGTACCATGTGATTAAACAGAAAATTTTCTATCAAATACATCCTACTTTTATAACGTTTTAATAATGTAAATATATAAAAAATTAAAAAAATACGCAAGTTTAAAGTAAGTCGTTATTCCTTGATAAATACCAATTTCAAACTTTATTCTTAAGCTTGATATTAATTGTAGAAAGTTGAAACAAGTACCATTTGATTGAACGGAAATTTTTCTATAAAATACATCCTACTTTTATAACGTTTTAGCAATGTAATTATAAAAAAAATTAAAAAAATACGCAAGTTTAAATATAGTTGTTATTCCTCAATAAATACCAATTTCAAACTTTATTCTTGAGCTTGCTATTAATTGTAGAAGGTTGAAACAAATACTATTCGATTAAGCAGGAAATTTTCTATCAAATACATTCTACTTTTATAACGTTTTAGCAATTAAAATATAAAAAAATAAAAAAAATACGCAAGTTTAAAGATAGTCGTTATTCCTTACAAAATACCAATTTCAAACTTCATTCTTAAGCTTGCTATTAATTGTAGAAAGTTAAAGCAAATACTATTCAATTGAACAGGAAATTTTCTATCAAATACGTCCTACTTTTATAACGTTTCAATAATGTAAATATAAAAAAAACAAAAAAATACGCAAGTTTAAATGTAGTCGTTATTCCTTGATAAATACCAATTTCAAACTTCATTCTTGAACTTGCTATTAATTGTAGAAAGTTGAAACAAGCACCGCTTGATTTAGCAAAAAATTTTCTATCAAATACATCCTACCTTTATAACGTTTTAACAATGTAAATAAAAAAAATATTAAAAGATACCCAAGTTTAAAGATAGTCGTTATTCCTTGATAAATACCAATTTCAAACTTCATTTTTAAGTTTGCTATTAATAGTAGAAGGTTGAAACAAATACTATTCGATTGAGCAGAAAATTTTCTATTAAATACATTCTACTTTTATAACGTTTCAATAATGTAAATATAAAAAAAATTAAAAAAATACGCAAGTTTAAAGTAAGTCGTTATTCCTTGATAAATACCAATTTCAAACTTTATTCTTAAGCTTGCTATTAACTGTAAAAGGCTGAAACAAGTACCATTTGATTGAGCAGAAAATTTTCTATCAAATACATCCTACTTTTATAACGTTTCAATAATGTAAATATAAAAAAAATTAAAAAAATACGCAAGTTTAAAGATAGTCGTTATTCTTTAATAAATTCCTATTTCAAACTTCATTCTTGAGCTTGCTATTAATCGTAGAAGGTTGAAGCAAGCACCACTCGATTAAGCAAAAAATTTTCTATTAAATACATCCTACTTTTATAACGTTTTAGCAATGTAATTATAAAGAAAATTAAAAAAATACGCAAGTTTAAAGTAAGTCGTTATTCTTTGATAAATACCAATTTCAAACTTTATTCTTGAGCTTGCTATTAACTGTAGAAGGTTGAAACCAATACTATTCGATTGAACAGGAAATTTTCTATCAAATACATTCTACTCTTATAACGTTTTAGCAATGTAAATATAAAAAAAATCAAAAAAATATGCAAGTTTAAATATAGTCGTTATTCCTTGATAAATACCAACTTCAAACTTCATTCTTGAGCTTGCTATTAATTGTAGAAGGTTGAAACAAGTACCATTTGATTAAACAGACAATTTTCTATCAAATAGATCCTACATTTATAACGTTTTAGCAATGTAATTATAAAAAAAATTAAAAAAATACGGAAGTTTAAAGATAGTCGTTATTCCTTAATAAATACCAATTTCAAATTTCATTCTTGAGCTTGCTATTAATTGTAGAAAGTTGAGATGAGCACCACTTGATTTAGCAAAAAATTTTCTATCAAATACATCCTACTCTTATAACGTTTTAGCAATGTAAATAAAAAAAATATTAAAAGATACGCAAGTTTAAAGATAGTCGTTATCCCTTGATAAATACCAATTTCAAACTTCATTTTTGAGCTTGCTATTAATAGTAGAAGGTTGAAACAAATACTATTCGATTAAGCAGAAAATTTTCTATCAAATACATCCTACTTTTATAACGTTTTAACAATGTAAATATATAAAAAATTAAAAAAATACGCAAGTTTAAAGTAAGTCGTTATTCCTTGATAAATACCAATTTCAAACTTTATTCTTAAGCTTGCTATTAATTGTAGAAGGTTGAAACAAGTACCATTTGATTGAACGGAAATTTTTCTATAAAATACATTCTACTTTTATAACGTTTTAGCAATGTAACTATAAAAAAAATTAAAAAAATACGCAAGTTTAAATATAGTCGTTATTCCTCAATAAATACCAATTTTAAACTTTATTCTTGAGCTTGCTATTAATTGTAGAAGGTTGAAACAAATACGTTTTAGCAATGTAAATATAAAAAAAATCAAAAAAATACGCAAGTTTAAAGTAAGTCGTTATGCCTTGATAAATACCAATTTCAAACTTCATTCTTGAGCTTGCTATTAATTGTAGAAGGTTGAAACCAACACTATTCGATTGAGCAGGAAATTTTCTATCAACCACATTCTACTTTTATAACGTTTTAGCAATGTAAATATAAAAAAAATCAAAAAAATACGCAAGTTTAAATATAGTCGTTATTACTTGATAAATACCAATTTCAAACTTCATTCTTAAGCTTGCTATTAATTGTAGAAGGTTGAAGCAAGTACCATTTGACTGAACAGAAAATTTTCTATTAAATACATCCTACTTTTATAACGTTTTAGCAATGTAAATAAAAAAAAATCAAAAAAATACGCAAGTTTAAAGATAGTCGTTATTCCTTAATAAATACCAATTTCAAACTTCATCCTTGAGCTTGCTATTAATTGTAGAAAGTTTAAGCAAATACTATTCAATTAAACAGGAAATTTTCTATCAAATACATCCTACTTTTATAACGTTTCAATAATGTAAATATAAAAAAAAACAAAAAAATACGCAAGTTTAAAGATAGTCGTTATTCCTTAATAAATACCAATTTCAAACTTCATTCTTTAGCTTGCTATTAATTGTAGAAGGTTGAAACAAATACTATTCAATTAAGCAGGAAATTTTCCATTAAATACATTCTACATTTATAACGTTTCAATAATGTAAATATAAGAAAAATAAAAAAAATTTGCAAGTTTAAAGTAAGTCGTTATGCCTTGATAAATACCAATTTCGAACTTCATTCTTGAGCTTGCTGTTAATTGTAGAAGGTTGAAGCTAACACTATTCGATTGAGCGGGAAATTTTCTATCTAACACATTCTACTTTTATAACGTTTTAGCAATGTAAATATAAAAAAAATCAAAAAAATACGAAAGTTTAAATATAGTCGTTATTACTTGATAAATACCAATTTCAAACTTCATTCTTGAGCTTGCTATTAATTGTAGAAGGTTGAAACCAATACTATTCAATTGAACAGGAAATTTTCTATTAAATACATCCTACTTTTATACCGTTTCAATAATGTAAATATAAAAAAAATCAAAAAAATACGCAAGTTTAAAGATAGTCGTTATTTCTTGATAAATACCAATTTCAAACTTGATTCTTGAGCTTGCTATTAATTGTAGAAAGTTAAAACAAGTGCTGTTTGATTAAACAAAAAATTTTCTATCAAATACATCCTACCTTTATAACGTTTCAATAATGTAAATATAAAAAAAACAAAAAAATACGCAAGTTTAAAGATAGTCGTTATTCCTTAATAAATACCAACTTCAAACTTCATTCTTGAGCTTGCTGTTAATTGTAGAAGTTTGAAACCAACACTATTCGATTGAGCGGGAAATTTTCTATCAAACACATTCTACTTTTATAACGTTTTAGCAATGTAAATATAAAAAAAATCAAAAAAATACGCAAGTTTAAATATAGTCGTTATTACTTGATAAATACCAATTTCAAACTTCATTCTTAAGCTTGCTATTAATTGCAGAAAGTTGAAGCAAGCACCACTCAATTAAGCAAAAAATTTTCTATCACATACAATCTACTTTTATAACGTTTTAGCAATGTAAATATAAAAAAAATCAAAAAAATACGCAAGTTTAAAGATAGTCGGTATTCCTTGATAAATACCAATTTCAAACTTCATTCTTGAGCTTGCTATTAACTGTAGAAGGTTGAAAAAAGTACCATTTGATTGCTAAAAAATTTTCTATCAAATAAATCCTACCTTTATAACGTTTAGGCAATGTAAATATAAAAAAAATCAAAAAAATACGCAAGTTTAAAGATAGTCGTTATTCCTTAATAAATACCTATTTCAAACTTCATTCTTGAGCTTGCTATTAATTGTAGAAAATTGAAACAAGCACCACTTGAATAAGCAAAAAATTTTCTATTAAATACATTTTACTTTTATAACGCTTTAGCAATGTAAATAAAAAAAATTAAAAGATACGCAAGTTTAAAGATAGTCGTTATTCCTTGATAAATACCAATTTCAAACTTCATTCTTAAGCTTGCTATTTATTGTAGAAGGTTGAAACAAGTACCATTTGATTGAACAGAAAATTTTCTATCAAATAAATCCTACCTTTATAACGTTTAGGCAATGTAAATATAAAAAAAAATCAAAGAAATACGCAAGTTTAAAGATAGTCGTTATTCCTTGATAAATACCAATTTCAAACTTCATTTTTGAACTTGCTAATAATTGTAAAAAGTTGAAACAAATACTATTCAAATAAGCAGGAAATTTTCTATCAAATACATCCTACTTTTATAACGTTTCAATAATGTAAATATAAAAAAAAATTAGAAAAATACGCAAGTTTAAAGTAAGTCGTTATTCCTTAATAAATACCAATTTCAAACTTCATTCTTGAGCTTGCTATTAACTGTAGAACGTTGAAACATGTACCATTTAATTAAGCAAAAAATTTTCTATTAAATACATTTTACTTTTATAGCGTTTTAGCAATGTAAATAAAAAAAAATTAAAAGATACGCAAGTTTAAAGTAAGTCGTTATTTCTTGATAAATACCAATTTCAAACTTTATTCTTGAGCTTGCTATTAATTGTAAAAGGTTGAAACCAATACTATTCGATTGAGCAGGAAATTTTCTATCAAATACATTCTACTTTTATAACGTTTTAGCAATGTAAATATAAAAAAAAATTAAATAAATACCCAATTTTACAGATAGTCGCTATTTCTTGATAAGTACCAATTTCAAACTTGATTTTTAAGCTTGCTATTAACTGCAGAAGGTTAAAACAAATACCATTTGATTGAGCAGAAAATTTTCTATCAAATAAATGCTACTTTTGTAACGTTTTAGCAATGTAAATATAAAAAAAATCAAAGAAATACGCAAGTTTAAAGATAGTCGTTATGCCTTGATAAATACCAAATTCAAACTTTATTCTTGAGCTTGCTATTAATTGCAGAAGGTTGAGACCAACACTATTCGATTGTGCAGGAAATTTTCTATCAAACACATTTTACTTTTATAACATTTTAACAATGTAAATAAAAAAAAATCAAAAAAATACGCAAGTTTAAAGATAGTCGTTATTCCTTAATAAATACCAATTTCAAACTTCATTCTTGAGCTTGCTATCAATTGTAAAAGGTTAAAACAAGTCCAATTTGATTAAACAGAAAATTTTCTATCAAATGCATCTTATTTTTATAACGTTTCAATAATGTAAATATAAAAAAAAATCAAAAAAATACCCAAGTTTACAGATAGTCGTTATTCCTTGATAAGTACCAATTTCAAACTTGATTTTTTAGCTTGCTATTGACTGCAGGAGGTTAAAACAAGTACCATTCGATTGAGCAGAAAATTTTCTATTAAATCAATGCTACTTTTATAACGTTTTAGTAATGTAAATATAAAAAAAATTAAAAAAATACGCAAGTTTAAAGATAGTCGTTATGCCTTGATAAATACCAATTTCAAACTTCTGTCTTGAGCTTGCTATTAATTGTAGAAGGTTGAAACAAGTATCATTTGATTGAACAAAAAATTTTCTATCAAATAAATCCTACCTTTATAACGTTTAGGCAATGTAAATATAAAAAAAATCAAAAAAATACGCAAATTTAAATATAGTCGTTATTCCTTGATAAATACCAATTTCAAACTTTATTCTTGAGCTTGCTATTAATTGTAGAAGATTGAAACGAGTACTATTTGATTAAGCAGAAAATTTTCTATCAAATGCATCCTACTATTATAACGTTTCAATAATGTAAATATAAAAAAAATTAAAAAAATACGCAAGTTTAAAGATAGTCGTTATTCCTTAATAAATACCAACATCAAACTTTATTCTTGAGCTTGCTATTAATCGTAGAAGGCTGAAGCAAGTACCATTTGATTGAACAGAAAATTTTCTATCAAATACATCCTACTTTTATAACGTTTCAATAATGTAAATATAAAAAAAATTAAAAAAATTCGCAAGTTTAAAGATAGTCGTTATTCCTTAATAAATTCCAATTTCAAACTTCATTCTTGAGCTTGCTATTAATCGTAGAAGGTTGAAGCAAGCACCACTCGATTAAGCAAAAAATTTTCTATTAAATACATCCTACTTTCATAACGTTTTAACAATGTAAATATAAAAAAAATTAAAAAAATACGCAAGTTTAAAGTAAGTCGTTATTCCTTAATAAATACCAATTTTAAACTTCATTCTTGAGCTTGCTATTAACTGTAGAACGTTGAAACATGTACCATTTAATTAAGCAAAAAATTTTCTATTAAATACATTTTACTTTTATAGCGTTTTAGCAATGTAAATAAAAAAAATTAAAAGATACGCAAGTTTAAAGTAAGTCGTTATTTCTTGATAAATACCAATTTCAAACTTTATTCTTGAGCTTGCTATTAATTGTAGAAGGTTGAAACCAATACTATTCGATTGAGCAGAAAATTTTCTATCAAATACATTCTACTCTTATAACGTTTTAGCAATATAGATATAAAAAAAATCAAAAAAATACGCAAGTTTAAAGATAGTCGTTATGCCTTGATAAATACCAAATTCAAACTCTATTCTTGAGCTTGCTATTAATTGTAGAAGGTTGGAACAAGTACCATTTGATTAAACAGAAAATTTTCTATCAAATACATCCTACTTTTATAACGTTTTAATAATGTAAATATATAAAAAATTAAAAAAATACGCAAGTTTAAAGTAAGTCGTTATTCCTTGATAAATACCAATTTCAAACTTTATTCTTAAGCTTGATATTAATTGTAGAAGGTTGAAACAAGTACCATTTGATTGAACGGAAATTTTTCTATAAAATACATCCTACTTTTATAACGTTTTAATAATGTAAATATAAAAAAAATCAAAAAAATACGCAAGTTTAAATATAGTCGTTATTCCTTAATAAATACCAAATTCAAACTTCATTCTTGAGCTTGCTATCAACTGTAGAAGGTTGAAGCAAATACTATTTGCTTGAACAGAAAATTTTCTATCAAATACATCCTACTTTTATAACGATTTAGAAATGTAAATATAAAAAAAATCAAAAAAATACGCAAGTTTAAAGATAGTCGTTATTCCTTAATAAATACCAATTTCAAACTTCATTCTTGAGCTTGCTATTAATTGTAGAAAGTTGAAGCAATTACTATTCGCTTGAACAGAAAACTTTCTATCAAATACATCTCACCTTTATAACGTTTCAATAATGTAAATATAAAAAAAATCAAAAAAATACGCAAGCTTAAAGATAGTCGTTATTCCTTGATAAATACAAATTTCAAACTTCATTCTTGAGCTTGCTATTAATCGTAGAAGGTTGAAACAAGTACCATTTGATTCAACGAAAAATTTTCTATTAAATACATCCTACTTTTATAACGTTTCAATAATGTAAATATAAAAAAAAACAAAAAAATACGCAAGTTTAAAGATAGTCGTTATTCCTTAATAAATACCAATTTCAAACATCATTCTTGAGCTTGCTATTAATCGTAGAAGGTTGAAACAAGTACCGTTTGATTCAACGAAAAATTTTCTATTAAATACATCCTACTTTTATAATGTTTTAATAATGTAAATATAAAAAAAATCAAAAAAATACGCAAGTTTAAATATAGTCGTTATTCCTTAATAAATACCAATTTCAAACTTCATTCTTGAGCTTGCTATTAATTGCAGAAGGTTGAAACAAATACCATTTGATTTAGCAGAAAATTTTCTATCAAATACATCTTACTTTTATAACGATTTAGCAATGTAAATATAAAAAAAATCGAAAAAATACGCAAGTTTAAAAATAGTCGTTATTCCTTAATAAATACCAATTTCAAACTTCATTATTGAGCTTGCTATTAATTGTAGAAAGTTGAAGCAATTACTATTCGCTTGAACAGAAAATTTTCTATCAAATACATCCTACCTTTATAACGTTTCAATAATGTAAATATAAAAAAAATCAAAAAAATACGCAAGTTTAAAGATAGTCGTTATTCCTTGATAAATACAAACTTCAAACTTCATTCTTGAGCTTGCTATTAATCGTAGAAGGTTGGAGCAAATACTATTCGATTGAACAGAAAATTTTCTATCAAATACATCCTACTTTTATAACGTTCCTATAATGTAAATATAAAAAAAATTAAAAAAATACGCAAGTTTAAAGATAGTCGTTATTCCTTAATAAATACCAATTTCAAACTTCATTCTTGAGCTTGCTATTAACCGTAGAAGGTTGAAACAAGTACCATTTGATTTAACAGAAAATTTTCTATCAAATACATCGTACTTTTGTAACGTTCCTATAATGTAAATATAAAAAAAATCAAAAAAATACGCAAGTTTAAAGATAGTCGTTATTCCTTGATAAATACCAATTTCAAACTTTATTTTTGAGCTTGCTAATAGCTGTAGAAGGTTGAAACAAATACTATTCGATTGGGCAGGAAATTTTCTATTAAATACATGTTACTTTTGTAGCGTTTCAATAATGTAAATATAAAAAAAATTAAAAAAACACGCAAGTTTAAAGTAAGTCGTTATTCCTTGATAAATACCAATTTCAAACTTCATTCTTAAGCTTGCTATTTATTGTAGAAGGTTGAAACAAGTACCATTTGATTGAACAAAAAATTTTCTATCAAATAAATTCTACCTTTATAACGTTTAGGCAATGTAAATATAAAAAAAATCAAAAAAATACGCAAGTTTAAAGATAGTCGTTATTCCTTGATAAATACCAATTTCAAACTTCATTCTTGAGCTTGCTATTAATTGTAGAAGGTTGAAACAAATACTATTCAATTGAACAGGAAATTTTCTATCAAATACATTCTATTTTTATAACGTTTCAATAATGTAAATATAAAAAAAATCAAAAAAATACGCAAGTTTAAAGATAGTCGTTATGCCTTGATAAATACCAATTTCAAACTTCATTCTTGAGCTTGCTATTAATTGTAGAATATTGAAACAAACACCACTTGAATAAGCAAAAAATTTTCTATTAAATACATTTTACTTTTATAACGTTTTAGCAATGTAAATAAAAAAAAATTAAAAGATACGCAAGTTTAAATATAGTCGTTATTACTTGATAAATACCAATTTCAAACTTCATTCTTAAGCTTGCTATTAATTGTAGAAGGTTGAAGCAAGTACCATTTGACTGAACAGAAAATTTTCTATTAAATACATCCTACTTTTATAACGTTTTAGCAATGTAAATAAAAAAAAAAATCAAAAAAATACGCAAGTTTAAAGATAGTCGTTATTCCTTAATAAATACCAATTTCAAACTTCATCCTTGAGCTTGCTATTAATTGTAGAAAGTTTAAGCAAATACTATTCAATTAAACAGGAAATTTTCTATCAAATACCTCCTACTTTTATAACGTTTCAATAATGTAAATAAAAAAAAAACAAAAAAATACGCAAGTTTAAAGATAGTCGTTATTCCTTAATAAATACCAATTTCAAACTTCATTCTTTAGCTTGCTATTAATTGTAGAAGGTTGAAACAAATACTATTCAATTAAGCAGGAAATTTTCCATTAAATACATTCTACATTTATAACGTTTCAATAATGTAAATATAAGAAAAATAAAAAAAATTCGCAAGTTTAAAGTAAGTCGTTATGCCTTGATAAATACCAATTTCGAACTTCATTCTTGAGCTTGCTGTTAATTGTAGAAGGTTGAAACTAACACTATTCGATTGAGCAGAAAATTTTCTATTAAATACATTCTACTTTTATAACGTTTCAATAATGTAAATATAAAAAAAATTAAAAAAATACGCAAGTTTAAAGTAAGTCGTTATTCCTTGATAAATACCAATTTCAAACTTTATTCTTGAGCTTGCTATTAACTGTAAAAGGCTGAAACAAGTACCATTTGATTGAGCAGAAAATTTTCTATCAAATACATCCTACTTTTATAACGTTTCAATAATGTAAATATAAAAAAAATTAAAAAAATACGCAAGTTTAAAGATAGTCGTTATTCTTTAATAAATTCCTATTTCAAACTTCATTCTTGAGCTTGCTATTAATCGTAGAAGGTTGAAACAAGCACCACTCGATTAAGCAAAAAATTTTCTATTAAATACATCCTACTTTTATAACGTTTTAGCAATGTAATTATAAAAAAAATTAAAAAAATACGCAAGTTTAAAGTAAGTCGTTATTCCTTGATAAATACCAATTTCAAACTTCATTCTTAAGCTTGCTATTTATTGTAGAAGGTTGAAACAAGTACCATTTGATTGAACAGAAAATTTTCTATCAAATAAATCCTACCTTTATAACGTTTAGGCAATGTAAATATAAAAAAAATTAAAAAAATACGCAAGTTTAAAGATAGTCGTTATTCCTTGATAAATACCAACTTCAAACTTCATTCTTGAGGTTGCTATTTATTGTAAAAGGCTGAAACAAGTACCATTTGATTGAACAGAAAATTTTCTATCAAATACATCCTACTTTTATAACGTTTCAATAATGTAAATATAAAAAAAATTTAAAAAATTCGCAAGTTTAAAGATAGTCGTTATTCCTTAATAAATTCCAATTTCAAACTTCATTCTTGAGCTTGCTATTAATCGTAGAAGGTTGAAGCAAGCACCACTCGATTAAGCAAAAAATTTTCTATTAAATACATCCTACTTTCATAACGTTTTAATAATGTAAATATAAAAAAAATTAAAAAAATACGCAAGTTTAAAGTAAGTCGTTATTCCTTGATAAATACCAATTTCAAACTTTATTCTTAAGCTTGCTATGAATTGTAGAAGGTTGAAACAAGCACCGTTTGATTGAACGGAAATTTTTCAATAAAATACATCCTACTTTTATAACGTTTTAGCAATGTAATTATAAAAAAAATTAAAAAAATACGCAAGTTTAAATATAGTCGTTATTCCTTGATGAATACCAATTTGAAACTCTATTCTTGAGCTTGCTATTAATTGTAGAAGGTTGGAACAAGTACCATGTGATTAAACAGAAAATTTTCTATCAAATACATCCTACTTTTATAACGTTTTAATAATGTAAATATATAAAAAATTAAAAAAATACGCAAGTTTAAAGTAAGTCGTTATTCCTTGATAAATACCAATTTCAAACTTTATTCTTAAGCTTGATATTAATTGTAGAAAGTTGAAACAAGTACCATTTGATTGAACGGAAATTTTTCTATAAAATACATCCTACTTTTATAACGTTTTAGCAATGTAATTATAAAAAAAATTAAAAAAATACGCAAGTTTAAATATAGTTGTTATTCCTCAATAAATACCAATTTCAAACTTTATTCTTGAGCTTGCTATTAATTGTAGAAGGTTGAAACAAATACTATTCGATTAAGCAGGAAATTTTCTATCAAATACATTCTACTTTTATAACGTTTTAGCAATTAAAATATAAAAAAATAAAAAAAATACGCAAGTTTAAAGATAGTCGTTATTCCTTACAAAATACCAATTTCAAACTTCATTCTTAAGCTTGCTATTAATTGTAGAAAGTTAAAGCAAATACTATTCAATTGAACAGGAAATTTTCTATCAAATACGTCCTACTTTTATAACGTTTCAATAATGTAAATATAAAAAAAACAAAAAAATACGCAAGTTTAAATGTAGTCGTTATTCCTTGATAAATACCAATTTCAAACTTCATTCTTGAACTTGCTATTAATTGTAGAAAGTTGAAACAAGCACCGCTTGATTTAGCAAAAAATTTTCTATCAAATACATCCTACCTTTATAACGTTTTAACAATGTAAATAAAAAAAATATTAAAAGATACCCAAGTTTAAAGATAGTCGTTATTCCTTGATAAATACCAATTTCAAACTTCATTTTTAAGTTTGCTATTAATAGTAGAAGGTTGAAACAAATACTATTCGATTGAGCAGAAAATTTTCTATTAAATACATTCTACTTTTATAACGTTTCAATAATGTAAATATAAAAAAAATTAAAAAAATACGCAAGTTTAAAGTAAGTCGTTATTCCTTGATAAATACCAATTTCAAACTTTATTCTTAAGCTTGCTATTAACTGTAAAAGGCTGAAACAAGTACCATTTGATTGAGCAGAAAATTTTCTATCAAATACATCCTACTTTTATAACGTTTCAATAATGTAAATATAAAAAAAATTAAAAAAATACGCAAGTTTAAAGATAGTCGTTATTCTTTAATAAATTCCTATTTCAAACTTCATTCTTGAGCTTGCTATTAATCGTAGAAGGTTGAAGCAAGCACCACTCGATTAAGCAAAAAATTTTCTATTAAATACATCCTACTTTTATAACGTTTTAGCAATGTAATTATAAAGAAAATTAAAAAAATACGCAAGTTTAAAGTAAGTCGTTATTCTTTGATAAATACCAATTTCAAACTTTATTCTTGAGCTTGCTATTAACTGTAGAAGGTTGAAACCAATACTATTCGATTGAACAGGAAATTTTCTATCAAATACATTCTACTCTTATAACGTTTTAGCAATGTAAATATAAAAAAAATCAAAAAAATATGCAAGTTTAAATATAGTCGTTATTCCTTGATAAATACCAACTTCAAACTTCATTCTTGAGCTTGCTATTAATTGTAGAAGGTTGAAACAAGTACCATTTGATTAAACAGACAATTTTCTATCAAATAGACCCTACATTTATAACGTTTTAGCAATGTAATTATAAAAAAAATTAAAAAAATACGGAAGTTTAAAGATAGTCGTTATTCCTTAATAAATACCAATTTCAAATTTCATTCTTGAGCTTGCTATTAATTGTAGAAAGTTGAGATGAGCACCACTTGATTTAGCAAAAAATTTTCTATCAAATACATCCTACTCTTATAACGTTTTAGCAATGTAAATAAAAAAAATATTAAAAGATACGCAAGTTTAAAGATAGTCGTTATCCCTTGATAAATACCAATTTCAAACTTCATTTTTGAGCTTGCTATTAATAGTAGAAGGTTGAAACAAATACTATTCGATTAAGCAGAAAATTTTCTATCAAATACATCCTACTTTTATAACGTTTTAACAATGTAAATATATAAAAAATTAAAAAAATACGCAAGTTTAAAGTAAGTCGTTATTCCTTGATAAATACCAATTTCAAACTTTATTCTTAAGCTTGCTATTAATTGTAGAAGGTTGAAACAAGTACCATTTGATTGAACGGAAATTTTTCTATAAAATACATTCTACTTTTATAACGTTTTAGCAATGTAACTATAAAAAAAATTAAAAAAATACGCAAGTTTAAATATAGTCGTTATTCCTCAATAAATACCAATTTTAAACTTTATTCTTGAGCTTGCTATTAATTGTAGAAGGTTGAAACAAATACGTTTTAGCAATGTAAATATAAAAAAAATCAAAAAAATACGCAAGTTTAAAGTAAGTCGTTATGCCTTGATAAATACCAATTTCAAACTTCATTCTTGAGCTTGCTATTAATTGTAGAAGGTTGAAACCAACACTATTCGATTGAGCAGGAAATTTTCTATCAACCACATTCTACTTTTATAACGTTTTAGCAATGTAAATATAAAAAAAATCAAAAAAATACGCAAGTTTAAATATAGTCGTTATTACTTGATAAATACCAATTTCAAACTTCATTCTTAAGCTTGCTATTAATTGTAGAAGGTTGAAGCAAGTACCATTTGACTGAACAGAAAATTTTCTATTAAATACATCCTACTTTTATAACGTTTTAGCAATGTAAATAAAAAAAAATCAAAAAAATACGCAAGTTTAAAGATAGTCGTTATTCCTTAATAAATACCAATTTCAAACTTCATCCTTGAGCTTGCTATTAATTGTAGAAAGTTTAAGCAAATACTATTCAATTAAACAGGAAATTTTCTATCAAATACATCCTACTTTTATAACGTTTCAATAATGTAAATATAAAAAAAAACAAAAAAATACGCAAGTTTAAAGATAGTCGTTATTCCTTAATAAATACCAATTTCAAACTTCATTCTTTAGCTTGCTATTAATTGTAGAAGGTTGAAACAAATACTATTCAATTAAGCAGGAAATTTTCCATTAAATACATTCTACATTTATAACGTTTCAATAATGTAAATATAAAAAAAATTAAAAAAACCCGCAAGTTTAAAGTAAGTCGTTATTCCTTGATAAATACCAATTTCAAACTTCATTCTTAAGCTTGCTATTTATTGTAGAAGGTTGAAACAAGTACCATTTGATTGAACAGAAAATTTTCTATCAAATAAATCCTACCTTTATAACGTTTAGGCAATGTAAATATAAAAAAAATCAAAGAAATACGCAAGTTTAAAGATAGTCGTTATTCCTTGATAAATACCAATTTCAAACTTCATTTTTGAACTTGCTAATAATTGTAAAAAGTTGAAACAAATACTATTCAAATAAGCAGGAAATTTTCTATCAAATACATCCTACTTTTATAACGTTTCAATAATGTAAATATAAAAAAAAATTAGAAAAATACGCAAGTTTAAAGTAAGTCGTTATTCCTTAATAAATACCAATTTCAAACTTCATTCTTGAGCTTGCTATTAACTGTAGAACGTTGAAACATGTACCATTTAATTAAGCAAAAAATTTTCTATTAAATACATTTTACTTTTATAGCGTTTTAGCAATGTAAATAAAAAAAAATTAAAAGATACGCAAGTTTAAAGTAAGTCGTTATTTCTTGATAAATACCAATTTCAAACTTTATTCTTGAGCTTGCTATTAATTGTAAAAGGTTGAAACCAATACTATTCGATTGAGCAGGAAATTTTCTATCAAATACATTCTACTTTTATAACGTTTTAGCAATGTAAATATAAAAAAAAATTAAATAAATACCCAAGTTTACAGATAGTCGCTATTTCTTGATAAGTACCAATTTCAAACTTGATTTTTAAGCTTGCTATTAACTGCAGAAGGTTAAAACAAATACCATTTGATTGAGCAGAAAATTTTCTATCAAATAAATGCTACTTTTGTAACGTTTTAGCAATGTAAATATAAAAAAAATCAAAGAAATACGCAAGTTTAAAGATAGTCGTTATGCCTTGATAAATACCAAATTCAAACTTTATTCTTGAGCTTGCTATTAATTGCAGAAGGTTGAGACCAACACTATTCGATTGTGCAGGAAATTTTCTATCAAACACATTTTACTTTTATAACATTTTAACAATGTAAATAAAAAAAAATCAAAAAAATACGCAAGTTTAAAGATAGTCGTTATTCCTTAATAAATACCAATTTCAAACTTCATTCTTGAGCTTGCTATCAATTGTAAAAGGTTAAAACAAGTCCAATTTGATTAAACAGAAAATTTTCTATCAAATGCATCTTATTTTTATAACGTTTCAAAAATGTAAATATAAAAAAAAATCAAAAAAATACCCAAGTTTACAGATAGTCGTTATTCCTTGATAAGTACCAATTTCAAACTTGATTTTTTAGCTTGCTATTGACTGCAGGAGGTTAAAACAAGTACCATTCGATTGAGCAGAAAATTTTCTATTAAATCAATGCTACTTTTATAACGTTTTAGTAATGTAAATATAAAAAAAATTAAAAAAATACGCAAGTTTAAAGATAGTCGTTATGCCTTGATAAATACCAATTTCAAACTTCTGTCTTGAGCTTGCTATTAATTGTAGAAGGTTGAAACAAGTATCATTTGATTGAACAAAAAATTTTCTATCAAATAAATCCTACCTTTATAACGTTTAGGCAATGTAAATATAAAAAAAATCAAAAAAATACGCAAATTTAAATATAGTCGTTATTCCTTGATAAATACCAATTTCAAACTTTATTCTTGAGCTTGCTATTAATTGTAGAAGATTGAAACGAGTACTATTTGATTAAGCAGAAAATTTTCTATCAAATGCATCCTACTATTATAACGTTTCAATAATGTAAATATAAAAAAAATTAAAAAAATACGCAAGTTTAAAGATAGTCGTTATTCCTTAATAAATACCAACATCAAACTTTATTCTTGAGCTTGCTATTAATCGTAGAAGGCTGAAGCAAGTACCATTTGATTGAACAGAAAATTTTCTATCAAATACATCCTACTTTTATAACGTTTCAATAATGTAAATATAAAAAAAATTAAAAAAATTCGCAAGTTTAAAGATAGTCGTTATTCCTTAATAAATTCCAATTTCAAACTTCATTCTTGAGCTTGCTATTAATCGTAGAAGGTTGAAGCAAGCACCACTCGATTAAGCAAAAAATTTTCTATTAAATACATCCTACTTTCATAACGTTTTAACAATGTAAATATAAAAAAAATTAAAAAAATACGCAAGTTTAAAGTAAGTCGTTATTCCTTAATAAATACCAATTTTAAACTTCATTCTTGAGCTTGCTATTAACTGTAGAACGTTGAAACATGTACCATTTAATTAAGCAAAAAATTTTCTATTAAATACATTTTACTTTTATAGCGTTTTAGCAATGTAAATAAAAAAAATTAAAAGATACGCAAGTTTAAAGTAAGTCGTTATTTCTTGATAAATACCAATTTCAAACTTTATTCTTGAGCTTGCTATTAATTGTAGAAGGTTGAAGCCAATACTATTCGATTGAGCAGAAAATTTTCTATCAAATACATTCTACTCTTATAACGTTTTAGCAATATAGATATAAAAAAAATCAAAAAAATACGCAAGTTTAAAGATAGTCGTTATGCCTTGATAAATACCAAATTCAAACTCTATTCTTGAGCTTGCTATTAATTGTAGAAGGTTGGAACAAGTACCATTTGATTAAACAGAAAATTTTCTATCAAATACATCCTACTTTTATAACGTTTTAATAATGTAAATATATAAAAAATTAAAAAAATACGCAAGTTTAAAGTAAGTCGTTATTCCTTGATAAATACCAATTTCAAACTTTATTCTTAAGCTTGATATTAATTGTAGAAGGTTGAAACAAGTACCATTTGATTGAACGGAAATTTTTCTATAAAATACATCCTACTTTTATAACGTTTTAGCAATGTAATTATAAAAAAATTAAAAAAATACGCAAGTTTAAATATAGTCGTTATTCCTTAATAAATACCAATTTCAAACTTCATTCTTGAGCTTGCTATTAATTGTAGAAGGTTGAAACAAGTATCATTTGATTGAGCAAAAAGTTTTCTATCAAATAAATCCTACCTTTATAACGTTTAGGCAATGTAAATATAAAAAAAATCAAAAAAATACGCAAATTTAAATATAGTCGTTATTCCTTGATAAATACCAATTTCAAACTTTATTCTTGAGCTTGCTATTAATTGTAGAAGACTGAAACAAGTACCATTTGATTAAGCAGAAAATTTTCTATCAAATGCATCCTACTATTATAACGTTTTAATAATGTAAATATAAAAAAAATTAAAAAATTACGCAAGTTTAAAAATAGTCGTTATTCCTTAATAAATACCAATATCAAACTTTATTCTTGAGCTTGCTATTAATCGTAGAAGGCTGAAACAAATACCATTTGATTGAACAGAAAATTTTCTATCAAAAAAATCTTACTTTTATAACGTTTCAATAAAGTAAATATAAAAAAAAATTAAAAAAATACGCAAGTTTAAATATAGTCGTTATTCCTTAATAAATACCAACTTCAAACTTCATTCTTGAGCTTGCTATTAATTGTAGAAGGTTAAAGCAAAAACTATTCGATTAAGCAGGAAATTTTCTATCAAATACATTCTACCTTTATAACGTTTCGATAATGTAAATATAAAAAAAATTAAAAAAATACGCAAGTTTAAAGTAAGTCGTTATTCCTTGATAAATACCAATTTCAAACTTCATTCTTGAGGTTGCTATTTATTGTAAAAGGCTGAAACAAGTACCATTTGATTGAACAGAAAATTTTCTATCAAATACATCCTACTTTTATAACGTTTCAATAACGTAAATATAAAAAAAATTAAAAAAATTCGCAAGTTTAAAGATAGTCGTTATTCCTTAATAAATTCCAATTTCAAACTTCATTCTTGAGCTTGCTATTAATCGTAGAAGGTTGAAGCAAGCACCACTCGATTAAGCAAAAAATTTTCTATTAAATACATCCTACTTTCATAACGTTTTAACAATGTAAATATAAAAAAAATTAAAAAAATACGCAAGTTTAAATATAGTCGTTATTCCTCAATAAATACCAATATCAAACTTTATTCTTGAGCTTGCTATTAATCGTAGAAGGTTGAAACAAGCACCATTTGATTGAACGGAAATTTTTCAGTAAAATACATCCTACTTTTATAACGTTTTAGCAATGTAATTATAAAAAAAATTAAAAAAATACGCAAGTTTAAATATACTCGTTATTCCTTGATGAATACCAACTTCAAACTTCATTCTTGAGCTTGCTATTAATTGTAGAAGGTTGAAGCTAATACTATTCGATTAAGCAGAAAATTTTCTATCAAATACATTTTACTCTTATAACGTTTTAGCAATATAGATATAAAAAAAATCAAAAAAATACGCAAGTTTAAAGATAGTCGTTATGCCTTGATAAATACCAAATTCAAACTCTATTCTTAAGCTTGCAATTAATTGTAGAAGGTTGGAACAAATACCATTTGATTAAACAGAAAATTTTGTATCAAATACATCCTACTTTTATAACGTTTTAATAATGTAAATATATAAAAAATTAAAAAAATACGCAAGTTTAAAGTAAGTCGTTATTCCTTGATAAATACCAATTTCAAACTTTATTCTTAAGCTTGATATTAATTGTAGAAGGTTGAAACAAGTACCATTTGATTGAACGGAAATTTTTCTATAAAATACATCCTACTTTTATAACGTTTTAGCAATGTAATTATAAAAAAAATTAATAAAATACGCAAGTTTAAATATAGTCGTTATTCCTCAATAAATACCAATTTCAAACTTTATTCTTGAGCTTGCTATTAATTGTAGAAGGTTGAAACAAATACTATTCGATTAAGCAGGAAATTTTCTATCAAATACATTCTACTTTTATAACGTTTTAGCAATTAAAATATAAAAAAATAAAAAAAATACGCAAGTTTAAAGATAGTCGTTATTCCTTACAATATACCAATTTCAAACTTCATTCTTAAGCTTGATATTAATTGTAGAAAGTTAAAGCAAATACTATTCAATTGAACAGGAAATTTTCTATCAAATACGTCCTACTTTTATAACGTTTCAATAATGTAAATATAAAAAAAACAAAAAAATACGCAAGTTTAAAGATAGTCGTTATTCCTTGATAAATACCAATTTCAAACTTCATTCTTGAACTTGCTATTAATTGTAAAAAGTTGAAACAAGCACCACTTGATTTAGCAAAAATTTTTTTATCAAATACATCCTACCTTTATAACGTTTTAACAATGTAAATAAAAAAAATATTAAAAGATACGCAAGTTTAAAGATAGTCGTTATTCCTTTATAAATACCAATTTCAAACTTCATTTTTGAGCTTGCTATTAATAGTAGAAGATTGAAACAAGTACCATTTGATTAAGCAGAAAATTTTCTATCAAATGCATCCTACTATTATAACGTTTCAATAATGTAAATATAAAAAAAATTAAAAAAATACGCAAGTTTAAAGATAGTCGTTATTCCTTAATAAATACCAATATCAAACTTTATTCTTGAGCTTGCTATTAATCGTAGAAGGCTGAAACAAGTACCATTTGATTGAACAGAAAATTTTCTATCAAAAAAATCTTACTTTTATAACGTTTCAATAAAGTAAATATAAAAAAAAATTAAAAAAATACGCAAGTTTAAATATAGTCGTTATTCCTTAATAAATACCAACTTCAAACTTCATTTTTAAGCTTGCTATTAATAGTAGAAGGTTGAAACAAATACTATTCGATTGAGCAGAAAATTTTCTATTAAAGACATTCTACTTTTATAACGTTTCAATAATGTAAATATAAAAAAAATAAAAAAAATACGCAAGTTTAAAGTAATTCGTTATTCCTTGATAAATACCAATTTCAAACTTTATTCTTGAGCTTGCTATTAATTGTAGAAGATTGAAACAAGTACCATTTGATTAAGCAGAAAATTTTCTATCAAATGCATCCTACTGTTATAACGTTTCAATAATGTAAATATAAAAAAAATTAAAAAAATACGCAAGTTTAAATATAGTCGTTATTCCTTAATAAATACCAATATCAAACTTTATTCTTGAGCTTGCTATTAATCGTAGAAGGCTGAAACAAGTACCATTTGATTGAACAGAAAATTTTCTATCAAAAAAATCTTACTTTTATAACGTTTCAATAAAGTAAATATAAAAAAAAATTAAAAAAATACGCAAGTTTAAATATAGTCGTTATTCCTTAATAAATACCAACTTCAAACTTCATTCTTGAGCTTGCTATTAATTGTAGAAGGTTAAAGCAAAAACTATTCGATTAGGCAGGAAATTTTCTATCAAATACATTCTATTTTTATAACGTTTCAATAATGTAAATATAAAAAAAAATTAAAAAAATACGCAAGTTTAAAGTAAGTCGTTATTCCTTGATAAATACCAATTTCAAACTTCATTCTTGAGCTTGCTATTAATTGTAGAAGGTTGAAACAAGTACCATTTGATTGAACAAAAATTTTTTTATCAAATAAATCCTACCTTTATAACGTTTAGGCAATGTAAATATAAAAAAAATTAAAAAAATACGCAAATTTAAATATAGTCGTTATTCCTTGATAAATACCAATTTCAAACTTTATTCTTGAGCTTGCTATTAATTGTAGAAGACTGAAACAAGTACCATTTGATTACGCAGAAAATTTTCTATCAACTGCATCCTACTACTATAACGTTTCAATAATGTAAATATAAAAAAAATTAAAAAAATACGCAAGTATAAAGATAGTCGTTATTCCTTAATAAATACCAATATCAAACTTTATTCTTGAGCTTGCTATTAATCGTAGAAGGCTGAAACAAGTACCATTTGATTGAACAGAAAATTTTCTATCCAAAAAATCTTACTTTTATAACGTTTCAATAAAGTAAATATAAAAAAAAATTAAAAAAATACGCAAGTTTAAAGATAGTCGTTATGCCTTGATAAATACCAATTTCAAACTTTATTCTTAAGCTTGCTATTAATTGTAGAAGGTTGAAACAAGTACCATTTGATTGAACAAAAATTTTTTTATCAAATAAATCCTACCTTTATAACGTTTAGGCAATGTAAATATAAAAAAAATTAAAAAAATACGCAAATTTAAATATAGTCGTTATTCCTTGATAAATACCAATTTCAAACTTTATTCTTGAGCTTGCTGTTAATTGTAGAAGACTGAAACAAGTACCATTTGATTAAGCAGAAAATTTTCTATCAACTGCATCCTACTACTATAACGTTTCAATAATGTAAATATAAAAAAAATTAAAAAAATGCGCAAGTTTAAAGATAGTCGATATTCCTTAATAAATACCAATTTCAAACTTCATTCTTGAGCTTGCTATTAATTGTAAAAGGTTAAAACAAGCGCTATTTGATTAAACAGAAAATTTTCTATCAAATACGTCTTATTTTTATAACGTTTCAATAATGTAAATATAAAAAAAATCAAAAAAATACTCAAGTTTACAGATAGTCGTTATTCCTTGATAAGTACCAACTTCAAACTTGATTTTTAAGCTTGCTATTGACTGCAGAAGGTTAAAACAAGTACCATTCGATTGAGCAGAAAATTTTCTACCAAATATATGCTACTTTTATAACGTTTTAGCAATGTAATTATAAAAAAATCAAAAAAATACGCAAGTTTAAATATAGTCGTTATTCCTTGATAAATACCAATTTCAAACTTCATTCTTGAGCATGCTGTTAATTGTAGAAGGCTGGAGCTAATACTATTCGATTGAGCGAAAAATTTTCTATCAAATACATTCTACTTTTATAACGTTTTAGCAATGTAAATATAAAAAAAATCAAAAAAATACGCAAGTTTAAAGTAAGTCGTTATTTCTTGATAAATACCAACTTCAAACTTTATTCTTAAGCTTGCTATTAATTGTAGAAGGTTGAAACAAGTACCATTTGATTGAACGGAAATTTTTCTATAAAATACATCCTACTTTTATAACGTTTTAGCAATGTAATTATAAAAAAAATTAAAAAAATACGCAAGTTTAAATATAGTCGTTATTCCTTAATAAATACCAATTTCAAACTTTATTCTTGAGCTTGCTATTAATTGTAGAAGGTTGAAGCCAATACTATTCGATTGAGCAGGAAATTTTCTATCAAATACATTCTACTCTTATAACATTTTAGCAATGTAGATATAAAAAAAATCAAAAAAATACGCAAGTTTAAAGATAGTCGTTATTCCTTGATAAATACCAATGTCAAACTTTATTCTTGAGCTTGCTATTAATTGTAGAAGGTTGAAACAAATACTATTCGATTAAGCAGGAAATTTTCTATCAAATACATTCTACTTTTATAACGTTTTAGCAATTTAAATATAAAAAAATAAAAAAAATACGCAGAATATTGTAGAAGGTTGAAACAATAACGACTATCTTTAAACTTGCGTATCTTTTAATATTTTTTTTATTTACATTGTTAAAACGTTATAAAGGTAGGATGTATTTGATAGAAAATTTTTTGCTAAATCAAGTGGTGCTTGTTTCAACTTTTTACAATTAATAGCAAGTTCAAGAATGAAGTTTGAAATTGGTATTTATCAAGGAATAACGACTATCTTTAAACTTGCGTATTTTTTTGTTTTTTTTATATTTACATTATTGAAACGTTATAAAAGTAGGACGTATTTGATAGAAAATTTCCTGTTCAATTGAATAGTATTTGCTTTAACTTTCTACAATTAATAGCAAGCTTAAGAATGAAGTTTGAAATTGGTATTTTGTAAGGAATAACGACTATATTTAAACTTGCGTATTTTTTTTATTTTTTTATATTTAAATTGCTAAAACGTTATAAAAGTAGAATGTATTTGATAGAAAATTTCCTGCTTAATCGAATAGTATTTGTTTCAACCTTCTACAATTAATAGCAAGCTCAAGAATAGTGTTTGAATTTGGTATTTATCAAGGCATAACGACTATCTTTAAACTTGCGTATTTTTTTGATTTTTTTTATATTTACATTGCTAAAACGTTATAAAGTAGAATGTATTTGATAGAAAGTTTCCTGCTCAATCGAATAGTATTAGTTTCAACCTTCTGCAATTAATAGCAAGCTCAAGAATGAAGTTTGAAATTGGTATTTATCAAGGAATAACGACTATATTTAAACTTGCGTATTTTTTTGATTTTTTTATAATTACATTGCTAAAACGTTATAAAAGTAGGACGTATTTGATAGAAAAATTTGTGTTCAATTAAATGGTACTTACTCATTATCAATCGATTGCAACAGATCTTCTAGCTCTAGAAGTGTTATGTATGATGAAAGTTTTTAAATCATACTTACATAATATGTATACAGAGCTTCGTAGCAAAGTAGCCTTATCAACACAGGATGATAAACGTTACATTGTGAATAACTCTGTTAATACTTTGGCTTGGGGTCATGTAAATATTGAAATCAATCAAAATTTAAATTCATTGATTTTAGGTATGGAGGAATATATTAATTGTATTTCATAGTTTTTAATATTTTCTTTGAATTATTATATCTTGTATATATTAAGTAGGTTTAATAGGTATTTTTAGTTATTTGTTTTGTTTATATGAAAGTGTAAACTATGAAAGTTGTACAACAAAAAAACTTATTAAAAATTAATAATCATGACTACTCATCAGTTTCTTTACCAAACCAATTTACCAAACATAATTCTTTATTTAATACAAGTGTTAAGCGAGGTTTAATAGTTGGACGATCAGGATGTGGTAAAACTAATGTTCTTTTAAGTCTACTACTACATCCAAATGGTTTACGTTTCACCGATATTTATTTATTTTCGAAAACTCTGCAACAACCCAAGTATCAATTTTTGAAATCTGTTTTGACTCCTCTCCATCAAGTTGATTATTTTGAATATGAAGATGGTAGTGAAATACCTTCTCCGAAACTAATTAAGCCTTATTCCATTATTATATTTGATGATGTGATAAATTGTAATCAAAATATAATTCGTGACTACTTCTGTTATGGTAGACATTTCAATATCGATTGTTTTTATCTATGTCAAACGTATTCATCTATTCCAAAACAATTAATTCGAGATAATGCAAACTTTATAATTGTTTTTCCTCAAGATACATTAAATTTAAAACATATTTTTAATGATCACGTTGGAACGGATCTTTCATGGGAAAAATTTCGAGAAGTATGTTCGGAATGTTGGCAAACACCATTTGGTTTTTTAACGATTGATAAAGATGCTGACATCGCTCATGGTCGGTATCGTAAAGATATCGATCAATTTATTAGTCTATAAATAGTAAAAACTATCACCTCAAATATTAGTTGAAATGGATAAACATTTGGCATTGGAACTGGCAAGAGCACGAAGAAGTGTTAAACAAAAAGTACATAATCTAACATCTAATTTGTCGGCTTCACAACAAAAATTTGAAAAACAATTCCAACCATTATCAGGACCATTACAAAGTTTTCTATCACAAATAAAACAAGAAAATCTAGCATTACCTTCGAAACAAGAAGTTAGTTCGAAGGAAGAGAGAAAACCAACTGCTACCTCTACACCCACTTATTCAGCGACTCATTCTTCGTTAGTTCCTCGCTTAATCAAGTATCCACCACCACCAGCAGCTGTCCAGCAAACTACACCGGTATCTCTCGATGTTGTGGATGTTGCTGAATATGAACCCGATAAGGATGATGAAGATGAAGATATTCCTATTGAATCATTACATGAAACTATAAAACAATTAACAAATACTCAAGCGTTTCAAGAATTTCTCGAGCAATGGTCAGGATTAGCACGCCAATATATTGAAGAAATGATTACAGACACCACTAATAAATTTGATCATCAGTATGGAGTACGCCATGATTTTGAAAAAGGAAAGTTTTATTTGGGGGATTCGGAAATTGATTTTCGTGATAATAATATATTTTATGTAAAAGATCGAAAATATGAAGGAACACCTGGCTTATTTGAATTATTATTTAAAAAAGATCCTATCGGTTACACTAAAAATGATTTAAAAGATTATCAGGAACTTGTTAAACTAACAAATGCTGATCGAAAAAACTATAATGCAGAAGAACGATTTGCTGGAAATATTGGAAAAAAATATACGAAAATTATTAAGACATTTCATAATAAACCATTATCACCACTCACACAACGTCCTCGTAGTGGAAGTGCACCAACTTTAAAACAATTTAGAAAACAAATTACTTCAACTCCTAAAAAACAAACAACAACAATAAAACAAAAAGGTGGTTCTTTACATACTCTAGAACTAAACAATAAACAAGTTGAATATATACCATGGAAAAATCCCAATACTTTAGTAAATCGTTTACGTTTACTAATTTCTTCAACAGTGGCAGGTAATAATAATCATACAAATGAAATAACTCACATTATTAATGAATTACGTGAGGCAAAAATAATTATTTAAATTGGACATGTATACTATAATTTGAAATAGTATAGTATCACATCTCGACATTATGACATTAGATAAATTCGGTAATCATATTCTACAACATCATATACGAAATGCAAGCTTTTATTCTTATACCACTCTAATGTTTTCTGGTATATTTGATCCTGTAAAAGATCGTTATGTTCTATTTAATTATGATACAAATTTTATTTTTCCATTGAAAAGTGCTACAGTAGAGAGTGTATATGCAGTACCTACAGAGATTGTGGTGTTTGTAAATAATAAAGAAGTAAATTTGGTAGGATATACTTTACATGAACATGATGTAATAGTTTTTAAACGAAAACATCAAGAAGCCTACAAACAGTTACTTGTTTGGTTAGTATTGAAAATACCCATTTATTATGAAGCATAGTGCGACAAATATTAAACGTGAAGTTGTCAATGAATTACATGCTCCAGCTAGAAAAAAATTTAAAAGAAGAAGAGTAATTGTTAAGGGGTTAAATGATCTCTTTCAATTGGATTTAGTTGAAATGATTCCATATTCTCGCTTTAATAAAGGATTTAAATATATTTTAATGGTGATTAATGTATTTTCAAAATTTCTTTGGGCAATTCCACTTAAAAACAAGATGGGGCAAAGTGTTACTGAAGCTATGAGTGATATTTTAAAGATTCAACGTAATGTACCCAAAAATATTCAAACTGACTTTGGAAAGGAATTTTACAATAAATCATTTCAAGATTTAATGAAGAAATATAATATTAACCACTATAGTTCATATTCCAATTTAAAGTGTAGTATAGTTGAACGTGTCAATCGAACAATTAAATCTCTAATGTGGAAGGAGTTTAGCGTTCAAGGCAATTACAAGTGGATCAACATCTTACCAGACATTGTTAATACATATAATAACACCATACATCGTACAACTGGATTAAAACCAAACTCAATAAATAAGAAAAATGAGCAGCAAGTATTAACTGAAGTTTATAACCATTTAAAGATAATGGATGTACATAAACCCAAATTTAAACTTGGAGATTTTGTTCGAATTAGTAAATATCGACATCTTTTTGCTAAAGGGTATACACCGAATTGGACTAATGAAATCTTTTCAATTAGTAAAGTACAAAACACTAATCCAAGGACATATCTACTACAAGATACTTTGGGAGAAGCAATAAAAGGTGGTTTCTATGAACATGAACTGCAACGTGTAAAATATCCTCATGTCTATCTCATTGACAAAGTAATTAGAAAAAAAGGAAATCACTTATTTGTCAAGTGGAGTGGAATGGATAAGAAACATAATTCTTGGATTAATAAAAAGGATATATCCTAATTTGAAATATTACTTTTCGTATTTATTTAATTAATATATTGTTTAAAGTATATGTTTTTTATTTCTTACATATTATAACGAACATATTATAAAGAAAAAAACCTAAAGATTTAAATCTATGACTATTGTTTTAAAACTAAAACACTTTATATGTTTTTACATTCTATTTATTGAAAAAAAAATACAGTACAGAATATAGATTTTACAAATTTACAATAACATCTTCCTTTTTTTTACACGATTACAGTCTTCGAAAGTGGTTTATATTGAAACATTTTATCACTTATCACTAAAGCATATACGGTGGTTTTATCAGTAACGGGTGTTAGCATTTCAAATTCTATTCTTAAAGATGCTGTTTGGGTCTGGAAACCAGTTTTCTGACGAGAGCAATCAATTACTATTAATGGATAATTATCTGCAAATTGTTTTGGACTAATGTGTGTTTCATCAAATTGTAAGTTATAATAACTTGCTCTAAATGTAGTAAACATTTCATAAAGTAAAGCAGTATGCGATTTTTTAAATGCAACATTTAAATTTGCATAGGGAAATCTTTCATTATTTATGAATACTCTTATTTCGCTTAAATCGCAACTATCAAAGTGACTTGTATTTTTACTAAGGTCCCCTTCCCTATCTGTTTGAAAACCAATAATTATAAAGCGTGGTGTTTCAAGAGCAGTGAAAGGTTTAACTGGCCAGGCGTATTTTGTAATATTTGGAAACAATGGTTGAGAATAAAGTTCCCACTTTCTATATGGCACCTGAATCGTTTTATCTTGTTCAATTAGTTTTGTTAAGTGAACTTCTTCTTTTAATCCAGGACCAATATGTGGTACCATCCACACAAGTTTATTTATCTCAACTTTAGCCTTTTCATTTGTTGTACAAATAAGTGCATTATCATCAGTATTACTACGAATTAATATTAATTCTTGTTGGACATTCAACATTACTCGATTGTATGTTTCAGCCCATCCTAATAGAGTTTTCAATGGAATAGATGCTTGAAAGTTTCCATCTACTAGATCAATTTTTCCTTCATTTGGATAATAACCAGAATTTTTTAATTTAAGGCTTTCACTCATATTTAACGATAATAAATTTTTCATTGTTGTAGTAATTCCTGGTTTTACATTTCCATCAATATATTTTGTATTTACTTCATATCGTATTTCACTGAATAAAAATGTAAAACCATTATTCACAAATTTCGTATCCGTCGCTGGAACCACTTTATTTGTTGCATCTGTCTTTACTAGTCTTCCCTCAATTAAAATAACACTTTCTCCAGGAAGGGTGCACAAGTCCTCAGGTAACTTAATTCGAATCTGATCAGAATTATCATAACGAGATGTATATGCTTCATGTGATTGTAACTGATAGCTCTGAATAGTATCATCAAATACTAATTCATCGGTTAGATCAAAAATCATTGTTATTATGGATGTAATTTAAATCCTAATGATTTTAGAAACACTCGATTTTTAACACTTAGTCGTTGTACGTTTCTCTTCTTACTAACGATTCGTTTACATGTATTCGTTTTTTTATAATGAAAATTTTTATTGAAGGTTACTAACATTTTCTTCTTTCTTCTGTAAGTGTAGTCCAACTGTTACGGTTTCTTCTTGAAAATTGATTAATTTTCCATTCTGATCGAGTATTTTAAGTGTAATATTTCTTATTGATTCAACACTGATTGGAAGATAAATAATGTGTTCTGGTGATTGTACTATTTTGAAACCTGGAGGTACGTTAGGAAAAAACTGATAAATTATATGAACCGGTTTTCCATTTTTAAAACTACCCACTGTAATATTACATTCAACCAAAATTGAATTAATTTTTATTATATCAGCAATGCTATCAGAATTTTGACCAATATTTTTTTTAATTATTCCCTTTTTAAATCCTAACAATGGTCCAATGGTATTTGGTTTAGAGAAATCAATTTCTTGCGTTCCTTTTATATGGGTATGTAAAGTATTATGGTTTGCAGTAATTTGAAGAATATCTTGACTGAATTTCTTTCCAATCTCGTGTTGTAAGTAGATTCTGATGTCAGATATTTCGTAACATCCTGTTGGTATTGTAAATTCTTCACCACCAAAATAGAATTTATTATTTCCCACATCGATATTGGGTATACTATTGTAAACTTCAAAATTGGTCAGACCCAATTCATAATTACCATTACTCACATCAATCGGTGGAGAATAGTCTGAACTTAAAATAGATGATTTTCCCGTTAGAACAAATAACATTATTGATGACGATGATGATGCTTTGCGTCGTCTCAACTAAGTACTTTTTCTTTGCCCATGTGTATATAAAAACTTTAGACATAATTGTCCACAATTGAAAGATCCAACATTCTGATACTTATCATAATTATATAATATTTTATTACCACTATTATCGCTCTTGAAATATTTTACAACTTCTATAGGAGGTCTTAAATTTCCTATACTATCAAAATATACTATATGTTTATTATTTTTTATATATGCAGTCCAGTGGGTTCCCGAACCATTTTTATCATCTATATTTATAACACCACTTTCATTTTTATAAATATTTTTTGGTAATTTATTTCGCATATAAACTCCTCGAAAATGTGGTATTTGTAGTAAGTGAGCAAATTTCTTTATCTCAATATTACTAAGAGCATGTCGTGGTAATTTTATTGGAAGTTTTTTTGATTCCATTTATATGGTTTAAGATATAGACCTTGTCCTTTACATTTTTTTCTTTGCTTTTTTCGACCAATTCCTTTTCCAATTGCCTCCATTACCTTATTATGTCTCTGTGTTTCTTCTAGCATTCTTTTATCTGCTTGTGCTTTATTTACAGCTGTTGCTACGCCTGCTGCTCCACCACCCAATGCACCTAGTGCACCTAAAAGTGGTAATAGTAATGGTATAAAACCACCATATTTTGGAGGAACCACAATTCTATTCTTTGCTGGTTTTTTTTGTTTTTTTCTGGGTTTCGTAGAACCCATTCCCATTTTTACTTTTCCCTTCATTATACCACTAACTGCTAAAGCAGTTGCTTTCTCACCCAACGATGAATCACTCGCCTTTAATCTATTAACAGCCTTAGTAATTAGTACCTTATCAGCTTCGTGTCGTTTTTGTAAATTCGTTTCTTGTGAGTATGCTATATCGTGTTCTCTACAAGCTTGATCAAGTGGGTTAATCCCGGTTTGTCCATTTATAAGTCTTTTTTCTAATTTTGTACCCGGTCCACAGAATTGATATCCAGGAATATGTAATTCGATTGGTAATTTATTAATTAGTTTGTTTACAACACCTCTCCCTTTCTTGAAATGAATTGAAACACTAGTGGACTTTAATGGTTTGTTTCGCCTTTTATATATTATAATCATTTCTTGCTCTATCGCGATAATGTCACTGTTGTAGATGTGACGTCTACCATATGATTACTTAATAATTATTCATTAACTCTAATATTTTATATATGTATTTATTAGAAATTATTTAACAATAAATTTTATAATACATTTATATTATACATTACTAAAACATCTATATTGAGCAGCAGTAGAATCCACTTCTTCGACTATCCAACACAATTTTCTACATGTATTACATTTCTCTCTTCCATAAATATGTATTATTTGATGAAGTTCAGATTGGGAATCACATATTATATCTATTTTAAAATTACTATTAGGTCAATAACCGTCTACACTTGAATCATCATCAGCATCCTCATCACTTCTATTTTGACTTGGATAATCATCACTAACATTCTGACTTGGTTTACTAATAATTATTTCCTGTTCGTTTTTAAAACATTCTTCACAAACTAATACTCGATTATCTCCAAATTTATTTATAATTAAATCATTATAATGTTAAATAATTATGAATGTTTATCACTGCTTGCTTTTTAACCACCCAAGGTGGAAGATCAATAAATGATGATGCTTTCAACGGATTGTATTTGTTTACATTAATTTCCAGGTGTAAGATTTTAACTAAAGTCCAACCTGAAATATAAAACCATATATGAATATAATATAATAAATATAATTATTATCTTACCAGAATCACACTCCAAAAAATCAGCCATTTTTTGTTTAATCACTTCCTGAAAATCTCTTAACACCTCTTCAACATTTGTACTCAACGTAATCACCTTATTTTTTGTATTAAAGCTTTTGATATCGAATATGTTTTTTTCTGGTATAGTATAGAGTCCAAATAATTCTACATTCACTTTTACTAAAGTAATTTTTTTTACATTAGTACGAATAAGGTTGATGGTTTTTTCTTTTAATTCCATCATAAAAGTTTCTAAATCAACATGTCCACGTTGAGTTAAAATTTTATATGATGCAATACGTGATAAAATTTTATATGATGCAATTCGTGATTTAAATGCCGAATTTCTTAACAATACTCCATTTTCAAGGGTTATATAAGTATTGTTTTTATGGTTGGTACCTCGTTCATGGGCATTTTTATATTTTCATGGGATTATTTGATTACACGATGTACACATGTATTCAGAATTATTCTCTAAAACTATTAAAATAATTATATTACTATAATAAACTTTTTTTTTCTTTTCGTACCAGTTGTTTCAGTTGTTTTAGCTTTCTTTGTTTCCGGACAATATTCCCTCATATAACGCTGATATGATCTTTTCGTTGTGAATTTTTTGAGACATGCTTCACATTGAGGCATCTTATATTTTATTAAAAACATATAAAAAAAGAATGATAGTTAATAGTTGACCACAGACTGGCATAAATGCTTATCACTTATGTATGTACATAATCCTGCTAACAAAAGGTATGCATCATCATCCCAATCTGTGGTCGACCAATAGATAAAATAAAAATAATTACTTACGGTGAGATTTGTTGAAGAATATTGTTGGTCTGACATGTTTACACTGTGAAGGTTGTTATATCACTACACTGTTGTGAATGAGATGTCTACGACACGATTTTTTGTAGGCAGGTGGTCATATGATTATGATAAGAACTCTTTATCTTAACCGCAACATCCTGCAGATGGATTACTCATCGCACTCACTTCTTCCATCAACAGATACGAAATAATAAAAGATAACAGTTGGAACATGATTTTTTCGTATCATTTCGTATAGAATATGGAAATCACTAGATGGGTTCAAATTAAAAGAGATAGTTATATACACGCATGAGTGAAACAAAGTTAGAAACACTTTTAAATGCATTTCTAGGGATTTTGGATTATTATGTTGCCTACATTGGTAATTAGTTTAGTATAGCTTGAGTTCAAATTAAAAGAGAGGTCCAAGAGAGAGATAGAGAGTTGGCGCTACCCTTAATTACATCAAGTGACACTAGTAGAAACCTGTAATTAGCGCCATCTAGTAGAGAGTCGGTAATATAGAAACCTATAAGTAATAGTGATAAGCAAAAAACAGAGGTCATTTGAAGGTCGTTGTGTGCAAGCACTCTCCATCTCTACCTACTATAGTCGTTATTCCTTAATAAATACCAATTTCAAACTTTATTCTTAAGCTTGCTATTAATTGTAGAAAATTGAAACAAGCACCACTCTATTAACCAAAAAATTTTCTATCAAATACATCCTACTTTTATAAAGTTTTAGCAATGTAAATATAAAAAAAATCAAAAAAATACGCAAGTTTGAAGATAGTCGTTATTCCTTAATAAATACCAACTAAAAACTTCATTCTTGAGCTTGGTATTAATCGTAGAATTTTGAAATAAGCACCACTCAATTAAACAAAATATTTTCTATTAAATACATTCTACTTTTATAAAGATTTAGCAATGTAAATATAAAAAAAATCAAAAAAATACGCAAGTTTAAAGATAGTCGTTATTCCTTGATAAATACCAAATTTAAACTTCATTCTTGAGCTTGCTATTAATTGTAGAAGGTTGAAGCAAATACTGTTCGATTAAACAGGAAATTTTCGATCAAATACATACTACCTTTATAACGTTTCAATTATGTAAATATAAAAAAAATCAAAAAAATACGCAAATTTAAAGTAAGTCGTTATTCCTTGATAAATACCAATTTCAAACTTCATTCTTAAGCTTGCTATTAATTGTAGAAGGTTAAAGCAAGTTCCATTTGACTGGACAGAAAATTTTTTATCAAATACATCTTATTTTTATAACGTTTTAGCAATGTAAATAAAAAAAAATCAAAAAATACGCAAGTTTAAAGATAGTCGTTATTCCTTAATAAATACCAACTTCAAACTTCATTCTTGAGCTTGCTATTAAATGTAGAAGGTTGAGGCAAATACTTGTTGATTGAACAGGAAATTTTCTATCAAATACATCCTACTTTTATAACGTTTCAATAATGTAAATATAAAAAATATCAAAAAAATGCGCAAGTTTAAAATAGTCGTTATTCCTTGATAAATACCAATTTCAAACTTCAGTCTTAAGCTTGCTATTAATTGTAGAAGGTTAAAGCAAGTACCATTTGACTGAACAGAAAATTTTTTATCAAATACATCTTATTTTTATAACGTTTTAGCAATGTAAATAAAAAAAAATCAAAAAAATACGCAAGTTTAAATATAGTCGTAATTCCTTAATAAATACCAATTTCAAACTTCATTCTTGAGCTTGCTATTAATTGTAAAAAGTTGAAACAAATGCTATTTGATTAAACAGAAAATTTTCTATTAAACAAATCCTACTTTTATAACGTTTCAATAATGTAAATATAAAAAAGATCAAAAAAATACGCAAGTTTACAGATAGTCGTTATTCCTTGATAAGTACCAACTTCAAACTTGATTTTTAAACTTGCTATTGATTGCAGAAGGTTAAAGCAAGTACCATTCGATTGAACAGAAAATTTTCTATCAAATACATTCTACTTTTATAGCGTTTTAGCAATGTAAATAAAAAAAACAAAAAAATACGCAAGTTTAAAGATAGTCGTTATTCCTTGATAAATACCAATTTCAAACTTCATTCTTAAGCTTGCTATTAATTGTAGAAGGTTGAAACAAGTACCATTTAATTGAACAGAAACTTTTCTATCAAATACATTCTACCTTTATAACGTTTTAGCAATGTTATTATAAAAAAAATCAAAAAAATACGCAAGTTTAAATATAGTCGTTATTCCTTGATAAATACCAATTTGAAACTTCATTCTTGAGCTTGCTAATAATTGTAGAAGGTTGAAACTAATACCGTTCGATTGAGCAGGAAATTTTCTATCAAACACAATTTACTTTTATAACGTTTTAACAATGTGAATATAAAAAAAATCAAAAAAATGCTCAAATTTAAAGATAGTCGTTATGCTTTAATAAATACCAAATTCAAACTTCATTCTTGAGCTTGCTATTAATTGTAGAAGATTGAAACGAGTACCATTTGATTGAACAGAAAATTTTCTATCAAATACATCCTACTCTTATAACGTTTTAGCAATGTAAATATAAAAAAAATCAAAAAAATTTGCAAGTTTAAATATATTCGTTATTCCTTGGTAAATACCAAATTCAAACTTCATTCTTGAGCTTGCCATTAATTGTAGAAGGTTGAAACAAATACTATTCGATTGAGCAGGTAATTTTCTATCAAATACGTCCTACTTTTATAACGTTTCAATAATGTAAATATAAAAAAAATTAAATAAATACGCAAGTTTAAAGTAAGTCGTTATTCCTTGATAAATACCAAGTTCAAATTTCATTCTTGAGCTTGCTATTAATTGTAGAAAATTGATGCAAATACTATTCAATTGAGCAGGAAATTTTCTATCAAATACATTCTACTTTTATAACGTTTCAATAATGTAAATATAAAGAAAATCAAAAAAATACGCAAGTTTAAAGATAGTCGTTATTCCTAGATAAATAAATACCAATTTCAAACTTCATTCTTGAGCTTGCTATTAATTGTAGAAGGTTAAAGCAAGTACCATTTGATTGAACAGAAAATTTTCTATCTAATACGTTCTACTTTTATAACGTTATAGCTATGTAAATAAAAAAAAATCAAAAAAATACGCAAGTTTACAGATAGTCGTTATTCCTTGATAAGTACCAATTTCAAACTTGATTTTTAAGCTTGCTATTGATTGCAGAAGGTTAAAGCAAGTACCATTTGATTGAACAGAAAATTTTCTATCTAATACATTCTACTTTTATAACGTTATAGCTATGTAAATAAAAAAAAATCAAAAAAATACGCAAGTTTAAAGATAGTCGTTATTCCATAATAAATACCAATTTCAAACTTTATTCTTAATTGCTATAGAATAGATAGAAAATTTTCTGCTCAATCGAATAGTATTGGTTTCAACCTTTTACAATAAATAGCAAGCTCAAGAATAAAGTTTGAAATTGGTATTTATCAAGGAATAACGACTATCTTTAAACTTGCGTATTTTTTTAATTTTTTTTTATATTTACATTATTGAAACGTTATAAAAGTAAGATGTATTTAATAGAAAATTATTTGCTTAATCGAATAGTATTTGTTTTATCTTTTTACAATTAATAGCAAGCTCAAGAATGAAGTTTAAAATTGGTATTTATCAAGGAATAACGACTATCTTTAAACTTGCGTATTTTTTTGATTTTTTTTATATTTACATTATTGAAACGTTATAAAAGTAGGATGTATTTGATAGAAAATTGCCTGTTCAATCGAATGGTATTTGCTTCAACCTTCTACAATTAATAGCAAGCTCAAGAATGAAGTTTGAAATTGGTATTTATTAAGGAATAACGACTATCTTTAAACTTGCGTATTTTTTTTATTTTTTTTATTTACATTGCTAAAACGTTATAAAAGTAGAATGTATTTGATAAAAAATTTCCTGTTTAATTGAATAGTATTTGCTTCAACCTTCTACAATTAATAGCAAGCTCAAGAATGAAGTTTGAAATTGGTATTTATTAAGGAATAACGACTATCTTTAAACTTGCGTATTTTTTTATTTTTTTTATTTACATTGCTAAAACGTTATAAAAATAGGATGTTTTTGATAGAAAATTTTCTGTTCAGTCAAATGGTACTTGCTTCAACCTTCTACAATTAATAGCAAGCTCAAGAATGAAGTTTGAAATTGGTATTTATCAAGGAATAACGACTTACTTTAAACTTGCGCATTTTTTTAATTTTTTTTATATTTACATTATTGCAACGTTATAAGAGTAGGACGTGTTTGATAGAAAATTACCTGCTCAATCAAATAGTATTTGTTTCAACTTTTCACAATTAATAGCAAGCTCAAGAATAAAGTTTGAAATTGGTACTTATCAAAGAATAACGACTATCTGTAAACTTGCGTAATTTTTTGATTTTTTTTATATTTACATTGCTAAAACGTTATAAAAGTAAAATGTATTTGATAGAAAATTTCCTGCTCAATCGGATAGTATTGGTTTCAACTTTCTACAGTTAATAGCAAGCTCAAGAATGAAGTTTGAATATGGTATTTATCAAGGAATAACGACTATCTTTAAACTTGCGTATTTTTTAATTTTTTTATATTTACATTATTGAAACGTTACTAAAGTAGGATGTATTTGACAGAAAATTGCCTGTTCAATCGAATAGTATTTGCTTCAACCTTGTACAATTAATAGCAAGCTCAAGAATGAAGTTTGAAGTTGGTATTTATTAAGGAATAACGACTATATTTAAACTTGCGTATTTTTTTTATTTTTTTTTATTTACATTGCTAAATCGTTATAAAGGTAGGATGTATTTGATAGAAAATTACCTGCTCAATCGAATAGTATTTGTTTCAATTTTCTACAATTAATAGCAAGCTCAAGAATGAAGTTTGAAATTGGTATTTATCAAGAAATAACGACTATATTTAAACTTGCGTATTTTTTTGATTTTTTTTTTTATTTACATTGCTAAAACGTTATAAAAGTAGAATGTATTTGATAGAAAATTTCCCGTTCAATTGAATAGTATTTGCTTCAACCTTCTACAATTAATAGCAAGCTCAAGAATGAAGTTTGAAATTGGTATTTAATTAAGGAATAACGACTATCTTTAAACATGCATATTTTTTTGATTTTTTTTATATTTACATTATTGAAACGTTATAAAGGTAAAATGTATTTGATAGAAAATTTTTTGTTTAATAAAATAGCACTTGTTTCAACCTTCTCCAATTAATAGCAAGCTCAAAATGTAGTTTGAAATTGGTATTTATCAAGGAATAACGACTATCTTTAAACTTGCGTATTTTTTTGATTTTTTTTATATTTACATTGCTAAAACGGTATAAAAGTAGAATGTATTTGATAGAAAATTTCCTGCCCAATCGAGTAGTATTGGTTTCATCCTTCTACAATTAATAGCAAGCTCAAGAATAAAGTTTGAAGTTGGTATTTATCAAGGAATAACGACTATCTTTAAACTTGCGTATTTTTTTAATTTTTTTTATATTTACATTATTGAAACGTTACTAAGGTAGGATGTATTTGATAGAAAATTGGCTGTTCAATCAAATAATATTTGCTTCAACCTTCTACAATTAATAGCAAGCTCAAGAATGAAGTTTGAAGTTGGTATTTATTAAGGAATAACGACTATCTTTAAACTTGGGTATTTTTTTTATTTTTTTTTATTTACATTGCTAAAACGTTATAAAAGTAGGATGTGTTTGATAGAAAATTTTCTGTTCAGTCAAATGGTACTTGCTTCAACCTTCGACAATTGTTAGCAAGCTCAAGAATGAAGTTTGAAATTGGTATTTATCAAGGAATAACGACTTACTTTAAACTTGTGTATTTTTTTATTTTTTTTATATTTACATTATTGCAACGTTATAAAGGTAGGACGTATTTGATAGAAAATTACCTGCTCAATCAAATAGTATTGGCTTCAACCTTCTACAATTAACAGCAAGCTCAAGAATGAAGTTTGAAATTGGTATTTATCAAGGAATAACGACTATCTTTAAACTTGCGTATTTTTTAATTTTTTTTATATTTACATTATTGAAACGTTACTAAAGTAGGATGTGTTTGACAGAAAATTGCCTGTTCAATCGAATAGTATTTGCTTCAACCTTGTACAATTAATAGCAAGCTGAAGAATGAAGTTTGAAGTTGGTATTTATTAAGGAATAACGACTATCTTTAAACTTGCGTATTTTTTTTATTTTTTTTTATTTACATTGCTAAAACGTTATAAAAGTAAGATGTATTTAATAGAAAATTATTTGCTTAATCGAATAGTATTTGTTTTATCTTCTTACAATTAATAGCAAGCTCAAGAATGAAGTTTAAAATTGGTATTTATCAAGGAATAACGACTATCTTTAAACTTGCGTATTTTTTTGATTTTTTTTATATTTACATTATTGAAACGTTATAAAAGTAGGATGTATTTGATAGAAAATTGCCTGTTCAATCGAATGGTATTTGCTTCAACCTTCTACAATTAATAGCAAGCTCAAGAATGAAGTTTGAAATTGGTATTTATTAAGGAATAACGACTATCTTTAAACTTGCGTATTTTTTTTATTTTTTTTTATTTACATTGCTAAAACGTTATAAAAGTAGAATGTATTTGATAAAAAATTTCCTGTTTAATTGAATAGTATTTGCTTCAACCTTCTACAATTAATAGCAAGCTCAAGAATGAAGTTTGAAATTGGTATTTATTAAGGAATAACGACTATCTTTAAACTTGCGTATTTTTTTATTTTTTTTATTTACATTGCTAAAACGTTATAAAAGTAGGATGTATTTGAGAGAAAATTTTCTGTTTAATCAAACGGCACTTCTTTCAACCTTCTACAATTAATAGCAAGCTCAAGAATGAAGTTTGAAATTGGTATTTATCAAGGAATAACGACTATCTTTAAACTTGCGTATTTTTTTGATTTTTTTTATTTACATTGCTTAAACGTTATAAAAATAGGATGTTTTTGATAGAAAATTTTCTGTTCAGTCAAATGGTACTTGCTTCAACCTTCTACAATTAATAGCAAGCTCAAGAATGAAGTTTGAAATTGGTATTTATCAAGGAATAACGACTTACTTTAAACTTGCGCATTTTTTTAATTTTTTTTATATTTACATTATTGCAACGTTATAAGAGTAGGACGTGTTTGATAGAAAATTACCTGCTCAATCAAATAGTATTTGTTTCAACTTTTCACAATTAATAGCAAGCTCAAGAATAAAGTTTGAAATTGGTACTTATCAAAGAATAACGACTATCTGTAAACTTGCGTAATTTTTTGATTTTTTTTATATTTACATTGCTAAAACGTTATAAAAGTAAAATGTATTTGATAGAAAATTTCCTGCTCAATCGGATAGTATTGGTTTCAACTTTCTACAGTTAATAGCAAGCTCAAGAATGAAGTTTGAATATGGTATTTATCAAGGAATAACGACTATCTTTAAACTTGCGTATTTTTTAATTTTTTTTATATTTACATTATTGAAACGTTACTAAAGTAGGATGTATTTGACAGAAAATTGCCTGTTCAATCGAATAGTATTTGCTTCAACCTTGTACAATTAATAGCAAGCTCAAGAATGAAGTTTGAAGTTGGTATTTATTAAGGAATAACGACTATATTTAAACTTGCGTATTTTTTTTATTTTTTTTATTTACATTGCTAAAACGTTATAAAGGTAGGATGTATTTGATAGAAAATTACCTGCTCAATCGAATAGTATTTGTTTCAATTTTCTACAATTAATAGCAAGCTCAAGAATGAAGTTTGAAATTGGTATTTATCAAGAAATAACGACTATATTTAAACTTGCGTATTTTTTTGATTTTTTTTTTATTTACATTGCTAAAACGTTATAAAAGTAGAATGTATTTGATAGAAAATTTCCCGTTCAATTGAATAGTATTTGCTTCAACCTTCTACAATTAATAGCAAGCTCAAGAATGAAGTTTGAAATTGGTATTTAATTAAGGAATAACGACTATCTTTAAACATGCATATTTTTTTGATTTTTTTTATATTTACATTATTGAAACGTTATAAAGGTAAAATGTATTTGATAGAAAATTTTTTGTTTAATAAAATAGCACTTGTTTCAACCTTCTCCAATTAATAGCAAGCTCAAAATGTAGTTTGAAATTGGTATTTATCAAGGAATAACGACTATCTTTAAACTTGCGTATTTTTTTGATTTTTTTTGTATTTACATTATTGAAACGTTATAAAAGTAGGATTTATTTAATAGAAAATTGCCTGTTCAATCGAATAGTATTTGCTTCAACCTTCTACAATTAATAGCAAACTCAAGAATGAAGTTTGAAATTGGTATTTATTAAGGAATAACGACTATCTTTAAACTTGCGTATTTTTTTTATTTTTTCTTATTTACATTGCTAAAGCGTTATAAAAGTAGGATGTATTTGATAGAAAATTTTCTGTTCAGTCAAATGGTACTAGCTTCAACCTTCTACAGTTAATAGCAAGCTCAAGAATGAAGTTTGAAATTGGTATTTATTAAGGAATAACTACTATCTTTAAACTTGCGTATTTTTTTTATTTTTTTTTATTTACATTGCTAAAACGTTATAAAAGTAAAATGCATTTAATAGAAAATTTCCTGTTTAATTGAATAGTTATTGCTTCAACCTTCTACAATTAATAGCAAGCTCAAGAATGAAGTTTGAAATTGGTATTTATCAAAGCATAACGACTATCTTTAAACTTGCGTATTTTTTTAATTTTTTTTTATATTTACATTTGTGAAACGTTATAAAAGTAGGATGTATTTGGTAGAAAATTTTCTGTTCAATTGAATAGTATTTGCTTCAACCTTCTACAATTAATAGCAAGCTCAAGAATGAAGTTTAAAATTGGTATTTATCAAGGAATAACGACTATCTTTAAACTTGCGTATTTTTTTGATTTTTTTTATATTTACATTATTGAAACGTTATAAAGGTAGGATGTATTTGATAGAAAATTTCCTGCTCAATCGAATGGTATTGGTTTCAACCTTCTACAATTAATAGCAAGCTTAAGAATGAGGTTTGAAGTTGGTATTTATCAAGGAATAACGACTATATTTAAACATGCGTATTTTTTTGATTTTTATATATTTACATTGCTAAAACGTTATAAAAGTAGGATGTATTTGATAGAAAATTTTCTGTTCAATCAAATGGTACTTGCTTCAACCTTTTACAATAAATAGCAAGCTCAAGAATGAAGTTTGAAATTGGTATTTATCAAGGAATAACGACTATCTTTAAACTTGCGTATTTTTTTGATTTTTCTTATATTTACATTGCTAAAACGTTATAAAAGTAGCATTTATTTGATAGAAAATTTTATGTTCAATCAAATGGTACTTGTTCTGACCTTCTGCAATCAATAGCAAGCTTAAAAATCAAGTTTGAAATTGGTACTTATCAAGGAATAACGACTATCTGTAAACTTGCGTATTTTTTTGATTTTTTTTATATTTACATTATTGAAACGTTATAAAAGTAGGATGTATTTGATAGAAAATTGCCTGTTTAATCTAATAGTATTTGCTTCAACCTTCTACAATTAATAGCAAGCTCAAGGATGAAGTTTGAAATTGGTATTTATTAAGGAATAACGACTATCTTTAAACTTGCGTATTTTTTTTATTTTTTTTTATTTACATTGTTAAAACGTTATAAAAGTAGGATGTATTTGACAGAAAATTTTCTGTTTAGTCAAATAATACTTGCTTCAACCTTCTACAATTAATAGCAAGCTCAAGAATAAAGTTTGAAATTGGTATTTATCAAGGAATAACGACTTACTTTAAACTTGCGTATTTTTTTTATTTTTTTTATATTTACATTATTGCAACGTTATAAAAGTAGGACGTATTTGATAGAAAATTACCAGTTCAATCAAATAGTATTTGTTTCAAGAATGAAGTTTGAAATTGGTATTTATCAAGAAATAACGACTATATTTAAACTTGCGTATTTTTTTGATTTTTTTTTATTTACATTGCTAAAACGTTATAAAAGTAGAATGTATTTGATAGAAAATTTCCCGTTCAATTGAATAGTATTTGCTTCAACCTTCTACAATTAATAGCAAGCTCAAGCATGAAGTTTGAAATTGGTATTTATCAAGGAATAACGACTATATTTAAACTTGCGTATTTTATATTTACATTGCTAAAACGTTATAAAAGTAGAATGTATTTGATAGAAAAGTTTCTGTTCAATTGAATAGTATTTGCTTCAACCTTCTACAATTAATAGCAAGCTTAAAAATGAAGTTTAAAATTGGTATTTATCAAGGCATAACGACTATCTTTAAACTTGCGTATTTTTTTGATTTTTTTTATATTTACATTGCTAAAACGGTATAAAAGTAGAATGTATTTGATAGAAAATTTCCTGCTCAATCGAATAGTATTGGTTTCAACCTTCTACTGTTAATAGCAAGCTCAAGAATGAAGTTTGAAATTTGTATTTATCAAGGCATAACGACTATCTTTAAACTTGCGTATATTTTTGATTTTTTTTTATTCACATTGCTAAAACGTTATAATAGTAAAATGTTTTTGATAGAAAATTTTTTGTTCAATCAAATGGTACATGCTTCAACCTTCTACAATTAATAGCAAGCTCAAGAATGAAGTTTAAAATTGGTATTTATTAAGGAATAACGACTATCTTTAAACTCGCGTATTTTTTTAATTTTTTTTATATTTACATTATTGAAACGTTATAAAAGTAGGATGTATTTGATAGAAAATTTTCTGTTCAATCAAATAGTATTTGTTTCAACCTTTTACAATAAATAGCAAGCTCAAGAATAATGTTTGAAATTGGTATTTATCAAGGAATAACGACTTACTTTAAACTTGCGTATTTTTTTAATTTTTTTTTATATTTACATTATTGAAACGTTATAAAAGTAAGATGTATTTGATAGAAAATTTTTTGCTTAATCGAATAGTATTTGTTTTATTTTTTACAATTAATAGCAAGCTCAAGAATGAAGTTTGAATTTGGTATTTATCAAGGAATAACGACTATCTTTAAACTTGCGTATTTTTTTGATTTTTTTTATATTTACATTATTGAAACGTTATAAAAGTAGGATGTATTTGATAGAAAATTGCCTGTTCAATCGAATAGTATTTGCTACAACCATCTACAATTAATAGCAAGCTCAAGAATGAAGTTTGAAATTGGTATTTATTAAGGTATAACGACTATCTTTAAACTTGCGTATTTTTTTTATTTTTTTTATTTACATTGCTAAAACCTTATAAAAGTAGAACGTATTTGATAGAAAATTTCCTGTTCAGTCAAATGGTACTTGCTTCAACCTTCTACAATTAATAGCAAGCTCAAGAATAAAGTTTGAATTTGGTATTTATCAAGGCATAACGACTATCTTTAAACTTGCGAATTTTTTTGATTTTTTTTATATTTACATTATAGGAACGTTATAAAAGTAGGATGTATTTGATAGAAAGTTTTCTGTTCAATTGAATAGTATTTGCTTCAACCTTCTACAATTAATAGCCAGCTCAAGAATGAAGTTTGAATTTGGTATTTATCAAGGAATAACGACTATCTTTAAACTTGCGTATTTTTTTAATTTTTTTATATTTACATTATAGGAACGTTATAAAAGTAGGATGTATTTGATAGAAAGTTTTCTGTTCAATTGAATAGTATTTGCTTCAACCTTCTACAATTAATAGCAAGCTCAAGAATGAAGTTTGAATTTGGTATTTATCAAGGAATAACGACTATCTTTAAACTTGCGTATTTTTTTAATTTTTTTTATATTTACATTATTGAAACGTTACTAAAGTAGGATGTATTTGATAGAAAATTGCCTGTTCAATCAAATAATATTTGCTTCAACCTTCTACAATTAATAGGAAGCTCAAGAATGAAGTTTGAAATTGGTATTTATTAAGGAATAACGACTATCTTTAAACTTGGGTATTTTTTTTATTTTTTTTATTTACATTGCTAAAACGTTATAAAAGTAGGATGTATTTGATAGAAAATTTTCTGTTCAGTCAAATGGTACTTGCTTCAACCTTCTACAATTAATAGCAAGCTCAAGAATGAAGTTTGAAATTGGTATTTATCAAGGAATAACGACTATCTTTAAACTTGCGTACTTTTTTTATTTTTTGTTATTTACATTGCTAAAACGTTATAAAAGTAGGATGTATTTGATAGGAAATTTTCCGTTCAATCAAACGGTATATGCTTCAACCTTCTACGGTTAATAGCAAGCTCAAGAATGAAGTTTGAAATTGGTATTTATTAAGGAATAACGAGTATCTTTAAACTTGCGTATTTTTTTGTTTTTTTTTATTTACATTGCTAAAACGCTATAAAAGTAGAACGTATTTGATAGAAAATTTCCTGCTCAATTGAATAGTATTTGCTTCAACCTTCTACAATTAATAGCAAGCTCAAAAATGAAGTTTGAAATTTGTATTTATCAAGGCATAACGACTATCTTTAAACTTGCGTATTTTTTTGATTTTTTTTATATTTACATTGCCAAAACGTTATAAAAGTAGAATGTATTTGATAGAAAATTTCCTGCTCAATCGAATAGTATTAATTTCAACTTTCTACAATTAATAGCAAGCTCAGGAATGAAGTTTGAAATTGGTATTTATCAAGGAATAACGACTATCTTTAAACTTGCGTATGTTTTTGATTTTTTTTTATTCACATTGCTAAAACGTTATAATAGTAGGATGTATTTGATAGAAAATTTTCCGTTCAATCAAATAATATATGCTTCAACCTTCTTCGAGTAATAGCAAGCTCAAGAATGAAGTTTGAAATTGGTATTTATTAAGGAATAACGACTATCTTTAAACTTGCGAATTTTATTAATTTTTTTTATATTTACATTATTGAAACGTTATAAAAGTAGGATGCATTGGATAGAAAATTTTCCGTTCAATCAAATAATATATGCTTCAACCTTCTTCGAGTAATAGCAAGCTCAAGAATAAAGTTTGAAATTGGTACTTATCAAGGAATAACGACTATCTGTAAACTTGCGTATTTTTTTGATTTTTTTTATATTTACATTATTGAAACGTTACAAAGGTAAAATGTATTTGATAGAAAATTTTCTGTTTAATAAAATAGCACTTGTTTCAACCTTCTCCAATTAATAGCAAGCTCAAGAATGTAGTTTGAAATTGGTATTTATCAAGGAATAACGACTATCTTTAAACTTGCGTATTTTTTTGATTTTTTTTATATTTACATTATTGAAACGTTATAAAAGTAGGATTTGTTTAATAGAAAATTGCCTGTTCAATCGAATAGTACTTGCTTCAACCTTCTACAATTAATAGCAAACTCAAGAATGAAGTTTGAAATTGGTATTTATTAAGGAATAACGACTATCTTTAAACTTGCGTATTTTTTTTATTTTTTCTTATTTACATTGCTAAAGCGTTATAAAAGTAGGATGTATTTGATAGAAAATTTTCTGTTCAGTCAAATGGTACTAGCTTCAACCTTCTACAGTTAACAGCAAGCTCAAGAATGAAGTTTGAAATTGGTATTTATTAAGGAATAACTACTATCTTTAAACTTGCGTATTTTTTTTATTTTTTTTATTTACATTGCTAAAACGTTATAGAAGTAAAATGTATTTAATAGAAAATTTCCTGTTTAATTGAATAGTTATTGCTTCAACCTTCTACAATTAATAGCAAGCTCAAGAATGAAGTTTGAAATTGGTATTTATCAAAGCATAACGACTATCTTTAAACTTGCGTATTTTTTTAATTTTTTTTTATATTTACATTTGTGAAACGTTATAAAAGTAGGATGTATTTGATAGAAAATTTCCTGTTCAATTGAATAGTATTTGCTTCAACCTTCTACAATTAATAGCAAGCTCAAGAATGAAGTTTGAAATTGGTATTTATCAAGGCATAACGACTATCTTTAAACTTGCGTATTTTTTTGATTTTTTTTATATTTACATTGCTAAAACGTTATAAAAGTAGCATTTATTTGATAGAAAATTTTATGTTCAATCAAATGGTACTTGTTCTGACCTTCTGCAATCAATAGCAAGCTTAAAAATCAAGATTGAAATTGGTACTTATCAAGGAATAACGACTATCTGTAAACTTGCGTATTTTTTTGATTTTTTTTATATTTACATTATTGAAACGTTATAAAAGTAGGATGTATTTGATAGAAAATTGCCTGTTTAATCTAATAGTATTTGCTTCAACCTTCTACAATTAATAGCAAGCTCAAGGATGAAGTTTGAAATTGGTATTTATTAAGGAATAACGACTATCTTTAAACTTGCGTATTTTTTTTATTTTTTTTTATTTACATTGTTAAAACGTTATAAAAGTAGGATGTATTTGACAGAAAATTTTCTGTTTAGTCAAATAGTACTTGCTTCAACCTTCTACAATTAATAGCAAGCTCAAGAATAAAGTTTGAAATTGGTATTTATCAAGGAATAACGACTTACTTTAAACTTGCGTATTTTTTTTATTTTTTTTATATTTACATTATTGCAACGTTATAAAAGTAGGACGTGTTTGATAGAAAATTACCAGTTCAATCAAATAGTATTTGTTTCAACTTTCTACAATTAATAGCAAGCTCAAGCATGAAGTTTGAAATTGGTATTTATCAAGGAATAACGACTATCTTTAAACTTGCGTATTTTTTTTATTTTTTGTTATTTACATTGCTAAAACGTTATAAAAGTAGAATGTATTTGATAGGAAATTTTCCGTTCAATCAAATGGTATATGCTTCAACCTTCTACGATTAATAGCAAGCTCAAAAATGAAGTTTGAAATTGGTATTTATTAAGGAATATAGACTATCTTTAAACTTGCGTATTTTATTAATTTTTTTTATATTTACATTATTGAAACGATACAAAAGTAGGATGTGTTTGATAGAAAATTTTCTGTTCAATCAAAAAGTATTTGTTTCAACCTTTTACAATAAATAGCAAGCTCAATTATAAAGTTTGAAATTGGTATTTATCAAGGAATAACGACTTACTTTAAACTTGCGTATTTTTTTAATTTTTTTATATTTACATTATTGCAACGTTATAAAAGTAGAACGTATTTGATAAAAAAATATTTGCTCAATCGAATAGTATTTGCTTCAACCTTCTACAATTAATAGCAAGCTCAAAAATGAAGTTTGAAATTTGTATTTATCAAGGCATAACGACTATCTTTAAACTTGCGTATGTTTTTGATTATTTTTTATTCACATTGCTAAAACGTTATAATAGTAGGATGTATTTGATAGAAAATTTTCTGTTCAATCAAATGGTATATGCTTCAACCTTCTACGATTAATAGCAAGCTCAAGAATAAAGTTTGAAATTGGTATTTATTAAGGAATAACGACTATCTTTAAACTTGCGAATTTTATTAATTTTTTTATATTTACATTATTGAAACGTTATAAAAGTAGGATGTATTTGATAGAAAATTTTCTGTTCAATCAAATAGTATTTGTTTCAACCTTTTACAATAAATAGCAAGCTCAAGAATAAAGTTTGAAATTGGTATTTATCAAGGAATAACGACTTACTTTAAACTTGCGTATTTTTTTAATTTTTTTTTATATTTACATTATTGAAACGTTATAAAAGTAAGATGTATTTGATAGAAAATTTTTTGCTTAATCGAATAGTATTTGTTTTATCCTTTTACAATTAATAGCAAGCTCAAGAATGAAGTTTGAAGTTGGTATTTATCATGGAATAACGACTATCTTTAAACTTGCGTATTTTTTTGATTTTTTTTATATTTACATTATTGAAACGTTATAAAGGTAGGATGTATTTGATAGAAAATTGCCTGTTCAATCGAATAGTATTTGCTTCAATCTTCTACAATTAATAGCAAGCTCAAGAATGAAGTTTGAAATTGGCATTTATTAAGGATTAACGACTATCTTTAAACTTGCGTATTTTTTTTATTTTTTTTATTTACATTGCTAAAACGTTATAAAAGTAGAATGTATTTGATAGAAAATTTCCTGTTTAAATGAATAGTATTTGCTTCAACCTTCTACAATTAATAGCAAGCTCAAGAATGAAGTTTGAAATTGGTATTTATCAAGGCATAACGACTATCTTTAAACTTGCGAATATTTTTGATTTTTTTTATATTTACATTATAGGAACGTTATAAAAGTAGGATGTATTTGATAGAAAATTTCCCGTTCAATTGAATAGTATTTGCTTCAACCTTTTACAATTAATAGCAAGCTCAAGAATGAAGTTTAAAATTGGTATTTATTAAGGAATAACGACTATCTTTAAACTCGCGTATTTTTTTAATTTTTTTTATATTTACATTATTGAAACGTTATAAAAGTAGGACGTGTTTGATAGAAAATTACCAGTTCAATCAAATAGTATTTGTTTCAACTTTCTACAATTAATAGCAAGCTCAAGCATGAAGTTTGAAATTGGTATTTATCAAGGAATAACGACTATATTTAAACTTGCGTATTTTTTTTATTTTTTTATATTTACATTGCTAAAACGTTATAAAAGTAGAATGTATTTAATAGAAAAGTTTCTGTTCAATTGAATAGTATTTGCTTCAACCTTCTACAATTAATAGCAAGCTTAAAAATGAAGTTTAAAATTGGTATTTGTCAAGGCATAACGACTATCTTTAAACTTGCGTATTTTTTTGATTTTTTTTATATTTACATTGCTAAAACGGTATAAAAGTAGAATGTATTTGATAGAAAATTTCCTGCCCAATCGAATAGTATTGGTTTCAACCTTCTACAATTAATAGCAAGCTCAAGAATAAAGTTTGAAGTTGGTATTTATCAAGGAATAACGACTATCTTTAAACTTGCGTATTTTTTTAATTTTTTTTATATTTACATTATTGAAACGTTACTAAAGTAAGATGTATTTGATAAAAAATTGCCTGTTCAATCGAATAATATTTGCTTCAACCTTTTACAATTAATAGCAAGCTCAAGAGTAAAGTTTGAAATTGGTATTTATTAAGGAATAACGACTATCTTTAAACTTGCGAATTTTTTTTATTTTTTTTTCATTTACATTGCTAAAACGTTATAAAAGTAGGATGTATTTGATAGAAAATTTTCTGTTCAGTCAAATGGTACTTGCTTCAACCTTCTACAATTGTTAGCAAGCTCAAGAATGAAGTTTGAAATTGGTATTTATCAAGGAATAACGACTTACTTTAAACTTGCGTATTTTTTTTATATTTACATTATTGCAACGTTTTAAAGGTAGGAAGTATTTGATAGAAAATTACCTGCTCAATCGAATAGTATTTGTTTCAACTTTCTACAATTAATAGCAAGCTCAAAAATGAAGTTTGAAATTGGTATTTATCAAGAAATAACGACTATATTTAAACTTGCGTATTTTTTTGATTTTTTTTTAATTACATTGCTAAAACGTTATAAAAGTAGGATGTATTTGATAAAAAATTTCCTGTTCTATTAAATAGTATTTGTTTCAACCTTCTACAGTTAATAGCAAGCTCAAAAATGAAGTTTGAAATTTGTATTTATCAAGGCATAACGACTATCTTTAAACTTGCGTATTTTTTTGATTTTTTTTATATTTACATTGCTAAAACGTTATAAAAGTAGCATTTATTTGATAGAAAATTTTATGTTCAATCAAATGGTACTTGCTCTAACCTTCTGCAATCAATAGCAAGCTTAAAAATCAAGTTTGAAATTGGTACTTATCAAGGAATAACGACTATCTGTAAACTTGCGTATTTTTTTGATTTTTTTTATATTTACATTATTGAAACGTTATAAAGGTAGGATGTATTTGATAGAAAATTTTCTGTTTAATCAAATAGCACTTGTTTCAACCTTCTACAATTAATAGCAAGCTTAAGAATAAAGTTTGAAATTGGTATTTATCAAGGAATAACGACTATCTTTAAACTTGCGTATTTTTTTGATTTTTTTTATATTTACATTTTTGAAACGTTATAAAAGTAGGATGTATTTGATAGAAAATTGCCTGTTTAATCTAATAGTATTTGCTTCAACCTTCTACAATTTATAGCAAGCTCAAGGATGAAGTTTGAAATTGGTATTTATTAAGGAATAACGACTATCTTTAAACTTGCGTATTTTTTTTATTTTTTTTTATTTACATCGTTAAAACGTTATAAAAGTAGGATGTATTTGACAGAAAATTTTCTGTTTAGTCAAATGGTACTTGCTTCAACCATCTACAATTAATAGCAAGCTCAAGAATGAAGTTTGAAATTGGTATTTATCAAGGAATAACGACTTAATTTAAACTTGCGTATTTTTTTTATTTTTTTTATATTTACATTATTGCAACGTTATAAAAGTAGGACGTATTTGATAGAAAATTACCAGTTCATTCAAATAGTATTTGTTTCAACTTTCTACAATTAATAGCAAGCTCAAGCATGAAGTTTGAAATTGGTATTTATCAAGGAATAACGACCATATTTAAACTTGCGTATTTTTTTTATTTTTTTTATATTTACATTGCTAAAACGTTATAAAAGTAAAATGTATTTGATAGAAAATTTTCTGTTCAATTGAATAGTATTTGCTTCAGCCTTCTACAATTAATAGCAAGCTTAAAAATGAAGTTTAAAATTAGTATTTATCAAGGCATAACGACTATCTTTAAACTTGCGTATTTTTTTGATTTTTTTTATATTTACATTGCTAAAACGGTATAAAAGTAGAATGTATTTGATAGAAAATTTCCTGCCCAATCGAATAGTATTGGTTTCAACATTCTACAGTTAATAGCAAACTTAAGAATAAAGTTTGAAATTGGTATTTATCAAGGAATAACGACTATCTTTAAACTTGCGTATTTTTTTAATTTTTTTTATATTTACATTATTGAAACGTTACTAAAGTAGGATGTATTTGATAGAAAATTGCCTGTTCAATCAAATAATATTTGCTTCAACCTTCTACAATTAATAGCAAGCTCAAGAATGAAGTTTGAAATTGGTATTTATTAAGGAATAACGACTATCTTTAAACTTGGGTATTTTTTTTATTTTTTTTTATTTACATTGCTAAAACGTTATAAAAGTAGGATGTATTTGATAGAAAATTTTCTGTTCAGTCAAATGGTACTTGCTTCAACCTTCTACAATTGTTAGCAAGCTCAAGAATGAAGTTTGAAATTGGTATTTATCAAGGAATAACGACTTACTTTAAACTTGCGTATTTTTTTTATTTTTTTTATATTTACATTATTGCAACGTTATAAAGGTAGAACGTATTTGATAGAAAATTACCTGCTCAATCAAATAGTATTGGTTTCAACCTTCTACAATTAATAGCAAGCTCAAGGATGAAGTTTGAAATTGGTATTTATCAAGGAATAACGACTATCTTTAAACTTGCGTAATTTTTTTATTTTTTTTTATTTACATTGCTAAAACGTAATAAAAGTAGGATGTATTTGATAGGAAATTTTCCGTTCAATCAAATGGTATATGCTTCAACCTTCTACGATTAATAGCAAGCTCAAGAATGAAGTTTGAAATTGGTATTTATTAAGGAATAACGACTATCTTTATACTTGCGTATTTTATTAATTTTTTTTATATTTACATTATTGAAACGTTACAAAAGTAGGATGTGTTTGATAGAAAATTTTCTGTTCAATCAAAAAGTATTTGTTTCAACCTTTTACAATAAATAGCAAGCTCAATAATAAAGTTTGAAATTGGTATTTATCAAGGAATAACGACTTACTTTAAACTTGCGTATTTTTTTAATTTTTTTTATATTTACATTATTGCAACGTTATAAAAATAGGACGTATTTGATAAAAAATTATTTGCTCAATCGAATAGTATTTGTTTCAACTTTCTACAATTAATAGCAAGCTCAAGAATGAAGTTTGAAATTGGTATTTATCAAGAAATAACGACTATATTTAAACTTGCGTATTTTTTTGATTTTTTTTTTATTTACATTGCTAAAACGCTATAAAAGTAGAATGTATTTGATAGAAAATTTCTTGCTCAATCGAATAGTATTAATTTCAACTTTCTATAATTAATAGCAAGCTCAAGAATGAAGTTTGAAATTGGTATTTATCAAGGAATAACGACTATCTTTAAACTTGCGTATTTTATTAATTTTTTTTATATTTACATTATTCAAACGTTATAAAAGTAGGATGTATTTGATAGAAAATTTTCTGTTCAATTAAATAGTATTTGTTTCAACCTTTCACAATAAATAGCAAGCTCAAGAATAAAGTTTGAAATTGGTATTTATCAAGGAATAACGACTATCTTTAAACTTGGGTATTTTTTTTATTTTTTTTATTTACATTGCTAAAACGTTATAAAAGTAGGATGTATTTGATAGAAAATTTTCTGTTCAGTCAAATGGTACTTGCTTCAACCTTCTACAATTAATAGCAAGCTCAAGAATGAAGTTTGAAATTGGTATTTATCAAGAAATAACGACTATATTTAAACTTGCGTATTTTTTTGATTTTTTTTTATTTACATTGCTAAAACGTTATAAAAGTAGGATGTATTTGATAGAAAATTTCCTGTTCTATTAAATAGTATTTGTTTCAACCTTCTACAGTTAATAGCAAGCTCAAAAATGAAGTTTGAAATTTGTATTTATCAAGGCATAACGACTATCTTTAAACTTGCGTATTTTTTTGATTTTTTTTATATTTACATTGCTAAAACGTTATAAAAGTAGCATTTATTTGATAGAAAATTTTATGTTCAATCAAATGGTACTTGCTCTAACCTTCTGCAATCAATAGCAAGCTTAAAAATCAAGTTTGAAATTGGTACTTATCAAGGAATAACGACTATCTGTAAACTTGCGTATTTTTTTGATTTTTTTTATATTTACATTATTGAAACGTTATAAAGGTAGGATGTATTTGATAGAAAATTTTCTGTTTAATCAAATAGCACTTGTTTCAACCTTCTACAATTAATAGCAAGCTTAAGAATAAAGTTTGAAATTGGTATTTATCAAGGAATAACGACTATCTTTAAACTTGCGTATTTTTTTGATTTTTTTTATATTTACATTTTTTAAACGTTATAAAAGTAGGATGTATTTGATAGAAAATTGCCTGTTTAATCTAATAGTATTTGCTTCAACCTTCTACAATTAATAGCAAGCTCAAGGATGAAGTTTGAAATTGGTATTTATTAAGGAATAACGACTATCTTTAAACTTGCGTATTTTTTTTATTTTTTTTATTTACATCGTTAAAACGTTATAAAAGTAGGATGTATTTGACAGAAAATTTTCTGTTTAGTCAAATGGTACTTGCTTCAACCATCTACAATTAATAGCAAGCTCAAGAATGAAGTTTGAAATTGGTATTTATCAAGGAATAACGACTTAATTTAAACTTGCGTATTTTTTTTATTTTTTTTATATTTACATTATTGCAACGTTATAAAAGTAGGACGTATTTGATAGAAAATTACCAGTTCAATCAAATAGTATTTGTTTCAACTTTCTACAATTAATAGCAAGCTCAAGCATGAAGTTTGAAATTGGTATTTATCAAGGAATAACCACCATATTTAAACTTGCGCATTTTTTTTATTTTTTTTATATTTACATTGCTAAAACGTTATAAAAGTAAAATGTATTTGATAGAAAATTTTCTGTTCAATTGAATAGTATTTGCTTCAGCCTTCTACAATTAATAGCAAGCTTAAAAATGAAGTTTAAAATTAGTATTTATCAAGGCATAACGACTATCTTTAAACTTGCGTATTTTTTTGATTTTTTTTATATTTACATTGCTAAAACGGTATAAAAGTAGAATGTATTTGATAGAAAATTTCCTGCCCAATCGAATAGTATTGGTTTCAACCTTCTACAGTTAATAGCAAACTTAAGAATAAAGTTTGAAATTGGTATTTATCAAGGAATAACGACTATCTTTAAACTTGCGTATTTTTTTAATTTTTTTTATATTTACATTATTGAAACGTTACTAAAGTATGATGTATTTGATAGAAAATTGCCTGTTCAATCAAATAATATTTGCTTCAACCTTCTACAATTAATAGCAAGCTCAAGAATGAAGTTTGAAATTGGTATTTATTAAGGAATAACGACTATCTTTAAACTTGGGTATTTTTTTTATTTTTTTTTATTTACATTGCTAAAACGTTATAAAAGTAGGATGTATTTGATAGAAAATTTTCTGTTCAGTCAAATGGTACTTGCTTCAACCTTCTACAATTGTTAGCAAGCTCAAGAATGAAGTTTGAAATTGGTATTTATCAAGGAATAACGACTTACTTTAAACTTGCGCATTTTTTTTATTTTTTTTATATTTACATTATTGCAACGTTATAAAAGTAGAACGTATTTGATAGAAAATTACCTGCTCAATCAAATAGTATTGGTTTCAACCTTCTACAATTAATAGCAAGCTCAAGGATGAAGTTTGAAATTGGTATTTATCAAGGAATAACGACTATCTTTAAACTTGCGTAATTTTTTTATTTTTTTTTATTTACATTGCTAAAACGTAATAAAAATAGGATGTATTTGATAGGAAATTTTCCGTTCAATCAAATGGTATATGCTTCAACCTTCTACGATTAATAGCAAGCTCAAGAATGAAGTTTGAAATTGGTATTTATTAAGGAATAACGACTATCTTTATACTTGCGTATTTTATTAATTTTTTTTATATTTACATTATTGAAACGTTACAAAAGTAGGATGTGTTTGATAGAAAATTTTCTGTTCAATCAAAAAGTATTTGTTTCAACCTTTTACAATAAATAGCAAGCTCAATAATAAAGTTTGAAATTGGTATTTATCAAGGAATAACGACTTACTTTAAACTTGCGTATTTTTTTAATTTTTTTTATATTTACATTATTGCAACGTTATAAAAATAGGACGTATTTGGTAAAAAATTATTTGCTCAATCGAATAGTATTTGTTTCAACTTTCTACAATTAATAGCAAGCTCAAGAATGAAGTTTGAAATTGGTATTTATCAAGAAATAACGACTATATTTAAACTTGCGTATTTTTTTGATTTTTTTTTTATTTACATTGCTAAAACGCTATAAAAGTAGAATGTATTTGATAGAAAATTTCTTGCTCAATCGAATAGTATTAATTTCAACTTTCTACAATTAATAGCAAGCTCAAGAATGAAGTTTGAAATTGGTATTTATCAAGGAATAACGACTATCTTTAAACTTGCGTATTTTATTAATTTTTTTTATATTTACATTATTGAAACGTTATAAAAGTAGGATGTATTTGATAGAAAATTTTCTGTTCAATTAAATAGTATTTGTTTCAACCTTTCACAATAAATAGCAAGCTCAAGAATAAAGTTTGAAATTGGTATTTATCAAGGAATAACGACTTACTTTAAACTTGCGTATTTTTTAATTTTTTTTTATATTTACATTATTGAAACGTTATAAAAGTAAGATGTATTTGATAGGAAATTTTTTGCTTAATCGAATAGTATTTGCTTCAACCTTTTACAATTAATAGCAAGCTCAAGAATAAAGTTTGAAATTGGTATTTATTAAGGAATAACGACTATCTTTAAACTTGCGAATTTTTTTTATTTTTTTTTATTTACATTGCTAAAACGTTATAAAAGTAGGATGTATTTGATAGAAAATTTTCTGTTCAGTCAAATGGTACTTGCTTCAACCTTCTACAATTGTTAGCAAGCTCAAGAATGAAGTTTGAAATTGGTATTTATCAAGGAATAACGACTTACTTTAAACTTGCGTATTTTTTTATTTTTTTTATATTTACATTATTGCAACGTTTTAACGGTAGGAAGTATTTGATAGAAAATTACCTGCTCAATCGAACAGTGTTGGTTTCAACTTTCTACAGTTAATAGCAAGCTCAAGGATGAAGTTTGAAATTGGTATTTATCAAGGCATAACGACTATATTTAAACTTGCGTATTTTTTTGATTTTTTTTTTATATATTTACATTGCTAAAACGGTATAAAAGTAGAATGTATTTGATAGAAAATTTTCTGCTTAATCGAATAGTATTGGTTTCAACCTTCTACAATTAATAGCAAGCTCAAGAATAAAGTTTGAAATTGGTATTTATTAAGGAATAACTACTATCTTTAAACTTGCGTATTTTTTTTATTTTTTTTTATTTACATTGCTAAAACGTTATAAAAGTAGAATGTATTGGATAGAAAATTTCCCGTTCAATTGAATAGTATTTGCTTCAACCTTTTACAATTAATAGCAAGCTCAAGAATGAAGTTTGAATTTGGTATTTATCAAGGCATAACGACTATCTTTAAACTTGCGTATTTTTTTGATTTTTTTTATATTTACATTGCTAAAACGTTATAAAAGTAGGATGTATTTGATAGAAAATTTTCTGTTTAATCAAATAGCACTTGTTTCAACCTTCTACAATTAATAGCAAGCTTAAGATTGAAGTTTGAAATTGGTATTTATCAAGGCATAACGACTATCTTTAAACTTGCGTATTTTTTTGATTTTTTTTTATATATTTACATTGCTAAGACGGTATAAAAGTAGAATGTATTTGATAGAAAATTTTCTGCTTAATTGAATAGTATTTGCTGCAATCTTCTACAATTAATAGCAAGCTCAAGAATGAAGTTTGAAATTGGCATTTATTAAGGAATAACGACTATCTTTAAACTTGCGTATTTTTTTTATTTTTTTTATTTACATTGCTAAAACGTTATAAAGGTAGAATGTTTTTGATAGAAAATTTCCTGTTTAATTGAATAGTATTTGCTTCAACCTTCTACAATTAATAGCAAGCTCAAGAATGAAGTTTGAATTTGGTATTTATCAAGGCATAACGACTATCTTTAAACTTGCGTATTTTTTTGATTTTTTTTATATTTACATTGCTAAAACGTTATAAAAGTAGGATGTATTTGATAGAAAATTTCCCGTTCAATTGAATAGTATTTGCTTCAACCTTTTACAATTAATAGCAAGCTCAAGAATGAAGTTTGAATTTGGTATTTATCAAGGCATAACGACTATTTTTAAACTTGCGTATTTTTTTGATTTTTTTTATATTTACATTGCTAAAACGTTATAAAAGTAGGATGTATTTGATAGAAAATTTTCTGTTTAATCAAATAGCACTTGTTTCAACCTTCTACAATTAATAGCAAGCTTAAGAATGAAGTTTGAAATTGGTATTTATCAAGGCATAACGACTATCTTTAAACTTGCGTATTTTTTTGATTTTTTTTTTATATTTACATTGCTAAAACGGTAAAAAAGTAGAATGTATTTGATAGAAAATTTCCTGCTCAATCGAATAGTATTGGTTTCAACCTTCTACAATTAATAGCAAGCTCAAGAATGAAGTTTGAAATTGGTATTTATCAAGGCATAACGACTATCTTTAAACTTGCGAATTTTTTTTGATTTTTTTTATATTTACATTATAGGAACGTTATAAAAGTAGGATGTATTTGATAGAAAATTTCCCGTTAAATTGAATAGTATTTGCTTCAACCTTTTACAATTAATAGCAAGCTCAAGAATGAAGTTTGAATTTGGTATTTATCAAGGCATAACGACTATCTTTAAACTTGCGTATTTTTTTGATTTTTTTTATATTTACATTGCTAAAACGTTATAAAAGTAGGATGTATTTGATAGAAAATTTTCTGTTTAATCAAATAGCACTTGTTTCAACCTTCTACAATTAATAGCAAGCTTAAGAATGAAGTTTGAAATTGGTATTTATCAAGGAATAACGACTATCTTTAAACTTGCGTATTTTTTTTATTTTTTTTTATTTACATTGCCAAAACGTTATAAAAGTAGGATATATTTCACAGAAAATTTTCTGTTCAGTCAAATGGTACTTGCTTCAACCTTCTACAATTAATAGCAAGCTCAAGAATGAAGTTTGAAATTGGTATTTATCAAGGAATAACGACTTACTTTAAACTTGCGTATTTTTTTGATTTTTTTTATATTTAAATTATTGAAACGTTATAAAAGTAGAATGTATTTGATAGAAAATTGCCTGTTCAATCTAATAGTATTTGCTTCAACCTTCTACAATTAATAGCAAGCTCAAGAATGAAGTTTGAAATTGGTATTTATTAAGGAATAACGACTATCTTTAAACTTGCGTATTTTTTTTATTTTTTTTTATTTACATTGCCAAAACGTTATAAAAGTAGGATGTATTTCACAGAAAATTTTCTGTTCAGTCAAATGGTACTTGCTTCAACCTTCTACAATTAATAGCAAGCTCAAGAATGAAGTTTGAAATTGGTATTTATCAAGGAATAACGACTTACTTTAAACTTGCGTATTTTTTTTATTTTTTTTATATTTACATTATTGCAACGTTATAAAAGTAGGACGTATTTGATAGAAAATTTCCTGTTCAATTGAATAGTATTTGTTTCAACCTTCTACAATTAATAGCAAGCTCAAGAATGAAGTTTAAAATTGGTATTTATCAAGGCATAACGACTATCTTTAAACTTGCGTATTTTTTTAATTTTTTTTATATTTACATTATTGAAACGTTACTAAAGTAAGATGTATTTGATAAAAAATTGCCTGTTCAATCGAATAATATTTGCTTCAACCTTTTACAATTAATAGCAAGCTCAAGAATAAAGTTTGAAATTGGTATTTATTAAGGAATAACGACTATCTTTAAACTTGCGATTTTTTTTATTTTTTTTTATTTACATTGCTAAAACGTTATAAAAGTAGGATGTATTTGATAGAAAATTTTCTGTTCAGTCAAATGGTACTTGCTTCAACCTTCTACAATTGTTAGCAAGCTCAAGAATGAAGTTTGAAATTGGTATTTATCAAGGAATAACGACTTACTTTAAACTTGCGTATTTTTTTTATTTTTTTTATATTTACATTATTGCAACGTTTTATCGGTAGGAAGTGTTTGATAGAAAATTACCTGCTCAATCGAACAGTGTTGGTTTCAACTTTCTACAGTTAATAGCAAGCTCAAAAATGAAGTTTGAATTTGGTATTTATCAAGGAATAACGACTATCTTTAAACTTGCGTATTTTTTTAATTTTTTTTATATTTACATTATTGAATCGTTACTAAAGTAAGATGTATTTGATAGAAAATTGCCTGTTCAATCGAATAGTATTTGCTTCAACTTTCTAGAATTAATAGCAAGCTCAAGGATGAAGTTTGAAATTGGTATTTATCAAGGCATAACGACTATCTTTAAACTTGCGTATTTTTTTGATTTTTTTTATATTTACATTGCTAAAACGTTATAAAAGTAGCATTTATTTGATAGAAAATTTTATGTTCAATCAAATGGTACTTGTTCTAACCTTCTGCAATCAATAGCAAGCTTAAAAATGAAGTTTGAAATTGGTACTTATCAAGGAATAACGACTATTTGTAAACTTGCGTATTTTTTTGATTTTTTTTATATTTACATTATTGAAACGTTATAAAGGTAGGATGTATTTGATAGAAAATTTTCTGTTTAATCAAATAGCACTTGTTTCAACCTTCTACAAATAATAGCAAGCTTAAGAATAAAGTTTGAAATTGGTATTTATCAAGGAATAACGACTATTTTTAAACTTGCGTATTTTTTTGATTTTTTTTATATTTACATTATTAAAACGTTATAAAAGTAGGATGTATTTGATAGAAAATTGCCTGTTTAATCTAATAGTATTTGTTTCAACCTTCTACAATTAATAGCAAGCTCAAGGATGAAGTTTGAAGTTGGTATTTATTAAGGAATAACGACTACCTTTAAACTTGCGTATTTTTTTTATTTTTTTTTATTTACATTGTTAAAACGTTATAAAAGTAGGATGTATTTGACAGAAAATTTTCTGTTTAGTCAAATGGTACTTGCTTCAACCTTCTACAATTAATAGCAAGCTCAAGAATGAAGTTTGAAATTGGGATTTATCAAGGAATAACGACTTACTTTAAACTTGCGTATTTTTTTTATTTTTTTTATATTTACATTATTGCAACGTTATAAAAGTAGGACGTATTTGATAGAAAATTACCAGTTCAATCAAATAGTATTTGTTTCAACTTTCTACAATTAATAGCAAGCTCAAGCATGAAGTTTGAAATTGGTATTTATCAAGGAATAACGACTATATTTAAACTTGCGTATTTTTTTTATTTTTTTTATATTTACATTGCTAAAACGTTATAAGAGTAGAATGTATTTGATAGAAAATTTTCTGTTCAATTGAATAGTATTTGCTTCAACCTTCTACAATTAATAGCAAGCTTAAAAATGAAGTTTAAAATTAGTATTTATCAAGGCATAACGACTATCTTTAAACTTGCGTATTTTTTTGATTTTTTTTATATTTACATTGCTAAAACGGTATAAAAGTAGAATGTATTTGATAGAAAATTTCCTGCCCAATCGAATAGTATTGGTTTTAACCTTCTACAATTAATAGCAAGCTCAAGAATGAAGTTTGAAATTGGTATTTATCAAGGAATAACAACTATCTTTAAACTTGCGAATTTTTTTTATTTTTTTTTATTTACATTGCTAAAACGTTATAAAAGTAGGATGTATTTGATAGAAAATTTTCTGTTCAGTCAAATGGTACTTGCTTCAACCTTCTACAATTGTTAGCAAGCTCAAGAATGAAGTTTGAAATTGGTATTTATCAAGGAATAACGACTTACTTTAAACTTGCGTATTTTTTTTATTTTTTTTATATTTACATTATTGCAACGTTTTAAAGGTAGGAAGTATTTGATAGAAAATTACCTGCTCAATCGAATAGTATTTGTTTCAACTTTCTACAATTAATAGCAAGCTCAAGAATGAAGTTTGAAATTGGCATTTATTAAGGAATAACGACTATCTTTAAACTTGCGTATTTTTTTTATTTTTTTTATTTACATTGCTAGAACGTTATAAAGGTAGAATGTTTTTGATAGAAAATTTCCTGTTTAATTGAATAGTATTTGCTTCAACCTTCTACAATTAATAGCAAGCTCAAGAATGAAGTTTGAATTTGGTATTTATCAAGGCATAACGACTATATTTAAACTTGCGTATTTTTTTGATTTTTTTTATATTTACATTGCTAAAACGTTATAAAAGTAGGATGTATTTGATAGAAAATTTTCTGTTTAATCAAATAGCACTTGTTTCAACCTTCTACAATTAATAGCAAGCTTAAGAATGAAGTTTGAAATTGGTATTTATCAAGGCATAACGACTATCTTTAAACTTGCGTATTTTTTTGATTTTTTTTTTATATTTACATTGCTAAAACGGTAAAAAAGTAGAATGTATTTGATAGAAAATTTCCTGCTCAATCGAATAGTATTGGTTTCAACCTTCTACAATTAATAGCAAGCTCAAGAACAAAGTTTGAAATTGGTATTTATCACGGAATAACGACTATCTTTAAACTTGCGTATTTTTTTAATTTTTTTTATATTTACATTATTGAAACGTTACTAAAGTAAGATGTATTTGATAAAAAATTGCCTGTTCAATCGAATAATATTTGCTTCAACCTTTTACAATTAATAGCAAGCTCAAGAATAAAGTTTGAAATTGGTATTTATTAAGGAATAACGACTATCTTTAAACTTGCGAATTTTTTTATTTTTTTTTATTTACATTGCTAAAACGTTATAAGAGTAGGATGTATTTGATAGAAAATTTTCTGTTCAGTCAAATGGTACTTGCTTCAACCTTCTACAATTGTTAGCAAGCTCAAGAATGAAGTTTGAAATTGGTATTTATCAAGGAATAACGACTTACTTTAAACTTGCGTATTTTTTTTATTTTTTTTATATTTACATTATTGCAACGTTTTAAAGGTAGGAAGTATTTGATAGAAAATTACCTGCTCAATCGAATAGTATTTGTTTCAACTTTCTACAATTAATAGCAAGCTCAAGAATGAAGTTTGAAATTGGTATTTATCAAGAAATAACAACTATATTTAAACTTGCGTATTTTTTTGATTTTTTTTTTATTTACATTGCTAAAACGTTATAAAAGTAGGATGTATTTGATAGAAAATTTCCTGTTCAATTAAATAGTATTTGCTTCAACCTTCTACAATTAGTAGCAAGCTCAAGAATGAAGTTTGAAATTGGTATTTATCAAGGAATAACGACTATCTTTAAACTTGCGTATTTTTTTGATTTTTTTTTATATATTTACATTGCTAAAACGGTATAAAAGTAGAATGTATTTGATAGAAAATTTCCTGCTCAATCGAATAGTATTGGTTTCAACTTTCTACAATTAATAGCAAGCTCAAGAATGAAGTTTGAAATTAGTATTTATCAAGGAATAACGACTATCTTTAAACTTGCGTATTTTTTTGATTTTTTTTATATTTACATTATTGAAACGTTATAAAAGTAGGATGTATTTGATAGAAAATTGCCTGTCCAATCGAACAGTATTTGCTTCAACCTTCTGCAATTAATGGCAAGCTCAAGAATGAAGTTTGAAATTGGTATTTATTAAGGAATAACTACTATCTTTAAACTTGCGTATTTTTTTTATTTTTTTTTATTTACATTGCTAAAACGTTATAAAAGTAGAATGTATTTGATAGAAAATTTCCTTTTTAATTGAATAGTATTTGCTGCAATCTTCTACAATTAATAGCAAGCTCAAGAATGAAGTTTGAAATTGGCATTTATTAAGGAATAACGACTATCTTTAAACTTGCGTATTTTTTTTATTTTTTTTATTTACATTGCTAAAACGTCATAAAAGTAGAATGTTTTTGATAGAAAATTTCCTGTTTAATCGAATAGTATTTGCTTCAACCTTCTACAATTAATAGCAAGCTCAAGAATGAAGTTTGAAATTGGTATTTATCAAGGCATAACGACTATCTTTAAACTTGCGAATTTTTTTTGATTTTTTTTATATTTACATTATAGGAACGTTATAAAAGTAGGATGTATTTGATAGAAAATTTCCCGTTCAATTGAATAGTATTTGCTTCAACCTTTTACAATTAATAGCAAGCTCAAGAATGAAGTTTGAATTTGGTATTTATCAAGGCATAACGACTATCTTTAAACTTGCGTATTTTTTTGATTTTTTTTATATTTACATTGCTAAAACGTTATAAAAGTAGGATGTATTTGATAGAAAATTTTCTGTTTAATCAAATAGCACTTGTTTCAACCTTCTACAATTAATAGCAAGCTTAAGAATGAAGTTTGAAATTGGTATTTATCAAGGAATAACGACTATCTTTAAACTTGCGTATTTTTTTGATTTTTTTTATATTTACATTATTGAAACGTTATAAAAGTAGAATGTATTTGATAGAAAATTGCCTGTTCAATCTAATAGTATTTGCTTCAACCTTCTACAATTAATAGCAAGCTCAAGAATGAAGTTTGAAATTGGTATTTATTAAGGAATAACGACTATCTTTAAACTTGCGTATTTTTTTTATTTTTTTTTATTTACATTGCCAAAACGTTATAAAGGTAGGATGTATTTCACAGAAAATTTTCTGTTCAGTCAAATGGTACTTGCCTCAACCTTCTACAATTAATAGCAAGCTCAAGAATGAAGTTTGAAATTGGTATTTATCAAGGAATAACGACTTACTTTAAACTTGCGTATTTTTTTTATTTTTTTTATATTTACATTATTGCAACGTTATAAAAGTAGGACGTATTTGATAGAAAATTTCCTGTTCAATTGAATAGTATTTGCTTCAACCTTCTACAATTAATAGCAAGCTCAAGAATGAAGTTTAAAATTGGTATTTATCAAGGCATAACGACTATCTTTAAACTTGCGTATTTTTTTAATTTTTTTTATATTTACATTATTGAAACGTTACTAAAGTAAGATGTATTTGATAAAAAATTGCCTGTTCAATCGAATAATATTTGCTTCAACCTTTTACAATTAATAGCAAGCTCAAGAATAAAGTTTGAAATTGGTATTTATTAAGGAATAACGACTATCTTTAAACTTGCAATTTTTTTTTATTTTTTTTTATTTACATTGCTAAAACGTTATAAAAGTAGGATGTATTTGATAGAAAATTTTCTGTTCAGTCAAATGGTACTTGCTTCAACCTTCTACAATTGTTAGCAAGCTCAAGAATGAAGTTTGAAATTGGTATTTATCAAGGAATAACGACTTACTTTAAACTTGCGTATTTTTTTTATTTTTTTTATATTTACATTATTGCAACGTTTTAACGGTAGGAAGTATTTGATAGAAAATTACCTGCTCAATCGAACAGTGTTGGTTTCAACTTTCTACAGTTAATAGCAAGCTCAAAAATGAAGTTTGAATTTGGTATTTATCAAGGAATAACGACTATCTTTAAACTTGCGTATTTTTTTAATTTTTTTTATATTTACATTATTGAATCGTTACTAAAGTAAGATGTATTTGATAGAAAATTGCCTGTTCAATCGAATAGTATTTGCTTCAACTTTCTACAATTAATAGCAAGCTCAAGGATGAAGTTTGAAATTGGTATTTATCAAGTCATAACGACTATCTTTAAACTTGCGTATTTTTTTGATTTTTTTTATATTTACATTGCTAAAACGTTATAAAAGTAGCATTTATTTGATAGAAAATTTTATGTTCAATCAAATGGTACTTGTTCTAACCTTCTGCAATCAATAGCAAGCTTAAAAATGAAGTTTGAAATTGGTACTTATCAAGGAATAACGACTATCTGTAAACTTGCGTATTTTTTTGATTTTTTTTATATTTACATTATTGAAACGTTATAAAGGTAGGATGTATTTGATAGAAAATTTTCTGTTTAATCAAATAGCACTTGTTTCAACCTTCTACAAATAATAGCAAGCTTAAGAATAAAGTTTGAAATTGGTATTTATCAAGGAATAACGACTATTTTTAAACTTGCATATTTTTTTGATTTTTTTTATATTTACATTATTGAAACGTTATAAAAGTAGGATGTATTTGATAGAAAATTGCCTGTTTAATCTAATAGTATTTGTTTCAACCTTCTACAATTAATAGCAAGCTCAAGGATGAAGTTTGAAATTGGTATTTATTAAGGAATAACGACTACCTTTAAACTTGCGTATTTTTTTTATTTTTTTTTATTTACATTGTTAAAACGTTATAAAAGTAGGATGTATTTGACAGAAAATTTTCTGTTTAGTCAAATGGTACTTGCTTCAACCTTCTACAATTAATAGCAAGCTCAAGAATGAAGTTTGAAATTGGTATTTATCAAGGAATAACGACTTACTTTAAACTTGCGTATTTTTTTTATTTTTTTTATATTTACATTATTGCAACGTTATAAAAGTAGGACGTATTTGATAGAAAATTACCAGTTCAATCAAATAGTATTTGTTTCAACTTTCTACAATTAATAGCAAGCTCAAGCATGAAGTTTGAAATTGGTATTTATCAAGGAATAACGACTTACTTTAAACTTGCGTATTTTTTTTATTTTTTTTATATTTACATTATTGCAACGTTATAAAAGTAGAACGTATTTGATAGAAAATTACCTGCTCAATCAAATAGTATTGGTTTTAACCTTCTACAATTAATAGCAAGCTCAAGAATGAAGTTTGAAATTGGTATTTATCAAGGAATAACGACTATCTTTAAACTTGCGAATTTTTTTTATTTTTTTTTATTTACATTGCTAAAACGTTATAAAAGTAGGATGTATTTGATAGAAAATTTTCTGTTCAGTCAAATGGTACTTGCTTCAACCTTCTACAATTGTTAGCAAGCTCAAGAATGAAGTTTGAAATTGGTATTTATCAAGGAATAACGACTTACTTTAAACTTGCGTATTTTTTTTATTTTTTTTATATTTACATTATTGCAACGTTTTAAAGGTAGGAAGTATTTGATAGAAAATTACCTGCTCAATCGAATAGTATTTGTTTCAACTTTCTACAATTAATAGCAAGCTCAAGAATGAAGTTTGAAATTGGCATTTATTAAGGAATAACGACTATCTTTAAACTTGCGTATTTTTTTTATTTTTTTTATTTACATTGCTAAAACGTTATAAAGGTAGAATGTTTTTGATAGAAAATTTCCTGTTTAATTGAATAGTATTTGCTTCAACCTTCTACAATTAATAGCAAGCTCAAGAATGAAGTTTGAATTTGGTATTTATCAAGGCATAACGACTATATTTAAACTTGCGTATTTTTTTGATTTTTTTTATATTTACATTGCTAAAACGTTATAAAAGTAGGATGTATTTGATAGAAAATTTTCTGTTTAATCAAATAGCACTTGTTTCAACCTTCTACAATTAATAGCAAGCTTAAGAATGAAGTTTGAAATTGGTATTTATCAAGGCATAACGACTATCTTTAAACTTGCGTATTTTTTTGATTTTTTTTTTATATTTACATTGCTAAAACGGTAAAAAAGTAGAATGTATTTGATAGAAAATTTCCTGCTCAATCGAATAGTATTGGTTTCAACCTTCTACAATTAATAGCAAGCTCAAGAACAAAGTTTGAAATTGGTATTTATCACGGAATAACGACTATCTTTAAACTTGCGTATTTTTTTAATTTTTTTTATATTTACATTATTGAAACGTTACTAAAGTAAGATGTATTTGATAAAAAATTGCCTGTTCAATCGAATAATATTTGCTTCAACCTTTTACAATTAATAGCAAGCTCAAGAATAAAGTTTGAAATTGGTATTTATTAAGGAATAACGACTATCTTTAAACTTGCGAATTTTTTTTATTTTTTTTTATTTACATTGCTAAAATGTTATAAAAGTAGGATGTATTTGATAGAAAATTTTCTGCTTAATCGAATAGTATTGGTTTCAACCTTCTACAATTAATAGCAAGCTCAAGAATAAAGTTTGAAATTGGTATTTATTAAGGAATAACTACTATCTTTAAACTTGCGTATTTTTTTTATTTTTTTTTATTTACATTGCTAAAACGTTATAAAAGTAGAATGTATTTGATAGAAAATTTCCTTTTTAATTGAATAGTATTTGCTGCAATCTTCTACAATTAATAGCAAGCTCAAGAATGAAGTTTGAAATTGGCATTTATTAAGGAATAACGACTATCTTTAAACTTGCGTATTTTTTTTATTTTTTTTATTTACATTGCTAAAACGTTATAAAAGTAGGATGTATTTGATAGAAAATTTTCTGTTCAGTCAAATGGTACTTGCTTCAACCTTCTACAATTGTTAGCAAGCTCAAGAATGAAGTTTGAAATTGGTATTTATCAAGGAATAACGACTTACTTTAAACTTGCGAATTTTTTTTGATTTTTTTTATATTTACATTATAGGAACGTTATAAAAGTAGGATGTATTTGATAGAAAATTTCCCGTTCAATTGAATAGTATTTGCTTCAACCTTTTACAATTAATAGCAAGCTCAAGAATGAAGTTTGAATTTGGTATTTATCAAGGCATAACGACTATCTTTAAACTTGCGTATTTTTTTGATTTTTTTTATATTTACATTGCTAAAACGTTATAAAAGTAGGATGTATTTGATAGAAAATTTTCTGTTTAATCAAATAGCACTTGTTTCAACCTTCTACAATTAATAGCAAGCTTAAGAATGAAGTTTGAAATTGGTATTTATCAAGGAATAACGACTATCTTTAAACTTGCGTATTTTTTTGATTTTTTTTATATTTACATTATTGAAACGTTATAAAAGTAGAATGTATTTGATAGAAAATTGCCTGTTCAATCTAATAGTATTTGCTTCAACCTTCTACAATTAATAGCAAGCTCAAGAATGAAGTTTGAAATTGGTATTTATTAAGGAATAACGACTATCTTTAAACTTGCGTATTTTTTTTATTTTTTTTTATTTACATTGCCAAAACGTTATAAAAGTAGGATGTATTTCACAGAAAATTTTCTGTTCAGTCAAATGGTACTTGCTTCAACCTTCTACAATTAATAGAAAGCTCAAGAATGAAGTTTAAAATTGGTATTTATCAAGGAATAACGACTTACTTTAAACTTGCGTATTTTTTTTATTTTTTTTATATTTACATTATTGCAACGTTATAAAAGTAGGACGTATTTGATAGAAAATTTCCTGTTCAATTGAATAGTATTTGCTTCAACCTTCTACAATTAATAGCAAGCTCAAGAATGAAGTTTAAAATTGGTATTTATCAAGGCATAACGACTATCTTTAAACTTGCGTATTTTTTTAATTTTTTTTATATTTACATTATTGAAACGTTACTAAAGTAAGATGTATTTGATAAAAAATTGCCTGTTCAATCGAATAATATTTGCTTCAATCTTTTACAATTAATAGCAAGCTCAAGAATAAAGTTTGAAATTGGTATTTATTAAGGAATAACGACTATCTTTAAACTTGCGATTTTTTTTTATTTTTTTTTATTTACATTGCTAAAACGTTATAAAAGTAGGATGTATTTGATAAAAAATTTTCTGTTCAGTCAAATGGTACTTGCTTCAACCTTCTACAATTGTTAGCAAGCTCAAGAATGAAGTTTGAAATTGGTATTTATCAAGGAATAACGACTTACTTTAAACTTGCGTATTTTTTTTATTTTTTTTATATTTACATTATTGCAACGTTTTAACGGTAGGAAGTATTTGATAGAAAATTACCTGCTCAATCGAACAGTGTTGGTTTCAACTTTCTACAGTTAATAGCAAGCTCAAAAATGAAGTTTGAATTTGGTATTTATCAAGGAATAACGACTATCTTTAAACTTGCGTATTTTTTTAATTTTTTTTATATTTACATTATTGAATCGTTACTAAAGTAAGATGTATTTGATAGAAAATTGCCTGTTCAATCGAATAGTATTTGCTTCAACTTTCTACAATTAATAGCAAGCTCAAGGATGAAGTTTGAATTTGGTATTTATCAAGGCATAACGACTATCTTTAAACTTGCGTATTTTTTTGATTTTTTTTATATTTACATTGCTAAAACGTTATAAAAGTAGCATTTATTTGATAGAAAATTTTATGTTCAATCAAATGGTACTTGTTCTAACCTTCTGCAATCAATAGCAAGCTTAAAAATGAAGTTTGAAATTGGTACTTATCAAGGAATAACGACTATCTGTAAACTTGCGTATTTTTTTGATTTTTTTTATATTTACATTATTGAAACGTTATAAAGGTAGAATGTATTTGATAGAAAATTTTCTGTTTAATCAAATAGCACTTGTTTCAATCTTCTACAAATAATAGCAAGCTTAAGAATAAAGTTTGAAATTGGTATTTATCAAGGAATAACGACTATTTTTAAACTTGCGTATTTTTTTGATTTTTTTTATATTTACATTATTGAAACGTTATAAAAGTAGGATGTATTTGATAGAAAATTGCCTGTTTAATCTAATAGTATTTGTTTCAACCTTCTACAATTAATAGCAAGCTCAAGGATGAAGTTTGAAATTGGTATTTATTAAGGAATAACGACTATCTTTAAACTTGCGTATTTTTTTTATTTTTTTTTATTTACATTGTTAAAACGTTATAAAAGTAGGATGTATTTGACAGAAAATTTTCTGTTTAGTCAAATGGTACTTGCTTCAACCTTCTACAATTAATAGCAAGCTCAAGAATGAAGTTTGAAATTGGTATTTATCAAGGAATAACGACTTACTTTAAACTTGCGTATTTTTTTTATTTTTTTTATATTTACATTATTGCAACGTTATAAAAGTAGGACGTATTTGATAGAAAATTACCAGTTCAATCAAATAGTATTTGTTTCAACTTTCTACAATTAATAGCAAGCTCAAGCATGAAGTTTGAAATTGGTATTTATCAAGGAATAAAGACTATATTTAAACTTGCGTATTTTTTTTATTTTTTTTATATTTACATTGCTAAAACGTTATAAGAGTAGAATGTATTTGATAGAAAATTTTCTGTTCAATTGAATAGTATTTGCTTCAACCTTCTACAATTAATAGCAAGCTTAAAAATGAAGTTTAAAATTAGTATTTATCAAGGCATAACGACTATCTTTAAACTTGCGTATTTTTTTGATTTTTTTTATATTTACCTTGCTAAAACGGTATAAAAGTAGAATGTATTTGATAGAAAATTTCCTGCCCAATCGAATAGTATTGGTTTCAACCTTCTACAATTAATAGCAAGCTCAAGAATAAAGTTTGAAATTGGTATTTATCAAGGAATAACGACTATCTTTAAACTTGCGTATTTTTTTAATTTTTTTTATATTTACATTATTGAAACGTTACTAAAGTAGGATGTATTTGATAGAAAATTGCCTGTTCAATCAAATAATATTTGTTTCAACCTTCTACAATTAATAGCAAGCTCAAGAATGAAGTTTGAAATTGGTATTTATTAAGGAATAACGACTATCTTTAAACTTGGGTATTTTTTTTATTTTTTTTTATTTACATTGCTAAAACGTTATAAAAGTAGGATGTATTTGATAGAAAATTTTCTGTTCAAATGGTACTTGCTTCAACCTTCTACAATTGTTAGCAAGCTCAAGAATGAAGTTTGAAATTGGTATTTATCAAGGAATAACGACTTACTTTAAACTTGCGTATTTTTTTTATTTTTTTTATATTTACATTATTGCAACGTTATAAAAGTAGAACGTATTTGATAGAAAATTACCTGCTCAATCAAATAGTATTGGTTTTAACCTTCTACAATTAATAGCAAGCTCAAGAATGAAGTTTGAAATTGGTATTTATCAAGGAATAACGACTATCTTTAAACTTGCGTATTTTTTTGATTTTTTTTATATTTACATTATTGAAACGTTATAAAAGTAGGATGTATTTGATAGAAAATTTCGTGCTTAATCAAATAGTATTTGTTTTAACCTTCTACACTTAATAGCAAGCTCAAGAATGAAGTTTGAAATTGGTATTTATCAAGGAATAACGACTTACTTTAAACTTGCGTATTTTTTTGATTTTTTTTATATTTACATTATTGAAACGTTATAAAACTAGGATGTATTTGATAGAAAAATTTTTGTTCAATCAAATGGTACTTGTTTCAACCTTCTATAGTTAGTAGTAAGCTTAAGAATGAAGTTTAAAATTGGTATTTATCAAGGAATAACGACTAACTTTTAACTTGCTTATTTTTTTGATTTTTTTTTATTTACATTGCTAAAACGTTATAAAAGTAGGATGTATTTGATAGAAAATTTCCTGCTCAATCGAATAATATTGCTTTCAACCTTTTATAATTAATAGCAAGCTCAAGAATGAAGTTTGAAATTGGTATTTATCAAGGAATAACGACTATATTTAAACTTGCGTATTTTTTTGATTTTTTTTTATATTTACATTGCTAAAACTTTATAAAAGTAAGACGTATTTGATAGAAAAATTTTTGTTCAATCAAATGGTACTTGTTTCAACCTTCTACAATTAATAGCAAGCTCAAGAATGAAGTTTGAAATTGGTATTTATCAAGGAATAACGACTATCTTTAAACTTGCGTATTTTTTTGATTTTTTTATATTTACATTGCTAAAACGTTATAAGAGTAGGATGTATTTAATAAAAAATTTTTTTCTTAATCGAGTGGTGCTTGCTTCAACTTTCTACGATTAATAACAAGCTCAAGAATAAAGTTTGAAATTGGAATTTATTAAGGAATAACGACTATCTTTAAACTTGCGTATTTTTTTGATTTTTTTTATATTTACATTATTGAAACGTTATAAAAGTAGGATGTATTTGATAGAAAATTTCGTGCTTAATCAAATAGTATTTGTTTTAACCTTCTACACTTAATAGCAAGCTCAAGAATGAAGTTTGAAATTGGTATTTATCAAGGAATAACGACTATCTCTAAACTTGCGTATTTTTTTGATTTTTTTTATATTTACATTGCTAAAACTTTATAAAGGTAGGATGTATTTGATAGAAAAATTTTTGTTCAATCAAATGGTACTTGTTTCAACCTTCTATAGTTAATAGCAAGCTTAAGAATGAAGTTTAAAATTGGTATTTATCAAAAAAAATAACGACTATCTTTAAACTTGCGTATTTTTTTGATTTTTTTTATATATACATTGCTAAAACGTTAGAAAAGTAGGATGTATTTGATAGAAAAATTTTTGTTTAATCAAATGGAACTTGCTTCAACCTTCTATAATTAATAGCAAGCTTAAGAATGAAGTTTGAAATTGGTATTTATCAAGGAATAACGACTATCTTTAAACTTGCGTATTTTTTTGATTTTTTTTATATTTACATTATTGAAACGTTATAAAACTAGGATGTATTTGATAGAAAATTTTCTGTTCAGTCAAATGGTACTTGTTTCAACCTTTTACAATAAATAGCAAGCTCAAGGATGAAGTTTGAAATTGGTATTTATCAAGGAATAACGACTTACTTTAAACTTGCGTATTTTTTTGATTTTTTTTATATTTACATTATTGAAACGTTATAAAACTAGGATGTATTTGATAGAAAATTTTCTGTTTAGTCAAATGGTACTTGCTTCAACCTTTTACAGTAAATAGCAAGCTCAAGGATGAAGTTTGAAATTGGTATTTATCAAGGAATAACGACTATCTTTAAACTTGCACATTTTTTTGATTTTTTTTATAATTGCATTGCTAAAACGTTATAAAAGTAAGACGTATTTGACAGAAAAATTTTTGTTCAATCAAATGGTACTGGTTTCAAACTTCTACAATTAATAGCAAGCTCAAGAATAAAGTTTGAATTTGGTATTTATCAAGGAATAACGACTATCTTTAAACTTGCATATTTTTTTGATTTTTTTTATAATTGCATTCTAAAACGTTATAAAAGTAAGACGTATTTGACAGAAAAATTTCTGTTCAATCAAATGGTACTTGTTTTAACCTTCTACAATTAATAGCAAGCTCAAGAATGAAGTTTAAAATTGGTATTTATCTAGGAATAACGACTATCTTTAAACTTGCGTAGTTTTTTAATTTTTTTTATATTTACATTATTGAAACGTTATAAAAGTAGGATGTATTTAATAGAAAACTTTCTGTTCAATCAAATGGTACTTGTTTCAACCTTCTACAATTAATAGTAAGCTAAAGAATAAAGTTGGAATTTGGTATTTATCAAGGCATAACGACTAACTTTTAACTTGCCTATTTTTTTGATTTTTTTTTATTTACATTGCTAAAACGTTACAAAAGTAGGATGTAATTGATAGAAAATTTCCTGCTCAATCGTATAGTATTGCTTTCAACCTTTTATAATTAATAGCAAGCTCAAGAATGAAGTTTGAAATTGGTATTTATCAAGGAATAACGACTATATTTAAACTTGCGTATTTTTTTGATTTTTTTTATAATTGCATTGCTAAAACGTTATAAAAGTAGGACGTATTTGATAGAAAAATTTTTGTTCAATCAAATGGTACTTGTTTCAACCTTCTATAATTAATAGCAAGCTTAAGAATGAAGTTTGAAATTGGTATTTATCAAGGAATAACGACTATCTTTAAACTTGCGTATTTTTTTGATTTTTTTTATATTTACATTGCTAAAACGTTATAAAAGTAGGATGTATTTGATAGAAAAATTTTTGTTCAATCAAATGGTACTTGCTTCAACCTTCTACAGTTAGTAGCAAGCTTAAGAATGAAGTTTAAAATTGGTATTTATCAAGGAATAACGACTAACTTTTAACTTGCTTATTTTTTAGATTTTTTTATAATTGCATTCTAAAACGTTATAAAAGTAAGACGTATTTGACAGAAAAATTTCTGTTCAATCAAATGGTACTTGTTTTAACCTTCTACAATTAATAGCAAGCTCAAGAATGAAGTTTAAAATTGGTATTTATCTAGGAATAACGACTATCTTTAAACTTGCGTAGTTTTTTAATTTTTTTTATATTTACATTATTGAAACGTTATAAAAGTAGGATGTATTTAAAAGAAAACTTTCTGTTCAATCAAATGGTACTTGTTTCAACCTTCTACAATTAATAGTAAGCTAAAGAATAAAGTTGGAATTTGGTATTTATCAAGGCATAACGACTAACTTTTAACTTGCCTATTTTTTTGATTTTTTTTTATTTACATTGCTAAAACGTTACAAAAGTAGGATGTAATTGATAGAAAATTTCCTGCTCAATCGAATAGTATTGCTTTCAACCTTTTAGAATTAATAGCAAGCTCAAGAATGAAGTTTGAAATTGGTATTTATCAAGGAATAACGACTATATTTAAACTTGCGTATTTTTTTGATTTTTTTTATAATTGCATTGCTAAAACGTTATAAAAGTAGGACGTATTTGATAGAAAAATTTTTGTTCAATCAAATGGTACTTGTTTCAACCTTCTATAATTAATAGCAAGCTTAAGAATGAAGTTTGAAATTGGTATTTATCAAGGAATAACGACTATCTTTAAACTTGCGTATTTTTTTGATTTTTTTTATATTTACATTGCTAAAACGTTATAAAAGTAGGACGTATTTGATAGAAAAATTTTTGTTCAATCAAATGGTACTTGTTTCAACCTTCTACAATTAATAGCAAGCTCAAGAATGAAGTTTGAAATTGGTATTTATCAAGGAATAACGACTATCTTTAAACTTGCGTATTTTTTTGATTTTTTTTATATTTACATTATTGAAACGTTATAAAAGTAGGATGTATTTGATAAAAAATTTTTTTCTTAATCGAGTGGTGCTTGCTTCAACTTTCTACGATTAATAGCAAGCTCAAGAATAAAGTTTGAAGTTGGAATTTATTGAGGAATAACGACTATCTTTAAACTTGCGTATTTTTTTGATTTTTTTTATATTTACATTATTGAAACGTTATAAGAGTAGGATGTATTTGATAAAAAATTTTTTTCTTAATCGAGTGGTGCTTGCTTCAACTTTCTACGATTAATAGAAAGCTCAAGAATAAAGTTTGAAATTGGAATTTATTAAGGAATAACGACTATCTTTAAACTTGCGTATTTTTTTGATTTTTTTTATATTTACATTATTGAAACGTTATAAAAGTAGGATGTATTTGATAGAAAATTTCGTGCTTAATCAAATAGTATATGTTTTAACCTTCTACACTTAATAGCAAGCTCAAGAATGAAGTTTGAAATTGGTATTTATCAAGGAATAACGACTTACTTTAAACTTGCGTATTTTTTTGATTTTTTTTATATTTACATTATTGAAACGTTATAAAACTAGGATGTATTTGATAGAAAAATTTTTGTTCAATCAAATGGTACTTGTTTCAACCTTCTATAGTTAGTAGCAAGCTTAAGAATGAAGTTTAAAATTGGTATTTATCAAGGAATAACGACTAACTTTTAACTTGCTTATTTTTTTGATTTTTTTTTATTTACATTGCTAAAACGTTATAAAAGTAGGATGTATTTGATAGAAAATTTCCTGCTCAATCGAATAATATTGCTTTCTACCTTTTATAATTAATAGCAAGCTCATGAATGAAGTTTGAAATTGGTATTTATCAAGGAATAACGACTATATTTAAACTTTCGTATTTTTTTGATTTTTTTTTATAATTACATTGCTAAAACTTTATAAAAGTAAGACGTATTTGATAGAAAAATTTTTGTTCAATCAAATGGTACTTGTTTCAACCTTCTACAATTAATAGCAAGCTCAAGAATGAAGTTTGAAATTGGTATTTATCAAGGAATAACGACTATCTTTAAACTTGCGTATTTTTTTGATTTTTTTTATATTTACATTGCTAAAACGTTATAAGAGTAGGATGTATTTAATAAAAAATTTTTTTCTTAATCGAGTGGTGCTTGCTTCAACTTTCTACGATTAATAGCAAGCTCAAGAATAAAGTTTGAAATTGGAATTTATTAAGGAATAACGACTATCTTTAAACTTGCGTATTTTTTTAATTTTTTTTATATTTACATTATTGAAACGTTATAAAAGTAGGATGTATTTGATAGAAAATTTCGTGCTTAATCAAATAGTATTTGTTTTAACCTTCTACACTTAATAGCAAGCTCAAGGATGAAGTTTGAAGTTGGTATTTATCAAGGAATAACGACTATCTTTAAACTTGCGTATTTTTTTGATTTTTTTTATATTTACATTGCTAAAACTTTATAAAAGTAGGATGTATTTGATAGAAAAATTTTTGTTCAATCAAATGGTACTTGTTTCAACCTTCTATAGTTAATAGCAAGCTTAAGAATGAAGTTTAAAATTGGTATTTATCAAGAAATAACGACTATCTTTAAACTTGCGTATTTTTTTAATTTTTTTTATATATACATTGCTAAAACGTTATAAAAGTAGGATGTATTTGATAGAAAAATTTTTGTTTAATCAAATGGAACTTGCTTCAACCTTCTATAATTAATAGCAAGCTTAAGAATGAAGTTTGAAATTGGAATTTATCAAGGAATAACGACTATCTTTAAACTTGCGTATTTTTTTGATTTTTTTTATATTTACATTATTGAAACGTTATAAAACTAGGATGTATTTGATAGAAAATTTTCTGTTCAGTCAAATGGTACTTGTTTCAACCTTTTACAATAAATAGCAAGCTCAAGGATGAAGTTTGAAATTGGTATTTATCAAGGAATAACGACTTACTTTAAACTTGCGTATTTTTTTGATTTTTTTTATATTTACATTATTGAAACGTTATAAAACTAGGATGTATTTGATAGAAAATTTTCTGTTCAGTCAAATGGTACTTGTTTCAACCTTTTACAGTAAATAGCAAGCTCAAGGATGAAGTTTGAAATTGGTATTTATCAAGGAATAACGACTATCTTTAAACTTGCACATTTTTTTGATTTTTTTTATAATTGCATTGCTAAAACGTTATAAAAGTAAGACGTATTTGACAGAAAAATTTTTGCTCAATCAAATGGTACTGGTTTCAAACTTCTACAATTAATAGCAAGCTCAAGAATAAAGTTTGAATTTGGTATTTATCAAGGAATAACGACTATCTTTAAACTTGCATATTTTTTTGATTTTTTTTATAATTGCACTCTAAAACGTTATAAAAGTAAGACGTATTTGACAGAAAAATTTCTGTTCAATCAAATGGTACTTGTTTTAACCTTCTACAATTAATAGCAAGCTCAAGAATGAAGTTTAAAATTGGTATTTATCTAGGAATAACGACTATCTTTAAACTTGCGTAGTTTTTTAATTTTTTTTATATTTACATTATTGAAACGTTATAAAAGTAGGATGTATTTAATAGAAAACTTTCTGTTCAATCAAATGGTACTTGTTTTAACCTTCTACAATTAATAGTAAGCTAAAGAATAAAGTTGGAATTTGGTATTTATCAAGGCATAACGACTAACTCTTAACTTGCCAATTTTTTTGATTTTTTTTTATTTACATTGCTAAAACGTTACAAAAGTAGGATGTAATTGATAGAAAATTTCCTGCTCAATCGAATAGTATTGCTTTCAACCTTTTATAATTAATAGCAAGCTCAAGAATGAAGTTTGAAATTGGTATTTATCAAGGAATAACGACTATATATAAACTTGCGTATTTTTTTGATTTTTTTTATAATTGCATTGCTAAAACGTTATAAAAGTAGGACGTATTTGATAGAAAAATTTTTGTTCAATCAAATGGTACTTGTTTCAACCTTCTATAATTAATAGCAAGCTTAAGAATGAAGTTTGAAATTGGTATTTATCAAGGAATAACGACTATCTTTAAACTTGCGTATTTTTTTGATTTTTTTTATATTTACATTGCTAAAACGTTATAAAGGTAGGATGTATTTGATAGAAAATTTTTTGCTTAATCGAGTGGTGCTTGCTTCAACTTTCTACGATTAAAAGCAAGCTCAAGAATGAAGTTTGAAATTGAAATTTATTAAGGAATAACGACTATCTTTAAACTTGCGTATTTTTTTAATTTTTTTTATATTTACATTATTGAAACGTTATAAAAGTAGGATGTATTTGATAGAAAATTTTCTGTTCAATCAAATGGTTTTTGTTTCAACCTTTTGCAATAAATAGCAAGCTCAAAAATGAAGTTTGAAGTTGGTATTTATCAAGGAATAACGACTATCTTTAAACTTGCGTATTTTTTTAATTTTTTTTTTATTTACATTGCTAAAACGTTATAAAAGTAGGATGTATTTGATAGAAAAATTTCTGTTCAATCAAATGGTACTTGTTTTAACCTTCTATAGTTAATAGCAAGCTTAAGTATGAAGTTTAAAGTTGGTATTTATCAAGTAATAACGACTATCTTTAAACTTGCGTATCGTTTTAATTTTTTTTATATTTACATTGCTAAAACGTTATAAAGGTAGGATGTATTTGATAGAAAAATTTCCGTTTAATCAAATGGTACTTGTTTCAACCTTCTATATTTAATAGCAAGCTTAAGAATGAAGTTTGAAATTGGTATTTATCAAGGAATAACGACTTACTTTAAACTTGCGTATTTTTTTGGTTTTTTTTATAATTGCATTGCTAAAACGTTATAAAAGTAAGACGTATTTGACAGAAAAATTTCTGTTCAATCAAATGGTACTTGTTTTAAACTTCTACAATTAATAGCAAGCTCAAGAATGAAGTTTGAATTTGGTATTTATCTAGGAATAACGACTATCTTTAAACTTGCGTATTTTTTTAATTTTTTTTATATTTACATTATTGAAACGTTATAAAAGTAGGATGTATTTAATAGAAAATTTTTTGTTCAATCAAATGGTACTTGTTTCAACCTTCTACAATTAATAGCAAGCTAAAAAATAAAGTTTGAATTTGGTATTTATCAAGGCATAACGACTAACTTTTAACTTGCCTATTTTTTTGATTTTTTTTTATTTACATTGCTAAAACGTTACAAAAGTAGGATGTAATTGATAGAAAATGTCCTGCTCAATCGAATAGTATTGCTTTCAACCTTTTATAATTAATAGCAAGCTCAAGAATGAAGTTTGAAATTGGTATTTATCAAGGAATAACGACTATATTTAAACTTGCGTATTTTTTTGATTTTTTTTATAATTACATTGCTAAAACTTTATAAAGGTAAGACGTATTTGATAGAAAAATTTCTGTTCAATCAAATGGTACTTGTTTCAACCTTCTGCAATTAATAGCAAGCTCAAGAATGAAGTTTGAAGTTGGTATTTATCAAGGAATAACGACTATCTTTAAACTTGCGTATTTTTTTGATTTTTTTTATATTTACATTGCTAAAACGTTATAAAAGTAGAATGTATTTGATAGAAAAATTTCTGTTCAATCAAATAATACTTGTCTCAACTTTCTATAATTAATAGCAAGCTTAAGAATGAAGTTTGAAATTGGCATTTATCAAGGAATAACGACTATCTTTAAACTTGCGTATTTTTTTGTTTTTTTTTATATTTACGTTGCTAAAACGTTATAAAAGTAGGATGTATTTGATAGAAAAATTTCTGTTCAATCAAACGGTACTTGTTTCAACCTTCTATAATTAATAGCAAGCTTAAGAATGAAGTTTGAAATTGGTATTTATCAAGGAATAACGACTATTTTTAAACTTGCGTATTTTTTTGATTTTTTTTATATTTACATTGCTAAAACGTTATAAAGGTAGGATGTATTTGAAAAAAAAATTTCTGTTTAATCAAATGGTACTTGTTTCAACCTTCTATAATTAATAGCAAGCTTAAGAATGAAGTTTGAAATTGGAATTTATCAAGGAATAACGACTATCTTTAAACTTGCGTATTTTTTTGATTTTTTTTATATTTACATTGCTAAAACGTTATAAAGGTAGGACGTATTTGATAGAAAATTTTTTGCTTAATCGAGTGGTGCTTGCTTCAACTTTCTACGATTAATAGCAAGCTCAAGAATGAAGTTTGAAATTGAAATTTATTAAGGAATAACGACTATCTTTAAGCTTGCGTATTTTTTTGATTTTTTTTATATTTACATTATTGAAACGTTATAAAGGTAGGATGTATTTGATAAAAAAATTTCTGTTCAATCAAATGGTTTTTGTTTCAACCTTTTGCAATAAATAGCAAGCTCAAAAATGAAGTTTGAAATTGGTATTTATCAAGGAATAACGACTATCTTTAAACTTGCACACTTTTTTGATTTTTTTTATAATTGCATTGCTAAAACGTTATAAAAGTAAGACGTATTTGACAGAAAAATTTCTGTTCAATCAAATGGTACTGGTTTCAAACTTCTACAATTAATAGCAAGCTCAAGAATAAAGTTTGAATTTGGTATTTATCAAGGAATAACGACTATCTTTAAACTTGCATATTTTTTTGATTTTTTTTATAATTGCATTCTAAAACGTTATAAAAGTAAGACGTATTTGACAGAAAAATTTCTGTTCAATAAAATGGTGTTTGTTTTAACCTTCTACAATTAATAGCAAGCTCAAGAATGAAGTTTAAAATTGGTATTTATCTAGGAATAACGACTATCTTTAAACTTGCGTATTTTTTTAATTTTTTTTATATTTACATTATTGAAACGTTATAAAAGTAGGATGTATTTAATAGAAAACTTTCTGTTCAATCAAATGGTACTTGTTTCAACCTTCTATAGTTAGTAGCAAGCTTAAGAATGAAGTTTAAAATTGGTATTTATCAAGGAATAACGACTAACTTTTAACTTGCTTATTTTTTTGATTTTTTTTTATTTACATTGCTAAAACGTTATAAAAGTAGGATGTATTTGATAGAAAATTTCCTGCTCAATCGAATAATATTGCTTTCTACCTTTTATAATTAATAGCAAGCTCATGAATGAAGTTTGAAATTGGTATTTATCAAGGAATAACGACTATATTTAAACTTTCGTATTTTTTTGATTTTTTTTTATAATTACATTGCTAAAACTTTATAAAAGTAAGACGTATTTGATAGAAAAATTTTTGTTCAATCAAATGGTACTTGTTTCAACCTTCTACAATTAATAGCAAGCTCAAGAATGAAGTTTGAAATTGGTATTTATCAAGGAATAACGACTATCTTTAAACTTGCGTATTTTTTTGATTTTTTTTATATTTACATTGCTAAAACGTTATAAGAGTAGGATGTATTTAATAAAAATTTTTTTTCTTAATCGAGTGGTGCTTGCTTCAACTTTCTACGATTAATAGCAAGCTCAAGAATAAAGTTTGAAATTGGAATTTATTAAGGAATAACGACTATCTTTAAACTTGCGTATTTTTTTGATTTTTTTTATATTTACATTATTGAAACGTTATAAAAGTAGGATGTATTTGATAGAAAATTTCGTGCTTAATCAAATAGTATTTGTTTTAACCTTCTACACTTAATAGCAAGCTCAAGGATGAAGTTTGAAGTTGGTATTTATCAAGGAATAACGACTATCTTTAAACTTGCGTATTTTTTTGATTTTTTTTATATTTACATTGCTAAAACTTTATAAAAGTAGGATGTATTTGATAGAAAAATTTTTGTTCAATCAAATGGTACTTGTTTCAACCTTCTATAGTTAATAGCAAGCTTAAGAATGAAGTTTAAAATTGGTATTTATCAAGAAATAACGACTATCTTTAAACTTGCGTATTTTTTTAATTTTTTTTATATATACATTGCTAAAACGTTATAAAAGTAGGATGTATTTGATAGAAAAATTTTTGTTTAATCAAATGGAACTTGCTTCAACCTTCTATAATTAATAGCAAGCTTAAGAATGAAGTTTGAAATTGGAATTTATCAAGGAATAACGACTATCTTTAAACTTGCGTATTTTTTTGATTTTTTTTATATTTACATTATTGAAACGTTATAAAACTAGGATGTATTTGATAGAAAATTTTCTGTTCAGTCAAATGGTACTTGTTTCAACCTTTTACAATAAATAGCAAGCTCAAGGATGAAGTTTGAAATTGGTATTTATCAAGGAATAACGACTTACTTTAAACTTGCGTATTTTTTTGATTTTTTTTATATTTACATTATTGAAACGTTATAAAACTAGGATGTATTTGATAGAAAATTTTCTGTTCAGTCAAATGGTACTTGTTTCAACCTTTTACAGTAAATAGCAAGCTCAAGGATGAAGTTTGAAATTGGTATTTATCAAGGAATAACGACTATCTTTAAACTTGCACATTTTTTTGATTTTTTTTATAATTGCATTGCTAAAACGTTATAAAAGTAAGACGTATTTGACAGAAAAATTTTTGCTCAATCAAATGGTACTGGTTTCAAACTTCTACAATTAATAGCAAGCTCAAGAATAAAGTTTGAATTTGGTATTTATCAAGGAATAACGACTATCTTTAAACTTGCATATTTTTTTGATTTTTTTTATAATTGCACTCTAAAACGTTATAAAAGTAAGACGTATTTGACAGAAAAATTTCTGTTCAATCAAATGGTACTTGTTTTAACCTTCTACAATTAATAGCAAGCTCAAGAATGAAGTTTAAAATTGGTATTTATCTAGGAATAACGACTATCTTTAAACTTGCGTAGTTTTTTAATTTTTTTTATATTTACATTATTGAAACGTTATAAAAGTAGGATGTATTTAATAGAAAACTTTCTGTTCAATCAAATGGTACTTGTTTTAACCTTCTACAATTAATAGTAAGCTAAAGAATAAAGTTGGAATTTGGTATTTATCAAGGCATAACGACTAACTCTTAACTTGCCAATTTTTTTGATTTTTTTTTATTTACATTGCTAAAACGTAACAAAAGTAGGATGTAATTGATAGAAAATTTCCTGCTCAATCGAATAGTATTGCTTTCAACCTTTTATAATTAATAGCAAGCTCAAGAATGAAGTTTGAAATTGGTATTTATCAAGGAATAACGACTATATATAAACTTGCGTATTTTTTTGATTTTTTTTATAATTGCATTGCTAAAACGTTATAAAAGTAGGACGTATTTGATAGAAAAATTTTTGTTCAATCAAATGGTACTTGTTTCAACCTTCTATAATTAATAGCAAGCTTAAGAATGAAGTTTGAAATTGGTATTTATCAAGGAATAACGACTATCTTTAAACTTGCGTATTTTTTTGATTTTTTTTATATTTACATTGCTAAAACGTTATAAAGGTAGGATGTATTTGATAGAAAATTTTTTGCTTAATCGAGTGGTGCTTGCTTCAACTTTCTACGATTAAAAGCAAGCTCAAGAATGAAGTTTGAAATTGAAATTTATTAAGGAATAACGACTATCTTTAAACTTGCGTATTTTTTTGATTTTTTTTATATTTACATTATTGAAACGTTATAAAAGTAGGATGTATTTGATAGAAAATTTTCTGTTCAATCAAATGGTTTTTGTTTCAACCTTTTGCAATAAATAGCAAGCTCAAAAATGAAGTTTGAAGTTGGTATTTATCAAGGAATAACGACTATCTTTAAACTTGCGTATTTTTTTAATTTTTTTTTTATTTACATTGCTAAAACGTTATAAAAGTAGGATGTATTTGATAGAAAAATTTCTGTTCAATCAAATGGTACTTGTTTTAACCTTCTATAGTTAATAGCAAGCTTAAGAATGAAGTTTAAAGTTGGTATTTATCAAGTAATAACGACTATCTTTAAACTTGCGTATCGTTTTAATTTTTTTTATATTTACATTGCTAAAACGTTATAAAGGTAGGATGTATTTGATAGAAAAATTTCTGTTTAATCAAATGGTACTTGTTTCAACCTTCTATATTTAATAGCAAGCTTAAGAATGAAGTTTGAAATTGGTATTTATCAAGGAATAACGACTATCTTTAAACTTGCACACTTTTTTGATTTTTTTTATAATTGCATTGCTAAAACGTTATAAAAGTAAGACGTATTTGACAGAAAAATTTCTGTTCAATCAAATGGTACTGGTTTCAAACTTCTACAATTAATAGCAAGCTCAAGAATAAAGTTTGAATTTGGTATTTATCAAGGAATAACGACTATCTTTAAACTTGCATATTTTTTTGATTTTTTTTATAATTGCATTCTAAAACGTTATAAAGGTAAGACGTATTTGACAGAAAAATTTCTGTTCAATAAAATGGTGTTTGTTTTAACCTTCTACAATTAATAGCAAGCTCAAGAATGAAGTTTAAAATTGGTATTTATCTAGGAATAACGACTATCTTTAAACTTGCGTATTTTTTTAATTTTTTTTATATTTACATTATTGAAACGTTATAAAAGTAGGATGTATTTAATAGAAAACTTTCTGTTCAATCAAATGGTACTTGTTTCAACCTTCTATAGTTAGTAGCAAGCTTAAGAATGAAGTTTAAAATTGGTATTTATCAAGGAATAACGACTAACTTTTAACTTGCTTATTTTTTTGATTTTTTTTTATTTACATTGCTAAAACGTTATAAAAGTAGGATGTATTTGATAGAAAATTTCCTGCTCAATCGAATAATATTGCTTTCTACCTTTTATAATTAATAGCAAGCTCATGAATGAAGTTTGAAATTGGTATTTATCAAGGAATAACGACTATATTTAAACTTTCGTATTTTTTTGATTTTTTTTTATAATTACATTGCTAAAACTTTATAAAAGTAAGACGTATTTGATAGAAAAATTTTTGTTCAATCAAATGGTACTTGTTTCAACCTTCTACAATTAATAGCAAGCTCAAGAATGAAGTTTGAAATTGGTATTTATCAAGGAATAACGACTATCTTTAAACTTGCGTATTTTTTTGATTTTTTTTATATTTACATTGCTAAAACGTTATAAGAGTAGGATGTATTTAATAAAAATTTTTTTTCTTAATCGAGTGGTGCTTGCTTCAACTTTCTACGATTAATAGCAAGCTCAAGAATAAAGTTTGAAATTGGAATTTATTAAGGAATAACGACTATCTTTAAACTTGCGTATTTTTTTGATTTTTTTTATATTTACATTATTGAAACGTTATAAAAGTAGGATGTATTTGATAGAAAATTTCGTGCTTAATCAAATAGTATTTGTTTTAACCTTCTACACTTAATAGCAAGCTCAAGGATGAAGTTTGAAGTTGGTATTTATCAAGGAATAACGACTATCTTTAAACTTGCGTATTTTTTTGATTTTTTTTATATTTACATTGCTAAAACTTTATAAAAGTAGGATGTATTTGATAGAAAAATTTTTGTTCAATCAAATGGTACTTGTTTCAACCTTCTATAGTTAATAGCAAGCTTAAGAATGAAGTTTAAAATTGGTATTTATCAAGAAATAACGACTATCTTTAAACTTGCGTATTTTTTTAATTTTTTTTATATATACATTGCTAAAACGTTATAAAAGTAGGATGTATTTGATAGAAAAATTTTTGTTTAATCAAATGGAACTTGCTTCAACCTTCTATAATTAATAGCAAGCTTAAGAATGAAGTTTGAAATTGGAATTTATCAAGGAATAACGACTATCTTTAAACTTGCGTATTTTTTTGATTTTTTTTATATTTACATTATTGAAACGTTATAAAACTAGGATGTATTTGATAGAAAATTTTCTGTTCAGTCAAATGGTACTTGTTTCAACCTTTTACAATAAATAGCAAGCTCAAGGATGAAGTTTGAAATTGGTATTTATCAAGGAATAACGACTTACTTTAAACTTGCGTATTTTTTTGATTTTTTTTATATTTACATTATTGAAACGTTATAAAACTAGGATGTATTTGATAGAAAATTTTCTGTTCAGTCAAATGGTACTTGTTTCAACCTTTTACAGTAAATAGCAAGCTCAAGGATGAAGTTTGAAATTGGTATTTATCAAGGAATAACGACTATCTTTAAACTTGCACATTTTTTTGATTTTTTTTATAATTGCATTGCTAAAACGTTATAAAAGTAAGACGTATTTGACAGAAAAATTTTTGCTCAATCAAATGGTACTGGTTTCAAACTTCTACAATTAATAGCAAGCTCAAGAATAAAGTTTGAATTTGGTATTTATCAAGGAATAACGACTATCTTTAAACTTGCATATTTTTTTGATTTTTTTTATAATTGCACTCTAAAACGTTATAAAAGTAAGACGTATTTGACAGAAAAATTTCTGTTCAATCAAATGGTACTTGTTTTAACCTTCTACAATTAATAGCAAGCTCAAGAATGAAGTTTAAAATTGGTATTTATCTAGGAATAACGACTATCTTTAAACTTGCGTAGTTTTTTAATTTTTTTTATATTTACATTATTGAAACGTTATAAAAGTAGGATGTATTTAATAGAAAACTTTCTGTTCAATCAAATGGTACTTGTTTTAACCTTCTACAATTAATAGTAAGCTAAAGAATAAAGTTGGAATTTGGTATTTATCAAGGCATAACGACTAACTCTTAACTTGCCAATTTTTTTGATTTTTTTTTATTTACATTGCTAAAACGTTACAAAAGTAGGATGTAATTGATAGAAAATTTCCTGCTCAATCGAATAGTATTGCTTTCAACCTTTTATAATTAATAGCAAGCTCAAGAATGAAGTTTGAAATTGGTATTTATCAAGGAATAACGACTATATATAAACTTGCGTATTTTTTTGATTTTTTTTATAATTGCATTGCTAAAACGTTATAAAAGTAGGACGTATTTGATAGAAAAATTTTTGTTCAATCAAATGGTACTTGTTTCAACCTTCTATAATTAATAGCAAGCTTAAGAATGAAGTTTGAAATTGGTATTTATCAAGGAATAACGACTATCTTTAAACTTGCGTATTTTTTTGATTTTTTTTATATTTACATTGCTAAAACGTTATAAAGGTAGGATGTATTTGATAGAAAATTTTTTGCTTAATCGAGTGGTGCTTGCTTCAACTTTCTACGATTAAAAGCAAGCTCAAGAATGAAGTTTGAAATTGAAATTTATTAAGGAATAACGACTATCTTTAAACTTGCGTATTTTTTTGATTTTTTTTATATTTACATTATTGAAACGTTATAAAAGTAGGATGTATTTGATAGAAAATTTTCTGTTCAATCAAATGGTTTTTGTTTCAACCTTTTGCAATAAATAGCAAGCTCAAAAATGAAGTTTGAAGTTGGTATTTATCAAGGAATAACGACTATCTTTAAACTTGCGTATTTTTTTAATTTTTTTTTTATTTACATTGCTAAAACGTTATAAAAGTAGGATGTATTTGATAGAAAAATTTCTGTTCAATCAAATGGTACTTGTTTTAACCTTCTATAGTTAATAGCAAGCTTAAGAATGAAGTTTAAAGTTGGTATTTATCAAGTAATAACGACTATCTTTAAACTTGCGTATCGTTTTAATTTTTTTTATATTTACATTGCTAAAACGTTATAAAGGTAGGATGTATTTGATAGAAAAATTTCTGTTTAATCAAATGGTACTTGTTTCAACCTTCTCTATTTAATAGCAAGCTTAAGAATGAAGTTTGAAATTGGTATTTATCAAGGAATAACGACTTACTTTAAACTTGCGTATTTTTTTGGTTTTTTTTATAATTGCATTGCTAAAACGTTATAAAAGTAAGACGTATTTGACAGAAAAATTTCTGTTCAATCAAATGGTACTTGTTTTAAACTTCTACAATTAATAGCAAGCTCAAGAATGAAGTTTGAATTTGGTATTTATCTAGGAATAACGACTATCTTTAAACTTGCGTATTTTTTTAATTTTTTTTATATTTACATTATTGAAACGTTATAAAAGTAGGATGTATTTAATAGAAAATTTTTTGTTCCATCAAATGGTACTTGTTTCAACCTTCTACAATTAATAGCAAGCTAAAAAATAAAGTTTGAATTTGGTATTTATCAAGGCATAACGACTAACTTTTAACTTGCCTATTTTTTTGATTTTTTTTTATTTACATTGCTAAAACGTTACAAAAGTAGGATGTAATTGATAGAAAATGTCCTGCTCAATCGAATAGTATTGCTTTCAACCTTTTATAATTAATAGCAAGCTCAAGAATGAAGTTTGAAATTGGTATTTATCAAGGAATAACGACTATATTTAAACTTGCGTATTTTTTTGATTTTTTTTATAATTACATTGCTAAAACTTTATAAAGGTAAGACGTATTTGATAGAAAAATTTCTGTTCAATCAAATGGTACTTGTTTCAACCTTCTGCAATTAATAGCAAGCTCAAGAATGAAGTTTGAAGTTGGTATTTATCAAGGAATAACGACTATCTTTAAACTTGCGTATTTTTTTGATTTTTTTTATATTTACATTGCTAAAACATTATAAAAGTAGAATGTATTTGATAGAAAAATTTCTGTTCAATCAAATAATACTTGTCTCAACTTTCTATAATTAATAGCAAGCTTAAGAATGAAGTTTGAAATTGGCATTTATCAAGGAATAACGACTATCTTTAAACTTGCGTATTTTTTTGTTTTTTTTTATATTTACGTTGCTAAAACGTTATAAAAGTAGGATGTATTTGATAGAAAAATTTCTGTTCAATCAAACGGTACTTGTTTCAACCTTCTATAATTAATAGCAAGCTTAAGAATGAAGTTTGAAATTGGTATTTATCAAGGAATAACGACTATCTTTAAACTTGCGTATTTTTTTGATTTTTTTTATATTTACATTGCTAAAACGTTATAAAGGTAGGATGTATTTGATAAAAAAATTTCTGTTTAATCAAATGGTACTTGTTTCAACCTTCTATAATTAATAGCAAGCTTAAGAATGAAGTTTGAAATTGGAATTTATCAAGGAATAACGACTATCTTTAAACTTGCGTATTTTTTTGATTTTTTTTATATTTACATTGCTAAAACGTTATAAAGGTAGGACGTATTTGATAGAAAATTTTTTGCTTAATCGAGTGGTGCTTGCTTCAACTTTCTACGATTAATAGCAAGCTCAAGAATGAAGTTTGAAATTGAAATTTATTAAGGAATAACGACTATCTTTAAGCTTGCGTATTTTTTTGATTTTTTTTATATTTACATTATTGAAACGTTATAAAGGTAGGATGTATTTGATAAAAAAATTTCTGTTCAATCAAATGGTTTTTGTTTCAACCTTTTGCAATAAATAGCAAGCTCAAAAATGAAGTTTGAAATTGGTATTTATCAAGGAATAACGACTATCTTTAAACTTGCACACTTTTTTGATTTTTTTTATAATTGCATTGCTAAAACGTTATAAAAGTAAGACGTATTTGACAGAAAAATTTCTGTTCAATCAAATGGTACTGGTTTCAAACTTCTACAATTAATAGCAAGCTCAAGAATAAAGTTTGAATTTGGTATTTATCAAGGAATAACGACTATCTTTAAACTTGCATATTTTTTTGATTTTTTTTATAATTGCATTCTAAAACGTTATAAAAGTAAGACGTATTTGACAGAAAAATTTCTGTTCAATAAAATGGTGTTTGTTTTAACCTTCTACAATTAATAGCAAGCTCAAGAATGAAGTTTAAAATTGGTATTTATCTAGGAATAACGACTATCTTTAAACTTGCGTATTTTTTTAATTTTTTTTATATTTACATTATTGAAACGTTATAAAAGTAGGATGTATTTAATAGAAAACTTTCTGTTCAATCAAATGGTACTTGTTTCAACCTTCTACAATTAATAGTAAGCTAAAGAATAAAGTTGGAATTTGGTATTTATCAAGGCATAACGACTAACTTTTAACTTGCCTATTTTTTTGATTTTTTTTTATTAACATTGCTAAAACGTTACAAAAGTAGGATGTAGTTGATAGAAAATTTCCTGCTCAATCGAATAGTATTGCTTTCAACCTTTTATAATTAATAGCAAGCTCAAGAATGAAGTTTGAAATTGGTATTTATCAAGGAATAACGACTATATTTAAACTTGCGTATTTTTTTGATTTTTTTTATAATTGCATTGCTAAAACGTTATAAAAGTAGGACGTATTTGATAGAAAAATTTTTGTTCAATCAAATGGTACTTGTTTCAAACTTCTATATTTAATAGCAAGCTTAAGAATGAAGTTTGAAATTGGTATTTATCAAGGAATAACGACTATCTTTAAACTTGCGTATTTTTTTGATTTTTTTTATATTTACATTGCTAAAACGTTATAAAGGTAGGATGTATTTGATAGAAAATTTTTTGCTTAATCGAGTGGTGCTTGCTTCAACTTTCTACGATTAAAAGCAAGCTCAAGAATGAAGTTTGAAATTGAAATTTATTAAGGAATAACGACTATCTTTAAACTTGCGTATTTTTTTGATTTTTTTTATATTTACATTATTGAAACGTTATAAAAGTAGGATGTATTTGATAGAAAATTTTTTGTTCAATCAAATGTTTTTTGTTTCAACCTTTTGCAATAAATAGCAAGCTCAAAAATGAAGTTTGAAATTGGTATTTATCAAGGAATAACGACTATCTTTAAACTTGCGTATTTTTTTAATTTTTTTTTTATTTACATTGCTAAAACGTTATAAAAGTAGGATGTATTTGATAGAAAAATTTCTGTTCAATCAAATGGTACTTGTTTTAACCTTCTATAGTTAATAGCAAGCTTAAGAATGAAGTTTAAAGTTGGTATTTATCAAGGAATAACGACTATCTTTAAACTTGCGTATCTTTTTAATTTTTTTTATATTTACATTGCTAAAACGTTATAAAGGTAGGATGTATTTGATAAAAAAATTTCTGTTTAATCAAATGGTACTTGTTTCAACCTTCTATATTTAATAGCAAGCTTAAGAATGAAGTTTGAAATTGGTATTTATCACGGAATAACGACTTACTTTAAACTTGCGTATTTTTTTGGTTTTTTTTATAATTGCATTGCTAAAACGTTATAAAAGTAAGACGTATTTGACAGAAAAATTTCTGTTCAATCAAATGGTACTTGTTTTAAACTTCTACAATTAATAGCAAGCTCAAGAATGAAGTTTGAATTTGGTATTTATCTAGGAATAACGACTATATTTAAACTTGCGTATTTTTTTAATTTTTTTTATATTTACATTATTGAAACGTTATAAAAGTAGGATGTATTTAATAGAAAATTTTCTGTTCAGTTAAATGGTACTTGCTTCAACTTTCTACAATAAATAGCAAGCTCAAGAATTAAGTTTGAAATTGGTATTTATCAAGGAATAAAGACTTACTTTAAACTTGCGTATTTTTCTAATTTTTTTTATATTTACATTATTAAAACGTTATAAAAGTAGAACGTATTTGATAGAAATTTACCTGCTCAATCGACTAGTATTTGTTTCAACCTTCTAGAATTAATAGCAAGCTTAAGAATGAAGTTTGAAATGGGTATTTATCAAGGAATAACGACTATATTTAAACTTGCGTATTTTTTTGATTTTTTTTATATTTACATTGCCTAAACGTTATAAAGGTAGGATTTATTTGATAGAAAATGTTCTGCCCAATCAAATGGTACTCGTTTCAACCTTCTACAATTAATAGCAAGCTCAAGAATGAAGTTAGAATTTGGTATTTATCAAGGAATACCGACTATCTTTAAACTTGCGTATTTTTTTTATTTTTTTTATTTACATTGCTAAAACGTTATAAAAGTAGGGTGTGTTTGATAGAAAATTTTCTGTTCAGTCAAATGGTACTTGCTTCAACTTTCTACAATAAATAGCAAGCTCAAGTATTAAGTTTGAAATTGGTATTTATCAAGGAATAACGACTTACTTTATACATGCGTATTTTTCTAATTTTTTTTATATTTACATTATTAAAACGTTATAAAAGTAGAACGTATTTGACAGAAAATTACCTGCTCAATCGACTAGTATTTGTTTCAACCTTCTAGAATTAATAGTGAAGTTTGAAATGGGTATTTATCAAGGAATAACGACTATATTTAAACTTGCGTATTTTTTTAATTTTTTTATATTTACATTATTTAAACGTTATAAAAGTAAAATGTATTTGATAGAAAATTTTCTGTTCAATCAAATGGTACTTGCTTCAACCTTCTACAATTAACAGCAAGCTCAAGAATGAAGTTTGAAATTGGTATTTATTAAGGAATAACGACTATCTTTAAACTTGCGTATTTTTTTAATTTTTTTTATATTTACAATATTGAAACGTTATGAAAGTAGGATGTATTTGATAGAAAATTTTTCGTTCAATCAAATGGTACTTGTTTCAACCTTCTACGATTAATAGCAAGCTCAAGAATAAAGTTTGAAATTGGTATTTATTAAAGAATAACGACTATCTTTAAACTTGCGTATTTTTTTAATTTTTTTTATATTTACAATATTGAAACGTTATAAAAGTAGGATGTATTTGATAGAAAATTTTTTGTTCAATCAAATGGTACTTGTTTCAACCTTCTACGATTAATAGCAAGCTCAAGAATGAAGTTTGAATTTGGTATTTATTAAGGAATAACGACTATCTTTAAATTTGCGTATTTTTTTTATTTTTTTTATTTACATTGCTAAAACGTTATAAAAGTAGAATGTATTTGATAGAAAATTTTTTGTTCAATCAAATGGTACTTGTTTCAACCTTCTACGATTAATAGCATGCTCAAGAATGAAGTTTGAAATTGGTATTTATTAAGGAATACCGACTATCTTTAAACTTGCGTATTTTTTTGATTTTTTTATATTTACATTGCTAAAACGTTATAAAAGTAAATTGTATATGATATAAAATTTTTTGCTTAATCGAGTGGTGCTTGTTTCAACTTTCTACAATTAATAGCAAGCTTAAGAATGAAGTTTGAAATTGGTATTTATTAAGGAATAACGACTATCTTTAAACTTGCGAATTTTTTTGATTTTTTTTATATTTACATTGCTAAAACGTTATAAAAGTAGCATTTATTTGATAGAAAATTTTCTGCTCAATCAAATGGTACTTGTTTCAACTTTCTACAATTAATAGCAAGCTCAAGAATAAAGTTAGAATTTGGTATTTATCAAGGAATACCGACTATCTTTAAACTTGCGTATTTTTTTGATTTTTTTTATATTTACATTGCTAAAACGTTATAAAAGTAAACTGTATATTATATAAAATTTTTTTGCTTAATCGAGTGGTGCTTGTTTCAACTTTCTACAATTAATAGCAAGCTCAAGAATAAAGTTTGAAATTGGTATTTATTAAAGAATAACGACTATCTTTAAACTTGCGTATTTTTTTAATTTTTTTATATTTACAATATTGAAACGTTATAAAAGTAGGATGTATTTGATAGAAAATTTTTTGTTCAATCAAATGGTACTTGTTTCAACCTTCTACGATTAATAGCAAGCTCAAGAATGAAGTTTGAATTTGGTATTTATTAAGGAATAACGACTATCTTTAAACTTGCGTATTTTTTTAATTTTTTTTTATATTTACATTATTGAAACGTTATAAAAATAGAATGTATTTGATAGAAATTTTTCTGTTTAATCAAATAGCACTTGTTTTAACCTTCTACAATTAATAGCAAGCTCAAAAATGAAGTTTGAAATTGGTATTTATCAAGGAATAACGACTATATTTAAATTTGCGTATTTTTTTTATTTTTTTTATTTACATTGCTAAAACGTTATAAAAGTAGAATGTATTTGATAGAAAATTTTCTGTTCAGTCAAATGGTACTTGCTTCAACCTTCTACAATTAATAGCAAGCTCATGAATGAAGTTTGAAATTGGTATCTATTAAGGAATAACGACTATCTTTAAACATGCGTATTTTTTTGATGTTTTTTATATTTACATTGCTGAAACGTTATAAAAGTAGAATGTATTTGATAGAAAATTTTATGCTTAATTGAGTGGTGCTTGCTTCAATCTTTTACGATTAATAGCAAGCTCAAGAATGAAGTTTGAATTTGGTATTTATCAAGAAATAACGGCTATCTTTAAACTTGCGAATTTTTTTGATTTTTTTTATATTTACTTTGCTGAAACGTTATAAAAGTAAGATGTATTTGGTAGAAAATTACTTGCTCAATCAAATGGTATTTGTTTTAACCTTCTACGATCAATAGCAAGCTTAAGAATAAAGTTTGAAATTGGTACTTATCAAGGAATAACGACTATCTTTAAACTTGCGTATTTTTTTAATTTTTTTTATATTTACATTGCTGAAACGTTATAAAAGTAGAATGTATTTGATAGAAAATTATTTGCTCAATCAAATAGTATTTGTTTCATCCTTCTACGATCAATAGCAAGTTTAAGAATAAAGTTTGAAATTGGTATTTATCAAAGAATAAAGACTATCTTTAGACATGCGTATTTTTTTGATTTTTTTTATATTTACATTTTGAAACGTTATAAAAGTAAGATGTTTTTGATAGAAAATTTTCTGCTCAATCGAATGGTATTTGTCTCAACTATCTGCGATCAATAGCAAGCTCAAGAATGAAGTTTGAATTTGGTATTTATCAAGAAATAACGGCTATCTTTAAACTTGCGTATTTTTTTGATTTTTTTTATATTTACATTGTTAAAACGTTTTAAAAATAAGATGTATTTAATAGAAAATTACTTGCTTAATCAAATAGTATTTGTTTCATCCTTCTACAATCAATAGCAAGCTTAAGAATAAAGTTTGAAATTGGTATTTATCAAGGAATAACGACTATCTTTAAACTTGCGTATTTTTTTGATTTTTTTATATTTACATTATTGAAACGTTATAAAAGTAGGATGTACTTGATAGAAAATTTTCTGTTCAATCAAATACTATTTGTTTCAACCTTCTACAATAAATAGCAAGCTCAAGTATGAAGTTTGAAATTGGTATTTATCAAGGAATAACGACTTACTTTAAACTTGCGCATTTTTTTAATTTTTTTTATATTTACATTATTGAAACGTTATAAAAGTAGGATGTATTTGATAGAAAATTTCCTGCTCAATCAAATAGTATTTGCTTCAATCTTCTACAATTAATAGCAAGCTCAAGAATGAAGTTTGAAATTGATATTTATTAAGGAATAACGACTATCTTTAAACTTGCGTATTTTTTTTTTATTTACATTGCTAAAACGTTATAAAAGTAGGATGTACTTGATAGAAAATTTTCTGTTTAATCAAACGGTATTTGTTTCAACCTTCTACAATAAATAGCAAGCTCAAGAATGAAGTTTGAAATTGGTATTTATCAAGGAATAACGACTTACTTTAAACGTGCGCATTTTTTTAATTTTTTATATATTTACATTATTGAAACGTTTTAAAAGTAGGATGTATTTGATAGACGATTTCTTGCTCAATCGAATAGTATTTGTTTCAACCTTCTATAATTAATAGCAAGCTCAAGAATGAGGTTTGAAATTGGTATTTATTAAGAAATAACGACTATATTTAAACTTGCGTATTTTTTTGATTTTTTTTTTATTTACATTGTTAAAACGTTATAAAAGTAGAATGTATTTGATAGAAAATTTTCTGCACAATCAAATAGTATTTGCTTCAATCTTCTACAATTAATAGCAAGCTCAAGAATGAAGTTTGAAATTGATATTTATTAAGGAATAACGACTATCTTTAAACTTGCGTATTTTTTTTTTATTTACATTGCTAAAACGTTATAAAAGTAGGATGTACTTGATAGAAAATTTTCTGTTCAATCAAACGGTACTTGTTTCAACCTTCTACAATTAATAGCAAGCTCAAGAATGAAGTTTGAAATTGGTATTTATCAAGGAATAACGACTTACTTTAAACTTGCGAATTTTTTTAATTTTTTTTATATTTACATTATTGAAACGTTATAAAAGTAGGATGTATTTAATAGAAAATTTGATAGAAAATTTCCTGCTCAATCGAATAGTATTTGTCTTAACCTTCTACAATTAATAGCAAGCCCAAGAATGAAGTTTGAAATTGGTATTTATCAAGGAATAACGACTATCTTTAAACTTGCGTATTTTTTTGATTTTTTTATATTTACATTATTGAAACGTTATAAAAGTAGGATGTACTTGATAGAAAATTTTCTGTTTAATCAAATAGTATTTGTTTCAACCTTCTACAATTAATAGCAAGCCCAAGAATGAAGTTTGAAATTGGTATTTATCAAGGAATAACGACTATTTTTAAACTTGCGTATTTTTTGATTTTTTTTATATTTACATTATTAAAACGTTATAAAAGTAGGATGTATTTGATAGAAAATTTCCTGCTCAATCAAATAGTATTTGTTTCAACCTTCTACAATTAATAGCAAGCTCAAGAATGAGGTTTGAAAATGCTATTTATCAAGGAATAACGACTATCTTTAAACTTGCGTATTTTTTTGATTTTTTTATATTAACATTGCTAAAACGTTATAAAAGTAGAATGTATTTGATAGAAAATTTTTTGCTTAATCGAGTGGTGCTTATTTCAACTTTCTGGGATTAATAGCAAGCTCAAGAATGAAGTTTGAAATTGGTATTTATCAAGGAATAACGACTTACTTTAAACTTGCGTATTTTTTTAATTTTTTTTATATTTACATTATTGAAACGTTATAAAAGTAAGATGTTTTTGATAGAAAATTTCCTGCTCAATCGAATAGTATTTGTTTTAACCTTCTACAATTAATAGCAAGCTCAAGAATGAAGTTTGAAATTTGTATTTATCAAGGAATAACGACTATTTTTAAACTTGCGTATTTTTTGATTTTTTTTATATTTACATTATTAAAACGTTATAAAAGTAGGATGTATTTGATAGAAAATTTCCTGCTCAATCGAATAGTATTTGTTTCAACTTTCTACAAGTAACAGTAAGCTTAAGAATGAAGTTTGAAATTGGTATTTTTTAAGGAATAACGACTATCTTTAAACTTGCGTATTTTTTTGATTTTTTTATATTTACATTATTGAAACGTTATAAAAGTAGGATGTACTTGATAGAAAATTTTCTGTTCAATCAAATGGTATTTGTTTCAACCTTCTACAATAAATAGCAAGCTCAGGAATGAAGTTTGAAATTGGTATTTATCAAGGAATAACGACTTACTTTAAATTTGCGTATTTTTTTATTTTTTTTTATATTTACATTATTGAAACGTTATAAAGGTAAAATGTATTTGATAGAAAATTTTTTGCTTAATTAAGTGGTGCTTGTTCCAACTTTCTACGATTAATAGCAAGCTCAAGAATAAAGTTTGAAATTGGTATTTATCAAGGAATAACGACTATCTTTAAACTTGCGTATTTTTTTGATTTTTTTATATTTACATTATTGAAACGTTATAAAAGTAGGATGTACTTGATAGAAAATTTTCTGTTCAATCAAATAGTATTTGTTTCAACCTTCTACAATAAATAGCAAGCTCAAGTATGAAGTTTGAAATTGGTATTTATCAAGGAATAACGACTTACTTTAAACTTGCGCATTTTTTTAATTTTTTTTATATTTACATTATTGAAACGTTTTAAAAGTAAGATGTATTTGATAGAAAAATTTTCTGTTCAATCGAATAGTATTTGTTTCAATTTTCTACATTTAACAGTAAGCTCAAGAATGAAGTTTGAAATTGGTATTTATTAAGGAATAACGACTATCTTTAAACTTGCGTATATTTTTGATTTTTTTTATATTTACATTATTGAAACGTTTTAAAAGTAAGATGCATTTGATAGAAAATTTCCTGCTCAATCGAATAGTATTTGTCTTAACCTTCTACAATTAATAGCAAGCCCAAGAATGAAGTTTGAAGTTGGTATTTATCAAGGAATAACGACTATTTTTAAACTTGCGTATTTTTTGATTTTTTTTATATTTACATTATTAAAACGTTATAAAAGTAGGATGTATTTGATAGAAAATTTCCTGCTCAATCAAATAGTATTTGTTTCAACCTTCTACAATAAATAGCAAGCTCAGGAATGAAGTTTGAAATTGGTATTTATCAAGGAATAACGACTTACTTTAAATTTGCGTATTTTTTTATTTTTTTTTATATTTACATTATTGAAACGTTATAAAGGTAAAATGTATTTGATAGAAAATTTTTTGCTTAATTAAGTGGCGCTTGTTCCAACTTTCTACGATTAATAGCAAGCTCAAGAGTAAAGTTTGAAATTGGTATTTATCAAGGAATAACGACTATCTTTAAACTTGCGTATTTTTTTGATTTTTTTTATATTTACATTATTGAAACGTTTTAAAAGTAAGATGCATTTGATAGAAAATTTCCTGCTCAATCGAATAGTATTTGTCTTAACCTTCTACAATTAATAGCAAGCCCAAGAATGAAGTTTGAAATTGGTATTTATCAAGGAATAACGACTATCTTTAAACTTGCGTATTTTTTTGATTTTTTTATATTTACATTATTGAAACGTTATAAAAGTAGGATGTACTTGATAGAAAATTTTCTGTTCAATCAAATGGTATTTGTTTCAACCTTCTACAATAAATAGCAAGCTCAAGTATGAAGTTTGAAATTGGTATTTATCAAGGAATAACGACTTACTATAAACTTGCGCATTTTTTTAATTTTTTTTATATTTACATTATTGAAACGTTTTAAAAGTAAGATGCATTTGATAGAAAATTTTCAGCTCAATCGAATAGTATTTGTCTTAACCTTCTACAATTAATAGCAAGCCCAAGAATGAAGTTTGAAATTGGTATTTATCAAGGAATAACGACTATTTTTAAACTTGCGTATTTTTTGATTTTTTTTATATTTACATTATTAAAACGTTATAAAAGTAGGATGTATTTGATAGAAAATTTCCTGCTCAATCAAATAGTATTTGTTTCAACCTTCTACAATTAATAGCAAGCTCAAGAATGAGGTTTGAAAATGGTATTTATCAAGGAATAACGACTATCTTTAAACTTGCGTATTTTTTTGATTTTTTTATATTAACATTGCTAAAACGTTATAAAAGTAGAATGTATTTGATAGAAAATTTTTTGCTTAATCGAGTGGTGCTTGTTTCAACTTTCTGCGATTAATAGCAAGCTCAAGAATAAAGTTTGAAATTGGTATTTATTAAGAAATAACGACTATCTTTAAACTTGCGTATTTTTTTGATTTTTTTATATTTACATTATTGAAACGTTATAAAAGTAGGATGTACTTGATAGAAAATTTTCTGTTAAATCAAATGGTATTTGTTTCAACCTTCAACAATAAATAGCAAGCTCAAGAATGAAGTTTGAAATTGGTATTTATCAAGGAATAACGACTTATTTAAACTTGCGTATTTTTTTAATTTTTTTTATATTTACATTATTGAAACGTTATAAAAGTAAGATGTATTTGATAGAAAATTTCCTGCTCAATCGAATAGTATTTGCTTTAACCTTCTACAATTAATAGCAAGCTCAAGAATGAAGTTTGAAATTGGTATTTATCAAGGAATAACGACTATTTTTAAACTTGCGTATTTTTTGATTTTTTTTATATTTACATTATTGAAACGTTATAAAAGTAAGATGTATTTGATAGAAAATTTCCTGCTCAATCGAATAGTATTTGCTTTAACCTTCTACAATTAATAGCAAGCTCAAGAATGAAGTTTGAAATTGGTATTTATCAATAAATAACGACTATCTTTAAACTTGCGTATTTTTTTAATTTTTTTTATATTTACATAATAGGAACGTTATAAAAGTAGGATGTATTTGATAGAAAATTTCCTGCTCAATCGAATAGTATTTGTTTCAGCTTTCTACAAGTAACAGTAAGCTCAAGAATGAAGTTTGAAATTGGTATTTATTAAGGAATAACGACTATCTTTAAACTTGCGTATTTTTTTGATTTTTTTTTATATTTACATTGCCAAAACGTTATAAGAGTAGAATGTATTTGATAGAAAATTTTTTGCTTAATCGAGTGGTGCTTGTTTCAACTTTCTGTGATTAATAGCAAGCTCAAGAATGAAGTTTGAAATTGGTATTTATTAAGAAATAACGACTATCTTTAAACTTGCGTATTTTTTGATTTTTTTTATATTTACATTATTGAAACGTTATAAAAGTAAGATGTATTTGATAGGAAATTTCCTGCTCAATCGAATAGTATTTGCTTCAACCTTCTACAATTAATAGCAAGCTTAAGAATGAAGTTTGAAATTGGTATTTATTAAGAAATAACGACTATTTTTAAACTTGCGTATTTTTTTGATTTTTTTTTATTTACATTGTTAAAACGTTACAAAAGTAAAATGTATTTGATAGAAAATTTCCTGCACAATCAAATAGTATTTGCTTCAATCTTTTACAATTAATAGCAAGCTCAAGAATGAGGTTTGAAATTGGTATTTATCAAGGAATAACGACTATCTTTAAACTTGCGTATTTTTTTGATTTTTTTATATTTACATTATTGAAACGTTATAAAAGTGGGATGTACTTGATAGAAAATTTTCTGTTCAATCAAATAGTATTTGTTTCAACCTTCTACAATAAATAGCAAGCTCAAGTATGAAGTTTGAAATTGGTATTTATCAAGGAATAACGACTTACTTTAAACTTGCGCATTTTTTTAATTTTTTTTATATTTACATTATTGAAACGTTATAAAAGTAAGATGTATTTGATAGAAAATTTCCTACACAATCAAATAGTATTTGCTTCAATCTTCTACAATTAATAGCAAGCTCAAGAATGAAGTTTGAAATTGATATTTATTAAGGAATAACGACTATCTTTAAACTTGCGTATTTTTTTTTTATTTACATTGCTAAAACGTTATTAAAGTAGGATGTACTTGATAGAAAATTTTCTGTTCAATCAAACGGTATTTGTTTCAACCTTCTACAATAAATAGCAAGCTCAAGAATGAAGTTTGAAATTGGTATTTATCAAGGAATAACGACTTACTTTAAACGTGCGCATTTTTTTAATTTTTTATATATTTACATTATTGAAACGTTTTAAAAGTAGGATGTATTTGATAGACAATTTCTTGCTCAATCGAATAGTATTTGTTTCAACCTTCTATAATTAATAGCAAGCTCAAGAATGAGGTTTGAAATTGGTATTTATTAAGAAATAACGACTATATTTAAACTTGCGTATTTTTTTAATTTTTTTTTTATTTACATTGTTAAAACGTTATAAAAGTAGAATGTATTTGATAGAAAATTTTCTGCACAATCAAATAGTATTTGCTTCAATCTTCTACAATTAATAGCAGGTTCAAGAATGAAGTTTGAAATTGGTATTTATCAAGGAATAACGACTTACTTTAAACTTGCGAATTTTTTTAATTTTTTTTATATTTACATTATTGAAACGTTATAAAAGTAGGATGTATTTGATAGAAAATTTCTTGCTCAATCGAATAGTATTTGTTTCAACCTTCTACAATTAATAGCAAGCTCAAGAATGAGGTTTGAAATTGGTATTTATCAAGGAATAACGACTATCTTTAAACTTGCGAATTTTTTTAATTTTTTTTATATTTACATTATTGAAACGTTATAAAAGTAGGATGTATTTGATAGAAAATTTTTTGCTTAATCGAGTGGTGCTTGTTTCAACTTTCTGTGATTAATAGCAAGCTCAAGAATGAAGTTTGAAATTGGTATTTATTAAGAAATAACGACTATCTTTAAACTTGCGTATTTTTTTGATTTTTTTTTATTTACATTGCTAAAACGTTATAAAAGTAGAATGCATTTGATAGAAAATTTTTTGTTCAATCAAACGGTATTTGTTTCAACCTTCTACAATTAATAGCAAGCTCAAGAATGAAGTTTGAAATTGGTATTTATCAAGGAATAACGACTTACTTTAAACTTGCGAATTTTTTTAATTTTTTTTATATTTACATTATTGAAACGTTATAAAAGTAGGATGTATTTGATAGAAAATTTCTTGCTCAATCGAATAGTATTTGTTTCAACCTTCTACAATTAATAGCAAGCTCAAGAATGAGGTTTGAAATTGGTATTTATCAAGGAATAACGACTATCTTTAAACTTGCGTATTTTTTTGATTTTTTTTATATTTACATTGCTGAAACGTTGTAAAAGTAGAATGCATTTAATAGAAAATTTTTTGCTCAATCAAATGGTACTTGTTTCAACCTTTTACAATTAATAGCAAGCTCAAGAATGAAGTTTGAAATTGGTATTTTTTAAGGAATAACGACTATCTTTAAACTTGCGTATTTTTTTGATTTTTTTATATTTACATTACTGAAACGTTATAAAAGTAGGATGTACTTGATAGAAAATTTTCTGTTCAATCAAATGGTATTTGTTTCAACCTTCTACAATAAATAGCAAGCTCGGGAATGAAGTTTGAAATTGGTATTTATCAAGGAATAACGACTTACTTTAAATTTGCGTATTTTTTTATTTTTTTTTATATTTACATTATTGAAACGTTATAAAGGTAAAATGTATTTGATAGAAAATTTTTTGCTTAATTAAGTGGTGCTTGTTCCAACTTTCTACGATTAATAGCAAGCTCAAGAATGAAGTTTGAAATTGGTATTTATCAAGGAATAACGACTTACTTTAAACGTGCGCATTTTTTAAATTTTTTATATATTTACATTATTGAAACGTTTTAAAAGTAGGATGTATTTGATAGAAAATTTCTTGCTCAATCGAATAGTATTTGTTTCAACCTTCTATAATTAATAGCAAGCTCAAGAATGAGGTTTGAAATTGGTATTTATTAAGAAATAACGACTATATTTAAACTTGCGTATTTTTTTGATTTTTTTTTATTTACATTGTTAAAACGTTATAAGAGTAGAATGTATTTGATAGAAAATTTTCTGTATAATCAAATAGTATTTGCTTCAATCTTCTACATTTAATAGCAGGCTCAAGAATGAAGTTTGAAATTGATATTTATTAAGGAATAACGACTATCTTTAAACTTGCGTATTTTTTTGATTTTTTTTTATTTACATTGCTAAAACGTTATAAAAGTAGAATGCATTTGATAGAAAATTTTTTGTTCAATCAAACGGTACTTGTTTCAACCTTCTACAATTAATAGCAAGCTCAAGAATGAAGTTTGAAATTGGTATTTATCAAGGAATAACGACTTACTTTAAACTTGCGAATTTTTTTAATTTTTTTTATATTTACATTATTGAAACGTTATAAAAGTAGGATGTATTTGATAGAAAATTTCTTGCTCAATCGAATAGTATTTGTTTCAACATTCTACAATTAATAGCAAGCTCAAGAATGAGGTTTGAAATTGGTATTTATCAAGGAATACCGACTATCTTTAAATTTGCGTATTTTTTTGATTTTTTTTATATTTACATTGCTAAAACGTTATAAAAGTAGAATGCATTTGATAGAAAATTTTTTGCTCAATCAAATGGTACTTGTTTCAACCTTCTACAGTTAATAGCAAGCTCAAGAATGAAGTTTGAAATTGGTATTTTTTAAGGAATAACGACTATCTTTAAACTTGTGTATTTTTTTAATTTTTTTTATATTTACGTTGCTAAAATGTTATAAAAGTAATATGTATTTGATAGAAAATTTTCTGTTTAATCAAATGGTACTTGTTTCAACCTTCTACAATTAAGAGCAAGCTCAAGAATGAGGTTTGAAATTGGTATTTATCAAGGAATAACGACTATTTTTAAACTTGCGTATTTTTTTGATTTTTTTTATATTAACATTGCTAAAACGTTATAAAAGTAAAATGTATTTAATAGAAAATTTTCTGCTTAATCGAGTGGTGCTTGTTTCAACATTCTGCGATTAATAGCAAGCTCAAGAAGGAAGTTTGAAATTGGTATTTATCAAGGAATAACGACTATCTTTAAACTTGCGTATTTTTTTGATTTTTTTTATATTTACATTATTGAAACGTTATAAAAGTAGGATGTGCTTGATAGAAAATTTTCTGTTCAATCAAATAGTATTTGTTTCAACCTTCTACAATAAATAGCAAGCTCAAGTATGAAGTTTGAAATTGGTATTTATCAAGGAATAACGACTATCTTTAAACTTGCGTATTTTTTTATTTTTTTTTTATATTTACATTATTGAAACGTTATAAAGGTAAAATGTATTTGATAGAAAATTTTCTGTTTAATTAAGTGGTGCTTGTTCCAACTTTCTACGATTAATAGCAAGCTCAAGAATAAAGTTTAAAATTGGTATTTATCAAGGAATAACGACTATCTTTAAACTTGCGTATTTTTTTGATTTTTTTTTATATTTACATTATTGAAACGTTATAAGAGTAGGATGTACTTGATAGGAAATTTTCTGTTCAATCAAATGGTATTTGTTTCAACCTTCTACAATAAATAGCAAGCTCAAGAATGAGGTTTGAAATTGGTATTTATCAAGGAATAACGACTATTTTTAAACTTGCGTATTTTTTTGATTTTTTTTATATTAACATTGCTAAAACGTTATAAAAGTAAAATGTATTTAATAGAAAATTTTTTGCTTATTCGAGTGGTGCTTGTTTCAACTTTCTGGATTAATAGCAAGCTCAAGAATGAAGTTTGAAGTTGGTATTTATTAAGAAATAACGACTATTTTTAAACTTGCGTATTTTTTGATTTTTTTTATATTTACATTATTAAAACGTTATAAAAGTAGGATGTATTTGATAGAAAATTTCCTGCTCAATCAAATAGTATTTGTTTCAACCTTCTACAATAAATAGCAAGCTCAAGAATGAAGTTTGAAATTGGTATTTATCAAGGAATAACGACTATTTTTAAACTTGCGTATTTTTTAATTTTTTTATATTTACATTATTGAAACGTTATAAAAGTGGGATGTATTTGATAGAAAATTTCTTGCTTAATCGAATAGTATTGGTTTCAATCTTCTACAATTAATGGCAAGCTCAAGAATGAAGTTTGAAATTGCTATTTATCAAGGAATAACGACTATATTTAAACTTTCGTATATTTTGATTTTTTTATATTTACATTATTGAAACGTTTTAAAAGTAAGATGTAGTTGATAGGAAATTTCCTGCTCAATCGAATAGTATTTGTTTCAACCTTCTACAATTAATAACAAGCTCAAGAATGAAGTTTGAAATTGGTATTTATTAAGAAATAACGACTATATTTAAACTTGCGTATTTTTTTGATTTTTTTTATATTTACATTATTGAAACGTTATAAAGGTAGGATGTACTTGATAGAAAATTTTCTGTTTAATCAAATAGTATTTGTTTCAACTTTCTACAAGTAACAGTAAGCTCAAGAATGAAGTTTGAAATTGGTATTTATTAAGGAATAACGACTCTCTTTAAACTTGCGTATTTTTTTGATTTTTTTTTTATATTTACATTACCAAAACGTTATGAGAGTAGAATGTATTTGATAGAAAATTTTTTGCTTAATCGAGTGGTGCTTGTTTCAACTTTCTGTGATTAATAGCAAGCTCAAGAATGAAGTTTGAAATTGGTATTTATTAAGAAATAACGACTATCTTTAAACTTGCGTATTTTTTGATTTTTTTTATATTTACATTATTGAAACGTTATAAAAGTAGGATGTACTTGATAGAAAATTTTCTGTTAAATCAAATGGTATTTGTTTCAACCTTCTACAATAAATAGCAAGCTCAAGAATGAAGTTTGAAATTGGTATTTATCAAGGAATAACGACTTACTTTAAACTTGCGTATTTTTTTAATTTTTTTTATATTTACATTATTGAAACGTTATAAAAGTAAGATGTATTTGATAGAAAATTTCCTGCTCAATCAAATAGTATTTGTTTCAACCTTCTACAATTAATAGCAAGCTCAAGAATGAAGTTTGAAATTGGTATTTCTCAAGTAATAACGACTTACTTTAAACTTGCGAATTTTTTTAATTTTTTTTATATTTACATTATTGAAACGTTATAAAAGTAGGATGTATTTGATAGAAAATTTCTTGCTCAATCGAATAGTATTTGTTTCAACCTTCTACAATTAATAGCAAGCTCAAGAATGAGGTTTGAAATTGGTATTTATCAAGGAATAACGACTATCTTTAAACTTGCGTATTTTTTTGATTTTTTTATATTTACATTATTGAAACGTTATAAAAGTAGGATGTACTTGATAGAAAATTTTCTGTTCAATCAAATGGTATTTGTTTCAACCTTCTACAATAAATAGCAAGCTCAGGAATGAAGTTTGAAATTGGTATTTATCAAGGAATAACGACTTACTTTAAACTTGCGTATTTTTTTGATTTTTTTATATTTACATTATTGAAACGTTATAAAAGTAGGATGTACTTGATAGAAAATTTTCTGTTCAATCAAATAGTATTTGTTTCAACCTTCTACAATAAATAGCAAGCTCAAGTATGAAGTTTGAAATTGGTATTTATCAAGGAATAACGACTTACTTTAAACTTGCGCATTTTTTTAATTTTTTTTATATTTACATTATTGAAACGTTATAAAAGTAGGATGTATTTGATAGAAAATTTCCTGCTCAATCAAATAGTATTTGCTTCAATCTTCTACAATTAATAGCAAGTTCAAGAATGAAGTTTGAAATTGATATTTATTAAGGAATAACGACTATCTTTAAACTTGCGTATTTTTTTTTTTATTTACATTGCTAAAACGTTACAAAAGTAGGATGTACTTGATAGAAAATTTTCTGTTCAATCAAACGGTATTTGTTTCAACCTTCTACAATAAATAGCAAGCTCAAGAATGAAGTTTGAAATTGGTATTTATCAAGGAATAACGACTTACTTTAAACGTGCGCATTTTTTTAATTTTTTATATATTTACATTATTGAAACGTTTTAAAAGTAGGATGTATTTGATAGACGATTTCTTGCTCAATCGAATAGTATTTGTTTCAACCTTCTATAATTAATAGCAAGCTCAAGAATGAGGTTTGAAATTGGTATTTATTAAGAAATAACGACTATATTTAAACTTGCGTATTTTTTTGATTTTTTTTTTATTTACATTGTTAAAACGTTATAAAAGTAGAATGTATTTGATAGAAAATTTTCTGCACAATCAAATAGTATTTGCTTCAACCTTCTACAATTAATAGCAGGTTCAAGAATGAAGTTTGAAATTGATATTTATTAAGGAATAACGACTATCTTTAAACTTGCATATTTTTTTGATTTTTTTTTATTTACATTGCTAAAACGTTATAAAAGTAGAATGCATTTGATAGAAAATTTTTTGTTCAATCAAACGGTACTTGTTTCAACCTTCTACAATTAATAGCAAGCTCAAGAATGAAGTTTGAAATTGGTATTTATCAAGGAATAACGACTTACTTTAAACTTGCGAATTTTTTTAATTTTTTTTATATTTACATTATTGAAACGTTATAAAAGTAGGATGTATTTAATAGAAAATTTGATAGAAAATTTCCTGCTCAATCGAATAGTATTTGTCTTAACCTTCTACAATTAATAGCAAGCCCAAGAATGAAGTTTGAAATTGGTATTTATCAAGGAATAACGACTATCTTTAAACTTGCGTATTTTTTTGATTTTTTTATATTTACATTATTGAAACGTTATAAAAGTAGGATGTACTTGATAGAAAATTTTCTGTTTAATCAAATAGTATTTGTTTCAACCTTCTACAATTAATAGCAAGCCCAAGAATGAAGTTTGAAATTGGTATTTATCAAGGAATAACGACTATTTTTAAACTTGCGTATTTTTTGATTTTTTTTATATTTACATTATTAAAACGTTATAAAAGTAGGATGTATTTGATAGAAAATTTCCTGCTCAATCAAATAGTATTTGTTTCAACCTTCTACAATTAATAGCAAGCTCAAGAATGAGGTTTGAAGATGCTATTTATCAAGGAATAACGACTATCTTTAAACTTGCGTATTTTTTTGATTTTTTTATATTAACATTGCTAAAACGTTATAAAAGTAGAATGTATTTGATAGAAAATTTTTTGCTTAATCGAGTGGTGCTTATTTCAACTTTCTGGGATTAATAGCAAGCTCAAGAATGAAGTTTGAAATTGGTATTTATCAAGGAATAACGACTTACTTTAAACTTGCTTATTTTTTTAATTTTTTTTATATTTACATTATTGAAACGTTATAAAGGTAAGATGTATTTGATAGAAAATTTCCTGCTCAATCGAATAGTATTTGTTTTAACCTTCTACAATTAATAGCAAGCTCAAGAATGAAGTTTGAAATTTGTATTTATCAAGGAATAACGACTATTTTTAAACTTGCGTATTTTTTGATTTTTTTTATATTTACATTATTAAAACGTTATAAAAGTAGGATGTATTTGATAGAAAATTTCCTGCTCAATTGAATAGTATTTGTTTCAACTTTCTACAAGTAACAGTAAGCTTAAGAATGAAGTTTGAAATTGGTATTTTTTAAGGAATAACGACTATCTTTAAACTTGCGTATTTTTTTGATTTTTTTATATTTACATTATTGAAACGTTATAAAAGTAGGATGTACTTGATAGAAAATTTTCTGTTCAATCAAATGGTATTTGTTTCAACCTTCTACAATAAATAGCAAGCTCAGGAATGAAGTTTGAAATTGGTATTTATCAAGGAATAACGACTTACTTTAAATTTGCGTATTTTTTTATTTTTTTTTATATTTACATTATTGAAACGTTATAAAGGTAAAATGTATTTGATAGAAAATTTTTTGCTTAATTAAGTGGTGCTTGTTCCAACTTTCTACGATTAATAGCAAGCTCAAGAATAAAGTTTGAAATTGGTATTTATCAAGGAATAACGACTATCTTTAAACTTGCGTATTTTTTTGATTTTTTTATATTTACATTATTGAAACGTTATAAAAGTAGGATGTACTTGATAGAAAATTTTCTGTTCAATCAAATAGTATCTGTTTCAACCTTCTACAATAAATAGCAAGCTCAAGTATGAAGTTTGAAATTGGTATTTATCAAGGAATAACGACTTACTTTAAACTTGCGCATTTTTTTAATTTTTTTTATATTTACATTATTGAAACGTTTTAAAAGTAAGATGTATTTGATAGAAAAATTTTCTGTTCAATCGAATAGTATTTGTTTCAATTTTCTACATTTAACAGTAAGCTCAAGAATGAAGTTTGAAATTGGTATTTATTTAGGAATAACGACTATCTTTAAACTTGCGTATATTTTTGATTTTTTTTATATTTACATTATTGAAACGTTTTAAAAGTAAGATGCATTTGATAGAAAATTTCCTGCTCAATCGAATAGTATTTGTCTTAACCTTCTACAATTAATAGCAAGCCCAAGAATGAAGTTTGAAATTGGTATTTATCAAGGAATAACGACTATCTTTAAACTTGCGTATTTTTTTGATTTTTTTATATTTACATTATTGAAACGTTATAAAAGTAGGATGTACTTGATAGAAAATTTTCTGTTTAATCAAATAGTGTTTGTTTCAACCTTCTACAATAAATAGCAAGCTCAAGTATGAAGTTTGAAATTGGTATTTATCAAGGAATAACGACTTACTATAAACTTGCGCATTTTTTTAATTTTTTTTATATTTACATTATTGAAACGTTTTAAAAGTAAGATGCATTTGATAGAAAATTTTCTGCTCAATCGAATAGTATTTGTCTTAACCTTCTACAATTAATAGCAAGCCCAAGAATGAAGTTTGAAATTGGTATTTATCAAGGAATAACGACTATTTTTAAACTTGCGTATTTTTTGATTTTTTTTATATTTACATTATTAAAACGTTATAAAAGTAGGATGTATTTGATAGAAAATTTCCTGCTCAATCAAATAGTATTTGTTTCAACCTTCTGCAATAAATAGCAAGCTCAGGAATGAAGTTTGAAATTGGTATTTATCAAGGAATAACGACTTACTTTAAATTTGCGTATTTTTTTATTTTTTTTTATATTTACATTATTGAAACGTTATAAAGGTAAAATGTATTTGATAGAAAATTTTTTGCTTAATTAAGTGGCGCTTGTTCCAACTTTCTACGATTAATAGCAAGCTCAAGAGTAAAGTTTGAAATTGGTATTTATCAAGGAATAACGACTATCTTTAAACTTGCGTATTTTTTTGATTTTTTTTATATTTACATTATTGAAACGTTTTAAAAGTAAGATGCATTTGATAGAAAATTTCCTGCTCAATCGAATAGTATTTGTCTTAACCTTCTACAATTAATAGCAAGCCCAAGAATGAAGTTTGAAATTGGTATTTATCAAGGAATAACGACTATCTTTAAACTTGCGTATTTTTTTGATTTTTTTATATTTACATTATTGAAACGTTATAAAAGTAGGATGTACTTGATAGAAAATTTTCTGTTTAATCAAATAGTGTTTGTTTCAACCTTCTACAATAAATAGCAAGCTCAAGTATGAAGTTTGAAATTGGTATTTATCAAGGAATAACGACTTACTATAAACTTGCGCATTTTTTTAATTTTTTTTATATTTACATTATTGAAACGTTTTAAAAGTAAGATGCATTTGATAGAAAATTTTCTGCTCAATCGAATAGTATTTGTCTTAACCTTCTACAATTAATAGCAAGCCCAAGAATGAAGTTTGAAATTGGTATTTATCAAGGAATAACGACTATTTTTAAACTTGCGTATTTTTTGATTTTTTTTATATTTACATTATTAAAACGTTATAAAAGTAGGATGTATTTGATAGAAAATTTCCTGCTCAATCAAATAGTATTTGTTTCAACCTTCTACAATTAATAGCAAGCTCAAGAATGAGGTTTGAAAATGGTATTTATCAAGGAATAACGACTATCTTTAAACTTGCGTATTTTTTTGATTTTTTTATATTAACATTGCTAAAACGTTATAAAAGTAGAATGTATTTGATAGAAAATTTTTTGCTTAATCGAGTGGTGCTTGTTTCAACTTTCTGCGATTAATAGCAAGCTCAAGAATAAAGTTTGAAATTGGTATTTATTAAGAAATAACGACTATCTTTAAACTTGCGTATTTTTTTGATTTTTTTATATTTACATTATTGAAACGTTATAAAAGTAGGATGTACTTGATAGAAAATTTTCTGTTAAATCAAATGGTATTTGTTTCAACCTTCAACAATAAATAGCAAGCTCAAGAATGAAGTTTGAAATTGGTATTTATCAAGGAATAACGACTTACTTTAAACTTGCGCATTTTTTAAATTTTTTTTATATTTACATTATTGAAACGTTATAAAAGTAAGATGTATTTGATAGAAAATTTCCTGCTCAATCGAATAGTATTTGCTTTAACCTTCTACAATTAATAGCAAGCTCAAGAATGAAGTTTGAAATTGGTATTTATCAAGGAATAACGACTATTTTTAAACTTGCGTATTTTTTGATTTTTTTTATATTTTCATTATTAAAACGTTATAAAGGTAGGATGTATTTGATAGAAAATTTCCTGCTCAATCGAATAGTATTTGTTTCAACTTTCTACAAGTAACAGTAAGCTCAAGAATGAAGTTTGAAATTGGTATTTATTAAGGAATAACGACTATCTTTAAACTTGCGTATTTTTTTGATTTTTTTTTATATTTACATTGCCAAAACGTTATAAGAGTAGAATGCATTTGATAGAAAATTTTTTGCTTAATCGAGTGGTGCTTGTTTCAACTTTCTGTGATTAATAGCAAGCTCAAGAATGAAGTTTGAAATTGGTATTTATTAAGAAATAACGACTATCTTTAAACTTGCGTATTTTTTGATTTTTTTTATATTTACATTATTGAAACGTTATAAAGGTAAGATGTATTTGATAGGAAATTTCCTGCTCAATCGAATAGTATTTGCCTCAACCTTCTACAATTAATAGCAAGCTTAAGAATGAAGTTTGAAATTGGTATTTATTAAGAAATAACGACTATTTTTAAACTTGCGTATTTTTTTGATTTTTTTTTTATTTACATTGTTAAAACGTTACAAAAGTAAAATGTATTTGATAGAAAATTTCCTGCACAATCAAATAGTATTTGCTTCAATCTTTTACAATTAATAGCAAGCTCAAGAATGAGGTTTGAAATTGGTATTTATCAAGGAATAACGACTATCTTTAAACTTGCGTATTTTTTTGATTTTTTTATATTTACATTATTGAAACGTTATAAAAGTGGGATGTACTTGATAGAAAATTTTCTGTTCAATCAAATAGTATTTGTTTCAACCTTCTACAATAAATAGCAAGCTCAAGTATGAAGTTTGAAATTGGTATTTATCAAGGAATAACGACTTACTTTAAACTTGCGCATTTTTTTAATTTTTTTTATATTTACATTATTGAAACGTTATAAAAGTAAGATGTATTTGATAGAAAATTTCCTACACAATCAAATAGTATTTGCTTCAATCTTCTACAATTAATAGCAAGCTCAAGAATGAGGTTTGAAATTGGTATTTATTAAGAAATAACGACTATATTTAAACTTGCGTATTTTTTTAATTTTTTTTTTATTTACATTGTTAAAACGTTATAAAAGTAGGATGTATTTGATAGAAAATTTCTTGCTCAATCGAATAGTATTTGTTTCAACCCTCTACAATTAATAGCAAGCTCAAGAATGAGGTTTGAAATTGGTATTTATCAAGGAATAACGACTATCTTTAAACTTGCGTATTTTTTTGATTTTTTTTATATTTACATTGCTGAAACGTTATAAAAGTAGAATGCATTTAATAGAAAATTTTTTGCTCAATCAAATGGTACTTGTTTCAACCTTTTACAATTAATAGCAAGCTCAAGAATGAAGTTTGAAATTGGTATTTTTTAAGGAATAACGACTATCTTTAAACTTGCGTATTTTTTTGATTTTTTTATATTTACATTATTGAAACGTTATAAAAGTAGGATGTACTTGATAGAAAATTTTCTGTTCAATCAAATGGTATTTGTTTCAACCTTCTACAATAAATAGCAAGCTCGGGAATGAAGTTTGAAATTGGTATTTATCAAGTAATAACGACTTACTTTAAATTTGCGTATTTTTTTATTTTTTTTATATTTACATTATTGAAACGTTATAAAGGTAAAATGTATTTGATAGAAAATTTTTTGCTTAATTGAGTGGTGCTCGTTCCAACTTTCAACGATTAATAGCAAGCTCAAGAATAAAGTTTGAAATTGGTATTTATCAAGGAATAACGACTTACTTTAAACTTACGTATTTTTAAATTTTTTTTATATTTACATTATTAAAACGTTATAAAAGTAGGATGTATTTAATAGAAAATTTCCCGCTCAATCGAATAGTAATTGTTTCAACTTTCTACAATTAATAGCAAGCTCAAGAATGAAGTTTGAAATTGGTATTTATCAAGGAATAACGACTATCTTTAAACTTGCGTATTTTTTTGATTTTGTTTATATTTACATTGCTAAAACGTTATAAAAGTAGGATGTATTTGATAGAAAATTTTTTGCTAAATCGAGTGGTGCTTGCTTCAACTTTTTACGATTAATAGCAAGCTCAAGAATGAAGTTTGAAATTGGTATTTATTAAGGAATAACGACTATATTTAAACTTGCGTATTTTTTTGATTTTTTTTATATTTACATTGCTAAAACGTTATAAAAGTAAGATGTATTTGATAGAAAATTTTTTGCTTAATCAAGTGGTGCTTGTTTCAATTTTCTACAATTAATAGCAAGCTTAAGAATGAAGTTTGAAATTGGTATTTATCAAGGAATAACGACTTACTTTAAACTTGCAAATTTTTTAATTTTTTTTATATTTACATTATTGAGTCGTTATAAAAACAGGATGTATTTGATAGAAAATTTTCTGCTTAATCGAATAGTATTTGTTTGAACCTTCTACAATTAATAGCAAGCTCAAGAATGAGGTTTGAAATTGGTATTTATCAAGGAATAACGACTATCTTTAAACTTGCGTATTTTTTTATTTTTTTTATATTTACATTATTAAAACGTTATAAAGGTAGGATGTATTTGATAGAAAATTTTCTGCTCAATCGAAAAGTGTCTGTTTCAACCTTCTACAATTAACAGCAAGCTCAAGGATGAGGTTTGAAATTGGTATTTATCAAGGAATAACGACTATCTTTAAACTTGCGTATTTTTTTGATTTTCTTTATATTAACATTGCTAAAACGTTATAAAAGTAAAATGTATTTGATAGAAAATTTTTTGCTTAATCGAGTGGTGCTTGTCTCAACTTTCTGTGATTAATAGCAAGCTCAAGAAAGAATTTTGAAATTGTTTTTTTTAAGAAATAACGACTACCTTTAAACTTGAGTATTTTTTTGATTTTTTTTTATATTTACATTATTGAAACGTTATAAAGGTAGGATGTACTTGATAGAAAATTTTCTGTTCAATCAAATAGTGTTTGTTTCAACCTTCTACAATAAATAGCAAGCTCAAGTATGAAGTTTGAAACTGGTATTTATAAAGGAATAACGACTATCTTTAAACTTGCGTATTTTTTTGATTTTGTTTATATTTACATTGCTAAAACGTTATAAAAGTAGGATGTATTTGATAGAAAATTTTTTGCTAAATCGAGTGGTGCTTGTTTCAACTTTCTGCGATTAATAGCAAGCTCAAGAATGAAGTTTGAAATTGGTATTTATTAAGAAATAACGACTATTTTTAAACTTGCGTATTTTTTTGAATTTTTTTATATTTACATTATTGAAACGTTATAAAAGTAGGATATATTTGATAGAAAATTTTCTGTTCAATCAAATGGGACTTGTTCCAACCTTCTGCAATAAATAGCAAACTCAAGAATAAAGTTTGAATTTGGTATTTATCAAGGATTGACGACTTACTTTAAACTTGCGTCTTTTTTTAATTTTTTTATATTCACATTATTGAAACGTTATAAAAGTAGGATGTATTTGACAGAAAATGTCCTGCTCAACCAAATAGTATTTGTTTCAACTTTCTACAACTAATAGTAAGCTCAAGGATGAAGTTTGAAATTGGTATTTATTAAGGAATAACGACTATCTTTAAACTTGCGTATTTTTTTGATTTGTTTTTATATTTACATCTAAAACGTTATAAGAGTAAAATGTATTTGATAGAAAATTTTTTGCTTAATTGAGTGGTGCTTGTTTCAACTTTCTGCGATTAATAGCAAGCTCAAGGATGAAGTTTGAAATTGGTATTTATTAAGAAATAACGACTATCTTTAAACTTGCGTATTTTTTTAATTTTTTTTATATTTACATTATTGAAACGTTATAAAAGTAGGATGTACTTGATAGAAAATTTTCTGTTCAATCAAGTGGTATTTGTTTCAACCTTCTACAATAAATAGCAAGCTCAAGAATGAAGTTTGAATTTGGTATTTATCAAGGAATAACGACTTAGCGAATTAATAACGAATAACTCAAGTTTTAGATGGTTCTAGACATTAGAAAAGTTTTCGAGTCATCACCGATGTACAGTTTGTCTGTCGGTAATATTTATTATGACCGAAAATAAGTGCAAAAAATGTAAAAACTCAGTGAGTAACGCATTTCTAAAGTGTGTAGTTTGTGGAGTGTGTTATCACAAAAGTTGTGCCGCTGTTCTAGAAGATAAGAAGAAGAAGTTTATCATGATTACTGATAATGAAATGAAATGTATCGCTCACCCCAGGACAAACTCGGTCTCTGAGTCAAATTCAGATATGGAAACACAAGTTTCTCAAGACGGACTAAAAGAAAATGAAATTTTTTTGACAGAATTTATTAAAAGTGAAACATATGCGAGGATAATACAGGATGCAATATCGGTGGCCACATTACCGCTTTATCAAGAGATAAACAAACTTTATCAGAAAATAAAAAATTTAAGAGAATCAAACTGTGATTTAGTGCGTTTGCTAACAAATGCTCCATCAAATAGCCGATTAAATTCATTTGTATTGAATGACCCAGAACCAGCGATATCAAAAGTTCAAAAAACGCCTGTTGCTATCGCCAGCACCGGTTCAGGTAGCTATCTGGAAGTGACCTCAAAAGGAAAGCCTCAACAAACAAAAATACTTAAAGACCACTTGGACTGGACTAAAGAAGCAGAGGAAGTCAAAATTGCAGCAAATGTTAAAAATGATGATCAGTGGATCACCGTTAAGAAAAAAATTCCACGCAAAACCAGTAACAACGAAAATACTACTACTCAACGGAAAAAAGCACAAGTTATAGTTGGGGCCGCAAAATTAAATGATAATGAAAATTTTTCTGCAGCTAAAAACAAAAAAGCGTGGTTCTATATAGGTAAAATTGCTAAAGGTACAGGTGAAGAAAAAATAATGAACTACCTCAAAAATAAGTTACCACACGGAGACATTTCAGTTGAAACACTTGCGTTCAAAGGTCAAAATGAAAGTTACAAAATAGGTCTCAAATATGAATTTCTAAATGAAGTAACTAAAGCTGAATTCTGGCCAAATGGAGTTATTCTTCGTAGATGGAATTTTCCATCGAGTAAAAATAAAAATAGCCTAAATTCACCATCAGCATTTCCGTCGCCAAGAAACGATAAAAATAATGTTTTTATATAAAGGCGGCTATAGAGAATTATGCGACATAAACCCAATTCAACTTTTTCGAATCAGTTCTTCTCAACCCTTAAATAGACCCATACTCAAAAAAGAAGAAAAAAAGAAGAGAGAACTTACTAACAATTGTAATGGCAAGTCGCTAGTCGTAGGATTTTTAAACATAAGAACCTTACTTCCATCAATAGAGGCTATCACTGAGATCATTTACGATCGTTATCTTGATATGATGCTACTAGTTGAAACTAACCTTAATAACAGTGTGCCAAATGAATCTATTAATATTGAGGGTTATAATCTGATACGAATGGACCGGGACTTTGAAAATACCAACCAAAAGAAAGGTGGTGGACTTGTGGTATATATTAAAAAACATTTAAAATATAAAATTTTAGACAGCAACGTTAAAAGTAATGTGGAACAAATTTGGGTTGAGGTAGCTCTACCTAAAAACAAAAAATTGGGTATTGGATTAATCTATAAACCGCCGTCAACATCGTATCTTGAGCTTGGCCACATCGACTCTAACATTTCTATACTGTATCCTCAAGTCAATTACTTAGCTTTGTTTGGTGATTTTAATATTGATTTTAAGAAAACAGAATCAGTTGCATACAAATTTTTAATGCAGGTTTTAAACCCTTACGACTTGTCTCAAGTTGTCAAAGAACCTACTCGAGTCACCCCAACCAGTTCTACACTAATTGACCATATCTACATAAGCAATCAACTGATACCTGAAACAAAAACTGCTGTGGAAATGATGAGCCAAATTCTTAATAGTGGCAACAAACCAATAAGTGATCATAATCTATTATGCTCTAAATTTTTATTAGACACCCCACCAGAACCGGGACCCATTAAAAAGTACAGAAGATGTTTGTCCCAAATAAATATTGATCAATTTCAGGAAGATGCTTCACACCTACCGATGCAAAGTATACTAAAATGCAACAATATTAATAAAAAAATTTGTTTATTTAATGCTTTCATCTTACAATTATTTGATGTACATGCTCCAAAAAAACTGATGACTACGTCAAGGAACCCTAGACCTGAATGGCTAACTTATAATATCACGAAAATGATTAAAGCTCGAAAAAAGGCTTATTTGGCATATAAGCGTAACAATACTCCAACAAAATGGCAATTTTATGTAGACATTCGTAATGAAGTGAAAAGAGCAGTCCAGCGTGAAAAAAACAGTTTCTCAACTTTTAAATTGAACACCTGCAAAGATGGTAAGAAGCTATGGAAGGGTCTAAGTTCGTTAGGATTAAAGCAAAAAGCGTCTGTAGAAATCCCACCTCATCTTTGTGAAGCCAATCTTATAAATGACTTTTTCGTAACCAGTGCAAAAATAGAGTCTTCAGATATAGAAGGTGAAGTTGCTAGCTACAGGATGGGCTCACTTCACCCAAAGGTTGTGAAACTCTTTGAATTCCGGTGTGTTAGTGAAAGTGAAGTGAAAAAAGCTTTAAGTGCAATACATTCTAAAGCAGTGGGATGTGATGATGACATATCAATTGACATGATTAATTTAATTTCCGAGGTATGTTTACCAGTGTTAACAAATATTGTAAATTATGCCATTAAGACGCAAACTTTTCCAAACATATGGAAAACTTGTCAAATAACTCCCTTGCCTAAAATTGTAGACCCTAAAAATTTTTCTGATTTAAGACCAATATGTATATTACCTGCTTTGTCAAAAGTTTTGGAGAAATTAATGTCATCTCAGATACGTGAATATTTAGATCAATATAAAATCTTACCACAGAGTCAAGCTGGCTTTCGAGCTCAAAACAGTACAGCTACAGCTTTAATTAACGTTACCGACTATATTCTAAACGCTTATGATAAAGGTATGATGACTCTTTTACTCCTATTAGATTTCTCCAAGGCTTTCGACACTATTAGTCATAAGTTGTTACTAGCTAAATTGCACTATGTTGGATTTTCTAGCAAATCATGTAAATTTATCGAAAGTTATTTATCCGAAAGATACCAGCAAGTTGTTGTAAACGGGGAATCTGTTTTAAAATCCAATTTTAAAAAAGTAAATAATGGTGTACCGCAAGGTTCTATACTTGGACCGATTTTATTTATTTTGTATACTTGTGATATTGAAATGTTTTTAAATGATGTGGGAGTGCAATGCTATGCAGACGATACGCAGATATTCCGTTCATTTACAGTAACCGATGCACCTAGGGTTATAGATCTAATAAACAATAATTTAAACAATTTAAACAAAAAATGGAAGAAACAATTATTAAAGTTGAATCCAACAAAAACTCAGGCAATGTTATTTGGTCCGAAGAAATCTTGTGAAATTGTTTATAATAATTGTAAACTAGCTGTAAACAATTGTGACATTACGTTAGTTTCGTCCGCTAAAAATTTAGGAATAATCATTGACAACGATCTGGACTTTTCTAGCCATGTTAATAAAATTTGCAAAACATGTTATGGTATATTGAAATCGATATATTTTTTAAAGAATACTCTTACTACAAAGTTAAAAATACAAATTTGTGATAGCTTAATTTTAAGCCATATTAACTATTGTCTTGTATTTTATGGATCTTTTATAACTAATGCTAATTTTTATAAATTACAAAAAATTCAAAATTCTTGTTTAAGATATTGTTATAATGTAAAACGTCAAGAGCATATAACACCTTATCTGCGTAAGTCTGGCTGGCTTAGCATCAAAAATAGATATAAGTTCTTTTTAAGTTGCTTAATTTTTAGTATTGTCAAAAATAAAACACCTGATAACTTATATAATAAAATTGCACTCCGAAAAGATATTCATGATCGCACAACTAGATACAACGAATTTTTGCACATTCCAAAGCATAGCACGGAATTATATAAGTCATCATTTTCCTATTTATGTCCTAGGATTTACAATGGCCTTGATAATGAATTTAAAAATGATAATTTTAAAACTTTTCAAAGGAAATTAAAAATAACTTTGTTAGAATAGTAATTAGAATTAGTATTATTAGAATATAATAATGGACTAAAATGAAAAACAGTTCGCAGAACTGATTTTTAGTCCTTTTGTAGCCTCTTTTTTTATTTGCTTTTGTAATTTATTTATTTATTTTGTATCTATTTCTTTTGTATGATTTATGGCTGCAATAAACATTATTATTATTATTATTATATTATTATTACTTACTTTAAACTTGCGAATTTTTTTAATTTTTTTTATGTTTACATTATTGAAACGTTTTAAAAGTAAGATGTATTTGATAGGAAATTTCCTGCGCAATCAAATCGTACTTGTTTAAACCTTCTACAATTAATAGCAAGCTCAAGATTGAGGTTTGAAATTGGTATTTATCAAGGAATAACGATTATTTTTAAACTTGCGAATTTTTTTGATTTTTTTTATATTTACATTGCTAAAACGTTATAAAAGTAGAATGCATTTGACAGGAAATTTTTTGTTCAATCAAATGGTACTTGTTTCAACCTTCTACAATTAATAGCAAGCTCAAGAATGAAGTTTGAAATTGGTATTTTTTAAAGAATAACGACTATCTTTAAACTTGCGTATTTTTTTGATTTTTTTTATATTTACATTACTGAAACGTTATAAAAATAGGATGTAGTTGATAGAAAATTTTCTGTTTAATCAAATGGTATTTGTTTCAACCTTCTACAATAAATAGCAAGCTCAAGACTGAAGTTTGAAATTGGTATTTATCAAGGAATAACGACTAACTTTAAACTTGCGCATTTTTTAAATTTTTTTTATATTTACATTATTGAAACGTTATAAAAGTAGAATGTATTGGATAGAAAATTTTCTGCTTAATCGAATAGTATTTGTTTCAATTTTCTACATTTAACAGTAAGCTCAAGAATGAAGTTTGAAATTGGTATTTATTAAAGAATAACGACTATCTTTAAACTTGCGTATATTTTTGATTTTTTTTTATATATACATTGCTAAAACGTTATAAGAGTAGAATGTATTTGATAGAAAATTTCTTGTTTAATCCAGTGGTGCTTGTTTCAACTTTTTGCGATTAATAACAAGCTCAAGAATGAAGTTTGAAATTGGTATTTATTAAGAAATAACGACTATCTTTAAACTTGCGTATTTTTTTGATTTTTTTTATATTTATATTATTGAAACGTTATAAAAGTAGGATGTACTTGATAGAAAATTTTCTGTTCAATCAAATGGTATTTGTTTCAACCTTCTACAATAAATAGCAAGCTCAAGAATGAAGTGTGAAATTGGTATTTATCAAGGAGTAACGACTTACTTTAAACGTGCGCATTTTTTAATTTTTTTTATATTTACATTATTGAAACGTTTTAAAAGTAAGATGTATTTGATAGAAAATTTCCTGCTCAATCGAATAGTATTTGTTTTAACCTTCAACAATTAATAGCAAGCTCAAGAATGAAGTTTGAAATTGGTATTTATTAAGAAATAACGACTATTTTTAAACTTGCGTATTTTTTTGATTTTTTTTTATTTACATTGTTAAAACGTTATAAAAGTAGAATGTATTTGATAGAAAATTTCCTGCACAATCAAATGGTATTTGCTTCAGTCTTCTACAATTAATAGCAAGCTCAAGAATGAAGTTTGAAATTGATATTTATTAAGGAATAACGACTATCTTTAAACTTGCGTATTTTTTTGATTTTTTTTTATTTATATTGCTAAAACGTTATAAAAGTAGGATGTATTTGATAGAAAATTTTCTGTTTAGTTAAATCGTACTTGTTTCAACCTTCTACAATTAATAGCAAGCTCAAGAATAAAGTTTGAAATTGGTATTTATCAAGGAATAACGACTATCTTTAAACTTGCGTATTTTTTTGATTTTTTTTATATTAACATTGCTAAAACGTTATAAAAGTAAAACGTATTTAATAGAAAATTTTTTTCTTAATCGAGTGGTGCTTGTTTCAATTCTCTGCGATTAATAGCAAGCTCAAGAATGAAGTTGGAAATTGGTATTTATTAAGAAATAACGACTATCTTTAAACTTGCGTATTTTTTTGATTTTTTTATATTTACATTATTGAAACGTTATAAAAGTAGGATGTACTTGATAGAAAATTTTCTGTTCAATTAAATGGTATTTGTTTCAACCTTCTACAATAAATAGCAAGCTCAAGAATGAAGTTTGAAATTGGTATTTATCAAGGAATAACGACTTACTTTAAACTTGCGCATTTTTTTAATTTTTTTATATTTACATTATTGAAACGTTATAAAAGTAGAATGTATTTGATAGAAAATTTCCTGCTCAATCAAATAGTATTTGTTTCAACTTTCTACAATTAATAGTAAGCTCAAGAATGAAGTTTGAAATTGGTATTTATTAAGGAATAACGACTATCTTTAAACTTGCGTATTTTTTTGATTTTTTTTATTTACATTGCTAAAACGTTATAAAAGTAGGATGTATGTGATAGAAAATTTTTTGTTCAATTAAATGGTACTTGCTTCAAACTTCTACAGTTAATAGCAAGCTCAAGAATGAAGTTTGAAGTTGGTATTTTTTAAAGAATAACGACTATCTTTATCTTGCGAATTTTTTAAATTTTTTTTATATTTACATTGTTAAAACGTTTTAAAGGTAATATGTATTTGATAGAAAATTTTCTGTTCAATCAAATGGTGCTTGTTTCAACCTTCTACAATTAACAGCAAGCTCAAGAATAAAGTTTAAAATTGGTATTTATTAAGGAATAACGCCTATCTTTAAACTTGCGTATTTTTTTGATTTTTTTTATATTAACATTGCTAAAACGTTATAAAAGTAAAACGTATTTGATAGAAAATTTTTTGCTTAATCGAGTGGTGCTTGTTTCAACTTTCTGCGATTAATAGCAAGCTCAAGAATGAAGTTTGAAGTTGGTATTTATTAAGAAATAACGACTATATTTAAACTTGCGTATTTTTTTGATTTTTTTTATATTTACATTATTGAAACGTTATAAAAGTAGGATGTACTTGATAGAAAATTTTCTGTTCAATCAAATAGTATTTGTTTCAACCTTCTACAATAAATAGCAAGCTCAAGTATGAAGTTTGAAATTGGTATTTATCAAGGAATAACGACTTACTTTAAACGTTTTAAAAGTAAGATGTATTTGATAGAAAATTTCCTGCTCAATTGAATAGTATTTGTTTTAACCTTCTACAATTAATAGTAAGCTCAAGAATGAAGTTTGAAATTGGTATTTATCAAGGAATAACGACTATTTTTAAACTTGCGTATTTTTTGATTTTTTTTATATTTACATTATTAAAACGTTATAAAAGTAGGATGTGTTTGATAGAAAATTTCCTGCTCAATCAAATAGTATTTGTTTCAACCTTCTACAGTTAATAGCAAGCTCAAGAATGAGGTTTGAAATTGGTATTTATCAAGGAATAACGACTATCTTTAAACTTGCGTATTTTTTTGATTTTTTTTTATATTAACATTGCTAAAACGTTATAAAAGTAGAATGTATTTGATAGAAAATTTTTGTTTGATCGAATGGTGCTTGTTTCAACTTTCTGCGATTAATAGCAAGCTCAAGAATGAAGTTTGAAATTGGTATTTATTAAGAAATAACGACTATTTTTAAACTTGCGTATTTTTTTGATTTTTTTTTTATTTACATTGTTAAAACGTTACAAAAATAAAATGTATTTGATAGAAAATTTCCTGCACAATCAAATAGTATTTGCTTCAATCTTTTACAATTAATAGCAAGCTCAAGAATGAGGTTTGAAATTGGTATTTATCAAGGAATAACGACTATTTTTAAACTTGCGTATTTTTTTGATTTTTTTATATTTACATTATTGAAACGTTATAAAAGTAGGATGTACTTGATAGAAAATTTTCTGTTCAATCAAATACTATTTGTTTCAACCTTCTACAATAAATAGCAAGCTCAAGTATGAAGTTTGAAATTGGTATTTATCAAGGAATAACGACTTACTTTAAACTTGCGCATTTTTTTAATTTTTTTTATATTTACATTATTGAAACGTTATAAAAGTAGGATGTATTTGATAGAAAATTTCCTGCTCAATCAAATAGTATTTGCTTCAATCTTCTACAATTAATAGCAAGCTCAAGAATGAAGTTTGAAATTGATATTTATTAAGGAATAACGACTATCTTTAAATTTGCGTATTTTTTTTTTTATTTACATTGCTAAAACGTTATAAAAGTAGGATGTACTTGATAGAAAATTTTCTGTTCAATCAAACGGTATTTGTTTCAACCTTCTACAATAAATAGCAAGCTCAAGAATGAAGTTTGAAATTGGTATTTATCAAGGAATAACGACTTACTTTAAACGTGCGCATTTTTTTAATTTTTTATATATTTACATTATTGAAACGTTTTAAAAGTAGGATGTATTTGATAGACGATTTCTTGCTCAATCGAATAGTATTTGTTTCAACCTTCTATAATTAATAGCAAGCTCAAGAATGAAGTTTGAAATTGGTATTTATTAAGAAATAACGACTATATTTAAACTTGCGTATTTTTTTGATTTTTTTTTATTTACATTGTTAAAACGTTATAAAAGTAGAATGTATTTGATAGAAAATTTTCTGCACAATCAAATAGTATTTGCTTCAATCTTCTACAATTAATAGCAGGTTCAAGAATGAAGTTTGAAATTGATATTTATTAAGGAATAACGACTATCTTTAAACTTGCGTATTTTTTTGATTTTTTTTTATTTACATTGCTAAAACGTTATAAAAGTAGAATGCATTTGATAGAAAATTTTTTGTTCAATCAAACGGTACTTGTTTCAACCTTCTACAATTAATAGCAAGCTCAAGAATGAAGTTTGAAATTGGTATTTATCAAGGAATAACGACTTACTTTAAACTTGCGAATTTTTTTAATTTTTTTTATATTTACATTATTGAAACGTTATAAAAGTAGGATGTATTTGATAGAAAATTTCTTGCTCAATCCAATAGTATTTGTTTCAACCTTCTATAATTAATAGCAAGCTCAAGAATGAGGTTTGAAATTGGTATTTATCAAGGAATAACGACTATCTTTAAACTTGCGTATTTTTTTGATTTTTTTTATATTTACATTGCTGAAACGTTATAAAAGTAGAATGCATTTGATAGAAAATTTTTTGCTCAATCAAATGGTACTTGTTTCAAACTTTTGCAATTAATAGCAAGCTCAAGAATGAAGTTTGAAATTGGTATTTTTTAAGGAATAACGACTATCTTTAAACTTGCGTATTTTTTTGATTTTTTTATATTTACATTATTGAAACGTTATAAAAGTAGGATGTACTTGATAGAAAATTTTCTGTTCAATCAAATGGTATTTGTTTCAACCTTCTACAATAAATAGCAAGCTCAGGAATGAAGTTTGAAATTGGTATTTATCAAGGAATAACGACTTACTTTAAATTTGCGTATTTTTTTATTTTTTTTTATATTTACATTATTGAAACGTTATAAAGGTAAAATGTATTTGATAGAAAATTTTTTGCTTAATTAAGTGGTGCTTGTTCCAACTTTCTACGATTAATAGCAAGCTCAAGAATAAAGTTTGAAATTGGTATTTATCAAAAAATAACGACTATCTTTAAACTTGCGTATTTTTTTGATTTTTTTATATTTACATTATTGAAACGTTATAAAAGTAGGATGTACTTGATAGAAAATTTTCTGTTCAATCAAATAGTATTTGTTTCAACCTTCTACAATAAATAGCAAGCTCAAGTATGAAGTTTGAAATTGGTATTTATCAAGGAATAACGACTTACTTTAAACTTGCGCATTTTTTTAATTTTTTTTATATTTACATTATTGAAACGTTTTAAAAGTAAGATGTATTTGATAGAAAATTTTCTGCTCAATCGAATAGTATTTGTTTCAATTTTCTACATTTAACAGTAAGCTCAAGAATGAAGTTTGAAATTGGTATTTATTAAGGAATAACGACTATCTTTAAACTTGCGTATTTTTTTGATTTTTTTTTTATATTTACATTGCCAAAACGTTATAAGAGTAGAATGTATTTGATAGAAAATTTTTTGCTTAATCGAGTGGTGCTTGTTTCAACTTTCTGTGATTAATAGCAAGCTCAAGAATGAAGTTTGATATTGGTATTTATTAAGAAATAACGACTATCTTTAAACTTGCGTATTTTTTAATTTTTTTTATATTTACATTATTGAAACGTTATAAAAGTAAGATGTATTTGATAGGAAATTTCCTGCTCAATCGAATAGTATTTGTTTCAACCTTCTACACTTAATAGCAAGCTCAAGAATGAAGTTTGAAATTGGTATTTATTAAGAAATAACGACTATTTTTAAACTTGCGTATTTTTTTGATTTTTTTTTTATTTACATTGCTAAAACGTTACAAAAGTAAAATGTATTTGATAGAAAATTTCCTGCACAATCAAATAGTATTTGCTTCAATCTTTTACAATTAATAGCAAGCTCAAGAATGAGGTTTGAAATTGGTATTTATCAAGGAATAACGACTATCTTTAAACTTGCGTATTTTTTTGATTTTTTTATATTTACATTATTGAAACGTTATAAAAGTAGGATGTACTTGATAGAAAATTTTCTGTTCAATCAAATACTATTTGTTTCAACCTTCTGCAATAAATAGCAAGCTCAAGTATGAAGTTTGAAATTGGTATTTATCAAGGAATAACGACTTACTTTAAACTTGCGCATTTTTTTAATTTTTTTTATATTTACATTGTTGAAACGTTATAAAAGTAGGATGTATTTGATAGAAAATTTCCTGCTCAATCAAATAGTATTTACTTCAATCTTCTACAATTAATAGCAAGCTCAAGAATGAAGTTTGAAATTGATATTTATTAAGGAATAACGACTATCTTTAAACTTTCGTATTTTTTTTATTTACATTGCTAAAACGTTATAAAAGTAGGATGTACTTGATAGAAAATTTTTTGTTCAATCAAACGGTGTTTGTTTCAACCTTCTACAATAAATAGCAAGCTCAGGAATGAAGTTTGAAATTGGTATTTATCAAGGAATAACGACTTACTTTAAATTTGCGTATTTTTTTATTTTTTTTTTTATATTTACATTATTGAAACGTTATAAAGGTAAAATGTATTTGATAGAAAATTTTTTGCTTAATTAAGTGGTGCTTGTTCCAACTTTCTACGATTAATAGCAAGCTCAAGAATAAAGTTTGAAATTGGTATTTATCAAAAAATAACGACTATCTTTAAACTTGCGTATTTTTTTGATTTTTTTATATTTACATTATTGAAACGTTATAAAAGTAGGATGTACTTGATAGAAAATTTTCTGTTCAATCAAATAGTATTTGTTTCAACCTTCTACAATAAATAGCAAGCTCAAGTATGAAGTTTGAAATTGGTATTTATCAAGGAATAACGACTTACTTTAAACTTGCGCATTTTTTTAATTTTTTTTATATTTACATTATTGAAACGTTTTAAAAGTAAGATGTATTTGATAGAAAATTTTCTGCTCAATCGAATAGTATTTGTTTCAATTTTCTACATTTAACAGTAAGCTCAAGAATGAAGTTTGAAATTGGTATTTATTAAGGAATAACGACTATCTTTAAACTTGCGTATTTTTTTGATTTTTTTTTTATATTTACATTGCCAAAACGTTATAAGAGTAGAATGTATTTGATAGAAAATTTTTTGCTTAATCGAGTGGTGCTTGTTTCAACTTTCTGTGATTAATAGCAAGCTCAAGAATGAAGTTTGATATTGGTATTTATTAAGAAATAACGACTATCTTTAAACTTGCGTATTTTTTAATTTTTTTTATATTTACATTATTGAAACGTTATAAAAGTAAGATGTATTTGATAGGAAATTTCCTGCTCAATCGAATAGTATTTGTTTCAACCTTCTACACTTAATAGCAAGCTCAAGAATGAAGTTTGAAATTGGTATTTATTAAGAAATAACGACTATTTTTAAACTTGCGTATTTTTTTGATTTTTTTTTTATTTACATTGTTAAAACGTTACAAAAGTAAAATGTATTTGATAGAAAATTTCCTGCACAATCAAATAGTATTTGCTTCAATCTTTTACAATTAATAGCAAGCTCAAGAATGAGGTTTGAAATTGGTATTTATCAAGGAATAACGACTATCTTTAAACTTGCGTATTTTTTTGATTTTTTTATATTTACATTATTGAAACGTTATAAAAGTAGGATGTACTTGATAGAAAATTTTCTGTTCAATCAAATACTATTTGTTTCAACCTTCTGCAATAAATAGCAAGCTCAAGTATGAAGTTTGAAATTGGTATTTATCAAGGAATAACGACTTACTTTAAACTTGCGCATTTTTTTAATTTTTTTTATATTTACATTGTTGAAACGTTATAAAAGTAGGATGTATTTGATAGAAAATTTCCTGCTCAATCAAATAGTATTTACTTCAATCTTCTACAATTAATAGCAAGCTCAAGAATGAAGTTTGAAATTGATATTTATTAAGGAATAACGACTATCTTTAAACTTTCGTATTTTTTTTATTTACATTGCTAAAACGTTATAAAAGTAGGATGTACTTGATAGAAAATTTTTTGTTCAATCAAACGGTATTTGTTTCAACCTTCTACAATAAATAGCAAGCTCAAGAATGAAGTTTGAAATTGGTATTTATCAAGGAATAACGACTTACTTTAAACGTGCGCATTTTTTTAATTTTTTATATATTTACATTATTGAAACGTTTTAAAAGTAGGATGTATTTGATAGACGATTTCTTGCTCAATCGAATAGTATTTGTTTCAACCTTCTATAATTAATAGCAAGCTCAAGAATGAGGTTTGAAATTGGTATTTATTAAGAAATAACGACTATATTTAAACTTGCGTATTTTTTTGATTTTTTTTTTTATTTACATTGTTAAAACGTTATAAAAGTAGAATGTATTTGATAGAAAATTTTCTGCACAATCAAATAGTATTTGCTTCAACCTTCTACAATTAATAGCAGGTTCAAGAATGAAGTTTGAAATTGATATTTATTAAGGAATAACGACTATCTTTAAACTTGCGTATTTTTTTGATTTTTTTTTATTTACATTGCTAAAACGTTATAAAAGTAGAATGCATTTGATAGAAAATTTTTTGTTCAATCAAACGGTACTTGTTTCAACCTTCTACAATTAATAGCAAGCTCAAGAATGAAGTTTGAAATTGGTATTTATCAAGGAATAACGACTTACTTTAAACTTGCGAATTTTTTTAATTTTTTTTATATTTACATTATTGAAACGTTATAAAAGTAGGATGTATTTAATAGAAAATTTGATAGAAAATTTCCTGCTCAATCGAATAGTATTTGTCTTAACCTTCTACAATTAATAGCAAGCCCAAGAATGAAGTTTGAAATTGGTATTTATCAAGGAATAACGACTATCTTTAAACTTGCGTATTTTTTTGATTTTTTTATATTTACATTATTGAAACGTTATAAAAGTAGGATGTACTTGATAGAAAATTTTCTGTTTAATCAAACAGTATTTGTTTCAACCTTCTACAATAAATAGCAAGCTCAAGTATGAAGTTTGAAATTGGTATTTATCAAGGAATAACGACTTACTATAAACTTGCGCATTTTTTTAATTTTTTTTATATTTACATTATTGAAACGTTTTAAAAGTAAGATGCATTTGATAGAAAATTTTCTGCTCAATCGAATAGTATTTGTCTTAACCTTCTACAATTAATAGCAAGCCCAAGAATGAAGTTTGAAATTGGTATTTATCAAGGAATAACGACTATTTTTAAACTTGCGTATTTTTTTGATTTTTTTATATTTACATTATTGAAACGTTATAAAAGTAGGATGTACTTGATAGAAAATTTTCTGTTCAATCAAATACTATTTGTTTCAACCTTCTACAATAAATAGCAAGCTCAAGTATGAAGTTTGAAATTGGTATTTATCAAGGAATAACGACTTACTTTAAACTTGCGCATTTTTTTATTTTTTTTTATATTTACATTATTGAAACGTTATAAAAGTAGGATGTATTTGATAGAAAATTTCCTGCTCAATCAAATAGTATTTGCTTCAATCTTCTACAATTAATAGCAAGCTCAAGAATGAAGTTTGAAATTGATATTTATTAAGGAATAACGACTATCTTTAAATTTGCGTATTTTTTTTTTATTTACATTGCTAAAACGTTATAAAAGTAGGATGTACTTGATAGAAAATTTTCTGTTCAATCAAACGGTATTTGTTTCAACCTTCTACAATAAATAGCAAGCTCAAGAATGAAGTTTGAAATTGGTATTTATCAAGGAATAACGACTTACTTTAAACGTGCGCATTTTTTTAATTTTTTATATATTTACATTATTGAAACGTTTTAAAAGTAGGATGTATTTGATAGACGATTTCTTGCTCAATCGAATAGTATTTGTTTCAACCTTCTATAATTAATAGCAAGCTCAAGAATGAAGTTTGAAATTGGTATTTATTAAGAAATAACGACTATATTTAAACTTGCGTATTTTTTTGATTTTTTTTTATTTACATTGTTAAAACGTTATAAAAGTAGAATGTATTTGATAGAAAATTTTCTGCACAATCAAATAGTATTTGCTTCAATCTTCTACAATTAATAGCAGGTTCAAGAATGAAGTTTGAAATTGATATTTATTAAGGAATAACGACTATCTTTAAACTTGCGTATTTTTTTGATTTTTTTTTATTTACATTGCTAAAACGTTATAAAAGTAGAATGCATTTGATAGAAAATTTTTTGTTCAATCAAACGGTACTTGTTTCAACCTTCTACAATTAATAGCAAGCTCAAGAATGAAGTTTGAAATTGGTATTTATCAAGGAATAACGACTTACTTTAAACTTGCGAATTTTTTTAATTTTTTTTATATTTACATTATTGAAACGTTATAAAAGTAGGATGTATTTGATAGAAAATTTCTTGCTCAATCCAATAGTATTTGTTTCAACCTTCTATAATTAATAGCAAGCTCAAGAATGAGGTTTGAAATTGGTATTTATCAAGGAATAACGACTATCTTTAAACTTGCGTATTTTTTTGATTTTTTTTATATTTACATTGCTGAAACGTTATAAAAGTAGAATGCATTTGATAGAAAATTTTTTGCTCAATCAAATGGTACTTGTTTCAACCTTTTGCAATTAATAGCAAGCTCAAGAATGAAGTTTGAAATTGGTATTTTTTAAGGAATAACGACTATCTTTAAACTTGCGTATTTTTTTGATTTTTTTATATTTACATTATTGAAACGTTATAAAAGTAGGATGTACTTGATAGAAAATTTTCTGTTCAATCAAATGGTATTTGTTTCAACCTTCTACAATAAATAGCAAGCTCAGGAATGAAGTTTGAAATTGGTATTTATCAAGGAATAACGACTTACTTTAAATTTGCGTATTTTTTTATTTTTTTTTTATATTTACATTATTGAAACGTTATAAAGGTAAAATGTATTTGATAGAAAATTTTTTGCTTAATTAAGTGGTGCTTGTTCCAACTTTCTACGATTAATAGCAAGCTCAAGAATAAAGTTTGAAATTGGTATTTATCAAAAAATAACGACTATCTTTAAACTTGCGTATTTTTTTGATTTTTTTATATTTACATTATTGAAACGTTATAAAAGTAGGATGTACTTGATAGAAAATTTTCTGTTCAATCAAATAGTATTTGTTTCAACCTTCTACAATAAATAGCAAGCTCAAGTATGAAGTTTGAAATTGGTATTTATCAAGGAATAACGACTTACTTTAAACTTGCGCATTTTTTTAATTTTTTTTATATTTACATTATTGAAACGTTTTAAAAGTAAGATGTATTTGATAGAAAATTTTCTGCTCAATCGAATAGTATTTGTTTCAATTTTCTACATTTAACAGTAAGCTCAAGAATGAAGTTTGAAATTGGTATTTATTAAGGAATAACGACTATCTTTAAACTTGCGTATTTTTTTGATTTTTTTTTTATATTTACATTGCCAAAACGTTATAAGAGTAGAATGTATTTGATAGAAAATTTTTTGCTTAATCGAGTGGTGCTTGTTTCAACTTTCTGTGATTAATAGCAAGCTCAAGAATGAAGTTTGATATTGGTATTTATTAAGAAATAACGACTATCTTTAAACTTGCGTATTTTTTAATTTTTTTTATATTTACATTATTGAAACGTTATAAAAGTAAGATGTATTTGATAGGAAATTTCCTGCTCAATCGAATAGTATTTGTTTCAACCTTCTACACTTAATAGCAAGCTCAAGAATGAAGTTTGAAATTGGTATTTATTAAGAAATAACGACTATTTTTAAACTTGCGTATTTTTTTGATTTTTTTTTATTTACATTGTTAAAACGTTACAAAAGTAAAATGTATTTGATAGAAAATTTCCTGCACAATCAAATAGTATTTGCTTCAATCTTTTACAATTAATAGCAAGCTCAAGAATGAGGTTTGAAATTGGTATTTATCAAGGAATAACGACTATCTTTAAACTTGCGTATTTTTTTGATTTTTTTATATTTACATTATTGAAACGTTATAAAAGTAGGATGTACTTGATAGAAAATTTTCTGTTCAATCAAATACTATTTGTTTCAACCTTCTGCAATAAATAGCAAGCTCAAGTATGAAGTTTGAAATTGGTATTTATCAAGGAATAACGACTTACTTTAAACTTGCGCATTTTTTTAATTTTTTTTATATTTACATTGTTGAAACGTTATAAAAGTAGGATGTATTTGATAGAAAATTTCCTGCTCAATCAAATAGTATTTACTTCAATCTTCTACAATTAATAGCAAGCTCAAGAATGAAGTTTGAAATTGATATTTATTAAGGAATAACGACTATCTTTAAACTTTCGTATTTTTTTTATTTACATTGCTAAAACGTTATAAAAGTAGGATGTACTTGATAGAAAATTTTTTGTTCAATCAAACGGTATTTGTTTCAACCTTCTACAATAAATAGCAAGCTCAAGAATGAAGTTTGAAATTGGTATTTATCAAGGAATAACGACTTACTTTAAACGTGCGCATTTTTTTAATTTTTTATATATTTACATTATTGAAACGTTTTAAAAGTAGGATGTATTTGATAGACGATTTCTTGCTCAATCGAATAGTATTTGTTTCAACCTTCTATAATTAATAGCAAGCTCAAGAATGAGGTTTGAAATTGGTATTTATTAAGAAATAACGACTATATTTAAACTTGCGTATTTTTTTGATTTTTTTTTTATTTACATTGTTAAAACGTTATAAAAGTAGAATGTATTTGATAGAAAATTTTCTGCACAATCAAATAGTATTTGCTTCAACCTTCTACAATTAATAGCAGGTTCAAGAATGAAGTTTGAAATTGATATTTATTAAGGAATAACGACTATCTTTAAACTTGCGTATTTTTTTGATTTTTTTTTATTTACATTGCTAAAACGTTATAAAAGTAGAATGCATTTGATAGAAAATTTTTTGTTCAATCAAACGGTACTTGTTTCAACCTTCTACAATTAATAGCAAGCTCAAGAATGAAGTTTGAAATTGGTATTTATCAAGGAATAACGACTTACTTTAAACTTGCGAATTTTTTTAATTTTTTTTATATTTACATTATTGAAACGTTATAAAAGTAGGATGTATTTAATAGAAAATTTGATAGAAAATTTCCTGCTCAATCGAATAGTATTTGTCTTAACCTTCTACAATTAATAGCAAGCCCAAGAATGAAGTTTGAAATTGGTATTTATCAAGGAATAACGACTATCTTTAAACTTGCGTATTTTTTTGATTTTTTTATATTTACATTATTGAAACGTTATAAAAGTAGGATGTACTTGATAGAAAATTTTCTGTTTAATCAAATAGTATTTGTTTCAACCTTCTACAATAAATAGCAAGCTCAAGTATGAAGTTTGAAATTGGTATTTATCAAGGAATAACGACTTACTATAAACTTGCGCATTTTTTTAATTTTTTTTATATTTACATTATTGAAACGTTTTAAAAGTAAGATGCATTTGATAGAAAATTTTCTGCTCAATCGAATAGTATTTGTCTTAACCTTCTACAATTAATAGCAAGCCCAAGAATGAAGTTTGAAATTGGTATTTATCAAGGAATAACGACTATTTTTAAACTTGCGTATTTTTTGATTTTTTTTATATTTACATTATTAAAACGTTATAAAAGTAGGATGTATTTGATAGAAAATTTCCTGCTCAATCAAATAGTATTTGTTTCAACCTTCTACAATTAATAGCAAGCTCAAGAATGAGGTTTGAAAATGCTATTTATCAAGGAATAACGACTATCTTTAAACTTGCGTATTTTTTTGATTTTTTTATATTAACATTGCTAAAACGTTATAAAAGTAGAATGTATTTGATAGAAAATTTTTTGCTTAATCGAGTGGTGCTTGTTTCAACTTTCTGCGATTAATAGCAAGCTCAAGAATAAAGTTTGAAATTGGTATTTATTAAGAAGTAACGACTATCTTTAAACTTGCGTATTTTTTTGATTTTTTTTTATATTTACATTATTGAAACGTTATAAAAGTAGGATGTACTTGATAGAAAATTTTCTGCTAAATCAAATGGTATTTGTTTCAACCTTCTACAATAAATAGCAAGCTCAAGAATGAAGTTTGAATTTGGTATTTATCAAGGAATAACGACTTACTTTAAACTTGCGTATTTTTTTAATTTTTTTTATATTTACATTATTGAAACGTTATAAGAGTAAGATGTATTTGATAGAAAATTTCCTGCTCAATCGAATAGTATTTGTTTTAACCTTCTACAATTAATAGCAAGCTCAAGAATGAAGTTTGAAATTTGTATTTATCAAGGAATAACGACTATTTTTAAACTTGCGTATTTTTTGATTTTTTTTATATTTACATTATTAAAACGTTATAAAAGTAGGATGTATTTGATAGAAAATTTCCTGCTCAATCGAATAGTATTTGTTTCAACTTTCTACAAGTAACAGTAAGCTCAAGAATGAAGTTTGAAATTGGTATTTATTAAGGAATAACGACTGTCTTTAAACTTGCGTATTTTTTTGATTTTTTTTTTATATTTACATTGCCAAAACGTTATAAGAGTAGAATGTATTTGATAGAAAATTTTTTGCTTAATCGAGTGGTGCTTGCTTCAACTTTCTGTGATTAATAGCAAGCTCAAGAATGAAGTTTGAAATTGGTATTTATTAAGAAATAACGACTATCTTTAAACTTGCGTATTTTTTGATTTTTTTTATATTTACATTATTGAAACGTTATAAAAGTAGGATGTACTTGATAGAAAATTTTCTGTTAAATCAAATGGTATTTGTTTCAACCTTCTACAATAAATAGCAAGCTCAAGAATGAAGTTTGAAATTGGTATTTATCAAGGAATAACGACTTACTTTAAACTTGCGTATTTTTTTAATTTTTTTTATATTTACATTATTGAAACGTTATAAAAGTAAGATGTATTTGATAGAAAATTTCCTGCTCAATCAAATAGTATTTGTTTCAACCTTCTACAATTAATAGCAAGCTCAAGAATGAAGTTTGAAATTGGTATTTATCAAGTAATAACGACTTACTTTAAACTTGCGAATTTTTTTAATTTTTTTTATATTTACATTATTGAAACGTTATAAAAGTAGGATGTATTTGATAGAAAATTTCTTGCTCAATCGAACAGTATTTGTTTCAACCTTCTACAATTAATAGCAAGCTCAAGAATGAGGTTTGAAATTGGTATTTATCAAGGAATAACGACTATCTTTAAACTTGCGTATTTTTTTGATTTTTTTTATATTTACATTGCTGAAACGTTATAAAAGTAGAATGCATTTGATAGAAAATTTTTTGCTCAATCAAATGGTACTTGTTTCAACCTTTTACAATTAATAGCAAGCTCAAGAATGAAGTTTGAAATTGGTATTTTTTAAGGAATAACGACTATCTTTAAACTTGCGTATTTTTTTGATTTTTTTATATTTACATTATTGAAACGTTATAAAAGTAGGATGTACTTGATAGAAAATTTTCTGCTCAATCAAATGGTATTTGTTTCAACCTTCTACAATAAATAGCAAGCTCAGGAATGAAGTTTGAAATTGGTATTTATCAAGGAATAACGACTTACTTTAAATTTGCGTATTTTTTTATTTTTTTTTATATTTACATTATTGAAACGTTATAAAGGTAAAATGTATTTGATAGAAAATTTTTTGCTTAATTAAGTGGTGCTTGTTCCAACTTTCTACGATTAATAGCAAGCTCAAGAATAAAGTTTGAAATTGGTATTTATCAAGGAATAACGACTTACTTTAAACGTGCGCATTTTTTTAATTTTTTATATATTTACATTATTGAAACGTTTTAAAAGTAGGATGTATTTGATAGACGATTTCTTGCTCAATCGAATAGTATTTGTTTCAACCTTCTATAATTAATAGCAAGCTCAAGAATGAGGTTTGAAATTGGTATTTATTAAGAAATAACGACTATATTTAAACTTGCGTATTTTTTTGATTTTTTTTTTATTTACATTGTTAAAACGTTATAAAAGTAGAATGTATTTGATAGAAAATTTTCTGCACAATCAAATAGTATTTGCTTCAACCTTCTACAATTAATAGCAGGTTCAAGAATGAAGTTTGAAATTGATATTTATTAAGGAATAACGACTATCTTTAAACTTGCGTATTTTTTTGATTTTTTTTTATTTACATTGCTAAAACGTTATAAAAGTAGAATGCATTTGATAGAAAATTTTTTGTTCAATCAAACGGTACTTGTTTCAACCTTCTACAATTAATAGCAAGCTCAAGAATGAAGTTTGAAATTGGTATTTATCAAGGAATAACGACTTACTTTAAACTTGCGAATTTTTTTAATTTTTTTTATATTTACATTATTGAAACGTTATAAAAGTAGGATGTATTTAATAGAAAGTTTGATAGAAAATTTCCTGCTCAATCGAATAGTATTTGTCTTAACCTTCTACAATTAATAGCAAGCCCAAGAATGAAGTTTGAAATTGGTATTTATCAAGGAATAACGACTATCTTTAAACTTGCGTATTTTTTTGATTTTTTTATATTTACATTATTGAAACGTTATAAAAGTAGGATGTACTTGATAGAAAATTTTCTGTTTAATCAAATAGTATTTGTTTCAACCTTCTACAATAAATAGCAAGCTCAAGTATGAAGTTTGAAATTGGTATTTATCGAGGAATAACGACTTACTATAAACTTGCGCATTTTTTTAATTTTTTTTATATTTACATTATTGAAACGTTTTAAAAGTAAGATGCATTTGATAGAAAATTTTCTGCTCAATCGAATAGTATTTGTCTTAACCTTCTACAATTAATAGCAAGCCCAAGAATGAAGTTTGAAATTGGTATTTATCAAGGAATAACGACTATTTTTAAACTTGCGTATTTTTTGATTTTTTTTATATTTACATTATTAAAACGTTATAAAAGTAGGATGTATTTGATAGAAAATTTCCTGCTCAATCAAATAGTATTTGTTTCAACCTTCTACAATTAATAGCAAGCTCAAGAATGAGGTTTGAAAATGCTATTTATCAAGGAATAACGACTATCTTTAAACTTGCGTATTTTTTTGATTTTTTTATATTAACATTGCTAAAACGTTATAAAAGTAGAATGTATTTGATAGAAAATTTTTTGCTTAATCGAGTGGTGCTTGTTTCAACTTTCTGCGATTAATAGCAAGCTCAAGAATAAAGTTTGAAATTGGTATTTATTAAGAAATAACGACTATCTTTAAACTTGCGTATTTTTTTGATTTTTTTTATATTTACATTATTGAAACGTTATAAAAGTAGGATGTACTTGATAGAAAATTTTCTGTTAAATCAAATGGTATTTGTTTCAACCTTCTACAATAAATAGCAAGCTCAAGAATGAAGTTTGAAATTGGTATTTATCAAGGAATAACGACTTACTTTAAACTTGCGTATTTTTTTAATTTTTTTTATATTTACATTATTGAAACGTTATAAGAGTAAGATGTATTTGATAGAAAATTTCCTGCTCAATCGAATAGTATTTGTTTTAACCTTCTACAATTAATAGCAAGCTCAAGAATGAAGTTTGAAATTTGTATTTATCAAGGAATAACGACTATTTTTAAACTTGCGTATTTTTTGATTTTTTTTATATTTACATTATTAAAACGTTATAAAAGTAGGATGTATTTGATAGAAAATTTCCTGCTCAATCGAATAGTATTTGTTTCAACTTTCTACAAGTAACAGTAAGCTCAAGAATGAGGTTTGAAATTGGTATTTATCAAGGAATAACGACTATCTTTAAACTTGCGTATTTTTTTGATTTTTTTTATATTTACATTGCTGAAACGTTATAAAAGTAGAATGCATTTGATAGAAAATTTTTTGCTCAATCAAATGGTACTTGTTTCAACCTTTTACAATTAATAGCAAGCTCAAGAATGAAGTTTGAAATTGGTATTTTTTAAGGAATAACGACTATCTTTAAACTTGCGTATTTTTTTGATTTTTTTATATTTACATTATTGAAACGTTATAAAAGTAGGATGTACTTGATAGAAAATTTTCTGTTCAATCAAATGGTATTTGTTTCAACCTTCTACAATAAATAGCAAGCTCAGGAATGAAGTTTGAAATTGGTATTTATCAAGGAATAACGACTTACTTTAAATTTGCGTATTTTTTTATTTTTTTTTATATTTACATTATTGAAACTTTATAAAGGTAAAATGTATTTGATAGAAAATTTTTTGCTTAATTAAGTGGTGCTTGTTCCAACTTTCTACGATTAATGGCAAGCTCAAGAATAAAGTTTGAAATTGGTATTTATCAAGGAATAACGACTATCTTTAAACTTGCGTATTTTTTTGATTTTTTTATATTTACATTATTGAAACGTTATAAAAGTAGGATGTACTTGATAGAAAATTTTCTGTTCAATCAAATAGTATTTGTTTCAACCTTCTACAATAAATAGCAAGCTCAAGTATCAAGTTTGAAATTGGTATTTATCAAGGAATAACGACTTACTTTAAACTTGCGCATTTTTTTAATTTTTTTTATATTTACATTATTGAAACGTTTTAAAAGTAAGATGTATTTGATAGAAAATTTTCTGCTCAATCGAATAGTATTTGTTTAAATTTTCTACATTTAACAGTAAGCTCAAGAATGAAGTTTGAAATTGGTATTTATTAAGGAATAACGACTATCTTTAAACTTGCGTATTTTTTTGATTTTTTTTTTATATTTACATTGCCAAAACGTTATAAGAGTAGAATGTATTTGATAGAAAATTTTTTGCTTAATCGAGTGGTGCTTGTTTCAACTTTCTGTGATTAATAGCAAGCTCAAGAATGAAGTTTGAATTTGGTATTTATTAAGAAATAACGACTATCTTTAAACTTGCGTATTTTTTGATTTTTTTTATATTTACATTATTAAAACGTTATAAAAGTAAGATGTATTTGATAGGAAATTTCCTGCTCAATCGAATAGTATTTGTTTCAACCTTCTACAATTAATAGCAAGCTCAAGAATGAAGTTTGAAATTGGTATTTATTAAGAAATAACGACTATTTTTAAACTTGCGTATTTTTTTGATTTTTTTTTTATTTACATTGTTAAAACGTTACAAAAGTAAAATGTATTTGATAGAAAATTTCCTGCACAATCAAATAGTATTTGCTTCAATCTTTTACAATTAATAGCAAGCTCAAGAATGAAGTTTGAAATTGGTATTTATCAAGGAAAAACGACTTACTTTAAACGTTTTAAAAGTAAGATGTATTTGATAGAAAATTTCCTGCTCAATCGAATAGTATTTGTTTTAACCTTCTACAATTAATAGTAAGCTCAAGAATGAAGTTTGAAATTGGTATTTATCAAGGAATAACGACTATTTTTAAACTTGCGTATTTTTTGATTTTTTTTATATTTACATTATTAAAACGTTATAAAAGTAGGATGTGTTTGATAGAAAATTTCCTGCTCAATCAAATAGTATTTGTTTCAACCTTCTACAGTTAATAGCAAGCTCAAGAATGAGGTTTGAAATTGGTATTTATCAAGGAATAACGACTATTTTTAAACTTGCGTATTTTTTTGATTTTTTTATATTTACATTATTGAAACGTTATAAAAGTAGGATGTACTTGATAGAAAATTTTCTGTTCAATCAAATACTATTTGTTTCAACCTTCTACAATAAATAGCAAGCTCAAGTATGAAGTTTGAAATTGGTATTTATCAAGGAATAACGACTTACTTTAAACTTGCGCATTTTTTTAATTTTTTTTATATTTACATTATTGAAACGTTATAAAAGTAGGATGTATTTGATAGAAAATTTCCTGCTCAATCAAATAGTATTTGCTTCAATCTTCTACAATTAATAGCAAGCTCAAGAATGAAGTTTGAAATTGATATTTATTAAGGAATAACGACTATCTTTAAACTTGCGTATTTTTTTTTTTTATTTACATTGCTAAAACGTTATAAAAGTAGGATGTACTTGATAGAAAATTTTCTGTTCAATCAAACGGTATTTGTTTCAACCTTCTACAATAAATAGCAAGCTCAAGAATGAAGTTTGAAATTGGTATTTATCAAGGAATAACGACTTACTTTAAACGTGCGCATTTTTTTAATTTTTTATATATTTACATTATTGAAACGTTTTAAAAGTAGGATGTATTTGATAGACGATTTCTTGCTCAATCGAATAGTATTTGTTTCAACCTTCTATAATTAATAGCAAGCTCAAGAATGAAGTTTGAAATTGGTATTTATTAAGAAATAACGACTATATTTAAACTTGCGTATTTTTTTGATTTTTTTTTATTTACATTGTTAAAACGTTATAAAAGTAGAATGTATTTGATAGAAAATTTTCTGCACAATCAAATAGTATTTGCTTCAATCTTCTACAATTAATAGCAGGTTCAAGAATGAAGTTTGAAATTGATATTTATTAAGGAATAACGACTATCTTTAAACTTGCGTATTTTTTTGATTTTTTTTTATTTACATTGCTAAAACGTTATAAAAGTAGAATGCATTTGATAGAAAATTTTCGTTCAATCAAACGGTACTTGTTTCAACCTTCTACAATTAATAGCAAGCTCAAGAATGAAGTTTGAAATTGGTATTTATCAAGGAATAACGACTTACTTTAAACTTGCGAATTTTTTTAATTTTTTTTATATTTACATTATTGAAACGTTATAAAAGTAGGATGTATTTGATAGAAAATTTCTTGCTCAATCCAATAGTATTTGTTTCAACCTTCTATAATTAATAGCAAGCTCAAGAATGAGGTTTGAAATTGGTATTTATCAAGGAATAACGACTATCTTTAAACTTGCGTATTTTTTTGATTTTTTTTATATTTACATTGCTGAAACGTTATAAAAGTAGAATGCATTTGATAGAAAATTTTTTGCTCAATCAAATGGTACTTGTTTCAACCTTTTGCAATTAATAGCAAGCTCAAGAATGAAGTTTGAAATTGGTATTTTTTAAGGAATAACGACTATCTTTAAACTTGCGTATTTTTTTGATTTTTTTATATTTACATTATTGAAACGTTATAAAAGTAGGATGTACTTGATAGAAAATTTTCTGTTCAATCAAATGGTATTTGTTTCAACCTTCTACAATAAATAGCAAGCTCAGGAATGAAGTTTGAAATTGGTATTTATCAAGGAATAACGACTTACTTTAAATTTGCGTATTTTTTTATTTTTTTTTTATATTTACATTATTGAAACGTTATAAAGGTAAAATGTATTTGATAGAAAATTTTTTGCTTAATTAAGTGGTGCTTGTTCCAACTTTCTACGATTAATAGCAAGCTCAAGAATAAAGTTTGAAATTGGTATTTATCAAAAAATAACGACTATCTTTAAACTTGCGTATTTTTTTGATTTTTTTATATTTACATTATTGAAACGTTATAAAAGTAGGATGTACTTGATAGAAAATTTTCTGTTCAATCAAATAGTATTTGTTTCAACCTTCTACAATAAATAGCAAGCTCAAGTATGAAGTTTGAAATTGGTATTTATCAAGGAATAACGACTTACTTTAAACTTGCGCATTTTTTTAATTTTTTTTGTATTTACATTATTGAAACGTTTTAAAAGTAAGATGTATTTGATAGAAAATTTTCTGCTCAATCGAATAGTATTTGTTTCAATTTTCTACATTTAACAGTAAGCTCAAGAATGAAGTTTGAAATTGGTATTTATTAAGGAATAACGACTATCTTTAAACTTGCGTATTTTTTTGATTTTTTTTTATATTTACATTGCCAAAACGTTATAAGAGTAGAATGTATTTGATAGAAAATTTTTTGCTTAATCGAGTGGTGCTTGTTTCAACTTTCTGTGATTAATAGCAAGCTCAAGAATGAAGTTTGATATTGGTATTTATTAAGAAATAACGACTATCTTTAAACTTGCGTATTTTTTAATTTTTTTTATATTTACATTATTGAAACGTTATAAAAGTAAGATGTATTTGATAGGAAATTTCCTGCTCAATCGAATAGTATTTGTTTCAACCTTCTACAATTAATAGCAAGCTCAAGAATGAAGTTTGAAATTGGTATTTATTAAGAAATAACGACTATTTTTAAACTTGCGTATTTTTTTGATTTTTTTTTTTATTTACATTGTTAAAACGTTACAAAAGTAAAATGTATTTGATAGAAAATTTCCTGCACAATCAAATAGTATTTGCTTCAATCTTTTACAATTAATAGCAAGCTCAAGAATGAGGTTTGAAATTGGTATTTATCAAGGAATAACGACTATCTTTAAACTTGCGTATTTTTTTGATTTTTTTATATTTACATTATTGAAACGTTATAAAAGTAGGATGTACTTGATAGAAAATTTTCTGTTCAATCAAATACTATTTGTTTCAACCTTCTGCAATAAATAGCAAGCTCAAGTATGAAGTTTGAAATTGGTATTTATCAAGGAATAACGACTTACATTAAACTTGCGCATTTTTTTAATTTTTTTTATATTTACATTGTTGAAACGTTATAAAAGTAGGATGTATTTGATAGAAAATTTCCTGCTCAATCAAATAGTATTTGCTTCAATCTTCTACAATTAATAGCAAGCTCAAGAATGAAGTTTGAAATTGATATTTATTAAGGAATAACGACTATCTTTAAACTTGCGTATTTTTTTTATTTACATTGCTAAAACGTTATAAAAGTAGGATGTACTTGATAGAAAATTTTCTGTTCAATCAAACGGTATTTGTTTCAACCTTCTACAATAAATAGCAAGCTCAAGAATGAAGTTTGAAATTGGTATTTATCAAGGAATAACGACTTACTTTAAACGTGCGCATTTTTTTAATTTTTTATATATTTACATTATTGAAACGTTTTAAAAGTAGGATGTATTTGATAGACGATTTCTTGCTCAATCGAATAGTATTTGTTTCAACCTTCTATAATTAATAGCAAGCTCAAGAATGAGGTTTGAAATTGGTATTTATTAAGAAATAACGACTATATTTAAACTTGCGTATTTTTTTGATTTTTTTTTTATTTACATTGTTAAAACGTTATAAAAGTAGAATGTATTTGATAGAAAATTTTCTGCACAATCAAATAGTATTTGCTTCAACCTTCTACAATTAATAGCAGGTTCAAGAATGAAGTTTGAAATTGATATTTATTAAGGAATAACGACTATCTTTAAACTTGCGTATTTTTTTGATTTTTTTTTATTTACATTGCTAAAACGTTATAAAAGTAGAATGCATTTGATAGAAAAATTTTTGTTCAATCAAACGGTACTTGTTTCAACCTTCTACAATTAATAGCAAGCTCAAGAATGAAGTTTGAAATTGGTATTTATCAAGGAATAACGACTCACTTTAAACTTGCGAATTTTTTTAATTTTTTTTATATTTACATTATTGAAACGTTATAAAAGTAGGATGTATTTAATAGAAAATTTGATAGAAAATTTCCTGCTCAATCGAATAGTATTTGTCTTAACCTTCTACAATTAATAGCAAGCCCAAGAATGAAGTTTGAAATTGGTATTTATCAAGGAATAACGACTATCTTTAAACTTGCGTATTTTTTTGATTTTTTTATATTTACATTATTGAAACGTTATAAAAGTAGGATGTACTTGATAGAAAATTTTCTGTTCAATCAAATACTATTTGTTTCAACCTTCTGCAATAAATAGCAAGCTCAAGTATGAAGTTTGAAATTGGTATTTATCAAGGAATAACGACTTACTTTAAACTTGCGCATTTTTTTAATTTTTTTTATATTTACATTGTTGAAACGTTATAAAAGTAGGATGTATTTGATAGAAAATTTCCTGCTCAATCAAATAGTATTTGCTTCAATCTTCTACAATTAATAGCAAGCTCAAGAATGAAGTTTGAAATTGATATTTATTAAGGAATAACGACTATCTTTAAACTTGCGTATTTTTTTTATTTACATTGCTAAAACGTTATAAAAGTAGGATGTACTTGATAGAAAATTTTCTGTTCAATCAAACGGTATTTGTTTCAACCTTCTACAATAAATAGCAAGCTCAAGAATGAAGTTTGAAATTGGTATTTATCAAGGAATAACGACTTACTTTAAACGTGCGCATTTTTTTAATTTTTTATATATTTACATTATTGAAACGTTTTAAAAGTAGGATGTATTTGATAGACGATTTCTTGCTCAATCGAATAGTATTTGTTTCAACCTTCTATAATTAATAGCAAGCTCAAAAATGAGGTTTGAAATTGGTATTTATTAAGAAATAACGACTATATTTAAACTTGCGTATTTTTTTGATTTTTTTTTTATTTACATTGTTAAAACGTTATAAAAGTAGAATGTATTTGATAGAAAATTTTCTGCACAATCAAATAGTATTTGCTTCAACCTTCTACAATTAATAGCAGGTTCAAGAATGAAGTTTGAAATTGATATTTATTAAGGAATAACGACTATCTTTAAACTTGCGTATTTTTTTGATTTTTTTTTATTTACATTGCTAAAACGTTATAAAAGTAGAATGCATTTGATAGAAAATTTTTTGTTCAATCAAACGGTACTTGTTTCAACCTTCTACAATTAATAGCAAGCTCAAGAATGAAGTTTGAAATTGGTATTTATCAAGGAATAACGACTTACTTTAAACTTGCGAATTTTTTTAATTTTTTTTATATTTACATTATTGAAACGTTATAAAAGTAGGATGTATTTAATAGAAAATTTGATAGAAAATTTCCTGCTCAATCGAATAGTATTTGTCTTAACCTTCTACAATTAATAGCAAGCCCAAGAATGAAGTTTGAAATTGGTATTTATCAAGGAATAACGACTATCTTTAAACTTGCGTATTTTTTTGATTTTTTTATATTTACATTATTGAAACGTTATAAAAGTAGGATGTACTTGATAGAAAATTTTCTGTTTAATCAAATAGTATTTGTTTCAACCTTCTACAATAAATAGCAAGCTCAACTATGAAGTTTGAAATTGGTATTTATCAAGGAATAACGACTTACTATAAACTTGCGCATTTTTTTAATTTTTTTTATATTTACATTATTGAAACGTTTTAAAAGTAAGATGCATTTGATAGAAAATTTTCTGCTCAATCGAATAGTATTTGTCTTAACCTTCTACAATTAATAGCAAGCCCAAGAATGAAGTTTGAAATTGGTATTTATCAAGGAATAACGACTATTTTTAAACTTGCGTATTTTTTGATTTTTTTTATATTTACATTATTAAAACGTTATAAAAGTAGGATGTATTTGATAGAAAATTTCCTGCTCAATCAAATAGTATTTGTTTCAACTTTCTACAAGTAACAGTAAGCTCAAGAATGAAGTTTGAAATTGGTATTTATTAAGGAATAACGACTATCTTTAAACTTGCGTATTTTTTTGATTTTTTTTTTTATATTTACATTGCCAAAACGTTATAAGAGTAGAATGTATTTGATAGAAAATTTTTTGCTTAATCGAGTGGTGCTTGTTTCAACTTTCTGTGATTAATAGCAAGCTCAAGAATGAAGTTTGAAATTGGTATTTATTAAGAAATAACGACTATCTTTAAACTTGCGTATTTTTTGATTTTTTTTATATTTACATTATTGAAACGTTATAAAAGTAGGATGTACTTGATAGAAAATTTTCTGTTAAATCAAATGGTATTTGTTTCAACCTTCTACAATAAATAGCAAGCTCAAGAATGAAGTTTGAAATTGGTATTTATCAAGGAATAACGACTTACTTTAAACTTGCGTATTTTTTTAATTTTTTTTATATTTACATTATTGAAACGTTATAAAAGTAAGATGTATTTGATAGAAAATTTCCTGCTCAATCAAATAGTATTTGTTTCAACCTTCTACAATTAATAGCAAGCTCAAGAATGAAGTTTGAAATTGGTATTTATCAAGTAATAACGACTTACTTTAAACTTGCGAATTTTTTTAATTTTTTTTATATTTACATTATTGAAACGTTATAAAAGTAGGATGTATTTGATAGAAAATTTCTTGCTCAATCGAATAGTATTTGTTTCAACCTTCTACAATTAATAGCAAGCTCAAGAATGAGGTTTGAAATTGGTATTTATCAAGGAATAACGACTATCTTTAAACTTGCGTATTTTTTTGATTTTTTTTATATTTACATTGCTGAAACGTTATAAAAGTAGAATGCATTTGATAGAAAATTTTTTGCTCAATCAAATGGTACTTGTTTCAACCTTTTACAATTAATAGCAAGCTCAAGAATGAAGTTTGAAATTGGTATTTTTTAAGGAATAACGACTATCTTTAAACTTGCGTATTTTTTTGATTTTTTTATATTTACATTATTGAAACGTTATAAAAGTAGGATGTACTTGATAGAAAATTTTCTGTTAAATCAAATGGTATTTGTTTCAACCTTCTACAATAAATAGCAAGCTCAGGAATGAAGTTTGAAATTGGTATTTATCAAGGAATAACGACTTACTTTAAATTTGCGTATTTTTTTATTTTTTTTTATATTTACATTATTGAAACGTTATAAAGGTAAAATGTATTTGATAGAAAATTTTTTGCTTAATTAAGTGGTGCTTGTTCCAACTTTCTACGATTAATAGCAAGCTCAAGAATAAAGTTTGAAATTGGTATTTATCAAGGAATAACGACTATCTTTAAACTTGCGTATTTTTTTGATTTTTTTATATTTACATTATTGAAACGTTATAAAAGTAGGATGTACTTGATAGAAAATTTTCTGTTCAATCAAATAGTATTTGTTTCAACCTTCTACAATAAATAGCAAGCTCAAGTATCAAGTTTGAAATTGGTATTTATCAAGGAATAACGACTTACTTTAAACTTGCGCATTTTTTTAATTTTTTTTATATTTACATTATTGAAACGTTTTAAAAGTAAGATGTATTTGATAGAAAATTTTCTGCTCAATCGAATAGTATTTGTTTCAATTTTCTACATTTAACAGTAAGCTCAAGAATGAAGTTTGAAATTGGTATTTATTAAGGAATAACGACTATCTTTAAACTTGCGTATTTTTTTGATTTTTTTTTTATATTTACATTGCCAAAACGTTATAAGAGTAGAATGTATTTGATAGAAAATTTTTTGCTTAATCGAGTGGTGCTTGTTTCAACTTTCTGTGATTAATAGCAAGCTCAAGAATGAAGTTTGAAATTGGTATTTATTAAGAAATAACGACTATCTTTAAACTTGCGTATTTTTTGATTTTTTTTATATTTACATTATTAAAACGTTATAAAGGTAAGATGTATTTGATAGGAAATTTCCTGCTCAATCGAATAGTATTTGTTTCAACCTTCTACAATTAATAGCAAGCTCAAGAATGAAGTTTGAAATTGGTATTTATTAAGAAATAACGACTATCTTTAAACTTGCGTATTTTTTGATTTTTTTTATATTTACATTATTGAAACGTTATAAAAGTAGGATGTACTTGATAGAAAATTTTCTGTTAAATCAAATGGTATTTGTTTCAACCTTCTACAATAAATAGCAAGCTCAAGAATGAAGTTTGAAATTGGTATTTATCAAGGAATAACGACTTACTTTAAACTTGCGTATTTTTTTGATTTTTTTATATTTACATTATTGAAACGTTATAAAAGTAGGATGTACTTGATAGAAAATTTTCTGTTTAATCAAACAGTATTTGTTTCAACCTTCTACAATAAATAGCAAGCTCAAGTATGAAGTTTGAAATTGGTATTTATCAAGGAATAACGACTTACTATAAACTTGCGCATTTTTTTAATTTTTTTTATATTTACATTATTGAAACGTTTTAAAAGTAAGATGCATTTGATAGAAAATTTTCTGCTCAATCGAATAGTATTTGTCTTAACCTTCTACAATTAATAGCAAGCCCAAGAATGAAGTTTGAAATTGGTATTTATCAAGGAATAACGACTATTTTTAAACTTGCGTATTTTTTGATTTTTTTTATATTTACATTATTAAAACGTTATAAAAGTATGATGTACTTGATAGAAAATTTTCTGTTAAATCAAATGGTATTTGTTTCAACCTTCTACAATAAATAGCAAGCTCAAGAATGAAGTTTGAAATTGGTATTTATCAAGGAATAACGACTTACTTTAAACTTGCGTATTTTTTTAATTTTTTTTATATTTACATTATTGAAACGTTATAAAAGTAAGATGTATTTGATAGAAAATTTCCTGCTCAATCGAATAGTATTTGTTTTAACCTTCTACAATTAATAGCAAGCTCAAGAATAAAGTTTGAAATTTGTATTTATCAAGGAATAACGACTATTTTTAAACTTGAGTATTTTTTGATTTTTTTTATATTTACATTATTAAAACGTTATAAAAGTAGGATGTATTTGATAGAAAATTTCCTGCTCAATCGAATAGTATTTGTTTCAACTACAAGTAACAGTAAGCTCAAGAATGAAGTTTGAAATTGGTATTTATTAAGGAATAACGACTATCTTTAAACTTGCGTATTTTTTTGATTTTTTTTTTTATATTTACATTGCAAAAACGTTATAAGAGTAGAATGTATTTGATAGAAAATTTTTTGCTTAATCGAGTGGTGCTTGTTTCAACTTTCTGTGATTAATAGCAAGCTCAAGAATGAAGTTTGAAATTGGTATTTATTAAGAAATAACGACTATCTTTAAACTTGCGTATTTTTTGATTTTTTTTATATTTACATTATTGAAACGTTATAAAAGTAGGATGTACTTGATAGAAAATTTTCTGTTAAATCAAATGGTATTTGTTTCAACCTTCTACAATAAATAGCAAGCTCAAGAATGAAGTTTGAAATTGGTATTTATCAAGGAATAACGACTTACTTTAAACTTGCGTATTTTTTTAATTTTTTTTATATTTACATTATTGAAACGTTATAAAAGTAAGATGTATTTGATAGAAAATTTCCTGCTCAATCAAATAGTATTTGTTTCAACCTTCTACAAGTAATAGCAAGCTCAAGAATGAAGTTTGAAATTGGTATTTATCAAGTAATAACGACTTACTTTAAACTTGCGAATTTTTTTAATTTTTTTTATATTTACATTATTGAAACGTTATAAAAGTAGGATGTATTTGATAGAAAATTTCTTGCTCAATCGAATAGTATTTGTTTCAACCTTCAACAGCTCAAGAATGAGGTTTGAAATTGGTATTTATCAAGGAATAACGACTATCTTTAAACTTGCGTATTTTTTTTATTTTTTTTATATTTACATTGCTAAAACGTTATAAAAGTAGAATGTATTTGATAGAAAATTTTTTGCTTAATCGAGTGGTGCTTGTCTCAACTTTCTACAATTAATAGCAAGCTCAAGAATGAAGTTTGAAATTGGTATTTATAAAGGCATAACGACTATCTTTAAACTTGCGTAATTTTTTTTGATTTTTTTCATATTTACATTGCTAAAACGTTATAAAAGTAGGATGTATTTGATAGAAAATTTTCTGTTTAATCAAATAGAACTTGCTTCAACCTTCTCCAATTAATAGCAAGCTCAATAATGAAGTTTGAAATTGGTATTTATCAAGGAATAACGACTATCTTTAAACTTGCGTATTTTTTTGATTTTTTTTATATTTACATTATTGAAACGTTATAAAAGTAGGATGTATTTGATAGAAAATTTTCTGTTCAATCGAATAGTATTTGCTTCAACCTTCTACAATTAATAGCAAGCTCAAGCATGAAGTTTGAAATTGGTATTTATTAAGGAATAACGACTATCTTTAAACTTGCGTATTTTTTTGATTTTTTTTTATTTACATTGTTAAAACGTTATAAAAGTAGAAAGTATTTGATAGAAAATTTTCTGTTCAGTCAAATGGTACTTGCTTCAACCTTCTACAATTAACAGCAAGCTCAAAAAAGAAGTTTGAAATTGGTATTTATCAAGGAATAACGACTTACTTTAAATTTGCGTATTATTTTAATTTTTTTCATATTTACATTATTGCAACGCTATAAAAGTAGAACGTATTTGATAGAAAATTACCTGCTCAATTGAATAGTATTTGCTTTAACCTTCTACAATTAATAGCAAGCTCAAGAATGAAGTTTGAAATTGGTATTTATTAAGGAATAACGACTATATTTAAACTTGCGTATTTTATTGATTTTTTTATATTTACATTGTTAAAACGTTATAAAAGTAGAATATATTTGATAGAAAATTTTTTGCTTAATCGAGTGGTGCTTGTCTCAACTTTCTACAATTAATAGCAAGCTCAAGAATGAAGTTTGAAATTGCTATGACTATCTTTAAACTTGCGTATTTTTTTGTTTTTTTTTATATTTATATTGCTAAAACGTTATAAAAGTAGAATGTGTTTGATAGAAAATTTCCTGCTCAATCGAATAGTATTGGTTTCAACCTTCTACAATTAATAGCAAGCTCAAGAATGAAGTTTGAAATTGGTATTTATCAAGGCATAACGACTATCTTTAAACTTGCGTATTTTTTTGATTTTTTTTATATTTACATTGCTAAAACGTTATAAAAGTAGAATGTATTTGATAGAAAATTTTCTGCTCAATCGAATAGTATTGGTTTTAACCCTCTACAATTAATAGCAAACTCAAGAATAAAGTTTGAAATTGGTATTTATCAAGGCATAACGACTATCTTTAAACTTGCGTATGTTTTTGATTTTTTTTTATTCACATTGCTAAAACGTTATAATAGTAGGATGTATTTGATAGAAAATTTTCTGGTCAATCAAATGGTACATATTTCATTAATAGCAAGCTCAAGAATGAAGTTTGAAATTGGTATTTATTAAGGAATAACGACTATCTTTAAACTTGCGTATTTTTTTAATTTTTTTTATATTTACATTATTGAAACGTTATAAAAATAGGATGTGTCTGATAGAAAATTTTCTGTTCAATCAAATAGCACTTGTTTCAACCTTTTGCAATAAATAGCAAGCTCAAGAATAAAGTTTGAAATTGGTATTTATCAACGAATAACGACTATCTTTAAGCTTGCGTATTTTTTTAATTTTTTTTATACTTACATTATTGAAACGTTATAAAAGTAGAATGTATTTGATAGAAAATTGGCTGTTCAATCGAATAGTATTTGCTTCAACCTTCTACAATTAATAGCAAGCTCAAGAATGAAGTTTGAAATTGGTATTTATCAAGGAATAACGACTTACTTTAAACTTGCGTATTTTTTTAATTTTTTTTTATATTTACATTATTGAAACGTTATAAAAGTAAGATGTATTTGATAGAAAATTTCCTGCTTAATCGAATGGTATTTGTTTTAACCTTCTACAATTAATAGCAAGCTCAAGAATGAAGTTTGAAATTGGAATTTATTAAGGAATAACGACTATATTTAAACTTTCGTATTTTTTTAATTTTTTTTATATTTACATTATTGAAACGTTATAAAAGTAGGATGTATTTAATAGAAAATTTTCTGTTCAATTAAATGGTACTTGTTTCAACTTTCTACAATTAATAGCAAGCTAAAGAATAAAGTTTGAATTTGGTATTTATCAAGGCATAACGACTATCTTTAAACTTGCGTATTTTTTTGATTTTTTTTATATTTCCATTGCTAAAACGTTATAAAGGTAGAACGTATTTGATAGAAAATTTTTTGCTTAATCGAGTGATGCTTGCTTCAACTTTCTACGATTAATAGCAAGCTCAATAATGAAGTTTGAAATTGGAATTTATTAAGGAATAACGACTATCTTTATACTTGCGAATTTTTTTGATGTTTTTTATATTTACATTATCGAAACGTTATAAAAGTAGGATGTATTTGATAGAAAATTTTCTGTTCAATCAAATGGTACTTGTTTCAACCTTTTACAATAAATAGCAAGCTCAAGAATGAAGTTTGAAATTGGTATTTATAAAGGAATAACGACTTAGTTTAAACTTGCGTATTTTTTTGATTTTTTTTATATGTACATTGCTAAAACGTTACAAAGTAGAATGTGTTTGATAGAAAATTTCCTGCTCAATCCAATAGTATTGGTTTCAACCTTCTACAGTTAATAGCAAGCTCAAGAATGAAGTTTGAAATTGGTATTTATCAAAGAATAACGACTATATTTAAACTTGCGTATTTTTTTGATTTTTTTATATTTACATTGCTAAAACGTTATAAAAGTAGAATGTATTTGATAGAAAATTTCCTGCTCAATCGAATAGTATTAGTTTCAACCTTCTACAATTAATAGCAAACTTAAGAATAAAGTTTGAAATTGGTATTTATCAAGGAATAACGACTATATTTAAACTTGCGTATTTTTTTGACTTTTTTTATAATTACATTGCTAAAACGTTATAAAAGTAGGACGTATTTGATAGAAAATTTCTGTTCAATCAAATGGTACTTGTTTCAACCTTCTACAATTAATAGCAAGCTCAAGAATAAAGTTTGAAATTGGTATTTATCAAGGAATAACGACTATCTTTAAACTTGCGTATATTTTTGATTTTTTTTATATTTTTGCATTGCTAAAACGTTATAAAAGTAGAATGTATTTGATAGAAAATTTTCTGCTCAATTGAATAGTATTGGTTTCAACCTTCTGTAGTTAATAGCAAGCTCAAGAATGAAGTTTGAAATTGGTATTTATCAAGGAATAACGACTATATTTAAACTTGCGTATTTTTTTGATTTTTTTATATTTACATTGCTAAAACGTTATAAAAGTAGGATGTATTTGATAGAAAATTTTCTGTTCAATCAAATGGTTTTTGTTTCAACTTTCTACGATTAATAGCAAGCTCAAGAATGAAGTTTGAAATTGGTATTTATTAAGGAATAACGACTATCTTTAAACTTTCGTATTTTTTTAATTTTTTTTATATTTACAATATTGAAACGTTATAAAAGTAGGACGTATTTGATAGAAAAATTTCTGTTCAATCAAATGGTTTTTGTTTCAACCTTCTACGATTAATAGCAAGCTCAAGAATGAAGTTTGAAATTGGTATTTATTAAGGAATAACGACTATCTTTAAACTTTCGTATTTTTTTAATTTTTTTTATATTTACATTATTGAAACGTTATAAAAGTAGGATGTGTTTGATAGAAAATTCTCTGTTCAATCAAATGGTTTTTGCTTCGACCTTCTACGATTAATAGCAAGCTCAAGAATGAAGTTTGAAATTGGTATTTATTAAGGAATAACGACTATCTTTAAACTTGCGTATTTTTTTAATTTTTTTTTTATTTACATTGCTAAAACGTTATAAAAGTAGGATGTATTTGATAGAAAAATTTCTGTTCAATCAAATGGTACTTGTTTCAACCTTCTGTAGTTAATAGCAAGCTCAAGAATGAAGTTTGAAATTGGTATTTATCAAGGAATAACGACTATCTTTAAACTTGCGTATTTTTTTAATTTTTTTTTTATTTACATTGCTAAAACGTTATAAAAGTAGGATGTATTTGATAGAAAAATTTCTGTTCAATCAAATGGTACTTGTTTCAACCTTCTATAATTAATAGCAAGCTTAAGAATGAAGTTTGAAATTGGTATTTATCAAGGAATAACGACTATCTTTAAACTTGCGTATTTTTTTGATTTTTTTGATTTTTTTTATATTTACATTGCTAAAACGTTATAAAGGTAGAACGTATTTGATAGAAAATTTTTTGCTTAATCGAGTGATGCTTGCTTCAACTTTCTACGATTAATAGCAAGCTCAAGAATGAAGTTTGAAATTGGAATTTATTAAGGAATAACGACTATCTTTAAACTTGCGTATTTTTTTGATTTTTTTTATATTTACATTATCGAAACGTTATAAAAGTAGGATGTATTTGATAGAAAATTTTCTGTTCAATCGAATAGTATTGGTTTCAACCTTCTACAGTTAATAGCAAGCTCAAGAATGAAGTTTGAAATTGGTATTTATCAAGGAATAACGACTATATTTAAACTTGCGTATTTTTTTGATTTTTTTTATATTTACATGGCTAAAAGGTTATAAAAGTAAGACGTATTTGATAGAAAATTACTTGCTCAATCAAATGGTATTTGCTTCAACCTTTTACGATCAATAGCAAGCTTAAGAGTAAAGTTTGAAATTGGTATTTATCAAGGAATAACGACTATCTTTAAACTTGCGAATTTTTTTGATTTTTTTTATATTTACATTGTTGAAACGTTATAAGCGTAGCATGTATTTGATAGAAAATTACTTGCTCAATCAAATAGTATTTGTTTCAACCTTTTACGATCAATATCAAGCTTAAGAGTAAAGTTTGAAATTGGTATTTATCAAGGAATAACGACTATCTTTAAACTTGCGTATTATTTTGATTTTTTTTATATTTACATTGCTAAAACATTATAAGCGTAGCATGTATTTGATAGAAAATTACTTGCTCAATCAAATAGTATTTGTTTCAACCTTTTACGATCAATATCAAGCTTAAGAGTAAAGTTTGAAATTGGTATTTATCAAGGAATAACGACTATCTTTAAACTTGCGTATTTTTTTGATTTTTTTTATATTTACATGGCTAAAAGGTTATAAAAGTAAGACGTATTTGATAGAAAATTACTTGCTCAATCAAATGGTATTTGTTTCATCTTTTACGATTAATAGCAAGCTCAAGAATGAGGTTTGAATTTGGTATTTATCAAGAAATAACGGCTGTCTTTAAACTTGCGCATTTTTTTGATTTTTTTTATATTTACATTGTTGAAACGTTATAAGCGTAGGATGTATTTGATAGAAAATTACTTGCTCAATCAAATAGTATTTGTTTCAACCTTTTACAATCAATAGCAAGCTTAAGAATAAAGTTTGAAATTGGTATTTATCAAGAAATAGCGACTATCTTTAAACTTGGGTATTTTTTTGATTTTTTTTATATTTACATTGTTGAAACGTTATAAGCGTAGGATGTATTTGATAGAAAATTACTTGCTCAATCAAATAGTATTTGTTTCAACCTTTTACGATCAATATCAAGCTTAAGAGTAAAGTTTGAAATTGGTATTTATCAAGGAATAACGACTATCTTTAAACTTGCGTATTTTTTTGATTTTTTTTTATATTTACATTGCTAAAACGTTATAAAAGTAGGATGTAATTGATAGAAAATTACTTGCTCAATCAAATAATATTTGTTTCAACCTTTTACGATCAATAGAAAGCTTAAGACTAAAGTTTGAAATTGGTATTTATCAAGGAATAACGACTATATTTAAACTTGCGTATTTTTTTGATTTTTTTTATATTTACATGGCTAAAAGGTTATAAAAGTAAGACGTATTTGATAGAAAATTACTTGCTCAATCAAATGGTATTTGCTTCAACCTTTTACGATCAATAGCAAGCTTAAGAGTAAAGTTTGAAATTGGTATTTATCAAGGAATAACGACTATCTTTAAACTTGCGAATTTTTTTGATTTTTTTTATATTTACATTGTTGAAACGTTATAAGCGTAGCATGTATTTGATAGAAAATTACTTGCTCAATCAAATAGTATTTGTTTCAACCTTTTACGATCAATATCAAGCTTAAGAGTAAAGTTTGAAATTGGTATTTATCAAGGAATAACGACTATCTTTAAACTTGCGTATTATTTTGATTTTTTTTATATTTACATTGCTAAAACATTATAAGCGTAGCATGTATTTGATAGAAAATTACTTGCTCAATCAAATAGTATTTGTTTCAACCTTTTACGATCAATATCAAGCTTAAGAGTAAAGTTTGAAATTGGTATTTATCAAGGAATAACGACTATCTTTAAACTTGCGTATTTTTTTGATTTTTTTTATATTTACATGGCTAAAAGGTTATAAAAGTAAGACGTATTTGATAGAAAATTACTTGCTCAATCAAATGGTATTTGTTTCATCTTTTACGATTAATAGCAAGCTCAAGAATGAGGTTTGAATTTGGTATTTATCAAGAAATAACGGCTGTCTTTAAACTTGCGCATTTTTTTGATTTTTTTTATATTTACATTGTTGAAACGTTATAAGCGTAGGATGTATTTGATAGAAAATTACTTGCTCAATCAAATAGTATTTGTTTCAACCTTTTACAATCAATAGCAAGCTTAAGAATAAAGTTTGAAATTGGTATTTATCAAGAAATAGCGACTATCTTTAAACTTGGGTATTTTTTTGATTTTTTTTATATTTACATTGTTGAAACGTTATAAGCGTAGGATGTATTTGATAGAAAATTACTTGCTCAATCAAATAGTATTTGTTTCAACCTTTTACGATCAATATCAAGCTTAAGAGTAAAGTTTGAAATTGGTATTTATCAAGGAATAACGACTATCTTTAAACTTGCGTATTTTTTTGATTTTTTTTTATATTTACATTGCTAAAACGTTATAAAAGTAGGATGTAATTGATAGAAAATTACTTGCTCAATCAAATAATATTTGTTTCAACCTTTTACGATCAATAGAAAGCTTAAGACTAAAGTTTGAAATTGGTATTTATCAAGGAATAACGACTATCTTTAAAGTTGCGTATTTTTTTGATTTTTTTATATTTACATTGCCGAAACGTTATAAAAGTAAAAATCATTTGATAGAAAATTTTTTGTTTAATTGAATGGTACTTGTTTGAACCTTTTACGATTAATAGCAAGCTCAAGAATAAAGTTTGAAATTGGTATTTATCAAGGAATAACGACTGTCTTTAAACTTGCGTATTTTTTTGATTTTTTTTATATTTACATTGTTGAAACGTTATAAGCGTAGGATGTATTTGATAGAAAATTACTTGCTCAATCAAATAGTATTTGTTTCAACCTTCTACGATCAATAACAAGCTTAAGAATAAAGTTTGAAATTGGTATTTATCAAGGAATAACGACTATCTTTAAACTTGCGAATTTTTTTGATTTTTTTTATATTTACATTGCTAAATCGTTATAAAAATAAGATGTATTTGATGGAAAGTTACCTGCTTAATCAAATGGTATTTGTTTCAACTTTTTACGATCAATAGCAAGCTTAAGAATAAAGTTTGAAATTGGTATTTATCAAGGAATAACGACTATCTTTAAACTTGCGTATTTTTTTAATTTTTTTTATATTTACATTATTGAAACGTTATAAAAGTAAAATGTATTTGATAGAAAATTTTCTGTTCAATCAAATAGTATTGGTTTCAAACTTCTACAATTAATAGCAAGCTGAAGAATAAAGTTTGAAATTGGTATTTATCAAGGAATAACGACTATATTTAAACTTGCGTATTTTTTTGATTTTTTTTATAATTACATTGCTAAAACAATATAAAAGTAGGACGTTTTTGATAGAAAAATTTCTGTTCAATCAAATGGTTTTTGTTTCAACCTTCTACAATTAATAGCAAGCTCAAGAATAAAGTTTGAAATTGGTATTTATCAAGGAATAACGACTATATTTAAACTTGCGTATTTTTTTGATTTTTTTATATTTACATTGCTAAAACGTTATAAAAGTAGAATGTATTTGATAGAAAATTTCCTGGTCAATCGAATAATATTAGTTTCAACCTTCTACAATTAATAGCAAGCTCAAGAATAAAGTTTGAAATTGGTATTTATCAAGGAATAACGATTATATTTAAACTTGCGTATTTTTTTGATTTTTTTATATTTACATTGCTAAAACGTTATAAAAATAGGATGTATTTGATAGAAAATTCTCCGCTCAATCAAATGGTTTTTGTTTCAACCTTCTACGATTAATAGCAAGCTCAAGAATGTAGTTTGAAGTTGGTATTTATTAAGGAATAACGACTATCTTTAAACTTGCGTATTTTTTTGATTTTTTTATATTTACATTGCTAAGACGTTATAAAAGTAGGATGTATTTGATAGAAAATTCTCTGTTTAATCAAACGGTTTTTGTTTCAACTTTCTACGATTAATAGCAAGCTCAAGAATGAAGTTTGAAATTGGTATTTATCAAGGAATAACGACTATATTTAAACTTGCGTATTTTTTTAATTTTTTTATATTTACATTGCTAAAACGTTATAAAAGTAGGATCTATTTGATAGAAAATTCTCTGTTCAATCAAATGGTTTTTGTTTCAACCTTCTACGATTAATAGCAAGCTCAAGAATGGAGTTTGAATTTGGTATTTATTAAGGAATAACGACTATATTTAAACTTGCGTATTTTTTTGATTTTTTTATATTTACATTGCTAAAACGTTATAAAAATAGGATGTATTTGATAGAAAATTCTCCGTTCAATCAAATGGTTTTTGTTTCAACTTTCTACGATTAATAGCAAGCTCAAGAATGGAGTTTGAAATTGGTATTTATTAAGGAATAACGACTATCTTTAAACTTGCGTATTTTTTTAATTTTTTTTATAATTACATTGCTAAAACGTTATAAAAATAGGATCTATTTGATAGAAAATTTCCTGCTCAATCGAATAGTATTGGTTTCAATCTTCTACAATTAATAGCAAGCTCAAGAATAAAGTTTGAAATTGGTATTTATCAAGGAATAACGACTATATTTAAACTTGCGTATTTTTTTGATTTTTTTATATTTACATTGCTAAAACGTAATAAAAGTAGGATGTATTTGATAGAAAATTCTCTGTTCAATCAAATGATTTTTGTTTCAACTTTCTACGATTAATAGCAAGCTCAAGAATGAAGTTTGAAATTGGTATTTATCATGGAATAACGACTATATTTAAACTTGCGTATTTTTTTGACTTTTTCTATAATTACATTGCTAAAACGTTATAAAAGTAGGATGTATTTGATAGAAAATTCTCTGTTCAATCAAATGGTTTTTGTTTCAACTTTCTACGATTAACAGCAAGCTCAAGAATGAAGTTTGAAATTGGTATTTATCAAGGAATAACGACTATATTTAAACTTGCGTATTTTTTTGATTTTTTTATATTTACATTGCTAAAACGTTATAAAAGTAGGATCTATTTGATAGAAAATTCTCTGTTCAATGAAATGGTTTTTGTTTCAACCTTCTACGATTAATAGCAAGCTCAAGAATGAAGTTTGAAATTGGTATTTATCAAGGAATAACGACTATATTTAAACTTGCGTATTTTTTTGATTTTTTTATATTTACATTGCCAAAAAGTTATAAAAGTAGAATGTATTTGATAGAAAATTTCCTGCTGAATCGAATAATATTAGCTTCAACCTTCTACAATTAATAGCAAGCTCAAGAATAAAGTTTGAAATTGGTATTTATCAAGGAATAACGACTATCTTTAAACTTGCGTATTTTTTTGATTTTTTTTATGTTTGCATTGCTAAAACGTTATAAAAGTAGGATGTATTTAATAGAAAAATTTCTGTTCAATCAAACGGTGCTTGTTTCAACCTTCTATAATTAACTGCAAGCTTAAGAATAAAGTTTGAAATTGGTATTTATCAAGGAATAACGACTATCTTTAAACTTGCGTATTTTTTTAATTTTTTTTTTATTTACATTGCTAAAACGTTATAAAAGTAGGATGTATTTGATAGAAAAATTTTTGTTCAATCAAATGGTACTTGTTTCAACCTTCTATAATTAATAGCAAGCTTAAGAATGAAGTTTGAAATTGGTATTTATCAAGGAATAACGACTATCTTTAAACTTGCGTATTTTTTTGATTTTTTTTATATTTACATTGCTAAAACGTTATAAAGGTAGAACGTATTTGATAGAAAATTTTTTGCTTAATCGAGTGATGCTTGCTTCAACTTTCTACGATTAATAGCAAGCTCAAGAATGAAGTTTGAAATTGGAATTTATTAAGGAATAACGACTATCTTTAAACTTGCGTATTTTTTTGATTTTTTTTATATTTACATTATCGAAACGTTATAAAAGTAGGATGTATTTGATAGAAAATTTTCTGTTCAATCAAATGGTACTTGTTTCAACCTTTTACAATAAATAGCGAGCTCAAGAATGAAGTTTGAAATTGGTATTTATCAAGGAATAACGACTATATTTAAACTTGCGTATTTTTTTAATTTTTTTTATAATTACATTGCTAAAACTCTATAAAAGTTAGACGTATTTGATAGAAAAATTTCTGTTCAATCAAATGGTACTTGTTTCAACCTTCTATAATAAATAGCAAGCTTAAGAATGAAGTTTGAAATTGGTATTTATCAAGGAATAACGACTATATTTAAACTTGCGTATTTTTTTTAATTTTTTTTATAATTACATTGCTAAAACTCTATAAAAGTTAGACGTATTTGATAGAAAAATTTCTGTTCAATCAAATGGTACTTGTTTCAACATTCTACAATTATTAGCAAGCTCAAGAATGAAGTTTGAAATTGGTATTTATCAAGGAATAACGACTATCTTTAAACTTGCGTATTTTTTTGATTTTTTTTATGTTTACATTGCTAAAACGTTATAAAAGTAGGATGTATTTAATAGAAAAACTTCTGCTCAATCAAATGGTGTTTGTTTCAACCTTCTATAATTAATTGCAAGCTTAAGAATAAAGTTTGAAATTGGTATTTATCAAGGAATAACGACTATCTTTAAACTTGCGTATTTTTTTGATTTTTTTTTATTTACATTGCTAAAACGTTATAAAAGTAGGATGTATTTGATAGAAAAATTTTTGCTTAATCAAATGGTACTTGTTTCAACCTTCTATAATGAATAGCAAGCTTAAGAATGAAGTTTGAAATTGGTATTTATCAAGGAATAACGACTATCTTTAAACTTGCGTATTTTTTTGTTTTTTTTTATATTTACGTTGCTAAAACGTTATAAAGGTAGAATGTATTTGATAGAAAATTCTCTGCTCAACCAAATGGTTTTTGTCTCAACCTTCTACGATTAATAGCAAGCTCAAGAATGAAGTTTCAAATTGGTATTTATTAAGGAATAACGACTATATTTAAACTTGCGTATTTTTTTAATTTTTTTTATAATTACATTGCTAAAACTCTATAAAAGTTAGACGTATTTGATAGAAAAATTTCTGTTCAATCAAATGGTACTTGTTTCAACATTCTACAATTATTAGCAAGCTCAAGAATGAAGTTTGAAATTGGTATTTATCAAGGAATAACGACTATCTTTAAACTTGCGTATTTTTTTGATTTTTTTTATGTTTACATTGCTAAAACGTTATAAAGGTAGGATGTATTTAATAGAAAAATTTCTGCTCAATCAAATGGTGCTTGTTTCAACCTTCTATAATTAATTGCAAGCTTAAGAATAAAGTTTGAATTTGGTATTTATCAAGGAATAACGACTATCTTTAAACTTGCGTATTTTTTTAATTTTTTTTTATTTACATTGCTAAAACGTTATAAAAGTAGAATGTATTTGATAGAAAAATTTCTGTTCAATCAAATGGTACTTGTTTCAACCTTCTATAATTAATAGCAAGCTTAAGAATAAAGTTTGAAATTGGTATTTATCAAGGAATAACGACTATCTTTAAACTTGCGTATTTTTTTGATTTTTTTTATATTTACATTGCTAAAACGTTATAAAAGTAGAACGTATTTGATAGAAAATTTTTTGCTTAATCGAGTGATGCTTGCTTCAACTTTCTACGATTAATAGCAAGCTCAAAAATGAAGTTTGAAATTGGAATTTATTAAGGAATAACGACTATCTTTAAACTTGCGTATTTTTTTGATTTTTTTTATTTTTACATTATCGAAACGTTATAAAAGTAGGATGTATTTGATAGAAAATTTTCTGTTCAATCAAATGGTACTAGTTTCAACCTCTTACAATAAATAGCAAGCTCAAGAATGATGTTTGAAATTGGTATTTATCAAGGAATAACGACTATATTTAAATTTGCGTATTTTTTTGACTTTTTCTATAATTACATTGCTAAAACGTTATAAAAGTAGGATGTATTTGATAGAAAATTCTCTGTTCAATCAAATGGTTTTTGTTTCAACTTTCTACGATTAACAGCAAGCTCAAGAATGAAGTTTGAAATTGGTATTTATCAAGGAATAACGACTATATTTAAATTTGCGTATTTTTTTGATTTTTTTATATTTACATTGCTAAAACGTTATAAAAGTAGGATCTATTTGATAGAAAATTCTCTGTTCAATCAAATGGTTTTTGTTTCAACCTTCTACGATTAATAGCAAGCTCAAGAATGGAGTTTGAAATTGGTATTTATTAAGGAATAACGACTATCTTTAAACTTGCGTATTTTTTTGATTTTTTTTATAATTACATTGCTAAAACGTTATAAAAATAGGACGTATTTGATAGAAAATTTCCTGCTCAATCGAATAGTGTTGGTTTCAATCTTCTACAATTAATAGCAAGCTCAAGAATAAAGTTTGAAATTGGTATTTATCAAGGAATAACGACTATATTTAAACTTGCGTATTTTTTTGATTTTTTTATATTTACATTGCTAAAACGTTATAAAAGTAGGATGTATTTGATAGAAAATTCTCTGTTCAATCAAATGGTTTTTGTTTCAACTTTCTACGATTAATAGCAAGCTCAAGAATGAAGTTTGAAATTGGTATTTATCATGGAATAACGACTATATTTAAACTTGCGTATTTTTTTGATTTTTTTATATTTACATTGCTAAAACGTTATAAAAGTAGGATCTATTTGATAGAAAATTCTCTGTTCAATCAAATGGTTTTTGTTTCAACTTTCGACGATTAATGGCAAGCTCAAGATTGAAGTTTGAAATTGGTATTTATCATGGAATAACGACTATATTTAAACTTGCGTATTTTTTTGACTTTTTCTATAATTACATTGCTAAAACGTTATAAAAGTAGGATGTATTTGATAGAAAATTCTCTGTTCAATCAAATGGTTTTTGTTTCAACCTTCTACGATTAATAGCAAGCTCAAGAATGGAGTTTGAAGTTGGTATTTATTAAGGAATAACGACTATCTTTAAACTTGCGTATTTTTTTGATTTTTTTTATAATTACATTGCTAAAACAATATAAAAGTAGGACGTTTTTGATAGAAAAATTTCTGTTCAATCAAATGGTTTTTGTTTCAACCTTCTACAATTAATAGCAAGCTCAAGAATAAAGTTTGAAATTGGTATTTATCAAGGAATAACGACTATATTTAAACTTGCGTATTTTTTTGATTTTTTTATATTTACATTGCTAAAACGTTATAAAAGTAGGATGTATTTGATAGAAAATTCTCTGTTCAATCAAATGGTTTTTGTTTCAACTTTCTACGATTAATAGCAAGCTCAAGAATGAAGTTTGAATTTGGTATTTATCATGGAACAACGACTATATTTAAACTTGCGTATTTTTTTGACTTTTTCTATAATTACATTGCTAAAACGTTATAAAAGTAAAATGTATTTGATAGAAAATTCTCTGTTCAATCAAATGGTTTTTGTTTCAACTTTCTACGATTAACAGCAAGCTCAAGAATGAAGTTTGAAATTGGTATTTATCAAGGAATAACGACTATATTTAAACTTGCGTATTTTTTTGATTTTTTTATATTTACATTGCTAAAACGTTATAAAAGTAGGATCTATTTGATAGAAAATTCTCTGTTCAATCAAATGGTTTTTGTTTCAACCTTCTACGATTAATAGCAAGCTCAAGAATGGAGTTTGAAATTGGTATTTATTAAGGAATAACGACTATCTTTAAACTTGCGTATTTTTTTGATTTTTTTTATAATTACATTGCTAAAACGTTATAAAAATAGGACGTATTTGATAGAAAATTTCCTGCTAAATCGAATAGTATTGGTTTCAATCTTCTACAATTAATAGCAAGCTCAAGAATAAAGTTTGAAATTGGTATTTATCAAGGAATAACGACTATATTTAAACTTGCGTATTTTTTTGATTTTTTTATATTTACATTGCTAAAACGTTATAAAAATAGGACGTATTTGATAGAAAATTTCCTGCTCAATCGAATAGTGTTGGTTTCAATCTTCTACAATTAATACCAAGCTCAAGAATAAAGTTTGAAATTGGTATTTATCAAGGAATAACGACTATATTTAAACTTGCGTATTTTTTTGATTTTTTTATATTTACATTGCTAAAACGTTATAAAAGTAGGATGTGTTTGATAGAAAATTCTCTGTTCAATCAAATGGTTTTTGTTTCAACTTTCTACGATTAATAGCAAGCTCAAGAATGAAGTTTGAAATTGGTATTTATCATGGAATAACGACTATATTTAAACTTGCGTATTTTTTTGATTTTTTTATATTTACATTGCTAAAACGTTATAAAAGTAGGATCTATTTGATAGAAAATTCTCTGTTTAATCAAATGGTTTTTGTTTCAACTTTCTACGATTAATAGCAAGCTCAAGAATGAAGTTTGAAATTGGTATTTATCAAGGAATAACGACTATATTTAAACTTGCGTATTTTTTTGATTTTTTTATATTTACATTGCTAAAACGTTATAAAAGTAGGATCTATTTGATAGAAAATTCTCTGTTCAATCAAATGGTTTTTGTTTCAACCTTCTACGATTAATAGCAAGCTCAAGAATGGAGTTTGAAGTTGGTATTTATTAAGGAATAACGACTATCTTTAAACTTGCGTATTTTTTTGATTTTTTTTATAATTACATTGCTAAAACAATATAAAAGTAGGACGTTTTTGATAGAAAAATTTCTGTTCAATCAAATGGTTTTTGTTTCAACCTTCTACAATTAATAGCAAGCTCAAGAATAAAGTTTGAAATTGGTATTTATCAAGGAATAACGACTATATTTAAACTTGCGTATTTTTTTGATTTTTTTTATAATTACATTGCTAAAACAATATAAAAGTAGGACGTTTTTGATAGAAAAATTTCTGTTCAATCAAATGGTTTTTGCTTCAACCTTCTACAATTAATAGCAAGCTCAAGAATGGAGTTTGAAATTGGTATTTATTAAGGAATAACGACTATCTTTAAACTTGCGTATTTTTTTGATTTTTTTATATTTACATTGCTAAAACGTTATAAAAGTAGGATGTATTTGATAGAAAATTCTCTGTTTAATCAAATGGTTTTTGTTTCAACTTTCTACGATTAATAGCAAGCTCAAGAATGAAGTTTGAAATTGGTATTTATCAAGGAATAACGACTATATTTAAACTTGCGTATTTTTTTGATTTTTTTATATTTACATTGCTAAAACGTTATAAAAGTAGGATCTATTTGATAGAAAATTCTCTGTTCAATCAAATGGTTTTTGTTTCAACCTTCTACGATTAATAACAAGCTCAAGAATGGAGTTTGAAATTGGTATTTATTAAGGAATAACGACTATATTTAAACTTGCGTATTTTTTTGATTTTTTTATATTTACATTGCTAAAACGTTATAAAAATAGGATGTATTTGATAGAAAATTCTCCGTTCAATCAAATGGTTTTTGTTTCAACCTTCTACGATTAATAGCAAGCTCAAGAATGGAGTTTGAAACTGGTATTTATTAAGGAATAACGACTATCTTTAAACTTGCGTATTTTTTTGATTTTTTTTATAATTACATTGCTAAAACGTTATAAAAATAGAACGTATTTGATAGAAAATTTCCTGCTCAATCGAATAGTATTGGTTTCAATCTTCTACAATTAATAGCAAGCTCAAGAATAAAGTTTGAAATTGGTATTTATCAAGGAATAACGACTATATTTAAACTTGCGTATTTTTTTGATTTTTTTATATTTACATTGCTAAAACGTTATAAAAGTAGGATGTATTTGATAGAAAATTCTCTGTTCAATCAAATGGTTTTTGTTTCAACTTTCTACGATTAATAGCAAGCTCAAGAATGAAGTTTGAATTTGGTATTTATCATGGAACAACGACTATATTTAAACTTGCGTATTTTTTTGACTTTTTCTATAATTACATTGCTAAAACGTTATAAAAGTAAAATGTATTTGATAGAAAATTCTCTGTTCAATCAAATGGTTTTTGTTTCAACTTTCTACGATTAACAGCAAGCTCAAGAATGAAGTTTGAAATTGGTATTTATTAAGGAATAACGACTATATTTAAACTTGCGTATTTTTTTGACTTTTTCTATAATTACATTGCTAAAACGTTATAAAAGTAAAATGTATTTGATAGAAAATTCTCTGTTCAATCAAATGGTTTTTGTTTCAACTTTCTACGATTAACAGCAAGCTCAAGAATGGAGTTTGAAATTGGTATTTATTAAGGAATAACGACTATCTTTAAACTTGCGTATTTTTTTGATTTTTTTTATAATTACATTGCTAAAACGTTATAAAAATAGGACGTATTTGATAGAAAATTTCGTGCTCAATCGAATAGTATTGGTTTCAATCTTCTACAATTAATAGCAAGCTCAAGAATAAAGTTTGAAATTGGTATTTATCAAGGAATAACGACAATATTTAAACTTGCGTATTTTTTTGATTTTTTTATATTTACATTGCTAAAACGTTATAAAAGTAGGATCTATTTGATAGAAAATTCTCTGTTTAATCAAATGGTTTTTGTTTCAACTTTCTACGATTAATAGCAAGCTTAAGAATGAAGTTTGAAATTGGTATTTATCAAGGAATAACGACTATCTTTAAACTTGCGTATTTTTTAAATTTTTTTTATAATTACATTGCTAATACGTTATAAAAGTAGGATGTATTTGACAGAAAATTTTTTGCTTAATTAAGTGGTGCTTGCTTTAACTTTCTACGATTAATAGCAAGCTCAAGAATGAAGTTTGAAATTGGAATTTATTAAGGAATAACGACTATCTTTAAACTTGCGAATTTTTTTGATTTTTTTATATTTACATTGCTAAAACGTTATAAAAGTAGGATGTATTTGATAGAAAATTCTCTGTTCAATCAAATGGTTTTTGTTTCAACTTTCTACGATTAATAGCAAGCTCAAGAATGAAGTTTGAATTTGGTATTTATCATGGAACAACGACTATATTTAAACTTGCGTATTTTTTTGACTTTTTCTATAATTACATTGCTAAAACGTTATAAAAGTAAAATGTATTTGATAGAAAATTCTCTGTTCAATCAAATGGTTTTTGTTTCAACTTTCTACGATTAACAGCAAGCTCAAGAATGAAGTTTGAAATTGGTATTTATCAAGGAATAACGACTATATTTAAACTTGCGTATTTTTTTGATTTTTTTATATTTACATTGCTAAAACGTTATAAAAGTAGGATCTATTTGATAGAAAATTCTCTGTTTAATCAAATGGTTTTTGTTTCAACCTTCTACGATTAATAGCAAGCTCAAGAATGGAGTTTGAAATTGGTATTTATTAAGGAATAACGACTATCTTTAAACTTGCGTATTTTTTTGATTTTTTTTATAATTACATTGCTAAAACGTTATAAAAATAGGACGTATTTGATAGAAAATTTCGTGCTCAATCGAATAGTATTGGTTTCAATCTTCTACAATTAATAGCAAGCTCAAGAATGAAGTTTGAAATTGGTATTTATCATGGAATAACGACTATATTTAAACTTGCGTATTTTTTTGATTTTTTTATATTTACATTGCTAAAACGTTATAAAAGTAGGATCTATTTGATAGAAAATTCTCTGTTTAATCAAATGGTTTTTGTTTCAACTTTCTACGATTAATAGCAAGCTTAAGAATGAAGTTTGAAATTGGTATTTATCAAGGAATAACGACTATCTTTAAACTTGCGTATTTTTTTAATTTTTTTTATAATTACATTGCTAATACGTTATAAAAGTAGGATGTATTTGACAGAAAATTTTTTGCTTAATTAAGTGGTGCTTGCTTTAACTTTCTACGATTAATAGCAAGCTCAAGAATGAAGTTTGAAATTGGAATTTATTAAGGAATAACGACTATCTTTAAACTTGCGAATTTTTTTACTTTTTTTTATATTTACATTGATAAAACGTTATAAAGGTAAAATTTGTTTGATAGAACATTTTTTGCTCAATCGAGTGGTATTTGTTCCAACCTTGTACGATTAATAGCAAGCTTAAGAATGAAGTTTGAAATTGGTATTTATTAAGGAATAACGACTATCTTTAAACTTGCGCAATTTTTTGATTTTTTTTATATTTACATTGCTGAAACGTTATAAAAGTAGGATGCATTTGATAGAAAATTTTCTGTTTAATCAAATGGTACTTGTTTCAACTTTCTACAATTAACAGCAAGCTCAAGAATAAAGTTTGAAATTGGTATTTATCAAGAAATAACGACTATATTTAAACTTGCGTATTTTTTTGATTTTTTTATATTTACATTGCTAAAACGTTATAAAAGTAGGATCTATTTGATAGAAAATTCTCTGTTCAATCAAATGGTTTTTGTTTCAACCTTCTACGATTAATAGCAAGCTCAAGAATGGAGTTTGAAATTGGTATTTATTAAGGAATAACGACTATCTTTAAACTTGCGTATTTTTTTGATTTTTTTTATAATTACATTGCTAAAACGTTATAAAAATAGGACGTATTTGATAGAAAATTTCCTGCTCAATCGAATAGTATTGGTTTCAATCTTCTACAATTAATAGCAAGCTCAAGAATAAAGTTTGAAATTGGTATTTATCAAGGAATAACGACTATATTTAAACTTGCGTATTTTTTTGATTTTTTTATATTTACATTGCTAAAACGTTATAAAAGTAGGATCTATTTGATAGAAAATTCTCTGTTCAATCAAATGGTTTTTGTTTCAACTTTCTACGATTAATAGCAAGCTCAAGAATGAAGTTTGAAATTGGTATTTATCATGGAATAACGACTATATTTAAACTTGCGTATTTTTTTGATTTTTTTATATTTACATTGCTAAAACGTTATAAAAGTAGGATCTATTTGATAGAAAATTCTCTGTTTAATCAAATGGTTTTTGTTTCAACTTTCTACGATTAATAGCAAGCTCAAGAATGAAGTTTGAAATTGGTATTTATCAAGGAATAACGACTATATTTAAACATGCGTATTTTTTTGATTTTTTTATATTTACATTGCTAAAACGTTATAAAAGTAGGATCTATTTGATAGAAAATTCTCTGTTCAATCAAATGGTTTTTGTTTCAACCTTCTACGATTAATAGCAAGCTCAAGAATGGAGTTTGAAATTGGTATTTATTAAGGAATAACGACTATCTTTAAACTTGCGTATTTTTTTGATTTTTTTATATTTACATAGCTAAAACGTTATAAAAATAGGATGCATTTGATAGAAAATTCTCCGTTCAATCAAATGGTTTTTGTTTCAACCTTCTACGATTAATAGCAAGCTCAAGAATGGAGTTTGAAATTGGTATATATTAAGGAATAACGACTATCTTTAAACTTGCGTATTTTTTTGATTTTTTTTTATAATTACATTGCTAAAACAATATAAAAGTAGGACGTTTTTGATAGAAAAATTTCTGTTCAATCAAATGGTTTTTGTTTCAACCTTCTACAATTAATAGCAAGCTCAAGAATAAAGTTTGAAATTGGTATTTATCAAGGAATAACGACTATATTTAAACTTGCGTATTTTTTTGATTTTTTTTATAATTACATTGCTAAAACAATATAAAAGTAGGACGTTTTTGATAGAAAAATTTCTGTTCAATCAAATGGTTTTTGCTTCAACCTTCTACAATTAATAGCAAGCTCAAGAATGGAGTTTGAAATTGGTATTTATTAAGGAATAACGACTATCTTTAAACTTGCGTATTTTTTTGATTTTTTTATATTTACATTGCTAAAACGTTATAAAAGTAGGATGTATTTGATAGAAAATTCTCTGTTTAATCAAATGGTTTTTGTTTCAACTTTCTACGATTAATAGCAAGCTCAAGAATGAAGTTTGAAATTGGTATTTATCAAGGAATAACGACTATATTTAAACTTGCGTATTTTTTTGATTTTTTTATATTTACATTGCTAAAACGTTATAAAAGTAGGATCTATTTGATAGAAAATTCTCTGTTCAATCAAATGGTTTTTGTTTCAACCTTCTACGATTAATAACAAGCTCAAGAATGGAGTTTGAAATTGGTATTTATTAAGGAATAACGACTATATTTAAACTTGCGTATTTTTTTGATTTTTTTATATTTACATTGCTAAAACGTTATAAAAATAGGATGTATTTGATAGAAAATTCTCCGTTCAATCAAATGGTTTTTGTTTCAACCTTCTACGATTAATAGCAAGCTCAAGAATGGAGTTTGAAATTGGTATTTATTAAGGAATAACGACTATCTTTAAACTTGCGTATTTTTTTGATTTTTTTTATAATTACATTGCTAAAACGTTATAAAAATAGGACGTATTTGATAGAAAATTTCCTGCTCAATCGAATAGTATTGGTTTCAATCTTCTACAATTAATAGCAAGCTCAAGAATAAAGTTTGAAATTGGTATTTATCAAGGAATAACGACTATATTTAAACTTGCGTATTTTTTTGATTTTTTTATATTTACATTGCTAAAACGTTATAAAAGTAGGATGTATTTGATAGAAAATTCTCTGTTCAATCAAATGGTTTTTGTTTCAACTTTCTACGATTAATAGCAAGCTCAAGAATGAAGTTTGAATTTGGTATTTATCATGGAACAACGACTATATTTAAACTTGCGTATTTTTTTGACTTTTTCTATAATTACATTGCTAAAACGTTATAAAAGTAAAATGTATTTGATAGAAAATTCTCTGTTCAATCAAATGGTTTTTGTTTCAACTTTCTACGATTAACAGCAAGCTCAAGAATGAAGTTTGAAATTGGTATTTATCAAGGAATAACGACTATATTTAAACTTGCGTATTTTTTTGATTTTTTTATATTTACATTGCTAAAACGTTATAAAAGTAGGATCTATTTGATAGAAAATTCTCTGTTCAATCAAATGGTTTTTGTTTCAACCTTCTACGATTAATAGCAAGCTCAAGAATGGAGTTTGAAATTGGTATTTATTAAGGAATAACGACTATCTTTAAACTTGCGTATTTTTTTGATTTTTTTTATAATTACATTGCTAAAACGTTATAAAAATAGGACGTATTTGATAGAAAATTTCCTGCTCAATCGAATAGTGTTGGTTTCAATCTTCTACAATTAATAGCAAGCTCAAGAATAAAGTTTGAAATTGGTATTTATCAAGGAATAACGACTATATTTAAACTTGCGTATTTTTTTGATTTTTTTATATTTACATTGCTAAAACGTTATAAAAGTAGGATGTATTTGATAGAAAATTCTCTGTTCAATCAAACGGTTTTTGTTTCAACTTTCTACGATTAATAGCAAGCTCAAGAATGAAGTTTGAAATTGGTATTTATCATGGAATAACGACTATATTTAAACTTGCGTATTTTTTTGATTTTTTTATATTTACATTGCTAAAACGTTATAAAAGTAGGATCTATTTGATAGAAAATTCTCTGTTTAATCAAATGGTTTTTGTTTCAACTTTCTACGATTAATAGCAAGCTCAAGAATGAAGTTTGAAATTGGTATTTATCAAGGAATAACGACTATATTTAAACTTGCGTATTTTTTTGATTTTTTTATATTTACATTGCTAAAACGTTATAAAAGTAGGATCTATTTGATAGAAAATTCTCTGTTCAATCAAACGGTTTTTGTTTCAACCTTCTACGATTAATAGCAAGCTCAAGAATGGAGTTTGAAGTTGGTATTTATTAAGGAATAACGACTATCTTTAAACTTGCGTATTTTTTTGATTTTTTTTATAATTACATTGCTAAAACAATATAAAAGTAGGACGTTTTTGATAGAAAAATTTCTGTTCAATCAAATGGTTTTTGTTTCAACCTTCTACAATTAATAGCAAGCTCAAGAATAAAGTTTGAAATTGGTATTTATCAAGGAATAACGACTATATTTAAACTTGCGTATTTTTTTGATTTTTTTTATAATTACATTGCTAAAACAATATAAAAGTAGGACGTTTTTGATAGAAAAATTTCTGTTCAATCAAATGGTTTTTGCTTCAACCTTCTACAATTAATAGCAAGCTCAAGAATGGAGTTTGAAATTGGTATTTATTAAGGAATAACGACTATCTTTAAACTTGCGTATTTTTTTGATTTTTTTATATTTACATTGCTAAAACGTTATAAAAGTAGGATGTATTTGATAGAAAATTCTCTGTTTAATCAAATGGTTTTTGTTTCAACTTTCTACGATTAATAGCAAGCTCAAGAATGAAGTTTGAAATTGGTATTTATCAAGGAATAACGACTATATTTAAACTTGCGTATTTTTTTGATTTTTTTATATTTACATTGCTAAAACGTTATAAAAGTAGGATCTATTTGATAGAAAATTCTCCGTTCAATCAAATGGTTTTTGTTTCAACCTTCTACGATTAATAGCAAGCTCAAGAATGGAGTTTGAAATTGGTATTTATTAAGGAATAACGACTATCTTTAAACTTGCGTATTTTTTTGATTTTTTTTATAATTACATTGCTAAAACGTGAATAAAAATAGGACGTATTTGATAGAAAATTTCCTGCTCAATCGAATAGTATTGGTTTCAATCTTCTACAATTAATAGCAAGCTCAAGAATAAAGTTTGAAATTGGTATTTATCAAGGAATAACGACTATATTTAAACTTGCGTATTTTTTTGATTTTTTTATATTTACATTGCTAAAACGTTATAAAAGTAGGATGTATTTGATAGAAAATTCTCTGTTCAATCAAATGGTTTTTGTTTCAACTTTCTACGATTAATAGCAAGCTCAAGAATGAAGTTTGAATTTGGTATTTATCATGGAACAACGACTATATTTAAACTTGCGTATTTTTTTGACTTTTTCTATAATTACATTGCTAAAACGTTATAAAAGTAAAATGTATTTGATAGAAAATTCTCTGTTCAATCAAATGGTTTTTGTTTCAACTTTCTACGATTAACAGCAAGCTCAAGAATGAAGTTTGAAATTGGTATTTATCAAGGAATAACGACTATATTTAAACTTGCGTATTTTTTTGATTTTTTTATATTTACATTGCTAAAACGTTATAAAAGTAGGATCTATTTGATAGAAAATTCTCTGTTCAATCAAATGGTTTTTGTTTCAACCTTCTACGATTAATAGCAAGCTCAAGAATGGAGTTTGAAATTGGTATTTATTAAGGAATAACGACTATCTTTAAACTTGCGTATTTTTTTGATTTTTTTTATAATTACATTGCTAATACGTTATAAAAGTAGGATGTATTTGACAGAAAATTTTTTGCTTAATTAAGTGGTGCTTGCTTTAACTTTCTACGATTAATAGCAAGCTCAAGAATGAAGTTTGAAATTGGAATTTATTAAGGAATAACGACTATCTTTAAACTTGCGAATTTTTTTGATTTTTTTATATTTACATTGCTAAAACGTTATAAAAGTAGGATGTATTTGATAGAAAATTCTCTGTTCAATCAAATGGTTTTTGTTTCAACTTTCTACGATTAATAGCAAGCTCAAGAATGAAGTTTGAATTTGGTATTTATCATGGAACAACGACTATATTTAAACTTGCGTATTTTTTTGACTTTTTCTATAATTACATTGCTAAAACGTTATAAAAGTAAAATGTATTTGATAGAAAATTCTCTGTTCAATCAAATGGTTTTTGTTTCAACTTTCTACGATTAACAGCAAGCTCAAGAATGAAGTTTGAAATTGGTATTTATCAAGGAATAACGACTATATTTAAACTTGCGTATTTTTTTGATTTTTTTATATTTACATTGCTAAAACGTTATAAAAGTAGGATCTATTTGATAGAAAATTCTCTGTTCAATCAAATGGTTTTTGTTTCAACCTTCTACGATTAATAGCAAGCTCAAGAATGGAGTTTGAAATTGGTATTTATTAAGGAATAACGACTATCTTTAAACTTGCGTATTTTTTTGATTTTTTTTATAATTACATTGCTAAAACGTTATAAAAATAGGACGTATTTGATAGAAAATTTCGTGCTCAATCGAATAGTATTGGTTTCAATCTTCTACAATTAATAGCAAGCTCAAGAATGAAGTTTGAAATTGGTATTTATCATGGAATAACGACTATATTTAAACTTGCGTATTTTTTTGATTTTTTTATATTTACATTCCTAAAACGTTATAAAAGTAGGATCTATTTGATAGAAAATTCTCTGCTTAATCAAATGGTTTTTGTTTCAACTTTCTACGATTAATAGCAAGCTTAAGAATGAAGTTTGAAATTGGTATTTATCAAGGAATAACGACTATCTTTAAACTTGCGTATTTTTTTAATTTTTTTTATAATTACATTGCTAATACGTTATAAAAGTAGGATGTATTTGACAGAAAATTTTTTGCTTAATTAAGTGGTGCTTGCTTCAACTTACTACGATTAATAGCAAGCTCAAGAATGAAGTTTGAAATTGGAATTTATTAAGGAATAACGACTATCTTTAAACTTGTGTATTCTTTTGATTTTTTTTATATTTACATTATTGAAACGTTATAAAAGTAGGATGTATTTGATAGAAAATTTTCTGCTCAATCAAATGGTACTTGTTTCAACCTTCTACGATCAATAGCAAGCAAAAGAATGAAGTTTGAAGTTGGTATTTATCAAAGAATAACGACTATCTTTAAACTTGCAAATTTTTTTGATTTTTTTTATATTTACATTGCCGAAACGTTATAAAAGTAGGATGTATTTGATAGATAAATACTTGCTCACCCAAATAGTATTTGTTTTTTCTTCTTACGATTAATAGCAAGCTCAAGAATAAAGTTTGAATTTGGTATTTATCAAGAAATAACGGCTATCTTTAAACTTGCGAATTTTTTTGATTTTTTTTATATTTACATTGCCGAAACGTTTTAAAAGTAAAACGCATTTGATAGAAAATTTTTTGTTCAATCGAATGGTACTTGCTTGAATCTTTTGCGATTAATAGCAAGCTCAAGAATAAAGTTTGAAATTGATACTTATCAAGGAATAACGACTATCATTAAACTTGCGTATTTTTTTGATTTTTTTATATTTACATTGCTGAAACGTTAAAAAAGTAAAATGTATTTAATAGAAAATTACTTGCTCAATCAAATAGTATTTGTTTCAACCTTCTACAATCAATAGCAAGCTCAAGAATGAAGTTTGAAGTTGGTATTTATCAAGGAATAACGACTATCTTTAAACTTGCAAATTTTTTTAATTTTTTTCATATTTACATTGCTAAAACGTTATAAAAGTAGGACGTATTTGATACAAAATTACTTGCTCAATCAAATAGTATTTGTTTCAACCTTCTACGATCAATAGCAAGCACAAGAATGAAGTTTGAAGTTGGTATTTATCAAAGAATAACGACTATCTTTAAACTTGCGTATTTTTTTGATTTTTTTATATTTACATTGCTAAAACGTTATAAAAGTAGGATCTATTTGATAGAAAATTCTCTGTTCAATCAAATGGTTTTTGTTTCAACCTTCTACGATTAATAACAAGCTCAAGAATGGAGTTTGAAATTGGTATTTATTAAGGAATAACGACTATATTTAAACTTGCGTATTTTTTTGATTTTTTTATATTTACATTGCTAAAACGTTATAAAAATAGGATGTATTTGATAGAAAATTCTCCGTTCAATCAAATGGTTTTTGTTTCAACCTTCTACGATTAATAGCAAGCTCAAGAATGGAGTTTGAAATTGGTATTTATTAAGGAATAACGACTATCTTTAAACTTGCGTATTTTTTTGATTTTTTTTATAATTACATTGCTAAAACGTTATAAAAGTAGGATCTATTTGATAGAAAATTCTCTGTTCAATCAAATGGTTTTTGTTTCAACTTTCTACGATTAATAGCAAGCTCAAGAATGAAGTTTGAATTTGGTATTTATCATGGAACAACGACTATATTTAAACTTGCGTATTTTTTTGACTTTTTCTATAATTACATTGCGAAAACGTTATAAAAGTAAAATGTATTTGATAGAAAATTCTCTGTTCAATCAAATGGTTTTTGTTTCAACTTTCTACGATTAACAGCAAGCTCAAAAATGAAGTTTGAAATTGGTATTTATCAAGGAATAACGACTATATTTAAACTTGCGTATTTTTTTGATTTTTTTATATTTACATTGCTAAAACGTTATAAAAGTAGGATCTATTTGATAGAAAATTCTCTGTTCAATCAAATGGTTTTTGTTTCAACCTTCTACGATTAATAGCAAGCTCAAGAATGGAGTTTGAAATTGGTATTTATTAAGGAATAACGACTATCTTTAAACTTGCGTATTTTTTTGATTTTTTTTATAATTACATTGCTAAAACGTTATAAAAATAGGACGTATTTGATAGAAAATTTCCTGCTCAATCGAATAGTATTGGTTTCAATCTTCTACAATTAATAGCAAGCTCAATAATAAAGTTTGAAATTGGTATTTATCAAGGAATAACGACTATATTTAAACTTGCGTATTTTTTTGATTTTTTTATATTTACATTGCTAAAACGTTATAAAAGTAGGATCTATTTGATAGAAAATTCTCTGCTTAATCAAATGGTTTTTGTTTCAACTTTCTACGATTAATAGCAAGCTCAATAATGAAGTTTGAAATTGGTATTTATCAAGGAATAACGACTATATTTAAACTTGCGTATTTTTTTGATTTTTTTATATTTACATTGCTAAAACGTTATAAAAGTAGGATCTATTTGATAGAAAATTCTCTGTTCAATCAAATGGTTTTTGTTTCAACCTTCTACGATTAATAGCAAGCTCAAGAATGGAGTTTGAAATTGGTATTTATTAAGGAATAACGACTATCTTTAAACTTGCGTATTTTTTTGATTTTTTTATATTTACATAGCTAAAACGTTATAAAAATAGGATGTATTTGATAGAAAATTCTCCGTTCAATCAAATGGTTTTTGTTTCAACCTTCTACGATTAATAGCAAGCTCAAGAATGGAGTTTGAAATTGGTATATATTAAGGAATAACGACTATCTTTAAACTTGCGTATTTTTTTGATTTTTTTTTATAATTACATTGCTAAAACGTTATAAAAATAGGACGTATTTGATAGAAAATTTCCTGCTCAATCGAATAGTATTGGTTTCAATCTTCTACAATTAATAGCAAGCTCAAGAATAAAATTTGAAATTGGTATTTATCAAGGAATAACGACTATATTTAAACTTGCGTATTTTTTTGATTTTTTTATATTTACATTGCTAAAACGTTATAAAAGTAGGATGCATTTTATAGAAAATTCTCTGTTCAATCAAATGGTTTTTGTTTCAACTTTCTACGATTAATAGCAAGCTTAAGAATGAAGTTTGAAATTGGTATTTATCATGGAATAACGACTATATTTAAACTTGCGTATTTTTTTGATTTTTTTATATTTACATTGCTAAAACGTTATAAAAGTAGGATCTATTTGATAGAAAATTCTCTGTTCAATCAAATGGTTTTTGTTTCAACCTTCTACGATTAATAGCAAGCTCATGAATGGAGTTTGAAATTGGTATTTATTAAGGAATAACGACTATTTTTAAACTTGCGTATTTTTTTTGATTTTTTTTATAATTACATTGCTAAAACGTTATAAAAATAGGACGTATTTGATAGAAAAATTTCCGTTCAATCAAATGGTACTCGTTTCAACCTTCTACAATTAATAGCAAACTCAAGAATAAAGTTTGAAGTTGGTATTTATCAAGGAATAACGACTATATTTAAACTTGCGTATTTTTTTGACTTTTTCTATAATTACATTGCTAAAACGTTATAAAGGTAGGACGCATTTGATAGAAAAATTTCCGTTCAATCAAATGGTACTTGTTTCAACCTTCTAAAATTAATAGCAAGCTCAAGAATAAAGTTTGAAATTGGTATTTATCAAGGAATAACGACTATCTTTAAACTTGCGTATTTTTTTGATTTTTTTTATATTTACATTGTTAAAACGTTATAAAAGTAGAATGTATTTGATAGAAAATTTTCTGCTCAATTGAATAGTATTGGTTTCAACCTTCTACAATTGATAGCAAGCTCAAGAACAAAGTTTGAAATTGGTATTTATCAAGGAATAACGACTATATTTAAACTTGCGTATTTTTTTAATTTTTTTTATAATTACATTGCTAAAACGTTATAAAAGTAGGATGTATTTGATAGAAAATTTTTTGCTTAATTAAGTAATGCTTGCTTCAACTTTCTACGATTAATAACAAGCTCAAGAATGAAGTTTGAAGTTGGAATTTATTAAGGAATAACGACTATCTTTAAACTTGCGTATTCTTTTGATTTTTTTTATATTTACATTATTGAAACGTTATAAAAGTAGGATGTATTTGATAGAAAATTTTCTGTTCAATCAAATGGTACTTGTTTCAACCTTCTACGATCAATAGCAAGCAAAAGAATGAAGTTTGAAGTTGGTATTTATCAAAGAATAACGACTATCTTTAAACTTGCAAATTTTTTTGATTTTTTTTATATTTACATTGCCGAAACGTTATAAAAGTAGGATGTATTTGATAGATAAATACTTGCTCAATCAAATAGTATTTGTTTTTTCTTCTTACGATTAATAGCAAGCTCAAGAATAAAGTTTGAATTTGGTATTTATCAAGAAATAACGGCTATCTTTAAACTTGCGAATTTTTTTGATTTTTTTTATATTTACATTGCCGAAACGTTTTAAAAGTAAAACGCATTTGATAGAAAATTTTTTGTTCAATCGAATGGTACTTGCTTGAATCTTTTACGATTAATAGCAAGCTCAAGAATAAAGTTTGAAATTGATACTTATCAAGGAATAACGACTATCTTTAAACTTGCGTATTTTTTTGATTTTTTTATATTTACATTGCTGAAACGTTAAAAAAGTAAAATGTATTTAATAGAAAATTACTTGCTCAATCAAACAGTATTTGTTTTAACCTTCTACAATCAATAGCAAGCTCAAGAATGAAGTTTGAAGTTGGTATTTATCAAGGAATAACGACTATCTTTAAACTTGCAAATTTTTTTAATTTTTTTCATATTTACATTGCTAAAACGTTATAAAAGTAGGATGTATTTGATACAAAATTACTTGCTCAATCAAATAGTATTTGTTTCAACCTTCTACGATCAATAGCAAGCACAAGAATGAAGTTTGAAGTTGGTATTTATCAAAGAATAACGACTATCTTTAAACTTGCGTATTTTTTTGATTTTTTTATATTTACATTGCTAAAACGTTATAAAAGTAGGATCTATTTGATAGAAAATTCTCTGTTCAATCAAATGGTTTTTGTTTCAACCTTCTACGATTAATAACAAGCTCAAGAATGGAGTTTGAAATTGGTATTTATTAAGGAATAACGACTATATTTAAACTTGCGTATTTTTTTGATTTTTTTATATTTACATTGCTAAAACGTTATAAAAATAGGATGTATTTGATAGAAAATTCTCCGTTCAATCAAATGGTTTTTGTTTCAACCTTCTACGATTAATAGCAAGCTCAAGAATGGAGTTTGAAATTGGTATTTATTAAGGAATAACGACTATCTTTAAACTTGCGTATTTTTTTGATTTTTTTTATAATTACATTGCTAAAACGTTATAAAAATAGGACGTATTTGATAGAAAATTTCCTGCTCAATCGAATAGTATTGGTTTCAATCTTCTACAATTAATAGCAAGCTCAAGAATAAAGTTTGAAATTGATATTTATCAAGGAATAACGACTATATTTAAACTTGCGTATTTTTTTGATTTTTTTATATTTACATTGCTAAAACGTTATAAAAGTAGGATGTATTTGATAGAAAATTCTCTGTTCAATCAAATGGTTTTTGTTTCAACTTTCTGCGATTAATAGCAAGCTCAAGAATGAAGTTTGAATTTGGTATTTATCATGGAACAACGACTATATTTAAACTTGCGTATTTTTTTGACTTTTTCTATAATTACATTGCTAAAACGTTATAAAAGTAAAATGTATTTGATAGAAAATTCTCTGCTCAATCAAATGGTTTTTGTTTCAACTTTCTACGATTAACAGCAAGCTCAAAAATGAAGTTTGAAATTGGTATTTATCAAGGAATAACGACTATATTTAAACTTGCGTATTTTTTTGATTTTTTTATATTTACATTGCTAAAACGTTATAAAAGTAGGATTTATTTGATAGAAAATTCTCTGTTCAATCAAATGGTTTTTGTTTCAACCTTCTACGATTAATAGCAAGCTCAAGAATGGAGCTTGAAATTGGTATTTATTAAGGAATAACGACTATCTTTAAACTTGCGTATTTTTTTGATTTTTTTTATAATTACATTGCTAAAACGTTATAAAAATAGGACGTATTTGATAGAAAATTTCCTGCTCAATCGAATAGTATTGGTTTCAATCTTCTACAATTAATAGCAAGCTCAAGAATAAAGTTTGAAATTGGTATTTATCAAGGAATAACGACTATATTTAAACTTGCGTATTTTTTTGATTTTTTTATATTTACATTGCTAAAACGTTATAAAAGTAGGATTTATTTGATAGAAAATTCTCTGTTCAATCAAATGGTTTTTGTTTCAACTTTCTACGATTAATAGCAAGCTCAAGAATGAAGTTTGAAATTGGTATTTATCATGGAATAACGACTATATTTAAACTTGCGTATTTTTTTGATTTTTTTATATTTACATTGCTAAAACGTTATAAAAGTAGGATCTATTTGATAGAAAATTCTCTGTTTAATCAAATGGTTTTTGTTTCAACTTTCTACGATTAATAGCAAGCTCAAGAATGAAGTTTGAAATTGGTATTTATCAAGGAATAACGACTATATTTAAACTTGCGTATTTTTTTGATTTTTTTATATTTACATTGCTAAAACGTTATAAAAGTAGGATCTATTTGATAGAAAATTCTCTGTTCAATCAAATGGTTTTTGTTTCAACCTTCTACGATTAATAGCAAGCTCAAGAATGGAGTTTGAAATTGGTATTTATTAAGGAATAACGACTATCTTTAAACTTGCCTATTTTTTTGATTTTTTTATATTTACATAGCTAAAACGTTATAAAAATAGGATGTATTTGATAGAAAATTCTCCGTTCAATCAAATGGTTTTTGTTTCAACCTTCTACGATTAATAGCAAGCTCAAGAATGGAGTTTGAAATTGGTATATATTAAGGAATAACGACTATCTTTAAACTTGCGTATTTTTTTGATTTTTTTTTATAATTACATTGGTAAAACGTTATAAAAATAGGACGTATTTGATAGAAAAATTTCCGTTCAATCAAATGGTACTCGTTTCAACCTTCTACAATTAATAGCAAACTCAAGAATAAAGTTTGAAGTTGGTATTTATCAAGGAATAACGACTATATTTAAACTTGCGTATTTTTTTGACTTTTTCTACAATTACATTGCTAAAACGTTATAAAGGTAGGACGCATTTGATAGAAAAATTTCCGTTCAATCAAATGGTACTTGTTTCAACCTTCTAAAATTAATAGCAAGCTCAAGAATAAAGTTTGAAATTGGTATTTATCAAGGAATAACGACTATCTTTAAACTTGCGTATTTTTTTGATTTTTTTTATATTTACATTGTTAAAACGTTATAAAAGTAGAATGTATTTGATAGAAAATTTTCTGCTCAATTGAATAGTATTGGTTTCAACCTTCTACAATTGATAGCAAGCTCAAGAACAAAGTTTGAAATTGGTATTTATCAAGGAATAACGACTATATTTAAACTTGCGTATTTTTTTAATTTTTTTTATAATTACATTGCTAAAACGTTATAAAAGTAGGATGTATTTGATAGAAAATTTTTTGCTTAATTAAGTAATGCTTGCTTCAACTTTCTACGATTAATAACAAGCTCAAGAATGAAGTTTGAAGTTGGAATTTATTAAGGAATAACGACTATCTTTAAACTTGCGTATTCTTTTGATTTTTTTTATATTTACATTATTGAAACGTTATAAAAGTAGGATGTATTTGATAGAAAATTTTCTGTTCAATCAAATGGTACTTGTTTCAACCTTCTACGATCAATAGCAAGCAAAAGAATGAAGTTTGAAGTTGGTATTTATCAAAGAATAACGACTATCTTTAAACTTGCAAATTTTTTTGATTTTTTTTATATTTACATTGCCGAAACGTTATAAAAGTAGGATGTATTTGATAGATAAATACTTGCTCAATCAAATAGTATTTGTTTTTTCTTCTTACGATTAATAGCAAGCTCAAGAATAAAGTTTGAATTTGGTATTTATCAAGAAATAACGGCTATCTTTAAACTTGCGAATTTTTTTGATTTTTTTTATATTTACATTGCCGAAACGTTTTAAAAGTAAAACGCATTTGATAGAAAATTTTTTGTTCAATCGAATGGTACTTGCTTGAATCTTTTACGATTAATAGCAAGCTCAAGAATAAAGTTTGAAATTGATACTTATCAAGGAATAACGACTATCTTTAAACTTGCGTATTTTTTTGATTTTTTTATATTTACATTGCTGAAACGTTAAAAAAGTAAAATGTATTTAATAGAAAATTACTTGCTCAATCAAATAGTATTTGTTTTAACCTTCTACAATCAATAGCAAGCTCAAGAATGAAGTTTGAAGTTGGTATTTATCAAGGAATAACGACTATCTTTAAACTTGCAAATTTTTTTAATTTTTTTCATATTTACATTGCTAAAACGTTATAAAAGTAGGATGTATTTGATACAAAATTACTTGCTCAATCAAATAGTATTTGTTTCAACCTTCTACGATCAATAGCAAGCACAAGAATGAAGTTTGAAGTTGGTATTTATCAAAGAATAACGACTATCTTTAAACTTGCAAATTTTTTTAATTTTTTTTTTATATTTACATTGCTAAGACGTTATAAAAGTAAAATGTATTTGATAGAAAACTTCTTGCTTAATCGAGTGGTGCTTGTTTCAAAATTTTACGATTAATATCAAGCTCAAGAATGAAGTTTGAATTTGGTATTTATCAAAAAATAACGGCTATATTTAAACTTGCGAATTTTTTTGATTTTTTTTTTATATTTACATTGCTAAAACGTTATAAGAGTAAGATGTATTTGATAGAAAATTACTTGTTCAATCAAATAGTAGTTGTTTCATCCTTCTACGATCAATAGCAAGCCTAAGAATAAAGTTTGAAATTGGTATTTATCAACTAATAAAGACTATCTTTAAACATGCGAAATTTTTTGATTTTTTTTATATTTACATTGCTAAAACGTTATAAAAGTAAGATGTATTTGATAGAAAATTACTTGTTCAATCAAATAGTAGTTGTTTCATCCTTCTACGATCAATAGCAAGCTAAAGAATAAAGTTTGAAATTGGTATTTATCAATTAATAAAGACTATCTTTAAACATGCGTAATTTTTGATTTTTTTTATATTTACATTTTTGAAACGTTATAAAAGTAAGATGTTTTTAATAAAAAATTTTTTGCTCAATCAAATAGGTTTTGTTTCAACTTGCTATGATCAATAGCAAGCTCAAGAATGAAGTTTGAAGTTGGTATTTATCAAGGGATAACGACTATCTTTAAACTTGCGTATTTTTTTAATTTTTTTTATATTTACATTGTTGAAACGTTATAAAAGTAGGATGCATTTGATACAAAATTACTTGCTCAATCAAATAGTATTTGTTTCAACCTTCTACGATCAATAGCAAGCACAAGAATGAAGTTTGAAGTTGGTATTTATCAAAGAATAACGACTATCTTTAAACTTGCAAATTTTTTTAATTTTTTTTTTATATTTACATTGCTAAAACGTTATAAAAGTAAAATGTATTTGATAGAAAACATTTTGTTTAATCGAGTGGTGCTTGTTTCAAAATTTTACGATTAATATCAAGCTCAAGAATGAAGTTTGAATTTGGTATTTATCAAAAAATAACGGCTATATTTAAACTTGCGAATTTTTTTTTTTTTTTTATATTTACATTGCTGAAACGTTATAAAAGTAGGATGTATTTAATAGATAAATACTTGCTCAATCAAATAGTATTTGTTTTTTTTTCTTACGATTAATAGCAAGCTCAAGAATAAAGTTTGAATTTGGTATTTATCAAGAAATAACGGCTATCTTTAAACTTGCGAATTTTTTTGATTTTTTTTATATTTACATTGCCGAAACGTTTTAAAAGTAAAATGCATTTGATAGAAAATTTTTTGCTCAATCGAATGGTACTTGCTTGAATCTTTTACGATTAATAGCAAGCTCAAGAATAAAGTTTGAAATTGATACTTATCAAGGAATAACGACTATCTTTAAACTTGCGTATTTTTTTGATTTTTTTATATTTACATTGCTGAAACGTTAAAAAAGTAAAATGTATTTAATAGAAAATTACTTGCTCAATCAAATAGTATTTGTTTCAACCTTCTACGATCAATAGCAAGCACAAGAATGAAGTTTGAAGTTGGTATTTATCAAAGAATAACGACTATCTTTAAACTTGCAAAATTTTTTAATTTTTTTTTTATATTTACATTGCTGAAACGTTATAAAAGTAGGATGTATTTGATACAAAATTACTTGCTCAATCAAATAGTATTTGTTTCAACCTTCTACGATCAATAGCAAGCACAAGAATGAAGTTTGAAGTTGGTATTTATCAAAGAATAACGACTATCTTTAAACTTGCAAATTTTTTTAATTTTTTTTTATATTTACATTGCTAAAACGTTATAAAAGTAAAATGTATTTGATAGAAAACTTTTTGCTTAATCGAGTGGTGCTTGTTTCAAAATTTTACGATTAATATCAAGCTCAAGAATGAAGTTTGAATTTGGTATTTATCAAAAAATAACGGCTATATTTAAACTTGCGAATTTTTTTGATTTTTTTTTTATATTTACATTGCTGAAACGTTATAAAAGTAGGATGTATTTGATAGATAAATACTTGCTCAATCAAATAGTATCTGTTTTTTCTTCTTACGATTAATAGCAAGCTCAAGAATAAAGTTTGAATTTGGTATTTATCAAGGAATAACGACTATCTTTAAACTTGCGTATTTTTTTGATTTTTTTATATTTACATTGCTGAAACGTTAAAAAAGTAAAATGTATTTAATAGAAAATTACTTGCTCAATCAAATAGTATTTGTTTCAACCTTCTACAATCAATAGCAAGCTCAAGAATGAAGTTTGAAATTGGTATTTATCAAGGAATAACGACTATCTTTAAACTTGCGTATTTTTTTAATTTTTTTTATAATTACATTGCTAATACGTTATAAAAGTAGGATGTATTTGACAGAAAATTTTTTGCTTAATTAAGTGGTGCTTGCTTTAACTTTCTACGATTAATAGCAAGCTCAAGAATGAAGTTTGAAATTGGAATTTATTAAGGAATAACGACTATCTTTAAACTTGCGAATTTTTTTACTTTTTTTTATATTTACATTGATAAAACGTTATAAAGGTAAAATTTGTTTGATAGAAAATTTTTTGCTCAATCGAGTGGTATTTGTTCCAACCTTGTACGATTAATAGCAAGCTTAAGAATGAAGTTTGAAATTGGTATTTATTAAGGAATAACGACTATCTTTAAACTTGCGCAATTTTTTGATTTTTTTTATATTTACATTGCTGAAACGTTATAAAAGTAGGATGCATTTGATAGAAAATTTTCTGTTTAATCAAATGGTACTTGTTTCAACTTTCTACAATTAACAGCAAGCTCAAGAATAAAGTTTGAAATTGGTATTTATCAAGAAATAACGACTATATTTAAACTTGCGTATTTTTTTGATTTTTTTTATAATTACATTGCTAAAACGTTATAAAAGTAGGATGTGTTTGATAGAAAATTTTTTGCTTAATTAAGTGGTGCTTGCTTCAACTTTCTACGATTAATAGCAAGCTCAAGAATGAAGTTTGAAATTGGAATTTATTAAGGAATAACGACTATCTTTAAACTTGTGAATTCTTTTGATTTTTTTTATATTTACATTATTGAAACGTTATAAAAGTAGGATGTATTTGATAGAAAATTTTCTGCTCAATCAAATGGTACTTGTTTCAACGTTCTACGATCAATAGCAAGCAAAAGAATGAAGTTTGAAGTTGGTATTTATCAAAGAATAACGACTATCTTTAAACTTGCAAATTTTTTTGATTTTTTTTATATTTACATTGCCGAAACGTTATAAAAGTAAGATGTATTTGATAGATAAATACTTGCTCACCCAAACAGTATTTGTTTTTTCTTCTTACGATTAATAGCAAGTTCAAGAATAAAGTTTGAATTTGGTATTTATCAAGAAATAACGGCTATCTTTAAACTTGCGAATTTTTTTGATTTTTTTTATATTTACATTGCCGAAACGTTTTAAAAGTAAAACGCATTTGATAGAAAATTTTTTGTTCAATCGAATGGTACTTGCTTGAATCTTTTACGATTAATAGCAAGCTCAAGAATAAAGTTTGAAATTGATACTTATCAAGGAATAACGACTATCATTAAACTTGCGTATTTTTTTGATTTTTTTATATTTACATTGCTGAAACGTTAAAAAAGTAAAATGTATTTAATAGAAAATTACTTGCTCAATCAAATAGTATTTGTTTTAACCTTCTACAATCAATAGCAAGCTCAAGAATGAAGTTTGAAGTTGGTATTTATCAAGGAATAACGACTATCTTTAAACTTGCAAATTTTTTTAATTTTTTTCATATTTACATTGCTAAAACGTTATAAAAGTAGGATGTATTTGATACAAAATTACTTGCTCAATCAAATAGTATTTGTTTCAACCTTCTACGATCAATAGCAAGCACAAGAATGAAGTTTGAAGTTGGTATTTATCAAAGAATAACGACTATCTTTAAACTTGCAAATTTTTTTAATTTTTTTTTTATATTTACATTGCTAAGACGTTATAAAAGTAAAATGTATTTGATAGAAAACTTCTTGCTTAATCGAGTGGTGCTTGTTTCAAAATTTTACGATTAATATCAAGCTCAAGAATGAAGTTTGAATTTGGTATTTATCAAAAAATAACGGCTATATTTAAACTTGCGAATTTTTTTGATTTTTTTTTTATATTTACATTGCTAAAACGTTATAAGAGTAAGATGTATTTGATAGAAAATTACTTGTTCAATCAAATAGTAGTTGTTTCATCCTTCTACGATCAATAGCAAGCCTAAGAATAAAGTTTGAAATTGGTATTTATCAACTAATAAAGACTATCTTTAAACATGCGAAATTTTTTGATTTTTTTTATATTTACATTGCTAAAACGTTATAAAAGTAAGATGTATTTGATAGAAAATTACTTGTTCAATCAAATAGTAGTTGTTTCATCCTTCTACGATCAATAGCAAGCTAAAGAATAAAGTTTGAAATTGGTATTTATCAATTAATAAAGACTATCTTTAAACATGCGTAATTTTTGATTTTTTTTATATTTACATTTTTGAAACGTTATAAAAGTAAGATGTTTTTAATAAAAAATTTTTTGCTCAATCAAATAGGTTTTGTTTCAACTTGCTATGATCAATAGCAAGCTCAAGAATGAAGTTTGAAGTTGGTATTTATCAAGGGATAACGACTATCTTTAAACTTGCGTATTTTTTTAATTTTTTTTATATTTACATTGTTGAAACGTTATAAAAGTAGGATGCATTTGATACAAAATTACTTGCTCAATCAAATAGTATTTGTTTCAACCTTCTACGATCAATAGCAAGCACAAGAATGAAGTTTGAAGTTGGTATTTATCAAAGAATAACGACTATCTTTAAACTTGCAAATTTTTTTAATTTTTTTTTTATATTTACATTGCTAAAACGTTATAAAAGTAAAATGTATTTGATAGAAAACATTTTGTTTAATCGAGTGGTGCTTGTTTCAAAATTTTACGATTAATATCAAGCTCAAGAATGAAGTTTGAATTTGGTATTTATCAAAAAATAACGGCTATATTTAAACTTGCGAATTTTTTTTTTTTTTTTATATTTACATTGCTGAAACGTTATAAAAGTAGGATGTATTTAATAGATAAATACTTGCTCAATCAAATAGTATTTGTTTTTTTTTCTTACGATTAATAGCAAGCTCAAGAATAAAGTTTGAATTTGGTATTTATCAAGAAATAACGGCTATCTTTAAACTTGCGAATTTTTTTGATTTTTTTTATATTTACATTGCCGAAACGTTTTAAAAGTAAAATGCATTTGATAGAAAATTTTTTGCTCAATCGAATGGTACTTGCTTGAATCTTTTACGATTAATAGCAAGCTCAAGAATAAAGTTTGAAATTGATACTTATCAAGGAATAACGACTATCTTTAAACTTGCGTATTTTTTTGATTTTTTTATATTTACATTGCTGAAACGTTAAAAAAGTAAAATGTATTTAATGGAAAATTACTTGCTCAATCAAATAGTATTTGTTTCAACCTTCTACGATCAATAGCAAGCACAAGAATGAAGTTTGAAGTTGGTATTTATCAAAGAATAACGACTATCTTTAAACTTGCAAAATTTTTTAATTTTTTTTTTATATTTACATTGCTGAAACGTTATAAAAGTAGGATGTATTTGATACAAAATTACTTGCTCAATCAAATAGTATTTGTTTCAACCTTCTACGATCAATAGCAAGCACAAGAATGAAGTTTGAAGTTGGTATTTATCAAAGAATAACGACTATCTTTAAACTTGCAAATTTTTTTAATTTTTTTTTATATTTACATTGCTAAAACGTTATAAAAGTAAAATGTATTTGATAGAAAACTTTTTGCTTAATCGAGTGGTGCTTGTTTCAAAATTTTACGATTAATATCAAGCTCAAGAATGAAGTTTGAATTTGGTATTTATCAAAAAATAACGGCTATATTTAAACTTGCGAATTTTTTTGATTTTTTTTTTATATTTACATTGCTGAAACGTTATAAAAGTAGGATGTATTTGATAGATAAATACTTGCTCAATCAAATAGTATCTGTTTTTTCTTCTTACGATTAATAGCAAGCTCAAGAATAAAGTTTGAATTTGGTATTTATCAAGGAATAACGACTATCTTTAAACTTGCGTATTTTTTTGATTTTTTTATATTTACATTGCTGAAACGTTAAAAAAGTAAAATGTATTTAATAGAAAATTACTTGCTCAATCAAATAGTATTTGTTTCAACCTTCTACAATCAATAGCAAGCTCAAGAATGAAGTTTGAAATTGGTATTTATCAAGGAATAACGACTATCTTTAAACTTGCGTATTTTTTTAATTTTTTTTATAATTACATTGCTAATACGTTATAAAAGTAGGATGTATTTGACAGAAAATTTTTTGCTTAATTACGTGGTGCTTGCTTTAACTTTCTACGATTAATAGCAAGCTCAAGAATGAAGTTTGAAATTGGAATTTATTAAGGAATAACGACTATCTTTAAACTTGCGAATTTTTTTACTTTTTTTTATATTTACATTGATAAAACGTTATAAAGATAAAATTTGTTTGATAGAAAATTTTTTGCTCAATCGAGTGGTATTTGTTCCAACCTTGTACGATTAATAGCAAGCTTAAGAATGAAGTTTGAAATTGGTATTTATTAAGGAATAACGACTATCTTTAAACTTGCGCAATTTTTTGATTTTTTTTATATTTACATTGCTGAAACGTTATAAAAGTAGGATGCATTTGATAGAAAATTTTTTGCTTAATTAAGTGGTGCTTGCTTCAACTTTCTACGATTAATAGCAAGCTCAAGGATGAAGTTTGAAATTGGAATTTATTAAGGAATAACGACTATCTTTAAACTTGTGTATTCTTTTGATTTTTTTTATATTTACATTATTGAAACGTTATAAAAGTAGGATGTATTTGATAGAAAATTTTCTGCTCAATCAAATGGTACTTGTTTCAACGTTCTACGATCAATAGCAAGCAAAAGAATGAAGTTTGAAGTTGGTATTTATCAAAGAATAACGACTATCTTTAAACTTGCAAATTTTTTTGATTTTTTTTATATTTACATTGCCGAAACGTTATAAAAGTAGGATGTATTTGATAGATAAATACTTGCTCACCCAAACAGTATTTGTTTTTCCTTCTTACGATTAATAGCAAGCTCAAGAATAAAGTTTGAATTTGGTATTTATCAAGAAATAACGGCTATCTTTAAACTTGCGAATTTTTTTGATTTTTTTTATATTTACATTGCCGAAACGTTTTAAAAGTAAAACGCATTTGATAGAAAATTTTTTGTTCAATCGAATGGTACTTGCTTGAATCTTTTACGATTAATAGCAAGCTCAAGAATAAAGTTTGAAATTGGTATTTATCAAGGAATAACGACTATATTTAAACTTGCGTATTTTTTTGATTTTTTTATATTTACATTGCTAAAACGTTATAAAAGTAGGATCTATTTGATAGAAAATTCTCTGTTCAATCAAATGGTTTTTGTTTCAACTTTCTACGATTAATAGCAAGCTCAAGAATGAAGTTTGAAATTGGTATTTATCATGGAATAACGACTATATTTAAACTTGAGTATTTTTTTGATTTTTTTATATTTACATTGCTAAAACGTTATAAAAGTAGGATCTATTTGATAGAAAATTCTCTGTTTAATCAAATGGTTTTTGTTTCAACTTTCTACGATTAATAGCAAGCTCAAGAATGAAGTTTGAAATTGGTATTTATCAAGGAATAACGACTATATTTAAACTTGCGTATTTTTTTGATTTTTTTATATTTACATTGCTAAAACGTTATAAGAGTAGGATCTATTTGATAGAAAATTCTCTGTTCAATCAAATGGTTTTTGTTTCAACCTTCTACGATTAATAGCAAGCTCAAGAATGGAGTTTGAAATTGGTATTTATTAAGGAATAACGACTATCTTTAAACTTGCGTATTTTTTTGATTTTTTTATATTTACATAGCTAAAACGTTATAAAAATAGGATGTATTTGATAGAAAATTCTCCGTTCAATCAAATGGTTTTTGTTTCAACCTTCTACGATTAATAGCAAGCTCAAGAATGGAGTTTGAAATTGGTATATATTAAGGAATAACGACTATCTTTAAACTTGCGTATTTTTTTGATTTTTTTTTATAATTACATTGCTAAAACGTTATAAAAGTAGGACGTATTTGATAGAAAAATTTCCGTTCAATCAAATGGTACTCGTTTCAACCTTCTACAATTAATAGCAAACTCAAGAATAAAGTTTGAAGTTGGTATTTATCAAGGAATAACGACTATATTTAAACTTGCGTATTTTTTTGACTTTTTCTATAATTACATTGCTAAAACGTTATAAAGGTAGGACGCATTTGATAGAAAAATTTCCGTTCAATCAAATGGTACTTGTTTCAACCTTCTAAAATTAATAGCAAGCTCAAGAATAAAGTTTGAAATTGGTATTTATCAAGGAATAACGACTATCTTTAAACTTGCGTATTTTTTTGATTTTTTTTATATTTACATTGTTAAAATGTTATAAAAGTAAAATGTATTTGATAGAAAATTTTCTGCTCAATTGAATAGTATTGGTTTCAACCTTCTACAATTGATAGCAAGCTCAAGAACAAAGTTTGAAATTGGTATTTATCAAGGAATAACGACTATATTTAAACTTGCGTATTTTTTTAATTTTTTTTATAATTACATTGCTAAAACGTTATAAAAGTAGGATGTATTTGATAGATAAATACTTGCTCAATCAAATAGTATTTGTTTTTTCTTCTTACGATTAATAGCAAGCTCAAGAATAAAGTTTGAATTTGGTATTTATCAAGAAATAACGGCTATCTTTAAACTTGCGAATTTTTTTGATTTTTTTTATATTTACATTGCCGAAACGTTTTAAAAGTAAAACGCATTTGATAGAAAATTTTTTGTTCAATCGAATGGTACTTGCTTGAATCTTTTACGATTAATAGCAAGCTCAAGAATAAAGTTTGAAATTGATACTTATCAAGGAATAACGACTATCTTTAAACTTGCGTATTTTTTTGATTTTTTTATATTTACATTGCTGAAACGTTAAAAAAGTAAAATGTATTTAATAGAAAATTACTTGCTCAATCAAATAGTATTTGTTTTAACCTTCTACAATCAATAGCAAGCTCAAGAATGAAGTTTGAAGTTGGTATTTATCAAGGAATAACGACTATCTTTAAACTTGCAAATTTTTTTAATTTTTTTCATATTTACATTGCTAAAACGTTATAAAAGTAGGATGTATTTGATACAAAATTACTTGCTCAATCAAATAGTATTTGTTTCAACCTTCTACGATCAATAGCAAGCACAAGAATGAAGTTTGAAGTTGGTATTTATCAAAGAATAACGACTATCTTTAAACTTGCAAATTTTTTTAATTTTTTTTTTTATATTTACATTGCTAAGACGTTATAAAAGTAAAATGTATTTGATAGAAAACTTCTTGCTTAATCGAGTGGTGCTTGTTTCAAAATTTTACGATTAATATCAAGCTCAAGAATGAAGTTTGAATTTGGTATTTATCAAAAAATAACGGCTATATTTAAACTTGCGAATTTTTTTGATTTTTTTTTTATATTTACATTGCTAAAACGTTATAAGAGTAAGATGTATTTGATAGAAAATTACTTGTTCAATCAAATAGTAGTTGTTTCATCCTTCTACGATCAATAGCAAGCTAAAGAATAAAGTTTGAAATTGGTATTTATCAATTAATAAAGACTATCTTTAAACATGCGTAATTTTTGATTTTTTTTATATTTACATTTTTGAAACGTTATAAAGGTAAGATGTTTTTAATAAAAAATTTTTTGCTCAATCAAATAGGTTTTGTTTCAACTTGCTATGATCAATAGCAAGCTCAAGAATGAAGTTTGAAGTTGGTATTTATCAAGGGATAACGACTATCTTTAAACTTGCGTATTTTTTTAATTTTTTTTATATTTACATTGTTGAAACGTTATAAAAGTAGGATGCATTTGATACAAAATTACTTGCTCAATCAAATAGTATTTGTTTCAACCTTCTACGATCAATAGCAAGCACAAGAATGAAGTTTGAAGTTGGTATTTATCAAAGAATAACGACTATCTTTAAACTTGCAAATTTTTTTAATTTTTTTTTTATATTTACATTGCTAAAACGTTATAAAAGTAAAATGTATTTGATAGAAAACATTTTGTTTAATCGAGTGGTGCTTGTTTCAAAATTTTACGATTAATATCAAGCTCAAGAATGAAGTTTGAATTTGGTATTTATCAAAAAATAACGGCTATATTTAAACTTGCGAATTTTTTTTTTTTTTTTTATATTTACATTGCTGAAACGTTATAAAAGTAGGATGTATTTAATAGATAAATACTTGCTCAATCAAATAGTATTTGTTTTTTTTTCTTACGATTAATAGCAAGCTCAAGAATAAAGTTTGAATTTGGTATTTATCAAGAAATAACGGCTATCTTTAAACTTGCGAATTTTTTTGATTTTTTTTATATTTACATTGCCGAAACGTTTTAAAAGTAAAATGCATTTGATAGAAAATTTTTTGCTCAATCGAATGGTACTTGCTTGAATCTTTTACGATTAATAGCAAGCTCAAGAATAAAGTTTGAAATTGATACTTATCAAGGAATAACGACTATCTTTAAACTTGCGTATTTTTTTGATTTTTTTATATTTACATTGCTGAAACGTTAAAAAAGTAAAATGTATTTAATAGAAAATTACTTGCTCAATCAAATAGTATTTGTTTCAACCTTCTACGATCAATAGCAAGCACAAGAATGAAGTTTGAAGTTGGTATTTATCAAAGAATAACGACTATCTTTAAACTTGCAAAATTTTTTAATTTTTTTTTTATATTTACATTGCTGAAACGTTATAAAAGTAGGATGTATTTGATACAAAATTACTTGCTCAATCAAATAGTATTTGTTTCAACCTTCTACGATCAATAGCAAGCACAAGAATGAAGTTTGAAGTTGGTATTTATCAAAGAATAACGACTATCTTTAAACTTGCAAATTTTTTTAATTTTTTTTTATATTTACATTGCTAAAACGTTATAAAAGTAAAATGTATTTGATAGAAAACTTTTTGCTTAATCGAGTGGTGCTTGTTTCAAAATTTTACGATTAATATCAAGCTCAAGAATGAAGTTTGAATTTGGTATTTATCAAAAAATAACGGCTATATTTAAACTTGCGAATTTTTTTGATTTTTTTTTTATATTTACATTGCTGAAACGTTATAAAAGTAGGATGTATTTGATAGATAAATACTTGCTCAATCAAATAGTATCTGTTTTTTCTTCTTACGATTAATAGCAAGCTCAAGAATAAAGTTTGAATTTGGTATTTATCAAGGAATAACGACTATCTTTAAACTTGCGTATTTTTTTGATTTTTTTATATTTACATTGCTGAAACGTTAAAAAAGTAAAATGTATTTAATAGAAAATTACTTGCTCAATCAAATAGTATTTGTTTCAACCTTCTACAATCAATAGCAAGCTCAAGAATGAAGTTTGAAATTGGTATTTATCAAGGAATAACGACTATCTTTAAACTTGCGTATTTTTTTAATTTTTTTTATAATTACATTGCTAATACGTTATAAAAGTAGGATGTATTTGACAGAAAATTTTTTGCTTAATTAAGTGGTGCTTGCTTTAACTTTCTACGATTAATAGCAAGCTCAAGAATGAAGTTTGAAATTGGAATTTATTAAGGAATAACGACTATCTTTAAACTTGCGAATTTTTTTACTTTTTTTTATATTTACATTGATAAAACGTTATAAAGGTAAAATTTGTTTGATAGAAAATTTTTTGCTCAATCGAGTGGTATTTGTTCCAACCTTGTACGATTAATAGCAAGCTTAAGAATGAAGTTTGAAATTGGTATTTATTAAGGAATAACGACTATCTTTAAACTTGCGCAATTTTTTGATTTTTTTTATATTTACATTGCTGAAACGTTATAAAAGTAGGATGCATTTGATAGAAAATTTTCTGTTTAATCAAATGGTACTTGTTTCAACTTTCTACAATTAACAGCAAGCTCAAGAATAAAGTTTGAAATTGGTATTTATCAAGAAATAACGACTATATTTAAACTTGCGTATTTTTTTGATTTTTTTTATAATTACATTGCTAAAACGTTATAAAAGTAGGATGTGTTTGATAGAAAATTTTTTGCTTAATTAAGTGGTGCTTGCTTCAACTTTCTACGATTAATAGCAAGCTCAAGAATGAAGTTTGAAATTGGAATTTATTAAGGAATAACGACTATCTTTAAACTTGTGAATTCTTTTGATTTTTTTTATATTTACATTATTGAAACGTTATAAAAGTAGGATGTATTTGATAGAAAATTTTCTGCTCAATCAAATGGTACTTGTTTCAACGTTCTACGATCAATAGCAAGCAAAAGAATGAAGTTTGAAGTTGGTATTTATCAAAGAATAACGACTATCTTTAAACTTGCAAATTTTTTTGATTTTTTTTATATTTACATTGCCGAAACGTTATAAAAGTAAGATGTATTTGATAGATAAATACTTGCTCACCCAAACAGTATTTGTTTTTTCTTCTTACGATTAATAGCAAGCTCAAGAATAAAGTTTGAATTTGGTATTTATCAAGAAATAACGGCTATCTTTAAACTTGCGAATTTTTTTGATTTTTTTTATATTTACATTGCCGAAACGTTTTAAAAGTAAAACGCATTTGATAGAAAATTTTTTGTTCAATCGAATGGTACTTGCTTGAATCTTTTACGATTAATAGCAAGCTCAAGAATAAAGTTTGAAATTGATACTTATCAAGGAATAACGACTATCATTAAACTTGCGTATTTTTTTGATTTTTTTATATTTACATTGCTGAAACGTTAAAAAAGTAAAATGTATTTAATAGAAAATTACTTGCTCAATCAAATAGTATTTGTTTTAACCTTCTACAATCAATAGCAAGCTCAAGAATGAAGTTTGAAGTTGGTATTTATCAAGGAATAACGACTATCTTTAAACTTGCAAATTTTTTTAATTTTTTTCATATTTACATTGCTAAAACGTTATAAAAGTAGGATGTATTTGATACAAAATTACTTGCTCAATCAAATAGTATTTGTTTCAACCTTCTACGATCAATAGCAAGCACAAGAATGAAGTTTGAAGTTGGTATTTATCAAAGAATAACGACTATCTTTAAACTTGCAAATTTTTTTAATTTTTTTTTTATATTTACATTGCTAAAACGTTATAAAGGTAAAATGTATTTGATAGAAAACTTTTTGCTTAATCGAGTGGTGCTTGTTTCAAAATTTTACGATTAATATCAAGCTCAAGAATGAAGTTTGAATTTGGTATTTATCAAAAAATAACGGCTATATTTAAACTTGCGAATATTTTTGATTTTTTTTTTATATTTACATTGCTAAAACGTTATAAGAGTAAGATGTATTTGATAGAAAATTACTTGTTCAATCAAATAGTAGTTGTTTCATCCTTCTACGATCAATAGCAAGCCTAAGAATAAAGTTTGAAATTGGTATTTATCAATTAATAAAGACTATCTTTAAACATGCGAAATTTTTTGATTTTTTTTATATTTACATTGCTAAAACGTTATAAAAGTAAGATGTATTTGATAGAAAATTACTTGTTCAATCAAATAGTAGTTGTTTCATCCTTCTACGATCAATAGCAAGCTAAAGAATAAAGTTTGAAATTGGTATTTATCAATTAATAAAGACTATCTTTAAACATGCGTAATTTTTGATTTTTTTTATATTTACATTTTTGAATCGTTATAAAAGTAAGATGTTTTTAATAAAAAATTTTTTGCTCAATCAAATAGTATTTGTTTCAACTTGCTATGATCAATAGCAAGCTCAAGAATAAAGTTTGAAGTTGGTATTTATCAAGGGATAACGACTATCTTTAAACTTGCGTATTTTTTTAATTTTTTTTATATTTACATTGTTGAAACGTTATAAAAGTAGGATGTATTTGATACAAAATTACTTGCTCAATCAAATAGTATTTGTTTCAACCTTCTACGATCAATAGCAAGCACAAGAATGAAGTTTGAAGTTGGTATTTATCAAAGAATAACGACTATCTTTAAACTTGCAAATTTTTTTAATTTTTTTTTTATATTTACATTGCTAAAACGTTATAAAAGTAAAATGTATTTGATAGAAAACATTTTGTTTAATCGAGTGGTGCTTGTTTCAAAATTTTACGATTAATATCAAGCTCAAGAATGAAGTTTGAATTTGGTATTTATCAAAAAATAACGGCTATATTTAAACTTGCGATTTTTTTTGATTTTTTTTTATATTTACATTGCTAAAACGTTATAAGAGTAAGATGTATTTGATAGAAAATTACTTGTTCAATCAAATAGTAGTTGTTTCATCCTTCTACGATCAATAGCAAGCCTAAGAATAAAGTTTGAAATTGGTATTTATCAATTAATAAAGACTATCTTTAAACATGCGAAATTTTTTGATTTTTTTTATATTTACATTGCTAGAACGTTATAAAAGTAAGATGTATTTGATAGAAAATTACTTGTTCAATCAAATAGTAGTTGTTTCATCCTTCTACGATCAATAGCAAGCTAAAGAATAAAGTTTGAAATTGGTATTTATCAATTAATAAAGACTATCTTTAAACATGCGTAATTTTTGATTTTTTTTATATTTACATTTTTGAATCGTTATAAAAGTAAGATGTTTTTAATAAAAAATTTTTTGCTCAATCAAATAGTATTTGTTTCAACTTGCTATGATCAATAGCAAGCTCAAGAATGAAGTTTGAAGTTGGTATTTATCAAGGGATAACGACTATCTTTAAACTTGCGTATTTTTTTAATTTTTTTTATATTTACATTGCTGAAACGTTATAAAAGTAGGATGTATTTAATAGATAAATACTTGCTCAATCAAATAGTATTTGTTTTTTTTTCTTACGATTAATAGCAAGCTCAAGAATAAAGTTTGAATTTGGTATTTATCAAGAAATAACGGCTATCTTTAAACTTGCGAATTTTTTTGATTTTTTTATATTTACATTGCCGAAACGTTTTAAAAGTAAAATGCATTTGATAGAAAATTTTTTGTTCAATCGAATGGTACTTGCTTGAATCTTTTACGATTAATAGCAAGCTCAAGAATAAAGTTTGAAATTGATACTTATCAAGGAATAACGACTATCTTTAAACTTGCGTATTTTTTTGATTTTTTTATATTTACATTGCTGAAACGTTAAAAAAGTAAAATGTATTTAATAGAAAATTACTCGCTCAATCAAATAGTATTTGTTTCAACCTTCTACGATCAATAGCAAGCACAAGAATGAAGTTTGAAGTTGGTATTTATCAAAGAATAACGACTATCTTTAAACTTGCAAAATTTTTTAATTTTTTTTTTATATTTACATTGCTGAAACGTTATAAAAGTAGGATGTATTTGATACAAAATTACTTGCTCAATCAAATAGTATTTGTTTCAACCTTCTACGATCAATAGCAAGCACAAGAATGAAGTTTGAAATTGGTATTTATCAAAGAATAACGACTATCTTTAAACTTGCAAATTTTTTTAATTTTTTTTTATATTTACATTGCTAAAACGTTATAAAAGTAAAATGTATTTGATAGAATTTCAAACTTCATTCTTGAGCTTGCTATTAGTTGTAGAAGGCTGAAGCAAATACTATTGGATTGAACAGGAAATTTTCTGTCAAATACATCTTACTTTTATAACGTTTCAATAATGTAAATAAAAAAAAATCAAAAAAATACGCAAGTTTAAATATAGTCGTTATTCCTTGATAAATACCAATTTCAAACTTTATTCTTGAGCTTGCTATTAATTGTAGAAGGTTGAAGCCAGTACCATTTGTCAGAACAGAAAATTTTCTATCAAATACATTTTACTTTTATAACGTTTTAGCAATGTAAATATAAAAAAAATCAAAAAAAACGCAAGTTTAAAGATAGTCGTTATGCCTTAATAAATACCAATTTCAAACTTTATTCTTGAGCTTGCTATTAATTGTAGAAAGTTGAAGCTAATACTATTTGATTGAGCAGGAAATTTTCTATCAAATACATTCTACTTTTATAACGTTTTAGCAATGTAACTATAAAAAAAATAAAAAAAAACGCAAGTTTAAAGATAGTCGTTATGCCTTGATAAATACCAATTTCAAACTTCATTCTTGAGCTTGCTATTAATTGTAGAAGGTTGAAACCAATACTACTCGACTGAGCAGAAAATTTTCTATCAAACACATTCTACTTTTATAACGTTTTAGCAATGTAAATATAAAAAAAATCAATAAAATACGCAAGTTTAAAGATAGTCGTTATTCCTTGATAAATACCAATTTTAAACCTCATTCTTGAGCTTGCTATTAATTGTATAAGGTTGAGGCAAATACTATTCAATTGAACAAGAAATTTTCTATCAAATACATCCTACTTTTATAACGTTTTAGCAATGTAAATATAAAAAAAATTAAAAAATACGCAAGTTTAAAGTAAGTCGTAATTCCTTGATAAATACCAATTTCAAACTTCATTCTTGAGCTTGCTATTAATTGTAGAAGGTTGAAGCAAGTACTATTTGACTGAGCGGAGAATTTTCTATCAAATACATCCTACTTTTATAACGTTTTAGCAATGTAAATAAAAAAAAACAAAAAAATACGCAAGTTTAAAGATAGTCGTTATTCCTTAATAAATACCAATTTCAAACTTCATTCTTGAGCTTGCTATTTATTGTAAAAGGTTGAAACAAGTACCGTTTGATTGAACAGAAAATTTTCTATTAAATACATCCTACTGTTATACCGTTTTAGCAATGTGAATAAAAAAAAATCAAAAAAATACGCAAGTTTAAAGATAGTCGTTATCCCTTGATAAATACCAATTTCAAACTTCATTCTTGAGCTTGCTATTAATCGTAGAAGGTTGAAACCAATACTATTCGATTGAGCAGGAAATTTTCTATCAAACACATTTTACTTTTATAACGTTTTAGCAATGTAAATATAAAAAAAATTGAAAAAATACGCAAGTTTAAAGATAGTCGTTATTCCTTGATAAATACCAATTTCAAACTTCATTCTTGAGCTTGCTATTAATTGTAGAAAGTTGAGGCTAATACTATTTGATTGAGCAGGAAATTTTCTATCAAATACATTCTACTTTTATAACGTTTTAGCAATGTAACTATAAAAAAAATAAAAAAAAACGCAAGTTTAAAGATAGTCGTTATGCCTTGATAAATACCAATTTCAAACTTCATTCTTGAGCTTGCTATTAATTGTAGAAGGTTGAAACTAATACTACTCGACTGAGCAGAAAATTTTCTATCAAACACATTCTACTTTTATAACGTTTTAGCAATCTAAATATAAAAAAAATCAAAAAAATACGCAAGTTTAAAGATAGTCGTTATTCCTTGATAAATACCAATTTTAAACTTTATTCTTGAGCTTGCTATTAATTGTAGAAGGTTGAGGCAAATACTATTCAATTGAACAAGAAATTTTCTATCAAATACATCCTACCTTTATAACGTCTTAGCAATGTAAATATAAAAAAAATTAAAAAAATACGCAAGTTTAAATATAGTTGTTATTCCTTGATAAATACCAATTTCAAACTTCATTCTTGAGCTTGCTATTAATTGTAGAAGGTTGAAACCAATACTACTCGACTGAGCAGAAAATTTTCTATCAAACACATTCTACTTTTATAACGTTTTAGTAATGTAATTATAAAAAAATTAAAAAAATACGCAAGTTTAAAGATAGTCGTTATGCCTTGATAAATACCAATTTCAAACTTCATTCTTGAGCTTGCTATTAATTGTAGAAGATTGAAGCAAGTACCATTTGACTGAACAAAAAATTTTCTATCAAATACATTCTACTTTTATAACGTCTTAGCAATGTAAATAAAAAAAAATCAAAAAAATACGCAAGTTTAAAGATAGTCGTTATGCCTTGATAAATACCAATTTCAAACTTCATTCTTGAGCTTGCTATTAATTGTAGAAGATTGAAGCAAGTACCGTTTGACTGAACAAAAAATTTTCTATCAAATACATTCTACTTTTATAACGTCTTAGCAATGTAAATAAAAAAAATCAAAAAAATACGCAAGTTTAAAAATAGTCGTTATTCCTTAATAAATACCAATTTCAAACTTCATTCTTGAGCTTGCTATTAATTGTAGAAGGTTGAAGCAAATACTATTCGATTGAACAGGAAATTTTTTATCAAATACATCATACTTTTATAACGTTTCAATAATATAAATATAAAAAAAATAAAAAAAATACGCAAGTTTAAAGATAGTCGTTATTCCTTAATAAATACCAATTTCAAACTTCATTCTTGAGCTTGCTATTAATTGTAGAAGGTTGAAGCAAATACTATTCAATTGAACAGGAAATTTTTTATCAAATACATCCTACCTTTATAACGTTTTAGCAATGTAAATATTAAAAAAATACGCAAGTTTAAATATAGTCGTTATTCCTTGATAAATACCAATTTCAAACTTTATTCTTGAGCTTGCTATTAATTGTAGAAAGTTGAAACAAATACTATTTGATTGAGCAGGTAATTTTCTACCAAACACGTCCTACTTTTATAACGTTTCAAAAATGTAAATATAAAAAAAATTAAAAAAATACGCAAGTTTAAATTAAGTCGTTATTCCTTGATAAATACCAATTTCAAACTTCATTCTTGAGCTTGCTATTAATTGTAGAAGTTTGAAGCAAATACTATTCAATTGAACGGAAAATTTTCTATCAAATACATCCTACTTTTATAACGTTTCAATAATGTAAATATAAAAAAAATCAAAAAAATATGCAAGTTTAAAGATAGTCGTTATGCCTTGATAAATACCAATTTCAAACTTCATTCTTGAGCTTGCTATTAATTGTAGAAGATTGAAGCAAATACCATTTGACTGAACAAAAAATTTTCTATCAAATACATTCTACTTTTATAACGTCTTAGCAATGTAAATAAAAAAAAATCAAAAAAATACGCAAGTTTAAAGATAGTCGTTATTCCTTAATAAATACCAATTTCAAAGTTCATTCTTGAGCTTACTATTAATTGTAGAAGGTTGAAGCAAATACTATTCGATTGAACAGGAAATTTTCTATCAAATACATCTTACTTTTATAACGTTTTAATATTATAAATATAAAAAAAATCAAAAAAATACACAAGTTTAAAGTAAGTCGTTACTCCTTGATAAATACCAATTTCAAACTTTATTCTTGAGCTTGCTATTAATTGTAGAAGGTTGAAGCCAGTACCATTTGACAGAACAGAAAATTTTCTATCAAATACATTTTACTTTTATAACGTTTTAGCAATGTAAATATAAAAAAAATCAAAAAAAACGCAAGTTTAAAGATAGTCGTTATGCCTTAATAAATACCAATTTCAAACTTTATTCTTGAGCTTGCTATTAATTGTAGAAAGTTGAAGCTAATACTATTTGATTAAGCAGGAAATTTTCTATCAAATACATTCTACTTTTATAACGTTTTAGCAATGTAACTATAAAAAAAATAAAAAAAAACGCAAGTTTAAAGATAGTCGTTATGCCTTGATAAATACCAATTTCAAACTTCATTCTTGAGCTTGCTATTAATTGTAGAAGGTTGAAACCAATACTACTCGACTGAGCAGAAAATTTTCTATCAAACACATTCTACTTTTATAACGTTTTAGCAATGTAAATATAAAAAAAATCAAAAAAATACGCAAGTTTAAAGATAGTCGTTATTCCTTGATAAATACCAACTTTAAACTTCATTCTTGAGCTTGCTATTAATTGTAGAAGGTTGAGGCAAATACTATTCAATTGAACAAGAAATTTTCTATCACATACATCCTACTTTTATAACGTTTTAGCAATGTAAATAAAAATAAATAAAAAAAATACGCAAGTTTAAAGATAGTCGTTATTCCTTGATAAATACCAATTTCAAACTTCATTTTTGAGCTTGCTATTAATTGTAGAAAGTTGGAACCAATACTATTCGATTGAGCAGGAAATTGTCTATCAAATACATTCTATTTTTATAACGTCTTAGTAATGTAATTATAAAAAAAATCAAAAAAAACGCAAGTTTAAAGATAGTCGTTATGCCTTGATAAATACCAATTTCAAACTTCATTCTTGAGCTTGCTATTAATTGTAGAAGGTTGAAACCAATACTATTCGATTGAGCAGGAAATTTTCTATCAAACACATTTTACTTTTATAACGTTTTAGCAATGTAAATATAAAAAAAATTGAAAAAATACGCAAGTTTAAAGATAGTCGTTATTCCTTGATAAATACCAATTTCAAACTTCATTCTTGAGCTTGCTATTAATTGTAGAAAGTTGAAGCTAATATTATTTGATTGAGCAGGAAATTTTCTATCAAATACATTCTACCTTTATAACGTTTTAGCAATGTAACTATAAAAAAAATAAAAAAAAACGCAAGTTTAAAGATAGTCGTTATGCCTTGATAAATACCAATTTCAAACTTCATTCTTGAGCTTGCTATTTATTGTAAAAGGTTGAAACAAGTACCGTTTGATTGAACAGAAAATTTTCTATTAAATACATCCTACTTTTATAACGTTTTAGCAATGTAAATAAAAATAAATAAAAAAATACGCAAGTTTAAAGATAGTCGTTATTCCTTGATAAATACCAATTTCAAACTTCATTTTTGAGCTTGCTATTAATTGTAGAAAGTTGGAACCAATACTATTCGATTGAGCAGAAAATTTTCTATCAAATACATTCTATTTTTATAACGTTTTAGCAATGTAACTATAAAAAAAATAAAAAAAAACGCAAGTTTAAAGATAGTCGTTATGCCTTGATAAATACCAATTTCAAACTTCATTCTTGAGCTTGCTATTAATTGTAGAAGGTTGAAACCAATACTACTCGACTGAGCAGAAAATTTTCTATCAAACACATTCTACTTTTATAACGTTTTAGCAATGTAAATATAAAAAAAATCAAAAAAATACGCAAGTTTAAAGATAGTCGTTATTCCTTGATAAATACCAATTTTAAACTTCATTCTTGAGCTTGCTATTAATTGTAGAAGGTTGAGGCAAATACTATTCAATTGAACAAGAAATTTTCTATCAAATACATCCTACTTTTATAACGTTTTAGCAATGTAAATATAAAAAAAATTAAAAAAATTCGCAAGTTTAAATATAGTTGTTATTCCTTGATAAATACCAATTTCAAACTTCATTCTTGAGCTTGCTATTAACTGTAGAAAGTTGAAACAAATAGTATTCGATTGAACAGGTAGTTTTCTATCAAATACGTCCTACTTTTATAACGTTTCAATAATGTAAATATAAAAAAAATTAAAAAATACGCAAGTTTAAAGTAAGTCGTAATTCCTTGATAAATACCAATTTCAAACTTCATTCTTGAGCTTGCTATTAATTGTAGAAGGTTGAAGCAAGTACTATTTGACTGAGCGGAGAATTTTCTATCAAATACATCCTACTTTTATAACGTTTTAGCAATGTAAATAAAAAAAAAACAAAAAAATACGCAAGTTTAAAGATAGTCGTTATTCCTTAATAAATACCAATTTCAAACTTCATTCTTGAGCTTGCTATTAGTTGTAGAAGGCTGAAGCAAATATTATTGGATTGAACAGGAAGTTTTCTATCAAATACATCTTACTTTTATAACGTTTTAGCAATGTAAATATAAAAAAAATCAAAAAAATACGCAAGTTTAAATATAGTCGTTATTCCTTGATAAATACCAATTTCAAACTTCATTCTTGAGCTTGCTATTTATTGTAAAAGGTTGAAACAAGTACCGTTTGATTGAACAGAAAGTTTTCTATTAAATACATCCTACTTTTATAACGTTTTAGCAATGTAAATAAAAATAAATAAAAAAAATACGCAAGTTTAAAAATAGTCGTTATTCCTTGATAAATACCAATTTCAAACTTCATTTTTGAGCTTGCTATTAATTGTAGAAAGTTGGAACCAATACTATTCGATTGAGCAGAAAATTTTCTATCAAATACATTCTATTTTTATAACGTTTTAGCAATGTAACTATAAAAAAAATAAAAAAAAACGCAAGTTTAAAGATAGTCGTTATGCCTTGATAAATACCAATTTCAAACTTCATTCTTGAGCTTGCTATTAATTGTAGAAGGCTGAAACCAATACTACTCGACTGAGCAGAAAATTTTCTATCAAACACATTCTACTTTTATAACGTTTTAGCAATGTAAATATAAAAAAAATCAAAAAAATACGCAAGTTTAAAGATAGTCGTTATTCCTTGATAAATACCAATTTTAAACTTCATTCTTGAGCTTGCTATTAATTGTAGAAGGTTGAGGCAAATACTATTCAATTGAACAAGAAATTTTCTATCAAATACATCCTACTTTTATAACGTTTTAGCAATGTAAATATAAAAAAAATTAAAAAAATTCGCAAGTTTAAATATATTTGTTATTCCTTGATAAATACCAATTTCAAACTTCATTCTTGAGCTTGCTATTAACTGTAGAAAGTTGAAACAAATAGTATTCGATTGAACAGGTAGTTTTCTATCAAATACGTCCTACTTTTATAACGTTTCAATAATGTAAATATAAAAAAAATTAAAAAATACGCAAGTTTAAAGTAAGTCGTAATTCCTTGATAAATACCAATTTCAAACTTCATTCTTGAGCTTGCTATTAATTGTAGAAGGTTGAAGCAAGTACTATTTGACTGAGCGGAAAATTTTCTATCAAATACATCCTACTTTTATAACGTTTTAGCAATGTAAATAAAAAAAAACAAAAAAATACGCAAGTTTAAAGATAGTCGTTATTCCTTAATAAATACCAATTTCAAACTTCATTCTTGAGCTTGCTATTAGTTGTAGAAGGCTGAAGCAAATACTATTGGATTGAACAGGAAGTTTTCTATCAAATACATCTTACTTTTATAACGTTTTAGCAATGTAAATATAAAAAAAATCAAAAAAATACGCAAGTTTAAATATAGTCGTTATTCCTTGATAAATACCAATTTCAAACTTCATTCTTGAGCTTGCTATTTATTGTAAAAGGTTGAAACAAGTACCGTTTGATTGAACAGAAAGTTTTCTATTAAATACATCCTACTTTTATAACGTTTTAGCAATGTAAATAAAAATAAATAAAAAAAATACGCAAGTTTAAAGATAGTCGTTATTCCTTGATAAATACCAATTTCAAACTTCATTTTTGAGCTTGCTATTAATTGTAGAAAGTTGGAACCAATACTATTCGATTGAGCAGAAAATTTTCTATCAAATACATTCTATTTTTATAACGTTTTAGCAATGTAACTATAAAAAAAATAAAAAAAAACGCAAGTTTAAAGATAGTCGTTATGCCTTGATAAATACCAATTTCAAACTTCATTCTTGAGCTTGCTATTAATTGTAGAAGGTTGAAACCAATACTACTCGACTGAGCAGAAAATTTTCTATCAAACACATTCTACTTTTATAACGTTTTAGCAATGTAAATATAAAAAAAATCAAAAAAATACGCAAGTTTAAAGATAGTCGTTATTCCTTGATAAATACCAATTTCAAACTTCATTCTTGAGCTTGCTATTAATTGTAGAAGGTTAAAACAAGTACCATTTGATTGAACAGAAAATTTTCTATCAAATAAGTTCTACCTTTATAACGTTTTGGCAATGTAAATATAAAAAACATTAAAAAAATACGCAAGTTTAAAGATAGTCGTTATGCCTTGATAAATACCAATTTCAAACTTCATTCTTGAGCTTGCTATTAATTGTAGAAGATTGAAGCAAGTACCATTTGACTGAACAAAAAATTTTCTATCAAATACATTCTACTTTTATAACGTCTTAGCAATGTAAATAAAAAAAATCAAAAAAATACGCAAGTTTAAAGATAGTCGTTATTCCTTGATAAATACCAATTTCAAACTTCATTCTTGAGCTTGCTATTAATTGTAGAAAGTTGAAGCTAATACTATTTGATTGAGCAGGAAATTTTCTATCAAATACATTCTACTTTTATAACGTTTTAGCAATGTAACTATAAAAAAAATAAAAAAAAACGCAAGTTTAAAGATAGTCGTTATGCCTTGATAAATACCAATTTCAAACTTCATTCTTGAGCTTGCTATTAACTGTAGAAGGTTGAAACCAATACTACTCGACTGAGCAGAAAATTTTCTATCAAACACATTCTACTTTTATAACGTTTTAGCAATGTAAATATAAAAAAAATCAAAAAAATACGCAAGTTTAAAGATAGTCGTTATTCCTTGATAAATACCAATTTCAAACTTCATTCTTGAGCTTGCTATTAATTGTAGAAAGTTGAAGCTAATATTATTTGATTGAGCAGGAAATTTTCTATCAAATACATTCTACCTTTATAACGTTTTAGCAATGTAACTATAAAAAAAAATAAAAAAAAACGCAAGTTTAAAGATAGTCGTTATGCTTTGATAAATACCAATTTCAAACTTCATTCTTGAGCTTGCTATTAACTGTAGAAGGTTGAAACCAATACTACTCGACTGAGCAGAAAATTTTCTATCAAACACATTCTACTTTTATAACGTTTTAGCAATGTAAATATAAAAAAAATCAAAAAAATACGCAAGTTTAAAGATAGTCGTTATTCCTTGATAAATACCAATTTTAAACTTCATTCTTGAGCTTGCTATTAATTGTAGAAGGTTGAGGCAAATACTATTCAATTGAACAAGAAATTTTCTATCAAATACATCCTACTTTTATAACGTTTTAGCAATGTAAATATAAAAAAAATTAAAAAAATACGCAAGTTTAAATATAGTTGTTATTCCTTGATAAATACCAATTTCAAACTTCATTCTTGAGCTTGCTATTAACTGTAGAAAGTTGAAACAAATAGTATTCGATTAAACAGGTAGTTTTCTATCAAATACGTCCTACTTTTATAACGTTTCAATAATGTAAATATAAAAAAAATTAAAAAATACGCAAGTTTAAAGTAAGTCGTAATTCCTTGATAAATACCAATTTCAAACTTCATTCTTGAGCTTGCTATTAATTGTAGAAGGTTGAAGCAAGTACTATTTGACTAAGCGGAGAATTTTCTATCAAATACATCCTACTTTTATAACGTTTTAGCAATGTAAATAAAAAAAAAACAAAAAAATACGCAAGTTTAAAGATAGTCGTTATTCCTTAATAAATACCAATTTCAAACTTCATTCTTGAGCTTGCTATTAGTTGTAGAAGGCTGAAGCAAATACTATTGGATTGAACAGGAAGTTTTCTATCAAATACATCTTACTTTTATAACGTTTCAATAATGTAAATATAAAAAAAATCAAAAAAATACGCAAGTTTAAATATAGTCGTTATTCCTTGATAAATACCAATTTCAAACTTCATTCTTGAGCTTGCTATTTATTGTAAAAGGTTGAAACAAGTACCGTTTGATTGAACAGAAAGTTTTCTATTAAATACATCCTACTTTTATAACGTTTTAGCAATGTAAATAAAAATAAATAAAAAAAATACGCAAGTTTAAAGATAGTCGTTATTCCTTGATAAATACCAATTTCAAACTTCATTTTTGAGCTTGCTATTAATTGTAGAAAGTTGGAACCAATACTATTCGATTGAGCAGAAAATTTTCTATCAAATACATTCTATTTTTATAACGTTTTAGCAATGTAACTATAAAAAAAATAAAAAAAAAACGCAAGTTTAAAGATAGTCGTTATGCCTTGATAAATACCAATTTCAAACTTCATTCTTGAGCTTGCTATTAATTGTAGAAGGTTGAAACCAATACTACTCGACTGAGCAGAAAATTTTCTATCAAACACATTCTACTTTTATAACGTTCTAGCAATGTAAATATAAAAAAAATCAAAAAAATACGCAAGTTTAAAGATAGTCGTTATTCCTTGATAAATACCAATTTTAAACTTCATTCTTGAGCTTGCTATTAATTGTAGAAGGTTGAGGCAAATACTATTCAATTGAACAAGAAATTTTCTATCAAATACATCCTACTTTTATAACGTTTTAGCAATGTAAATATAAAAAAAATTAAAAAAATTCGCAAGTTTAAATATAGTTGTTATTCCTTGATAAATACCAATTTCAAACTTCATTCTTGAGCTTGCTATTAACTGTAGAAAGTTGAAACAAATAGTATTCGATTGAACAGGTAGTTTTCTATCAAATACGTCCTACTTTTATAACGTTTCAATAATGTAAATATAAAAAAAATTAAAAAATACGCAAGTTTAAAGATAGTCGTTATTCCTTGATAAATACCAATTTCAAACTTCATTTTTGAGCTTGCTATTAATTGTAGAAAGTTGGAACCAATACTATTCGATTGAGCAGGAAATTTTCTATCAAATACATTCTATTTTTATAACGTTTTAGTAATGTAATTATAAAAAAAATCAAAAAAAACGCAAGTTTAAAGATAGTCGTTATTCCTTGATAAATACCAATTTCAAACTTCATTCTTGAGCTTGCTATTAATTGTAGAAGGTTGAAACCATTAGTATTCGATTGAACAGGAAATTTTCTATCAAACACATTTTACTTTTATAACGTTTTAACAATGTAAAAATAAAAAAAATCAAAAAAATACGCAAGTTTAAAGATAGTCGTTATTCCTTGATAAATACCAATTTCAAACTTCATTCTTGAGCTTGCTATTAATTGTAGAAGGTTAAACAAGTACCATTTGATTGAACAGAAAATTTTCTATCAAATAAGTTCTACCTTTATAACGTTTTGGCAATGTAAATATAAAAAAAATTAAAAAAATACGCAAGTTTAAAGATAGTCGTTATGCCTTGATAAATACCAATTTCAAACTTCATTCTTGAGCTTGCTATTAATTGTAGAAGATTGAAGCAAGTACCATTTGACTGAACAAAAAATTTTCTATCAAATACATTCTACCTTTATAACGTCTTAGCAATGTAAATAAAAAAAATCAAAAAAATACGCAAGTTTAAAGATAGTCGTTATGCCTTGATAAATACCAATTTCAAACTTCATTCTTGAGCTTGCTATTAATTGTAGAAGATTGAAGCAAGTACCATTTGACTGAACAAAAAATTTTCTATCAAATACATTCTACTTTTATAACGTCTTAGCAATGTAAATAAAAAAAATCAAAAAAATACGCAAGTTTAAAAATAGTCGTTATTCCTTAATAAATACCAATTTCAAACTTCATTCTTGAGCTTGCTATTAATTGTAGAAGGTTGAAGCAAATACTATTCGATTGAACAGGAAATTTTTTATCAAATACATCTTACTTTTATAACGTTTCAATAATATAAATATAAAAAAAAATAAAAAAAAATACGCAAGTTTAAAGATAGTCGTTATTCCTTAATAAATACCAATTTCAAACTTCATTCTTGAGCTTGCTATTAATTGTAGAAGGTTGAAGCAAATACTATTCAATTGAACAGGAAATTTTTTATCAAATACATCCTACCTTTATAACGTTTTAGCAATGTAAATATTAAAAAAATACGCAAGTTTAAATATAGTCGTTATTCCTTGATAAATACCAATTTCAAACTTTATTCTTGAGCTTTCTATTAATTGTAGAAAGTTGAAACAAATACTATTTGATTGAGCAGGTAATTTTCTACCAAACACGTCCTACTTTTATAACGTTTCAAAAATGTAAATATAAAAAAAATTAAAAAAATACGCAAGTTTAAATTAAGTCGTTATTCCTTGATAAATACCAATTTCAAACTTCATTCTTGAGCTTGCTATTAATTGTAGAAGTTTGAAGCAAATACTATTCAATTGAACGGAAAATTTTCTATCAAATACACCCTACTTTTATAACGTTTCAATAATGTAAATATAAAAAAAATCAAAAAAATATGCAAGTTTAAAGATAGTCGTTATGCCTTGATAAATACCAATTTCAAACTTCATTCTTGAGCTTGTTATTAATTGTAGAAGATTGAAGCAAGTACCATTTGACTGAACAAAAAATTTTCTATCAAATACATTCTACTTTTATAACGTCTTAGCAATGTAAATAAAAAAAAATCAAAAAAATGCGCAAGTTTAAAGATAGTCGTTATTCCTTAATAAATACCAATTTCAAAGTTCATTCTTGAGCTTACTATTAATTGTAGAAGGTTGAAGCAAATACTATTCGATTGAACAGGAAATTTTCTATCAAATACATCTTACTTTTATAACGTTTTAATATTATAAATATAAAAAAAATCAAAAAAATACGCAAGTTTAAAGTAAGTCGTTACTCCTTGATAAATACCGATTTCAAACTTTATTCTTGAGCTTGCTATTAATTGTAGAAGGTTGAAGCTAGTACCATTTGACAGAACAGAAAATTTTCTATTAAATACATTCTACTTTTATAACGTTTTAGCAACGTAAATAAAAAAAAATCAAAAAAATACGCAAGTTTAAAGATAGTCGTTATTCCTTAATAAATACCAATTTCAAACTTCATTCTTGAGCTTGCTATTAATTGTAGAAGGTTGAGGCAAATACTATTCAATTGAACAGGAAATTTTCTATCAAATACATCCTACTTTTATAACGTTTTAGCAATGTAAATATAAAAAAAATTAAAAAATTACGCAAGTTTAAATATAGTCGTTATTCCTTGATAAATACCAATTTCAAACTTTATTCTTGAGCTTGCTATTAATTGTAGAAAGTTGAAACAAATCCTATTTGATTGAGCAGGTAATTTTCTACCAAACACGTCCTACTTTTATAACGTTTCAAAAATGTAAATACAAAAAAAATTAAAAAAATACGCAAGTTTAAATTAAGTCGTTATTCCTTGATAAATACCAATTTCAAACTTCATTCTTGAGCTTGCTATTAATTGTAGAAGGTTTAAGCCAATATTATTCGATTGAGCAGGAAATTTTCTATAAAACACATCCTACTTTTATAGCGTTTTAGCATTGTAAATATTAAAAAAGTCAAAAAAATACGCAAGTTTAAAGATAGTCGTTATTCCTTTATAAATACCAATTTTAAACTTTATTCTTGAGCTTGCTATTAATTGTAGAAGGTTGAGGCAAATACTATTCAATTGAACAGGAGATTTTCTATTAAATACATCCTACTTTTATAACGTTTTAGCAATGTAAATATAAAAAAAATCAAAAAAATACGCAAGTTTAAATATAGTCGTTATTCCTTGATAAATACGAATTTCAAACTTCATTCTTGACCTTGCTGTTAATTGTAGAAAGTTGAAACAAATACTATTCGATTAAGCAGGTAGTTTTCTATCAAATACGTCCTACTTTAATACCGTTTCAATAATGTAAATATGAAAAAAATTAAAAAATACGCAAATTTAAAGTAAGTCGTTATTCCTTGATAAATACCAATTTCAAACTTCATTCTTGAGCTTGCTATTAATTGTAGAAGATTGAAGCAAGTACCATTTCACTGAGCAGAAAATTTTCTATCAAATACATCCTACTTTTATAACGTTTTAACAATGTAAATAAAAAAAATCAAAAAAATACGCAAGTTTAAAGATAGTCGTTATTCCTTAATAAATACCAATTTCAAACTTTATTCTTGAGCTTGCTGTTAATTGTAGAAGGTTGAAGCAAATACCATTCGATTGAACAGAAAATTTTCTATCAAATACATCATACTTCTATAACGTTTCAATAATGTAAATATAAAAAAAACAAAAAAATACGCAAGTTTAAAGTAAGTCGTTATTCCTTGATAAATACCAATTTCAAACTTCATTCTTGAGCTTGCTATTAATTGTAGAAGGTTGAAGCAAATACCATTTGACTAAACAGAAAATTTTCTATCAAATACATCTTACTTTTATAACGTTTTAGCAATGTAAATAAAAAAAAATCAAAAAAATACGCAAGTTTAAAGATAGTTGTTATTTCTTGATAAATACCAATTTCAAACTTCATTCTTGAGCTTGCTATTAATTGTAGAAAGTTGAAGCCAATACCATTTGACTAAACAAAAAATTTTCTATCAAATACATTCTACTTTTATAAAGTTTTAGCAATGTAAATAAAAAAAAAATCAAAAAAATGCGCAAGTTTAAAGATAGTTATTCTTGATAAATACCAATTTCAAACTTCATTCTTGAGCTTGCTATTAATTGTAGAAGGTTGAAGCAAATACCATTTGACTGAACAGAAAATTTTCTATTAAATACATCCTACCTTTATAACGTTTTAGCAATGTAAATAAAAAAAAATCAAAAAAATACGCAAGTTTAAAGATAGTCGTTATTCCTTAATAAATACCAATTTCAAACTTCATTCTTGAGCTTGCTAATAATTGTAGAAGGTTGAAGCAAATATTATTGGATTGAACAGGAAATTTTCTATCAAATACATCCTACTTTTATAACGTTTCAATAATGTAAATATAAAAAAAATCAAAAAAATACGCAAGTTTAAAGATAGTCGTTATTCCTTGATAAATACCAATTTCAAACTTCATTCTTGAGCTTGATATTAATTGTAGAAGGTTGAAACATGTACCATTTGATTGAACAGAAAATTTTCTATCAAACACATTCTACCTTTATAACGTTTTAGCAATGTAAATATAAAAAAAATCAAAAAAATACGCAAGTTTAAAGATAGTTGTTATTTCTTGATAAATACCAATTTCAAACTTCATTCTTGAGCTTGCTATTAACTGTAGAAAGTTGAAACCAATACCATTTGACTGAACAAAAAATTTTCTATCAAATACATTCTACTTTTATAAAGTTTTAGCAATGTAAATAAAAAAAAAATCAAAAAAATGCGCAAGTTTAAAGATAGTCGTTATTCCTTAATAAATACCAATTACAAACTTCATTCTTGAGCTTGCTATTAATTGTAGAAGGCTAAAACAAATGCTATTTGATTAAACAGAAAATTTTCTATCAAATACGTCCTATGTCTATAACGTTTCAATAATGTAAATATAAAAAAAATCAAAAAAATACGCAAGTTTAAAGATAGTCGTTATTCCTTGATAAATACCAATTTCAAACTTCATTCTTGAGCTTGCTATTAATTGTAGAAGGTTGAAACATGTACCATTTGATTGGACAGAAAATTTTCTATCAAACACATTCTACTTTTATAACGTTTTAGCAATGTAAATATAAAAAAAATCAAAAAAATTCGCAAGTTTAAATATAGTCGTTATTCCTTGATAAATACCAATTTCAAACTTCATTCTTGAGCTTGCTATTAATTGTAGAAGGTTGAAACCAATACCATTTGACTGAACAAAAAATTTTCTATCAAATACATTCTACCTTTATAACGTTTTAGCAATGTAAATATAAAAAAAATCAAAAAAATACGCAAGTTTAAAGATAGTCGTTATTTCTTGATAAATACCAATTTCAAACTTCATTCTTGAGCTTGCTATTAATTGTAGAAGGTTGAAACCAATACCATTTGACTGAACAGAAAATTTTCTATCAAATACATTCTACCTTTATAACGTTTTAGCAATGTGAATAACAAAAAAATCAAAAAAATACGCAAGTTTAAAGATAGTCGTTATTCCTTGATAAATACCAATTTCAAACTTCAATCTTGAGCTTGCTATTAATTGTAGAAGGTTGAAACATGTACCATTTGATTGAACGGAAAATTTTCTATCAAATACATTCTACTTTTATAACGTTTTAGCAACGTAAATAAAAAAAATCAAAAAAATACGCAAGTTTAGAGATAGTCGTTATTCCTTAATAAATACCAATTTCAAACTTCATTCTTGAGCTTGCTATTACTTGTAAAAGGTTAAAGCAAATACTATTTATTTGAACAGAAAACTTTCTATCAAATACATCCTACTTTTATAACGTTTCAATAATGTAAATATAAAAAAAATTAAAAAAATACGCAAGTTTAAAAATAGTCGTTATTCCTTAATAAATACCAATTTCAAACTTCATTCTTGAGCTTGCTATTAATCGTAAAAGGTTGAGACATGTACCATTTGATTGAACAGAAAATTTTTTAGCAAATACATCCTACTGTTATAACGATTTAGCAATGTGAATAAAAAAAAATCAAAAAAATACGCAAGTTTAAATATAGTCGTTATTCCTTGATAAATACCAATTTCAAACTTTATTCTTGAGCTTGCTATTAATTGTAGAAGGTTGAAACCAATACTGTTCGATTGAGCAGGAAATTTTCTATCAAATAAATGCTACTTTTATAACGTTTTAGCAATGTAAATATAAAAAAAATCAAAAAAATACGCAAGTTTAGAGATAGTCGTTATTCCTTAATAAATACCAATTTCAAACTTCATTCTTGAGCTTGCTATTAATTGTAAAAGGTTAAAACAAGTGCTATTTGATTAAACAGAAAATTTTCTATCAAATACGTCCTATGTCTATAACGTTTCAATAATGTAAATATAAAAAAAATCAAAAAAATACGCAAGTTTAAAGATAGTCGTTATTTCTTGATAAATACCAATTTCAAACTTCATTCTTGAGCTTGCTATTAAGTGTAGAAGGTTGAAACATGTACCATTTGATTGAACAGAAAATTTTCTATCAAACACGTTCTACTTTTATAACGTTTTAGCAATGTAAATATAAAAAAAATCAAAAAAATGCGCAAGTTTAAAGATAGTCGTTATTCCTTGATAAATACCAATTTCAAACTTCATTCTTGAGCTTGCTATTAATTGTAGAAGGTTGAAACCAATACCATTTGACTGAACAAAAAATTTTCTACCAAATACATTCTACTTTTATAACGTTTTAGCAATGTAAATAAAGAAAAATCAAAAAAATACCCAAGTTTACAGGTAGTCGTTATTCGTTGATAAGTACCAACTTCAAACTACATTCTTGAGCTTGCTATTAATCGTAGAAGGTTGAAACATGTACCATTTGATTGAACAGAAAATTTTCTAGCAAATACATCCTACTGTTATAACGTTTTAGCAATGTGAATTAAAAAAATCAAAAAAATACGCAAGTTTAAAGATAGTCGTTATTCCTTGATAAATACCAATTTCAAACTTTATTCTTGAGCTTGCTATTAATTGTAGAAGGTTGAAGCAAATACTATTTGACTGAACAAAAAATTTTCTATCAAATACATTCTACTTTTATAACGTTTTAGCAATGTAAATAAAGAAAAATCAAAAAAATACGCAAGTTTAAAGATAGTCGTTATTCCTTAATAAATACCAAATTCAAACTTCATTCTTGAGCTTGCTAATAATTGTAGAAGGTTGAAGCAAATATTATTGGATTGAACAGGAAATTTTCTATCAAATACATCCTACTTTTATAACGTTTCGATAATGTAAATATAAAAAAAATCAAAAAAATACGCAAGTTTAGAGATAGTCGTTATTCCTTAATAAATACCAATTTCAAACTTCATTCTTGAGCTTGCTATTACTTGTAAAAGGTTAAAGCAAATACTATTTATTTGAACAGAAAACTTTCTATCAAATACATCTTACTTTTATAACGTTTCAATAATGTAAATATAAAAAAAATTAAAAAAATACGCAAGTTTAAAAATAGTCGTTATTCCTTAATAAATACCAATTTCAAACTTCATTCTTGAGCTTGCTATTAATTGTAAAAGGTTGAGACATGTACCATTTGATTGAACAGAAAATTTTTTAGCAAATGCATCCTACTGTTATAACGTTTTAGCAATGTGAATAAAAAAAAATCAAAAAAATACGCAAGTTTAAATATAGTCGTTATTCCTTGATAAATACCAATTTCAAACTTCATTCTTGAGCTTGCTATTAATTGTAGAATGTTGAAACCAATACTATTCGATTGAGCAGGAAATTTTCTATCAAATAAATGCTACTTTTATAACGTTTTAGCAATGTAAATATAAAAAAAATCAAAAAAATACGCAAGTTTAGAGATAGTCGTTATTCCTTAATAAATACCAATTTCAAACTTCATTCTTGAGCTTGCTATTAATTGTAAAAGGTTAAAATAAGTGCTATTTGATTAAACAGAAAATTTTCTATGAAATACGTCCTATGTCTATAACGTTTCAATAATGTAAATATAAAAAAAATCAAAAAAATACGCAAGTTTAAAGATAGTCGTTATTTCTTGATAAATACCAATTTCAAACTTCATTCTTGAGCTTGCTATTAAGTGTAGAAGGTTGAAACATGTACCATTTGATTGAACAGAAAATTTTCTATCAAACACATTCTACTTTTATAACGTTTTAGCAATGTAAATATAAAAAAAATCAAAAAAATGCGCAAGTTTAAAGATAGTCGTTATTCCTTGATAAATACCAATTTCAAACTTCATTCTTGAGCTTGCTATTAATTGTAGAAGGTTGAAACCAATACCATTTGACTGAACAAAAAATTTTCTACCAAATACATTCTACTTTTATAACGTTTTAGCAATGTAAATAAAGAAAAATCAAAAAAATACCCAAGTTTACAGGTAGTCGTTATTCGTTGATAAGTACCAACTTCAAACTACATTCTTGAGCTTGCTATTAATCGTAGAAGGTTGAAACATGTACCATTTGATTGAACAGAAAATTTTCTAGCAAATACATCCTACTGTTATAACGTTTTAGCAATGTGAATTAAAAAAATCAAAAAAATACGCAAGTTTAAAGATAGTCGTTATTCCTTGATAAATACCAATTTCAAACTTTATTCTTGAGCTTGCTATTAATTGTAGAAGGTTGAAGCAAATACTATTTGACTGAACAAAAAATTTTCTATCAAATACATTCTACTTTTATAACGTTTTAGCAATGTAAATAAAGAAAAATCAAAAAAATACGCAAGTTTAAAGATAGTCGTTATTCCTTAATAAATACCAAATTCAAACTTCATTCTTGAGCTTGCTATTAATTGTAGAAGGTTGAAACATGTACCATTTGATTGAACAGAAAATTTTCTATCAAACACATTCTACTTTTATAACGTTTTAGCAATGTAAATATAAAAAAAATCAAAAAAATACGCAAGTTTAAAGATAGTTGTTATTTCTTGATAAATACCAATTTCAAACTTCATTCTTGAGCTTGCTATTAACTGTAGAAAGTTGAAACCAATACCATTTGACTGAACAAAAAATTTTCTATCAAATACATTCTACTTTTATAAAGTTTTAGCAATGTAAATAAAAAAAAATCAAAAAAATACGCAAGTCTAAAAATAGTCGTTATTCCTTAATAAATACCAATTTCAAACTTCATTCTTGAGCTTGCTATTAATCGTAAAAGGTTGAGACATGTACCATTTGATTGAACAGAAAATTTTTTAGCAAATACATCCTACTGTTATAACGTTTTAGCAATGTGAATAAAAAAAAATCAAAAAAATACGCAAGTTTAAATATAGTCGTTATTCCTTGATAAATACCAATTTCAAACTTCATTCTTGAGCTTGCTATTAATTGTAGAAGGTTGAAACCAATACTATTCGATTGAGCAGGAAATTTTCTATCAAATAAATGCTACCTTTATAACGTTTTAGCAATGTAAATATAAAAAAAATCAAAAAAATACGCAAGTTTAGAGATAGTCGTTATTCCTTAATAAATACCAATTTCAAACATCATTCTTGAGCTTGCTATTAATTGTAAAAGGTTAAAACAAGTGCTATTTGATTAAACAGAAAATTTTCTATCAAATACGTCCTATGTCTATAACGTTTCAATAATGTAAATATAAAAAAAATTAAAAAAATACGCAAGTTTAAAGATAGTCGTTATTCCTTGATAAATACCAATTTCAAACTTCATTCTTGAGCTTGCTATTAATTGTAGAAGGCTAAAACAAGTGCTATTTGATTAAGCAGAAAATTTTCTATCAAATACATCCTATTTTTATAACGTGTCAATAATGTAAATATAAAAAAAATCAAAAAAATACCCAAGTTTACAGATAGTCGTTATTCCTTGATAAGTACCAATTTCAAACTTCATTCTTGAGCTTGCTATCAATTGTAAAAGGTTAAAACAAGTGCTATTTAATTAAACAGAAAATTTTCTATCAAATACGTCCTATGTCTATAACGTTTCAATAATGTAAATATAAAAAAAATCAAAAAAATACGCAAGTTTAAAGATAGTCGTTATTCCTTGATAAATACCAATTTCAAACTTCATTCTTGAGCTTGCTATTAATTGTAGAAGGTTGAAACATATACCCTTTGATTGAACAGAAAATTTTCTATCAAACACATTTTACTTTTATAAGGTTTTAGCAATGTAAATATAAAAAAAATCAAAAAAATGCGCAAGTTTAAAGATAGTCGTTATTCCTTGATAAATACCAATTTCAAACTTCATTCTTGAGCTTGCTATTAATTGTAGAAGGTTAAAACCAATACCATTTGACTGAACAAAAAATTTTCTATCAAATACATTCTACTTTTATAACGTTTTAGCAATGTAAATAAAGAAAAATCAAAAAAATACCCAAGTTTACAGGTAGTCGTTATTCCTTAATAAGTACCAATTTCAAACTTCATTCTTGAGCTTGCTATTAATCGTAGAAGGTTGAAACATGTACCAGTTGATTGAACAGAAAATTTTCTAGCAAATACATCCTACTGTTATAACGTTTTAGCAATGTGAATTAAAAAAATCAAAAAAATACGCAATTTTAAAGATAGTCGTTATTCCTTGATAAATACCAATTTCAAACTTCATTCTTGAGCTTGCTATTAATTGTAAAAGGTTGAAACTAATACTATTCGATTGAGCAAAAAATTTTCTATCAAATACATTCTACTTTTATAACGTTTTAGCAATGTAAATATAAAAAAAATTAAAAAAATACGCAAGTTTAAAGATAGTCGTTATTCCTTGATAAATACCAATTTCAAACTTCATTTTTGAGCTTGCTATTAATTGTAGAAAGTTGAAACCAATACCATTTGACTGAACAAAAAATTTTCTATCAAATACATTCTACTTCTATAAAGTTTTAGCATTGTAAATAAAAAAAAATCAAAAAAATACGCAAGTCTAAAAATAGTCGTTATTCCTTAATAAATACCAATTACAAACTTCATTCTTGAGCTTGCTATTAATTGTAGAAGGCTAAAACAAGTGCTATTTGATTAAGCAGAAAATTTTCTATCAAATACATCCTATTTTTATAACGTGTCAATAATGTAAATATAAAAAAAATCAAAAAAATACCCAAGTTTACAGATAGTCGTTATTCCTTGATAAGTACCAATTTCAAACTTAATTCTTGAGCTTGCTATTAATTGTAAAAGGTTAAAACAAGTGCTATTTGATTAAACAGAAAATTTTCTATCAAATACGTCCTATGTCTATAACGTTTCAATAATGTAAATATAAAAAAAATCAAAAAAATACGCAAGTTTAAAGATAGTCGTTATTCCTTGATAAATACCAATTTCAAACTTCATTCTTGAGCTTGCTGTTAATTGTAGAAGGTTGAAACATATACCGTTTGATTGAACGGAAAATTTTCGATCAAACACATTTTACCTTTATAACGTTTTAACAATGTAAATATAAAAAAAATCAAAAAAATGCGCAAGTTTAAATATAGTCGTTATTTCTTGATAAATACCAATTTCAAACTTCATTCTTGAGCTTGCTATTAATTGTAGAAGGTTGAAACCAATACCATTTGACTGAACAGAAAATTTTCTATCAAATACATTCTACCTTTATAACGTTTTAGCAATGTGAATAAAAAAAAAATCAAAAAAATACGCAAGTTTAAAGATAGTCGTTATTCCTTGATAAATACCAATTTCAAACTTCATTCTTGAGCTTGCTGTTAATTGTAGAAGGTTGAAACATGTACCATTTGATTGAACAGAAAATTTTCTATCAAACACATTCTACTCTTATAACGTTTTAGCAATGGAAATATAAAAAAAAATCAAAAAAATACGCAAGTTTAAAGATAGTTGTTATTTCTTGATAAATGCCAAGTTCAAACTTCATTCTTGAGCTTGCTATTAATTGTAGAAGGTTGAAACCAATACCATTTGACTGAACAAAAAATTTTCTATCAAATACATTCTACTTTTATAAAGTTTTAGCAATGTAAATAAAAAAAAATCAAAAAAATACGCAAGTCTAAAAATAGTCGTTATTCCTTAATAAATACCAATTACAAACTTCATTCTTGAGCTTGCTATTAATTGTAGAAGGCTAAAACAAGTGCTATTTGATTAAGCAGAAAATTTTCTATCAAATACATCCTATCTTTATAACGTTTCAATAATGTAAATATAAAAAAAATCAAAAAAATACCCAAGTTTACAGATAGTCGTTATTCCTTGATAAGTACCAATTTCAAACTTCATTCTTGAGCTTGCTATTAATTGTAGAAGGTTGAAGCAAGTACTATTTCACTGAGCGGAGAATTTTCTATCAAATACATCCTACTTTTATAACGTTTTAGCAATGTAAATAAAAAAAAACAAAAAAATACGCAAGTTTAAAGATAGTCGTTATTCCTTAATAAATACCAATTTCAAACTTCATTCTTGAGCTTGCTATTAGTTGTAGAAGGCTGAAGCAAATACTATTGGATTGAACAGGAAGTTTTCTATCAAATACATCTTACTTTTATAACGTTTCAATAATGTAAATATAAAAAAAATCAAAAAAATACGCAAGTTTAAATATAGTCGTTATTCCTTGATAAATACCAATTTCAAACTTCATTCTTGAGCTTGCTATTTATTGTAAAAGGTTGAAACAAGTACCGTTTGATTGAACAGAAAATTTTCTATTAAATACATCCTACTTTTATAACGTTTTAGCAATGTAAATAAAAATAAATAAAAAAAATACGCAAGTTTAAAGATAGTCGTTATTCCTTGATAAATACCAATTTCAAACTTCATTTTTGAGCTTGCTATTAATTGTAGAAAGTTGGAACCAATACTATTCGATTGAGCAGGAAATTTTCTATCAAATACATTCTATTTTTATAACGTTTTAGTAATGTAATTATAAAAAAAATCAAAAAAAACGCAAGTTTAAAGATAGTCGTTATGCCTTGATAAATACCAATTTCAAACTTCATTCTTGAGCTTGCTATTAATTGTAGAAGGTTGAAACCAATACTATTCGATTGAGCAGGAAATTTTCTATCAAACACATTTTACTTTTATAACGTTTTAGCAATGTAAATATAAAAAAAATTGAAAAAATACGCAAGTTTAAAGATAGTCGTTATTCCTTGATAAATACCAATTTCAAACTTCATTCTTGAGTTTGCTATTAATTGTAGAAGGTTGAAACCATTAGTATTCGATTGAACAGGAAATTTTCTATCAAACACATTTTACTTTTATAACGTTTTAACAATGTAAATATAAAAAAAATCAAAAAAATACGCAAGTTTAAAGATAGTCGTTATTCCTTGATAAATACCAATTTCAAACTTCATTCTTGAGCTTGCTATTAATTGTAGAAGGTTAAAACAAGTACCATTTGATTGAACAGAAAATTTTCTATCAAATAAGTTCTACCTTTATAACGTTTTGGCAATGTAAATATAAAAAAAATTAAAAAAATACGCAAGTTTAAAGATAGTCGTTATGCCTTGATAAATACCAATTTCAAACTTCATTCTTGAGCTTGCTATTAATTGTAGAAGATTGAAGCAAGTACCATTTGACTGAACAAAAAATTTTCTATCAAATACATTCTACTTTTATAACGTCTTAGCAATGTAAATAAAAAAAAATAAAAAAAATACGCAAGTTTAAAAATAGTCGTTATTCCTTAATAAATACCAATTTCAAACTTCATTCTTGAGCTTGCTATTAATTGTAGAAGGTTGAAGCAAATACTATTCGATTGAACAGGAAATTTTTTATCAAATACATCTTACTTTTATAACGTTTCAATAATATAAATATAAAAAAAATAAAAAAAATACGCAAGTTTAAAGATAGTCGTTATTCCTTAATAAATACCAATTTCAAACTTCATTCTTGAGCTTGCTATTAATTGTAGAAGGTTGAAGCAAATACTATTCAATTGAACGGGAAATTTTTTATCAAATACATCCTACCTTTATAACGTTTTAGCAATGTAAATATTAAAAAAATACGCAAGTTTAAATATAGTCGTTATTCCTTGATAAATACCAATTTCAAACTTTATTCTTGAGCTTGCTATTAATTGTAGAAAGTTGAAACAAATACTATTTGATTGAGCAGGTAATTTTCTACCAAACACGTCCTACTTTTATAACGTTTCAAAAATGTAAATATAAAAAAAATTAAAAAAATACGCAAGTTTAAATTAAGTCGTTATTCCTTGATAAATACCAATTTCAAACTTCATTCTTGAGCTTGCTATTAATTGTAGAAGTTTGAAGCAAATACTATTTAATTGAACGGAAAATTTTCTATCAAATACATCCTACTTTTATAACGTTTCAATAATGTAAATATAAAAAAAATCAAAAAAATATGCAAGTTTAAAGATAGTCGTTATGCCTTGATAAATACCAATTTCAAACTTCACTCTTGAGCTTGCTATTAATTGTAGAAGATTGAAGCAAGTACCATTTGACTGAAGAAAAAATTTTGTATCAAATACATTCTACTTTTATAACGTCTTAGCAATGTAAATAAAAAAAAATCAAAAAAATACGCAAGTTTAAAGATAGTCGTTATTCCTTAATAAATACCAATTTCAAACTTCATTCTTGAGCTTGCTATTAGTTGTAGAAGGCTGAAGCAAATACTATTGGATTGAACAGGAAATTTTCTATCAAATACATCTTACTTTTATAACGTTTCAATAATGTAAATATAAAAAAAATCAAAAAAATACGCAAGTTTAAATATAGTCGTTATTCCTTGATAAATACCAATTTCAAACTTCATTCTTGAGCTTGCTATTTATTGTAAAAGGTTGAAACAAGTACCGTTTGATTGAACAAAAAATTTTCTATTAAATACATCCTACTTTTATAACGTTTTAGCAATGTAAATAAAAATAAATAAAAAAAATACGCAAGTCTAAAAATAGTCGTTATTCCTTGATAAATACCAATTTCAAACTTCATTTTTGAGCTTGCTATTAATTGTAGAAAGTTGGAACCAATACTATTCGATTGAGCAGGAAATTTTCTATCAAATACATTCTATTTTTATAACGTTTTAGTAATGTAATTATAAAAAAAATCAAAAAAAAAACGCAAGTTTAAAGATAGTCGTTATGCCTTGATAAATACCAATTTCAAACTTCATTCTTGAGCTTGCTATTAATTGTAGAAGGTTGAAACCAATACTATTCGATTGAGCAGGAAATTTTCTATCAAACACATTTTACTTTTATAACGTTTTAGCAATGTAAATATAAAAAAAATTGAAAAAATACGCAAGTTTAAAGATAGTCGTTATTCCTTGATAAATACCAATTTCAAACTTCATTCTTGAGTTTGCTATTAATTGTAGAAGGTTGAAACCATTAGTATTCGATTGAACAGGAAATTTTCTATCAAACACATTTTACTTTTATAACGTTTTAACAATGTAAATATAAAAAAAATCAAAAAAATACGCAAGTTTAAAGATAGTCGTTATTCCTTGATAAATACCAATTTCAAACTTCATTCTTGAGCTTGCTATTAATTGTAGAAAGTTAAAACAAGTACCATTTGATTGAACAGAAAATTTTCTATCAAATAAGTTCTACCTTTATAACGTTTTGGCAATGTAAATATAAAAAAAATTAAAAAAATACGCAAGTTTAAAGATAGTCGTTATGCCTTGATAAATACCAATTTCAAACTTCATTCTTGAGCTTGCTATTAATTGTAGAAGATTGAAGCAAGTACCATTTGACTGAACAAAAAATTTTCTATCAAATACATTCTACTTTTATAACGTCTTAGCAATGTAAATAAAAAAAATCAAAAAAATACGCAAGTTTAAAGATAGTCGTTATGCCTTGATAAATACCAATTTCAAACTTCATTCTTGAGCTTGCTATTAATTGTAGAAGATTGAAGCAAGTACCATTTGACTGAACAAAAAATTTTCTATCAAATACATTCTACTTTTATAACGTCTTAGCAATGTAAATAAAAAAAATCAAAAAAATACGCAAGTTTAAAAATAGTCGTTATTCCTTAATAAATACCAATTTCAAACTTCATTCTTGAGCTTGCTATTAATTGTAGAAGGTTGAAGCAAATACTATTCGATTGAACAGGAAATTTTTTATCAAATACATCTTACTTTTATAACGTTTCAATAATATAAATATAAAAAAAATAAAAAAAAATACGCAAGTTTAAAGATAGTCGTTATTCCTTAATAAATACCAATTTCAAACTTCATTCTTGAGCTTGCTATTAATTGTAGAAGGTTGAAGCAAATACTAGTCAATTGAACAGGAAATTTTTTATCAAATACATCCTACCTTTATAACGTTTTAGCAATGTAAATATTAAAAAAATACGCAAGTTTAAATATAGTCGTTATTCCTTGATAAATACCAATTTCAAACTTTATTCTTGAGCTTGCTATTAATTGTAGAAAGTTGAAACAAATACTATTTGATTGAGCAGGTAATTTTCTACCAAACACGTCCTACTTTTATAACGTTTCAAAAATGTAAATATAAAAAAAATTAAAAAAATACGCAAGTTTAAATTAAGTCGTTATTCCTTGATAAATACCAATTTCAAACTTCATTCTTGAGCTTGCTATTAATTGTAGAAGTTTGAAGCAAATACTATTTAATTGAACGGAAAATTTTCTATCAAATACATCCTACTTTTGTAACGTTTCAATAATGTAAATATAAAAAAAATCAAAAAAATATGCAAGTTTAAAGATAGTCGTTATGCCTTGATAAATACCAATTTCAAATTTCATTCTTGAGCTTGCTATTAATTGTAGAAGATTGAAGCAAGTACCATTTGACTGAACAAAAAATTTTCTATCAAATACATTCTACTTTTATAACGTCTTAGCAATGTAAATAAAAAAAAATCAAAAAAATACGCAAGTTTAAAGATAGTCGTTATTCCTTAATAAATACCAATTTCAAACTTCATTCTTGAGCTTGCTATTAGTTGTAGAAGGCTGAAGCAAATACTATTGGATTGAACAGGAAATTTTCTATCAAATACATCTTACTTTTATAACGTTTCAATAATGTAAATATAAAAAAAATCAAAAAAATACGCAAGTTTAAATATAGTCGTTATTCCTTGATAAATACCAATTTCAAACTTCATTCTTGAGCTTGCTATTTATTGTAAAAGGTTGAAACAAGTACCGTTTGATTGAACAGAAAATTTTCTATTAAATACATCCTACTTTTATAACGTTTTAGCAATGTAAATAAAAATAAATAAAAAAAATACGCAAGTTTAAAGATAGTCGTTATTCCTTGATAAATACCAATTTCAAACTTCATTTTTGAGCTTGCTATTAATTGTAGAAAGTTGGAACCAATACTATTCGATTGAGCAGGAAATTTTCTATCAAATACATTCTATTTTTATAACGTTTTAGTAATGTAATTATAAAAAAAATCAAAAAAAAAAAAGTTTAAAGATAGTCGTTATGCCTTGATAAATACCAATTTCAAACTTCATTCTTGAGCTTGCTATTAATTGTAGAAGGTTGAAACCAATACTATTCGATTGAGCAGGAAATTTTCTATCAAACACATTTTACTTTTATAACGTTTTAGCAATGTAAATATAAAAAAAATTGAAAAAATACGCAAGTATAAAGATAGTCGTTATTCCTTGATAAATACCAATTTCAAACTTCATTCTTGAGCTTGCTATTAATTGTAGAAGGTTGAAACCATTAGTATTCGATTGAACAGGAAATTTTCTATCAAACACATTTTACTTTTATAACGTTTTAACAATGTAAAAATAAAAAAAATCAAAAAAATACGCAAGTTTAAAGATAGTCGTTATTCCTTGATAAATACCAATTTCAAACTTCATTCTTGAGCTTGCTATTAATTGTAGAAGGTTAAAACAAGTACCATTTGATTGAACAGAAAATTTTCTATCAAATAAGTTCTACCTTTATAACGTTTTGGCAATGTAAATATAAAAAAAATTAAAAAAATACGCAAGTTTAAAGATAGTCGTTATGCCTTGGTAAATACCAATTTCAAACTTCATTCTTGAGCTTGCTATTAATTGTAGAAGATTGAAGCAAGTACCATTTGACTGAACAAAAAATTTTCTATCAAATACATTCTACTTTTATAACGTCTTAGCAATGTAAATAAAAAAAATCAAAAAAATACGCAAGTTTAAAGATAGTCGTTATGCCTTGATAAATACCAATTTCAAACTTCATTCTTGAGCTTGCTATTAATTGTAGAAGATTGAAGCAAGTACCATTTGACTGAACAAAAAATTTTCTATCAAATACATTCTACTTTTATAACGTCTTAGCAATGTAAATAAAAAAAATCAAAAAAATACGCAAGTTTAAAAATAGTCGTTATTCCTTAATAAATACCAATTTCAAACTTCATTCTTGAGCTTGCTATTAATTGTAGAAGGTTGAAGCAAATACTATTCGATTGAACAGGAAATTTTTTATCAAATACATCTTACTTTTATAACGTTTCAATAATATAAATATAAAAAAAATAAAAAAAATACGCAAGTTTAAAGATAGTCGTTATTCCTTAATAAATACCAATTTCAAACTTCTTTCATGAGCTTGCTATTAATTGTAGAAGGTTGAAGCAAATACTATTCAATTGAACAGGAAATTTTTTATCAAATACATCCTACCTTTATAACGTTTTAGCAATGTAAATATTAAAAAAATACGCAAGTTTAAATATAGTCGTTATTCCTTGATAAATACCAATTTCAAACTTTATTCTTGAGCTTGCTATTAATTGTAGAAAGTTGAAACAAATACTATTTGATTGAGCAGGTAATTTTCTACCAAACACGTCCTACTTTTATAACGTTTCAAAAATGTAAATATAAAAAAAATTAAAAAAATACGCAAGTTTAAATTAAGTCGTTATTCCTTGATAAATACCAATTTCAAACTTCATTCTTGAGCTTGCTATTAATTGTAGAAGTTTGAAGCAAATACTATTCAATTGAACGGAAAATTTTCTATCAAATACATCCTACTTTTATAACGTTTCAATAATGTAAATATAAAAAAAATCAAAAAAATATGCAAGTTTAAAGATAGTCGTTATGCCTTGATAAATACCAATTTCAAACTTCATTCTTGAGCTTGCTATTAATTGTAGAAGATTGAAGCAAGTACCATTTGACTGAACAAAAAATTTTCTATCAAATACATTCTACTTTTATAACGTCTTAGCAATGTAAATAAAAAAAATCAAAAAAATACGCAAGTTTAAAAATAGTCGTTATTCCTTAATAAATACCAATTTCAAACTTCATTCTTGAGCTTGCTATTAATTGTAGAAGGTTGAAGCAAATACTATTCGATTGAACAGGAAATTTTTTATCAAATACATCTTACTTTTATAACGTTTCAATAATATAAATATAAAAAAAATAAAAAAAATACGCAAGTTTAAAGATAGTCGTTATTCCTTAATAAATACCAATTTCAAACTTCATTCTTGAGCTTGCTATTAATTGTAGAAGGTTGAAGCAAATACTATTCAATTGAACAGGAAATTTTTTATCAAATACATCCTACCTTTATAACGTTTTAGCAATGTAAATATTAAAAAAATACGCAAGTTTAAATATAGTCGTTATTCCTTGATAAATACCAATTTCAAACTTTATTCTTGAGCTTGCTATTAATTGTAGAAAGTTGAAACAAATACTATTTGATTGAGCAGGTAATTTTCTACCAAACACGTCCTACTTTTATAACGTTTCAAAAATGTAAATATAAAAAAAATTAAAAAAATACGCAAGTTTAAATTAAGTCGTTATTCCTTGATAAATACCAATTTCAAACTTCATTCTTGAGCTTGCTATTAATTGTAGAAGTTTGAAGCAAATACTATTTAATTGAACGGAAAATTTTCTATCAAATACATCCTACTTTTATAACGTTTCAATAACGTAAATATAAAAAAAATCAAAAAAATATGCAAGTTTAAAGATAGTCGTTATGCCTTGGTAAATACCAATTTCAAACTTCATTCTTGAGCTTGCTATTAATTGTAGAAGATTGAAGCAAGTACCATTTGACTGAACAAAAAATTTTCTATCAAATACATTCTACTTTTATAACGTCTTAGCAATGTAAATAAAAAAAAATCAAAAAAATACGCAAGTTTAAAGATAGTCGTTATTCCTTAATAAATACCAATTTCAAACTTCATTCTTGAGCTTGCTATTAGTTGTAGAAGGCTGAAGCAAATACTATTGGATTGAACAGGAAATTTTCTATCAAATACATCTTACTTTTATAACGTTTCAATAATGTAAATATAAAAAAAATCAAAAAAATACGCAAGTTTAAATATAGTCGTTATTCCTTAATAAATACCAATTTCAAACTTCATTCTTGAGCTTGCTATTTATTGTAAAAGGTTGAAACAAGTACCGTTTGATTGAACAGAAAATTTTCTATTAAATACATCCTACTTTTATAACGTTTTAGCAATGTAAATAAAAATAAATAAAAAAAATACGCAAGTTTAAAGATAGTCGTTATTCCTTGATAAATACCAATTTCAAACTTCATTTTTGAGCTTGCTATTAATTGTAGAAAGTTGGAACCAATACTATTCGATTGAGCAGGAAATTTTCTATCAAATACATTCTATTTTTATAACGTTTTAGTAATGTAATTATAAAAAAAATCAAAAAAAACGCAAGTTTAAAGATAGTCGTTATGCCTTGATAAATACCAATTTCAAACTTCATTCTTGAGCTTGCTATTAATTGTAGAAGGTTGAAACTAATACTATTCGATTGAGCAGGAAATTTTCTATCAAACACATTTTACTTTTATAACGTTTTAGCAATGTAAATATAAAAAAAATTGAAAAAATACGCAAGTTTAAAGATAGTCGTTATTCCTTGATAAATACCAATTTCAAACTTCATTCTTGAGCTTGCTATTAATTGTAGAAGGTTGAAACCATTAGTATTCGATTGAACAGGAAATTTTTTATCAAACACATTTTACTTTTATAACGTTTTAACAATGTAAAAATAAAAAAAATCAAAAAAATACGCAAGTTTAAAGATAGTCGTTATGCCTTGATAAATACCAATTTCAAACTTCATTCTTGAGCTTGCTATTAATTGTAGAAGATTGAAGCAAGTACCATTTGACTGAACAAAAAATTTTCTATCAAATACATTCTACTTTTATAACGTCTTAGCAATGTAAATAAAAAAAATCAAAAAAATACGCAAGTTTAAAGATAGTCGTTATGCCTTGATAAATACCAATTTCAAACTTCATTCTTGAGCTTGCTATTAATTGTAGAAGATTGAAGCAAGTACCATTTGACTGAACAAAAAATTTTCTATCAAATACATTCTACTTTTATAACGTCTTAGCAATGTAAATAAAAAAAATCAAAAAAATACGCAAGTTTAAAAATAGTCGTTATTCCTTAATAAATACCAATTTCAAACTTCATTCTTGAGCTTGCTATTAATTGTAGAAGGTTGAAACCAATACCATTTGACTGAACAAAAAATTTTCTATCAAATACATTCTACTTTTATAACGTTTTAGCAATGTAAATAAAGAAAAATCAAAAAAATACCCAAGTTTACAGGTAGTCGTTATTCGTTGATAAGTACCAACTTCAAACTTCATTCTTGAGCTTGCTATTAATCGTAGGAGGTTGAAACATGTACCATTTGATTGAACAGAAAATTTTCTAGCAAATACATCCTACTGTTATAACGTTTTAGCAATGTGAATTAAAAAAATCAAAAAAATACGCAAGTTTAAAGATAGTCGTTATTCCTTGATAAATACCAATTTCAAACTTTATTCTTGAGCTTGCTATTAATTGTAGAAGGTTGAAGCAAATACTATTTGACTGAACAGAAAATTTTCTAATAAATACATCCTACTTTTATAACGTTTTAGCAATGTAAATAAAAAAAAATCAAAAAAATACGCAAGTTTAAAGATAGTCGTTATTCCTTAATAAATACCAATTTCAAACTTCATTCTTGAGCTTGCTAATAATTGTAGAAGGTTGAAGCAAATATTATTGGATTGAACAGGAAATTTTCTATCAAATACATCCTACCTTTATAACGTTTCAATAATGTAAATATAAAAAAAATCAAAAAAATACGCAAGTTTAAAGATAGTCGTTATTCCTTGATAAATACCAATTTCAAACTTCATTCTTGAGCTTGCTATTCATTGTAGAAGGTTGAAACATGTACCATTTGATTGAACAGAAAATTTTCTATCAAACACATTCTACTTTTATAACGTTTTAGCAATGTAAATATAAAAAAAATCAAAAAAATGCTCAAGTTTAAAGATAGTCGTTATTCCTTGATAAATACCAATTTCAAACTTCATTCTTGAGCTTGCTATTAATTGTAGAAGGTTGAAACCAATACCATTTGACTGAACAAAAAATTTTCTATCAAATACATTCTACTTTTATAACGTTTTAGCAATGTAAATAAAGAAAAATCAAAAAAATACGCAAGTTTAAAGATAGTCGTTATTCCTTAATAAATACCAAATTCAAACTTCATTCTTGAGCTTGCTAATAATTGTAGAAGGTTGAAGCAAATATTATTGGATTGAACAGGAAATTTTCTATCAAATACATCCTACTTTTATAACGTTTCAATAATGTAAATATAAAAAAAATCAAAAAAATACGCAAGTTTAGAGATAGTCGTTATTCCTTAATAAATACCAATTTCAAACTTCATTCTTGAGCTTGCTATTACTTGTAAAAGGTTAAAGCAAATACTATTTATTTGAACAGAAAACTTTCTATCAAATACATCTTACTTTTATAACGTTTCAATAATGTAAATATAAAAAAAATTAAAAAAATACGCAAGTTTAAAAATAGTCGTTATTCCTTAATAAATACCAATTTCAAACTTCATTCTTGAGCTTGCTATTAATTGTAAAAGGTTGAGACATGTACCATTTGATTGAGCAGAAAATTTTTTAGCAAATACATCCTACTGTTATAACGTTTTAGCAATGTGAATAAAAAAAAATCAAAAAAATACGCAAGTTTAAATATAGTCGTTACTCCTTGATAAATACCAATTTCAAACTTCATTCTTGAGCTTGCTATTAATTGTAGAAGGTTGAAACCAATACTATTCGATTGAGCAGGAAATTTTCTATCAAATAAATGCTACTTTTATAACGTTTTAGCAATGTAAATATAAAAAAAATCAAAAAAATACGCAAGTTTAGAGATAGTCGTTATTCCTTAATAAATACCAACTTCAAACATCATTCTTGAGCTTGCTATTAATTGTAAAAGGTTAAAACAAGTGCTATTTGATTAAACAGAAAATTTTCTATCAAATACGTCCTATGTCTATAACGTTTCAATAATGTAAATATAAAAAAAATTAAAAAAATACGCAAGTTTAAAGATAGTCGTTATTCCTTGATAAATACCAATTTCAAACTTCATTCTTGAGCTTGCTATTAATTGTAGAAGGTTGAAACATGTACCATTTGATTAAACAGAAAATTTTCTATCAAACACATTCTACTTTTATAAAGTTTTAGCAATGTAAATATAAAAAAAATCAAAAAAATGCGCAAGTTTAAAGATAGTCGTTATTCCTTGATAAATACCAATTTCAAACTTCATTCGTGAGCTTGCTATTAATTGTAGAAGGTTGAAACCAATACCATTTGACTGAACAAAAAATTTTCTATCAAATACATTCTACTTTTATAACGTTTTAGCAATGTAAATAAAGAAAAATCAAAAAAATACCCAAGTTTACAGGTAGTCGTTATTCCTTGATCAGTACCAATTTCAAACTTCATTCTTGAGTTTGCTATTAATCGTAGAAGGTTGAAACATGTACCATTTGATTGAACAGAAAATTTTCTTGCAAATACATCCTACTGTTATAACGTTTTAGCAATGTGAATTAAAAAAATCAAAAAAATACGCAAGTTTAAAGATAGTCGTTATTCCTTGATAAATACCAATTTCAAACTTCATTCTTGAGCTTGCTATTAATTGTAGAAGGTTGAAGCAAATACCATTTGACTGAACAGAAAATTTTCTATTAAATACGTCCTACTTTTATAACGTTTTAGCAATGTAAATAAAAAAAAATCAAAAAAATACGCAAGTTTAAAGATAGTCGTTATTCCTTAATAAATACCAATTTCAAACTTCATTCTTGAGCTTGCTAATAATTGTAGAAGGTTGAAGCAAATATTATTGGATTGAACAGGAAATTTTCTATCAAATACATCCTACTTTTATAACGTTTTAGCAATGTAAATAAAAAAAAATCAAAAAAATACGCAAGTTTAAAGATAGTCGTTATTCCTTGATAAATACCAATTTCAAACTTCATTCTTGAGCTTGCTATTAATTGTAGAAGGTTGAAACCAATACTATTCGATTGAGCAGGAAATTTTCTATCAAATAAATGCTACTTTTATAACGTTTTAGCAATGTAAATATAAAAAAAATCAAAAAAATACGCAAGTTTAAAGATAGTCGTTATTCCTTGATAAATACCAATTTCAAACTTCATTCTTGAGCTTGCTATTAATTGTAGAAGGTTGAAACCAATACTATTCGATTGAGCAGGAAATTTTCTATCAAATAAATGCTACTTTTATAACGTTTTAGCAATGTAAATATAAAAAAAATCAAAAAAATACGCAAGTTTAAAGATAGTCGTTATTCCTTGATAAATACCAATTTCAAACTTCATTCTTGAGCTTGCTATTAATTGTAGAAGGTTGAAGCAAATACCATTTGACTGAACAGAAAATTTTCTATTAAATACGTCCTATGTCTATAACGTTTCAATAATGTAAATATAAAAAAAATCAAAAAAATACGCAAGTTTAAAGATAGTCGTTATTCCTTGATAAATACCAATTTCAAACTTCATTCTTGAGCTTGCTATTAATTGTAGAAGGTTGAAACATATACCGTTTGATTGAACAGAAAATTTTCTATCAAACACATTTTACTTTTATAAGGTTTTAGCAATGTAAATATAAAAAAAATCAAAAAAATGCGCAAGTTTAAAGATAGTCGTTATTCCTTGATAAATACCAATTTCAAACTTCATTCTTGAGCTTGCTATTAATTGTAGAAGGTTAAAACCAATACCATTTGACTGAACAAAAAATTTTCTATCAAATACATTCTACTTTTATAACGTTTTAGCAATGTAAATAAAGAAAAATCAAAAAAATACCCAAGTTTACAGGTAGTCGTTATTCCTTAATAAGTACCAATTTCAAACTTCATTCTTGAGCTTGCTATTAATCGTAGAAGGTTGAAACATGTACCAATTGATTGAACAGAAAATTTTCTAGCAAATACATTCTACTGTTATAACGTTTTAGCAATGTGAATTAAAAAAATCAAAAAAATACGCAATTTTAAAGATAGTCGTTATTCCTTGATAAATACCAATTTCAAACTTCATTCTTGAGCTTGCTATTAATTGTAAAAGGTTGAAACTAATACTATTCGATTGAGCAAAAAATTTTCTATCAAATACATTCTACTTTTATAACGTTTTAGCAATGTAAATATAAAAAAAATCAAAAAAATGCGCAAGTTTAAATATAGTCGTTATTTCTTGATAAATACCAATTTCAAACTTCATTCTTGAGCTTGCTGTTAATTGTAGAAGGTTGAAACATGTACCATTTGATTGAACGGAAAATTTTCTATCAAACACATTCTACTCTTATAACGTTTTAGCAATGGAAATATAAAAAAAAATCAAAAAAATACGCAAGTTTAAAGATAGTTGTTATTTCTTGATAAATGCCAATTTCAAACTTCATTCTTGAGCTTGCTATTAATTGTGGAAGGTTGAAACTAATACCATTTGACTGAACAAAAAATTTTCTATCAAATACATTCTACTTTTATAAAGTTTTAGCAATGTAAATAAAAAAAAATCAAAAAAATACGCAAGTCTAAAAATAGTCGTTATTCCTTAATAAATACCAATTACAAACTTCATTTTTGAGCTTGCTATTAATTGTAGAAGGCTAAAACAAGTGCTATTTGATTAAGCAGAAAATTTTCTATCAAATACATCCTATTTTTATAACGTTTCAATAATGTAAATATAAAAAAAATCAAAAAAATACCCAAGTTTACAGATAGTCGTTATTCCTTGATAAATACCAATTTCAAACTTCATCCTTGAGCTTGCTATTAATTGTAGAAGGATGAAACCAATACCATTTGACTGAACGAAAAATTTTCTATCAAACACATTCTACTTTTATAACGTTTTAGCAATGTAAATATAAAAAAAATCAAAAAAATACGCAAGTTTAAATATAGTCGTTATTTCTTGATAAATACCAATTTCAAACTTTATTCTTGAGCTTGCTATTAATTGTAGAAGGTTGAAACCAATACCATTTGACTGAACAGAAAATTTCCTATCAAATACATTCTACTTCTATAAAGTTTTAGCAATGTAAATAAAGAAAAATCAAAAAAATACCCAAGTTTACAGGTAGTCGTTATTCCTTAATAAGTACCAATTTCAAACTTCATTCTTGAGCTTGCTATTAATCGTAGAAGGTTGAAACATGTACCAGTTGATTGAACAGAAAATTTTCTAACAAATACATCCTACTGTTATAACGTTTTAGCAATGTGAATTAAAAAAATCAAAAAAATACGCAATTTTAAAGATAGTCGTTATTCCTTGATAAATACCAATTTCAAACTTCATTCTTGAGCTTGCTAATAATTGTAGAAGGTTGAAGCAAATATTATTAGATTGAACAGGAAATTTCCTATCAAACACATTCTACCATTATAACGTTTTAGCAATGTGAATAAAAAAAAATCAAAAAAATACGCAAGTTTAAAGATAGTCGTTATTCCTTGATAAATACCAATTTCAAACTTCATTCTTGAGCTTGCTATTAATTGTAGAAGGTTGAAACCAATACTATTCGACTGAACAGGAAATTTTCTATCAAATACATCTTACTTTTATAACGTTTCAATAATGTAAATATAAAAAAAATCAAAAAAATACGCAAGTTTAAAGTAAGTCGTTATTCCTTGATAAATACCAATTTCAAACTTCATTCTTGAGCTTGCTATTAATTGTAGAAGGTTGAAACCAATACTATTCGACTGAACAGGAAATTTTCTATCAAATACATCTTACTTCTGTAACGTTTCAATAATGTAAATATAAAAAAAATCAAAAAAATACGCAAGTTTAAAGATAGTCGTAATTCCTTAATAAATACCAGATTCAAACTTCATTCTTGAGCTTGCTATTAATTGTAGAAGGTTGAAGCAAACATTATTCAATTGAACAGGAAATTTTCTATCCAATACATTTTACTTTTATACCGTTTCAATAATGTAAATATAAAAAAAATCAAAAAAATACCCAAGTTTACAGATAGTTGTTATTCCTTGATAAGTACCAATTTCAAACTTGATTTTTAAGCTTGCTATTAAATGCAGAAGGTTAAAACAAGTACCATTCGATTTAGCAGAAAATTTTCTATCAAATAAATCTTACTTTTATAACGTTTTAGCAATGTAAACATAAAAAAAATCAAAAAAATTCGCAAGTTTAAAGATAGTCGTTATTCCTTAATAAATACCAATTTCAAACTTCATTTTTGAGCTTGCTATTAATTGTAGAAGTTTGAAGCAAATACTATTCAATTGAACGGAAAATTTTCTATCAAATACATTCTACTTTTATAACGTTTCAATAATGTAAATATAAAAAAAATCAAAAAAATACGCAAGTTTAAAGTAAGTCGTTATTCCTTGATAAATACCAATTTCAAACTTTATTCTTGAGCTTGCTATTTATTGTAAAAGGTTGAAGCAAGTACCATTTAATTGAACAAAAAACTTTCTATCAAATACATCCTACTTTTGCAACGTTTCAATAATGTAAATATAAAAAAAATTAAAAAAATACGCAAGTTTAAAGATAGTCGTTATTCCTTAATAAATACCAATTTCAAACTTCATTCTTGAGCTTGATATTAATTGTAGAAGGTTGAAACATGTACCATTTGATTGAACAGAAAATTTTCTAGCAAATACATCCTACTGTTATAACGTTTTAGCAATGTGAATAAAAAAAAATTAAAAAAATACGCAAGTTTAAAGATAGTTGTTATTTCTTGATAAATGCCAATTTCAAACTTCATTCTTGAGCTTGCTATTAATTGTAGAAGGTTGAAACCAATACCATTTGACTGAACAAAAAATTTTCTATCAAATACATTCTACTTTTATAAAGTTTTAGCAATGTAAATAAAAAAAAATCAAAAAAATACGCAAGTCTAAAAATAGTCGTTATTCCTTAATAAATACCAATTACAAACTTCATTCTTGAGCTTGCTATTAATTGTAGAAGGCTAAAACAAGTGCTATTTGATTAAGCAGAAAATTTTCTATCAAATACATCCTATTTTTATAACGTTTCAATAATGTAAATATAAAAAAAATCAAAAAAATACCCAAGTTTACAGATAGTCGTTATTCCTTGATAAGTACCAATTTCAAACTTCATTCTTAAGCTTGCTATTAATTGTAAAAGGTTAAAACAAGTGCTATTTGATTAAACAGAAAATTTTCTATCAAATACGTCCTATGTCTATAACGATTCAATAATGTAAATATAAAAAAAATCAAAAAAATTCGCAAGTTTAAAGATAGTCGTTATTCCTTGATAAATACCAATTTCAAACTTCATTCTTGAGCTTGCTATTAATTGTAGAAGGTTGAAACATGTACCATTTGATTGAACGGAAAATTTTCTATCAAACACATTCTACTTTTATAACGTTTTAGCAATGTAAATATAAAAAAAATCAAAAAAATGAGCAAGTTTAAAGATAGTCGTTATTCCTTGATAAATACCAATTTCAAACTTTATTCTTGAGCTTGCTATTAATTGTAGAAGGTTGAAACCAATACTATTCGATTGAGCAGGAAATTTTCTATCAAATACATTCTACTTTTATAACGTTTTAGCAATGTAAATATAAAAAAAATCAAAAAAATACGCAAGTTTAAAGATAGTCGTTATTTCTTGAAAAATACCAATTTCAAACTTTATTCTTGAGCTTGCTATTAATTGTAGAAGGTTGAAACCAATACCATTTGACTGAACAGAAAATTTTTTATCAAATACATTCTACTTTTATAACGTTTTAGCAATGTAAATAAAAAAAAATCAAAAAAATTCGCAAGTTTAAAGATAGTCGTTATTCCTTAATAAATACCAATTTCAAACTTCATTCTTGAGCTTGCTATCACTTGAAGAAGGTTGAAGCAAATACTATTTAATTGAACAGAAAATTTTTTATCAAATACATTCTACTTTTATAACGTTTCAATAATGAAAATATAAAAAAAATCAAAAAAATACGCAAGTTTAAAGATAGTCGTTATTCCTTGATAAATACCAATTTCAAACTTCATTCTTGAGCTTGCTATTAATTGTAGAAGGTTAAAACAAGTGCTATTTGATTAAACAGAAAATTTTCTATCAAATACATCCTATTTTTATAACGTTTCAATAATGTAAATATAAAAAAAATCAAAAAATTACACAGATAGTCGTTATTCCTTAATAAATACCAATTTCAAACTTCATTCTTGAGCTTGCTATTAATTGTAGAAGGTTGAAACATGTACCATTTAATTGAACAGAAAATTTTCTAGCAAATACATCCTACTGTTATAACGTTTTAGCAATGTGAATAAAAAAAATCAAAAAAATACGCAAGTTTAAAGATAGTCGTTATTCCTTGATAAATACCAATTTCAAACTTCATTCTTGAGCTTGCTGTTAATTGTAGAAGGTTGAAACCAATACTATTCGATTGAGCAGAAAATTTTCTATCAAATACATTCTATTCTTATAACGTTTTAGCAATGTAAATAAAAAAAAATCAAAAAAATACGCAAGTTTAAAGATAGTCGTTATTTCTTGATAAATACCAATTTCAAACTTCATTCTTGAGCTTGCTATTAATTGTAGAAAGTTGAGACCAATATCATTTGACTGAACAGAAAATTTTCTATCAAATACATTCTACCTTTATAACGTTTTAGCAATGTGAATAAAAAAAAATCAAAAAAATACGCAAGTTTAAAGATAGTCGTTATTCCTTAATAAATACCAATTTCAAACTTCATTCTTGAGCTTGCTATTACTTGTAGAAGGTTGAAGCAAATACTATTTAATTGAACAAAAAATTTTCTGTTAAATACATCCTACTTTTATAACGTTTCAATAATGTAAATATAAAAAAAATCAAAAAAATACGCAAGTTTAAAGATAGTCGTTATTCCTTGATAAATACCAATTTCAAACTTCATTCCTGAGCTTGCTATTAATTGTAGAAGGTTAAAACAAGTGCTATTTGTTTAAACAGAAAATTTTCTATCAAATACATCCTATTTTTATAACGTTTCAATAATGTAAATATAAAAAAAATCAAAAAATTACCCAAGTTTACAGATAGTCGTTATTTCTTGATAAATACAAATTTCAAACTTCATTCTTGAGCTTGCTATTAACTGTAGAAGGTTGAAACCATTACCATTTGACTGAACAGAAAATTTTCTATCAAATACATTCTACTTTTATAACGTTTTAGTAATGTAAATAAAAAAAATCAAAAAAATACGCAAGTTTAGAGATAGTCGTTATTCCTTAATAAATACCAATTTCAAACTTCATTCTTGAGCTTGCTATTAATCGTAAAAGGCTGAGACATGTACCATTTGATTGAACAGAAAATTTTCTAGCAAATACATCCTACTGTTATACCGTTTTAGCAATGTGAATAAAAAAAAATCAAAAAAATACGCAAGTTTAAAGATAGTCGTTATTCCTTGATAAATACCCATTTCAAACTTTATTCTTGAGCTTGCTATTAATCGTAGAAGGTTGAAACCAATACTATTCGATTGAGCAGGAAATTTTCTATCAAATAAATGCTACTTTTATAACGTTTTAGCAATGTAAATATAAAAAAAGTCAAAAAAATTCGCAAGTTTAAAGATAGTCGTTATGCCTTGATAAATACCAATTTCAAACTTCATTCTTGAGCTTGCTATTAATTGTAAAAGGTTTCAACCTTTTGGTTTGGTATGGATTGCTTTCAACCAATATCATTTGACTGAACAGAAAATTTTCTATCAAATACATTCTACTTTTATAACGTTTTAGTAATGTAAATAAAAAAAATAAAAAAAATACGCAAGTTTAGAGATAGTCGTTATTCCTTAATAAATACCAATTTCAAACTTCATTCTTGAGCTTGCTATTAATCGTAAAAGGTTGAGACATGTACCATTTGATTGAACAGAAAATTTTCTAGCAAATACATCCTACTGTTATACCGTTTTAGCAATGTGAATAAAAAAAAATCAAAAAAATACGCAAGTTTAAAGATAGTCGTTATTCCTTGATAAATACCAATTTCAAACTTCATTCTTGAGCTTGCTATTAATCGTAGAAGGTTGAAACCAATACTATTCGATTGAGCAGAAAATTTTCTATCTAATAAATGCTACTTTTATAACGTTTTAGCAATGTAAATATAAAAAAAATCAAAAAAATTCGCAAGTTTAAAGATAGTCGTTATGCCTTGATAAATACCAATTTCAAACTTCATTCTTGAGCTTGCTATTAATTCTAAAAGGTTGAAACATGTACCATTTGATTGAGCAAAAAATTTTCTATCAAATACATTTTACTATTATAACGTTTTAGCATTGTAAATATAAAAAAAATCAAAAAAATACGCAAGTTTAAAGATAGTCGTTATTCCTTGATAAATACCAAATTCAAACTTCATTCTTGAGCTTGCTATTAATTGTAGAAGGTTGAAACCAATACCATTTGACTGAACAGAAAATTTTCTATCAAATACATTCTACTTTTATAACGTTTTAGCAATGTAAATAAAAAAAAATCAAAAAAATACGCAAGTTTAAAGATAGTCGTTATTCCTTAATAAATACCAATTTCAAACTTCATTCTTGAGCTTGCTATTAATTGTAGAAGGTTAAAACAAGTGCTATTTGATTAAACAGAAAATTTTCTATCAAACACATTCTACTTTTATAACGTCTCAATAATGTAAATATAAAAAAAATCAAAAAAATACCCAAGTTTACAGATAGTCGTTATTCCTTGATAAGAACCAATTTCAAACTTGATTTTTAAGCTTGCTATTGACTTCAGAAAGTTAAAACAAGTACCATTCGATTGAGCAGAAAATTTTCAATCTAATAAATGCTATTTTTATAACGTTTTAGTAATGTAAATATAAAAAAAATCAAAAAAATACGCAAGTTTAAAGATAGTCGTTATGCCTTGATAAATACCAACTTCAAACTTCTTTCTTGAGCTTGCTATTAACTGTAGAAGGTTGAAACCAATACTATTCGACTGGACAGGAAATTTTCTATCAAATACATCTTACTTTTATAACGTTTCAATAATGTAAATATAAAAAAAATTAAAAAAATACGCAAGTTTAAATATAGTCGTTATTCCTTGATAAATACCAATTTCAAACTTTATTCTTGAGCTTGCTATTAATTGTAGAAGGTTGAAACAAATACTATTCGATTAAGCAGGAAGTTTTCTATCAAATACATTCTACTTTTATAACGTTTCAATAATGTAAATATAAAAAACAATTAAAAAAATACGCAAGTTTAAAGTAAGTCGTTATTCCTTGATAATTACCAATTTCAAACTTCATTCTTGAGCTTGCTATTTATTGTAAAAGGTTGAAACAAGTACCATTTGATTGAACAGAAAATTTTCTATCAAATACATCTTACTTTTATAACGTTTCAAAAATGTAAATATAAAAAAAATTAAAAAAATACGCAAGTTTAAAGATAGTCGTTATTCCTTAATAAATACCAATTTCAAACTTCATTCTTGAGCTTGCTATTAATCCCAGAAGGTTGAGACATGTGCCATTTGATTGAACAAAAAAATTTTTATCAAATGCATAATACTATTATAACGTTTTAGCAATGTGAATAAAAAAAAATCAAAAAAATACGCAAGTTTAAAGATAGTCGTTATTCCTTGATAAATACCAATATCAAACTTCATTCTTGAGCTTGCTATTAATTGTAGAAGGTTGAAACCAACACTATTCGATTGAGCAGGAAATTTTTAATCAAATAAATTCTACTTTTTTAACGTTTTAGCAATGTAAATATAAAAAAAATCAAAAAAATACGCAAGTTTAAAGATAGTCGTTATTCCTTAATAAATACCAATTTCAAACTTCATTCTTGAGCTTGCTATTAATTGTAGAAGTTTGAAGCAAATACTATTCAATTGAACGAAAAATTTTCTATCAAATACATCCTACCTTTATAACGTTTCAATAATGTAAATATAAAAAAAATCAAAAAAATACGCAAGTTTAAAGTAAGTTGTTATTCCTTGATAAATACCAATTTCAAACTTCATTCTTGAGCTTGCTATTTATTGTAAAAGGTTGAAACAAGTACCATTTGATTGAACAGAAAATTTTCTATCAAATACGTCCTACTTTTATAACGTTTTAGCAATGTAAATAAGAAAAATCAAAAAAAATACGCAAGTTTAAAGATAGTCGTTATTCCTTAATAAATACCAATTTCAAACTTCACTATTGAGCTTGCTATTAATTGTAGAAGGTTGAAACCAATACTATTCGACTGAACAGGAAATTTTCTATCAAATACATCTTACTTTTATAACGTTTCAATAATGTAAATATAAAAAAAATCAAAAAAATACGCAAGTTTAAAGATAGTCGTTATTCCTTAATAAATACCAATTTCAAACTTCATTCTTGAGCTTGCTATTAATTGTAGAAGGTTGAAGCAAATACTACTCAATTGAACAGGAAATTTTCTATCAAATACATTTTACTTATATACCGTTTCAATAATGTAAATATAAAAAAAATCAAAAAAATACCCAAGTTTACAGATAGTTGTTATTCCTTGATAAGTACCAATTTCAAACTTGATTTTTAAGCTTGCTATTAACCGCAGAAGGTTAAAACAAGTACCATTTGATTGAACAGAAAATTTTCTATCAAATAAATCTTACCTTTATAACGTTTTAACAATGTAAATATAAAAAAACACAAAAAAATACGCAAGTTTAAAGATAGTCGAAATTCCTTAATAAATACCAATTTCAAACTTCATTCTTGAGCTTGCTATTAATTGTAGAAGGTTGAAGCAAGTACCATTTGATTGAACGGAAAATTTTCTATCAAATACATCTTACTTTTATAACGTTTTAGCAATGTAAATAAAAAAAAATCAAAATAATACGCAAGTTTAAAGATAGTCGTTATTCCTTAATAAATACCAACTTCAAACTACATTCTTGAGCTTGATATTAATCGTAGAAGGTTGAAACATGTACCATTTGATTGAGCAGAAAATTTTCTAGCAAATACATCCTACTGTTATAACGTTTTAGCAATGTGAATAAAAAAAATCAAAAAAATACGCAAGTTTAAAGATAGTCGTTATTCCTTGATAAATACCAATTTCAAACTTCATTCTTGAGCTTGCTATTACTTGTAGAAGGTTGAAGCAAATACTATTTAATTGAACAAAAAATTTTCTGTTAAATACATCCTACTTTTATAACGTTTCAATAATGTAAATATAAAAAAAATCAAAAAAATACGCAAGTTTAAAGATAGTCGTTATTCCTTGATAAATACCAATTTCAAACTTCATTCTTGAGCTTGCTATTAATTGTAGAAGGTTAAAACAAGTGCTATTTGATTAAACAGAAAATTTTCTATCAAATATATCCTATTTTTATAACGTTTCAATAATGTAAATATAAAAAAAATCAAAAAATTACCCAAGTTTACAGATAGTCGTTATTTCTTGACAAATACAAATTTCAAACTTCATTCTTGAGCTTGCTATTAATTGTAGAAGGTTGAAACCATTACCATTTGACTGAACAGAAAATTTTCTATCAAACACATTCTACTTTTATAACGATTTAGTAATGTAAATAAAAAAAATCAAAAAAATACGCAAGTTTAGAGATAGTCGTTATTCCTTTATAAATACCAATTTCAAACTTCATTCTTGAGCTTGCTATTAATCGTAAAAGGTTGAGACATGTACCATTTGATTGAACAGAAAATTTTCTAGCAAATACATCCTACTGTTATACCGTTTTAGCAATGTGAATAAAAAAAAATCAAAAAAATACGCAAGTTTAAAGATAGTCGTTATTCCTTGATAAATACCAATTTCAAACTTCATTCTTGAGCTTGCTATTAATCGTAGAAGGTTGAAACCAATACCATTCGATTGAGCAGGAAATTTTCTATCAAATAAATGCTACTTTTATAACGTTTTAGCAATGTAAATATAAAAATAGTCAAAAAAATTCGCAAGTTTAAAGATAGTCGTTATGCCTTGATAAATACCAATTTCAAACTTCATTCTTGAGATTGCTATTAATTGTAAAAGGTTTCAACCTTTTGGTTTGGTTTGGATTGGTTTCACCCAATACCATTTGACTGAACAGAAAATTTTCTATCAAATACATTCTACTTTTATAACGTTTTAGTAATGTAAATAAAAAAATTCAAAAAAATACGCAAGTTTATAGATAGTCGTTATTCCTTAATAAATACCAATTTCAAACTTCATTCTTGAGCTTGCTATTAATCGTAAAAGGTTGAGACATGTACCATTTGATTGAACAGAAAATTTTCTAGCAAATACATCCTACTGTTATACCGTTTTAGCAATGTGAATAAAAAAAAATCAAAAAAATACGCAAGTTTAAAGATAGTCGTTATCCCTTGATAAATACCAATTTCAAACTTCATTCTTGAGCTTGCTATTAATCGTAGAAGGTTGAAACATGTACCATTTGATTGAACAGAAAATTTTCTAGCAAATACATCCTACTGTTATAACGTTTTAGCAATGTGAATAAAAAAAATCAAAAAAATACGCAAGTTTAAAGATAGTCGTTATTCCTTGATAAATACCAATTTCAAACTTCATTCTTGAGCTTGCTATTAATTGTAGAAGGTTGAAACCAATACTATTCGATTGAGCAGAAAATTTTCTATCAAATACATTCTATTCTTATAACGTTTTAGCAATGTAAATAAAAAAAAAATCAAAAAAATACGCAAGTTTAAAGATAGTCGTTATTTCTTGATAAATACCAATTTCAAACTTCATTCTTGAGCTTGCTATTAATTGTAGAAAGTTGAGACCAATATCATTTGACTGAACAGAAAATTTTCTATCAAATACATTCTACCTTTATAACGCTTTAGCAATGTGAATAAAAAAAAATCAAAAAAATACGCAAGTTTAAAGATAGTCGTTATTCCTTAATAAATACCAATTTCAAACTTCATTCTTGAGCTTGCTATTACTTGTAGAAGGTTGAAGCAAATACTATTTAATTGAACAAAAAATTTTCTGTTAAATACATCCTACTTTTATAACGTTTCAATAATGTAAATATAAAAAAAATCAAAAAAATACGCAAGTTTAAAGATAGTCGTTATTCCTTGATAAATACCAATTTCAAACTTCATTCTTGAGCTTGCTATTAATTGTAGAAGGTTAAAACAAGTGCTATTTGTTTAAACAGAAAATTTTCTATCAAATACATCCTATTTTTATAACGTTTCAATAATGTAAATATAAAAAAAATCAAAAAATTACCCAAGTTTACAGATAGTCGTTATTTCTTGATAAATACAAATTTCAAACTTCATTCTTGAGCTTGCTATTAACTGTAGAAGGTTGAAACCATTACCATTTGACTGAACAGAAAATTTTCTATCAAATACATTCTACTTTTATAACGTTTTAGTAATGTAAATAAAAAAAATCAAAAAAATACGCAAGTTTAGAGATAGTCGTTATTCCTTAATAAATACCAATTTCAAACTTCATTCTTGAGCTTGCTATTAATCGTAAAAGGCTGAGACATATACCATTTGATTGAACAGAAAATTTTCTAGCAAATACATCCTACTGTTATACCGTTTTAGCAATGTGAATAAAAAAAAATCAAAAAAATACGCAAGTTTAAAGATAGTCGTTATTCCTTGATAAATACCAATTTCAAACTTTATTCTTGAGCTTGCTATTAATCGTAGAAGGTTGAAACCAATACTTTTCGATTGAGCAGGAAATTTTCTATCAAATAAATGCTACTTTTATAACGTTTTGGCAATGTAAATATAAAAAAAGTCAAAAAAATTCGCAAGTTTAAAGATAGTCGTTATGCCTTGATAAATACCAATTTCAAACTTCATTCTTGAGCTTGCTATTAATTGTAGAAAGTTGAGACCAATATCATTTGACTGAACAGAAAATTTTCTATCAAACACATTCTACCTTTATAACGTTTTAGCAATGTGAATAAAAAAAATCAAAAAAATACGCAAGTTTAAAGATAGTCGTTATTCCTTAATAAATACCAATTTCAAACTTCATTCTTGAGCTTGCTATTACTTGTAGAAGGTTGAAGCAAATACTATTTAATTGAACAAAAAATTTTCTGTTAAATACATCCTACTTTTATAACGTTTCAATAATGTAAATATAAAAAAAATCAAAAAAATACGCAAGTTTAAAGATAGTCGTTATTCCTTGATAAATACCAATTTCAAACTTCATTCTTGAGCTTGCTATTAATTGTAGAAGGTTAAAACAAGTGCTATTTGTTTAAACAGAAAATTTTCTATCAAATACATCCTATTTTTATAACGTTTCAATAATGTAAATATAAAAAAAATCAAAAAATTACCCAAGTTTACAGATAGTCGTTATTTCTTGATAAATACAAATTTCAAACTTCATTCTTGAGCTTGCTATTAACTGTAGAAGGTTAAAACCATTACCATTTGACTGAACAGAAAATTTTCTATCAAATACATTCTACTTTTATAACGTTTTAGTAATGTAAATAAAAAAAATCAAAAAAATACGCAAGTTTAGAGATAGTCGTTATTCCTTAATAAATACCAATTTCAAACTTCATTCTTGAGCTTGCTATTAATCGTAAAAGGCTGAGACGTGTACCATTTGATTGAACAGAAAATTTTCTAGCAAATACATCCTACTGTTATACCGTTTTAGCAATGTGAATAAAAAAAAATCAAAAAAATACGCAAGTTTAAAGATAGTCGTTATTCCTTGATAAATACCAATTTCAAACTTTATTCTTGAGCTTGCTATTAATCGTAGAAGGTTGAAACCAATACTATTCGATTGAGCAGGAAATTTTCTATCAAATAAATGCTACTTTTATAACGTTTTAGCAATGTAAATATAAAAAAAGTCAAAAAAATTCGCAAGTTTAAAGATAGTCGTTATGCCTTGATAAATACCAATTTCAAACTTCATTCTTGAGCTTGCTATTAATTGTAAAAGGTTTCAACCTTTTGGTTTGGTATGGATTGGTTTCAACCAATATCATTTGACTGAACAGAAAATTTTCTATCAAATACATTCTACTTTTATAACGTTTTAGTAATGTAAATAAAAAAAATAAAAAAAATACGCAAGTTTAGAGATAGTCGTTATTCCTTAATAAATACCAATTTCAAACTTCATTCTTGAGCTTGCTATTAATCGTAAAAGGTTGAGACATGTACCATTTGATTGAACAGAAAATTTTCTAGCAAATACATCCTACTGTTATACCGTTTTAGCAATGTGAATAAAAAAAAATCAAAAAAATACGCAAGTTTAAAGATAGTCGTTATTCCTTGATAAATACCAATTTCAAACTTCATTATTGAGCTTGCTATTAATCGTAGAAGGTTGAAACCAATACTATTCGATTGAGCAGAAAATTTTCTATCTAATAAATGCTACTTTTATAACGTTTTAGCAATGTAAATATAAAAAAAATCAAAAAAATTCGCAAGTTTAAAGATAGTCGTTATGCCTTGATAAATACCAATTTCAAACTTCATTCTTGAGCTTGCTATTAATTCTAAAAGGTTGAAACATGTACCATTTGATTGAGCAAAAAATTTTCTATCAAATACATTTTACTATTATAACGTTTTAGCATTGTAAATATAAAAAAAATCAAAAAAATACGCAAGTTTAAAGATAGTCGTTATTCCTTGATAAATATCAAATTCAAACTTCATTCTTGAGCTTGCTATTAATTGTAGAAGGTTGAAACCAACACCATTTGACTGAACAGAAAATTTTCTATCAAATACATTCTACTTTTATAACGTTTTAGCAATGTAAATAAAAAAAAATCAAAAAAATACGCAAGTTTAAAGATAGTCGTTATTCCTTAATAAATACCAATTTCAAACTTTATTCTTGAGCTTGCTATTAATTGTAGAAGGTTAAAACAAGTGCTATTTGATTAAACAGAAAATTTTCTATCAAACACATTCTACTTTTATAACGTCTCAATAATGTAAATATAAAAAAAATCAAAAAAATACCCAAGTTTACAGATAGTCGTTATTCCTTGATAAGAACCAATTTCAAACTTGATTTTTAAGCTTGCTATTGACTTCAGAAAGTTAAAACAAGTACCATTCGATTGAGCAGAAAATTTTCAATCTAATAAATGCTACTTTTATAACGTTTTAGTAATGTAAATATAAAAAAAATCAAAAAAATACGCAAGTTTAAAGATAGTCGTTATGCCTTGATAAATACCAACTTCAAACTTCTTTCTTGAGCTTGCTATTAATTGTAGAAGGTTGAAACCAATACTATTCGACTGGACAGGAAATTTTCTATCAAATACATCTTACTTTTATAACGTTTCAATAATGTAAATATAAAAAAAATCAAAAAAATACGCAAGTTTAAAGATAGTCGTTATTCCTTGATAAATACCAATTTCAAACTTTATTCTTGAGCTTGCTATTAATTGTAGAAGGTTAAAACAAGTGCTATTTGTTTAAACAGAAAATTTTCTATCAAATACATCCTATTTTTATAACGTTTCAATAATGTAAATATAAAAAAAATCAAAAAATTACCCAAGTTTACAGATAGTCGTTATTTCTTGATAAATACAAATTTCAAACTTCATTCTTGAGCTTGCTATTAACTGTAGAAGGTTGAAACCATTACCATTTGACTGAACAGAAAATTTTCTATCAAATACATTCTACTTTTATAACGTTTTAGTAATGTAAATAAAAAAAATCAAAAAAATACGCAAGTTTAGAGATAGTCGTTATTCCTTAATAAATACCAATTTCAAACTTCATTCTTGAGCTTGCTATTAATCGTAAAAGGCTGAGACGTGTACCATTTGATTGAACAGAAAATTTTCTAGCAAATACATCCTACTGTTATACCGTTTTAGCAATGTGAATAAAAAAAAATCAAAAAAATACGCAAGTTTAAAGATAGTCGTTATTCCTTGATAAATACCAATTTCAAACTTTATTCTTGAGCTTGCTATTAATCGTAGAAGGTTGAAACCAATACTATTCGATTGAGCAGGAAATTTTCTATAAAATAAATGCTACTTTTATAACGTTTTAGCAATGTAAATATAAAAAAAGTCAAAAAAATTCGCAAGTTTAAAGATAGTCGTTATGCCTTGATAAATACCAATTTCAAACTTCATTCTTGAGCTTGCTATTAATTGTAAAAGGTTTCAACCTTTTGGTTTGGTATGGATTGGTTTCAACCAATATCATTTGACTGAACAGAAAATTTTCTATCAAATACATTCTACTTTTATAACGTTTTAGTAATGTAAATAAAAAAAATAAAAAAAATACGCAAGTTTAGAGATAGTCGTTATTCCTTAATAAATACCAATTTCAAACTTCATTCTTGAGCTTGCTATTAATTGTAAAAGGTTGAGACATGTACCATTTGATTGAACAGAAAATTTTCTAGCAAATACATCCTACTGTTATACCGTTTTAGCAATGTGAATAAAAAAAAATCAAAAAAATACGCAAGTTTAAAGATAGTCGTTATTCCTTGATAAATACCAATTTCAAACTTCATTATTGAGCTTGCTATTAATCGTAGAAGGTTGAAACCAATACTATTCGATTGAGCAGAAAATTTTCTATCTAATAAATGCTACTTTTATAACGTTTTAGCAATGTAAATATAAAAAAAATCAAAAAAATTCGCAAGTTTAAAGATAGTCGTTATGCCTTGATAAATACCAATTTCAAACTTCATTCTTGAGCTTGCTATTAATTCTAAAAGGTTGAAACATGTACCATTTGATTGAGCAAAAAATTTTCTATCAAATACATTTTACTATTATAACGTTTTAGCATTGTAAATATAAAAAAAATCAAAAAAATACGCAAGTTTAAAGATAGTCGTTATTCCTTGATAAATATCAAATTCAAACTTCATTCTTGAGCTTGCTATTAATTGTAGAAGGTTGAAACCAATACCATTTGACTGAGCAGAAAATTTTCTATCAAATACATTCTACTTTTATAACGTTTTAGCAATGTAAATAAAAAAAATCAAAAAAATACGCAAGTTTAAAGATAGTCGTTATTCCTTAATAAATACCAATTTCAAACTTCATTCTTGAGCTTGCTATTAATCCCAGAAGGTTGAGACATGTGCCATTTGATTGAACAAAAAAATTTTTATCAAATACATAATACTATTATAACGTTTTAGCAATGTGAATAAAAAAAAATCAAAAAAATACGCAAGTTTAAAGATAGTCGTTATTCCTTGATAAATACCAATATCAAACTTCATTCTTGAGCTTGCTATTAATTGTAGAAGGTTGAAACCAACACTATTCGATTGAGCAGGAAATTTTTAATCAAATAAATTCTACTTTTTTAACGTTTTAGCAATGTAAATATAAAAAAAATCAAAAAAATACGCAAGTTTAAAGATAGTCGTTATTCCTTAATAAATACCAATTTCAAACTTCATTCTTGAGCTTGCTATTAATTGTAGAAGGTTAAAACAAGTGCTATTTGATTAAACAGAAAATTTTCTATCAAACACATTCTACTTTTATAACGTCTCAATAATGTAAATATAAAAAAAATCAAAAAAATACCCAAGTTTACAGATAGTCGTTATTCCTTGATAAGAACCAATTTCAAACTTGATTTTTAAGCTTGCTATTGACTTCAGAAAGTTAAAACAAGTACCATTCGATTGAGCAGAAAATTTTCAATCTAATAAATGCTACTTTTATAACGTTTTAGTAATGTAAATATAAAAAAAATCAAAAAAATACGCAAGTTTAAAGATAGTCGTTATGCCTTGATAAATACCAACTTCAAACTTCTTTCTTGAGCTTGCTATTAATTGTAGAAGGTTGAAACCAATACTATTCGACTGGACAGGAAATTTTCTATCAAATACATCTTACTTTTATAACGTTTCAATAATGTAAATATAAAAAAAATCAAAAAAATACGCAAGTTTAAAGTAAGTCGTTATTCCTTGATAAATACCAATTTCAAACTTCATTCTTGAGCTTGCTATTTATTGTAAAAGTTTGAAACAAGTAGCATTTGATTGAACAGAAAATTTTCTATCAAATACATCTTACTTTTATAACGTTTCAATAATGTAAATATAAAAAAAATTAAAAAAATACGCAAGTTTAAATATAGTCGTTATTCCTTGATAAATACCAATCTCAAACTTTATTCTTGAGCTTGCTATTAATTGTAGAAGGTTGAAGCAAATACTATTCGATTAAGCAGGAAGTTTTCTATCAAATACATTCTACTTTTATAACGTTTCAATAATGTAAATATAAAAAACAATTAAAAAAATACGCAAGTTTAAAGTAAGTCGTTATTCCTTGATAATTACCAATTTCAAACTTCATTCTTGAGCTTGCTATTTATTGTAAAAGGTTGAAACAAGTACCATTTGATTGAACAGAAAATTTTCTATCAAATACATCTTACTTTTATAACGTTTCAAAAATGTAAATATAAAAAAAATTAAAAAAATACGCAAGTTTAAAGATAGTCGTTATTCCTTAATAAATACCAATTTCAAACTTCATTCTTGAGCTTGCTATTAATCCCAGAAGGTTGAGACATGTGCCATTTGATTGAACAAAAAAATTTTTATCAAATACATAATACTATTATAACGTTTTAGCAATGTGAATAAAAAAAAATCAAAAAAATACGCAAGTTTAAAGATGGTCGTTATTCCTTGATAAATACCAATATCAAACTTCATTCTTGAGCTTGCTATTAATTGTAGAAGGTTGAAACCAACACTATTCGATTGAGCAGGAAATTTTTAATCAAATAGATTCTACTTTTTTAACGTTTTAGCAATGTAAATATAAAAAAAATCAAAAAAATACGCAAGTTTAAAGATAGTCGTTATTCCTTAATAAATACCAATTTCAAACTTCATTCTTGAGCTTGCTATTAATTGTAGAAGGTTGAGACAAGTACCATTTGATTGAGCGGAAACTTTTCAATCAAATACATCTCACTTTTATAACGTTTTAGCAATGTAAATAAAAAAAAATCAAAAAAAATACCCAAGTTTAAAGATAGTCGTTATTCCTTAATAAATACCAATTTCAAACTTCATTCTTGAGCTTGCTATTAATTGTAGAAGGTTGAAACCAATACTATTCGACTGAACAGGAAATTTTCTATCAAATACATCTTACTTTTATAACGTTTCAATAATGTAAATATAAAAAAAATCAAAAAAATACGCAAGTTTAAAGATAGTCGTTATTCCTTAATAAATACCAATTTCAAACTTCACTCTTGAGCTTGCTATTAATTGTAGAAGGTTGAAACCAATACTATTCGACTGAACAGGAAATTTTCTATCAAATACATCCTACCTTTATAACGTTTCAATAATGTAAATATAAAAAAAATCAAAAAAATACGCAAGTTTAAAGTAAGTTGTTATTCCTTGATAAATACCAATTTCAAACTTCATTCTTGAGCTTGCTATTTATTGTAAAAGGTTGAAACAAGTACCATTTGATTGAACAGAAAATTTTCTATCAAATACGTCCTACTTTTATAACGTTTTAGCAATGTAAATAAGAAAAATCAAAAAAAATACGCAAGTTTAAAGATAGTCGTTATTCCTTAATAAATACCAATTTCAAACTTCACTATTGAGCTTGCTATTAATTGTAGAAGGTTGAAACAAGTACCATTTGATTGAACAGAAAATTTTCTATCAAATACATCCTACTTTTATGACGTTTTAGCAATGTAAATAAAAAAAAATCAAAAAAAATACGCAAGCTTAAAGATAGTCGTTATTCCTTAATAAATACCAATTTCAAACTTCACTCTTGAGCTTGCTATTAATTGTAGAAGGTTGAAACCAATACTATTCGACTGAACAGGAAATTTTCTATCAAATACATCTTACTTTTATAACGTTTCAATAATGTAAATATAAAAAAAATCAAAAAAATACGCAAGTTTAAAGATAGTCGTTATTCCTTAATAAATACCAATTTCAAACTTCATTCTTGAGCTTGCTATTAATTGTAGAAGGTTGAAGCAAATACTATTCAATTGAACAGGAAATTTTCTATCAAATACATTTTACTTATATACCGTTTCAATAATGTAAATATAAAAAAAATCAAAAAAATACCCAAGTTTACAGATAGTTGTTATTCCTTGATAAGTACCAATTTCAAACTTGATTTTTAAGCTTGCTATTAACCGCAGAAGGTTAAAACAGGTACCATTCGATTTAGCAGAAAATTTTCTATCAAATAAATCTTACTTTTATAACGTTTTAGCAATGTAAACATAAAAAAAATCAAAAAAATTCGCAAGTTTAAAGATAGTCGTTATTCCTTGATAAATACCAAATTCAAACTTCATTCTTGAGCTTGCTATTAATTGTAGAAGGTTGAAACAAGTACCATTTGATTGAACAGAAAATTTTCTATCAAATAAATCTTACCTTTATAACGTTTTGGAAATGTAAATATAAAAAAACACAAAAAAATACGCAAGTTTAAAGATAGTCGAAATTCCTTAATAAATACCAATTTCAAACTTCATTCTTGAGCTTGCTATTAATTGTAGAAGGTTGAAGCAAGTACCATTTGATTGAACGGAAAATTTTCTATCAAATACATCTTACTTTTATAACGTTTTAGCAATGTAAATAAAAAAAAATCAAAATAATACGCAAGTTTAAAGATAGTCGTTATTCCTTAATAAATACCAACTTCAAACTACATTCTTGAGCTTGATATTAATCGTAGAAGGTTGAAACATGTACCATTTGATTGAACAGAAAATTTTCTAGCAAATACATCCTACTGTTATAACGTTTTAGCAATGTGAATAAAAAAAAATCAAAAAAATACGCAAGTTTAAAAATAGTCGTTATTCCTTGATAAATACCAATTTCAAATTTCATTCTTGAGCTTGCTATTAATCGTAGAAGGTTGAAACATGTACCATTTGATTGAGCAGAAAATTTTCTAGCAAATACATCTTACTGTTATAACGTTTTAGCAATGTGAATAAAAAAAATCAAAAAAATACGCAAGTTTAAAGATAGTCGTTATTCCTTGATAAATACCAATTTCAAACTTCATTCTTGAGCTTGCTATTACTTGTAGAAGGTTGAAGCAAATACTATTTAATTGAACAAAAAATTTTCTGTTAAATACATCCTACTTTTATAACGTTTCAATAATGTAAATATAAAAAAAATCAAAAAAATACGCAAGTTTAAAGATAGTCGTTATTCCTTGATAAATACCAATTTCAAACTTCATTCTTGAGCTTGCTATTAATTGTAGAAGGTTAAAACAAGTGCTATTTGATTAAACAGAAAATTTTCTATCAAATATATCCTATTTTTATAACGTTTCAATAATGTAAATATAAAAAAAATCAAAAAATTACCCAAGTTTACAGATAGTCGTTATTTCTTGATAAATACAAAATTCAAACTTCATTCTTGAGCTTGCTATTAATTGTAGAAGGTTGAAACCATTACCATTTGACTGAACAGAAAATTTTCTATCAAACACATTCTACTTTTATAACGTTTTAGTAATGTAAATAAAAAAAATCAAAAAAATACGCAAGTTTAGAGATAGTCGTTATTCCTTTATAAATACCAATTTCAAACTTCATTCTTGAGCTTGCTATTAATCGTAAAAGGTTGAGACATGTACCATTTGATTGAACAGAAAATTTTCTAGCAAATACATCCTACTGTTATACCGTTTTAGCAATGTGAATAAAAAAAAATCAAAAAAATACGCAAGTTTAAAGATAGTCGTTATTCCTTGATAAATACCAATTTCAAACTTCATTCTTGAGCTTGCTATTAATCGTAGAAGGTTGAAACCAATACTATTCGATTGAGCAGGAAATTTTCTATCAAATAAATGCTACTTTTATAACGTTTTAGCAATGTAAATATAAAAATAGTCAAAAAAATTCGCAAGTTTAAAGATAGTCGTTATGCCTTGATAAATACCAATTTCAAACTTCATTCTTGAGATTGCTATTAATTGTAAAAGGTTTCAACCTTTTGGTTTGGTTTGGATTGGTTTCACCCAATACCATTTGACTGAACAGAAAATTTTCTATCAAATACATTCTACTTTTATAACGTTTTAGTAATGTAAATAAAAAAATTCAAAAAAATACGCAAGTTTAGAGATAGTCGTTATTCCTTAATAAATACCAATTTCAAACTTCATTCTTGAGCTTGCTATTAATCGTAAAAGGTTGAGACATGTACCATTTGATTGAACAGAAAATTTTCTAGCAAATACATCCTACTGTTATACCGTTTTAGCAATGTGAATAAAAAAAAATCAAAAAAATACGCAAGTTTAAAGATAGTCGTTATCCCTTGATAAATACCAATTTCAAACTTCATTCTTGAGCTTGCTATTAATCGTAGAAGGTTGAAACCAATACTATTCGATTGAGCAGGAAATTTTCTATCAAATAAATGCTACCTTTATAACGTTTTAGCAATGTAAATATAAAAAAAATCAAAAAAATTCGCAAGTTTAAAGATAGTCGTTATGCCTTGATAAATACCAATTTCAAACTTCATTCTTGAGCTTGCTATTAATTGTAAAAGGTTGAAACATGTACCATTTAATTGAACAAAAAATTTTCTATCAAACACATTTTACTATTATAACGTTTTAGCATTGTAAATATAAAAAAAAATCAAAAAAATACGCAAGTTTAAAGATAGTCGTTATTCCTTGATAAATACCAAATTCAAACTTCATTCTTGAGCTTGCTATTAATTGTGGAAGGTTGAAACCAATACCATTTGACTGAACAGAAAATTTTCTATCAAATACATTCTACTTTTATAACGTTTTAGCAATGCAAATAAAAAAAAATCAAAAAAATACGCAAGTTTAAAGATAGTCGTTATTCCTTAATAAATACCAATTTCAAACTTCATTCTTGAGCTTGCTATTAATTGTAGAAGGTTAAAACAAGTGCTATTTGATTAAACAGAAAATTTTCTATCAAACACATTCTACTTTTATAACGTCTCAATAATGTAAATATAAAAAAAATCAAAAAAATACCCAAGTTTACAGATAGTCGTTATTCCTTGATAAGAACCAATTTCAAACTTGATTTTTAAGCTTGCTATTGACTTCAGAAAGTTAAAACAAGTACCATTCCATTGAGCAGAAAATTTTCAATCTAATAAATGCTACCTTTAAAACGTTTTAGTAATGTAAACATAAAAAAAATCAAAAAAATACGCAAGTTTAAAGATAGTCGTTATGCCTTGATAAATACCAACTTCAAACTTCTTTCTTGAGCTTGCTATTAATTGTAGAAGGTTGAAACCAATACTATTCGACTGAACAGGAAATTTTCTATCAAATACATCTAACTTTTATAACGTTTCAATAATGTAAATATAAAAAAAATTAAAAAAATACGCAAGTTTAAAGATAGTCGTTATTCCTTGATAAATACCAATTTCAAACTTTATTCTTGAGCTTGCTATTAATTGTAGAAGGTTGAAACAAATACTATTCGATTAAGCAGGAAGTTTTCTATCAAATACATTCTACTTTTGTAACGTTTCAATAATGTAAATATAAAAAACAATTAAAAAAATACGCAAGTTTAAAGTAAGTCGTTATTCCTTGATAATTACCAACTTCAAACTTCATTCTTGAGCTTGCTGTTTATTGTAAAAGGTTGAAACAAGTACCATTTGATTGAACAGAAAATTTTCTGTCAAATACATCTTACCTTTATAACGTTTCAAAAATGTAAATATAAAAAAAATTAAAAAAATACGCAAGTTTAAAGATAGTCGTTATTCCTTAATAAATACCAATTTCAAACTTCATTCTTGAGCTTGCTATTAATTGTAGAATGTTGAAACCAACACTATTCGATTGAGCAGGAAATTTTTAATCAAATAAATTCTACTTTTTTAACGCTTTAGTAATGTAAATATAAAAAAAATCAAAAAAATACGCAAGTTTAAAGTAAGTCGTTATTCCTTGATAAATACCAATTTCAAACTTCATTCTTGAGCTTGCTATTTATTGTAAAAGGTTGAAACAAGTACCATTTGATTGAACAGAAAATTTTCTATCAAATACGTCCTACTTTTATAACGTTTTAGCAATGTAAATAAAAAAAATAAAAAAAAATACGCAAGTTTAAAGATAGTCGTTATTCCTTAATAAATACCAATTTCAAACTTCACTCTTGAGCTTGCTATTGATTGTAGAAGGTTGAAACAAGTACCATTTGATTGAACAGAAAATTTTCTATCAAATACATCCTACTTTTATGACGTTTTAGCAATGTAAATAAAAAAAAATCAAAAAAAATACGCAAGCTTAAAGATAGTCGTTATTCCTTAATAAATACCAATTTCAAACTTCACTCTTGAGCTTGCTATTAATTGTAGAAGGTTGAAGCAAGTACCATTTGACTGAACAGAAAATTTTCTATCAAATACATCCTACTTTTATAACGTTTTAACAATGTAAATAAAAAAAAATAAAAAAAAAGCAAGTTTAAAGATAGTCGTTATTCCTTAATAAATACCAATTTCAAACTTCATTCTTGAGCTTGCTATTAATTGTAGAAGGTTGAAGCAAATACTATTCAATTGAGCAGGAAATTTTCTATCAAATACATTTTACTTTTATACCGTTTCAATAATGTAAATATAAAAAAAATCAAAAAAATACCCAAGTTTACAGATAGTTGTTATTCCTTGATAAGTACCAATTTCAAACTTGATTTTTAAGATGGCTATTAACTGCAGAAGGTTAAAACAAGTACCATTCGATTTAGCAGAAAATTTTCTATCAAATAAATCTTACTTTTATAACGTTTTAGCAATGTAAATATAAAAAAAATCAAAAAAATACGCAAGTTTAAAGATAGTCGTTATTCCTTAATAAATACCAATTTCAAACTTCATTCTTGAGCTTGATATTAATTGTAGAAGTTTGAAGCAAATACTATTCAGTTGAACGGAAAATTTTCTATCAAATACATCCTACCCTTATAACGTTACAATAATGTAAATATAAAAAAAATCAAAAAATTACGCAAGTTTAAAGTAAGTCGTTATTTCTTGATAAATACCAATTTCAAACTTCATTCTTGAGCTTGCTATTAATTGTAAAAGGTTGAGACAAGTACCATTTGATTGAACAGGAAATTTTCTATCAAATACATCCTACTCTTATAACGTTTTAGCAATGTTAGTAAAAAAAAATAAAAAAAAATACGCAAGTTTAAAGATAGTCGTTATTTCTTAATAAATACCAATTTCAAACTTCATTCTTGAGCTTGCTATTAATTGAAGAAGTTTGAAGCAAATACTATTCAATTGAACGGAAAATTTTCTATCAAATACATCCTACCTTTATAACGTTTCAATAATCTAAATATAAAAAAAATCAAAAAAATACGCAAGTTTAAAGTAAGTCGTTATTCCTTGATAAATACCAATTTCAAACTTCATTCTTGAGCTTGCTATTAATTGTAAAAGGTTGAGACAAGTACCATTTGATTGAACAGAAAATTTTCTATCAAATACATCTTACTTTTATAACGTTTCAATAATGTAAATATAAAAAAAATTAAAAAAATACGCAAGTTTAAATATAGTCGTTATTCCTTAATAAATACCAATTTCAAACTTCATTCTTGAGCTTGCTATTAATCGCAGAAGGTTGAGACATGTGCCATTTGATTGAACAGAAAAATTTTTATCAAATACATAATACTATTATAACGTTTTAGCAATGTGAATAAAAAAAAATCAAAAAAATACGCAAGTTTAAAGATAGTCGTTATTCCTTGATAAATACCAATTTCAAACTTCATTCTTGAGCTTGCTATTAATTGTAGAAGGTTAAAACAAGTGCTATTTGATTAAACAGAAAATTTTCTATCAAATACATCCTATTTTTATAACGTTTCAATAATGTGAATATAAAAAAAATCAAAAAATTACCCAAGTTTACAGATAGTCGTTATTTCTTGATAAATACCAATTTCAAACTTCATTCTTGAGCTTGCTATTAATTGTAGAAGGTTGAAACCAATATTATTCGATTGAGCAGGAAATTTTTAATCAAATAAATTCTACCTTTATAACGTTTTAGGAATGTAAATAAAAAAAATCAAAAAAATACGCAAGTTTAAAGTAAGTCGTTATTCCTTGATAAATACCAATTTCAAACTTCATTCTTGAGCTTGCTATTTATTGTAAAAGGTTAAAACAAGTACCATTTGATTGAACAGAAAATTTTCTATCAAATACATCTTACTTTTATAGCGCTTCAGTAATGTAAATATAAAAAAAATTAAAAAAATACGCAAGTTTAAAGATAGTCGTTATTCCTTGATAAATACCAATTTCAAACTTCATTCTTGAGCTTGCTATTAATTGTAGAAGGTTGAAACCAATATTATTCGATTGAGCAGGAAATTTTTAATCAAATAAATTCTACTTTTATAACGTTTTAGCAATGTAAATAAAAAAAATCAAAAAAATACGCAAGTTTAGAGATAGTCGTTATTCCTTAATAAATACCAATTTCAAACTGCATTCTTGAGCTTGCTATTACTTGTAGAAGGTTGAAGCAAATACTATTTAATTGAACGGGAAATTTTCTATTAAATACATCCTACTTTTATAACGTTTCAATAATGTAAATATAAAAAAAATTAAAAAAATACGCAAGTTTAAAGATAGTCGTTATTCCTTGATAAATACCAATTTCAAACTTTATTCTTGAGCTTGCTATTAATTGTAGAAGGTTGAAACAAATACTATTCGATTAAGCAGGAAGTTTTCTATCACACACATTCTACTTTTATAACGTTTCAATAATGTAAATATAAAAAAAATTAAAAAAATACGCAAGTTTAAAGATAGTCGTTATTCCTTAATAAATACCAAATTCAAACTTCATTCTTGAGCTTGCTATTAATCGCAGAAGGTTGAGACATGTGCCATTTGATTGAACAGAAAAATTTTTATCAAACACATAATACTATTATAACGTTTTAGCAATGTGAATAAAAAAAAATCAAAAAAATACGCAAGTTTAAAGATAGTCGTTATTCCTTGATAAATACCAATTTCAAACTTCATTCTTGAGCTTGCTATTAATTGTAGAAGGTTGAAACCAATACTATTCGATTGAGCAGGAAATTTTTAATCAAATAAATTCTACTTTTTAACGCTTTAGCAATGTAAATATAAAAAAAATCAAAAAAATACGCAAGTTTAAAGATAGTCGTTATGCCTTGATAAATACCAACTTCAAACTTCATTCTTGAGCTTGCTATTAATTGTAGAAAGTTGAAACAAGTACCATTTGATTGAACAGAAAATTTTATATCAAATACATCCTACTTTTATAACGTTTTAGCAATGTAAATAAAAAAAAATCAAAAAAAATACGCAAGTTTAAAGATAGTCGTTATTCCTTAATAAATACCAATTTCAAACTTCATTCTTGAGCTTGCTATTAATTGTAGAAGTTTGAAGCAAATACTATTCAATTGAACGAAAAATTTTCTATCAAATACATCCTACCTTTATAACGTTTCGATAATGTAAATATAAAAAAAATTAAAAAAATACGCAAGTTTAAAGATAGTCGTTATTCCTTGATAAATACCAATTTCAAACTTTATTCTTGAGCTTGCTATTAATCGTAGAAGGTTGAAACAAATACTATTCGATTAAGCAGGAAGTTTTCTATCAAATACATTCTACTTTTATAACGTTTCAATAATGTAAATATAAAAAACAATTAAAAAAATACGCAAGTTTAAAGTATGTCGTTATTCCTTGATAAATACCAATTTCAAACTTCATTCTTGAGCTTGCTATTTATTGTAAAAGGTTGAAACAAGTACCATTTGATTGAACAGAAAATTTTCTATCAAATGCATTTTACTTTTATAACGTTTCAAAAATGTAAATATAAAAAAAATTAAAAAAATACGCAAGTTTAAAGATAGTCGTTGTTCCTTGATAAATACCAATTTCAAACTTCATTCTTGAGCTTGCTATTAATTATAGAAGGTTGAAACCAATACTATTAGATTGAGCAGGAAATTTTCTATCAAATACATTCTACTCTTATAACGTTTTAGCAATGTAAATATGAAAAAAATCAAAAAAATACGCAAGTTTAAAGATAGTCGTTATTTCTTGATAAATACCAATTTCAAACTTCATTCTTGAGCTTGCTATTAATTGTAGAAAGTTGAAACCAATATCATTTGACTGAACAGAAAATTTTCTATCAAATACATTCTACCTTTATAACGTCTTAGCAATGTGAATAAAAAAAATCAAAAAAATACGCAAGTTTAAAGATAGTCGTTATTCCTTAATAAATACCAATTTCAAACTTCATTCTTGAGCTTGCTATTACTTGTAGAAGGTTGAAGCAAATACTATTTAATTGAACAGGAAATTTTCTACTAAATACATCCTACTTTTATAACGTTTCAATAATGTAAATATAAAAAAAATCAAAAAAATACGCAAGTTTAAAGATAGTCGTTATTCCTTGATAAATACCAATTTCAAACTTCATTCTTGAGCTTGCTATTACTTATAGAAGGTTGAAGCAAATACTATTTAATTGAACAGAAATTTTCTATCAAATACATCCTACTTTTATAACGTTCCAGTAATGTAAATATAAAAAAAATCAAGAAATTACCCAAGTTTACAGATAGTCGTTATTTCTTGATAAATACCAATTTCAAACTTCATTCTTGAGCTTGCTATTAATTGTAGAAAGTTGAAACCAATATCATTTGACTGAGCAGAAAATTTTCTATCAAATGCATTCTACTTTTATAACGTTTTAGTAATGTAAATAAAAAAAATCAAAAAAATACGCAAGTTTAGAGATAGTCGTTATTCCTTAATAAATACCAATTTCAAACTTCATTCTTGAGCTTGCTATTAATCGTAAAAGGTTGAGACATGTACCATTTAATTGAACGGAAAATTTTCTAGCAAATACATCCTACTGTTATACCGTTTTAGCAATGTGAATAAAAAAAAATCAAAAAAATACGCAAGTTTAAAGATAGTCGTTATTCCTTGATAAATACCAATTTCAAACTTCATTCTTAAGCTTGCTATTAATCCTAGAAGGTTGAAACCAATACTATTCGATTGAGCAGGAAATTTTCTATCAAATAAATGCTACTTTTATAACGTTTTAGCAATGTAAATATAAAAAAAATCAAGAAAATTCGCAAGTTTAAAGATAGTCGTTATGCCTTGATAAATACCAAATTCAAACTTCATTCTTGAGCTTGCTTAATTGTAGAAAGTTGAAACCAATATCATTTGACTGAACAGAAAATTTTCTATCAAATACATTCTACCTTTATAACGTTTTAGCAATGTGAATAAAAAAAAATAAAAAAAATACGCAAGTTTAAAGATAGTCGTTATTCCTTGATAAATACCAATTTCAAACTTCATTCTTGAGCTTGCTATTAATTGTAGAAGGTTGAAACAAGTACCATTTGATTGAACAGAAAATTTTCTATCAAATAAATCTTACCTTTATAACGTTTTGGCAATGTAAATATAAAAAAACACAAAAAAATACGCAAGTTTAAAGATAGTCGAAATTCCTTAATAAATACCAATTTCAAACTTCATTCTTGAGCTTGCTATTAACTGTAGAAGGTTGAAGCAAGTACCATTTGATTGAACGGAAAATTTTCTATCAGATACATCTTACTTTTATAACGTTTTAGCAATGTAAATAAAAAAAAATCAAAAAAAAATACGCAAGTTTAAAGATAGTCGTTATTCCTTAATAAATACCAACTTCAAACTACATTCTTGAGCTTGATATTAATCGTAGAAGGTTGAAACATGTACCATTTGATTGAACAGAAAATTTTCTAGCAAATACATCCTACTGTTATAACGTTTTAGCAATGTGAATAAAAAAAAATCAAAAAAAATACGCAAGTTTAAAGATAGTCGTTATTCCTTGATAAATACCAATTTCAAACTTCATTCTTGAGCTTGCTATTAATCGTAGAAGGTTGAAACATGTACCATTTGATTGAACAGAAAATTTTCTAGCAAATACATTCTACTGTTATAACGTTTTAGCAATGTGAATAAAAAAAATCAAAAAATACGCAAGTTTAAAGATAGTCGTTATTCCTTGATAAATACCAATTTCAAACTTCATTCTTGAGCTTGCTATTAATTGTAGAAGGTTGAAACCAATACTATTCGATTGAGCAGAAAATTTTCTATCAAATACATTCTATTCTTATAACGTTTTAGCAATGTAAATATAAAAAAAATCAAAAAAATACGCAAGTTTAAAGATAGTCGTTATTTCTTGATAAATACCAATTTCAAACTTCATTCTTGAGCTTGCTATTAATTGTAGAAAGTTGAGACCAATATCATTTGACTGAACAGAAAATTTTCTATCAAATACATTCTACCTTTATAACGTTTTAGCAATGTGAATAAAAAAAAATCAAAAAAATACGCAAGTTTAAAGATAGTCGTTATTTCTTAATAAATACCAATTTCAAACTTCATTCTTGAGCTTGCTATTACTTGTAGAAGGTTGAAGCAAATACTATTTAATTGAACGAAAAATTTTCTGTTAAATACATCCTACTTTTATAACGTTTCAATAATGTAAATATAAAAAAAATCAAAAAAATACGCAAGTTTAAAGATAGTCGTTATGCCTTGATAAATACCAACTTCAAACTTCTTTCTTGAGCTTGCTATTAATTGTAGAAGGTTGAAACCAATACTATTCGACTGGACAGGAAATTTTCTATCAAATACATCTTACTTTTATAACGTTTTAATAATGTAAATATAAAAAAAATCAAAAAAATACGCAAGTTTAAAGTAAGTCGTTATTCCTTGATAAATACCAATTTCAAACTTCATTCTTGAGCTTGCTATTTATTGTAAAAGTTTGAAACAAGTAGCATTTGATTGAACAGAAAATTTTCTATCAAATACATCTTACTTTTATAACGTTTCAATAATGTAAATATAAAAAAAATTAAAAAAATACGCAAGTTTAAATATAGTCGTTATTCCTTGATAAATACCAATTTCAAACTTTATTCTTGAGCTTGCTATTAATTGTAGAAGGTTGAAACAAATACTATTCGATTAAGCAGGAAGTTTTCTATCAAATACATTCTACTTTTATAACGTTTCAATAATGTAAATATAAAAAACAATTAAAAAAATACGCAAGTTTAAAGTAAGTCGTTATTCCTTGATAATTACCAATTTCAAACTTCATTCTTGAGCTTGCTATTTATTGTAAAAGGTTGAAACAAGTACCATTTGATTGAACAGAAAATTTTCTATCAAATACATCTTACTTTTATAACGTTTCAAAAATGTAAATATAAAAAAAATTAAAAAAATACGCAAGTTTAAAGATAGTCGTTATTCCTTAATAAATACCAATTTCAAACTTCATTCTTGAGCTTGCTATTAATCCCAGAAGGTTGAGACATGTGCCATTTGATTGAACAAAAAATTTTTTATCAAATACATAATACCATTATAACGTTTTAGCAATGTGAATAAAAAAAAATCAAAAAAATACGCAAGTTTAAAGATAGTCGTTATTCCTTGATAAATACCAATTTCAAACTTCATTCTTGAGCTTGCTATTAATTGTAGAAGGTTGAAACCAACACTATTCGATTAAGCAGGAAATTTTTAATCAAATAAATTCTACTTTTTTAACGTTTTAGCAATGTAAATATAAAAAAAATCAAAAAAATACGCAAGTTTAAAGATAGTCGTTATTCCTTAATAAATACCAATTTCAAACTTCATTCTTGAGCTTGCTATTAATTGTAGAAGGTTGAAACAAGTACCATTTGATTGAGCGGAAACTTTTCTATCAAATACATCCTACTTTTATAACGTTTTAGCAATGTAAATAAAAAAAAATCAAAAAAAATACGCAAGTTTAAAGATAGTCGTTATTCCTTAATAAATACCAATTTCAAACTTCATTCTTGAGCTTGCTATTAATTGTAGAAGTTTGAAGCAAATACTATTCAATTGAACGAAAAATTTTCTATCAAATGCATCCTACCTTTATAACGTTTCAATAATGTAAATATAAAAAAAATCAAAAAAATACGCAAGTTTAAAGTAAGTTGTTATTCCTTGATAAATACCAATTTCAAACTTCATTCTTGAGCTTGCTATTTATTGCAAAAGGTTGAAACAAGTACCATTTGATTGAACAGAAAATTTTCTATCAAATACGTCCTACTTTTATAACGTTTTAGCAATGTAAATAAAAAAAATCAAAAAAAATACGCAAGTTTAAAGATAGTCGTTATTCCTTAATAAATACCAATTTCAAACTTCACTCTTGAGCTTGCTATTAATTGTAGAAGGTTGAAACCAATACTATTCGACTGAACAGGAAATTTTCTATCAAATACATCTTACTTTTATAACGTTTCAATAATGTAAATATAAAAAAAATCAAAAAAATACGCAAGTTTAAAGATAGTCGTTATTCCTTAATAAATACCAATTTCAAACTTCATTCTTGAGCTTGCTATTAATTGTAGAAGGTTGAAGCAAATACTATTCAATTGAACAGGAAATTTTCTATCAAATACATTTTACTTTTATACCGTTTCAATAATGTAAATATAAAAAAAATCAAAAAAATACCCAAGTTTACAGATAGTTGTTATTCCTTGATAAGTACCAATTTCAAACTTGATTTTTAAGCTTGCTATTAACCGCAGAAGGTTAAAACAGGTACCATTCGATTTAGCAGAAAATTTTCTATCAAATAAATCTTACTTTTATAACGTTTTAGCAATGTAAACATAAAAAAAATCAAAAAAATTCGCAAGTTTAAAGATAGTCGTTATTCCTTGATAAATACCAATTTCAAACTTCATTCTTGAGCTTGCTATTAATTGTAGAAGGTTGAAACAAGTACCATTTGATTGAACAGAAAATTTTCTATCAAATACATCTTACTTTTATAACGTTTTAGCAATGTAAATAAAAAAAAATCAAAATAATACGCAAGTTTAAAGATAGTCGTTATTCCTTAATAAATACCAACTTCAAACTACATTCTTGAGCTTGATATTAATCGTAGAAGGTTGAAACATGTACCATTTGATTGAACAGAAAATTTTCTAGCAAATACATCCTACTGTTATAACGTTTTAGCAATGTGAATAAAAAAACATCAAAAAAATACGCAAGTTTAAAGATAGTCGTTATTCCTTGATAAATACCAAATTCAAACTTCATTCTTGAGCTTGCTATTAATCGTAGAAGGTTGAAACATGTACCATTTGATTGAACAGAAAATTTTCTAGCAAATACATCCTACTGTTATAACGTCTTAGCAATGTGAATAAAAAAAATCAAAAAAATACGCAAGTTTAAAGATAGTCGTTATTCCTTGATAAATACCAATTTCAAACTTCATTATTGAGCTTGCTATTACTTGTAGAAGGTTGAAGCAAATACTATTTAATTGAACAAAAAGTTTTCTGTTAAATACATCCTACTTTTATAAAGTTTCAATAATGTAAATATAAAAAAAATCAAAAAAATACGCAAGTTTAAAGATAGTCGTTATTCCTTGATAAATACCAATTTCAAACTTCATTCTTGAGCTTGCTATTAATTCTAGAAGGTTAAAACAAGTGCTATTTGATTAAACAGAAAATTTTCTATCAAATATACCCTATTTTTATAACGTTTCAATAATGTAAATATAAAAAAAATCAAAAAATTACCCAAGTTTACAGATAGTCGTTATTTCTTGATAAATACAAATTTCAAACTTCATTCTTGAGCTTGCTATTAATTGTAGAAGGTTGAAACCATTACCATTTGACTGAACAGAAAATTTTCTATCAAATGCATTCTACTTTTATAACGTTTTAGTAATGTAAATAAAAAAAATCAAAAAAATACGCAAGTTTAGAGATAGTCGTTATTCCTTTATAAATACCAATTTCAAACTTCATTCTTGAGATTGCTATTAATTGTAAAAGGTTTCAACCTTTTGGTTTGGTTTGGATTGGTTTCACCCAATACCATTTGACTGAACAGAAAATTTTCTATCAAATACATTCTACTTTTATAACGTTTTAGTAATGTAAATAAAAAAATTCAAAAAAATACGCAAGTTTAGAGATAGTCGTTATTCCTTAATAAATACCAACTTCAAACTTCATTCTTGAGCTTGCTATTAATCGTAAAAGGTTGACACATGTACCATTTGATTGAACAGAAAATTTTCTAGCAAATACATCCTACTGTTATACCGTTTTAGCAATGTGAATAAAAAAAAATCAAAAAAATACGCAAGTTTAAAGATAGTCGTTATCCCTTGATAAATACCAATTTCAAACTTCATTCTTGAGCTTGCTATTAATCGTAGAAGGTTGAAACCAATACTATTCGATTGAGCAGGAAATTTTCTATCAAATAAATGCTACTTTTATAACGTTTTAGCAATGTAAATATAAAAAAAATCAAAAAAATTCGCAAGTTTAAAGATAGTCGTTATGCCTTGATAAATACCAATTTCAAACTTTATTCTTGAGCTTGCTATTAATTGTAAAAGGTTGAAACATGTACCATTTAATTGAACAAAAAATTTTCTATCAAATACATTTTACTATTATAACGTTTTAGCATTGTAAATATAAAAAAAAATCAAAAAAATACGCAAGTTTAAAGATAGTCGTTATTCCTTGATAAATACCAAATTCAAACTTCATTCTTGAGCTTGCTATTAATTGTAGAAGGTTAAAACAAGTGCTATTTGATTAAACAGAAAATTTTCTATCAGACACATTCTACTTTTATAACGTCTCAATAATGTAAATATAAAAAAAATCAAAAAAATACCCAAGTTTACAGATAGTCGTTATTCCTTGATAAGAACCAATTTCAAACTTGATTTTTAAGCTTGCTATTGACTTCAGAAAGTTAAAACAAGTACCATTCCATTGAGCAGAAAATTTTCAATCTAATAAATGCTACCTTTAAAACGCTTTAGTAATGTAAATATAAAAAAAATCAAAAAAATACGCAAGTTTAAAGATAGTCGTTATGCCTTGATAAATACCAACTTCAAACTTCTTTCTTGAGCTTGCTATTAATTGTAGAAGGTTGAAACCAATATTATTCGGCTGAACAGGAAATTTTCTATCAAATACATCTTACTTTTATAACGTTTCAATAATGTAAATATAAAAAAAATTAAAAAAATACGCAAGTTTAAAGATAGTCGTTATTCCTTGATAAATACCAATTTCAAACTTTATTCTTGAGCTTGCTATTAATTGTAGAAGGTTGAAACAAATACTATTCGATTAAGCAGGAAGTTTTCTATCAAATACATTCTACTTTTATAACGTTTCAATAATGTAAATATAAAAAACAATTAAAAAAATACGCAAGTTTAAAGTAAGTCGTTATTCCTTGATAATTACCAATTTCAAACTTCATTCTTGAGCTTGCTATTTATTGCAAAAGGTTGAAACAAGTACCATTTGATTGAACAGAAAATTTTCTGTCAAATACATCTTACCTTTATAACGTTTCAAAAATGTAAATATAAAAAAAATTAAAAAAATACGCAAGTTTAAAGATAGTCGTTATTCCTTAATAAATACCAATTTCAAACTTCATTCTTGAGCTTGCTATTAATCCCAGAAGGTTGAGACATGTGACATTTGATTGAACAAAAAAATTTTTATCAAATACATAATACTATTATAACGTTCTAGCAATGTGAATAAAAAAAATCAAAAAAATACGCAAGTTTAAAGATAGTCGTTATTCCTTGATAAATACCAATTTCAAACTTCATTTTTGAGCTTGCTATTAATTGTAGAAGGTTGAAACCAACACTATTCGATTGAGCAGGAAATTTTTAATCAAATAAATTCTACTTTTTTAACGCTTTAGTAATGTAAATATAAAAAAAATCAAAAAAATACGCAAGTTTAAAGATAGTCGTTATTCCTTAATAAATACCAACTTCAAACTTCATTCTTGAGCTTGCTATTAATTGTAGAAGGTTGAAACAAGTACCATTTGATTGAGCGGAAACTTTTCTATCAAATACATCCTACTTTTATAACGTTTTAGCAATGTAAATAAAAAAAATCAAAAAAAATACGCAAGTTTAAAGATAGTCGTTATTCCTTAATAAATACCAATTTCAAACTTCATTCTTGAGCTTGCTATTAATTGTAGAAGTTTGAAGCAAATACTATTCAATTGAACGAAAAATTTTCTATCAAATACATCCTACCTTTATAACGTTTCAATAATGTAAATATAAAAAAAATCAAAAAAATACGCAAGTTTAAAGTAAGTCGTTATTCCTTGATAAATACCAATTTCAAACTTCACTCTTGAGCTTGCTATTAATTGTAGAAGGTTGAAACAAGTACCATTTGATTGAACAGAAAATTTTCTATCAAATACATCCTACTTTTATGACGTTTTAGCAATGTAAATAAAAAAAATCAAAAAAAATACGCAAGCTTAAAGATAGTCGTTATTCCTTAATAAATACCAATTTCAAACCTCACTCTTGAGCTTGCTATTAATTGTAGAAGGTTGAAGCAAGTACCATTTGACTGAACAGAAAATTTTCTATCAAATACATCCTACTTTTATAACGTTTTGACAATGTAAATAAAAAAAAATAAAAAAAAGCAAGTTTAAAGATAGTCGTTATTCCTTAATAAATACCAATTTCAAACTTCATTCTTGAGCTTGCTATTAATTGTAGAAGGTTGAAGCAAATACTATTCAATTGAGCAGGAAATTTTCTATCAAATACATTTTACTTTTATACCGTTTCAATAATGTAAATATAAAAAAAATCAAAAAAATACCCAAGTTTACAGATAGTTGTTATTCCTTGATAAGTACCAATTTCAAACTTGATTTTTAAGATGGCTATTAACTGCAGAAGGTTAAAACAAGTACCATTCGATTTAGCAGAAAATTTTCTATCAAATAAATCTTACTTTTATAACGTTTTAGCAATGTAAATATAAAAAAAATCAAAAAAATTCGCAAGTTTAAAGATAGTCGTTATTCCTTAATAAATACCAATTTCAAACTTTATACTTGAGCTTGCTATTAATTGTAGAAAGTTGAAACAAGCACCACTCATTTAAGCGAAAAATTTTCTATCATATACATTTTACGTTTATAACGTTTTAGCAATGTAAATATAAAAAAAATCAAAAAAATACGCAAGTTTAAAGATAGTCGTTATTCCTTAATAAATACCAATTTCAAACTTCATTCTTGAGCTTGATATTAATTGTAGAAGTTTGAAGCAAATACTATTCAATTGAACGGAAAATTTTCTATCAAATACATCCTACCATTATAACGTTACAATAATGTAAATATAAAAAAAATCAAAAAAATACGCAAATTTAAATTAAGTCGTTATTCCTTGATAAATACCAATTTCAAACTTTATTCTTGAGCTTGCTATTAATTGTAGAAGGTTGAAACAAGTACCATTTGATTGAACAGAAAATTTTCTATCAAATAAATCTTACCCTTATAACGTTTTGGCAATGTAAATATAAAAAAAACTCAAAAAAATACGCAAGTTTAAAGATAGTCGTTATTCCTTAATAAATACCAATTGCAAACTTCATTCTTGAGCTTGCTATTAATTGTAGAAAGTTGAAGCAAGTACCATTTGATTGAGCGGGAACTTTTCTATCACATACATTTTATTATTGTAACGTTCTAGCAATGTGAATATAAAAAAAATCGAAAAAATACGCAAGTTTAAAGATAGTCGTTATGCCTTGATAAATACCAACTTCAAACTTCTTTCTTGAGCTTGCTATTAATTGTAGAAGGTTGAAACCAATACTATTCGACTGAACAGGAAATTTTCTATCAAATACATCTTACTTTTATAACGTTTCAATAATGTAAATATAAAAAAAATTAAAAAAATACGCAAGTTTAAAGATAGTCGTTATTCCTTGATAAATACCAATTTCAAACTTTATTCTTGAGCTTGCTATTAATTGTAGAAGGTTGAAACAAATACTATTCGATTAAGCAGGAAGTTTTCTATCAAATACATTCTACTTTTATAACGTTTCAATAATGTAAATATAAAAAACAATTAAAAAAATACGCAAGTTTAAAGTAAGTCGTTATTCCTTGATAATTACCAATTTCAAACTTCATTCTTGAGCTTGCTATTTATTGCAAAAGGTTGAAACAAGTACCATTTGATTGAACAGAAAATTTTCTGTCAAATACATCTTACCTTTATAACGTTTCAAAAATGTAAATATAAAAAAAATTAAAAAAATACGCAAGTTTAAAGATAGTCGTTATTCCTTAATAAATACCAATTTCAAACTTCATTCTTGAGCTTGCTATTAATCCCAGAAGGTTGAGACATGTGACATTTGATTGAACAAAAAAATTTTTATCAAATACATAATACTATTATAACGTTTTAGCAATGTGAATAAAAAAAATCAAAAAAATACGCAAGTTTAAAGATAGTCGTTATTCCTTGATAAATACCAATTTCAAACTTCATTCTTGAGCTTGCTATTAATTGTAGAAGGTTGAAACCAACACTATTCGATTGAGCAGGAAATTTTTAATCAAATAAATTCTACTTTTTTAACGCTTTAGTAATGTAAATATAAAAAAAATCAAAAAAATACGCAAGTTTAAAGATAGTCGTTATTCCTTAATAAATACCAATTTCAAACTTCATTCTTGAGCTTGCTATTAATTGTAGAAGGTTGAAACAAGTACCATTTGATTGAGCGGAAACTTTTCTATCAAATACATCCTACTTTTATAACGTTTTAGCAATGTAAATAAAAAAAATCAAAAAAAATACGCAAGTTTAAAGATAGTCGTTATTCCTTAATAAATACCAATTTCAAACTTCATTCTTGAGCTTGCTATTAATTGTAGAAGTTTGAAGCAAATACTATTCAATTGAACGAAAAATTTTCTATCAAAAACATCCTACCTTTATAACGTTTCAATAATGTAAATATAAAAAAAATCAAAAAAATACGCAAGTTTAAAGTAAGTCGTTATTCCTTGATAAATACCAATTTCAAACTTCATTCTTGAGCTTGCTATTTATTGTAAAAGGTTGAAACAAGTACCATTTGATTGAACAGAAAATTTTCTATCAAATACGTCCTACTTTTATAACGTTTTAGCAATGTAAATAAAAAAAATAAAAAAAAATACGCAAGTTTAAAGATATTCGTTATTCCTTAATAAATACCAATTTCAAACTTCACTCTTGAGCTTGCTATTAATTGTAGAAGGTTGAAACAAGTACCATTTGATTGAACAGAAAATTTTCTATCAAATACATCCTACTTTTATGACGTTTTAGCAATGTAAATAAAAAAAAATCAAAAAAAATACGCAAGCTTAAAGATAGTCGTTATTCCTTAATAAATACCAATTTCAAACTTCACTCTTGAGCTTGCTATTAATTGTAGAATGTTGAAGCAAATACCATTTGACTGAACAGAAAATTTTCTATCAAATACATCCTACTTTTATAACGTTTTGACAATGTAAATAAAAAAAAATAAAAGAAAAGCAAGTTTAAAGATAGTCGTTATTCCTTAATAAATACCAATTTCAAACTTCATTCTTGAGCTTGCTATTAATTGTAGAAGGTTGAAGCAAATACTATTCAATTGAGCAGGAAATTTTCTATCAAATACATTTTACTTTTATACCGTTTCAATAATGTAAATATAAAAAAAATCAAAAAAATACCCAAGTTTACAGATAGTTGTTATTCCTTGATAAGTACCAATTTCAAACTTGATTTTTAAGATGGCTATTAACTGCAGAAGGTTAAAACAAGTACCATTCGATTTAGCAGAAAATTTTCTATCAAATAAATCTTACTTTTATAACGTTTTAGCAATGTAAATATAAAAAAAATCAAAAAAATTCGCAAGTTTAAAGATAGTCGTTATTCCTTAATAAATACCAATTTCAAACTTTATACTTGAGCTTGCTATTAATTGTAGAAAGTTGAAACAAGCACCACTCATTTAAGCGAAAAATTTTCTATCATATACATTCTACGTTTATAACGTTTTAGCAATGTAAATATAAAAAAAATCAAAAAAATACGCAAGTTTAAAGATAGTCGTTATTCCTTAATAAATACCAATTTCAAACTTCATTCTTGAGCTTGATATTAATTGTAGAAGTTTGAAGCAAATACTATTCAATTGAACGGAAAATTTTCTATCAAATACATCCTACCCTTATAACGTTACAATAATGTAAATATAAAAAAAATCAAAAAAATACGCAAATTTAAATTAAGTCGTTATTCCTTGATAAATACCAATTTCAAACTTTATTCTTGAGCTTGCTATTAATTGTAGAAGGTTGAAACAAGTACCATTTGATTGAACAGAAAATTTTCTATCAAATAAATCTTACCCTTATAACGTTTTGGCAATGTAAATATAAAAAAAACTCAAAAAAATACGCAAGTTTAAAGATAGTCGTTATTCCTTAATAAATACCAATTGCAAACTTCATTCTTGAGCTTGCTATTAATTGTAGAAAGTTGAAGCAAGTACCATTTGATTGAGCGGGAACTTTTCTATCACATACATTTTATTATTATAACGTTCTAGCAATGTGAATATAAAAAAAATCGAAAAAATACGCAAGTTTAAAGATAGTCGTTATGCCTTGATAAATACCAACTTCAAACTTCATTCTTGAGCTTGTTATTAATTGTAGAAAGTTGAAACAAGTACCATTTGATTGAACAGAAAATTTTCTATCAAACACATCCTATTTTTATAACGTTTCAATAATGTAAATATAAAAAAAATCAAAAAATTACGCAAGTTTAAAGTAAGTCGTTATTTCTTGATAAATACCAATTTCAAACTTCATTCTTGAGCTTGCTATTAATTGTAAAATGTTTAGACAAGTACCATTTGATTGAACAGAAAATTTTCTATCAAATACATCCTACTCTTATAACGTTTTAGCAATGTTAGTAAAAAAAAATAAAAAAAAATACGCAAGTTTAAAGATAGTCGTTATTCCTTAATAAATACCAATTTCAAACTTCATTCTTGAGCTTGCTACTAATTGAAGAAGTTTGAAGCCAATACTATTCAATTGAACGGAAAATTTTCTATCAAATACATCCTACCTTTATAACGTTTCAATAATCTAAATATAAAAAAAATCAAAAAAATACGCAAGTTTAAAGTAAGTCGTTATTCCTTGATAAATACCAATTTCAAACTTCATTCTTGAGCTTGCTATTAATTGTAAAAGGTTGAGACAAGTACCATTTGATTGAACAGAAAATTTTCTATCAAATACATCTTACTTTTATAACGTTTCAATAATGTAAATATAAAAAAAATTAAAAAAATACGCAAGTTTAAATATAGTCGTTATTCCTTAATAAATACCAATTTCAAACTTCATTCTTGAGCTTGCTATTAATCGCAGAAGGTTGAGACATGTGCCATTTGATTGAACAGAAAAATTTTTATCAAATACATAATACTATTATAACGTTTTAGCAATGTGAATAAAAAAAAATCAAAAAAATACGCAAGTTTAAAGATGGTCGTTATTCCTTGATAAATACCAATTTCAAACTTCATTCTTGAGCTTGCTATTAATTGTAGAAGGTTGAAACCAATACTACTCGATTGAGCAAAAAATTTTTAGTCAAATAAATTCTACTTTTTTAACGCTTTAGCAATGTAAATATAAAAAAAATCAAAAAAATACGCAAGTTTAAAGATAGTCGTTATTCCTTAGTAAACACCAATTTCAAACTGCATTTTTGAGCTTGCTATTACTTGTAGAAGGTTGAAGCAAATACTATTTAATTAAACGGGAAATTTTCTATTAAATACATCCTACGTTTAGAACGTTTCAATAATGTAAATATAAAAAAAATCAAAAAAATACGCAAGTTTAAAAATAGTCGTTATTCCTTGATAAATACCAATTTCAAACTTCATTCTTGAGCTTGCTATTAATTGTAGAAGGTTAAAACAAGTGCTATTTGATTAAACAGAAAATTTTCTATCAAATACATCCTATTTTTATAACGTTTCAATAATGTAAATATAAAAAAAATCAAAAAATTACCCAAGTTTACAGATAGTCGTTATTTCTTGATAAATACCAATTTCAAACTTCATTCTTGAGCTTGCTATTAATTGTAGAAGGTTGAAACTAATATTATTCGATTGAGCAGGAAATTTTTAATCAAATAAATTCTACCTTTATAACGTTTTAGCAATGTAAATAAAAAAAATCAAAAAAATACGCAAGTTTAAAGTAAGTCGTTATTCCTTGATAAATACCAATTTCAAACTTCATTCTTGAGCTTGCTATTTATTGTAAAAGGTTAAAACAAGTACCATTTGATTGAACAGAAAATTTTCTATCAAATACATCTTACTTTTATAACGCTTCAGTAATGTAAATATAAAAAAAATTAAAAAAATTCGCAAGTTTAAAGATAGTCGTTATTCCTTGATAAATACCAATTTCAAACTTTATTCTTGAGCTTGCTATTAATTGTAGAAGGTTGAAACCAATATTATTCGATTGAGCAGGAAATTTTTAATTAAATAGATTCTACTTTTATAACGTTTTAGCAATGTAAATAAAAAAAATCAAAAAAATACGCAAGTTTAGAGATAGTCGTTATTCCTTAATAAATACCAATTTCAAACTGCATTCTTGAGCTTGCTATTACTTGTAGAAGGTTGAAGCAAATACTATTTAATTGAACGGGAAATTTTCTATTAAATACATCCTACTTTTATAACGTTTCAATAATGTAAATATAAAAAAAATTAAAAAAATACGCAAGTTTAAAGATAGTCGTTATTCCTTGATAAATACCAATTTCAAACTTTATTCTTGAGCTTGCTATTAATTGTAGAAGGTTGAAACAAATACTATTCGATTAAGCAGGAAGTTTTCTATCACATACATTCTACTTTTATAACGTTTCAATAATGTAAATATAAAAAAATTAAAAAAATTCGCAAGTTTAAAGATAGTCGTTATTCCTTAATAAATACCAAATTCAAACTTCATTCTTGAGCTTGCTATTAATCGCAGAAGGTTGAGACATGTGCCATTTGATTGAACAGAAAATTTTATATCAAATACATCCTACTTTTATAACGTTTTAGCAATGTAAATAAAAAAAAATCAAAAAAAATACGCAAGTTTAAAGATAGTCGTTATTCCTTAATAAATACCAATTTCAAACTTCATTCTTGAGCTTGCTATTAATTGTAGAAGTTTGAAGCAAATACTATTCAATTGAACGAAAAATTTTCTATCAAATACATCCTACCTTTATAACGTTTCGATAATGTAAATATAAAAAAAATTAAAAAAATACGCAAGTTTAAAGATAGTCGTTATTCCTTGATAAATACCAATTTCAAACTTTATTCTTGAGTTTGCTATTAATCGTAGAAGGTTGAAACAAATACTATTCGATTAAGCAGGAAGTTTTCTATCAAATACATTCTACTTTTATAACGTTTCAATAATGTAAATATAAAAAACAATTAAAAAAATACGCAAGTTTAAAGTAAGTCGTTATTCCTTGATAAATACCAATTTAAAACTTCATTCTTGAGCTTGCTATTTATTGTAAAAGGTTGAAACAAGTACCATTTGATTGAGCAGAAAATTTTCTATCAAATGCATTTTACTTTTATAACGTTTCAAAAATGTAAATATAAAAAAAATTAAAAAAATACACAAGTTTAAAGATAGTCGTTATTCCTTGATAAATACCAATTTCAAACTTCATTCTTGAGCTTGCTATTAATTATAGAAGGTTGAAACCAATACTATTCGATTGAGCAGAAAATTTTCTATCAAATACATTCTACTTTTATAACGTTTTAACAATGTAAATATAAAAAAAATCAAAAAAATACGCAAGTTTAAAGATAGTTGTTATTCCTTGATAAAAACCAATTTCCAACTTTATTCTTGAGCTTGCTATTAATTGTAGAAGGTTGAAACACGTACCATTTGATTGAACAGAAATTTTTCTATCAAATACGTCCTACTTTTATAACGTTTTAGCAATGTAAATAAAAAAAAATCAAAAAAATACGCAAGTTAAAAGATAGTCGTTATGCCTTGATAAATACCAAATTCAAACTTTATTCTTTAGCTTGCTATTAATTGTAGAAAGTTGAAACAAGTACCATTTGATTGAACAGAAATTTTTCTATCAAATACGTTTTACTTTTATAACGTTTTAGCAATGTAATTATAATAAAAGTCAAAAAAATACGCAAGTTTAAATATAGTCGTTATTCCTTAATAAATTCCAATTTCAAACTTCATTCTTGAGCTTGCTATTAACTGTAAAAGGTTGAAACATGTACCATTTGATTGAGCAAAAAATTTTCTATCAAATACATTTTACTATTATAACGTTTTAGCATTGTAAATATAAAAAAAATCAAAAAAATACGCAAGTTTAAAGATAGTCGTTATTCCTTGATAAATACCAAATTCAAACTTCATTCTTGAGCTTGCTATTAATTGTAGAAGGTTGAAACCAATACCATTTGACTGAACAGAAAATTTTCTATCAAATACATTCTACTTTTATAACGTTTTGGCAATGTAAATAAAAAAAAATCAAAAAAATACGCAAGTTTAAAGATAGTCGTTATTCCTTAATAAATACCAATTTCAAACTTCATTCTTGAGCTTGCTATTAATTGTAGAAGGTTAAAACAAGTGCTATTTGATTAAACAGAAAATTTTCTATCAAACACATTCTACTTTTATAACGTCTCAATAATGTAAATATAAAAAAAATCAAAAAAATACCCAAGTTTACAGATAGTCGTTATTCCTTGATAAGAACCAATTTCAAACTTGATTTTTAAGCTTGCTATTGACTTCAGAAAGTTAAAACAAGTACCATTCCATTGAGCAGAAAATTTTCAATCTAATAAATGCTACTTTTATAACGTTTTAGTAATGTAAATATAAAAAAAATCAAAAAAATACGCAAGTTTAAAGATAGTCGTTATGCCTTGATAAATACCAACTTCAAACTTCTTTCTTGAGCTTGCTATTAATTGTAGAAGGTTGAAACCAATACTATTCGACTGAACAGGAAATTTTCTATCAAATACATCTTACTTTTATAACGTTTCAATAATGTAAATATAAAAAAAATTAAAAAAATACGCAAGTTTAAAGATAGTCGTTATTCCTTGATAAATACCAATTTCAAACTTTATTCTTGAGCTTGCTATTAACTGTAGAAGGTTGAAACAAATACTATTCGATTAAGCAGGAAGTTTTCTATCAAATACATTCTACTTTTATAACGTTTCAATAATGTAAATATAAAAAACAATTAAAAAAATACGCAAGTTTAAAGTAAGTCGTTATTCCTTGATAATTACCAATTTCAAACTTCATTCTTGAGCTTGCTATTTATTGTAAAAGGTTGAAACAAGTACCATTTGATTGAACAGAAAATTTTCTATCAAATACATCTTACCTTTATAACGTTTCAAAAATGTAAATATAAAAAAAATTAAAAAAATTCGCAAGTTTAAAGATAGTCGTTATTCCTTAATAAATACCAATTTCAAACTTCATTCTTGAGCTTGCTATTAATCCCAGAAGGTTGAGACATGTGCCATTTGATTGAACAAAAAAATTTTTATCAAATACATAATACTATTATAACGTTTTAGCAATGTGAATAAAAAAAAATCAAAAAAATACGCAAGTTTAAAGATAGTCGTTATTCCTTGATAAATACCAATTTCAAACTTCATTCTTGAGCTTGCTATTAATTGTAGAAGGTAGAAACCAACACTATTCGATTGAGCAGAAAATTTTTAATCAAATAAATTCTACTTTTTTAACGCTTTAGTAATGTAAATATAACGTTCAGGACGTTAACATTCTACAGCAGGATCTATTTGTTTTATACCAATGGTGTCTGGTAAATGAAATGGTACTAAATTGTGACAAATGTCAAGTAATTAACTTTAGTAGGAAGCTAAAACCTTCTAGCCCCCAATACAAAATCGGTGGTAAAGATTTGAAAATAGTGTCTACAATCAAAGATCTGGGAGTCATACTTGATTGCAAGTTATCTTTTAATTATCACTATGAATATATAATAGCAAAAGCAAATAAAGTCTTGGGTTGTTTAAGGAGGTTTACTAATGAATTTACCAATATTCGAACTATTGTTATTTTGTATGTTACATTTGTTAGATCTATCTTAGAATATGATTGTGTAGTTTGGGCTCCTTTTTATGCTACACACATTGGACGAATTGAGAAGGTTCAAGTAAAATTTATTAATTGTGTTAAATATAGATTGCCGAGAACTGTGGGATGCTCGTATAATATGTGTTTGAGTTATCTTGCTCTGAAAACGTTAGACTCTCGACGTAAATTCCACTGTGCTTGTTTTGTATATAAGGTATTAAATAATCTGTGTGATGCTCCGGACATTCTCGGAAAAATTGGTTTTAATGTGCCTCAATACCATCTCAGGAATAGTCCCCTATTTAATCTCTCTCACTGCAGCACTAATTATGCATTATTTTCACCTTTAAATTCAATTTTATCAATATGCAATAGTGTCTGTAGTGAAATTGATTTTTTTGCACCATCTTTTAATAACTTTAAGAATAATCTCAACAAATTTATAACATGAATCTTGTAATCTTTAATTGTTTTGTTTATTGTAAAGGCTGTAAATGATGATGCCGTTAATAAAGTATTATTATTATTATTATTATTATAAAAAAAATCAAAAAAATACGCAAGTTTAAAGATAGTCGTTATTCCTTAATAAATACCAATTTCAAACTTCATTCTTGAGCTTGCTATTAATTGTAGAAGGTTGAAACAAGTACCATTTGATTGAGCGGAAACTTTTCTATCAAATACATCCTACTTTTATAACGTTTTAGCAATGTAAATAAAAAAAATCAAAAAAAATACGCAAGTTTAAAGATAGTCGTTATTCCTTAATAAATACCAATTTCAAACTTCATTCTTGAGCTTGCTATTAATTGTAGAAGTTTGAAGCAAATACTATTCAATTGAACGAAAAATTTTCTATCAAATACATCCTACCTTTATAACGTTTCAATAATGTAAATATAAAAAAAATCAAAAAAATACGCAAGTTTAAAGTAAGTCGTTATTCCTTGATAAATACCAATTCCAAACTTCATTCTTGAGCTTGCTACTTATTGTAAAAGGTTGAAACAAGTACCATTTGATTAAACAGAAAATTTTCTATCAAATACGTCCTACTTTTATAACGTTTTAGCAATGTAAATAAAAAAAATAAAAAAAAATACGCAAGTTTAAAAGATAGTCGTTATTCCTTAATAAATACCAATTTCAAACTTCACTCTTGAGCTTGCTATTAATTGTAGAAGGTTGAAACAAGTACCATTTGATTGAACAGAAACTTTTCTATCAAATACATCCTACCTTTATGACGTTTTAGCAATGTAAATAAAAAAAAATCAAAAAAAATACGCAAGCTTAAAGATAGTCGTTATTCCTTAATAAATACCAATTTCAAACTTCACTCTTGAGCTTGCTATTAATTGTAGAAGGTTGAAGCAAGTACCATTTGACTGAACAGAAAATTTTCTATCAAATACATCCTACTTTTATAACGTTTTAACAATGTAAATAAAAAAAAATAAAAAAAAAGCAAGTTTAAAGATAGTCGTTATTCCTTAATAAATACCAATTTCAAACTTCATTCTTGAGCTTGCTATTAATTGTAGAAGGTTGAAGCAAATACTATTCAATTGAGCAGGAAATTTTCTATCAAATACATTTTACTTTTATACCGTTTCAATAATGTAAATATAAAAAAAATCAAAAAAATACCCAAGTTTACAGATAGTTGTTATTCCTTGATAAGTACCAATTTCAAACTTGATTTTTAAGATGGCTATTAACTGCAGAAGGTTAAAACAAGTACCATTCGATTTAGCAGAAAATTTTCTATCAAATAAATCTTACTTTTATAACGTTTTAGCAATGTAAATATAAAAAAAATCAAAAAAATTCGCAAGTTTAAAGATAGTCGTTATTCCTTAATAAATACCAATTTCAAACTTTATACTTGAGCTTGCTATTAATTGTAGAAAGTTGAAACAAGCACCACTCAATTAAGCGAAAAATTTTCTATCATATACATTCTACGTTTATAACGTTTTAGCAATGTAAATATAAAAAAAATCAAAAAAATACGCAAGTTTAAAGATAGTCGTTATTCCTTAATAAATACCAATTTCAAACTTCATTCTTGAGCTTGATATTAATTGTAGAAGTTTGAAGCAAATACTATTCAATTGAACGGAAAATTTTCTATCAAATACATCCTACCCTTATAACGTTACAATAATGTAAATATAAAAAAAATCAAAAAAATACGCAAATTTAAATTAAGTCGTTATTCCTTGATAAATACCAATTTCAAACTTTATTCTTGAGCTTGCTATTAATTGTAGAAGGTTGAAACAAGTACCATTTGATTGAACAGAAAATTTTCTAACAAATAAATCTTACCTTTATAACGCTTTGGCAATGTAAATATAAAAAAAACTCAAAAAAATACGCAAGTTTAAAGATAGTCGTTATTCCTTAATAAATACCAATTTCAAACTTCATTCTTGAGCTTGCTATTAATTGTAGAAGGTTGAAGCAAGTACCATTTGATTGAGCGGGAACTTTTGTATCACATACATTTTATTATTATAACGTTTTAGCAATGTGAATATAAAAAAAATCGAAAAAATACGCAAGTTTAAAGATAGTCGTTATGCCTTGATAAATACCAACTTCAAACTTCATTCTTGAGCTTGCTATTAATTGTAGAAAGTTGAAGCAAGTACCATTTGATTGAACAGAAAATTTTCTATCAAATACATCCTACTCTTATAACGTTTTAGCAATGTTAGTAAAAAAAAATCAAAAAAAATACGCAAGTTTAAAGATAGTCGTTATTCCTTAATAAATACCAATTTCAAACTTCATTCTTGAGCTTGCTATTAATTGAAGAAGTTTGAAGCAAATACTATTCAATTGAACGGAAAATTTTCTATCAAATACATCCTACCTTTATAACGTTTCAATAATCTAAATATAAAAAAAATCAAAAAAATACGCAAGTTTAAAGTAAGTCGTTATTTCTTGATAAATACCAATTTCAAACTTCATTCTTGAGCTTGCTATTAATTGTAAAAGGTTGAGACAAGTACCATTTGATTGAACAGAAAATTTTCTATCAAATACATCCTACTCTTATAACGTTTTAGCAATGTTAGTAAAAAAAAATCAAAAAAAATACGCAAGTTTAAAGATAGTCGTTATTCCTTAATAAATACCAATTTCAAACTTCATTCTTGAGCTTGCTATTAATTGAAGAAGTTTGAAGCAAATACTATTCAATTGAACGGAAAATTTTCTATCAAATACATCCTACCTTTATAACGTTTTAGCAATGTAAATATAAAAAAATCAAAAAAATACGCAAGTTTAAATATAGTCGTTATTCCTTGATAAATACCAATTTCAAACTTTATTTTTAAGTTTGCTGTTAATTGTAGAAGGTTGAAACTAATACTATTCGATTGAGCAGGAAATTTTCTATCAAATACATTCTACTTTTATAACGTTTTAGCAATGTAAATATAAAAAAAATCAAAAAAATACGCAAGTTTAAAGTAAGTCGTTATTCCTTAATAAATTCCAATTTCAAACTTCAATCTTGAGCTTGCTATTAATTTTAGAAAATTGAAGCAAGCACCACTCGATTAAGCAAAAAATTTTCTATTAAATACATTCTACCTTTATAACGTTTTAGCAATGTAAATATAAAAAAATCAAAAAAATACGCAAGTTTAAAGATAGTCGTTATTCCTTGATAAATACCAATTTCAAACTTCATTCTTAAGCTTGCTATTAATTATAGAAGGTTGAAATAAGTACCATTTGATTGAACAGAAATTTTTCTATCAAATACATCCTACTTTTATAACGTTTTAGCAATGTAAATAAAAAAAATCAAAAAAATACACAAGTTTAAAGATAGTCGTTATTCCTTGATAAATTCCAATTTCAAACTTCAATCTTGAGCTTGCTATTAATTTTAGAAAGTTGAAGCAAGCACCACTCGATTAAGCAAAAAATTTTCTATTAAATACATTCTACCTTTATAACGTTTTAGCAATGTAAATATAAAAAAAATCAAAAAAATACGCAAGTTTAAAGATAGTCGTTATTCCTTGATAAATACCAATTTCAAACTTTATTCTTAAGCTTGCTAATAATTATAGAAGGTTGAAACAAGCACCATTTGATTGAACAGAAATTTTTCTATTAAATACATCCTACTTTTATAACGTTTTAGCAATGTAAACATAAAAAAAATCAAAAAAATACGCAAGTTTAAAGATAGTCGTTATTCCTTGATAAATACCAATTTCAAATTTCATTCTTGAGCTTGCTATTAATTGTAGAATGTTGAAATAAGTACCATTTGATTGAACAGAAATTTTTCTATCAAATACGTCTTACTTTTATAGAGTTTTGGCAATGTAATTATAAAAAAAATCAAAAAAATACGCAAGTTTAAATATAGTCGTTATTCCTTGATAAATACCAATTTCAAACTTTATTTTTAAGTTTGCTGTTAATTGTAGAAGGTAGAAGCTAATACTATTCGATTGAGCAGGAAATTTTCTATCAAATACATTCTACTTTTATAACGTTTTAGCAATGTAAATATAAAAAAAATCAAAAAAATACGCAAGTTTAAAGATAGTCGTTATTCCTTAATAAATACCAATTTCAAACTTCATTCTTGAGCTTGCTATTAATCGTAGAAGGTTGAAACAAAAACCATTTGATTGAACAGATAATTTTCTATCAAATACATCCTACCTTTATAACGTTTTAGCAATGTAAATATAAAAAAATCAAAAAAATACGCAAGTTTAAATATAGTCGTTATTCCTTGATAAATACCAATTTCAAACTTTATTCTTAAGCTTGCTATTAATTATAGAAGGTTGAAACAAGCACCATTTGATTGAACAGAAATTTTTCTATTAAATACATCCTAGTTTTATAACGTTTTAGCAATGTAAACAGAAAAAAAATCAAAAGAATTCGCAAGTTTAAAGATAGTCGTTATTCCTTAATAAATTCCAATTTCAAACTTCATTCTTGAGCTTGCTATTAACCGTAGAAAGTTGAAGCAAGCACCACTTGATTAAGCGAAAAATTTTCTATCAAATACATCCTACTTTTATAACGCTTTAGCAATGTAAATATAAAAAAAATCAAAAAAATACGCAAGTTTAAAGATAGTCGTTATTCCTTGATAAATACCAATTTCAAACTTCATTCTTGAGCTTGCTATTAATTGTAGAATGTTGAAACAAGTACCATTTGATTGAACAGAAATTTTTCTATCAAATACGTCTTACTTTTATAGAGTTTTAGCAATGTAATTATAAAAAAAATTAAAAAAATACGCAAGTTAAATATAGTCGTTATTCCTTGATAAATACCAATTTCAAACTTCATTCTTGAGCTTGCTATTAATTGTAGAAGGTTGAAACCAATACCATTCGATTGAACAGAAAATTTTCTATCAAATACATCCTACTTTTATAACGTTTCAATAATGTAAATATAAAAAAAATCAAAAGAATTCGCAAGTTTAAAGATAGTCGTTATTCCTTAATAAATTCCAATTTCAAACTTCATTCTTGAGCTTGCTATTAACCGTAGAAAGTTGAAGCAAGCACCACTTGATTAAGCGAAAAATTTTCTATCAAATACATCCTACTTTTATAACGCTTTAGCAATGTAAATATAAAAAAAATCAAAAAAATACGCAAGTTTAAAGATAGTCGTTATTCCTTGATAAATACCAATTTCAAACTTCATTCTTAAGCTTGCTATTAATTTTAGAAGGTTGAAACAAATAACATTTGATTAAACAGAAATTTTTCTATCAAATACATCTTACTATTATAACGTTTTAGCAATGTAATTATAAAAAAAATTAAAAAAATACGCAAGTTTAAATATAGTCGTTATTCCTTGATAAATACCAATTTCAAACTTCATTCTTGAGCTTGCTATCAATTGTAGAAGGTTGAAACCAATACTATTCGATTGAGCAGAAAATTTTCTATCAAATACATTCTACTTTTATAACGTTTTGACAATGTAAATATAAAAAAAATCAAAAAAATACGCAAGTTTAAAGATAGTCGTTATTCCTTGATAAATACCAAATTCAAACTTCATTCTTGAGCTTGCTATTAATTGCAGAATGCTGAAACAAGTACCATTTGATTGAACAGAAATTTTTCTATCAAATACGTCTTACTTTTATAGAGTTTTAGCAATGTAATTATAAAAAAAATCAAAAAAATACGCAAGTTTAAATATAGTCGTTATTCCTTGATAAATACCAATTTCAAACTTCATTCTTGAGCTTGCTATTAACTATAGAAGGTTGAAACCAATACTATTCGATTGAGCAGAAAATTTTCTATCAAATACATTCTACTTTTATAACGTTTTAACAATGTAAATATAAAAAAAATCAAAAAAATACGCAAGTTTAAAGATAGTTGTTATTCCTTGATAAATACCAATTTCAAACTTTATTCTTGAGCTTGCTATTAATTGTAGAAGGTTGAAACAAGTACCATTTGATTGAACGGAAATTTTTCTATCAAATACGTCCTACTTTTATAACGTTTTAGCAATGTAACTAAAAAAAAATCAAAAAAATACGCAAGTTAAAAGATAGTCGTTATGCCTTGATAAATACCAAATTCAAACTTTATTCTTTAGCTTGCTATTAATTGTAGAAAGTTGAAACAAGTACCATTTGATTGAACAGAAATTTTCTATCAAATACATCTTACTTTTATAACGTTTCAATAATGTAAATATAAAAAAAAATTTAAAAAATACGCAAGTTTAAAGTAAGTCGTTATTCCTAAATAAATTCCAATTTCAAACTTCATTCTTGAGCTTGCTATTAATTGTAGAAAGTTGAAGTAAGCACAACTCGATTAAACAAAAAATTTTCTATTAAACACATTCTACCTTTATAACGTTTTAGCAATGTAAATATAAAAAAAATCAAAAAAATACGCAAGTTTAAATATAGTCGTTATTCCTTGATAAATACCAATTTCAAACTTCATTCTTAAGCTTGCTATTAATTATAGAAGGTTGAAACAAGTACCATTTGATTGAACAGAAATTTTTCTATCAAATACATCCTACTTTTATAACGTTTTAGCAATGTAAATAAAAAAAATCAAAAAAATACGCAAGTTTAAAGATAGTCGTTATTCCTTGATAAATTCCAATTTCAAACTTCAATCTTGAGCTTGCTATTAACTTTAGAAAGTTGAAGCAAGCACCACTCGATTAAGCAAAAAATTTTCTATTAAATACATTCTACCCTTATAACGTTTTAGCAATGTAAATATAAAAAAAATCAAAAAAATACGCAAGTTTAAATATAGTCGTTATTCCTTGATAAATACCAATTTCAAACTTTATTCTTAAGCTTGCTAATAACTATAGAAGGTTGAAACAAGCACCATTTGATTGAACAAAAATTTTCTATTAAATACATCCTACTTTTATAACGTTTTAGCAATGTAAACATAAAAAAAATCAAAAAAATACTCAAGTTTAAAGATAGTCGTTATTCCTTGATAAATACCAATTTCAAATTTCATACTTGAGCTTGCTATTAATTGTAGAATGTTGAAACAAGTACTATTTGATTGAACAGAAATTTTTCTATCAAATACGTCTTACTTTTATAGAGTTTTGGCAATGTAATTATAAAAAAAATCAAAAAAATACGCAAGTTTAAATATAGTCGTTATTAGTAGAAAGTCCTGGTAATTAGTGCAGTTTAATTAATTTGATATCAAAACTTTCTCTTTTAATGTAGTAGAAAGTCCTGGTAATTAGTGCAGTTTAATTAATTTGATATCAAAACTTTCTCTTTTAATGATTGCACATTAATACGTAACGATATCAGAACAGTAACTCGTGCAGCTGCACCACTTGTTCAAATGGTCTAATTCTCTTGTTGTTTATTAAATGTAAGTAAGTTGTATGGTGTTTAGAAGTCATATCAATCTAATGACGTATGATGTAGTAATTTAAAAAATTACTACTTATACTTATTTTATTAAAATTATTAATAACCATTTCAATCTTTATATTAAATTATGTTTAATAATTATAATATTGTTAACTCAGTAAAATCTAAGTACCAATAGATTACAACTTTTATAAAAAGATCTTTATATTCAAATAATTAATAATTTAATTTTTGAATTTAGAATCCGCAAAAAGTATTTTTTAGAATTTTGAAATTTTACATGATGATTCGTTTGTCATTATAAGAAGATGTTTGTCTAAATTTGAAACTAAAGTTGCTAAATAATATGTTAGTTTGTTTTACTAAAAAACAATATACCTAATTACAAATTCTTTTTCGAAAATGTCAATTTGCTAAAATAGCTGTGTCAATTGAAAAACCAGAAAAACAAAAATGATTATTACTTTTAATCCAATGTATCAACTTGAATTAAAAAATAAATTAAACATAAAAGTCTGCACAGTTCTTTGCAATTGAATAATTTTTAAATAAATAATAATTTTAAATAAACTATTTTTTTTTCTAAGACTTAGTGAAATTGTTATACTTACTTGCTCTAGCTTACCCTCTGATATATATGATTGAATATATATTTTTTTAATCATGTTATCCAATGGAATTAAAATAAAACAGTTTCAAGTATAGCACTACTTTTCTTTTCTTAAAACACTGTATATTTTTTAAAATTATTTGACAATTTTTTTTTACAAGCATAAGCAATTTTTTTTGTTTCTAAAAAAGCTCCGTACTTAACTCAAATTAAGAAAAAAATTGGTTTATTTCTAACACAAATAACTTCAGATAAACTTTTAAAACTTATTTGACATAATAAACTATTTCTTTTTATTTTAAAACATACAGATGTTATATTTATAAGGTATCAAAATTGACTCACTTGATAAAAAACTAATGTCACGTTTGCAATGCTATGTGCCGTTTATACAATCTACTGAGATAACAATGATTTTGAAATGAATTATAGTTACAACTTTATAAATTTTGTAAAAATAATAATGTACTTACATTTTTAAAGTATATCTAATTCTAAATTTATATTATGCATTACCAATCCAATAATTTATCTACACATAAAAGATTAGATTATATGGCATACAAGTAATAAAGGTAAATTATTAATCACTTTTGAATGATTACTAAAGTCTTGTAACTTTTAAACGCTTCTTATAATTATAAAAGTATTTTCGTATATACGCTGACAATATTTTGTTTCTAAAATTTGAAAAGTTGAAATATTTCTACACAATTTTAAAACACATATTGCAGAGGTAATGATAAAATCAAAGCTTGAAATATTTATACATTATAAAAAACTAAATTAAAAAAATAGTTTTGAAAAAAAAAGTAGCTGCTATAATTTAAATGAACAAAAATGTTTTTTTACAAGAATTAATGTGTACCGATAATTATTTGTTGCTGATTTTTCTTTGATTTTTAATAATTGCACGATAAATTTAGTAGGTTATACTTGCCAAATGACAAAAATTGAAATTTAAAAATAAGTTTTCGACAAAATAAAATTATGAATGAAAAAAATATATAATTTTTTTATATAATTTCTATAAAAAGTAGAAAGAAGAAAGTAAATGTAAAATTTTTCTTAAATTTTAGTTACGTTTGTTCTAACTTTGACAAACAAAAAGAAATGTATCATTACCAATTTTATCTGATTGAATAATTTGTTGACTACAACAGCAAAATATAAATTTTAGTTTTTGGTATTTTAAGTAAATACAAAATATTTTTTGAAAACTTTGATTAGGTTTTTCCTAACCTTAACTATGAAAATGAAATTGATCATTACCGATTTTACCTAATTGAATAAATTAAACGTCTTTGCAGCTGACTACAACAGCAAAATATAATTTCTAGAAAGCAAATACAAAATTTTATAAAAAAAATTTTTGACTATGATTTTTTTTCTAACTTTGGCAAAACAGAAAGAAATTTTATTATTAATTTCTATCTAACTGAATAAATTACACGTGTTTGTTGACAACAATAAGAAAATATAAATTTTAGTCTTTAGTATTTTAATTTCTAGAATGTAAATGAAAAATTTTTCTTAAAACTTTGATTACGTTTTTTTTTGTAACTTTGACAAACAAAAAATGTATTACTAGAAATGTTACCCAATTGAATGAATTACACATGTTTGTTGACTGTAACAGTAAACCATAAATAATAGTCTATTGCATTCTAAATTGTATTTCTAAAAAGTAAATCCAAAAGTACCACTTACGGCTCTTTATGGGTTCCGGTACATCAATATTTTTCTTAAAACAGGTTAGATCACAGAAAATAATATGTAATAAGAATATTTAAATCGATTCGTGTAAAGAAAAATAATTTTTGTACTACCTAATTTTATTTAGCAATTTTCGTTTTAAATATATAACTTTGAAATTGGTAATAGCGAAAATAAAATAAAACATACGTGACAATTAATATTTTAAGCATCTATACATTTAAAAACAAACAAAAAGTAAAGAAATACGATACAAAATATTTTTCAATCAAACAAAGCAGAAATTTTTAAATTAGTTAAAAGATTAAAACCAAACCACAGAATAGTAGAACAAAAAGTAATTATTACGAGTATATCTAACTAAACTACAAATAAGTTAAAACAAGATGAAATAACAACTTTATAAAATAAATTAAAAATAAAAATTAAATTATAAGTAAAAATTTTAAAAAAATGTGTTGAAATTTGAAAACTATTATTTAGAAACTAATAAATTGTTTTTCAAACTTCGAAAATTTCAAAATATGATAAGCACAACGAATAAAACATACATAAAGTTTGTTAAAATATTTGTCACAATAAAAAGGCTGCTAAAACAGAACAGAATGCAAAATAATTATAAAAAATAATTATAACTTATTATCAAATTAAAAACCTACCATATTTAAACTATGTAGTTTTATATTTTTGTGTAAAAGTCTTTGTAGTTTAAGTTGCATTTTTTTTATCTTTATTAATAGTAATCGTTGATTTTTTAGGATTTGTGTATATTGTATGTTATTATTTTTTATTTAATAAATTAAAAAAATTGTTATATACACTTAATTGTACTTTATAAAATTTAAAGTTTGGTTTAAGATTTTTTTTTTGTGCATATCTCATTTTTTTATTTATCATGTGTCTATTACAAATGTAGTAATTTATTCGAAACATGAAGAGGTAGATATTCGGATTTTTAATAAGTGTCAACCTGTAAACAGTTTACAAAATACATACTGCCCAATTGCGATACGTACACTTTATACTATATGGTCATTATATTTTTCTTATTTTAACAAAATATAAGAATATATATACACAAACTGTCTACATAACTGATAAAATTTAAATAAAATTTAAGAAAAAAAAAAAGAAATAAATAAATTTAGCAAAACAAAACATTACATAAATTTTACCTCATAACATAACTCATAACATAATTGAAAATAGAATAAAAATGATAAACGGTTTTGAATCTATGTATACAATTTTTGAAATTTTTTGATTAAAGCTTGACGCGTTCCTAACTAATGTTAAACTGAATTAATTATTTTAAAATATTATAATTATACATTAGACATCTGAAATTTACTAGGCATTTCAACAAATTTCGCTTGCAAAGTATGTAAAGAGTTCACAAAATTTGTACAAAAAGTTGAAATGAATTAGCAATAAAAGGTTTCTGTAATAATAGCTGACTAATTACAAAAACAAAAAATATATATACAAATTTTATACTCCCAAATCTATTCTTTAATTATCCATTTAATTAATTATAACTATTTACAATATTAATACATTCAAATTTTCCTCAAATAAATTTGTTTTTCCGAAAACGCTATATTTCTATATTTGTAAATTTTTTGCAAATAATTTTGATAAATAAGAATATTGTTATTTGTGTTTTTTCTTTATTTACAAATTTTCACGAGTAACGTCTCAAACAATCTGAGATCTGACGATCAGAAAGCTAGATGTGAAAAGTATCTGTCGTTATTTCCATTTTCTTAAGTTACTTTTAGAAATTCAAAGTTTCTACAAAATTCCGTACTATTAAGCATGTCTCATACACGTCGATAATCAAAAATTAAGCACTTTGGTGTTGTTTTTTAATATTTTACTATTATTTGATTTGTTAGACAACTGATTTAAGCGCTTTTAAAATCAGCTCAAAATCAGACATGTCAGAAAATAAATTCACAAACACAACGCTATCACAAACCTTTGAATACAATTTTGGAAAAGCGATGTAAACCTTTAAAAAAACTTTTTAAATTAATGTTTCTTTTCATTAGTTACGTACAATAAGAATGATTTCATTTCTTACAAAAATCAAAATTACATATTTTAGAAAACACAACTACGAGAACTTAAACAATAGTTTCTAAACTTTTTAAAATATTAGAGAACGTGCTTTTAATATAGAGTTAATGATTGTTTGAGACGCCGAAATCGTTAAATTTTTATATGACAATTGTGGTGGCGGGTGCTCATTCAATGATACACGACAGTTTACTTATTAATAAATTTAATGAAAACTAAATAAGTAGAATCTTTACAATGAACTGACCGCACCACACGGAGTACGTACGTTCACCGTCAGAATCGTACTGACTGTCCGGGGTGGTGTCGCTACCTGACACTTTATAACTTGAGGGGGGAGGTCTGGTCTGTCGAGGACCGCGAAACCCAAACTTTCTAAATTTAGAGTAGCATGTAGTTGGACAAATACACTACAGCTCGTCCATCCTGACATTTCCAGCTTGCCCTCAAGCTTCAAATAATTACTAAACAAACTAATACATAAGAACAAATCTTAACATTTTGGAACAAATCCTAAAAGTAGCCAAACATAGACTTCTAGTTAAATCTAAGAACAAATTTCCAATAATCTGAGAACAAACCTCAAAATACAATAATTAATCACATGTGAGAACAAATCTCAAAATTTTAAACATGAAAACGAATCTTTAATTAAACCTGAAAACAAATTTCAAATAAACAACTTAATTTCGAGAACAAATCTCTATCACTCTGAGAATAAATTCCTACCAACGTGGAAACAAATCTCATCTAATCATAAACATGTGGGAACAAATCCCTTGCTCTATTTGTTAGACACTCATAACATCAATTTCCACCTAATATTGCAATAACATAAGGAAATAAATCCCATACATATTGACTAAATTAGAATTGGCTTATCATTTTAAACATTCATACAAAATTTCATACCATACATTCTATTATCTAATTAACTTAAAATCTACTCTATTTAATTATAAGATCAATCAATAATCAGTCATTAATATTATTTGGGCGCCATAATGGTCAATGTGAAGTGTATAAAATGGTACGTTTCCTTTATCAATACAATGTAATTTACCTTCGACTCGATTTGCGACAGTGGAATATGTGATACATTTAAAACAGTTTAAGATGTGATTTTGAACTTTGTTTCTCATTTCCGGGAACCAATAAATACGCGTGATGTAATTAATTGTTTTGTTTATGCCCTGATGTCCAACTTTTTCGTGGCAGGTTCTAATTATATTTTCTTCCATTGATGACGGTACGTAAAATAAGATTTTTTGCCTATTTTTCGATAAACTAAACCGTTATTCATTTCATACAATTTGCTTTGTTGTTTCTCTAAACCTTTCCTAACTTCCACGATTTTTGGGTCTAAATTTTGTAGTAACTCTAAATTGCGCTCGAATGTATTTTCCGTAATTAAACAAATACTAAATTCACGACTTAACGCGTCAGCATGTCTCATTTGATCAGAAGAACGGTGCTCAAGTGTATAATTATAATTACGCAATATCAATGACCATCGCAAAATTCTCGGATTCACTTCTTTTCGCTCTAATGTCTGCTTCAAACTGTTGCAATCGGTCACAATTTTAAATTTAATACCTTGTAGGTAAATCCGAAATCTTTCTAAAGAATAAATAATTGCTAAAGCTTCTAATTCAAAACTATGGTAAGACGCTTCCGTAGGTGTTGTTCTTTTGCTAAAAAAACAAACTGGATGAAATTTTCCATCTTCCAATTGTTTTTGCATTAAAACAGCACCAAAACCATGCGAACTAGCATCACAATGTAGTTCCGTTTCTAACTTAGGCGAATATATCGCTAACAAGGGTGACGATATCAATTTTTGCTTTAGTGATTCAAAGCAATTATTCTCACGGTCTGTCCATATAAATTCTTTTGCCTTTAATAACTCCGACAATGGTTTTGACACGGTTGCAAACCCTCCTATGAACTTTCTAAAATAGGATAATAACCCAATAAAGCTATGAAGCTCTTTAAAATTTTTTGGGACCGGAAATTCCTTTATTGCCTTTACATTGTCATCACTTGGACTTATTCCATTTTTGTCGATATTATACCCAAGATATTTTATTTTACTCAATAAAAATTCGCATTTGTCAAATCTTAGCTCTAATTTATTTTTTACGAGTACCTTTAAAACCTCTTTTAAAATAGCAATATTTTCATCTATAGTTTTGGTGGCAATCAATATATCATCTAAATAAATTTGAATTTTCTGTTGGTTTAATAAGTCTCTGAACGCGGTATTTATAAAACGCATAAAAAATGAACTACCATTCGCTAGACCAAACGGCATTTTGATATACTCATACTGCCCCATGAAAGTAACAAATGACGTGTATTTAGTTGATTCCGGATCTAATTTGATATTATGGAACGCATCCTTTAAGTCCAAACGCGTAAAATATGCCTTATATTTTAAATTATCGATTTGCTCTTCTATGTGCGGAATAGGATAAATGTCTCGCGTTGTTAACTTATTTAATTCGCGGTAATCAACGGCCATACGATAATTTCCGTCTTTTTTTCGCACTAAAACAATAGGACTGCTATATTGTGACGTACTCGGTTTGATAACATTTTTAGATAGTAATTCGTTTGTAATTTGTTTCACCGCTTCTTTTTCCGCAAAAGATAATCGTCTGGCTTTCGAATAAAATGGCGCATGATTGGGCTTTAGATGTAACTTCAATTCTAATTGCGTATAAGGTTCATCGGGTCTGTCTGGTTGTACATAAAATTCATCTATGATATCTTTTACCTGCTGATGGACATCACAGCTCAATTGTTCGTTAATATTTAGATTTATTTCTGATTCATTGTTACAACCAATATCAATGTGCAATAATTCAAGAGATTCATCTTGAACTCTGATGTCCACCTCACTTTGTTTGTTTTTTACAGTTACAACTTTACCTAAACTTATAATTAATTTATCATTGGTTAAGAAATCTCGACCTAGTAAACAATCAAATTTCATAGTGTCGTCAGGTACTACTTTGAATTCAATTTCGGTCTCACAATCGTTAACTAAAACTTTTTCTTTAATTTGCCCTAATATATTCAATTTAGTACCGTTCAGGCCACAATATATTACATTTGAATTATCAGGTAAAATATTTACATTTGTTTTTAGCGAACGAGAAGTCAACAATGAAATTGGGCTGCCTGAATCAATTATTGCCGTTAACTCACCAATAAAATTGTCTGAACGCACCTCTACTATAAAAGCCGGTATAATTCGTTGTTCCACCAGGTGAATTGTCGCGTCCTTTTTAACTGGGCAATCCTTTTTTTGATGATTTTTAGATCCACAGCCAAAACATGAACCAACTTCTCTTTTCGGCTTGCTACACTTTGCTGATATATGACCTTTGTCCCCACAATTGTAACACCTCACGATATTATTAGTGTTCACATTTGTCGCACTCTTTGATTTGTTTACCACATTAGCGTTTATCGCTGCACTTTTATTAATGCGTTGTTTGTCCATAGGCGATGAATACAGTCTACTCTTGATTTTCTCATAGGTTTCTAATTTTGTCTTCAGCTGCCTCAAGTTTGTTGCCTCATATAAAAATGTTTTATTAGACATTTCGTCTGGGATCCCGTCAACAATGTATTGAATTACGGCTTCTTCTTCAATTTGGCCTCTAGCTGCAATCTCTTTCATATTGAAATAATACTCTAACACTGACTCATTTCTTTGTTTTTTCCTTTCAGACAAAAGTCTATGAATATCTGCACTGTTTATTTTCTTGCCAAATTCAACTTGAAGTACTTCTTTTAGCTTGGACCAGTTATTCAGTCCTCGTTCACACTGAACACACTGTTTTGCCAATCCAATTAGGGACTTTTTTGCATACACCAATTTCTGCAATTCTGAAAATTGCATAATTTCTGCAATTTCTTCAAAGTCCTGTATCCAGTTTGCAACTTGGTATGATCCTTCCCCACTGAAAGGACGAATTGAGTCTTCGATATCTTTAAAGTTCATCACGAATCTTGGTGTTTGCTCTTGTCGTATAGCTAATCTTTCATTTTCTGATGATGGTGTACTTCGATATGTGCTTCCATTAGCTTCCTCTTCGTTATCTTCTTGTTCTTCTTCTTCTTCAGGATCTCCCATCGGTCTCAACGAGTTTAAATCTGTAAGTTTGGTGCATATGCGGTCCGCCACCTCTCTAGCTGACCCCTCGTAGTCGATATTCAAAATAGCACACACGGACGTCAAATCTCCCAACGTTAAATTTGTGGCTGCCCATTCTACCTTTTCATTTAACGCGTCGGCATCAGCAAATACAAAACCTGCAAAATCACGCACGTGTTGTCTATTCCGTCGGCCATTTTCTACTCCATCGTACAGAAGTTTGTGAAAAGCACGAATTGCCGCAACGGACGATTTTTTAATATTTTCAGACAATCCGGGTACATCACTAAGCTTCTCCATTGTTTCCACTTTTCGCTAATTTACACAAAGTACACTTGTTCTTATCTCACTTCTGATATCTGTGGTGGCGGGTGCTCATTCAATGATACACGACAGTTTACTTATTAATAAATTTAATGAAAACTAAATAAGTAGAATCTTTACAATGAACTGACCGCACCACACGGAGTACGTACGTTCACCGTCAGAATCGTACTGACTGTCCGGGGTGGTGTCGCTACCTGACACTTTATAACTTGAGGGGGGAGGTCTGGTCTGTCGAGGACCGCGAAACCCAAACTTTCTAAATTTAGAGTAGCATGTAGTTGGACAAATACACTACACAATTAATTAAAAAGAAAAAGTTTGATATTAAATTTAATTAAAAAACAGTTTGATATAAAAATGAAATTAAAAAAAGACTTGCAAATTTTCTAACAAGCAACCAATATTTAAAATTACATACATTGAAAAACATAACTAACGAGCACTTAAATGGCAATTTCAACTCCATTTTAAACATATTAGAAAGCACATTCTTAATAAAGAGTTTGCAATAGTTGAAAACAGTAAAATCGGTAACTTCAAATTTTTGTCTAAAGTTTATTTGTAACTTTTCTATATTTCATTTGCGAAAAGCGCTGATCAACTTAGTGTTTTCGAGATCAAATTGCGAGAATCGGAATCACATCTTGTAAATCTGGTTCAATTAGCGATCGTCTAGATTAAAAGCCAGAAAATCTTGTGACGTAACTAACGAGAACTTAAACGGCAATTTCAATTCTATTTCAGACGTATTAGAAAACACATTCTTAATGAAAAGTTTACTATTGCGGTAGACAGTAAAATCGTTAACTTCAAATTTTGTCTGTCTGTTTTTTTCTTTCAAATTTTTGTCTAAAAGCTTTTATTTGTAACTTTTTCTATGATTTATTTGCAAAAAGAAATGATCAACTTGGTGTTTTCGATATCAAATTGCGAGAATCGGAATCACATCCCCGAAAATTTGGTTCAATTTGCGATTGCCAATATTAAATGCTAGAAAATCTAGCGTATCACCGGCTAACACAAAGAAACAAACTCATATATATTTTTTTTATTTTATTCTGATAAATGTATAACGCTTATTTGTTTTATACTATGCATATGATTTTATCTGCAAAAATCAATTGATGAGAATCTGGTTCAAACCGCGAAAATAGAGATAAATTCGCTAGAATCGAGATCAAAGATTAAATCGCGAAAATCGAAGTCAGATTGCAAGAAATCTAGTTCAAATTGCGAAAATTATAATCAATTTGCGACAAACAAGAGCATACCGCGAGAATCAAGGTCGGATCGCGAGAACAGTGATCGAATCGCAAAAATTTTCATTCATTTCGCGAGAAACGAGAGCAAACCGCGAGAAACGAGAGCAAACCGCGAGAAACGAGGTCAGATTGTAAAAATAGGAATTAAATCGCGAAAATTAAGATCAACTCGCGAGAATAGTAATCAAATCGCGAAAATTAAGAGCAATTCACGAGAAACGAGAGCAAACCGTGAGAATTGAGGTCAAATCGCTCGTATAATAGTCAAAACGCGAAAAATCCAAAAAACAACAATTTAAAACACACATAAACACTAATTTAAGCAATTTTTTTTATGCTTAATTTTTAATTAAAAGAGAAAGTTTTGATATCAAATTAATTAAACTGCACTAATTACCAGGACTTTCTACTTTTTTTTTAGATCATTTTTAGCAATTTTTAGATCATTAATACGTATGCACATTAATACGTAACGATATCAGAACAGTAACTCGTGCAGCTGCACCACTTGTTCAAATGGTCTAATTCTCTTGTTGTTTATTAAATGTAAGTAAGTTGTATGGTGTTTAGAAGTCATATCAATCTAATGACGTATGATGTAGTAATTTAAAAAATTACTACTTATACTTATTTTATTAAAATTATTAATAACCATTTCAATCTTTATATTAAATTATGTTAAATAATTATAATATTGTTAACTCAGTAAAATCTAAGTACCAATAGATTACAACTTTTATAAAAACATCTTTATATTCAAATAATTAATAATTTAATTTTTGAATTTAGAATCCGCAAAAAGTATTTTTTAGAATTTTGAAATTTTACATGATGATTCGTTTGTCATTATAAGAAGATGTTTGTCTAAATTTGAAACTAAAGTTGCTAAATAATATGTTAGTTTGTTTTACTAAAAAACAATATACCTAATTACAAATTCTTTTTCGAAAATGTCAATTTGCTAAAATAGCTGTGTCAATTGAAAAACCAGAAAAACAAAAATGATTATTACTTTTAATCCAATGTATCAACTTGAATTAAAAAATAAATTAAACATAAAAGTCTGCACAGTTCTTTGCAATTGAATAATTTTTAAATAAATAATAATTTTAAATAAACTATTTTTTTTTCTAAGACTTAGTGAAATTGTTATACTTACTTGCTCTAGCTTACCCTCTGATATATATGATTGAATATATATTTTTTTAATCATGTTATCCAATGGAATTAAAATAAAACAGTTTCAAGTATAGCACTACTTTTCTTTTCTTAAAACACTGTATATTTTTTAAAATTATTTGACAATTTTTTTTTACAAGCATAAGCAATTTTTTTTGTTTCTAAAAAAGCTCCGTACTTAACTCAAATTAAGAAAAAAATTGGTTTATTTCTAACACAAATAACTTCAGATAAACTTTTGACATAATAAACTATTTCTTTTTATTTTAAAACATACAGATGTTATATTTATAAGGTATCAAAATTGACTCACTTGATAAAAAACTAATGTCACGTTTGCAATGCTATGTGCCGTTTATACAATCTACTGAGATAACAATGATTTTGAAATGAATTATAGTTACAACTTTATAAATTTTGTAAAAATAATAATGTACTTTCATTTTTAAAGTATATCTAATTCTTAATTTATATTATGCATTACCAATCCAATAATTTATCTACACATAAAAGATTAGATTATATGGCATACAAGTAATAAAGGTAAATTATTAATCACTTTTGAATGATTACTAAAGTCTTGTAACTTTTAAACGCTTCTTATAATTATAAAAGTATTTTCGTATATACGCTGACAATATTTTGTTTCTAAAATTTGAAAAGTTGAAATATTTCTACACAATTTTAAAACATATATTGCAGAGGTAATGATAAAATCAAAGCTTGAAATATTTATACATTATAAAAAACTAAATTAAAAAAATAGTTTTGAAAAAAAAAGTAGCTGCTATAATTTAAATGAACAAAAATGTTTTTTTACAAGAATTAATGTGTACCGATAATTATTTGTTGCTGATTTTTCTTTGATTTTTAATAATTGCACGATAAATTTAGTAGGTTATACTTGCCAAATGACAAAAATTGAAATTTAAAAATAAGTTTTCGACAAAATAAAATTATGAATGAAAAAAATATATAATTTTTTTATATAATTTCTATAAAAAGTAGAAAGAAGAAAGTAAATGTAAAATTTTTCTTAAATTTTAGTTACGTTTGTTCTAACTTTGACAAACAAAAAGAAATGTATCATTACCAATTTTATCTGATTGAATAATTTGTTGACTACAACAGCAAAATATAAATTTTAGTTTTTGGTATTTTAAGTAAATACAAAATATTTTTTGAAAACTTTGATTAGGTTTTTCCTAACCTTAACTATGAAAATGAAATTGATCATTACCGATTTTACCTAATTGAATAAATTAAACGTCTTTGCAGCTGACTACAACAGCAAAATATAATTTCTAGAAAGCAAATACAAAATTTTATAAAAAAAATTTTTGACTATGATTTTTTTTCTAACTTTGGCAAAACAGAAAGAAATTTTATTATTAATTTCTATCTAACTGAATAAATTACACGTGTTTGTTGACAACAATAAGAAAATATAAATTTTAGTCTTTAGTATTTTAATTTCTAGAATGTAAATGAAAAATTTTTCTTAAAACTTTGATTACGTTTTTTTTTGTAACTTTGACAAACAAAAAATGTATTACTAGAAATGTTACCCAATTGAATGAATTACACATGTTTGTTGACTGTAACAGTAAACCATAAATAATAGTCTATTGCATTCTAAATTGTATTTCTAAAAAGTAAATCCAAAAGTACCACTTACGGCTTTTATGGGTTCCGGTACATCAATATTTTTCTTAAAACAGGTTAGATCACAGAAAATAATATGTAATAAGAATATTTAAATCGATTCGTGTAAAGAAAAATAATTTTTGTACTACCTAATTTTATTTAGCAATTTTCGTTTTAAATATATAACTTTGAAATTGGTAATAGCGAAAATAAAATAAAACATACGTGACAATTAATATTTTAAGCATCTATACATTTAAAAACAAACAAAAAGTAAAGAAATACGATACAAAATATTTTTCAATCAAACAAAGCAGAAATTTTTAAATTAGTTAAAAGATTAAAACCAAACCACAGAATAGTAGAACAAAAAGTAATTATTACGAGTATATCTAACTAAACTACAAATAAGTTAAAACAAGATGAAATAACAACTTTATAAAATAAATTAAAAATAAAAATTAAATTATAAGTAAAAATTTTAAAAAAATGTGTTGAAATTTGAAAACTATTATTTAGAAACTAATAAATTGTTTTTCAAACTTCGAAAATTTCAAAATATGATAAGCACAACGAATAAAACATACATAAAGTTTGTTAAAATATTTGTCACAATAAAAAGGCTGCTAAAACAGAACAGAATGCAAAATAATTATAAAAAATAATTATAACTTATTATCAAATTAAAAACCTACCATATTTAAACTATGTAGTTTTATATTTTTGTGTAAAAGTCTTTGTAGTTTAAGTTGCATTTTTTTTATCTTTATTAATAGTAATCGTTGATTTTTTAGGATTTGTGTATATTGTATGTTATTATTTTTTATTTAATAAATTAAAAAAATTGTTATATACACTTAATTGTACTTTATAAAATTTAAAGTTTGGTTTAAGATTTTTTTTTTGTGCATATCTCATTTTTTTATTTATCATGTGTCTATTACAAATGTAGTAATTTATTCGAAACATGAAGAGGTAGATATTCGGATTTTTAATAAGTGTCAACCTGTAAACAGTTTACAAAATACATACTGCCCAATTGCGATACGTACACTTTATACTATATGGTCATTATATTTTTCTTATTTTAACAAAATATAAGAATATATATACACAAACTGTCTACATAACTGATAAAATTTAAATAAAATTTAAGAAAAAAAAAAAGAAATAAATAAATTTAGCAAAACAAAACATTACATAAATTTTACCTCATAACATAACTCATAACATAATTGAAAATAGAATAAAAATGATAAACGGTTTTGAATCTATGTATACAATTTTTGAAATTTTTTGATTAAAGCTTGACGCGTTCCTAACTAATGTTAAACTGAATTAATTATTTTAAAATATTATAATTATACATTAGACATCTGAAATTTACTAGGCATTTCAACAAATTTCGCTTGCAAAGTATGTAAAGAGTTCACAAAATTTGTACAAAAAGTTGAAATGAATTAGCAATAAAAGGTTTCTGTAATAATAGCTGACTAATTACAAAAACAAAAAATATATATACAAATTTTATACTCCCAAATCTATTCTTTAATTATCCATTTAATTAATTATAACTATTTACAATATTAATACATTCAAATTTTCCTCAAATAAATTTGTTTTTCCGAAAACGCTATATTTCTATATTTGTAAATTTTTTGCAAATAATTTTGATAAATAAGAATATTGTTATTTGTGTTTTTTCTTTATTTACAAATTTTCACGAGTAACGTCTCAAACAATCTGAGATCTGACGATCAGAAAGCTAGATGTGAAAAGTATCTGTCGTTATTTCCATTTTCTTAAGTTACTTTTAGAAATTCAAAGTTTCTACAAAATTCCGTACTATTAAGCATGTCTCATACACGTCGATAATCAAAAATTAAGCACTTTGGTGTTGTTTTTTAATATTTTACTATTATTTGATTTGTTAGACAACTGATTTAAGCGCTTTTAAAATCAGCTCAAAATCAGACATGTCAGAAAATAAATTCACAAACACAACGCTATCACAAACCTTTGAATACAATTTTGGAAAAGCGATGTAAACCTTTAAAAAAACTTTTTAAATTAATGTCTCTTTTCATTAGTTACGTACAATAAGAATGTTTTCATTTCTTACAAAAATCAAAATTACATATTTTAGAAAACACAACTACGAGAACTTAAACAATAGTTTCTAAACTTTTTAAAATATTAGAGAACGTGCTTTTATATAGAGTTAATGATTGTTTGAGACGCCGAAATCGTTAAATTTTTATATGACAATTAATTAAAAAGAAAAAGTTTGATATTAAATTTAATTAAAAAACAGTTTGATATAAAAATGAAATTAAAAAAAGACTTGCAAATTTTCTAACAAGCAACCAATATTTAAAATTACATACATTGAAAAACATAACTAACGAGCACTTAAATGGCAATTTCAACTCCATTTTTTTTTTTTTTTTTTATTTAAATTTAGGTGCATCCACCCTGGGGTTATTAGCACCGATACAATTTGGTAACCGTACAACTAATTTATACATTAAATATTTTGCTTTAATACACTGACACTGTTTGTTATATAGCACTGAACAATTTAATTTCCTTCAGAAAATGAATTACACGGTCTTCAGTCTGATGATTGTTGGTCAGAAGTTCGATTATTGTGGTGGGAAAGCTGTATTTTTTTCTAGTCTCGTCGTGAAGAGTACACTCTAAAAGGATGTTGTTCACTGTAAGGTTTTGTCCACATGTGCATTTTGGGACATCTTCTTTTTGTAGAATGTACTTGTGCGTCATTTGCGTGTGTCCCAAACGTAGTCTTGAAAGCACGACTTCTTCACGTCTAGAGTGGCCTGTGTGAGTCCATTTTGTTCCTACATCCGGTTTAATGATGTGAAGGTGGTTTTTGGTTGTTTCCCAAATATTCTGCCACTTCCTAAGGATGCTGGTTTTAGCTTCTTTTTCCACTTCGCTACGTTGTATTTTCTTCACAATGTGGGAGTTGTTGTCTGTTCCTGCTTCTTTGGCTGCGCTATCGGCGAGTTCATTTTGGCCTATGTTTGCGTGGGCTGGTATCCAGATGAAGTGTATGCAGTTGTTTTTGGACTCAAGGCTGTGTATTTGGTCTTGTATAATCCGGATAATAGGATAGGGTGAGAATATGGTGTTCAATAGTGTCATGCATTTTTGTGAGTCGGTACAGATAGTTATGTGTTTGTTTGTGAGCTCAGATAATGTGTCTGAGCTGAGTGCTTGTAGTATGGCTGTTAGTTCAGCAGTTAGTGCAGAGGCCATTGGAGGTAGTTTGTATTTTTGAATACTATCTTCTATAACATATGCGCATCCAACTGTATCACTGGTTTTAGAACCGTCTGTAAAAATTACTACAGGGTCTGGAATGATGTTAATAATAGAGTAAAATTTTGTTTGGATGGTATAGTTATCTTCTTCATTTTGTGTCATGTTGGCAAGGTCAAAATTAAAGTTTCTTTTGCTGTGGGTCCAAGGCGGACATGAATTGTAAGGAAGAGTGAATATTGGGGGTAAGGTAAAGTAAAGGTTTTCTAGGGTGTGTTGGAGTAGACGGTATATTGGCGGTTTGGCAGTTTTTTTCTTGTCAAAAATGGTTTGGGAGCGATGGGAATTTAGGAGTGTGTTTATTGGATTAAAGGTGTTTTCTGAAGCTCTTAAACAATACATGATAGTCAGGTATTGTCGTCGAAGATGTAGTGGAATTTCGGATGCTAGACAGTGAAGACTGGCCGTTGGTGTTGTACGAAAGGCTGCGAATATAATTCTTAGAGCGGTATTTTGTAAGATATCTAGCTGTTTGAGATCACTAGAAGAGGCTGTAGTGTATGCAACCGAAGCATAGTCTATTATTGGTCGCACAAGTGTGCGATAAAATTTCAGCAACATTTCGGTTTCTGCTCCCCATTGTTGGTGTGCAAGAGTTTTTAATATATTTAAACGCTTGTGGCTTTCTTTTATAATGTTGTTGATATGAGCCTTCCAAGTCAATTTGTTGTCTAAAATTACTCCCAGATATTTTACTTGATTTGCAAATTTTAGCGATTGGTTATGAAATGTTAGAAGTGGTGGATTTACCATTGGTTTCTTGGAAAAGGTTATGCATTGAGTTTTTTCGGTGGAGAACGAAAAACCAGTTGTATGCGACCAGATTTCAACCGTTCGTAAAGCTTCTTGCATCAAAGCTCTCATTGTATCCAGGTTTTTACCCTTTGTGAATATGACCAGGTCATCTGCAAACAGTAGGGATTTTATGGGTGCTTTTATATCGTTTGCGATGTTATTTATTGCAATTAGAAATAGGGTGGTGCTAAGTACCGATCCTTGTGGAATACCATTTTGAAGTTGTTGGATGGAAGATGTATAGCCATTAGCGAAAACTTGAAAAGTTCTGTTGTTAAGGAAATTTTTTATGAATGCAAGTATTTTGCCTTGAACCCCCCATGTCTGTAGTGTGTTTAGTATAGGATATTTCCAAGCTGTATCAAACGCTTTTTGTAAGTCAAAGAAGACGGCTAGTACTTTTTGATTGTCGGCAAAAGCTTCGTGTATCTCAGATTCTAGAAATAATATGTTATCAGTTGTGGATCTATTTTTACGAAAGCCACTTTGAGTTGGGGTTAGTAGTTTCTTGGTTTCTAGGTACCATTGAAGTCTTCTGTTTATTATTTTTTCCAGCAATTTTCCCATAGTACAAGTTAGTGAGATTGGTCGGTATGATAAAGGATTTGCCTTATCTTTGTTGGGTTTGGCGAAAGGCAAAATTAGGGCTGTAGACCAAATGTCTGGATACGAGCCGGTATCTAATAGTAAGTTAAAAGCATCTAGGAGACGCTGTTTGACAGCAGGTGGTAGCTTTTTGAGTAAAATAAAAGGAATGCCGTCAGGGCCAGGTGTAGTGTTTCGGCTGTTATGCAAGGCTTCATTTAATTCTTCTAATCGGATGGGATCGTTTAAATCGTGGTTATCGTAAAGGTTTACAACTATGTCTCTCTTTTCAACACGTTTCTTTCGTGTTAAGAATTCGGGTGTATAGTTTGAGTCTGCTGAAGAGCTACGAAATTGAGATGCGAGTATTTCCGCTATTTCGTTATTTGTGATGTAGGTTTTTCCTTCATTTTTTAGCATTTTTATTTTAGTGTTAGTTCTTGTTCCTTTAATTGCTTTTATTTTGTTCCAGACTTCTGTTACTGGTGTTGAGCTGGTTATTGTTGAAGCGTAATTTCGCCAGGAATTTCTTTTGCTTTCTTTTAAAGTCCGTCGAGTTTTGGCCCTCAATCTCTTGAACTCTAAAAGATTTTCGATGGTATTATGGCGTTTTAGACGATTTAGGGCTTTCTTGCTTGCTTTTATATCTTCCTCGCACTTGTCATTCCACCATGGCACTGTGTGGCGTTTATTTGTTGGTGAAGTTTTTCCTATTGAGACTTCGGCAGCTTGGTTAATCATATTGGTCAGTTCTGTGATTTGTTGTGTTGCTGAGTTTGATGGGGTAAAAGAGTCTATTTTGTTTGTAAGAATGACTGTATACTCGTCCCAATTTGCGTTGCGGATTTTCCAGCGAGGGCGGAATGTGTTTTCTTCTGTAGTATTGTCGGTATGGTAAATGCAAATTGGGTGATGATCGCTATTGTGTAGTTCAGGATGGACAGACCATTCGTAAAGATGAGCAATAGACACATCACAAAAGGATAAGTCTAGGGTTGAAAACTGACCAGTCGCAGCGTGAAATCTGGTTTTGCATCCATTGTTAAGTAGTATGAGATTTGTTTTTTCAAGTAACTCTTCTACGATGTTTCCTTTTTTATTAGTCTTGACTGCTCCCCAAATTGGACTATGGGCGTTAAAATCACCGACTAAAAGTAATGGCCCAGAAAGCTGAGATATAAGATTGGAGAGATCAGCAAACGAAATATCTTTGTTTGGAGGAAGATAGATGTTACATATGGTGATAGATTGGGGATAGTGGATTGTTACCGCTACCGCTTCAAGTTCGGTGTCTAATGGAATTTCTTGTGGGGTGAGTGATTTTTCTACTAAAAGTGCTACTCCTCCAGATGATATGGGTTCGTTTACGCGACTTTTATGGTATACAGTATATTTTTTCAAAGTTGGAGTTTTTGCCTTGCGAAATCTGGTTTCTTGTAGTGCTATTACTAAGGGTTTTAATTCGGACATTAAAAGTTGTAGGTTCTCTAAATGGGCATAATACCCATTTATATTCCATTGAAGTAGGTAAGTGAATATTAGTAGAACTAGAAAGTGTTGCTGTGTTGGGAGCTATCGGTTTCATAATCTGTTTCCCAGTCGGTTTTTATTAGTTCTGAAATTTTCTTTTTGATTTTTGTAAATTTTATCTTAATGCTGCGCCCTGTGAGTTTAGGATAAAGACTTTTCATCATGATTATGACGCCAGAGATGTCATCTGTGTATTCTCGTATTAGATGTAAGATATCAGATGATGTGTCCGCATTTGCTAGAAAATCTGCTAGTTGTTCAAAAGTTAGTGGAAAAGTGTCGGATTCTCCAATTATTTGTTTGATAGAAGTTAATTGGTCTTGTATGTATTGAGAGTTGGGAGGTGAGTTAAGAGATTCAGCAGAAGATGTATTCGTAGTTTTAGGTTTCTTGTTTTTGTGTTTTTTTGAGGTTTTTGGTGTAAGAAATTGGTCTTCGTTTTGCTTTTGGGTTTCGCGGATTATGGATGCCATATTACTTGTGTCTATTTGTTCATCTGAAATATTGCTTGCTGGTCGTTTAGTTTGTGCTTTGGTGAATGTGCTTGTGGTCGGTACAGGTGCGGTGTGCTCGGTGATACATAATGTGGGTGTTGTTTCTTTTGCTACATTTATTTGTGTTTCTATAGCGTTTTGTAGTTCGGTTTGGGATTTTATTGGGTCACGTTGCCAATGACCTTATCTGGGTTCGTCGGACATTTAGAAGCTGTATGGCCAGGTTGTTTACATAGAAAACAAATCATTTCATCAAATGTGAGGAAAATTCGGAAGTTTGTATTTTCGTGAGTGATAACAATAGAAGAAGGAAGCTCAAAGTTTTCAGGAGGCGGCGTGACAAATATCTGTCGTCTGAAGCTTTCGACGTGTGCATATGCTTCGTTTTGTATGCCTGCTTTTAGTGTCGTAACTGGTGATACTGTTGATAAACCTAGTTTTTTTATTTCGTTTTCAAGGGTATTGTTTGGTATAGAAGTACCTACAGCAGATATTATTATGCGTTTTGCTGGTGAAACTAGCTTTCTGACTTTTATTTCATAGTTTTGGATTTTTATTGTGTTTATGTTTTCTGTTAGGTAGTTTACGTATGTGGTTGATGTTAGGTAAATGCATATGCGATTGTTGGCTATCCTTGACGCAGAAATGATATTTTTGGGTCCAATAATTGTACCGACTGCTACTACATAGTCTGTTAATGTCAGTTCGCTTATTGTGTCGATTAATATTGCTTGATTTCGTTTAATAATGTTTGTTGTTGGTTGGGTTTTTGACGCATTAGCATAGGTACGTTCCTGGGATGGTATAATTGCTTGTGAATTACTCATAGTTTTTGGCCTCGCCGCGTATCAACGCAGCGGGCTGTTTCTTACGGGCTTCACTATCTGTGCGCGGTACGATAAGGGTCGTAGCAATGGATATTGGTAAATAAGAATTTTGGTAGTTGATTAGGGACAAACCCTGGACCGATCAGCTTACCCTTATCAGAGTTGTTTGTTTAATTCGAGATGGGTACTTGGATGTAGTTTTCTTGTCGGTACACGTACCAATTTCCACAGTATTTGACACTTTACTTCGGAGCGGTACACGCACGACCGAAACCTCTCCAACTCCATTTTAAACATATTAGAAAGCACATTCTTAATAAAGAGTTTGCAATAGTTGAAAACAGTAAAATCGGTAACTTCAAATTTTTGTCTAAAGTTTATTTGTAACTTTTCTATATTTCATTTGCGAAAAGCGCTGATCAACTTAGTGTTTTCGAGATCAAATTGCGAGAATCGGAATCATATCTTGTAAATCTGGTTCAATTAGCGATCGTCTAGATTAAAAGCCAGAAAATCTTGTGACGTAACTAACGAGAACTTAAACGGCAATTTCAATTCTATTTCAGACGTATTAGAAAACACATTCTTAATGAAAAGTTTACTATTGCGGTAGACAGTAAAATCGTTAACTTCAAATTTTGTCTGTCTGTTTTTTTCTTTCAAATTTTTGTCTAAAAGCTTTTATTTGTAACTTTTTCTATGATTTATTTGCAAAAAGAAATGATCAACTTGGTGTTTTCGATATTAAATTGCGAGAATCGGAATCACATCCCCGAAAATTTGGTTCAATTTGCGATTGCCAATATTAAATGCTAGAAAATCTGGCGTATCACCGGCTAACACAAAGAAACAAACTCATATATATTTTTTTTATTTTATTCTGATAAATATATAACGCTTATTTGTTTTATACTATGCATATGATTTTATCTGCAAAAATCAATTGATGAGAATCTGGTTCAAACCGCGAAAATAGAGATAGATTCGCTAGAGTCGAGATCAAAGATTAAATCGCGAAAATCGAAGTCAGATTGCAAGAAATCTAGTTCAAATTGCGAAAATTATAATCAATTTGCGACAAACAAGAGCATACCGCGAGAATCAAGGTCGGATCGCGAGAACAGTGATCGAATCGCAAAAATTTTCATTCATTTCGCAAGAAACGAGAGCAAACCGCGAGAAACGAGAGCAAACCGCGAGAAACGAGAGCAAACCGCGAGAAACGAGGTCAGATTGTAAAAATAGGAATTAAATCGCGAAAATTAAGATCAACTCGCGAGAATAGTAATCAAATCGCGAAAATTAAGAGCAATTCACGAGAAACGAGAGCAAACCGCGAGAATTGCGGTCAAATCGCTCGTATAATAGTCAAAACGCGAAAAATCCAAAAAACAACAATTTAAAACACACATAAACACTAATTTAAGCAATTTTTTTTATGCTTAATTTTTAATTAAAAGAGAAAGTTTTGATATCAAATTAATTAAACTGCACTAATTACCAGGACTTTCTACTGTTATTCCTTGATAAATACCAATTTCAAACTTTATTTTTAAGTTTGCTGTTAATTGTAGAAGGTTGAAACTAATACTGCTCGATTGAGCAGGAAATTTTCTATCAAATACATTCTACTTTTATAACGTTTTAGCAATGTAAATATAAAAAAATCAAAAAAATACGCAAGTTTAAATATAGTCGTTATTCCTTGATAAATACCAATTTCAAACTTTATTCTTAAGCTTGCTATTAATTATAGAAGGTTGAAACAAGCACCATTTGATTGAACAGAAATTTTTCTATTAAATACATCCTAGTTTTATAACGTTTTAGCAATGTAAACAGAAAAAAAATCAAAAAAATACGCAAGTTTAAAGATAGTCGTTATTCCTTGATAAATACCAATTTCAAACTTCATTCTTGAGCTTGCTATTAATTGTAGAATGTTGAAACAAGTACCATTTGATTGAACAGAAATTTTTCTATCAAATACGTCTTACTTTTATAAAGTTTTAACAATGTAATTATAAAAAAAATCAAAAAAATACGCAAGTTTAAATATAGTCGTTATTCCTTGATAAATACCAATTTCAAACTTCATTCTTGAGCTTGCTATTAATTGTAGAAGGTTGAAACCAATACCATTCGATTGAACAGAAAATTTTCTATCAAATACATCCTACTTTTATAACGTTTCAATAATGTAAATATAAAAAAAATCAAAAGAATTCGCAAGTTTAAAGATAGTCGTTATTCCTTAATAAATTCCAATTTCAAACTTCATTCTTGAGCTTGCTATTAACCGTAGAAAGTTGAAGCAAGCACCACTTGATTAAGCGAGAAATTTTCTATCAAATACATCCTACTTTTATAACGCTTTAGCAATGTAAATATAAAAAAAATCAAAAAAATACGCAAGTTTAAAAATAGTCGTTATTCCTTGATAAATACCAATTTCAAACTTCATTCTTAAGCTTGCTATTAATTTTAGAAGGTTGAAACAAATAACATTTGATTAAACAGAAATTTTTCTATCAAATACGTCTTACTTTTATAGAGTTTTAGCAATGTAATTATAAAAAAAATCAAAAAAATACGCAAGTTTAAATATAGTCGTTATTCCTTGATAAATACCAATTTCGAACTTCATTCTTGAGCTTGCTATTAACAATAGAAGGTTGAAACCAATACTATTCGATTGAGCAGAAAATTTTCTATCAAATACATTCTACTTTTATAACGTTTTAACAATGTAAATATAAAAAAAATCAAAAAAATACGCAAGTTTAAATATAGTTGTTATTCCTTGATAAATACCAATTTCAAACTTTATTCTTGAGCTTGCTATTAATTGTAGAAGGTTGAAACAAGTACCATTTGATTGAACAGAAATTTTTCTATCAAATACGTCCTACTTTTATAACGTTTTAGCAATGTAAATAAAAAAAAAATCAAAAAAATACGCAAGTTAAAAGATAGTCGTTATGCCTTGATAAATACCAAATTCAAACTTTATTCTTTAGCTTGCTATTAATTGTAGAAAGTTGAAACAAGTACCATTTGATTGAACAGAAATTTTTCTATCAAATACGTCCTACTTTTATAACGTTTTAGCAATGTAATTATAAAAAAAGTCAAAAAAATACGCAAGTTTAAATATAGTCGTTATTCCTTAATAAATTCCAATTTTAAACTTCATTCTTGAGCTTGCTATTAATTGTAGAAGGCTAAAATAAATACTATTCGATTAAGCAGGAAATTTTCTATCAAATACATCTTACTTTTATAACGTTTCAATAATGTAAATATAAAAAAAAATTTAAAAAGTACGCAAGTTTAAAGTAAGTCGTTATTCCTTAATAAATTCCAATTTCAAACTTCATTCTTGAGCTTGCTATTAACTGTAGAAAGTTGAAGCAAGCACCACTCGATTAAGCAAAAAATTTTCTATTAAACACATTCTACCTTTATAACGTTTTAGCAATGTAAATATAAAAAAAATCAAAAAAATACGCAAGTTTAAATATAGTCGTTATTCCTTGATAAATACCAACTTCAAACTTCATTCTTAAGCTTGCTATTAATTATAGAAGGTTAAAACAAGTACCATTTGATTGAGCAGAAATTTTTCTATCTAATACATCCTACTTTTATAACGTTTTAGCAATGTAAATAAAAAAAAATCAAAAAAATACGCAAGTTTAAAGATAGTCGTTATTCCTTGATAAATACCAATTTCAAACTTTATTCTTAAGCTTGCTAATATTTATATAAGGTTGAGGCAAGCACCATTTGATTGAACAGAAATTTTTCTATTAAATACATCCTACTTTTATAACGTTTTAGCAATGTAAACATAAAAAAAATCAAAAAAATACGCAAGTTTAAAGATAGTCGTTATTCCTTGATAAATACCAATTTCAAACTTCATTCTTGAGCTTGCTATTAATTGTAGAATGTTGAAACAAGTACCATTTGATTGAACAGAAATTTTTCTATCAAATACGTCTTACTTTTATAGAGTTTTAGCAATGTAATTATAAAAAAAATCAAAAAAATACGCAAGTTTAAATATAGTCGTTATTCCTTGATAAATACCAATTTCAAACTTTATTTTTAAGTTTGCTATTAATTGTAAAAGGTTGAAACTAATACTATTCGATTGAGCAGGAAATTTTCTATCAAATACATTCTACTTTTATAACGTTTTAGCAATGTAAATATAAAAAAATCAAAAAAATACGCAAGTTTAAAGATAGTCGTTATTCCTTAATAAATACCTATTTCAAACTTCATTCTTGAGCTTGCTATTAATCGTAGAAGGTTGAAACAAAAACCATTTGATTGAACAGATAATTTTCTATCAAATACATCCTACCTTTATAACGTTTTAGCAATGTAAATATAAAAAAATCAAAAAAATACGCAAGTTTAAATATAGTCGTTATTCCTTGATAAATACCAATTTCAAACTTTATTCTTAAGCTTGCTGTTAATTATAGAAGGTTGAAACAAGCACCGTTTGATTGAACAGAAATTTTTCTATTAAATACATCCTAGTTTTATAACGTTTTAGCAATGTAAACAGAAAAAATATCAAAAAAATACGCAAGTTTAAATATAGTCGTTATTCCTTGATAAATACCAAATTCAAACTTCATTCTTGAGCTTGCTATTAATTGTAGAATGTTGAAACAAGTACCATTTGATTGAACAGAAAATTTTCTATCATATACATCTTACCTTTATAACGTTTCAATAATGTAAATATAAAAAAAATCAAAAGAATACGCAAGTTTAAAGATAGTTGTTATTCCTTGATAAATACCAATTTCAAATTTCATTCTTGAGCTTGCTATTAATTGTAGAATGTTGAAACAAGTACCATTTGATTGAACAGAAATTTTTCTATCAAATACGTCTTACTTTTATAGAGTTTTGGCAATGTAATGATAAAAAAAATCAAAAAAATACGCAAGTTTAAATATAGTCGTTATTCCTTGATAAATACCAAATTCAAACTTCATTCTTGAGCTTGCTATTAGCTGTAGAAAGCTGAAGCAAGCACCACTCGATTAAGCAAAAAATTTTCTATTAAACACATTCTACCTTTATAAAGTTTTAGCAATGTAAATATAAAAAAAATCAAAAAAATACGCAAGTTTAAATATAGTCGTTATTCCTTGATAAATACCAATTTCAAACTTCATTCTTAAGCTTGCTATTAATTATAGAAGGTTGAAACAAGTACCATTTGATTGAACAGAAATTTTTCTATTAAATACATCCTACTTTTATAACGTTTTAGCAATGTAAACATAAAAAAAATCAAAAAAATACGCAAGTTTAAAGATAGTCGTTATTCCTTGATAAATACCAATTTCAAACTTCATTCTTGAGCTTGCTATTAATTGTAGAATGTTGAAACAAGTACCATTTGATTGAACAGAAATTTTTCTATCAAATACGTTTTACTTTTATAGAGTTTTAGCAATGTAATTATAAAAAAAATCAAAAAAATACGCAAGTTTAAATATAGTCGTTATTCCTTGATAAATACCAATTTCAAACTTTATTTTTAAGTTTGCTATTAATTGTAAAAGGTTGAAACTAATACTATTCGATTGAGCAGGAAATTTTCTATCAAATACATTCTACTTTTATAACGTTTTAGCAATGTAAATATAAAAAAATCAAAAAAATACGCAAGTTTAAATATAGTCGTTATTCCTTGATAAATACCAATTTCAAACTTCATTCTTAAGCTTGCTATTAATTTTAGAATGTTGAAACAAATAACATTTGATTAAACAGAAATTTTTCTATCAAATACATCTTACTATTATAACGTTTTAGCAATGTAATTATAAAAAAAATTAAAAAAATACGCAAGTTTAAATATAGTCGTTATTCCTTGATAAATACCAATTTCAAACTTCATTCTTGAGCTTGCTATCAATTGTAGAAGGTTGAAACCAATACTATTCGATTGAGCAGAAAATTTTCTATCAAATACATTCTACTCTTATAACGTTTTAACAATGTAAATATAAAAAAAATCAAAAAAATACGCAAGTTTAAAGATAGTCGTTATTCCTTGATAAATACCAATTTCAAACTTCATTCTTGAGCTTGCTATTAATTGCAGAATGCTGAAACAAGTACCATTTGATTGAACAGAAATTTTTCTATCAAATACGTCTTACTTTTATAGAGTTTTAGCAATGTAATTATAAAAAAAATCAAAAAAATACGCAAGTTTAAATATAGTCGTTATTCCTTGATAAATACCAATTTCAAACTTTATTTTTAAGTTTGCTATTAATTGTAAAAGGTTGAAACTAATACTATTCGATTGAGCAGGAAATTTTCTATCAAATACATTCTACTTTTATAACGTTTTAGCAATGTAAATATAAAAAAATCAAAAAAATACGCAAGTTTAAATATAGTCGTTATTCCTTGATAAATACCAATTTCAAACTTCATTCTTAAGCTTGCTATTAATTATAGAAGGTTGAAACAAGTACCATTTGATTGAACAGAAATTTTTCTATTAAATACATCCTAGTTTTATAACGTTTTAGCAATGTAAACAGAAAAAAAATCAAAAAAATACGCAAGTTTAAATATAGTCGTTATTCCTTGATAAATACCAATTTCAAACTTCATTCTTGAGCTTGCTATTAATTGTAGAATGTTGAAACAAGTACCATTTGATTGAACAGAAATTTTTCTATCAAATACGTCTTACTTTTATAGAGTTTTAGCAATGTAATTATAAAAAAAATCAAAAAAATACGCAAGTTTAAATATAGTCGTTATTCCTTGATAAATACCAATTTCAAACTTTATTTTTAAGTTTGCTATTAATTGTAAAAGGTTGAAACTAATACTATTCGATTGAGCAGGAAATTTTCTATCAAATACATTCTACTTTTATAACGTTTTAGCAATGTAAATATAAAAAAATCAAAAAAATACGCAAGTTTAAAGATAGTCGTTATTCCTTAATAAATACCAATTTCAAACTTCATTCTTGAGCTTGCTATTAATCGTAGAAGGTTGAAACAAAAACCATTTGATTGAACAGATAATTTTCTATCAAATACATCCTACCTTTATAACGTTTTAGCAATGTAAATATAAAAAAATCAAAAAAATACGCAAGTTTAAATATAGTCGTTATTTCTTGATAAATACCAATTTCAAACTTTTTTCTTAAGCTTGCTATTAATTATAGAAGGTTGAAACAAGCACCATTTGATTGAACAGAAATTTTTCTATTAAATACATCCTAGTTTTATAACGTTTTAGCAATGTAAACAGAAAAAAAATCAAAAAAATACGCAAGTTTAAATATAGTCGTTATTCCTTGATAAATACCAAATTCAAACTTCATTCTTGAGCTTGCTATTAATTGTAGAATGTTGAGACAAGTACCATTTGATTGAACAGAAAATTTTCTATCAAATACATCCTACTTTTATAACGTTTCAATAATGTAAATATAAAAAAAATCAAAAGAATACGCAAGTTTAAAGATAGTTGTTATTCCTTGATAAATACCAATTTCAAATTTCATTTTTGAGCTTGCTATTAATTGTAGAATGTTGAAACAAGTACCATTTAATTGAACGAAAATTTTTCTATCAAATACGTCTTACTTTTATAGAGTTTTGGCAATGTAATTATAAAAAAAATTAAAAAAATAGGCAAGTTTAAATATAGTCGTTATTCCTTGATAAATACCAATTTCAAACTTTATTTATAAGTTTGCTGTTAATTGTTGAAGGTTGAAACTAATACTATTCGATTGAGCAGGAAATTTTCTATCAAATACATTCTACTTTTATAACGTTTTAGCAATGTAAATATAAAAAAATCAAAAAAATACGCAAGTTTAAATATAGTCGTTATTCCTTGATAAATACCAATTTCAAACTTTATTCTTAAGCTTGCTATTAATTATAGAAGGTTGAAACAAGCACCATTTGATTGAACAGAAATTTTTCTATTAAATACATCCTAGTTTTATAACGTTTTAGCAATGTAAACAGAAAAAAAATCAAAAAAATACGCAAGTTTAAAGATAGTCGTTATTCCTTGATAAATACCAATTTCAAACTTCATTCTTGAGCTTGCTATTAATTGTATAATGTTGAAACAAGTACCATTTGATTGAACAGAAATTTTTCTATCAAATACGTCTTACTTTTATAGAGTTTTAGCAATGTAATTATAAAAAAATTCAAAAAAATACGCAAGTTTAAATATAGTTGTTATTCCTTGATAAATACCAATTTCAAACTTCATTCTTGAGCTTGCTATTAATTGTAGAAGGTTGAAACCAATACCATTCGATTGAACAGAAAATTTTCTATCAAATACATCCTACCTTTATAACGTTTCAATAATGTAAATATAAAAAAAATCAAAAGAATTCGCAAGTTTAAAGATAGTCGTTATTCCTTAATAAATTCCAATTTCAAACTTCATTCTTGAGCTTGCTATTAACCGTAGAAAGTTGAAGCAAGCACCACTTGATTAAGCGAAAAATTTTCTATCAAACACATCCTACCTTTATAACGCTTTAGCAATGTAAATATAAAAAAAATCAAAAAAATACGCAAGTTTAAAGATAGTCGTTATTCCTTGATAAATACCGATTTCAAACTTCATTCTTAAGCTTGCTATTAATTTTAGAATGTTGAAACAAATAACATTTGATTAAGCAGAAATTTTTCTATCAAATACATCTTACTATTATAACGTTTTAGCAATGTAATTATAAAAAAAATTAAAAAAATACGCAAGTTTAAATATAGTCGTTATTCCTTGATAAATACCAATTTCAAACTTCATTCTTGAGCTTGCTATCAATTGTAGAAGGTTGAAACCAATACTATTCGATTGAGCAGGAAATTTTCTATCAAATACATTCTACCTTTATAACGTTTTAGCAATGTAAATATAAAAAAATCAAAAAAATACGCAAGTTTAAAGATAGTCGTTATTCCTTAATAAATACCAATTTCAAACTTCATTCTTGAGCTTGCTATTAATCGTAGAAGGTTGAAACAAAAACCATTTGATTGAACAGATAATTTTCTATCAAATACATCCTACCTTTATAACGTTTTAGCAATGCAAATATAAAAAAATCAAAAAAATACGCAAGTTTAAATATAGTCGTTATTCCTTGATAAATACCAATTTCAAACTTCATTCTTGAGCTTGCTATTAATTGTAGAACGTTGAAACAAGTACCATTTGATTGAACAGAAATTTTTCTATCAAATACGTCTTACCTTTATGGAGTTTTAGCAATGTAATTATAAAAAAAATCAAAAAAATACGCAAGTTTAAATATAGTCGTTATTCCTTAATAAATACCAATTTCAAGCTTCATTCTTGAGCTTGCTATTAATCGTAGAAGGTTGAAAGAAAAACCATTTGATTGAACAGATAATTTTCCATCAAATACATCCTACCTTTATAACGTTTTAGCAATGTAAATATAAAAAAATCAAAAAAATACGCAAGTTTAAATATAGTCGTTATTCCTTGATAAATACCAATTTCAAACTTTATTCTTAAGCTTGCTATTAATTATAGAAGGTTGAAACAAGCACCATTTGATTGAACAGAAATTTTTCTATTAAATACATCCTAGTTTTATAACGTTTTAGCAATGTAAACAGAAAAAAAATCAAAAAAATACGCAAGTTTAAATATAGTCGTTATTCCTTGATAAATACCAAATTCAAACTTCATTCTTGAGCTTGCTATTAATTGTAGAATGTTGAGACAAGTACCATTTGATTGAACAGAAAATTTTCTATCGAATACATCCTACTTTTATAACGTTTCGATAATGTAAATATAAAAAAAATCAAAAGAATACGCAAGTTTAAAGATAGTTGTTATTCCTTGATAAATACCAATTTCAAATTTCATTCTTGAGCTTGCTATTAATTGTAGAATGTTGAAACAAGTACCATTTGATTGAACAGAAATTTTTCTATCAAATACGTCTTACTTTTATAGAGTTTTGGCAACGTAATTATAAAAAAAATCAAAAAAATACGCAAGTTTAAATATAGTCGTTATTCCTTGATAAATACCAATTTCAAACTTTATTTATAAGTTTGCTGTTAATTGTTGAAGGTTGAAGCTAATACTATTCGATTGAGCAGGAAATTTTCTATCAAATACATTCTACTTTTATAACGTTTTAGCAATGTAAATATAAAAAAAATCAAAAAAATACGCAAGTTTAAAGATAGTCGTTATTCCTTAATAAATACCAATTTCAAACTTCATTCTTGAGCTTGCTATTAATCGTAGAAGGTTGAAACAAAAACCATTTGATTGAACAGATAATTTTCTATCAAATACATCCTACCTTTATAACGTTTTAGCAATGTAAATATAAAAAAATCAAAAAAATACGCAAGTTTAAATATAGTCGTTATTCCTTGATAAATACCAATTTCAAACTTTATTCTTAAGCTTGCTATTAATTATAGAAGGTTGAAACAAGCACCATTTGATTGAACAGAAATTTTTCTATTAAATACATCCTAGCTTTATAACGTTTTAGCAATGTAAACAGAAAAAAAATCAAAAAAATACGCAAGTTTAAAGATAGTCGTTATTCCTTGATAAATACCAATTTCAAACTTCATTCTTGAGCTTGCTATTAATTATAGAATGTTGAAACAAGTACCATTTGATTGAACAGAAATTTTTCTATCAAATACGTCTTACTTTTATAGAGTTTTAGCAATGTAATTATAAAAAAATTCAAAAAAATACGCAAGTTTAAATATAGTCGTTATTCCTTGATAAATACCAATTTCAAACTTCATTCTTGAGCTTGCTATTAATTGTAGAAGGTTGAAACCAATACCATTCGATTGAACAGAAAATTTTCTATCAAATACATCCTACTTTTATAACGTTTCAATAACGTAAATATAAAAAAAATCAAAAGAATTCGCAAGTTTAAAGATAGTCGTTATTCCTTAATAAATTCCAATTTCAAACTTCATTCTTGAGCTTGCTATTAACCGTAGAAAGTTGAAGCAAGCACCACTTGATTAAGCGAAAAATTTTCTATCAAACACATCCTACTTTTATAACGCTTTAGCAATGTAAATATAAAAAAAATCAAAAAAATACGCAAGTTTATAGATAGTCGTTATTCCTTGATAAATACCAATTTCAAACTTCATTCTTAAGCTTGCTATTAATTTTAGAAGGTTGAAACAAATAACATTTGATTGAACAGAAATTTTTCTATCAAATACATCTTACTATTATAACGTTTTAGCAATGTAATTATAAAAAAAATTAAAAAAATACGCAAGCTTAAATATAGTCGTTATTCCTTGATAAATACCAATTTCAAACTTCATTCTTGAGCTTGCTATCAATTGTAGAAGGTTGAAACCAATACTATTCGATTGAGCAGAAGATTTTCTATCAAATACATTCTACTTTTATAACGTTTTAACAATGTAAATATAAAAAAAATCAAAAAAATACGCAAGTTTAAAAATAGTCGTTATTCCTTGATAAATACCAATTTCAAACTTCATTCTTGAGCTTGCTATTAATTGCAGAATGCTGAAACAAGTACCATTTGATTGAACAGAAATTTTTCTATCAAATACGTCTTACTTTTATAGAGTTTTAGCATTGTAATTATAAAAAAAATCAAAAAAATACGCAAGTTTAAATATAGTCGTTATTCCTTGATAAATACCAATTTCAAACTTTATTTTTAAGTTTGCTATTAATTGTAAAAGGTTGAAACTAATACTATTCGATTGAGCAGGAAATTTTCTATCAAATACATTCTACTTTTATAACGTTTTAGCAATGTAAATATAAAAAAATCAAAAAAATACGCAAGTTTAAAGATAGTCGTTATTCCTTAATAAATACCAATTTCAAACTTCATTCTTGAGCTTGCTATTAATCGTAGAAGGTTGAAACAAAAACCATTTGATTGAACAGATAATTTTCTATCAAATACATCCTACCTTTATAACGTTTTAGCAATGTAAATATAAAAAAATCAAAAAAATACGCAAGTTTAAATATAGTCGTTATTCCTTGATAAATACCAATTTCAAACTTCATTCTTAAGCTTGCTATTAATTATAGAAGGTTGAAACAAGTACCATTTGATTGAACAGAAATTTTTCTATCTAATATATCCTACTTTTATAACGTTTTAGCAATGTAAATAAAAAAAAATCAAAAAAATATGCAAGTTTAAAGATAGTCGTTATTCCTTGATAAATACCAATTTCAAACTTTATTCTTAAGCTTGCTAATAATTATAGAAGGTTGAGGCAAGCACCATTTGATTGAGCAGAAATTTTTCTATTAAATACATCCTACTTTTATAACGTTTTAGCAATGTAAACATAAAAAAAATCAAAAAAATACGCAAGTTTAAAGATAGTCGTTATTCCTTGATAAATACCAATTTCAAACTTCATTCTTGAGCTTGCTATTAATTGTAGAATGTTGAAGCAAGTACCATTTGATTGAACAGAAATTTTTCTATCAAATACGTCTTACTTTTATAGAGTTTTAGCAATGTAATTATAAAAAAAATCAAAAAAATACGCAAGTTTAAATATAGTCGTTATTCCTTGATAAATACCAATTTCAAACTTTATTCTTAAGCTTGCTATTAATTATAGAACGTTGAAACAAGCACCATTTGATTGAACAGAAATTTTTCAATTAAATACATCCTAGTTTTATAACGTTTTAGCAATGTAAACAGAAAAAAAATCAAAAAAATACGCAAGTTTAAATATAGTCGTTATTCCTTGATAAATACCAAATTCAAACTTCATTCTTGAGCTTGCTATTAATTGTAGAATGTTGAAGCAAGTACCATTTGATTGAACAGAAAATTTTCTATCAAATACATCCTACTTTTATAACGTTTCAATAATGTAAATATAAAAAAAATCAAAAGAATACGCAAGTTTAAAGATAGTCGTTATTCCTTAATAAATTCCAATTTCAAACTTCATTGTTGAGCTTGCTATTAATCGTAGAAGGTTGAAACAAAAACCATTTGATTGAACAGATAATTTTCTATCAAATACATCCTACCTTTATAACGTTTTAGCAATGTAAATATAAAAAAATCAAAAAAATACGCAAGTTTAAATATAGTCGTTATTCCTTGATAAATACCAATTTCAAACTTTATTCTTAAGCTTGCTATTAATTTTAGAAGGTTGAAACAAATAACATTTGATTAAACAGAAATTTTTCTATCAAATACGTCTTACTTTTATAGAGTTTTAGCAATGTAATTATAAAAAAAATCAAAAAAATACGCAAGTTTAAATATAGTCGTTATTTCTTGATAAATACCAATTTCAAACTTTATTCTTGAGCTTGCTGTTAATTGTAGAAAGTTGAAACAAGTACCATTTGATTAAACAGAAAATTTTCTATCAAATGCATCCTACTTTTATAACGTTTCAGCAATGTAAATATAAAAAAAATCAAAAAATTGCGCAAGTTTAAAGATAGTCGTTATTCCTTAATAAATACCATTTCAAACTTCATTCTTAAGCTTGCTATTAATCGTACAAGGTTGGAACAAATACCACTCGATTAAGCAAAAAGTTTTATATTTATTAAGGAATAACGACTATCTTTATACTTGCGTTTTTTTTGATTTTTTTTATAATTACATTACTAAAACGTTATAAAAATAGAATGTATTTGATAGAAAATTTCCTGCTCAATCGAATAGTATTAGTTCCAACTTTCTACAATTAATAGCAAGCTCAAAAATGAAGTTTGAAATTGGTATTTATCAAGGAATAACGACTATCTTTAAACTTGCGTATTTTTTTTATTTATTTTTATTTACATTGCTAAAACGTTATAAAGGTAGGATGTATTTAATAGAAAATTTTCTGTTCAATCAAACGGTACTTGTTTCAACCTTTTACAATAAATAGCAAGCTCAAGAATGAAGTTTGGAATTGGTATTTGTCAAGGAATGACGACTTACTTTAAACTTGCGTATTTTTTTAATTTTTTTTTATATTTACATTATCGAAACGTTATAAAAGTAGGATGTATTTAATAGCAAATTTCCTGCTCAATCGAATAGTATTTGTTTCAACCTTCTACAATTAATAGCAAGCTCAAAAATAAAGTTTGAAATTGGTATTTATCAAGGAATAACAATTATCTTTAAACTTGCGTATCTTTTATTTTTTTTTATTTACATTGCTAAAACGTTATAAAAATAAGATGTATTTGATAGAAAATTTTTTGCTCAATCAAGTGGTAATTGTTTCATTTTTCTACAATTAATAGCAAGCTCAAGAATGAAGTTTGAAATTGGTATTTATTAAGGAATAACGACTATCTTTAAACTTGCGTATTTTTTTGTTTTTTTTTTATTTACATTGCTAAAACGTTATAAAAGTAGGATGTATTTGATAGAAAATTTTCCGCTCAGTCAAATAGTACTTGCTTCAACCTTCTACAATTAATAGCAAGCTCAAGAATGAAGTTTGAAATTGGTATTTATCAAGGAATTACGACTTACTTTAAACTTGCGTATTTTTTAATTTTTTTTTATATTTACATTATTGAAACGTTATAAAAGTAGGACGTATTTGATAGAAAACTACCTGTTCAATCGAATACTATTTGTTTCAACCTTCTACAATTAATAGCAAGCTCAAGAGTGAAGTTTGAAATTGGTATTTATCAAGGAATAACGACTATCTTTAAACTTGCGTATTTTTTTGATTTTTTTTTATATTTACATTGCTAAAACGTTATAAAAGTAGAATGTATTTGATAGAAAATTTTTTGCTTAATCGAGTGGTGCTTGTCTCAACTTTCTACAGTTAATAGCAAGCTCAAGAATGAAGTTTGAAATTGGTATTTATTAAGGAATAACGACTATCTTTAAACTTGCGTATTTTTTTGATTTTTTTATATTTACATTGTTAAAATGTTATAAAAGTAGCATTTATTTGATAGAAAATTTTCTGTTCAATCAAATGGTACTTGTTTTTACCTTCTGCAATCAATAGCAAGCTTAAAAATCAAGTTTGAAATTGGTACTTATCAAGGAATAACGACTATCTGTAAACTTGCGTATTTTTTTGATTTTTTTTATATTTACATTATTGAAACGTTATAAAAGTAGGATGTGTTTGATAGAAAATTTTCTGTTTAATCAAATAGCACTCGTTTCAACCTTCTACAATTAATAGCAAGCTCAAGAATATTTTTATAACGTTCCTATAATGTAAATATAAAAAAAATCAAAAAAATACGCAAGTTTAAAGATAGTCGTTATTCCTTGATAAATACCAACTTCAAACTTCATTGTTGAGCTTGCTAATAATCGTAGAAGGTTGAAACAAATACCATTTGATTCAACAGAAAATTTTCTATCAAACACATCCTACTTTTATAACGTTTCAATAATGTAAATATAAAAAAAATCAAAAAAATACGCAAGTTTACAGATAGTCGTTATTCCTTGATAAATACCAATTTCAAACTTTATTCTTGAGCTTGCTATTAATTGTAGAAGGTTGAAACAAGTACCATTTGATTGAACGGAAATTTTTCTATCAAATGCGTCCTACCTTTATAACGTTTTAGCAATGTAATTATAGAAAAAGTCAAAAAAATACGCAAGTTTAAAGATAGTCGTTATTCCTTAATAAATACCAACTTCAAACTTCATTCTTGAGCTTGCTATTAATTGTAGAAAGTTGAAGCAAATACTATTTAATTGAACAGGAAATTTTCTATCAAATGCATCCTACTTTTATAACGTTTTAGCAATGTAAATATAAAAAAAATCAAAAAAATACGCAAGTTTAAATATAGTCGTTATTCTTTGATAAATACCAATTTCAAACTTCATTCTTGAGCTTGCTATTAATTGTAGAAAGTTGAGACCAATACTATTCGATTGAGCAGGAAATTTTCTATCAAACACATTTTACTTTTATAACGTTTTAACAATGTAAATATAAAAAAAATCAAAAAAATACGCAAGTTTAAAGATAGTCGTTATGCCTTGATAAATACCAATTTCAAACTTTATTCTTGAGCTTGCTATTAATTGCAGAAGGTTAAAACCAATACTATTCGATTTAGCAGGAAATTTCCTATTAAATACATTCTACTTTTATAACGTTTTAGCAATGTAAATATAAAAAAAATCAAAAAAATACGCAAGTTTAAAGATAGTCGTTATGCCTTGATAAATACCAATTTCAAACTTTATTCTTGAGCTTGCTATTAATTGTAGAAGGTTGAAACCAATACTATTCGATTGAGCAGAAAATTTTCTATCAAACACATTCTACTTTTATAACGTTTTAGCAATGTAAATATAAAAAAAATCAAAAAAATACGCAAGTTTAAAGATAGTCGTTATTCCTTAATAAATACCAATTTCAAACTTCATTCTTGAGCTTGCTATTAATTGTAGAAAGTTGAAGCAAATACTATTTAATTGAACAGGAAATTTTCTATCAAATACATCCTACTTTTATAACGTTTTAGCAATGTAAATATAAAAAAAATCAAAAAAATACGCAAGTTTAAATATAGTCGTTATTCCTTAATAAATACCAATTTCAAACTTCATTCTTGAGCTTGCTATTAATTGTAGAAGGTTGAAGCAAATACTATTCGATTGAGAAGAAAATTTTCTATCAAATACATCCTACTTTTATAACGTTTCAAGAATGTAAATATAAAAAAAATCAAAAAAATTCTCAAGTTTAAAGATAGTCGTTATTCCTTAATAAATACCAATTTCAAACTTCATTCTTGAGCTTGCTATTAATCGTTGAAGGTTGAAGCAAATACTATTCGGTTGAACAGAAAATTTTCTATCAAATACATCCTACTTTTATAACGTTCCTATAATGTAAATATAAAAAAATCAAAAAAATACGCAAGTTTAAAGATAGTCGTTATTCCTTAATAAATACCAATTTCAAACTTCATTCTTGAGCTTGCTATTAATTGTAGAAGGTTAAAACCAATACTATTCGATTAAGCAGGAAATTTTCTATCAAATACATTCTACTCTTATAACGTTTTAGCAACGTAAATATAAAAAAAATCAAAAAAATGCGCAAGTTTAAAGATAGTCGTTATGCCTTGATAAATACCAACTTCAAACTTTATTCTTGGGCTTGCTATTAATTGTAGAAGGTTGAAGCCAATACTATTCGATTGAGCAGGAAATTTTCTATCAAACACATTCTACCTTGTAACGTTTTAGCAATGTAAATATAAAAAAAATCAAAAAAATACGCAAGTTTAAAGATAGTCGTTATTCCTTAATAAATACCAATTTCAAACTTCATTCTTGTGCTTGCTATTAATTGTAGAAAGTTGAAGCAAATACTATTTAATTTAACAGGAAATTTTCTATCAAATACATCCTACTTTTGTAACGTTTTAGCAATATAAATATAAAAAAAATCAAAAAAATACTCAAATTAAAATATAGTCGTTATTCTTTGATAAATACCAATTTCAAACTTCATTCTTGAGCTTGCTATTAATTGTAGAAAGTTGAAGCAAATACTATTCGATTGAGCAGAAAATTTTCTATCAAATACATCTTACTTTTATAACATTTTAATAATGTAAATATAAAAAAAATCAAAAAAATACGCAAGTTTAAAGATAGTCGTTATTCCTTAATAAATACCAATTTCAAACTTCATTCTTGAGCTTGCTATTAATTGTAGAAAGTTGAGACAAGCACTACTCAATTAAGCAAAAAATTTTCTATCAAATACATCCTACTTTTATAACGTTTTAGCAATGTAAATATAAAAAATATCAAAAAAATACGCAAGTTTAAAGATAGTCGTTATTCCTTGATAAATACCAATTTCAAACTTCATTCTTGAGCTTGCTATTAATTGTAGAAGGTTAAGACCAATACTATTCGATTAAGCAGGAAATTTTCTATCAAATACATCCTACTTTTATAACATTTCAATAATGTAAATATAAAAAAAATCAAAAAAATACGCAATTTTAAAGATAGTCGTTATTCCTTAATAAATACCAATTTCAAACTTCATTCTTGAGCTTGCTATTAATCGTTGAAGGTTGAAGCAAATACTATTCGGTTGAACAGAAAATTTTCTATCAAATACATCCTACTTTTATAACATTTCAATAATGTAAATATAAAAAAAATCAAAAAAATACGCAATTTTAAATATAGTCGTTATTCCTTAATAAATACCAATTTCAAACTTCATTCTTGAGCTTGCTATTAATTGTAGAAAGTTAAGACAAGCACTACTCGATTAAGCAAAAAATTTTCTATCAAATACATTCTACTTTTATAACGTTTTAGCAATGTAAATATAAAAAATATCAAAAAAATACGCATGTTTAAAGATAGTCGTTATTCCTTGATAAATACCAATTTCAAACTTCATTCTTGAGCTTGCTATTAATTGCAGAAGGTTAAAACCAATACTATTCGATTAAGCAGGAAATTTTCTATCAAATACATTCTACTCTTATAACGTTTTAGCAACGTAAATATAAAAAAAATCAAAAAAATACGCAAGTTTAAAGATAGTCGTTATGCCTTGATAAATACCAATTTCAAACTTTATTCTTAAGCTTGCTATTAATTGTAGAAGGTTGAAACCAATACTATTCGATTGAGCAGGAAATTTTCTATCAAACACATTCTACCTTGTAACGTTTTAGCAATGTAAATATAAAAAAAATCAAAAAAATACGCAAGTTTAAAGATAGTCGTTATTCCTTAATAAATACCAATTTCAAACTTCATTCTTGTGCTTGCTATTAATTGTAGAAAGTTGAAGCAAATACTATTTAATTTAACAGGAAATTTTCTATCAAATACATCCTACTTTTATAACGTTTTAGCAATATAAATATAAAAAAAATCAAAAAAATACTCAAGTTAAAATATAGTCGTTATTCTTTGATAAATACCAATTTCAAACTTTATTCTTGAGCTTGCTATTAATTGCAGAAAGTTGAAACCAATACTATTCGATTGAGCAGGAAATTTTCTATCAAACACATTTTACTTTTATAACGTTTTAGCAATGTAAATATAAAAAAAATCAAAAAAATTCGCAAGTTTAAAGATAGTCGTTATGCCTTGATAAATACCAATTTCAAACTTTATTCTTGAGCTTGCTATTAATTGCAGAAGGTTAAAACCAATACTATTCGATTTAGCAGGAAATTTCCTATTAAATGCATTCTACTTTTATAACTTTTTAGCAATATAAATATAAAAAAAATCAAAAAAATACGCAAGTTTAAATATAGTCGTTATTCCTTGATAAATACCAATTTCAAACTTTATTCTTGAGCTTGCTATTAATTGTAGAAGGTTAAAACCAATACTATTCGATTTAGCAGGAAATTTCCTATCAAATACATTCTATTTTTATAAAGTTTTAGCAATGTAAATATAAAAAAAAATCAAAAAAATACGCAAGTTTAAAAATAGTCGTTATTCCTTGATAATTACCAATTTCAAACTTCATTCTTGAGCTTGCTATTAATTGTAGAAAGTTGAAACAAATACTATTCGATTAAGCAGGAAATTTTCTATCAAATACATTCTACTTTTATAACGTTTTAATAATGTAAACATAAAAAAAATTAAAAAAATTCGCAAGTTTTAAGTAAGTCGATATTCCTTGATAAATACCAACTTCAAACTTCATTCTTGATCTTGCTGTTAACTGTAGAAGGTTGAAGCAAGTACCATTTGACTGAACAGAAAATTTTCTATGAAATACATTCTACTTTTATAACGTTTTAGCAATGTAAATAAAAAAAAATCAAAAAAATACGCAAGTTTAAACATAGTCGTTATTCCTTAATAAATACCAATTTTAAACTTCATTCTTGAGCTTGCTATTAATTGTAGAAGGTTAAAACCAATACTATTCGATTAAGCAGGAAATTTTCTATCAAACACAATCTACTTTGTAACGTTTTAGCAATGTAAATATAAAAAAAATCAAAAAAATACGCAAGTTTAAAGATAGTCGTTATTCCTTAATAAATACCAATTTCAAACTTCATTCTTGTGCTTGCTATTAATTGTAGAAAGTTGAAGCAAATACTATTTAATTTAACAGGAAATTTTCTATCAAATACATCCTACTTTTATAACGTTTTAGCAATATAAATATAAAAAAAATCAAAAAAATACGCAAGTTAAAATATAGTCGTTATTCTTTGATAAATACCAATTTCAAACTTCATTCTTGAGCTTGCTATTAATTGTAGAAGGTTAAAACCAATACTATTCGATTAAGCAGGAAATTTTCTATCAAACACAATCTACTTTGTAACGTTTTAGCAATGTAAATATAAAAAAAATCAAAAAAATACGCAAGTTTAAAGATAGTCGTTATTCCTTAATAAATACCAATTTCAAACTTCATTCTTGAGCTTGCTATTAATTGTAGAAAGTTGAAGCAAATACTATTCGATTGAGCAGAAAATTTTCTATCAAATACATTTTACTTTTATAACGTTCCTATAATGTAAATATAAAAAAAATCAAAAAAATACGCAAGTTTAAAGATAGTCGTTATTCCTTGATAAATACCAGCTTCAAACTTTATTCTTGAGCTTGCTATTAATCGTAGAAGGTTGAAACAAGTACCATTTGATTCAACAGAAAATTTTCTAACTAATACATCCTACTTTTATAACGTTTTAGCAATGTAAATATAAAAAAAATCAAAAAAATACGCAAGTTTAAAGATAGTCGTTATTTCTTAATAAATACCAATTTCAAACTTTATTCTTGAGCTTGCTATTAATTGTAGAAAGTTGAAGCAAATACTATTCGATTGAGCAGAAAATTTTCTATCAAATGCATCCTACTTTTATAACGTTCCTATAATGTAAATATAAAAAAAATCAAAAAAATACGCAAGTTTAAAATAGTCGTTATTCCTTGATGAATACCAATTTCAAACTTCATTCTTGAGCTTGCTATTAATCGTAGAAGGTTGAAGCTAATACTATTTGATTCAACAGAAAATTTTCTATCTAATACATTCTACTTTTATAACGTTTCAATAATGTAAATATAAAAAAAATCAAAAAAATACGCAAGTTTAAAGATAGTCGTTATTCCTTGATAAATACCAATTTCAAACTTCATTCTTGAGCTTGCTATTAATTGTAGAAGGTTAAAACCAATACTATTCGATTAAGCAGGAAATTTTCTATCAAACACAATCTACTTTGTAACGTTTTAGCAATGTAAATATAAAAAAAATCAAAAAAATACGCAAGTTTAAAGATAGTCGTTATTCCTTAATAAATACCAATTTCAAACTTCATTCTTGTGCTTGCTATTAATTGTAGAAAGTTGAAACAAATACTATTTAATTTAACAGGAAATTTTCTATCAAATACATCCTACTTTTATAACGTTTTAGCAATATAAATATAAAAAAAATCAAAAAAATACGCAAGTTAAAATATAGTCGTTATTCTTTGATAAATACCAATTTCAAACTTCATTCTTGAGCTTGCTATTAATTGTAGAAGGTTAAAACCAATACTATTCGATTAAGCAGGAAATTTTCTATCAAACACAATCTACTTTGTAACGTTTTAGCAATGTAAATATAAAAAAAATCAAAAAAATACGCAAGTTTAAAGATAGTCGTTATTCCTTAATAAATACCAATTTCAAACTTCATTCTTGAGCTTGCTATTAATTGTAGAAAGTTGAAGCAAATACTATTCGATTGAGCAGAAAATTTTCTATCAAATACATTTTACTTTTATAACATTTCAATAATCTAAATATAAAAAAAATCAAAAAAATACGCAAGTTTAAACATAGTCATTATTCCTTAATAAATACCAATTTCAAACTTCATTCTTGAGCTTGCTATTAATTGTTGAAGGTTGAAGCAAATACTATTCGGTTGAACAGCAAATTTTCTATCAAATACATCCTACTTTTATAACGTTCCTATAACGTAAATATAAAAAAAATCAAAAAAATACGCAAGTTTAAAGATAGTCGTTATTCCTTGATGAATACCAAGTTCAGACTTCATTCTTGAGCTTGCTATTAATCGTAGAAGGTTGAAGCTAATACTATTTGATTCAACAGAAAATTTTCTATCAAATACATCCTACTCTTATAACGTTTCAATAATGTAAATATAAAAAAAATCAAAAAAATGCGCAAGTTTAAAGATAGTCGTTATTCCTTGATAAATACCAATTTCAAACTTCATTCTTGAGCTTGCTATTAATTGTAAAAGGTTAAAACAGGTACCATTTGATTGAACAGACAATTTTTTATCAAACAAATTTTACCTTTATAACGTTTTGGCAACGTAAATATAAAAAAAATCAAAAAAATACGCAAGTTTAAAGATAGTTGTTATTCCTAATAAATACCAATTTCAAACTTCATTCTTGAGCTTGCTATTAATTGTAGGAAGTTAAGACAAGCACTACTCGATTAAGCAAAAAATTTTCTATCAAATACATTCTACTCTTATAACGTTTTAGCAACGTAAATATAAAAAAAATCAAAAAAATACGCAAGTTTAAAGATAGTCGTTATGCCTTGATAAATACCAATTTCAAACTTTATTCTTGAGCTTGCTATTAATTGAAGAAGGTTGAAACCAATACTATTCGATTGAGCAGGAAATTTTCTATCAAACACATTCTACTTTGTAACGTTTTAGCAATGTAAATATAAAAAAAATCAAAAAAATACGCAAGTTTAAAGATAGTCGTTATTCCTTAATAAATACCAATTTCAAACTTCATTCTTGTGCTTGCTATTAATTGTAGAAAGTTGAAACTAATACTATTTAATTTAACAGGAAATTTTCTATCAAATACATCCTACTTTTATAACGTTCCTATAATGTAAATATAAAAAAAATCAAAAAAATACGCAAGTTTAAAATAGTCGTTATTCCTTGATGAATACCAATTTCAAACTTCATTCTTGAGCTTGCTATTAATCGTAGAAGGTTGAAGCTAATACTATTTGATTCAACAGAAAATTTTCTATCTAATACATTCTACTTTTATAACGTTTCAATAATGTAAATATAAAAAAAATCAAAAAAATACGCAAGTTTAAAGATAGTCGTTATTCCTTGATAAATACCAATTTCAAACTTCATTCTTGAGCTTGCTATTAATTGTAGAAGGTTAAAACCAATACTATTCGATTAAGCAGGAAATTTTCTATCAAACACAATCTACTTTGTAACGTTTTAGCAATGTAAATATAAAAAAAATCAAAAAAATACGCAAGTTTAAAGATAGTCGTTATTCCTTAATAAATACCAATTTCAAACTTCATTCTTGTGCTTGCTATTAATTGTAGAAAGTTGAAGCAAATACTATTTAATTTAACAGGAAATTTTCTATCAAATACATCCTACTTTTATAACGTTTTAGCAATATAAATATAAAAAAAATCAAAAAAATACGCAAGTTAAAATATAGTCGTTATTCTTTGATAAATACCAATTTCAAACTTCATTCTTGAGCTTGCTATTAATTGTAGAAGGTTAAAACCAATACTATTCGATTAAGCAGGAAATTTTCTATCAAACACAATCTACCTTGTAACGTTTTAGCAATGTAAATATAAAAAAAATCAAAAAAATACGCAAGTTTAAAGATAGTCGTTATTCCTTAATAAATACCAATTTCAAACTTCATTCTTGAGCTTGCTATTAATTGTAGAAAGTTGAAGCAAATACTATTCGATTGAGCAGAAAATTTTCTATCAAATACATTTTACTTTTATAACATTTCAATAATGTAAATATAAAAAAAATCAAAAAAATACGCAAGTTTAAACATAGTCATTATTCCTTAATAAATACCAATTTCAAACTTCATTCTTGAGCTTGCTATTAATTGTTGAAGGTTGAAGCAAATACTATTCGGTTGAACAGAAAATTTTCTATCAAATACATCCTACTTTTATAACGTTCCTATAATGTAAATATAAAAAAAATCAAAAAAATACGCAAGTTTAAAGATAGTCGTTATTCCTTGATGAATACCAAGTTCAAACTTCATTCTTGAGCTTGCTATTAATCGTAGAAGGTTGAAGCTAATACTATTTGATTCAACAGAAAATTTTCTATCAAATTCATCCTACTCTTATAACGTTTCAATAATGTAAATATAAAAAAAATCAAAAAAATGCGCAAGTTTAAAGATAGTCGTTATTCCTTGATAAATACCAATTTCAAACTTCATTCTTGAGCTTGCTATTAATTGTAAAAGGTTAAAACAGGTACCATTTGATTGAACAGACAATTTTTTATCAAACAAATTTTACCTTTATAACGTTTTGGCAACGTAAATATAAAAAAAATCAAAAAAATACGCAAGTTTAAAGATAGTTGTTATTCCTAATAAATACCAATTTCAAACTTCATTCTTGAGCTTGCTATTAATTGTAGGAAGTTAAGACAAGCACTACTCGATTAAGCAAAAAATTTTCTATCAAATACATTCTACTCTTATAACGTTTTAGCAACGTAAATATAAAAAAAATCAAAAAAATACGCAAGTTTAAAGATAGTCGTTATGCCTTGATAAATACCAATTTCAAACTTTATTCTTGAGCTTGCTATTAATTGAAGAAGGTTGAAACCAATACTATTCGATTGAGCAGGAAATTTTCTATCAAACACATTCTACTTTGTAACGTTTTAGCAATGTAAATATGAAAAAAATCAAAAAAATACGCAAGTTTAAAGATAGTCGTTATTCCTTAATAAATACCAATTTCAAACTTCATTCTTGTGCTTGCTATTAATTGTAGAAAGTTGAAACTAATACTATTTAATTTAACAGGAAATTTTCTATCAAATACATCCTACTTTTATAACGTTTTAGCAATATAAATATAAAAAAAATCAAAAAAATACGCAAGTTAAAATATAGTCGTTATTCTTTGATAAATACCAATTTCAAACTTTATTCTTGAGCTTGCTATTAATTGTAGAAAGTTGAAACCAATACTATTCGATTGGGCAGGAAATTTTCTAACAAACACATTTTACTTTTATAACGTTTTAGCAATGTAAAAATAAAAAAAAATCAAAAAAATACGCAAGTTTAAAGATAGTCGTTATTCCTTAATAAATACCAATTTCAAACTTCATTCTTGAGCTTGCTATTAATTGTAGAAGGTTGAAGCAAATACTATTCGATTGAACAGGAAATTTTCTATCAAATACATCCTACTTTTATAACGTTTTAGCAATGTAAATGTAAAAAAAATCAAAAAAATACGCAAGTTTAAAGATAGTCGTTATGCCTTAATAAATACCAATTTCAAACTTTATTCTTGAGCTTGCTATTAATTGTAGAAGGTTGAAGCAAATACTATTTAATTGAACAGGAAATTTTTTATCAAATACGTCCTACTTTTATAACGTTGCAATAATGTAAATATAAAAAAAAATTAAAAAAATACGCAAGTTTAAAGTAAGTCGTTATTCCTTGATAAATACCAATTTCAAACTTTATTCTTGAGCTTGCTATTAATTGTAGAAGGTTGAAGCTATTACTATTCGATTGAGCAGGAAATTTTCTATCAAACACATTCTACTTTTATAACGTTTTAGCAATGTAAATATAAAAAAAATCAAAAAAATGCGCATGTTTAAAGATAGTCGTTATTTCTTAATAAATACCAATTTCAAACTTCATTCTTGAGTTTGCTATTAATTGTAGAAAGTTGAGACAAGCACCACTTAATTAAGCAAAAAATTTTCTATCAAATACGTTTTACTTTCATAACGTTTTAGCAATGTAAATACAAAAAAAATTAAAAAAATACGCAAGTTTAAAGATAGTCGTTATTCCTTGATAAATACCAATTTCAAACTTCATTCTTGACCTTGCTATTAATTGTAGAAGGTTAAAGCAGGTACCATTTGATTGAACAGACAATTTTCTATCAAACAAATTTTACCTTTATAACGTTTTGGCAATGTAAATATAAAAAAAATCAAAAAAATACGCAAGGTTAAAGATAGTCGTTATTCCTTAATAAATACCAATTTCAAACTTCATTCTTGAGCTTGCTACTAATTGTAGAAAGTTGAGACAAGCACTACTCGATTAAGCAAAAAATTTTCTATCAAACACATTCTACTTTTATAACGTTTTAGCAATGTAAATATAAAAAAAATACGCAAGTTTAAAGATAGTCGTTATTCCTTGATAAATACCAATTTCAAACTTCATTCTTGAGATTGCTATTAATTGCAGAAGGTTAAAACCAATACTATTCGATTGAGCAGGAAATTTTCTATCAAATACATTCTACTTTTATAACGTTTTAGCAATGTAAATGTAAAAAAAATCAAAAAAATACGCAAGTTTAAAGATAGTCGTTATGCCTTGATAAATACCAATTTCAAACTTTATTCTTGAGCTTGCTATTAATTGTAGAAGGTTGAAACCAATACTATTCGATTGAGCAGGAAATTTTCTATCAAACACATTCTACTTTTATAACGTTTTAGCAATGTAAATATAAAAAAAATCAAAAAAATGCGCATGTTTAAAGATAGTCGTTATTCCTTAATAAATACCAATTTCAAACTTCATTCTTGAGTTTGCTATTAATTGTAGAAAGTTGAGACAAGCACCACTTAATTAAGCAAAAAATTTTCTATCAAATACGTTTTACTTTTATAACGTTTTAGCAATGTAAATATAAAAAAAATCAAAAAAATACGCAAGTTTAAAGATAGTCGTTATTCCTTGATAAATACCAATTTCAAACTTCATTCTTGACCTTGCTATTAATTGTAGAAGGTTAAAGCAGGTACCATTTGATTGAACAGACAATTTTCTATCAAACAAATTTTACCTTTATAACGTTTTGGCAATGTAAATATAAAAAAAATCAAAAAAATACGCAAGGTTAAAGATAGTCGTTATTCCTTAATAAATACCAATTTCAAACTTCATTTTTGAGCTTGCTACTAAACTTCATTCTTGAGCTTGCTACTAATTGTAGAAAGTTGAGACAAGCACTACTCGATTAAGCAAAAAATTTTCTATCAAACACATTCTACTTTTATAACGTTTTAGCAATGTAAATATAAAAAAAATACGCAAGTTTAAAGATAGTCGTTATTCCTTGATAAATACCAATTTCAAACTTCATTCTTGAGATTGCTATTAATTGCAGAAGGTTAAAACCAATACTAGTCGATTGAGCAGGAAATTTTCTATCAAATACATTCTACTTTTATAACGTTTTAGCAATGTAAATATAAAAAAAATCAAAAAAATACGCAAGTTTAAAGATAGTCGTTATTCCTTGATAAATACCAATTTCAAACTTCATTCTTGAGCTTGCTATTAATTGTAGAAGGTTAAAACAGGTACCATTTAATTGAACAGACAATTTTCTATCAAACAAATTTTACCTTTATAACGTTTTGGCAATGTAAATATAAAAAAAATCAAAAAAATACGCAAGTTTAAAGATAGTCGTTATTCCTTAATAAATACCAATTTCAAACTTCATTCTTGAGCTTGCTACTAATTGTAGAAAGTTGAGACAAGCACTACTCGATTAAGCAAAAAATTTTCTATCAAACACATTCTACTTTTATAACGTTTTAGCAATGTAAATGTAAAAAAAATCAAAAAAATACGCAAGTTTAAAGATAGTCGTTATGCCTTGATAAATACCAATTTTAAACTTTATTCTTGAGCTTGCTATTAATTGTAGAAGGTTGAAACCAATACTATTCGATTGAGCAGGAAATTTTCTATCAAACACATTCTACTTTTTTAACGTTTTAGCAATGTAAATATAGAAAAAATCAAAAAAATACGCAAGTTTAAAGATAGTAGTTATTCCTTAATAAATACCAAATTCAAACTTCATTCTTGAGCTTGCTAATAATTGTAGAAGGTTGAAGCAAATACTATTTAATTGAACAGGAAATTTTTTATCAAATACGTCCTACTTTTATAACGTTGCAATAATGTAAATATAAAAAAAAATTAAAAAAATACGCAAGTTTAAAGTAAGTCGTTATTCCTTGATAAATACCAATTTCAAACTTTATTCTTAAGCTTGCTATTAATTGTAGAAGGTTGAAGCTATTACTATTCGATTGAGCAGGAAATTTTCTATCAAACACATTCTACTTTTATAACGTTTTAGCAATGTAAATATAAAAAAAATCAAAAAAATGCGCATGTTTAAAGATAGTCGTTATTCCTTAATAAATACCAATTTCAAACTTCATTCTTGAGTTTGCTATTAATTGTAGAAAGTTGAGACAAGCACCACTTAATTAAGCAAAAAATTTTCTATCAAATACGTTTTACTTTTATAACGTTTTAGCAATGTAAATATAAAAAAAGTCAAAAAAATACGCAAGTTTAAAGATAGTCGTTATTCCTTGATAAATACCAATTTCAAACTTCATTCTTGACCTTGCTATTAATTGTAGAAGGTTAAAGCAGGTACCGTTTGATTGAACAGACAATTTTCTATCAAACAAATTTTACCTTTATAACGTTTTGGCAATGTAAATATAAAAAAAATCAAAAAAATACGCAAGGTTAAAGATAGTCGTTATTCCTTAATAAATACCAACTTCAAACTTCATTCTTGAGCTTGCTATTAATTGTAGAAAGTTGAAGCAAATACTATTTGATTGAGCAGGTAGTTTTCTATTAAATACGTCCTACTTTTATAACGTTTCAATAACGTAAATATAAAAAAAATTAAAAAATACGCAAGTTTAAAGTAAGTCGTTATTCCTTGATCAAACTTCATTCTTGAGCTTGCTATTAATTGTAGAAGGTTGAAGCAAAAACCATTTGACTGAGCACAAAAATTTCTATCAAATACATCCTACTTTTATAACGTTTTAGCAATGTAAATAAAAAAAATCAAAAAAATACGCAAGTTTAAAGATAGTCGTTATTTCTTAATAAATACCAATTTCAAACTTCATTCTTGAGCTTGCTATTAATTGTAGAAAGATGAGACAAGCACTACTCGATTAAGCAAAAAATTTTCTATCAAATACCTTTTACTTTTATAACGTTTTAGCAATGTAAATATAAAAAAAATCAAAAAAATTCGCAAGTTTAAAGATAGTCGTTATTCCTTAATAAATACCAATTTCAAACTTCATTCTTGAGTTTGCTATTAATTGTAGAAAGTTGAGACAAGCACCACTTAATTAAGCAAAAAATTTTCTATCAAATACGTTTTACTTTTATAACGTTTTAGCAATGTAAATATAAAAAAAATCAAAAAAATACGCAAGTTTAAAGATAGCCGTTATTCCTTGATAAATACCAATTTCAAACTTCATTCTTGACCTTGCTATTAATTGTAGAAGGTTAAAGCAGGTACCGTTTGATTGAACAGACAATTTTCTATCAAACAAATTTTACCTTTATAACGTTTTGGCAATGCAAATATAAAAAAAATCAAAAAAATACGCAAGGTTAAAGATAGTCGTTATTCCTTAATAAATACCAACTTCAAACTTCATTCTTGAGCTTGCTATTAATTGTAGAAAGTTGAAGCAAATACTATTTGATTGAGCAGGTAGTTTTCTATTAAATACGTCCTACTTTTATAACGTTTCAATAACGTAAATATAAAAAAAATTAAAAAATACGCAAGTTTAAAGTAAGTCGTTATTCCTTGATCAAACTTCATTCTTGAGCTTGCTATTAATTGTAGAAGGTTGAAGCAAAAACCATTTGACTGAGCACAAAAATTTCTATCAAATACATCCTACTTTTATAACGTTTTAGCAATGTAAATAAAAAAATCAAAAAAATACGCAAGTTTAAAGATAGTCGTTATTTCTTAATAAATACCAATTTCAAACTTCATTCTTGAGCTTGCTATTAATTGTAGAAAGATGAGACAAGCACTACTCGATTAAGCAAAAAATTTTCTATCAAATACCTTTTACTTTTATAACGTTTTAGCAATGTAAATATAAAAAAAATCAAAAAAATTCGCAAGTTTAAAGATAGTCGTTATTCCTTGATAAATACCAATTTCAAACTTCATTCTTGAGCTTGCTATTAATTGTAGAAGGTTAAAACAGGTACCATTTAATTGAACAGACAATTTTCTATCAAACAAATTTTACCTTTATAACGTTTTGGCAATGTAAATATAAAAAAATCAAAAAAATACGCAAGTTTAAAGATAGTCGTTATTCTTTAATAAATACCAAATTCAAACTTCATTCTTGAGCTTGCTATTAAATGTAGAAGGTTAAGGCCAATACTATTCGATTGAGCAGGAAATTTTTTATCAAATACATTTTACATTTATAACGTTTTAACAATGTAAATATAAAAAAATCAAAAAAATACGCAAGTTTAAAGATAGTCGTTATGCCTTGATAAATACCAACTTCAAACTTTATTCTTGAGCTTGCTATTAATTGTAGAAGGTTGAAACCAATAGTATTCGATTGAGCAGGAAATTTTCTATCAAACACATTCTACTTTTATAACGATTTAGTAATGTAAATATAAAAAAAATAAAAAAAATACGCAAGTTTAAAGATAGTCGTTATTCCTTAATAAATACCAATTTCGAACTTCATTTTTGAGCTTGCTATTAATTGTAGAAAGTTGAGACAAGCACTACTCGATTAAGCCAAAAATTTTCTATCAAATACATTCTTCTTTTATAACGTTTTAGCAATGTAAATATAAAAAAAATCAAAAAAATACGCAAGTTTAAAGATAGTCGTTATTCCTTGATAAATACCAACTTCAAACTTCATTCTTGAGCTTGCTATTAATTGTAGAAGGTTAAAACAGGTACCATTTGATTGAACAGACAATTTTCTATCAAACAAATTTTACCTTTATAACGTTTTGGCAATGTAAATATAAAAAAAATCAAAAAAATACGCAAGTTTAAAGATAGTCGTTATTCCTTAATAAATACCAATTTCAAACTTCATTCTTGAGCTTGCTACTAATTGTAGAAAGTTGAGACAAACACTACTCGATTAAGCAAAAAATTTTCTATCAAACACATTCTACTTTTATAACGTTTTAGCAATGTAAATATAAAAAAAAATACGCAAGTTTAAAGATAGTCGTTATTCCTTGATAAATACCAATTTCAAACTTCATTCTTGAGATTGCTATTAATTGCAGAAGGTTAAAACCAATACTATTCGATTGAGCAGGAAATTTTCTATCAAACACATTCTACTTTTATAACGTTTTAGCAATGTAAATATAGAAAAAATCAAAAAAATACGCAAGTTTAAAGATAGTCGTTATTCCTTAATAAATACCAATTTCAAACTTCATTCTTGAGCTTGCTAATAATTGTAGAAGGTTGAAGCAAATACTATTTAATTGAACAGGAAATTTTTTATCAAATACGTCCTACTTTTATAACGTTGCAATAATGTAAATATAAAAAAAAATTAAAAAAATACGCAAGTTTAAAGTAAGTCGTTATTCCTTGATAAATACCAATTTCAAACTTTATTCTTGAGCTTGCTATTAATTGTAGAAGGTTGAAGCTATTACTATTCGATTGAGCAGGAAATTTTCTATCAAACACATTCTACTTTTATAACGTTTTAGCAATGTAAATATAAAAAAAATCAAAAAAATGCGCATGTTTAAAGATAGTCGTTATTCCTTAATAAATACCAATTTCAAACTTCATTCTTGAGTTTGCTATTAATTGTAGAAAGTTGAGACAAGCACCACTTAATTAAGCAAAAAATTTTCTATCAAATACGTTTTACTTTTATAACGTTTTAGCAATGTAAATACAAAAAAAATCAAAAAAATACGCAAGTTTAAAGATAGTCGTTATTCCTTGATAAATACCAATTTCAAACTTCATTCTTGACCTTGCTATTAACTGTAGAAGGTTAAAGCAGGTACCGTTTGATTGAACAGACAATTTTCTATCAAACAAATTTTACCTTTATAACGTTTTGGCAATGTAAATATAAAAAAAATCAAAAAAATACGCAAGGTTAAAGATAGTCGTTATTCCTTAATAAATACCAATTTCAAACTTCATTCTTGAGCTTGCTACTAATTGTAGAAAGTTGAGACAAGCACTACTCGATTAAGCCAAAAATTTTCTATCAAATACATTCTTCTTTTATAACGTTTTAGCAATGTAAATATAAAAAAAATCAAAAAAATACGCAAGTTTAAAGATAGTCGTTATTCCTTGATAAATACCAATTTCAAACTTCATTCTTGAGCTTGCTATTAATTGTAGAAGGTTAAAACAGGTACCATTTGATTGAACAGACAATTTTCTATCAAACAAATTTTACCTTTATAACGTTTTGGCAATGTAAATTTAAAAAAAATCAAAAAAATACGCAAGTTTAAAGATAGTCGTTATTCCTTAATAAATACCAATTTCAAACTTTATTCTTGAGCTTGCTATTAATTGTAGAAGGTTGAAGCTATTACTATTCGATTGAGCAAAAAATTTTCTATCAAACACATTCTACTTTTATAACGTTTTAGCAATGTAAATATAAAAAAAATACGCAAGTTTAAAGATAGTCGTTATTCCTTGATAAATACCAATTTCAAACTTCATTCTTGAGATTGCTATTAATTGCAGAAGGTTAAAACCAATACTATTCGATTGAGCAGGAAATTTTCTATCAAATACATTCTACTTTTATAACGTTTTAGCAATGTAAATGTAAAAAAAATCAAAAAAATACGCAAGTTTAAAGATAGTCGTTATGCCTTGATAAATACCAATTTCAAACTTTATTCTTGAGCTTGCTATTAATTGTAGAAGGTTGAAACCAATACTATTCGATTGAGCAGGAAATTTTCTATCAAACACATTCTACTTTTATAACGTTTTAGCAATGTAAATATAAAAAAAATCAAAAAAATGCGCATGTTTAAAGATAGTCGTTATTCCTTAATAAATACCAATTTCAAACTTCATTCTTGAGTTTGCTATTAATTGTAGAAAGTTGAGACAAGCACCACTTAATTAAGCAAAAAATTTTCTATCAAATACGTTTTACTTTTATAACGTTTTAGCAATGTAAATATAAAAAAAATCAAAAAAATACGCAAGTTTAAAGATAGTCGTTATTCCTTGATAAATACCAATTTCAAACTTCATTCTTGACCTTGCTATTAATTGTAGAAGGTTAAGGCAGGTACCATTTGATTGAACAGACAATTTTCTATCAAACAAATTTTACCTTTATAACGTTTTGGCAATGTAAATATAAAAAAAATCAAAAAAATACGCAAGGTTAAAGATAGTCGTTATTCCTTAATAAATACCAATTTCAAACTTCATTCTTGAGCTTGCTACTAATTGTAGAAAGTTGAGACAAGCACTACTCGATTAAGCAAAAAATTTTCTATCAAACACGTTCTACTTTTATAACGTTTTAGCAATGTAAATATAAAAAAAATACGCAAGTTTAAAGATAGTCGTTATTCCTTGATAAATACCAATTTCAAACTTCATTCTTGAGCTTGCTATTAATTGTAGGAGGTTAAAACAGGTACCACTTAATTGAACAGACAATTTTCTATCAAACAAATTTTACCTTTATAACGTTTTGGCAATGTAAATATAAAAAAAATCAAAAAAATACGCAAGTTTAAAGATAGTCGTTATTCCTTAATAAATACCAATTTCAAACTTCATTCTTGAGCTTGCTACTAATTGTAGAAAGTTGAGACAAGCACTACTCGATTAAGCAAAAAATTTTCTATCAAACACGTTCTACTTTTATAACGTTTTAGCAATGTAAATATAAAAAAAATACGCAAGTTTAAAGATAGTCGTTATTCCTTGATAAATACCAATTTCAAACTTCATTCTTGAGCTTGCTATTAATTGTAGAAGGTTAAAACAGGTACCATTTAATTGAACAGACAATTTTCTATCAAACAAATTTTACCTTTATAACGTTTTGGCAATGTAAATATAAAAAAAATCAAAAAAATACGCAAGTTTAAAGATAGTCGTTATTCCTTGATAAATACCAATTTCAAACTTCATTCTTGAGTTTGCTATTAATTGTAGAAAGTTGAAGCAAGTACTATTTGACTGAACAGAAAATTTTCTATCAAATACATTCTACTTTTATAACGTTTTAGCAATGTAAATATAAAAAAAATCAAAAAAATACGCAAGTTTAAATATAGTCGTTATTCCTTGATAAATACCAATTTCAAATTTCATTCTTGAGCTTGCTATTAGTTGTAGAAAGTTGAAACAAATACTATTCGATTGAGCAGGTAGTTTTCTATCAAATACGTCCTACTTTTATAAGGTTTTAATAATGTAAATATAAAAAAAATTTAAAAAAATACTCAAGTTTAAAGATAGTCGTTATTCCTTAATAAATACCAATTTCAAACTTCATTTTTGAGCTTGCTATTAATCGTAGAAGGTTGAGACAAGTACCATTTGATTGAACAAAAAATTTTCTATCAAATACATCCTACTTTTATAACGTTTCAATATTGTAAATATAAAAAAAATTAAAAAAATACGCATGTTTAAATATAGTCTGTATTCCTTAATAAATACCAACTTCAAACTTCATTCTTGAGCTTGCTATTAATTGTAGAAGGTTGAAGCAAGTACCGTTTGATTGAACAGAAAATTTTCTATCAAATACATTTTACTTTTATAACATTTCAATAATGTAAATATAAAAAAAATCAAAAAAATGCGCAAGTTTAAAGTAAGTCTTTATTCCTTGATAAATACCAATTTCAAACTTCATTTATGAGCTTGCTATTTATTGTAAAAGGTTGAAACAAATACTATTCGATTAAGCGGGAAATTTTCTATTAAATACATCTTACTTTTATAACGTTTTAGCAATGTAAATATAAAAAAAATCAAAAAAATACGCAAGTTTAAATATAGTCGTTATTCCTTGATAAATACCAATTTCAAACTTCATTCTTGAGCTTGCTATTAGTTGTAGAAAGTTGAAACAAATACTATTCGATTGAGCAGGTAGTTTTCTATCAAATACGTCCTACTTTTATAAGGTATTAATAATGTAAATATAAAAAAAATTTAAAAAAATACTCAAGTTTAAAGATAGTCGTTATTCCTTAATAAATACCAATTTCAAACTTCATTTTTGAGCTTGCTATTAATCGTAGAAGATTGAAACAAGTACCATTTGATTGAACGAAAAATTTTCTATCAAATACATCCTACTTTTATAACGTTTCAATATTGTAAATATAAAAAAAATTAAAAAAATACGCAAGTTTAAATATAGTCTTTATTCCTTAATAAATACCAATTTCAAACTTCATTCTTGAGCTTGCTATTAATTGTAGAAGGTTGAAGCAAGTACCGTTTGATTGAACAGAAAATTTTCTATCAAATACATCCTACTTTTATAACGTTTTAACAATGTAAATAAAAAAAAATAAAAAAAATACGCAAATTTAAAGATATTCGTTATTCCTTGATAAATACCAATTTCAAACTTCATTTTTGAGCTTGCTATTAATTGTAAAAGGTTGAAACAAATACTATTCGATTAAGCAGGAAATTTTCTATTAAATACATTTTACTTTTATAACGTTTTAACAATGTAAATATAAAAAAAATTAAAAAAATACGCAAGTTTAAAATAGTCGTTATTCCTTAATAAATACCAATTTCAAACTTCATTCTTGAGCTTGCTATTAATTGTAGAGAGTTGAAGAAAATATTATTCGATTAAACAGAAAATTTTCTATAAAATACATCCTACATTTATAACGTTTCAATAATGTAAATATAAAAAAAAATTAAAAAAATACGCAAGTTTAAAGTAAGTCGTTATTCCTTGATAAATACCAATTTCAAACTTCATTCTTGAGCTTGCTATTAATTGTAGAAGATTGAAACAAGTACCATTTGATTGAACAGAAAATTTTCTATCAAATGCATCCTACTATTATAACGTTTCAATAATGTAAATATAAAAAAAATTAAAAAAATACGCAAGTTTAAAGATAGTCGTTATTCCTTAATAAATACCAATTTCAAACTTCATTCTTGAGCTTGCTATTAATTGTAGAAAGTTGAAGAAAATATTATTCGATTAAACAGAAAATTTTCTATCAAATATATCCTACTTTTATAACGTTTCAATAATGTAAATATAAAGCTTGCTATTAATCGTAGAAGGCTGAAACAAGTACCATTTGATTGAACAGAAAATTTTCTATCAAATACATCTTACTTTTATAACGTTTCAATAAAGTAAATATAAAAAAAATCAAAAAAATACGCAAGTTTAAAGTAAGTCTTTATTCCTTGATAAATACCAATTTCAAACTTCATTCTTAAGCTTGCTATTAATTGTAGAAGGTTGAAGCAAGTACCATTTGACTGAACAGAAAATTTTCTATCAAATACATCCTACTTTTATAACGTTTTAACAATGTAAATAAAAAAAAATAAAAAAAATACGCAAATTTAAAGATATTCGTTATTCCTTGATAAATACCAATTTCAAACTTCATTTTTGAGCTTGCTATTAATTGTAAAAGGTTGAAACAAATACTATTTGATTAAGCAGGAAATTTTGTATTAAATACATTTTACTTTTATAACGTTTTAACAATGCAAATATAAAAAAAATTAAAAAAATACGCAAGTTTAAAGTAAGTCGTTATTCCTTGATAAATACCAATTTCAAACTTCATTCTTGAGCTTGCTATTAATTGTAGAAGATTGAAACAAGTACCATTTGATTGAACAGAAAATTTTCTATCGAATGCATCCTATTGTTATAACGTTTCAATAATGTAAATATAAAAAAAATTAAAAAAATTCGCAAGTTTAAAAATAGTCGTTATTCCTTAATAAATACCAATATCAAACTTCATTCTTGAGCTTGCTATTAATCGTAGAAGGCTGAAACAAGTACCATTTGATTGAACAGAAAATTTTCTATGAAATACATCTTACTTCTATAACGTTTCAATAAAGTAAATATAAAAAAAAATTAAAAAAATACGCAAGTTTAAAAATAGTCGTTATTCCTTAATAAATTCCAACTTCAAACTTCATTCTTGAGCTTGCTATTAATCGTAGAAGGTTGAAACAAGTACCATTTGATTGAACAAAAAATTTTCTATTAAATACATCCTACCTTTATAACGTTTTAGCAATGTAAATATAAAAAAAATCAAAAAAATATGCAAGTTTAAAGATAGTCGTTATTCCTTGATAAATACCAATGTCAAACTTCATTCTTGAGCTTGCTATTAATTGTAGAAGGTTGAAACAAGTACCATTTGATTGAGCAGAAATTTTTCTATCAAATACGTCCTGTTTTATAACGTTTTAGCAATGTAATTATAAAAAAAATTAAAAAAATTCGCAAGTTTAAAAATAGTCGTTATTCCTTAATAAATACCAATATCAAACTTCATTCTTGAGCTTGCTATTAATCGTAGAAGGCTGAAACAAGTACCATTTGATTGAACAGAAAATTTTCTATGAAATACATCTTACTTCTATAACGTTTCAATAAAGTAAATATAAAAAAAAATTAAAAAAATACGCAAGTTTAAAAATAGTCGTTATTCCTTAATAAATTCCAACTTCAAACTTTATTCTTGAGCTTGCTATTAATCGTAGAAGGTTGAAACAAGTACCATTTGATTGAACAAAAAATTTTCTATTAAATACATCCTACCTTTATAACGTTTTAGCAATGTAAATATAAAAAAAATCAAAAAAATATGCAAGTTTAAAGATAGTCGTTATTCCTTGATAAATACCAATGTCAAACTTCATTCTTGAGCTTGCTATTAATTGTAGAAGGTTGAAACAAGTACCATTTGATTGAGCAGAAATTTTTCTATCAAATACGTCCTGTTTTATAACGTTTTAGCAATGTAATTATAAAAAAAATCAAAAAAATATGCAAGTTTAAAGATAGTCGTTATTCCTTGATAAATACCAATTTCAAACTTCATTCTTGAGCTTGCTATTAATTGTAGAAGATTGAAACAAGTACCATTTGATTGAACAGAAAATTTTCTATCGAATGCATCCTATTGTTATAACGTTTCAATAATGTAAATATAAAAAAAATTAAAAAAATTCGCAAGTTTAAAAATAGTCGTTATTCCTTAATAAATACCAATATCAAACTTCATTCTTGAGCTTGCTATTAATCGTAGAAGGCTGAAACAAGTACCATTTGATTGAACAGAAAATTTTCTATGAAATACATCTTACTTCTATAACGTTTCAATAAAGTAAATATAAAAAAAAATTAAAAAAATACGCAAGTTTAAAAATAGTCGTTATTCCTTAATAAATTCCAACTTCAAACTTCATTCTTGAGCTTGCTATTAATCGTAGAAGGTTGAAACAAGTACCATTTGATTGAACAAAAAATTTTCTATTAAATACATCCTACCTTTATAACGTTTTAGCAATGTAAATATAAAAAAAATCAAAAAAATATGCAAGTTTAAAGATAGTCGTTATTCCTTGATAAATACCAATGTCAAACTTCATTCTTGAGCTTGCTATTAATTGTAGAAGGTTGAAACAAGTACCATTTGATTGAGCAGAAATTTTTCTATCAAATACGTCCTGTTTTATAACGTTTTAGCAATGTAATTATAAAAAAAATTAAAAAAATTCGCAAGTTTAAAAATAGTCGTTATTCCTTAATAAATACCAATATCAAACTTCATTCTTGAGCTTGCTATTAATCGTAGAAGGCTGAAACAAGTACCATTTGATTGAACAGAAAATTTTCTATGAAATACATCTTACTTCTATAACGTTTCAATAAAGTAAATATAAAAAAAAATTAAAAAAATACGCAAGTTTAAAAATAGTCGTTATTCCTTAATAAATTCCAACTTCAAACTTCATTCTTGAGCTTGCTATTAATCGTAGAAGGTTGAAACAAGTACCATTTGATTGAACAAAAAATTTTCTATTAAATACATCCTACCTTTATAACGTTTTAGCAATGTAAATATAAAAAAAATCAAAAAAATATGCAAGTTTAAAGATAGTCGTTATTCCTTGATAAATACCAATGTCAAACTTCATTCTTGAGCTTGCTATTAATTGTAGAAGGTTGAAGCAAGTACCATTTGATTGAGCAGAAATTTTTCTATCAAATACGTCCTGTTTTATAACGTTTTAGCAATGTAATTATAAAAAAAATCAAAAAAATACGCAAGTTTAAATATAGTTGTTATTCCTTGATAAATACCAATTTCAAACTTCATTCTTGAGCTTGCTATTAATTGTAAAAGGTTGAAACAAATACTATTTGATTAAGCAGGAAATTTTGTATTAAATACATTTTACTTTTATAACGTTTTAACAATGCAAATATAAAAAAAATTAAAAAAATACGCAAGTTTAAAGATAGTCGTTATTCCTTGATAAATACCAAATTCAAACTTTATTCTTGAGCTTGCTGTTGATCGTAGAAAGTAGGAGCAAGCACCACTCGATTAAGCAAAAAATTTTCTATCAAATACTTTCTACTTTTATAACGTTTTAGCAATATAATTATAAAAAAAATTAAAAAATACGCAAGTTTAAATATAGTCGTTATTCCTTAATAAATACCAATTTCAAACTTTATTCTTGAGCTTGCTATTAATTGTAGAAGGTTGAAACCAATACTATTCGATTGAGCAGGAAATTTTCTATCAAATACATTCTACTTTTATAACGCTTTAGTAATGTAAATATAAAAAAAAATAAAAAAATTCGCAAGTTTAAAGATAGTCGTTATTCCTTAATAAATACCAATTTCAAACTTCATCCTTGAGCTTGCTATTAATCGTAGAAAGTTGAGACAAAAACCAGTTGATTGAACAGTGAATTTTCTATCAAATACATCCTACTTTTATAACGTTTTAGCAATGTAAATATAAAAAAATCAAAAAAATACGCAAGTTTAAATATAGTCGTTATTCCTTGATAAATACCAATTTCAAACTTCATTCTTAAGCTTGCTATTAATTGTAGAAGGTTGAAACCAATACTATTCGATTGAGCAGGAAATTTTCTATCAAATACATTCCACTTTTATAACGTTTCAATAACGTAAATATAAAAAAAATTAAAAAAATTCGCAAGTTTAAAGATAGTCGTTATTCCTTGATAAATACCAATTTCAAACTTCATTCTTGAGCTTGCTATTTATTGTAAAAGGTTGAAACAGGTACCATTTGATTGAACAGTGAATTTTCTATCAAATACATCCTACCTTTATAACGTTTTAGCAATGTAAATATAAAAAAATCAAAAAAATACGCAAGTTTAAATATAGTCGTTATTCCTTGATAAATACCAATTTCAAACTTCATTCTTAAGCTTGCTATTAATTGTAGAAGGTTGAAACCAATACTATTCGATTGAGCAGGAAATTTTCTATCAAATACATTCTACTTTTATAACGCTTTAGTAATGTAAATATAAAAAAAAATAAAAAAATTCGCAAGTTTAAAGATAGTCGTTATTCCTTAATAAATACCAATTTCAAACTTCATCCTTGAGCTTGCTATTAATCGTAGAAAGTTGAGACAAAAACCAGTTGATTGAACAGTGAATTTTCTATCAAATACATCCTACTTTTATAACGTTTTAGCAATGTAAATATAAAAAAATCAAAAAAATACGCAAGTTTAAAGTAAGTCGTTATTCCTTGATAAATACCAATTTCAAACTTCATTCTTAAGCTTGCTATTAATTGTAGAAGGTTGAAACCAATACTATTCGATTGAGCAGGAAATTTTCTATCAAATACATTCCACTTTTATAACGTTTCAATAACGTAAATATAAAAAAAATTAAAAAAATTCGCAAGTTTAAAGATAGTCGTTATTCCTTGATAAATACCAATTTCAAACTTCATTCTTGAGCTTGCTATTTATTGTAAAAGGTTGAAACAGGTACCATTTGATTGAACAGTGAATTTTCTATCAAATACATCCTACCTTTATAACGTTTTAGCAATGTAAATATAAAAAAATCAAAAAAATACGCAAGTTTAAATATAGTCGTTATTCCTTGATAAATACCAATTTCAAACTTCATTCTTGAGCTTGCTATTAATTGTAAAAGGTTGAAACAAATACTATTTGATTAAGCAGGAAATTTTGTATTAAATACATTTTACTTTTATAACGTTTTAGCAATGTAAATATAAAGAAAATCAAAAAAATACGCAAGTTTAAAGTAAGTCGTTATTCCTTGATAAATACCAATTTCAAACTTCATTCTTGAGCTTGCTATTTATTGTAAAAGGTTGAAACAAGTACCATTTGATTGAACAGAAAATTTTCTATCAAATACATCCTACTTTTATAACGTTTCGATAATGTAAATATAAAAAAAATCAAAAAAATACGCAAGTTTAAAGATAGTCGTTATGCCTTGATAAATACCAAATTCAAACTTTATTCTTGAGCTTGCTATTAATTGTAGAAGGTTAAAGCAAGTACCATTTGATTGAACAGAAAATTTTCTATCGAATACATCCAACTTTTATAACGTTTCAATAATGTAAATATAAAAAAAATTAAAAAAAATTTGCAAGTTTAAAGATAGTCGTTATTCCTTAATAAATACCAATTTCAAACTTCATTCTTGAGCTTGCTATTAATCGTAGAAAGTTGAAACAAAAACCATTTGATTGAACAGTAAATTTTCTGTCAAATACATTTTACTTTTATAACGTTTTAGCAATGTAAATATAAAAAAATCAAAAAAATACGCAAGTTTAAAAATAGTCGTTATTCCTTGATAAATACCAATTTCAAACTTCATTCTTGAGCTTGCTATTTATTGTAAAAGGTTGAAACAAGTACCATTTGATTGAACAAAAAATTTTCTATCAAATACATCCTACTTTTATAACGTTTTAGCAATGTAAATATAAAAAAATCAAAAAAATACGCAAGTTTAAATATAGTCGTTATTCCTTGATAAATACCAATTTCAAACTTCATTCTTAAGCTTGCTATTAATTGTAGAAGGTTGAAACCAATACTATTCGATTGAGCAGGAAATTTTCTATCAAATACATTCTACTTTTATAACGTTTCAATAACGTAAATATAAAAAAAATTAAAAAAATTCGCAAGTTTAAAAATAGTCGTTATTCCTTGATAAATACCAATTTCAAACTTCATTCTTGAGCTTGCTATTTATTGTAAAAGGTTGAAACAGGTACCATTTGATTGAACAGTGAATTTTCTATCAAATACATCCTACTTTTATAACGTTTTAGCAATGTAAATATAAAAAAATCAAAAAAATACGCAAGTTTAAATATAGTCGTTATTCCTTGATAAATGCCAATTTCAAACTTCATTCTTAAGCTTGCTATTAATTGTAGAAAGTTGAAACCAATACTATTCGATTGAGCAGGAAATTTTCTATCAAATACATTCTACTTTTATAACGTTTCAATAATGTAAATATAAAAAAAATTAAAAAAATTCGCAAGTTTAAAGATAGTCGTTATTCCTTAATAAATACCAATTTCAAACTTCATTCTTGAGCTTGCTATTAATCGTAGAAAGTTGAAACAAAAACCATTTGATTGAACAGTAAATTTTCTATCAAACACATCTTACTTTTATAACGTTTTAGCAATGTAAATATAAAAAAATCAAAAAAATACGCAAGTTTAAATATAGTCGTTATTCCTTGATAAATACCAATTTCAAACTTCATTCTTAAGCTTGCTATTAATTGTAGAAGGTTGAAACCAATACTGTTCGATTGAGCAGGAAATTTTCTATCAAATACATTTTACTTTTATAACGTTTTAGCAATGTAAATATAAAAAAAATAAAAAAAATACGCAAGTTTAAAGTAAGTCGTTATTCCTTGATAAATACCAATTTCAAACTTCATTCTTGAGCTTGCTATTAATCGTAGAAGGCTGAAACAAGTACCATTTGATTGAACAGAAAATTTTCTATGAAATACATCTTACTTCTATAACGTTTCAATAAAGTAAATATAAAAAAAAATTAAAAAAATACGCAAGTTTAAAAATAGTCGTTATTCCTTAATAAATTCCAACTTCAAACTTCATTCTTGAGCTTGCTATTAATCGTAGAAGGTTGAAACAAGTACCATTTGATTGAACAAAAAATTTTCTATTAAATACATCCTACCTTTATAACGTTTTAGCAATGTAAATATAAAAAAAATCAAAAAAATATGCAAGTTTAAAGATAGTCGTTATTCCTTGATAAATACCAATGTCAAACTTCATTCTTGAGCTTGCTATTAATTGTAGAAGGTTGAAACAAGTACCATTTGATTGAGCAGAAATTTTTCTATCAAATACGTCCTGTTTTATAACGTTTTAGCAATGTAATTATAAAAAAAATCAAAAAAATACGCAAGTTTAAATATAGTTGTTATTCCTTGATAAATACCAAATTCAAACTTTATTCTTGAGCTTGCTGTTGATCGTAGAAAGTAGGAGCAAGCACCACTCGATTAAGCAAAAAATTTTCTATCAAATACTTTCTACTTTTATAACGTTTTAGCAATATAATTATAAAAAAAATTAAAAAATACGCAAGTTTAAATATAGTCGTTATTCCTTAATAAATACCAATTTCAAACTTTATTCTTGAGCTTGCTATTAATTGTAGAAGGTTGAAACCAATACTATTCGATTGAGCAGGAAATTTTCTATCAAATACATTCTACTTTTATAACGCTTTAGTAATGTAAATATAAAAAAAAATAAAAAAATTCGCAAGTTTAAAGATAGTCGTTATTCCTTAATAAATACCAATTTCAAACTTCATCCTTGAGCTTGCTATTAATCGTAGAAAGTTGAGACAAAAACCAGTTGATTGAACAGTGAATTTTCTATCAAATACATCCTACTTTTATAACGTTTTAGCAATGTAAATATAAAAAAATCAAAAAAATACGCAAGTTTAAATATAGTCGTTATTCCTTGATAAATACCAATTTCAAACTTCATTCTTAAGCTTGCTATTAATTGTAGAAGGTTGAAACCAATACTATTCGATTGAGCAGGAAATTTTCTATCAAATACATTCCACTTTTATAACGTTTCAATAACGTAAATATAAAAAAAATTAAAAAAATTCGCAAGTTTAAAGATAGTCGTTATTCCTTGATAAATACCAATTTCAAACTTCATTCTTGAGCTTGCTATTTATTGTAAAAGGTTGAAACAGGTACCATTTGATTGAACAGTGAATTTTCTATCAAATACATCCTACCTTTATAACGTTTTAGCAATGTAAATATAAAAAAATCAAAAAAATACGCAAGTTTAAATATAGTCGTTATTCCTTGATAAATACCAATTTCAAACTTCATTCTTAAGCTTGCTATTAATTGTAGAAGGTTGAAACCAATACTATTCGATTGAGCAGGAAATTTTCTATCAAATACATTCTACTTTTATAACGCTTTAGTAATGTAAATATAAAAAAAAATAAAAAAATTCGCAAGTTTAAAGATAGTCGTTATTCCTTAATAAATACCAATTTCAAACTTCATCCTTGAGCTTGCTATTAATCGTAGAAAGTTGAGACAAAAACCAGTTGATTGAACAGTGAATTTTCTATCAAATACATCCTACTTTTATAACGTTTTAGCAATGTAAATATAAAAAAATCAAAAAAATACGCAAGTTTAAATATAGTCGTTATTCCTTGATAAATACCAATTTCAAACTTCATTCTTAAGCTTGCTATTAATTGTAGAAGGTTGAAACCAACACTATTCGATTGAGCAGGAAATTTTCTATCAAATACATTCCACTTTTATAACGTTTCAATAACGTAAATATAAAAAAAATTAAAAAAATTCGCAAGTTTAAAGATAGTCGTTATTCCTTGATAAATACCAATTTCAAACTTCATTCTTGAGCTTGCTATTTATTGTAAAAGGTTGAAACAGGTACCATTTGATTGAACAGTGAATTTTCTATCAAATACATCCTACCTTTATAACGTTTTAGCAATGTAAATATAAAAAAATCAAAAAAATACGCAAGTTTAAATATAGTCGTTATTCCTTGATAAATACCAATTTCAAACTTCATTCTTGAGCTTGCTATTAATTGTAAAAGGTTGAAACAAATACTATTTGATTAAGCAGGAAATTTTGTATTAAATACATTTTACTTTTATAACGTTTTAGCAATGTAAATATAAAGAAAATCAAAAAAATACGCAAGTTTAAAGTAAGTCGTTATTCCTTGATAAATACCAATTTCAAACTTCATTCTTGAGCTTGCTATTTATTGTAAAAGGTTGAAACAAGTACCATTTGATTGAACAGAAAATTTTCTATCAAATACATCCTACTTTTATAACGTTTCGATAATGTAAATATAAAAAAAATCAAAAAAATACGCAAGTTTAAAGATAGTCGTTATGCCTTGATAAATACCAAATTCAAACTTTATTCTTGAGCTTGCTATTAATTGTAGAAGGTTAAAGCAAGTACCATTTGATTGAACAGAAAATTTTCTATCGAATACATCCAACTTTTATAACGTTTCAATAATGTAAATATAAAAAAAATTAAAAAAAATTTGCAAGTTTAAAGATAGTCGTTATTCCTTAATAAATACCAATTTCAAACTTCATTCTTGAGCTTGCTATTAATCGTAGAAAGTTGAAACAAAAACCATTTGATTGAACAGTAAATTTTCTGTCAAATACATTTTACTTTTATAACGTTTTAGCAATGTAAATATAAAAAAATCAAAAAAATACGCAAGTTTAAAAATAGTCGTTATTCCTTGATAAATACCAATTTCAAACTTCATTCTTAAGCTTGCTATTAATTGTAGAAGGTTGAAACCAATACTATTCGATTGAGCAGGAAATTTTCTATCAAATACATTCTACTTTTATAACGTTTCAATAACGTAAATATAAAAAAAATTAAAAAAATTCGCAAGTTTAAAGATAGTCGTTATTCCTTGATAAATACCAATTTCAAACTTCATTCTTGAGCTTGCTATTTATTGTAAAAGGTTGAAACAGGTACCATTTGATTGAACAGTGAATTTTCTATCAAATACATCCTACTTTTATAACGTTTTAGCAATGTAAATATAAAAAAATCAAAAAAATACGCAAGTTTAAATATAGTCGTTATTCCTTGATAAATACCAATTTCAAACTTCATTCTTAAGCTTGCTATTAATTGTAGAAAGTTGAAACCAATACTATTCGATTGAGCAGGAAATTTTCTATCAAATACATTCTACTTTTATAACGTTTCAATAATGTAAATATAAAAAAAATTAAAAAAATTCGCAAGTTTAAAGATAGTCGTTATTCCTTAATAAATACCAATTTCAAACTTCATTCTTGAGCTTGCTATTAATCGTAGAAAGTTGAAACAAAAACCATTTGATTGAACAGTAAATTTTCTATCAAACACATCTTACTTTTATAACGTTTTAGCAATGTAAATATAAAAAAATCAAAAAAATACGCAAGTTTAAATATAGTCGTTATTCCTTGATAAATACCAATTTCAAACTTCATTCTTAAGCTTGCTATTAATCGTAGAAGGTTGAAACCAATACTGTTCGATTGAGCAGGAAATTTTCTATCAAATACATTTTACTTTTATAACGTTTTAGCAATGTAAATATAAAAAAAATCAAAAAAATACGCAAGTTTAAAGTAAGTCGTTATTCCTTGATAAATACCAATTTCAAACTTCATTCTTGAGCTTGCTATTTATTGTAAAAGGTTGGAACAAGTACCATTTGATTGAACAGAAAATTTTCTATCAAATACATCCTACTTTTATAACGTTTCGATAATGTAAATATAAAAAAAATCAAAAAAATACGCAAGTTTAAAGATAGTCGTTATGCCTTGATAAATACCAAATTCAAACTTTATTCTTGAGCTTGCTATTAATTGTAGAAGGTTGAAACAAGTACCATTTGATTGAACAGAAAATTTTCTATCGAATACATCCAACCTTTATAACGTTTCAATAATGTAAATATAAAAAAAATTAAAAAAAATTTGCAAGTTTAAAGATAGTCGTTATTCCTTAATAAATACCAATTTCAAACTTCATTCTTGAGCTTGCTATTTATTGTAAAAGGTTGAAACAAGTACCATTTGATTAAACAAAAAATTTTCTATCAAATACATCCTACTTTTATAACGTTTTAGCAATGTAAATATAAAAAAATCAAAAAAATACGCAAGTTTAAATATAGTCGTTATTCCTTGATAAATACCAATTTCAAACTTCATTCTTAAGCTTGCTATTAATTGTAGAAGGTTGAAACTAATATTATTCGATTGAGCAGGAAATTTTCTATCAAATACATCCTACTTTTATAACGTTTTAGCAATGTAAATATAAAAAAATCAAAAAAATACGCACGTTTAAATATAGTCGTTATTCCTTGATAAATACCAATTTCAAACTTCATTTTTAAGCTTGCTATTAATTGTAGAAGGCCTAAACCAATACTATTCGATTGAGCAGGAAATTTTCTATCAAATACATCCTACTTTTGTAACGTTTCAATAATGTAAATATAAAAAAAATCAAAAAAATACGCAAGTTTAAAGATAGTCGTTATTCCTTAATAAATTCCAACTTCAAACTTCATTCTTGAGCTTGCTATTGATCGTAGAAAGCTGAAGCAAGCACCACTCGATAAGGCAAAAAATTTTCTATCAAACACATCCTACTTTTATAACGTTTTAGTAATGTAAATATAAAAAAAATCAAAAAAATACGCAAGTTTAAAGATAGTCGTTATTCCTTGATAAATACCAATTTCAAACTTCATTTTTAAGCTTGCTATTAATTGTAGAAGGTTGAAACAAGTACCATTTGATTAAACAAAAATTTTTCTATCAAATGCATTCTACTTTTATAACGTTTTAGCAATGTAATTATAAAAAAAAATAAAAAAATACGCAAGTTTAAATATAGTCGTTATACCTTAATAAATACCAATTTCAAACTTCATTCTTGAGCTTGCTATTAACTGTAGAAGGTTGAAACCAATATTACTCGATTGAACAGAAAATTTTCTATCAAATACCTTCTACCTTTATAACGTTTTAGCAATGTAATTATAAAAAAAAAACAAAAAAATACCCAAGTTTAAATATAGTCGTTATTCCTTAATAAATACCAATTTCAAACTTTATTCTTGAGTTTGCTATTAATCGTAGAAAGTTGAAACAAAAACCATTTGATTGAACAGTGAATTTTCTATCAAATACATCTTACTTTTATAACGTTTTAATAATGTAAATATAAAAAAATCAATAAAATACGCAAGTTTAAATATAGTCGTTATTCCTTGATAAATACCAACTTCAAACTTCATTCTTAAGCTTGCTATTAATTGTAGAAGGTTGAAACTAATACTATTCGATTGAGCAGGAAATTTTCTATCAAATACATTCTACTTTTATAACGTTTTCGCAATGTAAATATAAAAAAAATCAAAAAAATACGCAAGTTTAAAGATAGTCGTTATTCCTTGATAAATACCAATTTTAAACTTTATTCTTGAGCTTGCTATTAATTGTAGAAGGTTGAAGCAAGTACCATTTGATTGAACAGAAAATTTTCTATCGAATACATCCAACTTTTATAAAGTTTCAATAATGTAAATATAAAAAAAATTTAAAAAAATTCGCAAGTTTAAAGATAGTCGTTATTCCTTAATAAATACCAATTTCAAACTTCATTCTTGAGCTTGCTATTAATCGTAGAAAGTTGAAACAAAAACCATTTGATTGAACAGTAAATTTTCTATCAAATACATTCTACTTTTATAACGTTTTAGCAATGTAAATATAAAAAAATCAAAAAAATACGCAAGTTTAAAGATAGTCGTTATTCCTTAATAAATACTAATTTCAAACTTCATTTTTGAGCTTGCTATTAATTGTAGAAGGTTGAAGCAAATACTTTTCGATTGAACAGGCAATTTTCTATCAAATAAATTTTACTTTTATAACGTTTCCATAATGTAAATATAAAAAAAATCAAAAAAAAACGCAAGTTTAAAGATAGTCGTTATGCCTTGATAAATACTAACTTCAAACTTCATTCTTGAGCTTGCTATTAATTGTAGAAGGTTGAAACCAACACTATTCGATTGAGCAGGAAATTTTCTATCAAACACATTCTACTTTTATAACGTTTTAGCAATGTAAATATAAAAAAAAATCAAAAAAATACGCAAGTTTAAAAAAAGTCGTTATTCCTTGATAAATACCAACTTCAAACTTCATTCTTGAGCTTGCTATTAATTGTAGAAGGTTGAAACCAATAGTATTCGATTGAGCAGAAAATTTTCTATCAAACACATTTTATCTTTTTAACGTTTTAACAATGTAAATATAAAAAAAATCAAAAAAATACGCAAGTTTAAAGTTAGTCGTTATGCCTTGATAAATACCAATTTCAAACTTCATTCTTGAGCTTGCTATTAATTGTAGAATATGGAAGCAAGCACCGTTTGACTGAACAGAAAATTTTCTATCAAATACATCCTAATTTTATAATGTTTTAGCAATGTAAATAAAAAAAAATCAAAAAAATACGCAAGTTTAAAGATAGTCGTTATTCCTTAATAAATACTAATTTCAAACTTCATTTTTGAGCTTGCTATTAATTGTAGAAGGTTGAAGCAAATACTATTCGATTGAACAGGCAATTTTCTATCAAATAAATTTTACTTTTATAACGTTTCAATAATGTAAATATAAAAAAAATCAAAAAAAATACGCAAGTCTAAAGATAGTCGTTATTCTTTGATAAATACCAATTTCAAACTTCATTCTTGAGCTTGCCATTAACTGCAAAAGGTTAGAACAAATGCTATTCGATTAAGCAAAAAATTTTCTATCAAATAAATCTTACTTTTATAACGTTTCAATAATGTAAATATAAAAAAAATTAAAAAAATACGCAAGTTTAAAGTAAGTCGTTATTCCTTAATAAATACCAATTTCAAACTTCATTCTTGATCTTGCTGTTAATCGTGGAAGGTTGAAACATGTACCATTTGATTGAACAAAAAATTTTCTATCAAATACATTTTACCCTTATAACGTTTTAGCAATGTAAATAAAAAAAAAATAAAAAAAATACGCAAGTTTAAAGATAGTCGTTATTCCTTAATAAATACCAATTTCAAACTTCATTCTTGAGTTTGCTATTAACTGTAGAAGGTTGAAGCAAATACTATTCGATTGAACAGGCAATTTTCTATCAAATAAATCTTACTTTTATAACGTTTCAATAATGTAAATATAAAAAAAATCAAAAAAATACGCAAGTTTAAAGATAGTCGTTATTCCTTGATAAATACCAATTTCAAACTTCATTCTTGAGCTTGCTATTAATTGGAGAAGGTTGAAATAAGTGCTATTTGATTAAGCAGTAAATTTTCTATCAAACACATCCTACTTTTATAACGTTTCAATAATGTAAATATAAAAAAAATCAAAAAAATACGCAAGTTTACAGATAGTCGTTATTCCTTGATAAGTACCAATTTCAAACTTTATTCTTGAGCTTGCTATTAACTGTAGAAGGTTGAAACCAATACTATTCAATTGAACAGGAAATTTTCTATCAAATACATTCTACTTTTATAACGTTTTAGCAATGTAAATATAAAAAACATCAAAAAAATACGCAAGTTTAAAGATAGTCGTTATGCCTTAATAAATACCAATTCAAACTTCATTCTTGAGCTTGCTATTAATTGTAGAAGGTTGAAGCAAATACTATTCAATTGAACAGGAAATTTTCTATCAAATACATCCTACTTTTATAACGTTTCACAAATGTAAATATAAAAAAAATTAAAAAAATACGCAAGTTTAAAGATAGTCGTTATGCCTTGATAAATACCAATTTCAAACTTCATTCTTGAGCTTGCCATTAATTGCAAAAGGTTAGAACAAATGCTATTCGATTAAGCAAAAAATTTTCTATCAAATACATCTTAATTTTATAACGTTTCAATAATGTAAATATAAAAAAAAATTAAAAAAATACGCAAGTTTAAAGTAAGTCGTTATTCCTTGATAAATACCAATTTCAAACTTTATTCTTGAGCTTGCTATTTATTGTAAAAGGTTGAAACAAATACTATTTGATTGAACAGAAAATTTTTTATCAAATACATCCTACTTTTATAACGTTTCAATAATGTAAATATAAAAAAAATTAAAAAAATACGCAAGTTTAAAGATAGTCGTTATGCCTTAATAAATACCAATTCAAACTTTATTCTTGAGCTTGCTATTAATTGTAGAAGGTTGAAGCAAATGCTACTAAATTAAACAGGAAATTTTCTATCAAATACATTCTACTTTTATAACGTTTTAACAATGTAAATAAAAAAAAAATAAAAAAAATACGCAAGTTTAAAGATAGTCGTTATTCCTTAATAAATACTAATTTCAAACTTCATTTTTGAGCTTGCTATTAATTGTAGAAGGTTGAAGCAAATACTATTCGATTGAACAGGCAATTTTCTATCAAATACGTCCTACTTTTATAACGTTGCAATAATGTAAATATAAAAAAAATTAAAAAAATACGTAAGTTTAAAGTAAGTCGTTATTCCTTGATAAATATCAATTTCAAACTTCATTCTTGAGCTTGCTATTAATTGTAGAAGGTTGAAGCAAGTACCATTTGACTGAACAGAAAATTTTCTATCAAATACATCCTACTTTTATAACGTTTTAGCAATGTAAATAAAAAAAATCAAAAAAATACGCAAGTTTAAAGATAGTCGTTATTCCTTAATAAATACTAATTTCAAACTTCATTTTTGAGCTTGCTATTAATTGTAGAAGGTTGAAGCAAATACTTTTCGATTGAACAGGCAATTTTCTATCAAATATATTTTACTTTTATAACGTTTCAATAATGTAAATATAAAAAAAATCAAAAAAAATACGCAAGTTTAAAGATAGTCGTTATTCTTTGATAAATACCAATTTGAAACTTCATTTTTGAGCTTGCCATTAATTGCAAAAGGTTAGAACAAATGCTATTCGATTAAGCAAAAAATTTTCTATCAAATACATCTTACTTTCATAACGTTTCAATAATGTAAATATAAAAAAAAATTAAAAAAATACGCAAGTTTAAAGTAAGTCGTTATTCCTTGATAAATACCAATTTCAAACTTTATTCTTGAGCTTGCTATTTATTGTAAAAGGTTGAAACAAATACTATTTGATTGAACAGAAAATTTTTTATCAAATACATCCTACTTTTATAACGTTTCAATAATGTAAATATAAAAAAAATCAAAAAAATACGCAAGTTTACAGATAGTCGTTATTCCTTGATAAGTACCAATTTCAAACTTTATTCTTGAGCTTGCTATTAATTGTAGAAGGTTTAAACCAATACTATTCAATTGAACAGGAAATTTTCTATCAAATACATTCTACTTTTATAACCTTTTAGCAATGTACATATAAAAAACATCAAAAAAATACGCAAGTTTAAAGATGGTCGTTATGCCTTAATAAATACCAATTCAAACTTGATTTTTGAGCTTGCTATTAATTGTAGAAGGTTGAGGCAAGTACCATTTGACTGAACAGAAAATTTTCTATCAAATACATCCTACTTTTATAACGTTTTAGCAATGTAAATAAAAAAAATCAAAAAAATACGCAAGTTTAAAGATAGTCGTTATTCCTTAATAAATACTAATTTCAAACTTCATTTTTGAGCTTGCTATTAATTGTAGAAGGTTGAAGCAAATACTTTTCGATTGAACAGGCAATTTTCTATCAAATAAATTTTACTTTTATAACGTTTCCATAATGTAAATATAAAAAAAATCAAAAAAAATACGCAAGTTTAAAGATAGTCGTTATTCTTTGATAAATACCAATTTGAAACTTCATTTTTGAGCTTGCCATTAATTGCAAAAGGTTAGAACAAATGCTATTCGATTAAGCAAAAAATTTTCTATCAAATACATCTTACTTTCATAACGTTTCAATAATGTAAATATAAAAAAAAATTAAAAAAATACGCAAGTTTAAAGTAAGTCGTTATTCCTTGATAAATACCAATTTCAAACTTTATTCTTGAGCTTGCTATTTATTGTAAAAGGTTGAAACAAATACTATTTGATTGAACACAAAATTTTTTATCAAATACATCCTACTTTTATAACGTTTCAATAATGTAAATATAAAAAAAATTAAAAAAATACGCAAGTTTAAAGATAGTCGTTATGCCTTAATAAATACCAATTCAAACTTCATTCTTGAGCTTGCTATTAATTGTAGAAGGTTGAGGCAAGTACCATTTGACTGAACAGAAAATTTTCTATCAAATACATCCTACTTTTATAACGTTTTAGCAATGTAAATAAAAAAAATCAAAAAAATACGCAAGTTTAAAGATAGTCGTTATTCCTTAATAAATACTAATTTCAAACTTCATTTTTGAGCTTGCTATTAATTGTAGAAGGTTGAAGCAAATACTTTTCGATTGAACAGGCAATTTTCTATCAAATAAATTTTACTTTTATAACGTTTCCATAATGTAAATATAAAAAAAATCAAAAAAAATACGCAAGTTTAAAGATAGTCGTTATTCTTTGATAAATACCAATTTGAAACTTCATTTTTGAGCTTGCCATTAATTGCAAAAGGTTAGAACAAATGCTATTCGATTAAGCAAAAAATTTTCTATCAAATACATCTTACTTTCATAACGTTTCAATAATGTAAATATAAAAAAAAATTAAAAAAATACGCAAGTTTAAAGTAAGTCGTTATTCCTTGATAAATACCAATTTCAAACTTTATTCTTGAGCTTGCTATTTATTGTAAAAGGTTGAAACAAATACCATTTGATTGAACACAAAATTTTTTATCAAATACATCCTACTTTTATAACGTTTCAATAATGTAAATATAAAAAAAATTTAAAAAATACGCAAGTTTAAAGATAGTCGTTATTCCTTAATAAATACCAATTTCAAACTTCATTCTTGAGCTTGCTGTTAATCGTGGAAGGTTGAAACATGTACCATTTGATTGAGCGAAAAATTTTCTATCAAATACATTTTACTTTTATAACGTTTTAGCAATGTAAATAAAAAAAAATTAAAAAATACGCAAGTTTAAAGATAGTCGTTATTCCTTAATAAATACCAATTTCAAACTTCATTCTTGAGTTTGCTATTAATTGTAGAAGGTTGAAGCAAATACTATTCGATTGAACAGGCAATTTTCTATCAAATAAATCTTACATTTATAACGATTCAATAATGTAAATATAAAAAAAATCAAAAAAATACGCAAGTTTAAAGATAGTCGTTATTCCTTGATAAATACCAATTTCAAACTTCATTCTTGAGCTTGCTATTAATTGGAGAAAGTTGAAGCAAGTGCTATTTGATTAAACAGTAAATTTTCTATCAAATACATCCTACTTTTATAACGTTTCAATAATGTAAATATAAAAAAAATCAAAAAAATACGCAAGTTTACAGATAGTCGTTATTCCTTGATAAGTACCAATTTCAAACTTTATTCTTGAGCTTGCTATTAATTGTAGAAGGTTTAAACCAATACTATTCAATTGAACAGGAAATTTTCTATCAAATACAATCTACTTTTATAACCTTTTAGCAATGTACATATAAAAAACATCAAAAAAATACGCAAGTTTAAAGATGGTCGTTATGCCTTAATAAATACCAATTCAAACTTGATTTTTGAGCTTGCTATTAATTGTAGAAGGTTGAAGCAAATACTATTCAATTGAACAGGAAATTTTCTATCAAATACATCCTACTTTTATAACGTTTCACAAGTGTAAATATAAAAAAAATTAAAAAAATACGCAAGTTTAAAGATAGTCGTTATGCCTTGATAAATACCAATTTCAAACTTTATTCTTGAGCTTGCTATTAATTGTAGAAGATTGAATCCAATACTACTCGATTGAGCAGGAAATTTTTTATCAAACACGTTCTACTTTTGTAACGTTTTAGCAATGTAAATATAAAAAAAATCAAAAAAATACGCAAGTTTAAAGATAGTCGTTATTCCTTAATAAATACCAATTTCAAACTTCATTCTTGAGTTTGCTATTAACTGTAGAAGGTTGAAGCAAATACTATTCGATTGAACAGGCAATTTTCTATCAAATAAATCTTACTTTTATAACGTTTCAATAATGTAAATATAAAAAAAATCAAAAAAATACGCAAGTTTAAAGATAGTCGTTATTCCTTGATAAATACCAATTTCAAACTTCATTCTTGAGCTTGCTATTAATTGGAGAAGGTTGAAACAAGTGCTATTTGATTAAGCAGTAAATTTTCTATCAAATACATCCTACTTTTATAACGTTTCAATAATGTAAATATAAAAAAAATTTAAAAAATACGCAAGTTTAAAGATAGTCGTTATTCTTTGATAAATACCAATTTGAAACTTCATTTTTGAGCTTGCCATTAATTGCAAAAGGTTAGAACAAATGCTATTCGATTAAGCAAAAAATTTTCTATCAAATACATCTTACTTTCATAACGTTTCAATAATGTAAATATAAAAAAAAATTAAAAAAATACACAAGTTTAAAGTAAGTCGTTATTCCTTGATAAATACCAATTTCAAACTTTATTCTTGAGCTTGCTATTTATTGTAAAAGGTTGAAACAAATACTATTTAATTGAACAGAAAATTTTTTATCAAATACATCCTACTTTTATAACGTTTCAATAATGTAAATATAAAAAAAATCAAAAAAAACGCAACTTTAAAGATAGTCGTTATGCCTTGATAAATACCAATTTCAAACTTCATTCTTGAGCTTGCTATTATTTGCAGAAAGTTGAAACCAATACTATTCGATTTAGCAGGAAATTTTCTATCAAATACGTTCTACTTTTATAACGTTTTAGCAATGTAAATATAAAAAAAATCAAAAAAAACGCAACTTTAGAGATAGTCGTTATGCCTTGATAAATACCAATTTCAAACTTCATTCTTGAGCTTGCTATTATTTGTAGAAAGTTGAAACCAATACTATTCGATTTAGCAGGAAATTTTCTATCAAATACATTCTATTTTTATAACGTTTTAGCAATGTAAATATAAAAAAAAATCAAAAAAATACGCAAATTTAAAGATAGTTGTTATTCCTTGATAAATACCAATTTCAAACTTCATTCTTGAGTTTGCTATTGATTGTAGAAGGTTGAAGCCAATACTATTCGAGTGAGCAGGAAGTTTTCTATCAAACACAGTTTACTTTTATAACGTTTTAGCAATGTAAATATAAAAAAAATCAAAAAAATACGCAAATTTAAAGATAGTTGTTATTCCTTGATAAATACCAACTTCAAACTTCATTCTTGAGCTTGCTATTATTTGTAGAAAGTTGAAACCAATACTATTCGATTTAGCAGGAAATTTTCTATCAAATACGTTCTACTTTTATAACGTTTTAGCAATGTAAATATAAAAAAAATCAAAAAAAACGCAAGTTTAAAGTTAGTCGTTATGCCTTGATAAATACCAATTTCAAACTTCATTCTTGAGCTTGCTATTAATTGTAGAAAGTTGAAATAAATACTATTCGATTGAGCAGGTAATTTTCTATCAAATACATCTTACTTTTATAACGTTTTAGCAATGTAAATATAAAAAAAATCAAAAAAATACGCAAATTTAAAGATAGTTGTTATTCCTTAATAAATACCAATTTCAAACTTCATTCTTGAGCTTGCTATTGATTGTAGAAGGTTGAAGCCAATACTATTCGAGTGAGCAGGAAGTTTTCTATCAAACACAGTTTACTTTTATAACGTTTTAACAATGTAAATATAAAAAAAATCAAAAAAATACGCAAGTTTAAAGTTAGTCGTTATGCCTTGATAAATACCAATTTCAAACTTCATTCTTGAGCTTGCTATTAATTGTAGAAGGTTGAAGCAAGTACCATTTGACTGAACAGAAAATTTTCTATCAAATACATCCTACTTTTATAACGTTTTAGCAATGTAAATAAAGAAAATAAAAAAAATACGCAAGTTTATAGATAGTCGTTATTCCTTAATAAATACCAATTTCAAACTTCATTCTTGAGCTTGCTATTAATTGTAGAAGGTTGAAACAAATGCTATTTGATTAAACAGAAAATTTTCTATTAAACACATCTTACTTTTATAACGTTTCAATAACGTAAATATAAAAAAAATTTAAAAAATATGCAAGTTTACAGATAGTCGTTATTCCTTGATAAGTACCAATTTCAAACTTCATTCTTGAGCTTGCTATTAATTGTAGAAAATTGAAACAAGCACCACTTGATTGAGCAAAAAATTTTCTATCAAATACATCTTACTCTTATAACGTTTTAGCAATGTAAATAAAAAAAAATAAAAGATACGCAAGTTTAAAGATAGTTGTTATTCTTTGATAAATACCAATTTCAAACTTTATTTTTGAGCTTGCTATTAATTGCAGAAGGTAGAAACAAATACTATTCGATTGAGCAGGAAATTTTTTATCAAATACATCTTACTTTTATAACGTTTCAATAATGTAAATATAAAAAAAAATTAAAAAAATACGCAAGTTTAAAGATAGTTGTTATTCCTTAATAAATACCAATTTCAAACTTCATTCTTGAGCTTGCTATTAATCGTAGAAGGTTGAAGCAAACACTATTCGATTGAACAGGAAATTTTCTATCAAATACATCTTACTTTTATAACGTTTCAATAATATAAATATAAAAAAAATCAAAAAAATACGCAAGTTTAAAGATAGTCGTTATGCCTTGATAAATACCAATTTCAAACTTCATTCTTGAGCTTGCTATTAATTGTAGAAGGTTGAAGCAAATACTATTCGATTAAACAGGAAATTTTGTATCAAATACATCCTACTTTTATAACGTTTCAATAATGTAAATATAAAAAAAATCAAAAAAATACGCAAGTTTATAGTAAGTCGTTATTCCTTAATAAATACCAATTTCAAACTTCATTCTTAAGCTTGCTAGTAATTGTAGAAGGTTGAAGCAAATACCATTTGACTCAACAGAAAATTTCCTATCAAATACATCTTACTTTTATAATGTTTTAGCAATGTAAATAAAAAAAAATAAAAAAAATACGCAAGTTTAAAAATAGTCGTTATTCCTTAATAAATACCAATTTCAAACTTTATTCTTGAGCTTGCTATTAATTGTAGAAGGTTGAAGCAAATACCATTTGACTGAACAAAAAATTTTCTATCAAATAAATTCTACTTTTATAACGTTTTAGCAATGTAAATAAAAAAAAATCAAAAAAATACGCAAGTTTAAATATAGTCGTTATTTCTTAATAAATACCAATTTCAAACTTCATTCTTGAGCTTGCTCTTAATTGTAGAAGGTTGAAGCAAATACCATTTGATTGAACAGAAAATTTTCTATCAAATACATCTTACTTTTATAATGTTTTAGCAATGTAAATAAAAAAAAATAAAAAAATACGCAAGTTTAAAAATAGTCGTTATTCCTTAATAAATACCAATTTCAAACTTCATTCTTGAGCTTGCTAATAATTGTAGAAGGTTGAAGCAAATACTATTGGATTGAACAGGAAATTTTCTATTAAATACATCCTACTTTTATAACGTTTTAATAATGTAAATATAAAAAAAATCAAAAAAATACGCAAGTTTAAATATAGTCGTTATTCCTTAACAAATACCAATTTCAAACTTCATTCTTGAGCTTGCTATTAATTGTAGAAGGTTGAAGCAAATACCATTCAATTGAACAGAAAATTTTCTATCAAATACATCCTACTTTTATAACGTTTTAGCAATGTAAATATAAAAAAAAATCAAAAAAATACGCAAGTTTAAATATAGTCGTTATTCCTTGATAAATACCAATTTCAAACTTCAATCTTGAGCTTGCTACTAGTTGTAGAAAGTTGAAACAAATACTATTCGATTGAGCAGGTAGTTTTTTATCAAATACGTCCTACTTTTATAACGTTTCAATAATGTAAATATAAAAAAAATTAAAAAATACGCAAGTTTAAAGTCAGTCGTTATTCCTTGATAAATACCAACTTCAAACTTCATTCTTGAGCTTGCTATTAATTGTAAAAGGTTGAAGCAAGTACTATTTGACTAAGCGGAAAATTTTCTATTAAATACATACTACCTTTATAACGTTTTAGCAATGTAAATAAAAAAAAATCAAAAAAATACGCAAGTTTAAAGATAGTCGTTATTCCTTAATAAATACCAACTTCAAACTTCATTCTTGAGCTTGCTATTAATTGTAGAAGGTTGAAGTAAATACTATTCGATTGAACAGGAAATTTTCTATCAAATAGATCCTACTTTAATAACGTTTCAATAATGTAAATACAAAAAAAATCAAAAAAATACGCAAGTTTAAAGTAAGTCGTTATTCTTTGATAAATACCAATTTCAAACTTCATTCTTGAGCTTGCTATTAGTTGTAGAAAGTTGAAACAAATACTATTCGATTGAGCAGGTAGTTTTCTATCAAATACGTCCTACTTTTATAACGTTTTAATAATGTAAATATAAAAAAAATTAAAAAATACGCAAGTTTAAAGATAGTCGTTATATCTTGATCAATACCAAATTCAAACTTTATTCTTGAGCTTACTATTAATTGTAGAAGATTGAAACTAATACTATTCGATTGAGCAGGAAATTTTCTATCAAACACATTTTATTTTTATAACGTTTTAGCAATGTAAATATAAAAAAAATCATAAAAATACACAAGTTTAAAGATAGTCGTTATTCCTTAATAAATACCAATTTCAAACTTCATTCTTGAGCTTGCTATTAATTGTAGAAGGTTGAAGCAAATACTATTCGATTGAACAGGAAATTTTCTATCAAATACATCCTACTTTTATAACGTTTCAATAATGTAAATATAAAAAAAATCAAAAAAATACGCAAGTTTATAGTAAGTCGTTATTCCTTGATAAATACCAATTTCAAACATTATTTTTGAGTTTGCTATTAATTGTAGAAAGTTGAAGCAGGTACCATTTGACTGAACAGAAAATTTTCTATCAAATACATCCTACTTTTATAACGTTTTAGCAATGTAAATAAAAAAAAAATCAAAAAAATACGCAAGTTTAAAGATAGTCGTTATTCCTTAATAAATACCAATTTCAAACTTCATTCTTAAACTTGCTAGTAATTGTAGAAGGTTGAAGCAAATACTATTTGATTGAACAGGAAATTTTCTATCAAACACGTCCTACTTTTATAACGTTTCAATAATGTAAATATAAAAAAAATCAAAAAAATACACAAGTTTAAAGTAAGTCGTTATTCCTTGATAAATACCAATTTCAAACTTCATTCTTGAGCTTGCTATTAATTGTAGAAGGTTGAAACAAATACTATTCGATTGAGCAAGAAATTTTCTATCAAATACATTAAACTTTTATAACGCTTCAATAATGTGAGTATAAAAAAAAATAAAAAAATACGCAAGTTTAAAGTAAGTCGTTATTCCTTGATAAATACCAATTTCAAACTTCATTCTTGAGCTTGCTATTTATTGTAGAAGGTTGAAGCAAATACCATTTGACTGAACAGAAAATTTTCTATCAAATAAATTCTACCTTTATAACGTTTTAGCAAAGTAAATAAAACAAAATCAAAAAATACGCAAGTTTAAATATAGTCGTTATTTCTTAATAAATACCAATTTCAAACTTCATTCTTGAGCTTGCTCTTAATTGTAGAAGGTTGAAGCAAATACCATTTGACTGAACAGAAAATTTTCTATCAAATACATCTTACTTTTATAATGTTTTAGCAATGTAAATAAAAAAAAATAAAAAAATACGCAAGTTTAAAAATAGTCGTTATTCCTTAATAAATACCAATTTCAAACTTCATTCTTGAGCTTGCTAATAACTGTAGAAGGTTGAAGCAAATACTATTGGATTGAACAGGAAATTTTCTATTAAATACATCCTACTTTTATAACGTTTTAATAATGTAAATATAAAAAAAATTAAAAAATACGCAAGTTTAAAGATAGTCGTTATGTCTTGATCAATACCAAATTCAAACTTTATTCTTGAGCTTGCTATTAATTGTAGAAGGTTGAAACTAATACTATTCGATTGAGCAGAAAATTTTCTATCAAACACATTTTACTTTTATAACATTTTAGCAATGTAAATATAAAAAAAATCATAAAAATACACAAGTTTAAAGATAGTCGTTATTTCTTAATAAATACCAATTTCAAACTTCAATCTTGAGCTTGCTATTAGTTGTAGAAAGTTGAAACAAATACTATTCGATTGAGCAGGTAGTTTTTTATCAAATACGTCCTACTTTTATAACGTTTCAATAATGTAAATATAAAAAAAATTAAAAAATACGCAAGTTTAAAGTCAGTCGTTATTCCTTGATAAATACCAACTTCAAACTTCATTCTTGAGCTTGCTATTAATTGTAAAAGGTTGAAGCAAGTACTATTTGACTGAGCAGAAAATTTTCTAATAAATACATCCTACCTTTATAACGTTTTAGCAATGTAAATAAAAAAAATCAAAAAAATACGCAAGTTTAAAGATAGTCGTTATTCCTTAATAAATACCAATTTCAAACTTTATTCTTGAGCTTGCTATTAACTGTAGAAGGTTAAAGCAACTACTATTTAATTGAACAGGAAATTTTCTATCAAATACATCCTACTTTTATAACGTTTCAATAATGTAAATATAAAAAAAATCAAAAAAATACGCAAGTTTAAAGTAAGTCGTTATTCCTTGATAAATACCAATTTCAAACTTCATTCTTGAGTTTGCTATTAATTGTAGAAAGTTGAAGCAAGTACTATTTGACTGAACAGAAAATTTTCTATCAAATACATTCTACTTTTATAACGTTTTAGCAATGTAAATATAAAAAAAATTAAAAAAATACGCAAGTTTAAATATAGTCGTTATTCCTTGATAAATACCAATTTCAAACTTTATTCTTGAGCTTGCTATTAATTGTAGAAAGTCGAAACAAATACTATTTGATTGAGCAGGTAATTTTCTATCAAATACGTCCTACTTTTATAACGTTTCAATAATGTAAATATAAAAAAAATTAAAAAAATGCGCAAGTTTAAATTAAGTCGTTATTCCTTGATAAATACCAATTTCAAACTTCATTCTTGCGCTTGCTATTAATTGTAGAAGGTTGAAGCAAATACTATTCAATTGAACGGAAAATTTTCTATTAAATACATCCTACTTTTATAACGATTCAATAATGTAAATATAAAAAAAATCAAAAAAATACGCAAGTTTAAAGTAAGTCGTTATTCCTTGATAAATACCAATTTCAAAGTTTATTCTTGAGCTTGCTATTAATTGTAGAAGGTTAAAACAAATACTATTCGATTAAGCAGGAAATTTTCTATCAAATACATTCTACTTTAATAACGTTTCAATAATGTAAATATAAAAAAAAATTAAAAAAATACGCAAGTTTAAAGTAAGTCGTTATTCCTTGATAAATACCAATTTCAAACATACCATTTGATTGAACAGAAAATTTTCTATCAAATACATCTTACTTTTATAACGTTTCAATAATGTAAATATAAAAAAAATTTAAAAAATACGCAAGTTTAAAGATAGTCGTTATTCCTTGATAAATACCAATTTCAAACTTCATTCTTGAGCTTGCTATTAATTGTAGAAGGTTCAAACCAATACTATTCGACTGAGCAGGAAATTTTCTATCAAATACATCCTACCTTTATAACGTTTCAATAATGTAAATATAAAAAAAATTAAAAAAATACGCAAGTTTAAAGATAGTCGTTATGTCTTGATAAATACCAATTTCAAACTTTATTCTTGAGCTTGCTATTAATTGTAGAAGGTTGAAACCAATACTATTCGATTGAGCAGAAAATTTTCTATGAAACACATTCTACTTTTATAACGTTTTAGCATTGTAAATATAAAAAAAATCAAAAAAATACGCAAGTTTAAAGATAGTCGTTATTCCTTGATAAATACCAATTTCAAACTTTATTCTTGAGCTTGCTATTAATTGTAGAAGGTTGAAACTAATACTATTCGATTGAGCAGGAAATTTTCTATCAAATACATCCTACCTTTATAACGTTTCAATAATGTAAGTACAAAAAAAAATTAAAAAAATACGCAAGTTTAAAGTCAGTCGTTATTCCTTGATCAATAGCAATTTCAAACTTTATTCTTGAGCTTGCTATTAATTGTAGAAGGTTGAAACTAATACTATTCGATTGAGCAGGAAATTTTCTATCAAACACATTTTACTTTTATATCGTTTTAGCAATGTAAATATAAAAAAAATCATAAAAATACACAAGTTTAAAGATAGTCGTTATTCCTTGATAAATACCAATTTCAAACTTCATTCTTGAGCTTGCTATTAATTGTAGAAGGTTGAAGCAAGTACTATTTGACTGAGCAAAAAATCTTCTATTAAATACATCCTACTTTTATAACGTTTTAGCAATGTAAACAAAAAAAAATCAAAAAAATACGCAAGTTTAAAGATAGTCGTTATTCCTTAATACATACCAATTTCAAACTTCATTCTTGAGCTTGCTATTAATTGTAGAAGGTTGAAGCAAATACTATTCGATTGAACAGGAAATTTTCTATCAAATACATCCTACCTTTATAACGTTTCAATAATGTAAGTACAAAAAAAATTAAAAAAATACGCAAGTTTAAAGATAGTCGTTATTCCTTAATAAATACCAATTTCAAACTTCATTCTTGAGCTTGCTATTAATTGTAGAAGGTCGAAGCAAGTACCATTTGACTGAGCAAAAAATTTTCTATCAAATACATCTTACTTTTATAACGTTTCAAAAATGTAAATATAAAAAAAATTAAAAAAATACGCAAGTTTAAAGATAGTCGTGATTCCTTGATAAATACCAATTTCAAACTTCACTCTTGAGCTTGCTATTAATTGTAGAAGGTTGAAACCAATACTATTCGACTCAGCAGAAAATTTTCTATCAAATAGATTCTACTTTTATAACGCTTTAGCAATGTAAATATAAAAAAATCAAAAAAATACGCAAGTTTAAAGATAGTCGTTATGCCTTGATAAATACCAACTTCAAACTTCATTGTTGAGCTTGCTAATAATTGTAGAAGGTTGAAACCAATACTGCTCGATTGAACAGGAAATTTTCTATCAAACGCATCCTACCTTTATAACGTTTCAATAATGTAAATATAAAAAAAATTAAAAAAATACGCAAGTTTAAAGATAGTTGTTATGTCTTGATAAATACCAACTTCAAACTTTATTCTTGAGCTTGCTATTAATTGTAGAAGGTTGAAACTAATACTATTCGATTGAGCAGGAAATTTTCTATTAAACACATTCTACTTTTATAATGTTTTAGCAATGTAGATATAAAAAAAATCATAAAAATACGCAAGTTTAAAGATAGTCGTTATTCCTTAATAAATACCAATTTCAAACTTCATTCTTGAGCTTGCTGTTAATTGTAGAAGGTTGAAGCAAATACCATTTGACTAAACAGAAAATTTTCTATCAAATACATCCTACTTTTATTATGTTTTAGCAATGTAAATAAAAAAAAATAAAAAAAAAATACGCAAGTTTAAAAATAGTCGTTATTCCTTAATAAATACCAATTTCAAACTTCATTCTTGAGCTTGCTAATAATTGTAGAAGGTTGAAGCAAATACTATTGGATTGAACAGGAAATTTTCTATTAAATACATCCTACTTTTATAACGATTTATTAATGTAAATATAAAAAAAATCAAAAAAATACTCAAGTTTAAAGATAGTCGTTATTCCTTAATAAATACCAATTTCAAACTTCATTCTTGAGCTTGCTATTAGTTGTAGAAAGTTGAAACAAATACTATTCGATTGAGCAGGTAGTTTTTTATCAAACACGTCCTACTTTTATAACGTTTCAATAATGTAAATATAAAAAAAATTAAAAAATACGCAAGTTTAAAGTCAGTCGTTATTCCTTGATAAATACCAAATTCAAACTTCATTCTTGAGCTTGCTATTAATTGTAAAAGGTTGAAGCAAGTACTATTTGACTGAGCAGAAAATTTTCTATTAAATACATCCTACTTTTATAACGTTTTAGCAATGTAAATAAAAAAAAATCAAAAAAATACGCAAGTTTAAAGATAGTCGTTATTCCTTAATAAATACCAATTTCAAACTTTATTCTTGAGCTTGCTATTAATTGTAGAAGGTTGAAGCAAATACTATTCGATTGAACAGGAAATTTTCTATCAAATACATCCTACTTTAATAACGTTTTAATAATGTAAATATAAAAAAAAATCAAAAAAATACGCAAGTTTAAAGTAAGTCGTTATTCCTTGATAAATACCAACTTCAAACTTCATTCATGAGCTTGCTATTAATTGTAGAAGGTTGAAGCAAAGACCATTTGACTAAACAGAAACTTTTCCATCAAATACATCCTACTTTTATAACGTTTTAGCAATGTAAATAAAAAAAAATCAAAAAAATACGCAAGTTTAAAGTAAGTCGTTATTCCTTGATAAATACCAATTTCAAACTTCATTCATGAGCTTGCTATTAATTGTAGAAGGTTGAAGCATAGACCATTTGACTAAGCAGAAACTTTTCCATCAAATACATCCTACTTTTATAACGTTTTAGCAATGTAAATAAAAAAAAATAAAAAAAATACGCAAGTTTAAAGATAGTCGTTATTCCTTGATAAATACCAATTTCAAACTTCATTCTTGAGCTTGCTATTAATTGTAGAAAGTTGAAACAGATACCATTTGATGGAACATAAAATTTTCTATCAAATAAATTTTACCTTTATAACATTTTGGCAATGTAAATATAAAAAAAGTCAAAAAAATACGCAAGTTTAAAGATAGTCGTTATTCCTTAATAAATACCAATTTCAAACTTCATTCTTGAGCTTGCTATTAATTGTAGAAAGTTAAAACAAGCACCACTTGATTGAGCAAAAAATTTTCAATCAAATACATCTTACTCTTATAACGTTTTAGCAATGTAAATAAAAAAAAAATAAAAGATACCCAAGTTTAAAGATAGTTGTTATTTCTTGATAAATACCAATTTCAAACTTCATTTTTGAGTTTGCTATTAATTGTAGAAAGTTGAAGCAGATACTATTCAATTAAGCAGGAAATTTTCTATCAAATAGATTCTACTTTAATAACGTTTCAATAATGTAAATATAAAAAAAATTAAAAAAATACGCAAGTTTAAAGTAAGTCGTTATTCCTTGATAAATACTAATTTCAAACTTCATTCTTGAGCTTGCTATTAATAGTAGAAGGTTGAGACATGTGCCATTTGATTGAACAAAAAGTTTTCTATCAAATACATAATACTATTATAACGTTTTAGCAATGTGAATAAAAAAAAATCAAAAAAATACGCAAGTTTACAGATAGTCAATATTCCTTAATAAATACCAATTTCAAACTTCATTCTTGAGCTTGCTATTAATTGTAGAAGGTTGAAGCCAATACTATTCAATTGAACAGGAAATTTTCTATCAAATAAATTCTACTCTTATAACGCTTTAGCAATGTAAATATAAAAAAATCAAAAAAATACGCAAGTTTAAAGATAGTCGTTATGCCTTGATAAATACCAATTTCAAACTTCATTCTTGAGCTTGCTATTAATTGTAGAAGGTTGAAACCAATACTATTCGACTGAGCAGGAAATTTTCTATCAAATAAATTCTACTTTTATAACGCTTTAGCAATGTAAATATAAAAAAATCAAAAAAATACGGAAGTTTAAAGGTAGTCGTTATGCCTTGATAAATACCAATTTCAAACTTCATTCTTGAGCTTGCTAATAATTGTAGAAGGTTGAAACCAATACTATTCGATTGAACAGGAAATTTTCTATCAAATACATCCTACTTTAATAACGTTTCAATAATGTAAATATAAAAAAAAATCAAAAAAATACGAAAGTTTAAAGTAAGTCGTTATTCTTTGATAAATACCAATTTCAAACTTCATTCATGAGCTTGCTATTAATTGTAGAAGGTTGAAGCAAAGACCATTTGACTAAACAGAAACTTTTCCATCAAATACATCCTACTTTTATAACGTTTTAGCAATGTAAATAAAAGAAAATCAAAAAAATACGCAAGTTTAAAGATAGTCGTTATTCCTTGATAAATACCAATTTCAAACTTCATTCTTGAGCTTGCTATTAATTGTAGAAGGTTGAAACAAATACCATTTGACTGAACAGAAAATTTTCTATTAAATACATCCTACTTTTATAACGTTTTAGCAATGTAAATAAAAAAAATCAAAAAAATACGCAAGTTTAAAGATAGTCGTTATTCCTTAATAAATACCAATTTCAAACTTCATTCTTGAGCTTGCTAATAATTGTAGAAGGTTGAAGCAAATCTTATTGGATTGAACAGGAAATTTTCTATCAAATACATCCTACTTTTATAACGTTTCAATAATGTAAATATAAAAAAAATCAAAAAAATACGCAAGTTTAAAGATAGTCGTTATTCCTTGATAAATACCAATTTCAAACTTCATTCTTGAGCTTGCTATTAATTGTAGAAGGTTGAAACATGTACCATTTGATTGAACAGAAAATTTTCTATCAAACACATTCTACTTTTATAAAGTTTTAGCAATGTAAATAAAAAAAAATCAAAAAAATACGCAAGTCTAAAAATAGTCGTTATTCCTTAATAAATACCAATTACAAACTTCATTCTTGAGCTTGCTATTAATTGTAGAAGGCTAAAACAAGTGCTATTTGATTAAGCAGAAAATTTTCTATCAAATACATCCTATTTTTATAACGTGTCAATAATGTAAATATAAAAAAAATCAAAAAAATACCCAAGTTTACATATAGTAGTTATTCCTTGATAAGTACCAATTTCAAACTTCATTCTTGAGCTTGCTATTAATTGTAAAAGGTTAAAACAAGTGCTATTTGATTAAACAGAAAATTTTCTATCAAATACGTCCTATGTCTATAACGTATCAATAATGTAAATATAAAAAAAATCAAAAAAATACGCAAGTTTAAAGATAGTCGTTATTCCTTGATAAATACCAATTTCAAACTTCATTCTTGAGCTTGCTATTTCTTGCAAAAGGTTGAAACAAGTACCATTTGATTGAACAGAAAATTTTCTATCAAATACATCCTACTTTTATAACGTCTCAATAATGTAAATATAAAAAAAACAAAAAAATACGCAAGTTTTAATATAGTCGTTATTCCTTAATAAATACCAACTTCAAACTTCATTCTTGAGCTTGCTATTAATTGTAGAAAGTCCAAACAAGCACCACTCGATTAAGCAGAAAATTTCCTATCAAATACATTTTACTTTTATAACGTTTTAGCAATGTAAATATAAAAAAAAATCAAAAAAATACGCAAGTTTAGATATAGTCGTTATGCCTTGATAAATACCAATTTCAAACTTCATTCTTGAGCTTGCTGTTAATTGTTGAAGATTGAAACAAGTACCATTTGATTGAACAGAAAATTTTCTATCAAATGTATCCTACTTTTGTAACGTTTCAATAATGTTAATATAAAAAAAATCAAAAAAATATGCAAGTTTAATGATAGTCGTTATTCCTTGATAAATACCAATTTCAAACTTTATTCTTGAGCTTGCTGTTAATTGTAGAAGGTTAAAACAAATACTATTCGATTTGGCAGAAAATTTTTTATCAAATACATCCTACTTTTATAACGTTTCAATAATGTAAATATAAAAAAAAATTAAAAAAATACGCAAGTTTAAAGTAAGTCGTTATTCCTTGATAAATACCAATTTCAAACTTTATTCTTGAGCTTGCTATTTATTGTAAAAGGTTGAAACAAGTACCATTTGATTGAACAGAAAATTTTCTAGCAAATACATCCTACTGTTATAACGTTTTAGCAATGTGAATAAAAGAAAATCAAAAAAATACGCAAGTTTAAAGATAGTCGTTATTCCTTAATAAATACCAATTTCAAACTTCATTCTTGAGCTTGCTATTAATTGCAGAAGGTTAAAACAAGTGCTATTTGATTAGGCAAAAAATTTTCTATCAAATACATAATATTTTTATAACGTTTCAATAATGTAAATATAAAAAAAATCAAAAAAAATACCCAAGTTTACAGATAGTCGTTATTCCTTGATAAGTACCAATTTCAAACTTGATCTTTAAGCTTGCTATTGACTGCAGAAGGTTAGAGCAAGTACCATTCGATTGAGCAGAAAATTTTCTATCAAATAAATGCTACTTTTATAACGTTTTAGTAATGTAAATATAAAAAAAATCAAAAAAATACGCAAGTTTAAAGATAGTCGTTATGTCTTGATAAATACCAACTTCAAACTACTATCTTGAGCTTGCTATTAATTGTAGAAGGTTGAACCCAATACTATTCGACTGAACAAGAAATTTTCTATCAAATTCATCTTACTCTTATAACGTTTCAATAATGTAAATATAAAAAAAATCAAAAAAATACGCAAGTTTAAAGTAAGTCGTTATTCCTTGATAAATACCAATTTCAAACTTCATTCTTGAGCTTGCTATTAATTGCAGAAGGTTGAAGCAAGTATCATTTGACTGAACAGAAAAATTTCTATCAAATACAGCCTACTCTTGTAACGTTTTAGCAATGTAAATAAAAAAAATAAAAAAAATACACAAGTTTATAGATAGTCGTTATTCCTTAATAAATACCAACTTCAAACTTCATTCTTGAGCTTGCTCTTACTTGTAGAAAGTTGAAGCAAATACTATTCAATTGAACAGGAAATTTTCTATCAAATACATCCTACTTTTATAACGTTTCAATAATGTAAATATAAAAAAAATCAAAAAAATACGCAAGTTTAAAGTAAGTCGTTATTCCTTGATAAATACCAATTTCAAACTTCATTTTTGAGCTTGCTATTAATTGTAGAAGGTTGAAGCAAATACTATTCAATTGAACGGAAATTTTTCTATCAAATGCATTCTACTTTTATACCGTTTCAGTAATGTAAATATAAAAAAAATCAAAAAAATACGCAAGTTTAAACATAGTCGTTATTCCTTGATAAATACCAATTTCAAACTTCATTCTTGAGCTTGCTTTTAATTGTAGAAGGTTGAAACAAGTACTATTGGATTGAGCAGAAAATTTTCTATCAAATAAATCCTACCCTTATAACGTTTTAGCAATGTAAATATAAAAAAAATCAAAAAAATACGCAAGTTTAAAGATAGTCGTTATTCCTTAATAAATACCAATTTCAAACTTCATTCTTGAGCTTGCTATTAATTTTAGAAAATTAAAGCAAGCACCACTTGAATAAGCAAAAAATTTTCTATCAAATACATCCTACTCTTATAACGTTTTAGCAATATAAATAAAAAAAAAATAAAATATACGCAAGTTTAAACATAGTCGTTATTCCTTGATAAATACCAATTTCAAACTTCATTCTTGAGCTTGCTATTAATTGTAGAAGGTTGAAACAAATACTATTCGATTAAGCAGGAAATTTCCTATCAAATACATTCTACTTTTATAACGTTTCAATAATGTAAATATAAAAAAAAATTAAAAAAATACGCAAGTTTAAAGTAAGTCGTTATTCCTTGATAAATACCAATTTCAAACTTCATTCTTGAGCTTGCTATTTATTGTAAAAGGTTGAAACAAATACTATTTGATTGAACAGAAAATTTTCTATCAAATACATCCTACTTTTATAACGTCTCAATAATGTAAATATAAAAAAAATCAAAAAAATACGCAAGTTTTAATATAGTCGTTATTCCTTAATAAATACCAACTTCAAACTTCATTCTTGAGCTTGCTATTAATTGTAGAAAGTCCAAACAAGCACCACTCGATTAAGCAAAAAATTTTCTATCAAATACATTTTACTTTTATAACGTTTTAGCAATGTAAATATAAAAAAAAATCAAAAAAATACGCAAGTTTAGATATAGTCGTTATGCCTTGATAAATACAAATTTCAAACTTCATTCTTGAGCTTGCTGTTAATTGTTGAAGATTGAAACAAGTACCATTTGATTGAACAGAAAATTTTCTATCAAATGTATCCTACTTTTGTAACGTTTCAATAATGTTAATATAAAAAAAATCAAAAAAATATGCAAGTTTAATGATAGTCGTTATTCCTTGATAAATACCAATTTCAAACTTTATTCTTGAGCTTGCTGTTAATTGTAGAAGGTTAAAACAAATACTATTCGATTTGGCAGGAAATTGTTTATCAAATACATCCTACTTTTATAACGTTTCAATAATGTAAATATAAAAAAAAATTAAAAAAATACGCAAGTTTAAAGTAAGTCGTTATTCCTTGATAAATACCAACTTCAAACTTTATTCTTGAGCTTGCTATTTATTGTAAAAGGTTGAAACAAGTACCATTTAATTGAACAGAAAACTTTCACCACTCGATTAAGCAAAAAATTTTCAATCAAATACATTTTACTTTTATAACGTTTTAGCAATGTAAATATAAAAAAAATCAAAAAAATACGCAAGTTTAGATATAGTCGTTATGCCTTGATAAATACCAATTTCAAACTTCATTCTTGAGCTTGCTGTTAATTGTTGAAGATTGAAACAAGTACCATTTGATTGAACAGAAAATTTTCTATCAAATGTATCCTACTTTTGTAACGTTTCGATAATGTTAATATAAAAAAAATCAAAAAAATACGCAAGTTTAATGATAGTCGTTATTCCTTGATAAATACCAATTTCAAACTTTATTCTTGAGCTTGCTGTTAATTGTAGAAGGTTAAAACAAATACTATTCGATTTGGCAGGAAATTTTTTATCAAATACAGCCTACTTTTATAACGTTTCAATAATGTAAATATAAAAAAAAATTAAAAAAATACGCAAGTTTAAAGTAAGTCGTTATTCCTTGATAAATACCAATTTCAAACTTTATTCTTGAGCTTGCTATTAATTGTAGAAGGTTGAAACCAATACTATTCGATTGAGCAAGAAATTTCCTATCAAATACATTCTACTTTTATAACGTTTTAGCAATGTAAATATAAAAAAAATCAAAAAAATACGCAAGTTTAAAGATAGTCGTTATTTCTTGATAAATACCAATTTCAAACTTCATTCTTAAGCTTGCTATTAACTGTAGAAGGTTAAAATTAATACCATTTGACTGAACAGAAAATTTTCTATTAAAAACATTCTACTTTTATAACGTTTTAGCAATGTAAATAAAAAAAAATCAAAAAAATTCGCAAGTTTAAAGATAGTCGTTATTCCTTAATTAATACCAATTTCAAACTTCATTCTTGAGCTTGCTATTACTTGTAGAAGGCTGAAGCAAATACTATTTAATTGAACAGGAAATTTTCTATCAAATACATCCTACTTTTATAACGTTTCAATAATGTAAATATAAAAAAAATCAAGAAAATACGCAAGTTTAAAGATAGTCGTTATTCCTTTATAAATACCAATTTCAAACTTCATTCTTGAGCTTGCTATTAATTGCAGAAGGTTAAAACAAGTGCTATTTGATTAAACAGAAAATTTTCTATCAAATACATCCTATTCTTATAACGTTTCAACAATGTAAATATAAAAAAAATCAAAAAATTACCCAAGTTTAGATTTAAATTACCCAAGATAGTCGTTATTCCTTGATAAGTACCAATTTCAAACTTTATTTTTAAGCTTGCTATTGACTGCAGAAGGTTAAAACAAGTACCATTCGATTGAACAGAAAATTTTCTATTAAAAACATTCTAGTTTTATAACGTTTTAGCAATGTAAATAAAAAAAAATCAAAAAAATTCGCAAGTTTAAAGATAGTCGTTATTCCTTAATAAATACCAATTTCAAACTTCATTCTTGAGCTTGCTGTTACTTGTAGAAGGTTGAAGCAAATACTATTTAATTGAACAGGAAATTTTCTATCAAATACATCCTACTTTTATAACGTTTCAATAATGTGAATATAAAAAAAATCAAAAAAATACGCAAGTTTAAAGTAAGTCGTTATTCCTTGATAAATACCAATTTTAAACCTCATTCTTGAGCTTGCTATTAACTGCAGAAGTTTGAAACATGTACCATTTGATTGGACAGAAAATCTTCTATCAAATACATTTTACTATTATAACGTTTTAGCAATGCGACTAAAAAAAAATCAAAAAAATACGCAAGTTTAATTATAGTCGATATTCCTTGATAAATACCAATTTCAAACTTCATTCTTGAGCTTGCTATTAATTGTAGAAGGTTGAAACCAATACCATTTGACTGAACAGAAAATTTTCTATCAAATACATTTTACTTTTATAACGTTTCAATAATGTAAATATAAAAAAAATCAAAAAAATACCCAAGTTTACAGATAGTCGTTATTCCTTGATAAGTACCAATTTCAAACTTGATTTTTAAGCTTGCTATTGACTGCAGAAGGTTGGAACAAGTACCATTCGATTGAGCAGAAAATTTTCTATTTAATAAATGCTACTTTTATAACGTCTTAGTAATGTAAATATAAAAAAAATCAAAAAAATACGCAAGTTTAAAGATAGTCGTTATGCCTTGATAAATACCAATTTCAAACTTCTTTCTTGAGCTTGCTATTAATTGTAGAAGGTTGAAACCAATACTATTCGACTGAACAGAAAATTTTCTATCAAATACATCTTACTTTTATAACGTTTCAATAATGTAAATATAAAAAAAATCATAAAAATACGCAAGTTTAAAGTAAGTCGTTATTCCTTGATAAATACCAATTTCAAACTTCATTCTTGAGCTTGCTATTAATTGTAGAAGGTTGAAGCAAGTACCATTTGACTGAACAGAAAATTTTCTATCAAATACATCCTCCTTTTATAACGTTTTAGCAATGTAAATAAAAAAAATAAAAAAAATACGCAAGTTTAAAGATAGTCGTTATTCCTTAATAAATACCAATTTCAAACTTCATTCTTGAGCTTGCTATTAATTGTAGAAAGTTAAAACAAGCACTACTTAATTAGGCAAAAAATTTTCTATCAAATACATCTTACTTTTATAACGTTTCAATAATGTAAATATAAAAAAAATCAAAAAAATACTCAAGTTTAAAGTAAGTCGTTATTCCTTGATAAATACCAATTTCAAACTTCATTTTTCAGCTTGCTATTAATTGTAGAAGGTTGAAGCAAATACTATTCAATTAAACAGGAAATTTTCTATCAAATACATATTACTTTTATAACGTTCCAATAATGTAAATATAAAAAAAATCAAAAAAATACGCAAGTTTAAAGATAGTCGTTATTCCTTGATAAATACCAATTTCAAACTTCATTCTTGAGCTTGCTATTAACTGCAGAAGGTTAAAACAAGTGCTATTTGATTAAACAGAAAATTTTCTATCAAATACATCCTATTCTTATAACGTTTCAACAATGTAAATATAAAAAAATCAAAAAATTACCAAAGTTTAAAGATAGTCGTTATTCCTTAATAAATACCAATTTCAAACTTCATTCTTGAGCTTGCTATTAATCGTAGAAGGTTGAAACATGTACCATTTGATTGAACGAAAAATTTTCTATCAAATACATCCTACTTTTATAACGTTTTAATAATGTAAATATAAAAAAAATCCAAAAAATACACAAGTTTACAGATAGTCGTTATTCCTTGATAAGTACCAATTTCAAACTTTATTCTTGAGCTTGCTATTAATTGTAGAAGGTTGAATCCAATACTATTCGATTGGGCAGGAAATTTTCTATCAAACACGTTCTACCTTTATAACGTTTTAGCAATGTAAATATAAAAAAAATCAAAAAAATACGCAAGTTTAAAGATAGTCGTTGTGCCTTGATAAATACCAATTTTAAACTTCATTCTTGAGCTTGCTATTAATTGTAGAAGTTTGAAGCAAATACTATTCAATTAAACAGGAAATGTTCTATCAAATACATCCTACTTTTATAACGCTTTAGCAATGTAAATAAAAAAAAAATCAAAAAAATACGCAAGTTTAAATATAGTCGTTATTCCTTGATAAATACCAATTTCAAACTTCATTCTTGAGCTTGCTATTAATTGTAGAAAGTTGAAGCAAATACTATTCGATTAAATAGGCAATTTTCTATCAAATACATCCTACTTTTATAACGTTTCAATAATGTAAATATAAAAAAAATCAAAAAATACGCAAGTTTAAAGATAGTCGTTATTCCTTAATAAATACCAATTTCAAACTTCATTCTTCAGCTTGCTATTAATTGTAGAAGGTTGAGGCAAATACTATTCAATTAAACAGGAAATTTTCTATCAAATACATCCTACTTTTACAACGTTTTAGCAATGTGAATAAAAAAAATAAAAAAAATACGCAAGTTTATAGATAGTCGTTATTCCTTAATAAATACCATTTTCAAACTTCATTCTTGAGTTTGCTATTAATTGTAAAAGGTTGAAGCTAATACTATTCGATTGAACAGGCAATTTTCTATCAAATACATCCTACTTTTATAACGTTTCAATAATGTAAATATAAAAAAAAATCAAAAAAATACGCAAGTTTAAAGATAGTCGTTATTCCTTAATAAATACCATTTTCAAACTTCATTCTTGAGCTTGCTATTAATTGTAAAAGGTTGAAGCAAATACTATTCGATTGAACAGGCAATTTTCTATCAAATACATTTTACTTTTATAACGTTTCAATAATGTAAATATAAAAAAAATTAAAAAAATACGCAAGCTTAAAGTAAGTCGTTATTCCTTGATAAATACCAACTTCAAACTTTATCCTTGAGCTTGCAATAGCTTGCAATTTGATAGAAAATTTTCTGTTCAATCAAATAGTATTTGTTTCAACCTTTTACAATAAATATATTGTAAAAGGTTGAAACAAATACTATTTGATTGAACAGAAAATTTTCTATCAAATACATCCTACTTTTATAACGTTTCAATACTGTAAATATAAAAAAAATCAAAAAAATACGCAAGTTTAAAGATAGTCGTTATTCCTTGATAAATACCAATTTCAAACTTCATTCTTGAGCTTGCTATTAATTGGAGAAGGTTGAAACAAGTGCTATTTGATTAAACAGAAAATTTACTATTAAATACATCCTACTTTTATAACGTTTCAATAATGTAAATATAAAAAAAATCAAAAAAATACGCAAGTTTAAAGATTGTTGTTATGCCTTGATAAATACCAATTTCAAACTTTATTCTTGAGCTTGCTATTAATTGTAGAAAGTTGAAGCAAATACTATTCAATTAAACAGGAAATTTTCTATCAAATACATTCTACCTTTATAACGTTTTAGCAATGTAAATAAAAAAAAATAAAAAAAATACGCAAGCTTAAATATAGTCGTTATTCCTTGATAAATACCAATTTCAAACTTCATTCTTGAGCTTGCTATTAGTTGTAGAAAGTTGAAGCAAATACTATTCGATTAAACAGGCCATTTTCTATCAAATACATCCTACTTTTATAACGTTTCAATAATGTAAATATAAAAAAAATCAAAAAAATACGCAAGTTTAAATATAGTCGTTATTCCTTGATAAATACCAATTTCAAACTTCATTCTTGAGCTTGCTATTAATTGTAAAAAGTTAAAACAAATACTATTCGATTAAGCAAAAAATTTTCTATCAAATACATCTTACTTCTATAACGTTTGAATAATGTAAATATAAAAAAAAATTAAAAAAATACGCAAGCTTAAAGTAAGTCGTTATTCCTTGATAATTACCAAATTCAAACTTTATCCTTGAGCTTGCTATTTATTGTAAAAGGTTGAAACAAATACTATTTGATTGAACAGAAAATTTTCTATCAAATACATTCTACTTTTATAACGTTTCAATACTGTAATATCCTCATCCAAAACATCAAAATTAAGAGATGAGTAAATATTTTATTATTTCTTGAGAAAGACCTTTTCGTTCACGTGTTTCAATATGGGATTTTTCTGTGAAATTTAGATAAACTTGACCGGATACATAAAGCCATAAATTCAATTTTATAAAAGAGACCGCTTTACAGCCGTTTAGAAAGTTTCTACGAAAGACCTAAAGTACCCTTAAAAATAACAATCTGGCGACCAGATGCCCGAAAACTGAAATGTACAGTTCGTACAAAATAATTTTCACTAAATTGTTATGATAAAATGCCAAAACGTTAGATTTTCAAATTCAACCTCGTTAAATTCGCGTTGTGTCAAAACCACAAAAAAACTGTATGTCTAGTTTTAAGTTAATTAGGCTTTAATTAAATTTTGGGACGAATCTCTCTAATTTTCTAATTTTCTTAACAATCTATTTACCTATTTTATTAATTCTGTTGCAAATTATTTTCTACTTATTTTGGTGCATGTGTCTTGCAAATTATGGCTATAAAAGTCATTTGTTTATTAAAGAAATAGTATTATTAAAGATTTGGTTTTCACAAACAGACAGGCAGGGACATCTAGTGCCCTTTTGTCGAAATTCAAAAAGGGTAGATTTCATTTTTTTTTTTGAAATAGATTTAATAATTTTGTAATAAAAATGGGTAACACATTAAGCACAAAAACAGTTCAGATGCATGAATCATTTGACAAGACTAACCCTTTCTTTTATTGCTTGAACTTTCAACTCTTTTCTTCTGGCTCGTAATTAGAGAGACCCAAAAAGATCATTTAGTTAGGATTTATTTAGGTAATTTGGATCCAGTGAGATTAGTTGTAAACCAGATTGGTATTAAATCATCGCAATTAAATTGTTATAACTAGAGAGGCGGTGTCTGGATTCTATTTAATTTTAAGCTTTATTTATTGTATTATTTTTTATTCATTTTTGGTTTCATTATTCCCAGAACTTGGTACTTCTTTTCTTATTAGTTTATTTAGTAACAATTTAGAGAATATTTTAAACAAACAATAAGTAGTTAAGATTTTGACCAATCAAAAGACCATGTAGCGGGTGTAGAGTGGGGTAGATACCCTTGTGGAAACAAATTTGGTAACTGGAGGGGAGTACGAACTGAGCTTTCTTTGAGAACAGACGTGCCTTTTTTTGAGCTTTGCTTAAATTTGATAATCTGTAATTTTTATTACATTCTGTTAATTCAATTTGATTTGGTTTAAAGTTACTAGTGTAAATTTAAATTCAGTTAAGTTCGAATTAAATTCTGTGTCCAGTGCTTCCTTCCTGGAACCAGTCGAGATAAGTACCTTTCTTTTCCTAATTAGCGAAAAGCTAATTAATCTCGTCTAATTCTTTGTTTGCTTGCATGTAACATTAACTATTTCTATAACTACCTATTTACGGGTGTCTATAAATTTAATTCTTTGATTCTTAAATTAATTGAAAATTAATAACTTTGAATTTATTTAATTAATTAGACTTTTGTTAGATTTCGGAAAATTTAACTAAATATTTTCCTACGTTTTTTTTTTGAGTTTTTCTCAGAACATTTAAATTCATTGTTAGTTTTATTTTAATTTCTTTGATTTTTAATTTTAAAGCTGTTTATTTGGATCATGCTATTAAGTTAATTATTATTTTTATTATTATTATTAAATTAATTTGTTTCGTGATTTGGAGTTAATCGCAAGTCCATTCAACAATTTTAGTCTGGTTTAACAGGCAACTCATAGTTAATTAATTGATTTAACTCCAAAAAAAAATTCTAAATTAAAGGATTTTGTCCACATTATCCAAAGTTGACCGAATTAACCTGAATTTCGACTAGACGGGACAGTTGCCACAGCGGCCACCCCCCTCCCATAAGAGGAGGAAAAGTCATTAATACAGTTGAATCCATCGCTAATTACGTATTAGTAATTAACCTTTGCTCTGTACCTTCCTGCATCAGTGAGAGGGGTGCAACAACCTGGTCCATCTCTCCAACAAAATCCGATTGTTGCTAAATTCATTTAAATTGTAATCATTTAAATTTAAATTTTCATTTATTACGTAATTATTTAATTAATTTTTTTTTTTTCATTTATTTTTTATTTTACTTGAACCTCATTACTAAATTTTGTCTCTTCAGCTTTAATTATCAATTAAATTTTAAAAGGTAATAACTACTAAAGTTTATTAATAAGTTTATTAACACCTTTTTTGTTTTAAATCGTGAATACAAATTCTAGCACTTTCTTCACTGCATGATTTCTTCTTCTTTGTTCAAATTACCAAAGTATTAGTAAACTTCTTAACCAAGTTCTGGGTTGATTAGTTTAGAATATTAATTTTTGTTTGTTAAATACAATTTATTTTTTTTTTCCTGTTGTTCATTTTTTTTTAAGTGTAGTGTGAATTGATTTTTATTTCACTAGTCCTTTTATTATCTTGCAACTCGGCCTCACTATACGACTGAGTTTGATTTGAATTTTGTTTTATTTTGTTTCTGCCGTGAATTTTTTTTCTCTTTTCCGGTCCCCTCACAAACAAAACACAACGTAGGGCCAATCCAAAAATACCAAGTGGGGACTGAGCATTACATCAAAGAATATCACATAATTTTTGGTGCCGTGACCAGGATAGTGAGGAGACCACGCGTTGCAAGATGTCTTCACGACGGGGAAGGGACCAACCCCAACACCACTCCCACGAGAGCACCCAGACGACGGAAGGTGCCAGCTACGGTGCATGCGCCAGCAACACCCACCGCAGCGCCTCCAGCAGTTCCTGAATGGTTCCGGGTCTGGGCCCGCGAACAACAGCAGCAAAATCTTCAACAACAACGAAACCTCGTCCACGAAATGGGGGCGATGTTACAAACCGTGCTTCAGCAGGTGGTACCCAGGGCCCCAATTACCACCGAGCCAACCGCATCCACTTCAACAGCTGCTGAAATCGTCGTCGTTCCAGTCTCGCCGCGAGAGCCATCATCTTCATCAGCTGGGGCATCGACCTCAGCCGAACCACCGACACCACCTCCGAAGAGTGAGCTGGTGGAATTGGCTCAAATCTTAAAAGGAATCGGCCAGACCCCTGAAAAGCCAACTTTTGAAGGAGACACGAAAAATCCAATTGTTTTCCTCCAAAAACTGGAAGCTTACTGTAAAGCTGTCCGGTTAAGCGAACCAGAGATGTTAGAAACTGCTATCGGATGTCTAAAAAGAGGCGCCGAACGTTGGGCCAGCATTTTTAGGAAAAATTGGGCGTCCTATCACGATTTCAAAAGAGACTTCCTGCATTATTATTGGTCGGAAGACCACCAGCAGAGACTACGTCAGAAAATCGCTAACGGGCAATACGATCCATCCCGAGGGAGTATGACAGAACATTTCTCCTACTTCATCCACAAATCGAGCCAGCTAACGGTACCAATCAACGAAGAAGATCTGGTGAAACAAATAATGCATCATTTCCCGTTGGCAATCCAACAATTGTGGGCTCTTAAAGAGGGTCGAACCATCTCTGACGCAGCTACTTTCCTAATGAAACAAGACTCGACAATCCAATGTGTTCGAGGTCATTCAGGAAGCACTAGAGGTTTGGCACGCCCACAGCAGCGAGATTCTCCTCAGAATTCGAGGGGTCATCCCAGTAGACGTGGGGCTCCCAGAGGAAACGGCCACTCCAACGGAAATTCGGGAAACGGGGGTGTGTCTCAGAACAGGGCCTAATGAGACACATAACACAAACAGGCCTATCAACAAAAGAAGCAAGTAAATTTAAAAGGAGAGAAGAACAAACACCACGTGAGCCCGAAATCAGAAAAAATGTTGTGACATTGAGATATGACACGGCAGACACGATTACTGGCCCCGTCCAGGTCCTATCACTCTATGAAGACGACGTCTTGTTCGACGAAAACGATCTGGCCACAAGAAAACCCCGACCACTCCCAGAAATCGCGGTTGTGCTAGGAGAACAAGAGCTCATCGCGTTAATTGACTCGGGTAGTGAAGTCAGTTGTGTCTCTGAAGAGATATGGACAAACATTTTGAGCAGAGGATCAAAACCACCCACATTACCGGTAACTGCCATTCAATTACGTGGTGCAGTGGGTCAGAAAAGCGCAAGAATCTGCGTGCAAGGGCTTTTGACAATTCTTATCATGGGAACACCTTATGAAATGGTTTTTCTAGTGGTCAAAAACTTAATTAAACCGATTATTTTGGGATCAGATTGGCTCAGCGACACAAGGGCCATAATTAATTTTGCGACAGAACGATTAGAGATTGAAACCGGAAATAGAACTCTATCAGTCCCATTTGTGGTAACCAGTCAAGTTCAAATGTGTACAAATTTGGTAAACACACCTAGTGAACCTCATGTGAATACCAGGGAAACAACCTCTAACCCGGAGGATCACCTGGAAACACCTGCCTCCCTAGAAGAAAAGGTGAATGAACTCGATCTGCCACCAGAATGGAAATCTAGGTTGTTAGGAGTACTGATGGAGCACCGAAAAGCATTCAGTAAGATCCCCGGATTAACCGATAAGTACACGCATGAAATTATATTGCATGATCACACCCCTTTTATTAAACGACCGTATCCGATTCCATTTGCCCTAAGACCTGCTGTTGAAAAAACCGTCGAAGAGATGCTTGAGTTAGGGGTCATTAAGCGAGGCGCATCTCCGTATGCCAGTCCTGTGGCGGTCGTACCCAAGAAGGATGGGACGGTCAGGATTTGTCTCGACGCTCGCTTGATAAATGCGAAAATGGTCGCCGACGCCGAGGCTCCTCCAGCTACTGATGAATTGTTACACCGCTTCGAGAACATCAAGTATATGTCAACAATCGATTTGCGAGCATCTTATTGGCAAATTCCGCTGAAACCTGAAAGTCAACCGTACACCGCATTTTTGTATAACGGTCGGAGCTACATGTACAAAGTGTTACCTTTTGGACTTAAAACGGCCGTTGGTTCTTTCAGCAGGGCCATGGACGTGGTGCTAGGACCGGAAGTGCGTGAGTTTACAATCAATTACATCGATGACTTGCTTTTAGCCTCACGTTCTTTGGAAGACCATATAGAACACATCGATAAAGTGCTGCAAAAATTAGAAGAAGCCAAAATGACCGTCAATTTGGAAAAATCAGTATTTGTCCGATCCGAGGTTAAATTTCTGGGTCACATTTTATCCACTGAAGGAATCAAACCGGATCCAGAAAAACTTGTGGCTATTCGACAATTCCCAACACCGAAAAAAGTAAAACATCTTCGAGCGTTTCTCGGGTTGTGCAATTACTACCGGAAATTTTGCCCGAAATACAACGACGCCATCCGAGGTTTGACACATCTGCTGAAAAAAGGACAATCTTGGAAATGGGGGCGAGACGAAGAAATTGCATTTCACCGTGTCAAGGACATGTTTCTGGAAACAGTCGTGTTACAGCATCCGCGACCAGGTGAATTATTGTATTTACAGACTGACAGTTCCGGTTACGCTTTGGGTGCAGAACTTTATCAAATGTTACCAAACGACGAACGGGGTGCAATCGCGTTCGCGAGTCGCTCATTAAGGGGGGCGGAACTAAATTACACTACGACCGAAAAAGAACTTTTGGGGGTAGTGTTTGGGCTGACAAAATTTCGAACTTATCTGCAAGGACGAAAAATCATTATTCGAACCGACCACCGGGCATTGCAATTCTTGAAACGGTGTCGACTAATGAGTGAGCGTTTAACTAGATGGACTTTAATCTTAGACCAGTTTGATTACCAAATGGAAATCGTGAAAGGTAGAGACAATGTTGTGGCGGACGTGTTATCAAGATTTCCGTATGACAGTGCGGGAGTGTGTGAATATCCACATGAACAGCCAATTCTCGCGTTTTTTGAAGTACCGAATACAACCGAAATGATCCAGTTGCATCAAAACTTACAAGTAAAACAACGAAAAGACCCTATTTTGTCCAAAATATGGAAAGCATTGGAGACAAAAACCCCTTTAACCGATCCGCGCCTCCAACGCGTAAGTCATTATTACCTAATCCATAATAATGTGTTAGTTTACAGATGTCCACGCACAAATGCTATGTTATTGGCCATACCAGAGTCATGTGTCGAGGACGTCATTTGGTATCATCACCATTTATTGGGGCATTTTGGACCAGCCAAGGTTTTCCAATCCCTAAAACGAGTGTACCATTTCCCGAAAATGCAAGTGACCATCCGAAAAATATTGCGTTGTTGCGACACCTGTCAGAAGACAAAGTTACCAAATCGCACATCCCAGGGTCCATGGCATCCAATCATCACGAAAAATCCGGGTGACTTAGTCTGTGTCGATTTTTATGGGCCGCTTCCAGCAGGAACAAGAGGGGCGACGTTCATCTTCGTGGCAATCGATTCATTTTCCAAGTTCCTACGCTTGTATCCATTGAGGAAGGCAACAGGCCAAGCCGCTGCCAAACAGATTGTCAACGACTACACAAATTACGTAAAAGTCAAATGTGTGTTGAGTGATCGAGGAACTCAATTCACTTCCAAAGCCTGGCAGTCACGTTTAACTAGTGCTGATATTCAAGCCAGACACACATCAATCCGTCATCCAGCATCGAATCCTTGTGAAAGGGTTATGCGAGAATTGGGGAGAATTTTTCGTGTCTATTGCCAACACAAACATGCCAGTTGGGTCACACATCTCAAGAACATAGAAGAATGTATGAACACAGTGTGTCACACCAGCACTGGATACTCAGCCCACGAAATTTTGTATGGAAGCAAACCACCTTCACCGTTAGATGTTGTCGTTCAGAAAATGTTGCCAAAACCGTCAACTACACCGACGTTACCAGAAATCCACGAACAGGTTCGAAAGCAACTTCAACACAGAGCCCAACAACGACAAAAACAGCAAAAAGGAGAAATTGTGGAACTACAGGTGAATGATTGGGTACTTCTACGCGAAAAACCAACGTCGTCTGTGGAAAATAAAACGTATGCCAAATTTTCACCACTGTTTTCGGGTCCATACATGATTGATGCAAAACCACACCCAAACACATATCGTTTAGTGGATCCAACCACCAAAGAAGTAAAAGGAGTTTACAACATGGCCAACTTAAAGGTGTACTATCGACAACAGCCCCAGGTCAACGTGAAACAGTGAAATCGGACTTATAGGCCAGTTCTATCCGAGGATATTTCTAGGGGTTGTTTCCGGCATCTCCAGGAGCGTACCGAAAACAAGGGGGCGGATGTAATATCCTCATCCAAAACATCAAAATTAAGAGATGAGTAAATATTTTATTATTTCTTGAGAAAGACCTTTTCGTTCACGTGTTTCAATATGGGATTTTTCTGTGAAATTTAGATAAACTTGACCGGATACATAAAGCCATAAATTCAATTTTATAAAAGAGACCGCTTTACAGCCGTTTAGAAAGTTTCTACGAAAGACCTAAAGTACCCTTAAAAATAACAATCTGGCGACCAGATGCCCGAAAACTGAAATGTACAGTTCGTACAAAATAATTTTCACTAAATTGTTATGATAAAATGCCAAAACGTTAGATTTTCAAATTCAACCTCGTTAAATTCGCGTTGTGTCAAAACCACAAAAAAACTGTATGTCTAGTTTTAAGTTAATTAGGCTTTAATTAAATTTTGGGACGAATCTCTCTAATTTTCTAATTTTCTTAACAATCTATTTACCTATTTTATTAATTCTGTTGCAAATTATTTTCTACTTATTTTGGTGCATGTGTCTTGCAAATTATGGCTATAAAAGTCATTTGTTTATTAAAGAAATAGTATTATTAAAGATTTGGTTTTCACAAACAGACAGGCAGGGACATCTAGTGCCCTTTTGTCGAAATTCAAAAAGGGTAGATTTCATTTTTTTTTTTGAAATAGATTTAATAATTTTGTAATAAAAATGGGTAACACATTAAGCACAAAAACAGTTCAGATGCATGAATCATTTGACAAGACTAACCCTTTCTTTTATTGCTTGAACTTTCAACTCTTTTCTTCTGGCTCGTAATTAGAGAGACCCAAAAAGATCATTTAGTTAGGATTTATTTAGGTAATTTGGATCCAGTGAGATTAGTTGTAAACCAGATTGGTATTAAATCATCGCAATTAAATTGTTATAACTAGAGAGGCGGTGTCTGGATTCTATTTAATTTTAAGCTTTATTTATTGTATTATTTTTTATTCATTTTTGGTTTCATTATTCCCAGAACTTGGTACTTCTTTTCTTATTAGTTTATTTAGTAACAATTTAGAGAATATTTTAAACAAACAATAAGTAGTTAAGATTTTGACCAATCAAAAGACCATGTAGCGGGTGTAGAGTGGGGTAGATACCCTTGTGGAAACAAATTTGGTAACTGGAGGGGAGTACGAACTGAGCTTTCTTTGAGAACAGACGTGCCTTTTTTTGAGCTTTGCTTAAATTTGATAATCTGTAATTTTTATTACATTCTGTTAATTCAATTTGATTTGGTTTAAAGTTACTAGTGTAAATTTAAATTCAGTTAAGTTCGAATTAAATTCTGTGTCCAGTGCTTCCTTCCTGGAACCAGTCGAGATAAGTACCTTTCTTTTCCTAATTAGCGAAAAGCTAATTAATCTCGTCTAATTCTTTGTTTGCTTGCATGTAACATTAACTATTTCTATAACTACCTATTTACGGGTGTCTATAAATTTAATTCTTTGATTCTTAAATTAATTGAAAATTAATAACTTTGAATTTATTTAATTAATTAGACTTTTGTTAGATTTCGGAAAATTTAACTAAATATTTTCCTACGTTTTTTTTTTGAGTTTTTCTCAGAACATTTAAATTCATTGTTAGTTTTATTTTAATTTCTTTGATTTTTAATTTTAAAGCTGTTTATTTGGATCATGCTATTAAGTTAATTATTATTTTTATTATTATTATTAAATTAATTTGTTTCGTGATTTGGAGTTAATCGCAAGTCCATTCAACAATTTTAGTCTGGTTTAACAGGCAACTCATAGTTAATTAATTGATTTAACTCCAAAAAAAAATTCTAAATTAAAGGATTTTGTCCACATTATCCAAAGTTGACCGAATTAACCTGAATTTCGACTAGACGGGACAGTTGCCACAGCGGCCACCCCCCTCCCATAAGAGGAGGAAAAGTCATTAATACAGTTGAATCCATCGCTAATTACGTATTAGTAATTAACCTTTGCTCTGTACCTTCCTGCATCAGTGAGAGGGGTGCAACAACCTGGTCCATCTCTCCAACAAAATCCGATTGTTGCTAAATTCATTTAAATTGCAATCATTTAAATTTAAATTTTCATTTATTACGTAATTATTTAATTAATTTTTTTTTTTTTCATTTATTTTTTATTTTACTTGAACCTCATTACTAAATTTTGTCTCTTCAGCTTTAATTATCAATTAAATTTTAAAAGGTAATAACTACTAAAGTTTATTAATAAGTTTATTAACACCTTTTTTGTTTTAAATCGTGAATACAAATTCTAGCACTTTCTTCACTGCATGATTTCTTCTTCTTTGTTCAAATTACCAAAGTATTAGTAAACTTCTTAACCAAGTTCTGGGTTGATTAGTTTAGAATATTAATTTTTGTTTGTTAAATACAATTTATTTTTTTTTTCCTGTTGTTCATTTTTTTTGTTAATAAATTTAAGTGTAGTGTGAATTGATTTTTATTTCACTAGTCCTTTTATTATCTTGCAACTCGGCCTCACTATACGACTGAGTTTGATTTGAATTTTGTTTTATTTTGTTTCTGCCGTGAATTTTTTTTCTCTTTTCCGGTCCCCTCACAAACAAAACACAACGTAGGGCCAATCCAAAAATACCAAGTGGGGACTGAGCATTACATCAAAGAATATCACATAATTTTTGGTGCCGTGACCAGGATAGTGAGGAGACCACGCGTTGCAAGATGTCTTCACGACGGGGAAGAGGTCAGAAAAGGACCAACCCCAACACCACTCCCACGAGAGCACCCAGACGACGGAAGGTGCCAGCTACGGTGCATGCGCCAGCAACACCCACCGCAGCGCCTCCAGCAGTTCCTGAATGGTTCCGGGTCTGGGCCCGCGAACAACAGCAGCAAAATCTTCAACAACAACGAAACCTCGTCCACGAAATGGGGGCGATGTTACAAACCGTGCTTCAGCAGGTGGTACCCAGGGCCCCAATTACCACCGAGCCAACCGCATCCACTTCAACAGCTGCTGAAATCGTCGTCGTTCCAGTCTCGCCGCGAGAGCCATCATCTTCATCAGCTGGGGCATCGACCTCAGCCGAACCACCGACACCACCTCCGAAGAGTGAGCTGGTGGAATTGGCTCAAATCTTAAAAGGAATCGGCCAGACCCCTGAAAAGCCAACTTTTGAAGGAGACACGAAAAATCCAATTGTTTTCCTCCAAAAACTGGAAGCTTACTGTAAAGCTGTCCGGTTAAGCGAACCAGAGATGTTAGAAACTGCTATCGGATGTCTAAAAAGAGGCGCCGAACGTTGGGCCAGCATTTTTAGGAAAAATTGGGCGTCCTATCACGATTTCAAAAGAGACTTCCTGCATTATTATTGGTCGGAAGACCACCAGCAGAGACTACGTCAGAAAATCGCTAACGGGCAATACGATCCATCCCGAGGGAGTATGACAGAACATTTCTCCTACTTCATCCACAAATCGAGCCAGCTAACGGTACCAATCAACGAAGAAGATCTGGTGAAACAAATAATGCATCATTTCCCGTTGGCAATCCAACAATTGTGGGCTCTTAAAGAGGGTCGAACCATCTCTGACGCAGCTACTTTCCTAATGAAACAAGACTCGACAATCCAATGTGTTCGAGGTCATTCAGGAAGCACTAGAGGTTTGGCACGCCCACAGCAGCGAGATTCTCCTCAGAATTCGAGGGGTCATCCCAGTAGACGTGGGGCTCCCAGAGGAAACGGCCACTCCAACGGAAATTCGGGAAACGGGGGTGTGTCTCAGAACAGGGCCTAATGAGACACATAACACAAACAGGCCTATCAACAAAAGAAGCAAGTAAATTTAAAAGGAGAGAAGAACAAACACCACGTGAGCCCGAAATCAGAAAAAATGTTGTGACATTGAGATATGACACGGCAGACACGATTACTGGCCCCGTCCAGGTCCTATCACTCTATGAAGACGACGTCTTGTTCGACGAAAACGATCTGGCCACAAGAAAACCCCGACCACTCCCAGAAATCGCGGTTGTGCTAGGAGAACAAGAGCTCATCGCGTTAATTGACTCGGGTAGTGAAGTCAGTTGTGTCTCTGAAGAGATATGGACAAACATTTTGAGCAGAGGATCAAAACCACCCACATTACCGGTAACTGCCATTCAATTACGTGGTGCAGTGGGTCAGAAAAGCGCAAGAATCTGCGTGCAAGGGCTTTTGACAATTCTTATCATGGGAACACCTTATGAAATGGTTTTTCTAGTGGTCAAAAACTTAATTAAACCGATTATTTTGGGATCAGATTGGCTCAGCGACACAAGGGCCATAATTAATTTTGCGACAGAACGATTAGAGATTGAAACCGGAAATAGAACTCTATCAGTCCCATTTGTGGTAACCAGTCAAGTTCAAATGTGTACAAATTTGGTAAACACACCTAGTGAACCTCATGTGAATACCAGGGAAACAACCTCTAACCCGGAGGATCACCTGGAAACACCTGCCTCCCTAGAAGAAAAGGTGAATGAACTCGATCTGCCACCAGAATGGAAATCTAGGTTGTTAGGAGTACTGATGGAGCACCGAAAAGCATTCAGTAAGATCCCCGGATTAACCGATAAGTACACGCATGAAATTATATTGCATGATCACACCCCTTTTATTAAACGACCGTATCCGATTCCATTTGCCCTAAGACCTGCTGTTGAAAAAACCGTCGAAGAGATGCTTGAGTTAGGGGTCATTAAGCGAGGCGCATCTCCGTATGCCAGTCCTGTGGCGGTCGTACCCAAGAAGGATGGGACGGTCAGGATTTGTCTCGACGCTCGCTTGATAAATGCGAAAATGGTCGCCGACGCCGAGGCTCCTCCAGCTACTGATGAATTGTTACACCGCTTCGAGAACATCAAGTATATGTCAACAATCGATTTGCGAGCATCTTATTGGCAAATTCCGCTGAAACCTGAAAGTCAACCGTACACCGCATTTTTGTATAACGGTCGGAGCTACATGTACAAAGTGTTACCTTTTGGACTTAAAACGGCCGTTGGTTCTTTCAGCAGGGCCATGGACGTGGTGCTAGGACCGGAAGTGCGTGAGTTTACAATCAATTACATCGATGACTTGCTTTTAGCCTCACGTTCTTTGGAAGACCATATAGAACACATCGATAAAGTGCTGCAAAAATTAGAAGAAGCCAAAATGACCGTCAATTTGGAAAAATCAGTATTTGTCCGATCCGAGGTTAAATTTCTGGGTCACATTTTATCCACTGAAGGAATCAAACCGGATCCAGAAAAACTTGTGGCTATTCGACAATTCCCAACACCGAAAAAAGTAAAACATCTTCGAGCGTTTCTCGGGTTGTGCAATTACTACCGGAAATTTTGCCCGAAATACAACGACGCCATCCGAGGTTTGACACATCTGCTGAAAAAAGGACAATCTTGGAAATGGGGGCGAGACGAAGAAATTGCATTTCACCGTGTCAAGGACATGTTTCTGGAAACAGTCGTGTTACAGCATCCGCGACCAGGTGAATTATTGTATTTACAGACTGACAGTTCCGGTTACGCTTTGGGTGCAGAACTTTATCAAATGTTACCAAACGACGAACGGGGTGCAATCGCGTTCGCGAGTCGCTCATTAAGGGGGGCGGAACTAAATTACACTACGACCGAAAAAGAACTTTTGGGGGTAGTGTTTGGGCTGACAAAATTTCGAACTTATCTGCAAGGACGAAAAATCATTATTCGAACCGACCACCGGGCATTGCAATTCTTGAAACGGTGTCGACTAATGAGTGAGCGTTTAACTAGATGGACTTTAATCTTAGACCAGTTTGATTACCAAATGGAAATCGTGAAAGGTAGAGACAATGTTGTGGCGGACGTGTTATCAAGATTTCCGTATGACAGTGCGGGAGTGTGTGAATATCCACATGAACAGCCAATTCTCGCGTTTTTTGAAGTACCGAATACAACCGAAATGATCCAGTTGCATCAAAACTTACAAGTAAAACAACGAAAAGACCCTATTTTGTCCAAAATATGGAAAGCATTGGAGACAAAAACCCCTTTAACCGATCCGCGCCTCCAACGCGTAAGTCATTATTACCTAATCCATAATAATGTGTTAGTTTACAGATGTCCACGCACAAATGCTATGTTATTGGCCATACCAGAGTCATGTGTCGAGGACGTCATTTGGTATCATCACCATTTATTGGGGCATTTTGGACCAGCCAAGGTTTTCCAATCCCTAAAACGAGTGTACCATTTCCCGAAAATGCAAGTGACCATCCGAAAAATATTGCGTTGTTGCGACACCTGTCAGAAGACAAAGTTACCAAATCGCACATCCCAGGGTCCATGGCATCCAATCATCACGAAAAATCCGGGTGACTTAGTCTGTGTCGATTTTTATGGGCCGCTTCCAGCAGGAACAAGAGGGGCGACGTTCATCTTCGTGGCAATCGATTCATTTTCCAAGTTCCTACGCTTGTATCCATTGAGGAAGGCAACAGGCCAAGCCGCTGCCAAACAGATTGTCAACGACTACACAAATTACGTAAAAGTCAAATGTGTGTTGAGTGATCGAGGAACTCAATTCACTTCCAAAGCCTGGCAGTCACGTTTAACTAGTGCTGATATTCAAGCCAGACACACATCAATCCGTCATCCAGCATCGAATCCTTGTGAAAGGGTTATGCGAGAATTGGGGAGAATTTTTCGTGTCTATTGCCAACACAAACATGCCAGTTGGGTCACACATCTCAAGAACATAGAAGAATGTATGAACACAGTGTGTCACACCAGCACTGGATACTCAGCCCACGAAATTTTGTATGGAAGCAAACCACCTTCACCGTTAGATGTTGTCGTTCAGAAAATGTTGCCAAAACCGTCAACTACACCGACGTTACCAGAAATCCACGAACAGGTTCGAAAGCAACTTCAACACAGAGCCCAACAACGACAAAAACAGCAAAAAGGAGAAATTGTGGAACTACAGGTGAATGATTGGGTACTTCTACGCGAAAAACCAACGTCGTCTGTGGAAAATAAAACGTATGCCAAATTTTCACCACTGTTTTCGGGTCCATACATGATTGATGCAAAACCACACCCAAACACATATCGTTTAGTGGATCCAACCACCAAAGAAGTAAAAGGAGTTTACAACATGGCCAACTTAAAGGTGTACTATCGACAACAGCCCCAGGTCAACGTGAAACAGTGAAATCGGACTTATAGGCCAGTTCTATCCGAGGATATTTCTAGGGGTTGTTTCCGGCATCTCCAGGAGCGTACCGAAAACAAGGGGGCGGATGTAATATCCTCATCCAAAACATCAAAATTAAGAGATGAGTAAATATTTTATTATTTCTTGAGAAAGACCTTTTCGTTCACGTGTTTCAATATGGGATTTTTCTGTGAAATTTAGATAAACTTGACCGGATACATAAAGCCATAAATTCAATTTTATAAAAGAGACCGCTTTACAGCCGTTTAGAAAGTTTCTACGAAAGACCTAAAGTACCCTTAAAAATAACAATCTGGCGACCAGATGCCCGAAAACTGAAATGTACAGTTCGTACAAAATAATTTTCACTAAATTGTTATGATAAAATGCCAAAACGTTAGATTTTCAAATTCAACCTCGTTAAATTCGCGTTGTGTCAAAACCACAAAAAAACTGTATGTCTAGTTTTAAGTTAATTAGGCTTTAATTAAATTTTGGGACGAATCTCTCTAATTTTCTAATTTTCTTAACAATCTATTTACCTATTTTATTAATTCTGTTGCAAATTATTTTCTACTTATTTTGGTGCATGTGTCTTGCAAATTATGGCTATAAAAGTCATTTGTTTATTAAAGAAATAGTATTATTAAAGATTTGGTTTTCACAAACAGACAGGCAGGGACATCTAGTGCCCTTTTGTCGAAATTCAAAAAGGGTAGATTTCATTTTTTTTTTTGAAATAGATTTAATAATTTTGTAATAAAAATGGGTAACACATTAAGCACAAAAACAGTTCAGATGCATGAATCATTTGACAAGACTAACCCTTTCTTTTATTGCTTGAACTTTCAACTCTTTTCTTCTGGCTCGTAATTAGAGAGACCCAAAAAGATCATTTAGTTAGGATTTATTTAGGTAATTTGGATCCAGTGAGATTAGTTGTAAACCAGATTGGTATTAAATCATCGCAATTAAATTGTTATAACTAGAGAGGCGGTGTCTGGATTCTATTTAATTTTAAGCTTTATTTATTGTATTATTTTTTATTCATTTTTGGTTTCATTATTCCCAGAACTTGGTACTTCTTTTCTTATTAGTTTATTTAGTAACAATTTAGAGAATATTTTAAACAAACAATAAGTAGTTAAGATTTTGACCAATCAAAAGACCATGTAGCGGGTGTAGAGTGGGGTAGATACCCTTGTGGAAACAAATTTGGTAACTGGAGGGGAGTACGAACTGAGCTTTCTTTGAGAACAGACGTGCCTTTTTTTGAGCTTTGCTTAAATTTGATAATCTGTAATTTTTATTACATTCTGTTAATTCAATTTGATTTGGTTTAAAGTTACTAGTGTAAATTTAAATTCAGTTAAGTTCGAATTAAATTCTGTGTCCAGTGCTTCCTTCCTGGAACCAGTCGAGATAAGTACCTTTCTTTTCCTAATTAGCGAAAAGCTAATTAATCTCGTCTAATTCTTTGTTTGCTTGCATGTAACATTAACTATTTCTATAACTACCTATTTACGGGTGTCTATAAATTTAATTCTTTGATTCTTAAATTAATTGAAAATTAATAACTTTGAATTTATTTAATTAATTAGACTTTTGTTAGATTTCGGAAAATTTAACTAAATATTTTCCTACGTTTTTTTTTTTGAGTTTTTCTCAGAACATTTAAATTCATTGTTAGTTTTATTTTAATTTCTTTGATTTTTAATTTTAAAGCTGTTTATTTGGATCATGCTATTAAGTTAATTATTATTTTTATTATTATTATTAAATTAATTTGTTTCGTGATTTGGAGTTAATCGCAAGTCCATTCAACAATTTTAGTCTGGTTTAACAGGCAACTCATAGTTAATTAATTGATTTAACTCCAAAAAAAAATTCTAAATTAAAGGATTTTGTCCACATTATCCAAAGTTGACCGAATTAACCTGAATTTCGACTAGACGGGACAGTTGCCACAGCGGCCACCCCCCTCCCATAAGAGGAGGAAAAGTCATTAATACAGTTGAATCCATCGCTAATTACGTATTAGTAATTAACCTTTGCTCTGTACCTTCCTGCATCAGTGAGAGGGGTGCAACAACCTGGTCCATCTCTCCAACAAAATCCGATTGTTGCTAAATTCATTTAAATTGCAATCATTTAAATTTAAATTTTCATTTATTACGTAATTATTTAATTAATTTTTTTTTTTCATTTATTTTTTATTTTACTTGAACCTCATTACTAAATTTTGTCTCTTCAGCTTTAATTATCAATTAAATTTTAAAAGGTAATAACTACTAAAGTTTATTAATAAGTTTATTAACACCTTTTTTGTTTTAAATCGTGAATACAAATTCTAGCACTTTCTTCACTGCATGATTTCTTCTTCTTTGTTCAAATTACCAAAGTATTAGTAAACTTCTTAACCAAGTTCTGGGTTGATTAGTTTAGAATATTAATTTTTGTTTGTTAAATACAATTTATTTTTTTTTTCCTGTTGTTCATTTTTTTTGTTAATAAATTTAAGTGTAGTGTGAATTGATTTTTATTTCACTAGTCCTTTTATTATCTTGCAACTCGGCCTCACTATACGACTGAGTTTGATTTGAATTTTGTTTTATTTTGTTTCTGCCGTGAATTTTTTTTCTCTTTTCCGGTCCCCTCACAAACAAAACACAACGTAGGGCCAATCCAAAAATACCAAGTGGGGACTGAGCATTACATCAAAGAATATCACAATACTGTAAATATAAAAAAAATCAAAAAAATACGCAAGTTTAAAGATAGTCGTTATTCCTTGATAAATACCAATTTCAAACTTCATTCTTGAGCTTGCTATTAATTGGAGAAGGTTGAAACAAGTGCTATTTGATTAAACAGAAAATTTTCTATTAAATACATCCTACTTTTATAACGTTTCAATAATGTAAATATAAAAAAAATCAAAAAAATACGCAAGTTTAAAGATAGTTGTTATGCCTTGATAAATACCAATTTCAAACTTCATTCTTAAGCTTGCTATTAATTGTAGAAAGTTGAAGCAAATACTATTTAATTGAACAGAAAATTTTCTCTCAAATACATCCTACTTTTATAACGTTTCAATAATGTAAATATAAAAAAATCAAAAAAATACGCAAATTTAAAGATAGTTGTTATGGCTTGATAAATACCAATTTCAAACTTCATTCTTGAGCTTGCTATTAATTGTAGAAGGTTGAAGCAAATACTATTCAATTAAACAGGAAATTTTCTATCAAATACATTCTACATTTATAACGTTTTAGCAATGTAAATAAAAAAAAATAAAAAAATACGCAAGTTTAGAGATAGTCGTTATTCCTTAATAAATACCAATTTCAAACTTCATTTTTGAGCTTGCTATTAATTGTAGAAGGTTGAAGCAAATACTATTCGATTAAACAGGCAATTTTCTATCAAATACATCCTACTTTTATAACGTCTCAATAATGTAAATATAAAAAAAATCAAAAAAATACGCAAGTTTAAAGATAGTCGTTATTTCTTGATAAATACCAATTTCAAACTTCATTCTTGAGCTTGCTATTAATTGTAAAAGGTTAAAACAAATACTATTCGATTAAGCAAAAAATTTTCTATCAAATACATTTTACTTTTATAACATTTCAATAATGTAAATATAAAAAAAATTAAAAAAATACGCAAGTTTAAAGTAAGTCGTTATTCCTTAATAAATACCAATTTCAAACTTCATTCTTGAGCTTGCTATTAATCGTAGAAGGTTGAAACTTGTAACGTTTGATTGAACGGAAAATTTTCTATCAAATACATCCTACTATTATAACGTTTTAATGTGAATAAAAAAAAATCAAAAACATACGCAAGTTTAAAGATAGTTGTTATGCCTTGATAAATACCAATTTCAAACTTCATTCTTGAGCTTGCTATTAATTGTAGAAGGTTGAATCTAATACTATTCGATTGGGCAGGAAATTTTCTATCAAACACGTTCTACTTTTATAACGTTTTAGCAATGTAAATATAAAAAAAATCAAAAAAATACGCAAGCTTAAAGATAGTCGTTATTCCTTAATAAATACCAATTTCAAACTTCATTCTTCAGCTTGCTATTAATTGTAGAAGGTTGAGGCAAATACTATTCAATTAAACAGGAAATTTTCTATCAAATACATCCTACTTTTATAACGTTTTAGCAATGTGAATAAAAAAAAATAAAAAAAATACGCAAGTTTATAGATAGTCGTTATTCCTTAATAAATACCATTTTCAAACTTCATTCTTGAGTTTGCTATTAATTGTAAAAGGTTGAAGCAAATACTATTCGATTGAACAGGCAATTTTCTATCAAATACATTTTACTTTTATAACGTTTCAATAATGTAAATATAAAAAAAAATCAAAAAAATACGCAAGTTAAAAATAGTCGTTATTCCTTAATAAATACCATTTTCAAACTTCATTCTTGAGCTTGCTATTAATTGTGAAAGTTTGAAGCAAATACTATTCGATTGAACAGGCAATTTTCTATCAAATACATCCTACTTTTATAACGTTTCAATAATGTAAATATAAAAAAAATCAAAAAAATACGCAAGTTTAAAGATAGTCGTTATTCCTTGATAAATACCAATTTCAAACTTCATTCTTGAGCTTGCTATTAATTGTAAAAGGTTAAAACAAACACTATTCGATTAAGCAAAAAATTTTCTATCAAATACATCTTACTTTTATAACGTTTCAATAATGTAAATATAAAAAAAAATTAAAAAAATACGCCAGTTTAAATTAAGTCGTTATTCCTTGATAATTACCAATTTCAAACTTTATACTTGAGCTTGCTATTTATTGTAAAAGGTTGAAACAAATACTATTTGATTGAACAGAAAATTTTCTATCAAATACATCCTACTTTTATAACGTTTCAATAATGTAAATATAAAAAAAATCAAAAAAATACGCAAGTTTAAAGATAGTCGTTATTCCTTGATAAATACCAATTTCAAACTTCATTCTTGAGCTTGCTATTAATTGTAAAAGGTTAAAACAAATACTATTCGATTAAGCAAAAAATTTTCTATCAAATACATCTTACTTTTATAACGTTTCAATAATGTAAATATAAAAAAAAATTAAAAAAATACGCCAGTTTAAAATAAGTCGTTATTCCTTGATAAATACCAATTTCAAACTTTATACTTGAGCTTGCTATTTATTGTAAAAGGTTGAAACAAATACTATTTGATTGAACAGAAAATTTTCTATCAAATACATCCTACTTTTATAACGTTTCAATAATGTAAATATAAAAAAAATCAAAAAAATACGCAAGTTTAAAGATAGTCGTTATTCCTTAATAAATACCATTTTCAAACTTTATTCTTGAGCTTGCTATTAATTGTAAAAGGTTGAAGCAAATACTATTCGATTGAACAGGCAATTTTCTATCAAATACATTTTACTTTTATAACGTTTCAATAATGTAAATATAAAAAAAATCAAAAAAATACGCAAGTTTAAAGATAGTCGTTATTCCTTGATAAATACCAATTTCAAACTTCATTCTTGAGCTTGCTATTAATTGTAAAAAGTTAAAACAAATACTATTCGATTAAGCAAAAAATTTTCTATCAAATACATCTTACTTTTATAACGTTTCAATAATGTAAATATAAAAAAAAATTAAAAAAATTCGCAAGCTTAAAGTAAGTCGTTATTTCTTAATAAATACCAATTTCAAACTTCATTCTTAAGCTTGCTATTAATCGTAGAAGGTTGAAGCATGTACCATTTGACTGAACAGAAAATTTTCTATCAAATACATCCTACTTTTATAACGTTGCAATAATGTAAATATAAAAAAAAATTAAAAAAATACGCAAGTTTAAAGTAAGTCGTTATTCCTTGATAAATACCAATTTCAAACTTCATTCTTGAGCTTGCTAACAATTGTAGAAGGTTGAAGCAAATACTATTCGATTGAACAGGCAATTTTCTATTAAATACATCCTACTTTTATAACGTTTCAATAATGTAAATATAAAAAAAATTAAAAAAATACGCAAGTTTAAAGATAGTCGTTATTCCTTGATAAATACCAATTTCAAACTTTATTCTTGAGCTTGCTATTAATTGTAGAAGGTTGAAACAAATGCTATTTGATTAAACAAAAAATTTTCTATTAAATTCATCCTACTTTTATAACGTTTTAATAATGTAAATATAAAAAAAATCAAAAAAATACGCAAGTTTACAGATAGTCGTTATTCCTTGATAAGTACCAATTTCAAACTTTATTCTTGAGCTTGCTATTAATTGTAGAAGGTTGAAACCAATACTATTCGATTGAGCAGGAAATTTTCTATCAAATACATCCTACTTTTATAACGTTTTAGAAATGTAAATAAAAAAAAATCAAAAAAATACGCAAGTTTAAATATAGTCGTTATTCATTGATAAATACCAATTTCAAACTTCATTCTTGAGCTTGCTATTAATTGTAGAAAGTTGAAGCAAATACTATTCGATTAAACAGGCAATTTTCTATCAAATACATCCTACTTTTATAACGTTTCAATAATGTAAATATAAAAAAAATCAAAAAAATACGCAAGTTTAAATATAGTCGTTATTCGTTGATAAATACCAATTTCAAACTTCATTCTTGAGCTTGCTATTAATTGGAGAAGGTTGAAACAAGTGCTATTTGATTAAACAGAAAATTTACTATTAAATACATCCTACTTTTATAACGTTTCAATAATGTAAATATAAAAAAAATCAAAAAAATACGCAAGTTTATAGATAGTTGTTATGCCTTGATAAATACCAATTTCAAACTTCATTCTTGAGCTTGCTATTAATTGTAGAAAGTTGAAGCAAATACTATTCAATTAAACAGAAAATTTTCTATCAAATACATTCTACTTTTATAACGTTTTAGCAATGTAAATAAAAAAAAATAAAAAAAATACGCAAGTTTAAAGATAGTCGTTATTCCTTAATAAATACCAATTTCAAACTTCATTCTTGAGCTTGCTATTAATTGTAGAAGGTTGAAGCAAATACTATTCGATTAAACAGGCAATTTTCTATCAAACACATCCTACTTTTATAACGTTTCAATAATGTAAATATAAAAAAAATCAAAAAAATGCGCAAGTTTAAAGATAGTCGTTATTTCTTGATAAATACCAATTTCAAACTTCATTCATGAGCTTGCTATTAACTGTAAAAGTTTAAAACAAATACTATTCGATTAAGCAAAAAATTTTCTATCAAATACATTTTACTTTTATAACGTTTCAATAATGTAAATATAAAAAAAATTAAAAAAATACGCAAGTTTAAAGATAGTTGTTATGCCTTGATAAATACCAATTTCAAATTTCATTCTTGAGCTTGCTATTAATTGTAGAAAGTTGAAGCAAATACTATTCAATTAAACAGGAAATTTTCTATCAAATACATTCTACTTTTATAACGTTTTAGCAATGTAAATAAAAAAAAATAAAAAAAATACGCAAGTTTATAGATAGTCGTTATTCCTTAATAAATACCATTTTCAAACTTCATTCTTGAGTTTGCTATTAATTGTAAAAGGTTGAAGCAAATACTATTCGATTGAACAGGCAATTTTCTATCAAATACATCCTACTTTTATAACGTTTCAATAATGTAAATATAAAAAAAAATTAAAAAAATACGCAAGTTTAAAGATAGTCGTTATTCCTTAATAAATACCAATTTCAAACTTCATTCTTCAGCTTGCTATTAATTGTAGAAGGTTGAGGCAAATACTATTCAATTAAACAGGAAATTTTCTATCAAATACATCCTACTTTTATAACGTTTTAGCAATGTGAATAAAAAAAAATAAAAAAAATACGCAAGTTTATAGATAGTCGTTATTCCTTAATAAATACCATTTTCAAACTTCATTCTTGAGCTTGCTATTAATTGTAAAAGGTTGAAGCAAATACTATTCGATTGAACAGGCAATTTTCTATCAAATACATCCTACTTTTATAACGTTTCAATACTGTAAATATAAAAAAAATCAAAAAAATACGCAAGTTTAAAGATTGTTGTTATGCCTTGATAAATACCAATTTCAAACTTTATTCTTGAGCTTGCTATTAATTGTAGAAAGTTGAAGCAAATACTATTCAATTAAACAGGAAATTTTCTATCAAATACATTCTACCTTTATAACGTTTTAGCAATGTAAATAAAAAAAATAAAAAAAATACGCAAGCTTAAATATAGTCGTTATTCCTTGATAAATACCAATTTCAAACTTCATTCTTGAGCTTGCTATTAGTTGTAGAAAGTTGAAGCAAATACTATTCGATTAAACAGGCCATTTTCTATCAAATACATCCTACTTTTATAACGTTTCAATAATGTAAATATAAAAAAAATCAAAAAAATACGCAAGTTTAAAGATAGTCGTTATTCCTTGATAAATACCAATTTCAAACTTCATTCTTGAGCTTGCTATTAATTGTAAAAAGTTAAAACAAATACTATTCGATTAAGCAAAAAATTTTCTATCAAATACATCTTACTTCTATAACGTTTGAATAATGTAAATATAAAAAAAAATTAAAAAAATACGCAAGCTTAAAGTAAGTCGTTATTCCTTGATAAATACCAAATTCAAACTTTATCCTTGAGCTTGCTATTTATTGTAAAAGGTTGAAACAAATACTATTTGATTGAACAGAAAATTTTCTATCAAATACATTCTACTTTTATAACGTTTCAATACTGTAAATATAAAAAAAATCAAAAAAATACGCAAGTTTAAAGATAGTCGTTATTCCTTGATAAATACCAATTTCAAACTTCATTCTTGAGCTTGCTATTAATTGGAGAAGGTTGAAACAAGTGCTATTTGATTAAACAGAAAATTTTCTATTAAATACATCCTACTTTTATAACGTTTCAATAATGTAAATATAAAAAAAATCAAAAAAATACGCAAGTTTAAAGATAGTTGTTATGCCTTGATAAATACCAATTTCAAACTTCATTCTTAAGCTTGCTATTAATTGTAGAAAGTTGAAGCAAATACTATTTAATTGAACAGAAAATTTTCTCTCAAATACATCCTACTTTTATAACGTTTCAATAATGTAAATATAAAAAAATCAAAAAAATACGCAAATTTAAAGATAGTTGTTATGGCTTGATAAATACCAATTTCAAACTTCATTCTTGAGCTTGCTATTAATTGTAGAAGGTTGAAGCAAATACTATTCAATTAAACAGGAAATTTTCTATCAAATACATTCTACATTTATAACGTTTTAGCAATGTAAATAAAAAAAAATAAAAAAATACGCAAGTTTAGAGATAGTCGTTATTCCTTAATAAATACCAATTTCAAACTTCATTTTTGAGCTTGCTATTAATTGTAGAAGGTTGAAGCAAATACTATTCGATTAAACAGGCAATTTTCTATCAAATACATCCTACTTTTATAACGTCTCAATAATGTAAATATAAAAAAAATCAAAAAAATACGCAAGTTTAAAGATAGTCGTTATTTCTTGATAAATACCAACTTCAAACTTCATTCTTGAGCTTGCTATTAATTGTAAAAGGTTAAAACAAATACTATTCGATTAAGCAAAAAATTTTCTATCAAATACATTTTACTTTTATAACATTTCAATAATGTAAATATAAAAAAAATTAAAAAAATACGCAAGTTTAAAGTAAGTCGTTATTCCTTAATAAATACCAATTTCAAACTTCATTCTTGAGCTTGCTATTAATCGTAGAAGGTTGAAACTTGTAACGTTTGATTGAACGGAAAATTTTCTATCAAATACATCCTACTATTATAACGTTTTAATGTGAATAAAAAAAAATCAAAAACATACGCAAGTTTAAAGATAGTTGTTATGCCTTGATAAATACCAATTTCAAACTTCATTCTTGAGCTTGCTATTAATTGTAGAAGGTTGAATCCAATACTATTCGATTGGGCAGGAAATTTTCTATCAAACACGTTCTACTTTTATAACGTTTTAGCAATGTAAATATAAAAAAAATCAAAAAAATACGCAAGCTTAAAGATAGTCGTTATTCCTTAATAAATACCAATTTCAAACTTCATTCTTCAGCTTGCTATTAATTGTAGAAGGTTGAGGCAAATACTATTCAATTAAACAGGAAATTTTCTATCAAATACATCCTACTTTTATAACGTTTTAGCAATGTGAATAAAAAAAAATAAAAAAAATACGCAAGTTTATAGATAGTCGTTATTCCTTAATAAATACCATTTTCAAACTTCATTCTTGAGTTTGCTATTAATTGTAAAAGGTTGAAGCAAATACTATTCGATTGAACAGGCAATTTTCTATCAAATACATTTTACTTTTATAACGTTTCAATAATGTAAATATAAAAAAAAATCAAAAAAATACGCAAGTTAAAAATAGTCGTTATTCCTTAATAAATACCATTTTCAAACTTCATTCTTGAGCTTGCTATTAATTGTGAAAGGTTGAAGCAAATACTATTCGATTGAACAGGCAATTTTCTATCAAATACATCCTACTTTTATAACGTTTCTATAATGTAAATATAAAAAAAATCAAAAAAATACGCAAGTTTAAAGATAGTCGTTATTCCTTGATAAATACCAATTTCAAACTTCATTCTTGAGCTTGCTATTAATTGTAAAAGGTTAAAACAAACACTATTCGATTAAGCAAAAAATTTTCTATCAAATACATCTTACTTTTATAACGTTTCAATAATGTAAATATAAAAAAAAATTAAAAAAATACGCCAGTTTAAAATAAGTCGTTATTCCTTGATAATTACCAATTTCAAACTTTATACTTGAGCTTGCTATTTATTGTAAAAGGTTGAAACAAATACTATTTGATTGAACAGAAAATTTTCTATCAAATACATCCTACTTTTATAACGTTTCAATAATGTAAATATAAAAAAAATCAAAAAAATACGCAAGTTTAAAGATAGTCGTTATTCCTTGATAAATACCAATTTCAAACTTCATTCTTGAGCTTGCTATTAATTGTAAAAGGTTAAAACAAATACTATTCGATTAAGCAAAAAATTTTCTATCAAATACATCTTACTTTTATAACGTTTCAATAATGTAAATATAAAAAAAAATTAAAAAAATACGCCAGTTTAAAATAAGTCGTTATTCCTTGATAAATACCAATTTCAAACTTTATACTTGAGCTTGCTATTTATTGTAAAAGGTTGAAACAAATACTATTTGATTGAACAGAAAATTTTCTATCAAATACATCCTACTTTTATAACGTTTCAATAATGTAAATATAAAAAAAATCAAAAAAATACGCAAGTTTAAAAATAGTCGTTATTCCTTAATAAATACCATTTTCAAACTTTATTCTTGAGCTTGCTATTAATTGTAAAAGGTTGAAGCAAATACTATTCGATTGAACAGGCAATTTTCTATCAAATACATTTTACTTTTATAACGTTTCAATAATGTAAATATAAAAAAAATCAAAAAAATACGCAAGTTTAAAGATAGTCGTTATCCCTTGATAAATACCAATTTCAAACTTCATTCTTGAGCTTGCTATTAATTGTAAAAAGTTAAAACAAATACTATTCGATTAAGCAAAAAATTTTCTATCAAATACATCTTACTTTTATAACGTTTCAATAATGTAAATATAAAAAAAAATTAAAAAAATTCGCAAGCTTAAAGTAAGTCGTTATTTCTTAATAAATACCAATTTCAAACTTCATTCTTAAGCTTGCTATTAATCGTAGAAGGTTGAAGCATGTACCATTTGACTGAACAGAAAATTTTCTATCAAATACATCCTACTTTTATAACGTTGCAATAATGTAAATATAAAAAAAAATTAAAAAAATACGCAAGTTTAAAGTAAGTCGTTATTCCTTGATAAATACCAATTTCAAACTTCATTCTTGAGCTTGCTAACAATTGTAGAAGGTTGAAGCAAATACTATTCGATTGAACAGGCAATTTTCTATTAAATACATCCTACTTTTATAACGTTTCAATAATGTAAATATAAAAAAAATTAAAAAAATACGCAAGTTTAAAGATAGTCGTTATTCCTTGATAAATACCAATTTCAAACTTTATTCTTGAGCTTGCTATTAATTGTAGAAGGTTGAAACAAATGCTATTTGATTAAACAAAAAATTTTCTATTAAATTCATCCTACTTTTATAACGTTTTAATAATGTAAATATAAAAAAAATCAAAAAAATACGCAAGTTTACAGATAGTCGTTATTCCTTGATAAGTACCAATTTCAAACTTTATTCTTGAGCTTGCTATTAATTGTAGAAGGTTGAAACCAATACTATTCGATTGAGCAAGAAATTTTCTATCAAATACATCCTACTTTTATAACGTTTTAGAAATGTAAATAAAAAAAAATCAAAAAAATACGCAAGTTTAAATATAGTCGTTATTCATTGATAAATACCAATTTCAAACTTCATTCTTGAGCTTGCTATTAATTGTAGAAAGTTGAAGCAAATACTATTCGATTAAACAGGCAATTTTCTATCAAATACATCCTACTTTTATAACGTTTCAATAATGTAAATATAAAAAAAATCAAAAAAATACGCAAGTTTAAATATAGTCGTTATTCGTTGATAAATACCAATTTCAAACTTCATTCTTGAGCTTGCTATTAATTGGAGAAGGTTGAAACAAGTGCTATTTGATTAAACAGAAAATTTACTATTAAATACATCCTACTTTTATAACGTTTCAATAATGTAAATATAAAAAAAATCAAAAAAATACGCAAGTTTATAGATAGTTGTTATGCCTTGATAAATACCAATTTCAAACTTCATTCTTGAGCTTGCTATTAATTGTAGAAAGTTGAAGCAAATACTATTCAATTAAACAGAAAATTTTCTATCAAATACATTCTACTTTTATAACGTTTTAGCAATGTAAATAAAAAAAAATAAAAAAAATACGCAAGTTTAAAGATAGTCGTTATTCCTTAATAAATACCAATTTCAAACTTCATTCTTGAGCTTGCTATTAATTGTAGAAGGTTGAAGCAAATACTATTCAATTAAACAGGAAATTTTCTATCAAATACATTCTACTTTTATAACGTTTTAGCAATGTAAATAAAAAAAAATAAAAAAAATACGCAAGTTTATAGATAGTCGTTATTCCTTAATAAATACCATTTTCAAACTTCATTCTTGAGCTTGCTATTAATTGTAAAAGGTTGAAGCAAATACTATTCGATTGAACAGGCAATTTTCTATCAAACACATCCTACTTTTATAACGTTTCAATAATGTAAATATAAAAAAAATCAAAAAAATGCGCAAGTTTAAAGATAGTCGTTATTTCTTGATAAATACCAATTTCAAACTTCATTCATGAGCTTGCTATTAACTGTAAAAGTTTAAAACAAATACTATTCGATTAAGCAAAAAATTTTCTATCAAATACATTTTACTTTTATAACGTTTCAATAATGTAAATATAAAAAAAATTAAAAAAATACGCAAGTTTAAAGATAGTTGTTATGCCTTGATAAATACCAATTTCAAATTTCATTCTTGAGCTTGCTATTAATTGTAGAAAGTTGAAGCAAATACTATTCAATTAAACAGGAAATTTTCTATCAAATACATTCTACTTTTATAACGTTTTAGCAATGTAAATAAAAAAAAATAAAAAAAATACGCAAGTTTATAGATAGTCGTTATTCCTTAATAAATACCATTTTCAAACTTCATTCTTGAGTTTGCTATTAATTGTAAAAGGTTGAAGCAAATACTATTCGATTGAACAGGCAATTTTCTATCAAATACATCCTACTTTTATAACGTTTCAATAATGTAAATATAAAAAAAAATTAAAAAAATACGCAAGTTTAAAAATAGTCGTTATTCCTTAATAAATACCAATTTCAAACTTCATTCTTCAGCTTGCTATTAATTGTAGAAGGTTGAGGCAAATACTATTCAATTAAACAGGAAATTTTCTATCAAATACATCCTACTTTTATAACGTTTTAGCAATGTGAATAAAAAAAAATAAAAAAAATACGCAAGTTTATAGATAGTCGTTATTCCTTAATAAATACCATTTTCAAACTTCATTCTTGAGCTTGCTATTAATTGTAAAAGGTTGAAGCAAATACTATTCGATTGAACAGGCAATTTTCTATCAAATACATTTTACTTTTATAACGTTTCAATAATGTAAATATAAAAAAAATTAAAAAAATACGCAAGCTTAAAGTAAGTCGTTATTCCTTGATAAATACCAACTTCAAACTTTATCCTTGAGCTTGCAATAGCTTGCAATTTGATAGAAAATTTTCTGTTCAATCAAATAGTATTTGTTTCAACCTTTTACAATAAATATATTGTAAAAGGTTGAAACAAATACTATTTGATTGAACAGAAAATTTTCTATCAAATACATCCTACTTTTATAACGTTTCAATACTGTAAATATAAAAAAAATCAAAAAAATACGCAAGTTTAAAGATTGTTGTTATGCCTTGATAAATACCAATTTCAAACTTTATTCTTGAGCTTGCTATTAATTGTAGAAAGTTGAAGCAAATACTATTCAATTAAACAGGAAATTTTCTATCAAATACATTCTACCTTTATAACGTTTTAGCAATGTAAATAAAAAAAATAAAAAAAATACGCAAGCTTAAATATAGTCGTTATTCCTTGATAAATACCAATTTCAAACTTCATTCTTGAGCTTGCTATTAGTTGTAGAAAGTTGAAGCAAATACTATTCGATTAAACAGGCCATTTTCTATCAAATACATCCTACTTTTATAACGTTTCAATAATGTAAATATAAAAAAAATCAAAAAAATACGCAAGTTTAAAGATAGTCGTTATTCCTTGATAAATACCAATTTCAAACTTCATTCTTGAGCTTGCTATTAATTGTAAAAAGTTAAAACAAATACTATTCGATTAAGCAAAAAATTTTCTATCAAATACATCTTACTTCTATAACGTTTGAATAATGTAAATATAAAAAAAAATTAAAAAAATACGCAAGCTTAAAGTAAGTCGTTATTCCTTGATAAATACCAAATTCAAACTTTATCCTTGAGCTTGCTATTTATTGTAAAAGGTTGAAACAAATACTATTTGATTGAACAGAAAATTTTCTATCAAATACATTCTACTTTTATAACGTTTCAATACTGTAAATATAAAAAAAATCAAAAAAATACGCAAGTTTAAAGATAGTCGTTATTCCTTGATAAATACCAATTTCAAACTTCATTCTTGAGCTTGCTATTAATTGGAGAAGGTTGAAACAAGTGCTATTTGATTAAACAGAAAATTTTCTATTAAATACATCCTACTTTTATAACGTTTCAATAATGTAAATATAAAAAAAATCAAAAAAATACGCAAGTTTAAAGATAGTTGTTATGCCTTGATAAATACCAATTTCAAACTTCATTCTTAAGCTTGCTATTAATTGTAGAAAGTTGAAGCAAATACTATTTAATTGAACAGAAAATTTTCTCTCAAATACATCCTACTTTTATAACGTTTCAATAATGTAAATATAAAAAAATCAAAAAAATACGCAAATTTAAAGATAGTTGTTATGGCTTGATAAATACCAATTTCAAACTTCATTCTTGAGCTTGCTATTAATTGTAGAAGGTTGAAGCAAATACTATTCAATTAAACAGGAAATTTTCTATCAAATACATTCTACATTTATAACGTTTTAGCAATGTAAATAAAAAAAAATAAAAAAATACGCAAGTTTAGAGATAGTCGTTATTCCTTAATAAATACCAATTTCAAACTTCATTTTTGAGCTTGCTATTAATTGTAGAAGGTTGAAGCAAATACTATTCGATTAAACAGGCAATTTTCTATCAAATACATCCTACTTTTATAACGTCTCAATAATGTAAATATAAAAAAAATCAAAAAAATACGCAAGTTTAAAGATAGTCGTTATTTCTTGATAAATACCAACTTCAAACTTCATTCTTGAGCTTGCTATTAATTGTAAAAGGTTAAAACAAATACTATTCGATTAAGCAAAAAATTTTCTATCAAATACATTTTACTTTTATAACATTTCAATAATGTAAATATAAAAAAAATTAAAAAAATACGCAAGTTTAAAGTAAGTCGTTATTCCTTAATAAATACCAATTTCAAACTTCATTCTTGAGCTTGCTATTAATCGTAGAAGGTTGAAACTTGTAACGTTTGATTGAACGGAAAATTTTCTATCAAATACATCCTACTATTATAACGTTTTAATGTGAATAAAAAAAAATCAAAAACATACGCAAGTTTAAAGATAGTTGTTATGCCTTGATAAATACCAATTTCAAACTTCATTCTTGAGCTTGCTATTAATTGTAGAAGGTTGAATCCAATACTATTCGATTGGGCAGGAAATTTTCTATCAAACACGTTCTACTTTTATAACGTTTTAGCAATGTAAATATAAAAAAAATCAAAAAAATACGCAAGCTTAAAGATAGTCGTTATTCCTTAATAAATACCAATTTCAAACTTCATTCTTCAGCTTGCTATTAATTGTAGAAGGTTGAGGCAAATACTATTCAATTAAACAGGAAATTTTCTATCAAATACATCCTACTTTTATAACGTTTTAGCAATGTGAATAAAAAAAAATAAAAAAAATACGCAAGTTTATAGATAGTCGTTATTCCTTAATAAATACCATTTTCAAACTTCATTCTTGAGTTTGCTATTAATTGTAAAAGGTTGAAGCAAATACTATTCGATTGAACAGGCAATTTTCTATCAAATACATTTTACTTTTATAACGTTTCAATAATGTAAATATAAAAAAAAATCAAAAAAATACGCAAGTTAAAAATAGTCGTTATTCCTTAATAAATACCATTTTCAAACTTCATTCTTGAGCTTGCTATTAATTGTGAAAGGTTGAAGCAAATACTATTCGATTGAACAGGCAATTTTCTATCAAATACATCCTACTTTTATAACGTTTCTATAATGTAAATATAAAAAAAATCAAAAAAATACGCAAGTTTAAAGATAGTCGTTATTCCTTGATAAATACCAATTTCAAACTTCATTCTTGAGCTTGCTATTAATTGTAAAAGGTTAAAACAAACACTATTCGATTAAGCAAAAAATTTTCTATCAAATACATCTTACTTTTATAACGTTTCAATAATGTAAATATAAAAAAAAATTAAAAAAATACGCCAGTTTAAAATAAGTCGTTATTCCTTGATAATTACCAATTTCAAACTTTATACTTGAGCTTGCTATTTATTGTAAAAGGTTGAAACAAATACTATTTGATTGAACAGAAAATTTTCTATCAAATACATCCTACTTTTATAACGTTTCAATAATGTAAATATAAAAAAAATCAAAAAAATACGCAAGTTTAAAGATAGTCGTTATTCCTTGATAAATACCAATTTCAAACTTCATTCTTGAGCTTGCTATTAATTGTAAAAGGTTAAAACAAATACTATTCGATTAAGCAAAAAATTTTCTATCAAATACATCTTACTTTTATAACGTTTCAATAATGTAAATATAAAAAAAAATTAAAAAAATACGCCAGTTTAAAATAAGTCGTTATTCCTTGATAAATACCAATTTCAAACTTTATACTTGAGCTTGCTATTTATTGTAAAAGGTTGAAACAAATACTATTTGATTGAACAGAAAATTTTCTATCAAATACATCCTACTTTTATAACGTTTCAATAATGTAAATATAAAAAAAATCAAAAAAATACGCAAGTTTAAAAATAGTCGTTATTCCTTAATAAATACCATTTTCAAACTTTATTCTTGAGCTTGCTATTAATTGTAAAAGGTTGAAGCAAATACTATTCGATTGAACAGGCAATTTTCTATCAAATACATTTTACTTTTATAACGTTTCAATAATGTAAATATAAAAAAAATCAAAAAAATACGCAAGTTTAAAGATAGTCGTTATCCCTTGATAAATACCAATTTCAAACTTCATTCTTGAGCTTGCTATTAATTGTAAAAAGTTAAAACAAATACTATTCGATTAAGCAAAAAATTTTCTATCAAATACATCTTACTTTTATAACGTTTCAATAATGTAAATATAAAAAAAAATTAAAAAAATTCGCAAGCTTAAAGTAAGTCGTTATTTCTTAATAAATACCAATTTCAAACTTCATTCTTAAGCTTGCTATTAATCGTAGAAGGTTGAAGCATGTACCATTTGACTGAACAGAAAATTTTCTATCAAATACATCCTACTTTTATAACGTTGCAATAATGTAAATATAAAAAAAAATTAAAAAAATACGCAAGTTTAAAGTAAGTCGTTATTCCTTGATAAATACCAATTTCAAACTTCATTCTTGAGCTTGCTAACAATTGTAGAAGGTTGAAGCAAATACTATTCGATTGAACAGGCAATTTTCTATTAAATACATCCTACCTTTATAACGTTTCAATAATGTAAATATAAAAAAAATTAAAAAAATACGCAAGTTTAAAGATAGTCGTTATTCCTTGATAAATACCAATTTCAAACTTTATTCTTGAGCTTGCTATTAATTGTAGAAGGTTGAAACAAATGCTATTTGATTAAACAAAAAATTTTCTATTAAATTCATCCTACTTTTATAACGTTTTAATAATGTAAATATAAAAAAAATCAAAAAAATACGCAAGTTTACAGATAGTCGTTATTCCTTGATAAGTACCAATTTCAAACTTTATTCTTGAGCTTGCTATTAATTGTAGAAGGTTGAAACCAATACTATTCGATTGAGCAGGAAATTTTCTATCAAATACATCCTACTTTTATAACGTTTTAGAAATGTAAATAAAAAAAAATCAAAAAAATACGCAAGTTTAAATATAGTCGTTATTCATTGATAAATACCAATTTCAAACTTCATTCTTGAGCTTGCTATTAATTGTAGAAAGTTGAAGCAAATACTATTCGATTAAACAGGCAATTTTCTATCAAATACATCCTACTTTTATAACGTTTCAATAATGTAAATATAAAAAAAATCAAAAAAATACGCAAGTTTAAATATAGTCGTTATTCGTTGATAAATACCAATTTCAAACTTCATTCTTGAGCTTGCTATTAATTGGAGAAGGTTGAAACAAGTGCTATTTGATTAAACAGAAAATTTACTATTAAATACATCCTACTTTTATAACGTTTCAATAATGTAAATATAAAAAAAATCAAAAAAATACGCAAGTTTAAAGATAGTTGTTATGCCTTGATAAATACCAATTTCAAACTTCATCCTTGAGCTTGCTATTAATTGTAGAAAGTTGAAGCAAATACTATTCAATTAAACAGAAAATTTTCTATCAAATACATTCTACTTTTATAACGTTTTAGCAATGTAAATAAAAAAAAATAAAAAAAATACGCAAGTTTAAAGATAGTCGTTATTCCTTAATAAATACCAATTTCAAACTTCATTCTTGAGCTTGCTATTAATTGTAGAAGGTTGAAGCAAATACTATTCCATTAAACAGGCAATTTTCTATCAAACACATCCTACTTTTATAACGTTTCAATAATGTAAATATAAAAAAAATCAAAAAAATGCGCAAGTTTAAAGATAGTCGTTATTTCTTGATAAATACCAATTTCAAACTTCATTCATGAGCTTGCTATTAATTGTAAAAGTTTAAAACAAATACTATTCGATTAAGCAAAAAATTTTCTATCAAATACATTTTACTTTTATAACGTTTCAATAATGTAAATATAAAAAAAATTAAAAAAATACGCAAGTTTAAAGATAGTTGTTATGCCTTGATAAATACCAATTTCAAATTTCATTCTTGAGCTTGCTATTAATTGTAGAAAGTTGAAGCAAATACTATTCAATTAAACAGGAAATTTTCTATCAAATACATTCTACTTTTATAACGTTTTAGCAATGTAAATAAAAAAAAATAAAAAAAATACGCAAGTTTATAGATAGTCGTTATTCCTTAATAAATACCATTTTCAAACTTCATTCTTGAGTTTGCTATTAATTGTAAAAGGTTGAAGCAAATACTATTCGATTGAACAGGCAATTTTCTATCAAATACATCCTACTTTTATAACGTTTCAATAATGTAAATATAAAAAAAAATTAAAAAAATACGCAAGTTTAAAGATAGTCGTTATTCCTTAATAAATACCAATTTCAAACTTCATTCTTCAGCTTGCTATTAATTGTAGAAGGTTGAGGCAAATACTATTCAATTAAACAGGAAATTTTCTATCAAATACATCCTACTTTTATAACGTTTTAGCAATGTGAATAAAAAAAAATAAAAAAAATACGCAAGTTTATAGATAGTCGTTATTCCTTAATAAATACCATTTTCAAACTTCATTCTTGAGCTTGCTGTTAATTGTAAAAGGTTGAAGCAAATATTATTCGATTGAACAGGCAATTTTCTATCAAATACATCCTACTTTTATAACGTTTCAATAATGTAAATATAAAAAAAATCAAAAAAATACGCAAGTTTAAAGATAGTCGTTATTCGTTGATAAATACCAATTTCAAACTTCATTCTTGAGCTTGCTATTAATTGGAGAAGGTTGAAACAAGTGCTATTTGATTAAACAGAAAATTTACTATTAAATACATCCTACTTTTATAACGTTTCAATAATGTAAATATAAAAAAAATCAAAAAAATACGCAAGTTTAAAGATAGTTGTTATGCCTTGATAAATACCAATTTCAAACTTTATACTTGAGCTTGCTATTTATTGTAAAAGGTTGAAACAAATACTATTTGATTGAACAGAAAATTTTCTATCAAATACATCCTACTTTTATAACGTTTCAATAATGTAAATATAAAAAAAATCAAAAAAATACGCAAGTTTAAAAATAGTCGTTATTCCTTAATAAATACCATTTTCAAACTTTATTCTTGAGCTTGCTATTAATTGTAAAAGGTTGAAGCAAATACTATTCGATTGAACAGGCAATTTTCTATCAAATACATTTTACTTTTATAACGTTTCAATAATGTAAATATAAAAAAAATCAAAAAAATACGCAAGTTTAAAGATAGTCGTTATCCCTTGATAAATACCAATTTCAAACTTCATTCTTGAGCTTGCTATTAATTGTAAAAAGTTAAAACAAATACTATTCGATTAAGCAAAAAATTTTCTATCAAATACATCTTACTTTTATAACGTTTCAATAATGTAAATATAAAAAAAAATTAAAAAAATTCGCAAGCTTAAAGTAAGTCGTTATTTCTTAATAAATACCAATTTCAAACTTCATTCTTAAGCTTGCTATTAATCGTAGAAGGTTGAAGCATGTACCATTTGACTGAACAGAAAATTTTCTATCAAATACATCCTACTTTTATAACGTTGCAATAATGTAAATATAAAAAAAAATTAAAAAAATACGCAAGTTTAAAGTAAGTCGTTATTCCTTGATAAATACCAATTTCAAACTTCATTCTTGAGCTTGCTAACAATTGTAGAAGGTTGAAGCAAATACTATTCGATTGAACAGGCAATTTTCTATTAAATACATCCTACTTTTATAACGTTTCAATAATGTAAATATAAAAAAAATTAAAAAAATACGCAAGTTTAAAGATAGTCGTTATTCCTTGATAAATACCAATTTCAAACTTTATTCTTGAGCTTGCTATTAATTGTAGAAGGTTGAAACAAATGCTATTTGATTAAACAAAAAATTTTCTATTAAATTCATCCTACTTTTATAACGTTTTAATAATGTAAATATAAAAAAAATCAAAAAAATACGCAAGTTTACAGATAGTCGTTATTCCTTGATAAGTACCAATTTCAAACTTTATTCTTGAGCTTGCTATTAATTGTAGAAGGTTGAAACCAATACTATTCGATTGAGCAGGAAATTTTCTATCAAATACATCCTACTTTTATAACGTTTTAGAAATGTAAATAAAAAAAAATCAAAAAAATACGCAAGTTTAAATATAGTCGTTATTCATTGATAAATACCAATTTCAAACTTCATTCTTAAGCTTGCTATTAATTGTAGAAAGTTGAAGCAAATACTATTCGATTAAACAGGCAATTTTCTATCAAATACATCCTACTTTTATAACGTTTCAATAATGTAAATATAAAAAAAATCAAAAAAATACGCAAGTTTAAATATAGTCGTTATTCGTTGATAAATACCAATTTCAAACTTCATTCTTGAGCTTGCTATTAATTGGAGAAGGTTGAAACAAGTGCTATTTGATTAAACAGAAAATTTACTATTAAATACATCCTACTTTTATAACGTTTCAATAATGTAAATATAAAAAAAATCAAAAAAATACGCAAGTTTAAAGATAGTTGTTATGCCTTGATAAATACCAATTTCAAACTTCATTCTTGAGCTTGCTATTAATTGTAGAAAGTTGAAGCAAATACTATTCAATTAAACAGAAAATTTTCTATCAAATACATTCTACTTTTATAACGTTTTAGCAATGTAAATAAAAAAAAATAAAAAAAATACGCAAGTTTAAAGATAGTCGTTATTCCTTAATAAATACCAATTTCAAACTTCATTCTTGAGCTTGCTATTAATTGTAGAAGGTTGAAGCAAATACTATTCCATTAAACAGGCAATTTTCTATCAAACACATCCTACTTTTATAACGTTTCAATAATGTAAATATAAAAAAAATCAAAAAAATGCGCAAGTTTAAAGATAGTCGTTATTTCTTGATAAATACCAATTTCAAACTTCATTCATGAGCTTGCTATTAATTGTAAAAGTTTAAAACAAATACTATTCGATTAAGCAAAAAATTTTCTATCAAATACATTTTACTTTTATAACGTTTCAATAATGTAAATATAAAAAAAATTAAAAAAATACGCAAGTTTAAAGATAGTTGTTATGCCTTGATAAATACCAATTTCAAATTTCATTCTTGAGCTTGCTATTAATTGTAGAAAGTTGAAGCAAATACTATTCAATTAAACAGGAAATTTTCTATCAAATACATTCTACTTTTATAACGTTTTAGCAATGTAAATAAAAAAAAAATAAAAAAAATACGCAAGTTTATAGATAGTCGTTATTCCTTAATAAATACCATTTTCAAACTTCATTCTTGAGTTTGCTATTAATTGTAAAAGGTTGAAGCAAATACTATTCGATTGAACAGGCAATTTTCTATCAAATACATCCTACTTTTATAACGTTTCAATAATGTAAATATAAAAAAAAATTAAAAAAATACGCAAGTTTAAAGATAGTCGTTATTCCTTAATAAATACCAATTTCAAACTTCATTCTTCAGCTTGCTATTAATTGTAGAAGGTTGAGGCAAATACTATTCAATTAAACAGGAAATTTTCTATCAAATACATCCTACTTTTATAACGTTTTAGCAATGTGAATAAAAAAAAATAAAAAAAATACGCAAGTTTATAGATAGTCGTTATTCCTTAATAAATACCATTTTCAAACTTCATTCTTGAGCTTGCTGTTAATTGTAAAAGGTTGAAGCAAATATTATTCGATTGAACAGGCAATTTTCTATCAAATACATCCTACTTTTATAACGTTTCAATAATGTAAATATAAAAAAAATCAAAAAAATACGCAAGTTTAAAGATAGTCGTTATTCGTTGATAAATACCAATTTCAAACTTCATTCTTGAGCTTGCTATTAATTGGAGAAGGTTGAAACAAGTGCTATTTGATTAAACAGAAAATTTACTATTAAATACATCCTACTTTTATAACGTTTCAATAATGTAAATATAAAAAAAATCAAAAAAATACGCAAGTTTAAAGATAGTTGTTATGCCTTGATAAATACCAATTTCAAACTTCATTCTTGAGCTTGCTATTAATTGTAGAAAGTTGAAGCAAATACTATTCAATTAAACAGAAAATTTTCTATCAAACACATCCTACTTTTATAACGTTTCAATAATGTAAATATAAAAAAAATCAAAAAAATGCGCAAGTTTAAAGATAGTCGTTATTTCTTGATAAATACTAATTTCAAACTTCATTCTTGAGCTTGCTATTAATTGTAAAAGGTTGAGGCAAATACTATTCGATTGAACAGGCAATTTTCTATCAAATACATCCTACTTTTATAACGTTTCAATAATGTAAATATAAAAAAAAATTAAAAAAATACGCAAGTTTAAAGATAGTCGTTATTCCTTAATAAATACCAATTTCAAACTTCATTCTTCAGCTTGCTATTAATTGTAGAAGGTTGAGGCAAATACTATTCAATTAAACAGGAAATTTTCTATCAAATACATCCTACTTTTATAACGTTTTAGCAATGTGAATAAAAAAAAATAAAAAAAATACGCAAGTTTATAGATAGTCGTTATACCTTAATAAATACCATTTTCAAACTTCATTCTTGAGCTTGCTGTTAATTGTAAAAGGTTGAAGCAAATATTATTCGATTGAACAGGCAATTTTCTATCAAATACATCCTACTTTTATAACGTTTCAATAATGTAAATATAAAAAAAATCAAAAAAATACGCAAGTTTAAAGATAGTCGTTATTCCTTGATAAATACCAATTTCAAACTTCATTCTTGAGCTTGCTATTAACTGTAAAAGGTTAGAACAAATACTATTCGATTAAGCAAAAAATTTTCTATCAAATACATCTTACTTTTATAACGTTTCAATAATGTAAATATAAAAAAAAATTAAAAAAATACGCAAGTTTAAAATAAGTCGTTATTCCTTGATAAATACCAATTTCAAACTTTATTTTTGAGCTTGCTATTTATTGTAAAAGGTTGAAACAAATACTATTTGATTGAACAGAAAATTTTCTATCAAATACATCCTAATTTTATAACGTTTCATTAATGTAAAAATAAAAAAAATTAAAAAAATACGCAAGTTTAAAGATAGTCGTTATTCCTTAATAAATACCAATTTCAAACTTCATTCTTGAGCTTGCTATTAATCGTAGAAGGTTGAAACATGTACCATTTGATTAAACAGAAAATTTACTATTAAATACATCCTACTTTTATAACGTTTCAATAATGTAAATATAAAAAAAATCAAAAAAATACGCAAGTTTAAAGATAGTTGTTATGCCTTGATAAATACCAATTTCAAACTTCATTCTTGAGCTTGCTATTAATCCTAGAAGGTTGAAACATGTACCATTTGATTAAACAGAAAATTTACTATTAAATACATCCTACTTTTATAACGTTTCAATAATGTAAATATAAAAAAAAATCAAAAAAATACGCAAGTTTAAAGATAGTTGTTATGCCTTGATAAATACCAATTTCAAACTTTATTCTTGAGCTTGCTCTTAATTGTAGAAAGTTCAAGCAAATACTATTCAATTAAACAGGAAATTTTCTATCAAATACATTCTACTTTTATAACGTTTTAGCAATATAAATAAAAAAAAATAAAAAAAATACGCAAGTTTATAGATAGTCGTTATTCCTTGATAAATACCATTTTCAAACTTCATTCTTGAGTTTGCTATTAATTGTAAAAGGTTGAAGCAAATACTATTCGATTGAACAGGCAATTTTCTATCAAATACATCCTACTTTTATAACGTTTCAATAATGTAAATATAAAAAAAAATTAAAAAAATACGCAAGTTTAAAGATAGTCGTTATTCCTTAATAAATACCAATTTCAAACTTCATTCTTCAGCTTGCTATTAATTGTAGAAGGTTGAGGCAAATACTATTTAATTAAACAGGAAATTTTCTATCAAATACATCCTACTTTTATAACGTTTTAGCAATGTGAATAAAAAAAAATAAAAAAAATACGCAAGTTTATAGATAGTCGTTATTCCTTAATAAATACCATTTTCAAACTTCATTCTTGAGTTTGCTATTAATTGTAAAAGGTCGAAGCAAATACTATTCGATTGAACAGGCAATTTTCTATCAAATACATCCTACTTTTATAACGTTTCAATAGTGTAAATATAAAAAAAAATCAAAAAAATACGCAAGTTTAAAGATAGTCGTTATTCCTTAATAAATACCATTTTCAAACTTCATTCTTGAGCTTGCTATTAATTGTAAAAGGTTGAAGCAAATACTATTCGATTGAACAGGCAATTTTCTATCAAATACATCCTACTTTTATAACGTTTCAATAATGTAAATATAAAAAAAATCAAAAAAATACGCAAGTTTAAAGATAGTCGTTATTCCTTGATAAATACCAATTTCAAACTTCATTCTTGAGCTTGCTGTTCACTGTAAAAGGTTAAAACAAATACTATTCGATTAAGCAAAAAATTTTCTATCAAATACATCTTGCTTTTATAACGTTTCAATAATGTAAATATAAAAAAAAATTAAAAGAATACGCAAGTTTAAAATAAGTCGTTATTCCTTGATAAATACCAATTTCAAGCTTTATTTTTGAGCTTGCTATTTATTGTAAAAGGTTGAAGCAAATACTATTTGATTGAACAGAAAATTTTCTATCAAATACATCCTACTTTTATAACGTTTCAATAATGTAAAAATAAAAAAAAATAAAAAAATACGCAAGTTTAAAGATAGTCGTTATTCCTTAATAAATACCAATTTCAAACTTCATTCTTGAGCTTGCTATTAATCCTAGAAGGTTGAAACATGTACCATTTGATTAAACAGAAAATTTACTATTAAATACATCCTACTTTTATAACGTTTCAATAATGTAAATATAAAAAAAAATTAAAAAAATACGCAAGTTTAAAAATAGTCGTTATTCCTTAATAAATGCCAATTTCAAACTTCATTCTTGAGCTTGCTATTAATTGTAGAAGGTTGAAGCAAATACTATTCGATTAAACAGGCAATTTTCTATCAAATACGTCCTACCTTTATAACGTTTCAATAATGTAAATATAAAAAAAATCAAAAAAATACGCAAGTTTAAATATAGTCGTTATTTCTTGATAAATACCAATTTCAAACTTCATTTTTGAGCTTGCTATTAATTGTAAAAGGTTAAAACAAATACTATTCGATTAAGCAAAAAATTTTCTATCAAATACATTTTACTCTTATAACGTTTCAATAATGTAAATATAAAAAAAATTAAAAAAATACGCAAGTTTAAAGATAGTTGTTATGCCTTGATAAATACCAATTTCAAACTTCATTCTTGAGCTTGCTGTTAATTGTAGAAAGTTGAAGCAAATACTATTCAATTAAACAGAAAATTTTCTATCAAATACATTCTACTTTTATAACGTTTTAGCAATGTAAATAAAAAAAATAAAAAAAATACGCAAGTTTATAGATAGTCGTTATTCCTTAATAAATACCATTTTCAAACTTCATTCTTGAGTTTGCTATTAATTGTAAAAGGTTGAAGCAAATACTATTCGATTGAACAGGCAATTTTCTATCAAATACATCCTACTTTTATAACCTTTCAATAATGTAAATATAAAAAAAAATTAAAAAAATACGCAAGTTTAAAGATAGTCGTTATTCCTTAATAAATACCAATTTCAAACTTCATTCTTCAGCTTGCTATTAATTGTAGAAGGTTGAGGCAAATACTATTTAATTAAACAGGAAATTTTCTATCAAATACATCCTACTTTTATAACGTTTTAGCAATGTGAATAAAAAAAAATAAAAAAAATACGCAAGTTTATAGATAGTCGTTATTCCTTAATAAATACCATTTTCAAACTTCATTCTTGAGTTTGCTATTAATTGTAGAAGGTCGAAGCAAATACTATTCGATTGAACAGGCAATTTTCTATCAAATACATCCTACTTTTATAACGTTTCAATAATGTAAATATAAAAAAAAATTAAAAAAATACGCAAGTTTAAAGATAGTCGTTATTCCTTAATAAATACCAATTTCAAACTTCATTCTTCAGCTTGCTATTAATTGTAGAAGGTTGAGGCAAATACTATTTAATTAAACAGGAAATTTTCTATCAAATACATCCTACTTTTATAACGTTTTAGCAATGTAAATAAAAAAAAATAAAAAAAATACGCAAGTTTATAGATAGTCGTTATTCCTTAATAAATACCATTTTCAAACTTCACTCTTGAGTTTGCTATTAATTATAAAAGGTTGGAGCAAATACTATTCGATTGAACAGGCAATTTTCTATCAAATACATCCTACTTTTATAACGTTTCAATAATGTAAATATAAAAAAAAATTAAAAAAATACGCAAGTTTAAAGATAGTCGTTATTCCTTAATAAATACCAATTTCAAACTTCATTCTTCAGCTTGCTATTAATTGTAGAAGGTTGAGGCAAATACTATTTAATTAAACAGGAAATTTTCTATCAAATACATCCTACTTTTATAACGTTTTAGCAATGTGAATAAAAAAAAATAAAAAAAATACGCAAGTTTATAGATAGTCGTTATTCCTTAATAAATACCATTTTCAAACTTCATTCTTGAGTTTGCTATTAATTGTAAAAGGTCGAAGCAAATACTATTCGATTGAACAGGCAATTTTCTATCAAATACATCCTACTTTTGTAACGTTTCAATAATGTAAATATAAAAAAAAATCAAAAAAATACGCAAGTTTAAAGATAGTCGTTATTCCTTAATAAATGCCAATTTCAAACTTCATTCTTGAGCTTGCTATTAATTGTAGAAGGTTGAAGCAAATACTATTCGATTAAACAGACAATTTTCTATCAAATACATCCTACTTTTATAACGTTTCAATAATGTAAATATAAAAAAAATCAAAAAAATACGCAAGTTTAAAGATAGTCGTTATTTCTTGATAAATACCAATTTCAAACTTCATTCTTGAGCTTGCTATTAATTGTAAAAGGTTAAAACAAATACTATTCGATTAAGCAAAAAATTTTCTATCAAATACATTTTACTTTTATAACGTTTCAATAATGTAAATATAAAAAAAATTAAAAAAATACGCAAGTTTAAAGCTAGTTGTTATGCCTTGATAAATACCAATTTCAAACTTCATTCTTGAGCTTGCTATTAATTGTAGAAAGTTGAAGCAAATACTATTCAATTAAACAGGAAATTTTCTATCAAATACATTCTACTTTTATAACGTTTTAGCAATGTAAATAAAAAAAAATAAAAAAAATACGCAAGTTTATAGATAGTCGTTATTCCTTAATAAATACCATTTTCAAACTTCATTCTTGAGTTTGCTATTAATTGTAAAAGGTTGAAGCAAATACTATTCGATTGAACAGGCAATTTTCTATCAAATACATCCTACTTTCATAACGTTTCAATAATGTAAATATAAAAAAAAATTAAAAAAATACGCAAGTTTAAAGATAGTCGTTATTCCTTAATAAATACCAATTTCAAACTTCATTCTTCAGCTTGCTATTAATTGTAGAAGGTTGAGGCAAATACTATTTAATTAAACAGGAAATTTTCTATCAAATACATCCTACTTTTATAACGTTTTAGCAATGTGAATAAAAAAAAATAAAAAAAATACGCAAGTTTATAGATAGTCGTTATTCCTTAATAAATACCATTTTCAAACTTCATTCTTGAGTTTGCTATTAATTGTAAAAAGTCGAAGCAAATACTATTCGATTGAACAGGCAATTTTCTATCAAATACATCCTACTTTTATAACGTTTCAATAGTGTAAATATAAAAAAAAATCAAAAAAATACGCAAGTTTAAAGATAGTCGTTATTCCTTAATAAATACCATTTTCAAACTTCATTCTTGAGCTTGCTATTAATTGTAAAAGGTTGAAGCAAATACTATTCGATTGAACAGGCAATTTTCTATCAAATACATCCTACTTTTATAACGTTTCAATAATGTAAATATAAAAAAAATCAAAAAAATACGCAAGTTTAAAGATAGTCGTTATTCCTTGATAAATACCAATTTCAAACTTCATTCTTGAGCTTGCTATTAACTGTAAAAGGTTAAAACAAATACTATTCGATTAAGCAAAAAATTTTCTATCAAATACATCTTACTTTTATAACGTTTCAATAATGTAAATATAAAAAAAAATTAAAAGAATACGCAAGTTTAAAATAAGTCGTTATTCCTTGATAAATACCAATTTCAAGCTTTATTTTTGAGCTTGCTATTTATTGTAAAAGGTTGAAACAAATACTATTTGATTGAACAGAAAATTTTCTATCAAATACATCCTACTTTTATAACGTTTCAATAATGTAAAAATAAAAAAAAATAAAAAAATACGCAAGTTTAAAGATAGTCGTTATTCCTTAATAAATACCAATTTCAAACTTCATTCTTGAGCTTGCTATTAATCCTAGAAAGTTGAAACATGTACCATTTGATTAAACAGAAAATTTACTATTAAATGCATCCTACTTTTATAACGTTTCAATAATGTAAATATAAAAAAAATCAAAAAAATACGCAAGTTTAAAGATAGTTGTTATGCCTTGATAAATACCAAATTCAAACTTCATTCTTGAGCTTGCTATTAATTGTAGAAAGTTAAAGCAAATACTATTCAATTAAACAGAAAATTTTCTATCAAATACATTCTACTTTTATAACGTTTTAGCAATGTAAATAAAAAAAAATAAAAAAAATACGCAAGTTTAAAGATAGTCGTTATTCCTTAATAAATGCCAATTTCAAACTTCATTCTTGAGCTTGCTGTTAATTGTAGAAGGTTGAAGCAAATACTATTCGATTAAACAGGCAATTTTCTATCAAATACGTCCTACTTTTATAACGTTTCAATAATGTAAATATAAAAAAAATCAAAAAAATACGCAAGTTTAAAGATAGTCGTTATTTCTTGATAAATACCAATTTCAAACTTCATTCTTGAGCTTGCTATTAATTGTAAAAGGTTAAAACAAATACTATTCGATTAAGCAAAAAATTTTCTATCAAATACATTTTACTTTTATAACGTTTCAATAATGTAAATATAAAAAAAATTAAAAAAATACGCAAGTTTGAAGATAGTTGTTATGCCTTGATAAATACCAATTTCAAACTTCATTTTGAGCTTGCTATTAATTGTAGAAAGTTGAAGCAAATACTATTCAATTAAACAGGAAATTTTCTATCAAATACATTCTACTTTTATAACGTTTTAGCAATGTAAATAAAAAAAAATAAAAAAAATACGCAAGTTTATAGATAGTCGTTATTCCTTAATAAATACCATTTTCAAACTTCATTCTTGAGTTTGCTATTAATTGTAAAAGGTTGAAGCAAATACTATTCGATTGAACAGGCAATTTTCTATCAAATACATCCTACTTTTATAACGTTTCAATAATGTAAATATAAAAAAAAATTAAAAAAATACGCAAGTTTAAAGATAGTCGTTATTCCTTAATAAATACCAATTTCAAACTTCATTCTTCAGCTTGCTATTAATTGTAGAAGGTTGAGGCAAATACTATTTAATTAAACAGGAAATTTTCTATCAAATACATCCTACTTTTATAACGTTTTAGCAATGTGAATAAAAAAAAATAAAAAAAATACGCAAGTTTATAGATAGTCGTTATTCCTTAATAAATACCATTTTCAAACTTCATTCTTGAGTTTGCTATTAATTGTAAAAGGTCGAAGCAAATACTATTCGATTGAACAGGCAATTTTCTATCAAATACATCCTACTTTTATAACGTTTCAATAGTGTAAATATAAAAAAAAATCAAAAAAATACGCAAGTTTAAAGATAGTCGTTATTCCTTAATAAATACCATTTTCAAACTTCATTCTTGAGCTTGCTATTAATTGTAAAAGGTTGAAGCAAATACTATTCGATTGAACAGGCAATTTTCTATCAAATACATCCTACTTTTATAACGTTTCAATAATGTAAATATAAAAAAAATCAAAAAAATACGCAAGTTTAAAGATAGTCGTTATTCCTTGATAAATACCAATTTCAAACTTCATTCTTGAGCTTGCTATTAACTGTAAAAGGTTAAAACAAATACTATTCGATTAAGCAAAAAATTTTCTATCAAATACATCTTACTTTTATAACGTTTCAATAATGTAAATATAAAAAAAAAATAAAAGAATACGCAAGTTTAAAATAAGTCGTTATTCCTTGATAAATACCAATTTCAAGCTTTATTTTTGAGCTTGCTATTTATTGTAAAAGGTTGAAACAAATACTATTTGATTGAACAGAAAATTTTCTATCAAATACATCCTACTTTTATAACGTTTCAATAATGTAAAAATAAAAAAAAATAAAAAAATACGCAAGTTTAAAGATAGTCGTTATTCCTTAATAAATACCAATTTCAAACTTCATTCTTGAGCTTGCTATTAATCCTAGAAGGTTGAAACATGTACCATTTGATTAAACAGAAAATTTACTATTAAATACATCCTACTTTTATAACGTTTCAATAATGTAAATATAAAAAAAATCAAAAAAATACGCAAGTTTAAAGATAGTTGTTATGCCTTGATAAATACCAAATTCAAACTTCATTCTTGAGCTTGCTATTAATTGTAGAAAGTTAAAGCAAATACTATTCAATTAAACAGAAAATTTTCTATCAAATACATTCTACTTTTATAACGTTTTAGCAATGTAAATAAAAAAAAATAAAAAAAATACGCAAGTTTAAAGATAGTCGTTATTCCTTAATAAATGCCAATTTCAAACTTCATTCTTGAGCTTGCTGTTAATTGTAGAAGGTTGAAGCAAATACTATTCGATTAAACAGGCAATTTTCTATCAAATACGTCCTACTTTTATAACGTTTCAATAATGTAAATATAAAAAAAATCAAAAAAATACGCAAGTTTAAAGATAGTCGTTATTTCTTGATAAATACCAATTTCAAACTTCATTCTTGAGCTTGCTATTAATTGTAAAAGGTTAAAACAAATACTATTCGATTAAGCAAAAAATTTTCTATCAAATACATTTTACTTTTATAACGTTTCAATAATGTAAATATAAAAAAAATTAAAAAAATACGCAAGTTTAAAGATAGTTGTTATGCCTTGATAAATACCAATTTCAAACTTCATTTTGAGCTTGCTATTAATTGTAGAAAGTTGAAGCAAATACTATTCAATTAAACAGGAAATTTTCTATCAAATACATTCTACTTTTATAACGTTTTAGCAATGTAAATAAAAAAAAATAAAAAAAATACGCAAGTTTATAGATAGTCGTTATTCCTTAATAAATGCCATTTTCAAATTTCATTCTTGAGTTTGCTATTAATTGTAGAAGGTCGAAGCAAATACTATTCGATTGAACAGGCAATTTTCTATCAAATACATCCTACTTTTATAACGTTTCAATAATGTAAATATAAAAAAAAATCAAAAAAATACGCAAGTTTAAAGATAGTCGTTATTCCTTAATAAATACCATTTTCAAACTTCATTCTTGAGCTTGCTATTAATTGTAAAAGGTTGAAGCAAATACTATTCGATTGAACAGGCAATTTTCTATCAAATACATCCTACTTTTATAACGTTTCAATAATGTAAAAATAAAAAAAATTAAAAAAATACGCAAGTTTAAAGATAGTCGTTATTCCTTAATAAATACCAATTTCAAACTTCATTCTTGAGCTTGCTATTAATCGTAGAAGGTTGAAACATGTACCATTTGATTGAACGAAAAATTTTCTATCAAATACATCCTACTATTATAACGTTTTAGCAATGTGAATAAAAAAAATCAAAAACATACGCAAGTTTAAAGATAGTCGTTATTCCTTGATAAATACCAATTTCAAACTTCATTCTTGAGCTTGCTATTAATTGTAGAAAGTTGAAACCAATACTATTCGATTGAGCAGAAAATTTTCTATTAAATACATTCTACTTTTATAACGTTTTAGCAATGTAAATATAAAAAAAATCAAAAAAATACGCAAGTTTAAAGATAGTCGTTATGCCTTGATAAATACCAATTTCAAACTTCATTCTTAAGCTTGCTATTAATTGTAGAAGGTTGAAACAAATACTATTTAATTGAACAGGAAATTTTCTATCAAATACATCCTACTTTTATAACGTTTTAGTAATGTAAATAAAAAAAAAATCAAAAAAATACGCAAGTTTAAATATAGTCGTTATTCCTTAATAAATACCAATTTCAAACTTCATTCTTGAGCTTGCTATTAATTGTAGAAGGTTGAAGCAAATACTATTCAATTGAACAGGAAATTTTCTATCAAACACATCCTACCTTTATAACGTTTCACAAATGTAAATAAAAAAAAAATAAAAAAAATACGCAAGTTTATAGATAGTCGTTATTCCTTAATAAATTCCATTTTCAAACTTCATTCTTGAGTTTGCTATTAATTGTAAAAGGTTGAAGCAAATACTATTCGATTGAACAGGCAATTTTCTATCAAATACATCCTACTTTTATAACGTTTCAATAATGTAAATATAAAAAAAAATTAAAAAAATACGCAAGTTTAAAGATAGTCGTTATTCCTTAATAAATACCAATTTCAAACTTCATTCTTCAGCTTGCTATTAATTGTAGAAGGTTGAGGCAAATACTATTCAATTAAACAGGAAATTTTCTATCAAATACATCCTACTTTTATAACGTTTTAGCAATGTGAATAAAAAAAAATAAAAAAAATACGCAAGTTTATAGATAGTCGTTATTCCATAATAAATACCATTTTCAAACTTCATTCTTGAGTTTGCTATTAATTGTATAAGGTTGAAGCAAATACTATTCGATTGAACAGGCAATTTTCTATCAAATACATCCTACTTTTATAACGTTTCAATAATGTAAATATAAAAAAAAATTAAAAAAATACGCAAGTTTAAAGATAGTCGTTATTCCTTAATAAATACCAATTTCAAACTTCATTCTTCAGCTTGCTATTAATTGTAGAAGGTTGAGGCAAATACTATTTAATTAAACAGGAAATTTTCTATCAAATACATCCTACTTTTATAACGTTTTAGCAATGTGAATAAAAAAAAATAAAAAAAATATGCAAGTTTATAGATAGTCGTTATTCCTTAATAAATGCCATTTTCAAATTTCATTCTTGAGTTTGCTATTAATTGTAGAAGGTCGAAGCAAATACTATTCGATTGAACAGGCAATTTTCTATCAAATACATCCTACTTTTATAACGTTTCAATAATGTAAATATAAAAAAAAATCAAAAAAATACGCAAGTTTAAAGATAGTCGTTATTCCTTAATAAATACCATTTTCAAACTTCATTCTTGAGCTTGCTATTAATTGTAAAAGGTTGAAGCAAATACTATTCGATTGAACAGGCAATTTTCTATCAAATACATCCTACTTTTATAACGTTTCAATAATGTAAAAATAAAAAAAATTAAAAAAATACGCAAGTTTAAAGATAGTCGTTATTCCTTAATAAATACCAATTTCAAACTTCATTCTTGAGCTTGCTATTAATCGTAGAAGGTTGAAACATGTACCATTTGATTGAACGAAAAATTTTCTATCAAATACATCCTACTATTATAACGTTTTAGCAATGTGAATAAAAAAAATCAAAAACATACGCAAGTTTAAAGATAGTCGTTATTCCTTGATAAATACCAATTTCAAACTTCATTCTTGAGCTTGCTATTAATTGTAGAAAGTTGAAACCAATACTATTCGATTGAGCAGAAAATTTTCTATTAAATACATTCTACTTTTGTAACGTTTTAGCAATGTAAATATAAAAAAAATCAAAAAAATACGCAAGTTTAAAGATAGTCGTTATGCCTTGATAAATACCAATTTCAAACTTCATTCTTAAGCTTGCTATTAATTGTAGAAGGTTGAAACAAATACTATTTAATTGAACAGGAAATTTTCTATATAATACATCCTACTTTTATAACGTTTTAGTAATGTAAATAAAAAAAAAATCAAAAAAATACGCAAGTTTAAATATAGTCGTTATTCCTTAATAAATACCAATTTCAAACTTCATTCTTGAGCTTGCTATTAATTGTAGAAGGTTGAAGCAAATACTATTCAATTGAACAGGAAATTTTCTATCAAACACATCCTACCTTTATAACGTTTCACAAATGTAAATAAAAAAAAAATAAAAAAAATACGCAAGTTTATAGATAGTCGTTATTCCTTAATAAATTCCATTTTCAAACTTCATTCTTGAGTTTGCTATTAATTGTAAAAGGTTGAAGCAAATACTATTCGATTGAACAGGCAATTTTCTATCAAATACATCCTACTTTTATAACGTTTCAATAATGTAAATATAAAAAAAAATTAAAAAAATACGCAAGTTTAAAGATAGTCGTTATTCCTTAATAAATACCAATTTCAAACTTCATTCTTCAGCTTGCTATTAATTGTAGAAGGTTGAGGCAAATACTATTCAATTAAACAGGAAATTTTCTATCAAATACATCCTACTTTTATAACGTTTTAGCAATGTGAATAAAAAAAAATAAAAAAAATACGCAAGTTTATAGATAGTCGTTATTCCATAATAAATACCATTTTCAAACTTCATTCTTGAGTTTGCTATTAATTGTATAAGGTTGAAGCAAATACTATTCGATTGAACAGGCAATTTTCTATCAAATACATCCTACTTTTATAACGTTTCAATAATGTAAATATAAAAAAAATCAAAAAAATACGCAAGTTTAAAGATAGTCGTTATTCCTTGATAAATACCAATTTCAAACTTTATTTTTGAGCTTGCTATTTATTGTAAAATGTTGAAACAAATACTATTTGATTGAACAGAAAATTTTCTATCAAATACATCCTACTTTTATAACGTTTCAATAATGTAAAAATAAAAAAAATTAAAAAATACGCAAGTTTGAAGATAGTCGTTATTCCTTAATAAATACCAATTTCAAACTTCATTCTTGAGCTTGCTATTAATTGTAGAAGGTTCAAACATGTACCATTTGCTTGAACGAAAAATTTTCTATCAAATACATCCTACTATTATAACGTTTTAGCAATGTGAATAAAAAAAATCAAAAACATACGCAAGTTTAAAGATAGTCGTTATTCCTTAATAAATAACATTTTCAAACTTCATTCTTGAGCTTGCTATTAATTGTAAAAGGTTGAAGCAAATACTATTTGATTGAACAGGCAATTTTCTATCAAATACATCCTACTTTTATAACGTTTCAATAATGTAAATATAAAAAAAATCAAAAAAATACGCAAGTTTAAAGATAGTCGTTATTCCTTGATAAATACCAATTTCAAACTTTATTTTTGAGCTTGCTATTTATTGTAAAATGTTGAAACAAATACTATTTGATTGAACAGAAAATTTTCTATCAAATACATCCTACTTTTATAACGTTTCAATAATGTAAAAATAAAAAAAATTAAAAAATACGCAAGTTTGAAGATAGTCGTTATGCCTTGATAAATACCAATTTCAAACTTCATTCTTAAGCTTGCTATTAATTGTAGAAGGTTGAAGCAAATACTATTTGATTGAACAGGCAATTTTCTATCAAATACATCCTACTTTTATAACGTTTCAATAATGTAAATATAAAAAAAATCAAAAAAATACGCAAGTTTAAAGATAGTCGTTATTCCTTGATAAATACCAATTTCAAACTTTATTTTTGAGCTTGCTATTTATTGTAAAATGTTGAAACAAATACTATTTGATTGAACAGAAAATTTTCTATCAAATACATTCTACTTTTATAACGTTTTAGCAATGTAAATATAAAAAAAATCAAAAAAATACGCAAGTTTAAAGATAGTCGTTATGCCTTGATAAATACCAATTTCAAACTTCATTCTTAAGCTTGCTATTAATTGTAGAAGGTTGAAACAAATACTATTTAATTGAACAGGAAATTTTCTATCAAATACATCCTACTTTTATAACGTTTTAGTAATGTAAATAAAAAAAAAATCAAAAAAATACGCAAGTTTAAATATAGTCGTTATTCCTTAATAAATACCAATTTCAAACTTCATTCTTGAGCTTGCTATTAATTGTAGAAGGTTGAAGCAAATACTATTCAATTGAACAGGAAATTTTCTATCAAACACATCCTACTTTTATAACGTTTCACAAATGTAAATAAAAAAAAAATAAAAAAAATACGCAAGTTTATAGATAGTCGTTATTCCTTAATAAATTCCATTTTCAAACTTCATTCTTGAGTTTGCTATTAATTGTAAAAGGTTGAAGCAAATACTATTCGATTGAACAGGCAATTTTCTATCAAATACATCCTACTTTTATAACGTTTCAATAATGTAAATATAAAAAAAAATTAAAAAAATACGCAAGTTTAAAGATAGTCGTTATTCCTTAATAAATACCAATTTCAAACTTCATTCTTCAGCTTGCTATTAATTGTAGAAGGTTGAGGCAAATACTATTCAATTAAACAGGAAATTTTCTATCAAATACATCCTACTTTTATAACGTTTTAGCAATGTGAATAAAAAAAAATAAAAAAAATACGCAAGTTTATAGATAGTCGTTATTCCATAATAAATACCATTTTCAAACTTCATTCTTGAGTTTGCTATTAATTGTATAAGGTTGAAGCAAATACTATTCGATTGAACAGGCAATTTTCTATCAAATACATCCTACTTTTATAACGTTTCAATAATGTAAATATAAAAAAAATCAAAAAAATACGCAAGTTTAAAGATAGTCGTTATTCCTTGATAAATACCAATTTCAAACTTTATTTTTGAGCTTGCTATTTATTGTAAAATGTTGAAACAAATACTATTTGATTGAACAGAAAATTTTCTATCAAATACATCCTACTTTTATAACGTTTCAATAATGTAAAAATAAAAAAAATTAAAAAATACGCAAGTTTGAAGATAGTCGTTATTCCTTAATAAATACCAATTTCAAACTTCATTCTTGAGCTTGCTATTAATTGTAGAAGGTTCAAACATGTACCATTTGCTTGAACGAAAAATTTTCTATCAAATACATCCTACTATTATAACGTTTTAGCAATGTGAATAAAAAAAATCAAAAACATACGCAAGTTTAAAGATAGTCGTTATTCCTTAATAAATAACATTTTCAAACTTCATTCTTGAGCTTGCTATTAATTGTAAAAGGTTGAAGCAAATACTATTTGATTGAACAGGCAATTTTCTATCAAATACATCCTACTTTTATAACGTTTCAATAATGTAAATATAAAAAAAATCAAAAAAATACGCAAGTTTAAAGATAGTCGTTATTCCTTGATAAATACCAATTTCAAACTTTATTTTTGAGCTTGCTATTTATTGTAAAATGTTGAAACAAATACTATTTGATTGAACAGAAAATTTTCTATCAAATACATCCTACTTTTATAACGTTTCAATAATGTAAAAATAAAAAAAATTAAAAAATACGCAAGTTTGAAGATAGTCGTTATTCCTTAATAAATACCAATTTCAAACTTCATTCTTGAGCTTGCTATTAATTGTAGAAGGTTCAAACATGTACCATTTGCTTGAACGAAAAATTTTCTATCAAATACATCCTACTATTATAACGTTTTAGCAATGTGAATAAAAAAAATCAAAAACATACGCAAGTTTAAAGATAGTCGTTATTCCTTGATAAATACCAATTTCAAACTTCATTCTTGAGCTTGCTATTAATTGTAGAAAGTTGAAACCAATACTATTCGATTGAGCGGAAAATTTTCTATTAAATACATTCTACTTTTATAACGTTTTAGCAATGTAAATATAAAAAAAATTAAAAAAATACGCAAGTTTAAAGTAAGTCGTTATTCCTTGATAAATACCAAATTCAAACTTCATTTTTGAGCTTGCTATTAATTGTAGAAGGTTGAAGCAAATACCATTTGACTGAACAGAAAATTTTTTATCAAATACATCCTACTTTTATAACGTTTCAATAATGTAAATATAAAAAAAAATCAAAAAAATACGCAAGTTTAAAGTAAGTCGTTATTCCTTGATAAATACCAATTTCAAACTTTATTCTTGAGCTTGCTATTTTTTGTAGAAGGTTAAAGCAAGTACCATTTGACTGAACAGAACATTTTCTATCAAATACATCCTAATTTTATAACGTTTTAGCAATGTAAATAAAAAAAAATAAAAAAAATACGCAAGTTTAAAGATAGTCGTTATTCCTTAATAAATACCAATTTCAAACTTCATTCTTGAGCTTGCTATTAATTGTAGAAGGTTGAAACCAATACTATTCGATTGAGCAGGAAATTTTCTATCAAACACATTCTACTTTTTTAAGTTTGAGCAATGTAAATATAAAAAAAATCAAAAAAATACGCAAGTTTAAAGATAGTCGTTATTCCTTAATAAATACCAATTTCAAACTTCATTCTTGAGCTTGCTATTAATTGTAAAAGGTTAAAGCAAGTACCATTTGACTGAACAGAACATTTTCTATCAAATACATCCTACTTTTATAACGTTTTAGCAATGTGAATAAAAAAAAATAAAAAAAATACGCAAGTTTATAGATAGTCGTTATTCCTTAATAAATACCATTTTCAAACTTCATTCTTGAGTTTGCTATTAATTGTAGAAGGTCGAAGAAATACTATTCGATTGAACAGGCAATTTTCTATCAAATACATCCTACTTTTATAACGTTTCAATAATGTAAATATAAAAAAAAATTAAAAAAATACGCAAGTTTAAAGATAGTCGTTACTCCTTAATAAATACCAATTTCAAACTTCATTCTTCAGCTTGCTATTAATTGTAGAAGGTTGAGGCAAATACTATTTAATTAAACAGGAAATTTTCTATCAAATACATCCTACTTTTATAACGTTTTAGCAATGTAAATAAAAAAAAATAAAAAAAATACGCAAGTTTATAGATAGTCGTTATTCCTTAATAAATACCATTTTCAAACTTCATTCTTGAGTTTGCTATTAATTATAAAAGGTTGGAGCAAATACTATTCGATTGAACAGGCAATTTTCTATCAAATACATCCTACTTTTATAACGTTTCAATAATGTAAATATAAAAAAAAATTAAAAAAATACGCAAGTTTAAAGATAGTCGTTATTCCTTAATAAATACCAATTTCAAACTTCATTCTTCAGCTTGCTATTAATTGTAGAAGGTTGAGGCAAATACTATTTAATTAAACAGGAAATTTTCTATCAAATACATCCTACTTTTATAACGTTTTAGCAATGTGAATAAAAAAAATAAAAAAAATACGCAAGTTTATAGATAGTCGTTATTCCTTAATAAATACCATTTTCAAACTTCATTCTTGAGTTTGCTATTAATTGTAAAAGGTCGAAGCAAATACTATTCGATTGAACAGGCAATTTTCTATCAAATACATCCTACTTTTGTAACGTTTCAATAATGTAAATATAAAAAAAAATCAAAAAAATACGCAAGTTTAAAGATAGTCGTTATTCCTTAATAAATACCATTTTCAAACTTCATTCTTGAGCTTGCTATTAATTGTAAAAGATTGAAGCAAATACTATTCGATTGAACAGGCAATTTTCTATCAAATACATCCTACTTTTATAACGTTTCAATAATGTAAATATAAAAAAAATCAAAAAAATACGCAAGTTTAAAGATAGTCGTTATTCCTTGATAAATACCAATTTCAAACTTTATTCTTGAGCTTGCTATTAACTGTAAAAGGTTAAAACAAATACTATTCGATTAAGCAAAAAATTTTCTATCAAATACATCTTACTTTTATAACGTTTCAATAATGTAAATATAAAAAAAATTAAAAGAATACGCAAGTTTAAAATAAGTTGTTATTCCTTGATAAATACCAATTTCAAGCTTTATTTTTGAGCTTGCTATTTATTGTAAAAGGTTGAAACAAATACTATTTGATTGAACAGAAAATTTTCTATCAAATACATCCTACTTTTATAACGTTTCAATAATGTAAAAATAAAAAAAAAATAAAAAAATACGCAAGTTTAAAGATAGTCGTTATTCCTTAATAAATACCAATTTCAAACTTCATTCTTGAGCTTGCTATTAATCCTAGAAGGTTGAAACATGTACCATTTGATTAAACAGAAAATTTACTATTAAATACATCCTACTTTTGTAACGTTTCAATAATGTAAATATAAAAAAAATCAAAAAAATACGCAAGTTTAAAGATAGTTGTTATGCCTTGATAAATACCAATTTCAAACTTCATTCTTGAGCTTGCTATTAGTTGTAGAAAGTTAAAGCAAATACTATTCAATTAAACAGAAAATTCTCTATCAAATACATTCTACTTTTATAACGTTTTAGCAATGTAAATAAAAAAAAAATAAAAAAAATACGCAAGTTTAAAGATAGTCGTTATTCCTTAATAAATGCCAATTTCAAACTTCATTCTTGAGCTTGCTATTAATTGTAGAAGGTTGAAGCAAATACTATTCGATTAAACAGACAATTTTCTATCAAATACATCCTACTTTTATAACGTTTCAATAATGTAAATATAAAAAAAATCAAAAAAATACGCAAGTTCAAAGATAGTCGTTATTTCTTGATAAATACCAATTTCAAACTTCATTTTTGAGCTTGCTATTAATTGTAAAAGGTTAAAACAAATACTATTCGATTAAGCAAAAAATTTTCTATCAAATACATTTTACTTTTATAACGTTTCAATAATGTAAATATAAAAAAAATTAAAAAAATACGCAAGTTTAAAGCTAGTTGTTATGCCTTGATAAATACCAATTTCAAACTTCATTCTTGAGCTTGCTATTAATTGTAGAAAGTTGAAGCAAATACTATTCAATTAAACAGGAAATTTTCTATCAAATACATTCTACTTTTATAACGTTTTAGCAATGTAAATAAAAAAAAATAAAAAAAATACGCAAGTTTATAGATAGTCGTTATTCCTTAATAAATACAATTTTCAAACTTCATTCTTGAGTTTGCTATTAATTGTAAAAGGTTGAAGCAAATACTATTCGATTGAACAGGCAATTTTCTATAAAATACATCCTACTTTTATAACGTTTCAATAATGTAAATATAAAAAAAAATTAAAAAAATACGCAAGTTTAAAGATAGTCGTTATTCCTTAATAAATACCAATTTCAAACTTCATTCTTCAGCTTGCTATTAATTGTAGAAGGTTGAGGCAAATACTATTTAATTAAACAGGAAATTTTCTATCAAATACATCCTACTTTTATAACGTTTTAGCAATGTGAATAAAAAAAATAAAAAAAATACGCAAGTTTATAGATAGTCGTTATTCCTTAATAAATACCATTTTCAAACTTCATTCTTGAGTTTGCTATTAATTGTAAAAGGTCGAAGCAAATACTATTCGATTTAACAGGCAATTTTCTATCAAATACATCCTACTTTTGTAACGTTTCAATAATGTAAATATAAAAAAAAATCAAAAAAATACGCAAGTTTAAAGATAGTCGTTATTCCTTAATAAATACCATTTTCAAACTTCATTCTTGAGCTTGCTATTAATTGTAAAAGATTGAAGCAAATACTATTCGATTGAACAGGCAATTTTCTATCAAATACATCCTACTTTTATAACGTTTCAATAATGTAAATATAAAAAAAATCAAAAAAATACGCAAGTTTAAAGATAGTTGTTATTCCTTGATAAATACCAATTTCAAACTTCATTCTTGAGCTTGCTATTAACTGTAAAAGGTTAAAACAAATACTATTCGATTAAGCAAAAAATTTTCTATCAAATACATCTTACTTTTATAACGTTTCAATAATGTAAATATAAAAAAAATTAAAAGAATACGCAAGTTTAAAATAAGTTGTTATTCCTTGATAAATACCAATTTCAAGCTTTATTTTTGAGCTTGCTATTTATTGTAAAAGGTTGAAACAAATACTATTTGATTGAACAGAAAATTTTCTATCAAATACATCCTACTTTTATAACGTTTCAATAATGTAAAAATAAAAAAAAAATAAAAAAATACGCAAGTTTAAAGATAGTCGTTATTCCTTAATAAATACCAATTTCAAACTTCATTCTTGAGCTTGCTATTAATCCTAGAAGGTTGAAACATGTACCATTTGATTAAACAGAAAATTTACTATTAAATACATCCTACTTTTATAACGTTTCAATAATGTAAATATAAAAAAAATCAAAAAAATACGCAAGTTTAAAGATAGTCGTTATTCCTTAATAAATGCCAATTTCAAACTTCATTCTTGAGCTTGCTATTAATTGTAGAAGGTTGAAGCAAATACTATTCGATTAAACAGACAATTTTCTATCAAATACATCCTACTTTTATAACGTTTCAATAATGTAAATATAAAAAAAATCAAAAAAATACGCAAGTTTAAAGATAGTCGTTATTTCTTGATAAATACCAATTTCAAACTTCATTCTTGAGCTTGCTATTAATTGTAAAAGGTTAAAACAAATACTATTCGATTAAGCAAAAAATTTTCTATCAAATACATTTTACTTTTATAACGTTTCAATAATGTAAATATAAAAAAAATTAAAAAAATACGCAAGTTTAAAGCTAGTTGTTATGCCTTGATAAATACCAATTTCAAACTTCATTCTTGAGCTTGCTATTAATTGTAGAAAGTTGAAGCAAATACTATTCAATTAAACAGGAAATTTTCTATCAAATACATTCTACTTTTATAACGTTTTAGCAATGTAAATAAAAAAAAATAAAAAAAATACGCAAGTTTATAGATAGTCGTTATTCCTTAATAAATACCATTTTCAAACTTCATTCTTGAGTTTGCTATTAATTGTAAAAGGTTGAAGCAAATACTATTCGATTGAACAGGCAATTTTCTATAAAATACATCCTACTTTTATAACGTTTCAATAATGTAAATATAAAAAAAAATTAAAAAAATATGCAAGTTTAAAGATAGTCGTTATTCCTTAATAAATACCAATTTCAAACTTCATTCTTCAGCTTGCTATTAATTGTAGAAGGTTGAGGCAAATACTATTTAATTAAACAGGAAATTTTCTATCAAATACATCCTACTTTTATAACGTTTTAGCAATGTGAATAAAAAAAAATAAAAAAAATACGCAAGTTTATAGATAGTCGTTATTCCTTAATAAATACCATTTTCAAACTTCATTCTTGAGTTTGCTATTAATTGTAAAAGGTCGAAGCAAATACTATTCGATTGAACAGGCAATTTTCTATCAAATACATCCTACTTTTATAACGTTTCAATAGTGTAAATATAAAAAAAAATCAAAAAAATACGCAAGTTTAAAGATAGTCGTTATTCCTTGATAAATACCAATTTCAAACTTCATTCTTGAGCTTGCTATTAACTGTAAAAGGTTAAAACAAATACTATTCGATTAAGCAAAAAATTTTCTATCAAATACATCTTACTTTTATAACGTTTCAATAATGTAAATATAAAAAAAAATTAAAAGAATACGCAAGTTTAAAATAAGTCGTTATTCCTTGATAAATACCAATTTCAAGCTTTATTTTTGAGCTTGCTATTTATTGTAAAAGGTTGAAACAAATACTATTTGATTGAACGGAAAATTTTCTATCAAATACATCCTACTTTTATAACGTTTCAATAATGTAAAAATAAAAAAAAATAAAAAAATACGCAAGTTTAAAGATAGTCGTTATTCCTTAATAAATACCAATTTCAAACTTCATTCTTGAGCTTGCTATTAATCGTAGAAGGTTGAAACATGTACCATTTGATTAAACAGAAAATTTACTATTAAATACATCCTACCTTTATAACGTTTCAATAATGTAAATATAAAAAAAATCAAAAAAATACGCAAGTTTAAAGATAGTTGTTATGCCTTGATAAATACCAAATTCAAACTTCATTCTTGAGCTTGCTATTAATTGTAGAAATTTATAGCAAATACTATTCAATTAAACAGAAAATTTTCTATCAAATACATTCTACTTTTATAACGTTTTAGCAATGTAAATAAAAAAAAATAAAAAAAATACGCAAGTTTAAAGATAGTCGTTATTCCTTAATAAATGCCAATTTCAAACTTCATTCTTGAGCTTGCTGTTAATTGTAGAAGGTTGAAGCAAATACTATTCGATTAAACAGGCAATTTTCTATCAAATACGTCCTACTTTTATAACGTTTCAATAATGTAAATATAAAAAAAATCAAAAAAATACGCAAGTTTAAAGATAGTCGTTATTTCTTGATAAATACCAATTTCAAACTTCATTCTTGAGCTTGCTATTAATTGTAAAAGGTTAAAACAAATACTATTCGATTAAGCAAAAAATTTTCTATCAAATACATTTTACTTTTATAACGTTTCAATAATGTAAATATAAAAAAAATTAAAAAAATACGCAAGTTTAAAGATAGTTGTTATGCCTTGATAAATACCAATTTCAAACTTCATTTTGAGCTTGCTATTAATTGTAGAAAGTTGAAGCAAATACTATTCAATTAAACAGGAAATTTTCTATCAAATACATTCTACTTTTATAACGTTTTAGCAATGTAAATAAAAAAAAATAAAAAAAATACGCAAGTTTATAGATAGTCGTTATTCCTTAATAAATACCATTTTCAAACTTCATTCTTGAGTTTGCTATTAATTGTAAAAGGTTGAAGCAAATACTATTCGATTGAACAGGCAATTTTCTATCAAATACATCCTACTTTTATAACGTTTTAATAATGTAAATATAAAAAAAAATTAAAAAAATACGCAAGTTTAAAGATAGTCGTTATTCCTTAATAAATACCAATTTCAAACTTCATTCTTCAGCTTGCTATTAATTGTAGAAGGTTGAGGCAAATACTATTTAATTAAACAGGAAATTTTCTATCAAATACATCCTACTTTTATAACGTTTTAGCAATGTGAATAAAAAAAAATAAAAAAAATACGCAAGTTTATAGATAGTCGTTATTCCTTAATAAATACCATTTTCAAATTTCATTCTTGAGTTTGCTATTAATTGTAGAAGGTCGAAGCAAATACTATTCGATTGAACAGGCAATTTTCTATCAAATACATCCTACTTTTATAACGTTTCAATAATGTAAATATAAAAAAAAATCAAAAAAATACGCAAGTTTAAAGATAGTCGTTATTCCTTAATAAATACCATTTTCAAACTTCATTCTTGAGCTTGCTATTAATTGTAAAAGGTTGAAGCAAATACTATTCGATTGAACAGGCAATTTTCTATCAAATACATCCTACTTTTATAACGTTTCAATAATGTAAAAATAAAAAAAATTAAAAAAATACGCAAGTTTAAAGATAGTCGTTATTCCTTAATAAATACCAATTTCAAACTTCATTCTTGAGCTTGCTATTAATCGTAGAAGGTTGAAACATGTACCATTTGATTGAACGAAAAATTTTCTATCAAATACATCCTACTATTATAACGTTTTAGCAATGTGAATAAAAAAAATCAAAAACATACGCAAGTTTAAAGATAGTCGTTATTCCTTGATAAATACCAATTTCAAACTTCATTCTTGAGCTTGCTATTAATTGTAGAAAGTTGAAACCAATACTATTCGATTAAGCAGAAAATTTTCTATTAAATACATTCTACTTTTATAACGTTTTAGCAATGTAAATATAAAAAAAATCAAAAAAATACGCAAGTTTAAAGATAGTCGTTATGCCTTGATAAATACCAATTTCAAACTTCATTCTTAAGCTTGCTATTAATTGTAGAAGGTTGAAACAAATACTATTTAATTGAACAGGAAATTTTCTATCAAATACATCCTACTTTTATAACGTTTTAGTAATGTAAATAAAAAAAAAATCAAAAAAATACGCAAGTTTAAATATAGTCGTTATTCCTTAATAAATACCAATTTCAAACTTCATTCTTGAGCTTGCTATTAATTGTAGAAGGTTGAAGCAAATACTATTCAATTGAACAGGAAGTTTTCTATCAAACACATCCTACTTTTATAACGTTTCACAAATGTAAATAAAAAAAAAATAAAAAAAATACGCAAGTTTATAGATAGTCGTTATTCCTTAATAAATTCCATTTTCAAACTTCATTCTTGAGTTTGCTATTAATTGTAAAAGGTTGAAGCAAATACTATTCGATTGAACAGGCAATTTTCTATCAAATACATCCTACCTTTATAACGTTTCAATAATGTAAATATAAAAAAAAATTAAAAAAATACGCAAGTTTAAAGATAGTCGTTATTCCTTAATAAATACCAATTTCAAACTTCATTCTTCAGCTTGCTATTAATTGTAGAAGGTTGAGGCAAATACTATTCAATTAAACAGGAAATTTTCTATCAAATACATCCTACTTTTATAACGTTTTAGCAATGTGAATAAAAAAAAATAAAAAAAATACGCAAGTTTATAGATAGTCGTTATTCCATAATAAATACCATTTTCAAACTTCATTCTTGAGTTTGCTATTAATTGTATAAGGTTGAAGCAAATACTATTCGATTGAACAGGCAATTTTCTATCAAATACATCCTACTTTTATAACGTTTGAATAATGTAAATATAAAAAAAAATCAAAAAAATACGCAAGTTTAAAGATAGTCGTTATTCCTTAATAAATAACATTTTCAAACTTCATTCTTGAGCTTGCTATTAATTGTAAAAGGTTGAAGCAAATACTATTTGATTGAACAGGCAATTTTCTATCAAATACATCCTACTTTTATAACGTTTCAATAATGTAAATATAAAAAAAATCAAAAAAATACGCAAGTTTAAAGATAGTCGTTATTCCTTGATAAATACCAATTTCAAACTTTATTTTTGAGCTTGCTATTTATTGTAAAATGTTGAAACAAATACTATTTGATTGAACAGAAAATTTTCTATCAAATACATCCTACTATTATAACGTTTTAGCAATGTGAATAAAAAAAATCAAAAACATACGCAAGTTTAAAGATAGTCGTTATTCCTTGATAAATACCAATTTCAAACTTCATTCTTGAGCTTGCTATTAATTGTAGAAAGTTGAAACCAATACTATTCGATTGAGCGGAAAATTTTCTATTAAATACATTCTACTTTTATAACGTTTTAGCAATGTAAATATAAAAAAAATTAAAAAAATACGCAAGTTTAAAGTAAGTCGTTATTCCTTGATAAATACCAAATTCAAACTTCATTCTTGAGCTTGCTATTAATTGTAGAAGGTTGAAGCAAGTACCATTTGACTGAACAGAAAATTTTTTATCAAATACATCCTACTTTTATAACGTTTCAATAATGTAAATATAAAAAAAAATCAAAAAAATACGCAAGTTTAAAGTAAGTCGTTATTCCTTGATAAATACCAATTTCAAACTTTATTCTTGAGCTTGCTATTTTTTGTAGAAGGTTAAAGCAAGTACCATTTGACTGAACAGAACATTTTCTATCAAATACATCCTAATCTTATAACGTTTTAGCAATGTAAATAAAAAAAAATAAAAAAAATACGCAAGTTTAAAGATAGTCGTTATTCCTTAATAAATACCAATTTCAAACTTCATTCTTGAGCTTGCTATTAATTGTAGAAGGTTGAAACCAATACTATTCGATTGAGCAGGAAATTTTCTATCAAACACATTCTACTTTTTTAACGTTTTAGCAATGTAAATATAAAAAAAATCAAAAAAATACGCAAGTTTAAAGATAGTCGTTATTCCTTAATAAATACCAATTTCAAACTTCATTCTTGAGCTTGCTATTAATTGTAAAAGGTTGAAGCAAGTACCATTTGACTGAACAGAAAATTTTTTATCAAATACATCCTACTTTTATAACGTTTTAACAATGCAAATAAAAAAAAATAAAAAAAATACGCAAGTTTAAAGATAGTCGTTATTTCTTAATAAATATCAATTTCAAACTTCATTCTTGAGCTTGCTATTAATTGTAGAGGTTGAAGCAAATACTATTCGATTGAGCAGGTAATTTTCTATCTAATACGTCCTACTTTTATAACGTTGCAATAATGTAACTATAAAAAAAATTAAAAAAATACGCAAGTTTAAAGATAGTCGTTATTCCTTGATAAATACCAATTTCAAACTTCATTCTTGAGCTTGCTATTAATTGCAGAAGATTGAAACAAGTGCTATTTGATTAAACAGAAAATTTTCTATCAAACACATCCTACTTTTATAACGTTTCAATAACGCAAATATAAAAAAAATCAAAAAAATACGCAAGTTTACAGATAGTCGTTATGCCTTGATAAATACCAATTTCAAACTTTATTCTTGAGCTTGCTATTAATTGTAGAAGGTTGAAACTAATACTATTCGATTGAGCAGGAAATTTTCTATCAAACACATTCTACTTTTATAACGTTTTAGCAATGCAAGTATAAAAAAAATTAAAAAAATACGCAAGTTTAAAGATAGTCGTTATTCCTTGATAAATACCAATTTCAAACTTCAATTTTGAGCTTGCTATTAATTGTAGAAGGTTGAAACCAATAGTATTCGATTGAGCAGGAAATTTTCTATCAAACACATTTTACTTTTTTAACGTTTTAACAATGTAAATATAAAAAAAATCAAAAAAATACGCAAGCTTAAAGTTAGTCGTTATGCCTTGATAAATACCAATTTCAAACTTCATTCTTGAGCTTGCTGTTAATTGTAGAAGGTTGAAGCAAATACTATTCGATTGAGCAGGTAATTTTCTATCTAATACGTCCTACTTTTATAACGTTGCAATAATGTAACTATAAAAACAATTAAAAAAATACGCAAGTTTAAAGTAAGTCGTTATTCCTTGATAAATACCAATTTCAAACTTCATTCTTGAGCTTGCTATTAATTGTAGAAGATTGAAGCAAGTACCATTTGACTGAACAGAAAATTTTCTATCAAATACATCTTACTTTTATAACGTTTTAGCAATGTAAATAAAAAAAATCAAAAAAATACGCAAGTTTAAAGATAGTCGTTATTCCTTAATAAATACCAATTTCAAACTTCATTCTTGAGCTTGCTATTAATTGTAGAAAGTTGAAACCAATACTATTCGATTGAGCAGGACATTTTCTATCAAATACATCCTACCTTTATAACGATTCAATAATGTAAATATAAAAAAAATCAAAAAAATACGCAAGTTTAAAGTAAGTCGTTATTCCTTGATAAATACCAATTTCAAACTTTATTCTTGAGCTTGCTATTATTTGTAGAAGGTTGAAGCAAGTACCATTTGACTGAACAGAACTTTTTCTATCAAATACATCCTACTTTTATAACGTTTTAGCAATGTAAATATGAAAAAATCAAAAAAAACGCAAGTTTAAAGATAGTCGTTATGCCTTGATAAATACCAACTTCAAACTTCATTCTTGAGCTTGCTATTAATTGTAGAAGGTTGAAACCAATACTATTCGATTGAACAAACAATTTACTATCAAATACATTCTACTTTTATAACGTTTCAATAATGTAAATATAAAAATAATCAAAAAAATACGCAAGTTTAAAGATAGTCGTTATTCCTTAATAAATACCAACTTCAAACTTCATTCTTGAGCTTGCTATTAATTGTAGAAGGTTGAAACCAATACTATTCGATTGAACAAACAATTTACTATCAAATACATTCTACTTTTATAACGTTTCAATAATGTAAATATAAAAATAATCAAAAAAATACGCAAGTTTAAAGATAGTCGTTATTCCTTGATAAATACCAATTTCAAACTTCCTTCTTGAGCTTGCTATTAATTGTAGAAGGTTGAAGCAAGTACCATTTGACTGAACAGAAAATTTTCTATCAAATACATCTTACTTTTATAACGTTTTAGCAATGTAAATAAAAAAAATCAAAAAAATACGCAAGTTTAAAGATAGTCGTTATTCCTTAATAAATACCAATTTCAAACTTCATTCTTGAGCTTGCTATTAATTGTAGAAGATTGAAGCAAATACTATTTGATTAAACAGGAAATTTTCTATCAAATACATCCTACCTTTATAACGATTCAATAATGTAAATATAAAAAAAATCAAAAAAATACGCAAGTTTAAAGTAAGTCGTTATTCCTTGATAAATACCAATTTCAAACTTTATTCTTGAGCTTGCTATTATTTGTAGAAGGTTGAAGCAAGTACCATTTGACTGAACAGAACTTTTTCTATCAAATACATCCTACTTTTATAACGTTTTAGCAATTTAAATAAAAAAAATAAAAAAAATACGCAAGTTTAAATATAGTCGTTATTCCTTAATAAATACCAATTTCAAACTTCATTCTTGAGCATGCTATTAATTGTAGAAGGTTGAAGCAAATACTGTTCGATTGAACAGACAATTTTCTATCAAATACATCCTATTTTTATAACGTTTCAATAATGTAAACATAAAAAAAATCAAAAAAATACGCAAGTTTAAAGATAGTCGTTCTTCCTTGATAAATATCAATTTCAAACTTCATTCTTGAGCTTGCTATTAATTGTAGAAAGTTGAAACAAGTGCTGTTTGATTAAACAAATAATTTTCTATCAAATACATCCTACTTTTATAACGTTTCAATAATGTAAATATAAAAAAAATCAAAAAAATACGCAAGTTTACAGATAGTCGTTATTCCTTGATAAGTACCAATTTCAAACTTGATTTTTAAGCTTGCTATTGATTGCAGAAGGTTAAAACAAGTACCATTTGATTGAACAAAAAATTTTCTATCAAATAAAAGCTACTTTTATAACGTTTTAATAATGTAAATATAAAAAAAATTAAAAAAATGCGCATGTTTAAAGATAGTCGTTATTCCTTAATAAATACCAATTTCAAACTTCATTCTTAAGCTTGCTATTAATTGTAGAAAGTTGAAACTAATACTATTCGATTGAGCAGGAAATTTTCTATCAAACACATTCTACTTTTAGAACGTTTTAGCAATGCTAATATAAAAAAAATCAAAAAAATACGCAAGTTTAAAGAAAGTCGTTATTCCTTGATAAATACCAATTTCAAACTTCATTCTTGAGCTTGCTATTAATTGTAGAAGGTTGAAGCAAATACTATTCGATTGAGCAGGTAATTTTCTATCAAATACGTCCTACTTTTATAACGTTGCAATAATGTAAATATAAAAAAAATTAAAAAAATACGCAAGTTTAAAGTAAGTCGTTATTCCTTGATAAATACCAATTTCAAACTTCATTCTTGAGCTTGCTATTAATTGTAGAAGATTGAAGCAAGTACCATTTGACTGAACAGAAAATTTTCTATCAAATACATTTTACTTTTATAACGTTTTAGCAATGTAAATAAAAAAAATCAAAAAAATACGCAAGTTTAAAGATAGTCGTTATTCTTTAATAAATACCAACTTCAAACTTCATTCTTGAGCTTGCTATTAATTGCAGAAGATTGAAACAAGTGCTATTTGATTAAACAGAAAATTTTTTATTAAACACATCCTACTTTTATAACGTTTCAATAATGTAAATATAAAAAAAAATCAAAAAAATACGCAAGTTTACAGATAGTCGTTATTCCTTGATAAGTACCAATTTCAAACTTGATGTTTAAGCTTGCTATTGATTGCAGAAGGTTAAAACAAGTACCATTTGATTGAACAGAAAATTTTCTATCAAACAAATGCTACTTTTATAACGTTTTAACAATGTAAATATAAAAAAAATCAAAAAAATACGCAAGTTTAAAGATAGTCGTTATTCCTTAATAAATACCAATTTTAAACTTTATTCTTGAGCTTGCTATTAATTGTAGAAGGTTGAAGCAAATACTATTCAATTGAACAGGAAATTTTTCATCAAATACATCCTACTTCTATAACGTTTCAATAATGTAAATATAAAAAAAATCAAAAAAATACGAAAGTTTAAAGTAAGTCGTTATTCCTTGATAAATACCAATTTCAAACTTCATTCTTGAGCTTGCTATTAATTGTAGAATGTTGAAGCTAGTACCATTTGACTGAACAGAAAACTTTTTATCAAATACATCCTACTTTTATAACGCTTTAGCAATGTAAATAAGAAAAAATAAAAAAAATACGCAAGTTTAAAGATAGACGTTATTCCTTAATAAATACCAATTTCAAACTTCATTCTTGAGTTTGCTATTAATTGTAGAAGGTTGGAGCAAATACTATTCGATTGAACAGGCAATTTACTATCAAATACATTCTACTTTTATAACGTTTCAATAATGTAAATATAAAAAAAATCAAAAAAATACGCAAGTTTAAAAATAGTCGTTATTCCTTGATAAATACCAATTTCAAACTTTATTCTTGAGCTTGCTATTAATTGTAGAAGGTTGAAGCAAGTACCATTTGACTGAACAGAAAATTTTCTATCAAATACATTTTAACAATGTAAATAAAAAAAATAAAAAAAATACGCAAGTTTAAAGATAGTCGTTATTCCTTAATAAATACCAATTTCAAACTACATTCTTGAGATTGCTATTAATCGTAGAAGGTTGAAACATGTGCCATTTGATTTAGCAAAAAATTTTCTATCAAATACATCCTACTATTATAACGTTTTAGCAATGTGAATAAAAAAAATCAAAAAAATACGCAAGTTTAAATATAGTCGTTATTCCTTGATAAATACCAATTTCAAACTTCATTCTTAAGCTTGCTATTAATTGTAGAAAGTTGAAACCAATACTATTTGATTGAGCAGGAATTTTTTTATCAAACACATTTTACTTTAATAACGTTTTAGCAATGTAAATAAAAATAAAATCAAAAAAATACGCAAGTTTAAATATAGTCGTTATTCCTTGATAAATACCAATTTCAAACTTCATTCTTGAGCTTGCTATTAATTGTAGAAAGTTGAAACAAATACTATTTGATTGAGCAGGTAATTTTCTATCAAATACGTCCTACTTTTATAACGTTGCAAAAATGTAAATATAAAAAAAATTAAAAAAATACGCAAGTTTAAAGTAAGTCGTTATTCCATGATAAATACCAATTTCAAACTTCGTTCTTGTGCTTGCTATTAATTGTAGAAGGTTGAAGCAAGTACCATTTGACTGAACAGAAATTTTTCTATCAAATACATTCTACTTTTATAACGCTTTAGCAATGTAAATAAAAAAAAATCAAAAAAATACGCAAGTTTAAAAATAGTCGTTATTCCTTGATAAATACCAATTTCAAACTTTATTCTTGAGCTTGCTATTAATTGTAGAAGGTTGAAGCAAGTACCATTTGACTGAACAGAAAATTTTCTATCAAATACATTTTAACAATGTAAATAAAAAAAAATAAAAAAAATACGCAAGTTTAAAGATAGTCGTTATTCCTTAATAAATACCAATTTCAAACTACATTCTTGAGCTTGCTATTAATCGTAGAAGGTTGAAACATGTGCCATTTGATTTAGCAAAAAATTTTCTATCAAATACATCCTACTATTATAACGTTTTAGCAATGTGAATAAAAAAAATCAAAAAAATACGCAAGTTTAAATATAGTCGTTATTCCTTGATAAATACCAATTTCAAACTTCATTCTTAAGCTTGCTATTAATTGTAGAAAGTTGAAACCAATACTATTTGATTGAGCAGGAATTTTTTTATCAAACACATTTTACTTTTATAACGTTTTAGCAATGTAAATAAAAATAAAATCAAAAAAATACGCAAGTTTAAATATAGTCGTTATTCCTTGATAAATACCAATTTCAAACTTCATTCTTGAGCTTGCTATTAATTGTAGAAAGTTGAAACAAATACTATTTGATTGAGCAGGTAATTTTCTATCAAATACGTCCTACTTTTATAACGTTGCAAAAATGTAAATATAAAAAAAATTAAAAAAATACGCAAGTTTAAAGTAAGTCGTTATTCCATGATAAATACCAATTTCAAACTTCGTTCTTGAGCTTGCTATTAATTGTAGAAGGTTGAAACAAGTACCATTTGATTAAACAGAAAATTTTCTATCAAATACATCCTACTTTTATAACGTTTCAATAATGTAAATATAAAAAAAATTTAAAAAATACCCAAGTTTAAAGATAGTCGTTATTCCTTAATAAATACCAATTTCAAACTTCATTCTTAAGCTTGCTGTTAATTGTAGAAAGTTGAAACCAATACTATTCGATTGAGCAGGAAATTTTCTATCAAACACATTCTACTTTTATAACGTTTTAGCAATGTAAATATAAAAAAAATCAAAAAAATACGCAAGTTTAAAGAAAGTCGTTATTCCTTGATAAATACCAATTTCAAACTTCATTCTTGAGCTTGCTATTAATTATAGAAGGTTGAAGCAAATACTATTCGATTGAACAGGAAATTTTTTATCAAATACATTCTAACTTTATAACGTTTCAATAAAGTAAATATAAAAAAAATCAAAAAAATACTCAAGTTTAAAGTAAGTCGTTATTCCTTGATAAATACCAATTTCAAACTTTATCCTTGAGCTTGCTATTAATTGCAGAAGGTTGAAGCAAGTACCATTTGACTCAACAGAAAATTTTCTATCAAATACGTCCTACTTTTATAACGTTTTATCAATGTAAATAAAAAAAAATAAAAAAAATACGCAAGTTTAAAGATAGTCGTTATTCCTTAATAAATACCAATTTCAAACTTCATTCTTGAGCTTGCTATTAATTGTAGAAGGTTGAAGCAAATACTATTCGATTGAACGGGCAATTTTCTATCAAATACATCCTACCTTTATAACGTTTCAATAATGTAAATATAAAAAAAATCAAAAAAATACGCAAGTTTACAGAAGTCGTTATTCCTTGATAAGTACCAATTTCAAACTTGATTTTTAAGCTTGCTATTGATTGCAGAAGGTTAAAACAAGTACCATTTGATTAAACAAAAAATTTTCTATCAAACAAATGCTACTTTTATAACGTTTTAGCAATGTAAATATAAAAAAAATCAAAAAAATACGCAAGTTTAAAGATAATCGTTATTCCTTAATAAATACCAATTTCAAACTTCATTCTTGAGCTTGCTATTAATTGTAGAAAGTTGAGACAAGCACCACTCGATTAAGCAAAAAATTTTCTATCAAATACATTCTACTTTTATAACGTTTTAGCAATGTAAACATAAAAAAAATCAAAAAAATACGCAAGTTTAAAGATAGTCGTTATTTCTTGATAAATACCAATTTCAAACTTCATTCTTGAGCTTGCTATTAATTGTAAAAGGTTAAAACAAATACTATTCGATTAAGCAAAAAATTTTCTATCAAATACATTTTACTTTTATAACGTTTCAATAATGTAAATATAAAAAAAATTAAAAAAATACGCAAGTTTAAAGCTAGTTGTTATGCCTTGATAAATACCAATTTCAAACTTCATTCTTGAGCTTGCTATTAATTGTAGAAAGTTGAAGCAAATACTATTCAATTAAACAGGAAATTTTCTATCAAATACATTCTACTTTTATAACGTTTTAGCAATGTAAATAAAAAAAAATAAAAAAAATACGCAAGTTTATAGATAGTCGTTATTCCTTAATAAATACCATTTTCAAACTTCATTCTTGAGTTTGCTATTAATTGTAAAAGGTTGAAGCAAATACTATTCGATTGAACAGGCAATTTTCTATAAAATACATCCTACTTTTATAACGTTTCAATAATGTAAATATAAAAAAAAATTAAAAAAATACGCAAGTTTAAAGATAGTCGTTATTCCTTAATAAATACCAATTTCAAACTTCATTCTTCAGCTTGCTATTAATTGTAGAAGGTTGAGGCAAATACTATTTAATTAAACAGGAAATTTTCTATCAAATACATCCTACTTTTATAACGTTTTAGCAATGTGAATAAAAAAAAATAAAAAAAATACGCAAGTTTATAGATAGTCGTTATTCCTTAATAAATACCATTTTCAAACTTCATTCTTGAGTTTGCTATTAATTGTAAAAGGTCGAAGCAAATACTATTCGATTGAACAGGCAATTTTCTATCAAATACATCCTACTTTTATAACGTTTCAATAGTGTAAATATAAAAAAAAATCAAAAAAATACGCAAGTTTAAAGATAGTCGTTATTCCTTAATAAATACCATTTTCAAACTTCATTCTTGAGCTTGCTATTAATTGTAAAAGGTTGAAGCAAATACTATTCGATTGAACAGGCAATTTTCTATCAAATACATCCTACTTTTATAACGTTTCAATAATGTAAATATAAAAAAAATCAAAAAAATACGCAAGTTTAAAGATAGTCGTTATTCCTTGATAAATACCAATTTCAAACTTCATTCTTGAGCTTGCTATTAACTGTAAAAGGTTAAAACAAATACTATTCGATTAAGCAAAAAATTTTCTATCAAATACATCTTACTTTTATAACGTTTCAATAATGTAAATATAAAAAAAAATTAAAAGAATACGCAAGTTTAAAATAAGTCGTTATTCCTTGATAAATACCAATTTCAAGCTTTATTTTTGAGCTTGCTATTTATTGTAAAAGGTTGAAACAAATACTATTTGATTGAACAGAAAATTTTCTATCAAATACATCCTACTTTTATAACGTTTCAATAATGTAAAAATAAAAAAAAATAAAAAAATACGCAAGTTTAAAGATAGTCGTTATTCCTTAATAAATTGGACACATTGGACGAATTGAGAAGGTTCAAGTAAAATTTATTAATTGTGTTAAATATAGATTGCCGAGAACTGTGGGATGCTCGTATAATATGTGTTTGAGTTATCTTGCTCTGAAAACGTTAGACTCTCGACGTAAATTCCACTGTGCTTGTTTTGTATATAAGGTATTAAATAATCTGTGTGATGCTCCGGACATTCTCGGAAAAATTGGTTTTAATGTGCCTCAATACCATCTCAGGAATAGTCCCCTATTTAATCTCTCTCACTGCAGCACTAATTATGCATTATTTTCACCTTTAAATTCAATTTTATCAATATGCAATAGTGTCTGTAGTGAAATTGATTTTTTTGCACCATCTTTTAATAACTTTAAGAATAATCTCAACAAATTTATAACATGAATCTTGTAATCTTTAATTGTTTTGTTTATTGTAAAGGCTGTAAATGATGATGCCGTTAATAAAGTATTATTATTATTATTATTAAATACCAATTTCAAACTTCATTCTTGAGCTTGCTATTAATCCTAGAAGGTTGAAACATGTACCATTTGATTAAACAGAAAATTTACTATTAAATACATCCTACTTTTATAACGTTTCAATAATGTAAATATAAAAAAAATCAAAAAAATACGCAAGTTTAAAGATAGTTGTTATGCCTTGATAAATACCAAATTCAAACTTCATTCTTGAGCTTGCTATTAATTGTAGAAATTTAAAGCAAATACTATTCAATTAAACAGAAAATTTTCTATCAAATACATTCTACTTTTATAACGTTTTAGCAATGTAAATAAAAAAAAATAAAAAAAATACGCAAGTTTAAAGATAGTCGTTATTCCTTAATAAATGCCAATTTCAAACTTCATTCTTGAGCTTGCTGTTAATTGTAGAAGGTTGAAGCAAATACTATTCGATTAAACAGGCAATTTTCTATCAAATACGTCCTACTTTTATAACGTTTCAATAATGTAAATATAAAAAAAATCAAAAAAATACGCAAGTTTAAAGATAGTCGTTATTTCTTGATAAATACCAATTTCAAACTTCATTCTTGAGCTTGCTATTAATTGTAAAAGGTTAAAACAAATACTATTCGATTAAGCAAAAAATTTTCTATCAAATACATTTTACTTTTATAACGTTTCAATAATGTAAATATAAAAAAAATTAAAAAAATACGCAAGTTTAAAGATAGTTGTTATGCCTTGATAAATACCAATTTCAAACTTCATTTTGAGCTTGCTATTAATTGTAGAAAGTTGAAGCAAATACTATTCAATTAAACAGGAAATTTTCTATCAAATACATTCTACTTTTATAACGTTTTAGCAATGTAAATAAAAAAAAATAAAAAAAATACGCAAGTTTATAGATAGTCGTTATTCCTTAATAAATACCATTTTCAAACTTCATTCTTGAGTTTGCTATTAATTGTAAAAGGTTGAAGCAAATACTATTCGATTGAACAGGCAATTTTCTATCAAATACATCCTACTTTTATAACGTTTCAATAATGTAAATATAAAAAAAAATTAAAAAAATACGCAAGTTTAAAGATAGTCGTTATTCCTTAATAAATACCAATTTCAAACTTCATTCTTCAGCTTGCTATTAATTGTAGAAGGTTGAGGCAAATACTATTTAATTAAACAGGAAATTTTCTATCAAATACATCCTACTTTTATAACGTTTTAGCAATGTGAATAAAAAAAAATAAAAAAAATACGCAAGTTTATAGATAGTCGTTATTCCTTAATAAATACCATTTTCAAATTTCATTCTTGAGTTTGCTATTAATTGTAGAAGGTCGAAGCAAATACTATTCGATTGAACAGGCAATTTTCTATCAAATACATCCTACTTTTATAACGTTTCAATAATGTAAATATAAAAAAAAATCAAAAAAATACGCAAGTTTAAAGATAGTCGTTATTCCTTAATAAATACCATTTTCAAACTTCATTCTTGAGCTTGCTATTAATTGTAAAAGGTTGAAGCAAATACTATTCGATTGAACAGGCAATTTTCTATCAAATACATCCTACTTTTATAACGTTTCAATAATGTAAAAATAAAAAAAATTAAAAAAATACGCAAGTTTAAAGATAGTCGTTATTCCTTAATAAATACCAATTTCAAACTTCATTCTTGAGCTTGCTATTAATCGTAGAAGGTTGAAACATGTACCATTTGATTGAACGAAAAATTTTCTATCAAATACATCCTACTATTATAACGTTTTAGCAATGTGAATAAAAAAAATCAAAAACATACGCAAGTTTAAAGATAGTCGTTATTCCTTGATAAATACCAATTTCAAACTTCATTCTTGAGCTTGCTATTAATTGTAGAAAGTTGAAACCAATACTATTCGATTAAGCAGAAAATTTTCTATTAAATACATTCTACTTTTATAACGTTTTTGCAATGTAAATATAAAAAAAATCAAAAAAATACGCAAGTTTAAAGATAGTCGTTATGCCTTGATAAATACCAATTTCAAACTTCATTCTTAAGCTTGCTATTAATTGTAGAAGGTTGAAACAAATACTATTTAATTGAACAGGAAATTTTCTATCAAATACATCCTACTTTTATAACGTTTTAGTAATGTAAATAAAAAAAAAATCAAAAAAATACGCAAGTTTAAATATAGTCGTTATTCCTTAATAAATACCAATTTCAATCTTCATTCTTGAGCTTGCTATTAATTGTAGAAGGTTGAAGCAAATACTATTCAATTGAACAGGAAATTTTCTATCAAACACATCCTACTTTTATAACGTTTCACAAATGTAAATAAAAAAAAAATAAAAAAAATACGCAAGTTTATAGATAGTCGTTATTCCTTAATAAATTCCATTTTCAAACTTCATTCTTGAGTTTGCTATTAATTGTAAAAGGTTGAAGCAAATACTATTCGATTGAACAGGCAATTTTCTATCAAATACATCCTACTTTTATAACGTTTCAATAATGTAAATATAAAAAAAAATTAAAAAAATACGCAAGTTTAAAGATAGTCGTTATTCCTTAATAAATACCAATTTCAAACTTCATTCTTCAGCTTGCTATTAATTGTAGAAGGTTGAGGCAAATACTATTCAATTAAACAGGAAATTTTCTATCAAATACATCCTACTTTTATAACGTTTTAGCAATGTGAATAAAAAAAAATAAAAAAAATACGCAAGTTTATAGATAGTCGTTATTCCATAATAAATACCATTTTCAAACTTCATTCTTGAGTTTGCTATTAATTGTATAAGGTTGAAGCAAATACTATTCGATTGAACAGGCAATTTTCTATCAAATACATCCTACTTTTATAACGTTTGAATAATGTAAATATAAAAAAAAATCAAAAAAATACGCAAGTTTAAAGATAGTCGTTATTCCTTAATAAATAACATTTTCAAACTTCATTCTTGAGCTTGCTATTAATTGTAAAAGGTTGAAGCAAATACTATTTGATTGAACAGGCAATTTTCTATCAAATACATCCTACTTTTATAACGTTTCAATAATGTAAATATAAAAAAAATCAAAAAAATACGCAAGTTTAAAGATAGTCGTTATTCCTTGATAAATACCAATTTCAAACTTTATTTTTGAGCTTGCTATTTATTGTAAAATGTTGAAACAAATACTATTTGATTGAACAGAAAATTTTCTATCAAATACATCCTACTTTTATAACGTTTCAATAATGTAAAAATAAAAAAAATTAAAAAATACGCAAGTTTGAAGATAGTCGTTATTCCTTAATAAATACCAATTTCAAACTTCATTCTTGAGCTTGCTATTAATTGTAGAAGGTTGAAACATGTACCATTTGATTGAACGAAAAATTTTCTATCAAATACATCCTACTATTATAACGTTTTAGCAATGTGAATAAAAAAAATCAAAAACATACGCAAGTTTAAAGATAGTCGTTATTCCTTGATAAATACCAATTTCAAACTTCATTCTTGAGCTTGCTATTAATTGTAGAAAGTTGAAACCAATACTATTCGATTGAGCGGAAAATTTTCTATTAAATACATTCTACTTTTATAACGTTTTAGCAATGTAAATATAAAAAAAATTAAAAAAATACGCAAGTTTAAAGTAAGTCGTTATTCCTTGATAAATACCAAATTCAAACTTCATTCTTGAGCTTGCTATTAATTGTAGAAGGTTGAAGCAAGTACCATTTGACTGAACAGAAAATTTTTTATCAAATACATCCTACTTTTATAACGTTTCAATAATGTAAATATAAAAAAAAATCAAAAAAATACGCAAGTTTAAAGTAAGTCGTTATTCCTTGATAAATACCAATTTCAAACTTTATTCTTGAGCTTGCTATTTTTTGTAGAAGGTTAAAGCAAGTACCATTTGACTGAACAGAACATTTTCTATCAAATACATCCTAATCTTATAACGTTTTAGCAATGTAAATAAAAAAAAATAAAAAAAATACGCAAGTTTAAAGATAGTCGTTATTCCTTAATAAATACCAATTTCAAACTTCATTCTTGAGCTTGCTATTAATTGTAGAAGGTTGAAACCAATACTATTCGATTGAGCAGGAAATTTTCTATCAAACACATTCTACTTTTTTAACGTTTTAGCAATGTAAATATAAAAAAAATCAAAAAAATACGCAAGTTTAAAGATAGTCGTTATTCCTTAATAAATACCAATTTCAAACTTCATTCTTGAGCTTGCTATTAATTGTAAAAGGTTGAAGCAAGTACCATTTGACTGAACAGAAAATTTTTTATCAAATACATCCTACTTTTATAACGTTTTAACAATGCAAATAAAAAAAAATAAAAAAAATACGCAAGTTTAAAGATAGTCGTTATTTCTTAATAAATATCAATTTCAAACTTCATTCTTGAGCTTGCTATTAATTGTAGAGGTTGAAGCAAATACTATTCGATTGAGCAGGTAATTTTCTATCTAATACGTCCTACTTTTATAACGTTGCAATAATGTAACTATAAAAAAAATTAAAAAAATACGCAAGTTTAAAGATAGTCGTTATTCCTTGATAAATACCAATTTCAAACTTCATTCTTGAGCTTGCTATTAATTGCAGAAGATTGAAACAAGTGCTATTTGATTAAACAGAAAATTTTCTATCAAACACATCCTACTTTTATAACGTTTCAATAACGCAAATATAAAAAAAATCAAAAAAATACGCAAGTTTACAGATAGTCGTTATGCCTTGATAAATACCAATTTCAAACTTTATTCTTGAGCTTGCTATTAATTGTAGAAGGTTGAAACTAATACTATTCGATTGAGCAGGAAATTTTCTATCAAACACATTCTACTTTTATAACGTTTTAGCAATGCAAGTATAAAAAAAATTAAAAAAATACGCAAGTTTAAAGATAGTCGTTATTCCTTGATAAATACCAATTTCAAACTTCAATTTTGAGCTTGCTATTAATTGTAGAAGGTTGAAACCAATAGTATTCGATTGAGCAGGAAATTTTCTATCAAACACATTTTACTTTTTTAACGTTTTAACAATGTAAATATAAAAAAAATCAAAAAAATACGCAAGCTTAAAGTTAGTCGTTATGCCTTGATAAATACCAATTTCAAACTTCATTCTTGAGCTTGCTGTTAATTGTAGAAGGTTGAAGCAAATACTATTCGATTGAGCAGGTAATTTTCTATCTAATACGTCCTACTTTTATAACGTTGCAATAATGTAACTATAAAAACAATTAAAAAAATACGCAAGTTTAAAGTAAGTCGTTATTCCTTGATAAATACCAATTTCAAACTTCATTCTTGAGCTTGCTATTAATTGTAGAAGATTGAAGCAAGTACCATTTGACTGAACAGAAAATTTTCTATCAAATACATCTTACTTTTATAACGTTTTAGCAATGTAAATAAAAAAAATCAAAAAAATACGCAAGTTTAAAGATAGTCGTTATTCCTTAATAAATACCAATTTCAAACTTCATTCTTGAGCTTGCTATTAATTGTAGAAAGTTGAAACCAATACTATTCGATTGAGCAGGACATTTTCTATCAAATACATTCTACTTTTATAACGTTTTAGCAATGTAAATATGAAAAAATCAAAAAAAACGCAAGTTTAAAGATAGTCGTTATGCCTTGATAAATACCAACTTCAAACTTCATTCTTGAGCTTGCTATTAATTGTAGAAGGTTGAAACTAATACTATTCGATTGAACAAACAATTTACTATCAAATACGTTCTACTTTTATAACGTTTCAATAATGTAAATATAAAAAAAATCAAAAAAATACGCAAGTTTAAAGATAGTCGTTATTCCTTAATAAATACCAATTTCAAACTTCATTCTTGAGCTTGCTATTAATTGTAGAAGGTTGAAGCAAATACTATTCGATTAAACAGGAAATTTTCTATCAAATACATTCTAATTTTATAACGTTTCAATAATGTAAATATAAAAAAAATCAAAAAAATACGCAAGTTTAAAGTAAGTCGTTATTCCTTGATAAATACCATCTTCAAACTTTATTCTTGAGCTTGCTATTAACTGTAGAAGGTTGAAGCAAGTACCATTTGACTGAACAGGAAATTTTCTATCAAATACATCCTACTTTTATAACGTTTTAACAATGTAAATAAGAAAAAATAAAAAAAATACGCAAGTTTAAAGATAGTCGTTATTCCTTAATAAATACCAATTTCAAACTTCATTCTTGAGTTTGCTATTAATTGTAGAAGGTTGAAGCAAATACTATTCGATTGAACAGGCAATTTACTATCAAATACATTCTACCTTTATAATGTTTCAATAATGTAAATATAAAAAAAATCAAAAAAATACGCAAGTTTAAAGATAGTCGTTATTCCTTAATAAATACCAATTTCAAACTTTATTCTTGAGCTTGCTATTAATTGTAGAAGGTTGAAGCAAGTACCATTTGACTGAACAGAAAATTTTCTATCAAATACATTTTAACAATGTAAATAAAAAAAAATAAAAAAAATACGCAAGTTTAAAGATAGTCGTTATTCCTTAATAAATACCAATTTCAAACTTTATTCTTGAGTTTGCTATTAATTGTAGAAGGTTGAAGCAAATACTATTCGATTGAACAGGCAATTTACTATGAAATACATTCTACTTTTGTAACGTTTCAATAATGTAAATATAAAAAAAATCAAAAAAATACGCAAGTTTAAAGATAGTCGTTATTCCTTGATAAATACCAATTTCAAACTTTATTCTTGAGCTTGCTATTAATTGTAGAAGGTTGAAGCAAGTACCATTTGACTGAACAGAAAATTTTCTATCAAATACATTTTAACAATGTAAATAAAAAAAAATAAAAAAATACGCAAGTTTAAAGATAGTCGTTATTCCTTAATAAATACCAATTTCAAACTTCATTCTTGAGCTTGCTATTAATTGTAGAAGGTTGAAGCAAATACTATTCGATTGAACAGGCAATTTACTATCAAATACATTCTACCTTTATAACGTTTCAATAATGTAAATATAAAAAAAATCAAAAAAATACGCAAGTTTAAAGATAGTCGTTATTCCTTAACAAATACCAATTTCAAACTTTATTCTTGAGCTTGCTATTAATTGTAGAAGGTTGAAGCAAGTACCATTTGACTGAACAGAAAATTTTCTATCAAATACATTTTAACAATGTAAATAAAAAAAAATAAAAAAAATACGCAAGTTTAAAGATAGTCGTTATTCTTTGATAAATACCAATTTTAAACTTCATTCTTGAGCTTGCTATTAATTTCAGAAGATTGAAACAAGTGCTATTTGATTAAACAGAAAATTTTCTATCAAACACATTCTACTTTTATAACGTTTCAATAATGTAAATATAAAAAAAATCAAAAAAATACGCAAGTTTAAAGATAGTCGTTATTCCTTAATAAATAGCAATTTCAAACTTCATTCTTGAGCTTGCTATTAATTGTAGAGAGTTGAGACAAGCACCACTCGATTAAACAAAAAATTTTTTTGTCAAATACATTTTACTTTTATAACGTTTTAGCAATGTAAATATAAAAAAAATCAAAAAAGTACGCAAGTTTAAAGATAGTCGTTATTTCTTAATAAATACCAATTTCAAACTTCATTCTTGAGCTTGCTATTAATTGTAGAAAATTGAAACAAGCACCACTTGATTGAGCAAAAAATTTTCTATCAAATAAATTTTATTTTTATAACGTTTTAGCAATGTAAATAAAAAAAAATAAAAGATACGCAAGATTAAAGATAGTTGTTATTCCTTGATAAATACCAATTTCAAACTTCATTTTTGAGCTTGCTATTAATTGCAGAAGGTTGAAACAAATACTATTCGATTGAGCAGGAAAGTTTCTATCAAATACATTTTACTTTAATAACGTTTCAATTATGTAAATATAAAAAAAAAATAAAAAAATACGCAAGTTTAAAGTAAGTCGTTATTCCTTGATAAATACCAATTTCAAACTTCATTCTTGAGCTTGCTATTTATTGCAAAAGGTTGAAACAAGTACCATTTGATTGAACAGAAAATTTTCTATCAAATGCATCTTACTTTTATAACGTTTCAGTAATGTAAATATAAAAAAAATTAAAAAAATTCGCAAGTTTAAAGTAAGTCGTTATTCCTTGATAAATACCAATTTCAAACTTCATTCTTGAGCTTGCTATTAATTGTAGAAGGTTGAAGCAAGTACCATTTGACTGAACAGAAATTTTTCTATCAAATACATCCTACTTTTATAACGTTTTAGCAATGTAAATAAAAAAAATCAAAAAAATACGCAAGTTTAAAAATAGTCGTTATTCCTTAATAAATACCAATTTCAAACTTCATTCTTGAGCTTGCTATTAATTGTAGAAGGTTGAAGCAAATATTATTCGATTGAACAGGAAATTTTCTATCAAATACATTCTACTTTTATAACGATTCAATAATGTAAATATAAAAAAAATCAAAAAAATACGCAAGTTTAAAGTAAGTCGTTATTCCTTGATAAATACCAATTATAAACTTCATTATTGAGCTTGCTATTAATTGTAGAAGGTTGAAGCAAGTACCATTTGACTGAGCGGAAATTTTTCTATCAAATACATCCTACTTTTATAACGTTTTAGCAATGTAAATAAAAAAAAATCAAAAAAATTCGCAAGTTTAAAAATAGTCGTTATTCCTTAATAAATACCAATTTCAAACTTCATTCTTGAGCTTGCTATTAATTGTAGAAGTTTGAAGCAAATACTATTTGATTAAACAGGAAATTTTCTATCAAATACATCCTACCTTTATAACGATTCAATAATGTAAATATAAAAAAAATCAAAAAAATACGCAAGTTTAAAGTAAGTCGTTATTCCTTGATAAATACCAATTTCAAACTTTATTCTTGAGCTTGCTATTATTTGTAGAAGGTTGAAGCAAGTACCATTTGACTGAACAGAACTTTTTCTATCAAATACATCCTACTTTTATAACGTTTTAGCAATTTAAATAAAAAAAATAAAAAAAATACGCAAGTTTAAATATAGTCGTTATTCCTTAATAAATACCAATTTCAAACTTCATTCTTGAGCATGCTATTAATTGTAGAAGGTTGAAGCAAATACTGTTCGATTGAACAGACAATTTTCTATCAAATACATCCTATTTTTATAACGTTTCAATAATGTAAACATAAAAAAAATCAAAAAAATACGCAAGTTTAAAGATAGTCGTTCTTCCTTGATAAATATCAATTTCAAACTTCATTCTTGAGCTTGCTATTAATTGTAGAAAGTTGAAACAAGTGCTGTTTGATTAAACAAATAATTTTCTATCAAATACATCCTACTTTTATAGCGTTTCAATAATGTAAATATAAAAAAAATCAAAAAAATACGCAAGTTTACAGATAGTCGTTATTCCTTGATAAGTACCAATTTCAAACTTGATTTTTAAGCTTGCTATTGATTGCAGAAGGTTAAAACAAGTACCATTTGATTGAACAAAAAATTTTCTATCAAATAAAAGCTACTTTTATAACGTTTTAATAATGTAAATATAAAAAAAATTAAAAAAATGCGCATGTTTAAAGATAGTCGTTATTCCTTAATAAATACCAATTTCAAACTTCATTCTTAAGCTTGCTATTAATTGTAGAAAGTTGAAGCAAATACTATTCGATTGAGCAGGTAATTTTCTATGTAATTTTCTATCAAACACATTCTACTTTTAGAACGTTTTAGCAATGTTAATATAAAAAAAATCAAAAAAATACGCAAGTTTAAAGAAAGTCGTTATTCCTTGATAAATACCAATTTCAAACTTCATTCTTGAGCTTGTTATTAATTGTAGAAGGTTGAAGCAAATACTATTCGATTGAGCAGGTAATTTTCTATCAAATACGTCCTACTTTTATAACGTTGCAATAATGTAAATATAAAAAAAATTAAAAAAATACGCAAGTTTAAAGTAAGTCGTTATTCCTTGATAAATACCAATTTCAAACTTCATTCTTGAGCTTGCTATTAATTGTAGAAGATTGAAGCAAGTACCATTTGACTGAACAGAAAATTTTCTATCAAATACATTTTACTTTTATAACGTTTTAGCAATGTAAATAAAAAAAATCAAAAAAATACGCAAGTTTAAAGATAGTCGTTATTCTTTAATAAATACCAACTTCAAACTTCATTCTTGAGCTTGCTATTAATTGCAGAAGATTGAAACAAGTGCTATTTGATTAAACAGAAAATTTTTTATTAAACACATCCTACTTTTATAACGTTTCAATAATGTAAATATAAAAAAAAATCAAAAAAATACGCAAGTTTACAGATAGTCGTTATTCCTTGATAAGTACCAATTTCAAACTTGATGTTTAAGCTTGCTATTGATTGCAGAAGGTTAAAACAAGTACCATTTGATTGAACAGAAAATTTTCTATCAAACAAATGCTACTTTTATAACGTTTTAACAATGTAAATATAAAAAAAATCAAAAAAATACGCAAGTTTAAAGATAGTCGTTATTCCTTAATAAATACCAATTTTAAACTTTATTCTTGAGCTTGCTATTAATTGTAGAAGGTTGAAGCAAATACTATTCAATTGAACAGGAAATTTTTCATCAAATACATCCTACTTCTATAACGTTTCAATAATGTAAATATAAAAAAAATCAAAAAAATACGAAAGTTTAAAGTAAGTCGTTATTTCTTGATAAATACCAATTTCAAACTTCATTCTTGAGCTTGCTATTAATTGTAGAATGTTGAAGCTAGTACCATTTGACTGAACAGAAAACTTTTTATCAAATACATCCTACTTTTATAACGCTTTAGCAATGTAAATAAGAAAAAATAAAAAAAATACGCAAGTTTAAAGATAGACGTTATTCCTTAATAAATACCAATTTCAAACTTCATTCTTGAGTTTGCTATTAATTGTAGAAGGTTGGAGCAAATACTATTCGATTGAACAGGCAATTTACTATCAAATACATTCTACTTTTATAACGTTTCAATAATGTAAATATAAAAAAAATCAAAAAAATACGCAAGTTTAAAGATAGTCGTTATTCCTTGATAAATACCAATTTCAAACTTTATTCTTGAGCTTGCTATTAATTGTAGAAGGTTGAAGCAAGTACCATTTGACTGAACAGAAAATTTTCTATCAAATACATTTTAACAATGTAAATAAAAAAAATAAAAAAAATACGCAAGTTTAAAGATAGTCGTTATTCCTTAATAAATACCAATTTCAAACTACATTCTTGAGATTGCTATTAATCGTAGAAGGTTGAAACATGTGCCATTTGATTTAGCAAAAAATTTTCTATCAAATACATCCTACTATTATAACGTTTTAGCAATGTGAATAAAAAAAATCAAAAAAATACGCAAGTTTAAATATAGTCGTTATTCCTTGATAAATACCAATTTCAAACTTCATTCTTAAGCTTGCTATTAATTGTAGAAAGTTGAAACAAATACTATTTGATTGAGCAGGTAATTTTCTATCAAATACGTCCTACTTTTATAACGTTGCAAAAATGTAAATATAAAAAAAATTAAAAAAATACGCAAGTTTAAAGTAAGTCGTTACTCCATGATAAATACCAATTTCAAACTTCGTTCTTGTGCTTGCTATTAATTGTAGAAGGTTGAAGCAAGTACCATTTGACTGAACAGAAATTTTTCTATCAAATACATCCTACTTTTATAACGCTTTAGCAATGTAAATAAAAAAAAATCAAAAAAATACGCAAGTTTAAAAATAGTCGTTATTCCTTGATAAATACCAATTTCAAACTTTATTCTTGAGCTTGCTATTAATTGTAGAAGGTTGAAGCAAGTACCATTTGACTGAACAGAAAATTTTCTATCAAATACATTTTAACAATGTAAATAAAAAAAAATAAAAAAAATACGCAAGTTTAAAGATAGTCGTTATTCCTTAATAAATACCAATTTCAAACTACATTCTTGAGCTTGCTATTAATCGTAGAAGGTTGAAACATGTGCCATTTGATTTAGCAAAAAATTTTCTATCAAATACATCCTACTATTATAACGTTTTAGCAATGTGAATAAAAAAAATCAAAAAAATACGCAAGTTTAAATATAGTCGTTATTCCTTGATAAATACCAATTTCAAACTTCATTCTTAAGCTTGCTATTAATTGTAGAAAGTTGAAACCAATACTATTTGATTGAGCAGGAATTTTTTTATCAAACACATTTTACTTTTATAACGTTTTAGCAATGTAAATAAAAATAAAATCAAAAAAATACGCAAGTTTAAATATAGTCGTTATTCCTTGATAAATACCAATTTCAAACTTCATTCTTGAGCTTGCTATTAATTGTAGAAAGTTGAAACAAATACTATTTGATTGAGCAGGTAATTTTCTATCAAATACGTCCTACTTTTATAACGTTGCAAAAATGTAAATATAAAAAAAATTAAAAAAATACGCAAGTTTAAAGTAAGTCGTTATTCCTTGATAAATACCAATTTCAAACTTTATTCTTGAGCTTGCTATTATTTGTAGAAGGTTGAAGCAAGTACCATTTGACTGAACAGAACTTTTTCTATCAAATACATCCTACTTTTATAACGTTTTAGCAATTTAAATAAAAAAAATAAAAAAAATACGCAAGTTTAAATATAGTCGTTATTCCTTAATAAATACCAATTTCAAACTTCATTCTTGAGCATGCTATTAATTGTAGAAGGTTGAAGCAAATACTGTTCGATTGAACAGACAATTTTCTATCAAATACATCCTATTTTTATAACGTTTCAATAATGTAAACATAAAAAAAATCAAAAAAATACGCAAGTTTAAAGATAGTCGTTCTTCCTTGATAAATATCAATTTCAAACTTCATTCTTGAGCTTGCTATTAATTGTAGAAAGTTGAAACAAGTGCTGTTTGATTAAACAAATAATTTTCTATCAAATACATCCTACTTTTATAACGTTTCAATAATGTAAATATAAAAAAAATCAAAAAAATACGCAAGTTTACAGATAGTCGTTATTCCTTGATAAGTACCAATTTCAAACTTGATTTTTAAGCTTGCTATTGATTGCAGAAGGTTAAAACAAGTACCATTTGATTGAACAAAAAATTTTCTATCAAATAAAAGCTACTTTTATAACGTTTTAATAATGTAAATATAAAAAAAATTAAAAAAATGCGCATGTTTAAAGATAGTCGTTATTCCTTAATAAATACCAATTTCAAACTTCATTCTTAAGCTTGCTATTAATTGTAGAAAGTTGAAGCAAATACTATTCGATTGAGCAGGTAATTTTCTATGTAATTTTCTATCAAACACATTCTACTTTTAGAACGTTTTAGCAATGTTAATATAAAAAAAATCAAAAAAATACGCAAGTTTAAAGAAAGTCGTTATTCCTTGATAAATACCAATTTCAAACTTCATTCTTGAGCTTGCTATTAATTGTAGAAGGTTGAAGCAAATACTATTCGATTGAGCAGGTAATTTTCTATCAAATACGTCCTACTTTTATAACGTTGCAATAATGTAAATATAAAAAAAATTAAAAAAATACGCAAGTTTAAAGTAAGTCGTTATTCCTTGATAAATACCAATTTCAAACTTCATTCTTGAGCTTGCTATTAATTGTAGAAGATTGAAGCAAGTACCATTTGACTGAACAGAAAATTTTCTATCAAATACATTTTACTTTTGTAACGTTTTAGCAATGTAAATAAAAAAAATCAAAAAAATACGCAAGTTTAAAGATAGTCGTTATTCTTTAATAAATACCAACTTCAAACTTCATTCTTGAGCTTGCTATTAATTGCAGAAGATTGAAACAAGTGCTATTTGATTAAACAGAAAATTTTTTATTAAACACATCCTACTTTTATAACGTTTCAATAATGTAAATATAAAAAAAAATCAAAAAAATACGCAAGTTTACAGATAGTCGTTATTCCTTGATAAGTACCAATTTCAAACTTGATGTTTAAGCTTGCTATTGATTGCAGAAGGTTAAAACAAGTACCATTTGATTGAACAGAAAATTTTCTATCAAACAAATGCTACTTTTATAACGTTTTAACAATGTAAATATAAAAAAAATCAAAAAAATACGCAAGTTTAAAGTAAGTCGTTATTTCTTGATAAATACCAATTTCAAACTTCATTCTTGAGCTTGCTATTAATTGTAGAATGTTGAAGCTAGTACCATTTGACTGAACAGAAAACTTTTTATCAAATACATCCTACTTTTATAACGCTTTAGCAATGTAAATAAGAAAAAATAAAAAAAATACGCAAGTTTAAAGATAGACGTTATTCCTTAATAAATACCAATTTCAAACTTCATTCTTGAGTTTGCTATTAATTGTAGAAGGTTGGAGCAAATACTATTCGATTGAACAGGCAATTTACTATCAAATACATTCTACTTTTATAACGTTTCAATAATGTAAATATAAAAAAAATCAAAAAAATACGAAAGTTTAAAGTAAGTCGTTATTTCTTGATAAATACCAATTTCAAACTTCATTCTTGAGCTTGCTATTAATTGTAGAATGTTGAAGCTAGTACCATTTGACTGAACAGAAAACTTTTTATCAAATACATCCTACTTTTATAACGCTTTAGCAATGTAAATAAGAAAAAATAAAAAAAATACGCAAGTTTAAAGATAGACGTTATTCCTTAATAAATACCAATTTCAAACTTCATTCTTGAGTTTGCTATTAATTGTAGAAGGTTGGAGCAAATACTATTCGATTGAACAGGCAATTTACTATCAAATACATTCTACTTTTATAACGTTTCAATAATGTAAATATAAAAAAAATCAAAAAAATACGCAAGTTTAAAGATAGTCGTTATTCCTTGATAAATACCAATTTCAAACTTTATTCTTGAGCTTGCTATTAATTGTAGAAGGTTGAAGCAAGTACCATTTGACTGAACAGAAAATTTTCTATCAAATACATTTTAACAATGTAAATAAAAAAAATAAAAAAAATACGCAAGTTTAAGGATAGTCGTTATTCCTTAATAAATACCAATTTCAAACTACATTCTTGAGATTGCTATTAATCGTAGAAGGTTGAAACATGTGCCATTTGATTTAGCAAAAAATTTTCTATCAAATACATCCTACTATTATAACGTTTTAGCAATGTGAATAAAAAAAATCAAAAAAATACGCAAGTTTAAATATAGTCGTTATTCCTTGATAAATACCAATTTCAAACTTCATTCTTAAGCTTGCTATTAATTGTAGAAAGTTGAAACAAATACTATTTGATTGAGCAGGTAATTTTCTATCAAATACGTCCTACTTTTATAACGTTGCAAAAATGTAAATATAAAAAAAATTAAAAAAATACGCAAGTTTAAAGTAAGTCGTTATTCCATGATAAATACCAATTTCAAACTTCGTTCTTGTGCTTGCTATTAATTGTAGAAGGTTGAAGCAAGTACCATTTGACTGAACAGAAATTTTTCTATCAAATACATCCTACTTTTATAACGCTTTAGCAATGTAAATAAAAAAAAATCAAAAAAATACGCAAGTTTAAAAATAGTCGTTATTCCTTGATAAATACCAATTTCAAACTTTATTCTTGAGCTTGCTATTAATTGTAGAAGGTTGAAGCAAGTACCATTTGACTGAACAGAAAATTTTCTATCAAATACATTTTAACAATGTAAATAAAAAAAAATAAAAAAAATACGCAAGTTTAAAGATAGTCGTTATTCCTTAATAAATACCAATTTCAAACTACATTCTTGAGCTTGCTATTAATCGTAGAAGGTTGAAACATGTGCCATTTGATTTAGCAAAAAATTTTCTATCAAATACATCCTACTATTATAACGTTTTAGCAATGTGAATAAAAAAAATCAAAAAAATACGCAAGTTTAAATATAGTCGTTATTCCTTGATAAATACCAATTTCAAACTTCATTCTTAAGCTTGCTATTAATTGTAGAAAGTTGAAACCAATACTATTTGATTGAGCAGGAATTTTTTTATCAAACACATTTTACTTTTATAACGTTTTAGCAATGTAAATAAAAATAAAATCAAAAAAATACGCAAGTTTAAATATAGTCGTTATTCCTTGATAAATACCAATTTCAAACTTCATTCTTGAGCTTGCTATTAATTGTAGAAAGTTGAAACAAATACTATTTGATTGAGCAGGTAATTTTCTATCAAATACGTCCTACTTTTATAACGTTGCAAAAATGTAAATATAAAAAAAATTAAAAAAATACGCAAGTTTAAAGTAAGTCGTTATTCCATGATAAATACCAATTTCAAACTTCGTTCTTGAGCTTGCTATTAATTGTAGAAGGTTGAAGCAAGTACCATTTGACTGAACAGAAATTTTTCTATCAAATACATCCTACTTTTATAACGCTTTAGCAATGTAAATAAAAAAAAAATCAAAAAAATACGCAAGTTTAAAAATAGTCGTTATTCCTTAATAAATACCAATTTCAAACTTCATTCTTGAGCTTGCTATTAATTGTAGAAGGTTGAAGCAAATACTATTTGATTGAACAGGAAATTTTCTATCAAATACATCCTACTTTTATAACGATTCAATAATGTAAATATAAAAAAAATCAAAAAAATACGCAAGTTTAAAGTAAGTCGTTATTCCTTGATAAATACCAATTTCAAACTTTATTCTTGAGCTTGCTATTATTTGTAGAAGGTTGAAGCAAGTACCATTTGACTAAACAGAACATTTTCTATCAACTACATCCTACTTTTATAACGTTTTAGCAATGTAAATAAAAAAAATTAAAAAAAATACGCAAGTTTAAAGATAGTCGTTATTCCTTAATAAATACCAATTTCAAACTTCATTCTTAAGCTTGCTATTAATTGAAGAAAATTGAAACAAGCACTGCTTGATTGAGCAAAAAATTTTCTATCAAATAAATTTTACCTTTATAACGTTTTAGCAATGTAAATAAAAAAAATAAAAGATACGCAAGTTTAAAGATAGTTGTTATTCCTTGATAAATACCAATTTCAAACTTCATTCTTGAGCTTGCTATTTATTATAAAAGGTTGAAACAAGTACCATTTGATTAAACAGAAAATTTTCTATCAAATACATCCTACTTTTATAACGTTTCAATAATGTAAATATAAAAAAAATTTAAAAAATACCCAAGTTTAAAGATAGTCGTTATTCCTTAATAAATACCAATTTCAAACTTCATTCTTAAGCTTGCTGTTAATTGTAGAAAGTTGAAACCAATACTATTCGATTGAGCAGGAAATTTTCTATCAAACACATTCTACTTTTATAACGTTTTAGCAATGTAAATATAAAAAAAATCAAAAAAATACGCAAGTTTAAAGAAAGTCGTTATTCCTTGATAAATACCAATTTCAAACTTCATTCTTGAGCTTGCTATTAATTATAGAAGGTTGAAGCAAATACTATTCGATTGAACAGGAAATTTTTTATCAAATACATTCTAACTTTATAACGTTTCAATAAAGTAAATATAAAAAAAATCAAAAAAATACTCAAGTTTAAAGTAAGTCGTTATTCCTTGATAAATACCAATTTCAAACTTTATTCTTGAGCTTGCTATTAATTGCAGAAGGTTGAAGCAAGTACCATTTGACTCAACAGAAAATTTTCTATCAAATACGTCCTACTTTTATAACGTTTTATCAATGTAAATAAAAAAAAATAAAAAAAATACGCAAGTTTAAAGATAGTCGTTATTCCTTAATAAATACCAATTTGAAACTTCATTCTTGAGCTTGCTATTAATTGTAGAAGGTTGAAGCAAATACTATTCGATTGAACGGGCAATTTTCTATCAAATACATCCTACCTTTATAACGTTTCAATAATGTAAATATAAAAAAAATCAAAAAAATACGCAAGTTTACAGAAGTCGTTATTCCTTGATAAGTACCAATTTCAAACTTGATTTTTAAGCTTGCTATTGATTGCAGAAGGTTAAAACAAGTACCATTTGATTAAACAAAAAATTTTCTATCAAACAAATGCTACTTTTATAACGTTTTAGCAATGTAAATATAAAAAAAATCAAAAAAATACGCAAGTTTAAAGATAATCGTTATTCCTTAATAAATACCAATTTCAAACTTCATTCTTGAGCTTGCTATTAATTGTAGAAAGTTGAGACAAGCACCACTCGATTAAGCAAAAAATTTTCTATCAAATACATTCTACTTTTATAACGTTTTAGCAATGTAAACATAAAAAAAAATCAAAAAAATACGCAAGTTTAAAGATAGTCGTTATTCCTTAATAAATACCAATTTCAAACTTTATTCTTGAGCTTGCTATTAATTGTAGAAGGTTGAAGCAAATACTATTCAATTGAACAGGAAAGTTTTCATAATACATCTTACTTCTATAACGTTTCAATAATGTAAATATAACAAAAATCAAAAAAATACGAAAGTTTAAAGTAAGTCGTTATTCCTTGATAAATACCAATTTCAAACTTCATTCTTGAGCTTGCTATTAATTGTAGAATGTTGAGGCTAGTACCATTTGACTGAACAGAAAATTTTTTATCAAATACATCCTACTTTTATAACGCTTTAGCAATGTAAATAAAAAAAATAAAAAAAATACGCAAGTTTAAAGATAGTCGTTATTCCTTAATAAATACCAATTTCAAACTTCATTCTTGAGTTTGCTATTAATTGTAGAAGGTTGAAGCAAATACTATTCGATTGAACAGGCAATTTTCTATCAAATAAATCTTACTTTTATAACGTTTCAATAATGTAAATATAAAAAAAATCAAAAAAATACGCAAGTTTAAAGATAGTCGTTATTCCTTGATAAATACCAACTTCAAACTTCATTCTTGAGCTTGCTATTAATTGTGGAAGGTTGAAACCAATACTATTCGATTGAGCAGGAAATTTTCTATCAAATACATTTTACTTTTATAACGTTTTAGCAATGTAAATAAAAAAAAAATCAAAAAAATACGCAAGTTAAAAGATAGTCGTTATGCCTTGATAAATACCAAATTCAAACTTTGTTCTTTAGCTTGCTATTAATTGTAGAAGGTTGAAACAAGTACCGTTTGATTGAGCAGAAAATTTTCTAATAAATACATCCTACTTTTATAACGTTTTAATAATGTAAATATAAAAAAAATTAAAAAAATACGCAAGTTTAAAGATAGTCGTTATTGCTTGATAAATACCAATTTCAAACTTCATTCTTGAGCTTGCTATTAATTATAGAAGGTTAAAACAAATACTATTTGATTAATTAGGAAATTTTCTATCAAATATATCCTACTTTCATAACGTTTCAATAATGTAAATATAAAAAAAAATTAAAAAAATACGCAAGTTTAAAGTAAGTCGTTATTCCTTGATAAATACCAATTTCAAACTTCATTCTTGAGCTTGCTATTTATTATAAAAGGTTGAAACAAGTACCATTTGATTGAGCAAAAAATTTTCTACCAAATACGTCCTACCTTTATAACGTTTTAGCAATGTAAATATAAAAAAAATCAAAAAAATACGCAAGTTTAAATATAGTCGTTATTCCTTGATAAATACCAATTTCAAACTTCATTCTTAAGCTTGCTATTAATTATAGAAGGTTGAAACAAGTACCATTTGATTGAACAGAAATTTTTCAATCAAATACATCCTACTTTTATAACGTTTCAGCAATGTAAATATAAAAAAATCAAAAAAATACGCAAGTTTAAAGATAGTCGTTATTCCTTGATAAATACCAATTTCAAACTTTATTCTTAAGCTTGCTATTAACTATAGAAGGTTGAAACAAGTACGATTTGATTAAACAGAAATTTTTCTATTAAATACATCCTACTTTTATAACGTTTTAGCAATGTAAATATAAAAAAAATTAAAAAAATACGCAAATTTAGAGATAGTCGTTATTCCTTGATAAATACCAATTTCAAACTTTATTCTTAAGCTTGCTGTTAATTATAGAAGGTTGAAACAAGTACCATTTAAATTATAAAAAAAATCAAAAAAATACGCAAGTTTAAATATAGTCGTTATTCCTTGATAAATACCAATTTCAAACTTCATTCTTGAGCTTGCTATTAATTATAGAAGGTTGAAACCAACACTATTCGATTGAGCGGGAAATTTTCTATCAAATACATTTTACTTTTATAACGTTTTAGCAATGTAAATAAAAAAAAAATCAAAAAAATACGCAAGTTAAATGATAGTCGTTATGCCTTGATAAATACCAAATTCAAACTTTATTCTTTAGCTTGCTATTAATTGTAGAAGGTTGAAACAAGTACCGTTTGATTGAACAGAAAATTTTATAATAAATACATCCTACTTTTATAACGTTTCAATAATGTAAATATAAAAAAAAAATAAAAAAATACGCAAGTTTAAAGTAAGTCGTTATTCCTTGATAAATACCAATTTCAAACTTTATTCTTGAGCTTGCTATTTATTATAAAAGGTTGAAACAAGTACCATTTGATTGAACAGAAAATTTTCTATCAAATACATACTACTTTCATAACGTTTCAATAATGTAAATATAAAAAAAAATTAAAAAAATACGCAAATTTAAAGTAAGTCGTTATTCCTTGATAAACACCAATTTCAAACTTCATTCTTGAGCTTGCTATTAATTATAGAAGGTTGAAACAAGTACCATTTGATTGAACAGAAATTTTTCAATCAAATACATCCTACTTTTATAACGTTTCAGCAATGTAAATATAAAAAAATCAAAAAAATACGCAAGTTTAAAGATAGTCGTTATTCCTTGATAAATACCAATTTCAAACTTTATTCTTAAGCTTGCTATTAACTATAGAAGGTTGAAACAAGTACGATTTGATTAAACAGAAATTTTTCTATTAAATACATCCTACTTTTATAACGTTTTAGCAATGTAAATATAAAAAAAATTAAAAAAATACGCAAATTTAAAGATAGTCGTTATTCCTTGATAAATACCAATTTCAAACTTTATTCTTAAGCTTGCTGTTAATTATAGAAGGTTGAAACAAGTACCATTTAAATTATAAAAAAAATCAAAAAAATACGCAAGTTTAAATATAGTCGTTATTCCTTGATAAATACCAATTTCAAACTTCATTCTTGAGCTTGCTATTAATTATAGAAGGTTGAAACCAACACTATTCGATTGAGCAGGAAATTTTCTATCAAATACATTTTACTTTTATAACGTTTTAGCAATGTAAATAAAAAAAAAATCAAAAAAATACGCAAGTTAAAAGATAGTCGTTATGCCTTGATAAATACCAAATTCAAACTTTATTCTTTAGCTTGCTATTAATTGTAGAAGGTTGAAACAAGTACCGTTTGATTGAACAGAAAATTTTATAATAAATACATCCTACTTTTATAACGTTTCAATAATGTAAATATAAAAAAAAATAAAAAAATACGCAAGTTTAAAGTAAGTCGTTATTCCTTGATAAATACCAATTTCAAACTTTATTCTTGAGCTTGCTATTTATTATAAAAGGTTGAAACAAGTACCATTTGATTGAACAGAAAATTTTCTATCAAATACATACTACTTTCATAACGTTTCAATAATGTAAATATAAAAAAAAATTAAAAAAATACGCAAATTTAAAGTAAGTCGTTATTCCTTGATAAACACCAATTTCAAACTTCATTCTTGAGCTTGCTATTTATTATAAAAGGTTGAAACAAGTACCATTTGATTGAGCAGAAAATTTTCTATCAAATACATCCTACTTTTATAACGTTTCAATAATGTAAATATAAAAAAAATCAAAAAAATACGCAAGTTTAAAGATAGTCGTTAGTCCTTAATGAATTCCAATTTCAAACTTTATTCTTGAGCTTGCTATTAATTGTAGAAGGTTGAAACAAGTACCATTTGATTGAACAGAAATTTTTCTGTCAAATACGTCTTACTTTTATAACGTTTTAGCAATGCAATTATAAAAAAAATCAAAAAAATACGCAAGTTTAAAGATAGTCGTTATTGCTTGATAAATACCAATTTCAAACTTCATTCTTAAGCTTGCTATTTATTATAAAAGGTTGAAACAAGTACCATTTGATTGAGCAGAAAATTTTCTATCAAATACATCCTACTTTTATAACGTTTCAATAATGTAAATAAAAAAAAAAATCAAAAAAATACGCAAGTTTAAAGATAGTCGTTAGTCCTTAATGAATTCCAATTTCAAACTTCATTCTTGAACTTGCTATTAATTGTAGAAGGTTGAAACAAGTACCATTTGATTGAACAGAAATTTTTCTGTCAAATACGTCTTACTTTTATAACGTTTTAGCAATGAAATTATAAAAAAAATCAAAAAAATACGCAAGTTTAAAGATAGTCGTTATTCCTTGATAAATACTAATTTCAAACTTCATTCTTAAGCTTGCTATTAATTATAGAAGGTTGAAACAAGTACCATTTGATTGAACGAGAATTTTTCTATCAAATACATCCTACTTTTATAACGTTTCAGCAACGTAAATATAAAAAAAATCAAAAAAATACGCAAATTTAAAGATAGTTGTTATTCCTTGATAAATACCAATTTCAAACTTCATTTTTAAGCTTGCTATTAATTATAGAAGGTTAAAACAAGTACATTTGATTGAACAGAAATTTTTCTATCAAATACATCCTACTTTTATAACGTTTTAGCAATGTAAATATAAAAAAAATTAAAAAAATACGCAAGTTTAAAGATAGTCGTTATTCCTTGATAAATACCAATTTCAAACTTCATTCTTGAGCTTGCTATTAATTGTAGAAGGTTGAAACTAATACAATTCGATTGAGCAGGAAATTTTCTATCAACTACATTTTATTTTTATAACGTTTTAGCAATGTAAATATAAAAAAAATCAAAAAAATACGCAAGGTTAAAGATAGTCGTTATTCCTTGATAAATACCAATTTATTAAGTACCAGTACCATTTGATTGAACAGAAATTTTTCTATTAAATACGTCTTACTTTTATAAAGGTTTAGCAATGTAATTATAAAAAAAATCAAAAAAATACGCAAGTTTAAAGATAGTCGTTATTCCTTGATAAATACCAATTTCAGACTTCATTCTTAAGCTTGCTATTAATTATAGAAGGTTGAAACAAGTACCATTTGATTGAACAAAAATTTTTCTATCAAATACATCCTACCTTTATAACGTTTCAGCAATGTAAATATAAAAAAAATCAAAAAAATACGCAAGTTAAAAGATAGTCGTTATTCCTTGATAAATACCAATTTTAAACTTCATTTTTGAGCTTGCTATTTATTGCAAAAAGTTGAAACAAGTACCATTTGATTGAACAGAGTATTTTCTATCAAATACATCCTACTTTTATAAAGTTTCGATAATGTAAATATAAAAAAAATCAAAAAAATACGCAAGTTTAAAGATAGTCGTTATTCCTTAATAAATTCCAATTTCAAACATCATTCTTGAGCTTGCTATTATTTGCAGAAAGTTGAAGCAAATACTATTCAATTGACCAGGAAATTTTCTATTAAATACATTCTACTAATATAACGTTTTAGCAATGTGAATAAAAAAAAATCAAAAAAATACTCAAGTTTAAAGATAGTTGTTATTCCTTGATAAATACCAATTTCAAACTTCATTCTTGAGCTTGCTATTAATTGTAGAAGGTTGAAACCAATACTATTCGATTGAGCAGGAAATTTTCTATCAAATACGTCCTACTATTATAACGTTTTAGCAATGTGAATAAAAAAAAATCAAAAAAATACTCAAGTTTAAAGATAGTTGTTATTCCTTGATAAATACCAATTTCAAACTTCATTCTTGAGCTTGCTATTAATTGTAGAAGGTTGAAACCAATACTATTCGATTGAGCAGGAAATTTTCTATCAAATACGTCCTACTATTATAACGTTTTAGCAATGTGAATAAAAAAAAATCAAAAAAATACTCAAGTTTAAAGATAGTTGTTATTCCTTGATAAATACCAATTTCAAACTTCATTCTTGAGCTTGCTATTAATTGTAGAAGGTTGAAACCAATACTATTCGATTGAGCAGGAAATTTTCTATCAAATACGTCCTACTATTATAACGTTTTAGCAATGTAAATAAAAAAAAAAATCAAAAAAAATACGCAAGTTAAAAGATAGTCGTTATGCCTTGATAAATACCAAATTCAAACTTTGTTCTTTAGCTTGCTATTAATTGTAGAAGGTTGAAACAAGTACCGTTTGATTGAACAGAAAATTTTCTAATAAATACATCCTACTTTTATAACGTTTTAATAATGTAAATATAAAAAAAATTAAAAAAATACGCAAGTTTAAAGATAGTCGTTATTGCTTGATAAATACCAATTTCAAACTTCATTCTTGAGCTTGCTATTAATTATAGAAGGTTAAAACAAATACTATTTGATTAATTAGGAAATTTTCTATCAAATACATCCTATTTTCATAACGTTTCAATAATGTAAATATAAAAAAAAATTAAAAAAATACGCAAGTTTAAAGTAAGTCGTTATTCCTTGATAAATACCAATTTCAAACTTCATTCTTGAGCTTGCTATTTATTATAAAAGGTTGAAACAAGTACCATTTGATTGAACGAAAATTTTTCTATCAAATACGTCTTACTTTTATAAAGTTTTAGCAATGTAATTATAAAAAAAATCAAAAAAATACGCAAGTTTAAATATAGTCGTTATTTCTTGATAAATACCAATTTCAAACTTCATTCTTGAGCTTGCTACTAATTATAGAAGGTTGAAACCAATACTATTCGATTGAGCAGAAAATTTTCTATCAACTGCATTTTACTTTTATAACGTTTTAGCAATGTAAATAAAAAAAAAATCAAAAAAATACGCAAGTTAAAAGATAGTCGTTATTCCTTGATAAATACCAATTTTAAACTTCATTTTTGAGCTTGCTATTTATTGTAAAAAGTTGAAACAAGTACCATTTGATTGAACAGAGTATTTTCTATCAAATACATCCCACTTTTATAAAGTTTCGATAATGTAAATATAAAAAAAATCAAAAAAATACGCAAGTTCAAAGATAGTCGTTATTCCTTAATAAATTCCAATTTCAAACTTCATTCTTGAGCTTGCTATTATTTGCAGAAAGTTGAAGCAAATACTATTCAATTGACCAGGAAATTTTCTATTAAATACATTCTACTATTATAACGTTTTAGCAATGTGAATAAAAAAAAATCAAAAAAATACGCAAGTTTAAAGATAGTTGTTATTCCTTGATAAATACCAATTTCAAACTTCATTCTTGAGCTTGCTATTAATTGTAGAAGGTGGAAACCAATACTATTCGATTGAGCAGGAAACTTTCTATCAAATACGTCCTACTATTATAACGTTTTAGCAATGTGAATAAAAAAAAAATCAAAAAAATACGCAAGTTTAAAGATAGTTGTTATTCCTTGATAAATACCAATTTCAAACTTCATTCTTGAGCTTGCTATTAATTGTGGAAGGTTGAAACCAATACTATTCGATTGACCAGGAAATTTTCTATCAAATACATTTTACTTTTATAACGTTTTAGCAATGTAAATAAAAAAAAATCAAAAAAATACGCAAGTTAAAAGATAGTCGTTATGCCTTGATAAATACCAAATTCAAACTTTGTTCTTTAGCTTGCTATTAATTGTAGAAGGTTGAAACAAGTACCGTTTGATTGAACAGAAAATTTTCTAATAAATACATCCTACTTTTATAACGTTTTAATAATGTAAATATAAAAAAAATTAAAAAAATACGCAAGTTTAAAGATAGTCGTTATTGCTTGATAAATACCAATTTCAAACTTCATTCTTGAGCTTGCTATTAATTATAGAAGGTTAAAACAAATACTATTTGATTAATTAGGAAATTTTCTATCAAATACATCCTACTTTCATAACGTTTCAATAATGTAAATATAAAAAAAAATTAAAAAAATACGCAAGTTTAAAGTAAGTCGTTATTCCTTGATAAATACCAATTTCAAACTTCATTCTTGAGCTTGCTATTTATTATAAAAGGTTGAAACAAGTACCATTTGATTGAGCAAAAAATTTTCTACCAAATACGTCCTACCTTTATAACGTTTTAGCAATGTAAATATAAAAAAAATCAAAAAAATACGCAAGTTTAAATATAGTCGTTATTCCTTGATAAATACCAATTTCAAACTTCATTCTTAAGCTTGCTATTAATTATAGAAGGTTGAAACAAGTACCATTTGATTGAACAGAAATTTTTCAATCAAATACATCCTACTTTTATAACGTTTCAGCAATGTAAATATATAAAAATCAAAAAAATACGCAAGTTTAAAGATAGTCGTTATTCCTTGATAAATACCAACTTCAAACTTTATTCTTAAGCTTGCTATTAACTATAGAAGGTTGAAACAAGTACGATTTGATTAAACAGAAATTTTTCTATTAAATACATCCTACTTTTATAACGTTTTAGCAATGTAAATATAAAAAAAATTAAAAAAATACGCAAATTTAAAGATAGTCGTTATTCCTTGATAAATACCAATTTCAAACTTTATTCTTAAGCTTGCTGTTAATTATAGAAGGTTGAAACAAGTACCATTTAAATTATAAAAAAAATCAAAAAAATACGCAAGTTTAAATATAGTCGTTATTCCTTGATAAATACCAATTTCAAACTTCATTCTTGAGCTTGCTATTAATTATAGAAGGTTGAAACCAACACTATTCGATTGAGCAGGAAATTTTCTATCAAATACATTTTACTTTTATAACGTTTTAGCAATGTAAATAAAAAAAAATCAAAAAAATACGCAAGTTAAATGATAGTCGTTATGCCTTGATAAATACCAAATTCAAACTTTATTCTTTAGCTTGCTATTAATTGTAGAAGGTTGAAACAAGTACCGTTTGATTGAACAGAAAATTTTATAATAAATACATCCTACTTTCATAACGTTTCAATAATGTAAATATAAAAAAAAAATAAAAAAATACGCAAGTTTAAAGTAAGTCGTTATTCCTTGATAAATACCAATTTCAAACTTTATTCTTGAGCTTGCTATTTATTATAAAAGGTTGAAACAAGTACCATTTGATTGAACAGAAAATTTTCTATCAAATACATACTACTTTCATAACGTTTCAATAATGTAAATATAAAAAAAAATTAAAAAAATACGCAAATTTAAAGTAAGTCGTTATTCCTTGATAAACACCAATTTCAAACTTCATTCTTGAGCTTGCTATTAATTATAGAAGGTTGAAACAAGTACCATTTGATTGAACAGAAATTTTTCTATTAAATACGTCTTACTTTTATAAAGGTTTAGCAATGTAATTATAAAAAAAATCAAAAAAATACGCAAGTTTAAAGATAGTCGTTATTCCTTGATAAATACCAATTTCAGACTTCATTCTTAAGCTTGCTATTAATTATAGAAGGTTGAAACAAGTACCATTTGATTGAACAGAAATTTTTCTATCAAATACATCCTACCTTTATAACGTTTCAGCAATGTAAATATAAAAAAAATCAAAAAAATACGCAAGTTTAAAGATAGTCGTTATTCCTTGATAAATACCAATTTCAAACTTTATTCTTGAGCTTGCTATTAATTGTAAAAGGTTGAAACAAGTACCATTTGATTGAACGAAAATTTTTCTATCAAATACGTCTTACTTTTATAAAGTTTTAGCAATGTAATTATAAAAAAAATCAAAAAAATACGCAAGTTTAAATATAGTCGTTATTTCTTGATAAATACCAATTTCAAACTTCATTCTTGAGCTTGCTACTAATTATAGAAGGTTGAAACCAATACTATTCGATTGAGCAGAAAATTTTCTATCAACTGCATTTTACTTTTATAACGTTTTAGCAATGTAAATAAAAAAAAATCAAAAAAATACGCAAGTTAAAAGATAGTCGTTATTCCTTGATAAATACCAATTTTAAACTTCATTTTTGAGCTTGCTATTTATTGTAAAAAGTTGAAACAAGTACCATTTGATTGAACAGAGTATTTTCTATCAAATACATCCCACTTTTATAAAGTTTCGATAATGTAAATATAAAAAAAATCAAAAAAATACGCAAGTTCAAAGATAGTCGTTATTCCTTAATAAATTCCAATTTCAAACTTCATTCTTGAGCTTGCTATTATTTGCAGAAAGTTGAAGCAAATACTATTCAATTGACCAGGAAATTTTCTATTAAATACATTCTACTATTATAACGTTTTAGCAATGTGAATAAAAAAAAATCAAAAAAATACGCAAGTTTAAAGATAGTTGTTATTCCTTGATAAATACCAATTTCAAACTTCATTCTTGAGCTTGCTATTAATTGTAGAAGGTGGAAACCAATACTATTCGATTGAGCGGGAAACTTTCTATCAAATACGTCCTACTATTATAACGTTTTAGCAATGTGAATAAAAAAAAAATCAAAAAAATACGCAAGTTTAAAGATAGTTGTTATTCCTTGATAAATACCAATTTCAAACTTCATTCTTGAGCTTGCTATTAATTGTGGAAGGTTGAAACCAATACTATTCGATTGAGCAGGAAATTTTCTATCAAATACATTTTACTTTTATAACGTTTTAGCAATGTAAATAAAAAAAAATCAAAAAAATACGCAAGTTAAAAGATAGTCGTTATGCCTTGATAAATACCAAATTCAAACTTTGTTCTTTAGCTTGCTATTAATTGTAGAAGGTTGAAACAAGTACCGTTTGATTGAACAGAAAATTTTCTAATAAATGCATCCTACTTTTATAACGTTTTAATAATGTAAATATAAAAAAAATTAAAAAAATACGCAAGTTTAAAGATAGTCGTTATTGCTTGATAAATACCAATTTCAAACTTCATTCTTGAGCTTGCTATTAATTATAGAAGGTTAAAACAAATACTATTTGATTAATTAGGAAATTTTCTATCAAATACATCCTACTTTCATAACGTTTCAATAATGTAAATATAAAAAAAAATTAAAAAAATACGCAAGTTTAAAGTAAGTCGTTATTCCTTGATAAATACCAATTTCAAACTTCATTCTTGAGCTTGCTATTTATTATAAAAGGTTGAAACAAGTACCATTTGATTGAGCAAAAAATTTTCTACCAAATACGTCCTACCTTTATAACGTTTTAGCAATGTAAATATAAAAAAAATCAAAAAAATACGCAAGTTTAAATATAGTCGTTATTCCTTGATAAATACCAATTTCAAACTTCATTCTTAAGCTTGCTATTAATTATAGAAGGTTGAAACAAGTACCATTTGATTGAACAGAAATTTTTCAATCAAATACATCCTACTTTTATAACGTTTCAGCAATGTAAATATATAAAAATCAAAAAAATACGCAAGTTTAAAGATAGTCGTTATTCCTTGATAAATACCAACTTCAAACTTTATTCTTAAGCTTGCTATTAACTATAGAAGGTTGAAACAAGTACGATTTGATTAAACAGAAATTTTTCTATTAAATACATCCTACTTTTATAACGTTTTAGCAATGTAAATATAAAAAAAATTAAAAAAATACGCAAATTTAAAGATAGTCGTTATTCCTTGATAAATACCAATTTCAAACTTTATTCTTAAGCTTGCTGTTAATTATAGAAGGTTGAAACAAGTACCATTTAAATTATAAAAAAAATCAAAAAAATACGCAAGTTTAAATATAGTCGTTATTCCTTGATAAATACCAATTTCAAACTTCATTCTTGAGCTTGCTATTAATTATAGAAGGTTGAAACCAACACTATTCGATTGAGCAGGAAATTTTCTATCAAATACATTTTACTTTTATAACGTTTTAGCAATGTAAATAAAAAAAAATCAAAAAAATACGCAAGTTAAATGATAGTCGTTATGCCTTGATAAATACCAAATTCAAACTTTATTCTTTAGCTTGCTATTAATTGTAGAAGGTTGAAACAAGTACCGTTTGATTGAACAGAAAATTTTATAATAAATACATCCTACTTTCATAACGTTTCAATAATGTAAATATAAAAAAAAAATAAAAAAATACGCAAGTTTAAAGTAAGTCGTTATTCCTTGATAAATACCAATTTCAAACTTTATTCTTGAGCTTGCTATTTATTATAAAAGGTTGAAACAAGTACCATTTGATTGAACAGAAAATTTTCTATCAAATACATACTACTTTCATAACGTTTCAATAATGTAAATATAAAAAAAAATTAAAAAAATACGCAAATTTAAAGTAAGTCGTTATTCCTTGATAAACACCAATTTCAAACTTCATTCTTGAGCTTGCTATTAATTATAGAAGGTTGAAACAAGTACCATTTGATTGAACAGAAATTTTTCAATCAAATACATCCTACTTTTATAACGTTTCAGCAATGTAAATATAAAAAAATCAAAAAAATACGCAAGTTTAAAGATAGTCGTTATTCCTTGATAAATACCAATTTCAAACTTTATTCTTAAGCTTGCTATTAACTATAGAAGGTTGAAACAAGTACGATTTGATTAAACAAAAATTTTTCTATTAAATACATCCTACTTTTATAACGTTTTAGCAATGTAAATATAAAAAAAATTAAAAAAATACGCAAATTTAAAGATAGTCGCTATTCCTTGATAAATACCAATTTCAAACTTTATTCTTAAGCTTGCTGTTAATTATAGAAGGTTGAAACAAGTACCATTTAAATTATAAAAAAAATCAAAAAAATACGCAAGTTTAAATATAGTCGTTATTCCTTGATAAATACTAATTTCAAACTTCATTCTTGAGCTTGCTATTAATTATAGAAGGTTGAAACCAACACTATTCGATTGAGCAGGAAATTTTCTATCAAATACATTTTACTTTTATAACGTTTTAGCAATGTAAATAAAAAAAAAAATCAAAAAAATACGCAAGTTAAAAGATAGTCGTTAGTAGTAATACGGACCCTTTTGAGGGGTAATTAATTATCGATTATCCCTATTAATGGCTTTTTAATCGATAATTAATGGGTTTTTAATTGATACTTAATGAGTTTTAAATCGATAATTAATGGGTTTATAATTGATAATTAACGACTTCTTAATTGATAATTAATGATTTTTTAATCGAAAATTAACGATTTTTTAATCGATATTTAATTTATATTTAACGGGGTTTTAATTGATAATTAACGATTTTTTAATGGTTGTTTAATTGAAAATTTACGATAAAATAATGACTCATCAACTTTCTTTAGCAATTAGTGGCTCTATATATAAGTTTACGTATTTGTTCTATTTCCCATTCAAGTTTTCTAAGTGCCTTTGTGAAGTAGATCCCCAGGTGTCGTCTTTGTTGATTTAAGATAAAATTTTTGATCATTTATTTATTTATTTATTATAACAAGCATTCATTTTTATTAGATGACTTCCAAACGTGTGTCACCTCTTCGTGCACGCTCTTCATCGAAACGTGCCAAGACCTCCAAAGTGTCCTATGAAACTCCTGGTGAAAATGCTCTATCGTTGCAAGCGCCTCTGACACCTCCTCCACCACCACCAGCTCCAGAAGCGGTTTTTCAAATGGACTCTGCAATTTCGCCTGAACCAGCTTACACTTACGAGGATGCCATAACACCTGATGATTGGTACGACAAAGCTGTTAACCAAACCTTGGTCGACGTTGCTGTGAGAGTCGAGAAGAACGAGGCTGACAAACTTGAACGACAGATTACCAACGAAAGACATCGTTTAATCCATGAGACTGTCTATCCGATTACAAAGTCTGGTAGCAAATTTCTTTCGGTAGGAGTTAATCCTTTTGAAGATTACGCCCCAACGCTGAAAATTTATAATCCTGAACAAACGGCTGCGATATGTTTTTCAATCGAAACTTTTGAAGATTTTTTAAATAAGCTGGAAAAAAATCGAAAAGAGATGATATCCATTTCCGAGGGTCAAATATTGTGTATGTTAAGTAATTATGTTGTTGTAATGTGTAAGCACCAAGCACTTCAATTTTTACCACACAATACAACTGTGTACAAATCTCTATTTTTGGCTTGTGATACAGTGAACACTGTTTTAAATATGGGAAAGCATTTGATGAATCTCCTTCAATCGCGAAAAATCCAATATAAATTTTATTCTTGCTATCAAAATTTTATAAATCAAGTTGCATTAGAAGTGATGGAAAAAGGTAGTGATAATTTTGATCAAAAATTGTTTGATTTAATTAATAATAATTATGAAGAAAATAGTACACTTTATGAAATTGTACTAAAATTACCTGTAAATGTTAAACAAGATGTTGATACTAAAGTTAAGTATTATAGGGATCACAGCGATTATGATTGTTAATAATAAAATATAATAAAATATAATAAATAAGCAAAAATGTGTTTGAAATTTTTTCTTCTTTCCAATCTCTAAGACCTGCAAGAGTCATTTATGTCTAGACTCAAAAAGATTTTTTTAATTCTATGTACCTAAGAATAAGATGAAAAGTTTCTACACCAAACTGAACGGTAACATTGTGAAAATAGAAAATAGATGGGTGTGCAAATGAAAAGATATGTACTGAACGTTTTAGCATTGTGTATGAAGAATCAAAACGGCGTCTGGAGATTAAGAGATTACCTGTCGGATACGGCAGACAAAGGCGTATCTAATGAAGCGAGAATAACTTGTTCCTAAATAAAGTAGTTATAGGTAAATTTTGTTATAGGTTTAGAAAAAGTATTTTGTACAACATGTTTACAAAGTCTGCACAGCTTCTCTAAATAATAGTTTTCAATTTTCAAAATATTTTAAATTTCTACTTTTAATTTACTTTTATTTAAAATTTACTTTACAAGTTTGTATTCTAATTTTTAACTATTTCATATATTTATTTTCATTAGTATATCGTCAGTGATCTTTTTACATTTACAATAGACTATAATTTATAGTGTACTGTTTAGTCAACAAACACGTACTTTTTTACGCCTAATTTTTAATTAGATAAAATCGGTAATGATACATTTCTTTTTGCAAAACTTGAAAAAACTTAATTAAAGTTTTTAAGAAAATGTTTGTTTTACTTTTTAGGAATTAAAATTACAAAAACTAAATTTTATGTTAAGTACGAAAACTCCAATGACACAGTCAAACCCAAAAAGAAAAAAAAATTTCACAAAAGAGTAAAAATTTATATTTTGCAGTTGTAATGAACAAAAATTTTAATTTATTTAATTACATAAAAATTGTTTACATACATTTTTTTTACAATACATTTCTTTTTATTTATTAGATTAAAAAAAACTCAGTTTTAAGAAAAATTTAACATTTACTTTTCTAGAAAGTAAAATACGAAAGACTAAAATTTATATTTCGCTGCTGCAATCAACATAAAATTGTAATTTATTTAGTTTGATAAAATCGGTTATGATACATTTACTTTTGTTCACTAAATTTTATAAAAACTTTGTTAAAAGTTTTAAGAAAAAAAAAATTGTATTTACTAGAATTTAAGTACGGAAGACTTTTAAAATTTATATTTTGCTGTGGTAATCAACAAAGTCTTGTAATTTATGCAGTTAGATAAAATTGATTATGATACATTTCTTTTTGTTTACTTATTTATAAAAACTTTATGAAAAAATCTTAAAATACTTAAGTTTTATATTTACTTTTCTAGAAATGAAAATATGAAAGACTAAAATTTATATTTTGCTGCTGTAATCATCAAAGATTTGTAATTTATTAAGTTAGATAAAATCAATTATGACACATTTCTTTTTGTTTACTAATTTATAAAAACTTAGTTAAAAGCTTTAAAATAAGTTCTGTATTTACTTTTCTAGAAGTAGAAAAATTGAAATATGAAAAACTAAAAGTTATATTTTGTTGTAATCAACAAAGATTTGTAATTTATTAAGTTAGATAAAATTGATTATGACAATTTTTTTTTGCTTACTAAATTTATAATATCTTAGTTAAAACTTTTATGGAAAATTTTGTATTTACTTTCTATAAATTAAAATACAAAAAAAAAAGTATTTTTTCTACTTTTGCGTTGAATTTAACAAGCATGTGTAATACATTCAATTAGATAAAATCTTTTAGTTGGCCAAATTTAAAAAAACGTAATCCAAATGTTTAAATAAATTTTACATTTACTTTCTAGAAATTAAAAATACAAAAAAGTAAAATTTGTATTTTGCTGTTGTATTTAACAAGAAAATGCAATTTATTCAATTAGGTAAAATTGGTAATAATTGCTTTCTTTTTGTTCGTTAAAAATACACCAAGACGGTTCAGCAAGGAGTTTAGAAAAAAGTAATCAAATTTAAAAACAAATATTTCATTTACTTTCTAGTAGCTAAAATGTACAGAAAAACAAAAATTTATGTTTTGCTGTTAAAGTTAACACAACATGCTAAGTTTATTTTTCTGTCATTTATACTTAATTATATTTTTTTGAAAACTAATTTTTATATTTAAATTTTTGTTGTTTGGTAAGTATAAACTAACAATTGTATTAGACTTTCAATGTAAAATATTATTAAAATAATTTTTAATGGTTATATTAAATTTGATAGAGTCAGTAACAATTAATTATACTTGTAAGAGCGATTCAAAGGCGTGGAATCAAAGCAGGCTTAGTCAAAAATAGAATTTGTTTACTTAATTATTATTACTGTAACTTTAGATGTCAGAAATTATTGTATAAAATTCTTTTAGAAAAATAAGTTAACTACTATATCAACGTTTTGTGCTGGAAACGCAGTCAGTAGCAGTTACAATAAAGACAATTCAATATTAGTTTTCCACTTTTCCACAAGCAAATTAAAGTTAAAAAAATTGAAACATAATTCTGACATTTTTAACATTTTAAAAAAGATGCATAATTCTTGAACATGACAACTAACTGAGATTCCAAGACTTAGGATCGCTCAATAACCACATATTAATTTTCGTCAAAACATTTCTGGTTGCCTGCCAAATGTAGAAAAATGTAAGCAAAAAGTTTCTTACATATAACTGACTAAAATTTGTATTTGGTAATGTTAATAATTACATAATAACAAGTAAATTTTTTTTAAGTTTATTTCTAATTATAGCTCTCACTTTTTTCAAAGCTGGTTTTAGAATTTACATTTATGTAATTTAGTTTTTAAAACAAGTATAATAAGCATTTTATGCTTTAATTTTATTAGGTACGCTAAAATTTGTTTTAAAATATTGTAATATTATTGTGACTTTTTATTATTTTCAAAAAACTTCAGTTTAAATATGAAAATATTTTATGATTATAACAATAGTCTAGAACATCCATATGTTGGGTAACATTTCAAAAAGTAATTAATAAATTATCTTTATTACTTATATGCAATTTATATCCTAATCATTTACCGTTAGATAAATTATTAGATTAATAATGCGTAATGTAAATTAAGTAAAGAATATTTTATATTCCAAATTAAAACCTATTGACAATACTAAATTAAAAAATAACTAAACTGTATTATCTTAGATGCTATTCTTTTTGACCGGCTGTATGAACATTCTACATCACCTTTAATTTCTGTCTCAAAAATTAAAATTAGAATTAGGTATTAATCAAAATGACAATTTGTGAGTATTTAAATTTTGCACAGTAAAGAAGGATCAAGTACAAAACAAAGAAGTATATCTAGAATTATACTTATTGAACTAATATCTTAAATAGTAAGTCACTAATAAGAAATAATTAACAAATTCTAATTTTAAATTAGCGTTTTTATGGTAGAACACAACATTCATAAGTAAAATCACTAAATGCTAAACTACGAACTCAACGACACTTTTACAATTGTTTTTAACTTAAAATTAATAAATATATTATTTTTACAAAAATTTGTGTATTTGTAACTATAATTTATTTCAGAGTTATTGTTATCTCAGTAGACCATTAAGATTCAACCAATAGCGCATAGCATTACAAACGTAACATTAGTAATTATAGATTAATTTGTCAAAATAAAAAAAAAAATAAAAAACAAATTTAAAATACACTAAACGTTGAGATAGTTTACTATCATGTATAAGATATTTTGCAAAGTAATATTTCAATTATTGACAAACTAAATAACTAAAATAAAAAACTATTTCATCAACATAGGAAGTTTTTTCCTAAATTTAGGATATTTTATAAAAAAGATAAGAATACATATTTAGGAGGAAAAGCTCTGTAGATAACTTTTAGGGTATATTTAACGACTACTAAATTACCAAATAATGTTAAACTGTTAATTTTTTGATGCCAACTTAATAAGTATTTTTTCACCATAGAGTAATTTACATATATCACTTATTTAAAAAAAGTGATTTATTATCTATTTATCAGCAATAAATTAAAAATTGTATGCTGTAAAAAAACTATATTTTTTCTATTTACTTTGTGATTGCAATCATTTTTAAAAATGACATAAATTTTGGGAAAATTTAGCTTAGTTTTAGGGGATTTTGACCCATCGCCATCATATAGGGGTCAAATTATCGTTATTAGGTTGGCAACACTGATATGAGTGAGGGTTAAAAAATGTTTTATATCCATTTTCTGAAGAGAATTTGTAATTGTGTACATTGTTTACATAAAACAAAATGACGTATTAGATACTTTAATTTAAAGTTTAGATGTCTAAAATCTGTATTCTGATAAACTGTTTATCATGCAAAGTTTGCAAAATCTAAAAAAATTTTTTTATTTTTTGTAAATTTAATATTAAAATATTAATATTTTAAAAACATTTTTAAAAAAAGTGCAACTTGTTTGTGTTGAATAAGTAAATTAGATTCATTCAATTAATAATATTATTTTTTAATTAATTTAATATGAAAATTGAAAAGTTTAGTAATGATTTTAATAAAACAGGTCTGTGAAGTAAACATTTTCAGTTTTGTATATCATACATGGTCAGATACATAATGATCTTCAAACATTCTAACATCATAAAAATTGCTTGATAGTTAATGTGACAAATAACGAAATAAATTAATTTTTATAAAGTTAATGTAATATGATTTCAATCAGTGTTGCAGCTGCACGAGCCACTGTTGTGATATCTCTGTGTATTGATTGGAGGGCATTCTTAGATTCTGATGATATTGTATTCTATTCTAAAAACAAGCACGCAAAACCCAAAAGAAGTATAAGTTACCAACATTTTCATCTTTCGACCCCTAATGACCGTCTTGCGCCCACATCCGCTCCGCGGAAACAGACGTTATTGACGGTCATTAGGGGTCGAAAGATGAAAATGTTGGTAACTTATACTTCTTTTGGGTTTTGCGTGCTTGTTTTTAGAATAGAATACAATATCATCAGAATCTAAGAATGCCCTCCAATCAATACACAGAGATATCACAACAGTGGCTCGTGCAGCTGCAACACTGATTGAAATCATATTACATTAACTTTATAAAAATTAATTTATTTCGTTATTTGTCACATTAACTATCAAGCAATTTTTATGATGTTAGAATGTTTGAAGATCATTATGTATCTGACCATGTATGATATACAAAACTGAAAATGTTTACTTCACAGACCTGTTTTATTAAAATCATTACTAAACTTTTCAATTTTCATATTAAATTAATTAAAAAATAATATTATTAATTGAATGAATCTAATTTACTTATTCAACACAAACAAGTTGCACTTTTTTTAAAAATGTTTTTAAAATATTAATATTTTAATATTAAATTTACAAAAAATAAAAAAATTTTTTTAGATTTTGCAAACTTTGCATGATAAACAGTTTATCAGAATACAGATTTTAGACATCTAAACTTTAAATTAAAGTATCTAATACGTCATTTTGTTTTATGTAAACAATGTACACAATTACAAATTCTCTTCAGAAAATGGATATAAAACATTTTTTAACCCTCACTCATATCAGTGTTGCCAACCTAATAACGATAATTTGACCCCTATATGATGGCGATGGGTCAAAATCCCCTAAAACTAAGCTAAATTTTCCCAAAATTTATGTCATTTTTAAAAATGATTGCAATCACAAAGTAAATAGAAAAAATATAGTTTTTTTACAGCATACAATTTTTAATTTATTGCTGATAAATAGATAATAAATCACTTTTTTTAAATAAGTGATATATGTAAATTACTCTATGGTGAAAAAATACTTATTAAGTTGGCATCAAAAAATTAACAGTTTAACATTATTTGGTAATTTAGTAGTCGTTAAATATACCCTAAAAGTTATCTACAGAGCTTTTCCTCCTAAATATGTATTCTTATCTTTTTTATAAAATATCCTAAATTTAGGAAAAAACTTCCTATGTTGATGAAATAGTTTTTTATTTTAGTTATTTAGTTTGTCAATAATTGAAATATTACTTTGCAAAATATCTTATACATGATAGTAAACTATCTCAACGTTTAGTGTATTTTAAATTTGTTTTTTATTTTTTTTTTTATTTTGACAAATTAATCTATAATTACTAATGTTACGTTTGTAATGCTATGCGCTATTGGTTGAATCTTAATGGTCTACTGAGATAACAATAACTCTGAAATAAATTATAGTTACAAATACACAAATTTTTGTAAAAATAATATATTTATTAATTTTAAGTTAAAAACAATTGTAAAAGTGTCGTTGAGTTCGTAGTTTAGCATTTAGTGATTTTACTTATGAATGTTGTGTTCTACCATAAAAACGCTAATTTAAAATTAGAATTTGTTAATTATTTCTTATTAGTGACTTACTATTTAAGATATTAGTTCAATAAGTATAATTCTAGATATACTTCTTTGTTTTGTACTTGATCCTTCTTTACTGTGCAAAATTTAAATACTCACAAATTGTCATTTTGATTAATACCTAATTCTAATTTTAATTTTTGAGACAGAAATTAAAGGTGATGTAGAATGTTCATACAGCCGGTCAAAAAGAATAGCATCTAAGATAATACAGTTTAGTTATTTTTTAATTTAGTATTGTCAATAGGTTTTAATTTGGAATATAAAATATTCTTTACTTAATTTACATTACGCATTATTAATCTAATAATTTATCTAACGGTAAATGATTAGGATATAAATTGCATATAAGTAATAAAGATAATTTATTAATTACTTTTTGAAATGTTACCCAACATATGGATGTTCTAGACTATTGTTATAATCATAAAATATTTTCATATTTAAACTGAAGTTTTTTGAAAATAATAAAAAGTCACAATAATATTACAATATTTTAAAACAAATTTTAGCGTACCTAATAAAATTAAAGCATAAAATGCTTATTATACTTGTTTTAAAAACTAAATTACATAAATGTAAATTCTAAAACCAGCTTTGAAAAAAGTGAGAGCTATAATTAGAAATAAACTTAAAAAAAATTTACTTGTTATTATGTAATTATTAACATTACCAAATACAAATTTTAGTCAGTTATATGTAAGAAACTTTTTGCTTACATTTTTCTACATTTGGCAGGCAACCAGAAATGTTTTGACGAAAATTAATATGTGGTTATTGAGCGATCCTAAGTCTTGGAATCTCAGTTAGTTGTCATGTTCAAGAATTATGCATCTTTTTTAAAATGTTAAAAATGTCAGAATTATGTTTCAATTTTTTTAACTTTAATTTGCTTGTGGAAAAGTGGAAAACTAATATTGAATTGTCTTTATTGTAACTGCTACTGACTGCGTTTCCAGCACAAAACGTTGATATAGTAGTTAACTTATTTTTCTAAAAGAATTTTATACAATAATTTCTGACATCTAAAGTTACAGTAATAATAATTAAGTAAACAAATTCTATTTTTGACTAAGCCTGCTTTGATTCCACGCCTTTGAATCGCTCTTACAAGTATAATTAATTGTTACTGACTCTATCAAATTTAATATAACCATTAAAAATTATTTTAATAATATTTTACATTGAAAGTCTAATACAATTGTTAGTTTATACTTACCAAACAACAAAAATTTAAATATAAAAATTAGTTTTCAAAAAAATATAATTAAGTATAAATGACAGAAAAATAAACTTAGCATGTTGTGTTAACTTTAACAGCAAAACATAAATTTTTGTTTTTCTGTACATTTTAGCTACTAGAAAGTAAATGAAATATTTGTTTTTAAATTTGATTACTTTTTTCTAAACTCCTTGCTGAACCGTCTTGGTGTATTTTTAACGAACAAAAAGAAAGCAATTATTACCAATTTTACCTAATTGAATAAATTGCATTTTCTTGTTAAATACAACAGCAAAATACAAATTTTACTTTTTTGTATTTTTAATTTCTAGAAAGTAAATGTAAAATTTATTTAAACATTTGGATTACGTTTTTTTAAATTTGGCCAACTAAAAGATTTTATCTAATTGAATGTATTACACATGCTTGTTAAATTCAACGCAAAAGTAGAAAAAATACTTTTTTTTTTGTATTTTAATTTATAGAAAGTAAATACAAAATTTTCCATAAAAGTTTTAACTAAGATATTATAAATTTAGTAAGCAAAAAAAAATTGTCATAATCAATTTTATCTAACTTAATAAATTACAAATCTTTGTTGATTACAACAAAATATAACTTTTAGTTTTTCATATTTCAATTTTTCTACTTCTAGAAAAGTAAATACAGAACTTATTTTAAAGCTTTTAACTAAGTTTTTATAAATTAGTAAACAAAAAGAAATGTGTCATAATTGATTTTATCTAACTTAATAAATTACAAATCTTTGATGATTACAGCAGCAAAATATAAATTTTAGTCTTTCATATTTTCATTTCTAGAAAAGTAAATATAAAACTTAAGTATTTTAAGATTTTTTCATAAAGTTTTTATAAATAAGTAAACAAAAAGAAATGTATCATAATCAATTTTATCTAACTGCATAAATTACAAGACTTTGTTGATTACCACAGCAAAATATAAATTTTAAAAGTCTTCCGTACTTAAATTCTAGTAAATACAATTTTTTTTTTCTTAAAACTTTTAACAAAGTTTTTATAAAATTTAGTGAACAAAAGTAAATGTATCATAACCGATTTTATCAAACTAAATAAATTACAATTTTATGTTGATTGCAGCAGCGAAATATAAATTTTAGTCTTTCGTATTTTACTTTCTAGAAAAGTAAATGTTAAATTTTTCTTAAAACTGAGTTTTTTTTAATCTAATAAATAAAAAGAAATGTATTGTAAAAAAAATGTATGTAAACAATTTTTATGTAATTAAATAAATTAAAATTTTTGTTCATTACAACTGCAAAATATAAATTTTTACTCTTTTGTGAAATTTTTTTTTCTTTTTGGGTTTGACTGTGTCATTGGAGTTTTCGTACTTAACATAAAATTTAGTTTTTGTAATTTTAATTCCTAAAAAGTAAAACAAACATTTTCTTAAAAACTTTAATTAAGTTTTTTCAAGTTTTGCAAAAAGAAATGTATCATTACGATTTTATCTAATTAAAAATTAGGCGTAAAAAAGTACGTGTTTGTTGACTAAACAGTACACTATAAATTATAGTCTATTGTAAATGTAAAAAGATCACTGACGATATACTAATGAAAATAAATATATGAAATAGTTAAAAATTAGAATACAAACTTGTAAAGTAAATTTTAAATAAAAGTAAATTAAAAGTAGAAATTTAAAATATTTTGAAAATTGAAAACTATTATTTAGAGAAGCTGTGCAGACTTTGTAAACATGTTGTACAAAATACTTTTTCTAAACCTATAACAAAATTTACCTATAACTACTTTATTTAGGAACAAGTTATTCTCGCTTCATTAGATACGCCTTTGTCTGCCGTATCCGACAGGTAATCTCTTAATCTCCAGACGCCGTTTTGATTCTTCATACACAATGCTAAAACGTTCAGTACATATCTTTTCATTTGCACACCCATCTATTTTCTATTTTCACAATGTTACCGTTCAGTTTGGTGTAGAAACTTTTCATCTTATTCTTAGGTACATAGAATTAAAAAAATCTTTTTGAGTCTAGACATAAATGACTCTTGCAGGTCTTAGAGATTGGAAAGAAGAAAAAATTTCAAACACATTTTTGCTTATTTATTATATTTTATTATATTTTATTATTAACAAACATAATCGCTGTGATCCCTATAATACTTAACTTTAGTATCAACATCTTGTTTAACATTTACAGGTAATTTTAGTACAATTTCATAAAGTGTACTATTTTCTTCATAATTATTATTAATTAAATCAAACAATTTTTGATCAAAATTATCACTACCTTTTTCCATCACTTCTAATGCAACTTGATTTATAAAATTTTGATAGCAAGAATAAAATTTATATTGGATTTTTCGCGATTGAAGGAGATTCATCAAATGCTTTCCCATATTTAAAACAGTGTTCACTGTATCACAAGCCAAAAATAGAGATTTGTACACAGTTGTATTGTGTGGTAAAAATTGAAGTGCTTGGTGCTTACACATTACAACAACATAATTACTTAACATACACAATATTTGACCCTCGGAAATGGATATCATCTCTTTTCGATTTTTTTCCAGCTTATTTAAAAAATCTTCAAAAGTTTCGATTGAAAAACATATCGCAGCCGTTTGTTCAGGATTATAAATTTTCAGCGTTGGGGCGTAATCTTCAAAAGGATTAACTCCTACCGAAAGAAATTTGCTACCAGACTTTGTAATCGGATAGACAGTCTCATGGATTAAACGATGTCTTTCGTTGGTAATCTGTCGTTCAAGTTTGTCAGCCTCGTTCTTCTCGACTCTCACACCAACGTCGACCAAGGTTTGGTTAACAGCTTTGTCGTACCAATCATCAGGTGTTATGGCATCCTCGTAAGTGTAAGCTGGTTCAGGCGAAATTGCAGAGTCCATTTGAAAAACCGCTTCTGGAGCTGGTGGTGGTGGAGGAGGTGTCAGAGGCGCTTGCAACGATAGAGCATTTTCACCAGGAGTTTCATAGGACACTTTGGAGGTCTTGGCACGTTTCGATGAAGAGCGTGCACGAAGAGGTGACACACGTTTGGAAGTCATCTAATAAAAATGAATGCTTGTTATAATAAATAAATAAATAAATGATCAAAAATTTTATCTTAAATCAACAAAGACGACACCTGGGGATCTACTTCACAAAGGCACTTAGAAAACTTGAATGGGAAATAGAACAAATACGTAAACTTATATATAGAGCCACTAATTGCTAAAGAAAGTTGATGAGTCATTATTTTATCGTAAATTTTCAATTAAACAACCATTAAAAAATCGTTAATTATCAATTAAAACCCCGTTAAATATAAATTAAATATCGATTAAAAAATCGTTAATTTTCGATTAAAAAATCATTAATTTTCAATTAAGAAGTCGTTAATTATCAATTATAAACCCATTAATTATCGATTTAAAACTCATTAAGTATCAATTAAAAACCCATTAATTATCGATTAAAAAGCCATTAATAGGGATAATCGATAATTAATTACCCCTCAAAAGGGTCCGTATTACTACTGTCGTTATGCCTTGATAAATACCAAATTCAAACTTTATTCTTTAGCTTGCTATTAATTGTAGAAGGTTGAAACAAGTACCGTTTGATTGAACAAAAAATTTTATAATAAATACATCCTACTTTTATAACGTTTCAATAATGTAAATATAAAAAAAAATAAAAAAATACGCAAGTTTAAAGTAAGTCGTTATTCCTTGATAAATACCAATTTCAAACTTTATTCTTGAGCTTGCTATTTATTATAAAAGGTTGAAACAAGTACCATTTGATTGAACAGAAAATTTTCTATCAAATACATACTACTTTCATAACGTTTCAATAATGTAAATATAAAAAAAAATTAAAAAAATACGCAAATTTAAAGTAAGTCGTTATTCCTTGATAAACACCAATTTCAAACTTCATTCTTGAGCTTGCTATTTATTATAAAAGGTTGAAACAAGTACCATTTGATTGAGCAGAAAATTTTCTATCAAATACATCCTACTTTTATAACGTTTCAATAATGTAAATATAAAAAAAATCAAAAAAATACGCAAGTTTAAAGATAGTCGTTAGTCCTTAATAAATTCCAATTTCAAACTTTATTCTTGAGCTTGCTATTAATTGTAGAAGGTTGAAACAAGTACCATTTGATTGAACAGAAATTTTTCTGTCAAATACGTCTTACTTTTATAACGTTTTAGCAATGCAATTATAAAAAAAATCAAAAAAATACGCAAGTTTAAAGATAGTCGTTATTGCTTGATAAATACCAATTTCAAACTTCATTCTTAAGCTTGCTATTTATTATAAAAGGTTGAAACAAGTACCATTTGATTGAGCAGAAAATTTTCTATCAAATACATCCTACTTTTATAACGTTTCAATAATGTAAATATAAAAAAAAATCAAAAAAATACGCAAGTTTAAAGATAGTCGTTAGTCCTTAATGAATTCCAATTTCAAACTTCATTCTTGAACTTGCTATTAATTGTAGAAGGTTGAAACAAGTACCATTTGATTGAACAGAAATTTTTCTGTCAAATACGTCTTACTTTTATAACGTTTTAGCAATGTAAATATAAAAAAAATTAAAAAAATACGCAAGTTTAAAGATAGTCGTTATTCCTTGATAAATACTAATTTCAAACTTCATTCTTAAGCTTGCTATTAACTATAGAAGGTTGAAACAAGTACCATTTGATTGAACGAGAATTTTTCTATCAAATACATCCTACTTTTATAACGTTTCAGTAACGTAAATATAAAAAAAATCAAAAAAATACGCAAATTTAAAGATAGTTGTTATTCCTTGATAAATACCAATTTCAAACTTCATTTTTAAGCTTGCTATTAATTATAGAAGGTTAAAACAAGTACATTTGATTGAACAGAAATTTTTCTATCAAATACATCCTATTTTTATAACGTTTTAGCAATGTAAATATAAAAAAAATTAAAAAAATACGCAAGTTTAAAGATAGTCGTTATTCCTTGATAAATACCAATTTCAAACTTCATTCTTGAGCTTGCTATTAATTGTAGAAGGTTGAAACAAGTACCATTTGATTGAACAAAAATTTTTCTGACAAATACGTCTTACTTTTATAACGTTTTAGCAATGCAATTATAAAAAAAAAAAAATACGCAAGTTTAAAGATAGTCGTTATTCCTTGATAAATACTAATTTCAAACTTCATTCTTAAGCTTGCTATTAATTATAGAAGGTTGAAACAAGTACCATTTGATTGAACGAGAATTTTTCTATCAAATACATCCTACTTTTATAACGTTTCAGCAATGTAAATATAAAAAAAATCAAAAAAATACGCAAATTTAAAGATAGTTGTTATTCCTTGATAAATACCAATTTCAAACTTCATTTTTAAGCTTGCTATTAATTATAGAAGGTTAAAACAAGTACATTTGATTGAACAGAAATTTTTCTATCAAATACATCCTACTTTTATAACGTTTTAGCAATGTAAATATAAAAAAAATTAAAAAAATACGCAAGTTTAAAGATAGTCGTTAATCCTTGATAAATACCAATTTCAAACTTCATTCTTGAGCTTGCTATTAATTGTAGAAGGTTGAAACAAGTACCATTTGATTCAACAGAAATTTTTCTGTCAAATACGTCTTACTTTTATAACGTTTTAGCAATGCAATTATAAAAAAAATCAAAAAAATGCGCAAGTTTAAAGATAGTCGTTATTGCTTGATAAATACCAATTTCAAACTTCATTTTTGAGCTTGCTATTAATTGTAGAAGGTTAAAACAAATACTATTCAATTGAGCAGGAAATTTTCTATCAAATACATTCTACTTTTATAACGTTTTAGCAATGTAAATAAAAAAAAATCAAAAAAATACGCAAGTTAAAAGATAGTCGTTATGCCTTGATAAATACCAAATTCAAACTTTATTCTTTAGCTTGCTAATAATTGTAGAAGGTTGAGACAAGTACCATTTGATTGAACGGAAAATTTTCTATTAAACACATCTTACTTTTATAACGTTTCAGTAATGTAAATATAAAAAAAATTAAAAAAATACGCAAGTTTAAATATAGTCGTTATTCCTTGATAAATACCAATTTCAAACTTCATTTTTGGGCTTGCTGTTAATTGTAGAAGGTTGAAACAAGTACCATTTGATTGAACAAAAATTTTTCTGTCAAATACGTCTTACTTTTATAACGTTTTAACAATGCAATTATAAAAAAAATTAAAAAAATACGCAAGTTTAAAAATAGCCGTTATTGCTTGATAAATACCAATTTCAAACTTCATTCTTGAGCTTGCTATTAATTGTAGAAGGTTAAAACAAATACTATTCGATTAAGCAGGAAATTTTCTATCAAATACATCCTACTTTTATAACGTTTCAATAATGTAAATATAAAAAAAAATTAAAAAAATACGCAAGTTTAAAGTAAGTCGTTATTCCTTGATAAATACCAATTTCAAACTTCATTCTTGAGCTTGCTATTTATTATAAAAGGTTGAAACAAGTACCATTTGATTAAACAGAAAATTTTCTATCAAATACATTCTACTTTTATAACGTTTCAATAATGTAAATATAAAAAAAATCAAAAAAATACGCAAGTTTAAAGATAGTCGTTATTCCTTAATAAATTCCAATTTCAAACTTCATTCTTAAGCTTGCTATTAATCGTAGAAAGTTGAAGCAAGCACCACTCGATTTAGCAAAAAATTTTCTATCAAATACATTTTACTTTGATAACGTTTTAGCAATGTAAATATAAAAAAAATCAAAAAAATACGCAAGTTTAAAGATAGTCGTTATTCCTTGATAAATACCAATTTCAAACTTCATTCTTAAGCTTGCTAATAATTGTAGAAGGTTGAAACAAATACCATTTGATTGAACAGAAATTTTTCCATAAAATACGTCTTACTTTTGTAACGTTTTAGCAATTCAATTATAAAAAAAATCAAAAAAATACGCAAGTTTAAAGATAGTCGTTATTGCTTGATAAATACCAATTTCAAACTTTATTCTTGAGCTTGCTATTAATTGTAGAAGGTTGGAACAAGTTCCATTTGATTGAACAGAAAATTTTCTATCAAATACATCCTACTTTTATAACGTTTCAAAAATGTAAATATAAAAAAATTTTAAAAAATATGCAAGTTTAAAGATAGTCATTATTCCTTAATAAATACCAATTTCAAACTTCATTCTTGAGCTTGCTATTAATTGTAGAAGGTTGAAACAAGAACCATTTGATTGAACAGAAAATTTTCTACCAAATATATCCTATTTTTATAACGTTTTAGCAATGTAAATATAAAAAAAATCAAAAAAATATGCAAGTTTAAATATAGTCGTTATTCCTTGATAAATACCAATTTCAAACTTCATTCATATGCTTGCTATTAATTGCAGAAGGTTGAAGCAAATACTATTCGATTGAACAGGTAATTTTCTGTTAAATACGTCCTACTTTTATAACGTTTTAATACTGTAAATAAAAAAAAATCAAAAAAATACGCAAGTTTAAATATAGTCGTTATTCCTTGATAAATAGCAATTTCAAATTTTATTCTTGAGCTTGCTATTAATTGTAGAAGGTTGAAGAAAATACTATTCGATTGAGCAGAAAATTTTCTATTAAATACGTCCTACTATTATAACGTTTTAGCATCGTAAATAAAAAAAAATCAAAAAAATACGCAAGTTTAAAGGTAGTCGTTATTCATGGTAGTCGTTATACCAATTTCAAACTTCATTCTTGAGCTTGCTGTTAATTGTAGAAGGTTGAAACCAATTTTATTCGATTGAGCAGAAAATTTTCTATCAAATGCATTTTACTTTTATAACGTTTTAGCAATGTAAATATAAAAAAAATCAAAAAAATACGCAAGTTTAAAAATAGTCGTTATTCCATAATAAATACCAATTTCAAACTTCATTCTTGAGCTTGCTATTAATTGTAGAAGGCTGAAGCAAATACTATTTGATTGAGCAGAAAATTTTCTATCAAATACATCCTACTTTTATAACGTTCCAATAATGTAAATATAAAAAAAATCAAAAAAATACGCAAGTTTAAAGATAGTCGTTATGCCTTGATAAATACCAATTTCAAACTTTATTCTTGAGCTTGCTATTAATTGTAGAAGGTTGAAACAAGTACTATTTGATTGAACAAAAAATTTTCTATCAAATACATCCTACTTTTATAACGTCTCAATAATGTAAATATAAAAAAAATTAAAAAAATACGCAAGTTTAAAGATAGTCGTTACTCCTTAATAAATACCAATTTCAAACTTCATTCTTGAGCTTGCTATTATTTGCAGAAAGTTGAAGCAAATACTATTCAATTGACCAGGAAATTTTCTATTAAATACATTCTACTTTTATAACGTTTTAGCAATGTGAATATAAAAAAAATCAAAAAAATACGCAAGTTTAAAGATAGTCGTTATGCCTTGATAAATACCAATTTCAAACTTCATTCTTGAGCTTGCTATTAATTGTAGAAAGTTGAAACAAGTACTATTTGATTGAACAGAAAATTTTCTATCAAATACATCCTACTTTTATAACGTTTCAATAATGTAAATATAAAAAAAACAAAAAAATACGCAAGTTTAAAGATAGTCGTTATTCCTTGATAAATACCAATTTCAAACTTCATTCATGAGCTTGCCATTAATTGCAGAAGGTTGAAACAAACACCACTCGATTAAGCAAAAAATTTCTATCAAATACATTATAGTTTTATAAAATTTTAGCAATGTAAATATAAAAAATATCAAAAAAATACGCAAGTTTAAAGATAGTCGTTATTCCTTGATAAATACCAACTTCAAAACTTCATTCTTGAGCTTGCTATTAATTGTAGAAGGTTGAAGCAAGTACCGTTTGACTGAACAGAAAATTTTCTATCAAATGCATCCTACTTTTATAACGTTTTAGCAATGTAAATAAAAAAAAATCAAAAAAATACGTAAGTTTAAAGATAGTCGTTATTCCTTAATAAATACCAATTTCAAACTTCATTCTTGAGCTTGCTATTAATTGTAGAAGGTTGAAGCAAATACTGTTCGATTGAGCAGGAAATTTTCTATTAAATACATCCTACTGTTATAACGTTTTAGCAATGTAAATAAAAAAAAATCAAAAAAATACGCAAGTTTAAAGAGAGTCGTTATTCCTTAATAAATATCAACTTCAAACTCCATTCTTGAGCTTGCTATTAATTGTAGAAGGTTGAAGCAAATACTATTCGATTGAACAGGAAATTTACTATTAAATACATCTTACTATTATAACGTTTTAGCAATGTAAATAAAAAAAATCAAAAAAATACGCAAGTTTAAAGATAGTCGTTATTCCTTGATAAATACCAACTTCAAACTTCATTCTTGAGCTTGCTATCAATTGTGGAAGGTTGAAACAACCGTTTAACTGAACAGAAAATTTTCTATCAAATGCATCCTACTTTTATAACGTTTTAGCAATGTAAATAAAAAAAAATCAAAAAAATACGCAAGTTTAAAGATAGTCGTTATTCCTTGATAAATACCAACTTCAAACTTCATTCTTGAGCTTGCTATTAATTGCAGAAGATTGAAGCAAATACTATTCGATTGAGCAGAAAAGTTTCTATCAAACACTTTATACTTTTATAAGGTTTTAGCAATGTAAATATAAAAAATATTAAAAAGATACGCAAGTTTAAAGATAGTCGTTATTCCTTGATAAATACCACTTTCAAACTTCATTCTTGAGCTTGCTGTTAATTGTAGAAGGTTCAAACTAATTTTATTCGATTGAACAGAAAATTTTCTATCAAATACATTATACTTTTATAAAATTTTAGCAATGTAAATATAAAAAATATCAAAAAAATACGCAAGTTTAAAGATAGTCGTTATTCCTTGATAAATACCAATTTCAAACTTCATTTTTGAGCTTGCTATTAATTGTAGAAGGTTGAGGCAAATACTATTCGATTGAGCAGGAAATTTTCTATTAAATACATCCTACTGTTATAACGTTTTAGCAATGTAAATAAAAAAAATCAAAAAAATACGCAAGTTTAAAGAGAGTCGTTATTCCTTAATAAATATCAACTTCAAACTTCATTCTTGAGCTTGCTATTAACTGTAGAAGGTTGAAACTAATACTATTCGATTGAGCAGGAAATTTTCTATTAAATACGTTCTACTCTTATAACGTTTCAATAATGTAAATATAGAAAAAATTAAAAAAATTTGCAAGTTTAAAGTAAGTCGTTATTCCTTGATAAATACCAATTTCAAACTTCATTGTTGGGCTTGCTATTAATTGTAGAAGGTTGAAACAAATACTATTTGATTGAGCAGAAAATTTTCTATTAAATACATTCTACTATTATAACGTTTTAGCAATGTGAATAAAAAAAAATCAAAAAAATACGCTAGTTTAAATATAGTTGTTATTCCTTGATAAATACCATTTCAAACTTTATTCTTGAGCTTGCTATTAATTGTAGAAGGTTGAAACAAGTACCGTTTGACTGAACAGAAAATTTTCTATCAAATACATCCTACTTTTATAATGCAAATATAAAAAAAATTAAAAAAATACGCAAGTTTAAAGATAGTCGTTATTCCTTAATAAATACCAATTTCAAACTTCATTCTTGAGCTTGCTATTAATTATAGAAGGTTGAAACAAATACTATTCAATTGAACAAAAAATTTTTTATTAAATACATCCTACTTTTATAACGTTTTAGCAATGTGAATATAAAAAAAATCAAAGAAATACGCAAGTTTAAAGATAGTCGTTATTCCTTGATAAATACCAACTTCAAACTTCATTCTTGAGCTTGCTATTAATTGTAGAAGGTTGAAGCAAATACTATTCGATTGAGCAGAAAAGTTTCTATCAAATACTTTATACTTTTATAAAGTTTTAGCAATGTAAATATAAAAAATATCAAAAAGATACGCAAGTTTAAAGATAGTCGTTATTCCTTGATAAATACCAATTTCAAACTTTATTCTTGAGCTTGCTGTTAATTGTAGAAGGTTGAAACCAATTTTATTCGATTGAGCAGAAAATTTTCTATCAAATACATTTTACTTTTATAACGTTTTAGCAATGAAAATAAAAAAAAAATCAAAAAAATACGCAAGTTTAAAGATAGTCATTATTCCTTAATAAATACCAATTTCAAACTTCATTCTTGAGCTTGCTATTAATTGTAGAAGGTTGAAACAAGAACCATCTGATTGAACAGAAAATTTTCTACCAAATATATCCTATTTTTATAACGTTTTAGCAATGTAAATATAAAAAAAATCAAAAAAATATGCAAGTTTAAATATAGTCGTTATTCCTTGATAAATACCAATTTCAAACTTCATTCATATGCTTGCTATTAATTGCAGAAGGTTGAAGCAAATACTATTCGATTGAACAGGTAATTTTCTGTTAAATACGTCCTACTTTTATAACGTTTTAATACTGTAAATAAAAAAAAATCAAAAAAATACGCAAGTTTAAATATAGTCGTTATTCCTTGATAAATAGCAATTTCAAATTTTATTCTTGAGCTTGCTATTAATTGTAGAAGGTTGAAGAAAATACTATTCGATTGAGCAGAAAATTTTCTATTAAATACGTCCTACTATTATAACGTTTTAGCATCGTAAATAAAAAAAAATCAAAAAAATACGCAAGTTTAAAGGTAGTCGTTATTCATGGTAGTCGTTATACCAATTTCAAACTTCATTCTTGAGCTTGCTGTTAATTGTAGAAGGTTGAAACCAATTTTATTCGATTGAGCAGAAAATTTTCTATCAAATGCATTTTACTTTTATAACGTTTTAGCAATGTAAATATAAAAAAAATCAAAAAAATACGCAAGTTTAAAAATAGTCGTTATTCCATAATAAATACCAATTTCAAACTTCATTCTTGAGCTTGCTATTAATTGTAGAAGGCTGAAGCAAATACTATTTGATTGAGCAGAAAATTTTCTATCAAATACATCCTACTTTTATAACGTTCCAATAATGTAAATATAAAAAAAATCAAAAAAATACGCAAGTTTAAAGATAGTCGTTATGCCTTGATAAATACCAATTTCAAACTTTATTCTTGAGCTTGCTATTAATTGTAGAAGGTTGAAACAAGTACTATTTGATTGAACAAAAAATTTTCTATCAAATACATCCTACTTTTATAATGTCTCAATAATGTAAATATAAAAAAAATTAAAAAAATACGCAAGTTTAAAGATAGTCGTTACTCCTTAATAAATACCAATTTCAAACTTCATTCTTGAGCTTGCTATTATTTGCAGAAAGTTGAAGCAAATACTATTCAATTGACCAGGAAATTTTCTATTAAATACATTCTACTTTTATAACGTTTTAGCAATGTGAATATAAAAAAAATCAAAAAAATACGCAAGTTTAAAGATAGTCGTTATGCCTTGATAAATACCAATTTCAAACTTCATTCTTGAGCTTGCTATTAATTGTAGAAAGTTGAAACAAGTACTATTTGATTGAACAGAAAATTTTCTATCAAATACATCCTACTTTTATAACGTTTCAATAATGTAAATATAAAAAAAACAAAAAAATACGCAAGTTTAAAGATAGTCGTTATTCCTTGATAAATACCAATTTCAAACTTCATTCATGAGCTTGCCATTAATTGCAGAAGGTTGAAACAAACACCACTCGATTAAGCAAAAAATTTCTATCAAATACATTATAGTTTTATAAAATTTTAGCAATGTAAATATAAAAAATATCAAAAAAATACGCAAGTTTAAAGATAGTCGTTATTCCTTGATAAATACCAACTTCAAAACTTCATTCTTGAGCTTGCTATTAATTGTAGAAGGTTGAAGCAAGTACCGTTTGACTGAACAGAAAATTTTCTATCAAATGCATCCTACTTTTATAACGTTTTAGCAATGTAAATAAAAAAAAATCAAAAAAATACGTAAGTTTAAAGATAGTCGTTATTCCTTAATAAATACCAATTTCAAACTTCATTCTTGAGCTTGCTATTAATTGTAGAAGGTTGAAGCAAATACTGTTCGATTGAGCAGGAAATTTTCTATTAAATACATCCTACTGTTATAACGTTTTAGCAATGTAAATAAAAAAAAATCAAAAAAATACGCAAGTTTAAAGAGAGTCGTTATTCCTTAATAAATATCAACTTCAAACTCCATTCTTGAGCTTGCTATTAATTGTAGAAGGTTGAAGCAAATACTATTCGATTGAACAGGAAATTTACTATTAAATACATCTTACTATTATAACGTTTTAGCAATGTAAATAAAAAAAATCAAAAAAATACGCAAGTTTAAAGATAGTCGTTATTCCTTGATAAATACCAACTTCAAACTTCATTCTTGAGCTTGCTATCAATTGTGGAAGGTTGAAACAAGTACCGTTTAACTGAACAGAAAATTTTCTATCAAATGCATCCTACTTTTATAACGTTTTAGCAATGTAAATAAAAAAAAATCAAAAAAATACGCAAGTTTAAAGATAGTCGTTATTCCTTGATAAATACCAACTTCAAACTTCATTCTTGAGCTTGCTATTAATTGCAGAAGATTGAAGCAAATACTATTCGATTGAGCAGAAAAGTTTCTATCAAACACTTTATACTTTTATAAGGTTTTAGCAATGTAAATATAAAAAATATTAAAAAGATACGCAAGTTTAAAGATAGTCGTTATTCCTTGATAAATACCACTTTCAAACTTCATTCTTGAGCTTGCTGTTAATTGTAGAAGGTTCAAACTAATTTTATTCGATTGAACAGAAAATTTTCTATCAAATACATTATACTTTTATAAAATTTTAGCAATGTAAATATAAAAAATATCAAAAAAATACGCAAGTTTAAAGATAGTCGTTATTCCTTGATAAATACCAATTTCAAACTTCATTTTTGAGCTTGCTATTAATTGTAGAAGGTTGAGGCAAATACTATTCGATTGAGCAGGAAATTTTCTATTAAATACATCCTACTGTTATAACGTTTTAGCAATGTAAATAAAAAAAATCAAAAAAATACGCAAGTTTAAAGAGAGTCGTTATTCCTTAATAAATATCAACTTCAAACTTCATTCTTGAGCTTGCTATTAACTGTAGAAGGTTGAAACTAATACTATTCGATTGAGCAGGAAATTTTCTATTAAATACGTTCTACTCTTATAACGTTTCAATAATGTAAATATAGAAAAAATTAAAAAAATTTGCAAGTTTAAAGTAAGTCGTTATTCCTTGATAAATACCAATTTCAAACTTCATTGTTGGGCTTGCTATTAATTGTAGAAGGTTGAAACAAATACTATTTGATTGAGCAGAAAATTTTCTATTAAATACATTCTACTATTATAACGTTTTAGCAATGTGAATAAAAAAAAATCAAAAAAATACGCTAGTTTAAATATAGTTGTTATTCCTTGATAAATACCATTTCAAACTTTATTCTTGAGCTTGCTATTAATTGTAGAAGGTTGAAACAAGTACCGTTTGACTGAACAGAAAATTTTCTATCAAATACATCCTACTTTTATAATGCAAATATAAAAAAAATTAAAAAAATACGCAAGTTTAAAGATAGTCGTTATTCCTTAATAAATACCAATTTCAAACTTCATTCTTGAGCTTGCTATTAATTATAGAAGGTTGAAACAAATACTATTCAATTGAACAAAAAATTTTTTATTAAATACATCCTACTTTTATAACGTTTTAGCAATGTGAATATAAAAAAAATCAAAGAATTAAAGATAGTCGTTATTCCTTGATAAATACCAACTTCAAACTTCATTTTTGAGCTTGCTATTAATTGTAGAAGGTTGAAGCAAATACTATTCGATTGAGCAGAAAAGTTTCTATCAAATACTTTATACTTTTATAAAGTTTTAGCAATGTAAATATAAAAAATATCAAAAAGATACGCAAGTTTAAAGATAGTCGTTATTCCTTGATAAATACCAATTTCAAACTTTATTCTTGAGCTTGCTGTTAATTGTAGAAGGTTGAAACCAATTTTATTCGATTGAGCAGAAAATTTTCTATCAAATACATTTTACTTTTATAACGTTTTAGCAATGAAAATAAAAAAAAAATCAAAAAAATACGCAAGTTTAAAGATAGTCGTTATGCCTTGATAAATACCAATTTCAAACTTCATTCTTGAGCTTGCTATTAATTGTAGAAGGTTGAAACAAACACCACTCAATTAAGCAAAAAAGTTTCTATCAAATACTTTATACTTTTATAAAGTTTTAGCAATGTAAATATAAAAAATATCAAAAACATACGCAAGTTTAAAGATAGTCGTTATTCCTTGATAAATACCACTTTCAAACTTCATTATTGAGCTTGCTGTTAATTGTAGAAGGTTCAAACCAATTTTATTCGATTGAACAGAAAATTTTCTATCAAATACATTATACTTTTATAAAATTTTAGCAATGTAAATATAAAAAATATCAAAAAAATACGCAAGTTTAAAGATAGTCGTTATTCCTTGATAAATACCAACTTCAAACTTCATTCTTGAGCTTGCTATTAATTGTAGAAGGTTGAAGCAAATATTATTCGATTGAGCAGAAAATTTTCTATTAAATACATCCTACTGTTATAACGTTTTAGCAATGTAAATAAAAAAAATCAAAAAAATACGCAAGTTTTAGCAATGTAAATATAAAAAATATCAAAAAGATACGCAAGTTTAAAAATAGTCGTTATTCCTTGATAAATACCAACTTCAAACTTCATTCTTGAGCTTGCTATTAATTGTAGAAGGTTGAAACAAATACTATTCGATTAAGCAGAAAATTTTCTATCAAATACATCCTACCTTTATAACGTTTCAATAATGTAAATATAAAAAAAATTAAAAAAATTCGCAAGTTTAAAGTAAGTCGTTATTCCTTGATAAATACCAATTTCAAACTTCATTCTTGAGCTTGCTATTAATTGTAGAAGGTTAAAGCAAATACTATTCGATTGAGCAGAAAATTTTCTATCAAATACATCCTACTTTTATGACGTTTTAATAATGTAAATATAAAAAAAATCAAAAAAATACGCAAGTTTAAAGATAGTCGTTATTCCTTGATAAATACCAACTTCAAACTTCATTCTTGAGCTTGCTATTAATTGTAGAAGGTTGAAGCAAATACTATTCGATTGAGCAGAAAAGTTTCTATCAAATACTTTATACTTTTATAAAGTTTTAGCAATGTAAATATAAAAAATATCAAAACGATACGCAAGTTTAAAGATAGTCGTTATTCCTTGATAAATACCAATTTCAAACTTTATTCTTGAGCTTGCTGTTAATTGTAGAAGGTTGAAACCAATTTTATTCGATTGAGCAGGAAATTTTCTATCAAATACTATATACTTTTATAAAATTTTAGCAATGTAAATATAAAAAATATCAAAAAAATACGCAAGTTTAAAGATAGTCGTTATTCCTTGATAAATACCAACTTCAAACTTCATTCTTGAGCTTGCTATTAATTGTAGAAGGTTGAAGCAAATACTATTCGATTGAGCAGGAAATTTTCTATTAAATACATCTTACTGTTATAACGTTTTAGCAATGTAAATAAAAAAAAAATCAAAAAAATACGCAAGTTTAAAGATAGTCGTTATTCCTTAATAAATACCAACTTCAAACTTCATTCTTGAGCTTGCTATTAATTGCAGAAGATTGAAACAAACACCACTCGATTAAGCAAAAAAGTTTCTATCAAATACATTATAGCCTTATAAAATTTTAGCAATGTAAATATAAAAAATATCAAAAAAATACGCAAGTTTAAAGATAGTCGTTATTCCTTGATAAATACCAACTTCAAACTTCATTCTTGAGCTTGCTATTAATTGTAGAAGGTTGAAACAAATACTATTCGATTAAGCAGAAAATTTTCTATCAAATACTTTATACTTTTATAAAGTTTTAGCAATGTAAATATAAAAAATATCAAAAAGATACGCAAGTTTAAAGATAGTCGTAATTCCTTGATAAATACCACATTCAAACTTCATTCTTGAGCTTGCTGTTAATTGTAGAAGGTTCAAACCAATTTTATTCGATTGAGCAGAAAATTTTCTATCAAATACATTATACCTTTATAAAGTTTTAGCAATTTAAATATAAAAAATATCAAAAAGATACGCAAGTTTAAAGATAGTCGTTATTCCTTGATAAATACCAATTTCAAACTTCATTCTTGAGCTTGCTGTTAATTGTAGAAAATTGAAGCAAACACCACTAGATTAAGCAAAAAAGTTTCTATCAAATACATTATATTTTTATAAAATTTTAGCAATGTAAATATAAAAAATATCAAAAATTTACGCAAGTTTAAAAATAGTCGTTATTCCTTGATAAATACCAACTTCAAACTTCATTCTTGAGCTTGCTATCAATTGTGGAAGGTTGAAACAAGTACCGTTTGACTGAGCAGAAAATTTTCTATCAAATACATCCTACTTTTATAACGTTTTGGCAATGTAAATTAAAAAAATCAAAAAAATACGCAAGTTTAAAGATAGTCGTTATTCCTTGATAAATACCATTTTCAAACTTCATTCTTGAGCTTGCTATTAACTGTAGAAGGTTGAAGCAAATACTATTCCATTGAACAGAAAATTTTCTATCAAATACATTTTACTTTTATAACGTTTCAATAATGTAAATATAAAAAAAATCAAAAAAACACGCAAGTTTAAAGATAGTCGTTATTCCTTAATAAATACCAATTTCAAACTTCATTCTTAAGCTTGCTATTAATTGTAGAAGGTTGAAGTAAAAACTATTCGATTGAGCAGGAAATTTTCTATCAAACACATTCTATTATTATAACGTTTTAGCAATGTGAATAAAAAAAATCAAAAAAATACGCAAGTTTAAAGATAGTTGTTATTCCTTGATAAAAACCAATTTCAAACTTCATTCTTGAGTTTGCTATTAATTGTAGAAGGTTGAAGCAAATACTATTCGATTGAGCAGAAAAGTTTCTATCAAATACTTTATACTTTTATAAAGTTTTAGCAATGTAAATATAAAAAATATCAAAAAGATACGCAAGTTTAAAGATAGTCGTTATTCCTTGATAAATACCAATTTCAAACTTTATTCTTGAGCTTGCTGTTAATTGTAGAAGGTTGAAACCAATTTTATTCGATTGAGCAGGAAATTTTCTATCAAATACTATATACTTTTATAAAATTTTAGCAATGTAAATATAAAAAATATCAAAAAAATACGCAAGTTTAAAGATAGTCGTTATTCCTTGATAAATACCAACTTCAAACTTCATTCTTGAGCTTGCTATTAATTGTAGAAAGTTGAAGCAAATACTATTCGATTGAGCAGGAAATTTTCTATTAAATACGTTCTACTGTTATAACGTTTCAATAATGTAAATATAGAAAAAATTAAAAAAATTTGCAAGTTTAAAGTAAGTCGTTATTCCTTGATAAATACCAATTTCAAACTTCATTCTTGAGCTTGCTATTAATTGTAGAAGGTTGAAACAAATACCATTCGATTGAACAAAAAATTTTCTATTAAACACATCTTACTTTTATAACGTTCCAATAATGTAAATATAAAAAAAATCAAAAAAATACGCAAGTTTAAAGATAGTCGTTATTCCTTGATAAATACCAACTTCAAACTTCATTCTTGAGCTTGCTATTAATTGTAGAAGGTTGAAGCAAATACTATTCGATTGAGCAGAAAAGTTTCTATCAAATACTTTATACTTTTATAAAGTTTTAGCAATGTAAATATAAAAAATATCAAAAAGATACGCAAGTTTAAAGATAGTCGTTATTCCTTGATAAATACCAACTTCAAACTTCATTCTTGAGCTTGCTGTTAATTGTAGAAGGTTGAAACCAATTTTATTCGATTTAGCAGGAAATTTTCTATCAAATACATTTTACCTTTATAACGTTTTAGCAATGAAAATAAAAAAAAAATCAAAAAAATACGCAAGTTTAAAGATAGTCGTTATGCCTTGATAAATACCAATTTCAAACTTCATTCTTGAGCTTGCTATTAATTGTAGAAGGTTGAAACAAACACCACTCAATTAAGCAAAAAAGTTTCTGTCAAATACTTTATACTTTTATAAAGTTTTAGCAATGTAAATATAAAAAATGTCAAAAACATACGCAAGTTTAAAGATAGTCGTTATTCCTTGATAAATACCACTTTCAAACTTCATTATTGAGCTTGCTGTTAATTGCAGAAGGTTCAAACCAATTTTATTCGATTGAACAGAAAATTTTCTATCAAATACATTATACTTTTATAAAATTTTAGCAATGTAAATATAAAAAATATCAAAAAAATACGCAAGTTTAAAGATAGTCGTTATTCCTTGATAAATACCAACTTCAAACTTCATTCTTGAGCTTGCTATTAATTGTAGAAGGTTGAAGCAAATATTATTCGATTGAGCAGAAAATTTTCTATTAAATACATCCTACTGTTATAACGTTCTAGCAATGTAAATAAAAAAAAATCAAAAAAATACGCAAGTTTTAGCAATGTAAATATAAAAAATATCAAAAAGATACGCAAGTTTAAAAATTGTCGTTATTCCTTGATAAATACCAACTTCAAACTTCATTCTTGAGCTTGCTATTAATTGTAGAAGGTTGAAACAAATACTATTCGATTAAGCAGAAAATTTTCTATCAAATACATCCTACCTTTATAACGTTTCAATAATGTAAATATAAAAAAAATTAAAAAAATTCGCAAGTTTAAAGTAAGTCGTTATTCCTTGATAAATACCAACTTCAAACTTCATTCTTGAGCATGCTATCAATTGTGGAAGGTTGAAACAAGTACCGTTTGACTGAACAGAAAATTTTCTATCAAATGCATCCTACTTTTATAACGTTTTAGCAATGTAAATAAAAAAAATCAAAAAAATACGCAAGTTTAAAGATAGTCGTTATTCCTTAATAAATACCAATTTCAAACTTCATTCTTGAGCTTGCTATTAACTGTAGAAGGTTAAAGCAAATACTATTCGATTAAGCAGGAAATTTTTTATCAAATACGTTCTACTTTTATAACGTTTAAATAATGTAAATATAAAAAAAATTAAAAAAAATCGCAAGTTTAAAGTAAGTCGTTATTCCTTGATAAATACCAACTTCAAACTTCATTCTTGAGCTTGCTATTAATTGTATAAGGTTGAAGCAAGTACCATTTGACTGAACAGAAAATTTTCTATCAAATACATCCTACTTTTATAACGTTTTAGCAATGTAAATAAAAAAAATCAAAACAATACGCAAGTTTAAAGATAATCGTTATTCCTTGATGAATACCAACTTCAAACTTCATTCTTGAGCTTGCTATTAATTGTAGAAGGTTGAAGCAAATACTATTCGATTGAGCAGAAAATTTTCTATTAAATACATCCTACTATTATAACGTTTTAGCAATGTAAATAAAAAAAAATCAAAAAAATACGCAAGTTTAAAGATAGTCGTTATTCCTTGATAAATACCACATTCAAACTTCATTCTTGAGCTTGCTGTTAATTGTAGAAGGTTCAAACCAATTTTGTTCGATTGAGCAGAAAATTTTCTATCAAATACATTATACCTTTATAAAGTTTTAGCAATTTAAATATAAAAAATATCAAAAAGATACGCAAGATTAAAGATAGTCGTTATTCCTTGATAAATACCAATTTCAAACTTCATTCTTGAGCTTGCTATTAATTGTAGAAGGTTGAAACAAACACCACTCAATTAAGCAAAAAAGTTTCTATCAAATACTTTATACTTTTATAAAGTTTTAGCAATGTAAATATAAAAAATATCAAAAAGATACGCAAGTTTAAAGATAGTCGTTATTCCTTGATAAATACCAATTTCAAACTTCATTCTTGAGCTTGCTGTTAATTGTAGAAGGTTGAAACCAATTTTATTCGATTTAGCAGGAAATTTTCTATCAAATACGTTTTACCTTTATAACGTTTTAGCAATGAAAATATAAAAAAAATCAAAAAAATACGCAAGCTTAAAGATAGTCGTTATGCCTTGATAAATACCAATTTCAAACTTCATTCTTGAGCTTGCTATTAATTGAAGAAGGTTGAAACACACACTACTCAATTAAGCAAAAAAGTTTTTATCAAATACTTTATACTTTTATAAAGTTTTGGCAATGTAAATATAAAAAATATCAAAAAGATACGCAAGTTTAAAGATAGTCGTTATTCCTTGATAAATACCAACTTCAAACTTCATTTTTGAGCTTGCTATTAATTGTAGAAGGTTGAAGCAAATACTATTCGATTGAGCAGAAAAGTTTCTATCAAATACTTTATACTTTTATAAAGTTTTAGCAATGTAAATATAAAAAATATCAAAAAGATACGCAAGTTTAAAGATAGTCGTTATTCCTTGATAAATACCAATTTCAAACTTTATTCTTGAGCTTGCTGTTAATTGTAGAAGGTTGAAACCAATTTTATTCGATTGAACAGAAAATTTTCTATCAAATACATTTCACTTTTATAACGTTTTAGCAATGAAAATAAAAAAAAAATCAAAAAAATACGCAAGTTTAAAGATAGTCGTTATGCCTTGATAAATACCAATTTCAAACTTCATTCTTGAGCTTGCTATTAATTGTAGAAGGTTGAAACAAACACCACTCAATTAAGCAAAAAAGTTTCTATCAAATACTTTATACTTTTATAAAGTTTTAGCAATGTAAATATAAAAAATATCAAAAACATACGCAAGTTTAAAGATAGTCGTTATTCCTTGATAAATACCACTTTCAAACTTCATTATTGAGCTTGCTGTTAATTGTAGAAGGTTCAAACCAATTTTATTCGATTGAACAGAAAATTTTCTATCAAATACATTATACTTTTATAAAATTTTAGCAATGTAAATATAAAAAATATCAAAAAAATACGCAAGTTTAAAGATAGTCGTTATTCCTTGATAAATACCAACTTCAAACTTCATTCTTGAGCTTGCTATTAATTGTAGAAGGTTGAAGCAAATATTATTCGATTGAGCAGAAAATTTTCTATTAAATACATCCTACTGTTATAACGTTTTAGCAATGTAAATAAAAAAAATCAAAAAAATACGCAAGTTTTAGCAATGTAAATATAAAAAATATCAAAAAGATACGCAAGTTTAAAAATAGTCGTTATTCCTTGATAAATACCAACTTCAAACTTCATTCTTGAGCTTGCTATTAATTGTAGAAGGTTGAAACAAATACTATTCGATTAAGCAGAAAATTTTCTATCAAATACATCCTACCTTTATAACGTTTCAATAATGTAAATATAAAAAAAATTAAAAAAATTCGCAAGTTTAAAGTAAGTCGTTATTCCTTGATAAATACCAACTTCAAACTTCATTCTTGAGCATGCTATCAATTGTGGAAGGTTGAAACAAGTACCGTTTGACTGAACAGAAAATTTTCTATCAAATGCATCCTACTTTTATAACGTTTTAGCAATGTAAATAAAAAAAATCAAAAAAATACGCAAGTTTAAAGATAGTCGTTATTCCTTAATAAATACCAATTTCAAACTTCATTCTTGAGCTTGCTATTAACTGTAGAAGGTTAAAGCAAATACTATTCGATTAAGCAGAAAATTTTTTATCAAATACGTTCTACTTTTATAACGTTTAAATAATGTAAATATAAAAAAAATTAAAAAAAATCGCAAGTTTAAAGTAAGTCGTTATTCCTTGATAAATACCAACTTCAAACTTCATTCTTGAGCTTGCTATTAATTGTATAAGGTTGAAGCAAGTACCATTTGACTGAACAGAAAATTTTCTATCAAATACATCCTACTTTTATAACGTTTTAGCAATGTAAATAAAAAAAATCAAAACAATACGCAAGTTTAAAGATAATCGTTATTCCTTGATGAATACCAACTTCAAACTTCATTCTTGAGCTTGCTATTAATTGTAGAAGGTTGAAGCAAATACTATTCGATTGAGCAGAAAATTTTCTATTAAATACATCCTACTATTATAACGTTTTAGCAATGTAAATAAAAAAAAATCAAAAAAATACGCAAGTTTAAAGATAGTCGTTATTCCTTGATAAATACCACATTCAAACTTCATTCTTGAGCTTGCTGTTAATTGTAGAAGGTTCAAACCAATTTTGTTCGATTGAGCAGAAAATTTTCTATCAAATACATTATACCTTTATAAAGTTTTAGCAATTTAAATATAAAAAATATCAAAAAGATACGCAAGATTAAAGATAGTCGTTATTCCTTGATAAATACCAATTTCAAACTTCATTCTTGAGCTTGCTGTTAATTGTAGAAGGTTGAAACAAACACCACTAGATTAAGCAAAAAAGTTTCTATCAAATACATTATATTTTTATAAAATTTTAGCAATGTAAATATAAAAAATATCAAAAATTTACGCAAGTTTAAAAATAGTCGTTATTCCTTGATAAATACCAACTTCAAACTTCATTCTTGAGCTTGCTATCAATTGTGGAAGGTTGAAACGAGTACCGTTTGACTGATCAGAAAATTTTCTATCAAATACATCCTACTTTTATAACGTTTTAGCAATGTAAATTAAAAAAATCAAAAAAATACGCAAGTTTAAAGATAGTCGTTATTCCTTGATAAATACCATTTTCAAACTTCATTCTTGAGCTTGCTATTAACTGTAGAAGGTTGAAGCAAATACTATTCCATTGAACAGAAAATTTTCTATCAAATACATTTTACTTTTATAAGGTTTCAATAATGTAAATATAAAAAAAATCAAAAAAACACGCAAGTTTAAAGATAGTCGTTATTCCTTAATAAATACCAATTTCAAACTTCATTTTTAAGCTTGCTGTTAATTGTAGAAGGTTGAAGTAAAATCTATTCGATTGAGCAGGAAATTTTCTATCAAACACATTCTATTATTATAACGTTTTAGCAATGTGAATAAAAAAAATCAAAAAAATACGCAAGTTTAAAGATAGTTGTTATTCCTTGATAAATACCAATTTCAAACTTCATTCTTGAGCTTGCTATTAATTGTAGAAGGTTAAAGCAAATACTATTCGATTGAGCAGAAAATTTTCTATCAAATACATCCTACTTTTATGACGTTTTAATAATGTAAATATAAAAAAAATCAAAAAAATACGCAAGTTAAAAATAGTCGTTATTCCTTGATAAATACCAACTTCAAACTTCATTCTTGAGCTTGCTATTAATTGTAGAAGGTTGAAGCAAATACTATTCGATTGAGCAGAAAAGTTTCTATCAAATACTTTATACTTTTATAAAGTTTCAGCAATGTAAATATAAAAAATATCAAAACGATACGCAAGTTTAAAGATAGTCGTTATTCCTTGATAAATACCAATTTCAAACTTTATTCTTGAGCTTGCTGTTAATTGTAGAAGGTTGAAACCAATTTTATTCGATTGAGCAGGAAATTTTCTATCAAATACTATATACTTTTATAAAATTTTAGCAATGTAAATATAAAAAATATCAAAAAAATACGCAAGTTTAAAGATAGTCGTTATTCCTTGATAAATACCAACTTCAAACTTCATTCTTGAGCTTGCTATTAATTGTAGAAGGTTGAAGCAAATACTATTCGATTGAGCAGGAAATTTTCTATTAAATACATCTTACTGTTATAACGTTTTAGCAATGTAAATAAAAAAAAATCAAAAAAATACGCAAGTTTAAAGATAGTCGTTATTCCTTAATAAATACCAACTTCAAACTTCATTCTTGAGCTTGCTATTAACTGTAGAAGGTTGAAGCAAATACTATTCGATTGAGCAGAAAAGTTTCTATCAAATACTTTATACTGTTATAAAGTTTTAGCAATGTAAATATAAAAAATATCAAAAAGATACGCAAGTTTAAAGATAGTCGTTATTCCTTGATAAATACCAACTTCAAACTTCATTCATGAGCTTGCTATTAATTGCAGAAGATTGAAACAAACACCACTCGATTAAGCAAAAAAGTTTCTATCAAATACATTATAGCCTTATAAAATTTTAGCAATGTAAATATAAAAAATATCAAAAAAATACGCAAGTTTAAATATAGTCGTTATTCCTTGATAAATACCAACTTCAAACTTCATTCTTGAGCTTGCTATTAATTGTAGAAGGTTGAAACAAATACTATTCGATTAAGCAGAAAATTTTCTATCAAATACTTTATACTGTTATAAAGTTTTAGCAATGTAAATATAAAAAATATCAAAAAGATACGCAAGTTTAAAGATAGTCGTAATTCCTTGATAAATACCACATTCAAACTTCATTCTTGAGCTTGCTGTTAATTGTAGAAGGTTCAAACCAATTTTATTCGATTGAGCAGAAAATTTTCTATCAAATACATTATACCTTTATAAAGTTTTAGCAATTTAAATATAAAAAATATCAAAAAGATACGCAAGTTTAAAGATAGTCGTTATTCCTTGATAAATAGCAATTTCAAACTTCATTCTTGAGCTTGCTGTTAATTGTAGAAGGTTGAAACAAACACCACTAGATTAAGCAAAAAAGTTTCTATCAAATACATTATATTTTTATAAAATTTTAGCAATGTAAATATAAAAAATATCAAAAATTTACGCAAGTTTAAAAATAGTCGTTATTCCTTGATAAATACCAACTTCAAACTTCATTCTTGAGCTTGCTATCAATTGTGGAAGGTTGAAACAAGTACCGTTTGACTGAACAGAAAATTTTCTATCAAATACATCCTACTTTTATAACGTTTTAGCAATGTAAATTAAAAAAATCAAAAAAATACGCAAGTTTAAAGATAGTCGTTATTCCTTGATAAATACCAACTTCAAACTTCATTCTTGAGCTTGCTATTAATTGTAGAAGGTTGAAGCAAATACTATTCGATTGAGCAGAAAAGTTTCTATCAAATACTTTATACTTTTATAAAGTTTTAGCAATGTAAATATAAAAAATATCAAAAAGATACGCAAGTTTAAAGATAGTCGTTATTCCTTGATAAATACCAATTTCAAACTTTATTCTTGAGCTTGCTGTTAATTGTAGAAGGTTGAAACCAATTTTATTCGATTGAGCAGGAAATTTTCTATCAAATACTATATACTTTTATAAAATTTTAGCAATGTAAATATAAAAAATATCAAAAAAATACGCAAGTTTAAAGATAGTCGTTATTCCTTGATAAATACCAACTTCAAACTTCATTCTTGAGCTTGCTATTAATTGTAGAAAGTTGAAGCAAATACTATTCGATTGAGCAGGAAATTTTCTATTAAATACGTTCTACTGTTATAACGTTTCAATAATGTAAATATAGAAAAAATTAAAAAAATTTGCAAGTTTAAAGTAAGTCGTTATTCCTTGATAAATACCAATTTCAAACTTCATTGTTGAGCTTGCTATTAATTGTAGAAGGTTGAAACAAACACCACTCAATTAAGTAAAAAAGTTTCTATCAAATACTTTATACTTTTATAAAGTTTTAGCAATGTAAATATAAAAAATATCAAAAAGATACGCAAGTTTAAAGATAGTCGTTATTCCTTGATAAATACCAATTTCAAACTTCATTCTTGAGCTTGCTGTTAATTGTAGAAGGTTGAAACCAATTTTATTCGATTTAGCAGGAAATTTTCTATCAAATACGTTTTACCTTTATAACGTTTTAGCAATGAAAATATAAAAAAAATCAAAAAAATACGCAAGTTTAAAGATAGTCGTTATGCCTTGATAAATACCAATTTCAAACTTCATTCTTGAGCTTGCTATTAATTGAAGAAGGTTGAAACACACACTACTCAATTAAGCAAAAAAGTTTTTATCAAATACTTTATACTTTTATAAAGTTTTGGCAATGTAAATATAAAAAATATCAAAAAGATACGCAAGTTTAAAGATAGTCGTTATTCCTTGATAAATACCAACTTCAAACTTCATTTTTGAGCTTGCTATTAATTGTAGAAGGTTGAAGCAAATACTATTCGATTGAGCAGAAAAGTTTCTATCAAATACTTTATACTTTTATAAAGTTTTAGCAATGTAAATATAAAAAATATCAAAAAGATACGCAAGTTTAAAGATAGTCGTTATTCCTTGATAAATACCAATTTCAAACTTTATTCTTGAGCTTGCTGTTAATTGTAGAAGGTTGAAACCAATTTTATTCGATTGAACAGAAAATTTTCTATCAAATACATTTTACTTTTATAACGTTTTAGCAATGAAAATAAAAAAAAAATCAAAAAAATACGCAAGTTTAAAGATAGTCGTTATGCCTTGATAAATACCAATTTCAAACTTCATTCTTGAGCTTGCTATTAATTGTAGAAGGTTGAAACAAACACCACTCAATTAAGCAAAAAAGTTTCTATCAAATACTTTATACTTTTATAAAGTTTTAGCAATGTAAATATAAAAAATATCAAAAACATACGCAAGTTTAAAGATAGTCGTTATTCCTTGATAAATACCACTTTCAAACTTCATTATTGAGCTTGCTGTTAATTGTAGAAGGTTCAAGCCAATTTTATTCGATTGAACAGAAAATTTTCTATCAAATACATTATACTTTTATAAAATTTTAGCAATGTAAATATAAAAAATATCAAAAAAATACGCAAGTTTAAAGATAGTCGTTATTCCTTGATAAATACCAACTTCAAACTTCATTCTTGAGCTTGCTATTAATTGTAGAAGGTTGAAGCAAATATTATTCGATTGAGCAGAAAATTTTCTATTAAATACATCCTACTGTTATAACGTTTTAGCAATGTAAATAAAAAAAATCAAAAAAATACGCAAGTTTTAGCAATGTAAATATAAAAAATATCAAAAAGATACGCAAGTTTAAAAATAGTCGTTATTCCTTGATAAATACCAACTTCAAACTTCATTCTTGAGCTTGCTATTAATTGTAGAAGGTTGAAACAAATACTATTCGATTAAGCAGAAAATTTTCTATCAAATACATCCTACCTTTATAACGTTTCAATAATGTAAATATAAAAAAAATTAAAAAAATTCGCAAGTTTAAAGTAAGTCGTTATTCCTTGATAAATACCAACTTCAAACTTCATTCTTGAGCATGCTATCAATTGTGGAAGGTTGAAACAAGTACCGTTTGACTGAACAGAAAATTTTCTATCAAATGCATCCTACCTTTATAACGTTTTAGCAATGTAAATAAAAAAAATCAAAAAAATACGCAAGTTTAAAGATAGTCGTTATTCCTTAATAAATACCAATTTCAAACTTCATTCTTGAGCTTGCTATTAACTGTAGAAGGTTAAAGCAAATACTATTCGATTAAGCAGAAAATTTTTTATCAAATACGTTCTACTTTTATAACGTTTAAATAATGTAAATATAAAAAAAATTAAAAAAAATCGCAAGTTTAAAGTAAGTCGTTATTCCTTGATAAATACCAACTTCAAACTTCATTCTTGAGCTTGCTATTAATTGTATAAGGTTGAAGCAAGTACCATTTGACTGAACAGAAAATTTTCTATCAAATACATCCTACTTTTATAACGTTTTAGCAATGTAAATAAAAAAAATCAAAACAATACGCAAGTTTAAAGATAATCGTTATTCCTTGATGAATACCAACTTCAAACTTCATTCTTGAGCTTGCTATTAATTGTAGAAGGTTGAAGCAAATACTATTCGATTGAGCAGAAAATTTTCTATTAAATACATCCTACTATTATAACGTTTTAGCAATGTAAATAAAAAAAAATCAAAAAAATACGCAAGTTTAAAGATAGTCGTTATTCCTTGATAAATACCACATTCAAACTTCATTCTTGAGCTTGCTGTTAATTGTAGAAGGTTCAAACCAATTTTGTTCGATTGAGCAGAAAATTTTCTATCAAATACATTATACCTTTATAAAGTTTTAGCAATTTAAATATAAAAAATATCAAAAAGATACGCAAGATTAAAGATAGTCGTTATTCCTTGATAAATACCAATTTCAAACTTCATTCTTGAGCTTGCTGTTAATTGTAGAAGGTTGAAACAAACACCACTAGATTAAGCAAAAAAGTTTCTATCAAATACATTATATTTTTATAAAATTTTAGCAATGTAAATATAAAAAATATCAAAAATTTACGCAAGTTTAAAAATAGTCGTTATTCCTTGATAAATACCAACTTCAAACTTCATTCTTGAGCTTGCTATCAATTGTGGAAGGTTGAAACGAGTACCGTTTGACTGATCAGAAAATTTTCTATCAAATACATCCTACTTTTATAACGTTTTAGCAATGTAAATTAAAAAAATTAAAAAAATACGCAAGTTTAAAGATAGTCGTTATTCCTTGATAAATACCATTTTCAAACTTCATTCTTGAGCTTGCTATTAACTGTAGAAGGTTGAAGCAAATACTATTCCATTGAACAGAAAATTTTCTATCAAATACATTTTACTTTTATAAGGTTTCAATAATGTAAATATAAAAAAAATCAAAAAAACACGCAAGTTTAAAGATAGTCGTTATTCCTTAATAAATACCAATTTCAAACTTCATTCTTAAGCTTGCTATTAATTGTAGAAGGTTGAAGTAAAAACTATTCGATTGAGCAGGAAATTTTCTATCAAACACATTCTATTATTATAACGTTTTAGCAATGTGAATAAAAAAAATCAAAAAAATACGCAAGTTTAAAGATAGTTGTTATTCCTTGATAAATACCAATTTCAAACTTCATTCTTGAGCTTGATATTAATTGTAGAAGGTTAAAGCAAATACTATTCGATTGAGCAGAAAATTTTTTATCAAATACATCCTACTTTTATGACGTTTTAATAATGTAAATATAAAAAAAATCAAAAAAATACGCAAGTTTAAAGATAGTCGTTATTCCTTGATAAATACCAACTTCAAACTTCATTCTTGAGCTTGCTATTAATTGTAGAAGGTTGAAGCAAATACTATTCGATTGAGCAGAAAAGTTTCTATCAAATACTTTATACTTTTATAAAGTTTTAGCAATGTAAATATAAAAAATATCGAAACGATACGCAAGTTTAAAGATAGTCGTTATTCCTTGATAAATACCAATTTCAAACTTTATTCTTGAGCTTGCTGTTAATTGTAGAAGGTTGAAACCAATTTTATTCGATTGAGCAGGAAATTTTCTATCAAATACTATATACTTTTATAAAATTTTAGCAATGTAAATATAAAAAATATCAAAAAAATACGCAAGTTTAAAGATAGTCGTTATTCCTTGATAAATACCAACTTCAAACTTCATTCTTGAGCTTGCTATTAATTGTAGAAGGTTGAAGCAAATACTATTCGATTGAGCAGGAAATTTTCTATTAAATACATCTTACTGTTATAACGTTTTAGCAATGTAAATAAAAAAAAATCAAAAAAATACGCAAGTTTAAAGATAGTCGTTATTCCTTAATAAATACCAACTTCAAACTTCATTCTTGAGCTTGCTATTAATTGTAGAAGGTTGAAACAAATACTATTCGATTAAGCAGAAAATTTTCTATCAAATACTTTATACTGTTATAAAGTTTTAGCAATGTAAATATAAAAAATATCAAAAAGATACGCAAGTTTAAAGATAGTCGTAATTCCTTGATAAATACCACATTCAAACTTCATTCTTGAGCTTGCTGTTAATTGTAGAAGGTTCAAACCAATTTTATTCGATTGAGCAGAAAATTTTCTATCAAATACATTATACCTTTATAAAGTTTTAGCAATTTAAATATAAAAAATATCAAAAAGATACGCAAGTTTAAAGATAGTCGTTATTCCTTGATAAATACCAATTTCAAACTTCATTCTTGAGCTTGCTGTTAATTGTAGAAGGTTGAAACAAACACCACTAGATTAAGCAAAAAAGTTTCTATCAAATACATTATATTTTTATAAAATTTTAGCAATGTAAATATAAAAAATATCAAAAATTTACGCAAGTTTAAAAATAGTCGTTATTCCTTGATAAATACCAAATTCAAACTTCATTCTTGAGCTTGCTATCAATTGTGGAAGGTTGAAACAAGTACCGTTTGACTGAACAGAAAATTTTCTATCAAATACATCCTACTTTTATAACGTTTTAGCAATGTAAATTAAAAAAATCAAAAAAATACGCAAGTTTAAAGATAGTCGTTATTCCTTGATAAATACCATTTTCAAACTTCATTCTTGAGCTTGCTATTAACTGTAGAAGGTTGAAGCAAATACTATTCCATTGAACAGAAAATTTTCTATCAAATACATTTTACTTTTATAACGTTTCAATAATGTAAATATAAAAAAAATCAAAAAAACACGCAAGTTTAAAGATAGTCGTTATTCCTTAATAAATACCAATTTCAAACTTCATTCTTAAGCTTGCTATTAATTGTAGAAGGTTGAAGTAAAAACTATTCGATTGAGCAGGAAATTTTCTATCAAACACATTCTATTATTATAACGTTTTAGCAATGTGAATAAAAAAAATCAAAAAAATACGCAAGTTTAAAGATAGTTGTTATTCCTTGATAAAAACCAATTTCAAACTTCATTCTTGAGCTTGCTATTAATTGTAGAAGGTTAAAGCAAATACTATTCGATTGAGCAGAAAATTTTCTATCAAATACATCCTACTTTTATGACGTTTTAATAATGTAAATATAAAAAAAATCAAAAAAATACGCAAGTTTAAAGATAGTCGTTATTCCTTGATAAATACCAACTTCAAACTTCATTCTTGAGCTTGCTATTAATTGTAGAAGGTTGAAGCAAATACTATTCGATTGAGCAGAAAAGTTTCTATCAAATACTTTATACTTTTATAAAGTTTTAGCAATGTAAATATAAAAAATATCAAAAAGATACGCAAGTTTAAAGATAGTCGTTATTCCTTGATAAATACCACTTTCAAACTTTATTCTTGAGCTTGCTGTTAATTGTAGAAGGTTGAAACCAATTTTATTCGATTGAGCAGGAAATTTTCTATCAAATACTATATACTTTTATAAAATTTTAGCAATGTAAATATAAAAAATATCAAAAAAATACGCAAGTTTAAAGATAGTCGTTATTCCTTGATAAATACCAACTTCAAACTTCATTCTTGAGCTTGCTATTAATTGTAGAAAGTTGAAGCAAATACTATTCGATTGAGCAGGAAATTTTCTATTAAATACGTTCTACTGTTATAACGTTTCAATAATGTAAATATAGAAAAAATTAAAAAAATTTGCAAGTTTAAAGTAAGTCGTTATTCCTTGATAAATACCAATTTCAAACTTCATTGTTGAGCTTGCTATTAATTGTAGAAGGTTGAAACAAACACCACTCAATTAAGTAAAAAAGTTTCTATCAAATACTTTATACTTTTATAAAGTTTTAGCAATGTAAATATAAAAAATATCAAAAAGATACGCAAGTTTAAAGATAGTCGTTATGCCTTGATAAATACCAATTTCAAACTTTATTCTTGAGCTTGCTATTAATTGTAGAAGGTTGGAACAAGTTTCGTTTGATTGAACAGAAAATTTTCTATCAAATACATCTTACTTTTATAACGTTTCAAAAATGTAAATAAAAAAAAATAAAAAAAATACGCAAGTTTGAAGATAGTCGTTATTTCTTAATAAATACCAATTTCAAACTTCATTCTTAAGCTTGCTCTTAATTGTAGAAGGTTGAAACAAATACCATTTGACTGAACAGAAAATTTTCTATCAAATACATCCTACTTTTGTAACGTTTTAGCAATGTAAAAAAAAAAATACGCAAGTTTAAAGATAGTCGTTATTCCATAATAAATACCAATTTCAAACTTTATTCTTGAGCTTGCTATTAATTGTAGAAGGCTGAAGCAAATACTATTTGATTGAGCAGAAAATTTTCTATCAAATACATCCTACTTTTATAACGTCCCAATAATGTAAATATAAAAAAAATCAAAAAAATACGCAAGTTTAAAGATAGTCGTTATGCCTTGATAAATACCAATTTCAAACTTTATTCTTGAGCTTGCTATTAATTGTAGAAGGTTGAAACAAGTACTATTTGATTGAACAAAAAATTTTCTATCAAATACATCCTACTTTTATAACGTCTCAATAATGTAAATATAAAAAAAATCAAAAAAATACGCAAGTTTAAAGATAGTCGTTATTCCATAATAAATACCAATTTCAAACTTTATTCTTGAGCTTGCTGTTAATTGCAGAAGGTTGAAGCAAATACTATTCAATTGACCAGGAAATTTTCTATTAAATACATTCTACTATTATAACGTTTTAGCAATGTGAATAAAAAAAAATCAAAAAAATACGCTAGTTTAAATATAGTTGTTATTCCTTGATAAATACCAATTTCAAACTTCATTCTTGAGCTTGCTATTAATTGTAGAAGGTTGAAACCAATACTATTCGATTGAGCAGAAAATTTTCTATCAAATACATTCTACTTTTATAACGTTTTAGCAATGTAAATATAAAAAAAATCAAAAAAATACGCAAGTTTAAAGATAGTCGTTATGCCTTGATAAATACCAATTTCAAACTTCATTCTTGAGCTTGCTATTAATTGTAGAAAGTTGAGACAAGTACCATTTGATTGAACAGAAAATTTTCTATCAAATACATCCTACTTTTATAATGCAAATATAAAAAAAATTAAAAAAATACGCAAGTTTATAGATAGTCGTTATTCCTTAATAAATACCAATTTCAAACTTCATTCTTGAGCTTGCTATTAATTATAGAAGGTTGAAACAAATACTATTCAATTGAACAAAAAATTTTCTATTAAATACATCCTACTTTTATAACGTTCCAATAATGTAAATATAAAAAAAATCAAAGAAATACGCAAGTTTAAAGATAGTCGTTATTCCTTGATAAATACCAACTTCAAACTTCATTCTTGAGCTTGCTATTAATTGTAGAAGGTTGAAGCAAATACTATTCGATTGAGCAGAAAAGTTTCTATCAAATACTTTATACTTTTATAAAGTTTTAGCAATGTAAATATAAAAATATCAAAAAGATACGCAAGTTTAAAGATAGTCGTTATTCCTTGATAAATACCAATTTCAAACTTTATTCTTGAGCTTGCTGTTAATTGTAGAAGGTTGAAACCAATTTTATTCGATTGAGCAGAAAATTTTCTATCAAATACATTTTACTTTTATAACGTTTTAGCAATGAAAATAAAAAAAAAATCAAAAAAATACGCAAGTTTAAAGATAGTCGTTATGCCTTGATAAATACCAATTTCAAACTTCATTCTTGAGCTTGCTATTAATTGTAGAAGGTTGAAACAAACACCACTCAATTAAGCAAAAAAGTTTCTATCAAATACTTTATACTTTTATAAAGTTTTAGCAATGTAAATATAAAAAATATCAAAAAGATTCGCAAGTTTAAAGATAGTCGTTATTCCTTGATAAATACCAATTTCAAACTTCATTCTTGAGCTTGCTGTTAATTGTAGAAGGTTGAAACCAATTTTATTCGATTTAGCAGGAAATTTTCTATCAAATACGTTTTACCTTTATAACGTTTTAGCAATGAAAATATAAAAAAAATCAAAAAAATACGCAAGTTTAAAGATAGTCGTTATGCCTTGATAAATACCAATTTCAAACTTCATTCTTGAGCTTGCTATTAATTGAAGAAGGTTGAAACACACACTACTCAATTAAGCAAAAAAGTTTCTATCAAATACTTTATACTTTTATAAAGTTTTGGCAATGTAAATATAAAAAATATCAAAAAGATACGCAAGTTTAAAGATAGTCGTTATTCCTTGATAAATACCAACTTCAAACTTCATTTTTGAGCTTGCTATTAATTGTAGAAGGTTGAAGCAAATACTATTCGATTGAGCAGAAAAGTTTCTATCAAATACTTTATACTTTTATAAAGTTTTAGCAATGTAAATATAAAAAATATCAAAAAGATACGCAAGTTTAAAGATAGTCGTTATTCCTTGATAAATACCAATTTCAAACTTTATTCTTGAGCTTGCTGTTAATTGTAGAAGGTTGAAACCAATTTTATTCGATTGAGCAGAAAATTTTCTATCAAATACATTTTACTTTTATAACGTTTTAGCAATGAAAATAAAAAAAAAATCAAAAAAATACGCAAGTTTAAAGATAGTCGTTATGCCTTGATAAATACCAATTTCAAACTTCATTCTTGAGCTTGCTGTTAATTGTAGAAGGTTGAAACAAACACCACTCAATTAAGCAAAAAAGTTTCTATCAAATACTTTATACTTTTATGAAGTTTTAGCAATGTAAATATAAAAAATATCAAAAACATACGCAAGTTTAAAGATAGTCGTTATTCCTTGATAAATACCACTTTCAAACTTCATTATTGAGCTTGCTGTTAATTGTAGAATGTTCAAACCAATTTTATTCGATTGAACAGAAAATTTTCTATCAAATACATTATACTTTTGTAAAATTTTAGCAATGTAAATATAAAAAATATCAAAAAAATACGCAAGTTTAAAGATAGTCGTTATTCCTTGATAAATACCAACTTCAAACTTCATTCTTGAGCTTGCTATTAATTGTAGAAGGTTGAAGCAAATACTATTCGATTGAGCAGAAAATTTTCTATTAAATACATCCTACTGTTATAACGTTTTAGCAATGTAAATAAAAAAAAATCAAAAAAATACGCAAGTTTTAGCAATGTAAATATAAAAAATATCAAAAAGATACGCAAGTTTAAAAATAGTCGTTATTCCTTGATAAATACCAACTTCAAACTTCATTCTTTAGCTTGCTATTAATTGTAGAAGGTTGAAACAAATACTATTCGATTAAGCAGAAAATTTTCTATCAAATACATCCTACTTTTATAACGTTTCAATAATGTAAATATAAAAAAAATTAAAAAAATTCGCAAGTTTAAAGTAAGTCGTTATTCCTTGATAAATACCAACTTCAAACTTCATTCTTGAGCTTGCTATCAATTGTGGAAGGTTGAAACAAGTACCGTTTGACTGAACAGAAAATTTTCTATCAAATGCATCCTACTTTTATAACGTTTTAGCAATGTAAATAAAAAAAAATCAAAAAAATACGCAAGTTTAAAGATAGTCGTTATTCCTTAATAAATACCAATTTCAAACTTCATTCTTGAGCTTGCTATTAACTGTAGAAGGTTAAAGCAAATACTATTCGATTGAGCAGGAAATTTTCTATCAAATACACCCTACTTTTATAACGTTTTAATAATGTAAATATAAAAAAAATCAAAAAAATACGCAAGTTTAAAGATAGTCGTTATTCCTTAATAAATACCAACTTCAAACTTCATTCTTGAGCTTGCTATTAATTGTAGAAGGTTGAAACAAATACCATTCGATTGAACAAAAAATTTTCTATTAAACACATCTTACTTTTATAACGTTCCAATAATGTAAATATAAAAAAAATCAAAAAAATACGCAAGTTTAAAGATAGTCGTTATTCCTTGATAAATACCAACTTCAAACTTCATTCTTGAGCTTGCTATTAATTGTAGAAGGTTGAAGCAAATACTATTCGATTGAGCAGGAAAGTTTCTATCAAATACTTTATACTTTTATAAAGTTTTAGCAATGTAAATATAAAAAATATCAAAAAGATTCGCAAGTTTAAAGATAGTCGTTATTCCTTGATAAATACCAATTTCAAACTTCATTCTTGAGCTTGCTGTTAATTGTAGAAGGTTGAAACCAATTTTATTCGATTTAGCAGGAAATTTTCTATCAAATACATTTTACCTTTATAACGTTTTAGCAATGAAAATAAAAAAAAAATCAAAAAAATACGCAAGTTTAAAGATAGTCGTTATGCCTTGATAAATACCAATTTCAAACTTCATTCTTGAGCTTGCTATTAATTGTAGAAGGTTGAAACAAACACCACTCAATTAAGCAAAAAAGTTTCTATCAAATACTTTATACTTTTATAAAGTTTTAGCAATGTAAATATAAAAAATATCAAAAACATACGCAAGTTTAAAGATAGTCGTTATTCCTTGATAAATACCACTTTCAAACTTCATTATTGAGCTTGCTGTTAATTGTAGAAGGTTCAAACCAATTTTATTCGATTGAACAAAAAATTTTCTATCAAATACATTATACTTTTATAAAATTTTAGCAATGTAAATATAAAAAATATCAAAAAAATACGCAAGTTTAAAGATAGTCGTTATTCCTTGATAAATACCAACTTCAAACTTCATTCTTGAGCTTGCTATTAATTGTAGAAGGTTGAAGCAAATATTATTCGATTGAGCAGAAAATTTTCTATTAAATACATCCTACTGTTATAACGTTTTAGCAATGTAAATAAAAAAAAATCAAAAAAATACGCGAGTTTTAGCAATGTAAATATAAAAAATATCAAAAAGATACTCAAGTTTAAAAATAGTCGTTATTCCTTGATAAATACCAACTTCAAACTTCATTCTTGAGCTTGCTATTAATTGTAGAAGGTTGAAACAAATACTATTCGATTAAGCAGAAAATTTTCTATCAAATACATCCTACCTTTATAACGTTTCAATAATGTAAATATAAAAAAAATTAAAAAAATTCGCAAGTTTAAAGTAAGTCGTTATTCCATGATAAATACCAACTTCAAACTTCATTCTTGAGCATGCTATCAATTGTGGAAGGTTGAAACAAGTACCGTTTGACTGAACAGAAAATTTTCTATCAAATGCATCCTACTTTTGTAACGTTTTAGCAATGTAAATAAAAAAAATCAAAAAAATACGCAAGTTTAAAGATAGTCGTTATTCCTTAATAAATACCAATTTCAAACTTCATTCTTGAGCTTGCTATTAACTGTAGAAGGTTAAAGCAAATACTATTCGATTAAGCAGGAAATTTTTTATCAAATACGTTCTACTTTTATAACGTTTAAATAATGTAAATATAAAAAAAATTAAAAAAAATCGCAAGTTTAAAGTAAGTCGTTATTCCTTGATAAATACCAACTTCAAACTTCATTCTTGAGCTTGCTATTAATTGTATAAGGTTGAAGCAAGTACCATTTGACTGAACAGAAAATTTCCTATAAAATACATCCTACTTTTATAACGTTTTAGCAATGTAAATAAAAAAAATCAAAACAATACGCAAGTTTAAAGATAATCGTTATTCCTTGATGAATACCAACTTCAAACTTCATTCTTGAGCTTGCTATTAATTGTAGAAGGTTGAAGCAAATACTATTCGATTGAGCAGAAAATTTTCTATTAAATACATCCTACTATTATAACGTTTTAGCAATGTAAATAAAAAAAAATCAAAAAAATACGCAAGTTTAAAGATAGTCGTAATTCCTTGATAAATACCACATTCAAACTTCATTCTTGAGCTTGCTGTTAATTGTAGAAGGTTCAAACCAATTTTATTCGATTGAGCAGAAAATTTTCTATCAAATACATTATACCTTTATAAAGTTTTAGCAATTTAAATATAAAAAATATCAAAAAGATACGCAAGATTAAAGATAGTCGTTATTCCTTGATAAATACCAATTTCAAACTTCATTCTTGAGCTTGCTGTTAATTGTAGAAGGTTGATACAAACACCACTAGATTAAGCAAAAAAGTTTCTATCAAATACATTATATTTTTATAAAATTTTAGCAATGTAAATATAAAAAATATCAAAAATTTACGCAAGTTTAAAAATAGTCGTTATTCCTTGATAAATACCAACTTCAAACTTCATTCTTGAGCTTGCTATCAATTGTGGAAGGTTGAAACGAGTACCGTTTGACTGATCAGAAAATTTTCTATCAAATACATCCTACTTTTATAACGTTTTAGCAATGTAAATTAAAAAAATCAAAAAAATACGCAAGTTTAAAGATAGTCGTTATTCCTTGATAAATACCATTTTCAAACTTCATTCTTGAGCTTGCTATTAACTGTAGAAGGTTGAAGCAAATACTATTCCATTGAACAGAAAATTTTCTATCAAATACATTTTACCTTTATAAGGTTTCAATAATGTAAATATAAAAAAAATCAAAAAAACACGCAAGTTTAAAGATAGTCGTTATTCCTTAATAAATACCAATTTCAAACTTCATTCTTAAGCTTGCTATTAATTGTAGAAGGTTGAAGTAAAAACTATTCGATTGAGCAGGAAATTTTCTATCAAACACATTCTATTATTATAACGTTTTAGCAATGTGAATAAAAAAATCAAAAAAATACGCAAGTTTAAAGATAGTTGTTATTCCTTGATAAATACCAATTTCAAACTTCATTCTTGAGCTTGCTATTAATTGTAGAAGGTTAAAGCAAATACTATTCGATTGAGCAGAAAATTTTCTATCAAATACATCCTACTTTTATGACGTTTTAATAATGTAAATATAAAAAAAATCAAAAAAATACGCAAGTTTAAAGATAGTCGTTATTCCTTGATAAATACCAACTTCAAACTTCATTCTTGAGCTTGCTATTAATTGTAGAAGGTTGAAGCAAATACTATTCGATTGAGCAGAAAAGTTTCTATCAAATACTTTATACTTTTATAAAGTTTTAGCAATGTAAATATAAAAAATATCAAAACGATACGCAAGTTTAAAGATAGTCGTTATTCCTTGATAAATACCAATTTCAAACTTTATTCTTGAGCTTGCTGTTAATTGTAGAAGGTTGAAACCAATTTTATTCGATTGAGCAGGAAATTTTCTATCAAATACTATATACTTTTATAAAATTTTAGCAATGTAAATATAAAAAATATCAAAAAAATACGCAAGTTTAAAGGTAGTCGTTATTCCTTGATAAATAATCACGCCTAAACAACATGGATTCTTTAGTAAGCGATCAACTGTTACAAATCTCTTAAATTTTACTAATGACATTGTGAATGCTATGAGTGAAGGCCTGGAGGTTCATGCTGTTTACACAGACTTCAGTAAAGCATTTGACAAAATTAATCATCATATTCTGTTAGCTAAATTATCTGCTTATGGAATATCTGGCTGTCTGTTTAGCTGGATTTGTAGTTATTTGTTTAATAGAACTCAAGTTGTTAAATTACATAATAATTTTTCAGATAAGCAACATGTACCTTCTGGCGTTCCTCAAGGCTCTATATTAGGTCCACTTCTATTTTCAATCTTTATTAATGATGTTTGTGATAATTTTACATGCAATTTTGAACTATTTGCAGATGATCTAAAAATTTATAAAGTGATCAATAACGTTCAGGACGTTAACATTCTACAGCAGGATCTATTTGTTTTATACCAATGGTGTCTGGTAAATGAAATGGTACTAAATTGTGACAAATGTCAAGTAATTAACTTTAGTAGGAAGCTAAAACCTTCTAGCCCCCAATACAAAATCGGTGGTAAAGATTTGAAAATAGTGTCTACAATCAAAGATCTGGGAGTCATACTTGATTGCAAGTTATCTTTTAATTATCACTATGAATATATAATAGCAAAAGCAAATAAAGTCTTGGGTTGTATAAGGAGGTTTACTAATGAATTTACCAATATTCGAACTATTGTTATTTTGTATGTTACATTTGTTAGATCTATCTTAGAGTATGATTGTGTAGTTTGGGCTCCTTTTTATGCTACACACATTGGACGAATTGAGAAGGTTCAAGTAAAATTTATTAATTGTGTTAAATATAGATTGCCGAGAACTGTGGGATGCTCGTATAATATGTGTTTGAGTTATCTTGCTCTGAAAACGTTAGACTCTCGACGTAAATTCCACTGTGCTTGTTTTGTATATAAGGTATTAAATAATCTGTGTGATGCTCCGGACATTCTCGGAAAAATTGGTTTTAATGTGCCTCAATACCATCTCAGGAATAGTCCCCTATTTAATCTCTCTCACTGCAGCACTAATTATGCATTATTTTCACCTTTAAATTCAATTTTATCAATATGCAATAGTGTCTGTAGTGAAATTGATTTTTTTGCACCATCTTTTAATAACTTTAAGAATAATCTCAACAAATTTATAACATGAATCTTGTAATCTTTAATTGTTTTGTTTATTGTAAAGGCTGTAAATGATGATGCCGTTAATAAAGTATTATATTATTAAAGTATTATATTATTAATACCAACTTCAAACTTCATTCTTGAGCTTGCTATTAATTGTAGAAGGTTGAAGCAAATACTATTCGATTGAGCAGGAAATTTTCTATTAAATACATCTTACTGTTATAACGTTTTAGCAATGTAAATAAAAAAAAATTAAAAAAAATACGCAAGTTTAAAGATAGTCGTTATTCCTTAATAAATACCAACTTCAAACTTCATTCTTGAGCTTGCTATTAACTGTAGAAGGTTGAAGCAAATACTATTCGATTGAGCAGAAAAGTTTCTATCAAATACTTTATACTGTTATAAAGTTTTAGCAATGTAAATATAAAAAATGTCAAAAAGATACGCAAGTTTAAAGATAGTCGTTATTCCTTGATAAATACCAACTTCAAACTTCATTCTTGAGCTTGCTATTAATTGTAGAAGGTTGAAACAAATACTATTCGATTAAGCAGAAAATTTTCTATCAAATACATCCTACTTTTATAACGTTTCAAGAATGTAAATATAAAAAAATCAAAAAAATACGCAAGTTTAAAGATAGTCGTTATTTCTTGATAAATACCAATTTCAAACTTCATTCATGAGCTTGCTATTAATTGCAGAAGATTGAAACAAACACCACTCGATTAAGCAAAAAAGTTTCTATCAAATACATTATAGCCTCATAAAATTTTAGCAATGTAAATATAAAAAATATCAAAAAAATACGCAAGTTTAAAGATAGTCGTTATTCCTTGATAAATACCAACTTCAAACTTCATTCTTGAGCTTGCTATTAATTGTAGAAGGTTGAGACAAATACTATTCGATTAAGCAGAAAATTTTCTATCAAATACATCCTACTTTTATAACCTTTCAAGAATGTAAATATAAAAAAATCAAAAAAATACGCAAGTTTAAAGGTAGTCGTTATTCCTTAATAAATACCAATTTCAAGCTTCATTCTTAAGCTTGCTATTAATTGTAGAAGGTTGAAGTAAAAACTATTCGATTGAGCAGGAAATTTTCTATCAAATACATTCTATTATTATAACGTTTTAGCAATGTGAATAAAAAAAATCAAAAAAATACGCAAGTTTAAAGATAGTTGTTATTCCTTGATAAAAACCAATTTCAAACTTCATTCTTGAGCTTGCTATTAATTGTAGAAGGTTAAAGCAAATACTATTCGATTGAGCAGAAAATTTTCTATCAAATACATCCTACTTTTATGACGTTTTAATAATGTAAATATAAAAAAAATCAAAAAAATACGCAAGTTTAAAGATAGTCGTTATTCCTTGATAAATACCAACTTCAAACTTCATTCTTGAGCTTGCTATTAATTGTAGAAGGTTGAAGCAAATACTATTCGATTGAGCAGAAAAGTTTCTATCAAATACTTTATACTGTTATAAAGTTTTAGCAATGTAAATATAAAAAATGTCAAAAAGATACGCAAGTTTAAAGATAGTCGTTATTCCTTGATAAATACCAACTTCAAACTTCATTCTTGAGCTTGCTATTAATTGTAGAAGGTTGAAACAAATACTATTCGATTAAGCAGAAAATTTTCTATCAAATACATCCTACTTTTATAACGTTTCAAGAATGTAAATATAAAAAAATCAAAAAAATACGCAAGTTTAAAGATAGTCGTTATTTCTTGATAAATACCAATTTCAAACTTCATTCATGAGCTTGCTATTAATTGCAGAAGATTGAAACAAACACCACTCGATTAAGCAAAAAAGTTTCTATCAAATACATTATAGCCTCATAAAATTTTAGCAATGTAAATATAAAAAATATCAAAAAAATACGCAAGTTTAAAGATAGTCGTTATTCCTTGATAAATACCAACTTCAAACTTCATTCTTGAGCTTGCTATTAATTGTAGAAGGTTGAAACAAATACTATTCGATTAAGCAGAAAATTTTCTATCAAATACATCCTACTTTTATAACCTTTCAAGAATGTAAATATAAAAAAATCAAAAAAATACGCAAGTTTAAAGGTAGTCGTTATTCCTTAATAAATACCAATTTCAAACTTCATTCTTAAGCTTGCTATTAATTGTAGAAGGTTGAAGTAAAAACTATTCGATTGAGCAGGAAATTTTCTATCAAATACATTCTATTATTATAACGTTTTAGCAATGTGAATAAAAAAAATCAAAAAAATACGCAAGTTTAAAGATAGTTGTTATTCCTTGATAAAAACCAATTTCAAACTTCATTCTTGAGCTTGCTATTAATTGTAGAAGGTTAAAGCAAATACTATTCGATTGAGCAGAAAATTTTCTATCAAATACATCCTACTTTTATAACGTTTCAAGAATGTAAATATAAAAAAATCAAAAAAATACGCAAGTTTAAAGATAGTCGTTATTTCTTGATAAATACCAATTTCAAACTTCATTCATGAGCTTGCTATTAATTGCAGAAGATTGAAACAAACACCACTCGATTAAGCAAAAAAGTTTCTATCAAATACATTATAGCCTCATAAAATTTTAGCAATGTAAATATAAAAAATATCAAAAAAATACGCAAGTTTAAAGATAGTCGTTATTCCTTGATAAATACCAACTTCAAACTTCATTCTTGAGCTTGCTATTAATTGTAGAAGGTTGAAACAAATACTATTCGATTAAGCAGAAAATTTTCTATCAAATACATCCTACTTTTATAACCTTTCAAGAATGTAAATATAAAAAAATCAAAAAAATACGCAAGTTTAAAGGTAGTCGTTATTCCTTAATAAATACCAATTTCAAACTTCATTCTTAAGCTTGCTATTAATTGTAGAAGGTTGAAGTAAAAACTATTCGATTGAGCAGGAAATTTTCTATCAAATACATTCTATTATTATAACGTTTTAGCAATGTGAATAAAAAAAATCAAAAAAATACGCAAGTTTAAAGATAGTTGTTATTCCTTGATAAAAACCAATTTCAAACTTCATTCTTGAGCTTGCTATTAATTGTAGAAGGTTAAAGCAAATACTATTCGATTGAGCAGAAAATTTTCTATCAAATACATCCTACTTTTATGACGTTTTAATAATGTAAATATAAAAAAAATCAAAAAAATACGCAAGTTTAAAGATAGTCGTTATTCCTTGATAAATACCAACTTCAAACTTCATTCTTGAGCTTGCTATTAATTGTAGAAGGTTGAAGCAAATACTATTCGATTGAGCAGAAAAGTTTCTATCAAATACTTTATACTTTTATAAAGTTTTAGCAATGTAAATATAAAAAATATCAAAAAGATACGCAAGTTTAAAGATAGTCGTTATTCCTTGATAAATACCAATTTCAAACTTTATTCTTGAGCTTGCTGTTAATTGTAGAAGGTTGAAACCAATTTTATTCGATTGAGCAGGAAATTTTCTATCAAATACTATATACTTTTATAAAATTTTAGCAATGTAAATATAAAAAATATCAAAAAAATACGCAAGTTTAAAGATAGTCGTTATTCCTTGATAAATACCAACTTCAAACTTCATTCTTGAGCTTGCTATTAATTGTAGAAAGTTGAAGCAAATACTATTCGATTGAGCAGGAAATTTTCTATTAAATACATCTTACTGTTATAACGTTTTAACAATGTAAATAAAAAAAAATCAAAAAAATACGCAAGTTTAAAGATAGTCGTTATTCCTTAATAAATACCAACTTCAAACTTCATTCTTGAGCTTGCTAATAACTGTAGAAGGTTGAAGCAAATACTATTCGATTGAGCAGAAAAGTTTCTATCAAATACTTTATACTGTTATAAAGTTTTAGCAATGTAAATATAAAAAATATCAAAAAGATACGCAAGTTTAAAGATAGTCGTTATTCCTTGATAAATACCAACTTCAAACTTCATTCTTGAGCTTGCTATTAATTGTAGAAGGTTGAAACAAATACTATTCGATTAAGCAGAAAATTTTCTATCAAACACATTCTATTATTATAACGTTTTAGCAATGTGAATAAAAAAAATCAGAAAAAATACGCAAGTTTAAAGATAGTTGTTATTCCTTGATAAATACCAATTTCAAACTTCATTCTTGAGCTTGCTATTAATTGTAGAAGGTTAAAGCAAATACTATTCGATTGAGCAGAAAATGTTCTATCAAATACATCCTACTTTTATGGCGTTTTAATAATGTAAATATAAAAAAAATCAAAAAAATACGCAAGTTTAAAGATAGTCGTTATTCCTTGATAAATACCAACTTCAAACTTCATTCTTGAGCTTGCTATTAATTGTAGAAGGTTGAAGCAAATACTATTCGATTGAGCAGAAAATTTTCTATCAAATACTTTATACTTTTATAAAGTTTTAGCAATGTAAATATAAAAAATATCAAAAAGATACGCAAGTTTAAAGATAGTCGTTATTCCTTAATAAATACCAATTTCAAACTTTATTCTTGAGCTTGCTGTTAATTGTAGAAGTTTGAAACCAATTTTATTCGATTGAGCAGGAAATTTTCTATCAAATACTATATACTTTTATGAAATTTTACCAATGTAAATATAAAAAATATCAAAAAAATACGCAAGTTTAAAGATAGTCGTTATTCCTTGATAAATACCAACTTCAAACTTCATTCTTGAGCTTGCTATTAATTGTAGAAGGTTGAAGCAAATACTATTCGATTAAGCAGAAAATTTTCTATCAAATACATCCTACTTTTATAACGTTTCAAGAATGTAAATATAAAAAAATCAAAAAAATACGCAAGTTTAAAGGTAGTCGTTATTCCTTGATAAATACCAATTTCAAACTTCATTCATGAGCTTGCTATTAATTGCAGAAGGTTGAAACAAACACCACTCGATTAATCAAAAAAGTTTCTATCAAATACATTATAGCCTTATAAAATTTTAGCAATGTAAATATAAAAAATATCAAAAAAATACGCAAGTTTAAAGATAGTCGTTATTCCTTGATAAATACCAACTTCAAACTTCATTCTTGAGCTTGCTATTAATTGTAGAAGGTTGAAACAAATACTATTCGATTAAGCAGAAAATTTTCTATCAAATACTTTATACTGTTATAAAGTTTTAGCAATGTAAATATAAAAAATATCAAAAAGATACGCAAGTTTAAAGATAGTCGTTATTCCTTGATAAATACCACATTCAAACTTCATTCTTGAGCTTGCTGTTAATTGCAGAAGGTTCAAACCAATTTTATTCGATTGAGCAGAAAATTTTCTATCAAATACATTATACCTTTATAAAGTTTTAGCAATTTAAATATAAAAAATATCAAAAAGATACGCAAGTTTAAAGATAGTCGTTATTCCTTGATAAATACCAACTTCAAACTTCATTCTTGAGCTTGCTGTTAATTGTAGAAGGTTGAAACAAACACCACTAGATTAAGCAAAAAAGTTTCTATCAAATACATTATATTTTTATAAAATTTTAGCAATGTAAATATAAAAAATATCAAAAATTTACGCAAGTTTAAAAATAGTCGTTATACCTTGATAAATACCAACTTCAAACTTCATTCTTGAGCTTGCTATCAATTGTGGAAGGTTGAAACAAGTACCGTTTGACTGAACAGAAAATTTTCTATCAAATACATCCTACTTTTATAACGTTTTAGCAATGTAAATTAAAAAAATCAAAAAAATACGCAAGTTTAAAGATAGTCGTTATTCCTTGATAAATACCATTTTCAAACTTCATTCTTGAGCTTGCTATTAACTGTAGAAGGTTGAAGCAAATACTATTCCATTGAACAGAAAATTTTCTATCAAATACATTTTACTTTTATAACGTTTCAATAATGTAAATATAAAAAAAATCAAAAAAACACGCAAGTTTAAAGATAGTCGTTATTCCTTAATAAATACCAATTTCAAACTTCATTCTTAAGCTTGCTATTAATTGTAGAAGGTTGAGGTAAAAACTATTCGATTGAGCAGGAAATTTTCTATCAAACACATTCTATTATTATAACGTTTTAGCAATGTGAATAAAAAAAATCAGAAAAAATACGCAAGTTTAAAGATAGTTGTTATTCCTTGATAAATACCAATTTCAAACTTCATTCTTGAGCTTGCTATTAATTGTAGAAGGTTAAAGCAAATACTATTCGATTGAGCAGAAAATTTTCTATCAAATACATCCTACTTTTATGGCGTTTTAATAATGTAAATATAAAAAAAATCAAAAAAATACGCAAGTTTAAAGATAGTCGTTATTCCTTGATAAATACCAACTTCAAACTTCATTCTTGAGCTTGCTATTAATTGTAGAAGGTTGAAGCAAATACTATTCGATTGAGCAGAAAATTTTCTATCAAATACTTTATACTTTTATAAAGTTTTAGCAATGTAAATATAAAAAATATCAAAAAGATACGCAAGTTTAAAGATAGTCGTTATTCCTTAATAAATACCAATTTCAAACTTTATTCTTGAGCTTGCTGTTAATTGTAGAAGTTTGAAGCCAATTTTATTCGATTGAGCAGGAAATTTTCTATCAAATACTATATACTTTTATGAAATTTTACCAATGTAAATATAAAAAATATCAAAAAAATACGCAAGTTTAAAGATAGTCGTTATTCCTTGATAAATACCAACTTCAAACTTCATTCTTGAGCTTGCTATTAATTGTAGAAGGTTGAAGCAAATACTATTCGATTGAGCAGGAAATTTTCTATTAAATACATCTTACTGTTATAACGTTTTAGCAATGTAAATAAAAAAAAATCAAAAAAATACGCAAGTTTAAAGATAGTCGTTATTCCTTGATAAATACCATTTTCAAACTTTATTCTTGAGCTTGCTGTTAATTGTAGAAGTTTGAAACCAATTTTATTCGATTGAGCAGGAAATTTTCTATCAAATACTATATACTTTTATGAAATTTTACCAATGTAAATATAAAAAATATCAAAAAAATACGCAAGTTTAAAGATAGTCGTTATTCCTTGATAAATACCAACTTCAAACTTCATTCTTGAGCTTGCTATTAATTGTAGAAGGTTGAAGCAAATACTATTCGATTGAGCAGGAAATTTTCTATCAAATACTATATACTTTTATGAAATTTTACCAATGTAAATATAAAAAATATCAAAAAGATACGCAAGTTTAAAGATAGTCGTTATTCCTTAATAAATACCAATTTCAAACTTTATTCTTGAGCTTGCTGTTAATTGTAGAAGTTTGAAACCAATTTTATTCGATTGAGCAGGAAATTTTCTATCAAATACTATATACTTTTATGAAATTTTACCAATGTAAATATAAAAAATATCAAAAAAATACGCAAGTTTAAAGATAGTCGTTATTCCTTGATAAATACCAACTTCAAACTTCATTCTTGAGCTTGCTATTAATTGTAGAAGGTTGAAGCAAATACTATTCGATTGAGCAGGAAATTTTCTATTAAATACATCTTACTGTTATAACGTTTTAGCAATGTAAATAAAAAAAAATCAAAAAAATACGCAAGTTTAAAGATAGTCGTTATTCCTTGATAAATACCAACTTCAAACTTCATTCTTGAGCTTGCTATTAATTGTAGAAGGTTGAAGCAAATACTATTCGATTGAGCAGAAAATTTTCTATCAAATACTTTATACTTTTATAAAGTTTTAGCAATGTAAATATAAAAAATATCAAAAAGATACGCAAGTTTAAAGATAGTCGTTATTCCTTAATAAATACCAATTTCAAACTTTATTCTTGAGCTTGCTGTTAATTGTAGAAGTTTGAAACCAATTTTATTCGATTGAGCAGGAAATTTTCTATCAAATACTATATACCTTTATGAAATTTTACCAATGTAAATATAAAAAATATCAAAAAAATACGCAAGTTTAAAGATAGTCGTTATTCCTTGATAAATACCAACTTCAAACTTCATTCTTGAGCTTGCTATTAATTGTAGAAGGTTGAAGCAAATACTATTCGATTAAGCAGAAAATTTTCTATCAAATACATCCTACTTTTATAACGTTTCAAGAATGTAAATATAAAAAAATCAAAAAAATACGCAAGTTTAAAGGTAGTCGTTATTCCTTGATAAATACCAATTTCAAACTTCATTCATGAGCTTGCTATTAATTGCAGAAGGTTGAAACAAACACCACTCGATTAATCAAAAAAGTTTCTATCAAATACATTATAGCCTTATAAAATTTTAGCAATGTAAATATAAAAAATATCAAAAAAATACGCAAGTTTAAAGATAGTCGTTATTCCTTGATAAATACCAACTTCAAACTTCATTCTTGAGCTTGCTATTAATTGTAGAAGGTTGAAACAAATACTATTCGATTAAGCAGAAAATTTTCTATCAAATACTTTATACTGTTATAAAGTTTTAGCAATGTAAATATAAAAAATATCAAAAAGATACGCAAGTTTAAAGATAGTCGTTATTCCTTGATAAATACCACATTCAAACTTCATTCTTGAGCTTGCTGTTAATTGCAGAAGGTTCAAACTAATTTTATTCGATTGAGCAGAAAATTTTCTATCAAATACATTATACCTTTATAAAGTTTTAGCAATTTAAATATAAAAAATATCAAAAAGATACGCAAGTTTAAAGATAGTCGTTATTCCTTGATAAATACCAATTTCAAACTTCATTCTTGAGCTTGCTGTTAATTGTAGAAGGTTGAAACAAACACCACTAGATTAAGCAAAAAAGTTTCTATCAAATACATTATATTTTTATAAAATTTTAGCAATGTAAATATAAAAAATATCAAAAATTTACGCAAGTTTAAAAATAGTCGTTATACCTTGATAAATACCAACTTCAAACTTCATTCTTGAGCTTGCTATCAATTGTGGAAGGTTGAAACAAGTACCGTTTGACTGAACAGAAAATTTTCTATCAAATACATCCTACTTTTATAACGTTTTAGCAATGTAAATTAAAAAAATCAAAAAAATACGCAAGTTTAAAGATAGTCGTTATTCCTTGATAAATACCATTTTCAAACTTCATTCTTGAGCTTGCTATTAACTGTAGAAGGTTGAAGCAAATACTATTCCATTGAACAGAAAATTTTCTATCAAATACATTTTACTTTTATAACGTTTCAATAATGTAAATATAAAAAAAATCAAAAAAACACGCAAGTTTAAAGATAGTCGTTATTCCTTAATAAATACCAATTTCAAACTTCATTCTTAAGCTTGCTATTAATTGTAGAAGGTTGAGGTAAAAACTATTCGATTGAGCAGGAAATTTTCTATCAAACACATTCTATTATTATAACGTTTTAGCAATGTGAATAAAAAAAATCAGAAAAAATACGCAAGTTTAAAGATAGTTGTTATTCCTTGATAAATACCAATTTCAAACTTCATTCTTGAGCTTGCTATTAATTGTAGAAGGTTAAAGCAAATACTATTCGATTGAGCAGAAAATTTTCTATCAAATACATCCTACTTTTATGGCGTTTTAATAATGTAAATATAAAAAAAATCAAAAAAATACGCAAGTTTAAAGATAGTCGTTATTCCTTGATAAATACCAACTTCAAACTTCATTCTTGAGCTTGCTATTAATTGTAGAAGGTTGAAGCAAATACTATTCGATTGAGCAGAAAATTTTCTATCAAATACTTTATACTTTTATAAAGTTTTAGCAATGTAAATATAAAAAATATCAAAAAGATACGCAAGTTTAAAGATAGTCGTTATTCCTTAATAAATACCAATTTCAAACTTTATTCTTGAGCTTGCTGTTAATTGTAGAAATTTGAAACCAATTTTATTCGATTGAGCAGGAAATTTTCTATCAAATACTATATACTTTTATGAAATTTTACCAATGTAAATATAAAAAATATCAAAAAAATACGCAAGTTTAAAGATAGTCGTTATTCCTTGATAAATACCAACTTCAAACTTCATTCTTGAGCTTGCTATTAATTGTAGAAGGTTGAAGCAAATACTATTCGATTGAGCAGGAAATTTTCTATTAAATACATCTTACTGTTATAACGTTTTAGCAATGTAAATAAAAAAAAATCAAAAAAATACGCAAGTTTAAAGATAGTCGTTATTCCTTAATAAATACCAACTTCAAACTTCATTCTTGAGCTTGCTATTAATTGTAGAAGGTTGAAACAAATATTATTCGATTAAGCAGAAAATTTTCTATCAAATACATCCTACTTTTATAACGTTTCAAAAATGTAAATATAAAAAAATCAAAAAAATACGCAAGTTTAAAGATAGTCGTTATTCCTTGATAAATACCAATTTCAAACTTCATTCATGAGCTTGCTATTAATTGCAGAAGGTTGAAACAAACACCACTCGATTAAGCAAAAAAGTTTCAATCAAATACATTATAGCCTTATAAAATTTTAGCAATGTAAATATAAAAAATATCAAAAAAATACGCAAGTTTAAAGATAGTCGTTATTCCTTGATAAATACCAACTTCAAACTTCATTCTTGAGCTTGCTATTAATTGTAGAAGGTTGAAACAAATACTATTCGATTAAGCAGAAAATTTTCTATCAAATACATCCTACTTTTATAACGTTTCAATAATGTAAATATAAAAAAAATTAAAAAAATTCGCAAGTTTAAAGTAAGTCGTTATTCCTTGATAAATACCAACTTCAAACTTCATTCTTGAGCTTGCTATCAATTGTGGAAGGTTGAAACAAGTACCGTTTGACTGAACAGAAAATTTTCTATCAAATGCATCCTACTTTTATAACGTTTAAGCAATGTAAATAAAAAAAAATCAAAAAAATTCGCAAGTTTAAAGATAGTCGTTATTCCTTAATAAATACCAATTTCAAACTTCATTCTTGAGCTTGCTATTAACTGCAGAAGGTTGAGGCAAATACTATTTGATTGAGCAGAAAATTTTCTATCAAATACATTTTACTTTTATAACGTTTCAATAATGTAAATATAAAAAAAATCAAAAAAATACGCAAGTTTAAAGATAGTCGTTATTCCTTAATAAATACCAATTTCAAACTTCATTCTTAAGCTTGCTATTAATTGTAGAAGGTTGAAGCAAATACTATTCGATTGAGCAAAAAATTTTCTATTAAATACATTCTACTTTTATAACGTTCCAATAATGTAAATATAAAAAAAATCAAAAAAATACGCAAGTTTAAAGATAGTCGTTATTCTTTGATAAATACCAATTTCAAACTTTATTCATGAGCTTGCTATTAATTGCAGAAGGTTGAAGCAAATACTATTCGATTGATCAGGAAATTTTCTATCAAACACATTCTATTATTATAACGTTTTAGCAATGTGAATAAAAAAAATCAAAAAAATACGCAAGTTTAAAGATAGTTGTTTTTCCTTGATAAATACCAATTTCAAACTTCATTCTTAAGCTTGCTATTAATTGTAGAAGGTTAAAGCAAATACTATTCGATTGAGCAGGAAATTTTTTATCAAACACATCCTACCTTTATAACGTTCCAATAATGTAAATATAAAAAAAATCAAAAAAATACGCAAGTTTAAAGATATTCCTTGATAAATACCAACTTCAAACTTTATTCTTGAGCTTGCTATTAATTGTAGAAGGTTGAAGCAAATACTATTCGATTGAGCAGAAAAGTTTCTATCAAATACTTTATACTTTTATAAAGTTTTAGCAATGTAAATATAAAAAATATCAAAAAGATACGCAAGTTTAAAGATAGTCGTTATTTCTTGATAAATACCAATTTCAAACTTCATTCTTGAGCTTGCTATTAATTGTAGAAAGTTGAAACAAATATTATTCGATTGAGCAGGTAATTTTCTATCAAATACGTCCTATTCCTATAACCCTTCAATAATGTAAATATAAAAAAAATTAAAAAAATACGCAAGATTAAAGTAAGTCGTTATTCCTTGATAAATACCAATTTCAAACTTCATTCTTGAGCTTGCTGTTAATTGTAGAAGGTTGAAGTAAGTACCATTTGACTGAACAGAAAATTTTCTATCAAATACATACTACTTTTGTAACGTCTTAGCAATGTAAATGAAAAAAATCAAAAAAATACGCAAGTTTAAAGATAGTCGTTATTCCATAATAAATACCAATTTCAAACTTCATTCTTGAACTTGCTATTAATTGTAGAAGGCTGAAGCAAATACTATTTGATTGAGCAGAAAATTTTCTATCAAATACATCTTACTTTTATAACGTTCCAATAATGTAAATATAAAAAAAAATCAAAAAAATACGCAAGTTTAAAGATAGTCGTTATGGCTTGATAAATACCAATTTCAAACTTTATTCATGAGCTTGCTATTAATTGTAGAAGGTTGAAACAAGTACTATTTGATTGAACAAAAAATTTTCTATCAAATACATCCTACCTTTATAACGTCTCAATAATGTAAATATAAAAAAAATTAAAAAAATACGCAAATTTAAAGATAGTTGTTATTCCTTGATAAATACCAATTTCAAACTTCATTCTTGAGCTTGCTATTAATTGTAGAAGGTTGAAACCAATACTATTCGATTGAGCAGGAAATTTTCTATCAAATACATTCTACTTTTATAACATTTTAGCAATGTAAATATAAAAAAAATCAAAAAAATACGCAAGTTTAAAGATAGTCGTTATGCCTTGATAAATACCAATTTCAAACTTCGTTCTTGAGCATGCTATTAATTGTAGAAAGTTGAAACAAGTACCATTTGATTGAACAGAAAATTTTCTATCAAATACATCCTACTTTTATAACGTTTCAATAATGTAAATATAAAAAAAATTGAAAAAATTTGCAAGTTTAAAGTAAGTTGTTATTCCTTGATAAATACCAACTTCAAACTTCATTCTTGAGCTTGCTATTAATTGTAGAAGGTTGAAACAAGTACCATTTGACTGAACAAAAATTTTCTATCAAATACATCCTACTTTTATAACGTTCTAGCAATGTAAATAAAAAAAATCAAAAAAATACGCAAGTTTAAAGGTAGTCGTTATTCCTTAATAAATACCAACTTCAAACTTCATTCTTGAGCTTGCTATTAATTGTAGAAGGTTGAAGCAAATACTATTCGATTGAGCAGGAAATTTTCTATCAAACACATTCTACTTTTATAACGGTTCAATAATGTAAATATAAAAAAAATTTAAAAAATTCGCAAGTTTAAAGTAAGTCGTTATTTCTTGATAAATACCAACTTCAAACTTCATTCTTGAGCTTGCTATTAATTGTAGAAGGTTGAAACTAATACTATTCGATTGAGCAGGAAATTTTCTATTAAATACGTTCTACCTTTATAACGTTTCAATAATGTAAATATAAAAAAAATTAAAAAAATTTGCAAGTTTAAAGTATGTCGTTATTCCTTGATAAATACCAATTTCAAACTTCATTGTTGAGCTTGCTATTAATTGTAGAAGATTGAAACAAACACCACTCAATTAAGCAAAAAAGTTTCTATCAAATACTTTATACTTTTATAAAGTTTTAGCAATGTAAATATAAAAAATATCAAAAAGATACGCAAAATTAAAGATAGTCGTTATGCCTTGATAAATACCAACTTCAAACTTCATTCTTGAGCTTGCTATTAATTGTAGAAGGTTGAAGCAAGTACCATTTGACTGAACGGAAAATTTTCTATCAAATACATCTTACTTTTATAACGTTTTAGCAATGTAAATATAAAAAAAATCAAAAAAATACGCAAGTTTAAATATAGTCGTTATTCCTTAATAAATACCAATTTCAAACTTCATTCTTGAGCTTGCTATTAACTGTAGAAGGTTGAAGCAAATACTATTCGATTAAGCAGGAAATTTCCTATCAAATACATCCTACTTTTATAACGTTTCAATAATGTAAATATAAAAAAAATCAAAAAAATACGCAAGTTTAAAGATAGTCGTTATTCCTTAATAAATACCAAATTCAAACTTCATTCTTGAGCTTTCTATTAATTGTAGAAAGTTGAAACAAATACTATTCGATTAAACAGGAAATTTTCTATCAAATACGTTTTATTTTTATAACGTTTTAATAATGTAAATATAAAAAAAATAAAAAAATTCGCAAGTTTAATGTAAGTCGTTATTCCTTGATAAATACCAACTTCAAACTTTATTCTTGAGCTTGCTATTAATTGTAGAAGGTTGAAGCAAGTACCATTTGACTGAACAGAAAATTTTCTATCAAATACATCTTACTTTTATAACGTTTTAGCAATGCAAATAAAAAAAATCAAAAAAATACGCAAGTTTAAAGATAGTCGTTATTCCTTAATAAATACCAATTTCAAACTTCATTCTTGAGCTTGCTATTAATTGTAGAAGGCTGAAGCAAATACTATTCGATTAAGCAGAAAATTTTCTATCAAATACATCCTACTTTTATAACGTTTCAATAATGTAAATATAAAAAAAATCAAAAAAATACGCACGTTTATAGATAGTCGTTATTCCTTAATAAATACCAAATTCAAACTTCATTCTTGAGCTTGCTATTAATTGTAGAAAGTTGAAACCAATACTATTCAATTGAGCAGGAAATTTTCTATTAAATACGTTCTACTTTTATAACGTTTCAGTAATGTAAATATAAAAAAAATTAAAAAAATTTGCAAGTTTAAAGTAAGTCGTTATTCCTTGATAAATACCATTTTCAAACTTCATTCTTGAGCTTGCTATTAATTGTAGAAGGTTGAAACAAACACCACTCAATTAAGCAAAAAAGTTTCTATCAAATACTTTATACTTTTATAAAGTTTTAGCAATGTAAATATAAAAAATATCAAAAAGATACGCAAGTTTAAAGATAGTCGTTATGCCTTGATAAATACCAATTTCAAACTTTATTCTTGAGCTTGCTATTAATTGTAGAAGGTTGGAACAAGTACCATTTGATTGAACAGAAAATTTTCTATCAAATACATCTTACTTTTATAACGTTTCAAAAATGTAAATATAAAAAAATTTAAAAAAATATGCAAGTTTAAAGATAGTCGTTATTCCTTGATAAATACCAACTTCAAACTTCATTCTTGAGCTTGCTATTAATTGTAGAAGGTTGAAGCAAATACTATTCGATTGAGCAGAAAAGTTTCTATCAAATACTTTATACTTTTATAAAGTTTTAGCAATGTAAATATAAAAAATATCAAAAAGATACGCAAGTTTAAAGATAGTCGTTATTCCTTAATAAATACCAATTTCAAACTTTATTCTTGAGCTTGCTGTTAATTGTAGAAGGTTGAAACCAATTTTATTCGATTGAGCAGGAAATTTTCTATCAAATACTATATACTTTTATGAAATTTTACCAATGTAAATATAAAAAATATCAAAAAAATACGCAAGTTTAAAGATAGTCGTTATTCCTTGATAAATACCAACTTCAAACTTCATTCTTGAGCTTGCTATTAATTGTAGAAGGTTGAAGCAAATACTATTCGATTGAGCAGGAAATTTTCTATTAAATACATCTTACTGTTATAACGTTTTAGCAATGTAAATAAAAAAAAATCAAAAAAATACGCAAGTTTAAAGATAGTCGTTATTCCTTAATAAATACCAACTTCAAACTTCATTCTTGAGCTTGCTATAAACTGTAGAAGGTTGAAGCAAATACTATTCGATTGAGCAGAAAAGTTTCTATCAAATACTTTATACTGTTATAAAGTTTTAGCAAAGTAAATATAAAAAATATCAAAAAGATACGCAAGTTTAAAGATAGTCGTTATTCCTTGATAAATACCAACTTCAAACTTCATTCTTGAGCTTGCTATTAATTGTAGAAGGTTGAAACAAATATTATTCGATTAAGCAGAAAATTTTCTATCAAATACATCCTACTTTTATAACGTTTCAAAAATGTAAATATAAAAAAATCAAAAAAATACGCAAGTTTAAAGATAGTCGTTATTCCTTGATAAATACCAATTTCAAACTTCATTCATGAGCTTGCTATTAATTGCAGAAGGTTGAAACAAACACCACTCGATTAAGCAAAAAAGTTTCAATCAAATACATTATAGCCTTATAAAATTTTAGCAATGTAAATATAAAAAATATCAAAAAAATATGCAAGTTTAAAGATAGTCGTTATTCCTTGATAAATACCAACTTCAAACTTCATTCTTGAGCTTGCTATTAATTGTAGAAGGTTGAAACAAATACTATTCGATTAAGCAGAAAATTTTCTATCAAATACATCCTACTTTTATAACGTTTCAATAATGTAAATATAAAAAAAATTAAAAAAATTCGCAAGTTTAAAGTAAGTCGTTATTCCTTGATAAATACCAACTTCAAACTTCATTCTTGAGCTTGCTATCAATTGTGGAAGGGTGAAACAAATACTATTCGATTAAGCAGAAAATTTTCTATCAAATACTATATACTTTTATGAAATTTTACCAATGTAAATATAAAAAATATCAAAAAGATACGCAAGTTTAAAGATAGTCGTTATTCCTTGATAAATACCACATTCAAACTTCATTCTTGAGCTTGCTGTTAATTGTAGAAGGTTCAAACCAATTTTATTCGATTGAGCAGAAAATTTTCTATCAAATACATTATACCTTTATAAAGTTTTAGCAATTTAAATATAAAAAATATCAAAAAGATACGCAAGTTTAAAGATAGTCGTTATTCCTTGATAAATACCAATTTCAAACTTCATTCTTGAGCTTGCTGTTAATTGTAGAAGGTTGAAACAAACACCACTAGATTAAGCAAAAAAGTTTCTATCAAATACATTATATTTTTATAAAATTTTAGCAATGTAAATGTAAAAAATATCAAAAATTTACGCAAGTTTAAAAATAGTCGTTATACCTTGATAAATACCAAATTCAAACTTCATTCTTGAGCTTGCTATCAATTGTGGAAGGTTGAAACAAGTACCGTTTGACTGAACAGAAAATTTTCTATCAAATACATCCTACTTTTATAACGTTTTAGCAATGTAAATTAAAAAAATCAAAAAAATACGCAAGTTAAAAGATAGTCGTTATTCCTTGATAAATACCATTTTCAAACTTCATTCTTGAGCTTGCTATTAACTGTAGAAGGTTGAAGCAAATACTATTCCATTGAACAGAAAATTTTCTATCAAATACATTTTACTTTTATAACGTTTCAATAATGTAAATAAAAAAAAAATCAAAAAAACACGCAAGTTTAAAGATAGTCGTTATTCCTTAATAAATACCAATTTCAAACTTCATTCTTAAGCTTGCTATTAATTGTAGAAGGTTGAAGTAAAAACTATTCGATTGAGCAGGAAATTTTCTATCAAACACATTCTATTATTATAACGTTTTAGCAATGTGAATAAAAAAAATCAAAAAAATACGCAAGTTTAAAGATAGTTGTTATTCCTTGATAAATTCTTTATTAATGATGTTTGTGATAATTTTACATGCAATTTTGAACTATTTGCAGATGATCTAAAAATTTATAAAGTGATCAATAACGTTCAGGACGTTAACATTCTACAGCAGGATCTATTTGTTTTATACCAATGGTGTCTGGTAAATGAAATGGTACTAAATTGTGACAAATGTCAAGTAATTAACTTTAGTAGGAAGCTAAAACCTTCTAGCCCCCAATACAAAATCGGTGGTAAAGATTTGAAAATAGTGTCTACAATCAAAGATCTGGGAGTCATACTTGATTGCAAGTTATCTTTTAATTATCACTATGAATATATAATAGCAAAAGCAAATAAAGTCTTGGGTTGTATAAGGAGGTTTACTAATGAATTTACCAATATTCGAACTATTGTTATTTTGTATGTTACATTTGTTAGATCTATCTTAGAGTATGATTGTGTAGTTTGGGCTCCTTTTTATGCTACACACATTGGACGAATTGAGAAGGTTCAAGTAAAATTTATTAATTGTGTTAAATATAGATTGCCGAGAACTGTGGGATGCTCGTATAATATGTGTTTGAGTTATCTTGCTCTGAAAACGTTAGACTCTCGACGTAAATTCCACTGTGCTTGTTTTGTATATAAGGTATTAAATAATCTGTGTGATGCTCCGGACATTCTCGGAAAAATTGGTTTTAATGTGCCTCAATACCATCTCAGGAATAGTCCCCTATTTAATCTCTCTCACTGCAGCACTAATTATGCATTATTTTCACCTTTAAATTCAATTTTATCAATATGCAATAGTGTCTGTAGTGAAATTGATTTTTTTGCACCATCTTTTAATAACTTTAAGAATAATCTCAACAAATTTATAACATGAATCTTGTAATCTTTAATTGTTTTGTTTATTGTAAAGGCTGTAAATGATGATGCCGTTAATAAAGTATTATTATTATTAAATACCAATTTCAAACTTCATTCTTGAGCTTGCTATTAATTGTAGAAGGTTAAAGCAAATACTATTCGATTGAGCAGAAAATTTTCTATCAAATACATCCTACTTTTATGGCGTTTTAATAATGTAAATATAAAAAAAATCAAAAAAATACGCAAGTTTAAAGATAGTCGTTATTCCTTGATAAATACCAACTTCAAACTTCATTCTTGAGCTTGCTATTAATTGTAGAAGGTTGAAGCAAATACTATTCGATTGAGCAGAAAAGTTTCTATCAAATACTTTATACTTTTATAAAGTTTTAGCAATGTAAATATAAAAAATATCAAAAAGATACGCAAGTTTAAAGATAGTCGTTATTCCTTAATAAATACCAATTTCAAACTTTATTCTTGAGCTTGCTGTTAATTGTAGAAGGTTGAAACCAATTTTATTCGATTGAGCAGGAAATTTTCTATCAAATACTATATACTTTTATGAAATTTTACCAATGTAAATATAAAAAATATCAAAAAAATACGCAAGTTTAAAGATAGTCGTTATTCCTTGATAAATACCAACTTCAAACTTCATTCTTGAGCTTGCTATTAATTGTAGAAGGTTGAAGCAAATACTATTCGATTGAGCAGGAAATTTTCTATTAAATACATCTTACTGTTATAACGTTTTAGCAATGTAAATAAAAAAAAATCAAAAAAATACGCAAGTTTAAAGATAGTCGTTATTCCTTAATAAATACCAACTTCAAACTTCATTCTTGAGCTTGCTATTAACTGTAGAAGGTTGAAGCAAATACTATTCGATTGAGCAGAAAAGTTTCTATCAAATACTTTATACTGTTATAAAGTTTTAGCAAAGTAAATATAAAAAATATCAAAAAGATACGCAAGTTTATAGATAGTCGTTATTCCTTGATAAATACCAACTTCAAACTTCATTCTTGAGCTTGCTATTAATTGTAGAAGGTTGAAGCAAATACTATTCGATTGAGCAGGAAATTTTCTATTAAATACATCTTACTGTTATAACGTTTTAGCAATGTAAATAAAAAAAAATCAAAAAAATACGCAAGTTTAAAGATAGTCGTTATTCCTTAATAAATACCAACTTCAAACTTCATTCTTGAGCTTGCTATTAACTGTAGAAGGTTGAAGCAAATACTATTCGATTGAGCAGAAAAGTTTCTATCAAATACTTTATACTGTTATAAAGTTTTAGCAAAGTAAATATAAAAAATATCAAAAAGATTCGCAAGTTTAAAGATAGTCGTTATTCCTTGATAAATACCAACTTCAAACTTCATTCTTGAGCTTGCTATTAATTGTAGAAGGTTGAAACAAACACCACTCGATTAAGCAAAAAAGTTTCAATCAAATACATTATAGCCTTATAAAATTTTAGCAATGTAAATATAAAAAATATCAAAAAAATACGCAAGTTTAAAGATAGTCGTTATTCCTTGATAAATACCAACTTCAAACTTCATTCTTGAGCTTGCTATTAATTGTAGAAGGTTGAAACAAATACTATTCGATTAAGCAGAAAATTTTCTATCAAATACATCCTACTTTTATAACGTTTCAATAATGTAAATATAAAAAAAATAAAAAAAATACGCAAGTTTAAAGATAGTTGTTATTCCTTGATAAATACCAACTTCAAACTTCATTCTTGAGCTTGCTATTAATCGTAGAAGGTTGAAACAAGTACCATTTGATTCAACAGAAAATTTTCTATCAAATACATCCTACTTTGATAACGTTTCGATAATGTAAATATAAAAAAAATCAAAAAAATACGCAAGTTTAAAGATAGTCTTTATTCCTTAATAAATACCAATTTCAAACTTTATTCTTGAGCTTGCTATTAATTGTAGAAGGTTGAAGCAAATACTATTCGATTGATCAGAAAACTTTCTATCAAATACATCCTACTTTTATAACGTTTCAGCAATGTAAATATGAAAAAAATCAAAAAAATGCGCAAGTTTAAATATAGTCGTTATTCCTTGATAAATACCACTTTCAAACTTCATTCTTGAGCTTGCTATTAATTGTAGAAAGTTGAAACAAGTACCATTTGACTGAACAAAAATTTTCTATCAAATACATCCTACTTTTATAACGTTCTAGCAATGTAAATAAAAAAAAATCAAAAAAATACGCAAGTTTAAAGGTAGTCGTTATTCCTTAATAAATACCAACTTCAAACTTCATTCTTGAGCTTGCTATTAATTGTAGAAGGTTGAAACAAGTACCATTTGACTGAACAAAAATTTTCTATCAAATACATCCTACTTTTATAACGTTCTAGCAATGTAAATAAAAAAAAATCAAAAAAATACGCAAGTTTAAAGGTAGTCGTTATTCCTTAATAAATACCAACTTCAAACTTCATTCTTGAGCTTGCTATTAATTGTAGAAGGTTGAAGCAAATACTATTCGATTGAGCAGGAAATTTTCTATCAAACACATTCTACTTTTATAACGGTTCAATAATGTAAATATAAAAAAAATTTAAAAAATTCGCAAGTTTAAAGTAAGTCGTTATTTCTTGATAAATACCAACTTCAAACTTCATTCTTGAGCTTGCTATTAATTGTAGAAGGTTGAAACTAATACTATTCGATTGAGCAGGAAATTTTCTATTAAATACGTTCTACTTTTATAACGTTTCAATAATGTAAATATAAAAAAAATTAAAAAAATTTGCAAGTTTAAAGTAAGTCGTTATTCCTTGATAAATACCAATTTCAAACTTCATTGTTGAGCTTGCTATTAATTGTAGAAGATTGAAACAAACACCACTCAATTAAGCAAAAAAGTTTCTATCAAATACTTTATACTTTTATAAAGTTTTAGCAATGTAAATATAAAAAATATCAAAAAGATACGCAAAATTAAAGATAGTCGTTATGCCTTGATAAATACCAACTTCAAACTTCATTCTTGAGCTTGCTTTTAATTGTAGAAGGTTGAAGCAAGTACCATTTGACTGAACGGAAAATTTTCTATCAAATACATCTTACTTTTATAACGTTTTAGCAATGTAAATATAAAAAAAATCAAAAAAATACGCAAGTTTAAATATAGTCGTTATTCCTTAATAAATACCAATTTCAAACTTCATTCTTGAGCTTGCTATTAACTGTAGAAGGTTGAAGCAAATACTATTCGATTAAGCAGGAAATTTCCTATCAAATACATCCTACTTTTATAACGTTTCAATAATGTAAATATAAAAAAAATCAAAAAAATACGCAAGTTTAAAGATAGTCGTTATTCCTTAATAAATACCAAATTCAAACTTCATTCTTGAGCTTTCTATTAATTGTAGAAAGTTGAAACAAATACTATTCGATTAAACAGGAAATTTTCTATCAAATACGTTTTATTTTTATAACGTTTTAATAATGTAAATATAAAAAAAATAAAAAAATTCGCAAGTTTAAAGTAAGTCGTTATTCCTTGATAAATACCAACTTCAAACTTTATTCTTGAGCTTGCTATTAATTGTAGAAGGTTGAAGCAAGTACCATTTGACTGAACAGAAAATTTTCTATCAAATACATCTTACTTTTATAACGTTTTAGCAATGCAAATAAAAAAAATCAAAAAAATACGCAAGTTTAAAGATAGTCTTTATTCCTTAATAAATACCAATTTCAAACTTTATTCTTGAGCTTGCTATTAATTGTAGAAGGTTGAAGCAAATACTATTCGATTGATCAGAAAACTTTCTATCAAATACATCCTACTTTTATAACGTTTCAGCAATGTAAATATGAAAAAAATCAAAAAAATGCGCAAGTTTAAATATAGTCGTTATTCCTTGATAAATACCACTTTCAAACTTCATTCTTGAGCTTGCTATTAATTGTAGAAAGTTGAAACAAGTACCATTTGACTGAACAAAAATTTTCTATCAAATACATCCTACTTTTATAACGTTCTAGCAATGTAAATAAAAAAAAATCAAAAAAATACGCAAGTTTAAAGGTAGTCGTTATTCCTTAATAAATACCAACTTCAAACTTCATTCTTGAGCTTGCTATTAATTGTAGAAGGTTGAAACAAGTACCATTTGACTGAACAAAAATTTTCTATCAAATACATCCTACTTTTATAACGTTCTAGCAATGTAAATAAAAAAAAATCAAAAAAATACGCAAGTTTAAAGGTAGTCGTTATTCCTTAATAAATACCAACTTCAAACTTCATTCTTGAGCTTGCTATTAATTGTAGAAGGTTGAAGCAAATACTATTCGATTGAGCAGGAAATTTTCTATCAAACACATTCTACTTTTATAACGGTTCAATAATGTAAATATAAAAAAAATTTAAAAAATTCGCAAGTTTAAAGTAAGTCGTTATTTCTTGATAAATACCAACTTCAAACTTCATTCTTGAGCTTGCTATTAATTGTAGAAGGTTGAAACTAATACTATTCGATTGAGCAGGAAATTTTCTATTAAATACGTTCTACTTTTATAACGTTTCAATAATGTAAATATAAAAAAAATTAAAAAAATTTGCAAGTTTAAAGTAAGTCGTTATTCCTTGATAAATACCAATTTCAAACTTCATTGTTGAGCTTGCTATTAATTGTAGAAGATTGAAACAAACACCACTCAATTAAGCAAAAAAGTTTCTATCAAATACTTTATACTTTTATAAAGTTTTAGCAATGTAAATATAAAAAATATCAAAAAGATACGCAAAATTAAAGATAGTCGTTATGCCTTGATAAATACCAACTTCAAACTTCATTCTTGAGCTTGCTATTAATTGCAGAAGGTTGAAGCAAGTACCATTTGACTGAACGGAAAATTTTCTATCAAATACATCTTACTTTTATAACGTTTTAGCAATGTAAATATAAAAAAAATCAAAAAAATACGCAAGTTTAAATATAGTCGTTATTCCTTAATAAATACCAATTTCAAACTTCATTCTTGAGCTTGCTATTAACTGTAGAAGGTTGAAGCAAATACTATTCGATTAAGCAGGAAATTTCCTATCAAATACATCCTACTTTTATAACGTTTCAATAATGTAAATATAAAAAAAATCAAAAAAATACGCAAGTTTAAAGATAGTCGTTATTCCTTAATAAATACCAAATTCAAACTTCATTCTTGAGCTTTCTATTAATTGTAGAAAGTTGAAACAAATACTATTCGATTAAACAGGAAATTTTCTATCAAATACGTTTTATTTTTATAACGTTTTAATAATGTAAATATAAAAAAAATAAAAAAATTCGCAAGTTTAAAGTAAGTCGTTATTCCTTGATAAATACCAACTTCAAACTTTATTCTTGAGCTTGCTATTAATTGTAGAAGGTTGAAGCAAGTACCATTTGACTGAACAGAAAATTTTCTATCAAATACATCTTACTTTTATAACGTTTTAGCAATGCAAATAAAAAAAATCAAAAAAATACGCAAGTTTAAAGATAGTCGTTATTCCTTAATAAATACCAATTTCAAACTTCATTCTTGAGCTTGCTATTAATTGTAGAAGGCTGAAGCAAATACTATTCGATTAAGCAGAAAATTTTCTATCAAATACATCCTACTTTTATAACGTTTCAATAATGTAAATATAAGAAAAATCAAAAAAATACGCACGTTTATAGATAGTCGTTATTCCTTAATAAATACCAAATTCAAACTTCATTCTTGAGCTTGCTATTAATTGTAGAAAGTTGAAACCAATACTATTCAATTGAGCAGGAAATTTTCTATTAAATACGTTCTACTTTTATAACGTTTCAGTAATGTAAATATAAAAAAAATTAAAAAAATTTGCAAGTTTAAAGTAAGTCGTTATTCCTTGATAAATACCATTTTCAAACTTCATTCTTGAGCTTGCTATTAATTGTAGAAGGTTGAAACAAACACCACTCAATTAAGCAAAAAAGTTTCTATCAAATACTTTATACTTTTATAAAGTTTTAGCAATGTAAATATAAAAAATATCAAAAAGATACGCAAGTTTAAAGATAGTCGTTATGCCTTGATAAATACCAATTTCAAACTTTATTCTTGAGCTTGCTATTAATTGTAGAAGGTTGGAACAAGTACCATTTGATTGAACAGAAAATTTTCTATCAAATACATCTTACTTTTATAACGTTTCAAAAATGTAAATATAAAAAAATTTAAAAAAATATGCAAGTTTAAAGATAGTCGTTATTCCTTGATAAATACCAACTTCAAACTTCATTCTTGAGCTTGCTATTAATTGTAGAAGGTTGAAGCAAATACTATTCGATTGAGCAGAAAAGTTTCTATCAAATACTTTATACTTTTATAAAGTTTTAGCAATGTAAATATAAAAAATATCAAAAAGATACGCAAGTTTAAAGATAGTCGTTATTCCTTAATAAATACCAATTTCAAACTTTATTCTTGAGCTTGCTGTTAATTGTAGAAGGTTGAAACCAATTTTATTCGATTGAGCAGGAAATTTTCTATCAAATACTATATACTTTTATGAAATTTTACCAATGTAAATATAAAAAATATCAAAAAAATACGCAAGTTTAAAGATAGTCGTTATTCCTTGATAAATACCAACTTCAAACTTCATTCTTGAGCTTGCTATTAATTGTAGAAGGTTGAAGCAAATACTATTCGATTGAGCAGGAAATTTTCTATTAAATACATCTTACTGTTATAACGTTTTAGCAATGTAAATAAAAAAAAATCAAAAAAATACGCAAGTTTAAAGATAGTCGTTATTCCTTAATAAATACCAACTTCAAACTTCATTCTTGAGCTTGCTATAAACTGTAGAAGGTTGAAGCAAATACTATTCGATTGAGCAGAAAAGTTTCTATCAAATACTTTATACTGTTATAAAGTTTTAGCAAAGTAAATATAAAAAACATCAAAAAGATACGCAAGTTTAAAGATAGTCGTTATTCCTTGATAAATACCAACTTCAAACTTCATTCTTGAGCTTGCTATTAATTGTAGAAGGTTGAAACAAATATTATTCGATTAAGCAGAAAATTTTCTATCAAATACATCCTACTTTTATAACGTTTCAAAAATGTAAATATAAAAAAATCAAAAAAATACGCAAGTTTAAAGATAGTCGTTATTCCTTGATAAATACCAATTTCAAACTTCATTCATGAGCTTGCTATTAATTGCAGAAGGTTGAAACAAACACCACTCGATTAAGCAAAAAAGTTTCAATCAAATACATTATAGTTTTATAAAATTTTAGCAATGTAAATATAAAAAATATCAAAAAAATACGCAAGTTTAAAGATAGTCGTTATTCCTTGATAAATACCAACTTCAAACTTCATTCTTGAGCTTGCTATTAATTGTAGAAGGTTGAAACAAATACTATTCGATTAAGCAGAAAATTTTCTATCAAATACATCCTACTTTTATAACGTTTCAATAATGTAAATTTAAAAAAAATTAAAAAAATTCGCAAGTTTAAAGTAAGTCGTTATTCCTTGATAAATACCAACTTCAAACTTCATTCTTGAGCTTGCTATCAATTGTGGAAGGTTGAAACAAATACTATTCGATTAAGCAGAAAATTTTCTATCAAATACTATATACTTTTATGAAATTTTACCAATGTAAATATAAAAAATATCAAAAAGATACGCAAGTTTAAAGATAGTCGTTATTCCTTGATAAATACCACATTCAAACTTCATTCTTGAGCTTGCTGTTAATTGTAGAAGGTTCAAACCAATTTTATTCGATTGAGCAGAAAATTTTCTATCAAATACATTATACCTTTATAAAGTTTTAGCAATTTAAATATAAAAAATATCAAAAAGATACGCAAGTTTAAAGATAGTCGTTATTCCTTGATAAATACCAATTTCAAACTTCATTCTTGAGCTTGCTGTTAATTGTAGAAGATTGAAACAAACACCACTAGATTAAGCAAAAAAGTTTCTATCAAATACATTATATTTTTATAAAATTTTAGCAATGTAAATGTAAAAAATATCAAAAATTTACGCAAGTTTAAAAATAGTCGTTATACCTTGATAAATACCAACTTCAAACTTCATTCTTGAGCTTGCTATCAATTGTGGAAGGTTGAAACAAGTACCGTTTGACTGAACAGAAAATTTTCTATCAAATACATCCTACTTTTATAACGTTTTAGCAATGTAAATTAAAAAAATCAAAAAAATACGCAAGTTTAAAGATAGTCGTTATTCCTTGATAAATACCATTTTCAAACTTCATCCTTGAGCTTGCTATTAACTGTAGAAGGTTGAAGCAAATACTATTCCATTGAACAGAAAATTTTCTATCAAATACATTTTACTTTTATAACGTTTCAATAATGTAAATATAAAAAAAATCAAAAAAACACGCAAGTTTAAAGATAGTCGTTATTCCTTAATAAATACCAATTTCAAACTTCATTCTTAAGCTTGCTATTAATTGTAGAAGGTTGAAGTAAAAACTATTCGATTGAGCAGGAAATTTTCTATCAAACACATTTTATTATTATAACGTTTTAGCAATGTGAATAAAAAAAATCAAAAAAATACGCAAGTTTAAAGATAGTTGTTATTCCTTGATAAATACCAATTTCAAACTTCATTCTTGAGCTTGCTATTAATTGTAGAAGGTTAAAGCAAATACTATTCGATTGAGCAGAAAATTTTCTATCAAATACATCCTACTTTTATAGCGTTTTAATAATGTAAATATAAAAAAAATCAAAAAAATACGCAAGTTTAAAGATAGTCGTTATTCCTTGATAAATACCAACTTCAAACTTCATTCTTGAGCTTGCTATTAATTGTAGAAGGTTGAAGCAAATACTATTCGATTGAGCAGAAAAGTTTCTATCAAATACTTTATACTTTTATAAAGTTTTAGCAATGTAAATATAAAAAATATCAAAAAGATACGCAAGTTTAAAGATAGTCGTTATTCCTTAATAAATACCAATTTCAAACTTCATTCTTAAGCTTGCTATTAATTGTAGAAGGTTGAAGTAAAAACTATTCGATTGAGCAGGAAATTTTCTATCAAACACATTTTATTATTATAACGTTTTAGCAATGTGAATAAAAAAAATCAAAAAAATACGCAAGTTTAAAGATAGTTGTTATTCCTTGATAAATACCAATTTCAAACTTCATTCTTGAGCTTGCTATTAATTGTAGAAGGTTAAAGCAAATACTATTCGATTGAGCAGAAAATTTTCTATCAAATACATCCTACTTTTATAGCGTTTTAATAATGTAAATATAAAAAAAATCAAAAAAATACGCAAGTTTAAAGATAGTCGTTATTCCTTGATAAATACCAACTTCAAACTTCATTCTTGAGCTTGCTATTAATTGTAGAAGGTTGAAGCAAATACTATTCGATTGAGCAGAAAAGTTTCTATCAAATACTTTATACTTTTATAAATTTTTGGCAATGTAAATATAAAAAATATCAAAAAGATACGCAAGTTTAAAGATAGTCGTTATTCCTTAATAAATACCAATTTCAAACTTTATTCTTGAGCTTGCTATTAATTGTAGAAGGTTGAAGCAAATACTATTCGATTGAGCAGGAAATTTTCTATTAAATACATCTTACTGTTATAACGTTTTAGCAATGTAAATAAAAAAAAATCAAAAAAATACGCAAGTTTAAAGATAGTCGTTATTCCTTAATAAATACCAACTTCAAACTTCATTCTTGAGCTTGCTATTAACTGTAGAAGGTTGAAGCAAATACTATTCGATTGAGCAGAAAAGTTTCTATCAAATACTTTATACTGTTATAAAGTTTTAGCAAAGTAAATATAAAAAATATCAAAAAGATACGCAAGTTTAAAGATAGTCGTTATTCCTTGATAAATACCAACTTCAAACTTCATTCTTGAGCTTGCTATTAATTGTAGAAGGTTGAAGCAAATACTATTCGATTGAGCAGGAAATTTTCTATTAAATACATCTTACTGTTATAACGTTTTAGCAATGTAAATAAAAAAAAATCAAAAAAATACGCAAGTTTAAAGATAGTCGTTATTCCTTAATAAATACCAACTTCAAACTTCATTCTTGAGCTTGCTATTAACTGTAGAAGGTTGAAGCAAATACTATTCGATTGAGCAGAAAAGTTTCTATCAAATACTTTATACTGTTATAAAGTTTTAGCAAAGTAAATATAAAAACTATCAAAAAGATACGCAAGTTTAAAGATAGTCGTTATTCCTTGATAAATACCAACTTCAAACTTCATTCTTGAGCTTGCTATTAATTGTAGAAGGTTGAAACAAATATTGTTCGATTAAGCAGAAAATTTTCTATCAAATACATCTTACTTTTATAACGTTTCAAAAATGTAAATATAAAAAAATCAAAAAAATACGCAAGTTTAAAGATAGTCGTTATTCCTTGATAAATACCAATTTCAAACTTCATTCATGAGCTTGCTATTAATTGCAGAAGGTTGAAACAAACACCACTCGATTAAGCAAAAAAGTTTCAATCAAATACATTATAGCCTTATAAAATTTTAGCAATGTAAATATAAAAAATATCAAAAAAATACGCAAGTTTAAAGATAGTCGTTATTCCTTGATAAATACCAACTTCAAACTTCATTCTTGAGCTTGCTATTAATTGTAGAAGGTTGAAACAAATACTATTCGATTAAGCAGAAAATTTTCTATCAAATACATCCTACTTTTATAACGTTTCAATAATGTAAATATAAAAAAAATAAAAAAAATACGCAAGTTTAAAGATAGTTGTTATTCCTTGATAAATACCAACTTCAAACTTCATTCTTGAGCTTGCTATTAATCGTAGAAGGTTGAAACAAGTACCATTTGATTCAACAGAAAATTTTCTATCAAATACATCCTACTTTTATAACGTTTCGATAATGTAAATATAAAAAAAATCAAAAAAATTCGCAAGTTTAAAGATAGTCTTTATTCCTTAATAAATACCAATTTCAAACTTTATTCTTGAGCTTGCTATTAATTGTAGAAGGTTGAAGCAAATACTATTCGATTGATCAGAAAACTTTCTATCAAATACATCCTACTTTTATAACGTTTCAGCAATGTAAATATGAAAAAAATCAAAAAAATGCGCAAGTTTAAATATAGTCGTTATTCCTTGATAAATACCACTTTCAAACTTCATTCTTGAGCTTGCTATTAATTATAGAAAGTTGAAACAAATACTATCCGATTAAGCAGGAAATTTTCTATTTAATACATTTTACTTTATAACGTTTTAATAATGTAAATATAAAAAAAATTAAAAAAATTCGCAAGTTTAAAGTAAGTCGTTATTCCTTGATAAATACCAACTTCAAACTTCATTCTTGAGCTTGCTATTAATTGTAGAAGGTTGAAGCAAATACCATTTGACTGAACAGAAAATTTTCTATCAAATACATCCTACTTTTGTAACGATTTAGCAATGTAAATAAAAAAAAATCAAAAAAATACGCAAGTTTAAAGATAGTCGTTATTCCTTAATAAATACCAATTTTAAACTTCATTCTTGAGCTTGCTATTAATCGTAGAAGGTTTAAACAAATACTATTTGATTGAGCAGAAAATTTTCTATCAAACACATCGTACTTTTGTAACGTTTCAATAATGTAAATATAAAAAAAATCAAAAAAATACGCAAGTTTAAAGATAGTCGTTATTCCTTAATAAATACCAATTTCAAACTTCATTCTTGAGCTTGCTGTTAATCGCAGAAGGTTGAAACAAGTACCATTTGATTCAGCAGAAAATTTTCTATCAAATACATCCTACTTTTATAACGTTTCGATAATGTAAATATAAAAAAAATTAAAAAAATACGCAAGTTTAAAGATAGTCTTTATTCCTTAATAAATACCAACTTCAAACTTTATTCTTGAGCTTGCTATTAATTGTAGAAGGTTGAAGCAAATACTATTCGATTGATCAGAAAATTTTCTATCAAATACATCCTACTTTTATAACGTTTCAGCAATGTAAATATAAAAAAAATCAAAAAAATACGCAAGTTTAAATATAGTCGTTATTCCTTGATAAATACCACTTTCAAACTTCATTCTTGAGCTTGCTATTAATTGTAGAAAGTTGAAACAAACACTACTCGATTAAGCAAAAAATTTTCTATCAAATACACTACCTTTATAAAGTTTTAGCAATGTAAATATAAAAAAAATCAAAAAAATACGCAAGTTTAAAGATAGTCGTTATTCCTTGATAAATACCAATTTCAAACTTCATATTTGAGCTTGCTATTAATCATAGAAGGTTGAAACAAGTACCATTTGATTCAACAGAAAATTTTCTATCAAATACATCCTACTTTTATAACGTTCCTACAATGTAAATATAAAAAAAATCAAAAAAATATGCAAGTTTAAAGATAGTCGTTATACCTTAATAAATACCAATTTCAAACTTCATTCTTGAGCTTGCTATTAATCATAGAAGGTTGAAACAAGTACCATTTGATTCAACAGAAAATTTTCTATCAAATACATCCTACTTTTATAACGTTTCAATAATGTAAATATAAAAAAAATCAAAAAAATACGCAAGTTTAAATATAGTCGTTATTCCTTAATAAATACCAATTTCAAACTTCATTTTTGAGCTTGCTGTTAATTGTAGAAGGTTGAAGCAAATACTATTCGCTTGAACAGAAAATTTTCTATCAAATACGTCCTACTTTTATAACGTTTCAATAATGTAAATATAAAAAAAATAAAAAAAATACGCAAGTTTAAAGATAGTTTTTATTCCTTAATAAATACCAATTTCAAACTTTATTCTTGAGCTTGCTATTAATTGTAGAAGGTTGAAGCACATACCATTTGACTGAACAGAAAATTTTGTATCAAATACATCCTACTTTTATAACGATTTAGCAATGTAAATAAAATAAAATCAAAAAAATGCGCAAGTTTAAATATAGTCGTTATTCCTTGATAAATACCACTTTCAAACTTCATTCTTGAGCTTGCTATTAATTGTAGAAAGTTGAAACAAATACTATCCGATTAAGCAGGAAATTTTCTATTTAATAAATTTTACCCTATAACGTTTTAATAATGTAAATATAAAAAAAAATAAAAAAATTCGCAAGTTTAAAGTAAGTCGTTATTCCTTGATAAATACCAGCTTCAAACTTCATTCTTGAGCTTGCTATTAATTGTAGAAGGTTGAGGCACATACCATTTGACTGAACAGAAAATTTTGTATCAAATACATCCTACTTTTATAACGATTTAGCAATGTAAATAAAAAAAAATCAAAAAAATACGCAAGTTTAAAGATAGTCGTTATTCCTTAATAAATACCAACTTTAAACTTAATTCTTGAGCTTGCTATTAATCGTAGAAGGTTGAAACAAATACTATTCGCTTGAACAGAAAATCTTCTATCAAATACATCCTACTTTTATAACGTTTCAATAATGTAAATATAAAAAAAATAAAAAAAATACGCAAGTTTAAAGATAGTTGTTATTCCTTGATAAATACCAATTTTAAACTTCATTCTTGAGCTTGCTATTAATCGTAGAAGGTTGAAACAAGTACCATTTGATTCAACAGAAAATTTTCTATCAAATACATCCTACTTTTATAACGTTTTGATAATGTAAATATAAAAAAAATCAAAAAAATACGCAAGTCTAAAGATAGTCGTTATTCCTTAATAAATACCAATTTCAAACTTTATTCTTGAGCTTGCTATTAATTGTAGAAGGTTGAAGCAAATACTATTCGATTGATCAGAAAATTTTCTATCAAATACATCCTACTTTTATAACGTTTCAGCAATGTAAATATAAAAAAAATCAAAAAAATACGCAAGTTTAAAGATAGTCGTTATTCCTTGATAAATACCAACTTCAAACTTCATTCTTGAGCTTGCTATTAATTGTAGAAAGTTGAAACAAATACTATCCGATTAAGCAGGAAATTTTCTATTTAACACATTTTACTTTATAACGTTTTAATAATGTAAATATAAAAAAAATTAAAAAAATTCGCAAGTTTAAAGTAAGTCGTTATTCCTTGATAAATACCAACTTCAAACTTCATTTTTGAGCTTGCTATTAATTGTAGAAGGTTGAAGCAAATACCATTTGACTGAACAGAAAATTTTCTATCAAATACATCCTACTTTTGTAACGATTTAGCAATGTAAAAAAAAAAATCAAAAAAATACGCAAGTTTAAAGATAGTCGTTATTCCTTAATAAATACCAATTTTAAACTTCATTCTTGAGCTTGCTATTAATCGTAGAAGGTTGAAACAAATACTATTTGATTGAGCAGAAAATTTTCTATCAAACACATCGTACTTTTATAACGTTTCAATAATGTAAATATAAAAAAAATCAAAAAAATACGCAAGTTTAAAGATAGTCGTTATTCCTTAATAAATACCAATTTCAAACTTCATTCTTGAGCTTGCAATTAATTGTAGAAGATTGAAGCAAATACTATTCAATTGAACAAAAAATTTTCTATCAAATACATCCTACTTTTATAACGTTCCTATAATGTAAATATAAAAAAAATCAAAAAAATACGCAAGTTCAAAGATAGTCGTTATTCCTTGATAAATACCAATTTCAAACTTCATTCTTGAGCTTGCTATTAATTGTAGAAGGTTGAAACAAATACCATTTGATTCAGCAGAAAATTTTCTATCAAATACATCCTACTTTTATAACGATTTAACAATGTAAATATAAAAAAAATCAAAAAAATACGCAAGTTTAAAGATAGTCGTTATTCCTTAATAAATACCAAATTCAAACTTCATTCTTGAGCTTGCAATCAATTGTAGAAGGTTGAAGCAAATACCATTCGATTGAGCAGAAAATTTTCTATTAAATACATCCTACTTTTATAACGTTTCTATAATATAAATATAAAAAAAATCAAAAAATACGCAAGTTTAAAAATAGTCGTTATTCCTTAATAAATACCAATTTCAAACTTCATTCTTGAGCTTGCTATTAATTGCAGAAAGTTGAAGCAATTACTATTCGCTTGAACAGAAAATTTTCTATCAAATACATCCTACTTTTATAACGTTTCAATAATGTAAATATAAAAAAAATCAAAAAAATACGCAAGTTTAAAGATAGTCGTTATTCCTTGATAAATACAAACTTCAAACTTCATTCTTGAGCTTGCTATTAATCGTAGAAGGTTGAAGCAAGTACCATTTGATTCAACGAAAAATTTTCTATTAAATACATTCTACTTTTATAACGTTTCAATAATGTAAATATAAAAAAAATCAAAAAATACGCAAGTTTAAAGATAGTCGTTATTCCTTAATAAATACCAATTTCAAACTTCATCCTTGAGCTTGCTATTAATTGTAGAAGGTTGAAGCAAATACTATTCGATTGAACAGAAAATTTTCTATCAAATACATTCTACTTTTATAACGTTCCTATAATGTAAATATAAAAAAAATAAAAAAAATACGCAAGTTTAAAGATAGTCGTTATTCCTTAATAAATACCAATTTCAAACTTCATTCTTGAGCTTGCTATTAATTGTAGAAAGTTGAAGCAATTACTATTCGCTTGAACAGAAAATTTTCTATCAAACACATCTTACTTTTATAACGTTTCAATAATGTAAATATAAAAAAAATCAAAAAAATACGCAAGTTTAAAGATAGTCGTTATTCCTTGATAAATACCAATTTCAAACTTCATTCTTGAGCTTGCTGTTAATTGTAGAAGGTTGAGACAAATACTATTCGATTAAGCAGGAAATTTTCTATCAAATACGTTCTACTTTTATAACGTTTTATTAATGTAAATATAAAAAAAATTAAAAAAATTCGCAAGTTTAAAGTAAGTCGTTATTCCTTGATAAATACCAACTTCAAACTTCATTCTTGAGCTTGCTATTAATTGTAGAAGGTTGAAGCAAGCACCATTTGACTGAACGGAAAATTTTCTATCAAATACATTTTACTTTTATAACGTTTTAGCAATGTAAATAAAAAAAAATCAAAAAAATACGCAAGTTTAAAGATAGTCGTTATTCCTTAATAAGTACCAACTTCAAACTTCATTCTTGAGCTTGCTATTAATTGTAGAAAGTTGAAGCAAATACTGTTCGATTGAGCAGAAAATTTTCTATCAAATACGTCCTACTTTTATAACGTTTCAATAATGTAAATATAAAAAAAATTAAAAAAATACGCAAGTTTAAAGATAGTCGTTATTCCTTAATAAATACCAATTTCAAACTTCATTCTTGAGCTTCCTATTAATTGTAGAAGATTGAAGCAAATACTATTCGATTGAACAAAAAATTTTCTATCAAATACATCCTACTTTTATGACGTGCTTATAATGTAAATATAAAAAAAATCAAAAAAAATGCGCAAGTTTAAAGATAGTCGTTATTCCTTGATAAATACCAATTTCAAACTTCATTCTTGAGCTTGCTGTTAATTGTAGAAGGTTGAAACAAATACTATTCGATTAAGCAGGAAATTTTCTATCAAATACATTCTACTTTTATAACGTTTTATTAATGTAAATATAAAAAAAATTAAAAAAATTCGCAAGTTTAAAGTAAGTCGTTATTCCTTGATAAATACCAACTTCAAACTTCATTTTTGAGCTTGCTATTAATTGTAGAAGGTTGAAGCAAATACCATTTGACTGAACAGAAAATTTTCTATCAAATACATCCTACTTTTGTAACGATTTAGCAATGTAAAAAAAAAATCAAAAAAATACGCAAGTTTAAAGATAGTCGTTATTCCTTAATAAATACCAATTTTAAACTTCATTCTTGAGCTTGCTGTTAATTGTAGAAAGTTGAAGCAATTACTATTCGTTTGAACAGAAAATTTTCTATCAAATACATCCTACTTTTATAACGATTTAGCAATGTAAATATAAAAAAAATCAAAAAAATGCGCAAGTTTAAATATAGTCGTTATTCCTTGATAAATACCACTTTCAAACTTCATTCTTGAGCTTGCTATTAATTGTAGAAAGTTGAAACAAATACTATTCGATTAAGTAGGAAATTTACTATTTAATACTTTTTACCTTATAACGTTTTAATAATGTAAATATAAAAAAAATTAAAAAAATTCGCAAGTTTAAAGTAAGTCGTTATTACTTGATAAATACCAACTTCAAACTTCATTCTTGAGCTTGCTATTAATTGTAGAAGGTTGAAGCAAATACCATTTGACTGAACAGAAAATTTTGTATCAAATACATCCTACTTTTATACGATTTAGCAATGTAAATAAAAAAAAATCAAAAAATACGCAAGTTTAAAGATAGTCGTTATTCCTTAATAAATACCAATTTTAAACTTCATTCTTGAGCTTGCTATTAATAGTAGAAGGTTGAAACAAATACTATTCGCTTGAACAGAAAATTTTCTATCAAATACATCCTACTTTTATAACGTTTCAATAATGTAAATATAAAAAAAATAAAAAAAATACGCAAGTTTAAAGATAGTTGTTATTCCTTGATAAATACCAACTTCAAACTTCATTCTTGAGCTTGCTGTTAATCGTAGAAGGTTGAAACAAGTACCATTTGATTTAACAGAAAATTTTCTATCAAATACATCCTACTTTTATAACGTTTCGATAATGTAAATATAAAAAAAATCAAAAAAATACTCAAGTCTAAAGATAGTCGTTATTCCTTAATAAATACCAATTTCAAACTTTATTCTTGAGCTTGCTATTAATTGTAGAAGGTTGAAGCAAATACTATTCGATTGATCAGAAAATTTTCTATCAAATACATCCTACTTTTATAACGTTTCAGTAATGTAAATATAAAAAAAATCAAAAAAATACGCAAGTTTAAAGATAGTCGTTATTCCTTGATAAATACCAATTTCAAACTTCATTCTTGAGCTTGCTATTAATTGTAGAAAGTTGAAACAAATACTATCCGATTAAGCAGGAAATTTTCTATTTAATACATTTTATTTTATAACGTTTTAATAATGTAAATATAAAAAAAATTAAAAAAATTCGCAAGTTTAAAGTAAGTCGTTATTCCTTGATAAATACCAACTTCAAACTTCATTCTTGAGCTTGCTATTAATTGTAGAAGGTTGAAGCAAATACCATTTGACTGAACAGAAAATTTTCTATAAAATACATCCTACTTTTGTAACGATTTAGCAATGTAAATAAAAAAAAATCAAAAAAATACGCAAGTTTAAAGATAGTCGTTATTCCTTGATAAATACCAATTTCAAACTTCATTCTTGAGCTTGCTATTAATTGTAGAAGGTTGAAACAAATACTATTCGATTGAGCAGAAAATTTTCTATTAAATACATCCTACTTTTATAACGTTTCAATAATGTAAATATAAAAAAAATCAAAAAAATACGCAAGTTTAAAGATAGTCGTTATTCCTTAATAAATACCAATTTCAAACTTCATTCTTGAGCTTGCAATCAATTGTAGAAGGTTAAAGCAAATACTATTCGATTGAGCAGAAAATTTTCTATTAAATACATCCTACTTTTATAACGTTTCAATAATGTAAATATAAAAAAAATCAAAAAAATACGCAAGTTTAAAGATAGTCGTTATTCCTTAATAAATACCAATTTCAAACTTCATTCTCGAGCTTGCTATTAATTGCAGAAAGTTGAAGCAATTACTGTTCGCTTGAACAGAAAATTTTCTATCAAATACATCCTACTTTTATAACGTTTCAATAATGTAAATATAAAAAAAATCAAAAAAATACGCAAGTTTAAATATAGTCGTTATTCCTTGATAAATACAAACTTCAAACTTCATTCTTGAGCTTGCTATTAATCGTAGAAGGTTGAAGCAAGTACCATTTGATTCAACGAAAAATTTTCTATTAAATACATCCTACTTTTATAACGTTTCAATAATGTAAATAAAAAAAAAATCAAAAAATACGCAAGTTTAAAGATAGTCGTTATTCCTTAATAAATACCAATTTCAAACTTCATTCTTGAGCTTGCTATTAATTGTAGAAGGTTGAAGCAAATACTATTCGATTGAACAGAAAATTTTCTATCAAATACATTCTACTTTTATAACGTTCCTATAATGTAAATATAAAAAAAATAAAAAAAATACGCAAGTTTAAAGATAGTTGTTATTCCTTAATAAATACCAATTTCAAACTTCATTCTTGAGCTTGCTATTAATTGTAGAAAGTTGAAGCAATTACTATTCGCTTGAACAGAAAATTTTCTATCAAATACATCCTACTTTTATAACGTTTCAATAATGTAAATACAAAAAAAAATACGCAAGTTTAAAGATAGTCGTTATTCCTTGATAAATACCAATTTCAAACTTCATTCTTGAGCTTGCTGTTAATTGTAGAAGGTTGAAACAAATACTATTCGATTAAGCAGGAAATTTTCTATCAAATACGTTCTACTTTTATAACGTTTTATTAATGTAAATATAAAAAAAATTAAAAAAATTCGCAAGTTTAAAGTAAGTCGTTATTCCTTGATAAATACCAACTTCAAACTTCATTCTTGAGCTTGCTATTAATTGTAGAAGGTTGAGGCAAGCACCATTTGACTGAACAGAAAATTTTCTATCAAATACATTTTACTTTTATAACGTTTTAGCAATGTAAATAAAAAAAATCAAAAAAATACGCAAGTTTAAAGATAGTCGTTATTCCTTAATAAGTACCAATTTCAAACTTCATTCTTGAGCTTGCTATTAATTGTAGAAAGTTGAAGCAAATACTATTCGATTGAGCGGAAAATTTTCTATCAAATACGTCCTACTTTTATAACGATTCAGTAATGTAAATATAAAAAAAATTAAAAAAATACGCAAGTTTAAAGATAGTCGTTATTCCTTAATAAATACCAATTTCAAACTTCATTCTTGAGCTTCCTATTAATTGTAGAAGATTGAAGCAAATACTATTCGATTGAACAGAAAATTTTCTATCAAATTCATCCTACTTTTATGACGTGCTTATAATGTAAATATAAAAAAAATCAAAAAAAATGCGCAAGTTTAAAGATAGTCGTTATTCCTTGATAAATACCAATTTCAAACTTCATTCTTGAGCTTGCTGTTAATTGTAGAAGGTTGAAACAAATACTATTCGATTAAGCAGAAAATTTTCTATCAAATAAATTCTACTTTTATAACGTTTTATTAATGTAAATATAAAAAAAATTAAAAAAATTCACAAGTTTAAAGTAAGTCGTTATTCCTTGATAAATACCAACTTCAAACTTCATTCTTGAGCTTGGTATTAATTGTAGAAGGTTGAAGCAAGTACCATTTGACTGAACAGAAAATTTTCTGTCAAATACATTTTACTTTCATAACGTTTTATCAATGTAAATAAAAAAAAAATCAAAAAAATACGCAAGTTTAAAGATAGTCGTTATTCTTTAATAAATACCAATTTCAAACTTCATTCTTGAGCTTGCTATTAATTGTAGAAAGTTGAAGCAATTACTATTCGCTTGAACAGAAAATTTTCTATCAAATACATCCTACTTTTATAACGATTTAGCAATGTAAATATAAAAAAAATCAAAAGAATGCGCAAGTTTAAATATAGTCGTTATTCCTTGATAAATACCACTTTCAAACTTCATTCTTGAGCTTGCTATTAATTGTAGAAAGTTGAAACAAATACTATTCGATTAAGTAGGAAATTTACTATTTAATACTTTTTACCTTATAACGTTTTAATAATGTAAATATAAAAAAAATTAAAAAAATTCGCAAGTTTAAAGTAAGTCGTTATTCCTTGATAAATACCAACTTCAAACTTCATTCTTGAGCTTGCTATTAATTGTAGAAGGTTGAAGCAAATACCATTTGACTGAACAGAAAATTTTGTATCAAATACATCCTACTTTTATACGATTTAGCAATGTAAATAAAAAAAAATCAAAAAAATACGCAAGTTTAAAGATAGTCGTTATCCCTTAATAAATACCAATTTTAAACTTCATTCTTGAGCTTGCTATTAATAGTAGAAAGTTGAAACAAATACTATTCGCTTGAACAGAAAATTTTCTATCAAATACATCCTACTTTTATAACGTTTCAATAATGTAAATATAAAAAAAATAAAAAAAATACGCAAGTTTAAAGATAGTTGTTATTCCTTGATAAATACCAAATTCAAACTTCATTCTTGAGCTTGCTATTAATCGTAGAAGGTTGAAACAAGTACCATTTGATTTAACAGAAAATTTTCTATCAAATACATCCTACTTTTATAACGTTTCGATAATGTAAATATAAAAAAAATCAAAAAAATACGCAAGTCTAAAGATAGTCGTTATTCCTTAATAAATACCAATTTCAAACTTTATTCTTGAGCTTGCTATTAATTGTAGAAGGTTGAAGCAAATACTATTCGATTGATCAGAAAATTTTCTATCAAATACATCCTACTTTTATAACGTTTCAGCAATGTAAATATAAAAAAAATCAAAAAAATACGCAAGTTTAAAGATAGTCGTTATTCCTTGATAAATACCAATTTCAAACTTCATTCTTGAGCTTGCTATTAATTGTAGAAAGTTGAAACAAATACTATCCGATTAAGCGGGAAATTTTCTATTTAATACATTTTATTTTATAACGTTTTAATAATGTAAATATAAAAAAAATTAAAAAAATTCGCAAGTTTAAAGTAAGTCGTTATTCCTTGATAAATACCAACTTCAAACTTCATTCTTGAGCTTGCTATTAATTGTAGAAGGTTGAAGCAAATACCATTTGACTGAACAGAAAATTTTCTATCAAGTACATCCTACTTTTGTAACGATTTAGCAATGTAAATAGAAAAAAAGCAAAAAAATACGCAAGTTTAAAGATAGTCGTTATTCCTTAATAAATACCAATTTTAAACTTCATTCTTGAGCTTGCTATTAATCGTAGAAGATTGAAGCAAATACTATTAAATTGAACAGAAAATTTTCTATCAAATACATCCTACTTTTATAACGTTCCTATAATGTAAATATAAAAAAAAATCAAAAAAATACGCAAGTTTAAAGATAGTCGTTATTCCTTGATAAATACCAATTTCAAACTTCATTCTTGAGCTTGCTATTAATTGTAGAAGGTTGAAACAAATACTATTCGATTGAGCAGAAAATTTTCTATTAAATACATCCTACTTTTATAACGTTTCAATAATGTAAATATAAAAAAAATCAAAAAAATACGCAAGTTTAAAGATAGTCGTTATTCCTTAATAAATACCAATTTCAAACTTCATTCTTGAGCTTGCAATCAATTGTAGAAGGTTAAAGCAAATACTATTCGATTGAGCAGAAAATTTTCTATTAAATACATCCTACATTTATAACGTTTCAATAATGTAAATATAAAAAAAATCAAAAAAATACGCAAGTTTAAAGATAGTCGTTATTCCTTAATAAATACCAATTTCAAACTTCATTCTTGAGCTTGCTATTAATTGCAGAAAGTTGAAGCAATTACTATTCGCTTGAACAGAAAATTTTCTATCAAATACATCCTACTTTTATAACGTTTCAATAATGTAAATACAAAAAAAATCAAAAAAATACGCAAGTTTAAAGATAGTCGTTATTCCTTGATAAATACCAATTTCAAACTTCATTCTTGAGCTTGCTATTAATTGTAGAAGGTTGAAACAAATACTATTCGATTGAGCAGAAAATTTTCTATTAAATACATCCTACTTTTATAACGTTTCAATAATGTAAATATAAAAAAAATCAAAAAAATACGCAAGTTTAAAGATAGTCGTTATTCCTTAATAAATACCAATTTCAAACTTCATTCTTGAGCTTGCAATCAATTGTAGAAGGTTAAAGCAAATACTATTCGATTGAGCAGAAAATTTTCTATTAAATACATCCTACTTTTATAACGTTTCAATAATGTAAATATAAAAAAAATCAAAAAAATACCCAAGTTTAAAGATAGTCGTTATTCCTTAATAAATACCAATTTCAAACTTCATTCTTGAGCTTGCTATTAATTGCAGAAAGTTGAAGCAATTACTATTCGCTTGAACAGAAAATTTTCTATCAAATACATCCTACTTTTATAACGTTTCAATAATGTAAATATAAAAAAAATCAAAAAAATGCGCAAGTTTAAATATAGTCGTTATTCCTTGATAAATACCACTTTCAAACTTCATTCTTGAGCTTGCTCTTAATTGTAGAAAGTTGAAACAAATACTATTCGATTAAGTAGGAAATTTACTATTTAATACTTTTTACCTTATAACGTTTTAATAATGTAAATATAAAAAAAATTAAAAAAATTCGCAAGTTTAAAGTAAGTCGTTATTCCTTGATAAATACCAACTTCAAACTTCATTCTTGAGCTTGCTATTAATTGTAGAAGGTTGAAGCAAATACCATTTGACTGAACAGAAAATTTTGTATCAAATACATCCTACTTTTATACGATTTAGCAATGTAAATAAAAAAAAATCAAAAAAATACGCAAGTTTAAAGATAGTCGTTATTCCTTAATAAATACCAATTTCAAACTTCATTCTTGAGCTTGCTATTAATTGTAGAAAGTTGAAGCAATTACTATTCGCTTGAACAGAAAATTTTCTATCAAATACATCCTACTTTTATAACGTTTCAATAATGTAAATACAAAAAAAATCAAAAAAATACGCAAGTTTAAAGATAGTCGTTATTCCTTGATAAATACCAATTTCAAACTTCATTCTTGAGCTTGCTATTAATTGTAGAAGGTTGAAACAAATACTATTCGATTGAGCAGAAAATTTTCTATTAAATACATCCTACTTTTATAACGTTTCAATAATGTAAATATAAAAAAAATCAAAAAAATACGCAAGTTTAAAGATAGTCGTTATTCCTTAATAAATACCAATTTCAAACTTCATTCTTGAGCTTGCAATCAATTGTAGAAGGTTAAAGCAAATACTATTCGATTGAGCAGAAAATTTTCTATTAAATACATCCTACTTTTATAACGTTTCAATAATGTAAATATAAAAAAAATCAAAAAAATACCCAAGTTTAAAGATAGTCGTTATTCCTTAATAAATACCAATTTCAAACTTCATTCTTGAGCTTGCTATTAATTGCAGAAAGTTGAAGCAATTACTATTCGCTTGAACAGAAAATTTTCTATCAAATACATCCTACTTTTATAACGTTTCAATAATGTAAATATAAAAAAAATCAAAAAAATGCGCAAGTTTAAATATAGTCGTTATTCCTTGATAAATACCACTTTCAAACTTCATTCTTGAGCTTGCTCTTAATTGTAGAAAGTTGAAACAAATACTATTCGATTAAGTAGGAAATTTACTATTTAATACTTTTTACCTTATAACGTTTTAATAATGTAAATATAAAAAAAATTAAAAAAATTCGCAAGTTTAAAGTAAGTCGTTATTCCTTGATAAATACCAACTTCAAACTTCATTCTTGAGCTTGCTATTAATTGTAGAAGGTTGAAGCAAATACCATTTGACTGAACAGAAAATTTTGTATCAAATACATCCTACTTTTATACGATTTAGCAATGTAAATAAAAAAAAATCAAAAAAATACGCAAGTTTAAAGATAGTCGTTATCCCTTAATAAATACCAATTATAAACTTCATTTTTGAGCTTGCTATTAATAGTAGAAGGTTGAAACAAATACTGTTCGCTTGAACAGAAAATTTTCTATCAAATACATCCTACTTTTATAACGTTTCAATAATGTAAATATAAAAAAAATAAAAAAAATACGCAAGTTTAAAGATAGTTGTTATTCCTTGATAAATACCAAATTCAAACTTCATTCTTGAGCTTGCTATTAATCGTAGAAGGTTGAAACAAGTACCATTTGATTTAACAGAAAATTTTCTATCAAATACATCCTACTTTTATAACGTTTCGATAATGTAAATATAAAAAAAATCAAAAAAATACGCAAGTCTAAAGATAGTCGTTATTCCTTAATAAATACCAATTTCAAACTTTATTCTTGAGCTTGCTATTAATTGTAGAAGGTTGAAGCAAATACTATTCGATTGATCAGAAAATTTTCTATCAAATACATCCTACTTTTATAACGTTTCAGCAATGTAAATATAAAAAAAATCAAAAAAATACGCAAGTTTAAAGATAGTCGTTATTCCTTGATAAATACCAATTTCAAACTTCATTCTTGAGCTTGCTATTAATTGTAGAAAGTTGAAACACATACTATCCGATTAAGCGGGAAATTTTCTATTTAATACATTTTATTTTATAACGTTTTAATAATGTAAATATAAAAAAAATTAAAAAAATTCGCAAGTTTAAAGTAAGTCGTTATTCCTTGATAAATACCAACTTCAAACTTCATTCTTGAGCTTGCTATTAATTGTAGAAGGTTGAAGCAAATACCATTTGACTGAACAGAAAATTTTCTATCAAGTACATCCTACTTTTGTAACGATTTAGCAATGTAAATAGAAAAAAAGCAAAAAAATACGCAAGTTTAAAGATAGTCGTTATTCCTTAATAAATACCAATTTTAAACTTCATTCTTGAGCTTGCTATTAATCGTAGAAGATTGAAGCAAATACTATTCAATTGAACAGAAAATTTTCTATCAAATACATCCTACTTTTATAACGTTCCTATAATGTAAATATAAAAAAAAATCAAAAAAATACGCAAGTTTAAAGATAGTCGTTATTCCTTGATAAATACCAATTAATTGTAGAAAGTTGAAGCAATTACTATTCGCTTGAACAGAAAATTTTCTATCAAATACATCCTACTTTTATAACGTTTCAATAATGTAAATACAAAAAAAATCAAAAAAATACGCAAGTTTAAAGATAGTCGTTATTCCTTGATAAATACCAACTTCAAACTTCATTCTTGAGCTTGGTATTAATTGTAGAAGGTTGAAGCAAGTACCATTTGACTGAACAGAAAATTTTCTGTCAAATACATTTTACTTTCATAAAGTTTTAGCAATGTAAATAAAAAAAAATCAAAAAAATACGCAAGTTTAAAGATAGTCGTTATTCCTTAATAAATACCAATTTCAAACTTCATTCTTGAGCTTGCTATTAATTGTAGAAAGTTGAAGCAATTACTATTCGCTTGAACAGAAAATTTTCTATCAAATACATCCTACTTTTATAACGATTTAGCAATGTAAATATAAAAAAAATCAAAAAAATGCGCAAGTTTAAATATAGTCGTTATTCCTTGATAAATACCACTTTCAAACTTCATTCTTGAGCTTGCTATTAATTGTAGAAAGTTGAAACAAATACTATTCGATTAAGTAGGAAATTTACTATTTAATACTTTTTACCTTATAACGTTTTAATAATGTAAATATAAAAAAAATTAAAAAAATTCGCAAGTTTAAAGTAAGTCGTTATTCCTTGATAAATACCAACTTCAAACTTCATTCTTGAGCTTGCTATTAATTGTAGAAGGTTGAAGCAAGCACCATTTGACTGAACAGAAAATTTTCTATCAAATACATTTTACTTTTATAACGTTTTAGCAATGTAAATAAAAAAAAAATCAAAAAAATACGCAAGTTTAAAGATAGTCGTTATTCCTTAATAAGTACCAATTTCAAACTTCATTCTTGAGCTTGCTATTAATTGTAGAAAGTTGAAGCAAATACTATTCGATTGAGCAGAAAGTTTTCTATCAAATACGTCCTACTTTTATAACGATTCAATAATGTAAATATAAAAAAAATTAAAAAAATACGCAAGTTTAAAGATAGTCGTTATTCCTTAATAAATACCAATTTCAAACTTCATTCTTGAGCTTCCTATTAATTGTAGAAGATTGAAGCAAATACTATTCGATTGAACAGAAAATTTTCTATCAAATACATCCTACTTTTATGACGTGCTTATAATGTAAATATAAAAAAAATCAAAAAAAATGCGCAAGTTTAAAGATAGTCGTTATTCCTTGATAAATACCAATTTCAAACTTCATTCTTGAGCTTGCTGTTAATTGTAGAAGGTTGAAACAAATACTATTCGATTAAGCAGGAAATTTTCTATCAAATACATTCTACTTTTATAACGTTTTATTAATGTAAATATAAAAAAAATTAAAAAAATTCGCAAGTTTAAAGTAAGTCGTTATTCCTTGATAAATACCAACTTCAAACTTCATTCTTGAGCTTGGTATTAATTGTAGAAGGTTGAAGCAAGTACCATTTGACTGAACAGAAAATTTTCTGTCAAATACATTTTACTTTCATAACGTTTTAGCAATGTAAATAAAAAAAAATCAAAAAAATACGCAAGTTTAAAGATAGTCGTTATTCCTTAATAAATACCAATTTCAAACTTCATTCTTGAGCTTGCTATTAATTGTAGAAAGTTGAAGCAATTACTATTCGCTTGAACAGAAAATTTTCTATCAAATACATCCTACTTTTATAACGATTTACCAATGTAAATATAAAAAAAATCAAAAAAATGCGCAAGTTTAAATATAGTCGTTATTCCTTGATAAATACCACTTTCAAACTTCATTCTTGAGCTTGCTATTAATTGTAGAAAGTTGAAACAAATACTATCCGATTAAGCAGGAAATTTTCTATTTAATACTTTTTACCTTATAACGTTTTAATAATGTAAATATAAAAAAAATCAAAAAAAATGCGCAAGTTTAAAGATAGTCGTTATTCCTTGATAAATACCAACTTCAAACTTTATACTTGAGCTTGCTATTAATTGTAGAAGGTTGAAGCAAATACTATTCGATTGAACAGAAAATTTTCTATCAAATACATCCTACTTTTATAACGTTCCTATAACGTAAATATAAAAAAAATCAAAAAAATGCGAAAGTTTAAAGATAATCGTTATTCCTTAATAAATACCAACTTCAAACTTTATACTTGAGCTTGCTATTAATTGTAGAAGGTTGAAGCAAATACTATTCGATTGAACAGAAAATTTTCTATCAAATACATCCTACTTTTATAACGTTCCTATAATGTAAATATAAAAAAAATCAAAAAAATATGCAAGTTTAAAGATAGTCGTTATTCCTTAATAAATACCTACTTTAAACTTCATTCTTGAGCTTGCTGTTAATCGTAGAAGGTTGAAACAAGTACCATTTGATTTGTCAAAAAATTTTTTATTAAATACATCCTACTTTTATAACGTTTCAATAATGTAAATATAAAAAAAATCAAAAAAAAACGCAAGTTTAAAGATAGTCATTATTCCTTAATAAATACCAATTTCAAACTTCATTCTTGAGCTTGCTATTAATTGTAGAAGATTGAAGCAAATACTATTCGATTGAACAGAAAATTTTCTATCAAATACATTTTACTTTTATAACGTTTTAGCAATGTAAATAAAAAAATTAAAAAAATACGCAAGTTTAAAGATAGTCGTTATTCCTTAATAAATACCAATTTCAAACTTCATTCTTGAGCTTTTTATTAATTGTAGAAAGTTGAAGCAATTACTATTCGCTTGAACAGAAAATTTTCTATGAAATACATTTTACTTTTATAACGTTTCAATAATGTAAATATAAAAAAAATCAAAAAAATACGCAAGTTTAAAGATAGTCGTTATTCCTTAATAAGTACCAATTTCAAACTTCATTCTTGAGCTTGCTATTAATTGTAGAAAGTTGAAGCAAATACTATTCGATTGAGCAGAAAGTTTTCTATCAAATACGTCCTACTTTTATAACGATTCAATAATGTAAATATAAAAAAAATTAAAAAAATACGCAAGTTTAAAGATAGTCGTTATTCCTTAATAAATACCAATTTCAAACTTCATTCTTGAGCTTCCTATTAATTGTAGAAGATTGAAGCAAATACTATTCGATTGAACAGAAAATTTTCTATCAAATACATCCTACTTTTATGACGTGCTTATAATGTAAATATAAAAAAAATCAAAGAAAATGCGCAAGTTTAAAGATAGTCGTTATTCCTTGATAAATACCAATTTCAAACTTCATTCTTGAGCTTGCTGTTAATTGTAGAAGGTTGAAACAAATACTATTCGATTAAGCAGGAAATTTTCTATCAAATACATTCTACTTTTATAACGTTTTATTAATGTAAATATAAAAAAAATTAAAAAAATTCGCAAGTTTAAAGTAAGTCGTTATTCCTTGATAAATACCAACTTCAAACTTCATTCTTGAGCTTGGTATTAATTGTAGAAGGTTGAAGCAAGTACCATTTGACTGAACAGAAAATTTTCTGTCAAATACATTTTACTTTCATAACGTTTTAGCAATGTAAATAAAAAAAAATCAAAAAAATACGCAAGTTTAAAGATAGTCGTTATTCCTTAATAAATACCAATTTCAAACTTCATTCTTGAGCTTGCTATTAATTGTAGAAAGTTGAAGCAATTACTATTCGCTTGAACAGAAAATTTTCTATCAAATACATCCTACTTTTATAACGATTTACCAATGTAAATATAAAAAAAATCAAAAAAATGCGCAAGTTTAAATATAGTCGTTATTCCTTGATAAATACCACTTTCAAACTTCATTCTTGAGCTTGCTATTAATTGTAGAAAGTTGAAACAAATACTATCCGATTAAGCAGGAAATTTTCTATTTAATACTTTTTACCTTATAACGTTTTAATAATGTAAATATAAAAAAAATCAAAAAAAATGCGCAAGTTTAAAGATAGTCGTTATTCCTTGATAAATACCAACTTCAAACTTTATACTTGAGCTTGCTATTAATTGTAGAAGGTTGAAGCAAATACTATTCGATTGAACAGAAAATTTTCTATCAAATACATCCTACTTTTATAACGTTCCTATAACGTAAATATAAAAAAAATCAAAAAAATGCGAAAGTTTAAAGATAATCGTTATTCCTTAATAAATACCAACTTCAAACTTTATACTTGAGCTTGCTATTAATTGTAGAAGGTTGAAGCAAATACTATTCGATTGAACAGAAAATTTTCTATCAAATACATCCTACTTTTATAACGTTCCTATAATGTAAATATAAAAAAAATCAAAAAAATATGCAAGTTTAAAGATAGTCGTTATTCCTTAATAAATACCTACTTTAAACTTCATTCTTGAGCTTGCTGTTAATCGTAGAAGGTTGAAACAAGTACCATTTGATTTGTCAAAAAATTTTTTATTAAATACATCCTACTTTTATAACGTTTCAATAATGTAAATATAAAAAAAATCAAAAAAAAACGCAAGTTTAAAGATAGTCATTATTCCTTAATAAATACCAATTTCAAACTTCATTCTTGAGCTTGCTATTAATTGTAGAAGATTGAAGCAAATACTATTCGATTGAACAGAAAATTTTCTATCAAATACATTTTACTTTTATAACGTTTTAGCAATGTAAATAAAAAAATTAAAAAAATACGCAAGTTTAAAGATAGTCGTTATTCCTTAATAAATACCAATTTCAAACTTCATTCTTGAGCTTTTTATTAATTGTAGAAAGTTGAAGCAATTACTATTCGCTTGAACAGAAAATTTTCTATGAAATACATTTTACTTTTATAACGTTTCAATAATGTAAATATAAAAAAAATCAAAAAAATACGCAAGTTTAAAGATAGTCGTTATTCCTTAATAAATACCAATTTCAAACTTCATTCTTGAGCTTGCTATTAATTGTAGAAAGTTGAAGCAATTACTATTCGCTTGAACAGAAAATTTTCTATCAAATACATCCTACTTTTATAACGATTTAGCAATGTAAATAAAAAAAAATCAAAAAAATACGCAAGTTTAAAGATAGTCGTTATTCCTTAATAAATACCAATTTCAAACTTCATTCTTGAGCTTGCTATTAATTGTAGAAGGTTGAAGCAAATACTATTCGATTGAACAGAAAATTTTCTATCAAATACATTCTACTTTTATAACGTTCCTATAATGTAAATATAAAAAAAATAAAAAAAATACGCAAGTTTAAAGATAGTCGTTATTCCTTAATAAATACCAATTTCGAACTTCATTTTTGAGCTTGCAATTAATTGTAGAAGATTGAAGCAAATACTATTCAATTGAACAGAAAATTTTCTATCAAATACATCCTACTTTTGTAACGTTCCTATAATGTAAATATAAAAAAAATCAAAAAAATACCAAGTTTAAAGATAGTCGTTATTCCTTGATAAATACCAATTTCAAACTTCATTCTTGAGCTTGCTATTAATTGTAGAAGGTTGAAATAAATACCATTTGATTCAGCAGAAAATTTTCTATCAAATACATCCTACTTTTATAACGATTTTGCAATGTAAATATAAAAAAAATCAAAAAAATACGCAAGTTTAAAGATAGTCGTTATTCCTTAATAAATACCAAATTCAAACTTCATTCTTGAGCTTGCTATCAATTGTAGAAGGTTGAAGCAGACACTGTTCGATTGAGCAGAAAATTTTCTATCAAATACATCCTACTTTTATAACGTTTCAATAATGTAAATATAAAAAAAATCAAAAAAATACGCAAGTTTAAAGATAGTCGTTATTCCTTAATAAATACCAACTTCAAACTTCATTCTTGAGCTTGCTATTAATTGTAGAAAGTTGAAGCAATTACTATTCGCTTGAACAGAAAATTTTCTATCAAATACATCCTACTTTTATAACGTTTCAATAATGTAAATATAAAAAAAATCAAAAAAATACGCAAGTTTAAAGATAGCCGTTATTCCTTGATAAATACAAACTTCAAACTTCATTCTTGAGCTTGCTATTAATCGTAGAAGGTTGAAACAAGTACCATTTGATTCAACGAAAAATTTTCTATTAAATACATCCTACTTTTATAACGTTTCAATAATGTAAATATAAAAAAAATCAAAAAAATACGCAAGTTTAAAGATAGTCGTTATTCCTTAATAAATACCAATTTCAAACTTCATTCTTGAGCTTGCTATTGATTGTAGAAGGTTGAAGCAAATACTATTCGATTGATCAGAAAATTTTCAATCAAATACATCCTACTTTTATAACGTTTCAGCAATGTAAATATAAAGAAAATCAAAAAAATACGCAAGTTTAAAGATAGTCGTTATTCCTTGATAAATACCAATTTCAAACTTCATTTTTGAGCTTGCTATTAATTGTAAAAAGTTGAAACAAATACTATCCGATTAAGCAGGAAATTTTCCATTTAATACATTTTACTTTATAACGTTTTAATAATGTAAATATAAAAAAAATTAAAAAAATTCGCAAGTTTAAAGTAAGTCGTTATTCCTTGATAAATACCAACTTTAAACTTCATTCTTGAGCTTGCTATTAATTGTAGAAGGTTGAAGCAATTACTATTCGCTTGAACAGAAAATTTTCTATCAATACATCCTACCTTTATAACGTTTCAATAATGTAAATATAAAAAAAATCAAAAAAATACGCAAGTTTAAAGATAGTCGTTATTCCTTAATAAATACCAATTTCAAACTTCATTCTTGAGCTTGCTATTAATTGTAGAAGGTTGAAGCAAGCACCATTTGACTGAACAGAAAATTTTCTATCAAATACATTTTACTTTTATAACGTTTTAGCAATGTAAATAAAAAAAAATCAAAAAAATACGCAAGTTTAAAGATAGTCGTTATTCCTTAATAAGTACCAATTTCAAACTTCATTCTTGAGCTTGCTATTAATTGTAGAAAGTTGAAGCAAATACTATTCGATTGAGCAGAAAGTTTTCTATCAAATACGTCCTACTTTTATAACGATTCAATAATGTAAATATAAAAAAAATTAAAAAAATACGCAAGTTTAAAGATAGTCGTTATTCCTTAATAAATACCAATTTCAAACTTCATTCTTGAGCTTCCTATTAATTGTAGAAGATTGAAGCAAATACTATTCGATTGAACAGAAAATTTTCTATCAAATACATCCTACTTTTATGACGTGCTTATAATGTAAATATAAAAAAAATCAAAAAAAATGCGCAAGTTTAAAGATAGTCGTTATTCCTTGATAAATACCAATTTCAAACTTCATTCTTGAGCTTGCTGTTAATTGTAGAAGGTTGAAACAAATACTATTCGATTAAGCAGGAAATTTTCTATCAAATACATTCTACTTTTATAACGTTTTATTAATGTAAATATAAAAAAAATTAAAAAAATTCGCAAGTTTAAAGTAAGTCGTTATTCCTTGATAAATACCAACTTCAAACTTCATTCTTGAGCTTGGTATTAATTGTAGAAGGTTGAAGCAAGTACCATTTGACTGAACAGAAAATTTTCTGTCAAATACATTTTACTTTCATAACGTTTTAGCAATGTAAATAAAAAAAAATCAAAAAAATACGCAAGTTTAAAGATAGTCGTTATTCCTTAATAAATACCAATTTCAAACTTCATTCTTGAGCTTGCTATTAATTGTAGAAAGTTGAAGCAATTACTATTCGCTTGAACAGAAAATTTTCTATCAAATACATCCTACTTTTATAACGATTTACCAATGTAAATATAAAAAAAATCAAAAAAATGCGCAAGTTTAAATATAGTCGTTATTCCTTGATAAATACCACTTTCAAACTTCATTCTTGAGCTTGCTATTAATTGTAGAAAGTTGAAACAAATACTATCCGATTAAGCAGGAAATTTTCTATTTAATACTTTTTACCTTATAACGTTTTAATAATGTAAATATAAAAAAAATCAAAAAAAATGCGCAAGTTTAAAGATAGTCGTTATTCCTTGATAAATACCAACTTCAAACTTTATACTTGAGCTTGCTATTAATTGTAGAAGGTTGAAGCAAATACTATTCGATTGAACAGAAAATTTTCTATCAAATACATCCTACTTTTATAACGTTCCTATAACGTAAATATAAAAAAAATCAAAAAAATGCGAAAGTTTAAAGATAATCGTTATTCCTTAATAAATACCAACTTCAAACTTTATACTTGAGCTTGCTATTAATTGTAGAAGGTTGAAGCAAATACTATTCGATTGAACAGAAAATTTTCTATCAAATACATCCTACTTTTATAACGTTCCTATAATGTAAATATAAAAAAAATCAAAAAAATATGCAAGTTTAAAGATAGTCGTTATTCCTTAATAAATACCTACTTTAAACTTCATTCTTGAGCTTGCTGTTAATCGTAGAAGGTTGAAACAAGTACCATTTGATTTGTCAAAAAATTTTTTATTAAATACATCCTACTTTTATAACGTTTCAATAATGTAAATATAAAAAAAATCAAAAAAAAACGCAAGTTTAAAGATAGTCATTATTCCTTAATAAATACCAATTTCAAACTTCATTCTTGAGCTTGCTATTAATTGTAGAAGATTGAAGCAAATACTATTCGATTGAACAGAAAATTTTCTATCAAATACATTTTACTTTTATAACGTTTTAGCAATGTAAATAAAAAAATTAAAAAAATACGCAAGTTTAAAGATAGTCGTTATTCCTTAATAAATACCAATTTCAAACTTCATTCTTGAGCTTTTTATTAATTGTAGAAAGTTGAAGCAATTACTATTCGCTTGAACAGAAAATTTTCTATGAAATACATTTTACTTTTATAACGTTTCAATAATGTAAATATAAAAAAAATCAAAAAAATACGCAAGTTTAAAGATAGTCGTTATTCCTTAATAAATACCAATTTCAAACTTCATTCTTGAGCTTGCTATTAATTGTAGAAAGTTGAAGCAATTACTATTCGCTTGAACAGAAAATTTTCTATCAAATACATCCTACTTTTATAACGATTTAGCAATGTAAATAAAAAAAAATCAAAAAAATACGCAAGTTTAAAGATAGTCGTTATTCCTTAATAAATACCAATTTCAAACTTCATTCTTGAGCTTGCTATTAATTGTAGAAGGTTGAAGCAAATACTATTCGATTGAACAGAAAATTTTCTATCAAATACATTCTACTTTTATAACGTTCCTATAATGTAAATATAAAAAAAATAAAAAAAATACGCAAGTTTAAAGATAGTCGTTATTCCTTAATAAATACCAATTTCGAACTTCATTCTTGAGCTTGCAATTAATTGTAGAAGATTGAAGCAAATACTATTCAATTGAACAGAAAATTTTCTATCAAATACATCCTACTTTTGTAACGTTCCTATAATGTAAATATAAAAAAAATCAAAAAAATACCAAGTTTAAAGATAGTCGTTATTCCTTGATAAATACCAATTTCAAACTTCATTCTTGAGCTTGCTATTAATTGTAGAAGGTTGAAATAAATACCATTTGATTCAGCAGAAAATTTTCTATCAAATACATCCTACTTTTATAACGATTTTGCAATGTAAATATAAAAAAAATCAAAAAAATACGCAAGTTTAAAGATAGTCGTTATTCCTTAATAAATACCAAATTCAAACTTCATTCTTGAGCTTGCTATCAATTGTAGAAGGTTGAAGCAGACACTGTTCGATTGAGCAGAAAATTTTCTATCAAATACATCCTACTTTTATAACGTTTCAATAATGTAAATATAAAAAAAATCAAAAAAATACGCAAGTTTAAAGATAGTCGTTATTCCTTAATAAATACCAACTTCAAACTTCATTCTTGAGCTTGCTATTAATTGTAGAAAGTTGAAGCAATTACTATTCGCTTGAACAGAAAATTTTCTATCAAATACATCCTACTTTTATAACGTTTCAATAATGTAAATATAAAAAAAATCAAAAAAATACGCAAGTTTAAAGATAGCCGTTATTCCTTGATAAATACAAACTTCAAACTTCATTCTTGAGCTTGCTATTAATCGTAGAAGGTTGAAACAAGTACCATTTGATTCAACGAAAAATTTTCTATTAAATACATCCTACTTTTATAACCTTTCAATAATGTAAATATAAAAAAAATCAAAAAAATACGCAAGTTTAAAGATAGTCGTTATTCCTTAATAAATACCAATTTCAAACTTCATTCTTGAGCTTGCTATTGATTGTAGAAGGTTGAAGCAAATACTATTCGATTGATCAGAAAATTTTCAATCAAATACATCCTACTTTTATAACGTTTCAGCAATGTAAATATAAAGAAAATCAAAAAAATACGCAAGTTTAAAGATAGTCGTTATTCCTTGATAAATACCAATTTCAAACTTCATTTTTGAGCTTGCTATTAATTGTAAAAAGTTGAAACAAATACTATCCGATTAAGCAGGAAATTTTCTATTTAATACATTTTACTTTATAACGTTTTAATAATGTAAATATAAAAAAAATTAAAAAAATTCGCAAGTTTAAAGTAAGTCGTTATTCCTTGATAAATACCAACTTTAAACTTCATTCTTGAGCTTGCTATTAATTGTAGAAGGTTGAAGCAATTACTATTCGCTTGAACAGAAAATTTTCTATCAATACATCCTACCTTTATAACGTTTCAATAATGTAAATATAAAAAAAATCAAAAAAATACGCAAGTTTAAAGATAGTCGTTATTCCTTAATAAATACCAATTTCAAACTTCATTCTTGAGCTTGCTATTAATTGTAGAAGGTTGAAGCAAATACTATTCGATTGAACAGAAAATTTTCTATCAAATACATTCTACTTTTATAACGTTCCTATAATGTAAATATAAAAAAATTAAAAAAAAATACGCAAGTTTAAAGATAGTCGTTATTCCTTGATAAATACCAATTTCAAACTTCATTCTTGAGCTTGCTATTAATTGTAGAAAGTTGAAACAAATACTATCCGATTAAGCAGGAAATTTTCTATTTAATACATTTTACTTTATAACATTTTAATAATGTAAATATAAAAAAAATAAAAAAATTCGCAAGTTTATAGTAAGTCGTTATTCCTTGATAAATACCAACTTCAAACTTCATTCTTGGGCTTGCTATTAATTGTAGAAGGTTGAAGCAAATACCTTTTGACTGAACAGAAAATTTTGTATCAAATACATCCTACTTTTATAACGATTTAGCAATGTAAATAAAAAAAAATCAAAAAAATACGCAAGTTTAAAGATAGTCGTTATTCCTTAATAAATACCAATTTTAAACTTCATTCTTGAGCTTGCTATTAATCGTAGAAGGTTGAAACAAATACTATTCGCTTGAACAGAAAATTTTCTATCAAATACATCCTACTTTTATAACGTTTCAATAATGTAAATATAAAAAAAATAAAAAAAATACGCAAGTTTAAAGATAGTCGTTATTCTTTGATAAATACCAAATTCAAACTTCATTCTTGAGCTTGCTGTTGATTGTAGAAAGTTGAAGCTATTACTATTCGCTTGAACAGAAAATTTTCTATCAAATACATTCTACTTTTATAACGTTCCTATATTGTAAATATAAAAAAAATAAAAAAAATACGCAAGTTTAAATATAGTCGTTATTCCTTAATAAATACCAATTTCAAACTTCATTCTTGAGCTTGCAATTAATTGTAGAAGATTGAAGCAAATACTATTCAATTGAACAGAAAATTTTCTATCAAATACATTCTACTTTTATAACGTTCCTATAATGTAAATATAAAAAAAATAAAAAAAATACGCAAGTTTAAAGATAGTCGTTATTCCTTAATAAATACCAATTTCGAACTTCATTCTTGAGCTTGCAATTAATTGTAGAAGATTGAAGCAAATACTATTCAATTGAACAGAAAATTTTCTATCAAATACATCCTACTTTTGTAACGTTCCTATAATGTAAATATAAAAAAAATCAAAAAAATACCAAGTTTAAAGATAGTCGTTATTCCTTGATAAATACCAATTTCAAACTTCATTCTTGAGCTTGCTATTAATTGTAGAAGGTTGAAATAAATACCATTTGATTCAGCAGAAAATTTTCTATCAAATACATCCTACTTTTATAACGATTTTGCAATGTAAATATAAAAAAAATCAAAAAAATACGCAAGTTTAAAGATAGTCGTTATTCCTTAATAAATACCAAATTCAAACTTCATTCTTGAGCTTGCTATCAATTGTAGAAGGTTGAAGCAGACACTGTTCGATTGAGCAGAAAATTTTCTATCAAATACATCCTACTTTTATAACGTTTCAATAATGTAAATATAAAAAAAATCAAAAAAATACGCAAGTTTAAAGATAGTCGTTATTCCTTAATAAATACCAACTTCAAACTTCATTCTTGAGCTTGCTATTAATTGTAGAAAGTTGAAGCAATTACTATTCGCTTGAACAGAAAATTTTCTATCAAATACATCCTACTTTTATAACGTTTCAATAATGTAAATATAAAAAAAATCAAAAAAATACGCAAGTTTAAAGATAGCCGTTATTCCTTGATAAATACAAACTTCAAACTTCATTCTTGAGCTTGCTATTAATCGTAGAAGGTTGAAACAAGTACCATTTGATTCAACGAAAAATTTTCTATTAAATACATCCTACTTTTATAACCTTTCAATAATGTAAATATAAAAAAAATCAAAAAAATACGCAAGTTTAAAGATAGTCGTTATTCCTTAATAAATACCAATTTCAAACTTCATTCTTGAGCTTGCTATTGATTGTAGAAGGTTGAAGCAAATACTATTCGATTGATCAGAAAATTTTCAATCAAATACATCCTACTTTTATAACGTTTCAGCAATGTAAATATAAAGAAAATCAAAAAAATACGCAAGTTTAAAGATAGTCGTTATTCCTTGATAAATACCAATTTCAAACTTCATTTTTGAGCTTGCTATTAATTGTAAAAAGTTGAAACAAATACTATCCGATTAAGCAGGAAATTTTCTATTTAATACATTTTACTTTATAACGTTTTAATAATGTAAATATAAAAAAAATTAAAAAAATTCGCAAGTTTAAAGTAAGTCGTTATTCCTTGATAAATACCAACTTTAAACTTCATTCTTGAGCTTGCTATTAATTGTAGAAGGTTGAAGCAATTACTATTCGCTTGAACAGAAAATTTTCTATCAATACATCCTACCTTTATAACGTTTCAATAATGTAAATATAAAAAAAATCAAAAAAATACGCAAGTTTAAAGATAGTCGTTATTCCTTAATAAATACCAATTTCAAACTTCATTCTTGAGCTTGCTATTAATTGTAGAAGGTTGAAGCAAATACTATTCGATTGAACAGAAAATTTTCTATCAAATACATTCTACTTTTATAACGTTCCTATAATGTAAATATAAAAAAATTAAAAAAAAATACGCAAGTTTAAAGATAGTCGTTATTCCTTGATAAATACCAATTTCAAACTTCATTCTTGAGCTTGCTATTAATTGTAGAAAGTTGAAACAAATACTATCCGATTAAGCAGGAAATTTTCTATTTAATACATTTTACTTTATAACATTTTAATAATGTAAATATAAAAAAAATAAAAAAATTCGCAAGTTTATAGTAAGTCGTTATTCCTTGATAAATACCAACTTCAAACTTCATTCTTGGGCTTGCTATTAATTGTAGAAGGTTGAAGCAAATACCTTTTGACTGAACAGAAAATTTTGTATCAAATACATCCTACTTTTATAACGATTTAGCAATGTAAATAAAAAAAAATCAAAAAAATACGCAAGTTTAAAGATAGTCGTTATTCCTTAATAAATACCAATTTTAAACTTCATTCTTGAGCTTGCTATTAATCGTAGAAGGTTGAAACAAATACTATTCGCTTGAACAGAAAATTTTCTATCAAATACATCCTACTTTTATAACGTTTCAATAATGTAAATATAAAAAAAATAAAAAAAATACGCAAGTTTAAAGATAGTCGTTATTCTTTGATAAATACCAAATTCAAACTTCATTCTTGAGCTTGCTGTTGATTGTAGAAAGTTGAAGCTATTACTATTCGCTTGAACAGAAAATTTTCTATCAAATACATTCTACTTTTATAACGTTCCTATATTGTAAATATAAAAAAAATAAAAAAAATACGCAAGTTTAAATATAGTCGTTATTCCTTAATAAATACCAATTTCAAACTTCATTCTTGAGCTTGCAATTAATTGTAGAAGATTGAAGCAAATACTATTCAATTGAACAGAAAATTTTCTATCAAATACATCCTACTTTTATAACGTTCCTATAATGTAAATATAAAAAAAATCAAAAAAATACGCAAGTTTAAAGATAGTCGTTATTCCTTGATAAATACCAATTTCAAACTTCATTCTTGAGCTTGCTATTAATTGTAGAAAGTTGAAACAAATACCATTTGATTCAGCAGAAAATTTTCTATCAAATACATCCTACTTTTATAACGATTTAGCAATGTAAATATAAAAAAAATCAAAAAAATACGCAAGTTTAAAGATAGTCGTTATTCCTTAATAAATACCAAATTCAAACTTCATTCTTGAGCTTGCTATCAATTGTAGAAGGTTGAAGCAAATACTATTCGATTGAGCAGAAAATTTTCTATCAAATACATCCTACTTTTATAACGTTTCAATAATGTAAATATAAAAAAAATCAAAAAAATACGCAAGTTTAAAGATAGTCGTTATTCCTTAATAAATACCAATTTCAAACTTCATTCTTGAGCTTGCTATTAATTGTAGAAAGTTGAAGCAATTACTATTCGCTTGAACAGAAAATTTTCTATCAAATACATCCTACTTTTATAACGTTTCAATAATGTAAATATAAAAAAAATCAAAAAAATACGCAAGTTTAAAGATAGTCGTTATTCCTTGATAAATACAAACTTCAAACTTCATTCTTGAGCTTGCTATTAATCGTAGATGGTTGAAACAAGTACCATTTGATTCAACGAAAAATTTTCTATTAAATACATCCTACTTTTATAACGTTTTAATAATGTAAATATAAAAAAAATCAAAAAAATACGCAAGTTTAAAGATAGTCGTTATTCCTTAATAAATACCAATTTCAAACTTCATTCTTGAGCTTGCTATCAATTGCAGAAGGTTGAAGCAAATACTATTCGATTGAGCAGAAAATTTTCTATCAAATACATCCTACTTTTATAACGTTTCGATAATGTAAATATAAAAAAAATCAAAAAAATACGCAAGTTTAAAGATAGTCGTTATTCCTTAATAAATACCAATTTCAAACTTTATTCTTGAGCTTGCTATTAATTGTAGAAAGTTGAAGCAATTACTATTCGCTTAAACAGAAAATTTTCTATCAAATACATCCTACTTTTATAACGTTTCAATAATGTAAATATAAAAAAAATCAAAAAAATACGCAAGTTTAAAGATAGTCGTTATTCCTTGATAAATACAAACTTCAAACTTCATTCTTGAGCTTGCTATTAATCGTAGAAGGTTGAAACAAGTACCATTTGATTCAACGAAAAATTTTCTATCAAATACATCCTACTTTTATAACGTTCCTATAATGTAAATATAAAAAAAATCAAAAAAATACGCAAGTTTAAAGATAGTCGTTATTCCTTAATAAATACCAATTTCAAACTTCATTCTTGAGCTTGCTATTAATTGTAGAAGGTTGAAGCAAATACTATTCGATTGAACAGAAAATTTTCTATCAAATACATTCTACTTTTATAACGTTCCTATATTGTAAATATAAAAAAAATAAAAAAAATACGCAAGTTTAAATATAGTCGTTATTCCTTGATAAATACCAATTTCAAACTTCATTCTTGAGCTTGCTATTAATTGTAGAAGGTTGAAACAAATACCATTTGATTCAGCAGAAAATTTTCTATCAAATACATCCTACTTTTATAACGATTTAGCAATGTAAATATAAAAAAAATCAAAAAAATACACAAGTTTAAAGATAGTCGTTATTCCTTAATAAATACCAAATTCAAACTTCATTCTTGAGCTTGCTATCAATTGTAGAAGGTTGAAGCAAATACTATTCGATTGAGCAGAAAATTTTCTATCAAATACATCCTACTTTTATAACGTTTCAATAATGTAAATATAAAAAAAATCAAAAAAATACGCAAGTTTAAAGATAGTCGTTATTCCTTAATAAATACCAATTTCAAACTTCATTCTTGAGCTTGCTATTAATTGTAGAAAGTTGAAGCAATTACTATTCGCTTGAACAGAAAATTTTCTATCAAATACATCCTACTTTTATAACGTTTCAATAATGTAAATATAAAAAAAAATCAAAAAAATACGCATGATTAAAGATAGTCGTTATTCCTTGATAAATACAAACTTCAAACTTCATTCTTGAGCTTGCTATTAATTGTAGAAAGTTGAAGCAATTACTATTCGCTTGAACAGAAAATTTTCTATCAAATACATCCTACTTTTATAACGTTTCAATATTGTAAATATAAAAAAAATCAAAAAAATACGCAAGTTTAAAGATAGTCGTTATTCCTTGATAAATACCAATTTCAAACTTCATTCTTGAGCTTGCTATTAATTGTAGAAAGTTGAAGCAAATACTATTCGATTAAGCAGGAAATTTTCTATTTAATACATTTTACCTTATAACGTTTTAATAATGTAAATATAAAAAAAATTAAAAAAATTCGCAAGTTTAAAGTAAGTCGTTATTTCTTGATAAATACCAATTTCAAACTTCATTCTTGAGCTTGTTATTAATTGTAGAAGGTTGAAGCAAATACCATTTGACTGAACAGAAAATTTTCTATCAAATACATCCTACTTTTATAACGATTTAGCAATGTAAATAAAAAAAAATCAAAAAAATACGCAAGTTTAAAGATAGTCGTTATTCCTTAATAAATACCAATTTCAAACTTCATTCTTGAGTAAGCCAGTAAATTATACTCCTGTGTTTAGTTTTTCAATTTTTTATTCAATAAAAAATTGAAAAACTAAACACAGGAGTATAATTTACTGGTTTATTGTAAACAATCTGTGAGGCATCAAACAACATTCATTCTTGAGCTTGCTATTAATCGTAGAAGGTTGAAACAAATACTATTTGATTGAGCAGAAAATTTTCTATCAAATACATCGTACTTTTATAACGTTTCAGTAATGTAAATATAAAAAAAATCAAAAAAATACGCAAGTTTAAAGATAGTCGTTATTCCTTAATAAATACCAATTTCAAACTTCATTCTTGAGCTTGCAATTAATTGTAGAAGGTTGAAGCAAATACCATTTGACTGAACAGAAAATTTTCTATCAAATACATCCTACTTTTATAACGATTTAGCAATGTAAATAAAAAAAAATCAAAAAAATACGCAAGTTTAAAGATAGTCGTTATTCCTTAATAAATACCAATTTCAAACTTCATTCTTGAGCTTGCTATTAATTGTAGAAAGTCGAAGCAATTACTATTCGCTTGAACAGAAAATTTTCTATCAAATACATCCTACTTTTATAACGTTTCAATAATGTAAATATAAAAAAAATCAAAAAAATACGCAAGATTAAAGATAGTCGTTATTCCTTGATAAATACAAACTTCAAACTTCATTCTTGAGCTTGCTATTAATCGCAGAAGGTTGAAACAAGTACCATTTGATTCAACGAAAAACTATCTATTAAATACATCCTACTTTTATAACGTTTCAATAATGTAAATATAAAAAAAATCAAAAAAATACGCAAGTTTAAAGATAGTCGTTATTCCTTAATAAATACCAAATTCAAACTTCATTCTTGAGCTTGCTATCAACTGTTGAAGGTTGAAGCAAATACTATTCGATTGAACAGAAAATTTTCTATCAAATACATTCTACTTTTATAACGTTCCTATAATGTAAATATAAAAAAAATAAAAAAATACGCAAGTTTAAAGATAGTCGTTATTCCTTGATAAATACCAAATTCTAACTTCATTCTTGAGCTTGCTATTAATTGTAGAAGGTTGAAGCAAGTACCATTTAATTCAACAGAAAATTTTCTATCAAATACATCCTACCTTTATAACGTTTTAGCAATGTAAATATAAAAAAAATCAAAAAAATACGCAAGTTTAAAGATAGTCGTTATTCCTTGATAAATACCAACTTCAAACTTCATTCTTGAGCTTGCTATTAATCGTAGAAGGTTGAGACAAGTACCATTTGATTCAGCAGAAAATTTTCTATCAAATACATCCTACTTTTATAACGTTCCTATAATGTAAATATAAAAAAAATTAAAAAAATACGCAAGTTTAAATATAGTCGTTATTCCTTGATAAATACCAACTTCAAACTTCATTCTTGAGCTTGCTATTAATCGTAGAAGGTTGAAACAAGTACCATTTGATTCAACAAAAAATTTTCTATTAAATACATCCTACTTTTATAACGTTTCAATAATGTAAATATAAAAAAAATCAAAAAAATACGCAAGTTTAAATATAGTCGTTATTCCTTGATAAATACCACTTTCAAACTTTATTCTTGAGCTTGCTATTAATTGTAGAAAGTTGAAATAAATACTATTCGATTAAGAAGGAAATTTTCTAATTAATACATTTTACTTTATAACGTTTTAATAATGTAAATATAAAAAAAATTAAAAAAATTCGCAAGTTTAAAGATAGTCGTTATTCCTTAATAAATACCAATTTCAAACTTCATTCTTGAGCTTGCTATTAATCGTAGAAGGTTGAAACAAATACTGTTTGATTGAGCAGAAAATTTTCTGTCAAATACATCGTACTTTTATAACGTTTCAATAATGTAAATATAAAAAAAATCAAAAAAATACGCAAGTTTAAAGATAGTCGTTATTCCTTAATAAATACCAATTTCAAACTTCATTCTTGAGCTTGCAATTAATTGTAGAAGATTGAAGCAAATACTATTCAATTGAACAAAAAATTTTCTATCAAATACATCCTACCTTTGTAACGTTTCTATAATGTAAATATAAAAAAAATCAAAAAAATACGCAAGTTTAAAGATAGTCGTTATTCCTTAATAAATACCAACTTCAAACTTCATTCTTGAGCTTGCTATTAATTGTAGAAGGTTGGAGTAAATACTATTCGATTGAACAGAAAATTTTCTATTAAATACATCCTACTTTTATAACGTTCCTATAATGTAAATATAAAAAAAATTAAAAAAATACGCAAGTTTAAAGATAGTCGTTATTCCTTAATAAATACCAATTTCAAACTTCATTCTTGAGCTTGCTATTAATTGTAGAAAGTTAAAGCAAACACTATTCGTTTGAACAAAAAATTTTCTATCAAATACATTCTACTTTCATAACGTTCCTATAATGTAAATATAAAAAAAATCAAAAAAATACGCAAGTTTAAAAATAGTCGTTATTCCTAGATAAATACCAATTTCAAATTTCATTCTTGAGCTTGCTATTAATCGTAAAATGTTGAAACAAGTATCATTTGATTCAACAGAAAATTTTCTATCAAATACATCCTACTTTAATAACGTTTCAATAATGTAAATATAAAAAAAATCAAAAAAATACGCAAGTTTAAATATAGTCGTTATTCCTTAATAAATACCAATTTCAAACTTTATTCTTGAGCTTGCTCTTAATTGTAGAAGGTTGAAGCAAATACTATTCGATTGAGCAGAAAATTTTCTATCAAATACATCCTACCTTTATAACGTTTCAGCAATGTAAATATAAAAAAAATCAAAAAAATACGCAAGTTTAAATATAGTCGTTATTCCTTGATAAATACCACTTTCAAACTTCATTCTTGAGCTTGCTATTAGTTGTAGAAAGTTGAAACAAACACTACTCGATTAAGCAAAAAATTTTCTATCAAATACACTTTACCTTTATAAAGTTTTAGCGATGTAAATATAAAAAAATCAAAAAAATACGCAAGTTTAAAGATAGTCGTTATTCCTTAATAAATACCAAATTCAAACTTCATTCTTGAGCTTGCTATCAACTGTAGAAGGTTGAAGCAAATACTATTCGATTGAGCAGAAAATTTTCTATCAAATACATCCTACTTTTATAACGTTTCAATAATGTAAATATAAAAAAAATCAAAAAAATACGCAAGTTTAAAGATAGTCGTTATTCCTTAATAAATACCAATTTCAAACTTCATTCTTGAGCTTGCTATTAATTGTAGAAAGTTGAAGCAATTACTATTCGCTTGAACAGAAAATTTTCTATCAAATACATCCTACTTTTATAACGTTTCAATAATGTAAATATAAAAAAAATCAAAAAAATACGCAAGTTTAAAGATAGTCGTTATTCCTTGATAAATACAAACTTCAAACTTCATTCTTGAGCTTGCTATTAATCGTAGAAGGTTGAAACAAGTACCATTTGATTCAGCGAAAAATTTTCTATTAAATACATCCTACTTTTATAACGTTTTAATAATGTAAATATAAAAAAAATCAAAAAAATACGCAAGTTTAAAGATAGTCGTTATTCCTTAATAAATACCAATTTCAAACTTCATTCTTGAGCTTGCTATCAATTGTAGAAGGTTGAAGCAAATACTATTCGATTGAGCAGAAAATTTTCTATCAAATACATCTTACTTTTATAACGTTTCAATAATGTAAATATAAAAAAAATCAAAAAAATACGCAAGTTTAAAAATAGTCGTTATTCCTTAATAAATACCAATTTCAAACTCCATTCTTGAGCTTGCTATTAATTGTAGAAAGTTGAAGCAATTACTATTCGCTTGAACAGAAAATTTTCTATCAAATACATCCTACTTTTATAACGTTTCAATAATGTAAATATAAAAAAAATCAAAAAAATACGCAAGTTTAAAGATAGTCGTTATTCCTTGATAAATACAAACTTCAAACTTCATTCTTGAGCTTGCTATTAATCGTAGAAGGTTGAAACAAGTACCGTTTGATTCAACGAAAAATTTTCTATTAAATACATCCTACTTTTATAACGTTTTAATAATGTAAATATAAAAAAAATCAAAAAAATACGCAAGTTTAAATATAGTCGTTATTCCTTAATAAATACCAATTTCAAACTTCATTCTTGAGCTTGCTATCAATTGTAGAAGGTTGAAGCAAATACTATTCGATTGAGCAGAAAATTTTCTATCAAATACATCCTACTTTTATAACGTTTCAATAATGTAAATATAAAAAAAATCAAAAAAATACGCAAGTTTAAAGATAGTCGTTATTCCTTAATAAATACCAATTTCAAACTTCATTCTTGAGCTTGCTATTAATTGTAGAAAGTTGAAGCAATTACTATTCGCTTGAACAGAAAATTTTCTATCAAATACATCCTACTTTTATAACGTTTCAATAATGTAAATATAAAAAAAATCAAAAAAATACGCAAGTTTAAAGATAGTCGTTATTCCTTGATAAATACAAACTTCAAACTTCATTCTTGAGCTTGCTATTAATCGTAGAAGGTTGAAACAAGTACCATTTGATTCAACGAAAAATTTTCTATTAAATACATCCTACTTTTATAACGTTTTAATAATGTAAATATAAAAAAAATCAAAAAAATACGCAAGTTTAAAGATAGTCGTTATTCCTTAATAAATACCAATTTCAAACTTCATTCTTGAGCTTGCTATCAATTGTAGAAGGTTGAAGCAAATACTATTCGATTGAGCAGAAAATTTTCTATCAAATACATCTTACTTTTATAACGTTTCAATAATGTAAATATAAAAAAAATCAAAAAAATACGCAAGTTTAAAGATAGTCGTTATTCCTTAATAAATACCAATTTCAAACTCCATTCTTGAGCTTGCTATTAATTGTAGAAAGTTGAAGCAATTACTATTCGCTTGAACAGAAAATTTTCTATCAAATACATCCTACTTTTATAACGTTTCAATAATGTAAATATAAAAAAAATCAAAAAAATACGCAAGTTTAAAGATAGTCGTTATTCCTTGATAAATACAAACTTCAAACTTCATTCTTGAGCTTGCTATTAATCGTAGAAGGTTGAAACAAGTACCGTTTGATTCAACGAAAAATTTTCTATTAAATACATCCTACTTTTATAACGTTTTAATAATGTAAATATAAAAAAAATCAAAAAAATACGCAAGTTTAAATATAGTCGTTATTCCTTGATAAATACCAACTTCAAACTTCATTCTTGAGCTTGCTATTAATTGTAGAAGGTTGGAGCAAATACTATTCGATTGAACAGAAAATTTTCTATCAAATACATCCTACTTTTATAACGTTTCAATAATGTAAATATAAAAAAAATCAAAAAAATACGCAAGTTTAAAGATAGTCGTTATTCCTTAATAAATACCAATTTCAAACTTCATTCTTGAGCTTGCAATTAATTGTAGAAGATTGAAGCAAATACTATTCAATTGAACAAAAAATTTTCTATCAAATACATCCTACCTTTGTAACGTTCCTATAATGTAAATATAAAAAAAATTAAAAAAATACGCAAGTTTAAAGATAGTCGTTATTCCTTAATAAATACCAATTTCAAACTTCATTCTTGAGCTTGCTATTAATTGTAGAAAGTTAAAGCAAATACTATTCGTTTGAACAAAAAATTTTCTATCAAATACATTCTACTTTTATAACGTTCCTATAATGTAAATATAAAAAAAATCAAAAAAATACGCAAGTTTAAAGATAGTCGTTATTCCTTAATAAATACCAATTTCAAACTTCATTCTTGAGCTTGCTATTAATCGTAGAAGGTTGAAACAAATACTGTTTGATTGAGCAGAAAATTTTCTATCAAATACATCGTACTTTTATAACGTTTCAATAATGTAAATATAAAAAAAATCAAAAAAATACGCAAGTTTAAAGATAGTCGTTATTCCTTAATAAATACCAATTTCAAACTCCATTCTTGAGCTTGCTATTAATTGTAGAAAGTTGAAGCAATTACTATTCGCTTGAACAGAAAATTTTCTATCAAATACATCCTACTTTTATAACGTTTCAATAATGTAAATATAAAAAAAATCAAAAAAATACGCAAGTTTAAAGATAGTCGTTATTCCTTGATAAATACAAACTTCAAACTTCATTCTTGAGCTTGCTATTAATCGTAGAAGGTTGAAACAAGTACCGTTTGATTCAACGAAAAATTTTCTATTAAATACATCCTACTTTTATAACGTTTTAATAATGTAAATATAAAAAAAATCAAAAAAATACGCAAGTTTAAATATAGTCGTTATTCCTTAATAAATACCAATTTCAAACTTCATTCTTGAGCTTGCTATCAATTGTAGAAGGTTGAAGCAAATACTATTCGATTGAGCAGAAAATTTTCTATCAAATACATCCTACTTTTATAACGTTTCAGTAATGTAAATATAAAAAAAATCAAAAAAATACGCAAGTTTAAAGATAGTCGTTATTCCTTAATAAATACCAATTTCAAACTTCATTCTTGAGCTTGCTATTAATTGTAGAAAGTTGAAGCAATTACTATTCGCTTGAACAGAAAATTTTCTATCAAATACATCCTACTTTTATAACGTTTCAATAATGTAAATATAAAAAAAATCAAAAAAATACGCAAGTTTAAAGATAGTCGTTATTCCTTGATAAATACAAACTTCAAACTTCATTCTTGAGCTTGCTATTAATCGTAGAAGGTTGAAACAAGTACCATTTGATTCAACGAAAAATTTTCTATTAAATACATCCTACTTTTATAACGTTTCAATAATGTAAATATATAAAAAATCAAAAAAATACGCAAGTTTAAAGATAGTCGTTATTCCTTGATAAATACCAACTTCAAACTTCATTCTTGAGCTTGCTATTAATTGTAGAAGGTTGGAGCAAATACTATTCGATTGAACAGAAAATTTTCTATCAAATAAATCCTACTTTTATAACGTTCCTATAATGTAAATATAAAAAAAAATAAAAAAAATACGCAAGTTTAAAGATAGTCGTTATTCCTTAATAAATACCAATTTCAAACTTCATTCTTGAGCTTGCTATTAATTGTAGAATGTTAAAGCAAATACTATTTAATTGAACAGAAAATTTTCTTTTAAATACATCCTACTTTTATAACGTTCCTATAATGTAAATATAAAAAAAATTAAAAAAATACGCAAGTTTAAAGATAGTCGTTATTCCTTAATAAATACCAATTTCAAACTTCGTTTTTGAGCTTGCTATTAATTGTAGAAAGTTAAAGCAAATACTATTCGTTTGAACAAAAAATTTTCTATCAAATACATTCTACTTTTATAACGTTCCTATAATGTAAATATAAAAAAAAATTAAAAAAATACGCAAGTTTAAAGATAGTCGTTATTCCTTGATAAATACCAACTTCAAACTTCATTCTTGAGCTTGCTATTAATCGTAGAAGGTTGAAACAAGTACCATTTGATTCAACAGAAAATTTTCTATCAAATACATCGTACTTTTGTAACGTTCCTATAATGTAAATATAAAAAAAATCAAAAAAATACGCAAGTTTAAAGATAGTCGTTATTCCTTGATAAATACCAACTTCAAACTTCATTCTTGAGCTTGCTATTAATTGTAGAAGGTTGAAACAAGTAATATTTAATTCAGCAGAAAATTTTCTATCAAATACATCCTACTTTTATAAGATTTAGCAATGTAAATATAAAAAAAATCAAAAAAATACGCAAGTTTAAAGATAGTCGTTATTCCTTGATAAATACCAACTTCAAACTTCATTCTTGAGCTTGCTATTAATCGTAGAAGGTTGAAACAAGTACCATTTGATTCAACAGAAAATTTTCTATCAAATACATCGTACTTTTGTAACGTTCCTATAATGTAAATATAAAAAAAATCAAAAAAATACGCAAGTTTAAAGATAGTCGTTATTCCCTGATAAATACCAACTTCAAACTTCATTCTTGAGCTTGCTATTAATTGTAGAAGGTTGGAGCAAATACTATTCGATTGAACAGAAAATTTTCTATCAAATAAATCCTACTTTTATAACGTTCCTATAATGTAAATATAAAAAAAAATAAAAAAAATACGCAAGTTTAAAGATAGTCGTTATTCCTTAATAAATACCAATTTCAAACTTCATTCTTGAGCTTGCTATTAATTGTAGAAAGTTAAAGCAAATACTATTTAATTGAACAGAAAATTTTCTTTTAAATACATCCTACTTTTATAACGTTCCTATAATGTAAATATAAAAAAAATTAAAAAAATACGCAAGTTTAAAGATAGTCGTTATTCCTTAATAAATACCAATTTCAAACTTTATTCTTGAGCTTGCTATTAATTGTAGAAGGTTGAAGCAAATACTATTCGATTGAACAGAAAATTTTCTATCAAATACATTCTACTTTTATAACGTTCCTATAATGTAAATATAAAAAAAATAAAAAAATACGCAAGTTTAAAGATAGTCGTTATTCCTTAATAAATACCAATTTCAAACTTCATTTTTGAGCTTGCTATTAATTGTAGAAAGTTAAAGCAAATACTATTCGTTTGAACAAAAAATTTTCTATCAAATACATTCTACTTTTATAACGTTCCTATAATGTAAATATAAAAAAAATTAAAAAAATACGCAAGTTTAAAGATAGTCGTTATTCCTTGATAAATACCAACTTCAAACTTCATTCTTGAGCTTGCTATTAATCGTAGAAGGTTGAAACAAGTACCATTTGATTCAACGAAAAATTTTCTATTAAATACATCCTACTTTTATAACGTTTCAATAATGTAAATATATAAAAAATCAAAAAAATACGCAAGTTTAAAGATAGTCGTTATTCCTTGATAAATACCAACTTCAAACTTCATTCTTGAGCTTGCTATTAATTGTAGAAGGTTGGAGCAAATACTATTCGATTGAACAGAAAATTTTCTATCAAATAAATCCTACTTTTATAACGTTCCTATAATGTAAATATAAAAAAAATAAAAAAAATACGCAAGTTTAAAGATAGTCGTTATTCCTTAATAAATACCAATTTCAAACTTCATTCTTGAGCTTGCTATTAATTGTAGAATGTTAAAGCAAATACTATTTAATTGAACAGAAAATTTTCTTTTAAATACATCCTACTTTTATAACGTTCCTATAATGTAAATATAAAAAAAATTAAAAAAATACGCAAGTTTAAAGATAGTCGTTATTCCTTAATAAATACCAATTTCAAACTTCGTTTTTGAGCTTGCTATTAATTGTAGAAAGTTAAAGCAAATACTATTCGTTTGATCAAAAAATTTTCTATCAAATACATTCTACTTTTATAACGTTCCTATAATGTAAATATAAAAAAAAATTAAAAAAATACGCAAGTTTAAAGATAGTCGTTATTCCTTGATAAATACCAACTTCAAACTTCATTCTTGAGCTTGCTATTAATCGTAGAAGGTTGAAACAAGTACCATTTGATTCAACAGAAAATTTTCTATCAAATACATCGTACTTTTGTAACGTTCCTATAATGTAAATATAAAAAAAATCAAAAAAATACGCAAGTTTAAAGATAGTCGTTATTCCTTGATAAATACCAACTTCAAACTTCATTCTTGAGCTTGCTATTAATTGTAGAAGGTTGAAACAAGTAATATTTAATTCAGCAGAAAATTTTCTATCAAATACATCCTACTTTTATAAGATTTAGCAATGTAAATATAAAAAAAATCAAAAAAATACGCAAGTTTAAAGATAGTCGTTATTCCTTGATAAATACCAACTTCAAACTTCATTCTTGAGCTTGCTATTAATCGTAGAAGGTTGAAACAAGTACCATTTGATTCAACAGAAAATTTTCTATCAAATACATCGTACTTTTGTAACGTTCCTATAATGTAAATATAAAAAAAATCAAAAAAATACGCAAGTTTAAAGATAGTCGTTATTCCTTGATAAATACCAACTTCAAACTTCATTCTTGAGCTTGCTATTAATTGTAGAAGGTTGGAGCAAATACTATTCGATTGAACAGAAAATTTTCTATCAAATAAATCCTACTTTTATAACGTTCCTATAATGTAAATATAAAAAAAAATAAAAAAAATACGCAAGTTTAAAGATAGTCGTTATTCCTTAATAAATACCAATTTCAAACTTCATTCTTGAGCTTGCTATTAATTGTAGAAAGTTAAAGCAAATACTATTTAATTGAACAGAAAATTTTCTTTTAAATACATCCTACTTTTATAACGTTCCTATAATGTAAATATAAAAAAAATTAAAAAAATACGCAAGTTTAAAGATAGTCGTTATTCCTTAATAAATACCAATTTCAAACTTTATTCTTGAGCTTGCTATTAATTGTAGAAGGTTGAAGCAAATACTATTCGATTGAACAGAAAATTTTCTATCAAATACATTCTACTTTTATAACGTTCCTATAATGTAAATATAAAAAAAATAAAAAAATACGCAAGTTTAAAGATAGTCGTTATTCCTTAATAAATACCAATTTCAAACTTCATTTTTGAGCTTGCTATTAATTGTAGAAAGTTAAAGCAAATACTATTCGTTTGAACAAAAAATTTTCTATCAAATACATTCTACTTCTATAACGTTCCTATAATGTAAATATAAAAAAAATTAAAAAAATACGCAAGTTTAAAGATAGTCGTTATTCCTTAATAAATACCAATTTCAAACTTCATTCTTGAGCTTGCTATTAATTGTAGAAAGTTAAAGCAAATACTATTCGTTTGAACAAAAAATTTTCTATCAAATACATTCTACTTTTATAACGTTCCTATAATGTAAATATAAAAAAAATCAAAAAAATACGCAAGTTTAAAGATAGTCGTTATTCCTTAATAAATACCAATTTCAAACTTCATTCTTGAGCTTGCTATTAATCGTAGAAGGTTGAAACAAATACTGTTTGATTGAGCAGAAAATTTTCTATCAAATACATCGTACTTTTATAACGTTTCAATAATGTAAATATAAAAAAAATCAAAAAAATACGCAAGTTTAAAGATAGTCGTTATTCCTTAATAAATACCAATTTCAAACTCCATTCTTGAGCTTGCTATTAATTGTAGAAAGTTGAAGCAATTACTATTCGCTTGAACAGAAAATTTTCTATCAAATACATCCTACTTTTATAACGTTTCAATAATGTAAATATAAAAAAAATCAAAAAAATACGCAAGTTTAAAGATAGTCGTTATTCCTTGATAAATACAAACTTCAAACTTCATTCTTGAGCTTGCTATTAATCGTAGAAGGTTGAAACAAGTACCGTTTGATTCAACGAAAAATTTTCTATTAAATACATCCTACTTTTATAACGTTTTAATAATGTAAATATAAAAAAAATCAAAAAAATACGCAAGTTTAAATATAGTCGTTATTCCTTAATAAATACCAATTTCAAACTTCATTCTTGAGCTTGCTATCAATTGTAGAAGGTTGAAGCAAATACTATTCGATTGAGCAGAAAATTTTCTATCAAATACATCCTACTTTTATAACGTTTCAGTAATGTAAATATAAAAAAAATCAAAAAAATACGCAAGTTTAAAGATAGTCGTTATTCCTTAATAAATACCAATTTCAAACTTCATTCTTGAGCTTGCTATTAATTGTAGAAAGTTGAAGCAATTACTATTCGCTTGAACAGAAAATTTTCTATCAAATACATCCTACTTTTATAACGTTTCAATAATGTAAATATAAAAAAAATCAAAAAAATACGCAAGTTTAAAGATAGTCGTTATTCCTTGATAAATACAAACTTCAAACTTCATTCTTGAGCTTGCTATTAATCGTAGAAGGTTGAAACAAGTACCATTTGATTCAACGAAAAATTTTCTATTAAATACATCCTACTTTTATAACGTTTCAATAATGTAAATATATAAAAAATCAAAAAAATACGCAAGTTTAAAGATAGTCGTTATTCCTTGATAAATACCAACTTCAAACTTCATTCTTGAGCTTGCTATTAATTGTAGAAGGTTGGAGCAAATACTATTCGATTGAACAGAAAATTTTCTATCAAATAAATCCTACTTTTATAACGTTCCTATAATGTAAATATAAAAAAAAATAAAAAAAATACGCAAGTTTAAAGATAGTCGTTATTCCTTAATAAATACCAATTTCAAACTTCATTCTTGAGCTTGCTATTAATTGTAGAATGTTAAAGCAAATACTATTTAATTGAACAGAAAATTTTCTTTTAAATACATCCTACTTTTATAACGTTCCTATAATGTAAATATAAAAAAAATTAAAAAAATACGCAAGTTTAAAGATAGTCGTTATTCCTTAATAAATACCAATTTCAAACTTCGTTTTTGAGCTTGCTATTAATTGTAGAAAGTTAAAGCAAATACTATTCGTTTGAACAAAAAATTTTCTATCAAATACATTCTACTTTTATAACGTTCCTATAATGTAAATATAAAAAAAAATTAAAAAAATACGCAAGTTTAAAGATAGTCGTTATTCCTTGATAAATACCAACTTCAAACTTCATTCTTGAGCTTGCTATTAATCGTAGAAGGTTGAAACAAGTACCATTTGATTCAACAGAAAATTTTCTATCAAATACATCGTACTTTTGTAACGTTCCTATAATGTAAATATAAAAAAAATCAAAAAAATACGCAAGTTTAAAGATAGTCGTTATTCCTTGATAAATACCAACTTCAAACTTCATTCTTGAGCTTGCTATTAATTGTAGAAGGTTGAAACAAGTAATATTTAATTCAGCAGAAAATTTTCTATCAAATACATCCTACTTTTATAAGATTTAGCAATGTAAATATAAAAAAAATCAAAAAAATACGCAAGTTTAAAGATAGTCGTTATTCCTTGATAAATACCAACTTCAAACTTCATTCTTGAGCTTGCTATTAATCGTAGAAGGTTGAAACAAGTACCATTTGATTCAACAGAAAATTTTCTATCAAATACATCGTACTTTTGTAACGTTCCTATAATGTAAATATAAAAAAAATCAAAAAAATACGCAAGTTTAAAGATAGTCGTTATTCCTTGATAAATACCAACTTCAAACTTCATTCTTGAGCTTGCTATTAATTGTAGAAGGTTGGAGCAAATACTATTCGATTGAACAGAAAATTTTCTATCAAATAAATCCTACTTTTATAACGTTCCTATAATGTAAATATAAAAAAAAATAAAAAAAATACGCAAGTTTAAAGATAGTCGTTATTCCTTAATAAATACCAATTTCAAACTTCATTCTTGAGCTTGCTATTAATTGTAGAAAGTTAAAGCAAATACTATTTAATTGAACAGAAAATTTTCTTTTAAATACATCCTACTTTTATAACGTTCCTATAATGTAAATATAAAAAAAATTAAAAAAATACGCAAGTTTAAAGATAGTCGTTATTCCTTAATAAATACCAATTTCAAACTTTATTCTTGAGCTTGCTATTAATTGTAGAAGGTTGAAGCAAATACTATTCGATTGAACAGAAAATTTTCTATCAAATACATTCTACTTTTATAACGTTCCTATAATGTAAATATAAAAAAAATAAAAAAATACGCAAGTTTAAAGATAGTCGTTATTCCTTAATAAATACCAATTTCAAACTTCATTTTTGAGCTTGCTATTAATTGTAGAAAGTTAAAGCAAATACTATTCGTTTGAACAAAAAATTTTCTATCAAATACATTCTACTTTTATAACGTTCCTATAATGTAAATATAAAAAAAATTAAAAAAATACGCAAGTTTAAAGATAGTCGTTATTCCTTGATAAATACCAACTTCAAACTTCATTCTTGAGCTTGCTATTAATCGTAGAAGGTTGAAACAAGTACCATTTGATTCAACGAAAAATTTTCTATTAAATACATCCTACTTTTATAACGTTTCAATAATGTAAATATATAAAAAATCAAAAAAATACGCAAGTTTAAAGATAGTCGTTATTCCTTGATAAATACCAACTTCAAACTTCATTCTTGAGCTTGCTATTAATTGTAGAAGGTTGGAGCAAATACTATTCGATTGAACAGAAAATTTTCTATCAAATAAATCCTACTTTTATAACGTTCCTATAATGTAAATATAAAAAAAATAAAAAAAATACGCAAGTTTAAAGATAGTCGTTATTCCTTAATAAATACCAATTTCAAACTTCATTCTTGAGCTTGCTATTAATTGTAGAATGTTAAAGCAAATACTATTTAATTGAACAGAAAATTTTCTTTTAAATACATCCTACTTTTATAACGTTCCTATAATGTAAATATAAAAAAAATTAAAAAAATACGCAAGTTTAAAGATAGTCGTTATTCCTTAATAAATACCAATTTCAAACTTCGTTTTTGAGCTTGCTATTAATTGTAGAAAGTTAAAGCAAATACTATTCGTTTGATCAAAAAATTTTCTATCAAATACATTCTACTTTTATAACGTTCCTATAATGTAAATATAAAAAAAAATTAAAAAAATACGCAAGTTTAAAGATAGTCGTTATTCCTTGATAAATACCAACTTCAAACTTCATTCTTGAGCTTGCTATTAATCGTAGAAGGTTGAAACAAGTACCATTTGATTCAACAGAAAATTTTCTATCAAATACATCGTACTTTTGTAACGTTCCTATAATGTAAATATAAAAAAAATCAAAAAAATACGCAAGTTTAAAGATAGTCGTTATTCCTTGATAAATACCAACTTCAAACTTCATTCTTGAGCTTGCTATTAATTGTAGAAGGTTGAAACAAGTAATATTTAATTCAGCAGAAAATTTTCTATCAAATACATCCTACTTTTATAAGATTTAGCAATGTAAATATAAAAAAAATCAAAAAAATACGCAAGTTTAAAGATAGTCGTTATTCCTTGATAAATACCAACTTCAAACTTCATTCTTGAGCTTGCTATTAATCGTAGAAGGTTGAAACAAGTACCATTTGATTCAACAGAAAATTTTCTATCAAATACATCGTACTTTTGTAACGTTCCTATAATGTAAATATAAAAAAAATCAAAAAAATACGCAAGTTTAAAGATAGTCGTTATTCCTTGATAAATACCAACTTCAAACTTCATTCTTGAGCTTGCTATTAATTGTAGAAGGTTGGAGCAAATACTATTCGATTGAACAGAAAATTTTCTATCAAATAAATCCTACTTTTATAACGTTCCTATAATGTAAATATAAAAAAAAATAAAAAAAATACGCAAGTTTAAAGATAGTCGTTATTCCTTAATAAATACCAATTTCAAACTTCATTCTTGAGCTTGCTATTAATTGTAGAAAGTTAAAGCAAATACTATTTAATTGAACAGAAAATTTTCTTTTAAATACATCCTACTTTTATAACGTTCCTATAATGTAAATATAAAAAAAATTAAAAAAATACGCAAGTTTAAAGATAGTCGTTATTCCTTAATAAATACCAATTTCAAACTTTATTCTTGAGCTTGCTATTAATTGTAGAAGGTTGAAGCAAATACTATTCGATTGAACAGAAAATTTTCTATCAAATACATTCTACTTTTATAACGTTCCTATAATGTAAATATAAAAAAAATAAAAAAATACGCAAGTTTAAAGATAGTCGTTATTCCTTAATAAATACCAATTTCAAACTTCATTTTTGAGCTTGCTATTAATTGTAGAAAGTTAAAGCAAATACTATTCGTTTGAACAAAAAATTTTCTATCAAATACATTCTACTTCTATAACGTTCCTATAATGTAAATATAAAAAAAATTAAAAAAATACGCAAGTTTAAAGATAGTCGTTATTCCTTGATAAATACCAACTTCAAACTTCATTCTTGAGCTTGCTATTAATCGTAGAAGGTTGAAACAAGTACCATTTGATTCAACAGAAAATTTTCTATCAAATACATCGTACTTTTGTAACGTTCCTATAATGTAAATATAAAAAAAATCAAAAAAATACGCAAGTTTAAAGATAGTCGTTATTCCTTGATAAATACCAACTTCAAACTTCATTCTTGAGCTTGCTATTAATTGTAGAAGGTTGAAACAAGTAATATTTAATTCAGCAGAAAATTTTCTATCAAATACATCCTACTTTTATAAGATTTAGCAATGTAAATATAAAAAAAATCAAAAAAATACGCAAGTTTAAAGATAGTCGTTATTCCTTGATAAATACCAACTTCAAACTTCATTCTTGAGCTTGCTATTAATCGTAGAAGGTTGAAACAAGTACCATTTGATTCAACAGAAAATTTTCTATCAAATACATCGTACTTTTGTAACGTTCCTATAATGTAAATATAAAAAAAATCAAAAAAATACGCAAGTTCGTTATTCCTTGATAAATACCAACTTCAAACTTCATTCTTGAGCTTGCTATTAATTGTAGAAGGTTGGAGCAAATACTATTCGATTGAACAGAAAATTTTCTATCAAATAAATCCTACTTTTATAACGTTCCTATAATGTAAATATAAAAAAAAATAAAAAAAATACGCAAGTTTAAAGATAGTCGTTATTCCTTAATAAATACCAATTTCAAACTTCATTCTTGAGCTTGCTATTAATTGTAGAAAGTTAAAGCAAATACTATTTAATTGAACAGAAAATTTTCTTTTAAATACATCCTACTTTTATAACGTTCCTATAATGTAAATATAAAAAAAATTAAAAAAATACGCAAGTTTAAAGATAGTCGTTATTCCTTAATAAATACCAATTTCAAACTTCATTTTTGAGCTTGCTATTAATTGTAGAAAGTTAAAGCAAATACTATTCGTTTGAACAAAAAATTTTCTATCAAATACATTCTACTTTTATAACGTTCCTATAATGTAAATATAAAAAAAATTAAAAAAATACGCAAGTTTAAAGATAGTCGTTATTCCTTGATAAATACCAACTTCAAACTTCATTCTTGAGCTTGCTATTAATCGTAGAAGGTTGAAACAAGTACCATTTGATTCAACAGAAAATTTTCTATCAAATACATCGTACTTTTGTAACGTTCCTATAATGTAAATATAAAAAAAATTAAAAAAATACGCAAGTTTAAAGATAGTCGTTATTCCTTGATAAATACCAACTTCAAACTTCATTCTTGAGCTTGCTATTAATTGTAGAAGGTTGAAACAAGTAATATTTAATTCAGCAGAAAATTTTCTATCAAATACATCCTACTTTTATAAGATTTAGCAATGTAAATATAAAAAAAATCAAAAAAATACGCAAGTTTAAAGATAGTCGTTATTCCTTAATAAATACCAAATTCAAACTTCATTCTTGAGCTTGCTATCAACTGTTGAAGGTTGAAGCAAATACTATTCGATTGAGCAGAAAATTTTCTATCAAATACATCCTACTTTTATAACGTTTCAATAATGTAAATATAAAAAAAATCAAAAAAATTCGCAAGTTTAAAGATAGTCGTTATTCCTTAATAAATACCAATTTCAAACTTTATTCTTGAGCTTGCTATTAATTGTAGAAGGTTGAAGCAAATACTATTCGATTGAACAGAAAATTTTCTATCAAATACATTCTACTTTTATAACGTTCCTATAATGTAAATATAAAAAAAATAAAAAAATACGCAAGTTTAAAGATAGTCGTTATTCCTTGATAAATACCAAATTCAAACTTCATTCTTGAGCTTGCTATTAATTGTAGAAGGTTGAAGCAAGTACCATTTAATTCAACAGAAAATTTTCTATCAAATACATCCTACCTTTATAACGTTTTAGCAATGTAAATATAAAAAAAATCAAAAAAATACGCAAGTTTAAAGATAGTCGTTATTCCTTGATAAATACCAAATTCAAACTTCATTCTTGAGCTTGCTATTAATCGTAGAAGGTTGAGACAAGTACCATTTGATTCAGCAGAAAATTTTCTATCAAATACATCCTACTTTTATAACGTTCCTATAATGTAAATATAAAAAAAATTAAAAAAATACGCAAGTTTAAATATAGTCGTTATTCCTTGATAAATACCAACTTCAAACTTCATTCTTGAGCTTGCTATTAATCGTAGAAGGTTGAAACAAGTACCATTTGATTCAACAAAAAATTTTCTATTAAATACATCCTACTTTTATAACGTTTCAATAATGTAAATATAAAAAAAATCAAAAAAATACGCAATTTTAAAGATAGTCGTTATTTCTTAATAAATACCAATTTCAAACTTTATTCTTGAGCTTGCTATTAATTGTAGAAGGTTGAAGCAAATACTATTCGATTGAACAGAAAATTTTCTATCAAATACATCCTACTTTTATAACGTTTCAGCAATGTAAATATAAAAAAAATCAAAAAAATACGCAAGTTTAAATATAGTCGTTATTCCTTGATAAATACCACTTTCAAACTTCATTCTTGAGCTTGCTGTTAATTGTAGAAAGTTGAAACAAACACTACTCGATTAAGCAAAAAATTTTCTATCAAATACATCCTACTTTTATAACGTTTCAATAATGTAAATATAAAAAAAATCAAAAAAATACGCAAGTTTAAAGATAGTCGTTATTCCTTGATAAATGCCAACTTCAAACTTTATTCTTGAGCTTGCTGTTAATCGTAGAAGGTTGAAACAAGTACCATTTGATTCAACGAAAAATTTTCTATTAAATACATCCTACTTTTATAACGTTTCAATAATGTAAATATAAAAAAAATCAAAAAAATACGCAAGTTTAAAGATAGTCGTTATTCCTTGATAAATACCAATTTCAAATTTCATTCTTGAGCTTGCTATTAATTGTAGAAAGTTGAAATAAATACTATTCGATTAAGAAGGAAATTTTCTAATTAATACATTTTACTTTATAACGTTTTAATAATGTAAATATAAAAAAAATTAAAAAAATTCGCAAGTTTAAAGATAGTCGTTATTCCTTAATAAATACCAAATTCAAACTTCATTCTTGAGCTTGCTATTAATCGTAGAAGGTTGAAACAAATAATATTTGATTGAGCAGAAAATTTTCTATCAAATACATCGTACTTTTATAACGTTTCAATAATGTAAATATAAAAAAAATCAAAAAAATACGCAAGTTTAAAGATAGTCGTTATTCCTTAGTAAATACCAATTTCAAACTTCATTCTTGAGCTTGCAATTAATTGTAGAAGATTGAAGCAACTACTATTCAATTGAACAAAAAATTTTCTATCAAATACATCCTACCTTTGTAACGTTTCTATAATGTAAATATAAAAAAAATCAAAAAAATACGCAAGTTTAAAGATAGTCGTTATTCCTTAATAAATACCAACTTCAAACTTCATTCTTGAGCTTGCTATTAACTGTAGAAGGTTGGAGCAAATACTATTCGATTGAACAGAAAATTTTCTATTAAATACATCCTACTTTTATAACGTTCCTATAATGTAAATATAAAAAAAATTAAAAAAATACGCAAGTTTAAAGATAGTCGTTATTCCTTAATAAATACCAATTTTAAACTTCATTCTTGAGCTTGCTATTAATTGTAGAAAGTTAAAGCAAACACTATTCGTTTGAACAAAAAATTTTCTATCAAATACATTCTACTTTTATAACGTTCCTATAATGTAAATATAAAAAAAATCAAAAAAATACGCAAGTTTAAAAATAGTCGTTATTCCTTGATAAATACCAATTTCAAATTTCATTCTTGAGCTTGCTATTAATCGTAAAATGTTGAAACAAGTACCATTTGATTCAACAGAAAATTTTCTATCAAATACATCCTACTTTTATAACGTTTCAATAATGTAAATATAAAAAAAATCAAAAAAATACGCAAGCTTAAAGATAGTCGTTATTCCTTAATAAATACCAATTTCAAACTTTATTCTTGAGCTTGCTATTAATTGTAGAAGGTTGAAGCAAATACTATTCGATTGAGCAGAAAATTTTCTATCAAATACATCCAACCTTTATAACGTTTCAGCAATGTAAATATAAAAAAAATCAAAAAAATACGCAAGTTTAAATATAGTCGTTATTCCTTGATAAATACTACTTTCAAACTTCATTCTTGAGCTTGCTATTAATTGTAGAAAGTTGAAACAAACACTACTCGATTAAGCAAAAAATTTTCTATCAAATACACTTTACCTTTATAAAGTTTTAGCAATGTAAATATAAAAAAATCAAAAAAATACGCAAGTTTAAAGATAGTCGTTATTCCTTAATAAATACCAAATTCAAACTTCATTCTTGAGCTTGCTATCAACTGTAGAAGGTTGAAGCAAATACTATTCGATTGAGCAGAAAATTTTCTATCAAATACATCCTACTTTTATAACGTTTCAATAATGTAAATATAAAAAAAATCAAAAAAATACGCAAGTTTAAAGATAGTCGTTATTCCTTAATAAATACCAATTTCAAACTTCATTCTTGAGCTTGCTATTAATTGTAGAAAGTTGAAGCAATTACTATTCGCTTGAGCAGAAAATTTTCTATCAAATACATCCTTTTATAACGTTTCAATAATGTAAATATAAAAAAAATCAAAAAAATACGCAAGTTTAAAGATAGTCGTTATTCCTTGATAAATACAAACTTCAAACTTCATTTTTGAGCTTGCTATTAATCGTAGAAGGTTGAAACAAGTACCATTTGATTCAACGAAAAATTTTCTATTAAATACATCCTACTTTTATAACGTTTTAATAATGTAAATATAAAAAAAATCAAAAAAATACGCAAGTTTAAATATAGTCGTTATTCCTTAATAAATACCAATTTCAAACTTCATTCTTGAGCTTGCTATCAATTGTAGAAGGTTGAAGCAAATACTATTCGATTGAGCAGAAAATTTTCTATCAATAGCATCCTACTTTTATAACGTTTCAATAATGTAAATATAAAAAAAATCAAAAAAATACGCAAGTTTAAAGATAGTCGTTATTCCTTAATAAATACCAATTTCAAACTTCATTCTTGAGCTTGCTATTAATTGTAGAAAGTTGAAGCAATTACTATTCGCTTGAGCAGAAAATTTTCTATCAAATACATCCTTTTATAACGTTTCAATAATGTAAATATAAAAAAAATCAAAAAAATACGCAAGTTTAAAGATAGTCGCTATTCCTTGATAAATACAAACTTCAAACTTCATTCTTGAGCTTGCTATTAATCGTGGAAGGTTGAAACAAGTACCGTTTGATTCAACGAAAAATTTTCTATTAAATACATCCTACTTTTATAACGTTTTAATAATGTAAATATAATAAAAATCAAAAAAATGCGCAAGTTTAAAGATAGTCGTTATTCCTTAATAAATACCAATTTCAAACTTCATTCTTGAGCTTGCTATCAATTGCAGAAGGTTGAAGCAATTACTATTCGATTGAGCAGAAAATTTTCTATCAAATACATCCTACTTTTATAACGTTTCAATAATGTAAATATAAAAAAAATCAAAAAAATACGCAAGTTTAAAGATAGTCGTTATTCCTTGATAAATACAAACTTCAAACTTCATTCTTGAGCTTGCTATTAATCGTAGAAGGTTGAAACAAGTACCGTTTGATTCAACGAAAAATTTTCTATTAAATACATCCTACTTTTATAACGTTTTAATAATGTAAATATAAAAAAAATCAAAAAAATGCGCAAGTTTAAATATAGTCGTTATTCCTTAATAAATACCAATTTCAAACTTCATTCTTGAGCTTGCTATTAATTGTAGAAAATTGAAACAAATACCATTTGATTCAGCAGAAAATTTTCTATCAAATACATTCAACTTTTATAACGATTTAGCAATGTAAATATAAAAAAAATCAAAAAAATACGCAAGTTTAAAAATAGTCGTTATTCCTTAATAAATACCAAATTTAAACTTCATTCTTGAGCTTGCTATCAATTGTAGAAGGTTGAAGCAAATACTATTCGATTGAGCAGAAAATTTTCTATCAAATACATCCTACTTTTATAACGTTTCAATAATGTAAATATAAAAAAAATCAAAAAAATACGCAAGTTTAAAGATAGTCGTTATTCCTTAATAAATACCAATTTCAAACTTCATTCTTGAGCTTGCTATTAATTGTAGAAAGTTGAAGCAATTACTATTCGCTTGAACAGAAAATTTTCTATCAAATACATCCTACTTTTATAACGTTTCAATAATGTAAATATAAAAAAAATCAAAAAAATACGCAAGTTTAAAGATAGTCGTTATTCCTTGATAAATACAAACTTCAAACTTCATTCTTGAGCTTGCTATTAATCGTAGAAGGTTGAAACAAGTACCATTTGATTCAACGAAAAATTTTCTATTAAATACATCCTACTTTTATAACGTTTCAATAATGTAAATATAAAAAAAATCAAAAAAATACGCAAGTTTAAAGATAGTCGTTATTCCTTGATAAATACCAACTTCAAACTTCATTCTTGAGCTTGCTATTAATTGTAGAAGGTTGGAGCAAATACTATTCGATTGAACAGAAAATTTTCTATCAAATAAATCCTACTTTTATAACGTTCCTATAATGTAAATATAAAAAAAAATAAAAAAAATACGCAAGTTTAAAGATAGTCGTTATTCCTTAATAAATACCAATTTCAAACTTCATTCTTGAGCTTGCTATTAATTGTAGAAAGTTAAAGCAAATACTATTTAATTGAACAGAAAATTTTCTTTTAAATACATCCTACTTTTATAACGTTCCTATAATGTAAATATAAAAAAAATTAAAAAATTACGCAAGTTTAAAGATAGTCGTTATTCCTTAATAAATACCAATTTCAAACTTCATTTTTGAGCTTGCTATTAATTATAGAAAGTTAAAGCAAATACTATTCGTTTGAACGAAAAATTTTCTATCAAATACATTCTACTTTTATAACGTTCCTATAATGTAAATATAAAAAAAATTAAAAAAATACGCAAGTTTAAAGATAGTCGTTATTCCTTGATAAATACCAACTTCAAACTTCATTCTTGAGCTTGCTATTAACCGTAGAAGGTTGAAACAAGTACCATTTGATTCAACAGAAAATTTTCTATCAAATACATCGTACTTTTGTAACGTTCCTATAATGTAAATATAAAAAAAATCAAAAAAATACGCAAGTTTAAAGATAGTCGTTATTCCTTGATAAATACAAACTTCAAACTTCATTCTTGAGCTTGCTATTAATCGTAGAAGGTTGAAGCAAGTACCGTTTGATTCAACGAAAAATTTTCTATTAAATACATCCTACTTTTATAACGTTTTAATAATGTAAATATAAAAAAAATCAAAAAAATACGCAAGTTTAAATATAGTCGTTATTCCTTAATAAATACCAATTTCAAACTTCATTCTTGAGCTTGCTATCAATTGTAGAAGGTTGAAGCAAATACTATTCGATTGAGCAGAAAATTTTCTATCAAATGCATCCTACTTTTATAACGTTTCAATAATGTAAATATAAAAAAAATCAAAAAAATACGCAAGTTTAAAGATAGTCGTTATTCCTTAATAAATACCAATTTCAAACTTCATTCTTGAGCTTGCTATTAATTGTAGAAAGTTGAAGCAATTACTATTCGCTTGAACAGAAAATTTTCTATCAAATACATCCTACTTTTATAACGTTTCAATAATGTAAATATAAAAAAAATCAAAAAAATACGCAAGTTTAAAGATAGTCGCTATTCCTTGATAAATACAAACTTCAAACTTCATTCTTGAGCTTGCTATTAATCGTAGAAGGTTGAAACAAGTACCGTTTGATTCAACGAAAAATTTTCTATTAAATACATCCTACCTTTATAACGTTTTAATAATGTAAATATAATAAAAATCAAAAAAATGCGCAAGTTTAAAGATAGTCGTTATTCCTTAATAAATACCAATTTTAAACTTCATTCTTGAGCTTGCTATCAATTGCAGAAGGTTGAAGCAAATACTATTCGATTGAGCAGAAAATTTTCTATCAAATACATCCTACTTTTATAACGTTTCAATAATGTAAATATAAAAAAAATCAAAAAAATACGCAAGTTTAAAGATAGTCGTTATTCCTTGATAAATACAAACTTCAAACTTCATTCTTGAGCTTGCTATTAATCGTAGAAGGTTGAAACAAGTACCGTTTGATTCAACGAAAAATTTTCTATTAAATACATCCTACTTTTATAACGTTTTAATAATGCAAATATAAAAAAAATCAAAAAAATACGCAAGTTTAAATATAGTCGTTATTCCTTAATAAATACCAATTTCAAACTTCATTCTTGAGCTTGCTATTAATTGTAGAAGGTTGAAACAAATACCATTTGATTCAGCAGAAAATTTTCTATCAAACACATCCTACTTTTATAACGATTTAGCAATGTAAATATAAAAAAAATCAAAAAAATACGCAAGTTTAAAAATAGTCGTTATTCCTTAATAAATACCAAATTTAAACTTCATTCTTGAGCTTGCTATCAATTGTAGAAGGTTGAAGCAAATACTATTCGATTGAGCAGAAAATTTTCTATCAAATACATTCTACTTTTATAACGTTTCAATAATGTAAATATAAAAAAAATCAAAAAAATACGCAAGTTTAAAGATAGTCGTTATTCCTTAATAAATACCAATTTCAAACTTCATCCTTGAGCTTGCTATTAATTGTAGAAAGTTGAAGCAATTACTATTCGCTTGAACAGAAAATTTTCTATCAAATACATCCTACTTTTATAACGTTTCAATAATGTAAATATAAAAAAAATCAAAAAAATACGCAAGTTTAAAGATAGTCGTTATTCCTTGATAAATACAAACTTCAAACTTCATTCTTGAGCTTGCTATTAATTGTAGAAGGTTGAAGCAAGTACCGTTTGATTCAACGAAAAATTTTCTATTAAATACATCCTACTTTTATAACGTTTTAATAATGTAAATATAAAAAAAATCAAAAAAATACGCAAGTTTAAATATAGTCGTTATTCCTTAATAAATACCAATTTCAAACTTCATTCTTGAGCTTGCTATCAATTGTAGAAGGTTGAAGCAAATACTATTCGATTGAGCAGAAAATTTTCTATCAAATGCATCCTACTTTTATAACGTTTCAATAATGTAAATATAAAAAAAATCAAAAAAATACGCAAGTTTAAAGATAGTCGTTATTCCTTAATAAATACCAATTTCAAACTTCATTCTTGAGCTTGCTATTAATTGTAGAAAGTTGAAGCAATTACTATTCGCTTGAACAGAAAATTTTCTATCAAATACATCCTACTTTTATAACGTTTCAATAATGTAAATATAAAAAAAATCAAAAAAATACGCAAGTTTAAAGATAGTCGCTATTCCTTGATAAATACAAACTTCAAACTTCATTCTTGAGCTTGCTATTAATCGTAGAAGGTTGAAACAAGTACCGTTTGATTCAACGAAAAATTTTCTATTAAATACATCCTACCTTTATAACGTTTTAATAATGTAAATATAATAAAAATCAAAAAAATGCGCAAGTTTAAAGATAGTCGTTATTCCTTAATAAATACCAATTTTAAACTTCATTCTTGAGCTTGCTATCAATTGCAGAAGGTTGAAGCAAATACTATTCGATTGAGCAGAAAATTTTCTATCAAATACATCCTACTTTTATAACGTTTCAATAATGTAAATATAAAAAAAATCAAAAAAATACGCAAGTTTAAAGATAGTCGTTATTCCTTAATAAATACCAATTTCAAACTTCATTCTTGAGCTTGCTATTAATTGTAGAAAGTTGAAGCAATTACTATTCGCTTGAGCAGAAAATTTTCTATCAAATACATCCTTTTATAACGTTTCAATAATGTAAATATAAAAAAAATCAAAAAAATACGCAAGTTTAAAGATAGTCGTTATTCCTTGATAAATACAAACTTCAAACTTCATTTTTGAGCTTGCTATTAATCGTAGAAGGTTGAAACAAGTACCATTTGATTCAACGAAAAATTTTCTATTAAATACATCCTACTTTTATAACGTTTTAATAATGTAAATATAAAAAAAATCAAAAAAATACGCAAGTTTAAATATAGTCGTTATTCCTTAATAAATACCAATTTCAAACTTCATTCTTGAGCTTGCTATCAATTGTAGAAGGTTGAAGCAAATACTATTCGATTGAGCAGAAAATTTTCTATCAATAGCATCCTACTTTTATAACGTTTCAATAATGTAAATATAAAAAAAATCAAAAAAATACGCAAGTTTAAAGATAGTCGTTATTCCTTAATAAATACCAATTTCAAACTTCATTCTTGAGCTTGCTATTAATTGTAGAAAGTTGAAGCAATTACTATTCGCTTGAGCAGAAAATTTTCTATCAAATACATCCTTTTATAACGTTTCAATAATGTAAATATAAAAAAAATCAAAAAAATACGCAAGTTTAAAGATAGTCGCTATTCCTTGATAAATACAAACTTCAAACTTCATTCTTGAGCTTGCTATTAATCGTGGAAGGTTGAAACAAGTACCGTTTGATTCAACGAAAAATTTTCTATTAAATACATCCTACTTTTATAACGTTTTAATAATGTAAATATAATAAAAATCAAAAAAATGCGCAAGTTTAAAGATAGTCGTTATTCCTTAATAAATACCAATTTCAAACTTCATTCTTGAGCTTGCTATCAATTGCAGAAGGTTGAAGCAATTACTATTCGATTGAGCAGAAAATTTTCTATCAAATACATCCTACTTTTATAACGTTTCAATAATGTAAATATAAAAAAAATCAAAAAAATACGCAAGTTTAAAGATAGTCGTTATTCCTTGATAAATACAAACTTCAAACTTCATTCTTGAGCTTGCTATTAATCGTAGAAGGTTGAAACAAGTACCGTTTGATTCAACGAAAAATTTTCTATTAAATACATCCTACTTTTATAACGTTTTAATAATGTAAATATAAAAAAAATCAAAAAAATGCGCAAGTTTAAATATAGTCGTTATTCCTTAATAAATACCAATTTCAAACTTCATTCTTGAGCTTGCTATTAATTGTAGAAAATTGAAACAAATACCATTTGATTCAGCAGAAAATTTTCTATCAAATACATTCAACTTTTATAACGATTTAGCAATGTAAATATAAAAAAAATCAAAAAAATACGCAAGTTTAAAAATAGTCGTTATTCCTTAATAAATACCAAATTTAAACTTCATTCTTGAGCTTGCTATCAATTGTAGAAGGTTGAAGCAAATACTATTCGATTGAGCAGAAAATTTTCTATCAAATACATCCTACTTTTATAACGTTTCAATAATGTAAATATAAAAAAAATCAAAAAAATACGCAAGTTTAAAGATAGTCGTTATTCCTTAATAAATACCAATTTCAAACTTCATTCTTGAGCTTGCTATTAATTGTAGAAAGTTGAAGCAATTACTATTCGCTTGAACAGAAAATTTTCTATCAAATACATCCTACTTTTATAACGTTTCAATAATGTAAATATAAAAAAAATCAAAAAAATACGCAAGTTTAAAGATAGTCGTTATTCCTTGATAAATACAAACTTCAAACTTCATTCTTGAGCTTGCTATTAATCGTAGAAGGTTGAAACAAGTACCATTTGATTCAACGAAAAATTTTCTATTAAATACATCCTACTTTTATAACGTTTCAATAATGTAAATATAAAAAAAATCAAAAAAATACGCAAGTTTAAAGATAGTCGTTATTCCTTGATAAATACCAACTTCAAACTTCATTCTTGAGCTTGCTATTAATTGTAGAAGGTTGGAGCAAATACTATTCGATTGAACAGAAAATTTTCTATCAAATAAATCCTACTTTTATAACGTTCCTATAATGTAAATATAAAAAAAAATAAAAAAAATACGCAAGTTTAAAGATAGTCGTTATTCCTTAATAAATACCAATTTCAAACTTCATTCTTGAGCTTGCTATTAATTGTAGAAAGTTAAAGCAAATACTATTTAATTGAACAGAAAATTTTCTTTTAAATACATCCTACTTTTATAACGTTCCTATAATGTAAATATAAAAAAAATTAAAAAATTACGCAAGTTTAAAGATAGTCGTTATTCCTTAATAAATACCAATTTCAAACTTCATTTTTGAGCTTGCTATTAATTATAGAAAGTTAAAGCAAATACTATTCGTTTGAACGAAAAATTTTCTATCAAATACATTCTACTTTTATAACGTTCCTATAATGTAAATATAAAAAAAATTAAAAAAATACGCAAGTTTAAAGATAGTCGTTATTCCTTGATAAATACCAACTTCAAACTTCATTCTTGAGCTTGCTATTAACCGTAGAAGGTTGAAACAAGTACCATTTGATTCAACAGAAAATTTTCTATCAAATACATCGTACTTTTGTAACGTTCCTATAATGTAAATATAAAAAAAATCAAAAAAATACGCAAGTTTAAAGATAGTCGTTATTCCTTGATAAATACAAACTTCAAACTTCATTCTTGAGCTTGCTATTAATCGTAGAAGGTTGAAGCAAGTACCGTTTGATTCAACGAAAAATTTTCTATTAAATACATCCTACTTTTATAACGTTTTAATAATGTAAATATAAAAAAAATCAAAAAAATACGCAAGTTTAAATATAGTCGTTATTCCTTAATAAATACCAATTTCAAACTTCATTCTTGAGCTTGCTATCAATTGTAGAAGGTTGAAGCAAATACTATTCGATTGAGCAGAAAATTTTCTATCAAATGCATCCTACTTTTATAACGTTTCAATAATGTAAATATAAAAAAAATCAAAAAAATACGCAAGTTTAAAGATAGTCGTTATTCCTTAATAAATACCAATTTCAAACTTCATTCTTGAGCTTGCTATTAATTGTAGAAAGTTGAAGCAATTACTATTCGCTTGAACAGAAAATTTTCTATCAAATACATCCTACTTTTATAACGTTTCAATAATGTAAATATAAAAAAAATCAAAAAAATACGCAAGTTTAAAGATAGTCGCTATTCCTTGATAAATACAAACTTCAAACTTCATTCTTGAGCTTGCTATTAATCGTAGAAGGTTGAAACAAGTACCGTTTGATTCAACGAAAAATTTTCTATTAAATACATCCTACCTTTATAACGTTTTAATAATGTAAATATAATAAAAATCAAAAAAATGCGCAAGTTTAAAGATAGTCGTTATTCCTTAATAAATACCAATTTTAAACTTCATTCTTGAGCTTGCTATCAATTGCAGAAGGTTGAAGCAAATACTATTCGATTGAGCAGAAAATTTTCTATCAAATACATCCTACTTTTATAACGTTTCAATAATGTAAATATAAAAAAAATCAAAAAAATACGCAAGTTTAAAGATAGTCGTTATTCCTTGATAAATACAAACTTCAAACTTCATTCTTGAGCTTGCTATTAATCGTAGAAGGTTGAAACAAGTACCGTTTGATTCAACGAAAAATTTTCTATTAAATACATCCTACTTTTATAACGTTTTAATAATGCAAATATAAAAAAAATCAAAAAAATACGCAAGTTTAAATATAGTCGTTATTCCTTAATAAATACCAATTTCAAACTTCATTCTTGAGCTTGCTATTAATTGTAGAAGGTTGAAACAAATACCATTTGATTCAGCAGAAAATTTTCTATCAAACACATCCTACTTTTATAACGATTTAGCAATGTAAATATAAAAAAAATCAAAAAAATACGCAAGTTTAAAAATAGTCGTTATTCCTTAATAAATACCAAATTTAAACTTCATTCTTGAGCTTGCTATCAATTGTAGAAGGTTGAAGCAAATACTATTCGATTGAGCAGAAAATTTTCTATCAAATACATTCTACTTTTATAACGTTTCAATAATGTAAATATAAAAAAAATCAAAAAAATACGCAAGTTTAAAGATAGTCGTTATTCCTTAATAAATACCAATTTCAAACTTCATCCTTGAGCTTGCTATTAATTGTAGAAAGTTGAAGCAATTACTATTCGCTTGAACAGAAAATTTTCTATCAAATACATCCTACTTTTATAACGTTTCAATAATGTAAATATAAAAAAAATCAAAAAAATACGCAAGTTTAAAGATAGTCGTTATTCCTTGATAAATACAAACTTCAAACTTCATTCTTGAGCTTGCTATTAATTGTAGAAGGTTGAAGCAAGTACCGTTTGATTCAACGAAAAATTTTCTATTAAATACATCCTACTTTTATAACGTTTTAATAATGTAAATATAAAAAAAATCAAAAAAATACGCAAGTTTAAATATAGTCGTTATTCCTTAATAAATACCAATTTCAAACTTCATTCTTGAGCTTGCTATCAATTGTAGAAGGTTGAAGCAAATACTATTCGATTGAGCAGAAAATTTTCTATCAAATGCATCCTACTTTTATAACGTTTCAATAATGTAAATATAAAAAAAATCAAAAAAATACGCAAGTTTAAAGATAGTCGTTATTCCTTAATAAATACCAATTTCAAACTTCATTCTTGAGCTTGCTATTAATTGTAGAAAGTTGAAGCAATTACTATTCGCTTGAACAGAAAATTTTCTATCAAATACATCCTACTTTTATAACGTTTCAATAATGTAAATATAAAAAAAATCAAAAAAATACGCAAGTTTAAAGATAGTCGCTATTCCTTGATAAATACAAACTTCAAACTTCATTCTTGAGCTTGCTATTAATCGTAGAAGGTTGAAACAAGTACCGTTTGATTCAACGAAAAATTTTCTATTAAATACATCCTACCTTTATAACGTTTTAATAATGTAAATATAATAAAAATCAAAAAAATGCGCAAGTTTAAAGATAGTCGTTATTCCTTAATAAATACCAATTTTAAACTTCATTCTTGAGCTTGCTATCAATTGCAGAAGGTTGAAGCAAATACTATTCGATTGAGCAGAAAATTTTCTATCAAATACATCCTACTTTTATAACGTTTCAATAATGTAAATATAAAAAAAATCAAAAAAATACGCAAGTTTAAAGATAGTCGTTATTCCTTGATAAATACAAACTTCAAACTTCATTCTTGAGCTTGCTATTAATCGTAGAAGGTTGAAACAAGTACCGTTTGATTCAACGAAAAATTTTCTATTAAATACATCCTACTTTTATAACGTTTTAATAATGTAAATATAAAAAAAATCAAAAAAATACGCAAGTTTAAATATAGTCGTTATTCCTTAATAAATACCAATTTCAAACTTCATTCTTGAGCTTGCTATTAATTGTAGAAGGTTGAAACAAATACCATTTGATTCAGCAGAAAATTTTCTATCAAACACATCCTACTTTTATAACGATTTAGCAATGTAAATATAAAAAAAATCAAAAAAATACGCAAGTTTAAAAATAGTCGTTATTCCTTAATAAATACCAAATTTAAACTTCATTCTTGAGCTTGCTATCAATTGTAGAAGGTTGAAGCAAATACTATTCGATTGAGCAGAAAATTTTCTATCAAATACATTCTACTTTTATAACGTTTCAATAATGTAAATATAAAAAAAATCAAAAAAATACGCAAGTTTAAAGATAGTCGTTATTCCTTAATAAATACCAATTTCAAACTTCATTCTTGAGCTTGCTATTAATTGTAGAAAGTTGAAGCAATTACTATTCGCTTGAACAGAAAATTTTCTATCAAATACATCCTACTTTTATAACGTTTCAATAATGTAAATATAAAAAAAATCAAAAAAATACGCAAGTTTAAAGATAGTCGTTATTCCTTGATAAATACAAACTTCAAACTTCATTCTTGAGCTTGCTATTAATTGTAGAAGGTTGGAGCAAATACTATTCGATTGAACAGAAAATTTTCTATCAAATAAATCCTACTTTTATAACGTTCCTATAATGTAAATATAAAAAAAAATAAAAAAAATACGCAAGTTTAAAGATAGTCGTTATTCCTTAATAAATACCAATTTCAAACTTCATTCTTGAGCTTGCTATTAATTGTAGAAAGTTAAAGCAAATACTATTTAATTGAACAGAAAATTTTCTTTTAAATACATCCTACTTTATAATGTAAATATAAAAAAAATTAAAAAAATACGCAAGTTTAAAGATAGTCGTTATTCCTTAATAAATACCAATTTCAAACTTCATTTTTGAGCTTGCTATTAATTGTAGAAAGTTAAAGCAAATACTATTCGTTTGAACAAAAAATTTTCTATCAAATACATTCTACTTTTATAACGTTCCTATAATGTAAATATAAAAAAAATTAAAAAAATACGCAAGTTTAAAGATAGTCGTTATTCCTTGATAAATACCAACTTCAAACTTCATTCTTGAGCTTGCTATTAATCGTAGAAGGTTGAAACAAGTACCATTTGATTCAACAGAAAATTTTCTATCAAATACATCGTACTTTTGTAACGTTCCTATAATGTAAATATAAAAAAAATCAAAAAAATACGCAAGTTTAAAGATAGTCGTTATTCCTTGATAAATACAAATTTCAAACTTCATTCTTGAGCTTGCTATTAATTGTAGAAGGTTGGAGCAAATACTATTCGATTGAACAGAAAATTTTCTATCAAATAAATCCTACTTTTATAACGTTTCAATAATGTAAATATAAAAAAAATCAAAAAAATACGCAAGTTTAAAGATAGTCGTTATTCCTTAATAAATACCAATTTCAAACTTCATTCTTGAGCTTGCTATCAATTGCAGAAGGTTGAAGCAAATACTATTCGATTGAGCAGAAAATTTTCTATCAAATACATCCTACTTTTATAACGTTTCAATAATGTAAATATAAAAAAAATCAAAAAAATTCGCAAGTTTAAAGATAGTCGTTATTCCTTGATAAATACAAACTTCAAACTTCATTCTTGAGCTTGCTATTAATCGTAGAAGGTTGAAACAAGTACCGTTTGATTCAACGAAAAATTTTCTATTAAATACATCCTACTTTTATCACGTTTTAATAATGTAAATATAAAAAAAATCAAAAAAATACGCAAGTTTAAATATAGTCGTTATTCCTTAATAAATACCAATTTCAAACTTCATTCTTGAGCTTGCTATTAATTGTAGAAGGTTGAAACAAATACCATTTGATTCAGCAGAAAATTTTCTATCAAATACATCCTACTTTTATAACGATTTAGCAATGTAAATATAAAAAAAATCAAAACAATACGCAAGTTTAAAAATAGTCGTTATTCCTTAATAAATACCAAATTCAAACTTCATTTTTGAGCTTGCTATCAACTGTAGAAGGTTGAAGCAAATACTATTCGATTGAGCAGAAAATTTTCTATCAAATACATCCTACTTTTATAACGTTTCAATAATGTAAATATAAAAAAAATCAAAAAAATACGCAAGTTTAAAGATAGTCGTTATTCCTTAATAAATACCAATTTCAAACTTCATTCTTGAGCTTGCTATTAATTGTAGAAAGTTGAAGCAATTACTATTCGCTTGAACAGAAAATTTTCTATCAAATACATCCTACCTTTATAACGTTTCAGTAATGTAAATGTAAAAAAAATCAAAAAAATACGCAAGTTTAAAGATAGTCGTTATTCCTTGATAAATACAAACTTCAAACTTCATTCTTGAGCTTGCTATTAATCGTAGAAGGTTGAAACAAGTACCATTTGATTCAACGAAAAATTTTCTATTAAATACATCCTACTTTTATAACGTTTTAATAATGTAAATATAAAAAAAATCAAAAAAATACGCAAGTTTAAAGATAGTCGTTATTCCTTGATAAATACCAACTTCAAACTTCATTCTTGAGCTTGCTATTAATTGTAGAAGGTTGGAGCAAATACTATTCGATTGAACAGAAAATTTTCTATCAAATAAATCCTACTTTTATAACGTTCCTATAATGTAAATATAAAAAAAAATAAAAAAAATACGCAAGTTTAAAGATAGTCGTTATTCCTTAATAAATACCAATTTCAAACTTCATTCTTGAGCTTGCTATTAATTGTAGAAAGTTAAAGCAAATACTATTTGATTGAACAGAAAATTTTCTATCAAATACATCCTACTTTTATAACGTTCCTATAATGTAAATATAAAAAAAATTAAAAAAATACGCAAGTTTAAAGATAGTCGTTATTCCTTAATAAATACCAATTTCAAACTTCATTCTTGAGCTTGCTATTAAATGTAGAAAGTTAAAGCAAATACTATTCGTTTGAACAAAAAATTTTCTATCAAATACATTCTACTTTTATAACGTTCCTATAATGTAAATATAAAAAAAATTAAAAAAATACGCAAGTTTAAAGATAGTCGTTATTCCTTGATAAATACCAATTTCAAACTTCATTCTTGAGCTTGCTATTAATTGTAGAAGGTTGGAGCAAATACTATTCGATTGAACAGAAAATTTTCTATCAAATAAATCCTACTTTTATAACGTTCCTATAATGTAAATATAAAAAAAAATAAAAAAAATACGCAAGTTTAAAGATAGTCGTTATTCCTTAATAAATACCAATTTCAAACTTCATTCTTGAGCTTGCTATTAATTGTAGAAAGTTAAAGCAAATACTATTTAATTGAACAGAAAATTTTCTTTTAAATACATCCTACTTTATAATGTAAATATAAAAAAAATTAAAAAAATACGCAAGTTTAAAGATAGTCGTTATTCCTTAATAAATACCAATTTCAAACTTCATTTTTGAGCTTGCTATTAATTGTAGAAAGTTAAAGCAAATACTATTCGTTTGAACAAAAAATTTTCTATCAAATACATTCTACTTTTATAACGTTCCTATAATGTAAATATAAAAAAAATTAAAAAAATACGCAAGTTTAAAGATAGTCGTTATTCCTTGATAAATACCAACTTCAAACTTCATTCTTGAGCTTGCTATTAACCGTAGAAGGTTGAAACAAATACCATTTGATTCAACAGAAAATTTTCTATCAAATACATCGTACTTTTGTAACGTTCCTATAATGTAAATATAAAAAAAATCAAAAAAATACGCAAGTTTAAAGATAGTCGTTATTCCTTGATAAATACAAACTTCAAACTTCATTCTTGAGCTTGCTATTAATTGTAGAAGGTTGGAGCAAATACTATTCGATTGAACAGAAAATTTTCTATCAAATAAATCCTACTTTTATAACGTTTCAATAATGTAAATATAAAAAAAATCAAAAAAATACGCAAGTTTAAAGATAGTCGTTATTCCTTAATAAATACCAATTTCAAACTTCATTCTTGAGCTTGCTATCAATTGCAGAAGGTTGAAGCAAATACTATTCGATTGAGCAGAAAATTTTCTATCAAATACATCCTACTTTTATAACGTTTCAATAATGTAAATATAAAAAAAATCAAAAAAATTCGCAAGTTTAAAGATAGTCGTTATTCCTTGATAAATACAAACTTCAAACTTCATTCTTGAGCTTGCTATTAATCGTAGAAGGTTGAAACAAGTACCGTTTGATTCAACGAAAAATTTTCTATTAAATACATCCTACTTTTATCAAGTTTTAATAATGTAAATATAAAAAAAATCAAAAAAATACGCAAGTTTAAATATAGTCGTTATTCCTTAATAAATACCAATTTCAAACTTCATTCTTGAGCTTGCTATTAATTGTAGAAGGTTGAAACAAATACCATTTGATTCAGCAGAAAATTTTCTATCAAATACATCCTACTTTTATAACGATTTAGCAATGTAAATATAAAAAAAATCAAAACAATACGCAAGTTTAAAAATAGTCGTTATTCCTTAATAAATACCAAATTCAAACTTCATTTTTGAGCTTGCTATCAACTGTAGAAGGTTGAAGCAAATACTATTCGATTGAGCAGAAAATTTTCTATCAAATACATCCTACTTTTATAACGTTTCAATAATGTAAATATAAAAAAAATCAAAAAAATACGCAAGTTTAAAGATAGTCGTTATTCCTTAATAAATACCAATTTCAAACTTCATTCTTGAGCTTGCTATTAATTGTAGAAAGTTGAAGCAATTACTATTCGCTTGAACAGAAAATTTTCTATCAAATACATCCTACCTTTATAACGTTTCAGTAATGTAAATGTAAAAAAAATCAAAAAAATACGCAAGTTTAAAGATAGTCGTTATTCCTTGATAAATACAAACTTCAAACTTCATTCTTGAGCTTGCTATTAATCGTAGAAGGTTGAAACAAGTACCATTTGATTCAACGAAAAATTTTCTATTAAATACATCCTACTTTTATAACGTTTTAATAATGTAAATATAAAAAAAATCAAAAAAATACGCAAGTTTAAAGATAGTCGTTATTCCTTGATAAATACCAACTTCAAACTTCATTCTTGAGCTTGCTATTAATTGTAGAAGGTTGGAGCAAATACTATTCGATTGAACAGAAAATTTTCTATCAAATAAATCCTACTTTTATAACGTTCCTATAATGTAAATATAAAAAAAAATAAAAAAAATACGCAAGTTTAAAGATAGTCGTTATTCCTTAATAAATACCAATTTCAAACTTCATTCTTGAGCTTGCTATTAATTGTAGAAAGTTAAAGCAAATACTATTTGATTGAACAGAAAATTTTCTATCAAATACATCCTACTTTTATAACGTTCCTATAATGTAAATATAAAAAAAATTAAAAAAATACGCAAGTTTAAAGATAGTCGTTATTCCTTAATAAATACCAATTTCAAACTTCATTCTTGAGCTTGCTATTAAATGTAGAAAGTTAAAGCAAATACTATTCGTTTGAACAAAAAATTTTCTATCAAATACATTCTACTTTTATAACGTTCCTATAATGTAAATATAAAAAAAATTAAAAAAATACGCAAGTTTAAAGATAGTCGTTATTCCTTGATAAATACCAATTTCAAACTTCATTCTTGAGCTTGCTATTAATTGTAGAAGGTTGGAGCAAATACTATTCGATTGAACAGAAAATTTTCTATCAAATAAATCCTACTTTTATAACGTTCCTATAATGTAAATATAAAAAAAAATAAAAAAAATACGCAAGTTTAAAGATAGTCGTTATTCCTTAATAAATACCAATTTCAAACTTCATTCTTGAGCTTGCTATTAATTGTAGAAAGTTAAAGCAAATACTATTTAATTGAACAGAAAATTTTCTTTTAAATACATCCTACTTTATAATGTAAATATAAAAAAAATTAAAAAAATACGCAAGTTTAAAGATAGTCGTTATTCCTTAATAAATACCAATTTCAAACTTCATTTTTGAGCTTGCTATTAATTGTAGAAAGTTAAAGCAAATACTATTCGTTTGAACAAAAAATTTTCTATCAAATACATTCTACTTTTATAACGTTCCTATAATGTAAATATAAAAAAAATTAAAAAAATACGCAAGTTTAAAGATAGTCGTTATTCCTTGATAAATACCAACTTCAAACTTCATTCTTGAGCTTGCTATTAACCGTAGAAGGTTGAAACAAATACCATTTGATTCAACAGAAAATTTTCTATCAAATACATCGTACTTTTGTAACGTTCCTATAATGTAAATATAAAAAAAATCAAAAAAATACGCAAGTTTAAAGATAGTCGTTATTCCTTGATAAATACAAACTTCAAACTTCATTCTTGAGCTTGCTATTAATTGTAGAAGGTTGGAGCAAATACTATTCGATTGAACAGAAAATTTTCTATCAAATAAATCCTACTTTTATAACGTTTCAATAATGTAAATATAAAAAAAATCAAAAAAATACGCAAGTTTAAAGATAGTCGTTATTCCTTAATAAATACCAATTTCAAACTTCATTCTTGAGCTTGCTATCAATTGCAGAAGGTTGAAGCAAATACTATTCGATTGAGCAGAAAATTTTCTATCAAATACATCCTACTTTTATAACGTTTCAATAATGTAAATATAAAAAAAATCAAAAAAATTCGCAAGTTTAAAGATAGTCGTTATTCCTTGATAAATACAAACTTCAAACTTCATTCTTGAGCTTGCTATTAATCGTAGAAGGTTGAAACAAGTACCGTTTGATTCAACGAAAAATTTTCTATTAAATACTTCCTACTTTTATCACGTTTTAATAATGTAAATATAAAAAAAATCAAAAAAATACGCAAGTTTAAATATAGTCGTTATTCCTTAATAAATACCAATTTCAAACTTCATTCTTGAGCTTGCTATTAATTGTAGAAGGTTGAAACAAATACCATTTGATTCAGCAGAAAATTTTCTATCAAATACATCCTACTTTTATAACGATTTAGCAATGTAAATATAAAAAAAATCAAAACAATACGCAAGTTTAAAAATAGTCGTTATTCCTTAATAAATACCAAATTCAAACTTCATTTTTGAGCTTGCTATCAACTGTAGAAGGTTGAAGCAAATACTATTCGATTGAGCAGAAAATTTTCTATCAAATACATCCTACTTTTATAACGTTTCAATAATGTAAATATAAAAAAAATCAAAAAAATACGCAAGTTTAAAGATAGTCGTTATTCCTTAATAAATACCAATTTCAAACTTCATTCTTGAGCTTGCTATTAATTGTAGAAAGTTGAAGCAATTACTATTCGCTTGAACAGAAAATTTTCTATCAAATACATCCTACCTTTATAACGTTTCAATAATGTAAATATAAAAAAAATCAAAAAAATACGCAAGTTTAAAGATAGTCGTTATTCCTTGATAAATACAAACTTCAAACTTCATTCTTGAGCTTGCTATTAATCGTAGAAGGTTGAAACAAGTACCATTTGATTCAACGAAAAATTTTCTATTAAATACATCCTACTTTTATAACGTTTTAATAATGTAAATATAAAAAAAATCAAAAAAATACGCAAGTTTAAAGATAGTCGTTATTCCTTGATAAATACCAACTTCAAACTTCATTCTTGAGCTTGCTATTAATTGTAGAAGGTTGGAGCAAATACTATTCGATTGAACAGAAAATTTTCTATCAAATAAATCCTACTTTTATAACGTTCCTATAATGTAAATATAAAAAAAAATAAAAAAAATACGCAAGTTTAAAGATAGTCGTTATTCCTTAATAAATACCAATTTCAAACTTTATTCTTGAGCTTGCTATTAATTGTAGAAAGTTAAAGCAAATACTATTTGATTGAACAGAAAATTTTCTATCAAATACATCCTACTTTTATAACGTTCCTATAATGTAAATATAAAAAAAATTAAAAAAATACGCAAGTTTAAAGATAGTCGTTATTCCTTAATAAATACCAATTTCAAACTTCATTCTTGAGCTTGCTATTAAATGTAGAAAGTTAAAGCAAATACTATTCGTTTGAACAAAAAATTTTCTATCAAATACATTCTACTTTTATAACGTTCCTATAATGTAAATATAAAAAAAATTAAAAAAATACGCAAGTTTAAAGATAGTCGTTATTCCTTGATAAATACCAATTTCAAACTTCATTCTTGAGCTTGCTATTAATCGTAGAAGGTTGAAACAAGTACCATTTGATTCAACAGAAAATTTTCTATCAAATACATCGTACTTTTGTAACGTTCCTATAATGTAAATATAAAAAAAATCAAAAAAATACGCAAGTTTAAAGATAGTCGTTATTCCTTAATAAATACCAAATTCAAACTTCATTCTTGAGCTTGCTATCAACTGTAGAAGGTTGAAGCAAATACTATTCGATTGAGCAGAAAATTTTCTATCAAATACATCCTACTTTTATAACGTTTCAATAATGTAAATATAAAAAAAATCAAAAAAATACGCAAGTTTAAAGATAGTCGTTATTCCTTGATAAATACAAACTTCAAACTTCATTCTTGAGCTTGCTATTAATCGTGGAAGGTTGAAACAAGTACCGTTTGATTCAACGAAAAATTTTCTATTAAATACATCCTACTTTTATAACGTTTTAATAATGTAAATATAAAAAAAATCAAAAAAATACGCAAGTTTAAATATAGTCGTTACTCCTTAATAAATACCAATTTCAAACTTCATTCTTGAGCTTGCTATCAATTGTAGAAGGTTGAAGCAAATACTACTCGATTGAGCAGAAAATTTTCTATCAAATACATCCTACTTTTATAACGTTTCAATAATGTAAATATAAAATAAATCAAAAAAATACGCAAGTTTAAAGATAGTCGTTATTCCTTAATAAATACCAATTTCAAACTTCATTCTTGAGCTTGCTATTAATTGTAGAAAGTTGAAGCAATTACTATTCGCTTGAACAGAAAATTTTCTATCAAATACATCCTACTTTTATAACGTTTCAATAATGTAAATATAAAAAAAATCAAAAAAATACGCAAGTTTAAATATAGTCGTTATTCCTTGATAAATACAAACTTCAAACTTCATTCTTGAGCTTGCTATTAATCGTAGAAGGTTGAAACAAGTACCATTTGATTCAACGAAAAATTTTCTATTAAATACATCCTACTTTTATAACGTTTTAATAATGTAAATATAAAAAAAATCAAAAAAATACGCAAGTTTAAAGATAGTCGTTATTCCTTAATAAATACCAATTTCAAACTTCATTCTTGAGCTTGCTATCAATTGCAGAAGGTTGAAGCAAATACTATTCGATTGAGCAGAAAATTTTCTATCAAATACATCCTACCTTTATAACGTTTCAATAATGTAAATATAAAAAAAATCAAAAAAATACGCAAGTTTAAAGATAGTCGCTATTCCTTGATAAATACAAACTTCAAACTTCATTCTTTAGCTTGCTATTAATCGTAGAAGGTTGAAACAAGTACCGATTGATTCAACGAAAAATTTTCTATTAAATACATCCTACTTTTATAACGTTTTAATAATGTAAATATAAAAAAAATCAAAAAAATACGCAAGTTTAAATATAGTCGTTATTCCTTAATAAATACCAATTTCAAACTTCATTCTTGAGCTTGCTATTAATTGTAGAAGGTTGAAACAAATACCATTTGATTCAGCAGAAAATTTTCTATCAAATACATCCTACTTTTATAACGATTTAGCAATGTAAATATAAAAAAAATCAAAAAAATACGCAAGTTTAAAGATAGTCGTTATTCCTTAATAAATACCAATTTCAAACTTCATTCTTGAGCTTGCTATTAATTGTAGAAAGTTGAAGAAATTACTATTCGCTTGAACAGAAAATTTTCTATCAAATACATCCTACTTTTATAACGTTTCAATAATGTAAATATAAAAAAAATCAAAAAAATACGCAAGTTTAAAGATAGTCGTTATTCCTTGATAAATACAAACTTCAAACTTCATTCTTGAGCTTGCTATTAATCGTAGAAGGTTGAAACAAGTACCATTTGATTCAACGAAAAATTTTCTATTAAATACATCCTACTTTTACAACGTTTTAATAATGTAAATATAAAAAAAATCAAAAAAATACGCAAGTTTAAAGATAGTCGTTATTCCTTGATAAATACCAACTTCAAACTTCATTCTTGAGCTTGCTATTAATTGTAGAAGGTTGGAGCAAATACTATTCGATTGAACAGAAAATTTTCTATCAAATAAATCCTACTTTTATAACGTTCCTATAATGTAAATATAAAAAAAAATAAAAAAAATACGCAAGTTTAAAGATAGTCGTTATTCCTTAATAAATACCAATTTCAAACTTCATTCTTGAGCTTGCTATTAATTGTAGAAAGTTAAAGCAAATACTATTTGATTGAACAGAAAATTTTCTATCAAATACATCCTACTTTTATAACGTTCCTATAATGTAAATATAAAAAAAATTAAAAAAATACGCAAGTTTAAAGATAGTCGTTATTCCTTAATAAATACCAATTTCAAACTTCATTCTTGAGCTTGCTATTAAATGTAGAAAGTTAAAGCAAATACTATTCGTTTGAACAAAAAATTTTCTATCAAATACATTCTACTTTTATAACGTTCCTATAATGTAAATATAAAAAAAATTAAAAAAATCCGCAAGTTTAAAGATAGTCGTTATTCCTTGATAAATACCAATTTCAAACTTCATTCTTGAGCTTGCTATTAATCGTAGAAGGTTGAAACAAGTACCATTTGATTCAACGAAAAATTTTCTATTAAATACATCCTACTTTTATAACGTTTTAATAATGTAAATATAAAAAAAATCAAAAAAATACGCAAGTTTAAATATAGTCGTTACTCCTTAATAAATACCAATTTCAAACTTCATTCTTGAGCTTGCTATCAATTGTAGAAGGTTGAAGCAAATACTACTCGATTGAGCAGAAAATTTTCTATCAAATACATCGTACTTTTGTAACGTTCCTATAATGTAAATATAAAAAAAATCAAAAAAATACGCAAGTTTAAAGATAGTCGTTATTCCTTAATAAATACCAATTTCAAACTTCATTCTTGAGCTTGCTATCAACTGTAGAAGGTTGAAGCAAATACTATTCGATTGAGCAGAAAATTTTCTATCAAATACATCCTACTTTTATAACGTTTCAATAATGTAAATATAAAAAAAATCAAAAAAATACGCAAGTTTAAAGATAGTCGTTATTCCTTGATAAATACAAACTTCAAACTTCATTCTTGAGCTTGCTATTAATCGTGGAAGGTTGAAACAAGTACCGTTTGATTCAACGAAAAATTTTCTATTAAATACATCCTACTTTTATAACGTTTTAATAATGTAAATATAAAAAAAATCAAAAAAATACGCAAGTTTAAATATAGTCGTTACTCCTTAATAAATACCAATTTCAAACTTCATTCTTGAGCTTGCTATCAATTGTAGAAGGTTGAAGCAAATACTACTCGATTGAGCAGAAAATTTTCTATCAAATACATCCTACTTTTATAACGTTTCAATAATGTAAATATAAAAAAAATCAAAAAAATACGCAAGTTTAAAGATAGTCGTTATTCCTTAATAAATACCAATTTCAAACTTCATTCTTGAGCTTGCTATTAATTGTAGAAAGTTGAAGCAATTACTATTCGCTTGAACAGAAAATTTTCTATCAAATACATCCTACTTTTATAACGTTTCAATAATGTAAATATAAAAAAAATCAAAAAAATACGCAAGTTTAAATATAGTCGTTATTCCTTGATAAATACAAACTTCAAACTTCATTCTTGAGCTTGCTATTAATCGTAGAAGGTTGAAACAAGTACCATTTGATTCAACGAAAAATTTTCTATTAAATACATCCTACTTTTATAACGTTTTAATAATGTAAATATAAAAAAAATCAAAAAAATACGCAAGTTTAAAGATAGTCGTTATTCCTTAATAAATACCAATTTCAAACTTCATTCTTGAGCTTGCTATTAACCGTAGAAGATTGAAACAAGTACCATTTGATTCAACAGAAAATTTTCTATCAAATACATCGTACTTTTGTAACGTTCCTATAATGTAAATATAAAAAAAATCAAAAAAATACGCAAGTTTAAAGATAGTCGTTATTCCTTGATAAATACAAACTTCAAACTTCATCCTTGAGCTTGCTATTAATTGTAGAAGGTTGGAGCAAATACTATTCGCTTGAACAGAAAATTTTCTATCAAATACATCCTACTTTTATAACGTTTCAATAATGTAAATATAAAAAAAATCAAAAAAATACGCAAGTTTAAAGATAGTCGTTATTCCTTGATAAATACAAACTTCAAACTTCATTCTTGAGCTTGCTATTAACCGTAGAAGGTTGAAACAAGTACCATTTGATTCAACAGAAAATTTTCTATCAAATACATCGTACTTTTGTAACGTTCCTATAATGTAAATATAAAAAAAATCAAAAAAATACGCAAGTTTAAAGATAGTCGTTATTCCTTGATAAATACAAACTTCAAACTTCATTCTTGAGCTTGCTATTAATTGTAGAAGGTTGGAGCAAATACTATTCGCTTGAACAGAAAATTTTCTATCAAATACATCCTACTTTTATAACGTTTCAATAATGTAAATATAAAAAAAATCAAAAAAATTCGCAAGTTTAAAGATAGTCGTTATTCCTTGATAAATACCAACTTCAAACTTCATTCTTGAGCTTGCTATTAACCGTAGAAGGTTGAAACAAGTACCATTTGATTCAACAGAAAATTTTCTATCAAATACATCGTACTTTTGTAACGTTCCTATAATGTAAATATAAAAAAAATCAAAAAAATACGCAAGTTTAAAGATAGTCGTTATTCCTTGATAAATACAAACTTCAAACTTCATTCTTGAGCTTGCTATTAATTGTAGAAGGTTGGAGCAAATACTATTCGCTTGAACAGAAAATTTTCTATCAAATACATCCTACTTTTATAACGTTTCAATAATGTAAATATAAAAAAAATCAAAAAAATACGCAAGTTTAAAGATAGTCGTTATTCCTTGATAAATACAAACTTCAAACTTCATTCTTGAGCTTGCTATTAATCGTAGAAGGTTGAAACAAGTACCATTTGATTCATCGAAAAATTTTCTATTAAATACATCCTACTTTTATAACGTTTCAATAATGTAAATATAAAAAAAATCAAAAAAATGCGCAAGTTTAAAGATAGTCGTTATTCCTTGATAAATACCAACTTCAAACTTCATTCTTGAGCTTGCTATTAATTGTAGAAGGTTGGAGCAAATACTATTCGATTGAACAGAAAATTTTCTATCAAATAAATCCTACTTTTATAACGTTCCTATAATGTAAATATAAAAAAAAATAAAAAAAATACGCAAGTTTAAAGATAGTCGTTATTCCTTAATAAATACCAATTTCAAACTTCATTCTTGAGCTTGCTATTAATTGTAGAAAGTTAAAGCAAATACTATTTAATTGAACAGAAAATTTTCTTTTAAATACATCCTACTTTATAATGTAAATATAAAAAAAATTAAAAAAATACGCAAGTTTAAAGATAGTCGTTATTCCTTAATAAATACCAATTTCAAACTTCATTTTTGAGCTTGCTATTAATTGTAGAAAGTTAAAGCAAATACTATTCGTTTGAACAAAAAATTTTCTATCAAATACATTCTACTTTTATAACGTTCCTATAATGTAAATATAAAAAAAATTAAAAAAATACGCAAGTTTAAAGATAGTCGTTATTCCTTGATAAATACCAACTTCAAACTTCATTCTTGAGCTTGCTATTAACCGTAGAAGGTTGAAACAAGTACCATTTGATTCAACAGAAAATTTTCTATCAAATACATCGTACTTTTGTAACGTTCCTATAATGTAAATATAAAAAAAATCAAAAAAATACGCAAGTTTAAAGATAGTCGTTATTCCTTGATAAATACAAATTTCAAACTTCATTCTTGAGCTTGCTATTAATTGTAGAAGGTTGGAGCAAATACTATTCGATTGAACAGAAAATTTTCTATCAAATAAATCCTACTTTTATAACGTTTCAATAATGTAAATATAAAAAAAATCAAAAAAATACGCAAGTTTAAAGATAGTCGTTATTCCTTAATAAATACCAATTTCAAACTTCATTCTTGAGCTTGCTATCAATTGCAGAAGGTTGAAGCAAATACTATTCGATTGAGCAGAAAATTTTCTATCAAATACATCCTACTTTTATAACGTTTCAATAATGTAAATATAAAAAAAATCAAAAAAATTCGCAAGTTTAAAGATAGTCGTTATTCCTTGATAAATACAAACTTCAAACTTCATTCTTGAGCTTGCTATTAATCGTAGAAGGTTGAAACAAGTACCGTTTGATTCAACGAAAAATTTTCTATTAAATACATCCTACTTTTATCACGTTTTAATAATGTAAATATAAAAAAAATCAAAAAAATACGCAAGTTTAAATATAGTCGTTATTCCTTAATAAATACCAATTTCAAACTTCATTCTTGAGCTTGCTATTAATTGTAGAAGGTTGAAACAAATACCATTTGATTCAGCAGAAAATTTTCTATCAAATACATCCTACTTTTATAACGATTTAGCAATGTAAATATAAAAAAAATCAAAACAATACGCAAGTTTAAAAATAGTCGTTATTCCTTAATAAATACCAAATTCAAACTTTATTTTTGAGCTTGCTATCAACTGTAGAAGGTTGAAGCAAATACTATTCGATTGAGCAGAAAATTTTCTATCAAATACATCCTACTTTTATAACGTTTCAATAATGTAAATATAAAAAAAATCAAAAAAATACGCAAGTTTAAAGATAGTCGTTATTCCTTAATAAATACCAATTTCAAACTTCATTCTTGAGCTTGCTATTAATTGTAGAAAGTTGAGGCAATTACTATTCGCTTGAACAGAAAATTTCCTATCAAATACATCCTACCTTTATAACGTTTCAATAATGTAAATATAAAAAAAATCAAAAAAATACGCAAGTTTAAAGATAGTCGTTATTCCTTGATAAATACAAACTTCAAACTTCATTCTTGAGCTTGCTATTAATCGTAGAAGGTTGAAACAAGTACCATTTGATTCAACGAAAAATTTTCTATTAAATACATCCTACTTTTATAACGTTTTAATAATGTAAATATAAAAAAAATCAAAAAAATACGCAAGTTTAAAGATAGTCGTTATTCCTTGATAAATACCAACTTCAAACTTCATTCTTGAGCTTGCTATTAATTGTAGAAGGTTGGAGCAAATACTATTCGATTGAACAGAAAATTTTCTATCAAATAAATCCTACTTTTATAACGTTCCTATAATGTAAATATAAAAAAAAATAAAAAAAATACGCAAGTTTAAAGATAGTCGTTATTCCTTAATAAATACCAATTTCAAACTTCATTCTTGAGCTTGCTATTAATTGTAGAAAGTTAAAGCAAATACTATTTGATTGAACAGAAAATTTTCTATCAAATACATCCTACTTTTATAACGTTCCTATAATGTAAATATAAAAAAAATTAAAAAAATACGCAAGTTTAAAGATAGTCGTTATTCCTTAATAAATACCAATTTCAAACTTCATTCTTGAGCTTGCTATTAAATGTAGAAAGTTAAAGCAAATACTATTCGTTTGAACAAAAAATTTTCTATCAAATACATTCTATTTTTATAACGTTCCTATAATGTAAATATAAAAAAAATTAAAAAAATACGCAAGTTTAAAGATAGTCGTTATTCCTTGATAAATACCAATTTCAAACTTCATTCTTGAGCTTGCTATTAATCGTAGAAGGTTGAAACAAGTACCATTTGATTCAACAGAAAATTTTCTATCAAATACATCGTACTTTTGTAACGTTCCTATAATGTAAATATAAAAAAAATCAAAAAAATACGCAAGTTTAAAGATAGTCGTTATTCCTTAATAAATACCAAATTCAAACTTCATTCTTGAGCTTGCTATCAACTGTAGAAGGTTGAAGCAAATACTATTCGATTGAGCAGAAAATTTTCTATCAAATACATCCTACTTTTATAACGTTTCAATAATGTAAATATAAAAAAAATCAAAAAAATACGCAAGTTTAAAGATAGTCGTTATTCCTTGATAAATACAAACTTCAAACTTCATTCTTGAGCTTGCTATTAATCGCGGAAGGTTGAAACAAGTACCGTTTGATTCAACGAAAAATTTTCTATTAAATACATCCTACTTTTATAACGTTTTAATAATGTAAATATAAAAAAAATCAAAAAAATACGCAAGTTTAAATATAGTCGTTACTCCTTAATAAATACCAATTTCAAACTTCATTCTTGAGCTTGCTATCAATTGTAGAAGGTTGAAGCAAATACTACTCGATTGAGCAGAAAATTTTCTATCAAATACATCCTACTTTTATAACGTTTCAATAATGTAAATATAAAAAAAATCAAAAAAATACGCAAGTTTAAAGATAGTCGTTATTCCTTAATAAATACCAATTTCAAACTTCATTCTTGAGCTTGCTATTAATTGTAGAAAGTTGAAGCAATTACTATTCGCTTGAACAGAAAATTTTCTATCAAATACATCCTACTTTTATAACGTTTCAATAATGTAAATATAAAAAAAATCAAAAAAATACGCAAGTTTAAATATAGTCGTTATTCCTTGATAAATACAAACTTCAAACTTCATTCTTGAGCTTGCTATTAATCGTAGAAGGTTGAAACAAGTACCATTTGATTCAACGAAAAATTTTCTATTAAATACATCCTACTGTTATAACGTTTTAATAATGTAAATATAAAAAAAATCAAAAAAATACGCAAGTTTAAAGATAGTCGTTATTCCTTGATAAATACCAACTTCAAACTTCATTCTTGAGCTTGCTATTAATTGTAGAAGGTTGGAGCAAATACTATTCGATTGAACAGAAAATTTTCTATCAAATAAATCCTACTTTTATAACGTTCCTATAATGTAAATATAAAAAAAAATAAAAAAAATACGCAAGTTTAAAGATAGTCGTTATTCCTTAATAAATACCAATTTCAAACTTCATTCTTGAGCTTGCTATTAATTGTAGAAAGTTAAAGCAAATACTATTTGATTGAACAGAAAATTTTCTATCAAATACATCCTACTTTTATAACGTTCCTATAATGTAAATATAAAAAAAATTAAAAAAATACGCAAGTTTAAAGATAGTCGTTATTCTTTAATAAATACCAATTTCAAACTTCATTCTTGAGCTTGCTATTAAATGTAGAAAGTTAAAGCAAATACTATTCGTTTGAACAAAAAATTTTCTATCAAATACATTCTACTTTTATAACGTTCCTATAATGTAAATATAAAAAAAATTAAAAAAATACGCAAGTTTAAAGATAGTCGTTATTCCTTGATAAATACCAATTTCAAACTTCATTCTTGAGCTTGCTATTAATCGTAGAAGGTTGAAACAAGTACCATTTGATTCAACAGAAAATTTTCTATCAAATACATCGTACTTTTGTAACGTTCCTATAATGTAAATATAAAAAAAATCAAAAAAATACGCAAGTTTAAACATAGTCGTTATTCCTTAATAAATACCAAATTCAAACTTCATTCTTGAGCTTGCTATCAACTGTAGAAGGTTGAAGCAAATACTATTCGATTGAGCAGAAAATTTTCTATCAAATACATCCTACTTTTATAACGTTTCAATAATGTAAATATAAAAAAAATCAAAAAAATACGCAAGTTTAAAGATAGTCGTTATTCCTTGATAAATACAAACTTCAAACTTCATTCTTGAGCTTGCTATTAATCGTGGAAGGTTGAAACAAGTACCGTTTGATTCAACGAAAAATTTTCTATTAAATACATCCTACTTTTATAACGTTTTAATAATGTAAATATAAAAAAAATCAAAAAAATACGCAAGTTTAAATATAGTCGTTACTCCTTAATAAATACCAATTTCAAACTTCATTCTTGAGCTTGCTATCAATTGTAGAAGGTTGAAGCAAATACCACTCGATTGAGCAGAAAATTTTCTATCAAATACATCCTACTTTTATAACGTTTCAATAATGTAAATATAAAAAAAATCAAAAAAATACGCAAGTTTAAAGATAGTCGTTATTCCTTAATAAATACCAATTTCAAACTTCATTCTTGAGCTTGCTATTAATTGTAGAAAGTTGAAGCAATTACTATTCGCTTGAACAGAAAATTTTCTATCAAATACATCCTACTTTTATAACGTTTCAATAATGTAAATATAAAAAAAATCAAAAAAATACGCAAGTTTAAATATAGTCGTTATTCCTTGATAAATACAAACTTCAAACTTCATTCTTGAGCTTGCTATTAATCGTAGAAGGTTGAAACAAGTACCATTTGATTCAACGAAAAATTTTCTATTAAATACATTCTACTTTTATAACGTTTTAATAATGTAAATATAAAAAAAATCAAAAAAATACGCAAGTTTAAAGATAGTCGTTATTCCTTAATAAATACCAATTTCAAACTTCATTCTTGAGCTTGCTATCAATTGCAGAAGGTTGAAGCAAATACTATTCGATTGAGCAGAAAATTTTCTATCAAATACATCCAACCTTTATAACGTTTCAATAATGTAAATATAAAAAAAATCAAAAAAATACGCAAGTTTAAAGATAGTCGCTATTCCTTGATAAATACAAACTTCAAACTTCATTCTTTAGCTTGCTATTAATCGTAGAAGGTTGAAACAAGTACCGATTGATTCAACGAAAAATTTTCTATTAAATACATCCTACTTTTATAACGTTTTAATAATGTAAATATAAAAAAAATCAAAAAAATACGCAAGTTTAAATATAGTCGTTATTCCTTAATAAATACCAATTTCAAACTTCATTCTTGAGCTTGCTATTAATTGTAGAAGGTTGAAACAAATACCATTTGATTCAGCAGAAAACTTTCTATCAAATACATCCTACTTTTATAACGATTTAGCAATGTAAATATAAAAAAAATCAAAAAAATACGCAAGTTTAAAGATAGTCGTTATTCCTTAATAAATACCAATTTCAAACTTCATTCTTGAGCTTGCTATTAATTGTAGAAAGTTGAAGAAATTACTATTCGCTTGAACAGAAAATTTTCTATCAAATACATCCTACTTTTATAACGTTTCAATAATGTAAATATAAAAAAAATCAAAAAAATACGCAAGTTTAAAGATAGTCGTTATTCCTTGATAAATACAAACTTCAAACTTCATTCTTGAGCTTGCTATTAATCGTAGAAGGTTGAAGCAAGTACCATTTGATTCAACGAAAAATTTTCTATTAAATACATCCTACTTTTATAACGTTTTAATAATGTAAATATAAAAAAAATCAAAAAAATACGCAAGTTTAAAGATAGTCGTTATTCCTTGATAAATACCAACTTCAAACTTCATTCTTGAGCTTGCTATTAATTGTAGAAGGTTGGAGCAAATACTATTCGTTTGAACAAAAAATTTTCTATCAAATACATTCTACTTTTATAACGTTCCTATAATGTAAATATAAAAAAAATTAAAAAAATACGCAAGTTTAAAGATAGTCGTTATTCCTTGATAAATACCAATTTCAAACTTCATTCTTGAGCTTGCTATTAATCGTAGAAGGTTGAAACAAGTACCATTTGATTCAACAGAAAATTTTCTATCAAATACATCGTACTTTTGTAACGTTCCTATAATGTAAATATAAAAAAAATCAAAAAAATACGCAAGTTTAAACATAGTCGTTATTCCTTAATAAATACCAAATTCAAACTTCATTCTTGAGCTTGCTATCAACTGTAGAAGGTTGAAGCAAATACTATTCGATTGAGCAGAAAATTTTCTATCAAATACATCCTACTTTTATAACGTTTCAATAATGTAAATATAAAAAAAATCAAAAAAATACGCAAGTTTAAAGATAGTCGTTATTCCTTGATAAATACAAACTTCAAACTTCATTCTTGAGCTTGCTATTAATCGTGGAAGGTTGAAACAAGTACCGTTTGATTCAACGAAAAATTTTCTATTAAATACATCCTACTTTTATAACGTTTTAATAATGTAAATATAAAAAAAATCAAAAAAATACGCAAGTTTAAATATAGTCGTTACTCCTTAATAAATACCAATTTCAAACTTCATTCTTGAGCTTGCTATCAATTGTAGAAGGTTGAAGCAAATACTACTCGATTGAGCAGAAAATTTTCTATCAAATACATCCTACTTTTATAACGTTTCAATAATGTAAATATAAAAAAAATCAAAAAAATACGCAAGTTTAAAGATAGTCGTTATTCCTTAATAAATACCAATTTCAAACTTCATTCTTGAGCTTGCTATTAATTGTAGAAAGTTGAAGCAATTACTATTCGCTTGAACAGAAAATTTTCTATCAAATACATCCTACTTTTATAACGTTTCAATAATGTAAATATAAAAAAAATCAAAAAAATACGCAAGTTTAAATATAGTCGTTATTCCTTGATAAATACAAACTTCAAACTTCATTCTTGAGCTTGCTATTAATCGTAGAAGGTTGAAACAAGTACCATTTGATTCAACGAAAAATTTTCTATTAAATACATTCTACTTTTATAACGTTTTAATAATGTAAATATAAAAAAAATCAAAAAAATACGCAAGTTTAAAGATAGTCGTTATTCCTTAATAAATACCAATTTCAAACTTCATTCTTGAGCTTGCTATCAATTGCAGAAGGTTGAAGCAAATACTATTCGATTGAGCAGAAAATTTTCTATCAAATACATCCAACCTTTATAACGTTTCAATAATGTAAATATAAAAAAAATCAAAAAAATACGCAAGTTTAAAGATAGTCGCTATTCCTTGATAAATACAAACTTCAAACTTCATTCTTTAGCTTGCTATTAATCGTAGAAGGTTGAAACAAGTACCGATTGATTCAACGAAAAATTTTCTATTAAATACATCCTACTTTTATAACGTTTTAATAATGTAAATATAAAAAAAATCAAAAAAATACGCAAGTTTAAATATAGTCGTTATTCCTTAATAAATACCAATTTCAAACTTCATTCTTGAGCTTGCTATTAATTGTAGAAGGTTGAAACAAATACCATTTGATTCAGCAGAAAACTTTCTATCAAATACATCCTACTTTTATAACGATTTAGCAATGTAAATATAAAAAAAATCAAAAAAATACGCAAGTTTAAAGATAGTCGTTATTCCTTAATAAATACCAATTTCAAACTTCATTCTTGAGCTTGCTATTAATTGTAGAAAGTTGAAGAAATTACTATTCGCTTGAACAGAAAATTTTCTATCAAATACATCCTACTTTTATAACGTTTCAATAATGTAAATATAAAAAAAATCAAAAAAATACGCAAGTTTAAAGATAGTCGTTATTCCTTGATAAATACAAACTTCAAACTTCATTCTTGAGCTTGCTATTAATCGTAGAAGGTTGAAACAAGTACCATTTGATTCAACGAAAAATTTTCTATTAAATACATCCTACTTTTATAACGTTTTAATAATGTAAATATAAAAAAAATCAAAAAAATACGCAAGTTTAAAGATAGTCGTTATTCCTTGATAAATACCAACTTCAAACTTCATTCTTGAGCTTGCTATTAATTGTAGAAGGTTGGAGCAAATACTATTCGATTGAACAGAAAATTTTCTATCAAATAAATCCTACTTTTATAACGTTCCTATAATGTAAATATAAAAAAAAATAAAAAAAATACGCAAGTTTAAAGATAGTCGTTATTCCTTAATAAATACCAATTTCAAACTTCATTCTTGAGCTTGCTATTAATTGTAGAAAGTTAAAGCAAATACTATTTGATTGAACAGAAAATTTTCTATCAAATACATCCTACTTTTATAACGTTCCTATAATGTAAATATAAAAAAAATTAAAAAAATACGCAAGTTTAAAGATAGTCGTTATTCCTTAATAAATACCAATTTCAAACTTCATTCTTGAGCTTGCTATTAAATGTAGAAAGTTAAAGCAAATACTATTCGTTTGAACAAAAAATTTTCTATCAAATACATTCTACTTTTATAACGTTCCTATAATGTAAATATAAAAAAAATTAAAAAAATCCGCAAGTTTAAAGATAGTCGTTATTCCTTGATAAATACCAATTTCAAACTTCATTCTTGAGCTTGCTATTAATCGTAGAAGGTTGAAACAAGTACCATTTGATTCAACAGAAAATTTTCTATCAAATACATCGTACTTTTGTAACGTTCCTATAATGTAAATATAAAAAAAATCAAAAAAATACGCAAGTTTAAAGATAGTCGTTATTCCTTAATAAATACCAAATTCAAACTTCATTCTTGAGCTTGCTATCAACTGTAGAAGGTTGAACCAAATACTATTCGATTGAGCAGAAAATTTTCTATCAAATTCATCCTACTTTTATAACGTTTCAATAATGTAAATATAAAAAAAATCAAAAAAATACGCAAGTTTAAAGATAGTCGTTATTCCTTGATAAATACAAACTTCAAACTTCATTCTTGAGCTTGCTATTAATCGTGGAAGGTTGAAACAAGTACCGTTTGATTCAACGAAAAATTTTCTATTAAATACATCCTACTTTTATAACGTTTTAATAATGTAAATATAAAAAAAATCAAAAAAATACGCAAGTTTAAATATAGTCGTTACTCCTTAATAAATACCAATTTCAAACTTCATTCTTGAGCTTGCTATCAATTGTAGAAGGTTGAAGCAAATACTACTCGATTGAGCAGAAAATTTTCTATCAAATACATCCTACTTTTATAACGTTTCAATAATGTAAATATAAAAAAAATCAAAAAAATACGCAAGTTTAAAGATAGTCGTTATTCCTTAATAAATACCAATTTCAAACTTCATTCTTGAGCTTGCTATTAATTGTAGAAAGTTGAAGCAATTACTATTCGCTTGAACAGAAAATTTTCTATCAAATACATCCTACTTTTATAACGTTTCAATAATGTAAATATAAAAAAAATCAAAAAAATACGCAAGTTTAAATATAGTCGTTATTCCTTGATAAATACAAACTTCAAACTTCATTCTTGAGCTTGCTATTAATCGTAGAAGGTTGAAACAAGTACCATTTGATTCAACGAAAAATTTTCTATTAAATACATCCTACTTTTATAACGTTTTAATAATGTAAATATAAAAAAAATCAAAAAAATACGCAAGTTTAAAGATAGTCGTTATTCCTTGATAAATACAAACTTCAAACTTCATTCTTGAGCTTGCTATTAATTGTAGAAGGTTGGAGCAAATACTATTCGATTGAACAGAAAATTTTCTATCAAATAAATCCTACTTTTATAACGTTTCAATAATGTAAATATAAAAAAAATCAAAAAAATACGCAAGTTTAAAGATAGTCGTTATTCCTTAATAAATACCAATTTCAAACTTCATTCTTGAGCTTGCTATCAATTGCAGAAGGTTGAAGCAAATACTATTCGATTGAGCAGAAAATTTTCTATCAAATACATCCTACTTTTATAACGTTTCAATAATGTAAATATAAAAAAAATCAAAAAAATTCGCAAGTTTAAAGATAGTCGTTATTCCTTGATAAATACAAACTTCAAACTTCATTCTTGAGCTTGCTATTAATCGTAGAAGGTTGAAACAAGTACCGTTTGATTCAACGAAAAATTTTCTATTAAATACATCCTACTTTTATCACGTTTTAATAATGTAAATATAAAAAAAATCAAAAAAATACGCAAGTTTAAATATAGTCGTTATTCCTTAATAAATACCAATTTCAAACTTCATTCTTGAGCTTGCTATTAATTGTAGAAGGTTGAAACAAATACCATTTGATTCAGCAGAAAATTTTCTATCAAATACATCCTACTTTTATAACGATTTAGCAATGTAAATATAAAAAAAATCAAAACAATACGCAAGTTTAAAAATAGTCGTTATTCCTTAATAAATACCAAATTCAAACTTCATTTTTGAGCTTGCTATCAACTGTAGAAGGTTGAAGCAAATACTATTCGATTGAGCAGAAAATTTTCTATCAAATACATCCTACTTTTATAACGTTTCAATAATGTAAATATAAAAAAAATCAAAAAAATACGCAAGTTTAAAGATAGTCGTTATTCCTTAATAAATACCAATTTCAAACTTCATTCTTGAGCTTGCTATTAATTGTAGAAAGTTGAGGCAATTACTATTCGCTTGAACAGAAAATTTTCTATCAAATACATCCTACCTTTATAACGTTTCAATAATGTAAATATAAAAAAAATCAAAAAAATACGCAAGTTTAAAGATAGTCGTTATTCCTTGATAAATACAAACTTCAAACTTCATTCTTGAGCTTGCTATTAATCGTAGAAGGTTGAAACAAGTACCATTTGATTCAACGAAAAATTTTCTATTAAATACATCCTACTTTTATAACGTTTTAATAATGTAAATATAAAAAAAATCAAAAAAATACGCAAGTTTAAAGATAGTCGTTATTCCTTGATAAATACCAACTTCAAACTTCATTCTTGAGCTTGCTATTAATTGTAGAAGGTTGGAGCAAATACTATTCGATTGAACAGAAAATTTTCTATCAAATAAATCCTACTTTTATAACGTTCCTATAATGTAAATATAAAAAAAAATAAAAAAAATACGCAAGTTTAAAGATAGTCGTTATTCCTTAATAAATACCAATTTCAAACTTCATTCTTGAGCTTGCTATTAATTGTAGAAAGTTAAAGCAAATACTATTTGATTGAACAGAAAATTTTCTATCAAATACATCCTACTTTTATAACGTTCCTATAATGTAAATATAAAAAAAATTTAAAAAATACGCAAGTTTAAAGATAGTCGTTATTCCTTAATAAATACCAATTTCAAACTTCATTCTTGAGCTTGCTATTAAATGTAGAAAGTTAAAGCAAATACTATTCGTTTGAACAAAAAATTTTCTATCAAATACATTCTACTTTTATAACGTTCCTATAATGTAAATATAAAAAAAATTAAAAAAATACGCAAGTTTAAAGATAGTCGTTATTCCTTGATAAATACCAATTTCAAACTTCATTCTTGAGCTTGCTATTAATCGTAGAAGGTTGAAACAAGTACCATTTGATTCAACAGAAAATTTTCTATCAAATACATCGTACTTTTGTAACGTTCCTATAATGTAAATATAAAAAAAATCAAAAAAATACGCAAGTTTAAAGATAGTCGTTATTCCTTAATAAATACCAAATTCAAACTTCATTCATGAGCTTGCTATCAACTGTAGAAGGTTGAAGCAAATACTATTCGATTGAGCAGAAAATTTTCTATCAAATACATCCTACTTTTATAACGTTTCAATAATGTAAATATAAAAAAAATCAAAAAAATACGCAAGTTTAAAGATAGTCGTTATTCCTTGATAAATACAAACTTCAAACTTCATTCTTGAGCTTGCTATTAATCGTGGAAGGTTGAAACAAGTACCGTTTGATTCAACGAAAAATTTTCTATTAAATACATCCTACTTTTATAACGTTTTAATAATGTAAATATAAAAAAAATCAAAAAAATACGCAAGTTTAAATATAGTCGTTACTCCTTAATAAATACCAATTTCAAACTTCATTCTTGAGCTTGCTATCAATTGTAGAAGGTTGAAGCAAATACTACTCGATTGAGCAGAAAATTTTCTATCAAATACATCCTACTTTTATAACGTTTCAATAATGTAAATATAAAAAAAATCAAAAAAATACGCAAGTTTAAAGATAGTCGTTATTCCTTAATAAATACCAATTTCAAACTTCATTCTTGAGCTTGCTATTAATTGTAGAAAGTTGAGGCAATTACTATTCGCTTGAACAGAAAATTTTCTATCAAATACATCCTACCTTTATAACGTTTCAATAATGTAAATATAAAAAAAATCAAAAAAATACGCAAGTTTAAAGATAGTCGTTATTCCTTGATAAATACAAACTTCAAACTTCATTCTTGAGCTTGCTATTAATCGTAGAAGGTTGAAACAAGTACCATTTGATTCAACGAAAAATTTTCTATTAAATACATCCTACTTTTATAACGTTTTAATAATGTAAATATAAAAAAAATCAAAAAAATACGCAAGTTTAAAGATAGTCGTTATTCCTTGATAAATACCAACTTCAAACTTCATTCTTGAGCTTGCTATTAATTGTAGAAGGTTGGAGCAAATACTATTCGATTGAACAGAAAATTTTCTATCAAATAAATCCTACTTTTATAACGTTCCTATAATGTAAATATAAAAAAAAATAAAAAAAATACGCAAGTTTAAAGATAGTCGTTATTCCTTAATAAATACCAATTTCAAACTTCATTCTTGAGCTTGCTATTAATTGTAGAAAGTTAAAGCAAATACTATTTGATTGAACAGAAAATTTTCTATCAAATACATCCTACTTTTATAACGTTCCTATAATGTAAATATAAAAAAAATTAAAAAAATACGCAAGTTTAAAGATAGTCGTTATTCCTTAATAAATACCAATTTCAAACTTCATTCTTGAGCTTGCTATTAAATGTAGAAAGTTAAAGCAAATACTATTCGTTTGAACAAAAAATTTTCTATCAAATACATTCTACTTTTATAACGTTCCTATAATGTAAATATAAAAAAAATTAAAAAAATACGCAAGTTTAAAGATAGTCGTTATTCCTTGATAAATACCAATTTCAAACTTCATTCTTGAGCTTGCTATTAATCGTAGAAGGTTGAAACAAGTACCATTTGATTCAACAGAAAATTTTCTATCAAATACATCGTACTTTTGTAACGTTCCTATAATGTAAATATAAAAAAAATCAAAAAAATACGCAAGTTTAAAGATAGTCGTTATTCCTTAATAAATACCAAATTCAAACTTCATTCATGAGCTTGCTATCAACTGTAGAAGGTTGAAGCAAATACTATTCGATTGAGCAGAAAATTTTCTATCAAATACATCCTACTTTTATAACGTTTCAATAATGTAAATATAAAAAAAATCAAAAAAATACGCAAGTTTAAAGATAGTCGTTATTCCTTGATAAATACAAACTTCAAACTTCATTCTTGAGCTTGCTATTAATCGTGGAAGGTTGAAACAAGTACCGTTTGATTCAACGAAAAATTTTCTATTAAATACATCCTACTTTTATAACGTTTTAATAATGTAAATATAAAAAAAATCAAAAAAATACGCAAGTTTAAATATAGTCGTTACTCCTTAATAAATACCAATTTCAAACTTCATTCTTGAGCTTGCTATCAATTGTAGAAGGTTGAAGCAAATACTACTCGATTGAGCAGAAAATTTTCTATCAAATACATCCTACTTTTATAACGTTTCAATAATGTAAATATAAAAAAAATCAAAAAAATACGCAAGTTTAAAGATAGTCGTTATTCCTTAATAAATACCAATTTCAAACTTCATTCTTGAGCTTGCTATTAATTGTAGAAAGTTGAAGCAATTACTATTCGCTTGAACAGAAAATTTTCTATCAAATACATCCTACTTTTATAACGTTTCAATAATGTAAATATAAAAAAAATCAAAAAAATACGCAAGTTTAAAGATAGTCGTTATTCCTTGATAAATACAAACTTCAAACTTCATTCTTGAGCTTGCTATTAATCGTGGAAGGTTGAAACAAGTACCGTTTGATTCAACGAAAAATTTTCTATTAAATACATCCTACTTTTATAACGTTTTAATAATGTAAATATAAAAAAAATCAAAAAAATACGCAAGTTTAAATATAGTCGTTACTCCTTAATAAATACCAATTTCAAACTTCATTCTTGAGCTTGCTATCAATTGTAGAAGGTTGAAGCAAATACTACTCGATTGAGCAGAAAATTTTCTATCAAATACATCCTACTTTTATAACGTTTCAATAATGTAAATATAAAAAAAATCAAAAAAATACGCAAGTTTAAATATAGTCGTTATTCCTTGATAAATACAAACTTCAAACTTCATTCTTGAGCTTGCTATTAATCGTAGAAGGTTGAAACAAGCACCATTTGATTCAACGAAAAATTTTCTATTAAATACATCCTACTTTTATAACGTTTTAATAATGTAAATATAAAAAAAATCAAAAAAATACGCAAGTTTAAAGATAGTCGTTATTCCTTAATAAATACCAATTTCAAACTTCATTCTTGAGCTTGCTATCAATTGCAGAAGGTTGAAGCAAATACTATTCGATTGAGCAGAAAATTTTCTATCAAATACATCCTACCTTTATAACGTTTCAATAATGTAAATATAAAAAAAATCAAAAAAATACGCAAGTTTAAAGATAGTCGCTATTCCTTGATAAATACAAACTTCAAACTTCATTCTTTAGCTTGCTATTAATCGTAGAAGGTTGAAACAAGTACCGATTGATTCAACGAAAAATTTTCTATTAAATACATCCTACTTTTATAACGTTTTAATAATGTAAATATAAAAAAAATCAAAAAAATACGCAAGTTTAAATATAGTCGTTATTCCTTAATAAATACCAATTTCAAACTTCATTCTTGAGCTTGCTATTAATTGTAGAAGGTTGAAACAAATACCATTTGATTCAGCAGAAAATTTTCTATCAAATACATCCTACTTTTATAACGATTTAGCAATGTAAATATAAAAAAAATCAAAAAAATACGCAAGTTTAAAGATAGTCGTTATTCCTTAATAAATACCAATTTCAAACTTCATTCTTGAGCTTGCTATTAATTGTAGAAAGTTGAAGAAATTACTATTCGCTTGAACAGAAGATTTTCTATCAAATACATCCTACTTTTATAACGTTTCAATAATGTAAATATAAAAAAAATCAAAAAAATACGCAAGTTTAAAGATAGTCGTTATTCCTTGATAAATACAAACTTCAAACTTCATTCTTGAGCTTGCTATTAATCGTAGAAGGTTGAAACAAGTACCATTTGATTCAACGAAAAATTTTCTATTAAATACATCCTACTTTTATAACGTTTTAATAATGTAAATATAAAAAAAATCAAAAAAATACGCAAGTTTAAAGATAGTCGTTATTCCTTGATAAATACCAACTTCAAACTTCATTCTTGAGCTTGCTATTAATTGTAGAAGGTTGGAGCAAATACTATTCGATTGAACAGAAAATTTTCTATCAAATAAATCCTACTTTTATAACGTTCCTATAATGTAAACATAAAAAAAAATAAAAAAAATACGCAAGTTTAAAGATAGTCGTTATTCCTTAATAAATACCAATTTCAAACTTCATTCTTGAGCTTGCTATTAATTGTAGAAAGTTAAAGCAAATACTATTTGATTGAACAGAAAATTTTCTATCAAATACATCCTACTTTTATAACGTTCCTATAATGTAAATATAAAAAAAATTAAAAAAATACGCAAGTTTAAAGATAGTCGTTATTCCTTAATAAATACCAATTTCAAACTTCATTCTTGAGCTTGCTATTAAATGTAGAAAGTTAAAGCAAATACTATTCGTTTGAACAAAAAATTTTCTATCAAATACATTCTACTTTTATGACGTTCCTATAATGTAAATATAAAAAAAATTAAAAAAATACGCAAGTTTAAAGATAGTCGTTATTCCTTGATAAATACCAATTTCAAACTTCATTCTTGAGCTTGCTATTAATCGTAGAAGGTTGAAACAAGTACCATTTGATTCAACAGAAAATTTTCTATCAAATACATCGTACTTTTGTAACGTTCCTATAATGTAAATATAAAAAAAATCAAAAAAATACGCAAGTTTAAAGATAGTCGTTATTCCTTAATAAATACCAAATTCAAACTTCATTCTTGAGCTTGCTATCAACTGTAGAAGGTTGAAGCAAATACTATTCGATTGAGCAGAAAATTTTCTATCAAATACATCCTACTTTTATAACGTTTTAATAATGTAAATATAAAAAAAATCAAAAAAATACGCAAGTTTAAATATAGTCGTTACTCCTTAATAAATACCAATTTCAAACTTCATTCTTGAGCTTGCTATCAATTGTAGAAGGTTGAAGCAAATACTACTCGATTGAGCAGAAAATTTTCTATCAAATACATCCTACTTTTATAACGTTTCAATAATGTAAATATAAAAAAAATCAAAAAAATACGCAAGTTTAAAGATAGTCGTTATTCCTTAATAAATACCAATTTCAAACTTCATTCTTGAGCTTGCTATTAATTGTAGAAAGTTGAAGCAATTACTATTCGCTTGAACAGAAAATTTTCTATCAAATACATCCTACTTTTATAACGTTTCAATAATGTAAATATAAAAAAAATCAAAAAAATACGCAAGTTTAAATATAGTCGTTATTCCTTGATAAATACAAACTTCAAACTTCATTCTTGAGCTTGCTATTAATCGTAGAAGGTTGAAACAAGTACCATTTGATTCAACGAAAAATTTTCTATTAAATACATCCTACTTTTATAACGTTTTAATAATGTAAATATAAAAAAAATCAAAAAAATACGCAAGTTTAAAGATAGTCGTTATTCCTTAATAAATACCAATTTCAAACTTCATTCTTGAGCTTGCTATCAATTGCAGAAGGTTGAAGCAAATACTATTCGATTGAGCAGAAAATTTTCTATCAAATACATCCTACCTTTATAACGTTTCAATAATGTAAATATAAAAAAAATCAAAAAAATACGCAAGTTTAAAGATAGTCGTTATTCCTTAATAAATACCAATTTCAAACTTCATTCTTGAGCTTGCTATTAATTGTAGAAAGTTGAAGCAATTACTATTCGCTTGAACAGAAAATTTTCTATCAAATACATCCTACTTTTATAACGTTTCAATAATGTAAATATAAAAAAAATCAAAAAAATACGCAAGTTTAAATATAGTCGTTATTCCTTGATAAATACAAACTTCAAACTTCATTCTTTAGCTTGCTATTAATCGTAGAAGGTTGAAGCAAGTACCGATTGATTCAACGAAAAATTTTCTATTAAATACATCCTACTTTTATAACGTTTTAATAATGTAAATATAAAAAAAATCAAAAAAATACGCAAGTTTAAATATAGTCGTTATTCCTTAATAAATACCAATTTCAAACTTCATTTTTGAGCTTGCTATTAATTGTAGAAGGTTGAAACAAATACCATTTGATTCAGCAGAAAATTTTCTATCAAATACATCCTACTTTTATAACGATTTAGCAATGTAAATATAAAAAAAATCAAAAAAATACGCAAGTTTAAAGATAGTCGTTATTCCTTAATAAATACCAATTTCAAACTTCATTCTTGAGCTTGCTATTAATTGTAGAAAGTTGAAGCAATTACTATTCGCTTGAACAGAAAATTTTCTATCAAATACATCCTACTTTTATAACGTTTCAATAATGTAAATATAAAAAAAATCAAAAAAATACGCAAGTTTAAAGATAGTCGTTATTCCTTGATAAATACAAACTTCAAACTTCATTCTTGAGCTTGCTATTAATCGTAGAAGGTTGAAACAAGTACCATTTGATTCAACGAAAAATTTTCTATTAAATACATCCTACTTTTATAACGTTTCAATAATGTAAATATAAAAAAAATCAAAAAAATACGCAAGTTTAAAGATAGTCGTTATTCCTTGATAAATACCAACTTCAAACTTCATTCTTGAGCTTGCTATTAATTGTAGAAGGTTGGAGCAAATACTATTCGATTGAACAGAAAATTTTCTATCAAATAAATCCTACTTTTATAACGTTCCTATAATGTAAATATAAAAAAAAATAAAAAAAATACGCAAGTTTAAAGATAGTCGTTATTCCTTAATAAATACCAATTTCAAACTTCATTCTTGAGCTTGCTATTAATTGTAGAAAGTTAAAGCAAATACTATTTAATTGAACAGAAAATTTTCTTTTAAATACATCCTACTTTTATAAAGTTCCTATAATGTAAATATAAAAAAAATTAAAAAAATACGCAAGTTTAAAGATAGTCGTTATTCCTTAATAAATACCAATTTCAAACTTCATTTTTGAGCTTGCTATTAATTGTAGAAAGTTAAAGCAAATACTATTCGTTTGAACAAAAAATTTTCTATCAAATACATTCTACTTTTATAACGTTCCTATAATGTAAATATAAAAAAAATTAAACAAATACGCAAGTTTAAAGATAGTCGTTATTCCTTGATAAATACCAACTTCAAACTTCATTCTTGAGCTTGCTATTAACCGTAGAAGGTTGAAACAAGTACCATTTGATTCAACAGAAAATTTTCTATCAAATACATCGTACTTTTGTAACGTTCCTATAATGTAAATATAAAAAAAATCAAAAAAATACGCAAGTTTAAAGATAGTCGTTATTCCTTGATAAATACAAACTTCAAACTTCATTCTTGAGCTTGCTATTAATTGTAGAAGGTTGGAGCAAATACTATTCGATTGAACAGAAAATTTTCTATCAAATAAATCCTACTTTTATAACGTTTCAATAATGTAAATATAAAAAAAATCAAAAAAATACGCAAGTTTAAAGATAGTCGTTATTCCTTGATAAATACAAACTTCAAACTTCATTCTTGAGCTTGCTATTAATTGTAGAAGGTTGGAGCAAATACTATTCGATTGAACAGAAAATTTTCTATCAAATAAATCCTACTTTTATAACGTTTCAATAATGTAAATATAATAAAAATCAAAAAAATGCGCAAGTTTAAAGATAGTCGTTATTCCTTAATAAATACCAATTTCAAACTTCATTCTTGAGCTTGCTATCAATTGCAGAAGGTTGAAGCAAATACTATTCGATTGAGCAGTAAATTTTCTATCAAATACATCCTACTTTTATAACGTTTCAATAATGTAAATATAAAAAAAATCAAAAAAATTCGCAAGTTTAAAGATAGTCGTTATTCCTTAATAAATACCAATTTCAAACTTCATTCTTGAGCTTGCTATTAATTGTAGAAAGTTGAAGCAATTACTATTCGCTTGAACAGAAAATTTTCTATCAAATACATCCTACTTTTATAACGTTTCAATAATGTAAATATAAAAAAATCAAAAAAATACGCAAGTTTAAAGATAGTCGTTATTCCTTGATAAATACAAACTTCAAACTTCATTCTTGAGCTTGCTATTAATCGTAGAAGGTTGAAACAAGTACCATTTGATTCAACGAAAAATTTTCTATTAAATACATCCTACTTTTATAACGTTTCAATAATGTAAATATAAAAAAAATCAAAAAAATACGCAAGTTTAAAGATAGTCGTTATTCCTTGATAAATACCAACTTCAAACTTCATTCTTGAGCTTGCTATTAATTGTAGAAGGTTGGAGCAAATACTGTTCGATTGAACAGAAAATTTTCTATCAAATAAATCCTACTTTTATAACGTTCCTATAATGTAAATATAAAAAAAAATAAAAAAAATACGCAAGTTTAAAGATAGTCGTTATTCCTTAATAAATACCAATTTCAAACTTCATTCTTGAGCTTGCTATTAATTGTAGAAAGTTAAAGCAAATACTATTTAATTGAACAGAAAATTTTCTTTTAAATACATCCTACTTTTATAAAATTCCTATAATGTAAATATAAAAAAAATTAAAAAAATACGCAAGTTTAAAGATAGTCGTTATTCCTTAATAAATACCAATTTCAAACTTCATTTTTGAGCTTGCTATTAATTGTAGAAAGTTAAAGCAAATACTATTCGTTTGAACAAAAAATTTTCTATCAAATACATTCTACTTTTATAACGTTCCTATAATGTAAATATAAAAAAAATTAAACAAATACGCAAGTTTAAAGATAGTCGTTATTCCTTGATAAATACCAACTTCAAACTTCATTCTTGAGCTTGCTATTAACCGTAGAAGGTTGAAACAAGTACCATTTGATTCAACAGAAAATTTTCTATCAAATACATCGTACTTTTGTAACGTTCCTATAATGTAAATATAAAAAAAATCAAAAAAATACGCAAGTTTAAAGATAGTCGTTATTCCTTGATAAATACAAACTTCAAACTTCATTCTTGAGCTTGCTATTAATTGTAGAAGGTTGGAGCAAATACTATTCGATTGAACAGAAAATTTTCTATCAAATAAATCCTACTTTTATAACGTTTCAATAATGTAAATATAAAAAAAATCAAAAAAATACGCAAGTTTAAAGATAGTCGTTATTCCTTGATAAATACAAACTTCAAACTTCATTCTTGAGCTTGCTATTAATTGTAGAAGGTTGGAGCAAATACTATTCGATTGAACAGAAAATTTTCTATCAAATAAATCCTACTTTTATAACGTTTCAATAATGTAAATATAATAAAAATCAAAAAAATGCGCAAGTTTAAAGATAGTCGTTATTCCTTAATAAATACCAATTTCAAACTTCATTCTTGAGCTTGCTATCAATTGCAGAAGGTTGAAGCAAATACTATTCGATTGAGCAGAAAATTTTCTATCAAATACATCCTACTTTTATAACGTTTCAATAATGTAAATATAAAAAAAATCAAAAAAATTCGCAAGTTTAAAGATAGTCGTTATTCCTTAATAAATACCAATTTCAAACTTCATTCTTGAGCTTGCTATTAATTGTAGAAAGTTGAAGCAATTACTATTCGCTTGAACAGAAAATTTTCTATCAAATACATCCTACTTTTATAACGTTTCAATAATGTAAATATAAAAAAAATCAAAAAAATACGCAAGTTTAAAGATAGTCGTTATTCCTTGATAAATACAAACTTCAAACTTCATTCTTGAGCTTGCTATTAATCGTAGAAGGTTGAAACAAGTACCATTTGATTCAACGAAAAATTTTCTATTAAATACATCCTACTTTTATAACGTTTCAATAATGTAAATATAAAAAAAATCAAAAAAATACGCAAGTTTAAAGATAGTCGTTATTCCTTGATAAATACCAACTTCAAACTTCATTCTTGAGCTTGCTATTAATTGTAGAAGGTTGGAGCAAATACTATTCGATTGAACAGAAAATTTTCTATCAAATAAATCCTACTTTTATAACGTTCCTATAATGTAAATATAAAAAAAAATAAAAAAAATACGCAAGTTTAAAGATAGTCGTTATTCCTTAATAAATACCAATTTCAAACTTCATTCTTGAGCTTGCTATTAATTGTAGAAAGTTAAAGCAAATACTATTTAATTGAACAGAAAATTTTCTTTTAAATACATCCTACTTTTATAACGTTCCTATAATGTAAATATAAAAAAAATTAAAAAAATACGCAAGTTTAAAGATAGTCGTTATTCCTTGATAAATACCAACTTCAAACTTCATTCTTGAGCTTGCTATTAATTGTAGAAAGTTGAAGAAATTACTATTCGCTTGAACAGAAGATTTTCTATCAAATACATCCTACTTTTATAACGTTTCAATAATGTAAATATAAAAAAAATCAAAAAAATACGCAAGTTTAAAGATAGTCGTTATTCCTTGATAAATACAAACTTCAAACTTCATTCTTGAGCTTGCTATTAATCGTAGAAGGTTGAAACAAGTACCATTTGATTCAACGAAAAATTTTCTATTAAATACATCCTACTTTTATAACGTTTTAATAATGTAAATATAAAAAAAATCAAAAAAATACGCAAGTTTAAAGATAGTCGTTATTCCTTGATAAATACCAACTTCAAACTTCATTCTTGAGCTTGCTATTAATTGTAGAAGGTTGGAGCAAATACTATTCGATTGAACAGAAAATTTTCTATCAAATAAATCCTACTTTTATAACGTTCCTATAATGTAAACATAAAAAAAAATAAAAAAAATACGCAAGTTTAAAGATAGTCGTTATTCCTTAATAAATACCAATTTCAAACTTCATTCTTGAGCTTGCTATTAATTGTAGAAAGTTAAAGCAAATACTATTTGATTGAACAGAAAATTTTCTATCAAATACATCCTACTTTTATAACGTTCCTATAATGTAAATATAAAAAAAATTAAAAAAATACGCAAGTTTAAAGATAGTCGTTATTCCTTAATAAATACCAATTTCAAACTTCATTCTTGAGCTTGCTATTAAATGTAGAAAGTTAAAGCAAATACTATTCGTTTGAACAAAAAATTTTCTATCAAATACATTCTACTTTTATAACGTTCCTATAATGTAAATATAAAAAAAATTAAAAAAATACGCAAGTTTAAAGATAGTCGTTATTCCTTGATAAATACCAATTTCAAACTTCATTCTTGAGCTTGCTATTAATCGTAGAAGGTTGAAACAAGTACCATTTGATTCAACAGAAAATTTTCTATCAAATACATCGTACTTTTGTAACGTTCCTATAATGTAAATATAAAAAAAATCAAAAAAATACGCAAGTTTAAAGATAGTCGTTATTCCTTAATAAATACCAAATTCAAACTTCATTCTTGAGCTTGCTATCAACTGTAGAAGGTTGAAGCAAATACTATTCGATTGAGCAGAAAATTTTCTATCAAATACATCCTACTTTTATAACGTTTCAATAATGTAAATATAAAAAAAATCAAAAAAATACGCAAGTTTAAAGATAGTCGTTATTCCTTGATAAATACAAACTTCAAACTTCATTCTTGAGCTTGCTATTAATCGTGGAAGGTTGAAACAAGTACCGTTTGATTCAACGAAAAATTTTCTATTAAACACATCCTACTTTTATAACGTTTTAATAATGTAAATATAAAAAAAATCAAAAAAATACGCAAGTTTAAATATAGTCGTTACTCCTTAATAAATACCAATTTCAAACTTCATTCTTGAGCTTGCTATCAATTGTAGAAGGTTGAAGCAAATACTACTCGATTGAGCAGAAAATTTTCTATCAAATACATCCTACTTTTATAACGTTTCAATAATGTAAATATAAAAAAAATCAAAAAAATACGCAAGTTTAAAGATAGTCGTTATTCCTTAATAAATACCAATTTCAAACTTCATTCTTGAGCTTGCTATTAATTGTAGAAAGTTGAAGCAATTACTATTCGCTTGAACAGAAAATTTTCTATCAAATACATCCTACTTTTATAACGTTTCAATAATGTAAATATAAAAAAAATCAAAAAAATACGCAAGTTTAAATATAGTCGTTATTCCTTGATAAATACAAACTTCAAACTTCATTCTTGAGCTTGCTATTAATCGTAGAAGGTTGAAACAAGTACCATTTGATTCAACGAAAAATTTTCTATTAAATACATCCTACTTTTATAACGTTTTAATAATGTAAATATAAAAAAAATCAAAAAAATACGCAAGTTTAAAGATAGTCGTTATTCCTTAATAAATACCAATTTCAAACTTCATTCTTGAGCTTGCTATCAATTGCAGAAGGTTGAAGCAAATACTATTCGATTGAGCAGAAAATTTTCTATCAAATACATCCTACCTTTATAACGTTTCAATAATGTAAATATAAAAAAAATCAAAAAAATACGCAAGTTTAAAGATAGTCGCTATTCCTTGATAAATACAAACTTCAAACTTCATTCTTTAGCTTGCTATTAATCGTAGAAGGTTGAAGCAAGTACCGATTGATTCAACGAAAAATTTTCTATTAAATACATCCTACTTTTATAACGTTTTAATAATGTAAATATAAAAAAAATCAAAAAAATACGCAAGTTTAAATATAGTCGTTATTCCTTAATAAATACCAATTTCAAACTTCATTTTTGAGCTTGCTATTAATTGTAGAAGGTTGAAACAAATACCATTTGATTCAGCAGAAAATTTTCTATCAAATACATCCTACTTTTATAACGATTTAGCAATGTAAATATAAAAAAAATCAAAAAAATGCGCAAGTTTAAAGATAGTCGTTATTCCTTAATAAATACCAATTTCAAACTTCATTCTTGAGCTTGCTATTAATTGTAGAAAGTTGAAGAAATTACTATTCGCTTGAACAGAAAATTTTCTATCAAATACATCGTACTTTTGTAACGTTCCTATAATGTAAATATAAAAAAAATCAAAAAAATACGCAAGTTTAAAGATAGTCGTTATTCCTTGATAAATACAAACTTCAAACTTCATTCTTGAGCTTGCTATTAATTGTAGAAGGTTGGAGCAAATACTATTCGATTGAACAGAAAATTTTCTATCAAATAAATCCTACTTTTATAACGTTTCAATAATGTAAATATAAAAAAAATCAAAAAAATACGCAAGTTTAAAGATAGTCGTTATTCCTTGATAAATACAAACTTCAAACTTCATTCTTGAGCTTGCTATTAATTGTAGAAGGTTGGAGCAAATACTATTCGATTGAACAGAAAATTTTCTATCAAATAAATCCTACTTTTATAACGTTTCAATAATGTAAATATAATAAAAATCAAAAAAATGCGCAAGTTTAAAGATAGTCGTTATTCCTTAATAAATACCAATTTCAAACTTCATTCTTGAGCTTGCTATCAATTGCAGAAGGTTGAAGCAAATACTATTCGATTGAGCAGAAAATTTTCTATCAAATACATCCTACTTTTATAACGTTTCAATAATGTAAATATAAAAAAAATCAAAAAAATTCGCAAGTTTAAAGATAGTCGTTATTCCTTAATAAATACCAATTTCAAACTTCATTCTTGAGCTTGCTATTAATTGTAGAAAGTTGAAGCAATTACTATTCGCTTGAACAGAAAATTTTCTATCAAATACATCCTACTTTTATAACGTTTCAATAATGTAAATATAAAAAAAATCAAAAAAATACGCAAGTTTAAAGATAGTCGTTATTCCTTGATAAATACAAACTTCAAACTTCATTCTTGAGCTTGCTATTAATCGTAGAAGGTTGAAACAAGTACCATTTGATTCAACGAAAAATTTTCTATTAAATACATCCTACTTTTATAACGTTTCAATAATGTAAATATAAAAAAAATCAAAAAAATACGCAAGTTTAAAGATAGTCGTTATTCCTTGATAAATACCAACTTCAAACTTCATTCTTGAGCTTGCTATTAATTGTAGAAGGTTGGAGCAAATACTATTCGATTGAACAGAAAATTTTCTATCAAATAAATCCTACTTTTATAACGTTCCTATAATGTAAATATAAAAAAAAATAAAAAAAATACGCAAGTTTAAAGATAGTCGTTATTCCTTAATAAATACCAATTTCAAACTTCATTCTTGAGCTTGCTATTAATTGTAGAAAGTTAAAGCAAATACTATTTAATTGAACAGAAAATTTTCTTTTAAAAAATTCCTATAATGTAAATATAAAAAAAATTAAAAAAATACGCAAGTTTAAAGATAGTCGTTATTCCTTAATAAATACCAATTTCAAACTTCATTTTTGAGCTTGCTATTAATTGTAGAAAGTTAAAGCAAATACTATTCGTTTGAACAAAAAATTTTCTATCAAATACATTCTACTTTTATAACGTTCCTATAATGTAAATATAAAAAAAATTAAACAAATACGCAAGTTTAAAGATAGTCGTTATTCCTTGATAAATACCAACTTCAAACTTCATTCTTGAGCTTGCTATTAACCGTAGAAGGTTGAAACAAGTACCATTTGATTCAACAGAAAATTTTCTATCAAATACATCGTACTTTTGTAACGTTCCTATAATGTAAATATAAAAAAAATCAAAAAAATACGCAAGTTTAAAGATAGTCGTTATTCCTTGATAAATACAAACTTCAAACTTCATTCTTGAGCTTGCTATTAATTGTAGAAGGTTGGAGCAAATACTATTCGATTGAACAGAAAATTTTCTATCAAATAAATCCTACTTTTATAACGTTTCAATAATGTAAATATAAAAAAAATCAAAAAAATACGCAAGTTTAAAGATAGTCGTTATTCCTTGATAAATACAAACTTCAAACTTCATTCTTGAGCTTGCTATTAATTGTAGAAGGTTGGAGCAAATACTATTCGATTGAACAGAAAATTTTCTATCAAATAAATCCTACTTTTATAACGTTTCAATAATGTAAATATAATAAAAATCAAAAAAATGCGCAAGTTTAAAGATAGTCGTTATTCCTTAATAAATACCAATTTCAAACTTCATTCTTGAGCTTGCTATCAATTGCAGAAGGTTGAAGCAAATACTATTCGATTGAGCAGAAAATTTTCTATCAAATACATCCTACTTTTATAACGTTTCAATAATGTAAATATAAAAAAAATCAAAAAAATTCGCAAGTTTAAAGATAGTCGTTATTCCTTAATAAATACCAATTTCAAACTTCATTCTTGAGCTTGCTATTAATTGTAGAAAGTTGAAGCAATTACTATTCGCTTGAACAGAAAATTTTCTATCAAATACATCCTACTTTTATAACGTTTCAATAATGTAAATATAAAAAAAATCAAAAAAATACGCAAGTTTAAAGATAGTCGTTATTCCTTGATAAATACAAACTTCAAACTTCATTCTTGAGCTTGCTATTAATCGTAGAAGGTTGAAACAAGTACCATTTGATTCAACGAAAAATTTTCTATTAAATACATCCTACTTTTATAACGTTTCAATAATGTAAATATAAAAAAAATCAAAAAAATACGCAAGTTTAAAGATAGTCGTTATTCCTTGATAAATACCAACTTCAAACTTCATTCTTGAGCTTGCTATTAATTGTAGAAGGTTGGAGCAAATACTATTCGATTGAACAGAAAATTTTCTATCAAATAAATCCTACTTTTATAACGTTCCTATAATGTAAATATAAAAAAAAATAAAAAAAATACGCAAGTTTAAAGATAGTCGTTATTCCTTAATAAATACCAATTTCAAACTTCATTCTTGAGCTTGCTATTAATTGTAGAAAGTTAAAGCAAATACTATTTAATTGAACAGAAAATTTTCTTTTAAATACATCCTACTTTTATAACGTTCCTATAATGTAAATATAAAAAAAATTAAAAAAATACGCAAGTTTAAAGATAGTCGTTATTCCTTGATAAATACCAACTTCAAACTTCATTCTTGAGCTTGCTATTAACCGTAGAAGGTTGAAACAAGTACCATTTGATTCAACAGAAAATTTTCTATCAAATACATCGTACTTTTGTAACGTTCCTATAATGTAAATATAAAAAAATCAAAAAATTACGCAAGTTTAAAGATAGTCGTTATTCCTTGATAAATACAAACTTCAAACTTCATTCTTGAGCTTGCTATTAATTGTAGAAGGTTGGAGCAAATACTATTCGATTGAACAGAAAATTTTCTATCAAATAAATCCTACTTTTATAACGTTTCAATAATGTAAATATAAAAAAAATCAAAAAAATACGCAAGTTTAAAGATAGTCGTTATTCCTTGATAAATACAAACTTCAAACTTCATTCTTGAGCTTGCTATTAATTGTAGAAGGTTGGAGCAAATACTATTCGATTGAACAGAAAATTTTCTATCAAATAAATCCTACTTTTATAACGTTTCAATAATGTAAATATAATAAAAATCAAAAAAATGCGCAAGTATAAAGATAGTCGTTATTCCTTAATAAATACCAATTTCAAACTTCATTCTTGAGCTTGCTATTAATTGTAGAAGGTTGAAACAAATACCATTTGATTCAGCAGAAAATTTTCTATCAAATACATCCTACTTTTATAACGTTTCAATAATGTAAATATAAAAAAAATCAAAAAAATACGCAAGTTTAAAGATAGTCGTTATTCCTTGATAAATACAAACTTCAAACTTCATTCTTGAGCTTGCTATTAATCGTAGAGGGTTGAAACAAGTACCGTTTGATTCAACGAAAAATTTTCTATTAAATACATCCTACTTTTATAACGTTTTAATAATGTAAATATAAAAAAAATCAAAAAAATACGCAAGTTTAAATATAGTCGTTACTCCTTAATAAATACCAATTTCAAACTTCATTCTTGAGCTTGCTATCAATAGTAGAAGGTTGAAGCAAATACTATTCGATTGAGCAGAAAATTTTCTATCAAATACATCCTACTTTTATAACGTTTCAATAATGTAAATATAAAAAAAATCAAAAAAATACGCAAGTTTAAAGATAGTCGTTATTCCTTAATAAATACCAATTTCAAACTTCATTCTTGAGCTTGCTATTAATTGTAGAAAGTTGAAGCAATTACTATTCGCTTGAACAGAAAATTTTCTATCAAATACATCCTAATTTTATAACGTTTCAATGATGTAAATATAAAAAAAATCAAAAAAATACGCAAGTTTAAATATAGTCGTTATTCCTTGATAAATACAAACTTCAAACTTCATTCTTGAGCTTGCTATTAATCGTAGAAGGTTGAAACAAGTACCATTTGATTCAACGAAAAATTTTCTATTAAATACATCCTACTTTTATAACGTTTTAATAATGTAAATATAAAAAAAATCAAAAAAATACGCAAGTTTAAAGATAGTCGTTATTCCTTAATAAATACCAATTTCAAACTTCATTCTTGAGCTTGCTATCAATTGCAGAAGGTTGAAGCAAATACTATTCGATTGAGCAGAAAATTTTCTATCAAATACATCCTACCTTTATAACGTTTCAATAATGTAAATATAAAAAAAATCAAAAAAATACGCAAGTTTAAATATAGTCGTTATTCCTTAATAAATACCAATTTCAAACTTCATTCTTGAGCTTGCTATTAATTGTAGAAGGTTGAAACAAATACCATTTGATTCAGCAGAAAATTTTCTATCAAATACATCCTACTTTTATAACGATTTAGCAATGTAAATATAAAAAAAAATCGAAAAAATACGCAAGTTTAAAAATAGTCGTTATTCCTTAATAAATACCAAATTCAAACTTCATTCTTGAGCTTGCTATCAATTGCAGAAGGTTGAAGCAAATACTATTCGATTGAGCAGAAAATTTTCTATCAAATACATCCTACTTTTATAACGTTTCAATAATGTAAATATAAAAAAAATCAAAAAAATACGCAAGTTTAAAGATAGTCGTTATTCCTTAATAAATACCAATTTCAAACTTCATTCTTGAGCTTGCTATTAATTGTAGAAAGTTGAAGCAATTACTATTCGCTTGAACAGAAAATTTTCTATCAAATACATCCTACCTTTATAACGTTTCAATAATGTAAATATAAAAAAAATCAAAAAAATACGCAAGTTTAAAGATAGTCGTTATTCCTTGATAAATACAAACTTCAAACTTCATTCTTGAGCTTGCTATTAATCGTAGAAGGTTGAAACAAGTACCATTTGATTCAACGAAAAATTTTCTATTAAATACATCCTACTTTTATAACGTTTTAATAATGTAAATATAAAAAAAATCAAAAAAATACGCAAGTTTAAAGATAGTCGTTATTCCTTGATAAATACCAACTTCAAACTTCATTCTTGAGCTTGCTATTAATCGTAGAAGGTTGAAACAAGTACCATTTGATTCAACGAAAAATTTTCTATTAAATACATCCTACTTTTATAACGTTTTAATAATGTAAATATAAAAAAAATCAAAAAAATACGCAATTTTAAAGATAGTCGTTATTCCTTAATAAATACCAATTTCAAACTTCATTCTTGAGCTTGCTATTAATTGTAGAAGGTTGAAGCAAATACTATTCGATTGAACAGAAAATTTTCTATCAAATACATCCTACTTTTATAACGTTTCAGCAATGTAAATATAAAAAAAATCAAAAAAATACGCAAGTTTAAATATAGTCGTTATTCCTTGATAAATACCACTTTCAAACTTCATTCTTGAGCTTGCTGTTAATTGTAGAAAGTTGAAACAAACACTACTCGATTAAGCAAAAAATTTTCTATCAAATACACTTTACCTTTATAACGTTTTAGCAATGTAAATATAAAAAAAATCAAATACATACGCAAGTTTAAAGATAGTCATTATTCCTTGATAAATACCAACTTCAAACTTCATTCTTGAGCTTGCTATTAATCGTAGAAGGTTGAGACAAGTACCATTTGATTCAGCAGAAAATTTTCTATCAAATACATCCTACTTCTATAACGTTTCTATAATGTAAATATAAAAAAAATTTAAAAAATGCGCAAGTTTAAATATAGTCGTTATTCCTTGATAAATACCAACTTCAAACTTCATTCTTGAGCTTGCTATTAATCGTAGAAGGTTGAAACAAGTACCATTTGATTCAACGAAAAACTTTCTATTAAATACATCCTACTTTTATAACGTTTCAATAATGTAAATATAAAAAAAATCAAAAAAAATACGCCATTTTAAAGATAGTCGTTATTCCTTAATAAATACCAATTTCAAACTTCATTCTTGAGCTTGCTATTAATTGTAGAAGGTTGAAGCAAATACTATTCGATTGAACAGAAAATTTTCTATCAAATACATCCTACTTTTATAACGTTTCAGCAATGTAAATATAAAAAAAATCAAAAAAATACGCAAGTTTAAATATAGTCGTTATTCCTTGATAAATACCAATTTCAAACTTCATTCTTGAGCTTGCTATTAATCGTAGAAGGTTGAAACAAATACTATTTGATTGAGCAGAAAATTTTCTATCAAATACATCGTACTTTTATAACGTTTCAATAATGTAAATATAAAAAAAATCAAAAAAATACGCAAGTTTAAAGATAGTCGTTATTCCTTAATAAATACCAATTTCAAACTTCATTCTTGAGCTTGCAATTAATTGTAGAAGATTGAAGCAAATACTATTCAATTGAACAAAAAATTTTCTATCAAATACATCCTACTTTTGTAACGTTTCTATAATGTAAATATAAAAAAAATTAAAAAAATACGCAAGTTTAAAGATAGTCGTTATTCCTTAATAAATACCAATTTCAAACTTCATTCTTGAGCTTGCTATTAATTGTAGAAAGTTAAAGCAAATACTATTCGTTTGAACAAAAAATTTTCTATCAAATACATTCTACTTTTATAACGTTCCTATAATGTAAATATAAAAAAAATCAAAAAAATACGCAAGTTTAAAAATAGTCGTTATTCCTTGATAAATACCAATTTCAAATTTCATTCTTGAGCTTGCTATTAATCGTAAAATGTTGAAACAAGTACCATTTGATTCAACAGAAAATTTTCTATCAAATACATCCTACTTTTATAACGTTTCAATAATGTAAATATAAAAAAAATCAAAAAAATACGCAAGTTTAAAGATAGTCGTTATTCCTTAATAAATACCAATTTCAAACTTTATTCTTGAGCTTGCTATTAATTGTAGAAGGTTGAAGCAAATACTATTCGATTGAGCAGAAAATTTTCTATCAAATACACTTTACCTTTATAAAGTTTTAGCAATGTAAATATAAAAAAATCAAAAAAATACGCAAGTTTAAAAATAGTCGTTATTCCTTAATAAATACCAAATTCAAACTTCATTCTTAAGCTTGCTATCAACTGTAGAAGGTTGAAGCAAATACCATTCAATTGAGCAAAAAATTTTCTATCAAATACATCCTACTTTTATAACGTTTCAATAATGTAAATATAAAAAAAATCAAAAAAATACGCAAGTTTAAAGATAGTCGTTATTCCTTGATAAATACCAACTTCAAACTTTATTCTTGAGCTTGCTGTTAATCGTAGAAGGTTGAAACAAGTACCATTTGATTCAACGAAAAATTTTCTATTAAATACATCCTACTTTTATAACGTTTCAATAATGCAAATATAAAAAAAATCAAAAAAATACGCAAGTTTAAAGATAGTCGTTATTCCTTAATAAATACCAATTTCAAACTTTATTCTTGAGCTTGCTATTAATTGTAGGAGGTTGAAGTAAATACTATTCGATTAAACAGAAAATTTTCTATCAAATACATTCTACTTTTATAACGTTCCTATAATGTAAATATAAAAAAATCAAAAAAATACGCAAGTTTAAAGATAGTCGTTATTCCTTAATAAATACCAATTTCAAACTTCATTCTTGAGCTTGCTATTAATTGTAGAAGGTTGAAGCAAATACTATTCGATTGAACAGAAAATTTTCTATCAAATCCATCCTACTTTTATAACGTTTTAGCAATGTAAATATAAAAAAATCAAAAAAATACGCAAGTTTAAAGATAGTCGTTATTCCTTAATAAATACCAATTTCAAACTTTATTCTTGAGCTTGCTATTAATTGTAGAAGGTTGAAGCAAATACTATTTGATTGAGCAGAAAATTTTCTATCAAATACATCCTACTTTTATAACGTTTCAGCAATGTAGATATAAAAAAAATCAAAAAAATACGCAAGTTTAAATATAGTCGTTATTCCTTGATAAGTACCACTTTCAAACTTCATTCTTGAGCTTGCTGTTAATTGTAGAAATTTGAAACAAACACTACTCGATTAAGCAAAAAATTTTATATCAAATACATCCTACTTTTATAACGATTTAGCAATGTAAATAAAAAAAAATCAAAAAAATGCGCAAGTTTAAAGATAGTCGTTATTCCTTGATAAATACCAAATTCAAACTTCATTCTTGAGCTTGCTGTTAATTGTAGAAGGTTGAAACAAGTACCATTTGATTTAACAGAAAATTTTCTATCAAATACATCCTACTTTTATAACGTTTTAGCAATGCAAATATAAAAAAAATCAAAAAAATACGCAAGTTTAAAATAGTCGTTATTCCTTAACAAATACCAATTTCAAACTTTATTCTTGAGCTTGCTATTAATTGTAGAAGGTTGAAGCAAATACTATTCGATTGAGCAGAAAATTTTCTATCAAATACATCCTACCTTTATAAAGTTTTAGCAATGTAAATATAAAAAAATCAAAAAAATACGCAAGTTTAAAGATAGTCGTTATTCCTTAATAAATACCAAATTCAAACTTCATTCTTGAGCTTGCTATCAACTGTAGAAGGTTGAAGCAAATACTATTCGATTGAGCAGAAAATTTTCTATCAAATACATCCTACTTTTGTAACGTTTCTATAATGTAAATATAAAAAAAATCAAAAAAATACGCAAGTTTAAAGATAGTCGTTATTCCTTAATAAATACCAACTTCAAACTTCATTCTTGAGCTTGCTATAAATTGTAGAAGGTTGGAGCAAATACTATTCGATTGAACAGAAAATTTTCTATCAAATACATCCTACTTTTATAACGTTCCAATAATGTAAATATAAAAAAAATAAAAAAATACGCAAGTTTAAATATAGTCGTTATTCCTTATTAAATACCAATTTCAAACTTTATTCTTGAGCTTGCTATTAATTGTAGAAAGTTAAAGCAAATACTATTCGTTTGAACAAAAAATTTTCTATCAAATACATTCTACTTTTATAACGTTCCTATAATGTAAATATAAAAAAAATCAAAAAAATACGCAAGTTTAAAGATAGCCGTTATTTCTTGATAAATACCAACTTCAAATTTCATTCTTGAGCTTGCTATTAATTGTAGAAGGCTGAAGCAAATACTATTTGATTGAGCAGAAAATTTTCTATCAAATACATCCTACTTTTATAACGTTTCAGCAATGTAGATATAAAAAAAATCAAAAAAATACGCAAGTTTAAATATAGTCGTTATTCCTTGATAAGTACCACTTTCAAACTTCATTCTTGAGCTTGCTGTTAATTGTAGAAATTTGAAACAAACACTACTCGATTAAGCAAAAAATTTTATATCAAATACATCCTACTTTTATAACGATTTAGCAATGTAAATAAAAAAAAATCAAAAAAATGCGCAAGTTTAAAGATAGTCGTTATTCCTTGATAAATACCAAATTCAAACTTCATTCTTGAGCTTGCTGTTAATTGTAGAAGGTTGAAACAAGTACCATTTGATTCAACAGAAAATTTTCTATCAAATACATCCTACTTTTATAACGTTTTAGCAATGCAAATATAAAAAAAATCAAAAAAATACGCAAGTTTAAAATAGTCGTTATTCCTTAACAAATACCAATTTCAAACTTTATTCTTGAGCTTGCTATTAATTGTAGAAGGTTGAAGCAAATACTATTCGATTGAGCAGAAAATTTTCTATCAAATACATCCTACCTTTATAAAGTTTTAGCAATGTAAATATAAAAAAATCAAAAAAATACGCAAGTTTAAAGATAGTCGTTATTCCTTAATAAATACCAAATTCAAACTTCATTCTTGAGCTTGCTATCAACTGTAGAAGGTTGAAGCAAATACTATTCGATTGAGCAGAAAATTTTCTATCAAATACATCCTACTTTTGTAACGTTTCTATAATGTAAATATAAAAAAAATCAAAAAAATACGCAAGTTTAAAGATAGTCGTTATTCCTTAATAAATACCAACTTCAAACTTCATTCTTGAGCTTGCTATAAATTGTAGAAGGTTGGAGCAAATACTATTCGATTGAACAGAAAATTTTCTATCAAATACATCCTACCTTTATAACGTTCCAATAATGTAAATATAAAAAAAATTAAAAAAATACGCAAGTTTAAATATAGTCGTTATTCCTTATTAAATACCAATTTCAAACTTTATTCTTGAGCTTGCTATTAATTGTAGAAAGTTAAAGCAAATACTATTCGTTTGAACAAAAAATTTTCTATCAAATACATTCTACTTTTATAACGTTCCTATAATGTAAATATAAAAAAAATCAAAAAAATACGCAAGTTTAAAGATAGCCGTTATTTCTTGATAAATACCAACTTCAAATTTCATTCTTGAGCTTGCTATTAATTGTAGAAGGCTGAAGCAAATACCATTTGACTGAACAGAAAATTTTCTATCAAATACATCCTACTTTTATAACGATTTAGCAATGTAAATAAAAAAAATCAAAAAAATACGCAAGTTTAAAGATAGTCGTTATTCCTTAATAAATACCAATTTCAAACTTCATTCTTGAGCTTGCTATTAATCGTAGGAGGTTGAAACAAATACTATTTGATTGAGCAGAAAATTTTCTATCAAATACATTGTACTTCTATAACGTTTCAATAATGTAAATATAAAAAAAATCAAAAAAATTACGCAAGTTTAAAGATAGTCGTTATTCCTTAATAAATACCAATTTCAAACTTTATTCTTGAGCTTGCTGTTAATTGTAGAAGGTTGAAACAAATACTATTTGATTGAGCAGAAAATTTTCTATCAAATACATCGTACTTTTATAACGTTTCAATGATGTAAATATAAAAAAAATCAAAAAAATACGCAAGTTTAAATATAGTCGTTATTCCTTGATAAATACAAACTTCAAACTTCATTTTTGAGCTTGCTATTAATCGTAGAAGGTTGAAACAAGTACCATTTGATTCAACGAAAAATTTTCTATTAAATACATCCTACTTTTATAACGTTTTAATAATGTAAATATAAAAAAAATCAAAAAAATACGCAAGTTTAAAGATAGTCGTTATTCCTTAATAAATACCAATTTCAAACTTCATTCTTGAGCTTGCTATCAATTGCAGAAGGTTGAAGCAAATACTATTCGATTGAGCAGAAAATTTTCTATCAAATACATCCTACCTTTATAACGTTTCAATAATGTAAATATAAAAAAAATCAAAAAAATACGCAAGTTTAAATATAGTCGTTATTCCTTAATAAATACCAATTTCAAACTTCATTCTTGAGCTTGCTATTAATTGTAGAAGGTTGAAACAAATACCATTTGATTCAGCAGAAAATTTTCTATCAAATACATCCTACTTTTATAACGATTTAGCAATGTAAATATAAAAAAAAATCGAAAAAATACGCAAGTTTAAAAATAGTCGTTATTCCTTAATAAATACCAAATTCAAACTTCATTCTTGAGCTTGCTATCAATTGCAGAAGGTTGAAGCAAATACTATTCGATTGAGCAGAAAATTTTCTATCAAATACATCCTACTTTTATAACGTTTCAATAATGTAAATATAAAAAAAATCAAAAAAATACGCAAGTTTAAAGATAGTCGTTATTCCTTAATAAATACCAATTTCAAACTTCATTCTTGAGCTTGCTATTAATTGTAGAAAGTTGAAGCAATTACTATTCGCTTGAACAGAAAATTTTCTATCAAATACATCCTACCTTTATAACGTTTCAATAATGTAAATATAAAAAAAATCAAAAAAATACGCAAGTTTAAAGATTGTCGTTATTCCTTGATAAATACCAACTTCAAACTTCATTCTTGAGCTTGCTATTAATTGTAGAAGGTTGGAGCAAATACTATTCGATTGAACAGAAAATTTTCTATCAAATAAATCCTACTTTTATAACGTTCCTATAATGTAAATATAAAAAAAAATAAAAAAAATACGCAAGTTAAAAGATAGTCGTTATTCCTTAATAAATACCAATTTCAAACTTCATTCTTGAGCTTGCTATTAAATGTAGAAAGTTAAAGCAAATACTATTCGTTTGAACAAAAAATTTTCTATCAAATACATTCTACTTTTATAACGTTCCTATAATGTAAATATAAAAAAAATCAAAAAAATACGCAAGTTTAAAGATAGTCGTTATTCCTTGATAAATACCAATTTCAAATTTCATTCTTGAGCTTGCTATTAATCGTAAAATGTTGGAACAAGTACCATTTGATTCACCAGAAAATTTTCTATCAAATACATCTTACTTTTATAACGTTTCAATAATGTAAATATAAAAAAAATCAAAAAAATACGCAAGTTTAAAGATAGTCGTTATTCCTTAATAAATACCAATTTCAACCTTTATTTTTGAACTTGCTATTAATTGTAGAAGGTTGAGGCAAATACTATTCGATTGAACAGAAAATTTTCTATCAAATACATTCTACTTTTATAACGTTCCTATAATGTAAATATAAAAAAAATAAAAAAATACGCAAGTTTAAAGATAGTCGTTATTCCATGATAAATACCAAATTCAAACTTCATTCTTGAGCTTGCTATTAATTGTAGAAGGTTGAAACAAGTACCATTTAATTCAGCAGAAAATTTTCTATCAAATACATCCTACCTTTATAACGTTTTAGCAATGTAAATATAAAAAAAATCAAAAAAATACGCAAGTTTAAAGATAGTCGTTATTCCTTGATAAATACCAACTTCAAACTTCATTCTTGAGCTTGCTATTAATCGTAGAAGGTTGAAACAAGTACCATTTGATTCAACGAAAAATTTTCTATTAAATACATCCTACTTTTATAACGTTTTAATAATGTAAATATAAAAAAAATCAAAAAAATACGCAATTTTAAAGATAGTCGTTATTCCTTAATAAATACCAATTTCAAACTTCATTCTTGAGCTTGCTATTAATTGTAGAAGGTTGAAGCAAATACTATTCGATTGAACAGAAAATTTTCTATCAAATACATCCTACTTTTATAACGTTTCAGCAATGTAAATATAAAAAAAATCAAAAAAATACGCAAGTTTAAATATAGTCGTTATTCCTTGATAAATACCACTTTCAAACTTCATTCTTGAGCTTGCTGTTAATTGTAGAAAGTTGAAACAAACACTACTCGATTAAGCAAAAAATTTTCTATCAAATACACTTTACCTTTATAACGTTTTAGCAATGTAAATATAAAAAAAATCAAATACATACGCAAGTTTAAAGATAGTCATTATTCCTTGATAAATACCAACTTCAAACTTCATTCTTGAGCTTGCTATTAATCGTAGAAGGTTGGGACAAGTACCATTTGATTCAGCAGAAAATTTTCTATCAAATACATCCTACTTTTATAACGTTTCAGCAATGTAAATATAAAAAAAATCAAAAAAAATACGCCATTTTAAAGATAGTCGTTATTCCTTAATAAATACCAATTTCAAACTTCATTCTTGAGCTTGCTATTAATTGTAGAAGGTTGAAGCAAATACTATTCGATTGAACAGAAAATTTTCTATCAAATACATCCTACTTTTATAACGTTTCAGCAATGTAAATATAAAAAAAATCAAAAAAATACGCAAGTTTAAATATAGTCGTTATTCCTTGATAAATACCAATTTCAAACTTCATTCTTGAGCTTGCTATTAATCGTAGAAGGTTGAAACAAATACTATTTGATTGAGCAGAAAATTTTCTATCAAATACATCGTACTTTTATAACGTTTCAATAATGTAAATATAAAAAAAATCAAAAAAATACGCAAGTTTAAAGATAGTCGTTATTCCTTAATAAATACCAATTTCAAACTTCATTCTTGAGCTTGCAATTAATTGTAGAAGATTGAAGCAAATACTATTCAATTGAACAAAAAATTTTCTATCAAATACATCCTACTTTTGTAACGTTTCTATAATGTAAATATAAAAAAAATTAAAAAAATACGCAAGTTTAAAGATAGTCGTTATTCCTTAATAAATACCAATTTCAAACTTCATTCTTGAGCTTGCTATTAATTGTAGAAAGTTAAGGCAAATACTATTCGTTTGAACAAAAAATTTTCTATCAAATACATTCTACTTTTATAACGTTCCTATAATGTAAATATAAAAAAAATCAAAAAAATACGCAAGTTTAAAAATAGTCGTTATTCCTTGATAAATACCAATTTCAAATTTCATTCTTGAGCTTGCTATTAATCGTAAAATGTTGAAACAAGTACCATTTGATTCAACAGAAAATTTTCTATCAAATACATCCTACTTTTATAACGTTTCAATAATGTAAATATAAAAAAAATCAAAAAAATACGCAAGTTTAAAGATAGTCGTTATTCCTTAATAAATACCAATTTCAAACTTTATTCTTGAGCTTGCTATTAATTGTAGAAGGTTGAAGCAAATACTATTCGATTGAGCAGAAAATTTTCTATCAAATACACTTTACCTTTATAAAGTTTTAGCAATGTAAATATAAAAAAATCAAAAAAATACGCAAGTTTAAAAATAGTCGTTATTCCTTAATAAATACCAAATTCAAACTTCATTCTTAAGCTTGCTATCAACTGTAGAAGGTTGAAGCAAATACCATTCAATTGAGCAAAAAATTTTCTATCAAATACATCCTACTTTTATAACGTTTCAATAATGTAAATATAAAAAAAATCAAAAAAATACGCAAGTTTAAAGATAGTCGTTATTCCTTGATAAATACCAACTTCAAACTTTATTCTTGAGCTTGCTGTTAATCGTAGAAGGTTGAAACAAGTACCATTTGATTCAACAGAAAATTTTCTATCAAATACATCCTACTTTTATAACGTTTTAGCAATGCAAATATAAAAAAAATCAAAAAAATACGCAAGTTTAAAATAGTCGTTATTCCTTAACAAATACCAATTTCAAACTTTATTCTTGAGCTTGCTATTAATTGTAGAAGGTTGAAGCAAATACTATTCGATTGAGCAGAAAATTTTCTATCAAATACATCCTACCTTTATAAAGTTTTAGCAATGTAAATATAAAAAAATCAAAAAAATACGCAAGTTTAAAGATAGTCGTTATTCCTTAATAAATACCAAATTCAAACTTCATTCTTGAGCTTGCTATCAACTGTAGAAGGTTGAAGCAAATACTATTCGATTGAGCAGAAAATTTTCTATCAAATACATCCTACTTTTGTAACGTTTCTATAATGTAAATATAAAAAAAATCAAAAAAATACGCAAGTTTAAAGATAGTCGTTATTCCTTAATAAATACCAACTTCAAACTTCATTCTTGAGCTTGCTATAAATTGTAGAAGGTTGGAGCAAATACTATTCGATTGAACAGAAAATTTTCTATCAAATACATCCTACTTTTATAACGTTCCAATAATGTAAATATAAAAAAAATTAAAAAAATACGCAAGTTTAAATATAGTCGTTATTCCTTATTAAATACCAATTTCAAACTTTATTCTTGAGCTTGCTATTAATTGTAGAAAGTTAAAGCAAATACTATTCGTTTGAACAAAAAATTTTCTATCAAATACATTCTACTTTTATAACGTTCCTATAATGTAAATATAAAAAAAATCAAAAAAATACGCAAGTTTAAAGATAGCCGTTATTTCTTGATAAATACCAACTTCAAATTTCATTCTTGAGCTTGCTATTAATTGTAGAAGGCTGAAGCAAATACCATTTGACTGAACAGAAAATTTTCTATCAAATACATCCTACTTTTATAACGATTTAGCAATGTAAATAAAAAAAATCAAAAAAATACGCAAGTTTAAAGATAGTCGTTATTCCTTAATAAATACCAATTTCAAACTTCATTCTTGAGCTTGCTATTAATCGTAGGAGGTTGAAACAAATACTATTTGATTGAGCAGAAAATTTTCTATCAAATACATTGTACTTCTATAACGTTTCAATAATGTAAATATAAAAAAAATCAAAAAAATTACGCAAGTTTAAAGATAGTCGTTATTCCTTAATAAATACCAATTTCAAACTTTATTCTTGAGCTTGCTGTTAATTGTAGAAGGTTGAAACAAATACTATTTGATTGAGCAGAAAATTTTCTATCAAATACATCGTACTTTTATAACGTTTCAATGATGTAAATATAAAAAAAATCAAAAAAATACGCAAGTTTAAATATAGTCGTTATTCCTTGATAAATACAAACTTCAAACTTCATTCTTGAGCTTGCTATTAATCGTAGAAGGTTGAAACAAGTACCATTTGATTCAACGAAAAATTTTCTATTAAATACATCCTACTTTTATAACGTTTTAATAATGTAAATATAAAAAAAATCAAAAAAATACGCAAGTTTAAAGATAGTCGTTATTCCTTAATAAATACCAATTTCAAACTTCATTCTTGAGCTTGCTATCAATTGCAGAAGGTTGAAGCAAATACTATTCGATTGAGCAGAAAATTTTCTATCAAATACATCCTACCCTTATAACGTTTCAATAATGTAAATATAAAAAAAATCAAAAAAATACGCAAGTTTAAATATAGTCGTTATTCCTTAATAAATACCAATTTCAAACTTCATTCTTGAGCTTGCTATTAATTGTAGAAGGTTGAAACAAATACCATTTGATTCAGCAGAAAATTTTCTATCAAATACATCCTACTTTTATAACGATTTAGCAATGTAAATATAAAAAAAAATCGAAAAAATACGCAAGTTTAAAAATAGTCGTTATTCCTTAATAAATACCAAATTCAAACTTCATTCTTGAGCTTGCTATCAATTGCAGAAGGTTGAAGCAAATACTATTCGATTGAGCAGAAAATTTTCTATCAAATACATCCTACTTTTATAACGTTTCAATAATGTAAATATAAAAAAAATCAAAAAAATACGCAAGTTTAAAGATAGTCGTTATTCCTTAATAAATACCAATTTCAAACTTCATTCTTGAGCTTGCTATTAATTGTAGAAAGTTGAAGCAATTACTATTCGCTTGAACAGAAAATTTTCTATCAAATACATCCTACCTTTATAACGTTTCAATAATGTAAATATAAAAAAAATCAAAAAAATACGCAAGTTTAAAGATTGTCGTTATTCCTTGATAAATACCAACTTCAAACTTCATTCTTGAGCTTGCTATTAATTGTAGAAGGTTGGAGCAAATACTATTCGATTGAACAGAAAATTTTCTATCAAATAAATCCTACTTTTATAACGTTCCTATAATGTAAATATAAAAAAAAATAAAAAAAATACGCAAGTTAAAAGATAGTCGTTATTCCTTAATAAATACCAATTTCAAACTTCATTCTTGAGCTTGCTATTAAATGTAGAAAGTTAAAGCAAATACTATTCGTTTGAACAAAAAATTTTCTATCAAATACATTCTACTTTTATAACGTTCCTATAATGTAAATATAAAAAAAATCAAAAAAATACGCAAGTTTAAAGATAGTCGTTATTCCTTGATAAATACCAATTTCAAATTTCATTCTTGAGCTTGCTATTAATCGTAAAATGTTGAAACAAGTACCATTTGATTCACCAGAAAATTTTCTATCAAATACATCTTACTTTTATAACGTTTCAATAATGTAAATATAAAAAAAATCAAAAAAATACGCAAGTTTAAAGATAGTCGTTATTCCTTAATAAATACCAATTTCAACCTTTATTTTTGAACTTGCTATTAATTGTAGAAGGTTGAGGCAAATACTATTCGATTGAACAGAAAATTTTCTATCAAATACATTCTACTTTTATAACGTTCCTATAATGTAAATATAAAAAAAATAAAAAAATACGCAAGTTTAAAGATAGTCGTTATTCCATGATAAATACCAAATTCAAACTTCATTCTTGAGCTTGCTATTAATTGTAGAAGGTTGAAACAAGTACCATTTAATTCAGCAGAAAATTTTCTATCAAATACATCCTACCTTTATAACGTTTTAGCAATGTAAATATAAAAAAAATCAAAAAAATACGCAAGTTTAAAGATAGTCGTTATTCCTTGATAAATACCAACTTCAAACTTCATTCTTGAGCTTGCTATTAATCGTAGAAGGTTGAAACAAGTACCATTTGATTCAACGAAAAATTTTCTATTAAATACATCCTACTTTTATAACGTTTTAATAATGTAAATATAAAAAAAATCAAAAAAATACGCAATTTTAAAGATAGTCGTTATTCCTTAATAAATACCAATTTCAAACTTCATTCTTGAGCTTGCTATTAATTGTAGAAGGTTGAAGCAAATACTATTCGATTGAACAGAAAATTTTCTATCAAATACATCCTACTTTTATAACGTTTCAGCAATGTAAATATAAAAAAAATCAAAAAAATACGCAAGTTTAAATATAGTCGTTATTCCTTGATAAATACCACTTTCAAACTTCATTCTTGAGCTTGCTGTTAATTGTAGAAAGTTGAAACAAACACTACTCGATTAAGCAAAAAATTTTCTATCAAATACACTTTACCTTTATAACGTTTTAGCAATGTAAATATAAAAAAAATCAAATACATACGCAAGTTTAAAGATAGTCATTATTCCTTGATAAATACCAACTTCAAACTTCATTCTTGAGCTTGCTATTAATCGTAGAAGGTTGAGACAAGTACCATTTGATTCAGCAGAAAATTTTCTATCAAATACATCCTACTTTTATAACGTTTCAGCAATGTAAATATAAAAAAAATCAAAAAAAATACGCCATTTTAAAGATAGTCGTTATTCCTTAATAAATACCAATTTCAAACTTCATTCTTGAGCTTGCTATTAATTGTAGAAGGTTGAAGCAAATACTATTCGATTGAACAGAAAATTTTCTATCAAATACATCCTACTTTTATAACGTTTCAGCAATGTAAATATAAAAAAAATCAAAAAAATACGCAAGTTTAAATATAGTCGTTATTCCTTGATAAATACCAATTTCAAACTTCATTCTTGAGCTTGCTATTAATCGTAGAAGGTTGAAACAAATACTATTTGATTCAACAGAAAATTTTCTATCAAATACATCGTACTTTTATAACGTTTCAATAATGTAAATATAAAAAAAATCAAAAAAATACGCAAGTTTAAAGATAGTCGTTATTCCTTAATAAATACCAATTTCAAACTTCATTCTTGAGCTTGCAATTAATTGTAGAAGATTGAAGCAAATACTATTCAATTGAACAAAAAATTTTCTATCAAATACATCCTACTTTTGTAACGTTTCTATAATGTAAATATAAAAAAAATTAAAAAAATACGCAAGTTTAAAGATAGTCGTTATTCCTTAATAAATACCAATTTCAAACTTCATTCTTGAGCTTGCTATTAATTGTAGAAAGTTAAAGCAAATACTATTCGTTTGAACAAAAAATTTTCTATCAAATACATTCTACTTTTATAACGTTCCTATAATGTAAATATAAAAAAAATCAAAAAAATACGCAAGTTTAAAAATAGTCGTTATTCCTTGATAAATACCAATTTCAAATTTCATTCTTGAGCTTGCTATTAATCGTAAAATGTTGAAACAAGTACCATTTGATTCAACAGAAAATTTTCTATCAAATACATCCTACTTTTATAACGTTTCAATAATGTAAATATAAAAAAAATCAAAAAAATACGCAAGTTTAAAGATAGTCGTTATTCCTTAATAAATACCAATTTCAAACTTTATTCTTGAGCTTGCTATTAATTGTAGAAGGTTGAAGCAAATACTATTCGATTGAGCAGAAAATTTTCTATCAAATACACTTTACCTTTATAAAGTTTTAGCAATGTAAATATAAAAAAATCAAAAAAATACGCAAGTTTAAAAATAGTCGTTATTCCTTAATAAATACCAAATTCAAACTTCATTCTTAAGCTTGCTATCAACTGTAGAAGGTTGAAGCAAATACCATTCAATTGAGCAAAAAATTTTCTATCAAATACATCCTACTTTTATAACGTTTCAATAATGTAAATATAAAAAAAATCAAAAAAATACGCAAGTTTAAAGATAGTCGTTATTCCTTGATAAATACCAACTTCAAACTTTATTCTTGAGCTTGCTGTTAATCGTAGAAGGTTGAAACAAGTACCATTTGATTCAACAGAAAATTTTCTATCAAATACATCCTACTTTTATAACGTTTTAGCAATGCAAATATAAAAAAAATCAAAAAAATACGCAAGTTTAAAATAGTCGTTATTCCTTAACAAATACCAATTTCAAACTTTATTCTTGAGCTTGCTATTAATTGTAGAAGGTTGAAGCAAATACTATTCGATTGAGCAGAAAATTTTCTATCAAATACATCCTACCTTTATAAAGTTTTAGCAATGTAAATATAAAAAAATCAAAAAAATACGCAAGTTTAAAGATAGTCGTTATTCCTTAATAAATACCAAATTCAAACTTCATTCTTGAGCTTGCTATCAACTGTAGAAGGTTGAAGCAAATACTATTCGATTGAGCAGAAAATTTTCTATCAAATACATCCTACTTTTGTAACGTTTCTATAATGTAAATATAAAAAAAATCAAAAAAATACGCAAGTTTAAAGATAGTCGTTATTCCTTAATAAATACCAACTTCAAACTTCATTCTTGAGCTTGCTATAAATTGTAGAAGGTTGGAGCAAATACTATTCGATTGAACAGAAAATTTTCTATCAAATACATCCTACTTTTATAACGTTCCAATAATGTAAATATAAAAAAAATTAAAAAAATACGCAAGTTTAAATATAGTCGTTATTCCTTATTAAATACCAATTTCAAACTTTATTCTTGAGCTTGCTATTAATTGTAGAAAGTTAAAGCAAATACTATTCGTTTGAACAAAAAATTTTCTATCAAATACATTCTACTTTTATAACGTTCCTATAATGTAAATATAAAAAAAATCAAAAAAATACGCAAGTTTAAAGATAGCCGTTATTTCTTGATAAATACCAACTTCAAATTTCATTCTTGAGCTTGCTATTAATTGTAGAAGGCTGAAGCAAATACCATTTGACTGAACAGAAAATTTTCTATCAAATACATCCTACTTTTATAACGATTTAGCAATGTAAATAAAAAAAATCAAAAAAATACGCAAGTTTAAAGATAGTCGTTATTCCTTAATAAATACCAATTTCAAACTTCATTCTTGAGCTTGCTATTAATCGTAGGAGGTTGAAACAAATACTATTTGATTGAGCAGAAAATTTTCTATCAAATACATTGTACTTCTATAACGTTTCAATAATGTAAATATAAAAAAAATCAAAAAAATTACGCAAGTTTAAAGATAGTCGTTATTCCTTAATAAATACCAATTTCAAACTTTATTCTTGAGCTTGCTATTAATTGTAGAAGGTTGAAGCAAATACTATTCGATTGAACAGAAAATTTTCTATCAAATACATCCTACTTTTATAACGTTTTAGCAATGTAAATATAAAAAAATCAAAAAAATACGCAAGTTTAAAGATAGTCGTTATTCCTTAATAAATACCAATTTCAAACTTTATTCTTGAGCTTGCTATTAATTGTAGAAGGTTGAAGCAAATACTATTTGATTGAGCAGAAAATTTTCTATCAAATACATCCTACTTTTATAACGTTTCAGCAATGTAGATATAAAAAAAATCAAAAAAATACGCAAGTTTAAATATAGTCGTTATTCCTTGATAAGTACCACTTTCAAACTTCATTCTTGAGCTTGCTGTTAATTGTAGAAATTTGAAACAAACACTACTCGATTAAGCAAAAAATTTTATATCAAATACATCCTACTTTTATAACGATTTAGCAATGTAAATAAAAAAAAATCAAAAAAATGCGCAAGTTTAAAGATAGTCGTTATTCCTTGATAAATACCAAATTCAAACTTCATTCTTGAGCTTGCTGTTAATTGTAGAAGGTTGAAACAAGTACCATTTGATTCAACAGAAAATTTTCTATCAAATACATCTTTTATAACGTTTTAGCAATGTAAATATAAAAAAAATCAAAAAAATACGCAAGTTTAAAGATAGTCGTTATTCCTTAATAAATACCAATTTCAAACTTCATTCTTGAGCTTGCTATTAATTGTAGAAGGTTGAAGCAAATACTATTCGATTGAACAGAAAATTTTCTATCAAATACATCCTACTTTTATAACGTTTTAGCAATGTAAATATAAAAAAATCAAAAAAATACGCAAGTTTAAAGATAGTCGTTATTCCTTAATAAATACCAATTTCAAACTTTATTCTTGAGCTTGCTATTAATTGTAGAAGGTTGAAGCAAATACTATTTGATTGAGCAGAAAATTTTCTATCAAATACATCCTACTTTTATAACGTTTCAGCAATGTAGATATAAAAAAAATCAAAAAAATACGCAAGTTTAAATATAGTCGTTATTCCTTGATAAGTACCACTTTCAAACTTCATTCTTGAGCTTGCTGTTAATTGTAGAAATTTGAAACAAACACTACTCGATTAAGCAAAAAATTTTATATCAAATACATCCTACTTTTATAACGATTTAGCAATGTAAATAAAAAAAAATCAAAAAAATGCGCAAGTTTAAAGATAGTCGTTATTCCTTGATAAATACCAAATTCAAACTTCATTCTTGAGCTTGCTGTTAATTGTAGAAGGTTGAAACAAGTACCATTTGATTCAACAGAAAATTTTCTATCAAATACATCCTACTTTTGTAACGTTTCTATAATGTAAATATAAAAAAAATCAAAAAAATACGCAAGTTTAAAGATAGTCGTTATTCCTTAATAAATACCAACTTCAAACTTCATTCTTGAGCTTGCTATTAATTGTAGAAGGTTGGAGCAAATACTATTCGATTGAACAGAAAATTTTCTATCAAATACATCCTACTTTTATAACGTTCCAATAATGTAAATATAAAAAAAATTAAAAAAATACGCAAGTTTAAATATAGTCGTTATTCCTTATTAAATACCAATTTCAAACTTCATTCTTGAGCTTGCTATTAATTGTAGAAAGTTAAAGCAAATACTATTCGTTTGAACAAAAAATTTTCTATCAAATACATTCTACTTTTATAACGTTCCTATAATGTAAATATAAAAAAAATCAAAAAAATACGCAAGTTTAAATATAGTCGTTATTCCTTGATAAATACCAACTTCAAATTTCATTCTTGAGCTTGCTATTAATTGTAGAAGGCTGAAGCAAATACCATTTGACTGAACAGAAAATTTTCTATCAAATACATCCTACTTTTATAACGATTTAGCAATGTAAATAAAAAAAATCAAAAAAATACGCAAGTTTAAAGATAGTCGTTATTCCTTAATAAATACCAATTTCAAACTTCATTCTTGAGCTTGCTATTAATCGTAGGAGGTTGAAACAAATACTATTTGATTGAGCAGAAAATTTTCTATCAAATACATCGTACTTCTATAACGTTTCAATAATGTAAATATAAAAAAAATCAAAAAAATACGCAAGTTTAAAGATAGTCGTTATTCCTTAATAAATACCAATTTCAAACTTCATTCTTGAGCTTGCTATTAATTGTAGAAGGTTGAAGCAAATACTATTCGATTGAGCAGAAAATTTTCTATCAAATACATCCTACTTTTATAACGTTTCAGCAATGTAAATATAAAAAAAATCAAAAAAATACGCAAGTTTAAATATAGTCGTTATTCCTTGATAAATACCAATTTCAAACTTCATTCTTGAGCTTGCTATTAATCGTAGAAGGTTGAAACAAATACTATTTGATTGAGCAGAAAATTTTCTATCAAATACATCGTACTTTTATAACGTTTCAATAATGTAAATATAAAAAAAATCAAAAAAATACGCAAGTTTAAAGATAGTCGTTATTCCTTGATAAATACCAACTTCAAATTTCATTCTTGAGCTTGCTATTAATTGTAGAAGGCTGAAGCAAATACCATTTGACTGAACAGAAAATTTTCTATCAAATACATCCTACTTTTATAACGATTTAGCAATGTAAATAAAAAAAATCAAAAAAATACGCAAGTTTAAAGATAGTCGTTATTCCTTAATAAATACCAATTTCAAACTTCATTCTTGAGCTTGCAATTAATTGTAGAAGATTGAAGCAAATACTATTCAATTGAACAAAAAATTTTCTATCAAATACATCCTACTTTTGTAAAGTTTCTATAGTGTAAATATAAAAAAAATCAAAAAATTACGCAAGTTTAAAGATAGTCGTTATTCCTTAATAAATACCAACTTCAAACTTCATTCTTGAGCTTGCTATTAATCGTAAAATGTTGAAACAAGTACCATTTGATTCAACAGAAAATTTTCTATCAAATACATCCTACTTTTATAACGTTTCAATAATGTAAATATAAAAAAAATCAAAAAAATACGCAAGTTTAAAGATAGTCGTTATTCCTTAATAAATACCAATTTCAAACTTCATTCTTGAGCTTGCAATTAATTGTAGAAGATTGAAGCAAATACTATTCAATTGAACAAAAAATTTTCTATCAAATACATCCTACTTTTGTAAAGTTTCTATAGTGTAAATATAAAAAAAATCAAAAAAATACGCAAGTTTAAAGATAGTCGTTATTCCTTAATAAATACCAACTTCAAACTTCATTCTTGAGCTTGCTATTAATTGTAGAAGGTTGGAGCAAATACTATTCGATTGAACAGAAAATTTTCTATTAAATACATCCTACTTTTATAACGTTCCTATAATGTAAATATAAAAAAAATTAAAAAAATACGCAAGTTTAAAGATAGTCGTTATTCCTTAATAAATACCAACTTCAAACTTCATTCTTGAGCTTGCTATTAATTGTAGAAAGTTAAAGCAAATACTATTCGTTTGAACAAAAAATTTTGTATCAAATACATTCTACTTTTATAACGTTCCTATAATGTAAATATAAAAAAAATCAAAAAAATACGCAAGTTTAAAAATAGTCGTTATTCCTTGATAAATACCAATTTCAAATTTCATTCTTGAGCTTGCTATTAATCGTAAAATGTTGAAACAAGTACCATTTGATTCAACAGAAAATTTTCTATCAAATACATCCTACTTTTATAACGTTTCAATAATGTAAATATAAAAAAAATCAAAAAAATACGCAAGTTTAAAGATAGTCGTTATTCCTTAATAAATACCAATTTCAACCTTTATTCTTGAACTTGCTATTAATTGTAGAAGGTTGAAGCAAATACTATTCGATTGAACAGAAAATTTTCTATCAAATACATTCTACTTTTATAACGTTCCTATAATGTAAATATAAAAAAAATAAAAAAATACGCAAGTTTAAAGATAGTCGTTATTCCTTGATAAATACCAAATTCAAACTTCATTCTTGAGCTTGCTATTAATTGTAGAAGGTTGAAACAAGTACCATTTAATTCAACAGAAAATTTTCTATCAAATACATCCTACCTTTATAACGTTTTAGCAATTTAAATATAAAAAAAATCAAAAAAATACGCAAGTTTAAAGATAGTCGTTATTCCTTAATAAATACCAATTTCAAACTTTATTCTTGAGCTTGCGATTAATTGTAGGAGGTTGAAGCAAATACTATTCGATTAAACAGAAAATTTTCTATCAAATACATTCTACTTTTATAACGTTCCTATAATGTAAATATAAAAAAAATAAAAAAAATACGCAAGTTTAAAGATAGTCGTTATTCCTTGATAAATACCAAATTCAAACTTTATTCTTGAGCTTGCTGTTAATTGTAGAAGGTTGAAACAAGTACCATTTGATTCAACAGAAAATTTTCTATCAAATACATCCTACTTTTATAACGTTTTAGCAATGTAAATATAAAAAAAATCAAAAAAATACGCAAGTTTAAAGATAGTCGTTATTCCTTAATAAATACCAATTTCAAACTTCATTCTTGAGCTTGCTATTAATTGTAGAAGGTTGAAGCAAATACCATTTGATTGAGCAGAAAATTTTCTATCAAATACATCCTACTTTTATAACGTTTTAGCAATGTAAATATAAAAAAATCAAAAAAATACGCAAGTTTAAAGATAGTCGTTATTCCTTAATAAATACCAATTTCAAACTTTATTCTTGAGCTTGCTATTAATCGTAGAAGGTTGAAGCAAATACTATTTGATTGAGCAGAAAATTTTCTATCAAATACATCCTACTTTTATAACGTTTCAGCAATGTAGATATAAAAAAAATCAAAAAAATACGCAAGTTTAAATATAGTCGTTATTCCTTGATAAGTACCACTTTCAAACTTCATTCTTGAGCTTGCTGTTAATTGTAGAAATTTGAAACAAACACTACTCGATTAAGCAAAAAATTTTATATCAAATACATCCTACTTTTATAACGATTTAGCAATGTAAATAAAAAAAAATCAAAAAAATGCGCAAGTTTAAAGATAGTCGTTATTCCTTGATAAATACCAAATTCAAACTTCATTCTTGAGCTTGCTGTTAATTGTAGAAGGTTGAAACAAGTACCATTTGATTCAACAGAAAATTTTCTATCAAATACATCCTACTTTTATAACGTTTTAGCAATGCAAATATAAAAAAAATCAAAAAAATACGCAAGTTTAAAATAGTCGTTATTCCTTAACAAATACCAATTTCAAACTTTATTCTTGAGCTTGCTATTAATTGTAGAAGGTTCAAGCAAATACTATTCGATTGAGCAGAAAATTTTCTATCAAATACATCCTACCTTTACAAAGTTTTAGCAATGTAAATATAAAAAAATCAAAAAAATACGCAAGTTTAAAGATAGTCGTTATTCCTTAATAAATACCAAATTCAAACTTCATTCTTGAGCTTGCTATCAACTGTAGAAGGTTGAAGCAAATACTATTCGATTGAGCAGAAAATTTTCTATCAAATACATCCTACTTTTGTAACGTTTCTATAATGTAAATATAAAAAAAATCAAAAAAATACGCAAGTTTAAAGATAGTCGTTATTCCTTATTAAATACCAATTTCAAACTTCATTCTTGAGCTTGCTATTAATTGTAGAAAGTTAAAGCAAATACTATTCGTTTGAACAAAAAATTTTCTATCAAATACATTCTACTTTTATAACGTTCCTATAATGTAAATATAAAAAAAATCAAAAAAATACGCAAGTTTAAATATAGTCGTTATTCCTTGATAAATACCAACTTCAAATTTCATTCTTGAGCTTGCTATTAATTGTAGAAGGCTGAAGCAAATACCATTTGACTGAACAGAAAATTTTCTATCAAATACATCCTACTTTTATAACGATTTAGCAATGTAAATAAAAAAAATCAAAAAAATACGCAAGTTTAAAGATAGTCGTTATTCCTTAATAAATACCAATTTCAAACTTCATTCTTGAGCTTGCTATTAATCGTAGGAGGTTGAAACAAATACTATTTGATTGAGCAGAAAATTTTCTATCAAATACATCGTACTTCTATAACGTTTCAATAATGTAAATATAAAAAAATCAAAAAAATACGCAAGTTTAAAGATAGTCGTTATTCCTTAATAAATACCAATTTCAAACTTCATTCTTGAGCTTGCTATTAATTGTAGAAGGTTGAAGCAAATACTATTCGATTGAACAGAAAATTTTCTATCAAATACATCCTACTTTTATAACGTTTCAGCAATGTAAATATAAAAAAAATCAAAAAAATACGCAAGTTTAAATATAGTCGTTATTCCTTGATAAATACCAATTTCAAACTTCATTCTTGAGCTTGCTATTAATCGTAGAAGGTTGAAACAAATACTATTTGATTGAGCAGAAAATTTTCTATCAAATACATCGTACTTTTATAACGTTTCAATAATGTAAATATAAAAAAAATCAAAAAAATACGCAAGTTTAAAGATAGTCGTTATTCCTTAATAAATACCAATTTCAAACTTCATTCTTGAGCTTGCAATTAACTGTAGAAGATTGAAGCAAATACTATTCAATTGAACAAAAAATTTTCTATCAAATACATCCTACTTTTGTAAAGTTTCTATAATGTAAATATAAAAAAAATCAAAAAAATACGCAAGTTTAAAGATAGTCGTTATTCCTTAATAAATACCAACTTCAAACTTCATTCTTGAGCTTGCTATTAATTGTAGAAGGTTGGAGCAAATACTATTCGATTGAACAGAAAATTTTCTATTAAATACATCCTACTTTTATAACGTTCCTATAATGTAAATATAAAAAAAATTAAAAAAATACGCAAGTTTAAAGATAGTCGTTATTCCTTAATAAATACCAACTTCAAACTTCATTCTTGAGCTTGCTATTAATTGTAGAAAGTTAAAGCAAATACTATTCGTTTGAACAAAAAATTTTCTATCAAATACATTCTACTTTTATAACGTTCCTATAATGTAAATATAAAAAAAATCAAAAAAATACGCAAGTTTAAAAATAGTCGTTATTCCTTGATAAATACCAATTTCAAATTTCATTCTTGAGCTTGCTATTAATCGTAAAATGTTGAAACAAGTACCATTTGATTCAACAGAAAATTTTCTATCAAATACATCCTACTTTTATAACGTTTCAATAATGTAAATATAAAAAAAATCAAAAAAATACGCAAGTTTAAAGATAGTCGTTATTCCTTAATAAATACCAATTTCAAACTTTATTCTTGAGCTTGCTATTAATTGTAGAAGGTTGAAGCAAATACTATTCGATTGAGCAGAAAATTTTCTATTAAATACGTCCTACCTTTATAACGTTTCAGCAATGTAAATATAAAAAAAATCAAAAAAATACGCAAGTTTAAATATAGTCGTTATTCCTTGATAAATACCACTTTCAAACTTCATTCTTGAGCTTGCTATTAATTGTAGAAAGTTGAAACAAACACTACTCGATTAAGCAAAAAATTTTCTATCAAATACACTTTACCTTTATAAAGTTTTAGCAATGTAAATATAAAAAAATCAAAAAAATACGCAAGTTTAAAGATAGTCGTTATTCCTTAATAAATACCAAATTCAAACTTCATTCTTGAGCTTGCTATCAACTGTAGAAGGTTAAAGCAAATACTATTCGATTGAACAGAAAATTTTCTATCAAATACATCCTACTTTTATAACGTTTCAATAATGTAAATATAAAAAAAATCAAAAAAATACGCAAGTTTATAGATAGTCGTTATTCCTTAATAAATACCAATTTCAACCTTTATTCTTGAACTTGCTATTAATTGTAGAAGGTTGAAGCAAATACTATTCGATTGAACAGAAAATTTTTTATCAAATACATTCTACTTTTATAACGTTCCTATAATGTAAATATAAAAAAAATAAAAAAATACGCAAGTTTAAAGATAGTCGTTATTCCTTGATAAATACCAAATTCAAACTTCATTCTTGAGCTTGCTATTAATTGTAGAAGGTTGAAACAAGTACCATTTAATTCAACAGAAAATTTTCTATCAAATACATCCTACCTTTATAACGTTTTAGCAATGTAAATATAAAAAAAATCAAAAAAATACGCAAGTTTAAAGATAGTCGTTATTCCTTGATAAATACCAACTTCAAACTTCATTCTTGAGCTTGCTATTAATCGTAGAAGGTTGAGACAAGTACCATTTGATTCAGCAGAAAATTTTCTATCAAATACATCCTACTTTTATAACGTTCCTATAATGTAAATATAAAAAAAATTAAAAAAATACGCAAGTTTAAATATAGTCGTTATTCCTTGATAAATACCAACTTCAAACTTCATTCTTGAGCTTGCTATTAATCGTAGAAGGTTGAAACAAGTACCATTTGATTCAACGAAAAATTTTCTATTAAATACATCCTACTTTTATAACGTTTCAATAATGTAAATATAAAAAAAATTAAAAAAATACGCAAGTTTAAAAATAGTCGTTATTCCTTAATAAATACCAAATTCAAACTTCATTCTTGAGCTTGCTATCAATTGTAGAAGGTTGAAGCAAATACTATTCGATTGAGCAGAAAATTTTCTATCAAATACATCCTACTTTTATAACGTTTCAATAATGTAAATATAAAATAAATCAAAAAAATACGCAAGTTTAAAGATAGTCGTTATTCCTTAATAAATACCAATTTCAAACTTCATTCTTGAGCTTGCTATTAATTGTAGAAAGTTGAAGCAATTACTATGCGCTTGAACAGAAAATTTTCTATCAAATACATCCTACCTTTATAACGTTTCAATAATGTAAATATAAAAAAAATCAAAAAAATACGCAAGTTTAAAGATAGTCGTTATTCCTTGATAAATACAAACTTCAAACTTCATTCTTGAGCTTGCTATTAATCGTAGAAGGTTGAAACAAGTACCATTTGATTCAACGAAAAATTTTCTATTAAATACATCCTACTTTTATAACGTTTCAATAATGTAAATATAAAAAAAATCAAAAAAATACGCAAGTTTAAAGATAGTCGTTATTCCTTGATAAATACCAACTTCAAACTTCATTCTTGAGCTTGCTATTAATTGTAGAAGGTTGGAGCAAATACTATTCGATTGAACAGAAAATTTTCTATCAAATAAATCCTACTTTTATAACGTTCCTATAATGTAAATATAAAAAAAAATAAAAAAAATACGCAAGTTTAAAGATAGTCGTTATTCCTTAATAAATACCAATTTCAAACTTCATTCTTGAGCTTGCTATTAATTGTAGAAAGTTAAAGCAAATACTATTTGATTGAACAGAAAATTTTCTATCAAATACATCCTACTTTTATAACGTTCCTATAATGTAAATATAAAAAAAATTAAAAAAATACGCAAGTTTAAAGATAGTCGTTATTCCTTAATAAATACCAATTTCAAACTTCATTCTTGAGCTTGCTATTAAATGTAGAAAGTTAAAGCAAATACTATTCGTTTGAACAAAAAATTTTCTATCAAATACATTCTACTTTTATAACGTTCCTATAATGTAAATATAAAAAAAATTAAAAAAATACGCAAGTTTAAAGATAGTCGTTATTCCTTGATAAATACCAACTTCAAACTTCATTCTTGAGCTTGCTATTAATCGCAGAAGGTTGAAACAAGTACCATTTGATTCAACAGAAAATTTTCTATCAAATACATCGTACTTTTGTAACGTTCCTATAATGTAAATATAAAAAAAATCAAAAAAATACGCAAGTTTAAAGATAGTCGTTATTCCTTGATAAATACCAACTTCAAACTTCATTCTTGAGCTTGCTATTAATTGTAGAAGGTTGAAACAAGTAATATTTAATTCAGCAGAAAATTTTCTATCAAATACATTTTACTTTTATAAGATTTAGCAATGTAAATATAAAAAAAATCAAAAAAATACGCAAGTTTAAAGATAGTCGTTATTCCTTAATAAATACCAAATTCAAACTTCATTCTTGAGCTTGCTATCAACTGTAGAAGGTTGAAGCAAATACTATTCGATTGAGCAGAAAATTTTCTATCAAATACATCCTACTTTTATAACGTTTCAATAATGTAAATATAAAAAAAATCAAAAAAATTCGCAAGTTTAAAGATAGTCGTTATTCCTTAATAAATACCAATTTCAAACTTCATTCTTGAGCTTGCTATTAATTGTAGAAAGTTGAAGCAAATACTATTCACTTGAACAGAAAATTTTCTATCAAATACATCCTACGTTTATAACGTTTCAATAATGTAAATATAAAAAAAATCAAAAAAATACGCAAGTTTAAAGATAGTCGTTATTCCTTAATAAATACCAATTTCAACCTTTATTCTTGAACTTGCTATTAATTGTAGAAGGTTGAAGCAAATACTATTCGATTGAACAGAAAATTTTCTATCAAATACATTCTACTTTTATAACGTTCCTATAATGTAAATATAAAAAAAATAAAAAAATACGCAAGTTTAAAGATAGTCGTTATTCCTTGATAAATACCAAATTCAAACTTCATTCTTGAGCTTGCTATTAATTGTAGAAGGTTGAAACAAGTACCATTTAATTCAACAGAAAATTTTCTATCAAATACATCCTACCTTTATAACGTTTTAGCAATGTAAATATAAAAAAAATCAAAAAAATACGCAAGTTTAAAGATAGTCGTTATTCCTTGATAAATACCAACTTCAAACTTCATTCTTGAGCTTGCTATTAATCGTAGAAGGTTGAGACAAGTACCATTTGATTCAGCAGAAAATTTTCTATCAAATACATCCTACTTTTATAACGTTCCTATAATGTAAATATAAAAAAAATTAAAAAAATACGCAAGTTTAAATATAGTCGTTATTCCTTGATAAATACCAACTTCAAACTTCATTTTTGAGCTTGCTATTAATCGTAGAAGGTTGAAACAAGTACCATTTGATTCAACGAAAAATTTTCTATTAAATACATCCTACTTTTATAACGTTTTAATAATGTAAATATAAAAAAAATTAAAAAAATTCGCAAGTTTAAAGATAGTCGTTATTCCTTAATAAATACCAATTTCAAACTTCATTCTTGAGCTTGCTATTAATCGTAGAAGGTTGAAACAAATACTATTTGATTGAGCAGAAAATTTTCTATCAAATACATCGTACTTTTATAACGTTTCAATAATGTAAATATAAAAAAAATCAAAAAAATACGCAAGTTTAAAGATAGTCGTTATTCCTTAATAAATACCAATTTTAAACTTCATTCTTGAGCTTGCAATTAATTGTAGAAGATTGAAGCAAATACTATTCAATTGAACAAAAAATTTTTTATCAAATACATCCTACTTTTGTAACGTTTCTATAATGTAAATATAAAAAAAATCAAAAAAATACGCAAGTTTAAAGATAGTCGTTATTCCTTAATAAATACCAACTTCAAACTTCATTCTTGAGCTTGCTATTAATTGTAGAAAGTTGGAGCAAATACTATTCGATTGAACAGAAAATTTTCTATTAAATACATCCTTCTTTTATAACGTTCCTATAATGTAAATATAAAAAAAATTAAAAAAATACGCAAGTTTAAAAATAGTCGTTATTCCTTAATAAATACCAATTTCAAACTTCATTCTTGAGCTTGCTATTAATTGTAGAAAGTTAAAGCAAATACTATTCGTTTGAACAAAAAATTTTCTATCAAATACATTCTACTTTTATAACGTTCCTATAATGTAAATATAAAAAAAATCAAAAAAATACGCAAGTTCAAAGATAGTCGTTATTCCTTAATAAATACCAATTTCAACCTTTATTTTTGAACTTGCTATTAATTGTAGAAGGTTGAAGCAAATACTATTCGATTGAACAGAAAATTTTCTATCAAATACATTCTACTTTTATAACGTTCCTATAATGTAAATATAAAAAAAATAAAAAAATACGCAAGTTTAAAGGTAGTCGTTATTCCTTGATAAATACCAAATTCAAACTTCATTCTTGAGCTTGCTATCAACTGTAGAAGGTTGAGGCAAATACTATTCGATTGAGCAGAAAATTTTCTATCAAATACATCCTAATTTTATAACGCTTCAATAATGTAAATATAAAAAAAATCAAAAAAATACGCAAGTTTAAAGATAGTCGTTATTCCTTAATAAATACCAATTTCAAACTTTATTCTTGAGCTTGCTATTAATTGTAGAAGGTTGAAGCAAATACTATTCGATTGAGCAGAAAATTTTCTATCAAATACGTCCTACTTTTATAACGTTTCAGCAATGTAAATATAAAAAAAATCAAAAAAATACGCAAGTTTAAATATAGTCGTTATTCCTTGATAAATACCACTTTCAAACTTCATTCTTGAGCTTGCTATTAATTGCAGAAAGTTGAACAAACACTACTCGATTAAGCAAAAAATTTTCTATTAAATACACTTTACCTTTATAAAGTTTTAGCAATGTAAATATAAAAAAATCAAAAAAATACGCAAGTTTAAAGATAGTCGTTATTCCTTAATAAATACCAAATTCAAACTTCATTCTTGAGCTTGCTATCAACTGTAGAAGGTTGAAGCAAATACTATTCGATTGAGCAGAAAATTTTCTATCAAATACATCCTACTTTTATAACGTTTCAATAATGTAAATATAAAAAAAATTAAAAAAATACGCAAGTTTAAAGATAGTCGTTATTCCTTAATAAATACCAATTTCAAACTTTATTCTTGAGCTTGCTATTAATTGTAGAAGGTTGAAGCAAATACTATTTGATTGAGCAGAAAATTTTCTATCAAATACATCCTACTTTTATAACGTTTCTGCAATGTAAATATAAAAAAAATCAAAAAAATACGCAAGTTTAAATATAGTCGTTATTCCTTGATAAATACCACTTTCAAACTTCATTCTTGAGCTTGCTATTAATTGTAGAAAGTTGAAACAAACACTACTCGATTAAGCAAAAAATTTTCTATCAAATACACTTTACCTTTATAAAGTTTTAGCAATGTAAATATAAAAAAATCAAAAAAATACGCAAGTTTGAAGATAGTCGTTATTCCTTAATAAATACCAAATTCAAACTTCATTCTTGAGCTTGCTATCAACTGTAGAAGGTTGAAGCAAATACTATTCGATTGAGCAGAAAATTTTCTATCAAATACATCCTACTTTTATAACGTTTCAATAATGTAAATATAAAAAAAATCAAAAAAATACGCAAGTTTAAAGATAGTCGTTATTCCTTGATAAATACCAACTTCAAACTTTATTCTTGAGCTTGCTATTAATCGTAGAAGGTTGAAACAAGTACCATTTGATTCAACGAAAAATTTTCTATTAAACACATCCTACTTTTATAACGTTTCAATAATGTAAATATAAAAAAAATCAAAAAAATACGCAAGTTTAAAGATAGTCGTTATTCCTTAATAAATACCAATTTCAAACTTTATTCTTGAGCTTGCTATTAATTGTAGAAGGTTGAAGCAAATACTATTCGATTAAACAGAAAATTTTCTATCAAATACATTCTACTTTTATAACGTTCCTATAATGTAAATATAAAAAAAATCAAAAAAATACGCAAGTTTAAAGATAGTCGTTATTCCTTGATAAATACCAATTTCAAATTTCATTCTTGAGCTTGCTATTAATCGTAAAATGTTGAAACAAGTACCATTTGATTCAACAGAAAATTTTCTATCAAATACGTCCTACTTTTGTAACGTTTCAATAATGTAAATATAAAAAAAATCAAAAAAATACGCAAGTTTAAAAATAGTCGTTATTCCTTGATAAATACCAAATTCAAACTTCATTCTTGAGCTTGCTGTTAATTGTAGAAGGTTGAAACAAGTACCATTTGATTCAACAGAAAATTTTCTATCAAATACATCCTACATTTATAACGTTTTAGCAATGTAAATATAAAAAAAATCAAAAAAATACGCAAGTTTAAAGATAGTCGTTATTCCTTAATAAATACCAATTTCAAACTTTATTCTTGAGCTTGCTATTAATTGTAGGAGGTTGAAGCAAATACTATTCGATTGAGCAGAAAATTTTCTATCAATTACATCCTACCTTTATAACGTTTCAGCAATGTAAATATAAAAAAAATCAAAAAAATACGCAAGTTTAAATATAGTCGTTATTCCTTGATAAATACCACTTTCAAACTTCATTCTTGAGCTTGCTATTAATTGTAGAAAGTTGAAACAAACACTACTCGATTAAGCAAAAAATTTTCTATCAAATACACTTTACCTTTATAAAGTTTTAGCAATGTAAATATAAAAAAATCAAAAAAATACGCAAGTTTAAAGATAGTCGTTATTCCTTAATAAATACCAAATTCAAACTTTATTCTTGAGCTTGCTATCAACTGTAGAAGGTTGGAGCAAATACTATTCGATTGAGCAGAAAATTTTCTATCAAATACATCCTACATTCATAACGTTTCAATAATGTAAATATAAAAAAAATCAAAAAAATACGCAAGTTTAAAGATAGTCGTTATTCCTTAATAAATACCAATTTCAAACTTTATTCTTGAGCTTGCTATTAATTGTAGAAGGTTGAAGCAAATACTATTCGATTGAGCAGAAAATTTTCTATCAAATACATCCTACTTTTATAACGTTTCAGCAATGTAAATATAAAAAAAATAAAAAAAATACGCAAGTTTAAATATAGTCGTTACTCCTTGATAAATACCACATTCAAACTTCATTCTTGAGCTTGCTATTAATTGTAGAAAGTTGAAACAAACACTACTCGATTAAGCAAAAAATTTTCTATCAAATACACTTTACCTTTATAAAGTTTTAGCAATGTAAATATAAAAAAATCAAAAAAATACGCAAGTTTAAAGATAGTCGTTATTCCTTAATAAATACCAAATTCAAACTTCATTCTTGAGCTTGCTATCAACTGTAGAAGGTTGAAGCAAATACCATTCGATTGAGCAAAAAATTTTCTATCAAATACATCCTACTTTTATAACGTTTCAATAATGTAAATATAAAAAAAATCAAAAAAATACGCAAGTTTAAAGATAGTCGTTATTCCTTGATAAATACCAACTTCAAACTTTATTCTTGAGCTTGCTGTTAATCGTAGAAGGTTGAAACAAGTACCATTTGATTCAACGAAAAATTTTCTATTAAATACATCCTACTTTTATAACGTTTCAATAATGTAAATATAAAAAAAATCAAAAAAATACGCAAGTTTAAAGATAGTCGTTATTCCTTAATAAATACCAATTTCAAACTTTATTCTTGAGCTTGCTATTAATTGTAGGAGGTTGAAGCAAATACTATTCAATTAAACAGAAAATTTTCTATCAAATACATTCTACTTTTATAACGTTCCTATAATGTAAATATAAAAAAAATAAAAAAAATACGCAAGTTTAAAGATAGTCGTTATTCCTTGATAAATACCAAATTCAAACTTTATTCTTGAGCTTGCTGTTAATTGTAGAAGGTTGAAACAAGTACCATTTGATTCAACAGAAAATTTTCTATCAAATACATCCTACTTTTATAACGTTTTAGCAATGTAAATATAAAAAAAATCAAAAAAATACGCAAGTTTAAAGATAGTCGTTATTCCTTAATAAATACCAATTTCAAACTTCATTCTTGAGCTTGCTATTAATTGTAGAAGGTTGAAGCAAAGACTATTCGATTGAACGGAAAATTTTCTGTCAAATACATCCTACTTTTATAACGTTTCAGCAATGTAGATATAAAAAAAATCAAAAAAATACGCAAGTTTAAATATAGTCGTTATTCCTTGATAAGTACCACTTTCAAACTTCATTCTTGAGCTTGCTGTTAATTGTAGAAATTTGAAACAAACACTACTCGATTAAGCAAAAAATTTTATATCAAATACATCCTACTTTTATAACGATTTAGCAATGTAAATAAAAAAAAATCAAAAAAATTCGCAAGTTTAAAGATAGTCGTTATTCCTTGATAAATACCAAATTCAAACTTCATTCTTGAGCTTGCTGTTAATTGTAGAAGGTTGAAACAAGTACCATTTGATTCAGCAGAAAATTTTCTATCAAATACATCCTACTTTTATAACGTTTTAGCAATGTAAATATAAAAAAATCAAAAAAATACGCAAGTTTAAAGATAGTCGTTATTCCTTAATAAATACCAATTTCAAACTTTATTCTTGAGCTTGCTATTAATTGTAGAAGGTTGAAGCAAATACTATTTGATTGAGCAGAAAATTTTCTATCAAATACATCCTACTTTTATAACGTTTTAGCAATGCAAATATAAAAAAAATCCAAAAAATACGCAAGTTTAAAATAGTCGTTATTCCTTAACAAATACCAATTTCAAACTTTATTCTTGAGCTTGCTATTAATTGTAGAAGGTTGAAGCAAATACTATTCGATTGAGCAGAAAATTTTCTATCAAATACATCCTACCTTTATAAAGTTTTAGCAATGTAAATATAAAAAAATCAAAAAAATACGCAAGTTTAAAGATAGTCGTTATTCCTTAATAAATACCAAATTCAAACTTCATTCTTGAGCTTGCTATCAACTGTAGAAGGTTGAAGCAAATACTATTCGATTGAGCAGAAAATTTTCTATCAAATACATCCTACCTTTGTAACGTTTCTATAATGTAAATATAAAAAAAATCAAAAAAATACGCAAGTTTAAAGATAGTCGTTATTCCTTAATAAATACCAACTTCAAACTTCATTCTTGAGCTTGCTATTAATTGTAGAAGGTTGGAGCAAATACTATTCGATTGAACAGAAAATTTTCTATCAAATACATCCTACTTTTATAACGTTCCAATAATGTAAATATAAAAAAAATTAAAAAAATACGCAAGTTTAAATATAGTCGTTATTCCTTATTAAATACCAATTTCAAACTTCATTCTTGAGCTTGCTATTAATTGTAGAAAGTTAAAGCAAATATTATTCGTTTGAACAAAAAATTTTCTATCAAATACATTCTACTTTTATAACGTTCCTATAATGTAAATATAAAAAAAATCAAAAAAATACGCAAGTTTAAAGATAGTCGTTATTCCTTAATAAATACCAATTTCAAACTTCATTCTTGAGCTTGCTATTAAATGTAGAAAGTTAAAGCAAATACTATTCGTTTGAACAAAAAATTTTCTATCAAATACATTCTACTCTTATAACGTTCCTATAATGTAAATATAAAAAAAATTAAAAAAATACGCAAGTTTAAAAATAGTCGTTATTCCTTGATAAATACCAATTTCAAATTTCATTCTTGAGCTTGCTGTTAATCGTAAAATGTTGAAACAAGTACCATTTGATTCAACAGAAAATTTTCTATCAAATACATCCTACTTTTATAACGTTTCAATAATGTAAATATAAAAAAAATCAAAAAAATACGCAAGTTTAAAGATAGTCGTTATTCCTTAATAAATACCAATTTCAACCTTTATTCTTGAACTTGCTATTAATTGTAGAAGGTTGAAGCAAATACTATTCGATTGAACAGAAAATTTTCTATCAAATACATTCTACTTTTATAACGTTCCTATAATGTAAATATAAAAAAAATAAAAAAATACGCAAGTTTAAAGATAGTCGTTATTCCTTGATAAATACCAAATTCAAACTTCATTCTTGAGCTTGCTATTAATTGTAGAAGGTTGAAACAAGTACCATTTAATTCAACAGAAAATTTTCTATCAAATACATCCTACCTTTATAACGTTTTAGCAATGTAAATATAAAAAAAATCAAAAAAATACGCAAGTTTAAAGATAGTCGTTATTCCTTGATAAATACCAACTTCAAACTTCATTCTTGAGCTTGCTATTAATCGTAGAAGGTTGAGACAAGTACCATTTGATTCAGCAGAAAATTTTCTATCAAATACATCCTACTTTTATAACGTTCCTATAATGTAAATATAAAAAAAATTAAAAAAATACGCAAGTTTAAATATAGTCGTTATTCCTTGATAAATACCAACTTCAAACTTCATTCTTGAGCTTGCTATTAATCGTAGAAGGTTGAAACAAGTACCATTTGATTTAACGAAAAATTTTCTATTAAATACATCCTACTTTTATAACGTTTCAATAATGTAAATATAAAAAAAATTAAAAAAATACGCAAGTTTAAAAATAGTCGTTATTCCTTAATAAATACCAAATTCAAACTTCATTCTTGAGCTTCCTATCAATTGTAGAAGGTTGAAGCAAATACTATTCGATTGAGCAGAAAATTTTCTATCAAATACATCCTACTTTTATAACGTTTCAATAATGTAAATATAAAAAAAATCAAAAAAATACGCAAGTTTAAAGATAGTCGTTATTCCTTGATAAATACCAACTTCAAACTTCATTCTTGAGCTTGCTATTAATTGTAGAAGGTTGGAGCAAATACTATTCGATTGAACAGAAAATTTTCTATCAAATAAATCCTACTTTTATAACGTTCCTATAATGTAAATATAAAAAAAAATAAAAAAAATACGCAAGTTTAAAGATAGTCGTTATTCCTTAATAAATACCAATTTCAAACTTCATTCTTGAGCTTGCTATTAATTGTAGAAAGTTAAAGCAAATACTATTTGATTGAACAGAAAATTTTCTATCAAATACATCCTACTTTTATAACGTTCCTATAATGTAAATATAAAAAAAATTAAAAAAATACGCAAGTTTAAAGATAGTCGTTATTCCTTAATAAATACCAATTTCAAACTTCATTCTTGAGCTTGCTATTAAATGTAGAAAGTTAAAGCAAATACTATTCGTTTGAACAAAAAATTTTCTATCAAATACATTCTACTCTTATAACGTTCCTATAATGTAAATATAAAAAAAATTAAAAAAATACGCAAGTTTAAAGATAGTCGTTATTCCTTGATAAATACCAACTTCAAACTTCATTCTTGAGCTTGCTATTAATTGTAGAAGGTTGAAACAAGTAATATTTAATTCAGCAGAAAATTTTCTATCAAATACATCGTACTTTTGTAACGTTCCTATAATGTAAATATAAAAAAAATCAAAAAAATACGCAAGTTTAAAGATAGTCGTTATTCCTTGATAAATACCAACTTCAAACTTCATTCTTGAGCTTGCTATTCATCGTAGAAGGTTGAAACAAGTACCATTTGATTCAACAGAAAATTTTCTATCAAATACATCGTACTTTTGTAACGTTCCTATAATGTAAATATAAAAAAAATCAAAAAAATACGCAAGTTTAAAGATAGTCGTTATTCCTTGATAAATACCAACTTCAAACTTCATTCTTGAGCTTGCTATTAATTGTAGAAGGTTGAAACAAGTAATATTTAATTCAGCAGAAAATTTTCTATCAAATACATTTTACTTTTATAAGATTTAGCAATGTAAATATAAAAAAAATCAAAAAAATACGCAAGTTTAAAATAGTCGTTATTCCTTAATAAATACCAAATTCAAACTTCATTCTTGAGCTTGCTATCAACTGTAGAAGGTTGAAGCAAATACTATTCGATTGAGCAGAAAATTTTCTATCAAATACATCCTACTTTTATAACGTTTCAATAATGTAAATATAAAAAAAATCAAAAAAATTCGCAAGTTTAAAGATAGTCGTTATTCCTTAATAAATACCAATTTCAAACTTCATTCTTGAGCTTGCTATTAATTGTAGAAAGTTGAAGCAAATACTATTCACTTGAACAGAAAATTTTCTATCAAATACATCCTACGTTTATAACGTTTCAATAATGTAAATATAAAAAAAATCAAAAAAATACGCAAGTTTAAAGATAGTCGTTATTCCTTAATAAATACCAATTTCAACCTTTATTCTTGAACTTGCTATTAATTGTAGAAGGTTGAAGCAAATACTATTCGATTGAACAGAAAATTTTCTATCAAATACATTCTACTTTTATAACGTTCCTATAATGTAAATATAAAAAAAATAAAAAAATACGCAAGTTTAAAGATAGTCGTTATTCCTTGATAAATACCAAATTCAAACTTCATTCTTGAGCTTGCTATTAATTGTAGAAGGTTGAAACAAGTACCACTTGATTCAACGAAAAATTTTCTATTAAATACATCCTACTTTTATAACGTTTCCATAATGTAAATATAAAAAAAATTAAAAAAATACGCAATTTTAAAGATAGTCGTTATTCCTTAATAAATACCAATTTCAAACTTCATTCTTGAGCTTGCTATTAATTGTAGAAGGTTGAAGCAAATACTATTCGATTGAACGGAAAATTTTCTATCAAATACATCCTACTTTTATAACGTTTCAGCAATGTAAATATAAAAAAAATCAAAAAAATACGCAAGTTTAAATATAGTCGTTATTCCTTGATAAATACCACTTTCAAACTTCATTCTTGAGCTTGCTGTTAATTGTAGAAAGTTGAAACAAACACTACTCGATTAAGTAAAAAATTTTCTATCAAATACACTTTACCTTTATAAAGTTTTAGCAATGTAAATATAAAAAAAATCAAAAAAATACGCAAGTTTAAAGATAGTCGTTATTCCTTGATAAATACCAATTTCAAACTTCATTCTTGAGCTTGCTATTAATTGTAGAAAGTTGAAACAAATACTATTCGATTAAGCAGGAAATTTTCTATTTAATACATTTTACTTTATAACGTTTTAATAATGTAAATATAAAAAAAATTAAAAAAATTCGCAAGTTTAAAGATAGTCGTTATTCCTTAATAAATACCAATTTCAAACTTCATTCTTGAGCTTGCTATTAATCGTAGAAGGTTGAAACAAATACTATTTGATTGAGCAGAAAATTTTCTATCAAATACATCGTACTTTTATAACGTTTCAATAATGTAAATATAAAAAAAATCAAAAAAATACGCAAGTTTAAAGATAGTCGTTATTCCTTAATAAATACCAATTTCAAACTTTATTCTTGAGCTTGCTATTAATTGTAGAAGGTTGAAGCAAATACTATTCGATTGAGCAGAAAATTTTTTATTAAATACATCCCACCTTTATAACGTTTCAGCAATGTAAATATAAAAAAAATCAAAAAAATACGCAAGTTTAAATATAGTCGTTATTCCTTGATAAATACCACTTTCAAACTTCATTCTTGAGCTTGCTATTAATTGTAGAAAGTTGAAACAAACACTACTCGATTAAGCAAAAAATTTTCTATCAAATAAACTTTACCTTTATAAAGTTTTAGCAATGTAAATATAAAAAAATCAAAAAAATACGCAAGTTTAAAGATAGTCGTTATTCCTTAATAAATACCAAATTCAAACTTCATTCTTGAGCTTGCTATCAACTGTAGAAGGTTGAAGCAAATACTATTCGATTGAGCAGAAAATTTTCTATCAAATACATCCTACTTTTATAACGTTTCAATAATGTAAATATAAAAAAAATCAAAAAAATACGCAAGTTTAAAGATAGTCGTTATTCCTTAATAAATACCAATTTCAAACTTTATTCTTGAGCTTGCTATTAATTGTAGAAGGTTGAAGCAAATACTATTCGATTGAGCAGAAAATTTTCTATCAAATACATCCTACTTTTATAACGTTTCAATAATGTAAATATAAAAAAAATCAAAAAAATACGCAAGTTTAAAGATAGTCGTTATTCCTTAATAAATACCAATTTCAAACTTTATTCTTGAGCTTGCTATTAATTGTAGAAGGTTGAAGCAAATACTATTCGATTAAACAGAAAATTTTCTATCAAATACATTCTACTTTTATAACGTTCCTATAATGTAAATATAAAAAAAATCAAAAAAATACGCAAGTTTAAAGATAGTCGTTATTCCTTGATAAATACCAATTTCAAATTTCATTCTTGAGCTTGCTCTTAATCGTAAAATATTGAAACAAGTACCATTTGATTCAACAGAAAATTTTCTATCAAATACATCCTACTTTTATAACGTTTCAATAATGCAAATATAAAAAAAATCAAAAAAATACGCAAGTTTAAAGATAGTCGTTATTCCTTAATAAATACCAATTTCAAACTTTATTCTTGAGCTTGCTATTAATTGTAGAAGGTTGAAGCAAATACTATTCGATTGAGCAGAAAATTTTTTATTAAATACATCCCACCTTTATAACGTTTCAGCAATGTAAATATAAAAAAAATCAAAAAAATACGCAAGTTTAAATATAGTCGTTATTCCTTGATAAATACCACTTTCAAACTTCATTCTTGAGCTTGCTATTAATTGTAGAAAGTTGAAACAAACACTACTCGATTAAGCAAAAAATTTTCTATCAAATAAACTTTACCTTTATAAAGTTTTAGCAATGTAAATATAAAAAAATCAAAAAAATACGCAAGTTTAAAGATAGTCGTTATTCCTTAATAAATACCAAATTCAAACTTCATTCTTGAGCTTGCTATCAACTGTAGAAGGTTGGAGCAAATACTATTCGATTGAGCAGAAAATTTTCTATCAAATACATCCTACTTTCATAACGTTTCAATAATGTAAATATAAAAAAAATCAAAAAAATACGCAAGTTTAAAGATAGTCGTTATTCCTTAATAAATACCAATTTCAAACTTTATTCTTGAGCTTGCTATTAATTGTAGAAGGTTGAAGCATATACTATTCGATTGAGCAGAAAATTTTCTATCAAATACATCCTACTTTTATAACGTTTCAGCAATGTAAATATAAAAAAAATAAAAAAAATACGCATGTTTAAATATAGTCGTTATTCCTTGATAAATACCACATTCAAACTTCATTCTTGAGCTTGCTATAAATTGTAGAAAGTTGAAACAAACACTACTCGATTAAGCAAAAAATTTTCTGTCAAATACACTTTACCTTTATAAAGTTTTAGCAATGTAAATATAAAAAAATCAAAAAAATACGCAAGTTTAAAGATAGTCGTTATTCCTTAATAAATACCAAATTCAAACTTCATTCTTGAGCTTGCTATTAATTGTAGGAGGTTGAAGCAAATACTATTCGATTAAACAGAAAATTTTTTATCAAATACATTCTACTTTTATAACGTTCCTATAATGTAAATATAAAAAAAATAAAAAAAATTCGCAAGTTTAAAGATAGTCGTTATTCCTTGATAAATACCAAATTCAAACTTTATTCTTGAGCTTGCTGTTAATTGTAGAAGGTTTAAACAAGTACCATTTGATTCAACAGAAAATTTTCTATCAAATACATCCTACTTTTATAACGTTTTAGCAATGTAAATATAAAAAAAATCAAAAAAATACGCAAGTTTAAAGATAGTCGTTATTCCTTAATAAATACCAATTTCAAACTTCATTCTTGAGCTTGCTATTAATTGTAGAAGGTTGAAGCAAATACTATTCGATTGAACAGAAAATTTTCTATCAAATACATCCTACTTTTATAACGTTTTAGCAATGTAAATATAAAAAAATCAAAAAAATACGCAAGTTTAAAGATAGTCGTTATTCCTTAATAAATACCAATTTCAAACTTTATTCTTGAGCTTGCTATTAATTGTAGAAGGTTGAAGCAAAAACTATTTGATTGAGCAGAAAATTTTCTATCAAATACATCCTACTTTTATAACGTTTCAGCAATGTAGATATAAAAAAAATCAAAAAAATACTCAAGTTTAAATATAGTCGTTATTCCTTGATAAGTACCACTTTCAAACTTCATTCTTGAGCTTGCTGTTAATTGTAGAAATTTGAAACAAACACTACTCGATTAAGCAAAAAATTTTATATCAAATACATCCTACTTTTATAACGATTTAGCAATGTAAATAAAAAAAAATCAAAAAAATGCGCAAGTTTAAAGATAGTCGTTATTCCTTGATAAATACCAAATTCAAACTTCATTCTTGAGCTTGCTGTTAATTGTAGAAGGTTGAAACAAGTACCATTTGATTTAACAGAAAATTTTCTATCAAATACATCCTACTTTTATAACGTTTTAGCAATGCAAATATAAAAAAAATCAAAAAAATACGCAAGTTTAAAATAGTCGTTATTCCTTAACAAATACCAATTTCAAACTTTATTCTTGAGCTTGCTATTAATTGTAGAAGGTTGAAGCAAATACTATTCGATTGAGCAGAAAATTTTCTATCAAATACATCCTACCTTTATAAAGTTTTAGCAATGTAAATATAAAAAAATCAAAAAAGTACGCAAGTTTAAAGATAGTCGTTATTCCTTAATAAATACCAAATTCAAACTTCATTCTTGAGCTTGCTATCAACTGTAGAAGGTTAAAGCAAATACTATTCGATTGAGCAGAAAATTTTCTATCAAATACATCCTACTTTTGTAACGTTTCTATAATGTAAATATAAAAAAAATCAAAAAAATACGCAAGTTTAAAGATAGTCGTTATTCCTTAATAAATACCAACTTCAAACTTCATTCTTGAGCTTGCTATTAATTGTAGAAGGTTGGAGCAAATACTATTCGATTGAACAGAAAATTTTCTATCAAATACATCCTACTTTTGTAACGTTCCAATAATGTAAATATAAAAAAAATTAAAAAAATACGCAAGTTTAAATATAGTCGTTATTCCTTATTAAATACCAATTTCAAACTTCATTCTTGAGCTTGCTATTAATTGTAGAAAGTTAAAGCAAATACTATTCGTTTGAACAAAAAATTTTCTATCAAATACATTCTACTTTTATAACGTTCCTATAATGTAAATATAAAAAAAATCAAAAAAATACGCAAGTTTAAAGATAGTCGTTATTCCTTGATAAATACCAACTTCAAATTTCATTCTTGAGCTTGCTATTAATTGTAGAAGGCTGAAGCAAATACCATTTGACTGAACAGAAAATTTTCTATCAAATACATCCTACTTTTATAACGATTTAGCAATGTAAATAAAAAAAATCAAAAAAATACGCAAGTTTAAAGATAGTCGTTATTCCTTAATAAATACCAATTTCAAACTTCATTCTTGAGCTTGCTATTAATCGTAGGAGGTTGAAACAAATACTATTTGATTGAGCAGAAAATTTTCTATCAAATACATTGTACTTCTATAACGTTTCAATAATGTAAATATAAAAAAAATCAAAAAAATACGCAAGTTTAAAGATAGTCGTTATTCCTTAATAAATACCAATTTCAAACTTCATTCTTGAGCTTGCTATTAATTGTAGAAGGTTGAAGCAAATACTATTCGATTGAACAGAAAATTTTCTATCAAATACATCCTACTTTTATAACGTTTCAGCAATGTAAATATAAAAAAAATCAAAAAAATACGCAAGTTTAAATATAGTCGTTATTCCTTGATAAATACCAATTTCAAACTTCATTCTTGAGCTTGCTATTAATCGTAGAAGGTTGAAACAAATACTATTTGATTGAGCAGAAAATTTTCTATCAAATACATCGTACTTTTATAACGTTTTAGCAATGTAAATATAAAAAAATCAAAAAAATACGCAAGTTTAAAGATAGTCGTTATTCCTTAATAAATACCAATTTCAAACTTTATTCTTGAGCTTGCTATTAATTGTAGAAGGTTGAAGCAAAAACTATTTGATTGAGCAGAAAATTTTCTATCAAATACATCCTACTTTTATAACGTTTCAGCAATGTAGATATAAAAAAAATCAAAAAAATACTCAAGTTTAAATATAGTCGTTATTCCTTGATAAGTACCACTTTCAAACTTCATTCTTGAGCTTGCTGTTAATTGTAGAAATTTGAAACAAACACTACTCGATTAAGCAAAAAATTTTATATCAAATACATCCTACTTTTATAACGATTTAGCAATGTAAATAAAAAAAAATCAAAAAAATGCGCAAGTTTAAAGATAGTCGTTATTCCTTGATAAATACCAAATTCAAACTTCATTCTTGAGCTTGCTGTTAATTGTAGAAGGTTGAAACAAGTACCATTTGATTTAACAGAAAATTTTCTATCAAATACATCCTACTTTTATAACGTTTTAGCAATGCAAATATAAAAAAAATCAAAAAAATACGCAAGTTTAAAATAGTCGTTATTCCTTAACAAATACCAATTTCAAACTTTATTCTTGAGCTTGCTATTAATTGTAGAAGGTTGAAGCAAATACTATTCGATTGAGCAGAAAATTTTCTATCAAATACATCCTACCTTTATAAAGTTTTAGCAATGTAAATATAAAAAAATCAAAAAAATACGCAAGTTTAAAGATAGTCGTTATTCCTTAATAAATACCAAATTCAAACTTCATTCTTGAGCTTGCTATCAACTGTAGAAGGTTGAAGCAAATACTATTCGATTGAGCAGAAAATTTTCTATCAAATACATCCTACTTTTGTAACGTTTCTATAATGTAAATATAAAAAAAATCAAAAAAATACGCAAGTTTAAAGATAGTCGTTATTCCTTAATAAATACCAACTTCAAACTTCATTCTTGAGCTTGCTATTAATTGTAGAAGGTTGGAGCAAATACTATTCGATTGAACAGAAAATTTTCTATCAAATACATCCTACTTTTATAACGTTCCAATAATGTAAATATAAAAAAAATTAAAAAAATACGCAAGTTTAAATATAGTCGTTATTCCTTATTAAATACCAATTTCAAACTTCATTCTTGAGCTTGCTATTAATTGTAGAAAGTTAAAGCAAATACTATTCGTTTGAACAAAAAATTTTCTATCAAATACATTCTACTTTTATAACGTTCCTATAATGTAAATATAAAAAAAATCAAAAAAATACGCAAGTTTAAAGATAGTCGTTATTCCTTGATAAATACCAAATTCAAATTTCATTCTTGAGCTTGCTATTAATTGTAGAAGGCTGAAGCAAATACCATTTGACTGAACAGAAAATTTTCTATCAAATACATCCTACTTTTATAACGATTTAGCAATGTAAATAAAAAAAATCAAAAAAATACGCAAGTTTAAAGATAGTCGTTATTCCTTAATAAATACCAATTTCAAACTTCATTCTTGAGCTTGCTGTTAATCGTAGGAGGTTGAAACAAATACTATTTGATTGAGCAGAAAATTTTCTATCAAATACATCGTACTTCTATAACGTTTCAATAATGTAAATATAAAAAAAATCAAAAAAATACGCAAGTTTAAAGATAGTCGTTATTCCTTAATAAATACCAATTTCAAACTTCATTCTTGAGCTTGCTATTAATTGTAGAAGGTTGAAGCAAATACTATTCGATTGAACAGAAAATTTTCTATCAAATACATCCTACTTTTATAACGTTTCAGCAATGTAAATATAAAAAAAATCAAAAAAATACGCAAGTTTAAATATAGTCGTTATTCCTTGATAAATACCAATTTCAAACTTCATTCTTGAGCTTGCTATTAATCGTAGAAGGTTGAAACAAATACTATTTGATTGAGCAGAAAATTTTCTATCAAATACATCGTACTTTTATAACGTTTCAATAATGTAAATATAAAAAAAATCAAAAAAATACGCAAGTTTAAAGATAGTCGTTATTCCTTAATAAATACCAAATTCAAACTTCATTCTTGAGCTTGCAATTAATTGTAGAAGATTGAAGCAAATACTATTCAATTGAACAAAAAATTTTCTATCAAATACATCCTACTTTTGTAACGTTTCTATAATGTAAATATAAAAAAAATCAAAAAAATACGCAAGTTTAAAGATAGTCGTTATTCCTTAATAAATACCAACTTCAAACTTCATTCTTGAGCTTGCTATTAATTGTAGAAGGTTGGAGCAAATACTATTCGATTGAACAGAAAATTTTCTATTAAATACATCCTACTTTTATAACGTTCCTATAATGTAAATATAAAAAAAATTAAAAAAATACGCAAGTTTAAAGATAGTCGTTATTCCTTAATAAATACCAACTTCAAACTTCATTCTTGAGCTTGCTATTAATTGTAGAAAGTTAAAGCAAATACTATTCGTTTGAACAAAAAATTTTCTATCAAATACATTCTACTTTTATAACGTTCCTATAATGTAAATATAAAAAAAATCAAAAAAATACGCAAGTTTAAAAATAGTCGTTATTCCTTGATAAATACCAATTTCAAATTTCATTCTTGAGCTTGCTATTAATCGTAAAATGTTGAAACAAGTACCATTTGATTCAACAGAAAATTTTCTATCAAATACATCCTACTTTTATAACGTTTCAATAATGTAAATATAAAAAAAATCAAAAAAATACGCAAGTTTAAAGATAGTCGTTATTCCTTAATAAATACCAATTTCAAACTTCATTCTTGAGCTTGCTATCAACTGTAGAAGGTTAAAGCAAATACTATTCAATTAAGCAGAAAATTTTCTATCAAATACATCCTACTTTTATAACGTTTCAATAATGTAAATATAAAAAAAATCAAAAAAATACGCAAGTTTAAAGATAGTCGTTATTCCTTAATAAATACCAACTTCAAACTTTATTCTTGAGCTTGCTATTAATTGTAGAAGGTTGAAGCAAATACTATTCGATTGAGCAGAAAATTTTCTATCAAATACGTCCTACTTTTATAACGTTTCAGCAATGTAAATATAAAAAAAATCAAAAAAATACGCAAGTTTAAATATAGTCGTTATTCCTTGATAAATACCACTTTCAAACTTCATTCTTGAGCTTGCTATTAATTGTAGAAAGTTGAACAAACACTACTCGATTAAGCAAAAAATTTTCTATTAAATACACTTTACCTTTATAAAGTTTTAGCAATGTAAATATAAAAAAATCAAAAAAATACGTAAGTTTAAAGATAGTCGTTATTCCTTAATAAATACCAAATTCAAACTTCATTCTTGAGCTTGCTATCAACTGTAGAAGGTTGAAGCAAATACTATTCGATTGAGCAGAAAATTTTCTATCAAATACATCCTACTTTTATAACGTTTCAATAATGTAAATATAAAAAAAATCAAAAAAATACGCAAGTTTAAAGATAGTCGTTATTCCTTGATAAATTCCAACTTCAAACTTTATTCTTGAGCTTGCTATTAATTGTAGAAGGTTGAAGCAAATACTATTCGATTAAACAGAAAATTTTCTATCAAATACATTCTACTTTTATAACGTTCCTATAATGTAAATATAAAAAAAATCAAAAAAATACGCAAGTTTAAAGATAGTCGTTATTCCTTGATAAATACCAATTTCAAATTTCATTCTTGAGCTTGCTATTAATCGTAAAATGTTGAAACAAGTACCATTTGATTCAACAGAAAATTTTCTATCAAATACGTCCTACTTTTATAACGTTTCAATAATGTAAATATAAAAAAAAATCAAAAAAATACGCAAGTTTAAAGATAGTCGTTATTCCTTAATAAATACCAAATTCAAACTTCATTCTTGAGCTTGCTATCAACTGTAGAAGGTTGGAGCAAATACTATTCGATTGAGCAGAAAATTTTCTATCAAATACATCCTACTTTCATAACGTTTCAATAATGTAAATATAAAAAAAATCAAAAAAATACGCAAGTTTAAAGATAGTCGTTATTCCTTAATAAATACCAATTTCAAACTTTATTCTTGAGCTTGCTATTAATTGTAGAAGGTTGAAGCAAATACTATTTGATTGAGCAGAAAATTTTCTATCAAATACATCCTACTTTTATAACGTTTCAGCAATGTAGATATAAAAAAAATCAAAAAAATACTCAAGTTTAAATATAGTCGTTATTCCTTGATAAGTACCACTTTCAAACTTCATTCTTGAGCTTGCTGTTAATTGTAGAAATTTGAAACAAACACTACTCGATTAAGCAAAACATTTTATATCAAATACATCCTACTTTTATAACGATTTAGCAATGTAAATAAAAAAAAATCAAAAAAATGCGCAAGTTTAAAGATAGTCGTTATTCCTTGATAAATACCAAATTCAAACTTCATTCTTGAGCTTGCTGTTAATTGTAGAAGGTTGAAACAAGTACCATTTGATTTAACAGAAAATTTTCTATCAAATACATCCTACTTTTATAACGTTTTAGCAATGCAAATATAAAAAAAATCAAAAAAATACGCAAGTTTAAAATAGTCGTTATTCCTTAACAAATACCAATTTCAAACTTTATTCTTGAGCTTGCTATTAATTGTAGAAGGTTGAAGCAAATACTATTCGATTGAGCAGAAAATTTTCTATCAAATACATCCTACCTTTATAAAGTTTTAGCAATGTAAATATAAAAAAATCAAAAAAATACGCAAGTTTAAAGATAGTCGTTATTCCTTAATAAATACCAAATTCAAACTTCATTCTTGAGCTTGCTATCAACTGTAGAAGGTTGAAGCAAATACTATTCGATTGAGCAGAAAATTTTCTATCAAATACATCCTACTTTTGTAACGTTTCTATAATGTAAATATAAAAAAAATCAAAAAAATACGCAAGTTTAAAGATAGTCGTTATTCCTTAATAAATACCAACTTCAAACTTCATTCTTGAGCTTGCTATTAATTGTAGAAGGTTGGAGCAAATACTATTCGATTGAACAGAAAATTTTCTATCAAATACATCCTACTTTTATAACGTTCCAATAATGTAAATATAAAAAAAATTAAAAAAATACGCAAGTTTAAATATAGTCGTTATTCCTTATTAAATACCAATTTCAAACTTCATTCTTGAGCTTGCTATTAATTGTAGAAAGTTAAAGCAAATACTATTCGTTTGAACAAAAAATTTTCTATCAAATACATTCTACTTTTATAACGTTCCTATAATGTAAATATAAAAAAAATCAAAAAAATACGCAAGTTTAAAGATAGTCGTTATTCCTTGATAAATACCAACTTCAAATTTCATTCTTGAGCTTGCTATTAATTGTAGAAGGCTGAAGCAAATACCATTTGACTGAACAGAAAATTTTCTATCAAATACATCCTACTTTTATAACGATTTAGCAATGTAAATAAAAAAAATCAAAAAAATACGCAAGTTTAAAGATAGTCGTTATTCCTTAATAAATACCAATTTCAAACTTCATTCTTGAGCTTGCTATTAATCGTAGGAGGTTGAAACAAATACTATTTAATTGAGCAGAAAATTTTCTATCAAATACATCGTACTTCTATAACGTTTCAATAATGTAAATATAAAAAAAATCAAAAAAATACGCAAGTTTAAAGATAGTCGTTATTCCTTAATAAATACCAATTTCAAACTTCATTCTTGAGCTTGCTATTAATTGTAGAAGGTTGAAGCAAATACTATTCGATTGAACAGAAAATTTTCTATCAAATACATCCTACTTTTATAACGTTTCAGCAATGTAAATATAAAAAAAATCAAAAAAATACGCAAGTTTAAATATAGTCGTTATTCCTTGATAAATACCAATTTCAAACTTCATTCTTGAGCTTGCTATTAATCGTAGAAGGTTGAAACAAATACTATTTGATTGAGCAGAAAATTTTCTATCAAATACATCGTACTTTTATAACGTTTCAATAATGTAAATATAAAAAAAATCAAAAAAATACGCAAGTTTAAAGATAGTCGTTATTCCTTAATAAATACCAATTTCAAACTTCATTCTTGAGCTTGCAATTAATTGTAGAAGATTGAAGCAAATACTATTCAATTGAACAAAAAATTTTCTATCAAATACATCCTACTTTTGTAACGTTTCTATAATGTAAATATAAAAAAAATCAAAAAAATACGCAAGTTTAAAGATAGTCGTTATTCCTTAATAAATACCAACTTCAAACTTCATTCTTGAGCTTGCTATTAATTGTAGAAGGTTGGAGCAAATACTATTCGATTGAACAGAAAAATTTCTATTAAATACATCCTACTTTTATAACGTTCCTATAATGTAAATATAAAAAAAATTAAAAAAATACGCAAGTTTAAAGATAGTCGTTATTCCTTAATAAATACCAACTTCAAACTTCATTCTTGAGCTTGCTATTAATTGTAGAAAGTTAAAGCAAATACTATTCGTTTGAACAAAAAATTTTCTATCAAATACATTCTACTTTTATAACGTTCCTATAATGTAAATATAAAAAAAATCAAAAAAATACGCAAGTTTAAAAATAGTCGTTATTCCTTGATAAATACCAATTTCAAATTTCATTCTTGAGCTTGCTATTAATCGTAAAATGTTGAAACAAGTACCATTTGATTCAACAGAAAATTTTCTATCAAATACATCCTACTTTTATAACGTTTCAATAATGTAAATATAAAAAAAATCAAAAAAATACGCAAGTTTAAAGATAGTCGTTATTCCTTAATAAATACCAATTTCAAACTTCATTCTTGAGCTTGCTATCAACTGTAGAAGGTTAAAGCAAATACTATTCAATTAAGCAGAAAATTTTCTATCAAATACATCCTACTTTTATAACGTTTCAATAATGTAAATATAAAAAAAATCAAAAAAATACGCAAGTTTAAAGATAGTCGTTATTCCTTAATAAATACCAACTTCAAACTTTATTCTTGAGCTTGCTATTAATTGTAGAAGGTTGAAGCAAATACTATTCGATTGAGCAGAAAATTTTCTATCAAATACGTCCTACTTTTATAACGTTTCAGCAATGTAAATATAAAAAAAATCAAAAAAATACGCAAGTTTAAATATAGTCGTTATTCCTTGATAAATACCACTTTCAAACTTCATTCTTGAGCTTGCTATTAATTGTAGAAAGTTGAACAAACACTACTCGATTAAGCAAAAAATTTTCTATTAAATACACTTTACCTTTATAAAGTTTTAGCAATGTAAATATAAAAAAATCAAAAAAATACGTAAGTTTAAAGATAGTCGTTATTCCTTAATAAATACCAAATTCAAACTTTATTCTTGAGCTTGCTATCAACTGTAGAAGGTTGAAGCAAATACTATTCGATTGAGCAGAAAATTTTCTATCAAATACATCCTACTTTTATAACGTTTCAATAATGTAAATATAAAAAAAATCAAAAAAATACGCAAGTTTAAAGATAGTCGTTATTCCTTGATAAATTCCAACTTCAAACTTTATTCTTGAGCTTGCTATTAATTGTAGAAGGTTGAAGCAAATACTATTCGATTAAACAGAAAATTTTCTATCAAATACATTCTACTTTTATAACGTTCCTATAATGTAAATATAAAAAAAATCAAAAAAATACGCAAGTTTAAAGATAGTCGTTATTCCTTGATAAATACCAATTTCAAATTTCATTCTTGAGCTTGCTATTAATCGTAAAATGTTGAAACAAGTACCATTTGATTCAACAGAAAATTTTCTATCAAATACGTCCTACTTTTATAACGTTTCAATAATGTAAATATAAAAAAAAATCAAAAAAATACGCAAGTTTAAAGATAGTCGTTATTCCTTAATAAATACCAAATTCAAACTTCATTCTTGAGCTTGCTATCAACTGTAGAAGGTTGGAGCAAATACTATTCGATTGAGCAGAAAATTTTCTATCAAATACATCCTACTTTCATAACGTTTCAATAATGTAAATATAAAAAAAATCAAAAAAATACGCAAGTTTAAAGATAGTCGTTATTCCTTAATAAATACCAATTTCAAACTTTATTCTTGAGCTTGCTATTAATTGTAGAAGGTTGAAGCAAATACTATTTGATTGAGCAGAAAATTTTCTATCAAATACATCCTACTTTTATAACGTTTCAGCAATGTAGATATAAAAAAAATCAAAAAAATACTCAAGTTTAAATATAGTCGTTATTCCTTGATAAGTACCACTTTCAAACTTCATTCTTGAGCTTGCTGTTAATTGTAGAAATTTGAAACAAACACTACTCGATTAAGCAAAACATTTTATATCAAATACATCCTACTTTTATAACGATTTAGCAATGTAAATAAAAAAAAATCAAAAAAATGCGCAAGTTTAAAGATAGTCGTTATTCCTTGATAAATACCAAATTCAAACTTCATTCTTGAGCTTGCTGTTAATTGTAGAAGGTTGAAACAAGTACCATTTGATTTAACAGAAAATTTTCTATCAAATACATCCTACTTTTATAACGTTTTAGCAATGCAAATATAAAAAAAATCAAAAAAATACGCAAGTTTAAAATAGTCGTTATTCCTTAACAAATACCAATTTCAAACTTTATTCTTGAGCTTGCTATTAATTGTAGAAGGTTGAAGCAAATACTATTCGATTGAGCAGAAAATTTTCTATCAAATACATCCTACCTTTATAAAGTTTTAGCAATGTAAATATAAAAAAATCAAAAAAATACGCAAGTTTAAAGATAGTCGTTATTCCTTAATAAATACCAAATTCAAACTTCATTCTTGAGCTTGCTATCAACTGTAGAAGGTTGAAGCAAATACTATTCGATTGAGCAGAAAATTTTCTATCAAATACATCCTACTTTTGTAACGTTTCTATAATGTAAATATAAAAAAAATCAAAAAAATACGCAAGTTTAAAGATAGTCGTTATTCCTTAATAAATACCAACTTCAAACTTCATTCTTGAGCTTGCTATTAATTGTAGAAGGTTGGAGCAAATACTATTCGATTGAACAGAAAATTTTCTATCAAATACATCCTACTTTTATAACGTTCCAATAATGTAAATATAAAAAAAATTAAAAAAATACGCAAGTTTAAATATAGTCGTTATTCCTTATTAAATACCAATTTCAAACTTCATTCTTGAGCTTGCTATTAATTGTAGAAAGTTAAAGCAAATACTATTCGTTTGAACAAAAAATTTTCTATCAAATACATTCTACTTTTATAACGTTCCTATAATGTAAATATAAAAAAAATCAAAAAAATACGCAAGTTTAAAGATAGTCGTTATTCCTTGATAAATACCAACTTCAAATTTCATTCTTGAGCTTGCTATTAATTGTAGAAGGCTGAAGCAAATACCATTTGACTGAACAGAAAATTTTCTATCAAATACATCCTACTTTTATAACGATTTAGCAATGTAAATAAAAAAAATCAAAAAAATACGCAAGTTTAAAGATAGTCGTTATTCCTTAATAAATACCAATTTCAAACTTCATTCTTGAGCTTGCTATTAATCGTAGGAGGTTGAAACAAATACTATTTAATTGAGCAGAAAATTTTCTATCAAATACATCGTACTTCTATAACGTTTCAATAATGTAAATATAAAAAAAATCAAAAAAATACGCAAGTTTAAAGATAGTCGTTATTCCTTAATAAATACCAATTTCAAACTTCATTCTTGAGCTTGCTATTAATTGTAGAAGGTTGAAGCAAATACTATTCGATTGAACAGAAAATTTTCTATCAAATACATCCTACTTTTATAACGTTTCAGCAATGTAAATATAAAAAAAATCAAAAAAATACGCAAGTTTAAATATAGTCGTTATTCCTTGATAAATACCAATTTCAAACTTCATTCTTGAGCTTGCTATTAATCGTAGAAGGTTGAAACAAATACTATTTGATTGAGCAGAAAATTTTCTATCAAATACATCGTACTTTTATAACGTTTCAATAATGTAAATATAAAAAAAATCAAAAAAATACGCAAGTTTAAAGATAGTCGTTATTCCTTAATAAATACCAATTTCAAACTTCATTCTTGAGCTTGCAATTAATTGTAGAAGATTGAAGCAAATACTATTCAATTGAACAAAAAATTTTCTATCAAATACATCCTACTTTTGTAACGTTTCTATATTGTAAATATAAAAAAAATCAAAAAAATACGCAAGTTTAAAGATAGTCGTTATTCCTTAATAAATACCAACTTCAAACTTCATTCTTGAGCTTGCTATTAATTGTAGAAGGTTGGAGCAAATACTATTCGATTGAACAGAAAATTTTCTATTAAATACATCCTACTTTTATAACGTTCCTATAATGTAAATATAAAAAAAATTAAAAAAATACGCAAGTTTAAAGATAGTCGTTATTCCTTAATAAATACCAACTTCAAACTTCATTCTTGAGCTTGCTATTAATTGTAGAAAGTTAAAGCAAATACTATTCGTTTGAACAAAAAATTTTCTATCAAATACATTCTACTTTTATAACGTTCCTATAATGTAAATATAAAAAAAATCAAAAAAATACGCAAGTTTAAAAATAGTCGTTATTCCTTGATAAATACCAATTTCAAATTTCATTCTTGAGCTTGCTATTAATCGTAAAATGTTGAAACAAGTACCATTTGATTCAACAGAAAATTTTCTATCAAATACATCCTACTTTTATAACGTTTCAATAATGTAAATATAAAAAAAATCAAAAAAATACGCAAGTTTAAAGATAGTCGTTATTCCTTAATAAATACCAATTTCAAACTTTATTCTTGAGCTTGCTATTAATTGTAGAAGGTTGAAGCAAATACTACTCGATTGAGCAGAAAATTTTCTATTAAATACATCCTACCTTTATAACGTTTCAGCAATGTAAATATAAAAAAAATCAAAAAAATACGCAAGTTTAAATATAGTCGTTATTCCTTGATAAATACCACTTTCAAACTTCATTCTTGAGCTTGCTATTAATTGTAGAAAGTTGAAACAAACACTACTCGATTAAGCAAAAAATTTTCTATCAAATACACTTTACCTTTATAAAGTTTTAGCAATGTAAATATAAAAAAATCAAAAAAATACGCAAGTTTAAAGATAGTCGTTATTCCTTAATAAATACCAAATTCAAACTTCATTCTTGAGCTTGCTATCAACTGTAGAAGGTTAAAGCAAATACTATTCGATTGAGCAGAAAATTTTCTATCAAATACATCCTACTTTTATAACGTTTCAGCAATGTAAATATAAAAAAAATCAAAAAAATACGCAAGTTTAAATATAGTCGTTATTCCTTGATAAATACCACTTTCAAACTTCATTCTTGAGCTTGCTATTAATTGTAGAAAGTTGAACAAACACTACTCGATTAAGCAAAAAATTTTCTATTAAATACACTTTACCTTTATAAAGTTTTAGCAATGTAAATATAAAAAAATCAAAAAAATACGCAAGTTTAAAGATAGTCGTTATTCCTTAATAAATACCAAATTCAAACTTCATTCTTGAGCTTGCTATCAACTGTAGAAGGTTGAAGCAAATACTATTCGATTGAGCAGAAAATTTTCTATCAAATACATCCTACTTTTATAACGTTTCAATAATGTAAATATAAAAAAAATCAAAAAAATACGCAAGTTTAAAGATAGTCGTTATTCCTTGATAAATACCAACTTCAAACTTTATTCTTGAGCTTGCTATTAATCGTAGAAGGTTGAAACAAGTACCATGTGATTCAACGAAAAATTTTCTATTAAATACATCCTACTTTTATAACGTTTCAATAATGTAAATATAAAAAAAATCAAAAAAATACGCAAGTTTAAAGATAGTCGTTATTTCTTAATAAATACCAATTTCAAACTTTATTCTTGAGCTTGCTATTAATTGTAGAAGGTTGAAGCAAATACTATTCGATTAAACAAAAAATTTTCTATCAAATACATTCTACTTTTATAACGTTCCTATAATGTAAATATAAAAAAAATCAAAAAAATACGCAAGTTTAAAGATAGTCGTTATTCCTTGATAAATACCAATTTCAAATTTCATTCTTGAGCTTGCTATTAATCGTAAAATGTTGAAACAAGTACCATTTGATTCAACAGAAAATTTTCTATCAAATACGTCCTACTTTTATAACGTTTCAATAATGTAAATATAAAAAAAATCAAAAAAATACGCAAGTTTAAAGATAGTCGTTATTCCTTGATAAATACCAAATTCAAACTTCATTCTTGAGCTTGCTGTTAGTTGTAGAAGGTTGAAACAAGTACCATTTGATTCAACAGAAAATTTTCTATCAAATACATCCTACATTTATAACGTTTTAGCAATGTAAATATAAAAAAAATCAAAAAAATACGCAAGTTTAAAGATAGTCGTTATTCCTTAATAAATACCAATTTCAAACTTTATTCTTGAGCTTGCTATTAATTGTAGGAGGTTGAAGCAAATACTATTCGATTGAGCAGAAAATTTTCTATCAATTACATCCTACCTTTATAACGTTTCAGCAATGTAAATATAAAAAAAATCAAAAAAATACGCAAGTTTAAATATAGTCGTTATTCCTTGATAAATACCACTTTCAAACTTCATTCTTGAGCTTGCTATTAATTGTAGAAAGTTGAAACAAACACTACTCGATTAAGCAAAAAATTTTCTATCAAATACACTTTACCTTTATAAAGTTTTAGCAATGTAAATATAAAAAAATCAAAAAAATACGCAAGTTTAAAGATAGTCGTTATTCCTTAATAAATACCAAATTCAAACTTCATTCTTGAGCTTGCTATCAACTGTAGAAGGTTGGAGCAAATACTATTCGATTGAGCAGAAAATTTTCTATCAAATACATCCTACTTTCATAACGTTTCAATAATGTAAATATAAAAAAAATCAAAAAAATACGCAAGTTTAAAGATAGTCGTTATTCCTTAATAAATACCAATTTCAAACTTTATTCTTGAGCTTGCTATTAATTGTAGAAGGTTGAAGCAAATACTATTCGATTGAGCAGAAAATTTTCTATCAAATACGTCCTACTTTTATAACGTTTCAGCAATGTAAATATAAAAAAAATCAAAAAAATACCCAAGTTTAAATATAGTCGTTATTCCTTGATAAATACCACTTTCAAACTTCATTCTTGAGCTTGCTATTAATTGTAGAAAGTTGAACAAACACTACTCGATTAAGCAAAAAATTTTCTATTAAATACACTTTACCTTTATAAAGTTTTAGCAATGTAAATATAAAAAAATCAAAAAAATACGCAAGTTTAAAGATAGTCGTTATTCCTTAATAAATACCAAATTCAAACTTCATTCTTGAGCTTGCTATCAACTGTAGAAGGTTGAAGCAAATACTATTCGATTGAGCAGAAAATTTTCAATCAAATACATCCTACTTTTATAACGTTTCAATAATGTAAATATAAAAAAAATTAAAAAAATACACAAGTTTAAAGATAGTCGTTATTCCTTAATAAATACCAATTTCAAACTTTATTCTTGAGCTTGCTATTAATTGTAGAAGGTTGAAGCAAATACTATTCGATTGAGCAGAAAATTTTCTATCAAATACATCCTACTTTTATAACGTTTCAGCAATGTAAATATAAAAAAAATTAAAAAAATACGCAAGTTTAAATATAGTCGTTATTCCTTGATAAATACCACTTTCAAACTTCATTCTTGAGCTTGCTATTAATTGTAGAAAGTTGAAACAAACACTACTCGATTAAGCAAAAAATTTTCTATCAAATACACTTTACCTTTATAAAGTTTTAGCAATGTAAATATAAAAAAATCAAAAAAATACGCAAGTTTGAAGATAGTCGTTATTCCTTAATAAATACCAAATTCAAACTTCATTCTTGAGCTTGCTATCAACTGTAGAAGGTTGAAGCAAATACTATTCGATTGAGCAGAAAATTTTCTATCAAATACATCCTACTTTTATAACGTTTCAATAATGTAAATATAAAAAAAATCAAAAAAATACGCAAGTTTAAAGATAGTCGTTATTCCTTGATAAATACCAACTTCAAACTTTATTCTTGAGCTTGCTATTAATCGTAGAAGGTTGAAACAAGTACCATTTGATTCAACGAAAAATTTTCTATTAAATACATCCTACTTTTATAACGTTTCAATAATGTAAATATAAAAAAAATCAAAAAAATACGCAAGTTTAAAGATAGTCGTTATTCCTTAATAAATACCAATTTCAAACTTTATTCTTGAGCTTGCTATTAATTGTAGAAGGTTGAAGCAAATACTATTCGATTAAACAGAAAATTTTCTATCAAATACATTCTACTTTTATAACGTTCCTATAATGTAAATATAAAAAAAATCAAAAAAATACGCAAGTTTAAAGATAGTCGTTATTCCTTGATAAATACCAATTTCAAATTTCATTCTTGAGTTTGCTATTAATCCTAAAATGTTGAAACAAGTACCATTTGATTCAACAGAAAATTTTCTATCAAATACGTCCTACTTTTATAACGTTTCAATAATGTAAATATAAAAAAAATCAAAAAAATACGCAAGTTTAAAGATAGTCGTTATTCCTTAATAAATACCAATTTCAAACTTTATTCTTGAGCTTGCTATTAATTGTAGGAGGTTGAAGCAAATACTATTCGATTGAGCAGAACATTTTCTATCAATTACATCCTACCTTTATAACGTTTCAGCAATGTAAATATAAAAAAAATCAAAAAAATACGCAAGTTTAAATATAGTCGTTATTCCTTGATAAATACCACTTTCAAACTTCATTCTTGAGCTTGCTATTAATTGTAGAAAGTTGAAACAAACACTACTCGATTAAGCAAAAAATTTTCTATCAAATACACTTTACCTTTATAAAGTTTTAGCAATGTAAATATAAAAAAATCAAAAAAATACGCAAGTTTAAAGATAGTCGTTATTCCTTAATAAATACCAAATTCAAACTTCATTCTTGAGCTTGCTATCAACTGTAGAAGGTTGGAGCAAATACTATTCGATTGAGCAGAAAATTTTCTATCAAATACATCCTACTTTCATAACGTTTCAATAATGTAAATATAAAAAAAATCAAAAAAATACGCAAGTTTAAAGATAGTCGTTATTCCTTAATAAATACCAATTTCAAACTTTATTCTTGAGCTTGCTATTAATTGTAGAAGGTTGAAGCAAATACTATTCGATTGAGCAGAAAATTTTCTATCAAATACATCCTACTTTTATAACGTTTCAGCAATGTAAATATAAAAAAAATAAAAAAAATACGCAAGTTTAAAGATAGTCGTTATTCCTTGATAAATACCACATTCAAACTTCATTCTTGAGCTCGCTATTAATTGTAGAAAGTTGAGACAAACACTACTCGATTAAGCAAAAAATTTTCTATCAAATACACTTTACCTTTATAAAGTTTTAGCAATGTAAATATAAAAAAATCAAAAAAATACGCAAGTTTAAATATAGTCGTTATTCCTTAATAAATACCAAATTCAAACTTCATTCTTGAGCTTGCTATCAACTGTAGAAGGTTGAAACAAGTACCATTTGATTCAACGAAAAATTTTCTATTAAATACATCCTACTTTTATAACGTTTTAATAATGTAAATATAAAAAAAATCAAAAAAATACGCAAGTTTAAAGATAGTCGTTATTCCTTAATAAATACCAATTTCAAACTTTATTCTTGAGCTTGCTATTAATTGTAGGAGGTTGAAGCAAATACTATTCGATTAAACAGAAAATTTTCTATCAAATACATTCTACTTTTATAACGTTCCTATAATGTAAATATAAAAAAAATAAAAAAAATACGCAAGTTTAAAGATAGTCGTTATTCCTTGATAAATACCAAATTCAAACTTTATTCTTGAGCTTGCTGTTAATTGTAGAAGATTGAAACAAGTACCATTTGATTCAACAAAAAATTTTCTATCAAATACATCCTACTTTTATAACGTTTCAGCAATGTAAATATAAAAAAAATCAAAAAAATACGCAAGTTTAAATATAGTCGTTATTCCTTGATAAATACCAATTTCAAATTTCATTCTTGAGCTTGCTATTAATCGTAAAATGTTGAAACAAGTACCATTTGATTCAACAGAAAATTTTCTATCAAATACGTCCTACTTTTATAACGTTTCAATAATGTAAATATAAAAAAAATCAAAAAAATACGCAAGTTTAAAGATAGTCGTTATTCCTTGATAAATACCAAATTCAAACTTCATTCTTGAGCTTGCTGTTAGTTGTAGAAGGTTGAAACAAGTACCATTTGATTCAACAGAAAATTTTCTATCAAATACATCCTACATTTATAACGTTTTAGCAATGTAAATATAAAAAAAATCAAAAAAATACGCAAGTTTAAAGATAGTCGTTATTCCTTAATAAATACCAATTTCAAACTTTATTCTTGAGCTTGCTATTAATTGTAGGAGGTTGAAGCAAATACTATTCGATTGAGCAGAAAATTTTCTATCAATTACATCCTACCTTTATAACGTTTCAGCAATGTAAATATAAAAAAAATCAAAAAAATACGCAAGTTTAAATATAGTCGTTATTCCTTGATAAATACCACTTTCAAACTTCATTCTTGAGCTTGCTATTAATTGTAGAAAGTTGAAACAAACACTACTCGATTAAGCAAAAAATTTTCTATCAAATACACTTTACCTTTATAAAGTTTTAGCAATGTAAATATAAAAAAATCAAAAAAATACGCAAGTTTAAAATAGTCGTTATTCCTTAATAAATACCAAATTCAAACTTCATTCTTGAGCTTGCTATCAACTGTAGAAGGTTGGAGCAAATACTATTCGATTGAGCAGAAAATTTTCTATCAAATACATCCTACTTTTATAACGTTTCAATAATGTAAATATAAAAAAAATTAAAAAAATACACAAGTTTAAAGATAGTCGTTATTCCTTAATAAATACCAATTTCAAACTTTATTCTTGAGCTTGCTATTAATTGTAGAAGGTTGAAGCAAATACTATTCGATTGAGCAGAAAATTTTCTATCAAATACATCCTACTTTTATAACGTTTCAGCAATGTAAATATAAAAAAAATTAAAAAAATACGCAAGTTTAAATATAGTCGTTATTCCTTGATAAATACCACTTTCAAACTTCATTCTTGAGCTTGCTATTAATTGTAGAAAGTTGAAACAAACACTACTCGATTAAGCAAAAAATTTTCTATCAAATACACTTTACCTTTATAAAGTTTTAGCAATGTAAATATAAAAAAATCAAAAAAATACGCAAGTTTGAAGATAGTCGTTATTCCTTAATAAATACCAAATTCAAACTTCATTCTTGAGCTTGCTATCAACTGTAGAAGGTTGAAGCAAATACTATTCGATTGAGCAGAAAATTTTCTATCAAATACATCCTACTTTTATAACGTTTCAATAATGTAAATATAAAAAAAATCAAAAAAATACGCAAGTTTAAAGATAGTCGTTATTCCTTGATAAATACCAACTTCAAACTTTATTCTTGAGCTTGCTATTAATCGTAGAAGGTTGAAACAAGTACCATTTGATTCAACGAAAAATTTTCTATTAAATACATCCTACTTTTATAACGTTTCAATAATGTAAATATAAAAAAAATCAAAAAAATACGCAAGTTTAAAGATAGTCGTTATTCCTTAATAAATACCAATTTCAAACTTTATTCTTGAGCTTGCTATTAATTGTAGAAGGTTGAAGCAAATACTATTCGATTAAACAGAAAATTTTCTATCAAATACATTCTACTTTTATAACGTTCCTATAATGTAAATATAAAAAAAATCAAAAAAATACGCAAGTTTAAAGATAGTCGTTATTCCTTGATAAATACCAATTTCAAATTTCATTCTTGAGTTTGCTATTAATCCTAAAATGTTGAAACAAGTACCATTTGATTCAACAGAAAATTTTCTATCAAATACGTCCTACTTTTATAACGTTTCAATAATGTAAATATAAAAAAAATCAAAAAAATACGCAAGTTTAAAGATAGTCGTTATTCCTTAATAAATACCAATTTCAAACTTTATTCTTGAGCTTGCTATTAATTGTAGGAGGTTGAGGCAAATACTATTCGATTGAGCAGAATATTTTCTATCAATTACATCCTACCTTTATAACGTTTCAGCAATGTAAATATAAAAAAAATCAAAAAAATACGCAAGTTTAAATATAGTCGTTATTCCTTGATAAATACCACTTTCAAACTTCATTCTTGAGCTTGCTATTAATTGTAGAAAGTTGAAACAAACACTACTCGATTAAGCAAAAAATTTTCTATCAAATACACTTTACCTTTATAAAGTTTTAGCAATGTAAATATAAAAAAATCAAAAAAATACGCAAGTTTAAAGATAGTCGTTATTCCTTAATAAATACCAAATTCAAACTTCATTCTTGAGCTTGCTATCAACTGTAGAAGGTTGGAGCAAATACTATTCGATTGAGCAGAAAATTTTCTATCAAATACATCCTACTTTCATAACGTTTCAATAATGTAAATATAAAAAAAATCAAAAAAATACGCAAGTTTAAAGATAGTCGTTATTCCTTAATAAATACCAATTTCAAACTTTATTCTTGAGCTTGCTATTAATTGTAGAAGGTTGAAGCAAATACTATTCGATTGAGCAGAAAATTTTCTATCAAATACATCCTACTTTTATAACGTTTCAGCAATGTAAATATAAAAAAAATAAAAAAAATACGCAAGTTTAAAGATAGTCGTTATTCCTTGATAAATACCACATTCAAACTTCATTCTTGAGCTTGCTATTAATTGTAGAAAGTTGAGACAAACACTACTCGATTAAGCAAAAAATTTTCTATCAAATACACTTTACCTTTATAAAGTTTTAGCAATGTAAATATAAAAAAATCAAAAAAATACGCAAGTTTAAATATAGTCGTTATTCCTTAATAAATACCAAATTCAAACTTCATTCTTGAGCTTGCTATCAACTGTAGAAGGTTGAAACAAGTACCATTTGATTCAACGAAAAATTTTCTATTAAATACATCCTACTTTTATAACGTTTTAATAATGTAAATATAAAAAAAATCAAAAAAATACGCAAGTTTAAAGATAGTCGTTATTCCTTAATAAATACCAATTTCAAACTTTATTCTTGAGCTTGCTATTAATTGTAGGAGGTTGAAGCAAATACTATTCGATTAAACAGAAAATTTTCTATCAAATACATTCTACTTTTATAACGTTCCTATAATGTAAATATAAAAAAAATAAAAAAAATACGCAAGTTTAAAGATAGTCGTTATTCCTTGATAAATACCAAATTCAAACTTTATTCTTGAGCTTGCTGTTAATTGTAGAAGATTGAAACAAGTACCATTTGATTCAACAAAAAATTTTCTATCAAATACATCCTACTTTTATAACGTTTCAGCAATGTAAATATAAAAAAAATCAAAAAAATACGCAAGTTTAAATATAGTCGTTATTCCTTGATAAATACCACTTTCAAACTTCATTCTTGAGCTTGCTATTAATTGTAGAAAGTTGAAACAAACACTACTCGATTAAGCAAAAAATTTTCTATCAAATACACTTTACCTTTATAAAGTTTTAGCAATGTAAATATAAAAAAATCAAAAAAATACGCAAGTTTAAAGATAGTCGTTATTCCTTAATAAATACCAAATTCAAACTTCATTCTTGAGCTTGCTATCAACTGTAGAAGGTTGGAGCAAATACTATTCGATTGAGCAGAAAATTTTCTATCAAATACATCCTACTTTCATAACGTTTCAATAATGTAAATATAAAAAAAATCAAAAAAATACGCAAGTTTAAAGATAGTCGTTATTCCTTAATAAATACCAATTTCAAACTTTATTCTTGAGCTTGCTGTTAATTGTAGAAATTTGAAACAAACACTACTCGATTAGGCAAAAAATTTTATATCAAATACATCCTATTTTTATAACGATTTAGCAATGTAAATAAAAAAAAATCAAAAAAATGCGCAAGTTTAAAGATAGTCGTTATTCCTTAATAAATACCAAATTCAAACTTCATTCTTGAGCTTGCTGTTAATTGTAGAAGGTTGAAACAAGTACCATTTGATTCAACAGAAAATTTTCTATCGAATACATCCTACTTTTGTAACGTTTCTATAATGTAAATATAAAAAAAATCAAAAAAATACGCAAGTTTAAAGATAGTCGTTATTCCTTAATAAATACCAAATTCAAACTTCATTCTTGAGCTTGCTATCAACTGTAGAAGGTTGAAGCAAATACTATTCGATTGAGCAGAAAATTTTCTATCAAATACATCCTACTTTTATAACGTTTCAATAATGTAAATATAAAAAAAATCAAAAAAATACGCAAGTTTAAAGATAGTCGTTATTCCTTGATAAATACCAAATTCAAACTTTATTCTTGAGCTTGCTATTAATCGTAGAAGGTTGAAACAAGTACCATTTGATTCAACGAAAAATTTTCTATTAAATACATCCTATTTTTATAACGTTTCAATAATGTAAATATAAAAAAAATCAAAAAAATACGCAAGTTTAAAGATAGTCGTTATTCCTTAATAAATACCAATTTCAAACTTTATTCTTGAGCTTGCTATTAATTGTAGGAGGTTGAAGCAAATACTATTCGATTAAACAGAAAATTTTCTATCAAATACATTCTACTTTTATAACGTTCCTATAATGTAAATATAAAAAAAATAAAAAAAATACGCAAGTTTAAAGATAGTCGTTATTCCTTGATAAATACCAAATTCAAACTTTATTCTTGAGCTTGCTGTTAATCGTAGAAGGTTGAAACAAGTACCATTTGATTCAACGAAAAATTTTCTATTAAATACATCCTACTTTTATAACGTTTCAATAATGTAAATATAAAAAAAATCAAAAAAATACGCAAGTTTAAAGATAGTCGTTATTCCTTAATAAATACCAATTTCAAACTTTATTCTTGAGCTTGCTATTAATTGTAGGAGGTTGAAGCAAATACTATTCGATTAAACAGAAAATTTTCTATCAAATACATTCTACTTTTATAACGTTCCTATAATGTAAATATAAAAAAAATAAAAAAAATACGCAAGTTTAAAGATAGTCGTTATTCCTTGATAAATACCAAATTCAAACTTCATTCTTGAGCTTGCTGTTAATTGTAGAAGGTTGAAACAAGTACCATTTGATTCAACAGAAAATTTTCTATCAAATACATCCTACTTTTGTAACGTTTCTATAATGTAAATATAAAAAAAATCAAAAAAATACGCAAGTTTGAAGATAGTCGTTATTCCTTAATAAATACCAAATTCAAACTTCATTCTTGAGCTTGCTATCAACTGTAGAAGGTTGAAGCAAATACTATTCGATTGAGCAGAAAATTTTCTATCAAATACATCCTACTTTTATAACGTTTCAATAATGTAAATATAAAAAAAATCAAAAAAATACGCAAGTTTAAAGATAGTCGTTATTCCTTGATAAATACCAACTTCAAACTTTATTCTTGAGCTTGCTATTAATCGTAGAAGGTTGAAACAAGTACCATTTGATTCAACGAAAAATTTTCTATTAAATACATCCTACTTTTATAACGTTTCAATAATGTAAATATAAAAAAAATCAAAAAAATACGCAAGTTTAAAGATAGTCGTTATTCCTTAATAAATACCAATTTCAAACTTTATTCTTGAGCTTGCTATTAATTGTAGAAGGTTGAAACAAATACTATTCGATTAAACAGAAAATTTTCTATCAAATACATTCTACTTTTATAACGTTCCTATAATGTAAATATAAAAAAAATCAAAAAAATACGCAAGTTTAAATATAGTCGTTATTCCTTGATAAATACCAATTTCAAATTTCATTCTTGAGTTTGCTATTAATCCTAAAATGTTGAAACAAGTACCATTTGATTCAACAGAAAATTTTCTATCAAATACGTCCTACTTTTATAACGTTTCAATAATGTAAATATAAAAAAAATCAAAAAAATACGCAAGTTTAAAGATAGTCGTTATTCCTTGATAAATACCAAATTCAATCTTCATTCTTGAGCTTGCTGTTAATTGTAGAAGGTTGAAACAAGTACCATTTGATTCAACAGAAAATTTTCTATCAAATACATCCTACATTTATAACGTTTTAGCAATGTAAATATAAAAAAAATCAAAAAAATACGCAAGTTTAAAGATAGTCGTTATTCCTTAATAAATACCAATTTCAAACTTTATTCTTGAGCTTGCTATTAATTGTAGGAGGTTGAAGCAAATACTATTCGATTGAGCAGAAAATTTTCTATCAATTGCATCCTACCTTTATAACGTTTCAGCAATGTAAATATAAAAAAAATCAAAAAAATACGCAAGTTTAAATATAGTCGTTATTCCTTGATAAATACCACTTTCAAACTTCATTCTTGAGCTTGCTATTAATTGTAGAAAGTTGAAACAAACACTACTCGATTAAGCAAAAAATTTTCTATCAAATACACTTTACCTTTATAAAGTTTTAGCAATGTAAATATAAAAAAATCAAAAAAATACGCAAGTTTAAAGATAGTCGTTATTCCTTAATAAATACCAAATTCAAACTTCATTCTTGAGCTTGCTATCAACTGTAGAAGGTTGGAGCAAATACTATTCGATTGAGCAGAAAATTTTCTATCAAATACATCCTACTTTCATAACGTTTCAATAATGTAAATATAAAAAAAATCAAAAAAATACGCAAGTTTAAAGATAGTCGTTATTCCTTAATAAATACCAATTTCAAACTTTATTCTTGAGCTTGCTATTAATTGTAGAAGGTTGAAGCAAATACTATTCGATTGAGCAGAAAATTTTCTATCAAATACATCCTACTTTTATAACGTTTCAGCAATGTAAATATAAAAAAAATAAAAAAAATACGCAAGTTTAAATATAGTCGTTATTCCTTGATAAATACCACATTCAAACTTCATTCTTGAGCTTGCTATTAATTGTAGAAAGTTGAGACAAACACTACTCGATTAAGCAAAAAATTTTCTATCAAATACACTTTACCTTTATAAAGTTTTGGCAATGTAAATATAAAAAAATCAAAAAAATACGCAAGTTTAAAGATAGTCGTTATTCCTTAATAAATACCAAATTCAAACTTCATTCTTGAGCTTGCTATCAACTGTAGAAGGTTGAAGCAAATACTATTCGATTGAGCAGAAAATTTTCTATCAAATACATCCTACTTTTATAACGTTTCAATAATGTAAATATAAAAAAAATCAAAAAAATACGCAAGTTTAAAGATAGTCGTTATTCCTTGATAAATACCAACTTCAAACTTTATTCTTGAGCTTGCTATTAATCGTAGAAGGTTGAAACAAATACCATTTGATTCAACGAAAAATTTTCTATTAAATACATCCTACTTTTATAACGTTTCAATAATGTAAATATAAAAAAAATCAAAAAAATACGCAAGTTTAAAGATAGTCGTTATTCCTTAATAAATACCAATTTCAAACTTTATTCTTGAGCTTGCTATTAATTGTAGAAGGTTGAAGCAAATACTATTCGATTAAACAGAAAATTTTCTATCAAATACATTCTACTTTTATAACGTTCCTATAATGTAAATATAAAAAAAATCAAAAAAATACGCAAGTTTAAAGATAGTCGTTATTCCTTGATAAATACCAATTTCAAATTTCATTCTTGAGTTTGCTATTAATCCTAAAATGTTGAAACAAGTACCATTTGATTCAACAGAAAATTTTCTATCAAATACGTCCTACTTTTATAACGTTTCAATAATGTAAATATAAAAAAAATCAAAAAAATACGCAAGTTTAAAGATAGTCGTTATTCCTTGATAAATACCAAATTCAATCTTCATTCTTGAGCTTGCTGTTAATTGTAGAAGGTTGAAACAAGTACCATTTGATTCAACAGAAAATTTTCTATCAAATACATCCTACATTTATAACGTTTTAGCAATGTAAATATAAAAAAAATCAAAAAAATACGCAAGTTTAAAGATAGTCGCTATTCCTTAATAAATACCAATTTCAAACTTTATTCTTGAGCTTGCTATTAATTGTAGGAGGTTGAAGCAAATACTATTCGATTGAGCAGAACATTTTCTATCAATTACATCCTACCTTTATAACGTTTCAGCAATGTAAATATAAAAAAAATCAAAAAAATACGCAAGTTTAAATATAGTCGTTATTCCTTGATAAATACCACTTTCAAACTTCATTCTTGAGCTTGCTATTAATTGTAGAAAGTTGAAACAAACACTACTCGATTAAGCAAAAAATTTTCTATCAAATACACTTTACCTTTATAAAGTTTTAGCAATGTAAATATAAAAAAATCAAAAAAATACGCAAGTTTAAAGATAGTCGTTATTCCTTAATAAATACCAAATTCAAACTTCATTCTTGAGCTTGCTATCAACTGTAGAAGGTTGGAGCAAATACTATTCGATTGAGCAGAAAATTTTCTATCAAATACATCCTACTTTCATAACGTTTCAATAATGTAAATATAAAAAAAATCAAAAAAATACGCAAGTTTAAAGATAGTCGTTATTCCTTAATAAATACCAATTTCAAACTTTATTCTTGAGCTTGCTATTAATTGTAGAAGGTTGAAGCAAATACTATTCGATTGAGCAGAAAATTTTCTATCAAATACATCCTACTTTTATAACGTTTCAGCAATGTAAATATAAAAAAAATAAAAAAAATACGCAAGTTTAAATATAGTCGTTATTCCTTGATAAATACCACATTCAAACTTCATTCTTGAGCTTGCTATTAATTGTAGAAAGTTGAGACAAACACTACTCGATTAAGCAAAAAATTTTCTATCAAATACATTTTACCTTTATAAAGTTTTAGCAATGTAGATATAAAAAAATCAAAAAAATACGCAAGTTTAAAGATAGTCGTTATTCCTTAATAAATACCAAATTCAAACTTCATTCTTGAGCTTGCTATCAACTGTAGAAGGTTGAAGCAAATACTATTCGATTGAGCAGAAAATTTTCTATCAAATACATCCTACTTTTATAACGTTTCAATAATGTAAATATAAAAAAAATCAAAAAAATACGCAAGTTTAAAGATAGTCGTTATTCCTTGATAAATACCAATTTCAAATTTCATTCTTGAGTTTGCTATTAATCCTAAAATGTTGAAACAAGTACCATTTGATTCAACAGAAAATTTTCTATCAAATACGTCCTACTTTTATAACGTTTCAATAATGTAAATATAAAAAAAATCAAAAAAATACGCAAGTTTAAAGATAGTCGTTATTCCTTAATAAATACCAATTTCAAACTTTATTCTTGAGCTTGCTATTAATTGTAGGAGGTTGAGGCAAATACTATTCGATTGAGCAGAATATTTTCTATCAATTACATCCTACCTTTATAACGTTTCAGCAATGTAAATATAAAAAAAATCAAAAAAATACGCAAGTTTAAATATAGTCGTTATTCCTTGATAAATACCACTTTCAAACTTCATTCTTGAGCTTGCTATTAATTGTAGAAAGTTGAAACAAACACTACTCGATTAAGCAAAAAATTTTCTATCAAATACACTTTACCTTTATAAAGTTTTAGCAATGTAAATATAAAAAAATCAAAAAAATACGCAAGTTTAAAGATAGTCGTTATTCCTTAATAAATACCAAATTCAAACTTCATTCTTGAGCTTGCTATCAACTGTAGAAGGTTGGAGCAAATACTATTCGATTGAGCAGAAAATTTTCTATCAAATACATCCTACTTTCATAACGTTTCAATAATGTAAATATAAAAAAAATCAAAAAAATACGCAAGTTTAAAGATAGTCGTTATTCCTTAATAAATACCAATTTCAAACTTTATTCTTGAGCTTGCTATTAATTGTAGAAGGTTGAAGCAAATACTATTCGATTGAGCAGAAAATTTTCTATCAAATACATCCTACTTTTATAACGTTTCAGCAATGTAAATATAAAAAAAATAAAAAAAATACGCAAGTTTAAAGATAGTCGTTATTCCTTGATAAATACCACATTCAAACTTCATTCTTGAGCTTGCTATTAATTGTAGAAAGTTGAGACAAACACTACTCGATTAAGCAAAAAATTTTCTATCAAATACACTTTACCTTTATAAAGTTTTAGCAATGTAAATATAAAAAAATCAAAAAAATACGCAAGTTTAAATATAGTCGTTATTCCTTAATAAATACCAAATTCAAACTTCATTCTTGAGCTTGCTATCAACTGTAGAAGGTTGAAACAAGTACCATTTGATTCAACGAAAAATTTTCTATTAAATACATCCTACTTTTATAACGTTTTAATAATGTAAATATAAAAAAAATCAAAAAAATACGCAAGTTTAAAGATAGTCGTTATTCCTTAATAAATACCAATTTCAAACTTTATTCTTGAGCTTGCTATTAATTGTAGGAGGTTGAAGCAAATACTATTCGATTAAACAGAAAATTTTCTATCAAATACATTCTACTTTTATAACGTTCCTATAATGTAAATATAAAAAAAATAAAAAAAATACGCAAGTTTAAAGATAGTCGTTATTCCTTGATAAATACCAAATTCAAACTTTATTCTTGAGCTTGCTGTTAATTGTAGAAGATTGAAACAAGTACCATTTGATTCAACAAAAAATTTTCTATCAAATACATCCTACTTTTATAACGTTTCAGCAATGTAAATATAAAAAAAATCAAAAAAATACGCAAGTTTAAATATAGTCGTTATTCCTTGATAAATACCACTTTCAAACTTCATTCTTGAGCTTGCTATTAATTGTAGAAAGTTGAAACAAACACTACTCGATTAAGCAAAAAATTTTCTATCAAATACACTTTACCTTTATAAAGTTTTAGCAATGTAAATATAAAAAAATCAAAAAAATACGCAAGTTTAAAGATAGTCGTTATTCCTTAATAAATACCAAATTCAAACTTCATTCTTGAGCTTGCTATCAACTGTAGAAGGTTGGAGCAAATACTATTCGATTGAGCAGAAAATTTTCTATCAAATACATCCTACTTTCATAACGTTTCAATAATGTAAATATAAAAAAAATCAAAAAAATACGCAAGTTTAAAGATAGTCGTTATTCCTTAATAAATACCAATTTCAAACTTTATTCTTGAGCTTGCTGTTAATTGTAGAAATTTGAAACAAACACTACTCGATTAGGCAAAAAATTTTATATCAAATACATCCTATTTTTATAACGATTTAGCAATGTAAATAAAAAAAAATCAAAAAAATGCGCAAGTTTAAAGATAGTCGTTATTCCTTAATAAATACCAAATTCAAACTTCATTCTTGAGCTTGCTGTTAATTGTAGAAGGTTGAAACAAGTACCATTTGATTCAACAGAAAATTTTCTATCGAATACATCCTACTTTTGTAACGTTTCTATAATGTAAATATAAAAAAAATCAAAAAAATACGCAAGTTTAAAGATAGTCGTTATTCCTTAATAAATACCAAATTCAAACTTCATTCTTGAGCTTGCTATCAACTGTAGAAGGTTGAAGCAAATACTATTCGATTGAGCAGAAAATTTTCTATCAAATACATCCTACTTTTATAACGTTTCAATAATGTAAATATAAAAAAAATCAAAAAAATACGCAAGTTTAAAGATAGTCGTTATTCCTTGATAAATACCAAATTCAAACTTTATTCTTGAGCTTGCTATTAATCGTAGAAGGTTGAAACAAGTACCATTTGATTCAACGAAAAATTTTCTATTAAATACATCCTATTTTTATAACGTTTCAATAATGTAAATATAAAAAAAATCAAAAAAATACGCAAGTTTAAAGATAGTCGTTATTCCTTAATAAATACCAATTTCAAACTTTATTCTTGAGCTTGCTATTAATTGTAGGAGGTTGAAGCAAATACTATTCGATTAAACAGAAAATTTTCTATCAAATACATTCTACTTTTATAACGTTCCTATAATGTAAATATAAAAAAAATAAAAAAAATACGCAAGTTTAAAGATAGTCGTTATTCCTTGATAAATACCAAATTCAAACTTTATTCTTGAGCTTGCTGTTAATCGTAGAAGGTTGAAACAAGTACCATTTGATTCAACGAAAAATTTTCTATTAAATACATCCTACTTTTATAACGTTTCAATAATGTAAATATAAAAAAAATCAAAAAAATACGCAAGTTTAAAGATAGTCGTTATTCCTTAATAAATACCAATTTCAAACTTTATTCTTGAGCTTGCTATTAATTGTAGGAGGTTGAAGCAAATACTATTCGATTAAACAGAAAATTTTCTATCAAATACATTCTACTTTTATAACGTTCCTATAATGTAAATATAAAAAAAATAAAAAAAATACGCAAGTTTAAAGATAGTCGTTATTCCTTGATAAATACCAAATTCAAACTTCATTCTTGAGCTTGCTGTTAATTGTAGAAGGTTGAAACAAGTACCATTTGATTCAACAGAAAATTTTCTATCAAATACATCCTACTTTTGTAACGTTTCTATAATGTAAATATAAAAAAAATCAAAAAAATACGCAAGTTTGAAGATAGTCGTTATTCCTTAATAAATACCAAATTCAAACTTCATTCTTGAGCTTGCTATCAACTGTAGAAGGTTGAAGCAAATACTATTCGATTGAGCAGAAAATTTTCTATCAAATACATCCTACTTTTATAACGTTTCAATAATGTAAATATAAAAAAAATCAAAAAAATACGCAAGTTTAAAGATAGTCGTTATTCCTTGATAAATACCAACTTCAAACTTTATTCTTGAGCTTGCTATTAATCGTAGAAGGTTGAAACAAGTACCATTTGATTCAACGAAAAATTTTCTATTAAATACATCCTACTTTTATAACGTTTCAATAATGTAAATATAAAAAAAATCAAAAAAATACGCAAGTTTAAAGATAGTCGTTATTCCTTAATAAATACCAATTTCAAACTTTATTCTTGAGCTTGCTATTAATTGTAGAAGGTTGAAGCAAATACTATTCGATTAAACAGAAAATTTTCTATCAAATACATTCTACTTTTATAACGTTCCTATAATGTAAATATAAAAAAAATCAAAAAAATACGCAAGTTTAAATATAGTCGTTATTCCTTGATAAATACCAATTTCAAATTTCATTCTTGAGTTTGCTATTAATCCTAAAATGTTGAAACAAGTACCATTTGATTCAACAGAAAATTTTCTATCAAATACGTCCTACTTTTATAACGTTTCAATAATGTAAATATAAAAAAAATCAAAAAAATACGCAAGTTTAAAGATAGTCGTTATTCCTTGATAAATACCAAATTCAATCTTCATTCTTGAGCTTGCTGTTAATTGTAGAAGGTTGAAACAAGTACCATTTGATTCAACAGAAAATTTTCTATCAAATACATCCTACATTTATAACGTTTTAGCAATGTAAATATAAAAAAAATCAAAAAAATACGCAAGTTTAAAGATAGTCGTTATTCCTTAATAAATACCAATTTCAAACTTTATTCTTGAGCTTGCTATTAATTGTAGGAGGTTGAAGCAAATACTATTCGATTGAGCAGAAAATTTTCTATCAATTGCATCCTACCTTTATAACGTTTCAGCAATGTAAATATAAAAAAAATCAAAAAAATACGCAAGTTTAAATATAGTCGTTATTCCTTGATAAATACCACTTTCAAACTTCATTCTTGAGCTTGCTATTAATTGTAGAAAGTTGAAACAAACACTACTCGATTAAGCAAAAAATTTTCTATCAAATACACTTTACCTTTATAAAGTTTTAGCAATGTAAATATAAAAAAATCAAAAAAATACGCAAGTTTAAAGATAGTCGTTATTCCTTAATAAATACCAAATTCAAACTTCATTCTTGAGCTTGCTATCAACTGTAGAAGGTTGGAGCAAATACTATTCGATTGAGCAGAAAATTTTCTATCAAATACATCCTACTTTCATAACGTTTCAATAATGTAAATATAAAAAAAATCAAAAAAATACGCAAGTTTAAAGATAGTCGTTATTCCTTAATAAATACCAATTTCAAACTTTATTCTTGAGCTTGCTATTAATTGTAGAAGGTTGAAGCAAATACTATTCGATTGAGCAGAAAATTTTCTATCAAATACATCCTACTTTTATAACGTTTCAGCAATGTAAATATAAAAAAAATAAAAAAAATACGCAAGTTTAAATATAGTCGTTATTCCTTGATAAATACCACATTCAAACTTCATTCTTGAGCTTGCTATTAATTGTAGAAAGTTGAGACAAACACTACTCGATTAAGCAAAAAATTTTCTATCAAATACACTTTACCTTTATAAAGTTTTGGCAATGTAAATATAAAAAAATCAAAAAAATACGCAAGTTTAAAGATAGTCGTTATTCCTTAATAAATACCAAATTCAAACTTCATTCTTGAGCTTGCTATCAACTGTAGAAGGTTGAAGCAAATACTATTCGATTGAGCAGAAAATTTTCTATCAAATACATCCTACTTTTATAACGTTTCAATAATGTAAATATAAAAAAAATCAAAAAAATACGCAAGTTTAAAGATAGTCGTTATTCCTTGATAAATACCAACTTCAAACTTTATTCTTGAGCTTGCTATTAATCGTAGAAGGTTGAAACAAATACCATTTGATTCAACGAAAAATTTTCTATTAAATACATCCTACTTTTATAACGTTTCAATAATGTAAATATAAAAAAAATCAAAAAAATACGCAAGTTTAAAGATAGTCGTTATTCCTTAATAAATACCAATTTCAAACTTTATTCTTGAGCTTGCTATTAATTGTAGAAGGTTGAAGCAAATACTATTCGATTAAACAGAAAATTTTCTATCAAATACATTCTACTTTTATAACGTTCCTATAATGTAAATATAAAAAAAATCAAAAAAATACGCAAGTTTAAAGATAGTCGTTATTCCTTGATAAATACCAATTTCAAATTTCATTCTTGAGTTTGCTATTAATCCTAAAATGTTGAAACAAGTACCATTTGATTCAACAGAAAATTTTCTATCAAATACGTCCTACTTTTATAACGTTTCAATAATGTAAATATAAAAAAAATCAAAAAAATACGCAAGTTTAAAGATAGTCGTTATTCCTTGATAAATACCAAATTCAATCTTCATTCTTGAGCTTGCTGTTAATTGTAGAAGGTTGAAACAAGTACCATTTGATTCAACAGAAAATTTTCTATCAAATACATCCTACATTTATAACGTTTTAGCAATGTAAATATAAAAAAAATCAAAAAAATACGCAAGTTTAAAGATAGTCGCTATTCCTTAATAAATACCAATTTCAAACTTTATTCTTGAGCTTGCTATTAATTGTAGGAGGTTGAAGCAAATACTATTCGATTGAGCAGAACATTTTCTATCAATTACATCCTACCTTTATAACGTTTCAGCAATGTAAATATAAAAAAAATCAAAAAAATACGCAAGTTTAAATATAGTCGTTATTCCTTGATAAATACCACTTTCAAACTTCATTCTTGAGCTTGCTATTAATTGTAGAAAGTTGAAACAAACACTACTCGATTAAGCAAAAAATTTTCTATCAAATACACTTTACCTTTATAAAGTTTTAGCAATGTAAATATAAAAAAATCAAAAAAATACGCAAGTTTAAAGATAGTCGTTATTCCTTAATAAATACCAAATTCAAACTTCATTCTTGAGCTTGCTATCAACTGTAGAAGGTTGGAGCAAATACTATTCGATTGAGCAGAAAATTTTCTATCAAATACATCCTACTTTCATAACGTTTCAATAATGTAAATATAAAAAAAATCAAAAAAATACGCAAGTTTAAAGATAGTCGTTATTCCTTAATAAATACCAATTTCAAACTTTATTCTTGAGCTTGCTATTAATTGTAGAAGGTTGAAGCAAATACTATTCGATTGAGCAGAAAATTTTCTATCAAATACATCCTACTTTTATAACGTTTCAGCAATGTAAATATAAAAAAAATAAAAAAAATACGCAAGTTTAAATATAGTCGTTATTCCTTGATAAATACCACATTCAAACTTCATTCTTGAGCTTGCTATTAATTGTAGAAAGTTGAGACAAACACTACTCGATTAAGCAAAAAATTTTCTATCAAATACATTTTACCTTTATAAAGTTTTAGCAATGTAGATATAAAAAAATCAAAAAAATACGCAAGTTTAAAGATAGTCGTTATTCCTTAATAAATACCAAATTCAAACTTCATTCTTGAGCTTGCTATCAACTGTAGAAGGTTGAAGCAAATACTATTCGATTGAGCAGAAAATTTTCTATCAAATACATCCTACTTTTATAACGTTTCAATAATGTAAATATAAAAAAAATCAAAAAAATACGCAAGTTTAAAGATAGTCGTTATTCCTTGATAAATACCAAATTCAAACTTTATTCTTGAGCTTGCTGTTAATCGTAGAAGGTTGAAACAAGTACCATTTGATTCAACGAAAAATTTTCTATTAAATACATCCTACTTTTATAACGTTTCAATAATGTAAATATAAAAAAAATCAAAAAAATACGCAAGTTTAAAGATAGTCGTTATTCCTTAATAAATACCAATTTCAAACTTTATTCTTGAGCTTGCTATTAATTGTAGGAGGTTGAAGCAAATACTATTCGATTAAACAGAAAATTTTCTATCAAATACATTCTACTTTTATAACGTTCCTATAATGTAAATATAAAAAAAATAAAAAAAATACGCAAGTTTAAAGATAGTCGTTATTCCTTGATAAATACCAAATTCAAACTTTATTCTTGAGCTTGCTGTTAATTGTAGAAGATTGAAACAAGTACCATTTGATTCAACAAAAAATTTTCTATCAAATACATCCTACTTTTATAACGTTTCAGCAATGTAAATATAAAAAAAATCAAAAAAATACGCAAGTTTAAATATAGTCGTTATTCCTTGATAAATACCACTTTCAAACTTCATTCTTGAGCTTGCTATTAATTGTAGAAAGTTGAAACAAACACTACTCGATTAAGCAAAAAATTTTCTATCAAATACACTTTACCTTTATAAAGTTTTAGCAATGTAAATATAAAAAAATCAAAAAAATACGCAAGTTTAAAGATAGTCGTTATTCCTTAATAAATACCAAATTCAAACTTCATTCTTGAGCTTGCTATCAACTGTAGAAGGTTGGAGCAAATACTATTCGATTGAGCAGAAAATTTTCTATCAAATACATCCTACTTTCATAACGTTTCAATAATGTAAATATAAAAAAAATCAAAAAAATACGCAAGTTTAAAGATAGTCGTTATTCCTTAATAAATACCAATTTCAAACTTTATTCTTGAGCTTGCTGTTAATTGTAGAAATTTGAAACAAACACTACTCGATTAGGCAAAAAATTTTATATCAAATACATCCTACTTTTATAACGATTTAGCAATGTAAATAAAAAAAATCAAAAAAATGCGCAAGTTTAAAGATAGTCGTTATTCCTTGATAAATACCAAATTCAAACTTCATTCTTGAGCTTGCTGTTAATTGTAGAAGGTTGAAACAAGTACCATTTGATTCAACAGGAAATTTTCTATCAAATACATCCTACTTTTGTAACGTTTCTATAATGTAAATATAAAAAAAATCAAAAAAATACGCAAGTTTAAAGATAGTCGTTATTCCTTAATAAATACCAAATTCAAACTTCATTCTTGAGCTTGCTATCAACTGTAGAAGGTTGAAGCAAATACTATTCGATTGAGCAGAAAATTTTCTATCAAATACATCCTACTTTTATAACGTTTCAATAATGTAAATATAAAAAAAATCAAAAAAATACGCAAGTTTAAAGATAGTCGTTATTCCTTGATAAATACCAACTTCAAACTTTATTCTTGAGCTTGCTATTAATCGTAGAAGGTTGAAACAAGTACCATTTGATTCAACGAAAAATTTTCTATTAAATACATCCTACTTTTATAACGTTTCAATAATGTAAATATAAAAAAAATCAAAAAAATACGCAAGTTTAAAGATAGTCGTTATTCCTTGATAAATACCAAATTCAAACTTCATTCTTGAGCTTGCTGTTAACTGTAGAAGGTTGAAACAAGTACCATTTAATTCAACAGGAAATTTTCTATCAAATACATCCTACTTTTGTAACGTTTCTATAATGTAAATATAAAAAAAATCGAAAAAATACGCAAGTTTAAAGATAGTCGTTATTCCTTAATAAATACCAAATTCAAACTTCATTCTTGAGCTTGCTATCAACTGTAGAAGGTTGAAGCAAATACTATTCGATTGAGCAGAAAATTTTCTATCAAATACATCCTACTTTCATAACGTTTCAATAATGTAAATATAAAAAAAATCAAAAAAATACGCAAGTTTAAAGATAGTCGTTATTCCTTAATAAATACCAATTTCAAACTTTATTCTTGAGCTTGCTATTAATTGTAGAAGGTTGAAGCAAATACTATTCGATTGAGCAGAAAATTTTCTATCAAATACATCCTACTTTTATAACGTTTCAGCAATGTAAATATAAAAAAAATAAAAAAAATACGCAAGTTTAAATATAGTCGTTATTCCTTGATAAATACCACATTCAAACTTCATTCTTGAGCTTGCTATTAATTGTAGAAAGTTGAGACAAACACTACTCGATTAAGCAAAAAATTTTCTATCAAATACACTTTACCTTTATAAAGTTTTAGCAATGTAGATATAAAAAAATCAAAAAAATACGCAAGTTTAAAGATAGTCGTTATTCCTTAATAAATACCAAATTCAAACTTCATTCTTGAGCTTGCTATCAACTGTAGAAGGTTGAAGCAAATACTATTCGATTGAGCAGAAAATTTTCTATCAAATACATCCTACTTTTATAACGTTTCAATAATGTAAATATAAAAAAAATCAAAAAAATACGCAAGTTTAAAGATAGTCGTTATTCCTTGATAAATACCAAATTCAAACTTTATTCTTGAGCTTGCTGTTAATCGTAGAAGGTTGAAACAAGTACCATTTGATTCAACGAAAAATTTTCTATTAAATACATCCTACTTTTATAACGTTTCAATAATGTAAATATAAAAAAAATCAAAAAAATACGCAAGTTTAAAGATAGTCGTTATTCCTTAATAAATACCAATTTCAAACTTTATTCTTGAGCTTGCTATTAATTGTAGGAGGTTGAAGCAAATACTATTCGATTAAACAGAAAATTTTCTATCAAATACATTCTACTTTTATAACGTTCCTATAATGTAAATATAAAAAAAATAAAAAAAATACGCAAGTTTAAAGATAGTCGTTATTCCTTGATAAATACCAAATTCAAACTTTATTCTTGAGCTTGCTGTTAATTGTAGAAGATTGAAACAAGTACCATTTGATTCAACAAAAAATTTTCTATCAAATACATCCTACTTTTATAACGTTTCAGCAATGTAAATATAAAAAAAATCAAAAAAATACGCAAGTTTAAATATAGTCGTTATTCCTTGATAAATACCACTTTCAAACTTCATTCTTGAGCTTGCTATTAATTGTAGAAAGTTGAAACAAACACTACTCGATTAAGCAAAAAATTTTCTATCAAATACACTTTACTTTTATAAAGTTTTAGCAATGTAAATATAAAAAAATCAAAAAAATACGCAAGTTTAAAGATAGTCGTTATTCCTTAATAAATACCAAATTCAAACTTCATTCTTGAGCTTGCTATCAACTGTAGAAGGTTGGAGCAAATACTATTTGATTGAGCAGAAAATTTTCTATCAAATACATCCTACTTTCATAACGTTTCAATAATGTAAATATAAAAAAAATCAAAAAAATACGCAAGTTTAAAGATAGTCGTTATTCCTTAATAAATACCAATTTCAAACTTTATTCTTGAGCTTGCTGTTAATTGTAGAAGGTTGAAACAAGTACCATTTGATTCAACAGAAAATTTTCTATCAAATACATCCTACTTTTATAACGTTTTAGCAATGCAAATATAAAAAAAATCAAAAAAATACGCAAGTTTAAATATAGTCGTTATTCCTTAACAAATACCAATTTCAAACTTTATTCTTGAGCTTGCTATTAATTGTAGAAGGTTGAAGCAAATACTATTCGATTGAGCAGAAAATTTTCTATCAAACACATCCTACCTTTATAACGTTTCAGCAATGTAAATATAAAAAAAATCAAAAAAATACGCAAGTTTAAATATAGTCGTTATTCCTTGATAAATACCACTTTCAAACTTCATTCTTGAGCTTGCTATTAATTGTAGAAAGTTGAAACAAACACTACTCGATTAAGCAAAAAATTTTCTATCAAATACACTTTACCTTTATAAAGTTTTAGCAATGTAAATATAAAAAAATCAAAAAAATACGCAAGTTTAAAGATAGTCGTTATTCCTTAATAAATACCAAATTCAAACTTCATTCTTGAGCTTGCTATCAACTGTAGAAGGTTGAAGCAAATATTATTCGATTGAGCAGAAAATTTTCTATCAAATACATCCTACTTTTGTAACGTTTCTATAATGTAAATATAAAAAAAATCAAAAAAATACGCAAGTTTAAAGATAGTCGTTATTCCTTAATAAATACCAACTTCAAACTTCATTCTTGAGCTTGCTATTAATTGTAGAAGGTTGGAGCAAATACTATTCGATTGAACAGAAAATTTTCTATCAAATACATCCTACTTTTATAACGTTCCAATAATGTAAATATAAAAAAAATTAAAAAAATACGCAAGTTTAAATATAGTCGTTATTCCTTATTAAATACCAACTTCAAACTTCATTCTTGAGCTTGCTATTAATTGTAGAAAGTTAAAGCAAATACTATTCGTTTGAACAAAAAATTTTCTATCAAATACATTCTACTTTTATAACGTTCCTATAATGTAAATATAAAAAAAATCAAAAAAATACGCAAGTTTAAAGATAGTCGTTATTCCTTGATAAATACCAACTTCAAATTTCATTCTTGAGCTTGCTATTAATCGTAAAAGGTTGAAACAAGTACCATTTGATTCAACAGAAAATTTTCTATCAAATACATCCTACTTTTATAACGATTTAGCAATGTAAATTTAAAAAAAATCAAAAAAATACGCAAGTTTAAAGATAGTCGTTATTCCTTAATAAATACCAACTTCAAACTTTATTCTTGAGCTTGCTATTAATTGTAGAAGGTTGAAGCAAATACTATTCGATTGAGCAGAAAATTTTCTATCAAATACATCCTACTTTTATAACGTTTCAGCAATGTAAATATAAAAAAAATCAAAAAAATACGCAAGTTTAAATATAGTCGTTATTCCTTGATAAATACCACTTTCAAACTTCATTCTTGAGCTTGCTATTAATTGTAGAAAGTTGAAACAAACACTACTCGATTAAGCAAAAAATTTTCTATCAAATACACTTTACCTTTATAAAGTTTTAGCAATGTAAATATAAAAAAAATCAAAAAAATACGCAAGTTTAAAGATAGTCGTTATTCCTTGATAAATACCAATTTCAAACTTCATTCTTGAGCTTGCTATTAATTGTAGAAAGTTGAAACAAATACTATTCGATTAAGCGGGAAATTTTCTATTTAATACATTTTACTTTATAACGTTTTAATAATGTAAATATAAAAAAAATTAAAAAAATTCGCAAGTTTAAAATAAGTCGTTATTCCTTAATAAATACCAACTTCAAACTTCATTCTTGAGCTTGCTATTAATTGTAGAAGGTTGGAGCAAATACTATTCGATTGAACAGAAAATTTTCTATCAAATACATCCTACTTTTATAACGTTCCAATAATGTAAATATAAAAAAAATTAAAAAAATACGCAAGTTTAAATATAGTCGTTATTCCTTATTAAATACCAATTTCAAACTTCATTCTTGAGCTTGCTATTAATTGTAGAAGGTTGGAGCAAATACTATCCGATTGAACAGAAAATTTTCTATCAAATACATCCTACTTACGTTCCTATAATGTAAATATAAAAAAAATTAAAAAAATACATAAGTTTAAAGATAGTCGTTATTCCTTAATAAATACCAATTTCAAACTTCAGTCTTCAGCTTGCTATTAATTGTAGAAAGTTAAAGCAAATACTGTTCGTTTGAACAAAAAATTTTCTATCAAATACATTCTACTTTTATAACGTTCCTATAATGTAAATATAAAAAAAATCAAAAAAAAACGCAAGTTTAAAGATAGTCGTTATTCCTTGATAAATACCAACTTCAAATTTCATTCTTGAGCTTGCTATTAATTGTAGAAGGCTGAAGCAAATACCATTTGACTGAACAGAAAATTTTCTATCAAATACATCCTACTTTTATAACGATTTAGCAATGTAAATAAAAAAAATCAAAAAAATACGCAAGTTTAAAGATAGTCGTTATTCCTTAATAAATACCAATTTCAAACTTCATTCTTGAGCTTGCAATTAATTGTAGAAGATTGAAGCAAATACTATTCAATTGAACAAAAAATTTTCTATCAAATACATCCTACTTTTGTAACGTTTCTATAATGTAAATATAAAAAAAATCAAAAAAATACGCAAGTTTAAAGATAGTCGTTATTCCTTAATAAATACCAATTTCAAACTTCATTCTTGAGCTTGCTATTAATTGTAGAAGGTTGGAGCAAATACTATTCGATTGAACAGAAAATTTTCTATCAAATACATCCTACTTACGTTCCTATAATGTAAATATAAAAAAAATTAAAAAAATACATAAGTTTAAAGATAGTCGTTATTCCTTAATAAATACCAATTTCAAACTTCAGTCTTCAGCTTGCTATTAATTGTAGAAAGTTAAAGCAAATACTGTTCGTTTGAACAAAAAATTTTCTATCAAATACATTCTACTTTTATAACGTTCCTATAATGTAAATATAAAAAAAATCAAAAAAATACGCAAGTTTAAAGATAGTCGTTATTCCTTGATAAATACCAACTTCAAATTTCATTCTTGAGCTTGCTATTAATTGTAGAAGATTGAAGCAAATACTATTCAATTGAACAAAAAATTTTCTATCAAATACATTCTACTTTTATAACGTTCCTATAATGTAAATATAAAAAAAATCAAAAAAATACGCAAGTTTAAAGATAGTCGTTATTCCTTAATAAATACCAACTTCAAACTTTATTCTTGAGCTTGCTATTAATTGTAGAAGGTTGTAGCAAATACTATTCGATTGAGCAGGAAATTTTCTATCAAATACATCCTACTTTTATAACGTTTCAGCAATGTAAATATAAAAAAAATCAAAAAAATACGCAAGTTTAAATATAGTCGTTATTCCTTGATAAATACCACATTCAAACTTCATTCTTGAGCTTGCTATTAATTGTAGAAAGTTGAAACAAACACTACTCGATTAAGGAAAAAATTTTCTATCAAATACACTTTACCTTTATAAAGTTTTAGCAATGTAAATATAAAAAAAATCAAAAAAATACGCAAGTTTAAAGATAGTCGTTATTCCTTGATAAATACCAATTTCAAACTTCATTCTTGAGCTTGCTATTAATTGTAGAAAGTTGAAACAAATACTATTCGATTAAGCAGGAAATTTTCTATTTAATACATTTTACTTTATAACGTTTTAATAATGTAAATATAAAAAAAATTAAAAAAATTCGCAAGTTTAAAGTAAGTCGTTATTCCTTGATAAATACCAAATTCAAACTTTATTCTTGAGCTTGCTATTAATTGTAGAAGGTTGAAGCAAATACCATTTGACTGAACAGAAAATTTTCTATCAAATACATCCTACTTTTGTAACAATTTAGCGATGTAAATAAAAAAAAAAAAAAAATACGCAAGTTTAAAGATAGTCGTTATTCCTTAATAAATACCAATTTCAAACTTCATTCTTGAGCTTGCTGTTAATCGTAGAAGGTTGAAACAAATACTATTCGATTGAGCAGAAAATTTCCTATCAAATACATCGTACTTTTATAACGTTTCAATAATGTAAATATAAAAAAAATCAAAAAAATACGCAAGTTTAAAGATAGTCGTTATTCCTTGATAAATACCAACTCAAACTTCATTCTTGAGCTTGCTATTAATTGTAGAAGGTTGAAACAAGTACCATTTGATTTAACAGAAAATTTTCTATCAAATACATCCTACTTTTATAACGATTTAGCAATGTAAATATAAAAAAAATCAAAAAAATACGCAAGTTTAAAGATAGTCGTTATTCCTTGATAAATACCAACTTCAAACTTCATTCTTGAGCTTGCTATTAATCGTAGAAGGTTGAAACAAGTACCATTTGATTCAACAAAAAATTTTCTATCAAACACATCCTACTTTTATAACGTTCCAATAATGTAAATATAAAAAAAATCAAAAAAATACGCAAGTTTAAAGATAGTCGTTATTCCTTAATAAATACCAATTTCAAACTTCATTCTTGAGCTTGCTATTAATTGTAGAAGGTTGAAGCAAATACTATTCGATTAAACAGAAAATTTTCTATCAAATACATTCTACTTTTATAACGTTCCTATAATGTAAATATAAAAAAAATCAAAAAAATACGCAAGTTTAAAGATAGTCGTTATTCCTTGATAAATACCAATTTCAAATTTCATTCTTGAGTTTGCTATTAATCCTAAAATGTTGAAACAAGTACCATTTGATTCAACAGAAAATTTTCTATCAAATACGTCCTACTTTTATAACGTTTCAATAATGTAAATATAAAAAAAATCAAAAAAATACGCAAGTTTAAAGATAGTCGTTATTCCTTGATAAATACCAAATTCAATCTTCATTCTTGAGCTTGCTGTTAATTGTAGAAGGTTGAAACAAGTACCATTTGATTCAACAAAAATTTTTCTATCAAATACATCCTACTTTTATAACGATTTAGCAATGTAAATAAAAAAAATCAAAAAAATACGCAAGTTTAAAGATAGTCGTTATTCCTTAATAAATACCAATTTCAAACTTCATTCTTGAGCTTGCAATTAATTGTAGAAGATTGAAGCAAATACTATTCAATTGAACAAAAAATTTTCTATCAAATACATCCTACTTTTATAACGTTTTAGCAATGTAAATATAAAAAAAATCAAAAAAATACGCAAGTTTAAAGATAGTCGTTATTCCTTAATAAATACCAATTTCAAACTTCATTCTTGAGCTTGCTATTAATTGTAGAAGGTTGAAGCAAATACTATTCGATTGAACAGAAAATTTTCTATCAAATACATCCTACTTTTATAACGTTTTAGCAATGTAAATATAAAAAAATCAAAAAAATACGCAAGTTTAAAGATAGTCGTTATTCCTTAATAAATACCAATTTCAAACTTTATTCTTGAGCTTGCTATTAATTGTAGAAGGTTGAAGCAAATACTATTTGATTGAGCAGAAAATTTTCTATCAAATACATCCTACTTTTATAACGTTTCAGCAATGTAGATATAAAAAAAATCAAAAAAATACGCAAGTTTAAATATAGTCGTTATTCCTTGATAAATACCAAATTCAAACTTTATTCTTGAGCTTGCTGTTAATTGTAGAAGGTTGAAACAAGTACCATTTGATTCAACAGAAAATTTTCTATCAAATACATCCTACTTTTATAACGTTTTAGCAATGCAAATATAAAAAAAATCAAAAAAATACGCAAGTTTAAATATAGTCGTTATTCCTTAACAAATACCAATTTCAAACTTTATTCTTGAGCTTGCTATTAATTGTAGAAGGTTGAAGCAAATACTATTCGATTGAGCAGAAAATTTTCTATCAAACACATCCTACCTTTATAACGTTTCAGCAATGTAAATATAAAAAAAATCAAAAAAATACGCAAGTTTAAATATAGTCGTTATTCCTTGATAAATACCACTTTCAAACTTCATTCTTGAGCTTGCTATTAATTGTAGAAAGTTGAAACAAACACTACTCGATTAAGCAAAAAATTTTCTATCAAATACACTTTACCTTTATAAAGTTTTAGCAATGTAAATATAAAAAAATCAAAAAAATACGCAAGTTTAAAGATAGTCGTTATTCCTTAATAAATACCAAATTCAAACTTCATTCTTGAGCTTGCTATCAACTGTAGAAGGTTGAAGCAAATATTATTCGATTGAGCAGAAAATTTTCTATCAAATACATCCTACTTTTGTAACGTTTCTATAATGTAAATATAAAAAAAATCAAAAAAATACGCAAGTTTAAAGATAGTCGTTATTCCTTAATAAATACCAACTTCAAACTTCATTCTTGAGCTTGCTATTAATTGTAGAAGGTTGGAGCAAATACTATTCGATTGAACAGAAAATTTTCTATCAAATACATCCTACTTTTATAACGTTCCAATAATGTAAATATAAAAAAAATTAAAAAAATACGCAAGTTTAAATATAGTCGTTATTCCTTATTAAATACCAACTTCAAACTTCATTCTTGAGCTTGCTATTAATTGTAGAAAGTTAAAGCAAATACTATTCGTTTGAACAAAAAATTTTCTATCAAATACATTCTACTTTTATAACGTTCCTATAATGTAAATATAAAAAAAATCAAAAAAATACGCAAGTTTAAAGATAGTCGTTATTCCTTGATAAATACCAACTTCAAATTTCATTCTTGAGCTTGCTATTAATCGTAAAAGGTTGAAACAAGTACCATTTGATTCAACAGAAAATTTTCTATCAAATACATCCTACTTTTATAACGATTTAGCAATGTAAATTTAAAAAAAATCAAAAAAATACGCAAGTTTAAAGATAGTCGTTATTCCTTAATAAATATCAACTTCAAACTTTATTCTTGAGCTTGCTATTAATTGTAGAAGGTTGAAGCAAATACTATTCGATTGATCAGAAAATTTTCTATCAAATACATCCTACTTTTATAACGTTTCAGCAATGTAAATATAAAAAAAATCAAAAAAATACGCAAGTTTAAATATAGTCGTTATTCCTTGATAAATACCACTTTCAAACTTCATTCTTGAGCTTGCTATTAATTGTAGAAAGTTGAAACAAACACTACTCGATTAAGCAAAAAATTTTCTATCAAATACACTTTACCTTTATAAAGTTTTAGCAATGTAAATATAAAAAAAATCAAAAAAATACGCAAGTTTAAAGATAGTCGTTATTCCTTGATAAATACCAATTTCAAACTTCATTCTTGAGCTTGCTATTAATTGTAGAAAGTTGAAACAAATACTATTCGATTAAGCGGGAAATTTTCTATTTAATACATTTTACTTTATAACGTTTTAATAATGTAAATATAAAAAAAATTAAAAAAATTCGCAAGTTTAAAATAAGTCGTTATTCCTTAATAAATACCAACTTCAAACTTCATTCTTGAGCTTGCTATTAATTGTAGAAGGTTGGAGCAAATACTATTCGATTGAACAGAAAATTTTCTATCAAATACATCCTACTTTTATAACGTTCCAATAATGTAAATATAAAAAAAATTAAAAAAATACGCAAGTTTAAATATAGTCGTTATTCCTTATTAAATACCAATTTCAAACTTCATTCTTGAGCTTGCTATTAATTGTAGAAGGTTGGAGCAAATACTATCCGATTGAACAGAAAATTTTCTATCAAATACATCCTACTTACGTTCCTATAATGTAAATATAAAAAAAATTAAAAAAATACATAAGTTTAAAGATAGTCGTTATTCCTTAATAAATACCAATTTCAAACTTCAGTCTTCAGCTTGCTATTAATTGTAGAAAGTTAAAGCAAATACTGTTCGTTTGAACAAAAAATTTTCTATCAAATACATTCTACTTTTATAACGTTCCTATAATGTAAATATAAAAAAAATCAAAAAAAAACGCAAGTTTAAAGATAGTCGTTATTCCTTGATAAATACCAACTTCAAATTTCATTCTTGAGCTTGCTATTAATTGTAGAAGGCTGAAGCAAATACCATTTGACTGAACAGAAAATTTTCTATCAAATACATCCTACTTTTATAACGATTTAGCAATGTAAATAAAAAAAATCAAAAAAATACGCAAGTTTAAAGATAGTCGTTATTCCTTAATAAATACCAATTTCAAACTTCATTCTTGAGCTTGCAATTAATTGTAGAAGATTGAAGCAAATACTATTCAATTGAACAAAAAATTTTCTATCAAATACATCCTACTTTTGTAACGTTTCTATAATGTAAATATAAAAAAAATCAAAAAAATACGCAAGTTTAAAGATAGTCGTTATTCCTTAATAAATACCAATTTCAAACTTCATTCTTGAGCTTGCTATTAATTGTAGAAGGTTGGAGCAAATACTATTCGATTGAACAGAAAATTTTCTATCAAATACATCCTACTTACGTTCCTATAATGTAAATATAAAAAAAATTAAAAAAATACATAAGTTTAAAGATAGTCGTTATTCCTTAATAAATACCAATTTCAAACTTCAGTCTTCAGCTTGCTATTAATTGTAGAAAGTTAAAGCAAATACTGTTCGTTTGAACAAAAAATTTTCTATCAAATACATTCTACTTTTATAACGTTCCTATAATGTAAATATAAAAAAAATCAAAAAAATACGCAAGTTTAAAGATAGTCGTTATTCCTTGATAAATACCAACTTCAAATTTCATTCTTGAGCTTGCTATTAATTGTAGAAGATTGAAGCAAATACTATTCAATTGAACAAAAAATTTTCTATCAAATACATTCTACTTTTATAACGTTCCTATAATGTAAATATAAAAAAAATCAAAAAAATACGCAAGTTTAAAGATAGTCGTTATTCCTTAATAAATACCAACTTCAAACTTTATTCTTGAGCTTGCTATTAATTGTAGAAGGTTGTAGCAAATACTATTCGATTGAGCAGGAAATTTTCTATCAAATACATCCTACTTTTATAACGTTTCAGCAATGTAAATATAAAAAAAATCAAAAAAATACGCAAGTTTAAATATAGTCGTTATTCCTTGATAAATACCACATTCAAACTTCATTCTTGAGCTTGCTATTAATTGTAGAAAGTTGAAACAAACACTACTCGATTAAGGAAAAAATTTTCTATCAAATACACTTTACCTTTATAAAGTTTTAGCAATGTAAATATAAAAAAAATCAAAAAAATACGCAAGTTTAAAGATAGTCGTTATTCCTTGATAAATACCAATTTCAAACTTCATTCTTGAGCTTGCTATTAATTGTAGAAAGTTGAAACAAATACTATTCGATTAAGCAGGAAATTTTCTATTTAATACATTTTACTTTATAACGTTTTAATAATGTAAATATAAAAAAAATTAAAAAAATTCGCAAGTTTAAAGTAAGTCGTTATTCCTTGATAAATACCAAATTCAAACTTTATTCTTGAGCTTGCTATTAATTGTAGAAGGTTGAAGCAAATACCATTTGACTGAACAGAAAATTTTCTATCAAATACATCCTACTTTTGTAACAATTTAGCGATGTAAATAAAAAAAAAAAAAAAATACGCAAGTTTAAAGATAGTCGTTATTCCTTAATAAATACCAATTTCAAACTTCATTCTTGAGCTTGCTGTTAATCGTAGAAGGTTGAAACAAATACTATTCGATTGAGCAGAAAATTTCCTATCAAATACATCGTACTTTTATAACGTTTCAATAATGTAAATATAAAAAAAATCAAAAAAATACGCAAGTTTAAAGATAGTCGTTATTCCTTGATAAATACCAACTCAAACTTCATTCTTGAGCTTGCTATTAATTGTAGAAGGTTGAAACAAGTACCATTTGATTTAACAGAAAATTTTCTATCAAATACATCCTACTTTTATAACGATTTAGCAATGTAAATATAAAAAAAATCAAAAAAATACGCAAGTTTAAAGATAGTCGTTATTCCTTGATAAATACCAACTTCAAACTTCATTCTTGAGCTTGCTATTAATCGTAGAAGGTTGAAACAAGTACCATTTGATTCAACAAAAAATTTTCTATCAAACACATCCTACTTTTATAACGTTCCAATAATGTAAATATAAAAAAAATCAAAAAAATACGCAAGTTTAAAGATAGTCGTTATTCCTTAATAAATACCAATTTCAAACTTCATTCTTGAGCTTGCTATTAATTGTAGAAGGTTGAAGCAAATACTATTCGATTGAACAGAAAATTTTCTATCAAATACATTCTACTTTTATAACGTTCCTATAATGTAAATACAAAAAAAATCAAAAAAATACGCAAGTTTAAAAATAGTCGTTATTCCTTAATAAATACCAATTTCAAACTTCATTCTTGAGCTTGCTATTAATTGTAAAAGGTTAAAGCAAATACTATTCGTTTGAACAGAAAATTTTCTATCAAATACATCCTACTTTTATAACGTTCCTATAATGTAAATATAAAAAAAATAAAAAAAATACGCAAGTTTAAAGATAGTCGTTATTCCTTGATAAATACCAAATTCAAACTTCATTCTTGAGCTTGCTATTAATTGTAAAAGGTTAAAGCAAATACTATTCGTTTGAACAGAAAATTTTCTATCAAATACATCCTACTTTTATAACGATCCTATAATGTAAATATAAAAAAAAATCAAAAAAATACGCAAGTTTAAAGATAGTCGTTATTCCTTAATAAATACCAATTTCAAACTTCATTCTTGAGCTTGCTATTAATTGTAGAAGATTGAAGCAAATACTATTCGATTTAACAGAAAATTTTCTATCAAATACATCCTACTTTTATAACGTTCCTATAATGTAAATACAAAAAAAATCAAAAAAATACGCAAGTTTAAAAATAGTCGTTATTCCTTAATAAATACCAGTTTCAAACTTCATTCTTGAGCTTGCTATTAATTGTAAAAGGTTAAAGCAAATACTATTCGTTTGAACAGAAAATTTTCTATCAAATACATCCTACTTTTATAACGATCCTATAATGTAAATATAAAAAAAATCAAAAAAATACGCAAGTTTAAAGATAGTCGTTATTCCTTAATAAATACCAAATTCAAACTTCAGTCTTGAGCTTGCTATCAATTGTAGAAGGCTGAAGCAAATACTATTCGATTAGGCAGAAAATTTTCTATCAAATACATCCTACTTTTATAACGTTTCAATAATGTAAATATAAAAAAAATCAAAAAAATACGCAAGTTTAAAGATAGTCGTTATTCCTTAATAAATACCAATTTCAAACTTCATTCTTGAGCTTGCTATTAATTGTAGAAAGTTGAAGCAAATACTATTCGCTTGAACAGAAAATTTTCTATTAAATACATCCTACTTTTATAACGTTTCAATAATGTAAATATAAAAAAAATCAAAAAAATACGCAAGTTTAAAGATAGTCGTTATTCCTTGATAAATACCAACTTCAAACTTTATTCTTGAGCTTGCTATTAACCGTAGAAGGTTCAAACAAGTACCATTTGATTCAACAAAAAATTTTCTATCAAATACATCCTACTTTTATAACGTTTCAATAATGTAAATATAAAAAAAATCAAAAAAATACGCAAGTTTAAAGATAGTCGTTATTCCTTAATAAATACCAATTTCAAACTTCATTCTTGTGCTTGCTATTAATTGTAGAAGGTTGAAGCAAATACTATTCGATTGAACAGAAAATTTTCTATCAAATACATTCTACTTTTATAACGTTCCTATAATGTAAATATAAAAAAAATAAAAAAAATACGCAAGTTTAAAGATAGTCGTTATTCCTTGATAAATACCAAATTCAAACTTTATTCTTGAGCTTGCTATTAATTGTAGAAGGTTGAAACAAGTACCATTTGATTCAACAGAAAATTTTCTATCAAATACATCCTACTTTTATAACGTTTTAGCAATGTAAATATAAAAAAAATCAAAAAAATACGCAAGTTTAAAGATAGTCGTTATTCCTTAATAAATACCAATTTCAAACTTCATTCTTGAGCTTGCTATCAATTCTAGAAGGCTGAAGCAAATACTATTCGATTAGGCAGAAAATTTTCTATCAAATACATCCTACTTTTATAACGTTTCAATAATGTAAATATAAAAAAAATCAAAAAAATACGCAAGTTTAAAGATAGTCGTTATTCCTTAATAAATACCAATTTCAAACTTCATTCTTGAGCTTGCTATTAATTGTAGAAGGTTGGAGCAAATACTATTCGATTGAACAGAAAATTTTCTATCAAATACATCCTACTTTTATAACGTTCCTATAATGTAAATATAAAAAAAATTAAAAAAATACGCAAGTTTAAAGATAGTCGTTATTCCTTAATAAATACCAATTTCAAACTTCATTCTTGAGCTTGCTATTAATTGTAGAAAGTTAAAGCAAATACTATTCGTTTGAACAAAAAATTTTCTATCAAATACATTCTAATTTTATAACGTTCCTATAATGTAAATATAAAAAAAATCAAAAAAATACGCAAGTTTAAAGATAGTCGTTATTCCTTGATAAATACCAACTTCAAACTTTATTCTTGAGCTTGCTATTAATCGTAGAAGGTTGAAGCAAGTACCATTTGATTCAACAGAAAATTTTCTATCAAATACATCCTACTTTTATAACGTTTCAATAATGTAAATATAAAAAAAATCAAAAAAATACGCAAGTTTAAAGATAGTCGTTATTCCTTAATAAATACCAATTTCAAACTTCATTCTTGAGCTTGCTATTAATTGTAGAAAGTTGAAGCAAATACTATTCGCTTGAACAGAAAATTTTCTATTAAATACATCCTACTTTTATAACGTTTCAATAATGTAAATATAAAAAAAATCAAAAAAATACGCAAGTTTAAAGATAGTCGTTATTCCTTGATAAATACCAACTTCAAACTTTATTCTTGAGCTTGCTATTAACCGTAGAAGGTTCAAACAAGTACCATTTGATTCAACAAAAAATTTTCTATCAAATACATCCTACTTTTATAACGTTTCAATAATGTAAATATAAAAAAAATCAAAAAAATACGCAAGTTTAAAGATAGTCGTTATTCCTTAATAAATACCAATTTCAAACTTCATTCTTGTGCTTGCTATTAATTGTAGAAGGTTGAAGCAAATACTATTCGATTGAACAGAAAATTTTCTATCAAATACATTCTACTTTTATAACGTTCCTATAATGTAAATATAAAAAAAATAAAAAAAATACGCAAGTTTAAAGATAGTCGTTATTCCTTGATAAATACCAAATTCAAACTTCATTCTTGAGCTTGCTATCAATTGTAGAAGGCTGAAGCAAATACTATTCGATTAGGCAGAAAATTTTCTATCAAATACATCCTACTTTTATAACGTTTCAATAATGTAAATATAAAAAAAATCAAAAAAATACGCAAGTTTAAAGATAGTCGTTATTCCTTAATAAATACCAATTTCAAACTTCATTCTTGAGCTTGCTATTAATTGTAGAAAGTTGAAGCAAATACTATTCGCTTGAACAGAAAATTTTCTATTAAATACATCCTACTTTTATAACGTTTCAATAATGTAAATATAAAAAAAATCAAAAAAATACGCAAGTTTAAAGATAGTCGTTATTCCTTGATAAATACCAACTTCAAACTTTATTCTTGAGCTTGCTATTAACCGTAGAAGGTTCAAACAAGTACCATTTGATTCAACAAAAAATTTTCTATCAAATACATCCTACTTTTATAACGTTTCAATAATGTAAATATAAAAAAAACAAAAAAATACGCAAGTTTAAAGATAGTCGTTATTCCTTAATAAATACCAATTTCAAACTTCATTCTTGTGCTTGCTATTAATTGTAGAAGGTTGAAGCAAATACTATTCGATTGAACAGAAAATTTTCTATCAAATACATTCTACTTTTATAACGTTCCTATAATGTAAATATAAAAAAAATAAAAAAAATACGCAAGTTTAAAGATAGTCGTTATTCCTTGATAAATACCAAATTCAAACTTTATTCTTGAGCTTGCTATTAATTGTAGAAGGTTGAAACAAGTACCATTTGATTCAACAGAAAATTTTCTATCAAATACATCCTACTTTTATAACGTTTTAGCAATGTAAATATAAAAAAAATCAAAAAAATACGCAAGTTTAAAGATAGTCGTTATTCCTTAATAAATACCAATTTCAAACTTCATTCTTGAGCTTGCTATCAATTGTAGAAGGCTGAAGCAAATACTATTCGATTAGGCAGAAAATTTTCTATCAAATACATCCTACTTTTATAACGTTTCAATAATGTAAATATAAAAAAAATCAAAAAAATACGCAAGTTTAAAGATAGTCGTTATTCCTTAATAAATACCAATTTCAAACTTCATTCTTGAGCTTGCTATTAATTGTAGAAGGTTGGAGCAAATACTATTCGTTTGAACAAAAAATTTTCTATCAAATACATTCTAATTTTATAACGTTCCTATAATGTAAATATAAAAAAAATCAAAAAAATACGCAAGTTTAAAGATAGTCGTTATTCCTTGATAAATACCAACTTCAAACTTTATTCTTGAGCTTGCTATTAATCGTAGAAGGTTGAAGCAAGTACCATTTGATTCAACAGAAAATTTTCTATCAAATACATCCTACTTTTATAACGTTTCAATAATGTAAATATAAAAAAAATCAAAAAAATACGCAAGTTTAAAGATAGTCGTTATTCCTTAATAAATACCAATTTCAAACTTTATTCTTGAGCTTGCTATTAATTGTAGAAGGTTGGAGCAAATACTATTCGATTGAGCAGAAAATTTTCTATCAAATACATTCTACCTTTATAACGTTTCAGCAATGTGAATATAAAAAAAATCAAAAAAATACGCAAGATTAAATATAGTCGTTATTCCTTGATAAATACCACTTTCAAACTTCATTCTTGAGCTTGCTATTAATTGTAGAAAGTTGAAACAAATTGACTCGATTAAGCAAAAAATTTTCTATCAAATACACTTTACCTTTATAAAGTTTTAGCAATGTAAATATAAAAAAAATTAAAAAAATACGCAAGTTTAAAGATAGTCGTTATTCCTTGATAAATACCAAATTCAAACTTCATTCTTGAGCTTGCTATTAATTGTAGAAAGTTGAAACAAATACTATTCGATTAAGCAGAAAATTTTCTATCAAATAAATGCTATTTTTATAACGTTTTAGCAATGTAAATATAAAAAAAATCAAAAAAAATTTGCAAGTTTAAAGATAGTCGTTATTCCTTGATAAATATCAATTTCAAACTTCATTCTTGAGCTTGCTTTTAATTGCAGAAGGTTGAAACAAGTACTATTGGATTGAACAGAAAATTTTCTATCAAATAAATTCAATCTTTATAACGTTTTGGCAATGTAAATATAAAAAAAATCAAAAAAATACTCAAGTTTAAAGGTAGTCGTTATTCCTTGATAAATACCAATTTCAAACTTCATTTTTGAGCTTGCTATTATTTGTAGAAGGTTGAAACAAATATTATTCGATTAAGCAGAAAATTTTCTATTAAATACATTCTACTTTTGTAACGTTTCAATAATGTAAATATAAAAAAAATCAAAAAAATACGCAAGTTTAAAGATAGTCGTTATTTCTTGATAAATACTAATTTCAAACTTCATTCTTGAGCTTGCTGTTAATTGTAGAAGGTTGAAGCAAGTACTATTCAATTAAGCAGGAAATTTTTTATCAAATACATCCTACTTTTATAACGTTTCAATAATGTAAATATAAAAAAAAATTAAAAAAATACGCAAGTTTAAAGTAAGTCGTTATTCCTTGATAAATATCAATTTCAAACTTCATTCTTGAGCTTGCTATTAATTGTTGAAAATTGAAACAAGTACCATTTGATTGAGCAGAAAATTTTCTATCAAACGCATCCTACTATTATAACGTTTCAGTAATGTAAATATAAAAAAAATTAAAAAAATACGCAAGTTTAAAGATAGTCGTTATTCCTTAATAAATACCAATTTCAAACTTCATTCTTAAGATTGCTATTAATTGTAGAAGGTTGAAGCAAGTACCATTTGACTGAACAGAAAATTTTCTATTAAATACATCCTACTTTTATAACGTTTTAGCAATGTAAATAAAAAAAAAATCAAAAAAATACGCAAGTTTAAAAGTAGTCGTTATTACTTAATAAATACCAATTTCAAACTTCATTCTTGAGCTTGCTATTAATTGTAGAAGGTTGAAACTAATACTATTCAATTGAGCAGGAAATTTTCTATCAAATACATTCTACTTTCATAACGTTTTAGCAATGTAAATATAAAAAAAATCAAAAAAATACGCAAGTTTAAAGATAGTCGTTATTTCTTGATAAATACCAACTTCAAACTTCATTCTTGAGCTTGCTATTAATTGTAGAAGGTTGAAACCAATACCATTTGACTAAACAAAAAATTTTCTATCAAATACAATCTACTTTTATAATGTTTTAGCAATGTAAATAAAAAAATCAAAAAAATACGCAAGTTTTAATATAGTCGTTATTCCTTAATAAATACCAATTTCAAACTTCATTCTTGAGCTTGCTATTAATTGTAGAAGGTTGAAACCAATACTATTCAATTGAGCAGGAAATTTCCTATCAAATACATTCTACTTTTATAACGTTTTAGCAATGTAAATATAAAAAAAATCAAAAAAATACGCAAGTTTAAAGATAGTCGTTATTTCTTGATAAATACCAATTTCAAACTTCATTCTTGAGCTTGCTATTAATTGTAGAAGGTTGAAACCAATACCATTTGACTAAACAAAAAATTTTCTATCAAATACATTCTACTTTTATAACGTTTTAGCAATGTAAATAAAAAAAAATCAAAAAAATACGCAAGTTTAAAGATAGTCGTTATTCCTTAATAAATACCAACTTCAAATTTCATTCTTGAGCTTGCTATTACTTGCTGAAGGTTGAAGCAAATACTATTTAATTGAACAGAAAATTTTCTATCAAAGACATCTTACTTTTATAACGTTTCAATAATGTAAATATAAAAAAAATCAAAAAAATACGCAAGTTTAAAGATAGTCGTTATTCCTTGATAAATACCAATTTCAAACTTTATTCTTGAGCTTGCTATTAATTGTAGAAGGTTGAAGCAAGTACCATTTGACTAAACAGAAAATGTTCTATCAAATACATCCTACTTTTATAACGTTTTAACAATGTAAATAAAAAAAAATAAAAAAAATTCGCAAGTTTAAAAATAGTCGATATTCCTTAATAAATACCAATTTCAAACTTCATTCTTGAGCTTGCTATTAACTGTAGAAGGTTGAAGCAAATACTATTCAATTAAACAGGAAATTTTCTATCAAATACATCCTACTTTTCTACCGTTTCAATAATGTAAATATAAACAAATCAAAAAAATACGCAAGTTTAAAGATAGTCGTTATTCCTTGATAAATACCAAATTCAAACTTCATTCTTGAGCTTGCTATTAATTGTAGAAGGTTAAAACAAGTGCTATTTGATTAAACAGAAAATTTTCTATCAAATACATCCTATTGTTATAACGTTTCAATAATTTAAATATAAAAAAAATCAAAAAAATACCCAAGTTTACAAATAGTTGTTATTCCTTGATAAGTATCAATTTCAAACTTGATTTTTAAGCTTGATATTAACTGCAGAAGGTTAAAACAAGTACCATTCGATTGAGCAGAAAATTTTCTATCAAATGAATCTTACTTTTATAACGTTTTAGCAATGTAAATATAAAAAAAATCAAAAAAATTCGCAAGTTTAAAGATAGTCGTTATTCCTTAATAAATACCAATTTCAAACTTTTTTCTTAAGCTTGCTATTCATTGTAGAAAGTTGAAACAAGCACCACTTGATTAAGCAAGAAATTTTCTGTCATATACATTTTACCTTTAAAAAAAATACGCAAGTTCAAAAATAATCGTTATTCCTTGATAAATACCAATTTCAAACTTCATTCTTGAGCTTGCTATTAATTGTAGAAGGTTGAAACAAGTACCATTTGATTGAACAAAAAATTTTCTATCAAATAAATTTTACCTTTATAACGTTTTGGCAATGTAAATATAAAAAAACTCAAAAAAATACGCAAGTTTAAAGGTAGTCGTTATTACTTAATAAATACCAATTTCAAACTTCATTCTTGAGCTTGCTATTAATTGTAGAAGGTTGAAACATTTGATTGAGCGGGAAATTTTTTATCAAATACATTTTACTATTATAACGTTTTAGCAATGTGAATATAAAAAAAATCAAAAAAATACGCAAGTTTAAAGATAGTCGTTATGCCTTGATAAATACCAATTTCAAACTTCATACTTGAGCTTGCTATTAATTGTAGAAAGTTGAAACAAGTATTATTTGATTGAACAGAAAATTTTCTATCAAATACATCTTACTTCTATAACGTTTCAATAATGTAAATATAAACAAAATTAAAAAAATACGCAAGTTTAAAGATAGTCGTTATTCCTTAATAAATACCAACTTCAAACTTCATTCTTTAGCTTGCTATTAATTGTAGAAGGTTGAAACAAGTACCATTTGATTGAGCGGGAAATTTTCTATCAAATGCATTTTATTATTATAACGTTTTAGCAATGTGAATATAAAAAAAATCAAAAAAATACGCAAGTTTAAAGATAGTCGTTATTCCTTAATAAATACCAATTTCAAACTTCATTCTTGAGCTTGCTATTACTTGTAGAAGGTTGAAACAAGCACCATTTGATTGAACGGGAAATGTTCTATCAAATACATCCTACTTTTATAACGTTTTAGCAATGTAAATATAAAAAAAATCAAAAAAATACGCAAGTTTAAATATAGTCGTTATTCCTTGATAAATACCAATTTCAAACTTCATTCTTGAGCTTGCTAATAATTGTAGAATGTTGAAACAAATACTATTCAATTGAGCAGGTAATTTTCTATCAAATACGTCCTACTTTTATAACGTTTCAATAATGTAAATATAAAAAAAATTAAAAAAATACGCAAGTTTAAAGATAGTCGTTATTCCTTAATAAACATCAATTTCAAACTTCATTCTTGAGCTTGCTATTAATTGTAGAAGGTTGAAACCAATACTATTCGATTGAGCTGAAAATTTTCTATCAAATACATTCTACTTTTATAACGCTTCAGCAATGTAAATATAAAAAAATCGAAAAAATACGCAAGTTTAAAAATAGTCGTTATTCCTTAATAAATACCAAATTTAAACTTCATTCTTGAGCTTGCTATTTATTGTAGAAGGTTGAAACAAGTACCATTTGATTGAACAGAAGATTTTCTATCAAATATATCCTACTTTTATAACGTTTCAATAATGTAAATATAAAAAAATCAAAAAAATACGCAAGTTTAAAGATAGTCGTTATTCCTTGATAAATACCAATTTCAAACTTCATTCTTGAGCTTGCTATTAATTGTAGAAGGTTAAGACAAATACTATTTGATTAAGCAAAAAATTTTCTATCAAATATATCCTACTTTTATAACGTTTCAATAATGTAAATATAAAAAAAAATTAAAAAAATACGCAAGTTTAAAGTAAGTCGTTATTCCTTGATAAATACCAATTTCAAACTTCATTTTTGAGCTTGCTATTAATTGTTGAAAATTGAAACAAGTACCATTTGATTGAGCAGAAAATTTTCTATCAAACGCATCCTACTATTATAACGTTTCAGTAATGTAAATATAAAAAAAATTAAAAAAATACGCAAGTTTAAAGATAGTCGTTATTCCTTAATAAATACCAATTTCAAACTTCATTCTTAAGCTTGCTATTAATTGTAGAAGGTTGAAGCAAGTACCATTTGACTGAACAGAAAATTTTCTATTAAATACATCCTACTTTTATAACGTTTTAGCAATGTAAATAAAAAAAAAATCAAAAAAATACGCAAGTTTAAAGGTAGTCGTTATTACTTAATAAATACCAATTTCAAACTTCATTCTTGAGCTTGCTATTAATTGTAGAAGGTTGAAACATTTGATTGAGCGGGAAATTTTCTATCAAATACATTTTATTATTATAACGTTTTAGCAATGTGAATATAAAAAAAATCAAAAAAATACGCAAGTTTAAAGATAGTCGTTATTCCTTAATAAATACCAATTTCAAACTTCATTCTTGAGCTTGCTATTACTTGTAGAAGGTTGAAACAAGCACCATTTGATTGAACGGGAAATGTTCTATCAAATACATCCTACTTTTATAACGTTTTAGCAATGTGAATATAAAAAAAATCAAAAAAATACGCAAGTTTAAAGATAGTCGTTATGCCTTGATAAATACCAATTTCAAACTTCATACTTGAGCTTGCTATTAATTGTAGAAGGTTGAAACAAGTACCATTTGATTGAACAGAAAATTTTCTATCAAATAAATCCTACCTTTATAACGTTTAGGCAATGTAAATATAAAAAAAATCAAAAAAATACGCAAGTTTAAAGATAGTCGTTATTCCTTGATAAATACCAATTTCAAACTTCATTCTTGAGCTTGCTATTAATTGTAGAAGGTTGAAACTAATACCATTTGACTGAACAATTTTCTATCAAATACATTTTACTTTTATAAAGTTTTAACAATGTAAATAAAAAAAAATAAAAAAAATACGCAAGTTTAAAGATAGTCGTTATTCCTTAATAAATACCAATTTCAAACTTCATTCTTGAGCTTGCTATTAACTGTAGAAGGTTGAAACCAATACTATTCAATTGAACAGGAAATTTTCTATTAAATACATCCTACTTTTATAACGTTTTAGCAATGTAAATATAAAAAAAATCAAAAAAATACGCAAGTTTAAATATAGTCGTTATTACTTGATAAATACCAATTTCAAACTTCATTCTTAAGCTTGCTATTAATTGCAGAAAGTTGAAGCAAGCACCACTCGATTAAGCAAAAAATTTTCTATCACATACAATCTACTTTTATAACGTTTTAGCAATGTAAATATAAAAAAAATCAAAAAAATACGCAAGTTTAAATATAGTCGGTATTCCTTGATAAATACCAATTTCAAACTTCATTTTTGAGCTTGCTAATAGTTGTAGAAAGTTGAAGCAAATACTATTCGATTGAGCAGGAAATTTTCTATTAAATACATTTTACTTTTGTAGAGTTTCAATAATGTAAATATAAAAAAAATTAAAAAAACACGCAAGTTTAAAGTAAGTCGTTATTCCTTGATAAATACCAATTTCAAACTTCATTCTTAAGCTTGCTATTTATTGTAGAAGGTTGAAACAAGTACCATTTGATTGAACAGAAAATTTTCTATCAAATACATCCTACTTTTATAACGTTTCAATAATGTAAATATAAAAAAAATTAAAAAAATTCGCAAGTTTAAAGATAGTCGTTATTCCTTAATAAATTCCAATTTCAAACTTCATTCTTGAGCTTGCTATTAATCGTAGAAGGTTGAAGCAAGCACCACTCGATTAAGCAAAAAATTTTCTATTAAATACATCCTACTTTCATAACGTTTTAACAATGTAAATAAAAAAAAAAAGATACGCAAGTTTAAATATAGTCGTTATTCCTTGATAAATACCAATTTCAAACTTCATTCTTGAGCTTGCTATTAATTGTAGAAGGTTGAAACAAATACTATTCGATTGAGCAAATAATTTTCTATCAAATACGTCCTACTTTTATAACGTTTCATTAATGTAAATATAAAAAAAATTAAAAAAATACGCAAGTTTAAAGTAAGTCGTTATTCCTTAATAAATACCAACTTCAAACTTCATTCTTAAGCTTGCTATTAATTGTAGAAGGTTGAAGCAAGTACCATTTGACTGAACAGAAAATTTTCTATTAAATACATCCTACTTTTATAACGTTTTAGCAATGTAAATAAAAAAAAATCAAAAAAATACGCAAGTTTAAAGATAGTCGTTATTCCTTAATAAATACCAATTTCAAACTTCATCCTTGAGCTTGCTATTAATTGTAGAAAGTTTAAGCAAATACGATTCGATTGAACAGGAAATTTTCTATCAAGTGCATCCTATTTTTATAACGTTTCAATAATGTAAATATAAAAAAATCAAAAAAATACGCAAGTTTAAAGTAAGTTGTTATTCCTTGATAAATACCAATTTCAAACTTCATTCTTGAGCTTGCTATTTATTGTAGAAGGTTGAAGCAAATACTATTTAATTGAACAGGAAATTTTCTATCAAATACATCCTACTTTTATAACGTTTCAATAATGTAAATAATAGAAAAAAAATTCGCAAGTTTAAAGTAAGTCGTTATTCCTTGATAAATACCAAATTTAAACTTCATTCTTGAGCTTGCTATTTATTGTAGAAGGTTGAAACGAGTACAATTTGATTGAACAGAAAATTTTCTATCAAACATATCCTACTTTTAAAACGTTTCAATAATGTAAATATAAAAAAAAACAAAAAAATACGCAAGTTTAAAGTAAGTCGTTATGCCTTGATAAATACCAATTTCAAACTTTATTCTTGAGCTTGCTGTTAATTGAAGAAGGTTGAAACCAACACTATTCGATTGAGCAGGAAATTTTCTATCAAACACATTCTACCTTTATACCGTTTCAATAATGTAAATATAAAAAAAATCAAAAAAATACGCAAGTTTAAAGACAGTCGTTATTCCTTGATAAATACCAATTTCAAACTTCATTCTTGAGCTTGCTATTAATTGTAGAAGGTTAAGACAAATACTATTCGATTAAACAGAAAATTTTCTATCAAATATATCCTACCTTTATAAAGTTTCCATAATGTAAATATAAAAAAAAACAAAAAAATACGCAAGTTTAAAGTAAGTCGTTATGCCTTGATAAATACCAATTTCAAACTTCATTCTTGAGCTTGCTATTAATTGTAGAATATTGAAACAAGCACCACGTGAATAAGCAAAAAATTTTCTATTAAATAAATTTTACTTTTATAACGTTTTAGCAATGTAAATAAAAAAAAATTAAAAGATACGCAAGTTTAAAGATAGTCGTTATTCCTTGATAAATACCAATTTCAAACTTCATTTTTGAGCTTGCTAATAGCTGTAGAAGGTTGAAACAAATACTATTCGATTGAGCAGGAAATTTTCTATTAAATACATGTTACTTTTGTAGCGTTTCAATAATGTAAATATAAAAAAAATTAAAAAAACACGCAAGTTTAAAGTAAGTCGTTATTCCTTGATAAATACCAATTTCAAACTTCATTCTTAAGCTTGCTATTTATTGTAGAAGGTTGAAACAAGTACCATTTGATTGAACAGAAAATTTTCTATCAAATAAATCCTACCTTTATAACGTTTAGGCAATGTAAATATAAAAAAAATCAAAAAAATACGCAAGTTTAAAGATAGTCGTTATTCCTTGATAAATACCAATTTCAAACTTCATTCTTGAGCTTGCTATTAATTGTAGAAGGTTGAAACTAATACCATTTGACTGAACAATTTTCTATCAAATACATTTTACTTTTATAACGTTTTAACAATGTAAATAAAAAAAAATAAAAAAAATACGCAAGTTTAAAGATAGTCGTTATTCCTTAATAAATACCAATTTCAAACTTCATTCTTGAGCTTGCTATTAATTGTAGAAGGTTGAAACCAATACTATTCAATTGAACAGGAAATTTTCTATTAAATACATCCTACTTTTATAACGTTTTAGCAATGTAAATATAAAAAAAAACAAAAAAATACGCAAGTTTAAATATAGTCGTTATTACTTGATAAATACCAATTTCAAACTTCATTCTTAAGCTTGCTATTAATTGCAGAAAGTTGAAGCAAGCACCACTCGATTAAGCAAAAAATTTTCTATCACATACAATCTACTTTTATAACGTTTTAGCAATGTAAATATAAAAAAAATCAAAAAAATACGCAAGTTTAAAGATAGTCGGTATTCCTTGATAAATACCAATTTCAAACTTCATTTTTGAGCTTGCTAATAGTTGTAGAAAGTTGAAGCAAATACTATTCGATTGAGCAGGAAATTTTCTATTAAATACATTTTACTTTTGTAGAGTTTCAATAATGTAAATATAAAAAAAATTAAAAAAACACGCAAGTTTAAAGTAAGTCGTTATTCCTTGATAAATACCAATTTCAAACTTCATTCTTAAGCTTGCTATTTATTGTAGAAGGTTGAAACAAGTACCATTTGATTGAACAGAAAATTTTCTATCAAATACATCCTACTTTTATAACGTTTCAATAATGTAAATATAAAAAAAATTAAAAAAATTCGCAAGTTTAAAGATAGTCGTTATTCCTTAATAAATTCCAATTTCAAACTTCATTCTTGAGCTTGCTATTAACTGTAGAACGTTGAAACATATACCATTTAATTAAGCAAAAAATTTTCTATTAAATACATTTTACTTTTATAGCGTTTTAGCAATGTAAATAAAACAAAATTAAAAGATACGCAAGTTTAAAGTAAGTCGTTATTTCTTGATAAATACCAATTTCAAACTTTATTCTTGAGCTTGCTATTAATTGTAGAAGGTTGAAACCAATACTATTCGATTGAGCAGAAAATTTTCTATCAAATACATTCTACTCTTATAACGTTTTAGCAATATAGATATAAAAAAAATCAAAAAAATACGCAAGTTTAAAGATAGTCGTTATGCCTTGATAAATACCAAATTCAAACTCTATTCTTGAGCTTGCAATTAATTGTAGAAGGTTGGAACAAGTACCATTTGATTAAACAGAAAATTTTCTATCAAATACATCCTACTTTTATAACGTTTTAATAATGTAAATATATAAAAAATTAAAAAAATACGCAAGTTTAAAGTAAGTCGTTATTCCTTGATAAATACCAATTTCAAACTTTATTCTTAAGCTTGATATTAATTGTAAAAAGTTGAAACAAGTACCATTTGATTGAACGGAAATTTTTCTATAAAATACATCCTACTTTTATAACGTTTTAGCAATGTAATTATAAAAAAAATTAAAAAAATACGCAAGTTTAAATATAGTCGTTATTCCTCAATAAATACCAATTTCAAACTTTATTCTTGAGCTTGCTATTAACTGTAGAAGGTTGAAACAAATACTATTCGATTAAGCAGGAAATTTTCTATCAAATACATTCTACTTTTATAACGTTTTAGCAATTAAAATATAAAAAAATAAAAAAAATACGCAAGTTTAAAGATAGTCGTTATTCCTTACAAAATACCAACTTCAAACTTCATTCTTAAGCTTGCTATTAATTGTAGAAAGTTAAAGCAAATACTATTCAATTGAACAGGAAATTTTCTATCAAATACGTCCTACTTTTATAACGTTTCAATAATGTAAATATAAAAAAAACAAAAAAATACGCAAGTTTAAAGATAGTCGTTATTCCTTGATAAATACCAATTTCAAACTTTATTCTTGAACTTGCTATTAATTGTAGAAAGTTGAAACAAGCACCACTTGATTTAGCAAAAAATTTTCTATCAAATACATCCTACCTTTATAACGTTTTAACAATGTAAATAAAAAAATATTAAAAGATACGCAAGTTTAAAGATAGTCGTTATTCCTTGATAAATACCAATTTCAAACTTCATTTTTGAGCTTGCTGTTAATAGTAGAAGATTGAAACAAGTACCATTTGATTAAGCAGAAAATTTTCTATCAAACGCATCCTACTTTTATAACGTTTCAATAATGTAAATATAAAAAAAATTAAAAAAATACGCAAGTTTAAAAATAGTCGTTATTCCTTAATAAATACCAATATCAAACTTTATTCTTGAGCTTGCTATTAATCGTAGAAGGCTGAAACAAGTACCATTTGATTGAACAGAAAATTTTCTATCAAAAAAATCTTACTTTTATAACGTTTCAATAAAGTAAATATAAAAAAAAATTAAAAAAATACGCAAGTTTAAATATAGTCGTTATTCCTTAATAAATACCAATTTCAAACTTCATTTTTAAGCTTGCTATTAATAGTAGAAGGTTGAAACAAATACTATTCGATTAAGCAGAAAATTTTCTATTAAATACATTCTACTTTTATAACGTTTCAATAATGTAAATATAAAAAAAATAAAAAAAATACGCAAGTTTAAAGTAATTCGTTATTCCTTGATAAATACCAATTTCAAACTTTATTCTTGAGCTTGCTATTAACTGTAGAAGGTTAAAGCAAAAACTATTCGATTAGGCAGGAAATTTTCTATCAAACACATTCTATTTTTATAACGTTTCAATAATGTAAATATAAAAAAAAATTAAAAAAATACGCAAGTTTAAAGTAAGTCGTTATTCCTTGATAAATACCAATTTCAAACTTCATTCTTGAGCTTGCTATTTATTGTAAAAGACTGAAACAAGTACCATTTGATTGAACAGAAAATTTTCTATCAAATACATCCTACTTTTATAACGTTTCAATAATGTAAATATAAAAAAAATTAAAAAAATTCGCAAGTTTAAAGATAGTCGTTATTCCTTAATAAATTCCAATTTCAAACTTCATTCTTGAGCTTGCTATTAATCGTAGAAGGTTGACGCAAGCACCACTCGATTAAGCAAAAAATTTTCTATTAAATACATCCTACTTTCATAACGTTTTAACAATGTAAATATAAAAAAAATTAAAAAAATACGCAAGTTTAAAGTAAGTCGTTATTCCTTAATAAATACCAATTTCAAACTTCATTCTTGAGCTTGCTATTAACTGTAGAACGTTGAAACATATACCATTTAATTAAGCAAAAAATTTTCTATTAAATACATTTTACTTTTATAGCGTTTTAGCAATGTAAATAAAAAAAAATTAAAAGATACGCAAGTTTAAAGTAAGTCGTTATTTCTTGATAAATACCAATTTCAAACTTTATTCTTGAGCTTGCTATTAATTGTAGAAGGTTGAAACCAATACTATTCGATTGAGCAGAAAATTTTCTATCAAATACATTCTACTCTTATAACGTTTTAGCAATATAGATATAAAAAAAATCAAAAAAATACGCAAGTTTAAAGATAGTCGATATGCCTTGATAAATACCAAATTCAAACTCTATTCTTGAGCTTGCAATTAATTGTAGAAGGTTGGAACAAGTACCATTTGATTAAACAGAAAATTTTCTATCAAATACATCCTACTTTTATAACGTTTTAATAATGTAAATATATAAAAAATTAAAAAAATACGCAAGTTTAAAGTAAGTCGTTATTCCTTGATAAATACCAATTTCAAACTTTATTCTTAAGCTTGATATTAATTGTAACAAGTTGAAACAAGTACCATTTGATTGAACGGAAATTTTTCTATAAAATACATTTTACTTTTATAACGTTTTAGCAATGTAATTATAAAAAAAATTAAAAAAATACGCAAGTTTAAATATAGTCGTTATTCCTCAATAAATACCAATTTCAAACTTTATTCTTGAGCTTGCTTTTAATTGTAGAAGGTTGAAACAAGTGCTATTTGATTAAACAGAAAATTTTCTATCAAATACATTCTATTGTTATAACGTTTCAATAATTTAAATATAAAAAAAATCAAAAAAATACCCAAGTTTACAAATAGTTGTTATTCCTTGATAAGTATCAATTTCAAACTTGATTTTTAAGCTTGATATTAACTGCAGAAGGTTAAAACAAGTACCATTCGATTGAGCAGAAAATTTTCTATCAAATGAATCTTACTTTTATAACGTTTTAGCAATGTAAATATAAAAAAAATCAAAAAAATTCGCAAGTTTAAAGATAGTCGTTATTCCTTAATAAATACCAATTTCAAACTTTTTTCTTAAGCTTGCTATTCATTGTAGAAAGTTGAAACAAGCACCACTCGATTAAGCAAGAAATTTTCTGTCATATACATTTTACCTTTAAAAAAAATACGCAAGTTCAAAAATAATCGTTATTCCTTGATAAATACCAATTTCAAACTTCATTCTTGAGCTTGCTATTAATTGTAGAAGGTTGAAACAAGTACCATTTGATTGAACAAAAAATTTTCTATCAAATAAATTTTACCTTTATAACGTTTTGGCAATGTAAATATAAAAAAACTCAAAAAAATACGCAAGTTTAAAGGTAGTCGTTATTACTTAATAAATACCAATTTCAAACTTCATTCTTGAGCTTGCTATTAATTGTAGAAGGTTGAAACATTTGATTGAGCGGGAAATTTTTTATCAAATACATTTTACTATTATCACGTTTTAGCAATGTGAATATAAAAAAAATCAAAAAAATACGCAAGTTTAAAGATAGTCGTTATGCCTTGATAAATACCAATTTCAAACTTCATACTTGAGCTTGCTATTAATTGTAGAAAGTTGAAACAAGTATTATTTGATTGAACAGAAAATTTTCTATCAAATACATCTTACTTCTATAACGTTTCAATAATGTAAATATAAACAAAATTAAAAAAATACGCAAGTTTAAAGATAGTCGTTATTCCTTAATAAATACCAACTTCAAACTTCATTCTTTAGCTTGCTATTAATTGTAGAAGGTTGAAACAAGTACCATTTGATTGAGCGGGAAATTTTCTATCAAATGCATTTTATTATTATAACGTTTTAGCAATGTGAATATAAAAAAAATCAAAAAAATACGCAAGTTTAAAGATAGTCGTTATTCCTTAATAAATACCAATTTCAAACTTCATTCTTGAGCTTGCTATTACTTGTAGAAGGTTGAAACAAGCACCATTTGATTGAACGGGAAATGTTCTATCAAATACATCCTACTTTTATAACGTTTCAATAATGTAAATATAAAAAAAATTAAAAAAATACGCAAGTTTAAAGATAGTCGTTATTCCTTAATAAACATCAATTTCAAACTTCATTCTTGAGCTTGCTATTAATTGTAGAAGGTTGAAACCAATACTATTCGATTGAGCTGAAAATTTTCTATCAAATACATTCTACCTTTATAACGCTTCAGCAATGTAAATATAAAAAAATCGAAAAAATACGCAAGTTTAAAGATAGTCGTTATTCCTTAATAAATACCAAATTTAAACTTCATTCTTGAGCTTGCTATTTATTGTAGAAGGTTGGAACAAGTACCATTTGATTGAACAGAAGATTTTCTATCAAATATATCCTACTTTTATAACGTTTCAATAATGTAAATATAAAAAAATCAAAAAAATACGCAAGTTTAAAGGTAGTCGTTATTCCTTGATAAATACCAATTTCAAACTTCATTCTTGAGCTTGCTATTAATTGTAGAAGGTTAAGACAAATACTATTTGATTAAGCAAAAAATTTTCTATCAAATATATCCTACTTTTATAACGTTTCAATAATGTAAATATAAAAAAAAGTTAAAAAAATACGCAAGTTTAAAGTAAGTCGTTATTCCTTGATAAATACCAATTTCAAACTTTATTCTTGAGCTTGCTATTAATTGTAGAAAATTGAAACAAGTACCATTTGATTGAGCAGAAAATTTTCTATCAAACGCATCCTACTATTATAACGTTTCAGTAATGTAAATATAAAAAAAATTAAAAAAATACGCAAGTTTAAAGATAGTCGTTATTCCTTAATAAATACCAATTTCAAACTTCATTCTTGAGCTTGCTATTAATTGTAGAAAGTTTAAGCAAATACGATTCGATTGAACAGGAAATTTTCTATCAAATGCATCCTATTTTTATAACGTTTCAATAATGTAAATATAAAAAAATCAAAAAAATACGCAAGTTTAAAGTAAGTTGTTATTCCTTGATAAATACCAATTTTAAACTTCATTCTTGAGCTTGCTATTAATTGTAGAAAGTTGAAACAAGCACCACTTGATTAAGCAAAAAATTTTCTATCAAATACATCTTACTTTCATAACGTTTTAACAATGTAAATAAAAAAAAAAGATACGCAAGTTTAAATATAGTCGTTATTCCTTGATAAATACCAATTTCAAACTTCATTCTTGAGCTTGCTCTTAATTGTAGAAGGTTGAAACAAATACTATTCGATTGAGCAAATAATTTTCTATCAAATACGTCCTACTTTTATAACGTTTCATTAATGTAAATATAAAAAAAATTAAAAAAATACGCAAGTTTAAAGTAAGTCGTTATTCCTTAATAAATACCAATTTCAAACTTCATTCTTAAGCTTGCTATTAATTGTAGAAAGTTGAAGCAAGTACCATTTGACTGAACAGAAAATTTTCTATTAAATACATCCTACTTTTATAACGTTTTAGCAATGTAAATAAAAAAAAATCAAAAAAATACGCAAGTTTAAAGATAGTCGTTATTCCTTAATAAATACCAATTTCAAACTTCATCCTTGAGCTTGCTATTAATTGTAGAAGGTTGAAACCAATACTATTCAATTGAACAGGAAATTTTCTATTAAATACATCCTACTTTTATAACGTTTTAGCAATGTAAATATAAAAAAAATCAAAAAAATACGCAAGTTTAAATATAGTCGTTATTACTTGATAAATACCAATTTCAAACTTCATTCTTAAGCTTGCTATTAATTGCAGAAAGTTGAAGCAAGCACCACTAGATTAAGCAAAAAATTTTCTATCACATACAATCTACTTTTATAACGTTTTAGCAATGTAAATATAAAAAAAATCAAAAAAATACGCAAGTTTAAAGATAGTCGGTATTCCTTGATAAATACCAATTTCAAACTTCATTTTTGAGCTTGCTAATAGTTGTAGAAAGTTGAAGCAAATACTATTCGATTGAGCAGGAAATTTTCTATTAAATACATTTTACTTTTGTAGAGTTTCAATAATGTAAATATAAAAAAAATTAAAAAAACACGCAAGTTTAAAGTAAGTCGTTATTCCTTGATAAATACCAATTTCAAACTTCATTCTTAAGCTTGCTATTTATTGTAGAAGGTTGAAACAAGTACCATTTGATTGAACAGAAAATTTTCTATCAAATACATCCTACTTTTATAACGTTTCAATAATGTAAATATAAAAAAAATTAAAAAAATTCGCAAGTTTAAAGATAGTCGTTATTCCTTAATAAATTCCAATTTCAAACTTCATTCTTGAGCTTGCTATTAATCGTAGAAGGTTGAAGCAAGCACCACTCGATTAAGCAAAAAATTTTCTATTAAATACATCCTACTTTCATAACGTTTTAACAATGTAAATAAAAAAAAAAAGATACGCAAGTTTAAATATAGTCGTTATTCCTTGATAAATACCAATTTCAAACTTCATTCTTGAGCTTGCTATTAATTGTAGAAGGTTGAAACAAATACTATTCGATTGAGCAAATAATTTTCTATCAAATACGTCCTACTTTTATAACGTTTCATTAATGTAAATATAAAAAAAATTTAAAAAATACGCAAGTTTAAAGTAAGTCGTTATTCCTTAATAAATACCAACTTCAAACTTCATTCTTAAGCTTGCTATTAATTGTAGAAGGTTGAAGCAAGTACCATTTGACTGAACAGAAAATTTTCTATTAAATACATCCTACTTTTATAACGTTTTAGCAATGTAAATAAAAAAAAATCAAAAAAATACGCAAGTTTAAAGATAGTCGTTATTCCTTAATAAATACCAATTTCAAACTTCATCCTTGAGCTTGCTATTAATTGTAGAAAGTTTAAGCAAATACGATTCGATTGAACAGGAAATTTTCTATCAAGTGCATCCTATTTTTATAACGTTTCAATAATGTAAATATAAAAAAATCAAAAAAATACGCAAGTTTAAAGTAAGTTGTTATTCCTTGATAAATACCAATTTCAAACTTCATTCTTGAGCTTGCTATTTATTGTAGAAGGTTGAAGCAAATACTATTTAATTGAACAGGAAATTTTCTATCAAATACATCCTACTTTTATAACGTTTCAATAATGTAAATAATAGAAAAAAAATTCGCAAGTTTAAAGTAAGTCGTTATTCCTTGATAAATACCAAATTTAAACTTCATTCTTGAGCTTGCTATTTATTGTAGAAGGTTGAAACGAGTACAATTTGATTGAACAGAAAATTTTCTATCAAACATATCCTACTTTTAAAACGTTTCAATAATGTAAATATAAAAAAAAACAAAAAAATACGCAAGTTTAAAGTAAGTCGTTATGCCTTGATAAATACCAATTTCAAACTTTATTCTTGAGCTTGCTGTTAATTGAAGAAGGTTGAAACCAACACTATTCGATTGAACAGGAAATTTTCTATCAAACACATTCTACCTTTATACCGTTTCAATAATGTAAATATAAAAAAAATCAAAAAAATACGCAAGTTTAAAGACAGTCGTTATTCCTTGATAAATACCAATTTCAAACTTCATTCTTGAGCTTGCTATTAATTGTAGAAGGTTAAGACAAATACTATTCGATTAAACAGAAAATTTTCTATCAAATATATCCTACCTTTATAAAGTTTCCATAATGTAAATATAAAAAAAAACAAAAAAATACGCAAGTTTAAAGTAAGTCGTTATGCCTTGATAAATACCAATTTCAAACTTCATTCTTGAGCTTGCTATTAATTGTAGAATATTGAAACAAGCACCACGTGAATAAGCAAAAAATTTTCTATTAAATAAATTTTACTTTTATAACGTTTTAGCAATGTAAATAAAAAAAAATTAAAAGATACGCAAGTTTAAAGATAGTCGTTATTCCTTGATAAATACCAATTTCAAACTTCATTTTTGAGCTTGCTAATAGCTGTAGAAGGTTGAAACAAATACTATTCGATTGAGCAGGAAATTTTCTATTAAATACATGTTACTTTTGTAGCGTTTCAATAATGTAAATATAAAAAAAATTAAAAAAACACGCAAGTTTAAAGTAAGTCGTTATTCCTTGATAAATACCAATTTCAAACTTCATTCTTAAGCTTGCTATTTATTGTAGAAGGTTGAAACAAGTACCATTTGATTGAACAGAAAATTTTCTATCAAATAAATCCTACCTTTATAACGTTTAGGCAATGTAAATATAAAAAAAATCAAAAAAATACGCAAGTTTAAAGATAGTCGTTATTCCTTGATAAATACCAATTTCAAACTTCATTCTTGAGCTTGCTATTAATTGTAGAAGGTTGAAACTAATACCATTTGACTGAACAATTTTCTATCAAATACATTTTACTTTTATAACGTTTTAACAATGTAAATAAAAAAAAATAAAAAAAATTCGCAAGTTTAAAGATAGTCGTTATTCCTTAATAAATACCAATTTCAAACTTCATTCTTGAGCTTGCTATTAATTGTAGAAGGTTGAAACCAATACTATTCAATTGAACAGGAAATTTTCTATTAAATACATCCTACTTTTATAACGTTTTAGCAATGTAAATATAAAAAAAATCAAAAAAATACGCAAGTTTAAATATAGTCGTTATTACTTGATAAATACCAATTTCAAACTTCATTCTTAAGCTTGCTATTAATTGCAGAAAGTTGAAGCAAGCACCACTCGATTAAGCAAAAAATTTTCTATCACATACAATCTACTTTTATAACGTTTTAGCAATGTAAATATAAAAAAAATCAAAAAAATACGCAAGTTTAAAGATAGTCGGTATTCCTTGATAAATACCAATTTCAAACTTCATTTTTGAGCTTGCTAATAGTTGTAGAAAGTTGAAGCAAATACTATTCGATTGAGCAGGAAATTTTCTATTAAATACATTTTACTTTTGTAGAGTTTCAATAATGTAAATATAAAAAAAATTAAAAAAACACGCAAGTTTAAAGTAAGTCGTTATTCCTTGATAAATACCAATTTCAAACTTCATTCTTAAGCTTGCTATTTATTGTAGAAGGTTGAAACAAGTACCATTTGATTGAACAGAAAATTTTCTATCAAATACATCCTACCTCTATAACGTTTCAATAATGTAAATATAAAAAAAATTAAAAAAATTCGCAAGTTTAAAGATAGTCGTTATTCCTTAATAAATTCCAATTTCAAACTTCATTCTTGAGCTTGCTATTAATCGTAGAAGGTTGAAGCAAGCACCACTCGATTAAGCAAAAAATTTTCTATTAAATACATCCTACTTTCATAACGTTTTAACAATGTAAATATAAGAAAAATTAAAAAAATACGCAAGTTTAAAGTAAGTCGTTATTCCTTAATAAATACCAATTTCAAACTTCATTCTTGAGCTTGCTATTAACTGTAGAACGTTGAAACATATACCATTTAATTAAGCAAAAAATTTTCTATTAAATACATTTTACTTTTATAGCGTTTTAGCAATGTAAATAAAACAAAATTAAAAGATACGCAAGTTTAAAGTAAGTCGTTATTTCTTGATAAATACCAATTTCAAACTTTATTCTTGAGCTTGCTATTAATTGTAGAAGGTTGAAACCAATACTATTCGATTGAGCAGAAAATTTTCTATCAAATACATTCTACTCTTATAACGTTTTAGCAATATAGATATAAAAAAAATCAAAAAAATACGCAAGTTTAAAGATAGTCGTTATGCCTTGATAAATACCAAATTCAAACTCTATTCTTGAGCTTGCAATTAATTGTAGAAGGTTGGAACAAGTACCATTTGATTAAACAGAAAATTTTCTATCAAATACATCCTACTTTTATAACGTTTTAATAATGTAAATATATAAAAAATTAAAAAAATACGCAAGTTTAAAGTAAGTCGTTATTCGTTGATAAATACCAATTTCAAACTTTATTCTTAAGCTTGATATTAATTGTAAAAAGTTGAAACAAGTACCATTTGATTGAACGGAAATTTTTCTATAAAATACATCCTACTTTTATAACGTTTTAGCAATGTAATTATAAAAAAAATTAAAAAAATACGCAAGTTTAAATATAGTCGTTATTCCTCAATAAATACCAACTTCAAACTTTATTCTTGAGCTTGCTATTAATTGTAGAAGGTTGAAACAAATACTATTCGATTAAGCAGGAAATTTTCTATCAAATACATTCTACTTTTATAACGTTTTAGCAATTAAAATATAAAAAAATAAAAAAAATACGCAAGTTTAAAGATAGTCGTTATTCCTTACAAAATACCAACTTCAAACTTCATTCTTAAGCTTGCTATTAATTGTAGAAAGTTAAAGCAAATACTATTCAATTGAACAGGAAATTTTCTATCAAATACGTCCTACTTTTATAACGTTTCAATAATGTAAATATAAAAAAAACAAAAAAATACGCAAGTTTAAAGATAGTCGTTATTCCTTGATAAATACCAATTTCAAACTTTATTCTTGAACTTGCTATTAATTGTAGAAAGTTGAAACAAGCACCACTTGATTTAGCAAAAAATTTTCTATCAAATACATCCTACCTTTATAACGTTTTAACAATGTAAATAAAAAAATATTAAAAGATACGCAAGTTTAAAGATAGTCGTTATTCCTTGATAAATACCAATTTCAAACTTCATTTTTGAGCTTGCTGTTAATAGTAGAAGATTGAAACAAGTACCATTTGATTAAGCAGAAAATTTTCTATCAAATGCATCCTACTTTTATAACGTTTCAATAATGTAAATATAAAAAAAAATAAAAAAATACGCAAGTTTAAAAATAGTCGTTATTCCTTAATAAATACCAATATCAAACTTTATTCTTGAGCTTGCTATTAATCGTAGAAGGCTGAAACAAGTACCATTTGATTGAACAGAAAATTTTCTATCAAAAAAATCTTACTTTTATAACGTTTCAATAAAGTAAATATAAAAAAAATTAAAAAAATACGCAAGTTTAAATATAGTCGTTATTCCTTAATAAATACCAACTTCAAACTTCATTTTTAAGCTTGCTATTAATAGTAGAAGGTTGAAACAAATACTATTCGATTAAGCAGAAAATTTTCTATTAAATACATTCTACTTTTATAACGTTTCAATAATGTAAATATAAAAAAAATAAAAAAAATACGCAAGTTTAAAGTAATTCGTTATTCCTTGATAAATACCAATTTCAAACTTTATTCTTGAGCTTGCTATTAATTATAGAAGATTGAAACAAGTACCATTTGATTAAGCAGAAAATTTTCTATCAAATGCATCCTACTATTATAACGTTTCGATAATGTAAATATAAAAAAAATTAAAAAAATACGCAAGTTTAAATATAGTCGTTATTCCTTAATAAATACCAATATCAAACTTTATTCTTGAGCTTGCTATTAATCGTAGAAGGCTGAAACAAGTACCATTTGATTGAACAGAAAATTTTCTATCAAAAAAATCTTACTTTTATAACGTTTCAATAAAGTAAATATAAAAAAAAATTAAAAAAATACGCAAGTTTAAATATAGTCGTTATTCCTTAATAAATACCAAATTCAAACTTCATTCTTGAGCTTGCTATTAATTGTAGAAGGTTAAAGCAAAAACTATTCGATTAGGCAGGAAATTTTCTATCAAACACATTCTATTTTTATAACGTTTCAATAATGTAAATATAAAAAAAATTAAAAAAATACGCAAGTTTAAAGTAAGTCGTTATTCCTTGATAAATACCAATTTCAAACTTCATTCTTGAGCTTGCTATTTATTGTAAAAGACTGAAACAAGTACCATTTGATTGAACAGAAAATTTTCTATCAAATACATCCTACTTTTATAACGTTTCAATAATGTAAATATAAAAAAAATTAAAAAAATTCGCAAGTTTAAAGATAGTCGTTATTCCTTAATAAATTCCATTTTCAAACTTCATTCTTGAGCTTGCTATTAATCGTAGAAGGTTGAAGCAAGCACCACTCGATTAAGCAAAAAATTTTCTATTAAATACATCCTACTTTCATAACGTTTTAACAATGTAAATATAAAAAAAATTCAAAAAATACGCAAGTTTAAAGTAAGTCGTTATTCCTTAATAAATACCAATTTCAAACTTCATTCTTGAGCTTGCTATTAACTGTAGAACGTTGAAACATATACCATTTAATTAAGCAAAAAATTTTCTATTAAATACATTTTACTTTTATAGCGTTTTAGCAATGTAAATAAAAAAAAATTAAAAGATACGCAAGTTTAAAGTAAGTCGTTATTTCTTGATAAATACCAATTTCAAACTTTATTCTTGAGCTTGCTATTAATTGTAGAAGGTTGAAACCAATACTATTCGATTGAGCAGAAAATTTTCTATCAAATACATTCTACTCTTATAACGTTTTAGCAATATAGATATAAAAAAAATCAAAAAAATACGCAAGTTTAAAGATAGTCGATATGCCTTGATAAATACCAAATTCAAACTCTATTCTTGAGCTTGCAATTAATTGTAGAAGGTTGGAACAAGTACCATTTGATTAAACAGAAAATTTTCTATCAAATACATCCTACTTTTATAACGTTTTAATAATGTAAATATATAAAAAATTAAAAAAATACGCAAGTTTAAAGTAAGTCGTTATTCCTTGATAAATACCAATTTCAAACTTTATTCTTAAGCTTGATATTAATTGTAACAAGTTGAAACAAGTACCATTTGATTGAACGGAAATTTTTCTATAAAATACATTTTACTTTTATAACGTTTTAGCAATGTAATTATAAAAAAAATTAAAAAAATACGCAAGTTTAAATATAGTCGTTATTCCTCAATAAATACCAATTTCAAACTTTATTCTTGAGCTTGCTATTAATTGTAGAAGGTTGAAACAAATACTATTCGATTAAGCAAGAAATTTTCTATCAAATACATTCTACTTTTATAACGTTTTAGCAATTAAAATATAAAAAAATAAAAAAAATACGCAAGTTTAAAGATAGTCGTTATTCCTTACAAAATACCAACTTCAAACTTCATTCTTAAGCTTGCTATTAAATGTAGAAAGTTAAAGCAAATACTATTCAATTGAACAGGAAATTTTCTATCAAATACGTCCTACTTTTATAACGTTTCAATAATGTAAATATAAAAAAAACAAAAAAATACGCAAGTTTAAAGATAGTCGTTATTCCTTGATAAATACCAATTTCAAACTTCATTCTTGAACTTGCTATTAATTGTAGAAAGTTGAAACAAGCACCACTTGATTTAGCAAAAAATTTTCTATCAAATACATCCTACCTTTATAACGTTTTAACAATGTAAATAAAAAAATATTAAAAGATACGCAAGTTTAAAGATAGTCGTTATTCCTTGATAAATACCAATTTCAAACTTCATTTTTGAGCTTGCTATTAATAGCAGAAGATTGAAACAAGTACCATTTGATTAAGCAGAAAATTTTCTATCAAATGCATCCTACTATTATAACGTTTCAATAATGTAAATATAAAAAAAATTAAAAAAATACGCAAGTTTAAAAATAGTCGTTATTCCTTAATAAATATCAATATCAAACTTTATTCTTGAGCTTGCTATTAATCGTAGAAGGCTGAAACAAGTACCATTTGATTGAACAGAAAATTTTCTATCAAAAAAATTTTACTTTTATAACGTTTCAATAAAGTAAATATAAAAAAAAATTAAAAAAATACGCAAGTTTAAATATAGTCGTTATTCCTTAATAAATACCAATTTCAAACTTCATTTTTAAGCTTGCTATTAATAGTAGAAGGTTGAGACAAATACTATTCGATTGAGCAGAAAATTTTCTATTAAATACATTCTACTTTTATAACGTTTCAATAATGTAAATATAAAAAAAATAAAAAAAATACGCAAGTTTAAAGTAATTAGTTATTCCTTGATAAATACCAATTTCAAACTTTATTCTTGAGCTTGCTATTAATTGTAGAAGATTGAAACAAGTACCATTTGATTAAGCAGAAAATTTTCTATCAAATGCATCCTACTATTATAACGTTTCAATAATGTAAATATAAAAAAAATTAAAAAAATACGCAAGTTTAAATATAGTCGTTATTCCTTAATAAATACCAATATCAAACTTTATTCTTGAGCTTGCTATTAATCGTAGAAGGCTGAAACAAGTACCATTTGATTGAACAGAAAATTTTCTATCAAAAAAATCTTACTTTTATAACGTTTCAATAAAGTAAATATAAAAAAAAATTAAAAAAATACGCAAGTTTAAATATAGTCGTTATTCCTTAATAAATACCAACTTCAAACTTCATTCTTGAGCTTGCTATTAATTGTAGAAGGTTAAAGCAAAAACTATTCGATTAGGCAGGAAATTTTCTATCAAACACATTCTATTTTTATAACGTTTCAATAATGTAAATATAAAAAAAAATTAAAAAAGTACGCAAGTTTAAAGTAAGTCGTTATTCCTTGATAAATACCAATTTCAAACTTCATTCTTGAGCTTGCTATTAATCGTAGAAGGTTGAAGCAAGCACCACTCGATTAAGCAAAAAATTTTCTATTAAATACATCCTACTTTCATAACGTTTTAACAATGTAAATATATAAAAAATTAAAAAAATACGCAAGTTTAAAGTAAGTCGTTATTCCTTGATAAATACCAATTTCAAACTTTATTCTTAAGCTTGATATTAATTGTAACAAGTTGAAACAAGTACCATTTGATTGAACGGAAATTTTTCTATAAAATACATTTTACTTTTATAACGTTTTAGCAATGTAATTATAAAAAAAATTAAAAAAATACGCAAGTTTAAATATAGTCGTTATTCCTCAATAAATACCAATTTCAAACTTTATTCTTGAGCTTGCTATTAATTGTAGAAGGTTGAAACAAATACTATTCGATTAAGCAAGAAATTTTCTATCAAATACATTCTACTTTTATAACGTTTTAGCAATTAAAATATAAAAAAATAAAAAAAATACGCAAGTTTAAAGATAGTCGTTATTCCTTACAAAATACCAACTTCAAACTTCATTCTTAAGCTTGCTATTAAATGTAGAAAGTTAAAGCAAATACTATTCAATTGAACAGGAAATTTTCTATCAAATACGTCCTACTTTTATAACGTTTCAATAATGTAAATATAAAAAAAACAAAAAAATACGCAAGTTTAAAGATAGTCGTTATTCCTTGATAAATACCAATTTCAAACTTCATTCTTGAACTTGCTATTAATTGTAGAAAGTTGAAACAAGCACCACTTGATTTAGCAAAAAATTTTCTATCAAATACATCCTACCTTTATAACGTTTTAACAATGTAAATAAAAAAATATTAAAAGATACGCAAGTTTAAAGATAGTCGTTATTCCTTGATAAATACCAATTTCAAACTTCATTTTTGAGCTTGCTATTAATAGCAGAAGATTGAAACAAGTACCATTTGATTAAGCAGAAAATTTTCTATCAAATGCATCCTACTATTATAACGTTTCAATAATGTAAATATAAAAAAAATTAAAAAAATAGGCAAGTTTAAAAATAGTCGTTATTCCTTAATAAATATCAATATCAAACTTTATTCTTGAGCTTGCTATTAATCGTAGAAGGCTGAAACAAGTACCATTTGATTGAACAGAAAATTTTCTATCAAAAAAATTTTACTTTTATAACGTTTCAATAAAGTAAATATAAAAAAAAATTAAAAAAATACGCAAGTTTAAATATAGTCGTTATTCCTTAATAAATACCAACTTCAAACTTCATTTTTAAGCTTGCTATTAATAGTAGAAGGTTGAGACAAATACTATTCGATTGAGCAGAAAATTTTCTATTAAATACATTCTACTTTTATAACGTTTCAATAATGTAAATATAAAAAAAATAAAAAAAATACGCAAGTTTAAAGTAATTAGTTATTCCTTGATAAATACCAATTTCAAACTTTATTCTTGAGCTTGCTATTAATTGTAGAAGATTGAAACAAGTACCATTTGATTAAGCAGAAAATTTTCTATCAAATGCATCCTACTATTATAACGTTTCAATAATGTAAATATAAAAAAAATTAAAAAAATACGCAAGTTTAAATATAGTCGTTATTCCTTAATAAATACCAATATCAAACTTTATTCTTGAGCTTGCTATTAATCGTAGAAGGCTGAAACAAGTACCATTTGATTGAACAGAAAATTTTCTATCAAAAAAATCTTACTTTTATAACGTTTCAATAAAGTAAATATAAAAAAAAATTAAAAAAATACGCAAGTTTAAATATAGTCGTTATTCCTTAATAAATACCAACTTCAAACTTCATTCTTGAGCTTGCTATTAATTGTAGAAGGTTAAAGCAAAAACTATTCGATTAGGCAGGAAATTTTCTATCAAACACATTCTATTTTTATAACGTTTCAATAATGTAAATATAAAAAAAAATTAAAAAAGTACGCAAGTTTAAAGTAAGTCGTTATTCCTTGATAAATACCAATTTCAAACTTCATTCTTGAGCTTGCTATTTATTGTAAAAGACTGAAACAAGTACCATTTGATTGAACAGAAAATTTTCTATCAAATACATCCTACTTTTATAACGATTTAATAATGTAAATATAAAAAAAATTAAAAAAATACGCAAGTTTAAAGATAGTCGTTATTCCTTAATAAATTCCAATTTCAAACTTCATTCTTGAGCTTGCTATTAATCGTAGAAGGTTGAAGCAAGCACCACTCGATTAAGCAAAAAATTTTCTATTAACTACATCCTACTTTCATAACGTTTTAACAATGTAAATATAAAAAAAATTAAAAAAATACGCAAGTTTAAAGTAAGTCGTTATTCCTTGATAAATACCAATTTGAAACTTTATTCTTAAGCTTGCTATTAATTGCAGAAGGTTGAAACAAGCACCATTTGATTGAACAGAAATTTTTCAATAAAATACATCCTACTTTTATAACGTTTTAGCAATGTAATTATAAAAAAAATTAAAAAAATGCGCAAGTTTAAATATAGTCGTTATTCCTTGATAAATACCAATTTCAAACTTCATTCTTGAGCTTGCTATTAATTGTAGAAGGTTGAAGCTAATACTATTCGATTGAGCAGAAAATTTTCTATCAAATACATTCTACTCTTATAACGCTTTAGCAATGTAGATATAAAAAAAATCAAAAAAATACGCAAGTTTAAAGATAGTCGTTATGCTTTGATAAATACCAAATTCAAACTCTATTCTTGAGCTTGCTACTAATTGTAGAAGGTTAGAACAAGTACCATTTGATTAAACAGAAAATTTTCTATCAAATACATCCTACTTTTATAACGTTTTAATAATGTAAATATATAAAAAATTAAAAAAATACGCAAGTTTAAAGTAAGTCGTTATTCCTTGATAAATACCAATTTCAAACTTTATTCTTAAGCTTGATATTAATTGTAGAAGGTTGAAACAAGTACCATTTGATTGAACGGAAATTTTTCTATAAAATACATCCTACTTTTATAACGTTTTAGCAATGTAATTATAAAAAAAATTAAAAAAATACGCAAGTTTAAATATAGTCGTTATTCCTCAATAAATACCAATTTCAAACTTTATTCTTGAGCTTGCTATTAATTGTAGAAGGTTGAAACAAATACTATTCGATTAAGCAGGAAATTTTCTATCAAATACATTCTACTTTTATAACGTTTTAGCAATTAAAATATAAAAAAATAAAAAAAATACGCAAGTTTAAAGATAGTCGTTATTCCTTACAAAATACCAATTTCAAACTTCATTCTTAAGCTTGCTATTAATTGTAGAAAGTTAAAGCAAATACTATTCAATTGAACAGGAAATTTTCTATCAAATACGTCCTACTTTTATAACGTTTCAATAATGTAAATATAAAAAAAACAAAAAAATACGCAAGTTTAAAGATAGTCGTTATTCCTTGATAAATACCAACTTCAAACTTCATTCTTGAACTTGCTATTAATTGTAGAAAGTTGAAACAAGCACCACTTGATTTAGCAAAAAATTTTCTATCAAATACGTCCTACCTTTATAACGTTTTAACAATGTAAATAAAAAAAATATTAAAAGATACGCAAGTTTAAAGATAGTCGTTATTCCTTGATAAATACCAATTTCAAACTTCATTTTTGAGCTTGCTATTAATAGTAGAAGGTTGAAACAAATACTATTCGATTACGCAAGAAATTTTCTATTAAATACATTCTACCTTTATAACGTTTCAATAATGTAAATATAAAAAAAATTAAAAAAATACGCAAGTTTAAAGTAAGTCGTTATTCCTTGATAAATACCAAATTCAAACTTCATTCTTGAGCTTGCTATTAATTGTAGAAGGTTGAAACAAGTACCATTTGATTAAACAGACAATTTTCTATCAAATAGATCCTACTTTTATAACGTTTTAGCAATGTAATTATAAAAAAAATTAAAAAAATACGCAAGTTTAAAGATAGTCGTTATTCCTTAATAAATACCAATTTCAAACTTCATTCTTGAGCTTGCTATTAATTGTAGAAAGTTGAAATGAGCACCACTTGATTTAGCAAAAAATTTTCTATCAAATACATCCTACTTTTATAACGTTTTAACAATGTAAATATATAAAAAATTAAAAAAATACGCAAGTTTAAAGTAAGTCGTTATTCCTTGATAAATACCAATTTCAAACTTTATTCTTAAGCTTGCTATTAATTGTAAAAGGTTGAAACAAGTACCATTTGATTGAACGGAAATTTTTCTATAAAATACATTCTACTTTTATAACGTTTTAGCAATGTAACTATAAAAAAAATTAAAAAAATACGCAAGTTTAAAGATAGTCGTTATTCCTTAATAAATACCAATTTCAAACTTCATTCTTGAGCTTGCTATTAATTGTAGAAAGTTAAAGCAAATACTATTCGTTTGAACAAAAAATTTTCTATCAAATACATTCTACTTTTATAACGTTCCTATAATGTAAATATAAAAAAAATCAAAAAAATTTAGTCGTTATGCCTTGATAAATACCAAATTCAAACTCTATTCTTAAGCTTGCTATTAATTGTAGAAGGTTGGAACAAATACCATTTGATTAAACAGAAAATTTTCTATCAAATACATCCTACTTTTATAACGTTTTAATAATGTAAATATATAAAAAATTAAAAAAATACGCAAGTTTAAAGTAAGTCGTTATTCCTTGATAAATACCAACTTCAAACTTCATTCTTGAGCTTGCTATTAATCGTAGAAGGTTGAAACAAGTACCATTTGATTCAACAGAAAATTTTCTATCAAATACATCGTATTTTTGTAACGATCCTATAATGTAAATATAAAAAAAATCAAAAAAATACGCAAGTTTAAAGATAGTCGTTATTCCTTGATAAATACCAATTTCAAACTTTATTTTTGAGCTTGCTAATAGCTGTAGAAGCTTGAAACAAATACTATTCGATTGAGCAGGAAATTTTCTATTAAATACATGTTACTTTTGTAGCGTTTCAATAATGTAAATATAAAAAAAATTAAAAAAACACGCAAGTTTAAAGTAAGTCGTTATTCCTTGATAAATACCAATTTCAAACTTCATTCTTAAGCTTGCTATTTATTGTAGAAGGTTGAAACAAGTACCATTTGATTGAACAAAAAATTTTCTATCAAATAAATCCTACCTTTATAACGTTTAGGCAATGTAAATATAAAAAAAATCAAAAAAATACGCAAGTTTAAAGATAGTCGTTATTCCTTGATAAATACCAATTTCAAACTTCATTCTTGAGCTTGCTGTTAACTGTAGAAGGTTGAAACAAATACTATTCAATTGAGCAGGAAATTTTCTATCAAATACATTCTATTTTTATAACGTTTCAATAATGTAAATATAAAAAAAATCAAAAAAATACGCAAGTTTAAAGATAGTCGTTATGCCTTGATAAATACCAATTTCAAACTTCATTCTTGAGCTTGCTATTAATTGTAGAATATTGAAACAAGCACCACTTGAATAAGCAAAAAATTTTCTATTAAATACATTTTACTTTTATAACGTTTTAGCAATGTAAATAAAAAAAAATTAAAAGATACGCAAGTTTAAAGATAGTCGTTATTCCTTGATAAATACCAATTTCAAACTTTATTTTTGAGCTTGCTAATAGCTGTAGAAGGTTGAAACAAGTACTATTCGATTGAGCAGGAAATTTTCTATTAAATACATGTTACTTTTATAACGTTTCAATAATGTAAATATAAAAAAAATTTAAAAAATTCGCAAGTTTAAAGATAGTCGTTATTCCTTAATAAATTCCAATTTCAAACTTCATTCTTGAGCTTGCTATTAATCGTAGAAGGTTGAAGCAAGCACCACTCGATTAAGCAAAAAATTTTCTATTAAATACATCCTACTTTCATAACGTTTTAACAATGTAAATATAAAAAAAATTAAAAAAATACGCAAGTTTAAAGTAAGTCGTTATTCCTTGATAAATACCAATTTCAAACTTTATTCTTAAGCTTGCTATTAATTGTAGAAGGTTGAAACAAGCACCGTTTGATTGAACGGAAATTTTTCAATAAACTACATCCTACTTTTATAACGTTTTAGCAATGTAATTATAAAAAAAATTAAAAAAATACGCAAGTTTAAATATAGTCGTTATTCCTTGATGAATACCAATTTCAAACTCTATTCTTGAGCTTGCTATTAATTGTAGAAGGTTGGAACAAGTACTATTTGATTAAACAGAAAATTTTCTATCAAATACATCCTACTTTTATAACGTTTTAATAATGTAAATATATAAAAAATTAAAAAAATACGCAAGTTTAAAGTAAGTCGTTATTCCTTGATAAATACCAATTTCAAACTTTATTCTTAAGCTTGATATTAATTGTAGAAAGTTGAAACAAGTACCATTTGATTGAACGGAAATTTTTCTATCAAATACATTCTACTTTTATAACGTTTTAGCAATTAAAATATAAAAAAATAAAAAAAATACGCAAGTTTAAAGATAGTCGTTATTCCTTACAAAATACCAATTTCAAACTTCATTCTTAAGCTTGCTATTAATTGTAGAAAGTTAAAGCAAATAATATTCAATTGAACAGGAAATTTTCTATCAAATACGTCCTACTTTTATAACGTTTCAATAATGTAAATATAAAAAAAACAAAAAAATACGCAAGTTTAAATGTAGTCGTTATTCCTTGATAAATACCAATTTCAAACTTCATTCTTAAACTTGCTATTAATTGCAGAAAGTTGAAACAAGCACCACTTGATTTTGCAAAAAATTTTCTATCAAATACATCCTACCTTTATAACGTTTTAACAATGTAAATAAAAAAAATATTAAAAGATACGCAAGTTTAAATATAGTCGTTATTCCTTGATAAATACCAATTTCAAACTTTATTCTTGAGCTTGCTATTAATTGTAGAAGACTGAAACAAGTACCATTTGATTAAGCAGAAAATTTTCTATCAAATACATCCTACCTTTATAACGTTTTAACAATGTAAATAAAAAAAATATTAAAAGATACTCAAGTTTAAATATAGTCGTTATTCCTTGATAAATACCAATTTCAAACTTCATTTTTGAGCTTGCTATTAATACTAGAAGGTTGAAACAAATACTATTCGATTAAGCAGGAAATTTTCTATTAAATACATTCTACTTTTATAACGTTTCAATAATGTAAATATAAAACAAATTAAAAAAATACGCAAGTTTAAAGTAAGTCGTTATTCCTTGATAAATACCAATTTCAAACTTTATTCTTGAGCTTGCTATTAACTGTAAAAGGCTGAAACAAGTACCATTTGATTGAGTAGAAAATTTTCTATCAAATACATCCTACTTTTATAACGTTTCAATAATGTAAATATAAAAAAAATTAAAAAAATACGCAAGTTTAAAGATAGTCGTTATTCTTTAATAAATTCCTATTTCAAACTTCATTCTTGAGCTTGCTATTAATCGTAGAAGGTTGAAGCAAGCACCATTTGATTGAACAGAAAATTTTCTATCAAATACATCCTACTTTTATAACGTTTCAATAATGTAAATATAAAAAAAATTAAAAAAATTCGCAAGTTTAAAGATAGTCGTTATTCCTTAATAAATTCCAATTTCAAACTTCATTCTTGAGCTTGCTATTAATCGTAGAAGGTTGAAGCAAGCACCACTCGCTTAAGCAAAAAATTTTCTATTAAATACATCCTACTTTCATAACGTTTTAACAATGTAAATATAAAAAAAATTAAAAAAATACGCAAGTTTAAAGTAAGTCGTTATTCCTTAATAAATACCAATTTCAAACTTCATTCTTGAGCTTGCTATTAACTGTAGAACGTTGAAACATGTACCATTTAATTAAGCAAAAAATTTTCTATTAAATACATTTTACTTTTATAGCGTTTTAACAATGTAAATAAAAAAAAATTAAAAGATACGCAAGTTTAAAGTAAGTCGTTATTTCTTGATAAATACCAATTTCAAACTTTATTCTTGAGCTTGCTATTAATTGTAGAAGGTTGAAACCAATACTATTCGATTGAGCAGAAAATTTTCTATCAAATACATTCTACTCTTATAACGTTTTAGCAATATAGATATAAAAAAAATCAAAAAAATTTAGTCGTTATGCCTTGATAAATACCAAATTCAAACTCTATTCTTGAGCTTGCTATTAATAGTAGAAGGTTGGAACAAATACCATTTGATTAAACAGAAAATTTTCTATCAAATACATCCTACTTTTATAACGTTTTAATAATGTAAATATATAAAAAATTAAAAAAATACGCAAGTTTAAAGTAAGTCGTTATTCCTTGATAAATACCAATTTCAAACTTTATTCTTAAGCTTGATATTAATTGTAGAAGGTTGAAACAAGTACCATTTGATTGAACGGAAATTTTTCAGTAAAATACATCCTACTTTTATAACGTTTTAGCAATGTAATTATAAAAAAAATTAAAAAAATACGCAAGTTTAAATATACTCGTTATTCCTTAATAAATACCAACTTCAAACTTCATTCTTGAGCTTGCTATTAATTGTAGAAGGTTAAAGCAAAAACTATTCGATTAAGCAGGAAATTTTCTATCAAATACATTCTACTTTTATAACGTTTCAATAATGTAAATATAAAAAAAATTAAAAAAATTCGCAAGTTTTAAGATAGTCGTTATTCCTTAATAAATTCCAATTTCAAACTTCATTCTTGAGCTTGCTATTAATCGTAGAAGGTTGAAGCAAGCACCACTCGATTAAGCAAAAAATTTTCTATTAAATACATCCTACTTTCATAACGTTTTAACAATGTAAATATAAAAAAAATTAAAAAAATACGCAAGTTTAAATATAGTCGATATTCCTCAATAAATACCAATATCAAACTTTATTCTTGAGCTTGCTATTAATCGTAGAAGGTTGAAACAAGCACCATTTGATTGAACGGAAATTTTTCAGTAAAATGCATCCTACTTTTATAACGTTTTAGCAATGTAATTATAAAAAAAATTAAAAAAATACGCAAGTTTAAATATACTCGTTATTCCTTGATGAATACCAATTTCAAACTTCATTCTTGAGCTTGCTATTAATTGTAGAAGGTTGAAGCTAATACTATTCGATTAAGCAGAAAATTTTCTATCAAATACATTCTACTCTTATAACGTTTTAGCAATATAGATATAAAAAAAATCAAAAAAATACGCAAGTTTAAAGATAGTCGTTATGCCTTGATAAATACCAAATTCAAACTCTATTCTTAAGCTTGCAATTAATTGTAGAAGGTTGGAACAAGTACCATTTGATTAAATAGAAAATTTTCTATCAAATACATCCTACTTTTATAACGTTTTAATAATGTAAATATATAAAAAATTAAAAAAATACGCAAGTTTAAAGTAAGTCGTTATTCCTTGATAAATACCAATTTCAAACTTTATTCTTAAGCTTGATATTAATTGTAAAAAGTTGAAACAAGTACCATTTGATTGAACGGAAATTTTTCTGTAAAATACATCCTACTTTTATAACGTTTTAGCAATGTAATTATAAAAAAAATTAATAAAATACGCAAGTTTAAATATAGTCGTTATTCCTCAATAAATACCAATTTCAAACTTTATTCTTGAGCTTGCTATTAATTGTAGAAGGTTGAAACAAATACTATTCGATTAAGCAGGAAATTTTCTATCAAATACATTCTACTTTTATAACGTTTTAGCAATTAAAATATAAAAAAATAAAAAAAATACGCAAGTTTAAAGATAGTCGTTATTCCTTACAATATACCAATTTCAAACTTCATTCTTAAGCTTGCTATTAATTGTAGAAAGTTAAAGCAAATACTATTCAATTGAACAGGAAATTTTCTATCAAATACGTCCTACTTTTATAACGTTTCAATAATGTAAATATAAAAAAAACAAAAAAATACGCAAGTTTAAAGATAGTCGTTATTCCTTGATAAATACCAATTTCAAACTTCATTCTTGAACTTGCTATTAATTGTAAAAAGTTGAAACAAGCACCACTTGATTTAGCAAAAATTTTTTTATCAAATACATCCTACCTTTATAACGTTTTAACAATGTAAATAAAAAAAATATTAAAAGATACGCAAGTTTAAAGATAGTCGTTATTCCTTGATAAATACCAATTTCAAACTTCATTTTTGAGCTTGCTATTAATAGTAGAAGATTGAAACAAGTACCATTTGATTAAGCAGAAAATTTTCTATCAAATGCATCCTACTATTATAACGTTTCAATAATGTAAATATAAAAAAAATTTAAAAAATACGCAAGTTTAAAGATAGTCGTTATTCCTTAATAAATACCAATATCAAACTTTATTCTTGAGCTTGCTATTAATCGTAGAAGGCTGAAACAAGTACCATTTGATTGAACAGAAAATTTTCTATCAAAAAAATCTTACTTTTATAACGTTTCAATAAAGTAAATATAAAAAAAAATTAAAAAAATACGCAAGTTTAAATATAGTCGTTATTCCTTAATAAATACCAACTTCAAACTTCATTTTTAAGCTTGCTATTAATAGTAGAAGGTTGAAACAAATACTATTCGATTGAGCAGAAAATTTTCTATTAAATACATTCTCCTTTTATAACGTTTCAATAATGTAAATATAAAAAAAATAAAAAAAATACGCAAGTTTAAAGTAATTCGTTATTCCGTGATAAATACCAATTTCAAACTTTATTCTTGAGCTTGCTATTAATTGTAGAAGATTGAAACAAGTACCATTTGATTAAGCAGAAAATTTTCTATCAAATGCATCCTACTATTATAACGTTTCAATAATGTAAATATAAAAAAAATTAAAAAAATACGCAAGTTTAAATATAGTCGTTATTCCTTAATAAATACCAATATCAAACTTTATTCTTGAGCTTGCTATTAATCGTAGAAGGCTGAAACAAGTACCATTTGATTGAACAGAAAATTTTCTATCAAAAAAATCTTACTTTTATAACGTTTCAATAAAGTAAATATAAAAAAAAATTAAAAAAATACGCAAGTTTAAATATAGTCGTTATTCCTTAATAAATACCAACTTCAAACTTCATTCTTGAGCTTGCTATTAATTGTAGAAGGTTAAAGCAAAAACTATTCGATTAGGCAGGAAATTTTCTATCAAATACATTCTATTTTTATAACGTTTCAATAATGTAAATATAAAAAAAAATTAAAAAAATACGCAAGTTTAAAGTAAGTCGTTATTCCTTGATAAATACCAATTTCAAACTTCATTCTTGAGCTTGCTATTTATTGTAAAAGACTGAAACAAGTACCATTTGATTGAACAAAAAATTTTCTATCAAATACATCCTACTTTTATAACGTTTTAATAATGTAAATATAAAAAAAATTAAAAAAATACGCAAGTTTAAAGATAGTCGTTATTCCTTAATAAATTCCAATTTCAAACTTCATTCTTGAGCTTGCTATTAATCGTAGAAGGTTGAAGCAAGCACCACTCGATTAAGCAAAAAATTTTCTATTAAATACATCCTACCTTCGTAACGTTTTAACAATGTAAATATAAAAAAATTAAAAAAATACGCAAGTTTAAAGTAAGTCGTTATTCCTTGATAAATACCAATTTCAAACTTTATTCTTAAGCTTGCTATTAATTGTAGAAGGTTGAAACAAGCACCATTTGATTGAACAGAAATTTTTCAATAAAATACATCCTACTTTTATAACGTTTTAGCAATGTAATTATAAAAAAAATTAAAAAAATGCGCAAGTTTAAATATAGTCGTTATTCCTTGATAAATACCAATTTCAAACTTCATTCTTGAGCTTGCTATTAACTGTAGAAGGTTGAAGCTAGTACTATTCGATTGAGCAGAAAATTTTCTATCAAATACATTCTACTCTTATAACGCTTTAGCAATGTAGATATAAAAAAAAATCAAAAAAATTCGCAAGTTTAAAGATAGTCGTTATTCCTTAATAAATTCCAATTTCAAACTTCATTCTTGAGCTTGCTATTAATCGTAGAAGGTTGAAGCAAGCACCACTCGATTAAGCAAAAAATTTTCTATTAAATACATCCTACTTTCATAACGTTTTAACAATGTAAATATATAAAAAATTAAAAAAATACGCAAGTTTAAAGTAAGTCGTTATTCCTTGATAAATACCAATTTCAAACTTTATTCTTAAGCTTGCTATTAATTGTAGAAGGTTGAAACAAGTACCATTTAATTGAACGGAAATTTTTCTATAAAATACATTCTACTTTTATAACGTTTTAGCAATGTAACTATAAAAAAAATTAAAAAAATACGCAAGTTTAAATATAGTCGTTATTCCTCAATAAATACCAATTTCAAACTTTATTCTTGAGCTTGCTATTAATTGTAGAAGGTTGAAACAAATACGTTTTAGCAATGTAAATATAAAAAAAATCAAAAAAATACGCAAGTTTAAAGTAAGTCGTTATGCCTTGATAAATACCCATTTTAAACTTCATTCTTGAGCTTGCTATTAATTGTAGAAGGTTGAAACCAACACTATTCGATTGAGCAGGAAATTTTCTATCAACCACATTCTACTTTTATAACGTTTTAGCAATGTAAATAAAAAAAAAATCAAAAAAATACGCAAGTTTAAAGATAGTCGTTATTCCTTGATAAATACCAATTTCAAACTTCATTCTTGAACTTGCTATTAATTGTAAAAAGTTGAAACAAGCACCACTTGATTTAGCAAAAATTTTTTTATCAAATACATCCTACCTTTATAACGTTTTAACAATGTAAATAAAAAAAATATTAAAAGATACGCAAGTTTAAAGATAGTCGTTATTCCTTGATAAATACCAATTTCAAACTTCATTTTTGAGCTTGCTATTAATTGTAGAAGGTTGAAACCAATACTATTCGATTGAACAGGAAATTTTCTATGAAATACATTCTACTCTTATAACGTTTTAGCAATGTAAATATAAAAAAAATCAAAAAAATATGCAAGTTTAAATATAGTCGTTATTCCTTGATAAATACCAACTTCAAACTTCATTCTTGAGCTTGCTATTAATTGTAGAAGGTTGAAACAAGTACCATTTGATTAAACAGACAATTTTCTATCAAATAGATCCTACTTTTGTAACGTTTTAGCAATGTAATTATAAAAAAAATTAAAAAAATACGCAAGTTTAAAGATAGTCGTTATTCCTTAATAAATACCAATTTCAAACTTCATTCTTGAGCTTGCTATTAATTGTAGAAAGTTGAAGTGAGCACCACTTGATTTAGCAAAAAATTTTCTATCAAATACATCCTACTTTTATAACGTTTTAACAATGTAAATATATAAAAAATTAAAAAAATACGCAAGTTTAAAGTAAGTCGTTATTCCTTGATAAATACCAATTTCAAACTTTATTCTTAAGCTTGCTATTAATTGTAGAAGGTTGAAACAAGTACCATTTGATTGAACGGAAATTTTTCTATAAAATACATTCTACTTTTATAACGTTTTAGCAACGTAACTATAAAAAAAATTAAAAAAATACGCAAGTTTAAATATAGTCGTTATTCCTCAATAAATAGCAATTTCAAACTTTATTCTTGAGCTTGCTATTAATTGTAGAAGGTTGAAACAAATACGTTTTAGCAATGTAAATATAAAAAAAATCAAAAAAATACGCAAGTTTAAAGTAAGTCGTTATGCCTTGATAAATACCAATTTCAAACTTCATTCTTGAGCTTGCTATTAATTGTAGAAGGTTGAAACCAACACTATTCGATTGAGCAGGAAATTTTCTATCAACCACATTCTACTTTTATAACGTTTTAGCAATGTAAATAAAAAAAAAATCAAAAAAATACGCAAGTTTAAAGATAGTCGTCATTCCTTGATAAATACCAATTTCAAACTTCATTCTTGAACTTGCTATTAATTGTAAAAAGTTGAAACAAGCACCACTTGATTCAGCAAAAATTTTTTTATCAAATACATCCTACCTTTATAACGTTTTAACAATGTAAATAAAAAAAATATTAAAAGATACGCAAGTTTAAAGATAGTCGTTATTCCTTGATAAATACCAATTTCAAACTTCATTTTTGAGCTTGCTATTAATTGTAGAAGGTTGAAACCAATACTATTCGATTGAACAGGAAATTTTCTATGAAATACATTCTACTCTTATAACGTTTTAGCAATGTAAATATAAAAAAAATCAAAAAAATATGCAAGTTTAAATATAGTCGTTATTCCTTGATAAATACCAACTTCAAACTTCATTCTTGAGCTTGCTATTAATTGTAGAAGGTTGAAACAAGTACCATTTGATTAAACAGACAATTTTCTATCAAATAGATCCTACTTTTGTAACGTTTTAGCAATGTAATTATAAAAAAAATTAAAAAAATACGCAAGTTTAAAGATAGTCGTTATTCCTTAATAAATACCAATTTCAAACTTCATTCTTGAGCTTGCTATTAATTGTAGAAAGTTGAAATGAGCACCACTTGATTTAGCAAAAAATTTTCTATCAAATACATCCTACCTTTATAACGTTTTAACAATGTAAATATATAAAAAATTAAAAAAATACGCAAGTTTAAAGTAAGTCGTTATTCCTTGATAAATACCAATTTCAAACTTTATTCTTAAGCTTGCTATTAATTGTAGAAGGTTGAAACAAGTACCATTTGATTGAACGGAAATTTTTCTATAAAATACATTCTACTTTTATAACGTTTTAGCAATGTAACTATAAAAAAAATTAAAAAAATACGCAAGTTTAAATATAGTCGTTATTCCTCAATAAATAGCAATTTCAAACTTTATTCTTGAGCTTGCTATTAATTGTAGAAGGTTGAAACAAATACGTTTTAGCAATGTAAATATAAAAAAAATCAAAAAAATACGCAAGTTTAAAGTAAGTCGTTATGCCTTGATAAATACCAATTTCAAACTTCATTCTTGAGCTTGCTATTAATTGTAGAAGGTTGAAACCAACACTATTCGATTGAGCAGGAAATTTTCTATCAACCACATTCTACTTTTATAACGTTTTAGCAATGTAAATAAAAAAAAAATCAAAAAAATACGCAAGTTTAAAGATAGTCGTCATTCCTTAATAAATACCAATTTCAAACTTCATCCTTGAGCTTGCTATTAATTGTAGAAAGTTTAAGCAAATACTATTCAATTAAACAGGAAATTTTCTATCAAATACATTCTACCTTTATATCGTTTCAATAATGTAAATATAAAAAAAACAAAAAAATACGCAAGTTTAAAGATAGTCGTTATTCCTTAATAAATACCAATTTTAAACTTCATTCTTTAGCTTGCTATTAATTGTAGAAGGTTGAAACAAATACTATTCAATTAAGCAGGAAATTTTCCATTAAATAGATTTTACATTTATAACGTTTCAATAATGTAAATATAAGAAAAATAAAAAAAATTCGCAAGTTTAAAGTAAGTCGTTATGCCTTGATAAATACCAATTTCGAACTTCATTCTTGAGCTTGCTGTTAATTGTAGAAGGTTGAAACTAACACTATTCGATTGAGCGGGAAATTTTCTATCTAACACATTCTACTTTTATAACGTTTTAGCAATGTAAATATAAAAAAAATCAAAAAAATACGAAAGTTTAAATATAGTCGTTATTACTTGATAAATACCAATTTCAAACTTCATTCTTAAGCTTGCTATTAATTGCAGAAAGTTGAAGCAAGCACCACTCGATTAAGCAAAAAATTTTCTATCACATACAATCTACTTTTATAACGTTTTAGCAATGTAAATATAAAAAAAATCAAAAAAATACGCAAGTTTAAAGATAGTCGGTATTCCTTGATAAATACCAATTTCAAACTTCATTCTTGAGCTTGCTATTAACTGTAGAAGGTTGAAAGAAGTACCATTTGATTGTTAAAAAAATTTTCTATCAAATAAATCCTACCTTTATAACGTTTAGGCAATGTAAATATAAAAAAAATCAAAAAAATACGCAAGTTTAAAGATAGTCGTTATTATTTTGGTGGATTACGTCCATTTTTTTATTAAATTCGAAATTTGGTTTTACGGGGAAGTGGACGACAAGGCAAGAAAAAAAAAACTGTTTTATGAGGCCAACGTTTCGAATCCTTTATTGATTCTTCTTCAAGGCTCCTAATAAATGTCAGATTTGTTTGGCATGGTACCAATTTGTCTCGGCCAGTATTCTTCCGGCGACCACTGGCCGAGACAAATTGGTACCATGCCAAACAAATCTGACATTTATTAGGAGCCTTGAAGAAGAATCAATAAAGGATTCGAAACGTTGGCCTCATAAAACAGTTTTTTTTTTTTTTCTTGCCTTGTCGTCCACTTCCCCGTAAAACCAAATTTCGAATAGTCGTTATTCCTTAATAAATACATATTTCAAACTTTATTCTTGAGCTTGCTATTAGTTGTAGAAAATTGAAACAAGCACCACTTGAATAAGCAAAAAATTTTCTATTAAATACATTTTACTTTTATAACGTTTTAGTAAATAAAAAAAATTAAAAGATACGCAAGTTTAAAGATAGTCGTTATTCCTTGATAAATACCAATTTCAAACTTCATTTTTGAGCTTGCTAATAGTTGTAGAAGGTTGAAACAAATACTATTCGATTGAGCAGGAAATTTTCTGTTAAATACATTTTACTTTTGTAGCGTTTCAATAATGTAAATATAAAAAAAATTAAAAAAACACGCAAGTTTAAAGTAAGTCGTTATTCCTTGATAAATACCAATTTCAAACTTCATTCTTAAGCTTGCTATTTATTGTAGAAGGTTGAAACAAGTACCATTTGATTGAACAGAAAATTTTCTATCAAATAAATCCTACCTTTATAACGTTTTAACAATGTAAATATATAAAAAATTAAAAAAATACGCAAGTTTAAAGTAAGTCGTTATTCCTTGATAAATACCAATTTCAAACTTTATTCTTAAGCTTGCTATTAATTGTAGAAGGTTGAAGCAAGTACCATTTGATTGAACGGAAATTTTTCTATAAAATACATTCTACTTTTATAACGTTTTAGCAATGTAACTATAAAAAAAATTAAAAAAATACGCAAGTTTAAATATAGTCGTTATTCCTCAATAAATACCAATTTCAAACTTTATTCTTGAGCTTGCTATTAATTGTAGAAGGTTGAAACAAATACGTTTTAGCAATGTAAATATAAAAAAAATCAAAAAAATACCCAAGTTTACAGATAGTCGTTATTCCTTGATAAGTACCAATTTCAAACTTGATTTTTAAGCTTGCTATTGACTGCAGAAGGTTAAAACAAGTACCATTCGATTGAGTAGAAAATTTTCTATCAAATATATGCTACTTTTATAACGTTTTAGTAATGTAAATATAAAAAAAATTAAAAAAATACGTAAGTTTAAAGATAGTCGTTATGCCTTGATAAATACCAATTTCAAACTTCTTTCTTGAGCTTGCTATTAATTGTAGAAGGTTGAAACTAATACTATTTGACTGAACAGGAAATTTTCTATCAAATACATTTTACTTTTATAACGTTTCAATAATGTAAATATAAAAAAAATCAAAAAAATACGCAAGTTTAAAGATAGTCGTTATTCCTTAATAAATACCAAATTCAAACTTCATTCTTGAGCTTGCTATTAATTGTAGAAGGTTGAAACAAGTACCATTTGATTGAACAAAAAATTTTTTATCAAATAAATCCTACCTTTATAACGTTTAGGCAATGTAAATATAAAAAAAATTAAAAAAATACGCAAATTTAAATATAGTCGTTATTCCTTGATAAATACCAATTTCAAACTTTATTCTTGAGCTTGCTATTAATTGTAGAAGACCGAAACAAGTACCATTTGATTAAGCAGAAAATTTTCTATCAAAAAAATCTTACTTTTATAACGTTTCAATAAAGTAAATATAAAAAAAATTAAAAAAATACGCAAGTTTAAATATAGTCGCTATTCCTTAATAAATACCAACTTCAAACTTCATTCTTGAGCTTGCTATTAACTGTAGAAGGTTAAAGCAAAAACTATTCGATTAAGCGGGAAATTTTCTATCAAATACATTCTACTTTTATAACGTTTCAATAATGTAAATATAAAAAAAAATTAAAAAAATACGCAAGTTTAAAGTAAATCGTTATTCCTTGATAAATACCAATTTCAAACTTCATTCTTGAGCTTGCTATATATTGTAAAAGCTAAAACAAGTACCATTTGAGTGAACAGAAAATTTTCTATCAAATACATCCTACTTTTATAACGTTTTAATAATGTAAATATAAAAAAAATTAAAAAAATACGCAAGTTTAAAGTAAGTCGTTATTCCTTGATAAATACCAACTTCAAACTTTATTCTTAAGCTTGCTATTAATGGCAGAAGGTTGAAACAAGCACCATTTGATTGAACGGAAATTTTTTAATAAAATACATCCTACTTTTATAACGTTTTAGCAATGTAATTAAAAAAAAAATTAAAAAAATACGCAAGTTTAAATATAGTCGTTATTCCTTGATAAATACCAATTTAAAACTTCATTCTTGAGCTTGCTATTAATTGTAGAAGGTTGAAGCTAATACTCTTCGATTGAGCAGAAAATTTTCTATCAAATACATTCTACTCTTATAACGTTTTAGCAATGTAGATATAAAAAAAATCAAAAAAATACGCAAGTTTAAAGATAGTCGTTATTCCTTGATAAATACCAACGTCAAACTTCATTCTTGAGCTTGCTATTAATTGTAGAAGGTTGAAACAAGTACCATTTGATTGAACAGAAATTTTTCTATCAAATACGTCCTACTTTTATAACGTTTTAGCAATGTAATTTTAAAAAAAATCAAAAAAATACCCAAGTTTAAATATAGTCGTTATTTCTTGATAAATACCAATTTCAAACTTCATTCTTGAGCTTGCTATTAATTGTAGAAGGTTGAAGCTAATACTATTCGATTAAGCAAAAAATTTTCTATCAAATACATTCTACCCTTATAACGTTTTAGCAATGTAAATATAAAAAAATCAAAAAAATACGCAAGTTTAAAGATAGTCGTTATGCCTTGATAAATACCAAATTCAAACTCTATTCTTGAGCTTGCTATTAATTGTAGAAGGTTGAAGCAAGTACCATTTGATTGAACGAAAATTTTTCTATAAAATACATCCTACTTTTATAACGTTTTAGCAATGTAATTATAAAAACAATTAAAAAAATACGCAAGTTTAAATATAGTCGTTATTCCTTAATAAATACCAGTTTCAAACTTTATTTTTGAGCTTGCTATTAATTGTAGAAGGATGAAACCAAAACTATTCGATTGAGCAGAAAATTTTCTATCAAATACGTTCTACCTTTATAACGTTTTAGCAATGTAATTATAAAAAAAATCAAAAAAATACGCAAGTTTAAATATAGTCGTTATTCCTTGATAAATACCAATTTCAAACTTCATTCTTGAGCTTGCTGTTAATTGTAGAAAGTTGAAACTAATACTATTCGATTGACCAGGAAATTTTCTATCAAATACATTCTACTTTTATAACGTTTTAGCAATGTAAATATAAAAAAAATCAAAAAAATACACAAGTTTAAAAATAGTCGTTATTCCTTGATAAATACCAATTTCAAACTTTATTCTTGAGCTTGCTATTAATTGTAGAAGGTTGAGGCAAGTACCATTTGATTAAGCAGAAAATTTTCTATCAAATGAATTCTATTTTTATAACGTTTCAATAATGTAAATATAAAAAAAACAAAAAAATGCGCAAGTTTAAAATAAGTCGTTATTCCTTGATAAATACCAAATTCAAACTTCATTCTTGAGCTTGCTATTAATTGTTGAAGGTTGAAGCAAGTACCATTTGACTGAACAGAAAATTTTCTATCAAACACATCCTACTTTTATAACGTTCCTATAATGTAAATACAAAAAAAATCAAAAAAATACGCAAGTTTAAATATAGTCGTTATTTCTTGATAAATACCAATTTCAAACTTCATTCTTGAGCTTGCTATTAATTGTAGAAAGTTGAAACAAATACTATTCGATTGAGCAAATAATTTTTTATCAAATACGTCCTATTTTTATAACGTTGCAATAATGTAAATATAAAAAAAATTAAAAAAATACGCAAGTTTAAAGTAAGTCGTTATTCCTTGATAAATACCAATTTCAAACTTCATTCTTGAGCTTGCTAACAATTGTAGAAGGTTGAAGCAAGTACCATTTGACTGAACAGAAAATTTTCTATCAAATACATCCTACTTTTATAACGTTTTAGCAATGTAAATAAAAAAAATAAAAAAAATACCCAAGTTTAAAGATAGTCGTTATTCCTTAATAAATACCAATTTCAAACTTCATTCTTGAGCTTGCTATTAACTGCAGAAGGTTGAAACCAATACTATTCGATTGGGCAGGAAATTTTCTATCAAATACATTTTACTTTTATAACGTTTTAGCAATGTAAATATAAAAAAAATAAAAAAAATACGCAAGTTTAAATATGGTCGTTATTCCTTGATAAATACCAATTTCAAACTTCATGCTTGAGCTTGCTATTAATTGTAGAAAGTTGAAACAAATACTATTTGATTGAACTGGTAATTTTCTATCAAATACGTCCTACTTTTATAGCGTTGCAATAATGTAAATATAAAAAAAATAAAAAAAATACGCAAGTTTAAATTAAGTCGTTATTCCTTGATAAATACCAATTTCAAACTTCATTCTTGAGCTTGCTATTAATTGTAGATGGTTGAAACAAGTACCATTTGACTAAACAGAAAATTTTCTGTCAAATACATCCTACTTTTATAACGTTTTAACGATGTAAATAAAAAAAAATAAAAAAAATACGCAAGTTTAAAGATAGTCGTTATTCCTTAATAAATACCAATTTCAAACTTCATCCTTGAGCTTGCTATTAATTGTAGAAGGTTGAGGCAAGTACCATTTGATTAAGCAGAAAATTTTCTATCAAATGAATTCTATTTTTATAACGTTTCAATAATGTAAATATAAAAAAAACAAAAAAATGCGCAAGTTTAAAATAAGTCGTTATTCCTTGATAAATACCAAATTCAAACTTCATTCTTGAGCTTGCTATTAATTGTTGAAGGTTGAAGCAAGTACCATTTGACTGAACAGAAAATTTTCTATCAAACACATCCTACTTTTATAACGTTCCTATAATGTAAATACAAAAAAAATCAAAAAAATACGCAAGTTTAAATATAGTCGTTATTTCTTGATAAATACCAATTTCAAACTTCATTCTTGAGCTTGCTATTAATTGTAGAAAGTTGAAACAAATACTATTCGATTGAGCAAATAATTTTTTATCAAATACGTCCTATTTTTATAACGTTGCAATAATGTAAATATAAAAAAAATTAAAAAAATACGCAAGTTTAAAGTAAGTCGTTATTCCTTGATAAATACCAATTTCAAACTTCATTCTTGAGCTTGCTAACAATTGTAGAAGGTTGAAGCAAGTACCATTTGACTGAACAGAAAATTTTCTATCAAATACATCCTACTTTTATAACGTTTTAGCAATGTAAATAAAAAAAATAAAAAAAATACCCAAGTTTAAAGATAGTCGTTATTCCTTAATAAATACCAATTTCAAACTTCATTCTTGAGCTTGCTATTAACTGCAGAAGGTTGAAACCAATACTATTCGATTGGGCAGGAAATTTTCTATCAAATACATTTTACTTTTATAACGTTTTAGCAATGTAAATATAAAAAAAATAAAAAAAATACGCAAGTTTAAATATGGTCGTTATTCCTTGATAAATACCAATTTCAAACTTCATGCTTGAGCTTGCTATTAATTGTAGAAAGTTGAAACAAATACTATTTGATTGAACTGGTAATTTTCTATCAAATACGTCCTACTTTTATAGCGTTGCAATAATGTAAATATAAAAAAAATAAAAAAAATACGCAAGTTTAAATTAAGTCGTTATTCCTTGATAAATACCAATTTCAAACTTCATTCTTGAGCTTGCTATTAATTGTAGATGGTTGAAACAAGTACCATTTGACTAAACAGAAAATTTTCTGTCAAATACATCCTACTTTTATAACGTTTTAACGATGTAAATAAAAAAAAATAAAAAAAATACGCAAGTTTAAAGATAGTCGTTATTCCTTAATAAATACCAATTTCAAACTTCATCCTTGAGCTTGCTATTAATTGTAGAAGGTTGAAGCAAATACTATTAGATTAAACAGGCAATTTTCTATCAAATACATCCTACTTTTATAACGTTTCAAAAATGTAAATATAAAAAAAATCAAAAAAATACGCAAGTTTAAAGATAGTCGTTATTCCTTGATAAATACCAATTTCAAACTTTATTCTTAAGCTTGCTATTAATTGTAGAAGGTTGAAACAAGTGCTATTTGATTAAACAGAAAATTTTCTATCAAATACATCCTACCTTTATAACGTTTCAATAATGTAAATATAAAAAAAATCAAAAAAATACGCAAGTTTACAGATAGTCGTTATTCCTTGATAAGTACCAATTTCAAACTTGATTTTTAAGCTTGCTATTGATTGCAGAAGGTTAGAACAAGTACCATTTGATTGAACATAAAATTTTCTATCAAATAAATGCTACTTTTATAACGTTTTAGCAATGTAAATATAAAAAAAATCAAAAAAATACGCAAGTTTAAAGATAGTCGTTATGCCTTGATAAATACAAATTTCAAACTTCATTCTTGAGCTTGCTATTAATTGTAGAAAGTTGAAGCAAATACTATTCGATTGAACAGGCAATTTTCTATCAAACACATCTTACTTTAGTAACGTTTCAATAATGTAAATATAAAAAAAATTAAAAAAATACGCAAGTTTAAAGATAGTCGTTATTCCTTAATAAATACCAAATTCAAACTTCATTTTTGAGCTTGCTATTAACTGTAGAAAGTTGAAACCAATACTGTTCGATTGAGCAGGAAATTTTCTATCAAATACATTCTACTTTTATAACGTTTTAGCAATGTAAATATAAAAAAAATCAAAAAAATACGCAAGTTTAAAGCTAGTCGTTATGCCTTGATAAATACAAATTTCAAACTTCATTTTTGAGCTTGCTGTTAACTGTAGAAGGTTGAAACAAATACTATTTAATTGAACAGGAAATTTTCTATCAAATACATCCTACTTTTATAACGTTTTAGCAATGTAAATAAAAAAAAAATCAAAAAAATACGCAAGTTTAAATATAGTCGTTATTTCTTGATAAATACCAATTTCAAACTTCATTCTTGAGCTTGCTATTAATTGTAGAAAGTTGAAACAAATACTATTCGATTGAGCAGGTAATTTTCTATCAAATACTTCCTACCTTTAAAACGTTGCAATAATGTAAATATAAAAAAAATACGCAAGTTTAAAGTAAGTCGTTATTCCTTGATAAATACCAATTTCAAACTTCATTCTTGAGCTTGCTAACAATTGTAGAAGGTTGAAGCAAGTACCATTTGACTGAACAGAAAATTTTCTATCAAATACATCCTACTTTTATAACGTTTTAGCAATGTAAATAAAAAAAAATAAAAAAAATTCGCAAGTTTAAAGATAGTCGTTATTCCTTAATAAATACCAATTTCAAACTTTATTCTTGAGCTTGCTATTAATTGTAAAAGGTTGAAGCAAATATTATTCGATTGAACAGGCAATTTTTTATCAAATACATCTTACTTTAGTAACGTTTCAATAATGTAAATATAAAAAAAATTAAAAAAATACGCAAGTTTAAAGATAGTCGTTATTCCTTGATAAATACCAATTTCAAACTTTATTCTTGAGCTTGCTATTAATTGTAGAAGGTTGAAACAAGTGCTATTTGATTAAACAGAAAATTTTCTATCAAATACATCCTACTTTTATAACGTTTTAGCAATGTATAGTCGTTATGCCTTGATAAATACCAAATTCAAACTTCATTCTTGAGCTTGCTATTAATTGTAAAAGGTTGAAGCAAATACTATTCAATTGAACGGGAAATTTTCTATCAAATACATCCTACTTTTATAACGTTCCTATAATGTAAATATAAAAAAAATCAAAAATATTCGCAAGTTTAAAGATAGTCGTTATGCCTTGATAAATACCAATTTCAAACTTCATTCTTGAGCTTGCTATTAATTGTAGAAGGTTGAAGCAAATACTATTCATTTAAACAGGAAATTTTCTATCAAATACATTCTACTTTTATAACGTTTTAGCAATGTAAATAAAAAAAATAAAAAAAATACGCAAGTTTAAAAATAGTCGTTAATCCTTAATAAATGCCAATTTCAAACTTCATTCTTGAGCTTGCTATTAATTGTAGAAGATTGAAGCAAATACTATTCGATTGAACAGGCAATTTTCTATCAAATACATCCTACTTTTATAACGTTTCAATAATGTAAATATAAAAAAAATCAAAAAAATACGCAAGTTTAAAGATAGTCGTTATTCCATGATAAATACCAACTTCAAACTTCATTCTTGAGCTTGCTATTAATTGTAAAAGGATAAAACAAATACTATTCGATTAAGCAAAAAATTTTCTATCAAATACATCTTACTTTTATAACTTTTCAATAATGTAAATATAAAAAAAAATTAAAAAAATACGCAAGTTTAAAGTAAGTCGTTATTCCTTGATAAATACCAAATTCAAACTTTATTCTTGAGCTTGCTATTAATTGTAGAAGGTTGAAACCAATACTATTCGATTAAGCAGAAAATTTTCTATCAAATACATTCTACTTTTATACCGTTTTAGCAATGTAAATATATAAAAAAAAATCAAAAAAATACGCAAGTTTAAAGATAGTCGTTATGCCTTGATAAATACCAATTTTAAACTTCATTCTTGAGCTTGCTATTAATTGTAGAAGGTTGAAGCAAATACTATTCAATTGAACAGGAAATTTTCTATCAAATACATCCTACTTTTATAACGTTTCAATAATGTAAATATAAAAAAAATCAAAAAAATTCGCAAGTTTACAGATAGTCGTTATTCCTTGATAAGTACCAATTTCAAACTTCATTCTTGAGCTTGCTATTAATTGTAGAAGGTTGAAGCAATAACTATTCAATTAAACAGGAAATTTTCTATTAAATACATTTTACTTTTATAACGTTTTAGCAATGTAAATAAAAAAAAATAAAAAAAATACGCAAGTTTAAAGATAGTAGTTATTCCTTAATAAATACCAATTTCAAACTTCATTCTTGAGCTTGCTATTAATTGCAGAAGGTTGAAACAAATACTATTCGATTGGACAGGCAATTTTCTATCAAACACATCCTACTTTTATAACGTTTCAATAATGTAAATATAAAAAAAATCAAAAAAATACGCAAGTTTAAAGACAGTCGTTATTCCTTGATAAATACTAACTTCAAACTTCATTCTTGAGCTTGGTATTAATTGTAGAAAGTTGAAACCAATACTATTCGATTGAGCAGGAAATTTTCTATCAAATACATTCTACTTTTATACCGTTTTAGCAATGTAAATATATAAAAAAAAAAACAAAAAAATACGCAATTTTAAAGATAGTCGTTATTCCTTGATAAATACCAATTTCAAACTTCATTCTTGAGCTTGCTATTAATTGTAGAAGGTTGAAGCAAATACTATTAAACAGGAAATTTTCTATCAAATACATTTGTAGTGTATTTGTCCAACTACATGCTACTCTAAATTTAGAAAGTTTGGGTTTCGCGGTCCTCGACAGACCAGACCTCCCCCCTCAAGTTATAAAGTGTCAGGTAGCGACACCACCCCGGACAGGCAGTACGATTCTGACTGTGAACGTACGTACTCCGTGTGGTGCGGTCAGTTCATTGTAAAGATTCTACTTATTTAGTTTTCATTAAATTTATTAATAAGTAAACTGTCGTGTATCATTGAATGAGCACCCGCCACCACAGATATCAGAAGTGAGATAAGAACAAGTGTACTTTGTGTAAATTAGCGAAAAGTGGAAACAATGGAGAAGCTTAGTGATGTACCCGGATTGTCTGAAAATATTAAAAAATCGTCCGTTGCGGCAATTCGTGCTTTTCACAAACTTCTGTACGATGGAGTAGAAAATGGCCGACGGAATAGTCAACACGTGCGTGATTTTGCAGGTTTTGTATTTGCTGATGCCGACGCGTTAAATGAAAAGGTAGAATGGGCAGCCACAAATTTAACGTTGGGAGATTTGACGTCCGTGTGTGCTATTTTGAATATCGACTACGAGGGGTCAGCTAGAGAGGTGGCGGACCGCATATGCACCAAACTTACAGATTTAAACTCGTTGAGACCGATGGGAGATCCTGAAGAAGAGGAAGAACAAGAAGATAACGAAGAAGAAGCTAATGGAAGCACATATCGAAGTACACCATCATCAGAAAATGAAAGATTAGCAATACGACAAGAGCAAACACCAAGATTCGTGATGAACTTTAAAGATATCGAAGACTCAATTCGTCCTTTCAGTGGGGAAGGATCATACCAAGTTGCAAACTGGATACAGGACTTTGAAGAAATTGCAGAAATTATGCAATTTTCAGAATTGCAGAAATTGGTGTATGCAAAAAAGTCCCTAATTGGATTGGCAAAACAGTGTGTTCAGTGTGAACGAGGACTGAATAACTGGTCCAAGCTAAAAGAAGTACTTCAAGATGAATTTGGCAAGAAAATAAACAGTGCAGATATTCATAGACTTTTGTCTGAAAGGAAAAAACAAAGAAATGAGTCAGTGTTAGAGTATTATTTCAATATGAAAGAGATTGCAGCCAGAGGCCAAATTGAAGAAGAAGCCGTAATTCAATACATTGTTGACGGAATCCCAGACGAAATGTCTAATAAAACATTTTTATATGAGGCAACAAACTTGAGGCAGCTGAAGACAAAATTAGAAACCTATGAGAAAATCAAGAGTAGACCGTATTCATCGCCTATGGACAAACAACGCATTAATAAAAGTGCAGCGATAAACGCTAATGTGGTAAACAAATCAAAGAGTGCGACAAATGTGAACACTAATAATATCGTGAGGTGTTACAATTGTGGGGACAAAGGTCATATATCAGCAAAGTGTAGCAAGCCGAAAAGAGAAGTTGGTTCATGTTTTGGCTGTGGATCTAAAAATCATCAAAAAAAGGATTGCCCAGTTAAAAAGGACGCGACAATTCACCTGGTGGAACAACGAATTATACCGGCTTTTATAGTAGAGGTGCGTTCAAACAATTTTATTGGTGAGTTAACGGCAATAATTGATTCAGGTAGCCCAATTTCATTGTTGACTTCTCGTTCGCTAAAAACAAATGTAAATATTTTACCTGATAATTCAAATGTAATATATTGTGGCCTGAACGGTACTAAATTGAATATATTAGGGCAAATTAAAGAAAAAGTTTTAGTTAACGATTGTGAGACCGAAATTGAATTCAAAGTAGTACCTGACGACACTATGAAATTTGATTGTTTACTAGGTCGAGATTTCTTAACCAATGATAAGTTAATTATAAGTTTAGGTAAAGTTGTAACTGTAAAAAACAAACAAAGTGAGGTGGACATCAGAGTTCAAGATGAATCTCTTGAATTATTGCACATTGATATTGGTTGTAACAATGAATCAGAAATAAATCTAAATATTAACGAACAATTGAGCTGTGATGTCCATCAGCAGGTAAAAGATATCATAGATGAATTTTATGTACAACCAGACAGACCCGATGAACCTTATACGCAATTAGAATTGAAGTTACATCTAAAGCCCAATCATGCGCCATTTTATTCGAAAGCCAGACGATTATCTTTTGCGGAAAAAGAAGCGGTGAAACAAATTACAAACGAATTACTATCTAAAAATGTTATCAAACCGAGTACGTCACAATATAGCAGTCCTATTGTTTTAGTGCGAAAAAAAGACGGAAATTATCGTATGGCCGTTGATTACCGCGAATTGAATAAGTTAACAACGCGAGACATTTATCCTATTCCGCACATAGAAGAGCAAATCGATAATTTAAAATATAAGGCATATTTTACGCGTTTGGACTTAAAGGATGCGTTCCATAATATCAAATTAGATCCGGAATCAACTAAATACACGTCATTTGTTACTTTCATGGGGCAATATGAGTATATCAAAATGCCGTTTGGTCTAGCGAATGGTAGTTCATTTTTTATGCGTTTTATAAAAACCGCGTTCAGAGACTTATTAAACCAACAGAAAATTCAAATTTATTTAGATGATATATTGATTGCCACCAAAACTATAGATGAAAATATTGCTATTTTAAAAGAGGTTTTAAAGGTACTCGTAAAAAATAAATTAGAGCTAAGATTTGACAAATGCGAATTTTTATTGAGTAAAATAAAATATCTTGGGTATAATATCGACAAAAATGGAATAAGTCCAAGTGATGACAATGTAAAGGCAATAAAGGAATTTCCGGTCCCAAAAAATTTTAAAGAGCTTCATAGCTTTATTGGGTTGTTATCCTATTTTAGAAAGTTCATAGGAGGGTATGCAACCGTGTCAAAACCATTGTCGGAGTTATTAAAGGCAAAAGAATTTATATGGACAGACCGTGAGAATAATTGCTTTGAATCACTAAAGCAAAAATTGATATCGTCACCCTTGTTAGCGATATATTCGCCTAAGTTAGAAACGGAACTACATTGTGATGCTAGTTCGCATGGTTTTGGTGCTGTTTTAATGCAAAAACAATTGGAAGATGGAAAATTTCATCCAGTTTGTTTTTTTAGCAAAAGAACAACACCTACGGAAGCGTCTTACCATAGTTTTGAATTAGAAGCTTTAGCAATTATTTATTCTTTAGAAAGATTTCGGATTTACCTACAAGGTATTAAATTTAAAATTGTGACCGATTGCAACAGTTTGAAGCAGACATTAGAGCGAAAAGAAGTGAATCCGAGAATTTTGCGATGGTCATTGATATTGCGTAATTATAATTATACACTTGAGCACCGTTCTTCTGATCAAATGAGACATGCTGACGCGTTAAGTCGTGAATTTAGTATTTGTTTAATTACGGAAAATACATTCGAGCGCAATTTAGAGTTACTACAAAATTTAGACCCAAAAATCGTGGAAGTTAGGAAAGGTTTAGAGAAACAACAAAACAAATTGTATGAAATGAATAACGGTTTAGTTTATCGAAAAATAGGCGAAAAAATCTTATTTTACGTACCGTCATCAATGGAAGAAAATATAATTAGAACCTGCCACGAAAAAGTTGGACATCAGGGCATAAACAAAACAATTAATTACATCACGCGTATTTATTGGTTCCCGGAAATGAGAAACAAAGTTCAAAATCACATCTTAAACTGTTTTAAATGTATCACATATTCCACTGTCGCAAATCGAGTCGAAGGTAAATTACATTGTATTGATAAAGGAAACGTACCATTTTATACACTTCACATTGACCATTATGGGCCGCTAGAGAAATCGGGAAATCGTCATAAATACATTTTTGAGATCATAGATGGGTTTACCAAATTCGTCAAATTTTACGCGACTGTTACAACAAATACCGATGAAGTTATCAAACATTTAAAAAGCTATTTTTCTTATTACAGTAAGCCTAAGCGAATCATTTCAGATAATGACACAGCGTATACGTCAAATAAATTTCGCGAATTTATGCAACAAAATGGTATACAACACATCTTAACTGCAACAAGAACGCCGCAGGCAAACGGTCAAATTGAACGGGTTAATAGACCATTAACTTCGATTCTATCGAAATTTGTCTCAAATCATATGTCTACGTGGGACAAGAAATTAGTTGATGTCGAATACGCTATAAACAATTCAGTAAATCGGGTAACCGGCGAAACACCTGCGAGATTATTGTTTGGTATCGAGCAAGTACGAAATGATGACGATTTGCGTGATCTAATAAAAGACAGTCAAGAACAAGTTCGAAATTTGGAAGAAGTGCGTACGAAAGCGGTGGTAGGAATTAATGCGACCAATAAGTATAATCAACAATATTATGACAATAAACATAAGGAACCATGTAAATATAAAGAAGGCGATTATATTATGTTAAGAAATGTAGATACGACGGCAGGAGTAAACAAAAAATTGCTACCAAAATTTAGAGGCCCTTATGTAATTTCTAAAGTTTTAGATCGAGACCGATATATCGTGAAAGATCCCGAGGGTTTTCAATTAACGCAGTTGCCATATGAAGGCGTTGCTTCACCAGCAAACATGAAATTATGGCGCCCAAATAATATTAATGACTGATTATTGATTGATCTTATAATTAAATAGAGTAGATTTTAAGTTAATTAGATAATAGAATGTATGGTATGAAATTTTGTATGAATGTTTAAAATGATAAGCCAATTCTAATTTAGTCAATATGTATGGGATTTATTTCCTTATGTTATTGCAATATTAGGTGGAAATTGATGTTATGAGTGTCTAACAAATAGAGCAAGGGATTTGTTCCCACATGTTTATGATTAGATGAGATTTGTTTCCACGTTGGTAGGAATTTATTCTCAGAGTGATAGAGATTTGTTCTCGAAATTAAGTTGTTTATTTGAAATTTGTTTTCAGGTTTAATTAAAGATTCGTTTTCATGTTTAAAATTTTGAGATTTGTTCTCACATGTGATTAATTATTGTATTTTGAGGTTTATTCTCAGATTATTGGAAATTTGTTCTTAGATTTAACTAGAAGTCTATGTTTGGCTACTTTTAGGATTTGTTCCAAAATGTTAAGATTTGTTCTTATGTATTAGTTTGTTTAGTAATTATTTGAAGCTTGAGGGCAAGCTGGAAATGTCAGGATGGACGAGCTGTAGTGTATTTGTCCAACTACATGCTACTCTAAATTTAGAAAGTTTGGGTTTCGCGGTCCTCGACAGACCAGACCTCCCCCCTCAAGTTATAAAGTGTCAGGTAGCGACACCACCCCGGACAGGCAGTACGATTCTGACTGTGAACGTACGTACTCCGTGTGGTGCGGTCAGTTCATTGTAAAGATTCTACTTATTTAGTTTTCATTAAATTTATTAATAAGTAAACTGTCGTGTATCATTGAATGAGCACCCGCCACCACACATTCTACTTTTATAACGTTTTAGCAATGTAAATAAAAAAAAATAAAAAAAATACGCAAGTTTAAAGATAGTAGTTATTCCTTAATAAATACCAATTTCAAACTTCATTCTTGAGCTTGCTATTAATTGCAGAAGGTTGAAACAAATACTATTCGATTGGACAGGCAATTTTCTATCAAATACATCCTACTTTTATAACGTTTCAATAATGTAAATATAAAAAAAATCAAAAAAATACGCAAGTTTAAATATAGTCGTTATTCCTTGATAAATACTAATTTCAAACTTCATTCTTGAGCTTGCTATTAATTGTAGAAAGTTGAAACTAATACTATCCGGTTGAGCAGGAAATTTTCTATCAAATACTTTCTACTTTTATAACGTTTTAGCAATGTAAAAATAAAAAAAATCAAAAAAAATACGCAAGTTTAAAGATAGTCGTTATGCCTTTATAAATACCAACTTCAAACTTCATTCTTGAGCTTGCTAATAATTAGAGAAGGTTGAAACAAGTGCTATTTGATTAAACAAAAAATTTTCTATCAAATACATCCTACTTTTATAACGTTTCAATAATGTAAATATAAAAAAAATCAAAAAAATACGCAAGTATACAGATAGTCGTTATTCCTTGATAAGTACAAATTTCAAACTTTATTCTTGAGCTTGCTATTAATTGTAGAAGCTTGAGACCAATACTATTCGATTGAGCAGGAAATTTTCTATCAAATACATCCTACTTTTATAACGTTTGACAAATGTAAATATAAAAAAAAATTAAAAAAATACGCAAGTTTAAAGATAGTCGTTATGCTTTGATAAATACCAATTTCAAACTTCATTCTTGAGCTTGCTATTAATTGTAGAAGGTTGAAGCAATAACTATTCAATTGAACAGGAAATTTTCTATTAAATACATTTTACTTTTACAACGTTTTAGCAATGTAAATAAAAAAAATAAAAAAAATACGCAAGTTTAAAGATAGTAGTTATTCCTTAATAAATACCAATTTCAAACTTCATTCTTGAGCTTGCTATTAACTGTAGAAGGTTGAAGCTAGTACCATTTGACTGAACAGAAAATTTTCTATCAATTACATCCTACTTTTATAACGCTTTAGCAATGTAAATAAGAAAAAATAAAAAAAATACCCAAGTTTAAAGATAGTCGTTATTCCTTAATAAATACCAATTTCAAACTTCATTCTTGAGTTTGCTATTAATTGTAGAAGGTTGAAGCAAATACTATTCGATTGAACAGGCAATTTTCTATTAAATAAATCCTACTTTTATAACGTTTCAATAATGTAAGTATAAAAAAAATCAAAAAAATACGCAAGTTTAAAGATAGTCGTTATTCCTTGATAAATACCAATTTCAAACTTCATTCTTGAGCTTGCTATTAATTGGAGAAGGTTGAAACAAGTGCTATTTTATTAAACAGAAAATTTTCTATCAAATACATTTTACCTTTATAACGTTTCAATAATGTAAATATAAACAAAATCAAAAAAATACGCAAGTTTACAGATAGTCGTTATTCCTTGATAAGTACCAATTTCAAACTTTATTCTTGAGCTTGCTATTAATTGTAGAAGGTTGAGGCAAATACTATTTGATTGAAAAGGCAATTTTCTATCAAATACATCCTACTTTTATAACGTTTCAATAATGTAAATATAAAAAAAATTAAAAAAATACCCAAGTTTAAAGTAAGTCGTTATTCCTTGATAAATACCAATTTCAAACTTTATTCTTGAGCTTGCTATTTATTGTAAAAGGTTAAAACAAATACTGTTTGATTGAACAGAAAATTTTCTATCAAATACATCCTACTTTTATAACGTTTCAATAATGTAAATATAAAAAAATTAATAAAATTCGCAAGTTTAAAGATAGTCGTTATTCCTTAATAAATACCAATTTCAAACTTCATTCTTGAGCTTGCTATTAATCGTAGAAGGTTGAAGCATATACCATTTGATTGAACAGAAAATTTTCTATCAAATACATCCTACTATTATAACGTTTTAGCAATGTGAATAAAAAATAATCAAAAACATACGCAAGTTTAAAGATAGTCGTTATGCCTTGATAAATACAAATTTCAAACTTCATTTTTGAGCTTGCTATTAATTGTAGAAGGTTGAGGCAAATACTATTCAATTGAGCAGGAAATTTTCTATCAAATACATTTTACTTTTATAGCGTTTTAGCAATGTAAATAAAAAAAATCAAAAAAATACGCAAGTTTAAATATAGTCGTTATTTCTTGATAAATACCAATTTCAAACTTCATTCTTGAGCTTGCTATTAATTGTAGAAAGTTGAAACAAATACTATTCGATTGAGCAAATATTTTTTTATCAAATACTTCTACTTTTATAACGTTGCAATAATGTAAATATAAAAAAATTAAAAAAATACGCAAGTTTAAAATAAGTCGTTATTCCTTGATAAATACCAATTTCAAACTTTATCATTGAGCTTGCTATTTATTGTAAAAGGTTGAAACAAATACTTTTTGATTGAACAGAAAATTTTCTATCAAACACATCCTACTTTTGTAACGTTTCAATAATGTAAATATAAAAAAAATTAATAAAATACGCAAGTTTAAAGATAGTCTATATTCCTTAATAAATACCAATTTCAAACTTCATTTTTGAGCTTGCTATTAATCGTAGAAGGTTGAAGCATATACCATTTGATTGAACGGAAAATTTCCTATCAAACGCATCCTACTTTTATAACGTTTTAGCAATGTAAATAACAAAAAATAAAAAAAATACGCAAGTTTAAAGATAGTCGTTATTCCTTGATAAATACCAATTTCAAACTTCATTCTTGAGCTTGCTGTTAATTGTAGAAGGTTGAAGCCAATACTATTTGATTGAGCAGGTAATTTTCTATCAAATACGTCCTACTTTTATAACGTTGCAATAATGTAAATATAAAAAAATAAAAAAAATACACAAGTTTAAAGTAAGTCGTTATTCCTTGATAAATACCAATTTCAAACTTCATTCTTGAGCTTGCTAACAATTGTCGAAGGTTGAAGCAAATACCATTTGACTGAACAGAAAATTTTCTATCAAACACATCCTACTTTTATAACGTTTTAGCAATGTAAATAAAAAAAAATAAAAAAAATACCCAAGTTTAAAGATAGTCGTTATTCCTTAATAAATACCAATTTCAAACTTCATTCTTGAGCTTGCTATTAATTGTAGAAGGTTGAAGCAAATATTATTTGATTGAACAGGCAATTTTCTATCAAATACATCCTACTTTAGTAACGTTTCAATAATGTAAATATAAAAAAAATTAAAAAAATACGCAAGTTTAAAGATAGTCGTTATTCCTTGATAAATACCAACTCCAAACTTTATTCTTGAGCTTGCTATTAATTGTAGAAGGTTGAAACCAATACTATTCGATTGGGCAGGAAATTTTCTATCAAATATATTCTACTTTTATACCGTTTTAGCAATGTAAATATAAAAAAAATCAAAAAAAATACGCAAGTTTAAAGATAGTCGTTATGCCTTGATAAATACCAATTTTAAACTTCATTTTTAAGCTTGCTGTTAATTGTAGAAGGTTGAAGCAAATACTATTCAATTGAACAGAAACTTTTCTATCAAATACATTTTACTTTTATAACGTCTTAGCAATGTAAATATAAAAAAAATAAAAAAAATACGCAAGTTTAAATATAGTCGTTATTCCTTGATAAATACCAATTTCAAACTTTATCATTGAGCTTGCTATTTATTGTAAAAGGTTGAAACAAATACTTTTTGATTGAACAGAAAATTTTCTATCAAACACATCCTACTTTTGTAACGTTTCAATAATGTAAATATAAAAAAAATTAATAAAATACGCAAGTTTAAAGATAGTCTATATTCCTTAATAAATACCAATTTCAAACTTCATTTTTGAGCTTGCTATTAATCGTAGAAGGTTGAAGCATACACCATTTGATTGAACGGAAAATTTCCTATCAAATACATCCTACTTTTATAACGTTTTAGCAATGTAAATAACAAAAAATAAAAAAAATACGCAAGTTTAAAGATAGTCGTTATTCCTTGATAAATACCAATTTCAAACTTCATTCTTGAGCTTGCTGTTAATTGTAGAAGGTTGAAGCCAATACTATTTGATTGAGCAGGTAATTTTCTATCCAATACGTCCTACTTTTATAACGTTGCAATAATGTAAATATAAAAAAAATAAAAAAAATACGCAAGTTTAAAGTAAGTCGTTATTCCTTGATAAATACCAATTTCAAACTTTATTCTTGAGCTTGCTATTAATTGTAGAAGGTCGAAGCAAGTACTATTTGACTAAACAGAAAATTTTCTGTCAAATACATCCTACTTTTATAACGTTTTAACAATGTAAATAAAAAAAAATAAAAAAAATACGCAAGTTTAAAGATAGTCGTTATTCCTTAATAAATACCAATTTCAAACTTCATCCTTGAGCTTGCTATTAATTGTAGAAGGTTGAAGCAAATACTATTAGATTAAACAGGCAATTTTCTATCAAATACATCCTACTTTTATAACGTTTCAATAATGTAAATATAAAAAAAATCAAAAAAATACGCAAGTTTACAGATAGTCGTTATTCCTTGATAAGTACCAATTTCAAACTTGATTTTTAAGCTTGCTATTGATTGCAGAAGGTCAGAACAAGTACCATTTGATTGAACATAAAATTTTCTATCAAATAAATGCTACTTTTATAACGTTTTAGCAATGTAAATATAAAAAAAATCAAAAAAATACGCAAGTTTAAAGATAGTCGTTATGCCTTGATAAATACCAATTTCAAACTTCATTCTTGAGCTTGCTATTAATTGTAGAAGGTTGAAGCAAATACTATTCAATTGAACAGGAAATTTTCTATCAAATACATCCTACTTTTATAACGTTTCACAAATGTAAATATAAAAAAAAATTAAAAAAATACGCAAGTTTAAAGATAGTCGTTATGCTTTGATAAATACCAATTTCAAACTTCATTCTTGAGCTTGCTATTAATTGTAGAAGGTTGAAGCAATAACTATTCAATTAAACAGGAAATTTTCTATTAAATACATTTTACTTCTATAACGTTTTAGCAATGTAAATAAAAAAAAATAAAAAAAATACGCAAGTTTAAAGATAGTAGTTATTCCTTAATAAATACCAATTTCAAACTTCATTCTTGAGCTTGCTGTTAACTGTAGAAGGTTGAAGCTAGTACCATTTGACTGAACAGAAAATTTTCTATCAAATACATCCTACTTTTATAACGCTTTAGCAATGTAAATAAGAAAAAATAAAAAAAATACGCAAGTTTAAAGATAGTCGTTATTCCTTAATAAATACCAACTTCAAACTTCATTCTTGAGTTTGCTATTAATTGTAGAAGGTTGAAGCAAATACTATTCGATTGAACAGGCAATTTTCTATTAAATAAATCCTACTTTTATAACGTTTCAATAATGTAAATATAAAAAAAATCAAAAAAATACGCAAGTTTAAAGATAGTCGTTATTCCTTGATAAATACCAATTTCAAACTACATTCTTGAGCTTGCTATTAATTGGAGAAGGTTGAAACAAGTGCTATTTTATTAAACAGAAAATTTTCTATCAAATACATTTTACCTTTATAACGTTTCAATAATGTAAATATAAAAAAAATCAAAAAAATACGCAAGTTTACAGATAGTCGTTATTCCTTGATAAGTACCAATTTCAAACTTTATTCTTGAGCTTGCTATTAATTGTAGAAGGTTGAGGCAAATACTATTCGATTGAAAAGGCAATTTTCTATCAAATACATCCTACTTTTATAACGATTCAATAATGTAAATATAAAAAAAAATCAAAAAAATACACAAGTTTAAAGATAGTCGTTATTCCTTGATAAATACCAATTTCAAACTTCATTCTTGAGCTTGCTATTAATTGTAAAAGGTTAAAACAAATACTATTCTATTAAGCAAAAAATTTTCTATCAAATACATCTTACTTTTATAACGTTTCAATAATGTAAATATAAAAAAAAATTTAAAAAATACGCAAGTTTAAAGTAAGTCGTTATTCCTTGATAAATACCAATTTCAAACTTTATCCTTGAGCTTGCTATTTATTGTAAAAGGTTGAAACAAATACTATTTGATTGAACAGAAAATTTTCTATCCAATGCATCCTACTTTTATAACGTTTCAATAATGTAAATATAAAAAAAATTAATAAAATTCGCAAGTTTAAAAATAGTCGTTATTCCTTAATAAATACCAATTTCAAACTTCATTCTTGAGCTTGCTATTAATCGTAGAAGGTTGAAGCATATATTATTTGATTGAACGGAAAATTTTCTATCAAATACATCCTACTATTATAACGTTTTAGCAATGTGAATAAAAAAAAATCAAAAACATGCGCAAGTTTAAAGATAGTCGTTATTCCTTGATAAATACCAATTTCAAACTTCATTCTTGAGCTTGCTATTAATTGTAGAAAGTTGAAATTAATACTATTCGATTGAGCAGGAAATTTTCTATCAAATACATTCTACTTTTATAACGTTTTGGCAATGTAAATATAAAAAAAATCAAAAAAATACGCAAGTTTAAAGATAGTCGTTATGCCTTGATAAATACAAATTTCAAACTTCATTTTTGAGCTTGCTATTAATTGTAGAAGGTTGAAGCAAATAATATTCAATTGAGCAGGAAATTTTCTATCAAATACATTCTACTTTTATAGCGTTTTAGCAATGTAAATAAAAAAAATCAAAAAAATACGCAAGTTTAAAGATAGTCGTTATTCCTTAATAAATACCAATTTCAAACTTCATTCTTGAGCTTGCTATTAACCGTAGAAGGTTGAAGCATATACCATTTGATTGAACGGAAAATTTCCTATCAAATACATTCTACTTTTATAACGTTTTAGCAATGTAAATAACAAAAAATAAAAAAAATACGCAAGTTTAAAGATAGTCGTTATTCCTTGATAAATACCAATTTCAAACTTCATTCTTGAGCTTGCTATTAATTGTAGAAGGTTGAAGCAAGTACCATTTGACTGAACAGAAAATTTTCTATCAAATACATCCTACTTTTATAACGTTTTAGCAATGTAAATAAAAAAAAATAAAAAAAATACCCAAGTTTAAAGATAGTCGTTATTCCTTAATAAATACCAATTTCAAACTTCATTCTTGAGCTTGCTATTAATTGTAGAAGGTTGAAGCAAATATTATTTGATTGAACAGGCAATTTTCTATCAAATACATCCTACTTTAGTAACGTTTCAATAATGTAAATATAAAAAAAATTAAAAAAATACGCAAGTTTAAAGATAGTCGTTATTCCTTGATAAATACCAAATTCAAACTTCATTCTTGAGCTTGCTATTAATTGTAGAAGGTTGAAGCAAATACTATTCAATTGAACAGAAAACTTTCTATCAAATACATCCTACTTTTATAACGTTCCTATAATGTAAATATAAAAAAAATCAAAAAAATTCGCAAGTTTAAAGATAGTCGTTATGCCTTGATAAATACCAAATTCAAACTTCATTCTTGAGCTTGCTATTAATTGTTGAAGGTTGAAGCAAATACTATTCAATTAAACAGGAAATTTTCTATCAAATACGTTCTACTTTTATAAGGTTTTAGCAATGTAAATAAAAAAAATAAAAAAAATACGCAAGTTTAAAGATAGTCGTTATACCTTAATAAATACCAATTTCAAACTTCATTCTTGAGCTTGCTATTAATTGTAGATGGTTGTAGCAAATACTATTCGATTGAACAGGCAATTTTCTATCAAATACATCCTACTTTTATAACGTTTCAATAATGTAAATATAAAAAAAATCAAAAAAATACGCAAGTTTAAAGATAGTCGTTATTCCTTGATAAATACCAAATTCAAACTTCATTCTTGAGCTTGCTATTAATTGTAAAAAATAAAACAAATACTATTCGATTAAGCAAAAAATTTTCTATCAAATACATCTTACTTTTATAACGTTTCAATAATGTAAATATAAAAAAAAATTAAAAAAATACGCAAGTTTAAAGTAAGTCGTTATTCCTTGATAAATACCAATTTCAAACATTATTCTTGAGCTTGCTATTTATTGTAAAAGGTTGAAACAAATACTATTTGATTGAACAGAAAATTTTCTATTAAATACATCCTACTTTTATAACGTTTCAATAATGTAAATATAAAAAAAATTAAAAAAATACGCGAGTTTAAAGATAGTCGTTATTCCTTAATAAATACCAATTTTAAACTTCATTCTTGAGATTGCTATTAATTGTAGAAGGTTGAAGCATGTACCATTTGATTGAACAAAAAATTTTCTATCAAATACGTTTTACTATTATAACGTTTTAGCAATGTGAATAAAAAAAAATCAAAAATATACGCAAGTTTAAAGATAGTCGTTATTCCTTGATAAATACCAATTTCAAACTTCATTCTTGAGCTTGCTATTAACTGTAGAAAGTTGAAACCAATACTATTCGATTGAGCAGGAAATTTTCTATCAAATACATTCTACTTTTATAACGTTTTAGCAATGTAAATATAAAAAAAATCAAAAAAATACGCAAGTTTAAAGATAGTCGTTATGCCTTGATAAATACAAATTTCAAACTTCATTCTTGAGCTTGCTGTTAACAGTAGAAGGTTGAAACTAATACTATTCGATTGAGCAGGAAATTTTCTATCAAACACGTTCTACTTTTATAACGTTTTAGCAATGTAAATATAAAAAAAATCAAAAAAATATGCAAGTTTAAAGATAGTCGTTATTCCTTAATTAAATACCAATTTCAAACTTCATTCTTAAGCTTGCTATTAATTGTAGAAGGTTGAAGCAAATACGTTTTAGCAATGTAAATATAAAAAAAATCAAAAAAATACCCAAGTTTACAGATAGTCGTTATTCCTTGATAAGTACCAATTTCAAACTTGATTTTTAAGCTTGCTATTGACTGCAGAAGGTTAAAACAAGTACCATTCGATTGAGTAGAAAATTTTCTATCAAATATATGCTACTTTTATAACGTTTTAGTAATGTAAATATAAAAAAAATTAAAAAAATACGTAAGTTTAAAGATAGTCGTTATGCCTTGATAAATACCAATTTCAAACTTCTTTCTTGAGCTTGCTATTAATTGTAGAAGGTTGAAACTAATACTATTTGACTGAACAGGAAATTTTCTATCAAATACATTTTACTTTTATAACGTTTCAATAATGTAAATATAAAAAAAATCAAAAAAATACGCAAGTTTAAAGATAGTCGTTATTCCTTAATAAATACCAAATTCAAACTTCATTCTTGAGCTTGCTATTAATTGTAGAAGGTTGAAACAAGTACCATTTGATTGAACAAAAAATTTTTTATCAAATAAATCCTACCTTTATAACGTTTAGGCAATGTAAATATAAAAAAAATTAAAAAAATACGCAAATTTAAATATAGTCGTTATTCCTTGATAAATACCAATTTCAAACTTTATTCTTGAGCTTGCTATTAATTGTAGAAGACCGAAACAAGTACCATTTGATTAAGCAGAAAATTTTCTATCAAAAAAATCTTACTTTTATAACGTTTCAATAAAGTAAATATAAAAAAAATTAAAAAAATACGCAAGTTTAAATATAGTCGCTATTCCTTAATAAATACCAACTTCAAACTTCATTCTTGAGCTTGCTATTAACTGTAGAAGGTTAAAGCAAAAACTATTCGATTAAGCGGGAAATTTTCTATCAAATACATTCTACTTTTATAACGTTTCAATAATGTAAATATAAAAAAAAATTAAAAAAATACGCAAGTTTAAAGTAAATCGTTATTCCTTGATAAATACCAATTTCAAACTTCATTCTTGAGCTTGCTATATATTGTAAAAGCTAAAACAAGTACCATTTGAGTGAACAGAAAATTTTCTATCAAATACATCCTACTTTTATAACGTTTTAATAATGTAAATATAAAAAAAATTAAAAAAATACGCAAGTTTAAAGTAAGTCGTTATTCCTTGATAAATACCAACTTCAAACTTTATTCTTAAGCTTGCTATTAATGGCAGAAGGTTGAAACAAGCACCATTTGATTGAACGGAAATTTTTTAATAAAATACATCCTACTTTTATAACGTTTTAGCAATGTAATTAAAAAAAAAATTAAAAAAATACGCAAGTTTAAATATAGTCGTTATTCCTTGATAAATACCAATTTAAAACTTCATTCTTGAGCTTGCTATTAATTGTAGAAGGTTGAAGCTAATACTCTTCGATTGAGCAGAAAATTTTCTATCAAATACATTCTACTCTTATAACGTTTTAGCAATGTAGATATAAAAAAAATCAAAAAAATACGCAAGTTTAAAGATAGTCGTTATTCCTTGATAAATACCAACGTCAAACTTCATTCTTGAGCTTGCTATTAATTGTAGAAGGTTGAAACAAGTACCATTTGATTGAACAGAAATTTTTCTATCAAATACGTCCTACTTTTATAACGTTTTAGCAATGTAATTTTAAAAAAAATCAAAAAAATACCCAAGTTTAAATATAGTCGTTATTTCTTGATAAATACCAATTTCAAACTTCATTCTTGAGCTTGCTATTAATTGTAGAAGGTTGAAGCTAATACTATTCGATTAAGCAAAAAATTTTCTATCAAATACATTCTACCCTTATAACGTTTTAGCAATGTAAATATAAAAAAATCAAAAAAATACGCAAGTTTAAAGATAGTCGTTATGCCTTGATAAATACCAAATTCAAACTCTATTCTTGAGCTTGCTATTAATTGTAGAAGGTTGAAGCAAGTACCATTTGATTGAACGAAAATTTTTCTATAAAATACATCCTACTTTTATAACGTTTTAGCAATGTAATTATAAAAACAATTAAAAAAATACGCAAGTTTAAATATAGTCGTTATTCCTTAATAAATACCAGTTTCAAACTTTATTTTTGAGCTTGCTATTAATTGTAGAAGGATGAAACCAAAACTATTCGATTGAGCAGAAAATTTTCTATCAAATACGTTCTACCTTTATAACGTTTTAGCAATGTAATTATAAAAAAAATCAAAAAAATACGCAAGTTTAAATATAGTCGTTATTCCTTGATAAATACCAATTTCAAACTTCATTCTTGAGCTTGCTGTTAATTGTAGAAAGTTGAAACTAATACTATTCGATTGACCAGGAAATTTTCTATCAAATACATTCTACTTTTATAACGTTTTAGCAATGTAAATATAAAAAAAATCAAAAAAATACACAAGTTTAAAAATAGTCGTTATTCCTTGATAAATACCAATTTCAAACTTTATTCTTGAGCTTGCTATTAATTGTAGAAGGTTGAGGCAAGTACCATTTGATTAAGCAGAAAATTTTCTATCAAATGAATTCTATTTTTATAACGTTTCAATAATGTAAATATAAAAAAAACAAAAAAATGCGCAAGTTTAAAATAAGTCGTTATTCCTTGATAAATACCAAATTCAAACTTCATTCTTGAGCTTGCTATTAATTGTTGAAGGTTGAAGCAAGTACCATTTGACTGAACAGAAAATTTTCTATCAAACACATCCTACTTTTATAACGTTTTAGCAATTTAAATATAAAAAAATATAAAAAATACGCAAGTTTAAAGAAAGTCGTTATTCCTTACAAAATACCAATTTCAAACTTCATTCTTGAGCTTGCTATTAATTGTAGAAGGTTGAAACAAATACTATTCGATTAAGCAGGAAATTTTCTATCAAATACATCCTACCTTTATAACGTTTTAGCAATGTAAATATAAAAAAAATCAAAAAAATACGCAAGTTTAAATATAGTAGTTATTCCTTGATAAATACCAATTTCAAACTTTATTTTTGAGCTTGCTATTAATTGTAGAAGATTGAAACAAGTACCATTTGATTAAAGAGAAAATTTTCTATTAAATGCATCCTACTGTTATAACGTTTCAAGAATGTAAATATAAAAAAAATTAAAAAAATACGCAAGTTTAAAGATAGTTGTTATTCCTTAATAAATACCAATATCAAACTTCATTCTTGAGCTTGCTATTAATCGTAGAAGGCTGAAACAAGTACCATTTGATTGAACAGAAAATTTTCTATCAAATACGTCTTACCTTTATAACGTTTCAATAAAGTAAATATAAAAAAAAATTAAAAAAATACGCAAGTTTAAAGATAGTCGTTATTCCTTAATAAATACCAACTTCAAACTTCATTCTTGAGCTTGCTATTAATCGTAGAAGGTTGAAACAAGTACTATTTGATTGAACAAAAAATTTTCTATCAATCACATCCTACTTTTATAACGTTTTAGCAATGTAAATATAAAAAAAAATCAAAAAAATATGCAAGTTTAAATATAGTCGTTATTCCTTGATAAATACCAACTTCAAACTTCATTCTTGAGCTTGCTATTAATTGTAGAAGGTTGAAACTAGTACCATTTGATTGAACACAAATTTTTCTATCAAATACGTCCTACTTTTATAACGTTTTAGCAATGTAATTATAAAAAAATCAAAAAAATACGCAAGTTTAAAGATAGTCGTTATTCCTTAATAAATACCAATTTCAAACTTCATTCTTGAGCTTGCTATTAATTGTAAAAGGTTAAAACAAGTCCAATTTGATTAAACAGAAAATTTTCTATCAAATACATCCTACTTTTATAACGTTCCAATAATGTAAATATAAAAAAAATCAAAAAAATACCCAAGTTTACAGATAGTCGTTATTCCTTGATAAGTACCAATTTCAAACTTGATTTTTAAGCTTGCTATTGACTGCAGGAGGTTAAAACAAGTACCATTCGATTGAGCAGAAAATTTTCTATTAAATTAATGCTACTTTTATAACGCTTTAGTAATGTAAATATAAAAAAAATTAAAAAAATTCGCAAGTTTAAAGATAGTCGTTATGCCTTAATAAATACCAATTTCAAACTTCTGTCTTGAGCTTGCTATTAATTGTAGAAGGTTGAAACAAATACCATTCAATTGAACAGGAAATTTTCTATCAAATACATTCTATTTTTATAACGTTTCAATAATGTAAATATAAAAAAAATCAAAAAAATACCCAAGTTTACAGATAGTCGTTATTCCTTGATAAGTACCAATTTCAAACTTGAATTTTAAGCTTGCTATTAACTGCAGAAGGTTAAAACAAATACCATTTGATTGAGCAGAAAATTTTCTATCAAACAAATGCTACCTTTGTAATGTTTTAGCAATGTAAATATAAAAAAAATTAAAAAAAATTCGCAAGTTTAAAGATAGTCGTTATTCCTTAATAAATACCAATTTCAAACTTCATTCTTAAGTTTGCTAATAATTGTAGAAAGTTTAAACAAGCACCGTTCGATTAAGCAAAAAATTTTCTATCATATACAATCTACCTTTATAACGTTTTAACAATGTAAATATAAAAAAAATCAAAAAAATACGCAAGTTTAAAGATAGTCGGTATTCCTTGATAAATACCAATTTCAAACTTCATTCTTAAGCTTGCTATTAATTGTAGAAGGTTGAGACAAGTACCATTTGATTGAACGGAAATTTTTCTATAAAATACATCCTACTTTTATAACGTTTTAGCAATGTAATTATAAAAAAAATTAAAAAAATACGCAAGTTTAAAGATAGTCGTTATTCCTTAATAAATACCAATTTCAAACTTCATTCTTGAGCTTGCTATTAATTGTAGAAGGTTGAAACTATTATTATTCGATTGAGCAGGAAATTTTCTATCAAATACATTCTACCTTTATAACGCTTTAGCAATGCAAAAAAAAAAATCAAAAAAATACGCAAGTTTAAAGATAGTCGATATGCCTTGATAAATACCAATTTCAAACTTCATTCTTGAGCTTGCTATTAATAGTAGAAGGTTGAGACTAACACTACTCGATTGAGCAGAAAATTTTCTATCAAACGCATTCTACTTTTATAACGTTTTAGCAATGTAAATATGAAAAAAATCAAAAAAATACGCAAGTTTAAATATAGTCGTTATTCCTTGATAAATACCAAATTCAAACTTCATTCTTGAGCTTGCTATTAATTGTAGAAGGTTGAAACCAATACCATTTGACTGAACAGACAATTTTCTATCAAATACATTTCACTTTTATAACGTTTCAATAATGTAAATATAAAAAAAATCAAAAAAATACGCAAGTTTAAAGTAAGTCGTTATTCCTTGATAAATACCAAATTCAAACTTCATTCTTGAGCTTGCTATTAATTGTAGAAGGTTGAAGCAAGTACCATTTGACTGAACAGAAAATTTTCTATCAAATACATCCTACTTTTATAACGTTTTAGCAATGCAAATAAAAAAAAAAATAAAAAAAATACGCAAGTTTAAAGATAGTCGTTATTCCTTAATAAATACCAATTTCAAACTTCATTCTTGAGCTTGCTATTAATTATAGAAGGTTGAAACAAGTACCATTTGATTGAACAAAAATTTTTTTATCAAATAAATCCTACCTTTATAACGTTTAGGCAATGTAAATATAAAAAAAATTAAAAAAATACGCAAATTTAAATATAGTCGTTATTCCTTGATAAATACCAATTTCAAACTTTATTCTTGAGCTTGCTATTAATTGTAGAAGACTGAAACAAGTACCATTTGATTAAGCAGAAAATTTTCTATCAACTGCATCCTACTACTATAACGTTTCAATAATGTAAATATAAAAAAAATTAAAAAAATACGCAAGTTTAAAGATAGTCGTTATTCCTTACTAAATACCAATATCAAACTTTATTCTTGAGCTTGCTATTAATCGTAGAAGGCTGAAACAAGTACCATTTGATTGAAGAGAAAATTTTCTATCAAAAAAATCTTACTTTTATAACGTTTCAATAAAGTAAATATAAAAAAAAATTAAAAAAATACGCAAGTTTAAAGATAGTCGTTATGCCTTGATAAATACCAACTTCAAACTTTATTCTTAAGCTTGCTATTAATTGTAGAAGGTTGAAACAAGCACCATTTGATTGAACGGAAATTTTTTAATAAAATACATCCTACTTTTATAACGTTTTAGCAATGTAATTAAAAAAAAAATTAAAAAAATACGTAAGTTTAAATATAGTCGTTATTCCTTGATAAATACCAATTTAAAACTTCATTCTTGAGCTTGCTATTAATTGTAGAAGGTTGAAGCTAATATTATTCGATTGAGCAGAAAATTTTCTATCAAATACATTCTACTCTTATAACGTTTTAGCAATGTAGATATAAAAAAAATCAAAAAAATACGGAAGTTTAAAGATAGTCGTTATTCCTTGATAAATACCAACGTCAAACTTCATTCTTGAGCTTGCTATTAATTGTAGAAGGTTGAAACAAGTACCATTTGATTGAACAGAAATTTTTCTATCAAATACGTCCTACTTTTATAACGTTTTAGCAATGTAATTTTAAAAAAAATCAAAAAAATACGCAAGTTTAAATATAGTCGTTATTCCTTGATAAATACCAATGTCAAACTTTATTCTTGAGCTTGCTATTAATTGTAGAAGGTTGAAACAAGTACCATTTGATTGAACACAAATTTTTCTATCAAATACGTCCTACTTTTATAACGTTTTAGCAATGTTATTATAAAAAAATCAAAAAAATACGCAAGTTTAAAGATAGTCGTTATTCCTTGATAAATACCAATGTCAAACTTTATTCTTGAGCTTGCTATTAATTGCAGAAGGTTGAAACTAATACTGTTCGATTGAGCAGGAAATTTTCTATCAAATACATTCTACTTTATAACGTTTTAGCAATGTAAATATAAAAAAAATCAAAAAAATACGCAAGTTTAAAGATAGTCGTTATGCCTTGATAAATACCAAATTCAAACTCTATTCTTGAGCTTGCTATTAATTGCAGAAGGTTGAAACAAATACTATTCGATTAAGCAGGAAATTTTCTATCAAATACATTCTACTTTTATAACGTTTTAGCAATTTAAATATAAAAAAATAAAAAAAATACGCAAGTTTAAAGATAGTCGTTATTCCTTAATAAATACCAATTTCAAACTTTATTCTTGAGCTTGCTATTAATTGTAGAAGGTTGAAGCCAATACTATTCGATTGAGCAGGAAATTTTCTATCAAATACATTCTACTCTTATAACATTTTAGCAATGTAGATATAAAAAAAATCAAAAAAATACGCAAGTTTAAAGATAGTCGTTATTCCTTGATAAATACCAAGGTCAAACTTTATTCTTGAGCTTGCTATTAATTGTAGAAGGTTGAAACAAGAACCATTTGATTGAACACAAATTTTTCTATCAAATACGTCCTACTTTTATAACGTTTTAGCAATGTAATTATAAAAAAATCAAAAAAATTCGCAAGTTTAAATATAGTCGTTATTCCTTGATAAATACCAATTTCAAACTTCATTCTTGAGCTTGCTATTAATTGCAGAAGGTTGAAACTAATACTGTTCGATTGAGCAGGAAATTTTCTATCAAATACATTCTACTTTATAACGTTTTAGCAATGTAAATATAAAAAAAATCAAAAAAATACGCAAGTTTAAAGATAGTCGTTATTCCTTGATAAATACCAATTTCAAACTTCATTTTTGAGCTTGCTATTAATAGTAGAAGGTTGAAGCAAATACTATTCGATTAAGCAGGAAATTTTCTATTAAATACATTCTACCTTTATAACGTTTCAATAATGTAAATATAAAAAAAATTAAAAAAATACGCAAGTTTAAAGTAAGTTGTTATTCCTTGATAAATACCAACTTCAAACTTTATTCTTGAGCTTGCTATTAATCGTAGAAGGTTGAAACAAGTACTATTTGATTGAACGGAAAATTTTCTATCAAATACATCCTACTTTTATAACGTTTCAATAATGTAAATATAAAAAAAATCAAAAAAATACCCAAGTTTACAGATAGTCGTTATTCCTTGATAAGTACCAATTTCAAACTTGATTTTTAAGCTTGCTATTGACTGCAGGAGGTTAAAACAAGTACCATTCGATTGAGCAGAAAATTTTCTATTAAATTAATGCTACTTTTATAACGCTTTAGTAATGTAAATATAAAAAAAATTAAAAAAATTCGCAAGTTTAAAGATAGTCGTTATGCCTTGATAAATACCAAATTCAAACTTCTGTCTTGAGCTTGCTATTAATTGTAGAAGGTTGAAACAAATACCATTCAATTGAACAGGAAATTTTCTATCAAATACATTCTATTTTTATAACGTTTCAATAATGTAAATATAAAAAAAATCAAAAAAATACCCAAGTTTACAGATAGTCGTTATTCCTTGATAAGTACCAATTTCAAACTTGAATTTTAAGCTTGCTATTAACTGCAGAAGGTTAAAACAAATACCATTTGATTGAGCAGAAAATTTTCTATCAAACAAATGCTACCTTTGTAATGTTTTAGCAATGTAAATATAAAAAAAATAAAAAAAAATTCGCAAGTTTAAAGATAGTCGTTATTCCTTAATAAATACCAATTTCGAACTTCATTCTTAAGTTTGCTAATAATTGTAGAAAGTTGAAACAAGCACCGTTCGATTAAGCAAAAAATTTTCTATCATATACAATCTACCTTTATAACGTTTTAACAATGTAAATATAAAAAAAATCAAAAAAATACGCAAGTTTAAAGATAGTCGGTATTCCTTGATAAATACCAATTTCAAACTTCATTCTTAAGCTTGCTATTAATTGTAGAAGGTTGAGACAAGTACCATTTGATTGAACGGAAATTTTTCTATAAAATACATCCTACTTTTATAACGTTTTAGCAATGTAATTATAAAAAAAATTAAAAAAATACGCAAGTTTAAAGATAGTCGTTATTCCTTAATAAATACCAATTTCAAACTTCATTCTTGAGCTTGCTATTAATTGTAGAAGGTTGAAACTATTATTATTCGATTGAGCAGGAAATTTTCTATCAAATACATTCTACCTTTATAACGTTTTAGCAATGCAAAAAAAAAATCAAAAAAATACGCAAGTTTAAAGATAGTCGATATGCCTTGATAAATACCAATTTCAAACTTCATTCTTGAGCTTGCTATTAATAGTAGAAGGTTGAGACTAACACTACTCGATTGAGCAGAAAATTTTCTATCAAACGCATTCTACTTTTATAACGTTTTAGCAATGTAAATATGAAAAAAATCAAAAAAATACGCAAGTTTAAATATAGTCGTTATTCCTTGATAAATACCAAATTCAAACTTCATTCTTGAGCTTGCTATTAATTGTAGAAGGTTGAAACCAATACCATTTGACTGAACAGACAATTTTCTATCAAATACATTTCACTTTTATAACGTTTCAATAATGTAAATATAAAAAAAATCAAAAAAATACGCAAGTTTAAAGTAAGTCGTTATTCCTTGATAAATACCAAATTCAAACTTCATTCTTGAGCTTGCTATTAATTGTAGAAGGTTGAAGCAAGTACCATTTGACTGAACAGAAAATTTTCTATCAAATACATCCTACTTTTATAACGTTTTAGCAATGCAAATAAAAAAAAAAATAAAAAAAATACGCAAGTTTAAAGATAGTCGTTATTCCTTAATAAATACCAATTTCAAACTTCATTCTTGAGCTTGCTATTAATTATAGAAGGTTGAAACAAGTACCATTTGATTGAACAAAAATTTTTTTATCAAATAAATCCTACCTTTATAACGTTTAGGCAATGTAAATATAAAAAAAATTAAAAAAATACGCAAATTTAAATATAGTCGTTATTCCTTGATAAATACCAATTTCAAACTTTATTCTTGAGCTTGCTATTAATTGTAGAAGACTGAAACAAGTACCATTTGATTAAGCAGAAAATTTTCTATCAACTGCATCCTACTACTATAACGTTTCAATAATGTAAATATAAAAAAAATTAAAAAAATACGCAAGTTTAAAGATAGTCGTTATTCCTTAATAAATACCAATATCAAACTTTATTCTTGAGCTTGCTATTAATCGTAGAAGGCTGAAACAAGTACCATTTGATTGAAGAGAAAATTTTCTATCAAAAAAATCTTACTTTTATAACGTTTCAATAAAGTAAATATAAAAAAAAATTAAAAAAATACGCAAGTTTAAAGATAGTCGTTATGCCTTGATAAATACCAATTTCAAACTTTATTCTTAAGCTTGCTATTAATTGTAGAAGGTTGAAACAAGCACCATTTGATTGAACGGAAATTTTTTAATAAAATACATCCTACTTTTATAACGTTTTAGCAATGTAATTAAAAAAAAAAAATAAAAAAATACGTAAGTTTAAATATAGTCGTTATTCCTTGATAAATACCAATTTAAAACTTCATTCTTGAGCTTGCTATTAATTGTAGAAGGTTGAAGCTAATATTATTCGATTGAGCAGAAAATTTTCTATCAAATACATTCTACTCTTATAACGTTTTAGCAATGTAGATATAAAAAAAATCAAAAAAATACGGAAGTTTAAAGATAGTCGTTATTCCTTGATAAATACCAACGTCAAACTTCATTCTTGAGCTTGCTATTAATTGTAGAAGGTTGAAACAAGTACCATTTGATTGAACAGAAATTTTTCTATCAAATACGTCCTACTTTTATAACGTTTTAGCAATGTAATTTTAAAAAAAATCAAAAAAATACGCAAGTTTAAATATAGTCGTTATTCCTTGATAAATACCAATTTCAAACTTCATTCTTGAGCTTGCTGTTAATTGTAGAAGGTTGAAGCTAATACTATTCGATTGAGCGAAAAATTTTCTATCAAATACATTCTACTTTTATAACGTTTTAGCAATGTAAATATAAAAAAAATCAAAAAAAATACGCAAGTTTAAAGTAAGTCGTTATTTCTTGATAAATACCAACTTCAAACTTTATTCTTAAGCTTGCTATTAATTGTAGAAGGTTGAAACAAGTACCATTTGATTGAACGGAAATTTTTCTATAAAATACATCCTACTTTTATAACGTTTTAGCAATGTAATTATAAAAAAAATTAAAAAAATACGCAAGTTTAAATATAGTCGTTATTCCTTAATAAATACCAATTTCAAACTTTATTCTTGAGCTTGCTATTAATTGTAGAAGGTTGAAGCCAATACTATTCGATTGAGCAGGAAATTTTCTATCAAATACATTCTACTCTTATAACATTTTAGCAATGTAGATATAAAAAAAATCAAAAAAATACGCAAGTTTAAAGATAGTCGTTATTCCTTGATAAATACCAATGTCAAACTTTATTCTTGAGCTTGCTATTAATTGTAGAAGGTTGAAACAAGTACCATTTGATTGAACACAAATTTTTCTATCAAATACGTCCTACTTTTATAACGTTTTAGCAATGTTATTATAAAAAAATCAAAAAAATACGCAAGTTTAAAGATAGTCGTTATTCCTTGATAAATACCAATGTCAAACTTTATTCTTGAGCTTGCTATTAATTGCAGAAGGTTGAAACTAATACTGTTCGATTGAGCAGGAAATTTTCTATCAAATACATTCTACTTTATAACGTTTTAGCAATGTAAATATAAAAAAAATCAAAAAAATACGCAAGTTTAAAGATAGTCGTTATGCCTTGATAAATACCAAATTCAAACTCTATTCTTGAGCTTGCTATTAATTGCAGAAGGTTGAAACAAATACTATTCGATTAAGCAGGAAATTTTCTATCAAATACATTCTACTTTTATAACGTTTTAGCAATTTAAATATAAAAAAATAAAAAAAATACGCAAGTTTAAAGATAGTCGTTATTCCTTAATAAATACCAATTTCAAACTTTATTCTTGAGCTTGCTATTAATTGTAGAAGGTTGAAGCCAATACTATTCGATTGAGCAGGAAATTTTCTATCAAATACATTCTACTCTTATAACATTTTAGCAATGTAGATATAAAAAAAATCAAAAAAATACGCAAGTTTAAAGATAGTCGTTATTCCTTGATAAATACCAAGGTCAAACTTTATTCTTGAGCTTGCTATTAATTGTAGAAGGTTGAAACAAGTACCATTTGATTGAACACAAATTTTTCTATCAAATACGTCCTACTTTTATAACGTTTTAGCAATGTAATTATAAAAAAATCAAAAAAATTCGCAAGTTTAAATATAGTCGTTATTCCTTGATAAATACCAATTTCAAACTTCATTCTTGAGCTTGCTATTAATTGCAGAAGGTTGAAACTAATACTGTTCGATTGAGCAGGAAATTTTCTATCAAATACATTCTACTTTATAACGTTTTAGCAATGTAAATATAAAAAAAATCAAAAAAATACGCAAGTTTAAAGATAGTCGTTATTCCTTGATAAATACCAATTTCAAACTTCATTTTTGAGCTTGCTATTAATAGTAGAAGGTTGAAGCAAATACTATTCGATTAAGCAGGAAATTTTCTATTAAATACATTCTACCTTTATAACGTTTCAATAATGTAAATATAAAAAAAATTAAAAAAATACGCAAGTTTAAAGTAAGTTGTTATTCCTTGATAAATACCAACTTCAAACTTTATTCTTGAGCTTGCTATTAATCGTAGAAGGTTGAAACAAGTACTATTTGATTGAACAAAAAATTTTCTATCAATCGCAACCTACTTTTATAACGTTTTAGCAATGTAAATATAAAAAAAATCAAAAAAATATGCAAGTTTAAATATAGTCGTTATTCCTTGATAAATACCAACTTCAAACTTCATTCTTGAGCTTGCTATTAATTGTAGAAGGTTGAAACAAGTACCATTTGATTAAACAGACAATTTTCTATCAAATAGATCCTACTTTTATAACGTTTTAGCAATGTAATTATAAAAAAAATTAAAAAAATACGCAAGTTTAAAGATAGTCGTTATTCCTTAATAAATACCAATTTCAAACTTCATTCTTGAGCTTGCTATTAATTGTAGAAAGTTGAAATGAGCACCACTTAATTTAGCAAAAAATTTTCTATCAAATACATCCTACTCTTATAACGTTTTAGCAATGTAAATAAAAAAAATATTAAAAGATGCGCAAGTTTAAAGATAGTCGTTATTCCTTGATAAATACCAATTTCAAACTTCATTTTTGAGCTTGCTATTAATAGTAGAAGGTTGAAACAAATACTATTCGATTAAGCAGAAAATTTTCTATCAAATACATCCTACTTTTATAACGTTTTAACAATGTAAATATATAAAAAATTAAAAAAATACGCAAGTTTAAAGTAAGTCGTTATTCCTTGATAAATACCAATTTCAAACTTTATTCTTAAGCTTGCTATTAATTGTAGAAGGTTGAAACAATTACCATTTGATTGAACGGAAATTTTTCTATAAAATACATTCTACTTTTATAACGTTTTAGCAATGTAATTATAAAAAAAATTAAAAAAATAAGCAAGTTTAAATATAGTCGTTATTCCTTAATAAATAACAATTTCAAACTTCATTCTTGAGCTTGCTATTTATTGCAGAAGGTTAAAACAAATACCATTTGATTACACAAATAATTTTCTATCAAATACATCTTACTTTTATAACGTTTTAATAATGTAAATATAAAAAAAATCAAAAAAATACGCAAGTTTAAAGATAGTCGTTATTCCTTGATAAATACCAATCTCAAACTTCATTTTTGAGCTCGCTATTTATTGTAAAAGGCTGAAACAAGTACCATTTGATTGAACAAAAAATTTTCTATCAAATACATCTTACTTTTATAACGTTTCAATAATGTAAATATAAAAAAAAATTTAAAAATTCGCAAGTTTAAAGTAAGTCGTTATTCCTTGATAAATACCAATTTCAAACTTCATTCTTGAGCTTGCTATTTATTGTAAAAAGCTGAAACAAGTACCATTTGATTAAACAGAAAATTTTCTATCAAATACATCCTACCTTTATAACGTTTCAATAATGTAAATATAAAAAAAATTAAAAAAATACGCAAGTTTAAAGTAAGTCGTTATTTCTTGATAAATACCAACTTCAAACTTTATTCTTAAGCTTGCTATTAATTGTAGAAGGTTGAAACAAGTACCATTTGATTGAACGGAAATTTTTCTATAAAATACATCCTACTTTTATAACGTTTTAGCAATGTAATTATAAAAAAAATTAAAAAAATACGCAAGTTTAAATATAGTCGTTATTCCTTAATAAATACCAATTTCAAACTTTATTCTTGAGCTTGCTATTAATTGTAGAAGGTTGAAGCCAATACTATTCGATTGAGCAGGAAATTTTCTATCAAATACATTCTACTCTTATAACATTTTAGCAATGTAGATATAAAAAAAATCAAAAAAATACGCAAGTTTAAAGATAGTCGTTATTCCTTGATAAATACCAATGTCAAACTTTATTCTTGAGCTTGCTATTAATTGTAGAAGGTTGAAACAAATACTATTCGATTAAGCAGGAAATTTTCTATCAAATACATTCTACTTTTATAACGTTTTAGCAATTTAAATATAAAAAAATAAAAAAAATACGCAGAATATTGTAGAAGGTTGAAACAATAACGACTATCTTTAAACTTGCGTATCTTTTAATATTTTTTTTATTTACATTGTTAAAACGTTATAAAGGTAGGATGTATTTGATAGAAAATTTTTTGCTAAATCAAGTGGTGCTTGTTTCAACTTTTTACAATTAATAGCAAGTTCAAGAATGAAGTTTGAAATTGGTATTTATCAAGGAATAACGACTATCTTTAAACTTGCGTATTTTTTTGTTTTTTTTATATTTACATTATTGAAACGTTATAAAAGTAGGACGTATTTGATAGAAAATTTCCTGTTCAATTGAATAGTATTTGCTTTAACTTTCTACAATTAATAGCAAGCTTAAGAATGAAGTTTGAAATTGGTATTTTGTAAGGAATAACGACTATATTTAAACTTGCGTATTTTTTTTATTTTTTTATATTTAAATTGCTAAAACGTTATAAAAGTAGAATGTATTTGATAGAAAATTTCCTGCTTAATCGAATAGTATTTGTTTCAACCTTCTACAATTAATAGCAAGCTCAAGAATAGAGTTTGAATTTGGTATTTATCAAGGCATAACGACTATTTTTAAACTTGCGTATTTTTTTGATTTTTTTTATATTTACATTGCTAAAACGTTATAAAGTAGAATGTATTTGATAGAAAATTTCCTGCTCAATCGAATAGTATTAGTTTCAACCTTCTGCAATTAATAGCAAACTCAAGAATGAAGTTTGAAATTGGTATTTATCAAGGAATAACGACTATATTTAAACTTGCGTATTTTTTTGATTTTTTTATAATTACATTGCTAAAACGTTATAAAAGTAGGACGTATTTGATAGAAAAATTTGTGTTCAATTAAATGGTACTTACTCATTATCAATCGATTGCAACAGATCTTCTAGCTCTAGAAGTGTTATGTATGATGAAAGTTTTTAAATCATACTTACATAATATGTATACAGAGCTTCGTAACAAAGTAGCCTTATCAACACAGGATGATAAACGTTACATTGTGAATAACTCTGTTAATACTTTGGCTTGGGGTCATGTAAATATTGAAATCAATCAAAATTTAAATTCATTGATTTTAGGTATGGAGGAATATATTAATTGTATTTCATAGTTTTTAATATTTTCTTTGAATTATTATATCTTGTATATATTAAGTAGGTTTAATAGGTATTTTTAGTTATTTGTTTTGTTTATATGAAAGTGTAAACTATGAAAGTTGTACAACAAAAAAACTTATTAAAAATTAATAATCATGACTACTCATCAGTTTCTTTACCAAACCAATTTACCAAACATAATTCTTTATTTAATACAAGTGTTAAGCGAGGTTTAATAGTTGGACGATCAGGATGTGGTAAAACTAATGTTCTTTTAAGTCTACTACTACATCCAAATGGTTTACGTTTCACCGATATTTATTTATTTTCGAAAACTCTGCAACAACCCAAGTATCAATTTTTGAAATCTGTTTTGACTCCTCTCCATCAAGTTGATTATTTTGAATATGAAGATGGTAGTGAAATACCTTCTCCGAAACTAATTAAGCCTTATTCCATTATTATATTTGATGATGTGATAAATTGTAATCAAAATATAATTCGTGACTACTTCTGTTATGGTAGACATTTCAATATCGATTGTTTTTATCTATGTCAAACGTATTCATCTATTCCAAAACAATTAATTCGAGATAATGCAAACTTTATAATTGTTTTTCCTCAAGATACATTAAATTTAAAACATATTTTTAATGATCACGTTGGAACGGATCTTTCATGGGAAAAATTTCGAGAAGTATGTTCGGAATGTTGGCAAACACCATTTGGTTTTTTAACGATTGATAAAGATGCTGACATCGCTCATGGTCGGTATCGTAAAGATATCGATCAATTTATTAGTCTATAAATAGTAAAAACTATCACCTCAAATATTAGTTGAAATGGATAAACATTTGGCATTGGAACTGGCAAGAGCACGAAGAAGTGTTAAACAAAAAGTACATAATCTAACATCTAATTTGTCGGCTTCACAACAAAAATTTGAAAAACAATTCCAACCATTATCAGGACCATTACAAAGTTTTCTATCACAAATAAAACAAGAAAATCTAGCATTACCTTCGAAACAAGAAGTTAGTTCGAAGGAAGAGAGAAAACCAACTGCTACCTCTACACCCACTTATTCAGCGACTCATTCTTCGTTAGTTCCTCGCTTAATCAAGTATCCACCACCACCAGCAGCTGTCCAGCAAACTACACCGGTATCTCTCGATGTTGTGGATGTTGCTGAATATGAACCCGATAAGGATGATGAAGATGAAGATATTCCTATTGAATCATTACATGAAACTATAAAACAATTAACAAATACTCAAGCGTTTCAAGAATTTCTCGAGCAATGGTCAGGATTAGCACGCCAATATATTGAAGAAATGATTACAGACACCACTAATAAATTTGATCATCAGTATGGAGTACGCCATGATTTTGAAAAAGGAAAGTTTTATTTGGGGGATTCGGAAATTGATTTTCGTGATAATAATATATTTTATGTAAAAGATCGAAAATATGAAGGAACACCTGGCTTATTTGAATTATTATTTAAAAAAGATCCTATCGGTTACACTAAAAATGATTTAAAAGATTATCAGGAACTTGTTAAACTAACAAATGCTGATCGAAAAAACTATAATGCAGAAGAACGATTTGCTGGAAATATTGGAAAAAAATATACGAAAATTATTAAGACATTTCATAATAAACCATTATCACCACTCACACAACGTCCTCGTAGTGGAAGTGCACCAACTTTAAAACAATTTAGAAAACAAATTACTTCAACTCCTAAAAAACAAACAACAACAATAAAACAAAAAGGTGGTTCTTTACATACTCTAGAACTAAACAATAAACAAGTTGAATATATACCATGGAAAAATCCCAATACTTTAGTAAATCGTTTACGTTTACTAATTTCTTCAACAGTGGCAGGTAATAATAATCATACAAATGAAATAACTCACATTATTAATGAATTACGTGAGGCAAAAATAATTATTTAAATTGGACATGTATACTATAATTTGAAATAGTATAGTATCACATCTCGACATTATGACATTAGATAAATTCGGTAATCATATTCTACAACATCATATACGAAATGCAAGCTTTTATTCTTATACCACTCTAATGTTTTCTGGTATATTTGATCCTGTAAAAGATCGTTATGTTCTATTTAATTATGATACAAATTTTATTTTTCCATTGAAAAGTGCTACAGTAGAGAGTGTATATGCAGTACCTACAGAGATTGTGGTGTTTGTAAATAATAAAGAAGTAAATTTGGTAGGATATACTTTACATGAACATGATGTAATAGTTTTTAAACGAAAACATCAAGAAGCCTACAAACAGTTACTTGTTTGGTTAGTATTGAAAATACCCATTTATTATGAAGCATAGTGCGACAAATATTAAACGTGAAGTTGTCAATGAATTACATGCTCCAGCTAGAAAAAAATTTAAAAGAAGAAGAGTAATTGTTAAGGGGTTAAATGATCTCTTTCAATTGGATTTAGTTGAAATGATTCCATATTCTCGCTTTAATAAAGGATTTAAATATATTTTAATGGTGATTAATGTATTTTCAAAATTTCTTTGGGCAATTCCACTTAAAAACAAGATGGGGCAAAGTGTTACTGAAGCTATGAGTGATATTTTAAAGATTCAACGTAATGTACCCAAAAATATTCAAACTGACTTTGGAAAGGAATTTTACAATAAATCATTTCAAGATTTAATGAAGAAATATAATATTAACCACTATAGTTCATATTCCAATTTAAAGTGTAGTATAGTTGAACGTGTCAATCGAACAATTAAATCTCTAATGTGGAAGGAGTTTAGCGTTCAAGGCAATTACAAGTGGATCAACATCTTACCAGACATTGTTAATACATATAATAACACCATACATCGTACAACTGGATTAAAACCAAACTCAATAAATAAGAAAAATGAGCAGCAAGTATTAACTGAAGTTTATAACCATTTAAAGATAATGGATGTACATAAACCCAAATTTAAACTTGGAGATTTTGTTCGAATTAGTAAATATCGACATCTTTTTGCTAAAGGGTATACACCGAATTGGACTAATGAAATCTTTTCAATTAGTAAAGTACAAAACACTAATCCAAGGACATATCTACTACAAGATACTTTGGGAGAAGCAATAAAAGGTGGTTTCTATGAACATGAACTGCAACGTGTAAAATATCCTCATGTCTATCTCATTGACAAAGTAATTAGAAAAAAAGGAAATCACTTATTTGTCAAGTGGAGTGGAATGGATAAGAAACATAATTCTTGGATTAATAAAAAGGATATATCCTAATTTGAAATATTACTTTTTGTATTTATTTAATTAATATATTGTTTAAAGTATATGTTTTTTATTTCTTACATATTATAACGAACATATTATAAAGAAAAAAACCTAAAGATTTAAATCTATGACTATTGTTTTAAAACTAAAACACTTTATATGTTTTTACATTCTATTTATTGAAAAAAAAAATACAGTACAGAATATAGATTTTACAAATTTACAATAACATCTTCCTTTTTTTTACACGATTACAGTCTTCGAAAGTGGTTTATATTGAAACATTTTATCACTTATCACTAAAGCATATACGGTGGTTTTATCAGTAACGGGTGTTAGCATTTCAAATTCTATTCTTAAAGATGCTGTTTGGGTCTGGAAACCAGTTTTCTGACGAGAGCAATCAATTACTATTAATGGATAATTATCTGCAAATTGTTTTGGACTAATGTGTGTTTCATCAAATTGTAAGTTATAATAACTTGCTCTAAATGTAGTAAACATTTCATAAAGTAAAGCAGTATGCGATTTTTTAAATGCAACATTTAAATTTGCATAGGGAAATCTTTCATTATTTATGAATACTCTTATTTCGCTTAAATCGCAACTATCAAAGTGACTTGTATTTTTACTAAGGTCCCCTTCCCTATCTGTTTGAAAACCAATAATTATAAAGCGTGGTGTTTCAAGAGCAGTGAAAGGTTTAACTGGCCAGGCGTATTTTGTAATATTTGGAAACAATGGTTGAGAATAAAGTTCCCACTTTCTATATGGCACCTGAATCGTTTTATCTTGTTCAATTAGTTTTGTTAAGTGAACTTCTTCTTTTAATCCAGGACCAATATGTGGTACCATCCACACAAGTTTATTTATCTCAACTTTAGCCTTTTCATTTGTTGTACAAATAAGTGCATTATCATCAGTATTACTACGAATTAATATTAATTCTTGTTGGACATTCAACATTACTCGATTGTATGTTTCAGCCCATCCTAATAGAGTTTTCAATGGAATAGATGCTTGAAAGTTTCCATCTACTAGATCAATTTTTCCTTCATTTGGATAATAACCAGAATTTTTTAATTTAAGGCTTTCACTCATATTTAACGATAATAAATTTTTCATTGTTGTAGTAATTCCTGGTTTTACATTTCCATCAATATATTTTGTATTTACTTCATATCGTATTTCACTGAATAAAAATGTAAAACCATTATTCACAAATTTCGTATCCGTCGCTGGAACCACTTTATTTGTTGCATCTGTCTTCACTAGTCTTCCCTCAATTAAAATAACACTTTCTCCAGGAAGGGTGCACAAGTCCTCAGGTAACTTAATTCGAATCTGATCAGAATTATCATAACGAGATGTATATGCTTCATGTGATTGTAACTGATAGCTCTGAATAGTATCATCAAATACTAATTCATCGGTTAGATCAAAAATCATTGTTATTATGGATGTAATTCAAATCCTAATGATTTTAGAAACACTCGATTTTTAACACTTAGTCGTTGTACGTTTCTCTTCTTACTAACGATTCGTTTACATGTATTCGTTTTTTTATAATGAAAATTTTTATTGAAGGTTACTAACATTTTCTTCTTTCTTCTGTAAGTGTAGTCCAACTGTTACGGTTTCTTCTTGAAAATTGATTAATTTTCCATTCTGATCGAGTATTTTAAGTGTAATATTTCTTATTGATTCAACACTGATTGGAAGATAAATAATGTGTTCTGGTGATTGTACTATTTTGAAACCTGGAGGTACGTTAGGAAAAAACTGATAAATTATATGAACCGGTTTTCCATTTTTAAAACTACCCACTGTAATATTACATTCAACCAAAATTGAATTAATTTTTATTATATCAGCAATGCTATCAGAATTTTGACCAATATTTTTTTTAATTATTCCCTTTTTAAATCCTAACAATGGTCCAATGGTATTTGGTTTAGAGAAATCAATTTCTTGCGTTCCTTTTATATGGGTATGTAAAGTATTATGGTTTGCAGTAATTTGAAGAATATCTTGACTGAATTTCTTTCCAATCTCGTGTTGTAAGTAGATTCTGATGTCAGATATTTCGTAACATCCTGTTGGTATTGTAAATTCTTCACCACCAAAATAGAATTTATTATTTCCCACATCGATATTGGGTATACTATTGTAAACTTCAAAATTGGTCAGACCCAATTCATAATTACCATTACTCACATCAATCGGTGGAGAATAGTCTGAACTTAAAATAGATGATTTTCCCGTTAGAACAAATAACATTATTGATGACGATGATGATGCTTTGCGTCGTCTCAACTAAGTACTTTTTCTTTGCCCATGTGTATATAAAAACTTTAGACATAATTGTCCACAATTGAAAGATCCAACATTCTGATACTTATCATAATTATATAATATTTTATTACCACTATTATCGCTCTTGAAATATTTTACAACTTCTATAGGAGGTCTTAAATTTCCTATGCTATCAAAATATACTATATGTTTATTATTTTTTATATATGCAGTCCAGTGGGTTCCCGAACCATTTTTATCATCTATATTTATAACACCACTTTCATTTTTATAAATATTTTTTGGTAATTTATTTCGCATATAAACTCCTCGAAAATGTGGTATTTGTAGTAAGTGAGCAAATTTCTTTATCTCAATATTACTAAGAGCATGTCGTGGTAATTTTATTGGAAGTTTTTTTGATTCCATTTATATGGTTTAAGATATAGACCTTGTCCTTTACATTTTTTTCTTTGCTTTTTTCGACCAATTCCTTTTCCAATTGCCTCCATTACCTTATTATGTCTCTGTGTTTCTTCTAGCATTCTTTTATCTGCTTGTGCTTTATTTACAGCTGTTGCTATGCCTGCTGCTCCACCACCCAATGCACCTAGTGCACCTAAAAGTGGTAATAGTAATGGTATAAAACCACCATATTTTGGAGGAACCACAATTCTATTCTTTGCTGGTTTTTTTTGTTTTTTTCTGGGTTTCGTAGAACCCATTCCCATTTTTACTTTTCCCTTCATTATACCACTAACTGCTAAAGCAGTTGCTTTCTCACCCAACGATGAATCACTCGCCTTTAATCTATTAACAGCCTTAGTAATTAGTACCTTATCAGCTTCGTGTCGTTTTTGTAAATTCGTTTCTTGTGAGTATGCTATATCGTGTTCTCTACAAGCTTGATCAAGTGGGTTAATCCCGGTTTGTCCTTTTATAAGTCTTTTTTCTAATTTTGTACCCGGTCCACAGAATTGATATCCAGGAATATGTAATTCGATTGGTAATTTATTAATTAGTTTGTTTACAACACCTCTCCCTTTCTTGAAATGAATTGAAACACTAGTGGACTTTAATGGTTTGTTTCGCCTTTTATATATCATAATCATTTCTTGCTCTATCGCGATAATGTCACTGTTGTAGATGTGACGTCTACCATATGATTACTTAATAATTATTCATTAACTCTAATATTTTATATATGTATTTATTAGAAATTATTTAACAATAAATTTTATAATACATTTATATTATACATTACTAAAACATCTATATTGAGCAGTAGTAGAATCCACTTCTTCGACTATTGTCACCGACCCGGCTATCGGTGCAATTTTGTTTGAGTGTGAATTGGGGATGTGGTGAATTATGAATGGAAAGGACATTAAATTTAATTAAAGGGGAATAATTAAATTATTAAAGCGAGGAAAATAAAACACAGATGTAAATTTTGGAGACGGCACTGTCAGGCGAACGAGGGTTGAAAGGGTTGAATGGGTTGAATGGGTGAGCGAGAGGTGGCGCTGTGATGCGAGTGAGTAACGCGCTGTTACTCCGCAAGGTGGCGCGCGCGAACGAGCAGAGAGAGAAAGAGAGCGAGGTGAGAGAGTGAAAGAAGTACGGATGAAGGTAAACTTCATGAACTTGCAATCGACTCACGACTCACGGTTACGACTGGCTAGTCACGACTGACTCCCGAAGAGCCGAAACGGCAGTTAAAGCGAGATATTTGCCACCTTTGAAAGGTTCGGCAAAGATCGAGGGGTTCCGATTGTTTGTCTGCGCGAATCAAGATCGCGAGATAATTGAATCGCGAGAATGAGATAAAGCGTGGGAGGAGCGGAATTGAAAAAGGAGTTGAACAGCGTTTGAATCATAATTTTACGACAACCCGTTCATGAGATATGAACGAAAGAAGCTTAATTAACACAATTAACGGTTTAATAATTAGTCCGCAACATGCGAGAGGGCTGCGTGATGCGAGGTAGGTCGCGAGAAGCCTACCTGACGAAATGAGAGCGAGATTGAGCATGTCGCGGTTCTAATTATCGAGAAATGCGTGAGATGAGTTAATTGGTTAATTAATTGCGGTTTTTGATAGGGTTGTCGTAGGAATTACGAGATGAAATTTATACGAAAAGACTCGGATTAAAAAGAGCTTTTCATTGTGTGGAACCACACGTGGATACCTGTGCAGGTGAGCACGGGAGCCGAGATTTCTCGCTTTCTTTTGTTTGACGGCTGGCAGGTAGAAAATGCATCCGGTCGAGGGATGACCTTGCAGCTAAAGTTAGCAAAGAAAGCGACTTTTAACGTTGGAATGTTGTGGAATTCTGTTCAATTCTAATATTACCGATTTGATGGAATTTGTTAATTCAGGCAACACAGAGAATTTGTGAAAACCTAATTAAATAAAAATCGGATTACGATGGTGGTAACAAACTCCCCCACTTTCGAAGGTTTGAACTAATGTCTGGAGTTGCCTGTGACAGCGCCGCCCGGTGTATTAAAAAAAAAAAAAAAAAAATGCGCAACAAGTTCCCGAAGGGAAAAAAATGCAAAACAAACCTAACGGAGCTACTATGGCAGTTTCTTTGCTAGGCATTGGCCGAGCCTTCTGAAGGAAGACTCATTCCTGAGGAAAACCATAGAAAACCTCAGCTGTAGCAACCCTAATAAGCTAAAGTTAATGTGAAATTGTGAATTGAAAGAAAAAAAAATGAAACAAAATCTTAACCTATGCACCATAACGAATTGAACAGTCACTCCGCGCACAATTGTTTTTGGGCCTGTTGTTTGCGGTTCTGTCAAGGGCTTCGGGACGGAGGTGCAGTGGCGGCGACACTAGGTCGTCCTTGGGACACAATCACTCACAAGACGTTTTGGTGATCATGGCCTTGCTGGTGGAGCGGGACGGATGGCATCGACATGGTAGCGGATTCGGCGATCTCGCACCTGGACCACGTAGGTTACATCTCCCACTGGTCGGACGATTGTGTGTGGACCATCCCATCGACGATCAAATGGTGTGCGTCGATGATGTCTGATCAGCACCTGTTGACCAGGTTGGTATCTTGGCGGCTCAGGGTTTGGAGCGGGGCGATAACGACGCCGGACGTAGGCAGCTTGTTGTTGTTGTGCCTGTGCTTGTCTTTCTTCAGCCGCAGGAGCTGGTGGCGGCTGGTCTTGAGCGACCCAGTCTCCTGGGTGAGGAAGTGTGAACCCTAACAGCAGCTGACTTGGGGCTTGGCCGGTGGCAGCGTTGGCTCTGCGACGAAGACTGAAGAGCACTTCGGGCAGGAATCGGTCCCATGTCTCTGGGCGAAGATTGTGAAGTCGCACCTTCAGGCCTTTTTTCAGCTCCTGGTTTCGTCGTTCTGTTGGGTTTGCTCGGGGATGGTAAACGGCAGTCATCCAGTGCAGCACCTGGACTTGATGACAGAAACGAGCCCAACGGTTGTTGGTAAATTGCGTTCCGTTATCTGAAATCAGAGTTCTAGGATAACCGTAACGTGAAAATACCTCTTTTTCCAGTGTTTCAGCGATGTGAACTGAGGTTGCTCGACGCATTGGAAATGCTTCTATCCAGCGTGTGAACAAATCCGTGACAACCAGAATGAAGCGATTTCCTGTCTGAGTTGTTGGATAAGGGCCCATGATGTCGCATGCGATTGCCTCCCAGGGACGCTGAGGAAGACGTGGACGAAGCTGAGCCGTTGGATGTCGTGGTCGGCGTTTGTACTGTGCACATAACAGACAGCTTCGAATGTACGCAGTGACATCATGGCGAAGAGAAGGCCAATGAAACAGCTCTTTGATGGAGCGAATTGTTTCGTCAATTCCTGGGTGACCTGCACGAACCGAATCATGATATTCGTGGTAAACCCTTGGTCGGATGTCCTTTGGAACGTAGAGACGCCGTTGATCATCTTCCAGATGATACAAAATCTCATTCTCCAAACGGTAAGATCCGGCAGCGTTTCTACGCCTTCCCCGTGGATTGAGATTTTCATTGGCGCGCTGGACTAACCGAACCAAATTTTGGGTATCTCGATCATGGCGTTGAGCTTCGGCAATTTCATCTGGCAACGTCGTGACGTCCAACACACAGGCGAGAGCCTCTGGAGCTTCGTGATTGGCCAGTGGAAGCGGGCGTTCCGGCGGTAAAAGTTGCTCGAGGTCGTCGGTGTGGTTTGACGCAGGCGATGACGGGTTGCGAGATAAAATGTCTGGCAGTTCGTTTTCGGAACCTCGACAGTGTTCAATGTCGAAGGTGAACTGTTGCAACAAAAGAGCCCACCGAGTGAGTTTGGCGCGGCTGTCTTTTGTATTCTGTAGCCAAGTGAGAGCTTTGTTATCTGTCCTGATCGTGAATCTAGTGTCTTCTAGATAGGGTCTCCATCTCTTGATGGCCCATATTATTGCGAGGCATTCTTGCTCGTTAATATGGTAGCGTCTCTCAGTGGCATTGAATCTGGCACTTTGGTAAGCTACGATGTTACGTCCACCGTCCTCTCTGGGCTGAAACAAAACTGCTGCCATTCCGACACCGCTGGCATCGGTCTGGAGAATAAATGGTTTTGTTGGATCTGGCCTGCGAAGAGGTGCAGGACTTGAGAGGGCTTCCTTCACGTTTTCGAAAGCCTGGTCGTGAAGAGGGGTCCACTGAAAACGTTTAGCTGTGGACAGAAGATCGGTTAGTGGAGCCGCAATGTCAGCAAATTTGGGGACATAGTCACGTAACCAATTACAGAGACCAAGAAACTGTCGAAGTTGTTTTCGATTTGCAGGTGGAGTGGCATGACGAATTTGCTGCAAATGAATTTCCTGGGGTCGATTTCCTTCTGCTGAAATTGTGTGGCCGAGATACTGAATTTCCTTCAGTCCGATCTGGCACTTCTTCGGAGAGATTTTCAACCCATGGAGTTGAAGACGTTCCATCACCAACCTAAGATGACGCAGGTGTTCTTCGTAGGTGTTGGAATACACTACGATGTCATCAAGGTAGACCATCACGAACTGGCGGAGATAACCCGTGAGAACTTCCTGGGCCATTAAACGCTGAAAAGTGGCTGGAGCGTTTTTCAAGCCGAAAGGCATCACTCGAAACTGAAACAGAGCGCCATCGGGGGTGGCAAAGGCAGTTAAAGGTTTTGTGGCCTCGTCCAAGGGCACTTGCCAATAACCAGATTTCAGGTCGAGGGATGTGAACACTGTGGCGGTACCTAGGTCTCGCAGTGTTTCGTGGATGACAGGAAGAGGGGCTGGTTCGTCAGCTGTGATAGAATTTAGGCGGCGGTAGTCTACACAGAAACGTGGCTCGCCATTCTTTTTGTTGACAATGACAATGGGCGAGCAGTAATTGGAAATCGATGGTTCGATGACCCCATCGGCGAGCATGGATTCTAATTGCTCGTAGATGACTTTTTTCTTTTCGTCCGAATAACGATAGGGACGTAAGCGAAAGGGTGTGGAGTCTGTTAAGCGAATAGAATGCTTAATGGTCTTGGTTGTGGTTGACAGGGGTTCGTCGCTGAAAATTGAGGCGAAGTCGTTGACTAGACACTGGAACGCATCTTCATGCTCGGAAGGAAATCCGTGAGCAATGTCAGAGAGGTTCTCAGGAGAGCGAGGTGTCGACGGTTTGGCATGCCAGTGGATGGTATGACGATCCACAACGCCGAAATGGACACACTTGCGATGAATGTCTAGCGTAGCCTCTTCTTTGTCTAACCAAGGGTAACCTAGAATTACGGTTTCCCGAAGACCATCGACAACGTAGAACTCGGCTGTTTGGCAAGAGTTGCCTAAAGAGAATTTGACTGTTTGACTCCCAATGATTTGGAGAGTCAAATTATGTGCAGCCAGAGTTAGAGAATGGGGACGACAAGAAATAATTGGGACAGACGAAGCGTTATGGCGAATGAAATTGCCATTGGCACCGGTATCAATCAGAGCGTCGCAGTTTTGGCCGTCGAGAGTTAGTGCGACTCGTGGTAGCCCTGAAAAAGATCCGATGGCGTTGGAGATAACCGGTGGGCAGGACCGCTTGGCCTCTAATTTTTCGTTGTCGGTCCTGCCCGTCGCTCGTTTCCCGAACGGTTGAAACGAGAGTCCAAGACGGGACAGTCCTTGTGCCAGTGTCGCTCTGGGCAATGGCGACACTGCGGGATTTGGTTTTGCGAAGCAGATGAAGACGACTGCTTCTGTTTGTTTGTGGCAGAGGAACGGTTTGTGTGGGTCACGGATGAGATTTTAGAAGACTGGAGTGATCCTTCGATGCGAAGAACTCCTTCGATTAAATCATCGATCGTTGATGGAAGAAAGAGCCCTAGAGAGGTGGAGAGGTCAGGTCTAAGGAGCTTTGCTGCTACTTTGACAATTCGAGCTTCATCCATTTCTGGATAAAGCCTCCTTGCCAGAAGTAGTTTACCTCTGAGAAAGCAATCGGTCGCTTCACCTGGTTTTTGGCGACGACTGTAGAGGTCTAGATGGAGGGAGTCCCTCAAGTCATCGCTGTTGAAGCGCCTCCGAAAAACTGTCTTAAAATCGTCAAAAGTGGGTGTTGTAAACCGTGCTGTTTCCCACCAAGTTGCGGCATCGCCTCTGAGTTGCCCTGCAACTTTGATTAGCAAAATCTCACCCTCCTTGGTGGTACTTCTAGCCAAGCACTTTTCCAAGAAAATTTCAGGTTCCTTGTGGTTGTAACCCCAAAATTCTGGAAGAGGCAACGACTCTGTTGTTGATGCAGCCTGCGCTGCATTGAACTTTCGGAACTCCGCTGTTAGTTCCTGGATGTCTGCGGAGGTGGCTGGAGTGGGTGTTGGTGGCATTTTCTTCTCTTGCTTGTTTGTTCGAAAACCACTTCGCGTTCGCATTCGCTTCACCACGCGAGATGGGGTAGGTCTTGTTAACCGCTGTTAGCAAAGGCCTAAACGTTGGGCGCCATAAATTGTCACCGACCCGGCTATCGGTGCAATTTTGTTTGAGTGTGAATTGGGGATGTGGTGAATTATGAATGGAAAGGACATTAAATTTAATTAAAGGGGAATAATTAAATTATTAAAGCGAGGAAAATAAAACACAGATGTAAATTTTGGAGACGGCACTGTCAGGCGAACGAGGGTTGAAAGGGTTGAATGGGTTGAATGGGTGAGCGAGAGGTGGCGCTGTGATGCGAGTGAGTAACGCGCTGTTACTCCGCAAGGTGGCGCGCGCGAACGAGCAGAGAGAGAAAGAGAGCGAGGTGAGAGAGTGAAAGAAGTACGGATGAAGGTAAACTTCATGAACTTGCAATCGACTCACGACTCACGGTTACGACTGGCTAGTCACGACTGACTCCCGAAGAGCCGAAACGGCAGTTAAAGCGAGATATTTGCCACCTTTGAAAGGTTCGGCAAAGATCGAGGGGTTCCGATTGTTTGTCTGCGCGAATCAAGATCGCGAGATAATTGAATCGCGAGAATGAGATAAAGCGTGGGAGGAGCGGAATTGAAAAAGGAGTTGAACAGCGTTTGAATCATAATTTTACGACAACCCGTTCATGAGATATGAACGAAAGAAGCTTAATTAACACAATTAACGGTTTAATAATTAGTCCGCAACATGCGAGAGGGCTGCGTGATGCGAGGTAGGTCGCGAGAAGCCTACCTGACGAAATGAGAGCGAGATTGAGCATGTCGCGGTTCTAATTATCGAGAAATGCGTGAGATGAGTTAATTGGTTAATTAATTGCGGTTTTTGATAGGGTTGTCGAAGGAATTACGAGATGAAATTTATACGAAAAGACTCGGATTAAAAAGAGCTTTTCATTGTGTGGAACCACACGTGGATACCTGTGCAGGTGAGCACGGGAGCCGAGATTTCTCGCTTTCTTTTGTTTGACGGCTGGCAGGTAGAAAATGCATCCGGTCGAGGGATGACCTTGCAGCTAAAGTTAGCAAAGAAAGCGACTTTTAACGTTGGAATGTTGTGGAATTCTGTTCAATTCTAATATTACCGATTTGATGGAATTTGTTAATTCAGGCAACACAGAGAATTTGTGAAAACCTAATTAAATAAAAATCGGATTACGATGGTGGTAACACTATCCAACACAATTTTCTACATGTATTACATTTCTCTCTTCCATAAATATGTATTATTTGATGAAGTTCAGATTGGGAATCACATATTATATCTATTTTAAAATTACTATTAGGTCAATAACCGTCTACACTTGAATCATCATCAGCATCCTCATCACTTCTATTTTGACTTGGATAATCATCACTAACATTCTGACTTGGTTTACTAATAATTATTTCCTGTTCGTTTTTAAAACATTCTTCACAAACTAATACTCGATTATCTCCAAATTTATTTATAATTAAATCATTATAATGTTAAATAATTATGAATGTTTATCACTGCTTGCTTTTTAACCACCCAAGGTGGAAGATCAATAAATGATGATGCTTTCAACGGATTGTATTTGTTTACATTAATTTCCAGGTGTAAGATTTTAACTAAAGTCCAACCTGAAATATAAAACCATATATGAATATAATATAATAAATATAATTATTATCTTACCAGAATCACACTCCAAAAATCAGCCATTTTTTGTTTAATCACTTCCTGAAAATCTCTTAACACCTCTTCAACATTTGTACTCAACGTAATCACCTTATTTTTTGTATTAAAGCTTTTGATATCGAATATGTTTTTTTCTGGTATAGTATAGAGTCCAAATAATTCTACATTCACTTTTACTAAAGTAATTTTTTTTACATTAGTACGAATAAGGTTGATGGTTTTTTCTTTTAATTCCATCATAAAAGTTTCTAAATCAACATGTTCACGTTGAGTTAAAATTTTATATGATGCAATACGTGATAAAATTTTATATGATGCAATACGTGATTTAAATGCCGAATTTCTTAACAATACTCCATTTTCAAGGGTTATATAAGTATTGTTTTTATGGTTGGTACCTCGTTCATGGGCATTTTTATATTTTGATGGGATTATTTGATTACACGATGTACACATGTATTCAGAATTATTCTCTAAAACTATTAAAATAATTATATTACTATAATAAACTTTTTTTTTCTTTTTGTACCAGTTGTTTCAGTTGTTTTAGCTTTCTTTGTTTCCGGACAATATTCCCTCATATGACGCTGATATGATCTTTTCGTTGTGAATTTTTTGAGACATGCTTCACATTGAGGCATCTTATATTTTATTAAAAACATATAAAAAAAGAATGATAGTTAATAGTTGACCACAGACTGGCATAAATGCTTATCACTTATGTATGTACATAATCCTGCTAACAAAAGGTATGCATCATCATCCCAATCTGTGGTCGACCAATAGATAAAATAAAAATAATTACTTACGGTGAGATTTGTTGAAGAATATTGTTGGTCTGACATGTTTACACTGTGAAGGTTGTTATATCACTACACTGTTGTGAATGAGATGTCTACGACACGATTTTTTGTAGGCAGGTGGTCATATGATTATGATAAGAACTCTTTATCTTAACCGCAACATCCTGCAGATGGATTACTCATCGCACTCACTTCTTCCATCAACAGATACGAAATAATAAAAGATAACAGTTGGAACATGATTTTTTCGTATCATTTCGTATAGAATATGGAAATCACTAGATGGGTTCAAATTAAAAGAGATAGTTATATACACGCATGAGTGAAACAAAGTTAGAAACACTTTTAAATGCATTTCTAGGGATTTTGGATTATTATGTTGCCTACATTGGTAATTAGTTTAGTATAGCTTGAGTTCAAATTAAAAGAGAGGTCCAAGAGAGAGATAGAGAGTTGGCGCTACCCTTAATTACATCAAGTGACACTAGTAGAAACCTGTAATTAGCGCCATCTAGTAGAGAGTCGGTAATATAGAAACCTATAAGTAATGGTGATAAGCAAAAAACAGAGGTCATTTGAAGGTCGTTGTGTGCAAGCACTCTCCATCTCTACCTACTATAGTCGTTATTCCTTAATAAATACCAATTTCAAACTTTATTCTTAAGCTTGCTATTAATTGTAGAAAATTGAAACAAGCACCACTCTATTAACCAAAAAATTTTCTATCAAATACATCCTACTTTTATAAAGTTTTAGCAATGTAAATATAAAAAAAATCAAAAAAATACGCAAGTTTGAAGATAGTCGTTATTCCTTAATAAATACCAACTAAAAACTTCATTCTTGAGCTTGGTATTAATCGTAGAATTTTGAAATAAGCACCACTCAATTAAACAAAATATTTTCTATTAAATACATTCTACTTTTATAAAGATTTAGCAATGTAAATATAAAAAAAATCAAAAAGATACGCAAGTTTAAAGATAGTCGTTATTCCTTGATAAATACCAATTTTAAACTTCATTCTTGAGCTTGCTATTAATTGTAGAAGGTTGAAGCAAATACTATTCGATTAAACAGGAAATTTTCGATCAAATACATACTACCTTTATAACGTTTCAATTATGTAAATATAAAAAAAATCAAAAAAATACGCAAATTTAAAGTAAGTCGTTATTCCTTGATAAATACCAATTTCAAACTTCATTCTTAAGCTTGCTATTAATTGTAGAAGGTTAAAGCAAGTTCCATTTGACTGGACAGGAAATTTTTTATCAAATACATCTTATTTTTATAACGTTTTAGCAATGTAAATAAAAAAAAATCAAAAAATACGCAAGTTTAAAGATAGTCGTTATTCCTTAATAAATACCAACTTCAAACTTCATTCTTGAGCTTGCTATTAAATGTAGAAGGTTGAGGCAAATACTTGTCGATTTAACAGGAAATTTTCTGTCAAATACATCCTACTTTTATAACGTTTCAATAATGTAAATATAAAAAATATCAAAAAAATGCGCAAGTTTAAAATAGTCGTTATTCCTTGATAAATACCAATTTCAAACTTCAGTCTTAAGCTTGCTATTAATTGTAGAAGGTTGAAGCAAGTACCATTTGACTGAACAGAAAATTTTTTATCAAATACATCTTATTTTTATAACGTTCTAGCAATGTAAATAAAAAAAAATCAAAAAAATACGCAAGTTTAAATATAGTCGTTATTCCTTAATAAATACCAATTTCAAACTTCATTCTTGAGCTTGCTATTAATTGTAAAAAGTTGAAACAAATGCTATTTGATTAAACAGAAAATTTTCTATTAAACAAATCCTACTTTTATAACGTTTCAATAATGTAAATATAAAAAAAATCAAAAAAATACGCAAGTTTACAGATAGTCGTTATTCCTTGATAAGTAGCAATTTCAAACTTGATTTTTAAGCTTGCTATTGATTGCAGAAGGTTAAAGCAAGTACCATTCGATTGAACAGAAAATTTTCTATCAAATACATTCTACTTTTATAGCGTTTTAGCAATGTAAATAAAAAAAAACAAAAAAATACGCAAGTTTAAAGATAGTCGTTATTCCTTGATAAATACCAATTTCAAACTTCATTCTTAAGCTTGCTATTAATTGTAGAAGGTTGAAACAAGTACCATTTAATTGAACAGAAACTTTTCTATCAAATACATTCTACTTTTATAACGTTTTAGCAATGTTATTATAAAAAAAATCAAAAAAATACGCAAGTTTAAATATAGTCGTTATTCCTTGATAAATACCAATTTGAAACTTCATTCTTGAGCTTGCTAATAATTGTAGAAGGTTGAAACTAATACCGTTCGATTGAGCAGGAAATTTTCTATCAAACACAATCTACTTTTATAACGTTTTAACAATGTGAATATAAAAAAAATCAAAAAAATGCTCAAATTTAAAGATAGTCGTTATGCTTTAATAAATACCAAATTCAAACTTCATTCTTGAGCTTGCTATTAATTGTAGAAGATTGAAACAAGTACCATTTGATTGAACAGAAAATTTTCTATCAAATACATCCTACTTTTATAACGTTTTAGCAATGTAAATATAAAAAAAATCAAAAAAATTTGCAAGTTTAAATATATTCGTTATTCCTTGGTAAATACCAAATTCAAACTTCATTCTTGAGCTTGCCATTAATTGTAGAAGGTTGAAACAAATACTATTCGATTGAGCAGGTAATTTTCTATCAAATACGTCCTACTTTTATAACGTTTCAATAATGTAAATATAAAAAAAATTAAATAAATACGCAAGTTTAAAGTAAGTCGTTATTCCTTGATAAATACCAAGTTCAAATTTCATTCTTGAGCTTGCTATTAATTGTAGAAAGTTGATGCAAATACTATTCAATTGAGCAGGAAATTTTCTATCAAATACATTCTACTTTTATAACGTTCCAATAATGTAAATATAAAGAAAATCAAAAAAATACGCAAGTTTAAAGATAGTCGTTATTCCTAGATAAATACCAATTTCAAACTTCATTCTTGAGCTTGCTATTAATTGTAGAAGGTTAAAGCAAGTACCATTTGATTGAACAGAAAATTTTCTATCTAATACGTTCTACCTTTATAACGTTATAGCTATGTAAATAAAAAAAAATCAAAAAAATACGCAAGTTTACAGATAGTCGTTATTCCTTGATAAGTACCAATTTCAAACTTGATTTTTAAGCTTGCTATTGATTGCAGAAGGTTAAAGCAAGTACCATTTGATTGAACAGAAAATTTTCTATCTAATACATTCTACTTTTATAACGTTATAGCTATGTAAATAAAAAAAAATCAAAAAAATACGCAAGTTTAAAGATAGTCGTTATTCCATAATAAATACCAATTTTAAACTTTATTCTTAATTGCTATAGAATAGATAGAAAATTTTCTGCTCAATCGAATAGTATTGGTTTCAACCTTTTACAATAAATAGCAAGCTCAAGAATAAAGTTTGAAATTGGTATTTATCAAGGAATAACGACTATCTTTAAACTTGCGTATTTTTTTAATTTTTTTTTATATTTACATTATTGAAACGTTATAAAAGTAAGATGTATTTAATAGAAAATTATTTGCTTAATCGAATAGTATTTGTTTTATCTTTTTACAATTAATAGCAAGCTCAAGAATGAAGTTTAAAATTCGTATTTATCAAGGAATAACGACTATCTTTAAACTTGCGTATTTTTTTGATTTTTTTTATATTTACATTATTGAAACGTTATAAAAGTAGGATGTATTTGATAGAAAATAGCCTGTTCAATCGAATGGTATTTGCTTCAACCTTCTACAATTAATAGCAAGCTCAAGAATGAAGTTTGAAATTGGTATTTATTAAGGAATAACGACTATCTTTAAACTTGCGTATTTTTTTTATTTTTTTTTATTTACATTGCTAAAACGTTATAAAAGTAGAATGTATTTGATAAAAAATTTCCTGTTTAATTGAATAGTATTTGCTTCAACCTTCTACAATTAATAGCAAGCTCAAGAATGAAGTTTGAAATTGGTATTTATTAAGGAATAACGACTATCTTTAAACTTGCGTATTTTTTTATTTTTTTTATTTACATTGCTAAAACGTTATAAAAGTAGGATGTATTTGAGAGAAAATTTTCTGTTTAATCAAACGGCACTTCTTTCAACCATCTACAATTAATAGCAAGCTCAAGAATGAAGTTTGAAGTTGGTATTTATCAAGGAATAACGACTATCTTTAAACTTGCGTATTTTTTGATTTTTTTTATTTACATTGCTTAAACGTTATAAAAATAGGATGTTTTTGATAGAAAATTTTCTGTTCAGTCAAATGGTACTTGCTTCAACCTTCTACAATTAATAGCAAGCTCAAGAATGAAGTTTGAAATTGGTATTTATCAAGGAATAACGACTTACTTTAAACTTGCGCATTTTTTTAATTTTTTTTATATTTACATTATTGCAACGTTATAAGAGTAGGACGTGTTTGATAGAAAATTACCTGCTCAATCAAATAGTATTTGTTTCAACTTTTCACAATTAATAGCAAGCTCAAGAATAAAGTTGGAAATTGGTACTTATCAAAGAATAACGACTATCTGTAAACTTGCGTAATTTTTTGATTTTTTTTATATTTACATTGCTAAAACGTTATAAAAGTAAAATGTATTTGATAGAAAATTTCCTGCTCAATCGGACAGTATTGGTTTCAACTTTCTACAGTTAATAGCAAGCTCAAGAATGAAGTTTGAATATGGTATTTATCAAGGAATAACGACTATCTTTAAACTTGCGTATTTTTTAATTTTTTTTATATTTACATTATTGAAACGTTACTAAAGTAGGATGTATTTGACAGAAAATTGCCTGTTCAATCGAATAGTATTTGCATCAACCTTGTACAATTAATAGCAAGCTCAAGAATGAAGTTTGAAGTTGGTATTTATTAAGGAATAACGACTATCTTTAAACTTGCGTATTTTTTTTATTTTTTTTATTTACATTGCTAAAACGTTATGAAGGTAGGATGTATTTGATAGAAAATTACCTGCTCAATCGAATAGTATTTGTTTCAATTTTCTACAATTAATAGCAAGCTCAAGAATGAAGTTTGAAATTGGTATTTATCAAGAAATAACGACTATATTTAAACTTGCGTATTTTTTTGATTTTTTTTTTATTTACATTGCTAAAACGTTATAAAAGTAGAATGTATTTGATAGAAAATTTCCCGTTCAATTGAATAGTATTTGCTTCAACCTTCTACAATTAATAGCAAGCTCAAGAATGAAGTTTGAAATTGGTATTTAATTAAGGAATAACGACTATCTTTAAACTTGCATATTTTTTTGATTTTTTTTATATTTACATTGCTAAAACGTTATAAAAGTAGAACGTGTTTGATAGAAAATTTCCTGCTCAATCGAATAGTATTGGTTTCAACCTTCTACAGTTAATAGCAAGCTCAAGAATGAAGTTTGAAATTTGTATTTATCAAGGCATAACGACTATCTTTAAACTTGCGTATTTTTTTTGATTTTTTTTATATTTACATTGCTAAAACGTTATAAAAGTAGAATGTATTTGATAGAAAATTTCCTGCTCAATCGAATAGTATTGGTTTCAACTTTCTACAGTTAATAGCAAGCTCAAAAATGAAGTTTGAAATTGGTATTTATCAAAGAATAACGACTATCTTTAAACTTGCGTATATTTTTGATTTTTTTTATTCACATTGCTAAAACGTTATAATAGTAAAATGTATTTGATAGAAAATTTTTTGTTCAATCAAATGGTACATGCTTCAACCTTCTACAATTAATAGCAAGCTCAAGAATGAAGTTTAAAATTGGTATTTATGGACTATGGGTATTTATGAAAATTGGACTATCTTTAAACTTGCGTATTTTTTTAATTTTTTTTATATTTACATTATTGCAACGTTATAAAAGTAGGACGTATTTGATAAAAAATTATTTGCTCAATCGAATAGTATTTGTTTCAACTTTCTACAATTAATAGCAAGCTCAAAAATGAAGTTTGAAATTGGTATTTATCAAGAAATATCGACTATATTTAAACTTGCGTATTTTTTTGATTTTTTTTATTTACATTGCTAAAACGCTATAAAAGTAGCATGTATTTGATAGAAAATTTCCTGCTCAATTGAATAGTATTTGCTTCAACCTTCTACAATTAATAGCAAGCTCAAAAATGAAGTTTGAAATTTGTATTTATCAAGGCATAACGACTATCTTTAAACTTGCGTATTTTTTTGATTTTTTTTATATTTACATTGCCAAAACGTTATAAAAGTAGAATGTATTTGATAGAAAATTTCCTGCTCAATCGAATAGTATTAATTTCAACTTTCTACAATTAATAGCAAGCTCAAGAATGAAGTTTGAAAGTGGTATTTATCAAGGAATAACGACTATCTTTAAACTTGCGTATGTTTTTGATTTTTTTTTATTCACATTGCTAAAACGTTATAATAGTAGGATGTATTTGATAGAAAATTTTCCGTTCAATCAAATGGTATATGCTTCAACCTTCTACGATTAATAGCAAGCTCAAGAATGAAGTTTGAAATTGGTATTTATTAAGGAATAACGACTATCTTTAAACTTGCGAATTTTATTAATTTTTTTTATATTTACATTATTGAAACGTTATAAAAGTAGGATGCATTGGATAGAAAATTTTCTGTTCAATCAAACAGTATTTGTTTCAACCTTTTACAATAAATAGCAAGCTCAAGAATAAAGTTTGAAATTGGTATTTATCAAGGAATAACGACTTACTTTAAACTTGCGTATTTTTTTAATTTTTTTTTATATTTACATTATTGAAACGTTATAAAAGTAAGATGTATTTGATAGAAAATTTTTTGCTTAATAGAATAGTATTTGTTTTAACCTTTTACAATTAATAGCAAGCTCAAGAATGAAGTTTGAAATTGGTATTTATCAAGGAATAACGACTATCTTTAAACTTGTGTATTTTTTTGATTTTTTTTATATTTACATTATTGAATCGTTATAAAAGTAGGATGTATTTGATAGAAAATTGCCTTTTCAATCAAATAGTATTTGCCTCAACCTTCTACAATTAATAGTAAGCTCAAGAATAAAGTTTGAAATTGGTACTTATCAAGGAATAACGACTATCTCTAAACTTGCGTATTTTTTTGATTTTTTTTATATTTACATTATTGAAACGTTATAAAGGTAAAATGTATTTGATAGAAAATTTTTTGTTTAATAAAATAGCACTTGTTTCAACCTTCTCCAATTAATAGCAAGCTCAAAATGTAGTTTGAAATTGGTGTTTATCAAGGAATAACGACTATCTTTAAACTTGCGTATTTTTTTGATTTTTTTTATATTTACATTATTGAAACGTTATAAAAGTAGGATTTATTTAATAGAAAATTGCCTGTTCAATCGAATAGTATTTGCTTCAACCTTCTACAATTAATAGCAAACTCAAGAATGAAGTTTGAAATTGGTATTTATTAAGGAATAACGACTATCTTTAAACTTGCGTATTTTTTTTATTTTTTCTTATTTACATTGCTAAAACGTTATAAAGGTAGGATGTATTTGATAGAAAATTTTCTGTTCAGTCAAATGGTACTAGCTTCAACCTTCTACAGTTAATAGCAAGCTCAAGAATGAAGTTTGAAATTGGTATTTATTAAGGAATAACTACTATCTTTAAACTTGCGTATTTTTTTTATTTTTTTTTATTTACATTGCTAAAACGTTATAAAAGTAAAATGTATTTAATAGAAAATTTCCTGTTTAATTGAATAGTTATTGCTTCAACCTTCTACAATTAATAGCAAGCTCAAGAATGAAGTTTGAAATTGGTATTTATCAAAGCATAACGACTATCTTTAAACTTGCGTATTTTTTTAATTTTTTTTTTATATTTACATTTGTGAAACGTTATAAAAGTAGGATGTATTTGATAGAAAATTTTCTGTTCAATTGAATAGTATTTGCTTCAACCTTCTACAATTAATAGCAAGCTCAAGAATGAAGTTTAAAATTGGTATTTATCAAGGAATAACGACTATCTTTAAACTTGCGTATTTTTTTGATTTTTTTTATATTTACATTATTGAAACGTTATAAAAGTAGGATGTATTTGAGAGAAAATTTCCTGCTCAATCGAATGGTATTGGTTTCAACCTTCTACAATTAATAGCAAGCTCAAGGATGAAGTTTGAAATTGGTATTTATTAAGGAATAACGACTATCTTTAAACTTGCGTATTTTTTTTATTTTTTTTTATTTACATTGTTAAAACGTTATAAAAGTAGGATGTATTTGACAGAAAATTTTCTGTTTAGTCAAATAATACTTGCTTCAACCTTCTACAATAAATAGCAAGCTCAAGAATGAAGTTTGAAATTGGTATTTATCAAGGAATAACGACTATCTTCAAACTTGCGTATTTTTTTGATTTTTTTTATATTTACATTGCTAAAACGTTATAAAAGTAGCATTTATTTGATAGAAAATTTTATGTTCAATCAAATGGTACTTGTTCTGACCTTCTGCAATCAATAGCAAGCTTAAAAATCAAGTTTGAAATTGGTACTTATCAAGGAATAACGACTATCTGTAAACTTGCGTATTTTTTTGATTTTTTTTATATTTACATTATTGCAACGTTATAAAAGTAGGACGTATTTGATAGAAAATTACCAGTTCAATCAAATAGTATTTGTTTCAACTTTCTACAATTAATAGCAAGCTCAAGCATGAAGTTTGAAATTGGTATTTATCAAGGAATAACGACTATATTTAAACTTGCGTATTTTTTTTATTTTTTTTATATTTACATTGCTAAAACGTTATAAAAGTAGAATGTATTTGATAGAAAAGTTTCTGTTCAATTGAATAGTATTTGCTTCAACCTTCTACAATTAATAGCAAGCTTAAAAATGAAGTTTAAAATTGGTATTTATCAAGGCATAACGACTATCTTTAAACTTGCGTATTTTTTTGATTTTTTTTATATTTACATTGCTAAAACGGTATAAAAGTAGAATGTATTTGATAGAAAATTTCCTGCCCAATCGAATAGTATTGGTTTCATCCTTCTACAATTAATAGCAAGCTCAAGAATAAAGTTTGAAGTTGGTATTTATCAAGGAATAACGACTATCTTTAAACTTGCGTATTTTTTTAATTTTTTTTATATTTACATTATTGAAACGTTACTAAAGTAGGATGTATTTAATAGAAAATTGCCTGTTCAATCAAATAATATTTGCTTCAACCTTCTACAATTAATAGCAAGCTCAAGAATGAAGTTTGAAATTGGTATTTATCAAGGAATAACGACTTACTTTAAACTTGTGTATTTTTTTTATTTTTTTTATATTTACATTATTGCAACGTTATAAAAGTAGGACGTATTTGATAGAAAATTACCTGCTCAATCAAATAGTATTGGCTTCAACCTTCTACAATTAACAGCAAGCTCAAGAATGAAGTTTGAAATTGGTATTTATCAAGGAATAACGACTATCTTTAAACTTGCGTATTTTTTAATTTTTTTTATATTTACATTATTGAAACGTTACTAAAGTAGGATGTATTTGACAGAAAATTGCCTGTTCAATCGAATAGTATTTGCTTCAACCTTGTACAATTAATAGCAAGCTCAAGAATGAAGTTTGAAGTTGGTATTTATTAAGGAATAACGACTATCTTTAAACTTGCGTATTTTTTTTATTTTTTTTTATTTACATTGCTAAAACGTTATAAAAGTAGGATGTATTTAATAGAAAATTACCTGCTCAATCGAATAGTATTTGTTTCAATTTTCTACAATTAATAGCAAGCTCAAGAATGAAGTTTGAAATTGGTATTTATCAAGAAATAACGACTATATTTAAACTTGCGTATTTTTTTGATTTTTTTTTATTTACATTGCTAAAACGTTATAAAAGTAGAATGTATTTGATAGAAAATTTCCCGTTCAATTGAATAGTATTTGCTTCAACCTTCTACAATTAATAGCAAGCTTAAGAATGAAGTTTGAAATTGGTATTTAATTAAGGAATAACGACTATCTTTAAACTTGCATATTTTTTTGATTTTTTTTATATTTACATTGCTAAAACGTTATAAAAGTAGAACGTGTTTGATAGAAAATTTCCTGCTCAATCGAATAGTATTAGTTTCAACCTTCTACTGTTAACAGCAAGCTCAAGAATGAAGTTTGAAATTTGTATTTATCAAGGCATAACGACTATCTTTAAACTTGCGTATTTTTTTGATTTTTTTTATATTTACATTGCTAAAACGTTATAAAAGTAGAATGTATTTGATAGAAAATTTCCTGCTCAATCGAATAGTATTGGTTTCAACTTTCTACAGTTAATAGCAAGCTCAAGAATGAAGTTTGAAATTGGTATTTATCAAGGAATAACGACTATCTTTAAACTTGCGTATATTTTTGATTTTTTTTTATTCACATTGCTAAAACGTTATAATAGTAAAACGTATTTGATAGAAAATTTTTTGTTCAATCAAATGGTACATGCTTCAACCTTCTACAATTAATAGCAATCTCAAGAATGAAGTTTAAAATTGGTATTTATTAAGGAATAACGACTATCTTTAAACTCGCGTATTTTTTTAATTTTTTTTATATTTACATTATTGAAACGTTATAAAAGTAGGATGTATTTAATAGAAAATTTTCTGTTCAATCAAATAGTATTTGTTTCAACCTTTTACAATAAATAGCAAGCTCAAGAATAATGTTTGAAATTGGTATTTATCAAGGAATAACGACTTACTTTAAACTTGCGTATTTTTTTAATTTTTTTTTATATTTACATTATTGAAACGTTATAAAAGTAAGATGTATTTGATAGAAAATTTTTTGCTTAATCGAATAGTATTTGTTTTATTTTTTACAATTAATAGCAAGCTCAAGAATGAAGTTTGAATTTGGTATTTATCAAGGAATAACGACTATCTTTAAACTTGCGTATTTTTTTGATTTTTTTTATATTTACATTATTGAAACGTTATAAAAGTAGGATGTATTTGATAGAAAATTGCCTGTTCAATCGAATAGTATTTGCTACAACCATCTACAATTAATAGCAAGCTCAAGAATGAAGTTTGAAATTGGTATTTATTAAGGTATAACGACTATCTTTAAACTTGCGTATTTTTTTTATTTTTTTTATTTACATTGCTAAAACCTTATAAAAGTAGAACGTATTTGATAGAAAATTTCCTGTTTAATTGAATAGTATTTGCTTCAACCTTCAACAATTAATAGCAAGCTCAAGAATGAAGTTTGAATTTGGTATTTATCAAGGCATAACGACTATCTTTAAACTTGCGAATTTTTTTGATTTTTTTTATATTTACATTATAGGAACGTTATAAAAGTAGGATGTATTTGATAGAAAGTTTTCTGTTCAATTGAATAGTATTTGCTTCAACCTTCTACAATTAATAGCAAGCTCAAGAATGAAGTTTGAATTTGGTATTTATCAAGGAATAACGACTATCTTTAAACTTGCGTATTTTTTTAATTTTTTTTATATTTACATTATTGAAACGTTACTAAAGTAGGATGTATTTGATAGAAAATTGCCTGTTCAATCAAATAATATTTGCTTCAACCTTCTACAATTAATAGCAAGCTCAAGAATGAAGTTTGAAATTGGTATTTATTAAGGAATAACGACTATCTTTAAACTTGGGTATTTTTTTTATTTTTTTTTATTTACATTGCTAAAACGTTATAAAAGTAGGATGTATTTGATAGAAAATTTTCTGTTCAGTCAAATGGTACTTGCTTCAACCTTCTACAATTAATAGCAAGCTCAAGAATGAAGTTTGAAATTGGTATTTATCAAGGAATAACGACTATCTTTAAACTTGCGTATTTTTTTTATTTTTTGTTATTTACATTGCTAAAACGTTATAAAAGTAGAATGTATTTGATAGGAAATTTTCCGTTCAATCAAATGGTATATGCTTCAACCTTCTACGGTTAATAGCAAGCTCAAGAATGAAGTTTGAAATTGGTATTTATTAAGGAATAACGACTATCTTTAAACTTGCGTATTTTTTTGATTTTTTTTATTTACATTGCTAAAACGCTATAAAAGTAGAATGTATTTGATAGAAAATTTCCTGCTCAATTGAATATTATTTGCTTCAACCTTCTACAATTAATAGCAAGCTCAAAAATGAAGTTTGAAATTTGTATTTATCAAGGCATAACGACTATCTTTAAACTTGCGTATTTTTTTGATTTTTTTTATATTTACATTGCCAAAACGTTATAAAAGTAGAATGTATTTGATAGAAAATTTCCTGCTCAATCGAATAGTATTAATTTCAACTTTCTACAATTAATAGCAAGCTCAAGAATGAAGTTTGAAATTGGTATTTATCAAGGAATAACGACTATCTTTAAACTTGCGCATGTTTTTGATTTTTTTTTATTCACATTGCTAAAACGTTATAATAGTAGGATGTATTTGATAGAAAATTTTCCGTTCAATCAAATAATATATGCTTCAACCTTCTACGATTAATAGCAAGCTCAAGAATGAAGTTTGAAATTGGTATTTATTAAGGAATAACGACTATTTTTAAACTTGCGAATTTTATTAATTTTTTTTATATTTACATTATTGAAACGTTATAAAAGTAGGATGCATTGGATAGAAAATTTTCTGTTCAATCAAATAGTATTTGTTTCAACCTTTTACAATAAATAGCAAGCTCAAGGATAAAGTTTGAAATTGGTATTTATCAAGGAATAACGACTTACTTTAAACTTGCGTATTTTTTAAATTTTTTTTTATATTTACATTATTGAAACGTTATAAAAGTAAGATGTATTTGATAGAAAATTTTTTGCTTAATAGAATAGTATTTGTTTTAACCTTTTACAATTAATAGCAAGCTCAAGAATGAAGTTTGAAATTGGTATTTATCAAGGAATAACGACTATCTTTAAACTTGTGTATTTTTTTGATTTTTTTTTATATTTACATTATTGAATCGTTATAAAAGTAGGATGTATTTGATAGAAAATTGCCTTTTCAATCGAATAGTATTTGCCTCAACCTTCTACAATTAATAGCAAGCTCAAGAATAAAGTTTGAAATTGGTACTTATCAAGGAATAACGACTATCTGTAAACTTGCGTATTTTTTTGATTTTTTTTATATTTACATTATTGAAACGTTATAAAGGTAAAATGTATTTGATAGAAAATTTTCTGTTTAATAAAATAGCACTTGTTTCAACCTTCTCCAATTAATAGCAAGCTCAAGAATGTAGTTTGAAATTGGTATTTATCAAGGAATAACGACTATCTTTAAACTTGCGTATTTTTTTGATTTTTTTTATATTTACATTATTGAAACGTTATAAAAGTAGGATTTATTTAATAGAAAATTGCCTGTTCAATCGAATAGTATTTGCTTCAACCTTCTACAATTAATAGCAAACTCAAGAATGAAGTTTGAAGTTGGTATTTATTAAGGAATAACGACTATCTTTAAACTTGCGTATTTTTTTTATTTTTTCTTATTTACATTGCTAAAGCGTTATAAAAGTAGGATGTATTTGATAGAAAATTTTCTGTTCAGTCAAATGGTACTAGCTTCAACCTTCTACAGTTAACAGCAAGCTCAAGAATGAAGTTTGAAATTGGTATTTATTAAGGAATAACTACTATCTTTAAACTTGCGTATTTTTTTTATTTTTTTTTATTTACATTGCTAAAACGTTATAGAAGTAAAATGTATTTAATAGAAAATTTCCTGTTTAATTGAATAGTTATTGCTTCAACCTTCTACAATTAATAGCAAGCTCAAGAATGAAGTTTGAAATTGGTATTTATCAAAGCATAACGACTATCTTTAAACTTGCGTATTTTTTTAATTTTTTTTTATATTTACATTTGTGAAACGTTATAAAAGTAGGATGTATTTGATAGAAAATTTCCTGTTCAATTGAATAGTATTTGCTTCAACCTTCTACAATTAATAGCAAGCTCAAGAATGAAGTTTGAAATTGGTATTTATCAAGGCATAACGACTATCTTTAAACTTGCGTATTTTTTTGATTTTTTTTATATTTACATTGCTAAAACGTTATAAAAGTAGCATTTATTTGATAGAAAATTTTATGTTCAATCAAATGGTACTTGTTCTGACCTTCTGCAATCAATAGCAAGCTTAAAAATCAAGTTTGAAATTGGTACTTATCAAGGAATAACGACTATCTGTAAACTTGCGTATTTTTTTGATTTTTTTTATATTTACATTATTGAAACGTTATAAAAGTAGGATGTATTTGATAGAAAATTGCCTGTTTAATCTAATAGTATTTGCTTCAACCTTCTACAATTAATAGCAAGCTCAAGGATGAAGTTTGAAATTGGTATTTATTAAGGAATAACGACTATCTTTAAACTTGCGTATTTTTTTTATTTTTTTTTATTTACATTGTTAAAACGTTATAAAAGTAGGATGTATTTGACAGAAAATTTTCTGTTTAGTCAAATAGTACTTGCTTCGACCTTCTACAATTAATAGCAAGCTCAAGAATAAAGTTTGAAATTGGTATTTATCAAGGAATAACGACTTACTTTAAACTTGCGTATTTTTTTTATTTTTTTTATATTTACATTATTGCAACGTTATAAAAGTAGGACGTATTGGATAGAAAATTACCTGCTCAATCAAATAGTATTGGCTTCAACCTTCTACAATTAACAGCAAGCTCAAGAATGAAGTTTGAAATTGGTATTTATCAAGGAATAACGACTATCTTTAAACTTGCGTATTTTTTTTATTTTTTGTTATTTACATTGCTAAAACGTTATAAAAGTAGGATGTATTTGATAGGAAATTTTCCGTTCAATCAAATGGTGTATGCTTCAACCTTCTACGATTAATAGCAAGCTCAAAAATGAAGTTTGAAATTGGTATTTATTAAGGAATATAGACTATCTTTAAACTTGCGTATTTTATTAATTTTTTTTATATTTACATTATTGAAACGTTACAAAAGTAGGATGTGTTTGATAGAAAATTTTCTGTTCAATCAAAAAGTATTTGTTTCAACCTTTTACAATAAATAGCAAGCTCAAAAATGAAGTTTGAAATTGGTATTTATTAAGGAATATAGACTATCTTTAAACTTGCGTATTTTATTAATTTTTTTTATATTTACATTATTGAAACGTTACAAAAGTAGGATGTGTTTGATAGAAAATTTTCTGTTCAATCAAAAAGTATTTGTTTCAACCTTTTACAATAAATAGCAAGCTCAATGATAAAGTTTGAAATTGGTATTTATCAAGGAATAACGACTATATTTAAACTTGCGTATTTTTTTTATTTTTTTTATATTTACATTGCTAAGACGTTATAAAAGTAAAATGTATTTGATAGAAAAGTTTCTGTTCAATTGAATAGTATTTGCTTCAACCTTCTACAATTAACAGCAAGCTTAAAAATGAAGTTTAAAATTGGTATTTATCAAGGCATAACGACTATCTTTAAACTTGCGTATTTTTTTTGATTTTTTTTATATTTACATTGCTAAAACGGTATAAAAGTAGAATATATTTGATAGAAAATTTCCTGCCCAATCGAATAGTATTGGTTTCAACCTTCTACAATTAATAGCAAGCTCAAGAATAAAGTTTGGAGTTGGTATTTATCAAGGAATAACGACTATCTTTAAACTTGCGTATTTTTTTAATTTTTTTTATATTTACATTATTGAAACGTTACTAAAGTAGGATGTATTTGATAGAAAATTGCCTGTTCAATCAAATAATATTTGCTTCAACCTTCTACAATTAATAGCAAGCTCAAGAATGAAGTTTGAAATTGGTATTTATTAAGGAATAACGACTATCTTTAAACTTGGGTATTTTTTTTATTTTTTTTTATTTACATTGCTAAAACGTTATAAAAGTAGGATGTGTTTGATAGAAAATTTTCTGTTCAGTCAAATGGTATTTGCTTCAACCTTCGACAATTGTTAGCAAGCTCAAGAATGAAGTTTGAAATTGGTATTTATCAAGGAATAACGACTTACTTTAAACTTGTGTATTTTTTTTATTTTTTTATATTTACATTATTGCAACGTTATAAAAGTAGGACGTATTTGATAGAAAATTACCTGCTCAATCAAATAGTATTGGCTTCAACCTTCTACAATTAACAGCAAGCTCAAGAATGAAGTTTGAAATTGGTATTTATCAAGGAATAACGACTATCTTTAAACTTGCGTATTTTTTTTATTTTTTGTTATTTACATTGCTAAAACGTTATAAAAGTAGGATGCGTTTGATAGGAAATTTTCCGTTCAATCAAATGGTATATGCTTCAACCTTCTACGATTAATAGCAAGCTCAAAAATGAAGTTTGAAATTGGTATTTATTAAGGAATATAGACTATCTTTAAACTTGCGTATTTTATTAATTTTTTTTATATTTACATTATTGAAACGTTATAAAAGTAGGATGTATTTGATAGAAAATTTTCTGTTCAATCAAACAGTATTTGTTTTAACCTTTTACAATAAATAGCAAGCTCAAGAATAAAGTTTGAAATTGGTATTTATCAAGGAATAACGACTTACTTTAAACTTGGGTATTTTTTTAATTTTTTTTATATTTACATTATTGAAACGTTATAAAAGTAAGATGTATTTGATAGAAAATTTTTTGCTTAATCGAATAGTATTTGTTTTAACCTTTTGCAATTAATAGCAAGCTCAAGAATGAAGTTTGAAATTGGTATTTATCAAGGAATAACGACTATCTTTAAACTTGTGTATTTTTTTGATTTTTTTTATATTTACATTATTGAATCGTTATAAAAGTAGGATGTATTTGATAGAAAATTGCCTTTTCAATCAAATAGTATTTGCCTCAACCTTCTACAATTAATAGCAAGCTCAAGAATAAAGTTTGAAATTGGTACTTATCAAGGAATAACGACTATCTGTAAACTTGCGTATTTTTTTGATTTTGTTTATATTTACATTATTGAAACGTTATAAAGGTAAAATGTATTTGATAGAAAATTTTCTGTTTAATAAAATAGCACTTGTTTCAACCTTCTCCAATTAATAGCAAGCTCAAGAATGAAGTTTGAAATTGGTATTTATCAAGGAATAACGACTATCTTTAAACTTGCGTATTTTTTTGATTTTTTTTATACTTACATTATTGAAACGTTATAAAAGTAGGATTTATTTAATAGAAAATTGCCTGTTCAATCGAATAGTATTTGCTTCAACCTTCTACAATTAATAGCAAACTCAAGAATGAAGTTTGAAATTGGTATTTATTAAGGAATAACGACTATCTTTAAACTTGGGTATTTTTTTTATTTTTTCTTATTTACATTGCTAAAGCGTTATAAAAGTAGGATGTAATTGATAGAAAATTTTCTGTTCAGTCAAATGGTACTAGCTTCAACCTTCTACAGTTAATAGCAAGCTCAAGAATGAAGTTTGAAATTGGTATTTATTAAGGAATAACTACTATCTTTAAACTTGCGTATTTTTTTTATTTTTTTTATTTACATTGCTAAAACGTTGTAAAAGTAAAATGTATTTAATAGAAAATTTCCTGTTCAATTGAATAGTTATTGCTTCAACCTTCTACAATTAATAGCAAGCTCAAGAATGAAGTTTGAAATTGGTATTTATCAAAGCATAACGACTATCTTTAAACTTGCGTATTTTTTTAATTTTTTTTTATATTTACATTTGTCAAACGTTATAAAAGTAGGATGTATTTGATAGAAAATTTCCTGCTCAATCGAATAGTATTGGTCTCAAGCTTCTACAATTAATAGCAAGCTCAAGAATAAAGTTTGAAATTTGTACTTATCAAGGAATAACGACTATCTGTATACTTGCGTATTTTTTTGATTTTTTTTATATTTACATTATTGAAACGTTATAAAAGTAGGATGTATTTGATAGAGAATTTTTTGTTTAATCAAATAGCACTTGTTTCAACCTTCTCTAATTATTAGCAAGCTCAAGAATGAAGTTTGAAGTTGGTATTTATCAAGGCATAACGACTATCTTTAAACTTGCGTATTTTTTTTGATTTTTTTTATTTTTACATTGCTAAAACGTTATAAAAGTAGAAAGTATTTGATAGAAAATTTCCTGCTCAACCGGATAGTATTAGTTTCAACTTTCTACAATTAATAGCAAGCTCAAGAATGAAGTTTGAAATTAGTATTTATCAAGGAATAACGACTATATTTAAACTTGCGTATTTTTTTGATTTTTTTTATATTTACATTATTGAAACGTTATAAAAGTAGGATGTATTTGATAGAAAATTGCCTGTCCAATCGAATAGTATTTGTTTCAACCTTCTGCAATTAATAGCAAGCTCAAGAATGAAGTTTGAAATTGGTATTTATTAAGGAATAACTACTATCTTTAAACTTGCGTATTTTTTTTATTTTTTTTTATTTACATTGCTAAAACGTTATAAAAGTAGAATGTGTGGTGGCGGGTGCTCATTCAATGATACACGACAGTTTACTTATTAATAAATTTAATGAAAACTAAATAAGTAGAATCTTTACAATGAACTGACCGCACCACACGGAGTACGTACGTTCACAGTCAGAATCGTACTGCCTGTCCGGGGTGGTGTCGCTACCTGACACTTTATAACTTGAGGGGGGAGGTCTGGTCTGTCGAGGACCGCGAAACCCAAACTTTCTAAATTTAGAGTAGCATGTAGTTGGACAAATACACTACAGCTCGTCCATCCTGACATTTCCAGCTTGCCCTCAAGCTTCAAATAATTACTAAACAAACTAATACATAAGAACAAATCTTAACATTTTGGAACAAATCCTAAAAGTAGCCAAACATAGACTTCTAGTTAAATCTAAGAACAAATTTCCAATAATCTGAGAATAAACCTCAAAATACAATAATTAATCACATGTGAGAACAAATCTCAAAATTTTAAACATGAAAACGAATCTTTAATTAAACCTGAAAACAAATTTCAAATAAACAACTTAATTTCGAGAACAAATCTCTATCACTCTGAGAATAAATTCCTACCAACGTGGAAACAAATCTCATCTAATCATAAACATGTGGGAACAAATCCCTTGCTCTATTTGTTAGACACTCATAACATCAATTTCCACCTAATATTGCAATAACATAAGGAAATAAATCCCATACATATTGACTAAATTAGAATTGGCTTATCATTTTAAACATTCATACAAAATTTCATACCATACATTCTATTATCTAATTAACTTAAAATCTACTCTATTTAATTATAAGATCAATCAATAATCAGTCATTAATATTATTTGGGCGCCATAATTTCATGTTTGCTGGTGAAGCAACGCCTTCATATGGCAACTGCGTTAATTGAAAACCCTCGGGATCTTTCACGATATATCGGTCTCGATCTAAAACTTTAGAAATTACATAAGGGCCTCTAAATTTTGGTAGCAATTTTTTGTTTACTCCTGCCGTCGTATCTACATTTCTTAACATAATATAATCGCCTTCTTTATATTTACATGGTTCCTTATGTTTATTGTCATAATATTGTTGATTATACTTATTGGTCGCATTAATTCCTACCACCGCTTTCGTACGCACTTCTTCCAAATTTCGAACTTGTTCTTGACTGTCTTTTATTAGATCACGCAAATCGTCATCATTTCGTACTTGCTCGATACCAAACAATAATCTCGCAGGTGTTTCGCCGGTTACCCGATTTACTGAATTGTTTATAGCGTATTCGACATCAACTAATTTCTTGTCCCACGTAGACATATGATTTGAGACAAATTTCGATAGAATCGAAGTTAATGGTCTATTAACCCGTTCAATTTGACCGTTTGCCTGCGGCGTTCTTGTTGCAGTTAAGATGTGTTGTATACCATTTTGTTGCATAAATTCGCGAAATTTATTTGACGTATACGCTGTGTCATTATCTGAAATGATTCGCTTAGGCTTACTGTAATAAGAAAAATAGCTTTTTAAATGTTTGATAACTTCATCGGTATTTGTTGTAACAGTCGCGTAAAATTTGACGAATTTGGTAAACCCATCTATGATCTCAAAAATGTATTTATGACGATTTCCCGATTTCTCTAGCGGCCCATAATGGTCAATGTGAAGTGTATAAAATGGTACGTTTCCTTTATCAATACAATGTAATTTACCTTCGACTCGATTTGCGACAGTGGAATATGTGATACATTTAAAACAGTTTAAGATGTGATTTTGAACTTTGTTTCTCATTTCCGGGAACCAATAAATACGCGTGATGTAATTAATTGTTTTGTTTATGCCCTGATGTCCAACTTTTTCGTGGCAGGTTCTAATTATATTTTCTTCCATTGATGACGGTACGTAAAATAAGATTTTTTCGCCTATTTTTCGATAAACTAAACCGTTATTCATTTCATACAATTTGTTTTGTTGTTTCTCTAAACCTTTCCTAACTTCCACGATTTTTGGGTCTAAATTTTGTAGTAACTCTAAATTGCGCTCGAATGTATTTTCCGTAATTAAACAAATACTAAATTCACGACTTAACGCGTCAGCATGTCTCATTTGATCAGAAGAACGGTGCTCAAGTGTATAATTATAATTACGCAATATCAATGACCATCGCAAAATTCTCGGATTCACTTCTTTTCGCTCTAATGTCTGCTTCAAACTGTTGCAATCGGTCACAATTTTAAATTTAATACCTTGTAGGTAAATCCGAAATCTTTCTAAAGAATAAATAATTGCTAAAGCTTCTAATTCAAAACTATGGTAAGACGCTTCCGTAGGTGTTGTTCTTTTGCTAAAAAAACAAACTGGATGAAATTTTCCATCTTCCAATTGTTTTTGCATTAAAACAGCACCAAAACCATGCGAACTAGCATCACAATGTAGTTCCGTTTCTAACTTAGGCGAATATATCGCTAACAAGGGTGACGATATCAATTTTTGCTTTAGTGATTCAAAGCAATTATTCTCACGGTCTGTCCATATAAATTCTTTTGCCTTTAATAACTCCGACAATGGTTTTGACACGGTTGCATACCCTCCTATGAACTTTCTAAAATAGGATAACAACCCAATAAAGCTATGAAGCTCTTTAAAATTTTTTGGGACCGGAAATTCCTTTATTGCCTTTACATTGTCATCACTTGGACTTATTCCATTTTTGTCGATATTATACCCAAGATATTTTATTTTACTCAATAAAAATTCGCATTTGTCAAATCTTAGCTCTAATTTATTTTTTACGAGTACCTTTAAAACCTCTTTTAAAATAGCAATATTTTCATCTATAGTTTTGGTGGCAATCAATATATCATCTAAATAAATTTGAATTTTCTGTTGGTTTAATAAGTCTCTGAACGCGGTTTTTATAAAACGCATAAAAAATGAACTACCATTCGCTAGACCAAACGGCATTTTGATATACTCATATTGCCCCATGAAAGTAACAAATGACGTGTATTTAGTTGATTCCGGATCTAATTTGATATTATGGAACGCATCCTTTAAGTCCAAACGCGTAAAATATGCCTTATATTTTAAATTATCGATTTGCTCTTCTATGTGCGGAATAGGATAAATGTCTCGCGTTGTTAACTTATTCAATTCGCGGTAATCAACGGCCATACGATAATTTCCGTCTTTTTTTCGCACTAAAACAATAGGACTGCTATATTGTGACGTACTCGGTTTGATAACATTTTTAGATAGTAATTCGTTTGTAATTTGTTTCACCGCTTCTTTTTCCGCAAAAGATAATCGTCTGGCTTTCGAATAAAATGGCGCATGATTGGGCTTTAGATGTAACTTCAATTCTAATTGCGTATAAGGTTCATCGGGTCTGTCTGGTTGTACATAAAATTCATCTATGATATCTTTTACCTGCTGATGGACATCACAGCTCAATTGTTCGTTAATATTTAGATTTATTTCTGATTCATTGTTACAACCAATATCAATGTGCAATAATTCAAGAGATTCATCTTGAACTCTGATGTCCACCTCACTTTGTTTGTTTTTTACAGTTACAACTTTACCTAAACTTATAATTAACTTATCATTGGTTAAGAAATCTCGACCTAGTAAACAATCAAATTTCATAGTGTCGTCAGGTACTACTTTGAATTCAATTTCGGTCTCACAATCGTTAACTAAAACTTTTTCTTTAATTTGCCCTAATATATTCAATTTAGTACCGTTCAGGCCACAATATATTACATTTGAATTATCAGGTAAAATATTTACATTTGTTTTTAGCGAACGAGAAGTCAACAATGAAATTGGGCTACCTGAATCAATTATTGCCGTTAACTCACCAATAAAATTGTTTGAACGCACCTCTACTATAAAAGCCGGTATAATTCGTTGTTCCACCAGGTGAATTGTCGCGTCCTTTTTAACTGGGCAATCCTTTTTTTGATGATTTTTAGATCCACAGCCAAAACATGAACCAACTTCTCTTTTCGGCTTGCTACACTTTGCTGATATATGACCTTTGTCCCCACAATTGTAACACCTCACGATATTATTAGTGTTCACATTTGTCGCACTCTTTGATTTGTTTACCACATTAGCGTTTATCGCTGCACTTTTATTAATGCGTTGTTTGTCCATAGGCGATGAATACGGTCTACTCTTGATTTTCTCATAGGTTTCTAATTTTGTCTTCAGCTGCCTCAAGTTTGTTGCCTCATATAAAAATGTTTTATTAGACATTTCGTCTGGGATTCCGTCAACAATGTATTGAATTACGGCTTCTTCTTCAATTTGGCCTCTGGCTGCAATCTCTTTCATATTGAAATAATACTCTAACACTGACTCATTTCTTTGTTTTTTCCTTTCAGACAAAAGTCTATGAATATCTGCACTGTTTATTTTCTTGCCAAATTCATCTTGAAGTACTTCTTTTAGCTTGGACCAGTTATTCAGTCCTCGTTCACACTGAACACACTGTTTTGCCAATCCAATTAGGGACTTTTTTGCATACACCAATTTCTGCAATTCTGAAAATTGCATAATTTCTGCAATTTCTTCAAAGTCCTGTATCCAGTTTGCAACTTGGTATGATCCTTCCCCACTGAAAGGACGAATTGAGTCTTCGATATCTTTAAAGTTCATCACGAATCTTGGTGTTTGCTCTTGTCGTATTGCTAATCTTTCATTTTCTGATGATGGTGTACTTCGATATGTGCTTCCATTAGCTTCTTCTTCGTTATCTTCTTGTTCTTCCTCTTCTTCAGGATCTCCCATCGGTCTCAACGAGTTTAAATCTGTAAGTTTGGTGCATATGCGGTCCGCCACCTCTCTAGCTGACCCCTCGTAGTCGATATTCAAAATAGCACACACGGACGTCAAATCTCCCAACGTTAAATTTGTGGCTGCCCATTCTACCTTTTCATTTAACGCGTCGGCATCAGCAAATACAAAACCTGCAAAATCACGCACGTGTTGACTATTCCGTCGGCCATTTTCTACTCCATCGTACAGAAGTTTGTGAAAAGCACGAATTGCCGCAACGGACGATTTTTTAATATTTTCAGACAATCCGGGTACATCACTAAGCTTCTCCATTGTTTCCACTTTTCGCTAATTTACACAAAGTACACTTGTTCTTATCTCACTTCTGATATCTGTGGTGGCGGGTGCTCATTCAATGATACACGACAGTTTACTTATTAATAAATTTAATGAAAACTAAATAAGTAGAATCTTTACAATGAACTGACCGCACCACACGGAGTACGTACGTTCACAGTCAGAATCGTACTGCCTGTCCGGGGTGGTGTCGCTACCTGACACTTTATAACTTGAGGGGGGAGGTCTGGTCTGTCGAGGACCGCGAAACCCAAACTTTCTAAATTTAGAGTAGCATGTAGTTGGACAAATACACTACAAATGTATTTGATAGAAAATTTCCTGTTTAATAGTATTTGCTTCAACCTTCTACAATTAATAGCAAGCTCAAGAATGAAGTTTGAAATTGGTATTTATCAAGGAATAACGACTATCTTTAAAATTGCGTATTTTTTTGTTTTTTTTTTTATATATTTACATTGCTAAAACGGTATAAAAGTAGAATGTATTTGATAGAAAATTTCCTGCTCAATCGAATAGTATTGGTTTCAACTTTCTACAATTAATACCAAGCTCAAGAATGAAGTTTGAAGTTAGTATTTATCAAGGAATAACGACTGTCTTTAAACTTGCGTATTTTTTTGATTTTTTTTATATTTACATTATTGAAACGTTATAAAAGTAGGATGTGTTTGATAGAAAATTGCCTGTCCAATCGAATAGTATTTGTTTCAACCTTCTGCAATTAATAGCAAGCTCAAGAATGAAGTTTGAAATTGGTATTTATTAAGGAATAACTACTATCTTTAAACTTGCGTATTTTTTTTATTTTTTTTTATTTACATTGCTAAAACGTTATAAAAGTAAAATGTATTTAATAGAAAATTTCCTGTTTAATTGAATAGTTATTGCTTCAACCTTCTACAATTAATAGCAAGCTCAAGAATGAAGTTTGAAATTGGTACTTATCAAGGAATAACGACTATCTGTAAACTTGCGAATTTTTTTGATTTTTTTTATATTTACATTATTGAAACGTTATAAAAGTAGGATGTATTTGATAGAAAATTTCCTGTTCAATTGAATAGTATTTGCTTCAACCTTCTACAATTAATAGCAAGCTCAAGAATGAAGTTTAAAATTGGTATTTATCAAGGCATAACGACTATCTTTAAACTTGCGTATTTTTTTGATTTTTTTTTATATATTTACATTGCTAAAACGGTATAAAAGTAGAATGTATTTGATAGAAAATTTTCTGCTTAATCGAATAGTATTGGTTTCAACCTTCTACAATTAATAGCAAGCTCAAGAATAAAGTTTGAATTTGGTATTTATCAAGGAATAACGACTTACTTTAAACTTGCGTATTTTTTTAATTTTTTTTTATATTTACATTATTGAAAAGTTATAAAAGTAAGATGTATTTGATAGAAAATTTTTTGCTTAATCGAATAGTATTTGTTTTATCCTTTTACAATTAATAGCAAGCTCAAGAATGAAGTTTGAAGTTGGTATTTATCATGGAATAACGACTATCTTTAAACTTGCGTATTTTTTTGATTTTTTTTATATTTACATTATTGAAACGTTATAAAAGTAGGATGTATTTGATAGAAAATTGCCTGTTCAATCGAATAGTATTTGCTTCAATCTTCTACAATTAATAGCAAGCTCAAGAATGAAGTTTGAAATTGGCATTTATTAAGGATTAACGACTATTTTTAAACTTGCGTATTTTTTTTATTTTTTTTATTTACATTGCTAAAACGTTATAAAAGTAGAATGTATTTGATAGAAAATTTCCTGTTTAAATGAATAGTATTTGCTTCAACCTTCTACAATTAATAGCAAGCTCAAGAATGAAGTTTGAAATTGGTATTTATCAAGGCATAACGACTATCTTTAAACTTGCGAATATTTTTGATTTTTTTTATATTTACATTATAGGAACGTTATAAAAGTAGGATGTATTTGATAGAAAATTTCCCGTTCAATTGAATAGTATTTGCTTCAACCTTTTACAATTAATAGCAAGCTCAAGAATGAAGTTTGAATTTGGTATTTATCAAGGCATAACGACTATACATTGCTAAAACGTTATAAAAGTAGGATGTATTTGATAGAAAATTTTCTGTTTAATCAAATAGCACTTGTTTCAACCTTCTACAATTAATAGCAAGCTCAAGAATAAAGTTTGAAATTGGTATTTATCAAGGAATAACGACTATCTTTAAACTTGCGTATTTTTTTAATTTTTTTTATATTTACATTATTGAAACGTTACTAAAGTAAGATGTATTTGATAAAAAATTGCCTGTTCAATCGAATAATATTTGCTTCAACCTTTTACAATTAATAGCAAGCTCAAGAATAAAGTTTGAAATTGGTATTTATTAAGGAATAACGACTATCTTTAAACTTGCGAATTTTTTTTATTTTTTTTTATTTACATTGCTAAAACGTTATAAAAGTAGGATGTATTTGATAGAAAATTTTCTGTTCAGTCAAATGGTACTTGCTTCAACCTTCTACAATTGTTAGCAAGCTCAAGAATGAAGTTTGAAATTGGTATTTATCAAGGAATAACGACTTACTTTAAACTTGCGTATTTTTTTTATATTTACATTATTGCAACGTTTTAAAGGTAGGAAGTATTTGATAGAAAATTACCTGCTCAATCGAATAGTATTTGTTTCAACTTTCTACAATTAATAGCAAGCTCAAGAATGAAGTTTGAAATTGGTATTTATCAAGAAATAACGACTATATTTAAACTTGCGTATTTTTTTGATTTTTTTTTTATTTACATTGCTAAAACGTTATAAAAGTAGGATGTATTTGATAGAAAATTTCCTGTTCAATTAAATAGTATTTGTTTCAACCTTCTACAGTTAACAGCAAGCTCAAAAATGAAGTTTGAAATTTGTATTTATCAAGGCATAACGACTAGCTTTAAACTTGCGTATTTTTTTGATTTTTTTTATATTTACATTGCTAAAACGTTATAAAAGTAGAATGTATTTGATAGAAAATTTCCTGCTCAATCGAACAGTATTGGTTTCAACTTTCTACAGTTAATAGCAAGCTCAAAAATGAAGTTTGAATTTGGTATTTATTAAGGAATAACGACTATCTTTAAACTTGCGTATTTTTTTAATTTTTTTTATATTTACATTATTGAAACGTTACTAAAGTAAGATGTGTTTGATAGAAAATTGCCTGTTCAATCGAATAGTATTTGCTTCAACTTTCTACAATTAATAGCAAGCTCAAGAATGAAGTTTGAAATTTGTATTTATCAAGGCATAACGACTATCTTTAAACTTGCGTATTTTTTTGATTTTTTTTATATTTACATTGCTAAAACGTTATAAAAGTAGCATTTATTTGATAGAAAATTTTATGTTCAATCAAATGGTACTTGTTCTAACCTTCTGCAATCAATAGCAAGCTTAAAAATCAAGTTTGAAATTGGTACTTATCAAGGAATAACGACTATCTGTAAACTTGCGTATTTTTTTGATTTTTTTTATATTTACATTATTGAAACGTTATAAAGGTAGGATGTATTTGATAGAAAATTTTCTGTTTAATCAAATAGCACTTGTTTCAACCTTCTACAATTAATAGCAAGCTTAAGAATAAAGTTTGAAATTGGTATTTATCAAGGAATAACGACTATCTTTAAACTTGCGTATTTTTTTGATTTTTTTTATATTTACATTTTTGAAACGTTATAAAAGTAGGATGTATTTGATAGAAAATTGCCTGTTTAATCTAATAGTATTTGCTTCAACCTTCTACAATTAATAGCAAGCTCAAGGATGAAGTTTGAAATTGGTATTTATTAAGGAATAACGACTATCTTTAAACTTGCGTATTTTTTTTATTTTTTTTTATTTACATCGTTAAAACGTTATAAAAGTAGGATGTATTTGACAGAAAATTTTCTGTTTAGTCAAATGGTACTTGTTTCAACCATCTACAATTAATAGCAAGCTCAAGAATGAAGTTTGAAATTGGTATTTATCAAGGAATAACGACTTAATTTAAACTTGCGTATTTTTTTTATTTTTTTTATATTTACATTATTGCAACGCTATAAAAGTAGGACGTATTTGATAGAAAATTACCAGTTCAATCAAATAGTATTTGTTTCAACTTTCTACAATTAATAGCAAGCTCAAGCATGAAGTTTGAAATTGGTATTTATCAAGGAATAACGACCATATTTAAACTTGCGTATTTTTTTTATTTTTTTTATATTTACATTGCTAAAACGTTATAAAAGTAAAATGTATTTGATAGAAAATTTCCTGCCCAATCGAATAGTATTGGTTTCAACCTTCTGCAGTTAATAGCAAGCTCAAGAATGAAGTTTGAAATTGGTATTTATTAAGGAATAACGACTATCTTTAAACTTGGGTATTTTTTTTATTTTTTTTATTTACATTGCTAAAACGTTATAAAAGTAGGATGTATTTGATAGAAAATTTTCTGTTCAGTCAAATGGTACTTGCTTCAACCTTCTACAATTGTTAGCAAGCTCAAGAATGAAGTTTGAAATTGGTATTTATCAAGGAATAACGACTTACTTTAAACTTGCGTATTTTTTTAATTTTTTTTATATTTACATTATTGCAACGTTATAAAAATAGGACGTATTTGATAAAAAATTATTTGCTCAATCGAATAGTATTTGTTTCAACTTTCTACAATTAATAGCAAGCTCAAGAATGAAGTTTGAAATTGGTATTTATCAAGAAATAACGACTATATTTAAACTTGCGTATTTTTTTGATTTTTTTTTTATCTACATTGCTAAAACGCTATAAAAGTAGAATGTATTTGATAGAAAATTTCTTGCTCAATCGAATAGTATTAATTTCAACTTTCTACAATTAATAGCAAGCTCAAGAATGAAGTTTGAAATTGGTATTTATCAAGGAATAACGACTATCTTTAAACTTGCGTATTTTATTAATTTTTTTTATATTTACATTATTGAAACGTTATAAAAGTAGGATGTATTTGATAGAAAATTTTTTGTTCAATTAAATAGTATTTGTTTCAACCTTTCACAATAAATAGCAAGCTCAAGAATAAAGCTTGAAATTGGTATTTATCAAGGAATAACGACTTACTTTAAACTTGCGTATTTTTTAATTTTTTTTTATATTTACATTATTGAAACGTTATAAAAGTAAGATGTATTTGATAGGAAATTTTTCGCTTAATCGAATAGTATTTGTTTTAACCTTTTACGATTAATAGCAAGCTCAAGAATATAGTTTGAAATTGATACTTATCAAGGAATAACGACTATTTTTAAACTTGGGTATTCTTTTAATTTTTTTTATATTTACATTGCAAAAACGTTATAAAAGTAGGATATATTTGATAGAAAATTATTTGCTCAATCAAATAGTATTTGTTTCATCCTTCTACGATCAATAGCAACTTTAAGAATAAAGTTTGAAATTGGTATTTATCAAAGAATAAAGACTATCTTTAAACTTGAGTATTTTTTTGATTTTTTTTATATTTACATTGTTAAAACGTTTCAAAAGTAAGATGTATTTGATAGAAAATTACTTGCTTAATCAAATAGTATTTGTTTCATCCTTCTACAATCAATAGCAAGCTTAAGAATAAAGTTTGAAATTGGTATTTATCAAGGAATAACGACTTACTTTAGACTTGCGTATTTTTCTAATTTTTTTTATATTTACATTATTAAAATGTTATAAAAGTAGAACGTATTTGATAGAAAATTACCTGCTCAATCGACTAGTATTTTTTTCAACCTTCTAGAATTAATAGCAAGCTTAAGAATGAAGTTTGAAATGGGTATTTATCAAGGAATAACGACTATATTTAAACTTGCGTATTTTTTTAATTTTTTTTATATTTACAATATTGAAACGTTATAAAAGTAGGATGTATTTAATAGAAAATTTTTTGTTCAATCAAATGGTACTTGTTTTAACCTTCTACGATTAATAGCAAGCTCAAGCATGAAGTTTGAAATTGGTATTTATTAAGGAATAACGACTATCTTTAAACTTGCGTATTTTTTTAATTTTTTTTTATATTTACATTATTGAAACGTTATAAAAATAGAATGTATTTGATAGAAAATTTTCTGTTTAATCAAATAGCACCTGTTTTAACCTTCTACAATTAATAGCAAGCTCAATAATCAAGTTTGAAATTGGTATTTATCAAGGAATAACGACTATTTTGAAACTTGCGTATTTTTTTGATTTTTTTTATATTTACATTATTGAAACGGTATAAAAGTAGGATGTATTTGATAGAAAATTTCCTGTTCAATTGAATAGTATTTGTTTCAACCTTCTAGAATTAATAGCAAGCTTAAGAATGAAGTTTGAAATGGGTATTTATCAAGGAATAACGTCTATATTTAAACTTGCGTATTTTTTTAATTTTTTTTATATTTACATTATTGAAACGTTATAAAAGTAAAATGTATTTGATAGAAAATTTTCTGTTCAATCAAATGGTACTTGTTTCAGCCTTCTACGATTAACAGCAAACTCAAGAATGAAGTTTGAAATTGGTATTTATTAAGGAATAAAGACTTACTTTAAACTTGCGTATTTTTCTAATTTTTTTTATATTTACATTATTAAAACGTTATAAAAGTAGAACGTATTTGATAGAAAATTACCTGCTCAATCGACTAGTATTTGTTTCAACCTTCTAGAATTAATAGCAAGCTTAAGAATGAAGTTTGAAATTGGTATTTATCAAGGAATAACGACTATATTTAAACTTGCGTATTTTTTTAATTTTTTTTATATTTACATTATTGAAACGTTATAAAAGTAAAATGTATTTGATAGAAAATTTTCTGTTCAATCTAATGGTACTTGTCTCAACCTTCTACGATTAACAGCAAGCTCATGAATGAAGTTTGAAATTGGTATTTATTAAGGAACAACGACTATCTTTAAACTTGCGTATTTTTTTAATTTTTTTTTATATTTACATTATTGAAACGTTATAAAAGTAGGATGTATTTGATAGAAAATTTTTTGCTTGATCGAGCGGTGCTTGTTTTAACTTTCTACAATTAATAGTATGCTCAAGAATGAAGTTTGAAATTGGTATTTATTAAGGAATAACGACTATATTTAAACTTGCGTATTTTTTCAATTTTTTTTATATTCACATTGCTAAAACGTTATGATAGTAGAATGTGTTTGATAGAAAATTTTCCGCTCAATCAAATGGTACTTGTTTCAACCTTCTACAATTAATAGCAAGCTCAACAATGAAGTTAGAATTTGGTATTTATCAAGGAATACCGACTATCTTTAAACTTGCGTATTTTTTTGATTTTTTTTTATTTACATTGCTAAAACGTTATAAAAGTAGATTGTATATGATAGAAAATTTTCTGTGTAATCAAATAGCAATTGTTTTAACCTTCTAGAATTAATAGCATGCTCAAGAATCAAGTTTGAAATTGGTATTTATCAAGGAATAACGACTATCTTTAAACTTGCGCATTTTTTTAATTTTTTTTATTTACATTGCTAAAACGTTATAAAAGTAGGATGTGTTTGATAGAAAAATTTCTGTTCAGTCAAATGATACTTGCTTCAACTTTCTACAATAAATAGCAAGCTCAAGATTTAAGTTTGAAATTGGTATTTATCAAGGAATAACGACTTACTTTAAACTTGCGTATTTTTCTAATTTTTTTTATATTTACATTATTGAAACGTTATAAAAGTAGAACGTATTTGATAGAAAATTACCTGCTCAATCGACTAGTATTTGTTTCAGCCTTCTACAATTAACAGCAAGCTCAAGAATGAAGTTTAAAATTGGTATTTATTAAGGAATAACGACTATATTTAAACTTGCGTATTTTTTTGATTTTTTTTATATTTACATTGCCTAAACGTTATAAAGGTAGGATTTATTTGATAGAAAATTTTCTGTTTAATCAAATGGTACTTGACTCAACTTTTACAATTAATAGCAAGCTCAAGAATGAAGTTTGAAATTGGTATTTATTAAGGAATAACGACTATCTTTAAACTTGCGTATTTTTTTAATTTTTTTTTATATTTACATTATTGAAACGTTATAAAAGTAGGGTGTATTTAATAGAAAATTTTTTGGTTAATCAAGTGGTGCTTGTTTCAATTTTCTACAATTAATAGCAAGCTCAAGAATGAAGTTTAAAATTGGTATTTATTAAGGAATAACGACTATCTTTAAACTTGCCTATTTTTTTGATTTTTTTTATATTTACATTATTGAAACGTTATAAAAGTAGGATATATTTGATAGAAAATTTTCTGTTTAATCAAATGGTACTTGTTTCAACCTTCTACAATAAATAGCAAGCTTAAGAATGAAGTTTGAAATTGGTATTTATCAAGGAATAACGACTTACTTTAAACTTGCGTGTTTTTTTAATTTTTTTTATATTTACATTATTGAAACGCTACAAAAGTAGAATGTATTTAATAGAAAATTTCATGCTCAATCGAATAGTATTTGTTTTAACCTTCTACGATCAATAGCAAGCTTAAGAATAAAGTTTGAAATTGGTATTTATCAAGGAATAACGACTATCTTTAAACTTGCGTATTTTTTTGATTTTCTTTATATTTACATTGCTGAAACGTTATAAAAGTAAGGTGTATTTGATAGAAAATTACTCGCTTAATCAAATAGTATTTGTTTCATCCTTCTACAATCAATAGCAAGCTTAAGAATAAAGTTTGAAATTGGTATTTATCAAGGAATAACGACTATCTTTAAACTTGCGTATTTTTTTGATTTTTTTTATATTTACATTGCCGAAACGTTATGAAACTAGGATGTATTTGATAGAAAATTACTTGGTCAATCAAATAGCATTTGTTTCATCCTTCTACAGTCAATAGCAAGCTCAAGAATAAAGTTTGAAATTGGTACTTATCATGGAATAACGACTATCTTTAAACTTGCGTATTTTTTTGATTTTTTTTATATTTACATTACCGAAACGTTATGAAACTAGGATGTGTTTGATAGAAAATTACCTGCTCAATCAAACAGTATTTGTTTCATCCTTCTACAATAAATAGCAAGTTTAAGAATAAAGTTTGAAATTGGTATTTTTCAAAGAATAAAGGCTATCTTTAAACATGCGTATTTTTTTGATTTTTTTTATATTTACATTTTGAAACGTTATAAAAGTAAAATGTTTTTGATAGAAAATTACTTGCTCAATCAAATGGTATTTGTTTCAACCTTCTACAATCAATAGCAAGCTTAAGAATAAAGTTTGAAATTGGTACTTATCAAGGAATAACGACTATCTTTAAACTTGCGTATTTTTTTAATTTTTTTTATATTTACATTGCTGAAACGTTATAAAAGTAGAATGTATTTGATAGAAAATTATTTGCTCAATCAAATAGTATTTGTTTCAACCTTCTACAATCAATAGCAAGCTTAAGGATAAAGTTTGAAATTGGTATTTATCAAGGAATAACGACTATCTTTAAACATGCGTATTTTTTTGATTTTTTTTATATTTACATTGCTAAAACGTTTTAAAAGTAAGATATATAGAAATTTTTTCGTTCAATTGAATGGTACTTTCTTGAACCTTTTACGATTAATAGCAAGCTTAAGAATAAAGTTTGAAATTGGTACTTATCAAGGAATAACGACTATCTTTAAACTTGCGTATTTTTTTAATTTTTTTTATATTTACATTGCTGAAACGTTATAAAAGTAGAATGTATTTGATAGAAAATTATTTGCTCAATCAAATAGTATTTGTTTCAACCTTCTACAATCAATAGCAAGCTTAAGAATAAAGTTTGAAATTGGTATTTATCAAGGAATAACGACTATCTTTAAACATGCGTATTTTTTTGATTTTTTTTATATTTACATTGCTAAAACGTTTTAAAAGTAAGATATATTTGATAGAAAATTACTTGCTCAATCAAATAGTATTTGTTTCATCCTTCTACGATCAATAGCAAGTTTAAGAATAAAGTTTGAAATTGGTATTTATCAAGGAATAACGACTATCTTTAAACTTGAGTATTTTTTTGATTTTTTTTATATTTACATTGCTAAACCATTTTAAGAGTAAGATGTATTTGATAGAAAATTACTTGCTCAATCAAATGGTATTTGTTTCAACCTTCTACGATCAATAGCAAGCTTAAGAATAAAGTTTGAAATTGATACTTATCAAGGAATAACGACTATCTTTAAACTTGCGTATTTTTTTGATTTTTTTTATATTTACATGGCTGAAACGTTATAAAAGTAGAATGTATTTGATAGAAAATTGTTTGTTCAATCAAATAGTATTTGTTTCAACCTTCTACGATCAATAGCAAGCTTAAGAATAAAGTTTGAAATTGGTATTTATCAAGGAATAACGAATATCTTTAAACATGCGTATTTTTTTGATTTTTTTTATATTTACATTTTGAAACGTTATAAAAGTAAGATGTTTTTGATAGAAAATTTTCTGCTCAATCGAATACTATTTGTTTGAACTATTTGCGATCAATAGCAAGCTTAAGAATAAAGTTTGAAATTGGTATTTATCAAGGAATAACGACTATCTTTAAACATGCGTATGTTTTTGATTTTTTTTATATTTACATTTTGAAACGTTATAAAAGTAAGATGTTTTTGATAGAAAATTTTCTGCTCAATCGAATACTATTTGTTTCAACTATCTGCGATTAATAGCAAGCTCAAGAATGAAGTTTGAATTTGGTATTTATCAAGAAATAACGGCTATCTTTAAACTTGCGAACTTTTTTGATTTTTTTTTACATTGCCGAAACGTTATAAAAATAAAATGCATTTAATAGAAATTTTTTTGTTCAATCGAATGGTATTTGTTTGAACCTTTTACGGTTAATAGCAAGCTCAAGAATAAAGTTTTAAATTGATACTTATCAAGGAATGACGACTATCTTTAAACTTGCGTATTTTTTTGATTTTTTTTTTATTTACATTACTAAAACGTTATAAAAGTAGGATGTATTTGATAGAAAATTACTTGCTCAATCAAATAGTATTTGTTTCATCCTTCTACGATCAATAGCAAGCTTAAGAATAAAGTTTGAAATTGGTATTTATAAAGGAATAACGAATTACTTTAAACTTGCGTATTTTTTTTATTTTTTTTTATATTTACATTATTGAAACGTTATAAAAGTAGAATGTATTTAATAGAAAATTTTCTGCTCAATCGAATAGTATTTGTTTCAACTATCTACGATTAATAGCAAGCTCAAGAATGAACTCAGACTGACAGCTGATGCAATTTGAACTTTTTAACCTTTTTAACGTTATGAAATTAGGATGTATTTGATAGAAAATTACTTGCTCAATCAAATGGTATTTGTTTCAACTTTCTACGATCAATAGCAAGCTTAAGAATAAAGTTTGAAGTTGATACTTATCAAGGAATAACGACTATCTTTAAACTTGCGAATTTTTTTGATTTTTTTTATATTTACATTGCTGAAACGTTATAAAAGTAGGATGTATTTGATAGAAAATTACTCGCTCAATCAAATAGTATTTGTTTCAACCTTCTACGATCAATAGCAAGCTTAAGAATAAAGTTTGAAATTGGTATTTATCAAGGAATAACGACTATCTTTAAACATGCGTATTTTTTGATTTTTTTTATATTTACATTTTGAAACGTTATAAAAGTAAGATGTTTTTGATAGAAAATTTTCTGCTCAATCGAATACTATTTGTTTGAACTATCTGCGATCAATAGCAAGCTTAAGAATAAAGTTTGAAATTGGTATTTATCAAGGAATGACGACTATCTTTAAACTTGCGTATTTTTTTGATTTTTTTTTATATTTACATTACTAAAACGTTATAAAAGTAGGATGTATTTGATAGAAAATTACTTGCTCAATCAAATAGTATTTGTTTCATCCTTCTACGATCAATAGCAAGCTTAAGAATAAAGTTTGAAATTGGTATTTATCAAGGAATAACGACTATTTTTAAACTTGCGTATTTTTTTGATTTTTTTTACATTTACATTGCTAAAACGTAATAATAATAGAATGTATTTAATAAAAATTTTTATGCTTAATCAAGTGGTGCTTGCTTCAACTTTTTATGATTAATAGCAAGCTCAAGAATGAAGTTTGAATTTGGTATTTATCAAGAAATAACGGCTATCTTTAAACTTGCGTATTTTTTTGTTTTTTTTTTATATTTACATTGCTAAAACGTTTTAAAAGTAAAAAGTATTTGATAGAAAATTATTTGCTCAATCAAATAGTATGTATTTCACCCTTTTACTATTAATAGCAAGCTCAAGAATAAAGTTTGAATTTGGTATTTATCAAGAAATAACGGCTATCTTTAAACTTGCGAATCTTTTTGATTTTTTTTATATTTACATTGCCGAGACGTTATAAAAGTAAAATGCATTTGATAGAAATTTTTTTGTTCAATTGAATGGTACTTGCTTGAACCTTTTACGATTAATAGCAAGCTTAAGAATAAAGTTTGAAATTGGTACTTATCAAGGAATAACGACTATCTTTAAACTTGCGTATTTTTTTGATTTTTTTTTATTTACATTGCTGAAACGTTATAAAAGTAGAATGTATTTGATAGAAAATTATTAGCTCAATCAAATAGTATTTGTTTCAACCTTCTACAATCAATAGCAAGCTTAAGAATAAAGTTTGAAATTGGTATTTATCAAGGAATAACGACTATCTTTAAACATGCGTATTTTTCTGATTTTTTTTTATATTTACATTGCTAAAACGTTTTAAAAGTAAGATGTATTTGATAGAAAATTATTTGCTCAATCCAATGGTACTTGCCTGAACCTTTTACGATTAATAGCAAGCTCAAGAATATAGTTTGAAATTGATACTTATCAAGGAATAACGACTATTTTTAAACTTGGGTATTCTTTTAATTTTTTTTATATTTACATTGCAAAAACGTTATAAAAGTAGGATATATTTAATAGAAAATTATTTGCTCAATCAAATAGTATTTGTTTCATCCTTCTACGATCAATAGCAAGTTTAAGAATAAAGTTTGAAATTGGTATTTATCAAAGAATAAAGACTATCTTTAAACTTGAGAATTTTTTTGATTTTTTTTATATTTACATTGTTAAAACGTTTTAAAAGTAAGATGTATTTGATAGAAAATTACTTGCTTAATCAAATAGTATTTGTTTCATCCTTCTACAATCAATAGCAAGCTTAAGAATAAAGTTTGAAATTGGTATTTATCAAGGAATAAAGACTATCTTTAAACTTGCGATTTTTTTGATTTTTTTTATATTTACATTGCCGAAACAAAATAAAAATAAAAAGTATTTGATAGAAAATTTTTTGTTCAGTTGAATAGTACTTGTTTGAACCTTTTACAATTAATAGCAAGCTCAAGAATAAAGTTTGAAGTTGATACTTATCAAGGAATAACGACTATCTTTAAACTTGCGTATTTTTTGATTTTTTTTATATTTACATTGCTGAAACGTTATAAAAGTAGAATGTATTTGCTAGAAAATTACTTGCTCAATGAAATAGTATTTGTTTCACCCTTCTACGATCAATAGCAAGCTTAAGAATAAAGTTTGAAATTGGTATTTATCAAGGAATAACGACTATCTTTAAACTTGCGTATTTTTTTGATTTTTTTCATATTTACATTTTGAAACGTTATAAAAGTAAGATGTTTTTGATAGAAAATTTTCTGCTTAATCGAATAGTATTTGTTTCAACTATCTACGATTAATAGCAAGCTCAAGAATGAACTCAGACTGACAGCTGATGCAATTTGAACTTTTTAACCTTTTTAACGTGTTTAAACAATTAATAATTTTTTATTGTTTTTAACTGTAACTTTAACCGTACATGTTTCATATTTCGGAGCTTAAGAATTGAGGTTTTTCATGTTTTTTTGGGTAGCATAATTGACGTGTCAGAGCACCGATGATGGGCCCAGGCCCGAAAACGTTCTGAATAAAAAATTGAAAAACTAAACACAGGAGTATAATTTACTGGTTTACTCAAGAATGAAGTTTGAAATTGGTATTTATCAAGGAATAGCGACTATCTTTAAACTTGCGTATTTTTTTGATTTTTTTTATATTTACATTGCTGAATCGTTATAGAAGTAAGATGTATTTGATAGAAAATTTTCTGCTTAATCGAATAGTATTTGTCTCAACTATCTACGATTAATAGCAAGCTCAAGAATGAAGTTTGAAATTGGTATTTATCAAGGAATAGCGACTATCTTTAAACTTGCGTATTTTTTTGATTTTTTTCATATTTACATTTTGAAACGTTATAAAAGTAAGATGTTTTTGATAGAAAATTTTCTGCTTAATCGAATAGTATTTGTTTCAACTATCTACGATTAATAGCAAGCTCAAGAATGAACTCAGACTGACAGCTGATGCAATTTGAACTTTTTAACCTTTTTAACGTTATGAAATTAGGATTTATTTGATAGAAAATTACTTGCTCAATCAAATGGTATTTGTTTCAACTTTCTACGATCAATAGCAAGCTTAAGAATAAAGTTTGAAGTTGATACTTATCAAGGAATAACGACTATCTTTAAACTTGCGTATTTTTTTGATTTTTTTTATATTTACATTGCTGAAACGTTATAAAAGTAGGATGTATTTGATAGAAAATTACTCGCTCAATCAAATAGTATTTGTTTCAACCTTCTACGATCAATAGCAAGCTTAAGAATAAAGTTTGAAATTGGTATTTATCAAGGAATAACGACTATCTTTAAACATGCGTATTTTTTGATTTTTTTTATATTTACATTTTGAAACGTTATAAAAGTAAGATGTTTTTGATAGAAAATTTTCTGCTCAATCGAATACTATTTGTTTGAACTATCTGCGATCAATAGCAAGCTTAAGAATAAAGTTTGAAATTGGTATTTATCAAAGAATAAAGACTACCTTTAAACATGCGTATTTTTTTGATTTTTTTTATATTTACATTTTGAAACGTTATAAAAGTAGGATGTATTTGATAGAAAATTACTTGCTCAATCAAATAGTATTTGTTTCATCCTTCTACGATCAATAGCAAGCTCAAGAATGAAGTTTGAATTTGGTATTTATCAAGAAATAACGGCTATCTTTAAACTTGCGTATTTTTTTGTTTTTTTTATATTTACATTGCTAAAACGTTTTAAAAGTAAAAAGTATTTGATAGAAAATTATTTGCTCAATCAAATAGTATTTATTTCACCCTTTTACTATTAATAGCAAGCTCAAGAATAAAGTTTGAATTTGGTATTTATCAAGAAATAACGGCTATCTTTAAACTTGCGAATCTTTTTGATTTTTTTTATATTTACATTGCCGAGACGTTATAAAAGTAAAATGCATTTGATAGAAATTTTTTTGTTCAATTGAATGGTACTTGCTTGAACCTTTTACGATTAATAGCAAGCTTAAGAATAAAGTTTGAAATTGGTACTTATCAAGGAATAACGACTATCTTTAAACTTGCGTATTTTTTTGATTTTTTTTTTATTTACATTGCTGAAACGTTATAAAAGTAGAATGTATTTGATAGAAAATTATTAGCTCAATCAAATAGTATTTGTTTCAACCTTGTACAATCAATAGCAAGCTTAAGAATAAAGTTTGAAATTGGTATTTATCAAGGAATAACGACTATCTTTAAACATGCGTATTTTTTTGATTTTTTTTTATATTTACATTGCTAAAACGTTTTAAAAGTAAGATGTATTTGATAGAAAATTATTTGCTCAATCCAATGGTACTTGCCTGAACCTTTTACGATTAATAGCAAGCTCAAGAATATAGTTTGAAATTGATACTTATCAAGGAATAACGACTATTTTTAAACTTGGGTATTCTTTTAATTTTTTTTATATTTACATTGCAAAAACGTTATAAAAGTAGGATATATTTGATAGAAAATTATTTGCTCAATCAAATAGTATTTGTTTCATCCTTCTACGATCAATAGCAAGTTTAAGAATAAAGTTTGAAATTGGTATTTATCAAAGAATAAAGACTATCTTTAAACTTGAGTATTTTTTTGATTTTTTTTATATTTACATTGTTAAAACGTTTCAAAAGTAAGATGTATTTGATAGAAAATTACTTGCTTAATCAAATAGTATTTGTTTCATCCTTCTACAATCAATAGCAAGCTTAAGAATAAAGTTTGAAATTGGTATTTATCAAGGAATAAAGACTATCTTTAAACTTGCGATTTTTTTGATTTTTTTTATATTTACATTGCCGAAACAAAATAAAAATAAAAAGTATTTGATAGAAAATTTTTTGATCAGTTGAATAGTACTTGTTTGAACCTTTTACAATTAATAGCAAGCTCAAGAATAAAGTTTGAAGTTGATACTTATCAAGGAATAACGACTATCTTAAAACTTGCGTATTTTTTTGATTTTTTTTTATATTTACATTGCTGAAACGTTATAAAAGTAGAATGTATTTGATAGAAAATTACTTGCTCAATGAAATAGTATTTGTTTCACCCTTCTACGATCAATAGCAAGCTTAAGAATAAAGTTTGAAATTGGTATTTATCAAGGAATAACGACTATCTTTAAACTTGCGTATTTTTTTGATTTTTTTCATATTTACATTTTGAAACGTTATAAAAGTAAGATGTTTTTGATAGAAAATTTTCTGCTTAATCGAATAGTATTTGTTTCAACTATCTACGATTAATAGCAAGCTCAAGAATGAACTCAGACTGACAGCTGATGCAATTTGAACTTTTTAACCTTTTTAACGTGTTTAAACAATTAATAATTTTTTATTGTTTTTAACTGTAACTTTAACCGTACATGTTTCATATTTCGGAGCTTAAGAATTGAGGTTTTTCATGTTTTTTTGGGTAGCATAATTGACGTGTCAGAGCACCGATGATGGGCCCAGGCCCGAAAACGTTCTGAATAAAAAATTGAAAAACTAAACACAGGAGTATAATTTACTGGTTTACTCAAGAATGAAGTTTGAAATTGGTATTTATCAAGGAATAGCGACTATCTTTAAACTTGCGTATTTTTTTGATTTTTTTTATATTTACATTGCTGAATCGTTATAAAAGTAAGATGTATTTGATAGAAAATTTTCTGCTTAATCGAATAGTATTTGTCTCAACTATCTACGATTAATAGCAAGCTCAAGAATGAAGTTTGAAATTGGTATTTATCAAGGAATAACGACTATCTTTAAACATTCGTATTTTTTTGATTTTTTTTATATTTACATTGCTGAAACGTTATAAAAGTAGAATGTATTTGATAGAAAATTACTTGCTCAATGAAATAGTATTTGTTTCACCCTTCTACAATCAATAGCAAGCTTAAGAATAAAGTTTGAAATTGGTATTTATCAAGGAATAACGACTATCTTTAAACTTGCGTATTTTTTTGATTTTTTTCATATTTACATTTTGAAACGTTATAAAAGTAAGATGTTTTTGATAGAAAATTTTCTGCTTAATCGAATAGTATTTGTTTCAACTATCTACGATTAATAGCAAGCTCAAGAATGAACTCAGACTGACAGCTGATGCAATTTGAACTTTTTAACCTTTTTAACGTTATGAAATTAGGATGTATTTGATAGAAAATTACTTGCTCAATCAAATGGTATTTGTTTCAACTTTCTACGATCAATAGCAAGCTTAAGAATAAAGTTTGAAGTTGATACTTATCAAGGAATAACGACTGTCTTTAAACATGCGTATTTTTTTGATTTTTTTTTATATTTACATTGCTAAAACGTTTTAAAAGTAAGATGTATTTGATAGAAAATTATTTGCTCAATCCAATGGTACTTGCCTGAACCTTTTACGATTAATAGCAAGCTCAAGAATATAGTTTGAAATTGATACTTATCAAGGAATAACGACTATTTTTAAACTTGGGTATTCTTTTAATTTTTTTTATATTTACATTGCAAAAACGTTATAAAAGTAGGATATATTTGATAGAAAATTATTTGCTCAATCAAATAGTATTTGTTTTATCCTTCTACGATCAATAGCAAGTTTAAGAATAAAGTTTGAAATTGGTATTTATCAAAGAATAAAGACTATCTTTAAACTTGAGTATTTTTTTGATTTTTTTTATATTTACATTGTTAAAACGTTTTAAAAGTAAGATGTATTTGATAGAAAATTACTTGCTTAATCAAATAGTATTTGTTTCATCCTTCTACAATCAATAGCATGCTTAAGAATAAAGTTTGAAATTGGTATTTATCAAGGAATAAAGACTATCTTTAAACTTGCGATTTTTTTGATTTTTTTTATATTTACATTGCCGAAACAAAATAAAAATAAAAAGTATTTGATAGAAAATTTTTTGTTCAGTTGAATAGTACTTGTTTGAACCTTTTACAATTAATAGCAAGCTCAAGAATAAAGTTTGAAGTTGATACTTATCAAGGAATAACGACTATCTTTAAACTTGCGTATTTTTTGATTTTTTTTATATTTACATTGCTGAAACGTTATAAAAGTAGAATGTATTTGATAGAAAATTACTTGCTCAATGAAATAGTATTTGTTTCACCCTTCTACGATCAATAGCAAGCTTAAGAATAAAGTTTGAAATTGGTATTTATCAAGGAATAACGACTATCTTTAAACTTGCGTATTTTTTTGATTTTTTTCATATTTACATTTTGAAACGTTATAAAAGTAAGATGTTTTTGATAGAAAATTTTCTGCTTAATCGAATAGTATTTGTTTCAACTATCTACGATTAATAGCAAGCTCAAGAATGAACTCAGACTGACAGCTGATGCAATTTGAACTTTTTAACCTTTTTAACGTGTTTAAACAATTAATAATTTTTTATTGTTTTTAACTGTAACTTTAACCGTACATGTTTCATATTTCGGAGCTTAAGAATTGAGGTTTTTCATGTTTTTTTGGGTAGCATAATTGACGTGTCAGAGCACCGATGATGGGCCCAGGCCCGAAAACTTTCTGAATAAAAAATTGAAAAACTAAACACAGGAGTATAATTTACTGGTTTACTCAAGAATGAAGTTTGAAATTGGTATTTATCAAGGAATAGCGACTATCTTTAAACTTGCGTATTTTTTTGATTTTTTTTATATTTACATTGCTGAATCGTTATAAAAGTAAGATGTATTTGATAGAAAATTTTCTGCTTAATCGAATAGTATTTGTCTCAACTATCTACGATTAATAGCAAGCTCAAGAATGAAGTTTGAAATTGGTATTTATCAAGGAATAACGACTATCTTTAAACATTCGTATTTTTTTGATTTTTTTTATATTTACATTGCTGAAACGTTATAAAAGTAGAATGTATTTGATAGAAAATTACTTGCTCAATGAAATAGTATTTGTTTCACCCTTCTACGATCAATAGCAAGCTTAAGAATAAAGTTTGAAATTGGTATTTATCAAGGAATAACGACTATCTTTAAACTTGCGTATTTTTTTGATTTTTTTCATATTTACATTTTGAAACGTTATAAAAGTAAGATGTTTTTGATAGAAAATTTTCTGCTTAATCGAATAGTATTTGTTTCAACTATCTACGATTAATAGCAAGCTCAAGAATGAACTCAGACTGACAGCTGATGCAATTTGAACTTTTTAACCTTTTTAACGTTATGAAATTAGGATGTATTTGATAGAAAATTACTTGCTCAATCAAATGGTATTTGTTTCAACTTTCTACGATCAATAGCAAGCTTAAGAATAAAGTTTGAAGTTGATACTTATCAAGGAATAACGACTATCTTTAAACTTGCGTATTTTTTTGATTTTTTTTATATTTACATTGCTGAAACGTTATAAAAGTAGGATGTATTTGATAGAAAATTACTCGCTCAATCAAATAGTATTTGTTTAAACCTTCTACGATCAATAGCAAGCTTAAGAATAAAGTTTGAAATTGGTATTTATCAAGGAATAACGACTATCTTTAAACATGCGTATTTTTTGATTTTTTTTATATTTACATTTTGAAACGTTATAAAAGTAAGATGTTTTTGATAGAAAATTTTCTGCTCAATCGAATACTATTTGTTTGAACTATCTGCGATCAATAGCAAGCTTAAGAATAAAGTTTGAAATTGGTATTTATCAAAGAATAAAGACTACCTTTAAACATGCGTATTTTTTTGATTTTTTTTATATTTACATTTTGAAACGTTATAAAAGTAGAATGTATTTGATAGAAAATTACTTGCTTAATCAAATAGTATTTGTTTCAACCTTCTACGATCAATAGCAAGCTTAAGAATAAAGTTTGAAATTGGTATTTATCAAGGAATGACGACTATCTTTAAACTTGCGTATTTTTTTGATTTTTTTTACATTTACATTGCTAAAACGTAATAATAATAGAATGTATTTAATAAAAAATTTTATGCTTAATCAAGTGGTGCTTGCTTCAACTTTTTATGATTAATAGCAAGCTCAAGAATGAAGTTTGAATTTGGTATTTATCAAGAAATAACGGCTATCTTTAAACTTGCGTATTTTTTTGATTTTTTTTATATTTACATTGCTAAAACGTTTTAAAAGTAAAAAGTATTTGATATAAAATTATTTGCTCAATCAAATAGTATTTATTTCACCCTTTTACTATTAATAGCAAGCTCAAGAATGAAGTTTGAATTTGGTATTTATCAAGAAATAACTGCTATCTTTAAACTTGCGTATTTTTTTGATTTTTTTTATATTTACATTGCTAAAACGTTTTAAAAGTAAAAAGTATTTGATAGAAAATTATTTGCTCAATCAAATAGTATTTATTTCACCCTTTTACTATTAATAGCAAGCTCAAGAATAAAGTTTGAATTTGGTATTTATCAAGAAATAACGGCTATCTTTAAACATGCGAATTTTTTTGATTTTTTTTATATTTACATTTTGAAACGTTATAAAAGTAGAATGTATTTGATAGAAAATTACTTGCTTAATCAAATAGTATTTGTTTCAACCTTCTACGATCAATAGCAAGCTTAAGAATAAAGTTTGAAATTGGTATTTATCAAGGAATAACGACTATCTTTAAACATGCGTATTTTTTTGATTTTTTTTTATATTTACATTACTAAAACGTTATAAAAGTAGGATGTATTTGATAGAAAATTTTTTGCTCAAACAAATGGTACTTGTTTCAACCTTTTACAATAAATAGCAAGCTCAAGAATAAAGTTTGAAATTGGTATTTATCAAGGAATAACGACTTACTTTAAACTTGCGTATTTTTTTAATTTTTTTTATATTTACATTATTGAAACGTTATAAAAGTAGGATGTATTTGATAGAAAATTACTTGCTCAATCAAATAGTATTTGTTTCAACCTTCTACGATCAATAGCAAGCTTAAGAATAAAGTTTGAAATTGGTATTTATCAAGGAATAAAGACTATCTTTAAACTTGCGTATTTTTTTGATTTTTTTTATAATTACATTGCCGAAACGTTATAAAAGTAAAATGCATTTGATAGAAAATTTTTTGTTTAATCGAATGGTACTTGTCTCAACCTTCTACGATTAATAGCAAGCTCAAAAATGAAGTTTGAAATTGGTATTTATCAAGGAATAACAACTATCTTGCGAATAACTTGCAAATTTTTTTGATTTTTTGTATATTTACATTATTGAAACGTAATAGAAATAAGATGTATGTGATAGCAAATTACCTGTATAATCGAATAATATTTGTTTCAACCATCTACGATCAACGGCAAGCTCAAGAATGAAGTTTGAAATTGGTATTTATCAAGGAATAACAACTATTTTTAAACTTGCGTAATTTTTTGTTTTTTTTTATATTTACATTGTTGAAACGTTATAAAAGTAGGATGTATGTAATAGCAAATTACCTGTTTAATCGAATAGTATTTGTTTCAACTATCTACGATCAACAGCAAGCTCGAGAATAAAGTTTGAAATTGGTATTTATCAAGGAATAACGAGTATCTTTAAATTTGTGTACTTTTTAAATTTTTTTTTATATTTACATTGTTAAAACGTTACAAAAATAAGATGCATGTGATAGAAAACTACCTGTTTAATCGAATAGTATTTGTTTCGACCATCTACGGTCAATAGCAAGCTCGAGAATAAAGTTTGAAATCGGTACTTATCAAGGAATTAAGACTATTTTTAAACTTGCGTATTTTTTTGATTTTTTTTTATATTTACATTGCTAAAACGTTATAAGAGTAGAATGTATTTGATAGAAAATTTTTTGTTTAATCAAGTGGTGCTTGTTTCAACTTTCTACGATTAATACCAAGCTCAAGAATGAAGTTTGTAATTGGTATTTATTAAGGAATAACGACTATCTTTAAATTTGCGTATTTTTTTGTTTTTTTTTATATTTACATTGCTAAAACGTTATAAAAGTAGGATGTATTTGATAGAAAATTTTTTGCTTAATCGAGTGGTGCTTGTTTTAACTTTCTACAATTAATAGTATGCTCAAGAATGAAGTTTAAAATTGGTATTTATTAAGGAATAACGACTATATTTAAACTTGCGTATTTTTTTGATTTTTTTTATATTTACATTGCTAAAACGTTATGAAAGTAGGATGTATTTGATAGAAAATTTTTTGTTCAAACAAATGGTACTTGTTTCAACTTTTTACAATAAATAGCAAGCTCAAGAATGAAGTTTGAAATTGGTATTTATCAAGGAATAACGACTTACTTTAAACTTGCTCATTTTTTTAATTTTTTTTATATTTACATTATTGAAACGTTATAAAAGTAGGATGCAATTGATAGAAAATTTCCTGTTCAATCGAATAGTATTTGTTTCAACCTTCTACAATTAATGGCAAGCTCAAGAATGAAGTTTGAAATTGGTATTTATCAAGGAATAACGACTATGTTTAAACTTGCGTATTTTTTTGATTTTTTTATATTTACATTATTGAAACGTTATAAAAGTAGGATATATTTGATAGAAAATTTTCTGTTCAATTAAATGGCACTTGTCCCAACCTTCTGCAATAAATAGCAAACTCAAGAATAAAGTTTGAAATTGGTATTTATCAAGGATTAACGACTTACTTTAAACTTGCGTATTTTTTTAATTTTTTTTATATTTACATTATTGAAACGTTATAAAAGTAGGATGTATTTGATAGAAAATTTCCTGCTCAATCGAATAGTAATTGTTTCAACCTTCTACAATTAATAGCAAGCTCAAAAATGAAGTTTGAAATTGGTATTAATTAAGGAATAACGACTATCTTTAAACTTGCGTATTTTTTTGATTTTTTTTATATTTACATTGCCAAAACGTTATAAAGGTAGAATTTATTTGATAGAATATTTTCTGTTCAATCAAATAGTACTTGCTTTAACCTTCTACAATTAATAGCAAGCTCAAGAATGAAGTTTGAAATTGGTATTTATCAAGGAATAACGACTATCTTTAAACTTGCGTATTTTTTTGATTTTTTTTATATTTACATTGCTAAATCGTTATAAAAGTAGAATGTATTTGATAGAAAATTTTTTGCTTAATCGAGCGGTGCTCGTCTCAAATTTCTACGATTAATACCAAGCTCAAGAATGAAATTTTTAATTGGTATTTATTAAAGAATAACGACTATCTTTAAACTTGCGTATTTTTTTGATTTTTTTTGTATTTACATTGCTAAAACGTTATAGAAGTAAGATGTATTTGATAGAAAATTTTTTGCTTAATCGAGTGGTGCTTGATTCAATTTTCTACAATTAATAGCAAGCTTAAGAATGAAGTTTGAAATTGGTATTTATCAAGGAATAACGACTTACCTTAAATTTTCAAATTTTTTTAATCTTTTTTATATTTACCTTATTGAATCGTTATAAAAATAGGATGTATTTGATAGAAGATTTCCTGCTCAATCGAATAGTATTTGTTTCAACCTTCTACAATTAATGGCAAGCTCAAGAATGAAGTTTGAAATTGGTATTTATCAAGGAATAACGACTATCTTTAAACTTGCGTATTTTTTTGATTTTTTTATATTTACATTATTGAAACGTTATGAAAGTAGGATGTAGTTGATAGAAAATTTCCTGCTCAATCGAATAGTATTTGTTTCAACCTTCTACAATTAATGGCAAGCTCAAGAATGAAGTTTGAAATTGTTATTTATCAAGATAACGACTATCTTTAATCTTGCGTATTTTTTTGATTTTTTTTATATTTACATTGCTAAAATGTTATAAAAGTAGGATGTGTTTGATAGAAAATTTTTTGTTCAAACAAATGGTACTTGTTTTAACCTTTTACAATAAATAGCAAGCTCAAGAATAAAGTTTGAAATTGGTATTTATCAAGGAATAACGACTTACTTTAAACTTGCTCATTTTTTTAATTTTTTTTATATTTATATTATTGAAACGTTATAAAAGTAGGATGTAATTGATAGAAAATTTCCTGTTCAATCGAATAGTATATGTTTCAACCTTCTACAATTAATGGCAAGCTCAAGAATGAAGTTTGAAATTGGTATTTATCAAGGAATAACGACTATCTTTAAACTTGCGTATTTTTTTGATTTTTTTATATTTACATTATTGAAACGTTATAAGAGTAGGATGTAATTGATAGAAAATTTCCTGCTCAACCGAATAGTATTTGTTTCAACCTTCTACAGTTAATAGCAAGCTCAAGAATGAAGTTTGAAATTGTTATTTATCAAGGAATAACGACTATCTTTAATCTTGCGTATTTTTTTGATTTTTTTTATATTTACATTGCTAAAACGTTATAAAAGTAAGATGTATTTGATAGAAAATTTTTTGCTTAATCGAGTGGTGCTTGTTTTAACCTTCTGCAATCAACAGCAAACTTAAAAATTAAGTTTGAAATTGGTACTTATCAAGGAATAACGACAATCTGTAAACTTGCGTATTTTTTTGATTTTTTTTATATTTACATTATTGAAACGTTATAAAAGTAGGATTTATTTGATAGAAAATTTTCTGTTCAATCAAATGGTATTTGTTTTAACCTTCTACAATTAATAGCAAGCTCAAAAATGAAGTTTGAAGTTGGTATTTATCAAGGAATAACGACTATCTTTAAACTTGCGTATCTTTTAATTTTTTTTTATTTACAATGTTAAAACGTTATAAAAGTAGGAGTATTTGATAGAAAATTTTTTGCTTAATCAAGTGGTGCTTGTTTCAACTTTCTGCCATTAACATCAAGCTCAAGAATGAAGTTTGAAATTGGTATTTATTAAGGAATAACGACTATCTATAAACTTGCGTATTTTTTTGATTTTTTTTATATTTACATTGCTAAAACGTTATAAGAGTAAAATGTGGTTGATAGAAAATTTTTTGCTTAATCGAGTGGTGCTTGTTTTAACCTTCTGCAATCAACAGCAAACTTAAAAATTAAGTTTGAAATTGGTACTTATCAAGGAATAACGACAATCTGTAAACTTGCGTATTTTTTTGATTTTTTTTATATATACATTATTGAAACGTTATAAAAGTAAAACGTATTTAATAGAAAATTTTCTGCTCAATCGAATAGTATTTGTTTCAACCTTCTACAATTAATAGCAAGCTCAAAAATGAAGTTTGAAGTTGGTATTTATCAAGGAATAACGACTATCTTTAAACTTGCGTATCTTTTAATTTTTTTTTATTTACAATGTTAAAACGTTATAAAAGTAGGAGTATTTGATAGAAAATTTTTTGCTTAATCAAGTGGTGCTTGTTTCAACTTTCTGCCATTAACATCAAGCTCAAGAATGAAGTTTGAAATTGGTATTTATTAAGGAATAACGACTATCTATAAACTTGCGTATTTTTTTGATTTTTTTTATATTTACATTGCTAAAACGTTATAAGAGTAAAATGTGGTTGATAGAAAATTTTTTGCTTAATCGAGTGGTGCTTGTTTTAACCTTCTGCAATCAACAGCAAACTTAAAAATTAAGTTTGAAATTGGTACTTATCAAGGAATAACGACAATCTGTAAACTTGCGTATTTTTTGATTTTTTTTATATTTACATTATTGAAACGTTATAAAAGTAGGATTTATTTGATAGAAAATTTTCTGTTTAATCAAATAGCACTTGTTTCAACCTTCTACAATTAATAGCAAGCTCAAGAATGAAGTTTGAAATTGGTATTTATCAAGGAATAACGACTATCTTTAATCTTGCTCATTTTTTTAATTTTTTTTATATTTACATTGCTAAAACGTTATAAAAGTACGATGTAATTGATAGGAAATTTTTTGTTCAAACAAATGGTACTTGTTTCAACCTTTTACAATAAATAGCAAGCTCAAGAATAAAGTTTGAAATTGGTATTTATCAAGGAATAACGACTTACTTTAAACTTGCGTATTTTTTAATTTTTTTTATATTTACATTATTGAATCGTTATAAAAGTAAGATGTATTTGATAGAAAATTTCCTGCTCAATCGAAAAATAATTGTTTCAACCTTCTACAATTAATAGCAAGCTCAATAATGAAGTTTGAAATTGGTATTTATCAAGGAATAACGACTTACTTTAAACTTGCGTATTTTTTAATTTTTTTTTATATATACATTATTGAAACGTTATAAAAGTAAAACGTATTTAATAGAAAATTTTCTGCTCAATCGAATAGTATTTGTTTCAACCTTCTACAATTAATAGCAAGCTCAAAAATGAAGTTTTAAATTGGTATTTATCAAGGAATAACGACTATCTTTAAACTTGAGTATTTTTTTGATTTTTTTTATATTAACATTGCTAAAACGTTATAAAAGTAGAATGTATTTGATAGAAAATTTTTTGCTTAATCGAGTGGTGCTTGTTTCAACTTTCTGCGATTAATAGCAAGCTCAAGAATGAAGTTTGAAATTGGTATTTATTAAGAAATAACGACTATCTTTAAACTTGCGTATTTTTTTGATTTTTTTTATATTTACATTACTGAAACGTTACAAAAATAGGATGTAGTTGATAGAAAATTTTCTGTTTAATCAAATGGTATTTGTTTCAACCTTCTACAATAAATAGCAAGCTCAAGAATGAAGTTTGAAATTGGTATTTATCAAGGAATAACGACTAACTTTAAACTTGCGCATTTTTTTAATTTTTTTTATATTTACATTATTGAAACGTTATAAAAGTAGGATGTATTTGATAGAAAATTTTCTGCTCAATCGAATAGTATTTGCTTCAATTTTCTACATTTAACAGTAAGCTCAAGAATGAAGTTTGAAATTGGTATTTATTAAGGAATAACGACTATCTTTAAACTTGCGTATATTTTTGATTTTTTTTTATATATACATTGCTAAAACGTTATAAGAGTAGAATGTATTTGATAGAAAATTTCTTGCTTAATCTAGTGGTGCTTGTTTCAACTTTCTGCGATTAATAACAAGCTCAAGAATGAAGTTTGAAATTGGTATTTATTAAGAAATAACGACTACCTTTAAACTTGCGTATTTTTTTGATTTTTTTTATATTTATATTATTGAAACGTTATAAAAGTAGGATGTACTTGATAGAAAATTTTCTGTTCAATCAAATGGTATTTGTTTCAACCTTCTACAATAAATAGCAAGCTCAAGAATGAAGTTTGAAATTGGTATTTATCAAGGAATAACGACTTACTTTAAACGTGCGCATTTTTTTAATTTTTTTTATATTTACATTATTGAAACGTTTTAAAAGTAAGATGTATTTGATAGAAAATTTCCTGCTCAATCGAATAGTATTTGTTTTAACCTTCAACAATTAATAGCAAGCTCAAGAATGAAGGTTGAAATTGGTATTTATTAAGAAATAACGACTATTTTTAAACTTGCGTATTTTTTTGATTTTTTTTTATTTACATTGTTAAAACGTTATAAAAGTAGAATGTATTTGATAGAAAATTTCCTGCGCAATCAAATGGTATTTGCTTCAATCTTCTACAATTAATAGCAAGCTCAAGAATGAAGTTTGAAATTGATATTTATTAAGGAATAACGACTATCTTTATTTGTCTTATCTGTCTTATTTGTCTGACAGAGGTAGGTTTACCACCTAACGCATTAGACTCTTACATAATAGATGGCTATACTTTAATGAGTTTTTATTGTCGTACGAATTATAAAAGCGGTGGCGTTGGAATATGGATAAAACATAATTGTAGTAGTAAAGAAATTGATATCTCAGAATTTTGTATAGAACTTCATTGTGAATTTTGTGCTATTTCTATTAGAATTAATAATAGGGAATACATTGTAACAAATTGTTATCGCTCACTATCAGGTGATCCAGAAATATTTTTTAAAGCCATTGTAGAAATTTTAGATTATTTGTATAAACCTACAATTTCATTAATAGTTTGTGGGGACTTCAACTTTGACGCATATAAGAACAAGCTATTTAAAACTTTATGTGATACCATGATTTGTTACAATCTGGTTTCGGTTGTGGAAAGGCCTACAAGAGTGACGAACACTTCATGTACTCTTATAGACCATATATTTATAAATTCGACAAATAACAAAATGTGTGTGGTAACAGATAATTTCATTTCAGATCACCGATCAGTATTTATTCAATTTAATGTACCAGTTTCGCAATTATCGGGGTCAGGTTACGAGACAAGAAGCTTTAGTGAGCAAAATATTGGACTTTTTGAAAGTGGTCTATACTCCGAGGATTGGTCACAATTGTACACCATCCCGACAGTTGATGACTCTTTTAATTACTTCTATCAAGTAATTTTACATTATTTCCATATTTATTTTCCCTTAAAAAAACAATATTATAAGCAAAAAATAAAACGGTGGATCGATGATGAAACACAAACTTCATGTAATAAATTAAAAGATCTTTTTTTTATTAAGAAAACTTACCCAATATTTGAGCATGACTACATACTTGCGAAAAAACGGCACAACATTCTTTTAAAGATTAATTATATAAGATTTAATTAATAAGAATAAAGAATTAATAAGAATAAATAAGATTAAGCAAAAGAAAAAAACATATTATCAAAATCGGATTTTTAATTCAGATAACACTACGAAAGATGTATGGAAAGTCGTCTCTGACTTAACAAATAAATCTAAAAAATACGAGAATGTAATAATTAGAAAAGATAACAATATAATTGAAAATCAGTTACTGGTAGCTTCCGAATTTAATAGTTTTTTTATTAACGCTGCTTCTGACCTAATTAAAGAAATACCAAAATGCTCTTTCAAAAACGATATTAAACCTAATCCAAACTCAATGTTTTTACTTCCTTTTGCAGAGGAGGAGTTGTTAAATTTAATTAACAATAAATTAAAAAACAAAAAGTCAGCGGGTGCTGATGACATTCCTGTTTTTCTTTTAAAAAGAATTCTCTATTTAATAATAAAACCACTTACATTTATTATAAATTTATCATTCCAGACCGGCAATTTTCCTAATATATTAAAGACAGGTAAAGTTACTCCAATATTTAAAAAAAATGATCGTAATTCACTAGAAAACTATCGACCCGTAACAGTCCCCATCTCATTTTCAAAAATTTTTGAATATGCATTTTTACATCGACTGCAAACATTCTTAAATAAAAATAATGTATTAATAAAGAACCAGCACGGTTTTCGGGAAAACAAATCTACAATTACAGCTATGCTTTCCTTATATGAAAACATAATTAGCTCATTGGACACAAATGAGACTCCTCTTGCTGTTTTTTGCGACATGAGTAGAGCTTTTGATTGTGTAAATCACAATAAGTTACTTCTAATTCTAAATTCGTATGGTATTCGAGGCACGCCTTTGAATTGGATAAAATGATTTTTGGAAGGACGTAAACAGTTTGTATCTCTAAAAGCAAGAGATGAAGATGGTATCATTCGTGAAGTTAAATCGACAAATCTTAACATAAAAATGGGAGTACCTCAAGGATCAATCTTAGGACCCATTTTTTTCATCTTATATATAAATCAGATTAGCCATTGTGATTTAGGCTGCGACTATGCATTATATGCTGACGATTTATCTTTAATAATTAAGGAAAAAAATACTTCGACTTTAATCAAAAAATGTTCTGATGTATTGGGTAAGGTTTCTCAATTTTTCAATGAAAGAGATTTATATTTTAATCATAAAAAAACCAATATTATAAGAATACACAATTATCAGAAAAAAACTGAAAATATTGAGATTTCATGTGGTGGGGTGAACGTGACCAATACCCAAGGGAGTGTGAGTTGTCTTGGCATACATATAGACGAAAATCTTAATTGGAAAAGTCATTGCTCAAGTTTGGTTTCTAAATTACATTCGTTAAAGTTTATTTTTATTAATCTTCGTGAGGTTTTAGACGATGTTCAACTTGCTAAAATTTATTATGCAAAAGTCGACTCTTTATTAAGGTATGGTGTCTGTCTTTGGGGCAATTCCACATTGTGCAAAAGTGTTCTTATAGCACAAAAAAGCATTATTCGTTGTATGGCAAAAATTTCTATGCGCCAAAGTTGTAGACCGTATTTTAAAGAATATAATATTCTACCATTGGCGTGCATTTATATCTTAGAACTATGTTCCTATGTATTTAAAAATAAAACAAAATTTGTTAGTATTAAGTCACACAGTGATCATGCGACGCGTCAAATAAATAATTTTTACGTACCGTGCGCAAAAACTAATATCGCACATAATTCCCCAAATTATGTAGGTCTGCGCATCTTTAATAAATTACCCCACAATTTAAAAAATACAAGAATATTTTATAGTTTTAAACATAAATTAAAGCAACTTTTGCTAACTCATTGTTTTTATAATGTAGATGAATTTTTAGAGTGTAAATTTTAATTGTATTCTGTATTGTTTAAATTATGTTTTTGTATTGTTTTCTTGATTTGACAATTCCTACATAATTTATATTATCATGGGAAATAAAGTTTATTATTATATTATTATTATTTAAACTTGCGTATTTTTTTGATTTTTTTTTATTTACATTGCTAAAACGTTATAAAAGTAGGATGTATTTGATAGAAAATTTTCTGTTCAGTCAAATCGTACTTGTTTCAACTTTCTACAATTAATAACAAGCTCAGGAATAAAGTTTGAAATTGGTATTTATTAAGAAATAACGACTATCTTTAAACTTGCGGATTTTTTTGATTTTTTTTATATTTACATTGCTAAAACGTTATAAGAGTAGAATGTATTTGATAGAAAATTTTTTGCTTAATCGAGTGGTGCTTGTTTCAACTTTCTGCAATTAATAGCAAGCTCAAGAATGAAGTTTGAAATTGGTATTTATTAAGAAATAACGACTATCTTTAAACTTGCGTATTTTTTTGATTTTTTTTATATTTACATTAATGAAACGTTATAAAAGTAGCATGTACTTGATAGAAAATTTTCTGTTCAATCAAATAGTATTTGTTTCAACCTTCTACAATAAATAGCAAGCTCAAGAATGAAGTTTGAAATTGGTATTTATCAAGGAATAACGACTTACTTTAAACTTGCGCATTTTTTTAATTTTTTTTATATTTACATTATTAAAACGTTATAAAAGTAGGATGTATTTGATAGAAAATTTCCTGCTCAATCAAATAGTATTTGTTTCAACCTTCTACAATTAATAGCAAGCTCAAGAATGAGGTTTGAAATTGGTATTTATCAAGGAATAACGACTATTTTTAAACTTGCTTATTTTTTTGATTTTTTTTATATTAACATTGCTAAAACGTTATAAAGGTAAAATGTATTTAATAGAAAATTTTTTGCTTAATCGAGTGGTGCTTGTTTCAACTTTCTGCGATTAATAGCAAGCTCAAGATTGAAGTTTGAAATTGGTATTTATCAAGGAATAACGACTATCTTTAAACTTGCGTATTTTTTTGATTTTTTTTATATTTACATTATTGAAACGTTATAAACGTAAGATATATTTGATAGAAAATTTTCTGTTCAATCAAATGGTACATGTTTCAACCTTCTACAATTAATAGCAAGCTCAAGAATGAGGTTTGAAATTGGTATTTATCAAGGAATAACGACTATTTATAAACTTGCGTATTTTTTTGATTTTTTTTTATTTACATTGTTAAAACGTTATAAAAGTAGAATGTATTTGATAGAAAATTTCCTGCACAATCAAATCGTACTTGTTTAAACCTTCTACAATTAATAGCAAGCTCAAGAATGAAGTTTGAAATTGGTATTTATCAAGAAATAACGACTTACTTTAAACTTGCGAAATTTTTTAATTTTTTTTATATTTACATTATTGAAACGTTATAAAAGTAGGATGTATTTGATTAAAAATTTCTTGCTCAATCGAATAGTATTTGCTTCAACCTTCTACAATTAATAGCAAGCTCAAGAATGAGGTTTGAAATTGGTATTTATCAAGGAATAACGATTATTTTTAAACTTGCGTATTTTTTTGTTTTTTTTTATATTTACATTGCTAAAACGTTGTAAAAGTAGAATGCATTTGATAGGAAATTTTTTGTTCAATCAAATGGTACTTGATTCAACCTTCTACAATAAATAACAAGCTCAAGAATGAAGTTTGAATTTGGTATTTATCAAGGAATAACGACTTACTTTAAATTTGCGTATTTTTTTATTTATTTTTTTTATATTTACATTATTGAAACGTTATAAAGGTAAAATATATTTGATAGAAAATTTTCTACTTAATTGAGTGGTGCTCGTTCGAACTTTCTACGATTAATAGCAAGCTCAAGAATAAAGTTTGAAATTGGTATTTATCAAGGAATAACCACTATCTTTAAATTTGCGTATTTTTTTGTTTTTTTTTTATGTTTAGATTATTGAAACGTTATAAAAGTAGGATATATTTGATAGAAAATTTTCTGTTCAATCAAATGGTACTTGTTTCAATCTTCTACAATAAATAGCAAGCTCAAGTATGAAGTTTGAAGTTGGTATTTATTAAGGAATAACGACTATTTTTAAACTTGCGTATTTTTTTAATTTTTTTTATATTTACATTGCTAAAACGTTATAAAAGTAGGATTTATTTGATAGAAAATTTTCTGTTCAATCAAATAGTACTTGTTTCAACCTTTTACAATTAATAGCAAGCTCAAGCATAAAGTTTGAAATTGGTATTTATCAAGAAATAACGACTTACTTTAAACTTGCGAATTTTTTTAATTTTTTTTATATTTACATTATTGAAACGTTATAAAAGTAAGATGTATTTGATAAAAAATTTCTTGCTCAATCGAATAGAATTTGTTTTAACCTTCTACAATTAATAGCAAGCTCAAGAATGAGGTTTGAAATTGGTATTTATCAAGGAATAACGACTATCTTTAAACTTGAGTATTTTTTTGATCTTTTAAATTTACATTGCTAAAACGTTATAAAAGTAGAATGTATTTGATAGAAAATTTTTTGCTTAATCGAGTGGTGCTTGCTTCAACTTTCTACAATTAATAGCAAGCTCAAGAATGAAGTTTGAAATTGGTATTTTTTAAGGAATAACGACTATCTTTAAACTTGCGTATTTTTTTAATTTTTTTTATTTACATTGCTAAAACGTTATACAAGTAGAATGTATTTGATAGAAAATTTTCTGTTCAATGAAACGGTATTTGTTTTAACATTTCACAATAAATAGCAAGCTCAAGAATGAAGTTTGAAATTGGTATTTATCAAAGAATAACGACTTACTTTAAACTTGCGTATTTTTTTATTTTTTTTTATATTTACATTATTGAAACGTTATAAAAGTAGAATGTATTTGATAGAAAATTTCCTGCTCAATCAAATAGTATTTGCTTCAATCTTCTACAATAAATAGCAAGCTCAAGGATGAAGTTTGAAGTTGGTATTTATCAAGGAATAACGACTTACTTTAAACTTAGGTATTTTTAATTTTTTTTTATATTTACATTATTGAAACATTTCAAAAGTAAGATGTATTTGATAGAAAATATCCTGTTCAATCGAATAATATTTGTTTCAACTTTCTACAATTAATAGCAAGCTCAAAAATGAAGTTTGAATTTGGTATTTATCAAGGAATAACGACTATCTTTAAACTTGCGTATTTTTTTGATTTTTTTTATATTTACATTGCTAAAACGTTATAAAAGTAAGATGTGTTTGATAAAAATTTTTTTGCTTAATCGAGTGGTGCTTGTTTCAACTTTCTACGATTAATAGCAAGCTCAAGAATGAAGTTTGAATTTGGTATTTATTAAGGAATAGTGACTATCTTTAAAACTTGCGTATTTTTTTATTTTTTTTTATATTTACATTATTGAAACGTTATAAAAGTAGAATGTGTTTGATAGAAAATTTCCTGCTCAATCGAATAGTATTTGCTTTAATCTTCTACAATAAATAGCAAGCTCAATTATGAAGTTGGAAGTTGGTATTTATCAAGGAATAACGACTTACTTTAAACTTAGGTATTTTTAAATTTTTTTTATATTTACATTATTGAAACGTAATAAATGTAGGATGTGTTTGATGAAAAATTTCCTGCTCAATCGAAACGTATTTGTTTCAACCTTCTACAATTAATATCAAGCTCAAGAATGAAGTTTGAAATTGGTATTTATCAAGAAATAACGACTTACTTTAAACTTGCAAATTTTTTTAATTATTTTTATATTTACATTATTGAAACGTTATAAAAGTAAGATGTATTTGATAAAAAATTTCTTGCTCAATCGAATAGAATTTGTTTTAACCTTCTACAATTAATAGCAAGCTCAAGAATGAGGTTTGAATTTGGTATTTATCAAGGAATAACGACTATCTTTAAACTTGCGTATTTTTTTGATCTTTTAAATTTACATTGCTAAAACGTTATAAAAGTAGAATGTATTTGATAGAAAATTTTTTGCTTAATTGAGTGGTGCTTGCTTCAACTTTCTACAATTAATAGCAAGCTCAAGAATGAAGTTTGAAATTGGTATTGTTTAAGGAATAACGACTATCTTTAAACTTGCGTATTTTTTTAATTTTTTTTTATTTACATTGCTAAAACGTTATACAAGTAGAATGTATTTGATAGAAAATTTTCTGTTCAATGAAATGGTACTTGTTTTAACATTTCACAATAAATAGCAAGCTCAAGAATGAAGTTTGAAATTGGTATTTATCAAAGAATAACGACTTACTTTAAACTTGCGTATTTTTTTATTTTTTTTTATATTTACATTATTGAAACGTTATAAAAGTAGAATGTATTTGATAGAAAATTTCCTGCTCAATCAAATAGTATCTGCTTCAATTTTCTACAATAAATAGCAAGCTCAAGGATGAAGTTTGAAGTTGGTATTTATCAAGGAATAACGACTTACTTTAAACTTAGGTATTTTTAAATTTTTTTTATATTTACATTATTGAAACATTTTAAAAGTAAGATGTATTTGATAGAAAATATCCTGCTCAATCGAATAATATTTGTTTCAACCTTCTACAATTAATAGCAAGCTCAAGAATGAAGTTTGAATTTGGTATTTATCAAGGAATAACGACTATCTTTAAACTTGCGTATTTTTTTGATTTTTTTTATATTTACATTGCTAAAACGTTATAAAAGTAAGATGTGTTTGATGAAAAATTTTTTGCTTAATCGAGTGGTGCTTGTTTCAACTTTCTACGATTAATAGCAAGCTCAAGAATGAAGTTTGAATTTGGTATTTATTAAGGAATAGTGACTATCTTTAAAACTTGCGTATTTTTTTATTTTTTTTTATATTTACATTATCGAAACGTTATAAAAGTAGAATGTGTTTGATAGAAAATTTCCTGCTCAATCGAATAGTATTTGCTTTAATCTTCTACAATAAATAGCAAGCTCAAGTATGAAGTTGGAAGTTGGTATTTATCAAGGAATAACGACTTACTTTAAACTTAGGTATTTTTAAATTTCTTTTATATTTACATTATTGAAACGTAATAAATGTAGGATGTGTTTGATGAAAAATTTCCTGCTCAATCGAAAAGTATTTGTTTCAACCTTCTACAATTAATATCAAGCTCAAGAATGAAGTTTGAAATTGGTATTTATCAAGAAATAACGACTTACTTTAAACTTGCAAATTTTTTTAATTTTTTTTATATTTACATTATTGAAACGTTATAAAAGTAAGATGTATTTGATAAAAAATTTCTTGCTCAATCGAATAGAATTTGTTTTAACCTTCTACAATTAATAGCAAGCTCAAGAATGAGGTTTGAAATTGGTATTTATCAAGGAATAACGACTATCTTTAAACTTGCGTATTTTTTTGATCTTTTAAATTTACATTGCTAAAACGTTATAAAAGTAGAATGTATTTGATAGAAAATTTTTTGCTTAATCGAGTGGTGCTTGCTTCAACTTTCTACAATTAATAGCAAGCTCAAGAATGAAGTTTGAAATTGGTATTTTTAAAGGAATAACGACTATCTTTAAACTTGCGTATTTTTTTAATTTTTTTTTATTTACATTGCTAAAACGTTATACAAGTAGAATGTATTTGATAGAAAATTTTCTGTTCAATGAAATGGTACTTGTTTTAACATTTCACAATAAATAGCAAGCTCAAGAATGAAGTTTGAAATTGGTATTTATCAAAGAATAACGACTTACTTTAAACTTGCGTATTTTTTTATTTTTTTTTATATTTACATTATTGAAACGTTATAAAAGTAGAATGTATTTGATAGAAAATTTCCTGCTCAATCAAATAGTATTTGCTTCAATCTTCTACAATAAATAGCAAGCTCAAGGATGAAGTTTGAAGTTGGTATTTATCAAGGAATAACGACTTACTTTAAACTTAGGTATTTTTAAATTTTTTTTATATTTACATTATTGAAACATTTGAAAAGTAAGATGTATTTGATAGAAAATATCCTGCTCAATCGAATAATATTTGTTTCAACCTTCTACAATTAATAGCAAGCTCAAGAATGAAGTTTGAATTTGGTATTTATCAAGGAATAACGACTATCTGACTATCTTTAAACTTGCGTATTTTTTTGATTTTTTTTATATTTACATTGCTAAAACGTTATAAAAGTAAGATGTGTTTGATAAAAAATTTTTTGCTTAATCGAGTGGTGCTTGTTTCAACTTTCTACGATTAATAGCAAGCTCAAGAATGAAGTTTGAATTTGGTATTTATTAAGGAATAGTGACTATCTTTAAAACTTGCGTATTTTTTTATTTTTTTTTATATTTACATTATTGAAACGTTATAAAAGTAGAATGTGTTTGATAGAAAATTTCCTGCTCAATCGAATAGTATTTGCTTTAATCTTCTACAATAAATAGCAAGCTCAAGTATGAAGTTGGAAGTTGGTATTTATCAAGGAATAACGACTTACTTTAAACTTAGGTATTTTTAAATTTTTTTTATATTTACATTATTGAAACGTAATAAATGTAGAATGTGTTTGATGAAAAATTTCCTGCTCAATCGAAAAGTATTTGTTTCAACCTTCTACAATTAATATCAAGCTCAACAATGAAGTTTGAAATTGGTATTTATCAAGGAGTAACGACTATCTTTAAACTTGCGTATTTTTTTGATTTTTTTTATTTTTACATTGCTAAAACGTTATAAAAGTAGGATGTATTTGATAGAAAATTTTTTGCTTAATCAAGTGGTGCTTGTTATAACTTTCTACGATTAATACCAAGCTCAAGAATAAAGTTTGTAATTGGTATTTATTAAGGAATAACGACTATCTTTAAACTTGCGTATTTTTTTAATTTTTTTTATATTTACATTGCTAAAACGTTATAAAAGTAGGATGTATTTGATAGAAAATTTTTTGCTTAATCGAGTGGTGCTTGCTTCAACTTTCTACGATTAATACCAAGCTCAAGAATGAAGTTGAAATTGGTATTTATTAAGAAATAACGACTATCTTTAAACTTGCGAATTTTTTTGATTTTTTTTTATATTTATATTATTGAAACGTTATAAAAGTAGGATGTACTTGATAGAAAATTTCCTGCTTAATCGAATAGTATTTGTTTCAACTTTCTGCAATTAATAGTAAGCTCAAGAATGAAGTTTGAAATTGGTATTTATTAAGGAATAACGACTATCTTTAAACTTGCCTATTTTTTTGATTTTTTTTATATTTACATTGCTGAAACGTTATAAGAGTTTCTGAGTTTGACTCAGAGTTTGAATTTGAATTTGACTCAAAGTCTCTGAGTCAAATTCAGATATGGAAACACAAGTTTCTCAAGACGGACTAAAAGAAAATGAAATTTTTTTGACAGAATTTATTAAAAGTGAAACATATGCGAGGATAATACAGGATGCAATATCGGTGGCCACATTACCGCTTTATCAAGAGATAAACAAACTTTATCAGGAAATAAAAAATTTAAGAGAATCAAACTGTGATTTAGTGCGTTTGCTAACAAATGCTCCATCAAATAGCCGATTAAATTCATTTGTATTGAATGACCCAGAACCAGCGATATCAAAAGTTCAAAAAACGCCTGTTGCTATCGCCAGCACCGGTTCAGGTAGCTATCTGGAAGTGACCTCAAAAGGAAAGCCTCAACAAACAAAAATACTTAAAGACCACTTGGACTGGACTAAAGAAGCAGAGGAAGTCAAAATTGCAGCAAATGTTAAAAATGATGATCAGTGGATCACCGTTAAGAAAAAAATTCCACGCAAAACCAGTAACAACGAAAATACTACTCAACGGAAAAAATCACAAGTTATAGTTGGGGCCGCAAAATTAAATGATAATGAAAATTTTTCTGCAGCTAAGAACAAAAAAGCGTGGTTCTATATAGGTAAAATTGCTAAAGGTACAGGTGAAGAAAAAATAATGAACTACCTCAAAAATAAGTTACCACACGGAGACATTTCAGTTGAAACACTTGCGTTCAAAGGTCAAAATGAAAGTTACAAAATAGGTCTCAAATATGAATTTCTAAATGAAGTAACTAAAGCTGAATTCTGGCCAAATGGAGTTATTTTTCGTAGATGGAATTTTCCATCGAGTAAAAATAAAAATAGCCTAAATTGATCATCAGCATTTCCGTCGCCAAGAAACGATAAAAATAATGTTTTTATATAAAGGCGGCTATAGAGAATTATGCGACATAAACCCAATTCAACTTTTTCGAATCAGTTCTTCTCAACCCTTAAATAGACCCACACTCAAAAAAGAAGAAAAAAAGAAGAGAGAACTTACTAACAATTGTAATGGCAAGTCGCTAGTCGTAGGATTTTTAAACATAAGAACCTTACTTCCATCAATAGAGGCTATCACTGAGATCATTTACGATCGTTATCTTGATATGATGCTACTAGTTGAAACTAACCTTAATAACAGTGTGCCAAATGAATCTATTAATATTGAGGGTTATAATCTGATACGAATGGACCGGGACTTTGAAAATACCAACCAAAAGAAAGGTGGTGGACTTGTGGTATATATTAAAAAACATTTAAAATATAAAATTTTAGACAGCAACGTTAAAAGTAATGTGGAACAAATTTGGGTTGAGGTAGCTCTACCTAAAAACAAAAAATTGTGTATTGGATTAATCTATAAACCGCCGTCAACATCGTATCTTGAGCTTGGCCACATCGACTCTAACATTTCTATACTGTATCCTCAAGTCAATTACTTAGCTTTGTTTGGTGATTTTAATATTGATTTTAAGAAAACAGAATCAGTTGCATACAAATTTTTAATGCAGGTTTTAAACCCTTACGACTTGTCTCAAGTTGTCAAAGAACCTACTCGAGTCACCCCAACCAGTTCTACACTAATTGACCATATCTACATAAGCAATGAACTGATACCTGAAACAAAAACTGCTGTGGAAATGATGAGCCAAATTCTAAATAGTGGCAACAAACCAATAAGTGATCATAATCTATTATGCTCTAAATTTTTATTAGACACCCCACCAGAACCGGGACCCATTAAAAAGTACAGAAGATGTTTGTCCCAAATAAATATTGATCAACTTCAGGAAGATGCTTCACACCTACCGATGCAAAGTATACTAAAATGCAACAATATTAATAAAAAAATTTGTTTATTTAATGCTTTCATCTTACAATTATTTGATGTACATGCTCCAAAAAAACTGATGACTACGTCAAGGAACCCTAGACCTGAATGGCTAACTTATAATATCACGAAAATGATTAAAGCTCGAAAAAAGGCTTATTTGGCATATAAGCGTAACAATACTCCAACAAAATGGCAATTTTATGTAGACATTCGTAATGAAGTGAAAAGAGCAGTCCAGCGTGAAAAAAACAGTTTCTCAACTTTTAAATTGAACACCTGCAAAGATGGTAAGAAGCTATGGAAGGGTCTAAGGTCGTTAGGATTAAAGCAAAAAGCGTCTGTAGAAATCCCACCTCATCTTTGTGAAGCCAATCTTATAAATGACTTTTTCGTAGTGCAAAATTAGAGTCTTCAGATATAGAAGGTGAAGTTGCTAGCTACAGGATGGGCTCACTTCATCCAAAGGTTGTGAAACTCTTTGAACTCCGGTGTGTTAGTGAAAGTGAAGTGAAAAAAGCTTTAAGTGCAATACATTCTAAAGCAGTGGGATGTGATGATGACATATCAATTGACATGATTAATTTAATTTCCGAGGTATGTTTACCAGTGTTAACAAATATTGTAAATTATGCCATTAAGACGCAAACTTTTCCAAACATATGGAAAACTTGTCAAATAACTCCCTTGCCTAAAATTGTAGACCCTAAAAATTTTTCTGATTTAAGACCAATATGTATATTACCTGCTTTGTCAAAAGTTTTGGAGAAATTAATGTCATCTCAGATACGTGAATATTTAGATCAATATAAAATCTTACCACAGAGTCAAGCTGGCTTTCGAGCTCAAAACAGTACAGCTACAGCTTTAATTAACGTTACCGACTATATTCTGAACGCTTATGATAAAGGTATGATGACTCTTTTACTCCTATTAGATTTCTCCAAGGCTTTCGACACTATTAGTTATAAGTTGTTACTAGCTAAATTGCACTATGTTGGATTTTCTAGCAAATCATGTAAATTTATCGAAAGTTATTTATCCGAAAGATACCAGCAAGTTGTTATAAACGGGGAATCTGTTTTAAAATCCAATTTTAAAAAAGTAAATAATGGTGTACCGCAAGGTTCTATACTTGGACCGATTTTATTTATTTTGTATACTTGTGATATTGAAATGTTTTTAAATGATGTGGGAGTGCAATGCTATGCAGACGATACGCAGATATTCCGATCATTTACAGTAACCGATGCACCTAGCTAATAAACAATAATTTAAACAATTTAAACAAAAAATGGAAGAAACAATTATTAAAGTTGAATCCAACAAAAACTCAGGCAATGTTATTTGGTCCGAAGAAATCTTGTGAAATTGTTTATAATAATTGTAAACTAGCTGTAAACAATTGTGACATTACGTTAGTTTCGTCCGCTAAAAATTTAGGAATAATCATTGACAACGATCTGGACTTTTCTAGCCATGTTAATAAAATTTGCAAAACATGTTATGGTATATTGAAATCGATATATTTTTTAAAGAATACTCTTACTACAAAGTTAAAAATACAAATTTGTGATAGCTTAATTTTAAGCCATATTAACTATTGTCTTGTATTTTATGGATCTTTTATAACTAATGCTAATTTTTATAAATTACAAAAAATTCAAAATTCTTGTTTAAGATATTGTTATAATGTAAAACGTCAAGAGCATATAACACCTTATCTGCGTAAGTCTGGCTGGCTTAGCATCAAAAATAGATATAAGTTCTTTTTAAGTTGCTTAATTTTTAGTATTGTCAAAAATAAAACACCTGATAACTTATATAATAAAATTGTACTCCGAAAAGATATTCATGATCGCACAACTAGATACAACGAATTTTTGCACATTCCAAAGCATAGCACGGAATTATATAAGTCATCATTTTCCTATTTATGTCCTAGGATTTACAATGGCCTTGATAATGAATTTAAAAATGATAATTTTAAAACTTTTCAAAGGAAATTAAAAATAACTTTGTTAGAATAGTAATTAGAATTAGTATTATTAGAATATAATAATGGACTAAAATGAAAAACAGTTCGCAGAACTGATTTTTAGTCCGTTTGTAGCCTCTTTTTTTATTTGCTTTTGTAATTTATTTATTTATTTTGTATCTATTTCTTTTGTATGATTTATGGCTGCAATAAACATTATTATTATTATTATTATTATTATTATTATTATAAGAGTAGAATGTATTTGATAGAAAATTTTTTGCTTAATCAAGTGGTGCTTGTTATAACTTTCTACGATTAATACCAAGCTCAAGAATAAAGTTTGTAATTGGTATTTATTAAGGAATAACGACTATCTTTAAACTTGCGTATTTTTTTAATTTTTTTTACATTTACATTGCTAAAACGTTATAAAAGTAGGATGTATTTGATAGAAAATTTTTTGCTTAATCGAGCGGTGCTTGTTTCAATTTTCTACGATTAACAGTAAGCTCAAGAATGAAGTTTGAAATTGGTATTTATTAAGGAATAAGACTATCTTTAAACTTGCGTATTTTTTTGATTTTTTTTTATATTTACATTGCTAAAACGTTATAAAAGTAGAATGTATTTGATAGAAAATTTTTTGCTTAATCGAGTGGTGCTTGCTTCAACTTTCTACGATTAATACCAAGCTTAAGAATGAAGTTTGTAATTGGTATTTATTAAAGAATAACGACTATCTTTAAACTTGCGTATTTTTTCAATTTTTTTTATATTTACATTATTGAAACGTTATAAAAGTAGGATGTATTTGATAGAGAATTTCCTGCTCAATCGAATAGTATTTGTTTCAAACTTCTACAATTAATAGCAAACTCAAGAATAAAGTTTGAAATTGGCATTTATCAAGGATTAACGACTTACTTTAAACTTGCTTATTTTTTTAATTTTTTTTATATTCACATTATTGAAATGTTATAAAAGTAGGATGTATTTGATAGAAAATTTCCTGCTCAACCGAACAGTATTTGTTTCAACTTTCTACAATTAATAGTAAGCTCAAGAATAAAGTTTGAAATTGGTATTTATTAAGGAATAACGACTATCTTTAAACTTGCGTATTTTTTTGATTTTTTTTATATTTACATTGCTAAAACGTTATAAAAGTAGAACTTATTTGATAGAAAATTTTTCGTTTAATCAAGTGATGATTTTTTCAACTTTCTACGATTAATACCAAGCTCAAGATTGAAGTTTGTAGTTGGTATTTATTAAGGAATAATGACAATCTTTAAACTTGCGTATTTTTTTGATTTTTTTTATGTTTACATTGCTAAAACGTTATAAAAGTAGGATGTATTTAATAGAAAAATTTCTGTTTAATCAAATGGTGCTTGTTTCAACCTTCTATAATTATTAGCAAGCTTAAGAATTAAGTTTGAAATTGGTATTTATCAAGGAATAACGACTATCTTTAAACTTGCGCATTTTTTTGATTTTTTTTTATTTACATTGCTAAAACGTTATAAAAGTAGGATGTATTTGATAGAAAAATTTCTGTTCAATCAAATGGTACTTGTTTCAACCTTCTATAATTAATAGCAAGCTTAAGAATGAAGTTTGAAATTGGTATTTTTCAAGGAATAACGACTATCTTTAAACTTGCGTATTTTTTTGATTTTTTTTATATTTACATTGCTAAAACGTTATAAAGGTAGAATGTATTTGATAGAAAATTTTTTGCTTAATCGAGTGGTGCTTGCTTCAACTTTCTACAATTAATAGCAAGCTCAAGAATGAAGTTTGAAGTTGGAATTTATTAAGGAATAACGACTATCTTTAAACTTGCGTATTTTTTTGATTTTTTTTATATTTACATTGCTAAAACGTTATAAAGGTAGAATGTATTTGATAGAAAATTTTTTGCTTAATCGAGTGGTGCTTGCTTCAACTTTCTACAATTAATAGCAAGCTCAAGAATGAAGTTTGAAATTGGTATTTATTAAGGAATAACGACTATCTTTAAACTTGCGTATTTTTTTAATTTTTTTTATATTTACATTATTGAAACGTTATAAAAGTTGGATGTATTTGATAGAAAATTTTCTGTTCAATCAAAAGGTACTGGTTTCAACCTTCTACAATTAATAGCAAGCTCAAAAATGAAGTTTGAAATTGGTATTTATCAAGGAATAACGACTTACTTTAAACTTGCGTATTTTTTTGATTTTTTTTATATGTACATTGCTAAAACGTTATAAAAGTATAACGTATTTGTTAGAAAATTTCCTGTTTAATCAAATGGTATTTGTTCCAACTTTCTACAGTTAATAGCAAGCTCAAGAATGAAGTTTGAAATTTGTATTTATCAAGGAATAACGACTATCTTTAAACTTGAGCATTTTTTTAATTTTTTTTATATTTACATTATTGAAACGTTATAAAAGTAGGATGTATTTGATAGAAAATTTTCTGTTCAATCAAATGGTACTTGTTTCAACCTTTTACAATAAATAGCAAGCTCAAGAATGAAGTTTGAAATTGGTATTTATCAAGGAATAACGACTTAGTTTAAACTTGCGTATTTTTTTGATTTTTTTTATATGTACATTGCTAAAACGTTACAAAAGTAGAATGTATTTGATAGAAAATTTCCTGCTCAATCGAATAGTATTAGTTTCAACCTTCTACAATTAATAGCAAACTTAAGAATAAAGTTTGAAATTGGTATTTATCAAGGAATAACGACTATATTTAAACTTGAGTATTTTTTTGACTTTTTTTATAATTACATTGCTAAAACGTTATAAAAGTAGGACGTATTTGATAGAAAAATTTCTGCTCAATCAAATGGTACTTGTTTCAACCTTTTACAATTAATAGCAAGCTCAAGAATAAAGTTTGAAATTGGTATTTATCAAGGAATAACGACTATATTTAAACTTGCGTATTTTTTTGATTTTTTTTATAATTACATTGCTAAAGCTCTATAAAAGTAAGACGTATTTGATAGAAAAATTTTTGTTCAATTAAATGGTACTTGTTTCAACATTCTACAATTAATAGCAAGCTCAAGAATGAAGTTTGAAATTGGTATTTATCAAGGAATAACGACTATCTTTAAACTTGCGTATTTTTTTGATTTTTTTTATGTTTACATTGCTAAAACGGTATAAAAGTAAGATGTATTTAATAGAAAAATTTCTGTTCAATCAAATGGTGCTTGTTCCAACCTTCTATAATTATTAGCAAGCTCAAGAATGAAGTTTGAAATTGGAATTTATTAAGGAATAACGACTTACTTTAAACTTGCGTATTTTTTTAATTTTTTTTTATATTTACATTATTGAAACGTTATAAAAGTAAAATGTATTTGATAGAAAATTTCCTGCTTAACCGAATAGTATTTGTTTTAACCTTCTACAATTAATAGCAAGCTCAAGAATAAAGTTTGAAATTGGAATTTATTAAGGAATAACGACTATATTTAAACTTTGATTTTTTTTATAATTACATTGCTAAAACGTTATAAAGGTAGGACGTATTTGATAGAAAAATTTCTGTTCAATCAAATGGTACTTGTTTCAACCTTCTATAATTAATAGCAAGCTCAACAATAAAGTTTGAAATTGGTATTTATCAAGGAATAACGACTATCTTTAAACTTGCGTATTTTTAGATTTTTTTTATGTTTACATTGCTAAAACGTTATAAAAGTAGGATGTATTTAATAGAAAAATTTCTGTTCAATCAAATGGTGCTTGTTTCAAACTTCTATAATTAATAGCAAGCTTAAGAATAAAGTTTGAAGTTGGTATTTATCAAGGAATAAAGACTATGTTTAAACTTGCGTATTTTTTTGATTTTTTTTTATTTACATTGCTACAACGTTATAAAAGTAGGGTGTGTTTGATAGAAAAATTTCTGTTCAATCAAATGGTACTTGTTTCAACCTTCTATAATTAATAGCAAGCTTAAGAATGAAGTTTGAAATTGGTATTTTTCAAGGAATAACGACTATCTTTAAACTTGCGTATTTTTTTGATTTTTTTTATAATTACATTGCTAAAACTCTATAAAAGTAAGACGTATTTGATAGAAAAATTTCCGTTCAAATAAATGGTACTTGTTTCAACATTCTACAATTAATAGCAAGCTCAAGAATGAAGTTTGAAATTGGTATTTATCAAGAAATAACGACTATCTTTAAACTTGCGTATTTTTTTGATTTTTTTTATGTTTACATTGCTAAAACGTTATAAAGGTAGAATGTATTTGATAGAAAATTTTTTGCTTAATCGAGTGGTGCTTGCTTCAACTTTCTACAATTAATAGCAAGCTCAAGAATGAAGTTTGAAATTGGAATTTATTAAGGAATAACGACTATCTTTAAACTTGAGCATTTTTTTAATTTTTTTTATATTTACATTATTGAAACGTTATAAAAGTAGGATGTATTTGATAGAAAATTTTCTGTTCAATCAAACGGTACTTGTTTCAACCTTCTACAATTAATACCAAGCTCAAGAATAAAGTTTGAATTTGGTATTTATCAAGGCATAACGACTATCTTTAAACTTGCGTATTTTTTTGATTTTTTTTATAATTACATTGCTAAAACGTTATAAAAGTAAAATGTGTTTGATAGAAAATTTCCTGCTCAATCGAATAGTATTAGTTTCAACCTTCTGCAATTATTTGCAAGCTCAAGAATGAAGTTTGAAATTGGTATTTATCAAGGAATAACGACTAGATTTACACTTGCGTATTTTTTTGATTTTTTTTATAATTACATTGCTAAAACGTTATAAAAGTAAAACGTATTTGATAGAAAAATTTCTGTTCAATCAAATGGTATTTGTTTCAACCTTCTGCAATTAATAGCAAGCTCAAGAATGAAGTTTGAAATTGGTATTTATCAAGGAATAACGACTATCTTTAAACTTGCGTATTTTTTTGATTTTTTTTATATTTACATTGCTAAAACGTTATCAAAGTAGAATGTATTTGATAGAAAATTTCCTGCTTAATCGAATACTATTGGTTTCGACCTTCTGCAATTAATAGCAAGCTCAAAAATAAAGTTTGAAATTGGTATTTATCAAGGAATAACGACAATATTTAAACTTGCGTATTTTTTTGATTTTTTTTATAATTACATTGCTAAAACGTTATAAAAGTAGGATGTATTTGATAGAAAATTTTTTGCTTAATCGAGTGGCGCTTGTTTCAACTTTATACGATTAATAGCAAGCTCAAGAATGAAGTTTGAAATTGGAATTTATTAAGGAATAACGACTTACTTTAAACTTGCGTATTTTTTTGATTTTTTTTATATTTACTTTGCTAAAACGTTATAAAAGTAAAATGTATTTAATAGAAAATTTCCTGCTCAATCGAATAGTATTTGTTTTAGCCTTCTACAATTAATAGCAAGCTCAAGAATAAAGTTTGAAATTGGAATTTATTAAGGAATAACGACTATATTTAAACTTTGATTTTTTTTATAATTACATTGCTAAAACGTTATAAAGGTAGGACGTATTTGATAGAAAAATTTCTGTTCAATCAAATGGTACTTGTTTCAACCTTCTACAATTAATAGCAAGCTCAACAATAAAGTTTGAAATTGGTATTTATCAAGGAATAACGACTATCTTTAAACTTGCGTATTTTTAGATTTTTTTTATGTTTACATTGCTAAAACGTTATAAAAGTAGGATGTATTTAATAGAAAAATTTCTGTTCAATCAAATGGTGCTTGTTTCAAACTTCTATAATTAATAGCAAGCTTAAGAATAAAGTTTGAAGTTGGTATTTATCAAGGAATAAAGACTATGTTTAAACTTGCGTATTTTTTTGATTTTTTTTTATTTACATTGCTACAACGTTATAAAAGTAGGGTGTGTTTGATAGAAAAATTTCTGTTCAATCAAATGGTACTTGTTTCAACCTTCTATAATTAATAGCAAGCTTAAGAATGAAGTTTGAAATTGGTATTTTTCAAGGAATAACGACTATCTTTAAACTTGCGTATTTTTTTGATTTTTTTTATAATTACATTGCTAAAACTCTATAAAAGTAAGACGTATTTGATAGAAAAATTTCCGTTCAAATAAATGGTACTTGTTTCAACATTCTACAATTAATAGCAAGCTCAAGAATGAAGTTTGAAATTGGTATTTATCAAGAAATAACGACTATCTTTAAACTTGCGTATTTTTTTGATTTTTTTTATGTTTACATTGCTAAAACGTTATAAAGGTAGAATGTATTTGATAGAAAATTTTTTGCTTAATCGAGTGGTGCTTGCTTCAACTTTCTACAATTAATAGCAAGCTCAAGAATGAAGTTTGAAATTGGAATTTATTAAGGAATAACGACTATCTTTAAACTTGAGCATTTTTTTAATTTTTTTTATATTTACATTATTGAAATGTTATAAAAGTAGGATGTATTTGATAGAAAATTTTCTGTTCAATCAAACGGTACTTGTTTCAACCTTCTACAATTAATACCAAGCTCAAGAATAAAGTTTGAATTTGGTATTTATCAAGGCATAACGACTATCTTTAAACTTGCGTATTTTTTTGATTTTTTTTATAATTACATTGCTAAAACGTTATAAAAGTAAAATGTGTTTGATAGAAAATTTCCTGCTCAATCGAATAGTATTAGTTTCAACCTTCTGCAATTATTTGCAAGCTCAAGAATGAAGTTTGAAATTGGTATTTATCAAGGAATAACGACTAGATTTACACTTGCGTATTTTTTTGATTTTTTTTATAATTACATTGCTAAAACGTTATAAAAGTAAAACGTATTTGATAGAAAAATTTCTGTTCAATCAAATGGTATTTGTTTCAACCTTCTGCAATTAATAGCGAGCTCAAAAATGAAGTTTGAAATTGGTATTTATCAAGGAATAACGACTATCTTTAAACTTGCGTATTTTTTTGATTTTTTTTATATTTACATTGCTAAAACGTTATCAAAGTAGAATGTATTTGATAGAAAATTTCCTGCTTAATCGAATACTATTGGTTTCGACCTTCTGCAATTAATAGCAAGCTCAAAAATAAAGTTTGAAATTGGTATTTATCAAGGAATAACGACAATATTTAAACTTGCGTATTTTTTTGATTTTTTTTATAATTACATTGCTAAAACGTTATAAAAGTAGGATGTATTTGATAGAAAATTTTTTGCTTAATCGAGTGGCGCTTGTTTCAACTTTATACGATTAATAGCAAGCTTAAGAATGAAGTTTGAAATTGGAATTTATTAAGGAATAACGACTTACTTTAAACTTGCGTATTTTTTTGATTTTTTTTATATTTACTTTGCTAAAACGTTATAAAAGTAAAATGTATTTAATAGAAAATTTCCTGCTCAATCGAATAGTATTGGTTTCAACCTTCTACAATTAATACCAAGCTCAAGAATGAAGTTTGAAATTGGTATTTATCAAGGAATAACGACTATATTTAAACTTGCGTATTTTTTTAATTTTTTTTATAATTACATTGCTAAAACGTTATAAAAGTAGAATGTATTTGATAGAAAAATTTTTGTTCAATCAAATGGTACTTGTTTCAACCTTTTACAATAAATAGCAAGCTCAAGAATGAAGTTTGAAATTGGTATTTATCAGGGAATAACGACTTACTTTAAACTTGCGTATTTTTTTGATTTTTTTTATATTTACTTTGCTAAAACGTTATAAAAGTAAAATGTATTTAATAGAAAATTTCCTGCTCAATCGAATAGTATTGGTTTCAACTTTCTACAATTAATACCAAGCTCAAGAATGAAGTTTGAAATTGGTATTTATCAAGGAATAACGACTATATTTAAACTTGCGTATTTTTTTAATTTTTTTATAATTACATTGCTAAAACGTTATAAAAGTAGAATGTATTTGATAGAAAAATTTCTGTTCAATCAAATGGTACTTGTTTCAACCTTTTACAATAAATAGCAAGCTCAAGAATGAAGTTTGAAATTGGTATTTATCAAGGAATAACGACTTACTTTAAACTTGCGTATTTTTTTGATTTTTTTTATATTTACTTTGCTAAAACGTTATAAAAGTAAAATGTATTTAATAGAAAATTTCCTGCTCAAGGAATAACGACTTACTTTAAACTTGCGTAGTTTTTTGATTTTTTTTATATTTACGTTGCTAAAGCGTTATAAAAGTAGAATGTATTTAATAGAAAATTTCCTGCTCAATCGAATAGTATTGGTTTCAACCCTCTACAATTAATAGCAAGCTCAAGAATGAAGTTTGAAATTGGTATTTATCAAGGAATAACGACTTACTTTAAACTTGCGTAATTTTTTGATTTTTTTTATATTTACATTGCTAAAACGTTATAAGGGTAGAATGTATTTGATAGAAAATTTCCTGCTCAATCGAATAGTATTAGTTTCAACCTTCTGCAATTAATAGCAAGCTCAAGAATAAAGTTTGAAATTGGTATTTATCAAGGAATAACGACTATATTTAAACTTGCGTATTTTTTTAATTTTTTTATAATTACATTGCTAAAACGTTATAAAAGTAGAATGTATTTGATAGAAAAATTTCTGTTCAATCAAATGGTACTTGTTTCAACCTTTTACAATAAATAGCAAGCTCAAGAATAAAGTTTGAAATTGGTATTTATCAAGGAATAACGACTTACTTTAAACTTGCGTATTTTTTTGATTTTTTTTTATATTTACTTTGCTAAAACGTTATAAAAGTAAAATGTATTTAATAGAAAATTTTCTGCTCAATCGAATAGTATTGGCTTCAACCTTCTACAATTAATACCAAGCTCAAGAATGAAGTTTGAAATTGGTATTTATCAAGGAATAACGACTTACTTTAAACTTGCGTAATTTTTTGATTTTTTTTATATTTACATTGCTAAAACGTTATAAAAGTAGAATGTATTTGATAGAAAATTTCCTGCTCAATCGAATAGTATTAGTTTCAACTTTCTGCAATTAATAGCAAGCTCAAGAATGAAGTTTGAAATTGGTATTTATCAAGGAATAACGACTATCTTTAAACTTGCGTATTTTTTTGATTTTTTTATATTTATATTGCTAAAAGGTTATAAAAGTAATATCTATTTGATAGAAAATTCTCTGTTCAATCAAATGGTTTTTGTTTCAACCTTCTACGATTAACAGCAAGCTCAAGAATGGAGTTTGAAATTGGTATTTATTAAGGAATAACGACTATCTTTAAACTTGAGTATTTTTTTGATTTTTTTTATAATTACATTGCTAAAACGTTATAAAAGTAAGACGTATTTGATAGAAAAATTTCTGTTCAAATAAATGGTACTTGTTTCAACATTCTACAATTAATAGCAAGCTCAAGAATGAAGTTTGAAATTGGTATTTATCAAGAAATAACGACTATCTTTAAACTTGCGCATTTTTTTGATTTTTTTTATGTTTACATTGCTAAAACGTTACAAAAGTAGGATGTATTTAATAGAAAAATTTCTGTTTAATCAAATGGTGCTTGTTTCAACCTTCTATAATTATTAGCAAGCTTAAGAATAAAGTTTGAAATTGGTATTTATCAAGGAATAACGACTATCTTTAAACTTGCGTATTTTTTTGATTTTTTTTATTTACATTGCTAAAACGTTATAAAGGTAGGATGTATTTGATAGAAAAATTTCTGCTCAATCAAATGGTACTTGTTTCAACCTTCTATAGTTAATAGCAAACTTAAGAATAAAGTTTGAAATTGGTATTTATCAAGGAATAACGACTATATTTAAACTTGAGTATTTTTTTGACTTTTTTTATAATTACATTGCTAAAACGTTATAAAAGTAGGACGTATTTGATAGAAAAATTTCTGTTCAATCAAATGGTATTTGTTTCAACCTTTTACAATTAATAGCAAGCTCAAGAATAAAGTTTGAAATTGGTATTTATCAAGGAATAACGACTATATTTAAACTTGCGTATTTTTTTGATTTTTTTTATAATTACATTGCTAAAGCTCTATAAAAGTAAGACGTATTTGATACAAAAATTTTTGTTCAATTAAATGGTACTTGTTTCAACATTCTACAATTAATAGCAAGCTCAAGAATGAAGTTTGAAATTGGTATTTATCAAGGAATAACGACTATCTTTAAAATTGCGTATTTTTTTGTTTTGTTTTATGTTTACATTGCTAAAACGTTATAAAAGTAAGATGTATTTAATAGAAAAATTTCTGTTCAATCAAATGGTGCTTGTTTCAACCTTCTATAATTATTAGCAAGCTTAAGAATAAAGTTTGAAATTGGTATTTATCAAGGAATAACGACTTACTTTAAACTTGCGTATTTTTTTGATTTTTTTTATATTTACATTGCTAAAACGTTATAAAAGTAGAATGTATTTGATAGAAAATTTCCTGCTCAATCGAATAATATTAGTTTCAACCTTCTGCAATTAATAGCAAGCTCAAGAATAAAGTTTGAAATTGGTATTTATCAAGGAATAACGATTATATTTAAACTTGCGTATTTTTTTGATTTTTTTATATTTACATTGCTAAAACGTTACAAAAGTAAGATGTATTTGATAAAAAATTCTCTGCTCAATCAAATGGTTTTTGTTTCAACTTTCTACAATTAATAGCAAGCTCAAGAATGAAGTTTGAAATTGGTATTTATCAAGGAATAACGACTATCTTTAAACTTGCGTATTTTTTTGATTTTTTTATATTTACATTGCTAAAACGTTACAAAAGTAGGATGTATTTAATAAAAAATTCTCTGCTCAATCAAATGGTTTTTGTTTCAACTTTCTACAATTAATAGCAAGCTCAAGAATGAAGTTTGAAATTGGTATTTATCAAGGAATAACGACTATATTTAAACTTGCGTATTTTTTTGATTTTTTTATATTTACATTGCTAAAACGTTATAAAAGTAGAATCTATTTGATAGAAAATTCTCTGTTCAATCAAATGGTTTTTGTTTCAACCTTCTACGATTAATAGCAAGCTCAAGAATGGAGTTTGAAATTGGTATTTATTAAGGAATAACGACTATCTTTAAACTTGCGTATTTTTTTGATTTTTTTTATAATTACATTGCTAAAACGTTATAAAAGTAAGACGTATTTGATAGAAAAATTTCTGTTCAAATAAATGGTACTTGTTTCAACATTCTACAATTAATAGCAAGCTCAAGAATGAAGTTTGAAATTGGTATTTATCAAGAAATAACGACTATCTTTAAACTTGCGTATTTTTTTGATTTTTTTTATGTTTACATTGCTAAAACGTTATAAAGGTAGGATGTATTTAATAGAAAAATTTCTGTTTAATCAAATGGTGCTTGTTTCAACCTTCTATAATTATTAGCAAGCTTACGTATAAAGTTTGAAATTGGTATTTATCAAGGAATAACGACTATCTTTAAACTTGCGTATTTTTTTGATTTTTTTTATATTTACATTGCTAAAACGTTATAAAGGTAGAATGTATTTAATAGAAAATTTTTTGCTTAATCGAGTGGTGCTTGCTTCAACTTTCTACGATTAATAGCAAGCTCAAGAATGAAGTTTGAAATTGGAATTTATTAAGGAATAACGACTTACTTTAAACTTGCGTATTTTTTTAATTTTTTTTATATTTACATTATTGAAACGTTATAAAAGTAAAATGTATTTGATAGAAAATTTCCAGCTTAACCGAATAGTATTTGTTTTGACCTTCTACAATTAATAGCAAGCTCAAGAATGAAGTTTGAAATTGGAATTAATTAAGGAATAACGACTATATTTAAACTTGCGTATTTTTTTGACTTTTTTTATAATTACATTGCTAAAACGTTATAAAAGTAGGACGTATTTGATAGAAAAATTTCTGTTCAATCAAATGGTACTTGTTTCAACTTTCTACAATTAATATTAAGCTAAAGAATAAAGTTTGAATTTGGTATTTATCAAGGCATAACGACTATCTTTTAACTTGCGTATTTTTTTGATTTTTTTTATGTTTACATTGCTAAAACGTTATAAAAGTAGGATGTATTTAATAGAAAAATTTCTGTTTAATCAAATGGTGCTTGTTTCAACCTTCTATAATTATTAGCAAGCTTACGTATAAAGTTTGAAATTGGTATTTATCAAGGAATAACGACTATCTTTAAACTTGCGTATTTTTTTGATTTTTTTTATATTTACATTGCTAAAACGTTATAAAAGTAGAATGTATTTGATAGAAAATTTCCTGCTCAATCGAATAGTATTAGTTTCAACTTTCTGCAATTAATAGCAAGCTCAAGAATGAAGTTTGAAATTGGTATTTATCAAGGAATAACGACTATCTTTAAACTTGCGTATTTTTTTGATTTTTTTTATGTTTACATTGCTAAAACGTTATAAAAGTAGGATGTATTTAATAGAAAAATTTCTGTTTAATCAAATGGTGCTTGTTTCAACCTTCTATAATTATTAGCAAGCTTAAGAATAAAGTTTGAAATTGGTATTTATCAAGGAATAACGACTATCTTTAAACTTGCGTATTTTTTTGATTTTTTTTATTTACATTGCTAAAACGTTATAAAAGTAGGATGTATTTGATAGAAAAATTTCTGCTCAATCAAATGGTACTTGTTTCAACCTTCTATAGTTAATAGCAAACTTAAGAATAAAGTTTGAAATTGGTATTTATCAAGGAATAACGACTATATTTAAACTTGAGTATTTTTTTGACTTTTTTTATAATTACATTGCTAAAACGTTATAAAAGTAGGACGTATTTGATAGAAAAATTTCTGTTCAATCAAATGGTATTTGTTTCAACCTTTTACAATTAATAGCAAGCTCAAGAATAAAGTTTGAAATTGGTATTTATCAAGGAATAACGACTATATTTAAACTTGCGTATTTTTTTGATTTTTTTTATAATTACATTGCTAAAGCTCTATAAAAGTAAGACGTATTTGATACAAAAATTTTTGTTCAATTAAATGGTACTTGTTTCAACATTCTACAATTAATAGCAAGCTCAAGAGTGAAGTTTGAAATTGGTATTTATCAAGGAATAACGACTATCTTTAAAATTGCGTATTTTTTTGTTTTGTTTTATGTTTACATTGCTAAAACGTTATAAAAGTAAGATGTATTTAATAGAAAAATTTCTGTTCAATCAAATGGTGCTTGTTTCAACCTTCTATAATTATTAGCAAGCTTAAGAATAAAGTTTGAAATTGGTATTTATCAAGGAATAACGACTTACTTTAAACTTGCGTATTTTTTTGATTTTTTTTATATTTACATTGCTAAAACGTTATAAAAGTAGAATGTATTTGATAGAAAATTTCCTGCTCAATCGCATAATATTAGTTTCAACCTTCTGCAATTAATAGCAAGCTCAAGAATAAAGTTTGAAATTGGTATTTATCAAGGAATAACGATTATATTTAAACTTGCGTATTTTTTTGATTTTTTTATATTTACATTGCTAAAACGTTACAAAAGTAAGATGTATTTGATAAAAAATTCTCTGCTCAATCAAATGGTTTTTGTTTCAACTTTCTACAATTAATAGCAAGCTCAAGAATGAAGTTTGAAATTGGTATTTATCAAGGAATAACGACTATATTTAAACTTGCGTATTTTTTTGATTTTTTTATATTTACATTGCTAAAACGTTATAAAAGTAGAATCTATTTGATAGAAAATTCTCTGTTCAATCAAATGGTTTTTGTTTCAACCTTCTACGATTAATAGCAAGCTCAAGAATGGAGTTTGAAATTGGAATTAATTAAGGAATAACGACTATATTTAAACTTGCGTATTTTTTTGACTTTTTTTATAATTACATTGCTAAAACGTTATAAAAGTAGGACGTATTTGATAGAAAAATTTCTGTTCAATCAAATGGTACTTGTTTCAACTTTCTACAATTAATATTAAGCTAAAGAATAAAGTTTGAATTTGGTATTTATCAAGGCATAACGACTATCTTTTAACTTGCGTATTTTTTTGATTTTTTTTATGTTTACATTGCTAAAACGTTATAAAAGTAGGATGTATTTAATAGAAAAATTTCTGTTTAATCAAATGGTGCTTGTTTCAACCTTCTATAATTATTAGCAAGCTTACGTATAAAGTTTGAAATTGGTATTTATCAAGGAATAACGACTATCTTTAAACTTGCGTATTTTTTTGATTTTTTTTATATTTACATTGCTAAAACGTTATAAAGGTAGAATGTATTTAATAGAAAATTTTTTGCTTAATCGAGTGGTGCTTGCTTCAACTTTCTACAATTAATAGCAAGCTCAAGAATGAAGTTTGAAATTGGAATTTATTAAGGAATAACGACTATCTTTAAACTTGCGTATTTTTTTGATTTTTTTTATAATTACATTGCTAAAACTCTATAAAAGTAAGACGTATTTGATAGAAAAATTTCTGTTCAAATAAATGGTACTTGTTTCAACATTCTACAATTAATAGCAAGCTCAAGAATGAAGTTTGAAATTGGTATTTATCAAGAAATAACGACTATCTTTAAACTTGCGTATTTTTTTGATTTTTTTTACGTTTACATTGCTAAAACGTTATAAAGGTAGAATGTATTTGATAGAAAATTTTTTGCTTAATCGAGTGGTGCTTGCTTCAACTTTCTACAATTAATAGCAAGCTCAAGAATGAAGTTTGAAATTGGAATTTATTAAGGAATAACAACTATCTTTAAACTTGCGTATTTTTTTAATTTTTTTTATATTTACATTATTGAAACGTTATAAAAGTTGGATGTATTTGATAGAAAATTTTCTGTTCAATCAAAGGGTACTGGTTTCAACCTTCTACAATTAATACCAAGCTCAAGAATGAAGTTTGAAATTGGTATTTATCAAGGAATAACGACTATATTTAAACTTGCGTATTTTTTTAATTTTTTTTATAATTACATTGCTAAAACGTTATAAAAGTAGAATGTATTTGATAGAAAAATTTCTGTTTAATCAAATGGTACTTGTTTCAACCTTTTACAATAAATAGGAAGCTCAAGAATGAAGTTTGAAATTGGTATTTATCAAGGAATAACGACTTACTTTAAACTTGCGAATTTTTTTGATTTTTTTTATATTTACTTTGCTAAAACGTTATAAAAGTAAAATGTATTTAATAGAAAGTTTCCTGCTCAATCGAATAGTATTGCTTTCAACCCTCTACAATTAATAGCAAGCTCAAGAATGAAGTTTGAAATTGGTATTTATCAAGGAATAACGACTTACTTTAAACTTGCGTAATTTTTTGATTTTTTTTATATTTACATTGCTAAAACGTTATAAAAGTAGAATGTATTTGATAGAAAATTTCCTGCTCAATCGAATAATATTAGTTTCAACCTTCTGCAATTAATAGCAAGCTCAAGAATAAAGTTTGAAATTGGTATTTATCAAGGAATAACGATTATATTTAAACTTGCGTATTTTTTTGATTTTTTTATATTTACATTGCTAAAACGTTACAAAAGTAGGATGTATTTAATAAAAAATTCTCTGCTCAATCAAATGGTTTTTGCTTCAACTTTCTACCATTAATAGCAAGCTCAAGAATGAAGTTTGAAATTGGTATTTATCAAGGAATAACGACTATATTTAAACTTGCGTATTTTTTTGATTTTTTTATATTTACATTGCTAAAACGTTATAAAAGTAGAATCTATTTGATAGAAAATTCTCTGTTCAATCAAATGGTTTTTGCTTCAACCTTCTACGATTAATAGCAAGCTCAAGAATGGAGTTTGAAATTGGTATTTATTAAGGAATAACGACTATCTTTAAACTTGCGTATTTTTTTGATTTTTTTTATAATTACATTGCTAAAACGTTATAAAAATAGGACGTATTTGATAGAAAATTTCCTGCTCAATCGAATAGTATTGGTTTCAACCTTCTACAATTAATAGTAAGCTCAAGAATAAAGTTTGAAATTGGTATTTATCAAGGAATAACGACTATCTTTAAACTTGCGTATTTTTTTGATTTTTTTTATATTTACATTGTTAAAACGTTATAAAAGTAGAACGTATTTGATAGAAAATTTTCTGCTCAATCGAATAGTATTGGTTTTAACCTTCTACAATTGATAGCAAGCTCAAGAATGAAGTTTGAAATTGGTATTTATCAAGGAACAACGACTATATTTAAACTTGCGTATTTTTTTGACTTTTTTTATAATTACATTGCTAAAACGTTATAAAAGTAGGACATATTTGATAGAAAAATTTCTGTTCAATCAAATGGTACTTATTTCAACCTTCTATAATTAATAGCAAACTTAAGAATAAAGTTTGAAATTGGTATTTATCAAGGAATAACGACTATATTTAAACTTGAGAATTTTTTTGACTTTTTTTATAATTACATTGCTAAAACGTTATAAAAGTAGGACGTATTTGATAGAAAAATTTCTGTTCAATCAAATGGTACTTGTTTCAACCTTTTACAATTAATAGCAAGCTCAAGAATAAAGTTTGAAATTGGTATTTATCAAGGAATAACGACTATATTTAAACTTGCGTATTTTTTTGATTTTTTTTATAATTACATTGCTAAAGCTCTATAAAAGTAAGACGTATTTGATACAAAAATTTTTGTTCAATTAAATGGTACTTGTTTCAACCTTCTATAATTATTAGCAAGCTTAAGAATAAAGTTTGAAATTGGTATTTATCAAGGAATAACGACTATCTTTAAACTTGCGTATTTTTTTGATTTTTTTTATATTTACATTGCTAAAACGTTATAAAGGTAGAATGTATTTAATAGAAAATTTTTTGCTTAATCGAGTGGTGCTTGCTTCAACTTTCTACGATTAATAGCAAGCTCAAGAATGAAGTTTGAAATTGGAATTTATTAAGGAATAACGACTTACTTTAAACTTGCGTATTTTTTTAATTTTTTTTATATTTACATTATTGAAACGTTATAAAAGTAAAATGTATTTGATAGAAAATTTCCAGCTTAACCGAATAGTATTTGTTTTAACCTTCTACAATTAATAGCAAGCTCAAGAATGAAGTTTGAAATTGGAATTTATTAAGGAATAACGACTATATTTAAACTTGCGTATTTTTTTGACTTTTTTATAATTACATTGCTAAAACGTTATAAAAGTAGGACGTATTTGATAGAAAAATTTCTGTTCAATCAAATGGTACTTGTTTCAACTTTCTACAATTAATATTAAGCTAAAGAATAAAGTTTGAATTTGGTATTTATCAAGGCATAACGACTATCTTTTAACTTGCGTATTTTTTTGATTTTTTTTTATTTACATTGCTAAAACGTTATAAAAGTAGGACGTATTTGATAGAAAAATTTCTGTTCAATCAAATGGTACTTGTTTCAACCTTCTACAATTAATAGCAAGCTCAACAATAAAGTTTGAAATTGGTATTTATCAAGGAATAACGACTATCTTTAAACTTGCGTATTTTTTTGATTTTTTTTATGTTTACATTGCTAAAACGTTATAAAAGTAGGATGTATTTAATAGAAAAATTTCTGTTCAATCAAATGGTGCTTGTTTCAAACTTCTATAATTAATAGCAAGCTTAAGAATAAAGTTTGAAGTTGGTGTTTATCAAGGAATAAAGACTATCTTTAAACTTGCGTATTTTTTTGATTTTTTTTTTATTTACATTGCTACAACGTTATAAAAGTAGGGTGTGTTTGATAGAAAAATTTCAGTTCAATCAAATGGTACTTGTTTCAACCTTCTATAATTAATAGCAAGCTTAAGAATGAAGTTTGAAATTGGTATTTTTCAAGGAATAACGACTATCTTTAAACTTGCGTATTTTTTTGATTTTTTTTATATTTACATTGCTAAAACGTTACAAAGGAAGAATGTATTTGATAGAAAATTTTTTGCTTAATCGAGTGGTGCTTTCTTCAACTTTCTACAATTAATAGCAAGCTCAAGAATGAAGTTTGAAATTGGAATTTATTAAGGAATAACGACTATCTTTAAACTTGCGTATTTTTTTGATTTTTTTTATAATTACATTGCTAAAACTCTATAAAAGTAAGACGTATTTGATAGAAAAATTTCTGTTCAAATAAATGGTACTTGTTTCAACATTCTACAATTAATAGCAAGCTCAAGAATGAAGTTTGAAATTGGTATTTATCAAGAAATAACGACTATCTTTAAACTTGCGTATTTTTTTGATTTTTTTTACGTTTACATTGCTAAAACGTTATAAAGGTAGAATGTATTTGATAGAAAATTTTTTGCTTAATCGAGTGGTGCTTGCTTCAACTTTCTACAATTAATAGCAAGCTCAAGAATGAAGTTTGAAATTGGAATTTATTAAGGAATAACAACTATCTTTAAACTTGCGTATTTTTTTAATTTTTTTTATATTTACATTATTGAAACGTTATAAAAGTTGGATGTATTTGATAGAAAATTTTCTGTTCAATCAAAAGGTACTGGTTTCAACCTTCTACAATTAATACCAAGCTCAAGAATGAAGTTTGAAATTGGTATTTATCAAGGAATAACGACTATATTTAAACTTGCGTATTTTTTTAATTTTTTTTATAATTACATTGCTAAAGCGTTATAAAAGTAGGATGTATTTGATAGAAAATTTTTTGCTTAATCGAGTGGTGCTTGCTTCAACTTTCTACAATTAATAGCAAGCTCAAGAATGAAGTTTGAAATTGGAATTTATTAAGGAATAACAACTATCTTTAAACTTGCGTATTTTTTTGATTTTTTTATATTTACATTGCTAAAACGTTACAAAAGTAGGATGTATTTGATAAAAAATTTTCTGCTCAATCAAATGGTTTTTGTTTCAACTTTCTACAATTAATAGCAAGCTCAAGAATGAAGTTTGAAATTGGTATTTATCAAGGAATAACGACTATATTTAAACTTGCGTATTTTTTTGATTTTTTTATATTTGCATTGCTAAAACGTTATAAAAATAGGACGTGTTTGATAGAAAATTTCCTGCTCAATCGAATAGTATTGGTTTCAATCTTCTACAATTAATAGCAAGCTCAAGAATAAAGTTTGAAATTGGTATTTATCAAGGAATAACGACTATCTTTAAACTTGCGTATTTTTTTAATTTTTTTTATAATTACATTGCTAAAGCGTTATAAAAGTAGGATGTATTTGATAGAAAATTTTTTGCTTAATCGAGTGGTGCTTGCTTCAACTTTCTACGATTAATAGCAAGCTCAAGAATGAAGTTTGAAATTGGAATTTATTAAGGAATAACGACTATCTTTAAACTTGCGTATTCTTTTAATTTTTTTTATATTTACATTATTGAAACGTTATAAAAGTAGGATGTATTTGATAGAAAATTTTCTGTTCAATCAAATGGTACTTGTTTCAACCTTTTACAATAAATAGCAAGCTCAAGAATAAAGTTTGAAATTGGTATTTATCAAGAAATAACGACTTACTTTAAACTTGCGTATTTTTTTAATTTTTTTTTATATTTACATTATTGAAACGTTATAAAAGTAAGATGTATTTGATAGAAAATTTCCTGCTTAATCGAATAGTATTTGTTTTAACCTTCTACAATTAATAGCAAGCTCAAGAATGAAGTTTGAAATTGGAATTTATTAAGGAATAACGACTATTTTTAAACTTGCGAATTTTTTTAATTTTTTTTATATTTACATTTTTGAAACGTTATAAGAGTAGGATGTATTTAATAGAAAATTTTTTGTTCAATTAAATGGTACTTGTTTCAACTTTCTACAATTAATAGCAAGCTAAAGAATAAAGTTTGAATTTGGTATTTATCAAGGCATAACGACTATATTTTAACTTGCGTATTTTTTTATTTTTTTTTTATTTACATTGCTAAAACGTTATAAAAGTAAATTGTATTTGATAGAAAATTTCCTGCTCAATCGAATAGTATTGGTTTCAACCTTCTATAATTAATAGCAAGCTCAAGAATGAAGTTTGAAATTGGTATTTATCAAGGAATAACGACTATCTTTATACTTGCGTATTTTTTTGATTTTTTTTATATTTACATTGTTAAAACGTTATAAAAGTAGAACGTATTTGATAGAAAATTTTCTGCTCAATCGAATAGTATTGGTTTTAACCTTCTACAATTGATAGCAAGCTCAAGAATGAAGTTTGAAATTGGTATTTATCAAGGAATAACGACTATATTTAAACTTGCGTATTTTTTTGACTTTTTTTATAATTACATTGCTAAAACGTTATAAAAGTAGGACGTATTTGATAGAAAAATTTCTGTTCAATCAAATGGTACTTGTTTCAACCTTCTACAATTAATAGCAAGCTGAAGAATAAAGTTTGAAATTGGTATTTATCAAGGAATAACGACTATCCTTAAACTTGCGTATTTTTTTGATTTTTTTTATATTTACATTGTTAAAACGTTATAAAAGTAGAATGTATTTGATAGAAAATTTTCTGCTCAATCGAATAGTATTAATTTCAACCTTCTGTAATTAATAGCAAGCTCAAGAATGAAGTTTGAAATTGGTATTTATCAAGGAATAACGACTATATTTAAACTTGCGTATTTTTTTGATTTTTTTTATAATTACGTTGCTAAAACTCTATAAAAGTAAGACGTATTTGATAGAAAAATTTTTGTTCAATCAAATGGTACTTGTTTCAACCTTCTACAATTAATAGCAAGCTCAAGAATGAAGTTTGACATTGGTATTTATCAAGGAATAACGACTATCTTTAAACTTGCGTATTTTTCTGATTTTTTTTTATATTTACATTGCTAAAACGTTATAAAAGTAAAATGTATTTGATAGAAAATTTTCTGCTCAATCGAATAGTATTGGTTTCAACCTTCTACAATTAATAGCAAGCTCAAGAATGAAGTTTGAAATTGGTATTTATTAAAGAATGACGACTATATTTAAACTTGCGTATTTTTTTGATTTTTTTTATAATCACATTGCTAAAACGTTATAAAAGTAAGATGTATTTGATAGAAAAATTTCTGTTCAATTAAATGGTACTTGTTTCAACCTTCTACAATTAATAGCAAGCTCAAGAATGAAGTTTGAAATTGGTATTTATTAAGGAATGACGACTATATTTAAACTTGCGTATTTTTTTGATTTTTTTTATAATCACATTGCTAAAACGTTATAAAAGTAAGATGTATTTGATAGAAAAATTTCTGTTCAATTAAATGGTACTTGTTTCAACCTTCTACAATTAATAGCAAGCTTAAGAATGAAGTTTGAAATTGGTATTTATCAAGGAATAACGACTATCTTTAAACTTGCGTATTTTTTTGATTTTTTTTATATTTACATTATAAACTAGGATGTATTTGATAGAAAATTTTCTGTTCAGTCAAATGGTACTTGTTTCAACCTTCTACAATTAATAGCAAGCTCAAGAATAAAGTTTGAAATTGGTATTTATCAAGGAATAACGACTATCTTTAAACTTGCGTATTTTTTTGATTTTTTTTATATTTACATTGTTAAAACGTTATAAAAGTAGAATGTATTTGATAGAAAATTTCCTGCTCAATTGAATAGTATTGGTTTCAACCTTCTACAATTGATAGCAAGCTCAAAAATAAAGTTTGAAATTGGTATTTATCAAGGAATAAAGACTATATTCAAACTTGCGTATTTTTTTGATTTTTTTTATAATTACATTGCTAAAACGTTATAAAAGTAGAACGTATTTGATAGAAAAGTTTCTGTTCAATCAAATGGTACTTGTTTCAACCTTCTACAATTAATAGCAAGCTCAAGAATAAAGTTTGAAATTGGTATTTATCAAGGAATAACGACTATATTTAAACTTGCGTATTTTTTTGATTTTTTTTATATTTACATTGCTAAAACGTTATAAAGGTAGAATGTATTTGATAGAAAATTTCCTGCTCAATCGAATAGTATTGCTTTCAACCTTTTATAATTAATAGCAAGCTCAAGAATGAAGTTTGAAATTGGTATTTATCATGGAATAACGACTATATTTAAACTTGCGTATTTTTTTGATTTTTTTTATAATTACATTGCTAAAACTTTATAAAAGTAAGACGTATTTGATAGAAAAATTTCTGTTCAATCAAATGGTACTTGTTTCAACCTTCTACAATTAATAGCAAGCTCAAGAATGAAGTTTGAAGTTGGTATTTATCAAGGAATAACGACTATCTTTAAACTTGCGTATTTTTTTGATTTTTTTTATATTTACGTTGTAAACTAGGATGTATTTGATAGAAAATTTTCTGTTCAGTCAAATGGTACTTGTTTCAACCTTCTACAATTAATAGCAAGCTCAAGAATAAAGTTTGAAATTGGTATTTATCAAGGAATAACGACTATCTTTAAACTTGCGTATTTTTTTGATTTTTTTTATATTTACATTGTTAAAACGTTATAAAAGTAGAATGTATTTGATAGAAAATTTCCTGCTCAATTGAATAGTATTGGCTTCAACCTTCTACAATTAATAGCAAGCTCAACAATAAAGTTTGAATTTGGTATTTATCAAGGCATAACGACTATCTTTAAACTTGCGTATTTTTTTGTTTTTTTTATATTTACGTTGCTAAAACGTTATAAAAGTAGAATGTATTTGATAGAAAATTTTCTGCTCAATGGAATAGTATTGGTTTCAACCTTCTACAATTGATAGCAAGCTCAAAAATAAAGTTTGAAATTGGTATTTATCAAGGAATAACGACTATATTCAAACTTGCGTATTTTTTTGATTTTTTTTATAATTACATTGCTAAAACGTTATAAAAGTAAGATGTATTTGATAGAAAAATTTCTGTTCAATTAAATGGTACTTGTTTCAACCTTCTACAATTAATAGCAAGCTCAAGAATGAAGTTTGAAATTGGTATTTATTAAGGAATGACGACTATATTTAAACTTGCGTATTTTTTTGATTTTTTTTATAATCACATTGCTAAAACGTTATAAAAGTAAGATGTATTTGATAGAAAAATTTCTGTTCAATTAAATGGTACTTGTTTCAACCTTCTACAATTAATAGCAAGCTTAAGAATGAAGTTTGAAATTGGTATTTATCAAGGAATAACGACTATCTTTAAACTTGCGTATTTTTTTGATTTTTTTTATATTTACATTATAAACTAGGATGTATTTGATAGAAAATTTTCTGTTCAGTCAAATGGTACTTGTTTCAACCTTCTACAATTAATAGCAAGCTCAAGAATAAAGTTTGAAATTGGTATTTATCAAGGAATAACGACTATCTTTAAACTTGCGTATTTTTTTGATTTTTTTTATATTTACATTGTTAAAACGTTATAAAAGTAGAATGTATTTGATAGAAAATTTCCTGCTCAATTGAATAGTATTGGTTTCAACCTTCTACAATTGATAGCAAGCTCAAAAATAAAGTTTGAAATTGGTATTTATCAAGGAATAAAGACTATATTCAAACTTGCGTATTTTTTTGATTTTTTTTATAATTACATTGCTAAAACGTTATAAAAGTAGAACGTATTTGATAGAAAAGTTTCTGTTCAATCAAATGGTACTTGTTTCAACCTTCTACAATTAATAGCAAGCTCAAGAATAAAGTTTGAAATTGGTATTTATCAAGGAATAACGACTATTTTTAAACTTGCGTATTTTTTTGATTTTTTTTATATTTACATTGCTAAAACGTTATAAAGGTAGAATGTATTTGATAGAAAATTTCCTGCTCAATCGAATAGTATTGCTTTCAACCTTTTATAATTAATAGCAAGCTCAAGAATGAAGTTTGAAATTGGTATTTATCATGGAATAACGACTATATTTAAACTTGCGTATTTTTTTGATTTTTTTTATAATTACATTGCTAAAACTTTATAAAAGTAAGACGTATTTGATAGAAAAATTTCTGTTCAATCAAATGGTACTTGTTTCAACCTTCTACAATTAATAGCAAGCTCAAGAATGAAGTTTGAAGTTGGTATTTATCAAGGAATAACGACTATCTTTAAACTTGCGTATTTTTTTGATTTTTTTTATATTTACGTTATAAACTAGGATGTATTTGATAGAAAATTTTCTGTTCAGTCAAATGGTACTTGTTTCAACCTTCTACAATTAATAGCAAGCTCAAGAATAAAGTTTGAAATTGGTATTTATCAAGGAATAACGACTATCTTTCAACTTGCGTATTTTTTTGATTTTTTTTATATTTACATTGTTAAAACGTTATAAAAGTAGAATGTATTTGATAGAAAATTTCCTGCTCAATTGAATAGTATTGGCTTCAACCTTCTACAATTAATAGCAAGCTCAACAATAAAGTTTGAATTTGGTATTTATCAAGGCATAACGACTATCTTTAAACTTGCGTATTTTTTTGTTTTTTTTATATTTACGTTGCTAAAACGTTATAAAAGTAGAATGTATTTGATAGAAAATTTTCTGCTCAATGGAATAGTATTGGTTTCAACCTTCTACAATTGATAGCAAGCTCAAAAATAAAGTTTGAAATTGGTATTTATCAAGGAATAACGACTATATTCAAACTTGCGTATTTTTTTGATTTTTTTTATAATTACATTGCTAAAACGTTATAAAAGTAGAACGTATTTGATAGAAAAATTTCTGTTCAATCAAATGGTGCTTGTTTCAACCTTCTACAATTAATAGCAAGCTCAAGAATAAAGTTTGAAATTGGTATTTATCAAGGAATAACGACTATCTTTAAACTTGCGTATTTTTTTGATTTTTTTTATATTTACATTGTTAAAACGTTATAAAAGTAGAATGTATTTGATAGAAAATTTCCTGCTCAATTGAATAGTATTGGTTTCAACCTTCTACAATTAATAGCAAGCTCAACAATAAAGTTTGAATTTGGTATTTATCAAGGCATAACGACTATCTTTAAACTTGCGTATTTTTTTGTTTTTTTTTTATATTTACATTGCTAAAACGTTATAAAACTAGAATGTATTTGATAGAAAATTTCCTGCTCAATTGAATAGTATTGGTTTCAACCTTCTACAATTAATAGCAAGCTCAAGAATAAAGTTTGAAATTGGTATTTATCAAGGAATAACGACTATCTTTAAACTTGCGTATTTTTTTGATTTTTTTTATATTTACATTGTTAAAACGTTATAAAAGTAGAATGTATTTGATAGAAAATTTCCTGCTCAATTGAATAGTATTGGTTTCAACCTTCTACAATTAATAGCAAGCTCAACAATAAAGTTTGAATTTGGTATTTATCAAGGCATAACGACTATCTTTAAACTTGCGTATTTTTTTGTTTTTTTTTTATATTTACATTGCTAAAACGTTATAAAACTAGAATGTATTTGATAGAAAATTTCCTGCTCAATTGAATAGTATTGGTTTCAACCTTCTACAATTAATAGCAAGCTCAAGAATAAAGTTTGAAATTGGTATTTATCTAGGAATAACGACTATCTTTAAACTTGCGTTTTTTTTTAATTTTTTTTATATTTACATTATTGAAACGTTATAAAAGTAGGATGTATTTAATAGAAAATTTTCTGTTCAATCAAATGGTACTTGTTTCAACCTTCTACAATTAATAGCAAACTCAAGAATAAAGTTTGAAATTGGTATTTTTCAAGGAATAACGACTATCTTTAAACTTGCGTATTTTTTTGATTTTTTTTATATTTACATTGCTAAAACGTTATAAAGGTAAAATGTATTTGATAGAAAATTTCCTGCTCAATCGAATAGTATTGCTTTCAACATTTTATAATTAATAGCAAGCTCAAGAATGAAGTTTGAAATTGGTATTTATCATGGAATAACGACTATATTTAAACTTGCGTATTTTTTTGATTTTTTTTATAATTACATTGCTAAAACTTTATAAAAGTAAGACGTATTTGATAGAAAAATTTCTGTTCAATCAAATGGTACTTGTTTCAACCTTCTACAATTAATAGCAAGCTCAAGAATGAAGTTTGAAGTTGGTATTTATCAAGGAATAACGACTATCTTTAAACTTGCGTATTTTTTTGATTTTTTTTTATATTTACATTGCTAAAACGTTATAAAAGTAGGATGTATTTGATAGAAAAATTTTTGTTCAATCAAATGGTACTTGTTTCAACCTTCTATAGTTAATAGCAAGCTTAAGAATGAAGTTTAAAATTGGTATTTATCAAGGAATAACGACTATCTTTAAACTTGCGTATTTTTTTGATTTTTTTTATATTTACATTGCTAAAACGTTATAAAAGTAGAATGTATTTGATAGAAAATTTCCTGCTCAATTGAATAGTATTGGCTTCAACCTTCTACAATTAATAGCAACCTCAACAATAAAGTTTGAATTTGGTATTTATCAAGGCATAACGACTATCTTTAAACTTGCGTATTTTTTTGTTTTTTTTATATTTACGTTGCTAAAACGTTATAAAAGTAGAATGTGTTTGATAGAAAATTTTCTGCTCAATCGAATAGTATTGGTTTCAACCTTCTACAATTGATAGCAAGCTCAAAAATAAAGTTTGATATTGGTTTTTATCAAGGAATAACGACTATATTCAAACTTGCGTATTTTTTTGATTTTTTTTATAATTACATTGCTAAAACGTTATAAAAGTAGAACGTATTTGATAGAAAAATTTCTGTTCAATCAAATGGTACTTGTTTCAACCTTCTACAATTAATAGCAAGCTCAAGAATAAAGTTTGAAATTGGTATTTATCAAGGAATAACGACTATCTTTAAACTTGCGTATTTTTTTGATTTTTTTTATATTTACATTGTTAAAACGTTATAAAAGTAGAATGTATTTGATAGAAAATTTCCTGCTCAATTGAATAGTATTGATTTCAACCTTCTACAATTAATAGCAAGCTCAACAATAAAGTTTGATTTTGGTATTTATCAAGGCATAACGACTATCTTTAAACTTGCGTATTTTTTTGTTTTTTTTTTATATTTACATTGCTAAAACGTTATAAAACTAGAATGTATTTGATAGAAAATTTCCTGCTTAATCGAATAGTATTGGTTTCAACCTTCTACAATTAATAGCAAGCTCAAAAATAAAGTTTGAAATTGGTATTTATCAAGGAATAACGACTATATTCAAACTTGCGTATTTTTTTGATTTTTTTTATAATTACATTGCTAAAACGTTATAAAAGTAGAACGTATTTGATAGAAAAATTTCTGTTCAATCAAATGGTACTTGTTTCAACCTTCTACAGTTAATAGCAAGCTCAAGAATAAAGTTTGAAATTGGTATTTATCAAGGAATAACGACTATCTTTAAACTTGCGTATTTTTTTGATTTTTTTTATAATTACATTGCTAAAACGTTATAAAAGTAGAACGTATTTGATAGAAAAATTTCTGTTCAATCAAATGGTACTTGTTTCAACCTTCTACAATTAATAGCAAGCTAAAGAATAAAGTTTGAATTTGGTATTTATCAAGGCATAACGACTAACTTTTAACTTGCCTATTTTTTTAATTTTTTTTTATTTACATTGCTAAAACGTTATAAAAGTAGGATGTATTTGATAGAAACATTTTTGTTCAATCAAATGGTACTTGTTTCAACCTTCTATAGTTAATAGCAAGCTTAAGAATGAAGTTTAAAATTGGTATTTATCAAGGAATAACGACTATCTTTAAACATGCGTATTTTTTTGATTTTTTTTATATTTACATTGCTAAAACGTTATAAAGGTAGAATGTATTTGATAGAAAATTTTTTGCTTCGAGTGGTGCTTGCTTCAACTTTCTACAATTAATAGCAAGCTCAAGAATGAAGTTTGAAATTGGAATTTATTAAGGAATAACGACTATCTTTAAACTTGCGTATTTTTTTGATTTTTTTTATATTTACATTATCGAAACGTTATAAAAGTAGGATGTATTTGATAGAAAATTTTCTGTTCAATCAAATGGTACTTGTTTTAACCTTTTACAATAAATAGCAAGCTCAAGAATGAAGTTTGAAATTGGTATTTATCAAGGAATAACGACTATATTTAAACTTGCGTATTTTTTTGATTTTTTTATATTTGCATTGCTAAAACGTTATAAAAATAGGACGTATTTGATAGAAAATTTCCTGCTCAATCGAATAGTATTGGTTTCAGCCTTCTACAATTAATAGCAAGCTCAAGAATAAAGTTTGAAATTGGTATTTATCAAGGAATAACGACTATCTTTAAACTTGCGTATTTTTTTAATTTTTTTTATAATTACATTGCTAAAGCGTTATAAAAGTAGGATGTATTTGATAGAAAATTTTTTGCTTAATCGAGTGGTGCTTGCTTCAACTTTCTACGATTAATAGCAAGCTCAAGAATGAAGTTTGAAATTGGAATTTATTAAGGAATAACGACTATCTTTAAACTTGCGTATTCTTTTAATTTTTTTTATATTTACATTATTGAAACGTTATAAAAGTAGGATGTATTTGATAGAAAATTTTCTGTTCAATCAAATGGTACTTGTTTCAACCTTTTACAATAAATAGCAAGCTCAAGAATAAAGTTTGAAATTGGTATTTATCAAGAAATAACGACTTACTTTAAACTTGCGTATTTTTTTAATTTTTTTTTATATTTACATTATTGAAACGTTATAAAAGTAAGATGTATTTGATAGAAAATTTCCTGCTTAATCGAATAGTATTTGTTTTAACCTTCTACAATTAATAGCAAGCTCAAGAATGAAGTTTGAAATTGGAATTTATTAAGGAATAACGACTATTTTTAAACTTGCAAATTTTTTTAATTTTTTTTATATTTACATTTTTGAAACGTTATAAAAGTAGGATGTATTTAATAGAAAATTTTTTGTTCAATTAAATGGTACTTGTTTCAACTTTCTACAATTAATAGCAAGCTAAAGAATAAAGTTTGAATTTGGTATTTATCAAGGCATAACGACTATATTTTAACTTGCGTATTTTTTTATTTTTTTTTTTATTTACATTGCTAAAACGTTATAAAAGTAGATTGTATTTGATAGAAAATTTCCTGCTCAATCGAATAGTATTGGTTTCAACCTTCTATAATTAATAGCAAGCTCAAGAATGAAGTTTGAAATTGGTATTTATCAAGGAATAACGGCTATCTTTAAACTTGCGTATTTTTTTGATTTTTTTTATATTTACATTGTTAAAACGTTATAAAAGTAGAACGTGTTTGATAGAAAATTTTCTGCTCAATCGAATAGTATTGGTTTTAACCTTCTACAATTGATAGCAAGCTCAAGAATGAAGTTTGAAATTGGTATTTATCAAGGAATAACGACTATATTTAAACTTGCGTATTTTTTTGACTTTTTTTATAATTACATTGCTAAAACGTTATAAAAGTAGGACGCATTTGATAGAAAAATTTCTGTTCAATCAAATGGTACTTGCTTCAACCTTCTACAAGTAATAGCAAGCTCAAGAATAAAGTTTGAAATTGGTATTTATCAAGGAATAACGACTATCCTTAAACTTGCGTATTTTTTTGATTTTTTTTATATTTACATTGTTAAAACGTTATAAAAGTAGAATGTATTTGATAGAAAATTTTCTGCTCAATCGAATAGTATTAATTTCAACCTTCTACAATTGATAGTAAGCTCAAGAATGAAGTTTGAAATTGGTATTTATCAAGGAATAACGACTATATTTAAACTTGCGTATTTTTTTGATTTTTTTTATAATTACATTGCTAAAACTTTATAAAAGTAAGACGTATTTGATAGAAAAATTTCTGTTCAATCAAATGGTACTTGTTTCAACCTTCTACAATTAATAGCAAGCTCAAGAATGAAGTTTGAAGTTGGTATTTATCAAGGAATAACGACTATCTTTAAACTTGCGTATTTTTTTGATTTTTTTTATATTTACATTGCTAAAACGTTATAAAAGTAATATGTATTTGATAGAAAAATTTTTGTTCAATCAAATGGTACTTGTTTCAACCTTCTATAGTTAATAGCAAGCTTAAGAATGAAGTTTAAAATTGGTATTTATCAAGCAATAACGACTATCTTTAAACTTGCATATTTTTTTGATTTTTTTTATAATTGCACTGCTAAAACGTTATAAAAGTAAGACATATTTGACAGAAAAATTTCTGTTCAATCAAACGGTACTTGTTTCAACCTTCTACAATTAATAGCAAGCTAAAAATAAAGTTTGAATTTGGTATTTATCAAGGCATAACGACTAACTTTTAACTTGCCTATTTTTTTGATTTTTTTTATTTACATTGCTAAAACGTTATAAAAGTAAGATGTATTTAATAGAAAATTTCCTGCTCAATCGAACAGTATTGCTTTCAACCTTTTATAATTAATAGCAAGCTCATGAATGAAGTTTGAAGTTGGTATTTATCAAGGAATAACGACTATCTTTAAACTTGCGTATTTTTTTGATTTTTTTTATATTTACATTGCTAAAACGTTATAAAAGTAGGATGTATTTGATAGAAAAATTTTTGTTCAATCAAATGGTATTTGTTTCAACCTTCTATAGTTAATAGCAAGCTTAAGAATGAAGTTTAAAATTGGTATTTATCAAGGAATAACGACTATCTTTAAACTTGCGTATTTTTTTGATTTTTTTTATATTTACATTGCTAAAACGTTATAAGAGTAGGATGTATTTGATAGAAAAATTTCTGTTTAATCAAATGGTACTTGTTTCAACCTTCTATAATTAATAGCAAGCTTAAGAATGAAGTTTGAAATTGGTATTTATCAAGGAATAACGACTATATTTAAACTTGCGTATTTTTTTGATATTTTTTTTATTTACATTGCTAAAACGTTATAAAAGTAAGATGTATTTAATAGAAAATTTCCTGCTCAATCGAACAGTATTGCTTTCAACCTTTTATAATTAATAGCAAGCTCATGAATGAAGTTTGAAGTTGGTATTTATCAAGGAATAACGACTATCTTTTAACTTGCGTATTTTTTTGATTTTTTTTATATTTACATTGCTAAAACGTTATAAAAGTAGGATGTATTTGATAGAAAAATTTCTGTTTAATCAAATGTTACTTGTTTCAACCTTCTATAATTAATAGCAAGCTTAAGAATGAAGTTTGAAATTGGTATTTATCAAGGAATAACGACTTACTTTAAACTTGCGTATTTTTTTGATTTTTTTTTGTATTTACATTGCTAAAACGTTATAAAAGTAGAATGTATTTGATAGAAAATTTCCTGCTTAATCGAATAGTATTGGTTTCAACCTTCTACAATTAATAGCAAGCTCAAAAATAAAGTTTGAAGTTGGTATTTATCAAGGAATAACGACTATATTTAAACTTGCGTATTTTTTTGATTTTTTTGATAATTACATTGCTAAAACGTTACAAAAGTAGAACGTATTTAATAGAAAAATTTCTGTTCAATTAAATGGTACTTGTTTCAACCTTCTACAATTAATATCAAGCTCAAGAATAAAGTTTGAAATTGGTATTTATCAAGGAATAACGACTATCTTTAAACTTGCGTATTTTTTTGATTTTTTTTATATTTACATTGTTAAAACGTTATAAAAGTAGAATGTATTTGATAGAAAATTTCCTGCTCAATCGAATAGTATTGGCTTCAACCTTCTGCAATTAATAGCAAGCTCAAGAATAAAGTTTGAATTTGGTATTTATCAAGGCATAACGACTATCTTTAAACTTGCGTATTTTTTTGTTTTTTTTTATATTTACATTGCTAAAACGTTATAAAAGTAGAATGTATTTGATAGAAAATTTCCTGCTCAATTGAATAGTATTGGTTTCAACCTTCTACAGTTAATAGCAAGCTCAAGAATAAAGTTTGAAATTGGTATTTATTAAGGAATAACGACTATATTTAAACTTGCGTGTTCTTTTGATTTTTTTTTATAATTACATTGTTTAAACGTTATAAAAGTAGAACGTATTTGATAGAAAAATTTTTGTTCAATTAAATGGTATTTGTTTCAACCTTCTACAATTAATAGCAAGCTTAAGAATGAAGTTTGAAATTGGTATTTATCAAGGAATAACGACTATCTTTAAACTTGCGTATTTTTTTGATTTTTTTTATATTTACATTACTAAAACGTTATAAAAGTAGGATGTATTTGATAGAAAAATTTTTGTTCAATCAAATGGTACTTGTTTCAACCTTCTGTAATTATTAGCAAGCTTAAGAATGAAGTTTGAAATTGGTATTTATCAAGGAATAACGACTATCTTTAAACTTGCGTATTTTTTTGATTTTTTTTATATTTACATTGCTAAAACGTTATAAAAGTAGGATGTATTTTATAGAAAAATTTCTGTTCAATCAAATGGTACTTATTTCAACCTTCTACAATTAATAGCAAGCTAAAGAATAAAGTTTGAATTTGGTATTTATCAAGGCATAACGACTAACTTTTAACTTGCCTATTTTTTTGGTTTTTTTTTTATTTGCATTGCTAAATCGTTATAAAAGTAGGATGTATTTTATAGAAAAATTTCTGTTCAATCAAATGGTACTTGTTTCAACCTTCTACAATTAATAGCAAGCTCAAGAATGAAGTTTGAAGTTGGTATTTATCAAGGAATAACGACTATCTTTAAACTTGCGTATTTTTTTGATTTTTTTTATATTTACATTATAAACTAGGATGTATTTGATAGAAAATTTTCTGTTCAGTCAAATGGTACTTGTTTGAACCTTCTACAATTAATAGCAAGCTCAAAAATTAAGTTTGAAGTTGGTATTTATCAAGGAATAACGACTTACTATAAACTTGCGTATTTTTTTAATTTTTTTTATATTTACATTATTGAAACGTTATAAAAGTTAAATGTATTTGATAGAAAATTTCCTGCTCAATCGAATAGTATTGGTTTCAACCTTTTATAATTAATAGCAAGCTCAAGAATGAAGTTTGAAATTGGTATTTATCAAGGAATAACGACTATATTTAAACTTGCGTATTTTTTTGATTTTTTTTATATTTACATTATTGAAACGTTATAAAAGTTAAATGTATTTGATAGAAAATTTCCTGCTCAATCGAATAGAATTGGTTTCAACCTTTTATAATTAATAGCAAGCTCAAGAATGAAGTTTGAAATTGGAATTTATTGAGGAATAACGACTATCTTTAAACTTGCGTATTTTTTTGATTTTTTTTATAGTTACATTATTGAAACGTTATAAAAGTAGGATGTATTTGATAGAAAATTTTCTGTTCAATCAAATAGTTTTTGCTTCAACCTTTTGCAATAAATAGCAAGCTCAAAAATGAAGTTTGAAATTGGTATTTATCAAGGAATAACGACTATCTTTAAACTTGCGTATTTTTTTGATTTTTTTTTATTTACATTGCTAAAACGTTATAAAAGTAGGATGTATTTGATAGAAAAATTTCTGTTCAATCAAATGGTACTTGTTTCAACCTTCTATAGTTAATAGCAAGCTTAAGAATGAAGTTTAAAATTGGCATTTATCAAGGAATAACGACTATCTTTAAACTTGCGTATTTTTTTAATTTTTTTCTATATTTACATTATTGAAACGTTATAAAAGTAGGATGTATTTGATAGAAAATTTTCTGTTCAATCAAATAGTTTTTGCTTCAACCTTTTGCAATAAATAGCAAGCTCAAAAATGAAGTTTGAAATTGGTTTTTATCAAGGAATAACGACTATCTTTAAACTTGCGTATTTTTTTGATTTTTTTTATATTTACATTGCTAAAACGTTATAAAGGTAGGATGTATTTGATAGAAAATTTTTTGCTTAATCGAGTGGTGCTTGCTTCAACTTTCTATGATTAATAGCAAGCTCAAGAATGAAGTTTGAAATTGGAATTTATTAAGGAATAACGACTATCTTTAAACTTGCGTATTTTTTTGATTTTTTTTATATTTACATTGTCAAAACGTTATAAAAGTAGAATGTATTTGATAGAAAATTTCCTGCTCAATTGAATAGTATTGGTTTCAACCTTCTACAATTAATAGCAAGCTCAAGAATAATGTTTGAATTTGGTATTTATCAAGGCATAACGACTATTTTTAAACTTGCGTATTTTTTTGTTTTTTTTTATATTTACATTGCTTAAACGTTATAAAAGTAGAACGTATTTGATAGAAAAATTTTTGTTCAATCAAATGGTATTTGTTTCAACTTTCTACGATTAATAGCAAGCTCAAGTATGAAGTTTGAAATTGGAATTTATTAAGGAATAACGACTATCTTTAAACTTGCGTATTTTTTTGATTTTTTTTATATTTACATTATTGAAACGTTATAAAAGTAGGATGTATTTGATAGAAAATTTCCTGCTTAATCAAATAGTATTTGTTTTAACCTTCTACAATTAATAGCAAGCTCAAGAATGAAGTTTGAAATTGGTATTTATCAAGCAATAACGACTATCTTTAAACTTGCATATTTTTTTGATTTTTTTTATAATTGCATTGTTAAAACGTTATAAAAGTAAGACGTATTTGACAGAAAAATTTCTGTTCAATCAAATGGTACTTGTTTCAACCTTCTACAATTAATAGCAAGCTCAAGAATGAAGTTTGAAATTGGTATTTATCTAGGAATAACGACTATCTTTAAACTTGCGTATTTTTTTAATTTTTTTTATATTTACATTATTGAAACGTTATGAAAGTAGGATGTATTTAATAGAAAAATTTCTGTTCAATCAAATGGTACTTGTTTCAACCTTCTACAATTAATAGCAAGCTCAAGAATGAAGTTTGAAATTGGTATTTATTAAGGAATGACGACTATATTTAAACTTGCGTATTTTTTTAATTTTTTTTATAATTACATTGCTAAAACGTTATAAAAGTAAGATGTATTTGATAGAAAAATTTCTGTTCAATTAAATGGTATTTGTTTCAACCTTCTACAATTAATAGCAAGCTTAAGAATGAAGTTTGAAATTGGTATTTATCAAGGAATAACGACTATCTTTAAACTTGCGTATTTTTTTTGATTTTTTTTATATTTACATTATTGAAACGTTATAAAACTAGGATGTATTTGATAGAAAATTTCCTGCTTAATCAAATAGTATTTGTTTTAACCTTCTACAATTAATAGCAAGCTCAAGAATGAAGTTTGAAATTGGTATTTATCAAGCAATAACGACTATCTTTAAACTTGCATATTTTTTTGATTTTTTTTATAATTGCATTGCTAAAACGTTATAAAAGTAAGATGTATTTGATAGAAAAATTTCTGTTCAATCAAATGGTACTTGTTTCAACTTTCTACGATTAATAGCATGCTCAAGAATGAAGTTTGAAATTGGAATTTATTAAGGAATAACGACTATCTTTAAACTTGCGTATTTTTTTGATTTTTTTTATATTTACATTATCGCAACGTTATAAAAGTAGGATGTATTTGATAGAAAATTTTCTGTTCAATCAAATGGTACTTGTTTCAACCTTTTACAATAAATAGAAAGCTAAAGAATAAAGTTTGAATTTGGTATTTATCAAGGCATAACGACTATCTTTAAACTTGCGTATTTTTTTGATTTTTTTTATATTTACATTGCCAAAACGTTATAAAAGTAGAATGTATTTGATAGAAAATTTTCTGCTCATTTGAATAGTATTGGTTTCAACCTTCTACAATTAATAGCAAGCTCAAGAATGAAGTTTGAAATTGGTATTTATCAAGGAATAACGACTATCTTTAAACTTGCGTATTTTTTTGATTTTTTTTTATATTTACATTGCTAAAACGTTATAAAAGTAAGATGTATTTGATAGAAAAATTTCTGTTCAATTAAATGGTATTTGTTTCAACCTTCTACAATTAACAGCAAGCTTAAGAATGAAGTTTGAAATTGGTATTTATCAAGGAATAACGACTATCTTTAAACTTGCGTATTTTTTTTGATTTTTTTTATATTTACATTATTGAAACGTTATAAAACTAGGATGTATTTGATAGAAAATTTTCTGCTCAGTCAAATGGTACTTGTTTCAACCTTTTACAATAAATAGCAAGCTCAAGGATGAAGTTTGAAATTGGTATTTATCAAGGAATAACGACTTACTTTAAACTTGCGTATTTTTTTGATTTTTTTTATATTTACATTGCTAAAACGTTATAAAAGTAGAATGTATTTGATGGAAAATTTCCTGCTTAATCGAATAGTATTGGTTTCAACCTTCTACAATTAATAGCAAGCTCAAAAATAAAGTTTGAAATTGGTATTTATCAAGGAATAACGACTATATTCAAACTTGCGTATTTTTTTGATTTTTTTTATAATTACATTGCTAAGACGTTATAAAAGTAGAACGTATTTGATAGAAAGATTTCTGTTCAATCAAATGGTACTTGTTTCAATCTTCTACAATTAATAGCAAGCTCAAGAATAAAGTTTGAAATTGGTATTTATCAAGGAATAACGACTATCTTTAAACTTGCGTATTTTTTTGATTTTTTTTATATTTACATTGTCAAAACGTTATAAAAGTAGAATGTATTTGATCGAAAATTTCCTGCTCAATTGAATAGTATTGGTTTCAACCTTCTACAATTAATAGCAAGCTCAAGAATAATGTTTGAATTTGGTATTTATCAAGGCATAACGACTATATTCAAACTTGCGTATTTTTTTGATTTTTTTTATAATTACATTGCTAAGACGTTATAAAAGTAGAACGTATTTGATAGAAAAATTTTTGTTCAATCAAACGGTATTTGTTTCAACCTTCTACAATTAATAGCAAGCTTAAGAATGAAGTTTGAAATTGGTATTTATTAAGGAATAACGACTATCTTTAAACTTGCGTATTTTTTTGATTTTTTTTATATTTACATTATCGCAACATTATAAAAGTAGGATGTATTTGATAGAAAATTTTCTGTTCAATCAAATGGTACTTGTTTCAACCTTTTACAATAAATAGCAAGCTAAAGAATAAAGTTTGAATTTGGTATTTATCAAGGCATAACGACTATCTTTAAACTTGCGTATTTTTTTGATTTTTTTTATATTTACATTGCTAAAACGTTATAAAAGTAGAATGTATTTGATAGAAAATTTTCTGCTCATTTGAATAGTATTGGTTTCAACCTTCTACAATTAATAGGAAGCTCAAGAATGAAGTTTGAAATTGGTATTTATCAAGGAATAACGACTATATTTAAACTTGCGTATTTTTTTGATTTTTTTTTATAATTGCATTGCTAAAACGTTATAAAAGTAGGACGTATTTAATAGAAAAATTTTTGTTCAATCAAATGGTACTTGTTTCAACCTTCTACAATTAATAGCAAGCTCAAGAATGAAGTTTGACATTGGTATTTATCAAGGAATAACGACTATCTTTAAACTTGCGTATTTTTTTGATTTTTTTTATATTTACATTGCTAAAACGTTATAAAAGTAAAATGTATTTGATAGAAAATTTTCTGCTCAATCGAATAGTATTGGTTTCAACCTTCTACAATTAATAGCAAGCTCAAGAATGAAGTTTGAAATTGGTATTTATTAAGGAATGACGACTATATTTAAACTTGCGTATTTTTTTAATTTTTTTTATAATTACATTGCTAAAACGTTATAAAAGTAAGATGTATTTGATAGAAAAATTTCTGTTCAATTAAATGGTATTTGTTTCAACCTTCTACAATTAACAGCAAGCTTAAGAATGAAGTTTGAAATTGGTATTTATCAAGGAATAACGACTATCTTTAAACTTGCGTATTTTTTTTTTGATTTTTTTTATATTTACATTATTGAAACGTTATAAAACTAGGATGTATTTGATAGAAAATTTTCTGTTCAGTCAAATGGTACTTGTTTCAACCTTTTACAATAAATAGCAAGCTCAAGGATGAAGTTTGAAATTGGTATTTATCAAGGAATAACGACTTACTTTAAACTTGCGTATTTTTTTGATTTTTTTTATATTTACATTGCTAAAACGTTATAAGGGTAGGATGTATTTGATAAAAAATTTTTTTCGTAATCGAGTGGTGCTTGCTTCAACTTTCTACGATTAATAGCAAGCTCAAGAATAAAGTTTGAAATTGGAATTTATTAAGGAATAACGACTATCTTTAAACTTGCGTATTTTTTTGATTTTTTTTATATTTACATTATTGAAACGTTATAAAAGTAGGACGTATTTGATAGAAAATTTCGTGCTTAATCAAATAGTATTTGTTTTAACCTTCTACACTTAATAGCAAGCTCAAGAATGAAGTTTGAAATTGGTATTTATCAAGGAATAACGACTTACTTTAAACTTGCGTATTTTTTTGATTTTTTTATATTTACATTATTGAAACGTTATAAAACTAAGATGTATTTGATAGAAAAATTTTTGTTCAATCAAATGGTACTTGTTTCAACCTTCTATAGTTAGTAGCAAGCTTAAGAATGAAGTTTAAAATTGGTATTTATCAAGGAATAACGACTATCTTTAAACTTGCGTATTTTTTTGATTTTTTTTATATTTACATTGCTAAAACTTTATAAAAGTAGGATGTATTTGATAGAAAAATTTTTGTTCAATCAAATGGTACTTGTTTCAACCTTCTATAGTTAATAGCAAGCTTAAGAATGAAGTTTAAAATTGGTATTTATCAAGGAATAACGACTATCTTTAAACTTGCGTATTTTTTTGATTTTTTTTATATATACATTGCTAAAACGTTATAAAAGTAGGATGTATTTGATAGAAAAATTTCTGTTTAATCAAATAGTACTTGCTTCAACCTTCTATAATTAATAGCAAGCTTAAGAATGAAGTTTGAAATTGGTATTTATCAAGGAATAACGACTATCTTTAAACTTGCGTATTTTTTTGATTTTTTTTATATTTACATTATTGAAACGTTATAAAACTAGGATGTATTTGATAGAAAATTTTCTGTTCAGTCAAATGGTACTTGTTTCAACCTTTTACAATAAATAGCAAGCTCAAGGATGAAGTTTGAAATTGGTATTTATCAAGGAATAACGACTTACTTTAAACTTGCGTATTTTTTTGATTTTTTTTATATTTACATTATTGAAACGTTATAAAACTAGGATGTATTTGATAGAAAATTTTCTGTTCAGTCAAATGGTACTTGTTTCAACCTTTTACAATAAATAGCAAGCTCAAGGATGAAGTTTGAAATTGGTATTTATCAAGGAATAACGACTTACTTTAAACTTGCGTATTTTTTTGATTTTTTTTATATTTACATTGCTAAAACGTTATAAAAGTAGAATGTATTTGATAGAAAATTTCCTGCTTAATCGAATAGTATTGGTTTCAACCTTCTACAGTTAATAGCAAGCTCAAAAATGAAGTTTGAAATTGGTATTTATCAAGGAATAACGACTATATTCAAACTTGCGTATTTTTTTGATTTTTTTTATATTTACATTATTGAAACGTTCTAAAAGTAGGATGTATTTGATAGAAAATTGCCTGTCCAATCGAATAGTATTTGTTTCAAACTTCTGCAATTAATAGCAAGCTCAAGAATGAAGTTTGAAATTGGTATTTATCAAGGAATAACGACTATCTTTAAACTTGCGTATTTTTTTGATTTTTTTTTTATATATTTACATTGCTAAAACGGTATAAAAGTAGAATGTATTTGATAGAAAATTTCCTGCTCAATCGAATAGTATTGGTTTCAACTTTCTACAATTAATAGCAAGCTCAAGAATGAAGTTTGAAATTAGTATTTATCAAGGAATAACGACTATCTTTAAACTTGCGTATTTTTTTGATTTTTTTTATATTTACATTATTGAAACGTTATAAAAGTAGGATGTATTTGATAGAAAATTGCCTGTCCAATCGAATAGTATTTGTTTCAAACTTCTGCAATTAATAGCAAGCTCAAGAATGAAGTTTGAAATTGGTATTTATTAAGGAATAACTACTATCTTTAAACTTGCGTATTTTTTTTATTTTTTTTTGTTTACGTTGCTAAAACGTTATAAAAGTAAAATGTATTTAATAGAAAATTTCCTGTTTAATTGAATAGTTATTGCTTCAACCTTCTACAATTAATAGCAAGCTCAAGAATGAAGTTTGAAATTGGTACTTCTCAAGGAATAACGAATATCTGTAAACTTGCGAATTTTTTTGATTTTTTTATATATACATTATTGAAACGTTATAAAAGTAGGATGTATTGGATAGAAAATTTCCTGTTCAATTGAATAGTTTTTGCTTCAACCTTCTACAATTAATAGCAAGCTCAAGAATGAAGTTTAAAATTGGTATTTATCAAGGCATAACGACTATCTTTAAACTTGCGTATTTTTTTGATTTTTTTTTATATATTTACATTGCTAAAACGGTATAAAAGTAGAATGTATTTGATAGAAAATTTTCTGCTTAATCGAATAGTATTGGTTTCAACCTTCTACAATTAATAGCAAGCTCAAGAATAAAGTTTGAAATTGGTATTTATCAAGGAATAACGACTATCTTTAAACTTGCGTATTTTTTTAATTTTTTTTAAATTTACATTATTGAAACGTTACTAAAGTAAGATGTATTTGATAAAAAATTGCCTGTTCAATCGAATAATATTTGCTTCAACCTTTTACAATTAATAGCAAGCTCAAGAATAAAGTTTGAAATTGGTATTTATTAAGGAATAACGACTATCTTTAAACTTGCGAATTTTTTTTATTTTTTTTTATTTACATTGCTAAAACGTTATAAAAGTAGGATGTATTTGATAGAAAATTTTCTGTTCAGTCAAATGGTACTTGCTTCAACCTTCTACAATTGTCAGCAAGCTCAAGAATGAAGTTTGAAGTTGGTATTTATCAAGGAATAACGACTTACTTTAAACTTGCGTATTTTTTTTATTTTTTTTATATTTACATTATTGCAACGTTTTAAAGGTAGGAAGTATTTGATAGAAAATTACCTGCTCAATCGAATAGTATTTGTTTCAACTTTCTACAATTAATAGCAAGCTCAAGAATGAAGTTTGAAATTGGTATTTATCAAGGAATAACGGCTTACTTTAAACTTGCGTATTTTTTTATTTTTTTTATATTTACATTATTGCAACGTTATAAAAGTAGGACGTATTAGATAGAAAATTTTCCGTTCAATTGAATAGTATTTGCTTCAACCTTCTACAATTAATAGCAAGCTCAAGAATGAAGTTTAAAATTGGTATTTATCAAGGCATAACGACTATCTTTAAACTTGCGTATTTTTTTGATTTTTTTTTATATTTACATTGCTAAAACGGTATAAAAGTAGAATGTATTTGATAGAAAATTTTCTGTTCAGTCAAATGGTGCTTGTTTCAACTTTTTACAATAAATAGCAAGCTCAAGGATGAAGTTTGAAATTGGTATTTATCAAGGAATAACGACTTACTTTAAACTTGCGTATTTTTTTGATTTTTTTTTATATTTACATTGCTAAAACGGTAAAAAAGTAGAATGTATTTGATAGAAAATTTCCTGCTCAATCGAATAGTATTGGTTTCAACCTTCTACAGTTAATAGCAAGCTCAAAAATGAAGTTTGAAATTTGTATTTATCAAGGCATAACGACTATTTTTAAACTTGCGTATTTTTTTGATTTTTTTTATATTTACATTGCTAAAACGTTATAAAAGTAGAATGTATTTGATAGAAAATTTCCTGCTCAATCGAACAGTATTGGTTTCAACTTTCAACAGTTAATAGCAAGCTCAAAAATGAAGTTTGAATTTGGTATTTATCAAGGAATAACGACTATCTTTAAACTTGCGTATTTTTTAATTTTTTTTAGATTTACATTATTGAAACGTTACTAAAGTAAGATGTATTTGATAGAAAATTGCCTGTTCAATCGAATAGTATTTGCTTCAACTTTCTACAATTAATAGCAAGCTCAAGAATGAAGTTTGAAATTGGTATTTATTAAGGAATAACTACTATTTTTAAACTTGCGTATTTTTTTTATTTTTTTTATTTACATTGCTAAAACGTTATAAAAGTAAAATGTATTTAATAGAAAATTTCCTGTTTAATTGAATAGTTATTGCTTCAACCTTCTACAATTAATAGCAAGCTCAAGAATGAAGTTTGAAATTGGTATTTATCAAAGCATAACGACTATCTTTAAACTTGCGTATTTTTTCGATTTTTTTTATATTTACATTGCTAAAACGTTATAAAAGTAAAATGTATTTGATAGAAAATTTCCTGCTCAATCGAATAGTATTGGTCTCAAGCTTCTACAATTAATAGCAAGCTCAAGAATTAAGTTTGAAATTTGTACTTATCAAGGAATAACGACTATCTGTATACTTGCGTATTTTTTGGATTTTTTTTATATTTACATTATTGAAACGTTATAAAGGTAGGATGTATTTGATAGAAAATTTTCTGTTTAATCAAATAGCACTTGTTTCAACCTTCTCTAATTAATAGCAAGCTCAAGAATGAAGTTTGAAGTTGGTATTTATCAAGGCATAACGACTATCTTTAAACTTGCGTATTTTTTTTGATTTTTTTTATTTTTACATTGCTACAACGTTATAAAAGTAGAATGTATTTGATAGAAAATTTCCTGCTCAATCGAATAGTATTGGTCTCAAGCTTCTACAATTAATAGCAAGCTCAAGAATAAAGTTTGAAATTTGTACTTATCAAGGAATAACGACTATCTGTATACTTGCGTATTTTTTTGATTTTTTTTATATTTACATTATTGAAACGTTATAAAAGTAGGATGTATTTGATAGAAAATTTTCTGTTTAATCAAATAGCACTTGTTTCAACCTTCTCTAATTAATAGCAAGCTCAAGAATGAAGTTTGAAATTGGTATTTATTAAGGAATAACGACTCTCTTTAAACTTGCGTATTTTTTTTATTTTTTTTTATTTACATTGCTAAAACGTTATAAAAGTAGAATGTATTTGATAGAAAATTTCCTGTTTAATTGAATAGTATTTGCTTCAACCTTCTACAATTAATAGCAAGCTCAAGAATGAAGTTTGAAATTGGTATTAATCAAGGCATAACGACTATCTTTAAACTTGCGTATTTTTTTAATTTTTTTTATATTTACATTATTGAAACGTTATAAAAGTAGGATGTAATTGATAGAAAATTTCCTGTTTAATTGAATAGTTATTGCTTCAACCTTCTACAATTAATAGCAAGCTCAAGAATGAAGTTTGAAATTGGTATTTATCAAAGCATAACGACTATCTTTAGACTTGCGTATCTTTAAACTTGCGTATTTTTTTGATTTTTTTTATATTTACATTTGTGAAACGTTATAAAAGTAGGATGTATTTGATAGAAAATTTCCTGTTCAATCGAATAGTATTTGCTTCAACCTTCTACAATTAATAGCAAGCTCAAGAATGAAGTTTGAAATTGGTATTTATTAAGGAATAACGACTATCTTTAAACTTTCGTATTTTTTTGATTTTTTTTATATTTACATTGCTAAAACGTTATAAAAGTAAGATGTATTTGATAGAAATTTTTCTGTTCAGTTAAATAGTACTTGCTTCAACCTTCTACAATTAATAGCAAGGTCAAGTGTAAAGTTTGAAATTGGTATTTATTAAGGAATAACGACTTTTTTTAAACTTGCGTATTTTTTTGATTTTTTTTATATTTACATTGCTAAAACGTTATAAAAGTAAAATGTATTTGATAGAAAATTTTTTGCTTAATCGAGTAGTGCTTGTCTCAACTTTCTACAATTAATAGCAAGCTCAAGAATGAAGTTTGAAATTGGTATTTATTAAGAAATAACGACTATTTTAAACTTGCGTATTTTTTTTGATTTTTTTTATATTTACATTGTTAAAACGTTATAAAAGTAAAATGTGTTTGATAGAAAATTTCCTGCTCACTCGAATAGTATTAGTTTCAACTTTCTACAGCTAATAGCAAGCTCAAAAATAAAGTTTGAAATTGGTATTTATCAAGGAATAACGACTTACTTTAAACTTGCGTATTTTTTTTATTTTTTTTATATTTACATTATTGCAACGTTATAAAAGTAGGACGTATTTGATAGAAAATTTCCTGTTCAATTGAATAGTATTTGCTTCAACCTTCTACAATTAATAGCAAGCTCAAGAATGAAGTTTAAAATTGGTATTTATCAAGGCATAACGACTATCTTTAAACTTGCGTATTTTTTTGATTTTTTTTTATATTTACATTGCTAAAACGGTAAAAAAGTAGAATGTATTTGATAGAAAATTTCCTGCTCAATCGAATAGTATTGGTTTCAACCTTCTACAATTAATAGCAAGCTCAAGAATAAAGTTTGAAATTGGTATTTATCAAGAAATAACGACTATATTTAAACTTGCGTATTTTTTTGATTTTTTTTTTATTTACATTGCTAAAACGTTATAAAAGTAGGATGTATTTGATAGAAAATTTCCTGCTCAATTAAATAGTATTTGCTTCAACCTTTTACAATTAGTAGCAAGCTCAAGAATGAAGTTTGAAATTGGTATTTATTAAGGAATAACGACTATCTTTAAACTTGCATATTTTTTTGATTTTTTTTATATTTACATTGCTAAAACGTTATAAAAGTAGAACGTGTTTGATAGAAAATTTCCTGCTTAATCAAATAGTATAGGTTTCAACCTTCTACAGTTAATAGCAAGCTCAAAAATGAAGTTTGAAATTTGTATTTATCAAGGCATAACGACTATCTTTAAACTTGCGTATTTTTTTGATTTTTTTTATATTTACATTGCTAAAACGTTATAAAAGTAGAATGTATTTGATAGAAAATTTCCTGCTCAATCAAACAGTATTGGTTTCAACTTTCTACAGTTAATAGCAAGCTCAAAAATGAAGTTTGAATTTGGTATTTATCAAGGAATAACGACTATCTTTAAACTTGCGTATTTTTTAATTTTTTTTATATTTACATTATTGAAACGTTACTAAAGTAAGATGTATTTGATAGAAAATTGCCTGTTCAATCGAATAGTATTTGCTTCAACTTTCTACAATTAATAGCAAGCTCAAGAATGAAGTTTGAAATTGGTATTTATCAAGGCATAACGACTATCTTTAAACTTGCGTATTTTTTTGATTTTTTTTATATTTACATTGCTAAAACGTTATAAAAGTAGCATTTATTTGATAGAAAATTTTATGTTCAGTCAAATGGTACTAGCTCCAACCTTCTACAGTTAATAGCAAGCTCAAGAATGAAGTTTGAAATTGGTATTTATTAAGGAATAACTACTATCTTTAAACTTGCGTATTTTTTTTATTTTTTTTATTTACATTGCTAAAACGTTATAAAAGTAAAATGTATTTAATAGAAAATTTCTTGTTTAATTGAATAGTTATTGCTTCAACCTTCTACAATTAATAGCAAGCTCAAAAATGAAGTTTGAAATTGGTATTTATCAAGGCATAACGACTATCTTTAAACTTGCGTATTTTTTCGATTTTTTTTATATTTACATTGCTAAAACGTTATAAAAGTAGAATGTATTTGATAGAAAATTTCCTGCTCAATCGAATAGTATTGGTCTCAAGCTTCTACAATTAATAGCAAGCTCAAGAATAAAGTTTGAAATTTGTACTTATCAAGGAATAACGACTATCTGTAAACTTGCGTATTTTTTTAATTTTTTTTATATTTACATTATTGAAACGTTATAAAAGTAGGATGTATTTGATAGAAAATTTTCTGTTTAATTAAATAGCACTTGTCTCAACCTTCTACAATTAATAGCAAGCTCAAGAATGAAGTTTGAAATTGGTATTTAACAAGGAATAACGACTATCTTTAAACTTGCGTATTTTTTTGATTTTTTTTATATTTACATTGCTAAATCGTTATAAAAGTAAGATGTATTTGATAGAAATTTTTCTGTTCAGTTAAATAGTACTTGCTTCAACCTTCTACAATTAATAGCAAGCTCAAGAATAAAGTTTGAAATTGGTATTTATCAAGGAATAACGTCTTACTTTAAACTTGCGTATTTTTTTGATTTTTTTTATATTTACATTATTGAAACGTTATAAAAGTAGGATGTATTTGTTAGAAAATTTCCTGTTCAATCGAATAGTATTTGCTTCAACCTTCTACAATTAATAGCAAGCTCAAGAATGAAGTTTGAAATTGGTATTTATTAAGGAATAACGACTATCTTTAAACTTGCGTATTTTTTTTATTTTTTTTTTATTTACATTCCTAAATCGTTATAAAAGTAAGATGTGTTTGATAGAAATTTTTCTGTTCAGTTAAATAGTACTTGCTTCAACCTTCTACAATTAATAGCAAGCTCAAGGATAAAGTTTGAAATTGGTATTTATCAATGAATAACGACTTACTTTAAACTTGCGTATTTTTTTGATTTTTTTTATATTTACATTATTGAAACGTTATAAAAGTAGAATGTATTTGATAGAAAATTTCCTTTTCAATCGAATAGCAATTGCTTCAACCTTCTACAATTAATAGCAAGGTCAAGTATAAAGTTTGAAATTGGTATTTATTAAGGAATAACGACTATCTTTAAACTTTCGTATTTTTTTGATTTTTTTTATATTTACATTGCTAAAACGTTATAAAAGTAAGATGTATTTGATAGAAATTTTTCTGTTCAGTTAAATAGTACTTGCTTCAACCTTCTACAATTAATAGCAAGGTCAAGTGTAAAGTTTGAAATTGGTATTTATTAAGGAATAACGACTATCTTTAAACTTGCGTATTTTTTTGATTTTTTTTATATTTACATTGCTAAAACGTTATAAAAGTAAAATGTATTTGATAGAAAATTTTTTGCTTAATCGAGTAGTGCTTGTCTCAACTTTCTACAATTAATAGCAAGCTCAAGAATGAAGTTTGAAATTGGTATTTATTAAGAAATAACGACTATCTTATCTTTAAACTTGCGTATTTTTTTTGATTTTTTTTATATTTACATTGTTAAAACGTTATAAAAGTAGCATTTGTTTGATAGAAAATTTTCTGATCAATCAAATGGTATTTGTTTTAACCTTCTGCAATAAATAGCAAGCTTAAAAATCAGGCTTGAAATTGGTACTTATCAAGCAATAACGACTATCTGTAAACTTGCGCATTTTTTTGATTTTTTTTATATTTACATTGCTAAAACGTTATAAAAGTAAAATGTGTTTGATAGAAAATTTCCTGCTCACTCGAATAGTATTAGTTTCAACTTTCTACAACTAATAGCAAGCTCAAAAATAAAGTTTGAAATTGGTATTTATTAAGGAATAACGACTTACTTTAAACTTGCGTATTTTTTTTATTTTTTTTATATTTACATTATTGCAACGTTATAAAAGTAGGACGTATTTGATAGAAAATTTCCTGTTCAATTGAATAGTATTTGCTTCAACCTTCTACAATTAATAGCAAGCTCAAGAATGAAGTTTAAAATTGGTATTTATCAAGGCATAACGACTATCTTTAAACTTGCGTATTTTTTAATTTTTTTTATATTTACATTATTGAAACGTTACTAAAGTAAGATGTATTTGATAGAAAATTGCCTGTTCAATCAAATAGTATTTGCTTCAACTTTCTACAATTAATAGCAAGCTCAAGAATGAAGTTTGAAATTGGTATTTATCAAGGCATAACGACTATCTTTAAACTTGCGTATTTTTTTGATTTTTTTTATATTTACATTGCTAAAACGTTATAAAAGTAGCATCTATTTGATAGAAAATTTTATGTTCAGTCAAATGGTACTAGCTTCAACCTTCTACAGTTAATAGCAAGCTCAAGAATGAAGTTTGAAATTGGTATTTATTAAGGAATAACTACTATCTTTAAACTTGCGTATTTTTTTTATTTTTTTTTATTTACATTGCTAAAACGTTATAAAAGTAAAATGTATTTAATAGAAAATTTCTTGTTTAATTGAATAGTTATTGCTTCAACCTTCTACAATTAATAGCAAGCTCAAGAATGAAGTTTGAAATTGGTATTTATCAAAGCATAACGACTATCTTTAAACTTGCGTATTTTTTTAATTTTTTTTATATTTACATTTGTGAAACGTTATAAAAGTAGGATGTATCTGATAGAAAATTTCCTGTTCAATTGAATAGTATTTGCTTCAACCTTCTACAATTAATAGCAAGCTCAAAAATGAAGTTTGAATTTGGTATTTATCAAGGCATAACGACTATCTTTAAACTTGCGTATTTTTTCGATTTTTTTTATATTTACATTGCTAAAACGTTATAAAAGTAGAACGTATTTGATAGAAAATTTCCTGCTCAATCGAATAGTATTGGTCTCAAGCTTCTACAATTAATAGCAAGCTCAAGAATAAAGTTTGAAATTTGTACTTATCAAGGAATAACGACTATCTGTATACTTGCGTATTTTTTTGATTTTTTTTATATTTACATTATTGAAACGTTATAAAAGTAGGATGTATTTGATAGAAAATTTTCTGTTTAATCAAATAGCACTTGTTTCAACCTTCTCTAATTAATAGCAAGCTCAAGAATGAAGTTTGAAATTGGTATTTATCAAGGCATAACGACTATCTTTAAACTTGCGTATTTTTTTTGATTTTTTTTATTTTTACATTGCTACAACGTTATAAAAGTAGAATGTATTTGATAGAAAATTTCCTGCTCAATCGAATAGTATTTGTTTCAACCTTCTGCAATTAATAGCAAGCTCAAGAATGAAGTTTGAAATTGGTATTTATTAAGGAATAACGACTATCTTTAAACTTGCATATTTTTTTGATTTTTTTTATATTTACATTGCTAAAACGTTATAAAAGTAGAACGTGTTTGATAGAAAATTTCCTGCTTAATCAAATAGTATAGGTTTCAACCTTCTACAGTTAATAGCAAGCTCAAAAATGAAGTTTGAAATTTGTATTTATCAAGGCATAACGACTATCTTTAAACTTGCGTATTTTTTTGATTTTTTTTATTTTTACATTGCTAAAACGTTATAAAAGTAGAATGTATTTGATAGAAAATTTCCTGCTCAATCAAACAGTATTGGTTTCAACTTTCTACAGTTAATAGCAAGCTCAAAAATGAAGTTTGAATTTGGTATTTATCAAGGAATAACGACTATCTTTAAACTTGCGTATTTTTTAATTTTTTTTATATTTACATTATTGAAACGTTACTAAAGTAAGATGTATTTGATAGAAAATTGCCTGTTCAATCGAATAGTATTTGCTTCAACTTTCTACAATTAATAGCAAGCTCAAGAATGAAGTTTGAAATTGGTATTTATCAAGGCATAACGACTATCTTTAAACTTGCGTATTTTTTTGATTTTTTTTATATTTACATTGCTAAAACGTTATAAAAGTAGCATTTATTTGATAGAAAATTTTATGTTCAGTCAAATGGTACTAGCTTCAACCTTCTACAGTTAATAGCAAGCTCAAGAATGAAGTTTGAAATTGGTATTTATTAAGGAATAACTACTATCTTTAAACTTGCGTATTTTTTTTATTTTTTTTATTTACATTGCTAAAACGTTATAAAAGTTAAATGTATTTAATAGAAAATTTCTTGTTTAATTGAATAGTTATTGCTTCAACCTTCTACAATTAATAGCAAGCTCAAGAATGAAGTTTGAAATTGGTATTTATCAAAGCATAACGACTATCTTTAAACTTGCGTATTTTTTTAATTTTTTTTATATTTACATTTGTGAAACGTTATAAAGGTAGGATGTATCTGATAGAAAATTTCCTGTTCAATTGAATAGTATTTGCTTCAACCTTTTGCAATTAATAGCAAGCTCAAGAATGAAGTTTGAAATTGGTATTAATCAAGGCATAACGACTATCTTTAAACTTGCGTATTTTTTTAATTTTTTTTATATTTACATTGCTAAAACGTTATAAAAGTAGAATGTATTTGATAGAAAATTTCCTGCTCAATCGAATAGTATTGGTCTCAAGCTTCTACAATTAATAGCAAGCTCAAGAATAAAGTTTGAAATTTGTACTTATCAAGGAATAACGACTATCTGTATACTTGCGTATTTTTTTGATTTTTTTTATATTTACATTATTGAAACGTTATAAAAGTAGGATGTATTTGATAGAAAATTTTCTGTTTAATCAAATAGCACTTGTTTCAACCTTCTCTAATTAATAGCAAGCTCAAGAATGAAGTTTGAAGTTGGTATTTATCAAGGCATAACGACTATCTTTAAACTTGCGTATTTTTTTTGATTTTTTTTATTTTTACATTGCTACAACGTTATAAAAGTAGAATGTATTTGATAGAAAATTTCCTGCTCAATCGAATAGTATTTGTCTCAACCTTCTGCAATTAATAGCAAGCTCAAGAATGAAGTTTGAAATTGGTATTTATTAAGGAATAACGACTATCTTTAAACTCGCGTATTTTTTTTTTTATTCATTTACATTGCTAAAACGTTATAAAAGTAGAATGTATTTGATAGAAAATTTCCTGTTTAATTGAATAGTATTTGCTTCAACCTTTTGCAATTAATAGCAAGCTCAAGAATGAAGTTTGAAATTGGTATTAATCAAGGCATAACGACTATCTTTAAACTTGCGTATTTTTTTAATTTTTTTTATATTTACATTATTGAAACGTTATAAAAGTAGGATGTATTTGATAGAAAATTTCCTGTTCAATTGAATAGTATTTGCTTCAACCTCCTACAATTAATAGCAAGCTCAAGAATGAAGTTTGAAATTGGTATTTATCAAGGCATAACGACTATCTTTAAACTTGCGTATTTTTTTGATTTTTTTTATATTTACATTGCTAAAACGTTATAAAAGTAGAATGTATTTGATAGAAAATTTCCTGCTCAATCGAATGGTATTGGTTTCAACTTTTTACAATTAATAGCAAGCTCAAGAATAAAGTTTGAAATTGGTACTTATCAAGGAATAACGACTATCTGTAAACTTGCGTATTTTTTTGATTTTTTTTATATTTTTATTATTGAAACGTTATAAAAGTAGGATGTATTTGATAGAAAATTTCCTGTTCAATCGAATAGTATTTGCTTCAACCTTCTACAATTAATAGCAAGCTCAAGAATGAAGTTTGAAATTGGTATTTATTAAGGAATAACGACTTAAAAACTTTAAACTTTCGTATTTTTTTGATTTTTTTTATATTTACATTGCTAAAACGTTATAAAAGTAAGATGTATTTGATAGAAATTTTTCTGTTCAGTTAAATAGTACTTGCTTCATCCTTCTACAATTAATAGCAAGCTCAAGAATAAAGTTTGAAATTGGTATTTATCAAGGAATAACGACTTACTTTAAACTTGCGTATTTTTTTGATTTTTTTTATATTTACATTATTGAAACGTTATAAAAGTAGGATGTATTTGATAGAAAATTTCCTGTTCAAGCGAATAGTTTTTGCTTCAACCTTCTACAATTAATAGCAAGGTCAAGTATAAAGTTTGAAATTGGTATTTATTAAGGAATAACGACTATCTTTAAACTTGCGTATTTTTTTGATTTTTTTTATATTTACATTGCTAAAACGTTATAAAAGTAAAATGTATTTGATAGAAAATTTTTTGCTTAATCGAGTAGTGCTTGTCTCAACTTTCTACAATTAATAACAAGCTCAAGAATGAAGTTTGAAATTGGTATTTATTAAGAAATAACGACTATCTTTAAACTTGCGTATTTTTTTGATTTTTTTTATATTTACATTGTTAAAACGTTATAAAAGTAGCATTTGTTTGATAGAAAATTTTCTGGTCAATCAAATGGTATTTGTTTTAACCTTCTGCAATAAATAGCAAGCTTAAAAATCAGGCTTGAAATTGGTACTTATCAAGGAATAACGACTTACTTTAAACTTGCGTATTTTTTTGATTTTTTTTATATTTACATTATTGAAACGTTATAAAAGTAGGATGTATTTGATAGAAAATTTCCTGTTCAAGCGAATAGTTTTTGCTTCAACCTTCTACAATTAATAGCAAGGTCAAGTATAAAGTTTGAAATTGGTATTTATTAAGGAATAACGACTATCTTTAAACTTGCGTATTTTTTTGATTTTTTTTATATTTACATTGCTAAAACGTTATAAAAGTAAAATGTATTTGATAGAAAATTTTTTGCTTAATCGAGTAGTGCTTGTCTCAACTTTCTACAATTAATAACAAGCTCAAGAATGAAGTTTGAAATTGGTATTTATTAAGAAATAACGACTATCTTTAAACTTGCGTATTTTTTTGATTTTTTTTATATTTACATTGTTAAAACGTTATAAAAGTAGCATTTGTTTGATAGAAAATTTTCTGGTCAATCAAATGGTATTTGTTTTAACCTTCTGCAATAAATAGCAAGCTTAAAAATCAGGCTTGAAATTGGTACTTATCAAGGAATAACGACTATCTGTAAACTTGCGTATTTTTTTAATTTTTTTTATATTTACATTATTGAAACGTTATAAAAGTAGGATGTATTTGATAGAAAATTTTCTGTTTAATTAAATAGCACTTGTCTCAACCTTCTACAATTAATAGCAAGCTCAAGAATGAAGTTTGAAATTGGTATTTAACAAGGAATAACGACTATCTTTAAACTTGCGTATTTTTTTTGATTTTTTTATTTTTACATTGCTACAACGTTATAAAAGTAGAATGTATTTGATAGAAAATTTTCTGTTTAATCAAATAGCACTTGTTTCAACCTTCTCTAATTAATAGCAAGCTCAAGAATGAAGTTTGAAGTTGGTATTTATCAAGGCATAACGACTATCTTTAAACTTGCGTATTTTTTTTGATTTTTTTTATTTTTACATTGCTACAACGTTATAAAAGTAGAATGTATTTGATAGAAAATTTCCTGCTCAATCGAATAGTATTTGTTTCAACCTTCTGCAATTAATAGCAAGCTCAAGAATGAAGTTTGAAATTGGTATTTATTAAGGAATAACGACTATCTTTAAACTCGCGTATTTTTTTTTTTTATTTATTTACATTGCTAAAACGTTATAAAAGTAGAATGTATTTGATAGAAAATTTCCTGTTTAATTGAATAGTATTTGCTTCAACCTTTTGCAATTAATAGCAAGCTCAAGAATGAAGTTTGAAATTGGTATTAATCAAGGCATAACGACTATCTTTAAACTTGCGTATTTTTTTAATTTTTTTTATATTTACATTATTGAAACGTTATAAAAGTAGGATGTATTTGATAGAAAATTTCCTGTTCAATTGAATAGTATTTGCTTCAACCTCCTACAATTAATAGCAAGCTCAAGAATGAAGTTTGAAATTGGTATTTATCAAGGCATAACGACTATCTTTAAACTTGCGTATTTTTTTGATTTTTTTTATATTTACATTGCTAAAACGTTATAAAAGTAGAATGTATTTGATAGAAAATTTCCTGCTCAATCGAATGGTATTGGTTTCAACTTTTTACAATTAATAGCAAGCTCAAGAATAAAGTTTGAAATTGGTACTTATCAAGGAATAACGACTATCTGTAAACTTGCGTATTTTTTTGATTTTTTTTATATTTTTATTATTGAAACGTTATAAAAGTAGGATGTATTTGATAGAAAATTTCCTGTTCAATCGAATAGTATTTGCTTCAACCTTCTACAATTAATAGCAAGCTCAAGAATGAAGTTTGAAATTGGTATTTATTAAGGAATAACGACTATCTTTAAACTTTCGTATTTTTTTGATTTTTTTTATATTTACATTGCTAAAACGTTATAAAAGTAAGATGTATTTGATAGAAATTTTTCTGTTCAGTTAAATAGTACTTGCTTCATCCTTCTACAATTAATAGCAAGCTCAAGAATAAAGTTTGAAATTGGTATTTATCAAGGAATAACGACTTACTTTAAACTTGCGTATTTTTTTGATTTTTTTTATATTTACATTATTGAAACGTTATAAAAGTAGGATGTATTTGATAGAAAATTTCCTGTTCAAGCGAATAGTTTTTGCTTCAACCTTCTACAATTAATAGCAAGGTCAAGTATAAAGTTTGAAATTGGTATTTATTAAGGAATAACGACTATCTTTAAACTTGCGTATTTTTTTGATTTTTTTTATATTTACATTGCTAAAACGTTATAAAGGTAAAATGTATTTGATAGAAAATTTTTTGCTTAATCGAGTAGTGCTTGTCTCAACTTTCTACAATTAATAACAAGCTCAAGAATGAAGTTTGAAATTGGTATTTATTAAGAAATAACGACTATCTTTAAACTTGCGTATTTTTTTGATTTTTTTTATATTTACATTGTTAAAACGTTATAAAAGTAGCATTTGTTTGATAGAAAATTTTCTGGTCAATCAAATGGTATTTGTTTTAACCTTCTGCAATAAATAGCAAGCTTAAAAATCAGGCTTGAAATTGGTACTTATCAAGGAATAACGACTATCTGTAAACTTGCGTATTTTTTTAATTTTTTTTATATTTACATTATTGAAACGTTATAAAAGTAGGATGTATTTGATAGAAAATTTTCTGTTTAATTAAATAGCACTTGTCTCAACCTTCTACAATTAATAGCAAGCTCAAGAATGAAGTTTGAAATTGGTATTTAACAAGGAATAACGACTATCTTTAAACTTGCGTATTTTTTTGATTTTTTTTATATTTACATTATTGAAACGTTATAAAAGTAGGATGTATTTGATAGAAAATTTCCTGTTCAATCGAATAGTAATTGCTTCAACCTTCTACAATTAATAGCAAGCTCAAGAATGAAGTTTGAAATTGGTATTTATTAAGGAATAACGACTATTTTTAAACTTGCGTATTTTTTTGATTTTTTTTATATTTACATTATTGAAACGTTATAAAAGTAGGATGTATTTGATAGAAAATTTTCTGTTTAATTAAATAGTACTTGTCTCAACCTTTTACAATTAATAGCAAGCTCAAGAATGAAGTTTGAAATTGGTATTTAACAAGGAATAACGACTATCTTTAAACTTGCGTATTTTTTTGATTTTTTTTATATTTACATTATCGAAACGTTATAAAAGTAGGATGTATTTGATAGAAAATTTCCTGTTCAATCGAATAGTATTTGCTTCAACCTTCTACAATTAATAGCAAGCTCAAGAATGAAGTTTGAAATTGGTATTTATTAAGGAATAACGACTATCTTTAAACTTGCGCATTTTTTTGATTTTTTTTATATTTACATTGCTAAAACGTTATAAAAGTAAAATGTGTTTGATAGAAAATTTCCTGCTCACTCGAATAGTATTAGTTCAAACTTTCTACAATTAATAGCAAGCTCAAAAATAAAGTTTGAAATTGGTATTTATCAAGGAATAACGACTATCTTTAAACTTGCGCATTTTTTTGATTTTTTTTATATTTACATTGCTAAAACGTTATAAAAATAAAATGTGTTTGATAGAAAATTTCCTGCTCACTCGAATAGTATTAGTTTCAACTTTCTACAATTAATAGCAAGCTCAAAAATAAAGTTTGAAATTGGTATTTATCAAGGAATAACGACTTACTTTAAACTTGCGTATTTTTTTGATCTTTTTTATATTTGCATTATTGAAACGTTATAAAAGTAGGATGTATTTGATAGAAAATTTCCTGTTCAATCGAATAGTAATTGCTTCAACCTTCTACAATTAATAGCAAGGTCAAGTATAAAGTTTGAAATTGGTATTTATTAAGGAATAACGACTATCTTTAAACTTGCGTATTTTTTTGATTTTTTTTATATTTACATTATTAAAACGTTATAAAAGTAGGATGTATTTGATAGAAAATTTTCTGTTTAATTAAATAGTACTTGTCTCAACCTTTTACAATTAATAGCAAGCTCAAGAATGAAGTTTGAAATTGGTATTTAACAAGGAATAACGACTATCTTTAAACTTGCGTATTTTTTTGATTTTTTTTATATTTACATTATCGAAACGTTATAAAAGTAGGATGTATTTGATAGAAAATTTTCTGTTTAATCAAATAGCACTTGTTTCAACCTTCTCTAATTAATAGCAAGCTCAAGAATGAAGTTTGAAGTTGGTATTTATCAAGGCATAACGACTATCTTTAAACTTGCGTATTTTTTTTGATTTTTTTTATTTTTACATTGCTACAACGTTATAAAAGTAGAATGTATTTGATAGAAAATTTCCTGCTCAATCGAATAGTATTTGTTTCAACCTTCTGCAATTAATAGCAAGCTCAAGAATGAAGTTTGAAATTGGTATTTATTAAGGAATAACGACTATCTTTAAACTCGCGTATTTTTTTTTTTATTTATTTACATTGCTAAAACGTTATAAAAGTAGAATGTATTTGATAGAAAATTTCCTGTTTAATTGAATAGTATTTGCCTCAACCTTCTGCAATTAATAGCAAGCTCAAGAATGAAGTTTGAAATTGGTATTAATCAAGGCATAACGACTATCTTTAAACTTGCGTATTTTTTTAATTTTTTTTATATTTACATTATTGAAACGTTATAAAAGTAGGATGTATTTGATAGAAAATTTCCTGTTCAATTGAATAGTATTTGCTTCAACCTCCTACAATTAATAGCAAGCTCAAGAATGAAGTTTGAAATTGGTATTTATCAAGGCATAACGACTATCTTTAAACTTGCGTATTTTTTTGATTTTTTTTATATTTACATTGCTAAAACGTTATAAAAGTAGAATGTATTTGATAGAAAATTTCCTGCTCAATCGAATGGTATTGGTTTCAACTTTTTACAATTAATAGCAAGCTCAAGAATAAAGTTTGAAATTGGTACTTATCAAGGAATAACGACTATCTGTAAACTTGCGTATTTTTTTGATTTTTTTTATATTTACATTATTGAAACGTTATAAAAGTAGGATGTATTTGATAGAAAACTTCCTGTTCAATCGAATAGTATTTGCTTCAACCTTCTACAATTAATAGCAAGCTCAAGAATGAAGTTTGAAATTGGTATTTATTAAGGAATAACGACTATCTTTAAACTTTCGTATTTTTTTGATTTTTTTTATATTTACATTGCTAAAACGTTATAAAAGTAAGATGTATTTGATAGAAATTTTTCTGTTCAGTTAAATAGTACTTGCTTCATCCTTCTACAATTAATAGCAAGCTCAAGAATAAAGTTTGAAATTGGTATTTATCAAGGAATAACGACTTACTTTAAACTTGCGTATTTTTTTGATTTTTTTTATATTTACATTATTGAAACGTTATAAAAGTAGGATGTATTTGATAGAAAATTTCCTGTTCAAGCGAATAGTTTTTGCTTCAACCTTCTACAATTAATAGCAAGGTCAAGTATAAAGTTTGAAATTGGTATTTATTAAGGAATAACGACTATCTTTAAACTTGCGTATTTTTTTGATTTTTTTTATATTTACATTGCTAAAACGTTATAAAAGTAAAATGTATTTGATAGAAAATTTTTTGCTTAATCGAGTAGTGCTTGTCTCAACTTTCTACAATTAATAACAAGCTCAAGAATGAAGTTTGAAATTGGTATTTATTAAGAAATAACGACTATCTTTAAACTTGCGTATTTTTTTGATTTTTTTTATATTTACATTGTTAAAACGTTATAAAAGTAGCATTTGTTTGATAGAAAATTTTCTGGTCAATCAAATGGTATTTGTTTTAACCTTCTGCAATAAATAGCAAGCTTAAAAATCAGGCTTGAAATTGGTACTTATCAAGGAATAACGACTATCTGTAAACTTGCGTATTTTTTTAATTTTTTTTATATTTACATTATTGAAACGTTATAAAAGTAGGATGTATTTGATAGAAAATTTTCTGTTTAATTAAATAGCACTTGTCTCAACCTTCTACAATTAATAGCAAGCTCAAGGATAAAGTTTGAAATTGGTATTTATCAATGAATAACGACTTACTTTAAACTTGCGTATTTTTTTGATTTTTTTTATATTTTGTGGTGGCGGGTGCTCATTCAATGATACACGACAGTTTACTTATTAATAAATTTAATGAAAACTAAATAAGTAGAATCTTTACAATGAACTGACCGCACCACACGGAGTACGTACGTTCACCGTCAGAATCGTACTGCCTGTCCAACATGAAAACGAATCTTTAATTAAACCTGAAAACAAATTTCAAATAAACAACTTAATTTCGAGAACAAATCTCTACCACTCTGAGAATAAATTCCTACCAACGTGGAAACAAATCTCATCTAATCATAAACATGTGGGAACAAATCCCTTGCTCTATTTGTTAGACACTCATAACATCAATTTCCACCTAATATTGCAATAACATAAGGAAATAAATCCCATACATATTGACTAAATTAGAATTGGCTTATCATTTTAAACATTCATACAAAATTTCATACCATACATTCTATTATCTAATTAACTTAAAATCTACTCTATTTAATTATAAGATCAATCAATAATCAGTCATTAATATTATTTGGGCGCCATAATGGTCAATGTGAAGTGTATAAAATGGTACGTTTCCTTTATCAATACAATGTAATTTACCTTCGACTCGATTTGCGACAGTGGAATATGTGATACATTTAAAACAGTTTAAGATGTGATTTTGAACTTTGTTTCTCATTTCCGGGAACCAATAAATACGCGTGATGTAATTAATTGTTTTGTTTATGCCCTGATGTCCAACTTTTTCGTGGCAGGTTCTAATTATATTTTCTTCCATTGATGACGGTACGTAAAATAAGATTTTTTCGCCTATTTTTCGATAAACTAAACCGTTATTCATTTCATACAATTTGTTTTGTTGTTTCTCTAAACCTTTCCTAACTTCCACGATTTTTGGGTCTAAATTTTGTAGTAACTCTAAATTGCGCTCGAATGTATTTTCCGTAATTAAACAAATACTAAATTCACGACTTAACGCGTCAGCATGTCTCATTTGATCAGAAGAACGGTGCTCAAGTGTATAATTATAATTACGCAATATCAATGACCATCGCAAAATTCTCGGATTCACTTCTTTTCGCTCTAATGTCTGCTTCAAACTGTTGCAATCGGTCACAATTTTAAATTTAATACCTTGTAGGTAAATCCGAAATCTTTCTAAAGAATAAATAATTGCTAAAGCTTCTAATTCAAAACTATGGTAAGACGCTTCCGTAGGTGTTGTTCTTTTGCTAAAAAAACAAACTGGATGAAATTTTCCATCTTCCAATTGTTTTTGCATTAAAACAGCACCAAAACCATGCGAACTAGCATCACAATGTAGTTCCGTTTCTAACTTAGGCGAATATATCGCTAACAAGGGTGACGATATCAATTTTTGCTTTAGTGATTCAAAGCAATTATTCTCACGGTCTGTCCATATAAATTCTTTTGCCTTTAATAACTCCGACAATGGTTTTGACACGGTTGCAAACCCTCCTATGAACTTTCTAAAATAGGATAATAACCCAATAAAGCTATGAAGCTCTTTAAAATTTTTTGGGACCGGAAATTCCTTTATTGCCTTTACATTGTCATCACTTGTACTTATTCCATTTTTGTCGATATTATACCCAAGATATTTTATTTTACTCAATAAAAATTCGCATTTGTCAAATCTTAGCTCTAATTTATTTTTTACGAGTACCTTTAAAACCTCTTTTAAAATAGCAATATTTTCATCTATAGTTTCGGTGGCAATCAATATATCATCTAAATAAATTTGAATTTTCTGCTGGTTTAATAAGTCTCTGAACGCGGTATTTATAAAACGCATAAAAAATGAAGTACCATTCGCTAGACCAAACGGCATTTTGATATACTCATACTGCCCCATGAAAGTAACAAATGACGTGTATTTAGTTGATTCCGGATCTAATTTGATATTATGGAACGCATCCTTTAAGTCCAAACGCGTAAAATATGCCTTATATTTTAAATTATCGATTTGCTCTTCTATGTGCGGAATAGGATAAATGTCTCGCGTTGTTAACTTATTTAATTCGCGGTAATCAACGGCCATACGATAATTTCCGTCTTTTTTTCGCACTAAAACAATAGGACTGCTATATTGTGAAGTACTCGGTTTGATAACATTTTTAGATAGTAATTCGTTTGTAATTTGTTTCACCGCTTCTTTTTCCGCAAAAGATAATCGTCTGGCTTTCGAATAAAATGGCGCATGATTGGGCTTTAGATGTAACTTCAATTCTAATTGCGTATAAGGTTCATCGGGTCTGTCTGGTTGTACATAAAATTCATCTATGATATCTTTTACCTGCTGATGGACATCACAGCTCAATTGTTCGTTAATATTTAGATTTATTTCTGATTCATTGTTACAACCAATATCAATGTGCAATAATTCAAGAGATTCATCTTGAACTCTGATGTCCACCTCACTTTGTTTGTTTTTTACAGTTACAACTTTACCTAAACTTATAATTAATTTATCATTGGTTAAGAAATCTCGACCTAGTAAACAATCAAATTTCATAGTGTCGTCTGGTACTACTTTGAATTCAATTTCGGTCTCACAATCGTTAACTAAAACTTTTTCTTTAATTTGCCCTAATATATTCAATTTAGTACCGTTCAGGCCACCATATATTACATTTGAATTATCAGGTAAAATATTTACATTTGTTTTTAGCGAACGAGAAGTCAACAATGAAATTGGGCTGCCTGAATCAATTATTGCCGTTAACTCACCAATAAAATTGTTTGAACGCACCTCTACTATAAAAGCCGGTATAATTCGTTGTTCCACCAGGTGAATTGTCGCGTCCTTTTTAACTGGGCAATCCTTTTTTTGATGATTTTTAGATCCACAGCCAAAACATGAACCAACTTCTCTTTTCGGCTTGCTACACTTTGCTGATATATGACCTTTGTCCCCACAATTGTAACACCTCACGATATTATTAGTGTTCACATTTGTCGCACTCTTTGATTTGTTTACCACATTAGCGTTTATCGCTGCACTTTTATTAATGCGTTGTTTGTCCATAGGCGATGAATACGGTCTACTCTTGATTTTCTCATAGGTTTCTAATTTTGTCTTCAGCTGCCTCAAGTTTGTTGCCTCATATAAAAATGTTTTATTAGACATTTCGTCTGGGATTCCGTCAACAATGTATTGAATTACGGCTTCTTCTTCAATTTGGCCTCTGGCTGCAATCTCTTTCATATTGAAATAATACTCTAACACTGACTCATTTCTTTGTTTTTTCCTTTCAGACAAAAGTCTATGAATATCTGCACTGTTTATTTTCTTGCCAAATTCATCTTGAAGTACTTCTTTTAGCTTGGACCAGTTATTCAGTCCTCGTTCACACTGAACACACTGTTTTGCCAATCCAATTAGGGACTTTTTTGCATACACCAATTTCTGCAATTCTGAAAATTGCATAATTTCTGCAATTTCTTCAAAGTCCTGTATCCAGTTTGCAACTTGGTATGATCCTTCCCCACTGAAAGGACGAATTGAGTCTTCGATATCTTTAAAGTTCATCACGAATCTTGGTGTTTGCTCTTGTCGTATTGCTAATCTTTCATTTTCTGATGATGGTGTACTTCGATATGTGCTTCCATTAGCTTCTTCTTCGTTATCTTCTTGTTCTTCTTCTTCTTCAGGATCTCCCATCGGTCTCAACGAGTTTAAATCTGTAAGTTTGGTGCATATGCGGTACGCCACCTCTCTAGCTGACCCCTCGTAGTCGATATTCAAAATAGCACACACGGACGTCAAATCTCCCAACGTTAAATTTGTGGCTGCCCATTCTACCTTTTCATTTAACGCGTCGGCATCAGCAAATACAAAACCTGCAAAATCACGCACGTGTTGTCTATTCCGTCGGCCATTTTCTACTCCATCGTACAGAAGTTTGTGAAAAGCACGAATTGCCGCAACGGACGATTTTTTAATATTTTCAGACAATCCGGGTACATCACTAAGCTTCTCCATTGTTTCCACTTTTCGCTAATTTACACAAAGTACACTTGTTCTTATCTCACTTCTGATATCTGTGGTGGCGGGTGCTCATTCAATGATACACGACAGTTTACTTATTAATAAATTTAATGAAAACTAAATAAGTAGAATCTTTACAATGAACTGACCGCACCACACGGAGTACGTACGTTCACCGTCAGAATCGTACTGCCTGTCCGGGGTGGTGTCGCTACCTGACACTTTATAACTTGAGGGGGGAGGTCTGGTCTGTCGAGGACCGCGAAACCCAAACTTTCTAAATTTAGAGTAGCATGTAGTTGGACAAATACACTACAATTTACATTATTGAAACGTTATAAAAGTAGAATGTATTTGATAGAAAATTTCCTGTTCAATCGAATAGCAATTGCTTCAACCTTCTACAATTAATAGCAAGGTCAAGTATAAAGTTTGAAATTGGTATTTATTAAGGAATAACGACTATCTTTAAACTTGCGTATTTTTTTGATTTTTTTTTATTTACATTGCTAAAACGTTACAAAAGTAGGACGTATTTGATAGAAAACTACCTGCTCAATCGATCGAATAGTATTTGTTTCAACTTTCTACAATTAATAGCAAGCTCAAGAATGAAGTTTGAAATTGGTATTTATCAAGGAATAACGACTATCTTTAAACTTGCGCATTTTTTTGATTTTTTTTATATTTACATTGCTAAAACGTTATAAAAGTAAAATGTGTTTGATAGAAAATTTCCTGCTCACTCGAATAGTATTAGTTCAAACTTTCTACAATTAATAGCAAGCTCAAAAATAAAGTTTGAAATTGGTATTTATCAAGGAATAACGACTATCTTTAAACTTGCGCATTTTTTTGATTTTTTTTATATTTACATTGCTAAAACGTTATAAAAATAAAATGTGTTTGATAGAAAATTTCCTGCTCACTCGAATAGTATTAGTTTCAACTTTCTACAATTAATAGCAAGCTCAAAAATAAAGTTTGAAATTGGTATTTATCAAGGAATAACGACTTACTTTAAACTTGCGTATTTTTTTGATTTTTTTTATATTTGCATTATTGAAACGTTATAAAAGTAGGATGTATTTGATAGAAAATTTCCTGTTCAATCGAATAGTAATTGCTTCAACCTTCTACAATTAATAGCAAGGTCAAGTATAAAGTTTGAAATTGGTATTTATTAAGGAATAACGACTATCTTTAAACTTGCGTATTTTTTTGATTTTTTTTATATTTACATTATTAAAACGTTATAAAAGTAGGATGTATTTGATAGAAAATTTTCTGTTTAATTAAATAGTACTTGTCTCAACCTTTTACAATTAATAGCAAGCTCAAGAATGAAGTTTGAAATTGGTATTTAACAAGGAATAACGACTATCTTTAAACTTGCGTATTTTTTTGATTTTTTTTATATTTACATTATCGAAACGTTATAAAAGTAGGATGTATTTGATAGAAAATTTCCTGTTCAATCGAATAGTATTTGCTTCAACCTTCTACAATTAATAGCAAGCTCAAGAATGAAGTTTGAAATTGGTATTTATTAAGGAATAACGACTATCTTTAAACTTGCGTATTTTTTTTATTTTTTTTTATTTACATTGCTAAATCGTTATAAAAGTAAGATGTATTTGATAGAAATTTTTCTGTTCAGTTAAATAGTACTTGCTTCAACCTTCTACAATTAATAGCAAGCTCAAGAATAAAGTTTGAAATTGGTATTTATCAATGAATAACGACTTACTTTAAACTTGCGTATTTTTTTGATTTTTTTTATATTTACATTATTGAAACGTTATAAAAGTAGAATGTATTTGATAGAAAATTTCCTGTTCAATCGAATAGCAATTGCTTCAACCTTCTACAATTAATAGCAAGGTCAAGTATAAAGTTTGAAATTGGTATTTATTAAGGAATAACGACTATCTTTAAACTTGCGTATTTTTTTGATTTTTTTTTATTTACATTGCTAAAACGTTACAAAAGTAGGACGTATTTGATAGAAAACTACCTGCTCAATCGATCGAATAGTATTTGTTTCAACTTTCTACAATTAATAGCAAGCTCAAGAATGAAGTTTGAAATTGGTATTTATCAAGGAATAACGACTATCTTTAAACTTGCGCATTTTTTTGATTTTTTTTATATTTACATTGCTAAAACGTTATAAAAGTAAAATGTGTTTGATAGAAAATTTCCTGCTCACTCGAATAGTATTAGTTTCAACTTTCTACAATTAATAGCAAGCTCAAAAATAAAGTTTGAAATTGGTATTTATCAAGGAATAACGACTATCTTTAAACTTGCGCATTTTTTTGATTTTTTTTATATTTACATTGCTAAAACGTTATAAAAGTAAAATGTGTTTGATAGAAAATTTCCTGCTCACTCGAATAGTATTAGTTTCAACTTTCAACAATTAATAGCAAGCTCAAGAATAAAGTTTGAAATTGGCATTTATCAAGGAATAACGACTTACTTTAAACTTGCGTATTTTTTTGATTTTTTTTATATTTACATTATTGAAACGTTATAAAAGTAGGATGTATTTGATAGAAAATTTCCTGTTCAATCGAATAGTAATTGCTTCAACCTTCTACAATTAATAGCAAGCTCAAGAATGAAGTTTGAAATTGGTATTTATTAAGGAATAACGACTATCTTTAAACTTGCGTATTTTTTTGATTTTTTTTATATTTACATTATTGAAACGTTATAAAAGTAGGATGTATTTGATAGAAAATTTTCTGTTTAATTAAATAGTACTTGTCTCAACCTTTTACAATTAATAGCAAGCTCAAGAATGAAGTTTGAAATTGGTATTTATCAAGGAATAACGACTATCTTTAAACTTGCGTATTTTTTTGATTTTTTTTTATACTTACATTATTGAAACATTATAAAAGTAGGATGTATTTGATAGAAAATTTTCTGTTTAATCGAATAGTATTTGCTTCAACCTTCTACAATTAATAGTAAGCTCAAAAATGAACTTTGAAATTGGTATTTATCAAGGAATAACGACTTACTTTAAACTTGCGTATTTTTTTGATTTTTTTTATATTTACATTATTGAAACGTTATAAAAGTAGGATGTATTTGATAGAAAATTTTTTGTTTAATTGAATAGTATTTGCTTCAACCTTCTGCAATTAATAGCAAGCTCAAAAATGAACTTTGAAATTGGTATTTATCAAGGAATAACGACTTACTTTAAACTTGCGTATTTTTTTGATTTTTTTTATATTTACATTATTGAATCGTTATAAAAGTAGGATGCATTTGATAGAAAATTTTCTGTTTAATTGAATAGTATTTGCTTCAACCTTCTACAATTAATAGCAAGCTCAAGAATGAAGTTTGAAATTGGTATTTATTAAGGAATAACGACTATCTTTAAACTTGCGTATTTTTTTGATTTTTTTTATATTTACATTGCTAAAACTTTATAAAGGTAAATTGTATTTGATAGAAAATTTTTTGCTTAATCGAATAGTATTGGTTTCAACTTTCTACAGTTAATAGCAAGCTCAAAAATGAAGTTTGAATTTGGTATTTATCAAGGAATAACGACTATCTTTAAACTTGCGTATTTTTTAATTTTTTTTATATTTACATTATTGAAACGTTACTAAAGTAAGATGTATTTGATAGAAAATTGCCTGTTCAATCGAATAGTATTTGCTTCAACTTTCTACAATTAATAGCAAGCTCAAGAATGAAGTTTGAAATTGGTATTTATTAAGGAATAAAGACTATCTTTAAACTTGCATATTTTTTGGATTTTTTTTATATTTACATTGCTAAAACGTTATAAAAGTAGAACGTGTTTGATAGAAAATTTCCTCCTCAATCAAATAGTATTGGTTTCAACCTTCTGCAATCAATAGCAAGCTTAAAAATCAAGTTTGAAATTGGTACTTATCAAGGAATAACGACTATCTGTAAACTTGCGTATTTTTTTGATTTTTTTTATATTTACATTATTGAAACGTTATAAAAGTAGGATGTATTTGATAGAAAATTTTCTGTTTAATCAAATAGCACTTGCTTCAACCTTCTACATTTAATAGCAAGCTCAAGAATGAAGTTTGAAATTGGTATTTATCAAGGAATAACGACTATCTTTAAACTTGCGTATTTTTTTTATTTTTTTTTATTTACATTGCTAAATCGTTATAAAAGTAAGATGTATTTGATAGAAAATTTTCTGTTTAATCGAATAGTATTTGCTTCAACCTTCTACAATTAATAGCAAGCTCAAGAATGAAGTTTGAAATTGGTATTTATTAAGGAATAACGACTATCTTTAAACTTGCGTATTTTTTTTATTTTTTTTTATTTACATTGCTAAATCGTTATAAAAGTAAGATGTATTTGATAGAAATTTTTCTGTTCAGTTAAATAGTACTTGCTTCAACCTTCTACAATTAATAGCAAGCTCAAGAATAAAGTTTGAAATTGGTATTTATCAATGAATAACGACTTACTTTAAACTTGCGTATTTTTTTGTTTTTTTTTTATATTTACATTATTGAAACGTTATAAAAGTAGGATGTATTTGATAGAAAATTTTCTGTTTAATCAAATAGCACTTGCTTCAACCTTCTACATTTAATAGCAAGCTCAAGAATGAAGTTTGCAATTGGTATTTATCAAGGAATAACGACTATCTTTAAACTTGCGTATTTTTTTGATTTTTTTTTATACTTACATTATTGAAACATTATAAAAGTAGGATGTATTTGATAGAAAATTTTCTGTTTAATCGAATAGTATTTGCTTCAACCTTCTACAATTAATAGCAAGCTCAAAAATGAACTTTGAAATTGGTATTTATCAAGGAATAACGACTTACTTTAAACTTGCGTATTTTTTTGATTTTTTTTATATTTACATTATTGAAACGTTATAAAAGTAGGACGTATTTGATAGAAAATTTTCTGTTTAATTGAATAGTATTTGCTTCAACCTTCTACAATTAATAGCAAGCTCAAAAATGAACTTTGAAATTGGTATTTATCAAGGAATAACGACTTACTTTAAACTTGCGTATTTTTTTGATTTTTTTTATATTTACATTATTGAATCGTTATAAAAGTAGGATGTATTTGATAGAAAATTTTCTGTTTAATTGAATAGTATTTGCTTCAACCTTCTACAATTAATAGCAAGCTCAAGAATGAAGTTTGAAATTGGTATTTATTAAGGAATAACGACTATCTTTAAACTTGCGTATTTTTTTGATTTTTTTTATATTTACATTGCTAAAACTTTATAAAGGTAAATTGTATTTGATAGAAAATTTTTTGCTTAATCGAATAGTATTTGTTTCAACTTTCGACAATTAATAGCAAGCTCAAGAATGATGTTTGAAATTGGTATTTATCAAGGAATAACAACTATATATAAACTTGCGTATTTTTTTGATTTTTTTTATATTTACATTGCTAAAACTTTATAAAAGTAAAATGTATTTGATAGAAAATTTTTTGCTTAATCGAATAGTATTTGTTTCAACTTTCAACAATTAATAGCAAGCTCAAGAATGAAGTTTGAAATTGGTATTTATCAAGGAATAACAACTATATTTAAACTTGCGTATTTTTTTAATTTTTTTTATATTTACATTGCTAAAACGTTATAAAAGTAGAATGTATTTGATAAAAAATTTTTTGTTCAATCAAATAGTATTTGTTTCAACCTTCTACATTTAATAGCAAGCTCAAGAATGAAGTTTGAAATTGGTATTTATCAAGGAATAACGACTATCTTTAAACTTGTGTATTTTTTTGATTTTTTTTATATTTACATTATTGAAACATTATAAAAGTAGGATGTATTTGATAGAAAATTTTCTGTTTAATCGAATAGTATTTGCTTCAACCTTCTACAATTAATAGCAAGCTCAAAAATGAACTTTGAAATTGGTATTTATCAAGGAATAACGACTTACTTTAAACTTGCGTATTTTTTTGATTTTTTTTATATTTACATTATTGAAACGTTATAACAGTAGGATGTATTTGATAGAAAATTTTTTGTTTAATCGAATATTATTTGCTTCAACCTTCTACAATTAATAGCAAGCTCAAGAATGAAGTTTGAAATTAGTATTTATCAAGGACTAACAACTATTTTTAAACTTGCGTATTTTTTTGATTTTTTTTTATTCACATTGCTAAAACGTTATAATAGTAAAATTTATTTAATAGAAAATTTCCTGACCAATCGAATAGTATTTGTTTCAACCTTCTACAATTAATAGCAAGCTCAAGAATGAAGTTTGAAATTGGATTTATCAAGGAATAACGACTATCTTTAAACTTGCGTATTTTTTTGATATTTTTTATATTTACATTACTAAAATTTTATAAAAGTATAACGCATTTGATAGAAACTTTTTTGATTAATCGAGTGGTGTTTGTTTCAACCTTCTACAGTTAATAGCAAGCTCAAGAATGAAGTTTGAAATTGGTATTTATCAAGGCATAACAACTATCTTTAAACTTGCGTATTTTTTTGATTTTTTTTATATTTACATTGCTAAATCGTTATAAAAGTAAAATGTATTTGATAGAAAATCTTCTGCTCAATCGAATAAAAATGGTTTCAACCTTCTACAATTAACAGCAAGCTCAAGAATGAAGTTTGAAATTGGTATTTATCAAGGAATAACGACTATCTTTAAACTTGCGTATTTTTTTGATTTTTTTTTATTTACATTGCTAAAACGTTATAATAGTAGGATGTATTTAATAGAAAACTTCCTGTTCAATCGAATAGTATTTGCTTCAACCATCTGCAATCAATAGCAAGCTTAAAAATCAAGTTTGAAATTGGTACTTATCAAGGAATAACGACTATCTGTAAACTTGCGTATTTTTTTGATTTTTTTTATATTTACATTATTGAAACGTTATAAAAGTAGAATGTATTTGATAGAAAATTTTCTGTTTAATCAAATAGCACTTGCTTCAACCTTCTACATTTAATAGCAAGCTCAAAAATGAACTTTGAAATTGGTATTTATCAAGGAATAACGACTTACTTTAAACTTGCGTATTTTTTTGATTTTTTTTATATTTACATTATTGAAACGTTATAAAAGTAGGATGTATTTGATAGAAAATTTTCCGTTTAATTGAATAGTATTTGCTTCAACCTTCTACAATTAATAGTAAGCTCAAAAATGAACTTTGAAATTGGTATTTATCAAGGAATAACGACTTACTTTAAACTTGCGTATTTTTTTGATTTTTTTTATATTTACATTATTGAAACGTTATAAAAGTAGGATGTATTTGATAGAAAATTTTTTGTTTAATTGAATAGTATTTGCTTCAACCTTCTACAATTAATAGCAAGCTCAAAAATGAACTTTGAAATTGGTATTTATCAAGGAATAACGACTTACTTTAAACTTGCGTATTTTTTTGATTTTTTTTATATTTACATTATTGAATCGTTATAAAAGTAGGATGCATTTGATAGAAAATTTTCTGTTTAATTGAATAGTATTTGCTTCAACCTTCTACAATTAATAGCAAGCTCAAGAATGAAGTTTGAAATTGGTATTTATTAAGGAATAACGACTATCTTTAAACTTGCGTATTTTTTTGATTTTTTTTATATTTACATTGCTAAAACTTTATAAAGGTAAATTGTATTTGATAGAAAATTTTTTGCTTAATCGAATAGTATTGGTTTCAACTTTCTACAGTTAATAGCAAGCTCAAAAATGAAGTTTGAATTTGGTATTTATCAAGGAATAACGACTATCTTTAAACTTGCGTATTTTTTAATTTTTTTTATATTTACATTATTGAAACGTTACTAAAGTAAGATGTATTTGATAGAAAATTGCCTGTTCAATCGAATAGTATTTGCTTCAACTTTCTACAATTAATAGCAAGCTCAAGAATGAAGTTTGAAATTGGTATTTATTAAGGAATAACGACTATCTTTAAACTTGCGTATTTTTTTGATTTTTTTTATATTTACATTGCTAAAACTTTATAAAGGTAAATTGTATTTGATAGAAAATTTTTTGCTTAATCGAATAGTATTGGTTTCAACTTTCTACAGTTAATAGCAAGCTCAAAAATGAAGTTTGAATTTGGTATTTATCAAGGAATAACGACTATCTTTAAACTTGCGTATTTTTTAATTTTTTTTATATTTACATTATTGAAACGTTACTAAAGTAAGATGTATTTGATAGAAAATTGCCTGTTCAATCGAATAGTATTTGCTTCAACTTTCTACAATTAATAGCAAGCTCAAGAATGAAGTTTGAAATTGGTATTTATTAAGGAATAACGACTATCTTTAAACTTGCATATTTTTTGGATTTTTTTTATATTTACATTGCTAAAACGTTATAAAAGTAGAACGTGTTTGATAGAAAATTTCCTACTCAATCAAATAGTATTGGTTTCAACCTTCTGCAATCAATAGCAAGCTTAAAAATCAAGTTTGAAATTGGTACTTATCAAGGAATAACGACTATCTGTAAACTTGCGTATTTTTTTGATTTTTTTTATATTTACATTATTGAAACGTTATAAAAGTAGGATGTATTTGATAGAAAATTTTCTGTTTAATCAAATAGCACTTGCTTCAACCTTCTACATTTAATAGCAAGCTCAAGAATGAAGTTTGCAATTGGTATTTATCAAGGAATAACGACTATCTTTAAACTTGCGTATTTTTTTGATTTTTTTTTATACTTACATTATTGAAACATTATAAAAGTAGGATGTATTTGATAGAAAATTTTCTGTTTAATCGAATAGTATTTGCTTCAACCTTCTACAATTAATAGCAAGCTCAAAAATGAACTTTGAAATTGGTATTTATCAAGGAATAACGACTTACTTTAAACTTGCGTATTTTTTTGATTTTTTTTATATTTACATTATTGAAACGTTATAAAAGTAGGACGTATTTGATAGAAAATTTTCTGTTTAATTGAATAGTATTTGCTTCAACCTTCTACAATTAATAGCAAGCTCAAAAATGAACTTTGAAATTGGTATTTATCAAGGAATAACGACTTACTTTAAACTTGCGTATTTTTTTGATTTTTTTTATATTTACATTATTGAATCGTTATAAAAGTAGGATGTATTTGATAGAAAATTTTCTGTTTAATTGAATAGTATTTGCTTCAACCTTCTACAATTAATAGCAAGCTCAAGAATGAAGTTTGAAATTGGTATTTATTAAGGAATAACGACTATCTTTAAACTTGCGTATTTTTTTGATTTTTTTTATATTTACATTGCTAAAACTTTATAAAGGTAAATTGTATTTGATAGAAAATTTTTTGCTTAATCGAATAGTATTTGTTTCAACTTTCGACAATTAATAGCAAGCTCAAGAATGATGTTTGAAATTGGTATTTATCAAGGAATAACAACTATATTTAAACTTGCGTATTTTTTTGATTTTTTTTATATTTACATTGCTAAAACTTTATAAAAGTAAAATGTATTTGATAGAAAATTTTTTGCTTAATCGAATAGTATTTGTTTCAACTTTCAACAATTAATAGCAAGCTCAAGAATGAAGTTTGAAATTGGTATTTATCAAGGAATAACAACTATATTTAAACTTGCGTATTTTTTTAATTTTTTTTATATTTACATTGCTAAAACGTTATAAAAGTAGAATGTATTTGATAAAAAATTTTTTGTTCAATCAAATAGTATTTGTTTCAACCTTCTACATTTAATAGCAAGCTCAAGAATGAAGTTTGAAATTGGTATTTATCAAGGAATAACGACTATCTTTAAACTTGTGTATTTTTTTGATTTTTTTTATATTTACATTATTGAAACATTATAAAAGTAGGATGTATTTGATAGAAAATTTTCTGTTTAATCGAATAGTATTTGCTTCAACCTTCTACAATTAATAGCAAGCTCAAAAATGAACTTTGAAATTGGTATTTATCAAGGAATAACGACTTACTTTAAACTTGCGTATTTTTTTGATTTTTTTTATATTTACATTATTGAAACGTTATAACAGTAGGATGTATTTGATAGAAAATTTTTTGTTTAATCGAATATTATTTGCTTCAACCTTCTACAATTAATAGCAAGCTCAAGAATGAAGTTTGAAATTAGTATTTATCAAGGACTAACAACTATTTTTAAACTTGCGTATTTTTTTGATTTTTTTTTATTCACATTGCTAAAACGTTATAATAGTAAAATTTATTTAATAGAAAATTTCCTGACCAATCGAATAGTATTTGTTTCAACCTTCTACAATTAATAGCAAGCTCAAGAATGAAGTTTGAAATTGGATTTATCAAGGAATAACGACTATCTTTAAACTTGCGTATTTTTTTGATATTTTTTATATTTACATTACTAAAATTTTATAAAAGTATAACGCATTTGATAGAAACTTTTTTGATTAATCGAGTGGTGTTTGTTTCAACCTTCTACAGTTAATAGCAAGCTCAAGAATGAAGTTTGAAATTGGTATTTATCAAGGCATAACAACTATCTTTAAACTTGCGTATTTTTTTGATTTTTTTTATATTTACATTGCTAAATCGTTATAAAAGTAAAATGTATTTGATAGAAAATCTTCTGCTCAATCGAATAAAAATGGTTTCAACCTTCTACAATTAACAGCAAGCTCAAGAATGAAGTTTGAAATTGGTATTTATCAAGGAATAACGACTATCTTTAAACTTGCGTATTTTTTTGATTTTTTTTTATTTACATTGCTAAAACGTTATAATAGTAGGATGTATTTAATAGAAAACTTCCTGTTCAATCGAATAGTATTTGCTTCAACCATCTGCAATCAATAGCAAGCTTAAAAATCAAGTTTGAAATTGGTACTTATCAAGGAATAACGACTATCTGTAAACTTGCGTATTTTTTTGATTTTTTTTATATTTACATTATTGAAACGTTATAAAAGTAGAATGTATTTGATAGAAAATTTTCTGTTTAATCAAATAGCACTTGCTTCAACTTTCTACATTTAATAGCAAGCTCAAAAATGAACTTTGAAATTGGTATTTATCAAGGAATAACGACTTACTTTAAACTTGCGTATTTTTTTGATTTTTTTTATATTTACATTATTGAAACGTTATAAAAGTAGGATGTATTTGATAGAAAATTTTCCGTTTAATTGAATAGTATTTGCTTCAACCTTCTACAATTAATAGCAAGCTCAAAAATGAACTTTGAAATTGATATTTATCAAGGAATAACGACTTACTTTAAACTTGCGTATTTTTTTGATTTTTTTTATATTTACAATATTGAAACGTTATAAAAGTAGGATGTATTTGATAGAAAATTTTCTGTTTAATTGAATAGTATTTGGTTCAACCTTCTACAATTAATAGCAAGCTCAAGAATGAAGTTTGAAATTGGTATTTATTAAGGAATATCGACTATCTTTAAACTTGCGTATTTTTTTGATTTTTTTTATATTTACATTGCTAAAACTTTATAAAGGTAAATTGTATTTGATAGAAAATTTTTTGCTTAATCGAATAGTATTTGTTTCAACTTTCGACAATTAATAGCAAGCTCAAGAATGAAGTTTGAAATTGGTATTTATCAAGGAATAACAACTATATTTAAACTTGCGTATTTTTTTGATTTTTTTTATATTTACATTGCTAAAACTTTATAAGAGTAAAATGTATTTGATAGAAAATTTTTTGCTTAATCAAATAGTATTTGTTTCAACTTTCAACAATTAATAGCAAGCTCAAGAATGAAGTTTGAAATTGGTATTTATCAAGGAATAACAACTATATTTAAACTTGCATATTTTTTTAATTTTTTTTATATTTACATTGCTAAAACGTTATAAAAGTAGAATGTATTTGATAAAAAATTTTTTGTTCAATCAAATAGTATTTGTTTCAACCTTCTACATTTAATAGCAAGCTCAAGAATGAAGTATGAAATTGGTATTTATCAAGGAATAACGACTATCTTTAAACTTGCGTATTTTTTTGATTTTTTTTATATTTACATTATTGAAACATTATAAAAGTAAGATGTATTTGATAGAAAATTTTCTGTTTAATCGAATAGTATTTGCTTCAACCTTCTACAATTAATAGCAAGCTCAAAAATGAACTTTGAAATTGGTATTTATCAAGGAATAACGACTTACTTTAAACTTGCGTATTTTTTTGATTTTTTTTATATTTACATTATTGAAACGTTATAACAGTAGGATGTATTTCATAGAAAATTTTTTGTTTAATCGAATGTTATTTGCTTCAACCTTCTACAATTAATAGCAAGCTCAAGAATGAAGTTTGAAATTAGTATTTATCAAGGAATAACAACTATCTTTAAACTTGCGTATTTTTTTGATTTTTTTTTATTCACATTGCTAAAACGTTATAATAGTAAAATGTATTTAATAGAAAATTTCCTGATCAATCGAATAGTATTTGTTTCAACCTTCTACAATTAATAGCAAGCTTAAGAATGAAGTTTGAAATTGGTATTTATCAAGGAATAACGACTATCTTTAAACTTGCGTACTTTTTTGATATTTTTTATATTTACATTACTAAAATTTTATAAAAGTATAACGTATTTGATAGAAACTTTTTTGATTAATCGAGTGGTGTTTGTTTCAACCTTCTACAGTTAATAGCAAGCTCAAGAATGAAGTTTGAAATTGGTATTTATCAAGGCATAACAACTATCTCTAAACTTGCGTATTTTTTTGATTGTTTTTATATTTACATTGCTAAAACGTTATAAAAGTAAAATGTATTTGATAGAAAATCTTCTGCTCAATCGAATAAAAATGGTTTCAACCTTCTACAATTAACAGCAAGCTCAAGAATGAAGTTTGAAATTGGTATTTATCAAGGAATAACGACTATCTTTAAACTTGCGTATTTTTTTGATTTTTTTTTTATTTACATTGCTAAAACGTTATAATAGTAGGATGTATTTAATAGAAAACTTTTTGCTCAATCGAATAGTATTTGCTTCAACCTTCTGCAATCAATAGCAAGCTTAAAAATCAAGTTTGAAATTGGTACTTATCAAGGAATAACGACTATCTGTAAACTTGCGTATTTTTTTGATTTTTTTATATTTACATTATTGAAACGTTATAAAAGTAGGATGTATTTGATAGAAAATTTTCTGTTTAATCAAATAGCACTTGCTTCAACTTTCTACATTTAATAGCAAGCTCAAGAATGAAGTTTGAAGTTGGTATTTATCAAGGAATAACGACTATCTTTAAACTTGCGTATTTTTTTGATTTTTTTTTTATTTACATTGCTAAAACGTTATAATAGTAGGATGTATTTAATAGAAAACTTTTTGCTCAATCGAATAGTATTTGCTTCAACCTTCTGCAATCAATAGCAAGCTTAAAAATCAAGTTTGAAATTGGTACTTATCAAGGAATAACGACTATCTGTAAACTTGCGTATTTTTTTGATTTTTTTTATATTTACATTATTGAAACATTATAAAAGTAGGATGTATTTGATAGAAAATTTTCTGTTTAATCGAATAGTATTTGCTTCAACCTTCTACAATTAATAGCAAGCTCAAAAATGAACTTTGAAATTGGTATTTATCAAGGAATAACGACTTACTTTAAAATTGCGTATTTTTTTGATTTTTTTTATATTTACATTATTGAAACGTTATAAAAGTAGGATGTATTTGATAAAAAATTTTTTGTTCAATCAAATAGTATTTGTTTCAACCTTCTACAATTAATAGTAAGCTCAAGAATGAAGTTTGAAGTTGGTATTTATCAAGGAATAACGACTTAATTTAAACTTGCGAAATGTTTTAATTTTTTTTATATTTACATTATTGAAACGTTATAAAAGTAGGATGTATTTGATAGAAAATTTCCCGTTTAATCGAATAATATTTGCTTCAACCTTCTACAATTAATAGCAAGCTCAAGAATGAAGTTTGAAATTAGTATTTATCAAGGAATAACAACTATCTTTAAACTTGCGTATTTTTTTGATTTTTTTTTTATTCACATTGCTAAAACGTTATAATAGTAAAATGTATTTGATAGAAAATTTCCTGGTCAATCGAATAGTATTTGTTTCAACCTTCTACAACTAATAGCAAGCTCAAGAATGAAGTTTGAAATTGGATTTATCAAGGAATAACGACTATCTTTAAACTTGCGTATTTTTTTGATATTTTTTATATTTACATTACTAAAATTTTATAAAAGTATAATGTATTTGATAGAAACCTTTTTGGTTAATCGAGTGGTGTTTGTTTCAACCATCTACAGTTAATAGCAAGCTCAAGAATGAAGTTTGAAATTGGTATTTATCAAAGCATAACGACTATCTTTAAACTTGCGTATTTTTTTGATTTTTTTTATATTTACATTGCTAAAACGTTATAAAAGTAAAATGTATTTGATAGAAAATCTTCTGCTCAATCGAATAAAAATGGTTTCAACCTTCTACAATTAACAGCAAGCTCAAGAATGAAGTTTGAAATTGGTATTTATCAAGGAATAACGACTATCTTTAAACTTGCGTATTTTTTTGGTTTTTTTTTATTTACATTGCTAAAACGTTATAATAGTAGGATGTATTTAATAGAAAACTTCCTGCTCAATCGAATAGTATTTGCTTCAACTTTCTACAATTAATAGCAAGCTCAAGAATGAAGTTTGAATTTGGTATTTATCAAGAAATAACGACTATCTTTAAACTTGCGTATTTTTTTGATTTTTTTTATATTTACATTATTGAAACGTTATAAAAGTAGGATGTATTTAATAGAAAATTTTCTGTTCAATTAAATAGTATTTGCTTCAACCTTCTACAATTAATAGCAAGCTCAAGAATGAAGTTTGAAATTGGTATTTATCAAGGAATAACGACTTACCTTAAACTTGCGTATTTTTTTAATTTTTTTTTATATTTACATTATTAAAACATTATAAAAGTAGAATGCATTTGATAGAAAATTTCCTGCTTAATCGAATAGTATTTGTTTCAACCTTCTGCAATTAATAGCAAGCCCAAGAATAAAGTTTGAAATTGGTATTTATCAAGGAATAACGACTTACTTTAAACTTGCGTATTTTTTTGATTTTTTTTATATTTACATTATTGAAACGTTATAAAGGTAGGATGTATTTGATAGAAAATTTTTCGTTCAATTGAATAGTATTTGCTTCAAACTTCTACAATTAATAGCAAGCTCAAGAATGAAGTTTGAAATTGGTATTTATTAAGGAATAACGACTATCTTTAAACTTGCGTATTTTTTTTATTTTTTTTTATTTACATTGTTAAAACGTTATAAAAGTAGGATGTATTTGATAGAAATTTTTTGTTCAGTCAAATGGTACTTGCTTCAACCTTCTACAATTAATAGCAAGCTCAAGAATGAAGTTTGAAATTGGTATTTATCAAGGAATAACGACTTACTTTAAACTTGCGTATTTTTTTGATTTTTTTTATATTTACATTATTGAAACGTTATAAAAGTAAGATGTGTGTGATAGAAAATTTCCTGTTCAGTCGAATAGTATTAGTTTCAACCTTCTACAATTAATAGCAAGCTCAAGAAAGAAGTTTGAAATTGGTATTTATCATGGCATAACGACTATCTTTAAACTTGCGTATTTTTTTGATTTTTTTTATATTTACATTACTAAAACGTTATAAAAGTAGCATTTATTAGATAGAAAATTTTCTGCTAAATCGAATGGTACTTGTTTTAACTTTCTGCAGTCAATAGCAAGCTTAAAAATCAAGTTTGAAATTGGTTCTTATCAAAGAATAACGATTATCTGTAAACTTGGGTATTTTTTTGATTTTTTTCATATTTACATTATTGAAACGTTATAAAAGTAGAATGTATTTGATAGAAAATTTTCTGTTTAATCAAATAGCACTTGTTTTAATCTTCTACAATTAATAGCAAGCTCAAGAATGAAGTTTGAAATTGGTATTTATCAAGGCATAACGACTATATTTAAACTTGCGTATTTTTTTGATTTTTTTTATATTTACATTGCTAAAGCGTTAAAAAAGTAGAATTTATTTGATTGAAAATTTTCTGCTCAATCGAATAGTATTGGTTTCAACCTTCTACAATTAATAGCAAGCTCAAGAATGAAGTTTGAAATTGGTATTTAGCAAGGAATAACGACTATCTTTAAACTTGCGTATCTTTTAATTTTTTTTTATTCACATTATAACAGTAGGATGTATTTGCTAGAAAATTTTCTGTTCAATCAAATGGTACATGTTTCAACCTTCTACGATTAATATCAAGCTCAAGAATGAAGTTTGAAATTGGTATTTATTAAGGAATAACGACTATCTGTAAACTTGCGTATTTTTTTGATTTTTTTTATATTTACATTATTGAAACGTTATAAAAGTAGGATTTATTTAATAGAAAATTTTCTGTTTAATCAAATAGCATTTGTTTCAACTTTCTACAATTAATAGCAAGCTCAAGAATGAAGTTTGAAATTGGTATTTATCAAGGAATAACGACTATCTTTAAACTTGCGTATTTTTTTAATTTTTTTTATATTTATATTATTGAAACGTTATAAGAGTAGGATGTATTTGATAGAAAGTTTTTTGTTCAATTAAATGGTACTTGTTTCAACCCTTTACAATAAATAGCAAGCTCAAGAATAAAGTTTGAAGTTGGTATTTATCAAGGAATAACGACTTACTTTAAACTTGCGTATTTTTTTAATTTTTTTTTATTTACATTATTGAAACGTTATAAAAGTAGGATGTATTTGATAGAAAATTTCCTGCCAAATCGAATAGTATTTGTTTTAACCTTCTACAATTAATAGCAAGCTCAAAAATAAAGTTTGAAATTGGTATTTATCAAGGAATAACGACTTACTTTAAACTTGCGTATTTTTTTAATTTTTTTTTTATATTTACATTATTGAGACGTTATAAAAGTAGAATGTATTTGATAGAAAATTTCCTGCTTAATCGAATAGTATTTGTTTCAACCTTCTACAATTAATAGCAAGCTCAAGAATAAAGTTTGAAATTGGTATTTATCAAGGAATAACGACTTACTTTAAACTTGCGTATTTTTTGATTTTTTTTATATTTACATTATTGAAACGTTATAAAGGTAGGATGTATTTGATAGAAAATTTTCCGTTCAATTGAATAGTATTTGCTTCAAACTTCTGCAATTAATAGCAAGCTCAAGAATGAAGTTTGAAATTGGTATTTATTAAGGAATAACGACTATCTTTAAACTTGCGAATTTTTATTGATTTTTTTTATATTTACATTGCCAAAACGTTATAAAGGTAAGATTTATTTGATAGAAAATTTTCTGTTCAATCAAATGGTACTTGTTTCAACCTTCTACAATTAATAGCAAGCTCAAGAATGAAGTTTGAAATTGGTATTTATCAAGGAATAACGACTATCTTTAAACTTGCGTATTTTTTTGATTTTTTTTATATTTACATTGCTAAAACGTTATAAAGGTAGAATGTATATGATAGAAAATTTTTTGCTTAATCGAGTGGTGCTTGTTTCAACTTTCTGCAATTAATAGCAAGCTCAAGTATAAAGTTTGAAATTGGTATTTATTAAGGAATAACGACTATCTTTAAACTTGCGAATTTTTTAAATTTTTTTTATATTTACATTGCTAAAACGTTATAAAAGTAAGATTTATTTGATAGAAAATTTTTTGCTAAATCGAATGGTACTAGTTTTAACCTTCTGCAGTTAATAGCAAGCTTAAAAATCAAGTTTGAAATTGGTACTTATCAAGGAATAACAACTATCTGTAAACTTGGGTATTTTTTTGATTTTTTTTATATTTACATTATTGAAACGGTATAAGGGTAAAATGTATTTGATAGAAAATTTCCTGTTCAATTGAATAGTATTTGCTTCAACCTTCTACAATTAATAGCAAGCTCAAGAATGAAGTTTGAAATTGGTATTTATTAAGGAATAACGACTATCTTTAAACTTGCGTATTTTTTTTATTTTTTTTTATTTACATTGTTAAAACGTTATAGAAGTAGGATGTATTTGATAGAAAATTTTCCGTTCAGTCAAATGGTATTTGCTTCAACCTTCTACAATTAATAGCAAGCTCAAGAATGAAGTTTGAAATTGGTATTTATCAAGGAACCAACGACTTACTTTAAACTTGCGTATTTTTTTGATTTTTTTTATATTTACATTATTGAAACGTTATAAAAGTAAGATGCATTTGATAGAAAATTTCCTGTTCAGTCGAATAGTATTGGTTTCAACCTTCTACAATTAATAGCAAGCTCAAGAAAAAAGTTTGAAATTGGTATTTATCAAGGCATAACGACTATCTTTAAACTTGCGTATTTTTTTGATTTTTTTTATATTTACATTACTAAAACGTTATAAAAGTAGCATTTATTAGATAGAAAATTTTCTGCTCAATCGAAAGGTACTTGCTTTAACTTTCTGCAGTCAATAGCTAGCTTAAAAATCAAGTTTGAAATTGGTTCTTATCAAGGAATAACGACTATCTGTTAACTTGGGTATTTTTTTGATTTTTTTTATATTTACATTATTGAAACGTTATAAAAGTAGAATGTATTTGATAGAAAATTTTCTGTTTAATCAAATAGCACATGCTTTAACCTTCTACAATTAATAGCAAGCTCAAGAATGAAGTTTGAAATTGATATTTATTAAGGAATAACGACTATCTTTAAACTTGCGTATTTTTTTGATTTTTTTTTATTTACATTACTAAAACGTTATAAAAGTAGAATGTATTTGATAGAAAATTTTCTGTTCAGTCAAATGGTATTGGCTTCAACCTTCTACAATTAATAGCAAGCTCAAAAATGAAGTTTGAAATTGGTATTTATTAAGGAATAACGACTATCTTTAAACTTGCGTATTTTTTTGATTTTTTTTATATTTACAATGCTAAAACGTTATAAAAGTAGAATGTGTTTGATAGAAAATTTTTTGCTCAATTGAATGGTATTGGTTTTAACCTTCTACAATTAATAGCAAGCTCAAGAATGAAGTTTAAAATTGGTATTTATCAAGGAATACTGACTTACTTTAAACTTGCGTATTTTTTTGATTTTTTTTATATTTACATTATTGAAACGTTATAAAAGTAAGATGTATTTGATAAAAATTTTTCTTTTCAATCAAATGGCACATGTCTCAACCTTCTGCAATTAATAGCAAGCTCAAGAATAAAGTTTGAAATTGGTATTTATTAAGGAATAACGACTTACTTTAAACTTGCGTATTTTTTTAATTTTTTTTTATATTTACATTATTGAAACGTTATAAAAGTACGATGTATTTGATAGAAAATTTCCTGTCAAATCGAATAGTATTTGTTTTAACCTACTACAATTAATAGCAAGCTCAAGAATAAAGTTTGAAATTGGTATTTATCAAGGAATAACGACTATTATTAAACTTGCGTATTTTTTTGATTTTTTTTATATTAACATTATTGAAACGTTATAAAAGTAGGATATATTTGATGGAAAATTTTCTGTTCAATCAAATGGTACTTGTTTCAACCTTCTACGATTAACAGCAAGCTCAAGAATGAAGTTTGAAATTGGTATTTATTAAGGAATAACGACTATCTTTAAACTTGCGTATTTTTTTAAATTTTTTTTATATTTACATTATTGAAACGTTATAAAGGTAGGATGTATTTGATAGAAAATTTTCTGTTCAATCAAATGGTACTTGTTTCAACCTTTTACAATAAATAGCAAGCTCAAGTATGAAGTTTGAAATTGGTAATTATCAAGTAATAACGACTTACTTTAAACTTGCGTATTTTTTTAATTTTTTTTTGTATTTACATTATTGAAACGTTATAAAAGTAAGATTTATTTAATAGAAAATTTTCTGTTTAATCAAATAGCATTTGTTTCAACTTTCTACAATTAATAGCAAGCTCAAGAATGAAGTTTGAAATTGGTATTTATCAAGGAATAACGACTATCTTTAAACTTGCGCATTTTTTTTATTTTTTTTATATTTATATTATTGAAACGTTATAAAAGTAGGATGTATTTGATAGAAAGTTTTTCGTTCAATTAAATGGTACTTGTTTCAACCTTTTACAGTAAATAGCAAGCTCAAGAATAAAGTCTCAAGAATAAAGTTTGAAATTGGTATTTATCAAGGAATAACGACTTACTTTAAACTTGCGTATTTTTTTAATTTTTTTTTATATTTACATTATTGAAACGTTATAAAGGTAGGATGTATTTGATAGAAAATTTCCTGCCAAATCGAATAGTATTTGTTTTAACCTTCTACAATTAATAGCAAGCTCAAGAATAAAGTTTGAAATTGGTATTTATCAAGGAATAACGACTATCATTAAACTTGCGTATTTTTTTGATTTTTTTTATATTAACATTATTGAAACGTTATAAAAGTAGGATATATTTGATAGAAAATTTTCTGTTCAATCAAATGGTACTTGTTTCAACCTTCTACGATTAACAGCAAGCTCAAGAATGAAGTTTGAAGTTGGTATTTATTAAGGAATAACGACTATCTTTAAACTTGCGTATTTTTTTAATTTTTTTTTATATTTACATTATTGAAACGTTATAAAAGTAGGATGTATTTGATAGAAAATTTTCTGCTTAATCAAATGGTACTTGTTTCAACCTTTTACAATAAATAGCAAGCTCAAGAATAAAGTTTGAAATTGGTATTTATCAAGGAATAACGACTATCATTAAACTTGCGTATTTTTTTGATTTTTTTTATATTAACATTATTGAAACGTTATAAAAGTAGGATGTATTTGATAGAAAATTTTCTGTTCAATCAAATGGTAATTCTTTCAACCTTCAACAATTAACAGCAAGCTCAAGAATGAAGTTTGAAATTGGTATTTATCAAGGCATAACGACTATCTCTAAACTTGCGTATTTTTTTGATTTTTTTTATATTTACATTGCTAAAACGTTATAAAAGTAAAATGTATTTGATAGAAAATTTTTTGCTTAATCGAGTGGTGCTTGTTTGAAATTTCTACGATTAATAGCAAGCTCAAGAATGAAGTTTGAAGTTGGTATTTATTAAGGAATAACGACTATATTAAAACTTGCGTATTTTTTTGATTTTTTTTATATTTATATTATTGAAACGTTATAAAAGTAGGATGTATTTGATAGAAAGTTTTCTGTTCAATCAAATGGTACTTGTTTCAACCTTTTACAATAAATAGCAAGCTCAAGTATGAAGTTTGAAATTGGTATTTATTAAGTAATAACGACTTACTTTAAACTTACGTATTTTTTTAATTTTTTTTATATTTACATTATTGAAACGTTATAAAAGTAGGATGTATTTGATAGAAAATTTCCTGCTTAATTGGATAGTATTTGCTTCAAACTTCTACAATTAATAGCAAACTCAAGAATGAAGTTTGAAATTGGTATTTATTAAGGAATAACGACTATCTTTAAACTTGCGTATTTTTTTATTTTTTCTTATTTACATTGCTAGAGCGTTATAAAAGTAGGATGTATTTGATAGAAAATTTTCTGTTCAATTGAATAGTATTTGCTTCAACCTTCTACAATTAATAGCAAGCTCAAGAATGAAGTTTGAAATTGGTATTTATTAAGGAATAACGACTATCTTTAAACTTGCGTATTTTTTTTATTTTTTTTATTTACATTGCTAAAACGTTATAAAAGTAAAATGTATTTAATAGAAAATTTCCTGTTTAATTGAATAGTTATTGCTTCAACCTTCTACAATTAATAGCAAGCTCAAGAATGAAGTTTGAAATTGGTATTTATCAAGGAATAACGACTATCTTTAAACTTGCGTATTTTTAATTTTTTTTTTATTTACATTGCTAGAACGTTATAAAAGTAGAATGTATTTGATAGAAAATTTTTTGCTTAATCAAGTAGTGCTTGTTTCAACTCTCTACGATTAATAGCAAGCTCAACAATGAAGTTTGAAATTGGTATTTATCAAGGAATAACGACTATCTTTAAACTTGCGTATTTTTTTGATTTTTTTTATATTTACATTGCTAAAACGTTATAAAAGTAGAATGTATTTGATAGAAAATTTTTTGCTTAATCGAGTGGTGCTTGTCTCAACTTCCTACAATTAATAGCAAGCTCAAGAATAAAGTTTGAAATTGCTATGACTATCTTTAAACTTGCGTATTTTTTTTATTTTTTTTTATTTACATTGTTAAAACGTTATAAAAGTAGGATGTATTTGATAGAAAATTTTCCGTTCAGTCAAATAGTACTTGCTTCAACTTTCTACAACTAATAGCAAGCTCAAGAATGAAGTTTGAAATTGGTATTTATCAAGGAATAACGACTATCTTTAAACTTGCGTATGTTTTTGATTTTTTTTTATTCACATTGCTAAAACGTTATAAAAGTAGGATGTATTTGATAGAAAATTTTTTGCTTAATCGAATAGTATTTGTTTTAACATTTTACAATTAATAGCAAGCTCAAGAATGAAGTTTGAATTTGGTATTTATCAAGGAATAACGACTATATTTAAACTTGCGTATTTTTTTGATTTTTTTTATATTTACATTATAGGAACGTTATAAAAGTAGGATGTATTTGATAGAAAGTTTTCTGTTCAATCGGATAGTATTTGCTTCAACTTTCTACAATTAATAGCAAGCTCAAGAATGAAGTTTGAAATTGGTATTTATCAAGGAATAACGACTATCATTAAACTTGTGTATTTTTTTGATTTTTTTTATATTAACATTATTGAAACGTTATAAAAGTAGGATGTATTTGATAGAAAATTTTCTGTTCAATCGAATAGTATTTGCTTCAACCTTCTACGATTAACAGCAAGCTCAAGAATGAAGTTTGAAATTAGTATTTATTAAGGAATAACGACTATCTTTAAACTTGCGTATTTTTTTAATTTTTTTTTATATTTACATTATTGAAACGTTATAAAAGTAGGATGTATTTGATAGAAAATTTTCTGTTTAATCAAATGGTACTTGTTTCAAACTTTTACAATAAATAGCAAGCTCAAGTATGAAGTTTGAAATTGGTATTTATCAAGTAATAACGACTATCTTTAAACTTGCGTATTTTTTTGATTTTTTTTATATTTACATTATAGGAACGTTATAAAAGTAGGATGTATTTGATAGAAAATTTTCTGTTCAATCGAATAGTATTTGCTTTAACCTTCTACAATTAACAGCAAGCTCAAGAATGAAGTTTGAAATTGGTATTTATTAAGGAATAACGACTATCTTTAAACTTGCGTATTTTTTTAATTTTTTTTTATATTTACATTATTGAAACGTTATAAAAGTAGGATTTATTTAATAGAAAATTGCCTGTTCAATCGAATAGTATTTGCTTCAACCTTCTACAATTAATAGCAAACTCAAGAATGAAGTTTGAAATTGGTATTTATTAAGGAATAACGACTATCTTTAAACTTGCGTATTTTTTTATTTTTTCTTATTTACATTGCTAGAGCGTTATAAAAGTAGGATGTATTTGATAGAAAATTTTCTGTTCAATTGAATAGTATTTGCTTCAACCTTCTACAATTAATAGCAAACTCAAGAATGAAGTTTGAAATTGGTATTTATTAAGGAATAACGACTATCTTTAAACTTGCGTATTTTTTTGATTTTTTTTATATTTACATTATTGAAACGTTATAAAGGTAGAATGTATTTGATAGAAAATTTTCTGTTTAATCAAATAGCACTCGTTTCAACCTTCTCCAATTAATAGCAAGCCCAAGAATGAAGTTTGAAATTGGTATTTATCAAGGAATAACGACTATCTTTAAACTTGCGTATTTTTTTGATTTTTTTTATATTTACATTATTGAAACATTATAAAAGTAGAATTTATTTAATAGAAAATTGCCTGTTCAATCGAATAGTATTTGCTTCAACCTTCTACAATTAATAGCAAACTCAAGAATGAAGTTTGAAATTGGTATTTATTAAGGAATAACGACTATCTTTAAACTTGCGTATTTTTTTATTTTTTCTTATTTACATTGCTAGAGCGTTATAAAAGTAGGATGTATTTGATAGAAAATTTTCTGTTCAATTGAATAGTATTTGCTTCAACCTTCTACAATTAATAGCAAGCTCAAGAATGAAGTTTGAAATTGGTATTTATTAAGGAATAACGATTTACTTTAAACTTGCGTATTTTTTTAATTTTTTTTTGTATTTACATTATTGAAACGTTATAAAAGTAAGATTTATTTAATAGAAAATTTTCTGTTTAATCAAATAGCATTTGTTTCAACTTTCTACAATTAACAGCAAGCTCAAGAATGAAGTTTGAAATTGGTATTTATTAAGGAATAACGACTATCTTTAAACTTGCGTATTTTTTTAAATTTTTTTTATATTTACATTATTGAAACGTTATAAAGGTAGGATGTATTTGATAGAAAATTTTCTGTTCAATCAAATGGTACTTGTTTCAACCTTTTACAATAAATAGCAAGCTCAAGTATGAAGTTTGAAATTGGTAATTATCAAGTAATAACGACTTACTTTAAACTTGCGTATTTTTTTAATTTTGTTTTGTATTTACATTATTGAAACGTTATAAAAGTAAGATTTATTTAATAGAAAATTTTCTGTTTAATCAAATAGCATTTGTTTCAACTTTCTACAATTAATAGCAAGCTCAAGAATGAAGTTTGAAATTGGTATTTATCAAGGAATAACGACTATCTTTAAACTTGCGTATTTTTTTATTTTTTCTTATTTACATTGCTAGAGCGTTATAAAAGTAGGATGTATTTGATAGAAAATTTTCTGTTCAATTGAATAGTATTTGCTTCAACCTTCTACAATTAATAGCAAGCTCAAGAATGAAGTTTGAAATTGGTATTTATTAAGGAATAACGACTATCTTTAAACTTGCGTATTTTTTTTATTTTTTTTATTTTTTTTATTTACATTGCTAAAACGTTATAAAGGTAAAATGTATTTAATAGAAAATTTCCTGTTTAATTGAATAGTTATTGCTTCAACCTTCTACAATTAATAGCAAGCTCAAGAATGAAGTTTGAAATTGGTATTTATCAAGGAATAACGACTATCTTTAAACTTGCGTATTTTTTTAATTTTTTTTTTATTTACATTATTGAAACGTTATAAAAGTAGGATGTATTTGATAGAAAATTTCCTGCCAAATCAAATAGTATTTGTTTTAACCTTCTACAATTAATAGCAAGCTCAAAAATAAAGTTTGAAATTGGTATTTATCAAGGCATAACGACTATCTCTAAACTTGCGTATTTTTTTGATTTTTTTTATATTTAGATTGCTAAAACGTTATAAAAGTAAAATGTATTTGATAGAAAATTTTTTGCTTAATCGAGTGGTGCTCGTTTGAAATTTCTACGATTAATAGCAAGCTCAAGAATGAAGTTTGAAATTGGTAATTATCAAGTAATAACGACTTACTTTAAACTTGCGTATTTTTTTAATTTTTTTTTGTATTTACATTATTGAAACGTTATAAAAGTAAGATTTATTTAATAGAAAATTTTCTGTTTAATCAAATAGCATTTGTTTCAACTTTCTACAATTAATAGCAAGCTCAAGAATGAAGTTTGAAATTGGTATTTATCAAGGAATAACGACTATCTTTAAACTTGCGTATTTTTTTTATTTTTTTTATATTTATATTATTGAAACGTTATAAAAGTAGGATGTATTTGATAGAAAGTTTTTCGTTCAATTAAATGGTACTTGTTTCAACCTTTTACAATAAATAGCAAGCTCAAGAATAAAGTTTGAAATTGGTATTTATCAAGGAATAACGACTTACTTTAAACTTGCGTATTTTTTTAATTTTTTTTTATATTTACATTATTGAAACGTTATAAAGGTAGGATGTATTTGATAGAAAATTTCCTGCCAAATCGAATAGTATTTGTTTTAACCTCCTACAATTAATAGCAAGCTCAAGAATAAAGTTTGAAATTGGTATTTATCAAGGAATAACGACTATCATTAAACTTGCGTATTTTTTTGATTTTTTTTATATTAACATTATTGAAACGTTATAAAAGTAGGATATATTTGATAGAAAATTTTCTGTTTAATCAAATAGCATTTGTTTCAACTTTCTACAATTAATAGCAAGCTCAAGAATGAAGTTTGAAATTGGTATTTATCAAGGAATAACGACTATCTTTAAACTTGCGTATTTTTTTGATTTTTTTTATATTTATATTATTGAAACGTTATAAAAGTAGGATGTATTTGATAGAAAGTTTTTCGTTCAATTAAATGGTACTTGTTTCAACCTTTTATAATAAATAGCAAGCTCAAGAATAAAGTTTGAAATTGGTATTTATCAAGGAATAACGACTTACTTTAAACTTGCGTATTTTTTTATTTTTTTTTTATATTTACATTATTGAAACGTTATAAAGGTAGGATGTATTTGATAGAAAATTTCCTGCCAAATCGAATAGTATTTGTTTTAACCTTCTACAATTAATAGCAAGCTCAAAAATAAAGTTTGAAATTGGTATTTATCAAGGCATAACGACTATCTCTAAACTTGCGTATTTTTTTGATTTTTTTTATATTTACATTGCTAAAACGTTATAAAAGTAAAATGTATTTAATAGAAAACTTCCTGTTTATTTGAATAGTTATTGCTTCAACCTTCTACAATTAATAGCAAGCTCAAGAATGAAGTTTGAAATGGTATTTATCAAGGAATAACGACTATCTTTAAACTTGCGTATTTTTTATTTTTTTTTTTTATTTACATTGCTAGAACGTTATAAAAGTAGAATGTAGTTGATAGAAAATTTTTTGCTTAATCAAGTAGTGCTTGTTCCAACTCTCTACGATTAATAGCAAGCTCAACAATAAAGTTTGAAATTGGTATTTATCAAGGAATAACGACTATCTTTAAACTTGCGTATTTTTTTGATTTTTTTTATATTTATATTATTGAAACGTTATAAAAGTAGGATGTATTTGATAGAAAGTTTTCTGTTAAATCAAATGGTACTCGTTTCAACCTTTTACAATAAATAGCAAGCTCAAGTATGAAGTTTGAAATTGGTATTTATTAAGTAATAACGACTTACTTTAAACTTGCGTATTTTTTTAATTTTTTTTTATATTTACATTATTGAAACGTTATAAAAGTAGGATGTAATTGATAGAAAATTTCCTGCTTAATTGAATAGTATTTGCTTCAACCTTCTACAATTAATAGCAAACTCAAGAATGAAGTTTGAAATTGGTATTTATTAAGGAATAACGACTATCTTTAAACTTGCGTATTTTTTTATTTTTTCTTATTTACATTGCTAGAGCGTTATAAAAGTAGGATATATTTGATAGAAAATTTTCTGTTTAATTAAATAGCATTTGTTTCAACTTTCTACAATTAATAGCAAGCTCAAGAATGAAGTTTGAAATTGGTATTTATCAAGGAATAACGACTATCTTTAAACTTGCGTATTTTTTTATTTTTTTTTATATTTATATTATTGAAACGTTATAAGAGTAGGATGTATTTGATAGAAAGTTTTTTGTTCAATTAAATGGTACTTGTTTCAACCTTTTACAATAAATAACAAGCTCAAGAATAAAGTTTGAAGTTGGTATTTATCAAGGAATAAAGACTTACTTTAAACTTGCGTATTTTTTTAATTTTTTTTTTTATTTACATTATTGAAACGTTATAAAAGTAGGATGTATTTGATAGAAAATTTCCTGCCAAATCGAATAGTATTTGTTTTAACCTTCTACAATTAATAGCAAGCTCAAAAATAAAGTTTGAAATTGGTATTTATCAAGGCATAACGACTATCTCTAAACTTGCGTATTTTTTTGATTTTTTTTATATTTACATTGCTAAAACGTTATAAAAGTAAAATGTATTTAATAGAAAATTTCCTGTTTAATTGAATAGTTATTGCTTCAACCTTCTACAATTAATAGCAAGCTCAAGAATGAAGTTTGAAATTGGTATTTATCAAGGAATAACGACTATCTTTAAACTTGCGTATTTTTTATTTTTTTTTTATTTACATTGCTAAAACGTTATAAAAGTAGAATGTATTTGATAGAAAATTTTTTGCTTAATCAAGTAGTGCTTGTTTTAACTCTCTACGATTAATAGCAAGCTCAACAATGAAGTTTGAAATTGGTATTTATCAAGGAATAACGACTATCTTTAAACTTGCGCATTTTTTTGATTTTTTTTATATTTATATTATTGAAACGTTATAAAAGTAGGATGTATTAGATAGAAAGTTTTCTGTTCAATCAAATGGTACTTGTTTCAACCTTTTACAATAAATAGCAAGCTCAAGTATGAAGTTTGAAATTGGTATTTATTAAGTAATAACGACTTACTTTAAACTTGCGTATTTTTTTAATTTTTTTTTATATTTACATTATTGAAACGTTATAAAAGTAGGATGTATTTGATAGAAAATTTCCTGCTTAATTGAATAGTATTTGCTTCAACCTTCTACAATTAATAGCAAACTCAAGAATGACGTTTGAAATTGGTATTTATTAAGGAATAACGACTATCTTTAAACTTGCGTATTTTTTTATTTTTTCTTATTTACATTGCTAGAGCGTTATAAAAGTAGGATGTATTTGATAGAAAATTTTCTGTTCAATTGAGTAGTATTTGCTTCAACCTTCTACAATTAATAGCAAGCTCAAGAATGAAGTTTGAAATTGGTATTTATTAAGGAATAACGACTATCTTTAAACTTGCGTATTTTTTTTATTTTTTTTATTTTTTTTATTTACATTGCTAAAACGTTATAAAAGTAAAATGTATTTAATAGAAAATTTCCTGTTTAATTGAATAGTTATTGCTTCAACCTTCTACAATTAATAGCAAGCTCAAGAATGAAGTTTGAAATTGGTATTTATCAAGGAATAACGACTATCTTTAAACTTGCGTATTTTTTATTTTTTTTTTATTTACATTGCTAGAACGTTATAAAGGTAGAATGTATTTGATAGAAAATTTTTTGCTTAATCAAGTAGTGCTTGTTTCAACTCTCTACGATTAATAGCAAGCTCAACAATGAAGTTTGAAATTGGTATTTATCAAGGAATAACGACTATATTTAAACTTGCGTATTTTTTTTAATTTTTTTATATTTACATTGCTAAAACGTTATAAAAGTAGGATGTATTTGATAGAAAATTTCCTGTTCAATTAAATAGTATTTGCTTCAACCTTTTACAATTATTAGCAAGCTCAAGAATGAAGTTTGAAATTTGTATTTATCAAGGCATAACGACTATTTTTAAACTTGCGTATTTTTTTGATTTTTTTTATATTTACATTGCTAAAACGTTATAAAAGTAGAATGTATTTGATAGAAAATTTCCTGCTCAATCGAATAGTATTAACTTCAACTTTCTACAATTAATAGCAAGCTCAAGAATGAAGTTTGAATTTGGTATTTATCAAGGAATAACACTATCTTTAAACTTGCGTATGTTTTTGATTTTTTTTTATTCACATTGCTAAAACGTTATAAAAGTAGGATGTATTTGATAGAAAATTTTTTGCTTAATCGAATAGTATTTGTTTTAACATTTTACAATTAATAGCAAGCTCAAGAATGAAGTTTGAATTTGGTATTTATCAAGGAATAACGACTATCTTTAAACTTGCGTATTTTTTTGATTTTTTTTATATTTACATTATAGGAACGTTATAAAGGTAGGATGTATTTGATAGAAGGTTTTCTGTTCAATCGAATAGTATTTGCTTCAACTTTCTACAATTAATAGCAAGCTCAAGAATGAAGTTTGAAATTGGTATTTATTAAGGAATAACGACTATCTTTAAACTTGCGTATTTTTTTGATTTTTTTTATATTAACATTATTGAAACGTTATAAAAGTAGGATGTGTTTGATAGAAAATTTTCTGTTCAATCGAATAGTATTTGCTTCAACCTTCTACGATTAACAGCAAGCTCAAGAATGAAGTTTGAAGTTGGTATTTATTAAGGAATAACGACTATTTTTAAACTTGCGTATTTTTTTAATTTTTTTTTATATTTACATTATTGAAAGTTATAAAAGTAGGATGTATTTGATAGAAAATTTTCTGTTCAATCAAATGGTAATTCTTTCAACCTTCAACAATTAACAGCAAGCTCAAGAATGAAGTTTGAAATTGGTATTTATCAAGGCATAACGACTATCTCTAAACTTGCGTATTTTTTTGATTTTTTTTATATTTACATTATAGGAACGTTATAAAAGTAGGATGTATTTGATAGAAGGTTTTCTGTTCAATCGAATAGTATTTGCTTCAACTTTCTACAATTAATAGCAAGCTGTGGTGGCGGGTGCTTATTCAATGATACACGACAGTTTACTTATTAATAAATTTAATGAAAACTAAATAAGTAGAATCTTTACAATGAACTGACCGCACCACACGGAGTACGTACGTTCACCGTCAGAATCGTACTGCCTGTCCGGGGTGGAGTCGCTACCTGACACTTTATAACTTGAGGGGAAGGTCTGGTCTGTCGAGGACCGGAAACCCAAACTTTCTAAATTTAGAGAGTAGCAGGTAGTTGGACAAATACACTACAAAGCTCAAGAATGAAGTTTGAAATTGGTATTTATTAAGGAATAACGACTATCTTTAAACTTGCGTATTTTTTTGATTTTTTTTATATTTACATTGCTAAAACGTTATAAAAGTAGGATGTATTTGATAGAAAATTTTCTGTTCAATCGAATAGTATTTGCTTCAACTTTCTACAATTAATAGCAAGCTCAAGAATGAAGTTTGAAATTGGTATTTATTAAGGAATAACGACTATCTTTAAACTTGCGTATTTTTTTGATTTTTTTTATATTTACATTATAGGAACGTTATAAAAGTAGGATGTATTTGATAGAAAATTTTCTGTTCAATCGAATAGTATTTGTTTCAACTTTCTACAATTAATAGCAAGCTCAAGAATAAAGTTTGAAATTGGTATTTATCAAGAAATAACGACTATCTTTAAACTTGCGAATTTTTTTGATTTTTTTATATTTACATTGCTAAAACGTTATAAAGGTAGGATGTATTTGATAGAAAATTTTCTGCTCAATCGAATAGTATTTGCTTCAACTTTCTACAATTAATAGCAAGCTCAAGAATGAAGTTTGAAATTGGTATTTATCAAGGATTAACGACTATCATTAAACTTGTGTATTTTTTTGATTTTTTTTATATTAACATTATTGAAACGTTATAAAAGTAGGATGTGTTTAATAGAAAATTTTCTGTTCAATCGAATAGTATTTGCTTCAACCTTCTACGATTAACAGCAAGCTCAAGAATGACGTTTGAAATTGGTATTTATTAAGGAATAACGACTATCTTTAAACTTGCGTATTTTTTTATTTTTTCTTATTTACATTGCTAGAGCGTTATAAAAGTAGGATGTATTTGATAGAAAATTTTCTGTTCAATGAAGTTTGAAATTGGTATTTATTAAGGAATAACGACTATCTTTAAACTTGCGTATTTTTTTTATTTTTTTTATTTTTTTTATTTACATTGCTAAAACGTTAAAAAAGTAAAATGTATTTAATAGAAAATTTCCTGTTTAATTGAATAGTTATTGCTTCAACCTTCTACAATTAATAGCAAGCTCAACAATGAAGTTTGAAATTGGTATTTATCAAGGAATAACGACTATCTTTAAACTTGCGTATTTTTTTGATTTTTTTTATATTTACATTGCTAAAACGTTATAAAAGTAGAATGCATTTGATAGAAAATTTTTTGCTTAATCGAGTGGTGCTTGTCTCAACTTCCTACAATTAATAGCAAGCTCAAGGATAAAGTTTGAAATTGCTATGACTATCTTTAAACTTGCGTATTTTTTTTATTTTTTTTTATTTACATTGTTAAAACGTTATAAAAGTAGGATGTATTTGATAGAAAATTTTCTGTTCAGTCAAATAGTACTTGCTTCAACTTTCTACAATTAATAGCAAGCTCAAGAATGAAGTTTGAAATTGGTATTTATCAAGGAATAACGACTATCTGTAAACTTGCGTATTTTTTTGAATTTTTTTATATTTACATTATTGAAACGTTATAAAGGTAGGATTTATTTAATAGAAAATTTTCTGTTTAATCAAATAGCATTTGTTTCAACTTTCTACAATTAATAGCAAGCTCAAGAATGAAGTTTGAAATTGGTATTTATCAAGGAATAACGACTATTTTTAAACTTGCGTATTTTTTTAATTTTTTTTATATTTACATTATTGAAACGTTATAAAAGTAGGATGTATTTGATAGAAAGTTTTTTGTTCAATTAAATGGTACTTGTTTCAACCTTTTACAATAAATAGCAAGCTCAAGTATAAAGTTTGAAATTGGTATTTATCAAGGAATAACGACTTACTTTAAACTTGCGTATTTTTTTAATTTTTTTTTATATTTACGTCATTGAAACGTTATAAAAGTAGGATGTATTTGATAGAAAATTTCCTGCCAAATCGAATAGTGTTTGTTTTAACCTTCTACAATTAATAGCACGCTCAAGAATAAAGTTTGAAATTGGTATTTATCAAGGAATAACGACTATCATTAAACTTGCGTATTTTTTTGATTTTTTTTAAATTAACATTATTGAAACGTTATAAAAGTAGGATGTATTTGATAGAAAATTTTCTGTTCAATCAAATGGTAATTCTTTCAACCTTCAACAATTAACAGCAAGCTCAAGAATAAAGTTTGAAATTGGTATTTATCAAGGCATAACGACTATCTTTAAACTTGCGTATTTTTTTGATTTTTTTTATATTTACATTGCTAAAACGTTATAAAAGTAAAATGTATTTGATAGAAAATTTTTTGCTTAATCGAGTGGTGCTTGTTTGAAATTTCTACGATTAATAGCCAGCTCAAGAATGAAGTTTGAAGTTGGTATTTATTAAGGAATAACGACTATATTAAAACTTGCGTATTTTTTTGATTTTTTTTATATTTATATTATTGAAACGTTATAAAAGTAGGATGTATTTGATAGAAAGTTTTCTGTTCAATCAAATGGTACGTGTTTCAGCCTTTTACAATAAATAGCAAGCTCAAGTATGAAGTTTGAAATTGGTATTTATTAAGTAATAACGACTTACTTTAAACTTGCGTATTTTTTTATTTTTTTTATTTACATTGCTAGAGCGTTATAAAAGTAGGATGTATTTGATAGAAAATTTTCTGTTCAATCGAATAGTATTTGCTTCAACCTTCTACAATTAATAGCAAACTCAAGAATGAAGTTTGAAATTGGTATTTATCAAAGAATATCGACTATATTTAAACTTGCGTATTTTTTTTAATTTTTTTATATTTACATTGCTAAAACGTTATAAAAGTAGGATGTATTTGATAGAAAATTTCCTGTTCAATTAAATAGTATTTGCTTCAACCTTTTACAATTATTAGCAAGCTCAAGAATGAAGTTTGAAATTTGTATTTATCAAGGCATAACGACTATTTTTAAACTTGCGTATTTTTTTGATTTTTTTTATATTTACATTGCTAAAACGTTATAAAAGTAGAATGTATTTGATAGAAAATTTCCTGCTCAATCGAATAGTATTAACTTCAACTTTCTACAATTAATAGCAAGCTCAAGAATGAAGTTTGAAATTGGTATTTATCAAGGAATAACGACTATCTTTAAACTTGCGTATGTTTTTGATTTTTTTTTATTCACATTGCTAAAACGTTATAAAAGTAGGATGTATTTGATAGAAAATTTTTTGCTTAATCGAATAGTATTTGTTTTAACATTTTACAATTAATAGCAAGCTCAAGAATGAAGTTTGAATTTGGTATTTATCAAGGAATAACGACTATTTTTAACTTGCGTATTTTTTTGATTTTTTTTATATTTACATTATAGGAACGTTATAAAAGTAGGATGTATTTGATAGAAGGTTTTCTGTTCAATCGAATAGTATTTGCTTCAACTTTCTACAATTAATAGCAAGCTCAAGAATGAAGTTTGAAATTGGTATTTATTAAGGAATAACGACTATCTTTAAACTTGCGTATTTTTTTGATTTTTTTTATATTAACATTATTGAAACGTTATAAAAGTAGGATGTATTTGATAGAAAATTTTCTGTTCAATCGAATAGTATTTGCTTCAACCTTCTACGATTAACAGCAAGCTCAAGAATGAAGTTTGAAGTTGGTATTTATTAAGGAATAACGACTATTTTTAAACTTGCGTATTTTTTTAATTTTTTTTTTATATTTACATTATTGAAAGTTATAAAAGTAGGATGTATTTGATAGAAAATTTTCTGTTCAATCAAATGGTAATTCTTTCAACCTTCAACAATTAACAGCAAGCTCAAGAATGAAGTTTGAAATTGGTATTTATCAAGGCATAACGACTATCTCTAAACTTGCGTATTTTTTTGATTTTTTTTATATTTACATTATAGGAACGTTATAAAAGTAGGATGTATTTGATAGAAGGTTTTCTGTTCAATCGAATAGTATTTGCTTCAACTTTCTACAATTAATAGCAAGCTGTGGTGGCGGGTGCTTATTCAATGATACACGACAGTTTACTTATTAATAAATTTAATGAAAACTAAATAAGTAGAATCTTTACAATGAACTGACCGCACCACACGGAGTACATACGTTCACCGTCAGAATCGTACTGCCTGTCCGGGGTGGAGTCGCTACCTGACACTTTATAACTTGAGGGGAAGGTCTGGTCTGTCGAGGACCGGAAACCCAAACTTTCTAAATTTAGAGAGTAGCAGGTAGTTGGACAAATACACTACAAAGCTCAAGAATGAAGTTTGAAATTGGTATTTATTAAGGAATAACGACTATCTTTAAACTTGCGTATTTTTTTGATTTTTTTTATATTTACATTGCTAAAACGTTATAAAAGTAGGATGTATTTGATAGAAAATTTTCTGTTCAATCGAATAGTATTTGCTTCAACTTTCTGCAATTAATAGCAAGCTCAAGAATGAAGTTTGAAATTGGTATTTATTAAGGAATAACGACTATCTTTAAACTTGCGTATTTTTTTGATTTTTTTTATATTTACATTAAAGGAACGTTATAAAAGTAGGATGTATTTGATAGAAAATTTTCTGTTCAATCGAATAGTATTTGCTTCAACCTTCTACAATTAATAGCAAGCTCAAGAATGAAGTTTGAAATTGGTATTTATTAAGGAATAACGACTATCTTTAAACTTGCGTATTTTTTTGATTTTTTTTATATTTACATTGCTAAAACGTTATAATAGTAGGATGTATTTGATAGAAAATTTTCTGCTCAATTGAATAGTATTTGCCTCAACCTTCTACAATTAATAGCAAGCTCAAGAATGAAGTTTGAAATTGGTATTTATTAAGGAATAACGACTATCTTTAAACTTGCGTATTTTTTTAATTTTTTTTTATTTACATTGCTAAATTGTTATAAAAGTAGGATGTATTTGATAGAAAATTTTCTGTTCAGTCAAATGGTATTTGCCTCAACCTTCTACAATTAATAGCATGCTCAAGAATGAAGTTTGAAGTTGGTATTTATCAAGGAATAACGACTTACTTTAAACTTGCGAATTTTTTTAATGTTTTTTATATTTACATTATTAAAACGTTTTAAAAGTAGAATGTATTAAATAGAAAATTTCCTGCTTAATCGAATAGTATTTGTTTCAACTTTCTACAATTAATAGCAAGCTCAAGAATAAAGTTTGAAATTGGTATTTATCAAGAAATAACGACTATCTTTAAACTTGCGAATTTTTTTGATTTTTTTATATTTACATTGCTAAAACGTTATAAAAGTAGGATGTATTTAAAAGAAAATTTTCTGCTCAATCGAATAGTATTTGCTTCAACTTTCTACAATTAATAGCAAGCTCAAGAATAAAGTTTGAAATTGGTATTTATCAAGGATTAACGACTATCATTAAACTTGTGTATTTTTTTGATTTTTTTTATATTAACATTATTGAAACGTTATAAAAGTAGGATGTATTTGATAGAAAATTTTCTGTTCAATCAAATGGTAATTCTTTCAACCTTCAACAATTAACAGCAAGCTCAAGAATGAAGTTTGAAGTTGGTATTTATCAAGGCATAACGACTATCTCTAAACTTGCGTATTTTTTTGATTTTTTTTATATTTACATTATAGGAACGTTATAAAAGTAGGATGTATTTGATAGAAGGTTTTCTGTTCAATCGAATAGTATTTGCTTCAACTTTCTACAATTAATAGCAAGCTCAAGAATGAAGTTTGAAATTGGTATTTATTAAGGAATAACGACTATCTTTAAACTTGCGTATTTTTTTGATTTTTTTTATATTTACATTGCTAAAACGTTATAAAAGTAGGATGTATTTGATAGAAAATTTTCTGTTCAATCGAATAGTATTTGCTTCAACTTTCTACAATTAATAGCAAGCTCAAGAATGAAGTTTGAAATTGGTATTTATTAAGGAATAACGACTATCTTTAAACTTGCGTATTTTTTTGATTTTTTTTTTTTTTCACATTATTAAAACGTTATAAAAGTAGAATGTATTTGATAGAAAATTTTTTGCTCAATCGAATAGTGTTTGCTTTAACCTTCTACAATTAACAGCAAGCTCAAGTATGAAGTTTGAAATTGGTATTTATTAAGGAATAACGACTATCTTTAAACTTGCTTATTTTTTTAATTTTTTTTATTTACATTGCCAAAACGTTGAAAGGTAGGATGCGTTTGATAGAAAATTTTCCGTTCAGTCGAATGGTACTTGCTTTAACCTTCTACAGTTAATAGCAAGCTCAAGAATGAAGTTTGAAATTGGTATTTATCAAGGAATAACGACTTACTTTAAACTTGCGTATTTTTTTGATTTTTTTTATATTTACATTGCTAAAACGTTATAATAGTAGGATGTATTTGATAGAAAATTTTCTGCTCAATTGAATAGTATTTGCTTCAACCTTCTACAATTAATAGCAAGCTCAAGAATGAAGTTTGAAATTGGTATTTATTAAGGAATAACGACTATCTTTAAACTTGCGTATTTTTTTAATTTTTTTTATTTACATTGCTAAATTGTTATAAAAGTAGGATGCATTTGATAGAAAATTTTCTGTTCAGTCAAATGGTTTTTGCCTCAACCTTCTACAATTAATAGCAAGCTCAAGAATGAAGTTTGAAGTTGGTATTTATCAAGGAATAACGACTTACTTTAAACTTGCGAATTTTTTTAATGTTTTTTATATTTACATTATTAAAACGTTATAAAAGTAGAATGTATTAAATAGAAAATTTCCTGCTTAATCGAATAGTATTTGTTTCAACTTTCTACAATTAATAGCAAGCTCAAGAATAAAGTTTGAAATTGGTATTTATCAAGAAATGACGACTATCTTTAAACTTGCGAATTTTTTTGATTTTTTTTATATTTACATTGCTAAAACGTTATAAAAGTAAAATGTATTTGATAGAAAATTTTCTGCTCAATTGAATAGTATTTGCTTCAACCTTCTACAATTAATAGCAAGCTCAAGAATGAAGTTTGAAATTGGTATTTATCAAGGAATAACGACTATCATTAAACTTGTGTATTTTTTTTGATTTTTTTTATATTATTATTATTGAAACGTTATAAAAGTAGGATATATTTGATAGAAAATTTTCTGTTCAATCGAATAGTATTTGCTTCAACCTTCTACGATTAACAGCAAGCTCAAGAATGAAGTTTGAAATTGGTATTTATTAAGGAATAACGACTATCTTTAAACTTGCGTATTTTTTTAATTTTTTTTTATATTTACATTATTGAAAGTTATAAAAGTAGGATGTATTTGATAGAAAATTTTCTGTTCAATCAAATGGTAATTCTTTCAACCTTCAACAATTAACAGCAAGCTCAAGAATGAAGTTTGAAATTGGTATTTATTAAGGAATAACGACTATTTTTAAACTTGCGTATTTTTTTTATTTTTTTTATTTACATTGCTAAAACGTTATAAAAGTAAAATGTATTTAATAGAAAATTTCCTGTTTAATTGGAATAGTTATTGCTTCAACCTTCTACAATTAATAGCAAGCTCAAGAATGAAGTTTGAAATTGGTATTTATCAAGGAATAACGACTATCTTTAAACTTGCGTATTTTTTAATTTTTTTTTATTTACATTGCTAGAACGTTATAAAAGTAGAAAGTATTTGATAGAAAATTTTTTGCTTAATCAAGTAGTGCTTGTTTCAACTTTCTACGATTAATAGCAAGCTCAAGAATGAAGTTTGAAGTTGGTATTTATCAAGGAATAACGACTATCTTTAAACTTGCGTATTTTTTTGATTTTTTTTATATTTACATTGCTAAAACGTTATAAAAGTAGAATGTATTTGATAGAAAATTTTTTGCTTAATCGAGTGGTGCTTGTCTCAACTTCCTACAATTAATAGCAAGCTCAAGAATAAAGTTTGAAATTGCTATGACTATCTTTAAACTTGCGTATTTTTTTTATTTTTTTTTATTTACATTGTTAAAACGTTATAAAAGTAGGATGTATTTGATAGAAAATTTTCTGTTCAGTCAAATAGTACTTGCTTCAACTTTCTACAATTAATAGCAAGCTCAAGAATGAAGTTTGAAATTGGTATTTATCAAGGAATAACAACTATCTATAAACTTGCGTATTTTTTAATTTTTTTTATTTACATTGCTAGAACGTTATAAAAGTAGAATGTATTTAATAGAAAATTCTTTGCTTAATCAAGTGGTGCTTGTTTCAACTTTCTACAATTAATAGCAAGCTCAAGAATGAAGTTTGAAATTGGTATTTATCAAGGAATAACGACTATCTTTAAACTTGCGTATTTTTTTGATTTTTTTTATATTTACATTATAGGAACGTTATAAAAGTAGGATGTATTTGATAGAAAATTTTCTGTTCAATCGAATAGTATTTGCTTCAACCTTCTACAATTAATAGCAAGCTCAAGAATGAAGTTTGAAATTGGTATTTATTAAGGAATAACGACTATCTTTAAACTTGCGTATTTTTTTGATTTTTTTTATATTTACATTATAGGAACGTTATAAAAGTAGGATGTATTTGATAGAAAATTTCCTGCCTAATTGAATAGTATTTGTTTCAACCTTCTACAATTAATAGCAAGCTCAAGAATGAAGTTTGAAGTTGGTATTTATCAAGAAATAACGACTATCTTTAAACTTGCGTATTTTTTTAATTTTTTTTATATTTACGTTATTGAAACGTTATAAAGGTAGAATGTATTTGATAGAAAATTTTCTGCTAAATTAAATGGTACTTGTTTCAACCTTCTACGATTAATAGCAAGCTCAAGAATGAAGTTTGAAATTGGTATTTATCAAGGCATAACGACTATCTCTAAACTTGCGGATTTTTTTGATTTTTTTTCTATTTACATTGCTAAAACGTTATAAAAGTAAAATGTATTTAATAGAAAATTTTTTGCTTAATCGAGTGGTGCTTGTTTGAAATTTCTACGATTAATAGCAAGCTCAAGAATGAAGTTTGAAATTGGTATTTATTAAGGAATAACGACTATCTTTAAACTTGCGTATTTTTTTGATTTTTTTTATATTTACATTATAGGAACGTTATAAAAGTAGGATGTATTTGATAAAAAATTTTCTGTTCAATCGAATAGTATTTGCTTCAACCTTCTACAATTAATAGCAAGCTAAAAATGAAGTTTGAAATTGGTATTTATTAAGGAATAACGACTATCTTTAAACTTGCGTATTTTTTTGATTTTTTTTATATTTACATTGCTAAAACGTTATAAAAGTAGGATGTATTTGATAGAAAATTTTCTGTTCAATCGAATAGTATTTGCTTTAACCTTCTACAATTAATAGCAAGCTCAAGAATGAAGTTTGAAATTGGTATTTATTAAGGAATAACGACTATCTTTAAACTTGCGTATTTTTTTAATTTTTTTTATTTACATTGCTAAATTGTTATAAAAGTAGGATGTATTTGATAGAAAATTTTCTGTTTAATTGAATAGTATTTGCTTCAACCTTCTACAATTAATAGCAAGCTCAAGAATGAAGTTTGAAATTGGTATTTATCAAGGCATAACGACTATCTTTAAACTTGCGTATTTTTTTGATTTTTTTTTATTTACATTGCTAAAACGTTATAAAAGTAGGATATATTTGATAGAAAATTTTCTGCTAAATTAAATGGTACTTGTTTCAACCTTCTACGATTAATAGCAAGCTCAAGAATGAAGTTTGAATTTGGTATTTATCAAGGAATAACGACTATCTTTAAACTTGCGTATTTTTTTATTTTTTTTTTATTTACATTATTGGAACGTTATAAAAGTAGGATGTATTTGATAGAAAAATTTCTGTTCAATCGAATAGTATTTGCTTCAACCTTCTACAATTAATAGCAAGCTCAAGAATGAAGTTTGAAATTGGTATTTATTAAGGAATAACGACTATCTTTAAACTTGCGAATTTTTTTGATTTTTTTTATATTTACATTATAGGAACGTTATAAAAGTAGGATGTATTTGATAGAAAATTTTCTGTTCAATCGAATAGTATTTGCTTTAACCTTCTACAATTAATAGCAAGCTTAAGAATGAAGTTTGAAATTGGTATTTATTAAGGAATAACGACTATCTTTAAACTTGCGTATTTTTTTAATTTTTTTTATTTACATTGCTAAATTGTTATAAAAGTAGGATGTATTTGATAGAAAATTTTCTGCTCAGTCAAATGGTATTTGCCTCAACCTTCTACAATTAATAGCAAGCTCAAGAATGAAGTTTGAAGTTGGTATTTATCAAGGAATAACGACTTACTTTAAACTTGCGAATTTTTTTAATGTTTTTTATATTTACATTATAAAAACGTTATAAAAGTAGAATGTATTAAATAGAAAATTTCCTGCTTAATCGAATAGTATTTGTTTCAACTTTCTACAATTAATAGCAAGCTCAAGAATAAAGTTTGAAATTGGTATTTATCAAGAAATGACGACTATCTTTAAACTTGCGAATTTTTTTGATTTTTTTTATATTTACATTGCTAAAACGTTATAAAAGTAAAATGTATTTGATAGAAAATTTTCTGCTCAATTGAATAGTATTTGCTTCAACTTTCTACAATTAATAGCAAGCTCAAGAATGAAGTTTGAAATTGGTATTTATTAAGGAATAACGACTACCTTTAAACTTGCGTATTTTTTTGATTTTTTTTATTTACATTATAGGAACGTTATAAAAGTAGGATGTATTTGATAAAAAAATTTCTGTTCAATCGAATAGTATTTGCTTCAACCTTCTATAATTAATAGCAAGCTCAAGAATGAAGTTTGAAATTGGTATTTATTAAGGAATAACGACTATTTTTAAACTTGCGTATTTTTTTGATTTTTTTTATATTTACATTGCTAAAACGTTATAAAAGTAGGATGTATTTGATAGAAAATTTTCTGTTCAATCGAATAGTATTTGCTTTAACCTTCTACAATTAATAGCAAGCTCAAGAATGAAGTTTGAAATTGGTATTTATTAAGGAATAACGACTATCTTTAAACTTGCGTATTTTTTTGATTTTTTTTATATTTACATTTTAGGAACGTTACAAAAGTAGGATGTATTTGATAGAAAATTTTCTATTCAATCGAACAGTATTTGCTTCAACCTTCTACAATTAATAGTAAGCTCAAGAATGAAGTTTGAAATTGGTATTTATTAAGGAATAACGACTATCTTTAAACTTGCGTATTTTTTTGATTTTTTTTATATTTACATTATAGGAACGTTATAAAAGTAGGATGTATTTGATAGAAAATTTTCTGTTCAATCGAATGGTATTTGCTTTAACCTTCTACAATTAATAGCAAGCTCAAGAATGAAGTTTGAAATTGGTATTTATTAAGGAATAACGACTATCTTTAAACTTGCGTATTTTTTTAATTTTTTTTTATTTACATTGCTAAATTGTTATGAAAGTAGGATGTATTTGATAGAAAATTTTCTGTTCAGTCAAATGGTATTTGCCTCAACCTTCTACAATTAATAGCAAGCTCAAGAATGAAGTTTGAAATTGGTATTTATTAAGGAATAACGACTATCTTTAAACTTGCGTATTTTTTTTATTTTTTTTATTTACATTGCTAAAACGTTATAAAAGTAAAATGTATTTAATAGAAAATTCTTTGCTTAATCAAGTGGTGCTTGTTTCAACTTTCTACAATTAATAGCAAGCTCAAGAATGAAGTTTGAAATTGGTATTTATCAAAGAATATCGACTATATTTAAACTTGCGTATTTTTTTTAATTTTTTTATATTTACATTGCTAAAACGTTATAAAAGTAGGATGTATTTGATAGAAAATTTCCTGTTCAATTAAATAGTATTTGCTTCAACCTTTTACAATTAATAGCAAGCTCAAGAATGAAGTTTGAAATTTGTATTTATCAAGGCATAACGACTATTTTTAAACTTGCGAATTTTTTTGATTTTTTTTATATTTACATTGCTAAAACGTTATAAAAGTAGAATGTATTTGATAGAAAATTTCCTGCTTAATCGAATAGTATTTGTTTTAGCATTTTACAATTAATAGCAAGCTCAAGAATGAAGTTTGAATTTGGTATTTATCAAGGAATAACGACTATCTTTAAACTTGCGTATTTTTTTGATTTTTTTTATATTTACATTATAGGAACGTTATAAAAGTAGGAAGTATTTGATAGAAAATTTCCTGCCTAATTGAATAGTATTTGTTTCAACCTTCTACAATTAATAGCAAGCTCAAGAATGAAGTTTGAAGTTGGTATTTATCAAGAAATAACGACTATCTTTAAACTTGCGTATTTTTTTAATTTTTTTTATATTTACGTTATTGAAACGTTATAAAGGTAGAATGTATTTGATAGAAAATTTTCTGTTTAATCAAATAGCACTTGTTTCAACCTTCTCCAATTAATAGCAAGCTCAAGAATGAAGTTTGAAATTGGTATTTATCAAGGAATAACGACTATCTTTAAACTTGCGTATTTTTTTGATTTTTTTTATATTTACATTATTGAAACGTTATAAAAGTAGGATTTATTTAATAGAAAATTGCCTGTTCAATCGAATAGTATTTGCTTCAACCTTCTACAATTAATAGCAAACTCAAGAATGAAGTTTGAAATTGGTATTTATTAAAGAATAACGACTATCTTTAAACTTGCGTATTTTATTTATTTTTTCTTATTTACATTGCTAGAGCGTTATAAAAATAGGACGTATTTGATAGAAAATTTTCTGTTTAATTGAATAGTATTTGCTTCAACCTTCTACAATTAATAGCAAGCTCAAGAATGAAGTTTGAAATTGGTATTTATCAAGGCATAACGACTATTTTTAAACTTGCGTATTTTTTGATTTTTTTTTATTTACATTGCCAAAACGTTATAAAAGTAGGATGTATTTGATAGAAAATTTTCTGCTAAATTAAATGGTACTTGTTTCAACCTTCTACGGTTAATAGCAAGCTCAAGAATGAAGTTTGAATTTGGTATTTATCAAGGAATAACGACTATCTTTAAACTTGCGTATTTTTTTGATTTTTTTTATATTTACATTATAGGAACGTTATAAAAGTAGGATGTATTTGATAGAAAATTTTCTGTTCAATCGAATAGTATTTGCTTCAACCTTCAACAATTAATAGCAAGCTCAAGAATGAAGTTTGAAATTGGTATTTATTAAGGAATAACGACTATCTTTAAACTTGCGTATTTTTTTGATTTTTTTTATATTTACATTATAGGAACGTTATAAAAGTAGGATGTATTTGATAGAAAATTTTCTGTTCAATCGAATAGTATTTGCTTTAACCTTCTACAATTAATAGCAAGCTCAAGAATGAAGTTTGAAATTGGTATTTATTAAGGAATAACGACTATCTTTAAACTTGCGTATTTTATTTATTTTTTCTTATTTACATTGCTAAAACGTTATAAAAGTAGGATGTATTTGATAGAAAATTTCCTGTTCAATTAAATAGTATTTGCTTCAACCTTTTACAATTAATAGCAAGCTCAAGAATGAAGTTTGAAATTTGTATTTATCAAGGCATAACGACTATTTTTAAACTTGCGAATTTTTTTGATTTTTTTTATATTTACATTGCTAAAACGTTATAAAAGTAGAATGTATTTGATAGAAAATTTCCTGCTTAATCGAATAGTATTTGTTTTAGCATTTTACAATTAATAGCAAGCTCAAGAATGAAGTTTGAATTTGGTATTTATCAAGGAATAACGACTATCTTTAAACTTGCGAATTTTTTTGATTTTTTTTATATTTACATTATAGGAACGTTATAAAAGTAGGATGTATTTGATAGAAAATTTCCTGCCTAATTGAATAGTATTTGTTTCAACCTTCTACAATTAACAGCAAGCTCAAGAATGAAGTTTGAAGTTGGTATTTATCAAGAAATAACGACTATCTTTAAACTTGCGTATTTTTTTAATTTTTTTTATATTTACGTTATTGAAACGTTATAAAGGTAGAATGTATTTGACAGAAAATTTTCTGTTTAATCAAATAGCACTTGTTTCAACCTTCTCCAATTAATAGCAAGCTCAAGAATGAAGTTTGAAATTGGTATTTATCAAGGAATAACGACTCTTTAAACTTGCGTATTTTTTTGATTTTTTTTATATTTACATTATTGAAACGTTATAAAAGTAGGATTTATTTAATAGAAAATTGCCTGTTCAATCGAATAGTATTTGCTTTAACCTTCTACAATTAATAGCAAACTCAAGAATGAAGTTTGAAATTGGTATTTATTAAGGAATAACGACTATCTTTAAACTTGCGTATTTTATTTATTTTTTCTTATTTACATTGCTAGAGCGTTATAAAAGTAGGATGTATTTGATAGAAAATTTTCTGTTTAATTGAATAGTATTTGCTTCAACCTTCTACAATTAATAGCAAGCTCAAGAATGAAGTTTGAAATTGGTATTTATCAAGGCATAACGACTATTTTTAAACTTGCGTATTTTTTTGATTTTTTTTTATTTACATTGCCAAAACGTTATAAAAGTAGGATGTATTTGATAGAAAATTTTCTGCTAAATTAAATGGTACTTGTTTCAACCTTCTACGATTAATAGCAAGCTCAAGAATGAAGTTTGAAATTGGTATTTATTAAGGAATAACGACTATCTTTAAACTTGCGTATTTTTTTGATTTTTTTTATATTTACATTATAGGAACGTTATAAAAGTAGGATGTATTTGATAGAAAATTTTCTGTTCAATCGAATAGTATTTGCTTTAACCTTCTACAATTAATAGCAAGCTCAAGAATGAAGTTTGAAATTGGTATTTATTAAGGAATAACGACTATCTTTAAACTTGCGTATTTTTTTAATTTTTTTTATTTACATTGCTAAATTGTTATAAAAGTAGGATGTATTTGATAGAAAATTTTCTGTTCAGTCAAATGGTATTTGCCTCAACCTTCTACAATTATTAGCAAGCTCAAGAATGAAGTTTGAAGTTGGTATTTATCAAGGAATAACGACTTAATTTAAACTTGCGAATTTTTTTAATGTTTTTTATATTTACATTATTAAAACGTTATAAAAGTAGAATGTATTTGATAGAAAATTTTCTGCTCAATTGAATAGTATTTGCTTCAACCTTCTACAATTAATAGCAAGCTCAAGAATGAAGTTTGAAATTGGTATTTATCAAGGAATAACGACTATCATTAAACTTGTGTATTTTTTTTGATTTTTTTTATATTATCATTATTGAAACGTTACAAAAGTAGGATGTATTTGATAGAAAATTTTCTGTTCAATCGAATAGTATTTGCTTCAACCTTCTACGATTAACAGCAAGCTCAAGAATGAAGTTTGAAATTGGTATTTATTAAGGAATAACGACTATCTTTAAACTTGCGTATTTTTTTAATTTTTTTTTTATATTTACATTATTGAAAGTTATAAAAGTAGGATGTATTTGATAGAAAATTTTCTGTTTAATCAAATGGTAATTCTTTCAACCTTCAACAATTAACAGCAAGCTCAAGAATGAAGTTTGAAATTGGTATTTATCAAGGCATAACGACTATCTCTAAACTTGCGTATTTTTTTGATTTTTTTTATATTTACATTGCTAAAACATTATAAAAGTAAAATGTATTTGATAGAAAATTTTTTGCTTAATCGAGTGGTGCTTGTTTGAAATTTCTACGATTAATAGCAAGCTCAAGAATGAAGTTTGAAATTGGTATTTATTAAGGAATAACGACTATCTTTAAACTTGCGTATTTTTTTGATTTTTTTTATTTACATTATAGGAACGTTATAAAAGTAGGATGTATTTGATAAAAAAATTTCTGTTCAATCGAATAGTATTTGCTTCAACCTTCTACAATTAATAGCAAGCTCAAGAATGAAGTTTGAAATTGGTATTTATTAAGGAATAACGAGTATCTTTAAACTTGCGTATTTTTTTAATTTTTTTTTATATTTACATTATTGAAAGTTATAAAAGTAGGATGTATTTGATAAAAAATTTTCTGTTCAATCAAATGGTAATTCTTTCAACCTTCAACAATTAACAGCAAGCTCAAGAATGAAGTTTGAAATTGGTATTTATCAAGGCATAACGACTATCTCTAAACTTGCGTATTTTTTTGATTTTTTTTATATTTACATTGCTAAAACGTTATAAAAGTAAAATGTATTTGATAGAAAATTTTTTGCTTAATCGAGTGGTGCTTGTTTGAAATTTCTACGATTAATAGCAAGCTCAAGAATGAAGTTTGAAGTTGGTATTTATCAAGGAATAACGACTTACTTTAAACTTGCGAATTTTTTTAATGTTTTTTATATTTACATTATTAAAACGTTATAAAAGTAGAATGTATTTGATAGAAAATTTTTTGCTTAATCGAGTGGTGCTTGTTTGAAATTTCTACGATTAATAGCAAGCTCAAGAATGAAGTTTGAAATTGGTATTTATCAAGGAATAACGACTATCTTTAAACTTGCGTATTTTTTTGATTTTTTTTATATTTACATTATAGGAACGTTATAAAAGTAGGATGTATTTAATAGAAAATTTTCTGTTCAATTGAATAGTATTTGCTTCAACCTTCTACAATTAATAGCAAGCTCAAGAATGAAGTTTGAAATTGGTATTTATTAAGGAATAACGACTATCTTTAAACTTGCGTATTTTTTTGATTTTTTTTATATTTACATTATAGGAACGTTATAAAAGTAGGATGTATTTGATAGAAAATTTTCTGTTCAATCGAATAGTATTTGCTTTAACCTTCTACAATTAATAGCAAGCTCAAGAATGAAGTTTGAAATTGGTATTTATTAAGGAATAACGACTATCTTTAAACTTGCGTATTTTTTTAATTTTTTTTATTTACATTGCTAAATTGTTATAAAAGTAGGATGTATTTGATAGAAAATTTTCTGTTCAGTCAAATGGTATTTGCCTCAACCTTCTACAATTAATAGCAAGCTCAAGAATGAAGTTTGAAGTTGGTATTTATCAAGGAATAACGACTTACTTTAAACTTGCGAATTTTTTTAATGTTTTTTATATTTACATTATTAAAACGTTATAAAAGTAGAATGTATTTGATAGAAAATTTTTTGCTTAATCGAGTGGTGCTTGTTTGAAATTTCTACGATTAATAGCAAGCTCAAGAATGAAGTTTGAAATTGGTATTTATCAAGGAATAACGACTATCTTTAAACTTGCGTATTTTTTAATTTTTTTTTATTTACATTGCTAGAACGTTATAAAAGTAGAATGTATTTAATAGAAAATTCTTTGCTTAATCAAGTGGTGCTTGTTTCAACTTTCTACAATTAATAGCAAGCTCAAGAATGAAGTTTGAAATTGGTATTTATCAAAGAATATCGACTATATTTAAACTTGCGTATTTTTTTTAATTTTTTTATATTTACATTGCTAAAACGTTATAAAAGTAGGATGTATTTGATAGAAAATTTCCTGTTCAATTAAATAGTATTTGCTTCAACCTTTTACAATTAATAGCAAGCTCAAGAATGAAGTTTGAAATTTGTATTTATCAAGGCATAACGACTATTTTTAAACTTGCAAATTTTTTTGATTTTTTTTATATTTACATTGCTAAAACGTTGTAAAAGTAGAATGTATTTGATAGAAAATTTCCTGCTCAATCGAATAGTATTAACTTCAACTTTCTACAATTAATAGCAAGCTCAAGAATAAAGTTTGAAATTGGTATTTATCAAGGAATAACGACTATCTTTAAACTTGCGTATGTTTTTGATTTTTTTTTATTCACATTGCTAAAACGTTATAAAAGTAGGATGTATTTGATAGAAAATTTTTTGCTTAATCGAATAGTATTTGTTTTAACATTTTACAATTAATAGCAAGCTCAAGAATGAAGTTTGAATTTGGTATTTATCAAGGAATAACGACTATCTTTAAACTTGCGTATTTTTTTGATTTTTTTTATATTTACATTATAGGAACGTTATAAAAGTAGGATGTATTTGATAGAAAATTTCCTGCCTAATTGAATAGTATTTGTTTCAACCTTCTACAATTAATAGCAAGCTCAAGAATGAAGTTTGAAGTTGGTATTTATCAAGAAATAACGACTATCTTTAAACTTGCGTATTTTTTTAATTTTTTTTATATTTACGTTATTGAAACGTTATAAAGGTAGAATGTATTTGATAGAAAATTTTCTGTTCAATCAAATAGCACTTGTTTCAACCTTCTCCAATTAATAGCAAGCTCAAGAATGAAGTTTGAAATTGGTATTTATCAAGGAATAACGACTATCTTTAAACTTGCGTATTTTTTTGATTTTTTTTATATTTACATTATTGAAACGTTATAAAAGTAGGATTTATTTAATAGAAAATTGCCTGTTCAATTGAATAGTATTTGCTTCAACCCTCTGCAATTAATAGCAAACTCAAGAATGAAGTTTGAAATTGGTATTTATTAAGGAATAACGACTATCTTTAAACTTGCGTATTTTATTTATTTTTTCTTATTTACATTGCTAGAGCGTTATAAAAGTAGGATGTATTTGATAGAAAATTTTCTGTTTGATTGAATAGTATTTGCTTCAACCTTCTACAATTAATAGCAAGCTCAAGAATGAAGTTTGAAATTGGTATTTATCAAGGCATAACGACTATCTTTAAACTTGCGAATTTTTTTGATTTTTTTTTATTTACATTGCCAAAACGTTATAAAAGTAGGATGTATTTGATAGAAAATTTTCTGTTCAATCGAATAGTATTTGCTTCAACCTTCTACAATTAATAGCAAGCTCAAGAATGAACTTTGAAATTGGTATTTATTAAGGAATAACGACTATCTTTAAACTTGCGTATTTTTTTGATTTTTTTTATATTTACATTATAGGAACGTTATAAAAGTAGGATGTATTTAATAGAAAATTTTCTGTTCAATTGAATAGTATTTGCTTCAACCTTCTACAATTAATAGCAAGCTCAAGAATGAAGTTTGAAATTGGTATTTATTAAGGAATAACGACTATCTTTAAACTTGCGTATTTTTTTGATTTTTTTTATTTACATTGCCAAAACGTTATAAAAGTAGGATGTATTTGATAGAAAATTTTCTGCTAAATTAAATGGTACTTGTTTCAACCTTCTACGATTAATAGCAAGCTCAAGAATGAAGTTTGAATTTGGTATTTATCAAGGAATAACGACTATCTTTAAACTTGCGTATTTTTTTGATTTTTTTTATATTTACATTGCTAAAACGTTATAAAAGTAGGATGTATTTGATAGAAAATTTTCTGTTCAATCGAATAGTATTTGCTTCAACCTTCTACAATTAATAGCAAGCTCAAGAATGAACTTTGAAATTGGTATTTATTAAGGAATAACGACTATCTTTAAACTTGCGTATTTTTTTGATTTTTTTTATATTTACATTATAGGAACGTTATAAAAGTAGGATGTATTTAATAGAAAATTTTCTGTTCAATTGAATAGTATTTGCTTCAACCTTCTACAATTAATAGCAAGCTCAAGAATGAAGTTTGAAATTGGTATTTATTAAGGAATAACGACTATCTTTAAACTTGCGTATTTTTTTGATTTTTTTTATATTTACATTATAGGAACGTTATAAAAGTAGGATGTATTTGATAGAAAATTTTCTGTTCAATCGAATAGTATTTGCTTTAACTTTCTACAATTAATAGCAAGCTCAAGAATGAAGTTTGAAATTGGTATTTATTAAGGAATAACGACTATCTTTAAACTTGCGTATTTTTTTAATTTTTTTTATTTACATTGCTAAATTGTTATAAAAGTAGGATGTATTTGATAGAAAATTTTCTGTTCAGTCAAATGGTATTTGCCTCAACCTTCTACAATTAATAGCAAGCTCAAGAATGAAGTTTGAAGTTGGTATTTATCAAGGAATAACGACTTACTTTAAACTTGCGAATTTTTTTAATGTTTTTTATATTTACATTATTAAAACGTTATAAAAGTAGAATGTATTAAATAGAAAATTTCCTGCTTAATCGAATAGTATTTGTTTCAACTTTCTACAATTAATAGCAAGCTCAAGAATAAAGTTTGAAATTGGTATTTATCAAGAAATGACGACTATCTTTAAACTTGCGAATTTTTTTGATTTTTTTTATATTTACATTGCTAAAACGTTATAAAAGTAAAATGTATTTGATAGAAAATTTTCTGCTCAATTGAATAGTATTTGCTTCAACCTTCTACAATTAATAGCAAGCTCAAGAATGAAGTTTGAAATTGGTATTTATCAAGGAATAACGACTATCATTAAACTTGTGTATTCTTTTTGATTTTTTTTATATTATCATTATTGAAACGTTATAAAAGTAGGATGTATTTGATAGAAAATTTTCTGTTCAATCGAATAGTATTTGCTTCAACCTTCTACGATTAACAGCAAGCTCAAGAATGAAGTTTGAAATTGGTATTTATTAAGGAATAACGAGTATCTTTAAACTTGCGTATTTTTTTAATTTTTTTTTATATTTACATTATTGAAAGTTATAAAAGTAGGATGTATTTGATAAAAAATTTTCTGTTCAATCAAATGGTAATTCTTTCAACCTTCAACAATTAACAGCAAGCTCAAGAATGAAGTTTGAAATTGGTATTTATCAAGGCATAACGACTATCTCTAAACTTGCGTATTTTTTTGATTTTTTTTATATTTACATTGCTAAAACGTTATAAAAGTAAAATGTATTTGATAGAAAATTTTTTGCTTAATCGAGTGGTGCTTGTTTGAAATTTCTACGATTAATAGCAAGCTCAAGAATGAAGTTTGAAATTGGTATTTATCAAGGAATAACGACTATCTTTAAACTTGCGTATTTTTTAATTTTTTTTTATTTACATTGCTAGAACGTTATAAAAGTAGAATGTATTTAATAGAAAATTCTTTGCTTAATCAAGTGGTGCTTGTTTCAACTTTCTACAATTAATAGCAAGCTCAAGAATGAAGTTTGAAATTGGTATTTATCAAAGAATATCGACTATATTTAAACTTGCGTATTTTTTTTAATTTTTTTATATTTACATTGCTAAAACGTTATAAAAGTAGGATGTATTTGATAGAAAATTTCCTGTTCAATTAAATAGTATTTGCTTCAACCTTTTACAATTAATAGCAAGCTCAAGAATGAAGTTTGAAATTTGTATTTATCAAGGCATAACGACTATTTTTAAACTTGCAAATTTTTTTGATTTTTTTTATATTTACATTGCTAAAACGTTGTAAAAGTAGAATGTATTTGATAGAAAATTTCCTGCTCAATCGAATAGTATTAACTTCAACTTTCTACAATTAATAGCAAGCTCAAGAATAAAGTTTGAAATTGGTATTTATCAAGGAATAACGACTATCTTTAAACTTGCGTATGTTTTTGATTTTTTTTTATTCACATTGCTAAAACGTTATAAAAGTAGGATGTATTTGATAGAAAATTTTTTGCTTAATCGAATAGTATTTGTTTTAACATTTTACAATTAATAGCAAGCTCAAGAATGAAGTTTGAATTTGGTATTTATCAAGGAATAACGACTATCTTTAAACTTGCGTATTTTATTTATTTTTTCTTATTTACATTGCTAGAGCGTTATAAAAGTAGGATGTATTTGATAGAAAATTTTCTGTTTGATTGAATAGTATTTGCTTCAACCTTCTACAATTAATAGCAAGCTCAAGAATGAAGTTTGAAATTGGTATTTATCAAGGCATAACGACTATCTTTAAACTTGCGTATTTTTTTGATTTTTTTTTATTTACATTGCCAAAACGTTATAAAAGTAGGATGTATTTGATAGAAAATTTTCTGCTAAATTAAACGGTACTTGTTTCAACATTCTACGATTAATAGCAAGCTCAAGAATGAAGTTTGAATTTGGTATTTATCAAGGAATAACGACTATCTTTAAACTTGCGTATTTTTTTGATTTTTTTTATATTTACATTGCTAAAACGTTATAAAAGTAGGATGTATTTGATAGAAAATTTTCTGTTCAATCGAATAGTATTTGCTTCAACCTTCTACAATTAATAGCAAGCTCAAGAATGAACTTTGAAATTGGTATTTATTAAGGAATAACGACTATCTTTAAACTTGCGTATTTTTTTGATTTTTTTTATATTTACATTATAGGAACGTTATAAAAGTAGGATGTATTTAATAGAAAATTTTCTGTTCAATTGAATAGTATTTGCTTCAACCTTCTACAATTAAGAGCAAGCTCAAGAATGAAGTTTGAAATTGGTATTTATTAAGAAATAACGACTATCTTTAAACTTGCGTATTTTTTTGATTTTTTTTATATTTACATTATAGGAACGTTATAAAAGTAGGATGTATTTGATAGAAAATTTTCTGTTCAATCGAATAGTATTTGCTTTAACCTTCTACAATTAATAGCAAGCTCAAGAATGAAGTTTGAAATTGGTATTTATTAAGGAATAACGACTATCTTTAAACTTGCGTATTTTTTTAATTTTTTTTATTTACATTGCTAAATTATTATAAAAGTAGGATGTATTTGATAGAAAATTTTCTGTTCAGTCAAATGGTGTTTGCCTCAACCTTCTACAATTAATAGCAAGCTCAAGAATGAAGTTTGAAGTTGGTATTTATCAAGGAATAACGACTTACTTTAAACTTGCGAATTTTTTTAATGTTTTTTATATTTACATTATTAAAACGTTATAAAAGTAGAATGTATTAAATAGAAAATTTCCTGCTTAATCGAATAGTATTTGTTTCAACTTTCTACAATTAATAGCAAGCTCAAGAATAAAGTTTGAAATTGGTATTTATCAAGAAATGACGACTATCTTTAAACTTGCGAATTTTTTTGATTTTTTTTATATTTACATTGCTAAAACGTTATAAAAGTAAAATGTATTTGATAGAAAATTTTCTGCTCAATTAAATAGTATTTGCTTCAACCTTCTACAATTAATAGCAAGCTCAAGAATGAAGTTTGAAATTGGTATTTATCAAGGAATAACGACTATCATTAAACTTGTGTATTTTTTTTGATTTTTTTTATATTATCATTATTGAAACGTTATAAAAGTAGGATGTATTTAATAGAAAATTTTCTGTTCAATCGAATAGTATTTGCTTCAACCTTCTACGATTAACAGCAAGCTCAAGAATGAAGTTTGAAATTGGTATTTATTAAGGAATAACGAGTATCTTTAAACTTGCGTATTTTTTTAATTTTTTTTTATATTTACATTATTGAAAGTTATAAAAGTAGGATGTATTTGATAAAAAATTTTCTGTTCAATCAAATGGTAATTCTTTCAACCTTCAACAATTAACAGCAAGCTCAAGAATGAAGTTTGAAATTGGTATTTATCAAGGCATAACGACTATCTCTAAACTTGCGTATTTTTTTGATTTTTTTTATATTTACATTGCTAAAACGTTATAAAAGTAAAAGTATTTGATAGAAAATTTTTTGCTTAATCGAGTGGTGCTTGTTTGAAATTTCTACGATTAATAGCAAGCTCAAGAATGAAGTTTGAAATTGGTATTTATTAAGGAATAACGACTATCTTTAAACTTCCGTATTTTTTTGATTTTTTTTATATTTACATTATAGGAACGTTATAAAAGTAGGATGTATTTAATAAAAAATTTTCTGTTCAATCGAATAGTATTTGCTCCAACCTTCTACAATTAATAGCAAGCTAAAAATGAAGTTTGAAATTGGTATTTATTAAGGAATAACGACTATCTTTAAACTTGCGTATTTTTTTGATTTTTTTTATATTTACATTGGTAAAACGTTATAAAAGTAGGATGTATTTGATAGAAAATTTTCTGTTTAATCGAATAGTATTTGCTTTAACCTTCTACAATTAATAGCAAGCTCAAGAATGAAGTTTGAAATTGGTATTTATTAAGGAATAACGACTATCTTTAAACTTGCGTATTTTTTTGATTTTTTTTATATTTACATTTTAGGAACCTTACAAAAGTAGGATGTATTTGATAGAAAATTTTCTATTCAATCGAATAGTATTTGCTTCAACCTTCTACAATTAATAGCAAGCTCAAGAATGAAGTTTGAAGTTGGTATTTATTAAGGAATAACGACTATCTTTAAACTTGCGTATTTTTTTGATTTTTTTTATATTTACATTATAGGAACGTTATAAAAGTAGGATGTATTTGATAGAAAATTTCCTGCTTAATCAAATAGTATTTGATTCAACTTTCTACAATTAATAGCAAGCTCAAGAATAAAGTTTGAAATTGGTATTTATCAAGGCATAACGACTATCTTTAAACTTGCGTATTTTTTTGATTTTTTTTATATTTACATTGCTAAAACGTTATAAAAGTAGGATGTGTTCGATAGAAAATTTTCTGTTCAATCGAATAGTATTTGCTTTAACCTTCTACAATTAATAGCAAGCTCAAGAATGAAGTTTGAAATTGGTATTTATTAAGGAATAACGACTATCTTTAAACTTGCGTATTTTTTTAATTTTTTTTTATATTTACATTATTGAAAGTTATAAAAGTAGGATGTATTTGATAGAAAATTTTCTGTTCAATCAAATGGTAATTCTTTCAACCTTCAACAATTAACAGCAAGCTCAAGAATGAAGTTTGAAATTGGTATTTATCAAGGCATAACGACTATCTTTAAACTTGCGTATTTTTTTGATTTTTTTTATATTTACATTGCTAAAACGTTATAAAAGTAGGATGTGTTCGATAGAAAATTTTCTGTTCAATCGAATAGTATTTGCTTTAACCTTCTACAATTAATAGCAAGCTCAAGAATGAAGTTTGAAATTGGTATTTATTAAGGAATAACGACTATCTTTAAACTTGCGTATTTTTTTAATTTTTTTTTATATTTACATTATTGAAAGTTATAAAAGTAGGATGTATTTGATAGAAAATTTTCTGTTCAATCAAATGGTAATTCTTTCAACCTTCAACAATTAACAGCAAGCTCAAGAATGAAGTTTGAAATTGGTATTTATCAAGGCATAACGACTATCTCTAAACTTGCGTATTTTTTTGATTTTTTTTATATTTACATTGCTAAAACGTTATAAAAGTAAAATGTATTTGATAGAAAATTTTTTGCTTAATCGAGTGGTGCTTGTTTGAAATTTCTACGATTAATAGCAAGCTCAAGAATGAAGTTTGAAATTGGTATTTATTAAGGAATAACGACTATCTTTAAACTTGCGTATTTTTTTGATTTTTTTTATATTTACATTTTAGGAACGTTACAAAAGTAGGATGTATTTGATAGAAAACTTTCTGTTCAATCGAATAGTATTTGCTTTAACCTTCTACAATTAATAGCAAGCTCAAGAATGAAGTTTGAAATTGGTATTTATTAAGGAATAACGACTATCTTTAAACTTGCGTATTTTTTTGATTTTTTTTATATTTACATTTTAGGAACGTTACAAAAGTAGGATGTATTTGATAGAAAATTTTCTGTTCAACTAAATAGTATTTGCTTCAACCTTTTACAATTAATAGCAAGCTCAAGAATAAAGTTTGAAATTGCTATGACTATATTTAAACTTGCGTATTTTTTTTTTTTTTTATTTACATTGTTAAAACGTTATAAAAGTAGGATGTATTTGAAAGAAAATTTTCTGTTCAGTCAAATAGTACTTGCTTCAGCTTTCTACAATTAATAGCAAGCTCAAGAATGAAGTTTGAAATTGGTATTTATCAAGGAATAACAACTATCTTTAAACTTGCGTATTTTTTTGATTTTTTTTATATTTACATTATAGGAACGTTATAAAGGTAGGATGTATTTGATAGAAAATTTTCTGTTCAATCGAATAGTATTTGCTTCAACCTTCTACAATTAATAGCAAACTCAAGAATGAAGTTTGAAATTGGTATTTATTAAGGAATAACGACTATCTTTAAACTTGCGTATTTTTTTGATTTTTTTTATATTAACATAGGAACGTTATAAAAGTAGGATGTATTTAATAAAAAATTTTCTGTTCAACTGAATAGTACTTGCTTCAACCTTCTACAATTAATAGCAAGCTCAAAAATGAAGTTTGAAATTGGTATTTATTAAGGAATAACGACTATCTTTAAACTTGCGTATTTTTTTGATTTTTTTTATATTTACATTATAGGAACGTTATAAAAGTAAGATGTATTTGATAGAAAATTTCCTGTTTAATTAAATAGTATTTGCTTCAACCTTTTACAATTAATAGCAAGCTCAAGAATGAAGTTTGAAATTTGTATTTATCAAGGCATAACGACTATCTTTAAACTTGCGTATTTTTTTGATTTTTTTTATATTTACATTGCTAAAACGTTATAAAAGTAGAATGTATTTGATAGAAAATTTCCTGCTCAATCGAATACTATTAACTTCAACTTTCTACAATTAATAGCAAGCTCAAGAATGAAGTTTGAAATTGGTATTTATCAAGGAATAACGACTATCTTTAAACTTGCGTATGTTTTTTATTTTTTTTATATTTACATTGCTAAAACGTTATAAAAGTAGGATGTATTTAATAGAAAATTTTCTGCTAAACTAAATGGTACTTGTTTCAACCTTCTACGATTAATAGCAAGCTTAAGAATGAAGTTTGAAATTGGTATTTATCAAGGAATAACAACTATCTTTAAACTTGCGTATTTTTTAATTTTTTTTTTATTTACATTGCTAGAACGTTATAAAAGTAGAATGTATTTAATAGAAAATTCTATGCTTAATCAAGTGGTGCTTGTTTCAACTTTCTACAATTAATAGCAAGCTCAAGAATGAAGTTTGAAATTGGTATTTATCAAAGAATATCGACTATATTTAAACTTGCGTATTTTTTTTAATTTTTTTATATTTACATTGCTAAAACGTTATAAAAGTAGGATGTATTTGATAGAAAATTTCCTGTTTAATTAAATAGTATTTGCTTCAACCTTTTACAATTAATAGCAAGCTCAAGAATAAAGTTTGAAATTGCTATGACTATCTTTAAACTTGCGTATTTTTTTTATTTTTTTTTATTTACATTGTTAAAACGTTATAAAAGTAGGATGTATTTGAAAGAAAATTTTCTGTTCAGTCAAATAGTACTTGCTTCAGCTTTCTACAATTAATAGCAAGCTCAAGAATGAAGTTTGAAATTGGTATTTATCAAGGAATAACAACTATCTTTAAACTTGCGTATTTTTTAATTTTTTTTTTATTTACATTGCTAGAACGTTATAAAGGTAGAATGTATTTAATAGAAAATTCCTTGCTTAATCAAGTGGTGCTGTCTCAACTTTCTACAGTTAATAGCAAGCTCAAGAATGAAGTTTGAAATTGGTATTTATCAAAGAATATCGACTATATTTAAACTTGCGTATTTTTTTAAATTTTTTTATATTTACATTGCTAAAACGTTACAAAAGTAGAACGTATTTGATAGAAAATTTCCTGCTCAATCGAATACTATTAACTTCAACTTTCTACAATCAATAGCAAGCTCAAGAATGAAGTTTGAAATTGGTATTTATCAAGGAATAACGACTATCTTTAAACTTGCGTATGTTTTTGATTTTTTTTTATTCACATTGTTAAAACGTTATAAAAGTAGGATGTATTTGATAGAAAATTTTTTGGTTAATCGAATAGTATTTGTTTTAACCTTTTACAATTAATAGCAAGCTCAAGAATGAAGTTTGAATTTGGTATTTATCAAGGAATAACGACTATCTTTAAACTTGCGTATTTTTTTGATTTTTTTTATATTTACATTATAGGAACGTTATAAAAGTAGGATGTATTTGATAGAAAATTTTCTGTTCAATCGAATAGTATTTGCTTCAACTTTCTACAATTAATAGCAAGCTCAAGAATGAAGTTTGAAATTGGTATTTATTAAGGAATAACGACTATCTTTAAACTTGCGTATTTTTTTGATTTTTTTTATATTTACATTACAGGAACGTTATAAAAGTAGGATGTATTTGATAGAAAATTTTCTGTTCAATCGAATAGTATTTGCTTCAACCTTCTACAATTAATAGCAAGCTCAAAAATGAAGTTTGAAATTGGTATTTATTAAGGAATAACGACTATCTTTAAACTTGCGTATTTTCTTGATTTTTTTTATATTTACATTGCTAAAACGTTATAAATGTAGGATGTATTTGATAGAAAATTTTTTGCTTAATCGAATAGTATTTGTTTTAACCTTTTACAATTAATAGCAAGCTCAAGAATAAAGTTTGAAATTGGTATTTATTAAGGAATAACGACTATCTTTAAACTTGCGTATTTTTTTGATTTTTTTTATATTTACATTACAGGAACGTTATAAAAGTAGGATGTATTTGATAGAAAATTTTCTGTTCAATCGAATAGTATTTGCTTCAACCTTCTACAATTAATAGCAAGCTCAAAAATGAAGTTTGAAATTGGTATTTATTAAGGAATAACGACTATCTTTAAACTTGCGTATTTTTTTGATTTTTTTTTATTTACATTGCTAAAACGTTATAAAAGTAAGATGCGTTTGATAGAAAATTTCCTGTTCAATCGAATAGTATTTGCTTCAACCTTCTACAATTAATAGCAAGCTCAAGAATAAAGTTTGAAATTGGTATTTATTAAGGAATAACGACTATCTTTAAACTTGCGACCTTTTTTTATTTTTTTTATTTACATTGCTAAAACGTTATAAAAGTAAGATGTATTTGAAAGAAAATTTTCCGTTCAGTCAAATGGTACTTGCTTCAACCTTCTACAATTAATAGCAAGCTCAAAAATGAAGTTTGAAATTGGTATTTATCAAGGAATAGCGACTATCTTTAAACTTGCGTATTTTTTTTATTTTTTTTTATTTACATTGTTAAAACGTTATAAAAGTAGGATGTATTTGAAAGAAAATTTTCTGTTCAGTCAAATAGTACTTGCTTCAGCTTTCTACAATTAATAGCAAGCTCAAGAATGAAGTTTGAAATTGGTATTTATCAAGGAATAACAACTATCTTTAAACTTGCGTATTTTTTAATTTTTTTTTTATTTACATTGCTAGAACGTTATAAAGGTAGAATGTATTTAATAGAAAATTCCTTGCTTAATCAAGTGGTGCTTGTCTCAACTTTCTACAGTTAATAGCAAGCTCAAGAATGAAGTTTGAAATTGGTATTTATCAAAGAATATCGACTATATTTAAACTTGCGTATTTTTTTAAATTTTTTTATATTTACATTGCTAAAACGTTACAAAAGTAGAACGTATTTGATAGAAAATTTCCTGCTCAATCGAATACTATTAACTTCAACTTTCTACAATCAATAGCAAGCTCAAGAATGAAGTTTGAAATTGGTATTTATCAAGGAATAACGACTATCTTTAAACTTGCGTATGTTTTTGATTTTTTTTTATTCACATTGCTAAAACGTTATAAAAGTAGGATGTATTTGATAGAAAATTTTTTGCTTAATCGAATAGTATTTGTTTTAACCTTTTACAATTAATAGCAAGCTCAAGAATGAAGTTTGAATTTGGTATTTATCAAGGAATAACGACTATCTTTAAACTTGCGTATTTTTTTGATTTTTTTTATATTTACATTATAGGAACGTTATAAAAGTAGGATGTATTTGATAGAAAATTTTCTGTTCAATCGAATAGTATTTGCTTCAACTTTCTACAATTAATAGCAAGCTCAAGAATGAAGTTTGAAATTGGTATTTATTAAGGAATAACGACTATCTTTAAACTTGCGTATTTTTTTGATTTTTTTTATATTTACATTATAGGAACGTTATAAAAGTAGGATGTATTTGATAGAAAATTTTCTGTTCAATCGAATAGTATTTGCTTCAACCTTCTACAATTAATAGCAAGCTCAAAAATGAAGTTTGAAATTGGTATTTATTAAGGAATAACGACTATCTTTAAACTTGCGTATTTTCTTGATTTTTTTTATATTTACATTGCTAAAACGTTATAAAAGTAGGATGTATTTGATAGAAAATTTTTTGCTTAATCGAATAGTATTTGTTTTAACCTTTTACAATTAATAGCAAGCTCAAGAATAAAGTTTGAAATTGGTATTTATTAAGGAATATCGACTATCTTTAAACTTGCGTATTTTTTTGATTTTTTTTATATTTACATTATAGGAACGTTATAAAAGTAGGATGTATTTGATAGAAAATTTTCTGTTCAATCGAATAGTATTTGCTTCAACCTTCTACAATTAATAGCAAGCTCAAAAATGAAGTTTGAAATTGGTATTTATTAAGGAATAACGACTATCTTTAAACTTGCGTATTTTCTTGATTTTTTTTATATTTACATTGCTAAAACCTTATAAAAGTAGGATGTATTTGATAGAAAATTTTTTGCTTAATCGAACAGTATTTGTTTTAACCTTTTACAATTAATAGCAAGCTCAAGAATGAAGTTTGAATTTGGTATTTATCAAGAAATAACGACTATCTTTAAACTTGCGTATTTTTTTGATTTTTTTTATATTTACATTGCTAAAACGTTATAAAAGTAGGATGTATTTGATAGAAAATTTTCTGTTCAATCGAAGAGTATTTGCTTTAACCTTCTACAATTAATAGCATGCTCAAGAATGAAGTTTGAAATTGGTATTTATTAAGGAATAACGACTATCTTTAAACTTGCGTATTTTTTTGATTTTTTTTTATATTTACATTATTGAAACGTTATAAAAGTAGGATGTATTTGATAGAAAATTTTCTGCTCAATCGAATAGTATTTGCTTCAACCTTCTACAATTAATAGCAAGCTCAAGAATGAAGTTTGAAATTGGTATTTATTAAGGAATAACGACTATCTTTAAACTTGCGTATTTTTTTAATTTTTTTTATATTTACATTGCTAAAACGTTATAAAAGTAGGATGTATTTGATAGAAAATTCTCTGTTCAATCGAATAGTATTTGCTTCAACCTTCTACAATTAATAGCAAGCTCAAGAATGAACTTTGAAATTGGTATTTATTAAGGAATAACGACTATCTTTAAACTTGCGTATTTTTTTGATTTTTTTTATATTTACATTATAGGAACGTTATAAAAGTAGGATGTATTTAATAGAAAATTTTCTGTTCAATTGAATAGTATTTGCTTCAACCTTCTACAATTAATAGCAAGCTCAAGAATGAAGTTTGAAATTGGTATTTATTAAGGAATAGCGACTATATTTAAACTTGCGTATTTTTTTGATTTTTTTTATATTTACATTATAGGAACGTTATAAAAGTAGGATGTATTTAATAGAAAATTTTCTGTTCAATTGAATAGTATTTGCTTCAACCTTCTACAATTAATAGCAAGCTCAAGAATGAAGTTTGAAATTGGTATTTATTAAGGAATAACGACTATCTTTAAACTTGCGAATTTTTTTAATGTTTTTTATATTTACATTATTAAAACGTTATAAAAGTAGAATGTATTAAATAGAAAATTTCCTGCTTAATCGAATAGTATTTGTTTCAACTTTCTACAATTAATAGCAAGCTCAAGAATAAAGTTTGAAATTGGTATTTATCAAGAAATAACAACTATCTTTAAACTTGCGTATTTTTTTGATTTTTTTTATATTTACATGGCTAAAACTTTATAAAGGTAAATTGTATTTGATAGAAAATTTTTTGCTTAATCGAGTGGTGTTTGTTTCAACTTTCTACAATTAATAGCAAGCTCAAGAATGAAGTTTGAAATTGGTATTTATTAAGGAATAACGACTATATTTAAACTTGCGTATTTTTTTGATTTTTTTTATATTTACATTATAGGAACGTTATAAAAGTAGGATGTATTTGATAGAAAATTTTCTGTTCAATCGAATAGTATTTGCTTCAACTTTCTACTATTAATAGCAAGCTTAAGAATAAAGTTTGAAATTGGTATTTATTAAGGAATAACGACTATCTTTAAACTTGCGTATTTTTTTGATTTTTTTTATATTTACATTATAGGAACGTTATAAAAGTAGGATGTATTTGATAGAAAATTTTCTGTTCAATCGAATAGTATTTGCTTCAACCTTCTACAATTAATAGCAAGCTCAAGAATGAAGTTTGAAATTGGTATTTATTAAGGAATAACGACTATCTTTAAACTTGCGTATTTTCTTGATTTTTTTTATATTTACATTGCTAAAACGTTATAAAAGTAGGATGTATTTGACAGAAAATTTTTTGCTTAATCGAGTGGTGTTTGTTTTAACTTTCTACAAATAATAGCAAGCTCAAGAATGAAGTTTGAAATTGGTATTTATCAAGAAATAACGACTATTTTTAAACTTGCGTATTTTTTTAATTTTTTTTATATTTACATTGCTAAAACGTATAAAAGTAGAACGTATTTAATAGAAAACTTCCTGCTCAATCGAATAGTATTGGCTTCAACCTTCTACAATTAATAGCAAGCTCAAGAATGAAGTTTGAAGTCGGTATTTATTAAGGAATAACGACTATCTTTAAACTTGCGTATTTTTTTTATTTTTTTTTTATTACATTGCTAAAACGTTATAAAAGTAAAATGTATTTGATAGAAAATTTTTTGCTAAGTCAAATGGTACTTGCTTCAACCTTCTACAATTAATAGCAAGCTCAAGAATAAAGTTTGAAATTGGTATCTATTAAGGAATAACGACTATTTTTAACCTGGCGTATTTTTTTGATTTTTTTTATATTTACATTATTAAACCGTTATAAAAGTAGAACGTATTTGATAGAAAATTTTTTGCTCAATTGAATAGTATTTGCTTCAACCTTCTACAATTAATAGCAAGCTCAAGAATGAAGTTTGAAATTGGTATTTATTAAGGAATAACGACTATCTTTAAACTTGCGTATTTTTTTGATTTTTTTTTATTTACATTGCTAAAACGTTATAAAAGTAAGATGCGTTTGATAGAAAATTTCCTGTTCAATCGAATAGTATTTGCTTCAACCTTCTACAATTAATAGCAAGCTCAAGAGTAAAGTTTGAAATTGGTATTTATTAAGGAATAACGACTATCTTTAAACTTGCGACCTTTTTTTATTTTTTTTATTTACATTGCTAAAACGTTATAAAAGTAAGATGTATTTGAAAGAAAATTTTCCGTTCAGTCAAATGGTACTGGCTTCAACCTTCTACAATTAATAGCAAGCTCAAAAATGAAGTTTGAAATTGGTATTTATCAAGGAATAACGACTATCTTTAAACTTGCGTATTTTTTTAATTTTTTTTATATTTATATTATTGAAACGTTATAAAAGTAGGATGTATTTGATAGAAAGTTTTTTGTTCAATTAAATGGTACTTGTTTCAACCTTTTACAATAAATAGCAAGCTCAAGAATAAATTTTGAATTGGTATTTATCAAGGAATAACGACTTACTTTAAACTTGCGTATTTTTTTAATTTTTTTTTATATTTACATTATTGAAACGTTATAAAAGTAGGATGTATTTGATAGAAAATTTCCTGCCAAATCGAATAGTATTTGTTTTAGCCTTCTACAATTAATAGCAAGCTCAAGAATAAAGTTTGAAATTGGTATTTATCAAGAAATAACGACTATCATTAAACTTGCGTATTTTTTTGATTTTTTTTATATTATCATTATTGAAACGTTATAAAAGTAGGATGTATTTGACAGAAAATTTCCTGTTTAATTAAATAGTATTTGCTTCAACCTTTTACAATTAATAGCAAGCTCAAGAATAAAGTTTGAAATTGCTATGACTATCTTTAAACTTGCGTATTTTTTTTATTTTTTTTTATTTACATTGTTAAAACGTTATAAAAGTAGGATGTATTTGAAAGAAAATTTTCTGTTCAGTCAAATAGTACTTGCTTCAGCTTTCTACAATTAATAGCAAGCTCAAGAATGAAGTTTGAAATTGGTATTTATCAAGGAATAACAACTATCTTTAAACTTGCGTATTTTTTAATTTTTTTTTTATTTACATTGCTAGAACGTTATAAAGGTAGAATGTATTTAATAGAAAATTCCTTGCTTAATCAAGTGGTGCTTGTTTCAACTTTCTACAATTAATAGCAAGCTCAAGAATGAAGTTTAAAATTGGTATTTATCAAAGAATATCGACTATATTTAAACTTGCGTATTTTTTTTAATTTTTTTATATTTACATTGCTAAAACGTTACAAAAGTAGGATGTATTTGATAGAAAATTTCTTGTTCAATTAAGTGGTATTTGCCTCAACCTTTTACAATTAATAGCAAGCTCAAGTATGAAGTTTGAAATTTGTATTTATCAAGGCATAACGACTATCTTTAAACTTGCGTATTTTTTTGATTTTTTTTATATTTACATTGCTAAAACGTTACAAAAGTAGAACGTATTTGATAGAAAATTTCCTGCTCAATCGAATACTATTAACTTCAACTTTCTACAATCAATAGCAAGCTCAAGAATGAAGTTTGAAATTGGAATTTATCAAGGAATAACGACTATCTTTAAACTTGCGTATGTTTTTGATTTTTTTTTATTCACATTGCTAAAACGTTATAAAAGTAGGATGTATTTGATAGAAAATTTTTTGCTTAATCGAATAGTATTTGTTTTAACCTTTTACAATTAATAGCAAGCTCAAGAATGAAGTTTGAATTTGGTATTTATCAAGGAATAACGACTATCTTTAAACTTGCGTATTTTTTTGATTTTTTTTATATTTACATTATAGGAACGTTATAAAAGTAGGATGTATTTGATAGAAAATTTTCTGTTCAATCGAATAGTATTTGTTTCAACTTTCTACAATTAATAGCAAGCTCAAGAATAAAGTTTGAAATTGGTATTTATTAAGGAATAACGACTATCTTTAAACTTGCGTATTTTTTTGATTTTTTTTATATTTACATTATAGGAACGTTATAAAAGTAGGATGTATTTGATAGAAAATTTTCTGTTCAATCGAATAGTATTTGCTTCAACCTTCTACAATTAATAGCAAGCTCAAGAATGAACTTTGAAATTGGTATTTATTAAGGAATAACGACTATCTTTAAACTTGCGTATTTTTTTGATTTTTTTTATATTTACATTATAGGAACGTTATAAAAGTAGGATGTATTTAATAGAAAATTTTCTGTTCAATTGAATAGTATTTGTTTCAACCTTCTACAATTAATAGCAAGCTCAAGAATGAAGTTTGAAATTGGTATTTATTAAGGAATAACGACTATCTTTAAACTTGCGTATTTTTTTAATTTTTTTTTATTTACATTGCTAAATCGTTATAAAAGTAGGATGTATTTGATAGAAAATTTTCTGTTCAATCAAATGGTAATTCTTTCAACCTTCAACAATTAACAGCAAGCTCAAGAATGAAGTTTGAAATTGGTATTTATCAAGGCATAACGACTATCTCTAAACTTGCGCATTTTTTTGATTTTTTTTTATATTTACATTGCTAAAACGTTATAAAAGTAAAATGTATTTGATAGAAAATTTTTTGCTTAATCAAGTAGTGCCTGTTTCAACTTTCTACGATTAATAGCAAGCTCAAGAATGAAGTTTGAAATTGGTATTTATCAAGAAATAACGACTATCTTTAAACTTGCGTATTTTTTTGATTTTTTTTATATTTACATTGCTAAAACGTTATAAAAGTAGAATGTATTTGATAGAAAATTTTTTGCTTAATCGAGTGGTGCTTGTCTCAACTTCCTACAGTTAATAGCAAGCTCAAGAATAAAGTTTGAAATTGCTATGACTATCTTTAAACTTACGTATTTTTTTTATTTTTTTTATTTACATTGTTAAAACGTTATAAAAGTAGGATGTATTTGATACAAAATTTTCTGTTCAGTTAAATAGTACTTGCTTCAACTTTCTACAATTAATAGCAAGCTCAAGAATGAAGTTTGAAATTGGTATTTATCAAAGAATATCGACTATATTTAAACTTGCGTATTTTTTTTAATTTTTTTATATTTACATTGCTAAAACGTTACAAAAATAGAACGTATTTGATAGAAAATTTCCTGCTCAATCCAATACTATTAACTTCAACTTTCTACAATCAATAGCAAGCTCAAGAATGAAGTTTGAAATTGGTATTTATCAAGGAATAACGACTATCTTTAAACTTGCGTATGTTTTTGATTTTTTTTTATTCACATTGCTAAAACGTTATAAAAGTAGGATGTATTTGATAGAAAATTTTTTGCTTAATCGAATAGTATTTGTTTTAACCTTTTACAATTAATAGCAAGCTCAAGAATGAAGTTTGAATTTGGTATTTATCAAGGAATAACGACTATCTTTAAACTTGCGTATTTTTTTGATTTTTTTTATATTTACATTATAGGAACGTTATAAAAGTAGGATGTATTTGATAGAAAATTTTCTGTTCAATCGAATAGTATTTGCTTCAACTTTCTACAATTAATAGCAAGCTCAAGAATAAAGTTTGAAATTGGTATTTATTAAGGAATATCGACTATCTTTAAACTTGCGTATTTTTTTGATTTTTTTTATATTTACATTATAGGAACGTTATAAAAGTAGGATGTATTTGATAGAAAATTTTCTGTTCAATCGAATAGTATTTGCTTCAACCTTCTACAATTAATAGCAAGCTCAAAAATGAAGTTTGAAATTGGTATTTATTAAGGAATAACGACTATCTTTAAACTTGCGTATTTTCTTGATTTTTTTTATATTTACATTGCTAAAACCTTATAAAAGTAGGATGTATTTGATAGAAAATTTTTTGCTTAATCGAATAGTATTTGTTTTAACCTTTTACAATTAATAGCAAGCTCAAGAATGAAGTTTGAATTTGGTATTTATCAAGAAATAACGACTATTTTTAAACTTGCGTATTTTTTTGATTTTTTTTATATTTACATTGCTAAAACGTTATAAAAGTAGGATGTATTTGATAGAAAATTTTCTGTTCAATCGAAGAGTATTTGCTTTAACCTTCTACAATTAATAGCAAGCTCAAGAATGAAGTTTGAAATTGGTATTTATTAAGGAATAACGACTATCTTTAAACTTGCGTATTTTTTTGATTTTTTTTTATATTTACATTATTGAAACGTTATAAAAGTAGGATGTATTTGATAGAAAATTTTCTGCTCAATCGAATAGTATTTGCTTCAACCTTCTACAATTAATAGCAAGCTCAAGAATGAAGTTTGAAATTGGTATTTATTAAGGAATAACGACTATCTTTAAACTTGCGTATTTTTTTAATTTTTTTATATTTACATTGCTAAAACGTTATAAAAGTAGGATGTATTTGATAGAAAATTTTCTGTTCAATCGAATAGTATTTGCTTCAACCTTCTACAATTAATAGCAAGCTCAAGAATGAACTTTGAAATTGGTATTTATTAAGGAATAACGACTATCTTTAAACTTGCGTATTTTTTTGATTTTTTTTATATTTATATTATTGAAACGTTATAAAAGTAGGATGTATTTGATAGAAAGTTTTTTGTTCAATTAAATGGTACTTGTTTCAACCTTTTACAATAAATAGCAAGCTCAAGAATAAATTTTGAATTGGTATTTATCAAGGAATAACGACTTACTTTAAACTTGCGTATTTTTTTAATTTTTTTTTATATTTACATTATTGGAACGTTATAAAAGTAGGATGTATTTGATAGAAAATTTCCTGCCAAATCGAATAGTATTTGTTTTAGCCTTCTACAATTAATAGCAAGCTCAAGAATAAAGTTTGAAATTGGTATTTATCAAGAAATAACGACTATCATTAAACTTGCGTATTTTTTTGATTTTTTTTATATTATCATTATTGAAACGTTATAAAAGTAGGATGTATTTGACAGAAAATTTCCTGTTTAATTAAATAGTATTTGCTTCAACCTTTTACAATTAATAGCAAGCTCAAAAATAAAGTTTGAAATTGCTATGACTATCTTTAAACTTGCGTATTTTTTTTATTTTTTTTTATTTACATTGTTAAAACGTTATAAAAGTAGGATGTATTTGAAAGAAAATTTTCTGTTCAGTCAAATAGTACTTGCTTCAGCTTTCTACAATTAATAGCAAGCTCAAGAATGAAGTTTGAAATTGGTATTTATCAAGGAATAACAACTATCTTTAAACTTGCGTATTTTTTAATTTTTTTTTTATTTACATTGCTAGAACGTTATAAAGGTAGAATGTATTTAATAGAAAATTCCTTGCTTAATCAAGTGGTGCTTGCTTCAACTTTCTACAATTAATAGCAAGCTCAAGAATGAAGTTTAAAATTGGTATTTATCAAAGAATATCGACTATATTTAAACTTGCGTATTTTTTTTAATTTTTTTATATTTACATTGCTAAAACGTTACAAAAGTAGGATGTATTTGATAGAAAATTTCTTGTTCAATTAAGTAGTATTTGCCTCAACCTTTTACAATTAATAGCAAGCTCAAGTATGAAGTTTGAAATTTGTATTTATCAAGGCATAACGACTATCTTTAAACTTGCGTATTTTTTTGATTTTTTTTATATTTACATTGCTAAAACGTTACAAAAGTAGAACGTATTTGATAGAAAATTTCCTGCTCAATCGAATACTATTAACTTCAACTTTCTACAATCAATAGCAAGCTCAAGAATGAAGTTTGAAATTGGAATTTATCAAGGAATAACGACTATCTTTAAACTTGCGTATGTTTTTGATTTTTTTTTATTCACATTGCTAAAACGTTATAAAAGTAGGATGTATTTGATAGAAAATTTTTTGCTTAATCGAATAGTATTTGTTTTAACCTTTTACAATTAATAGCAAGCTCAAGAATGAAGTTTGAATTTGGTATTTATCAAGGAATAACGACTATCTTTAAACTTGCGTATTTTTTTGATTTTTTTTATATTTACATTATAGGAACGTTATAAAAGTAGGATGTATTTGATAGAAAATTTTCTGTTCAATCGAATAGTATTTGTTTCAACTTTCTACAATTAATAGCAAGCTCAAGAATAAAGTTTGAAATTGGTATTTATTAAGGAATAACGACTATCTTTAAACTTGCGTATTTTTTTGATTTTTTTTATATTTACATTATAGGAACGTTATAAAAGTAGGATGTATTTGATAGAAAATTTTCTGTTCAATCGAATAGTATTTGCTTCAACCTTCTACAATTAATAGCAAGCTCAAGAATGAACTTTGAAATTGGTATTTATTCAGGAATAACGACTATCTTTAAACTTGCGTATTTTTTTGATTTTTTTTATATTTACATTATAGGAACGTTATAAAAGTAGGATGTATTTAATAGAAAATTTTCTGTTCAATTGAATAGTATTTGCTTCAACCTTCTACAATTAATAGCAAGCTCAAGAATGAAGTTTGAAATTGGTATTTATTAAGGAATAACGACTATCTTTAAACTTGCGTATTTTTTTAATTTTTTTTTATTTACATTGCTAAATCGTTATAAAAGTAGGATGTATTTGATAGAAAATTTTCTGTTCAATCAAATGGTAATTCTTTCAACCTTCAACAATTAACAGCAAGCTCAAGAATGAAGTTTGAAATTGGTATTTATCAAGGCATAACGACTATCTCTAAACTTGCGCATTTTTTTGATTTTTTTTTATATTTACATTGCTAAAACGTTATAAAAGTAAAATGTATTTGATAGAAAATTTTTTGCTTAATCAAGTAGTGCCTGTTTCAACTTTCTACGATTAATAGCAAGCTCAAGAATGAAGTTTGAAATTGGTATTTATCAAGAAATAACGACTATCTTTAAACTTGCGTATTTTTTTGATTTTTTTTATATTTACATTGCTAAAACGTTATAAAAGTAGAATGTATTTGATAGAAAATTTTTTGCTTAATCGAGTGGTGCTTGTCTCAACTTCCTACAGTTAATAGCAAGCTCAAGAATAAAGTTTGAAATTGCTATGACTATCTTTAAACTTACGTATTTTTTTTATTTTTTTTATTTACATTGTTAAAACGTTATAAAAGTAGGATGTATTTAATAGAAAATTCTTTGCTTAATTAAGTGGTGCTTGTTTCAACTTTCTACAATTAATAGCAAGCTCAAGAATGAAGTTTGAAATTGGTATTTATCAAAGAATATCGACTATATTTAAACTTGCGTATTTTTTTGATTTTTTTTATATTTACATTATAGGAACGTTATAAAAGTAGGATGTATTTGATAGAAAATTTTCTGTTCAATCGAATAGTATTTGCTTCAACCTTCTACAGTTAATAGCAAGCTCAAGAATGAAGTTTAAAATTGGTATTTATTAAGGAATAACGACTATCTTTAAACTTGCGTATTTTTTTGATTTTTTTTATATTTACATTATAGGAACGTTATAAAAGTAGGATGTATTTGATAGAAAATTTTCTGTTTAATCGAATAGTATTTGCTTTAACCTTCTACAATTAATAGCAAGCTCAAGAATGAAGTTTGAAATTGGTATTTATCAAGGAATAACGACTTACTTTAAACTTGCGAATTTTTTTAATGTTTTTTATATTTACATTATTAAAACGTTATAAAAGTAGAATGTATTAAATAGAAAATTTCCTGCTTAATCGAATAGTATTTGTTTCAACTTTCTACAATTAATAGCAAGCTCAAGAATAAAGTTTGAAATTGGTATTTATCAAGAAATAACGACTATCTTTAAACTTGCGTATTTTTTTGATTTTTTTTTATATTTACATTGCTAAAACGTTATAAAAGTAGGATGTATTTGATAGAAAATTTTCTGTTCAATCGAATAGTATTTGCTTTAACCTTTTACAATTAATAGCAAGCTCAAGAATGAAGTTTGAAATTGGTATTTATTAAGGAATAACGACTATCTTTAAACTTGCGTATTTTTTTGATTTTTTTTATATTTACATTATTGAAACGTTATAAAAGTAGGATGTATTTGATAGAAAATTTTCTGCTCAATCGAATAGTATTTGCTTCAATCTTCTACAATTAATAGCAAGCTCAAGAATGAAGTTTGAAATTGGTATTTATCAAGGAATAACGACTATCATTAAACTTGCGTATTTTTTTGATTTTTTTTATATTAACATTATTGAAACGTTATAAAAGTAGGATGTATTTGATAGAAAATTTTCTGTTCAATCGAATAGTATTTGCTTCAACATTCTACGATTAACAGCAAGCTCAAGAATGAAGTTTGAAATTGGTATTTATTAAGGAATAACGACTATCATTAAACTTGCGTATTTTTTTGATTTTTTTTATATTAACATTATTGAAACGTTATAAAAGTAGGATGTATTTGATAGAAAATTTTCTGTTCAATCGAATAGTATTTGCTTCAACATTCTACGATTAACAGCAAGCTCAAGAATGAAGTTTGAAATTGGTATTTATCAAGGCATAACGACTATCTCTAAACTTGCGCATTTTTTTGATTTTTTTTTATATTTACATTGCTAAAACGTTATAAAAGTAAAATGTATTTGATAGAAAATTTTTGCTTAATCGAGTGGTGCTTGTTTGAAATTTCTACGACTAATAGCAAGCTCAAGAATGAAGTTTGAAATTGGTATTTATTAAGGAATAACTACTATATTAAAACTTGCATATTTTTTTGATTTTTTATATATTTACATTATTGAAACGTTATAAAAGTAGGATGTATTTGATAGAAAATTTCCTGCTTAATTGAATAGTATTTGTTTCAACCTTCTACAATTAATAGCAAGCTCAAGAATGAAGTTTGAAATTGGTATTTATCAAGAAATAACGACTATCTTTAAACTTGCGTATTTTTTTGATTTTTTTTATATTTACATTATTGAAACGTTATAAAGGTAGAATGTATTTGATAGAAAATTTTCTGTTTAATCAATTAGCACTTGCTTCAACCTTCTCCAATTAATAGCAAGCTCAAGAATGAAGTTTGAAATTGGTATTTATCAAGGAATAACGACTATCTTTAAACTTACGTATTTTTTTGATTTTTTTTATATTTACATTATTGAAACGTTATAAAAGTAGGATTTATTTAATAGAAAATTGCCTGTTCAATCGAATAGTATTTGCTTCAACCTTCTACAATTAATAGCAAACTCAAGAATGAAGTTTGAAATTGGTATTTATTAAGGAATAACGACTATCTTTAAACTTGCGTATTTTTTTTATTTTTTCTTATTTACATTGCTAGAGCGTTATAAAAGTAGGATGTATTTGATAGAAAATTTTCTGTTCAATTGAATAGTATTTGCTTCAACCTTTTACAATTAATAGCAAGCTCAAGAATGAAGTTTGAAATTGGTATTTATCAAGAAATAACGACTATCTTTAAACTTGCGTATTTTTTTGATTTTTTTTTATTTACATTGCTAAAACGTTATAAAAGTAAAATGTATTTAATAGAAAATTTCCTGTTTAATTGAATAGTTATTGCTTCTACTTTCTACAATTAATAGCAAGCTCAAGAATGAAGTTTGAAATTGGTATTTATCAAGGAATAACGACTATCATTAAACTTGCGTATTTTTTTGATTTTTTTTATATTAACATTATTGAAACGTTATAAAAGTAGGATGTATTTGATAGAAAATTTTCTGTTCAATCGAATAGTATTTGCTTCAACCTTCTACGATTAACAGCAAGCTCAAGAATGAAGTTTGAAATTGGTATTTATTAAGGAATAACGACTATCTTTAAACTTGAGTATTTTTTTAATTTTTTTTTATATTTACATTATTGAAACATTATAAAAATAGGATGTATTTGATAGAAAATTTTCTGTTCAATCAAATGGTAATTCTTTCAACCTTCAACAATTAACAGCAAGCTCAAGAATGAAGTTTGAAATTGGTATTTATCAAGGCATAACGACTATCTCTAAACTTGCGCATTTTTTTGATTTTTTTTTATATTTACATTGCTAAAACGTTATAAAAGTAAAATGTTTTTGATAGAAAATTTTTTGCTTAATCGAGTGGTGCTTGCTAGAAATTTCTACGATTAATAGCAAGCTCAAGAGTGAAGTTTGAAATTGGTATTTATTAAGGAATAACTACTATATTAAAACTTGCGTATTTTTTTGATTTTTTATATATTTACATTATTGAAACGTTATAAAAGTAGGATGTATTTGATAGAAAATTTTCTGTTCAATCAAATGGTACTTGTTTCAACCTTTTACAATAAATAGCAAGCTCAAGTATGAAGTTTGAAATTGGTATTTATCAAGTAATAACGACTTACTTTAAACTTGCGTATTTTTTTAATTTTTTTTATATTTACATTATTGAAACGTTATAAGAGTAGGATGTATTTGATAGAAAATTTCCTGCTTAATTGAATAGTATTTGTTTCAACCTTCTACAATTAATAGCAAGCTCAAGAATGAAGTTTGAAATTGGTATTTATCAAGAAATAACGACTATCTTTAAACTTGCGTATTTTTTTGATTTTTTTTATATTTACATTATTGAAACGTTATAAAGGTAGAATGTATTTGATAGAAAATTTTCTGTTTAATCAATTAGCACTTGCTTCAACCTTCTACAATTAATAGCAAGCTCAAGAATGAAGTTTGAAATTGGTATTTATCAAGGAATAACGACTATCTTTAAACTTGCGTATTTTTTTGATTTTTTTTATATTTACATTATTGAAACGTTATAAAAGTAGGATCTATTTAATAGAAAATTGCCTGTTCAATCGAATAGTATTTGCTTCAACCTTCTACAATTAATAGCAAACTCAAGAATGAAGTTTGAAATTGGTATTTATTAAGGAATAACGACTATCTTTAAACTTGCGTATTTTTTTTATTTTTTCTTATTTACATTGCTAGAGCGTTATAAAAGTAGGATGTATTTGATAGAAAATTTTCTGTTCAATTGAATAGTATTTGCTTCAACCTTTTACAATTAATAGCAAGCTCAAGAATGAAGTTTGAAATTGGTATTTATCAAGAAATAACGACTATCTTTAAACTTGCGTATTTTTTTGATTTTTTTTATATTTACATTGCTAAAACGTTATAAAAGTAGGACGTATTTGATAGAAAATTTTCTGTTTAATCGAATAGTATTTGCTTCAACCTTCTACAATTAATAGCAAGCTCAAGAATGAAGTTTGAATGTGGTATTTATCAAGGAATAACGACTATATTTAAACTTGCGTATTTTTTTGATTTTTTTTATATTTACATTGCTAAAACGTTATAAAAGTAGAATGTATTTGATAGAAAATTTTTTGCTTAATCGAGTGGTGCTTGTCTCAACTTCCTACAATTAATAGCAAGCTCAAAAATAAAGTTTGAAATTGCTATGACTATCTTTAAACTTGCGTATTTTTTTTATTTTTTCTTATTTACATTGTTAAAACGTTATAAAAGTAGGATGTATTTGATAGAAAATTTTTTGTTCAGTCAAATAGTACTTGCTTCAACTTCCTACAATTAATAGCAAGCTCAAGAATGAAGTTTGAAATTGGTATTTATCAAGGAATAACAACTATCTTTAAACTTGCGTATTTTTTAATTTTTTTTTATTTACATTGCTAGAACGTTACAAAGGTAGAATGTATTTAATAGAAAATTCTTTGCTTAATCAAGTGGTGCTTGTTTCAACTTTCTACAATTAATAGCAAGCTCAAGAATGAAGTTTGAAATTGGTATTTATCAAAGAATATCGACTATATTTAAACTTGCGTATTTTTTTTAATTTTTTTATATTTACATTGCTAAAACGTTATAAAAGTAGGATGTATTTGATAGAAAATTTTTTGTTCAATTAAATAGTATTTGCTTCAACCTTTTACAATTAATAGCAAGCTCAAGAATGAAGTTTGAAATTTGTATTTATCAAGGCATAACGACTATCTCTAAACTTGCGCATTTTTTTGATTTTTTTTTATATTTACATTGCTAAAACGTTATAAAAGTAAAATGTATTTGATAGAAAATTTTTTGCTTAATCGAGTGGTGCTTGTTTGAAATTTCTACGATTAATAGCAAGCTCAAGAATGAAGTTTGAAATTGGTATTTATTAAGGAATAACTACTATATTAAAACTTGCGTATTTTTTTGATTTTTTATATATTTACATTATTGAAACGTTATAAAGGTAGAATGTATTTGATAGAAAATTTTCTGTTTAATCAATTAGCACTTGCTTCAACCTTCTACAATTAATAGCAAGCTCAAGAATGAAGTTTGAAATTGGTATTTATCAAGAAATAACGACTATCTTTAAACTTGCGTATTTTTTTGATTTTTTTTATATTTACATTATTGAAACGTTATAAAGGTAGAATGTATTTGATAGAAAATTTTCTGTTTAATCAATTAGCACTTGCTTCAACCTTCTACAATTAATAGCAAGCTCAAGAATGAAGTTTGAAATTGGTATTTATCAAGGAATAACGACTATCTTTAAACTTGCGTATTTTTTTGATTTTTTTTATATTTACATTATTGAAACGTTATAAAAGTAGGATCTATTTAATAGAAAATTGCCTGTTCAATCGAATAGTATTTGCTTCAACCTTCTACAATTAATAGCAAACTCAAGAATGAAGTTTGAAATTGGTATTTATTAAGGAATAACGACTATCTTTAAACTTGCGTATTTTTTTTATTTTTTCTTATTTACATTGCTAGAGCGTTATAAAAGTAGGATGTATTTGATAGAAAATTTTCTGTTCAATTGAATAGTTATTGCTTCAACCTTCTACAATTAATAGCAAGCTCAAGAATGAAGTTTGAAATTGGTATTTATCAAGGAATAACGACTATCTTTAAACTTGCGTATTTTTTAATTTTTTTTTATTTACATTGCTAAAACTTTATAAAGGTAAATTGTATTTGATAGAAAATTTTTTGCTTAATCGAGTGGTGTTTGTTTCAACTTTCTACAATTAATAGCAAGCTCAAGATTGAAGTTTGAATGTGGTATTTATCAAGGAATAACGACTATATTTAAACTTGCGTATTTTTTTGATTTTTTTTATATTTACATTGCTAAAACGTTATAAAAGTAGAATGTATTTGATAGAAAATTTTTTGCTTAATCGAGTGGTGCTTGTCTCAATTTCCTACAATTAATAGCAAGCTCAAGAATAAAGTTTGAAATTGCTATGACTATCTTTAAACTTGCGTATTTTTTTTATTTTTTTTTATTTACATTGTTGAAACGTTATAAAAGTAGGATGTATTTGATAGAAAATTTTTTGTTCAGTCAAATAGTACTTGCTTCAACTTCCTACAATTAATAGCAAGCTCAAGAATGAAGTTTGAAATTGGTATTTATCAAGGAATAACAACTATCTTTAAACTTGCGTATTTTTTAATTTTTTTTTTATTTACATTGCTAGAACGTTACAAAGGTAGAATGTATTTGATAGAAAATTCTTTGCTTAATTAAGTGGTGCTTGTTTCAACTTTCTACAATTAATAGCAAGCTCAAGAATGAAGTTTGAAATTGGTATTTATCAAAGAATATCGACTATATTTAAACTTGCGTATTTTTTTTAATTTTTTTATATTTACATTGCTAAAACGTTATAAAAGTAGGATGTATTTGATAGAAAATTTTCTGTTCAATTAAATAGTATTTGCTTCAACCTTTTACAATTAATAGCAAGCTCAAGAATGAAGTTTGAAGTTTGTATTTATCAAGGCATAACGACTATCTTTAAACTTGCGTATTTTTTTGATTTTTTTTATATTTACATTGCTAAAACGTTATAAAAGTAGAATGTATTTGATAGAAAATTTCCTGCTCAATCGAATAGTAATAACTTCAACTTTCTACAATTAATAGCAAGCTCAAGAATGAAGTTTGAAATTGGTATTTATCAAGGAATAACGACTATTTTTAAACTTGCGTATGTTTTTGATTTTTTTTTATATTTACATTATAGGAACGTTATAAAAGTAGGATGTGTTTGATAGAAAATTTTCTGTTTAATCGAATAGTATTTGCTTCAACTTTCTACAATTAATAGCAAGCTCAAGAATGAAGTTTGAAATTGGTATTTATTAAGGAATAACGACAATCTTTAAACTTGCGTATTTTTTTTGATTTTTTTTATATTTACATTATAGGAACGTTATAAAAGTAGGATGTATTTGATAGAAAATTTTCTGTTCAATCGAATAGTATTTGCTTCAACTTTCTACAATTAATAGCAAGCTCAAGAATGAAGTTTGAAATTGGTATTTATCAAGGAATAACGACTATTTTTAAACTTGCGTATGTTTTTGATTTTTTTTTATTCACATTGCTAAAACGTTATAAAAGTAGGATGTATTTGATAGAAAATTTTTTGCTTAATCGAATAGTATTTGTGTTAACCTTTTACAATTAATAGCAAGCTCAAGAATGAAGTTTGAATTGGTATTTATCAAGGAATAACGACTATCTTTAAACTTGCGTATTTTTTTGATTTTTTTTTATATTTACATTATAGGAACGTTATAAAAGTAGGATGTGTTTGATAGAAAATTTTCTGTTTAATCGAATAGTATTTGCTTCAACTTTCTACAATTAATAGCAAGCTCAAGAATGAAGTTTGAAATTGGTATTTATTAAGGAATAACGACAATCTTTAAACTTGCGTATTTTTTTTGATTTTTTTTATATTTACATTATAGGAACGTTATAAAAGTAGGATGTATTTGATAGAAAATTTTCTGTTCAATCGAATAGTATTTGCTTCAACCTTCTACAATTAATAGCAAGCTCAAGAATGAAGTTTGAAATTGGTATTTATCAAAGAATAATGACTATCTTTAAACTTGCGTATTTTTTTGATTTTTTTTATATTTACATTATAGGAACGTTATAAAAGTAGGATGTATTTGATAGAAAATTTTCTGTTCAATCGAATAGTATTTGCTTCAACCTTCTACAATTAATAGCAAGCTCAAGAATGAAGTTTGAAATTGGTATTTATCAAAGAATAACGACTATCTTTAAACTTGCGTATTTTTTTAATTTTTTTTTATTTACATTGCTAAATCGTTATAAAAGTAGGATGTATTTGATAGAAAATTTTCTGTTCAGTCAAATGGTATTTGCCTCAAACTTCTACAATTAATAGCAAGCTCAAGAATGAAGTTTGAATTTGGTATTTATCAAGGAATAACGACTTACTTTAAACTTGCGAATTTTTTTAATGTTTTTTATATTTACATTATTAAAACGTTATAAAAGTAAAACGTATTAAATAGAAAATTTCCTGCTTAATCGAATAGTATTTGTTTGAACTTTCTACAGTTAATAGCAAGCTCAAGAATAAAGTTTGAAATTGGTATTTATCAAGAAATAACAACTATCTTTAAACTTGCGTATTTTTTTGATTTTTTTTATATTTACATTGCTAAAACTTTATAAAGGTAAATTGTATTTGATAGAAAATTTTTTGCTTAATCGAGTGGTGTTTGTTTCAACTTTCTACAATTAATAGCAAGCTCAAGAATGAAGTTTGAAAGTGGTATTTATCAAGGAATAACGACTATATTTAAACTTGCGTATTTTTTTGATTTTTTTTATACTTACATTGCTAAAACGTTATAAAAGTAGAATGCATTTGATAGAAAATTTTTCGCTTAATCGAGTGGTGCTTGTCTCAACTTCCTACAATTAATAGCAAGCTCAAGAATAAAGTTTGAAATTGCTATGACTATCTTTAAACTTGCGTATTTTTTTTATTTTTTTTTATTTATATTGTTAAAACGTTATAAAAGTAGGATGTATTTGTTAGAAAATTTTCTGTTCAGTCAAATAGTACTTGCTTCAACTTTCTACAATTAATAGCAAGCTCAAGAATGAAGTTTGAATTTGGTATTTATCAAGGAATAACAACTATCTTTAAACTTGCGTATTTTTTAATTTTTTTTTTATTTACATTGCTAGAACGTTATAAAAGTAGAATGTATTTAATAGAAAATTTTTTGCTTAATCGAGTGGTGCTTGTTTCAACTTTCTACAATTAATAGCAAGCTCAAGAATGAAGTTTGAAATTGGTATTTATCAAAGAATATCGACTATATTTAAACTTGCGTATTTTTTTTTATTTTTTTATATTTACATTGCTAAAACGTTATAAAAGTAGGATGTATTTGATAGAAAATTTTCTGTTCAATTAAATAGTATTTGCTTCAACCTTTTACAATTAATAGCAAGCTCAAGAATGAAGTTTGAAGTTTGTATTTATCAAGGCATAACGACTATCTTTAAACTTGCGTATTTTTTTGATTTTTTTTATATTTACATTGCTAAAACGTTATAAAAGTAGAATGTATTTGATAGAAAATTTCCTGCTCAATCGAATAGTAATAACTTCAACTTTCTACAATTAATAGCAAGCTCAAGAATGAAGTTTGAAATTGGTATTTATCAAGGAATAACGACTATTTTTAAACTTGCGCATGTTTTTGATTTTTTTTTATTCACATTGCTAAAACGTTATAAAAGTAGGATGTATTTGATAGAAAATTTTTTGCTTAATCGAATAGTATTTGTGTTAACCTTTTACAATTAATAGCAAGCTCAAGAATGAAGTTTGAATTGGTATTTATCAAGGAATAACGACTATCTTTAAACTTGCGTATTTTTTTGATTTTTTTTTATATTTACATTATAGGAACGTTATAAAAGTAGGATGTGTTTGATAGAAAATTTTCTGTTTAATCGAATAGTATTTGCTTCAACTTTCTACAATTAATAGCAAGCTCAAGAATGAAGTTTGAAATTGGTATTTATCAAAGAATAATGACTACCTTTAAACTTGCGTATTTTTTTGATTTTTTTTATATTTACATTATAGGAACGTTATAAAAGTAGGATGTATTTGATAGAAAATTTTCTGTTCAATCGAATAGTATTTGCTTCAACCTTCTACAATTAATAGCAAGCTCAAGAATGAAGTTTGAAATTGGTATTTATTAAGGAATAACGACTATCTTTAAACTTGCGTATTTTTTTAATTTTTTTTTATTTACATTGCTAAATCGTTATAAAAGTAGGATGTATTTGATAGAAAATTTTCTGTTCAGTCAAATGGTATTTGCCTCAAACTTCTACAATTAATAGCAAGCTCAAGAATGAAGTTTGAATTTGGTATTTATCAAGGAATAACGACTTACTTTAAACTTGCGAATTTTTTTAATGTTTTTTATATTTACATTATTAAAACGTTATAAAAGTAAAACGTATTAAATAGAAAATTTCCTGCTTAATCGAATAGTATTTGTTTGAACTTTCTACAGTTAATAGCAAGCTCAAGAATAAAGTTTGAAATTGGTATTTATCAAGAAATAACAACTATCTTTAAACTTGCGTATTTTTTTGATTTTTTTTATATTTACATTGCTAAAACTTTATAAAGGTAAATTGTATTTGATAGAAAATTTTTTGCTTAATCGAGTGGTGTTTGCTTCAACTTTCTACAATTAATAGCAAGCTCAAGAATGAAGTTTGAAAGTGGTATTTATCAAGGAATAACGACTATATTTAAACTTGCGTATTTTTTTGATTTTTTTTATACTTACATTGCTAAAACGTTATAAAAGTAGAATGCATTTGATAGAAAATTTTTCGCTTAATCGAGTGGTGCTTGTCTCAACTTCCTACAATTAATAGCAAGCTCAAGAATAAAGTTTGAAATTGCTATGACTATCTTTAAACTTGCGTATTTTTTTTATTTTTTTTTATTTACATTGTTAAAACGTTATAAAAGTAGGATGTATTTGTTAGAAAATTTTCTGTTCAGTCAAATAGTACTTGCTTCAACTTTCTACAATTAATAGCAAGCTCAAGAATGAAGTTTGAAATTGGTATTTATCAAGGAATAACAACTATCTTTAAACTTGCGTATTTTTTAATTTTTTTTTTATTTACATTGCTAGAACGTTATAAAAGTAGAATGTATTTAATAGAAAATTTTTTGCTTAATCGAGTGGTGCTTGTTTCAACTTTCTACAATTAATAGCAAGCTCAAGAATGAAGTTTGAAATTGGTATTTATCAAAGAATATCGACTATATTTAAACTTGCGTATTTTTTTTAATTTTTTTATATTTACATTGCTAAGACGTTATAAAAGTAGGATGTTTTTGATAGAAAATTTCCTGTTCAATTAAATAGTATTTGCTTCAACCTTTTACAATTAATAGCAAGCTCAAGAATGAAGTTTGAAGTTTGTATTTATCAAGGCATAACGACTATCTTTATACTTGCGTATTTTTTTGATTTTTTTTATATTTACATTGCTAAAACGTTATAAAAGTAGAATGTATTTGATAGAAAATTTCCTGCTCAATCGAATAGTATTAACTTCAACTTTCTACAATTAATAGCAAGCTCAAGAATGAAGTTTGAAATTGGTATTTATCAAGGAATAACGACTATCTTTAAACTTGCGTATGTTTTTGATTTTTTTTTATTCACATTGCTAAAACGTTATAAAAGTAGGATGTATTTGATAGAAAATTTTTTGCTTAATCGAATAGTGTTTGTTTTGACCTTTTACAATTAATAGCAAGCTCAAGAATGAAGTTTGAATTTGGTATTTATCAAGGAGTAACGACTATCTTTAAACTTGCGTATTTTTTTGATTTTTTTTATATTTACATTATAGGAACGTTATAAAAGTAGGATGTATTTGATAGAAAATTTTTTGTTCAATCGAATAGTATTTGCTTCAACTTTCTACAATTAATAGCAAGCTCAAGAATGAAGTTTGAAATTGGTATTTATTAAGGAATAACGACTATCTTTAAACTTGCGTATTTTTTTGATTTTTTTTATATTTACATTATAGGAACGTTATAAAAGTAGGATGTATTTGATAGAAAATTTCCTGTTCAATCGAATAGTATTTGCTTCAACCTTCTACAATTAATAGCAAGCTCAAGAATGAAGTTTGAAATTGGTATTTATTAAGGAATAACGACTATCTTTAAACTTGCGTATTTTTTTGATTTTTTTTATATTTACATTGCTAAAACGTTATAAAAGTAGGATGTATTTGATAGAAAATTTTCTGTTCAATCGAATAGTATTTGCCTTAACCATCTACAATTAATAGCAAGCTCAAGAATGAAGTTTGAAATTGGTATTTATTAAGGTATAACGACTATCTTTAAACTTGCGTATTTTTTTGATTTTTTTCATATTTACATTGCTAAAACGTTATAAAAGTAGGATGTATTTGATAGAAAATTTTCTGCTAAATTAAATGGTACTTGTTTCAACCTTCTACGATTAATAGCAAGCTCAAGAATGAAGTTTGAATTTGGTATTTATCAAGGAATAACGACTATCTTTAAACTTGCGTATTTTTTAATTTTTTTTTTATTTACGTTGCTAAATCGTTATAAAAGTAGGATGTATTTGATAGAAAATTTTCTGTTCAGTCAAATGGTATTTGCCTCAAACTTCTACAATTAATAGCAAGCTCAAGAATGAAGTTTGAATTTGGTATTTATCAAGGAATAACGACTTACTTTAAACTTGCGAATTTTTTTAATGTTTTTTATATTTACATTATTAAAACGTTATAAAAGTAAAACGTATTAAATAGAAAATTTCCTGCTTAATCGAATAGTATTTGTTTGAACTTTCTACAGTTAATAGCAAGCTCAAGAATAAAGTTTGAAATTGGTATTTATCAAGAAATAACAACTATCTTTAAACTTGCGTATTTTTTTGATTTTTTTTATATTTACATTGCTAAAACTTTATAAAGGTAAATTGTATTTGATAGAAAATTTTTTGCTTAATCGAGTGGTGTTTGCTTCAACTTTCTACAATTAATAGCAAGCTCAAGAATGAAGTTTGAAAGTGGTATTTATCAAGGAATAACGACTATATTTAAACTTGCGTATTTTTTTGATTTTTTTTATACTTACATTGCTAAAACGTTATAAAAGTAGAATGCATTTGATAGAAAATTTTTCGCTTAATCGAGTGGTGCTTGTCTCAACTTCCTACAATTAATAGCAAGCTCAAGAATAAAGTTTGAAATTGCTATGACTATCTTTAAACTTGCGTATTTTTTTTATTTTTTTTTATTTACATTGTTAAAACGTTATAAAAGTAGGATGTATTTGTTAGAAAATTTTCTGTTCAGTCAAATAGTACTTGCTTCAACTTTCTACAATTAATAGCAAGCTCAAGAATGAAGTTTGAAATTGGTATTTATCAAGGAATAACAACTATCTTTAAACTTGCGTATTTTTTAATTTTTTTTTTATTTACATTGCTAGAACGTTATAAAAGTAGAATGTATTTAATAGAAAATTTTTTGCTTAATCGAGTGGTGCTTGTTTCAACTTTCTACAATTAATAGCAAGCTCAAGAATGAAGTTTGAAATTGGTATTTATCAAAGAATATCGACTATATTTAAACTTGCGTATTTTTTTTAATTTTTTTATATTTACATTGCTAAGACGTTATAAAAGTAGGATGTTTTTGATAGAAAATTTCCTGTTCAATTAAATAGTATTTGCTTCAACCTTTTACAATTAATAGCAAGCTCAAGAATGAAGTTTGAAGTTTGTATTTATCAAGGCATAACGACTATCTTTATACTTGCGTATTTTTTTGATTTTTTTTATATTTACATTGCTAAAACGTTATAAAAGTAGAATGTATTTGATAGAAAATTTCCTGCTCAATCGAATAGTATTAACTTCAACTTTCTACAATTAATAGCAAGCTCAAGAATGAAGTTTGAAATTGGTATTTATCAAGGAATAACGACTATCTTTAAACTTGCGTATGTTTTTGATTTTTTTTTATTCACATTGCTAAAACGTTATAAAAGTAGGATGTATTTGATAGAAAATTTTTTGCTTAATCGAATAGTGTTTGTTTTGACCTTTTACAATTAATAGCAAGCTCAAGAATGAAGTTTGAATTTGGTATTTATCAAGGAGTAACGACTATCTTTAAACTTGCGTATTTTTTTGATTTTTTTTATATTTACATTATAGGAACGTTATAAAAGTAGGATGTATTTGATAGAAAATTTTTTGTTCAATCGAATAGTATTTGCTTCAACTTTCTACAATTAATAGCAAGCTCAAGAATGAAGTTTGAAATTGGTATTTATTAAGGAATAACGACTATCTTTAAACTTGCGTATTTTTTTGATTTTTTTTATATTTACATTATAGGAACGTTATAAAAGTAGGATGTATTTGATAGAAAATTTCCTGTTCAATCGAATAGTATTTGCTTCAACCTTCTACAATTAATAGCAAGCTCAAGAATGAAGTTTGAAATTGGTATTTATTAAGGAATAACGACTATCTTTAAACTTGCGTATTTTTTTGATTTTTTTTATATTTACATTGCTAAAACGTTATAAAAGTAGGATGTATTTGATAGAAAATTTTCTGTTCAATCGAATAGTATTTGCCTTAACCATCTACAATTAATAGCAAGCTCAAGAATGAAGTTTGAAATTGGTATTTATTAAGGTATAACGACTATCTTTAAACTTGCGTATTTTTTTGATTTTTTTCATATTTACATTGCTAAAACGTTATAAAAGTAGGATGTATTTGATAGAAAATTTTCTGCTAAATTAAATGGTACTTGTTTCAACCTTCTACGATTAATAGCAAGCTCAAGAATGAAGTTTGAATTTGGTATTTATCAAGGAATAACGACTATCTTTAAACTTGCGTATTTTTTAATTTTTTTTTTATTTACGTTGCTAAATCGTTATAAAAGTAAGATGTATTTGATAGAAAATTTTCTGTTCAGTCAAATAGTATTTGCCTCAACCTTCTACAATTAATAGCAAGCTCAAGAATGAAGTTTGAAGTTGGTATTTATCAAGGAATAACGACTTACTTTAAACTTGCGAATTTTTTTAATGTTTTTTATATTTACATTATTAAAACGTTATAAAAGTAGAATGTATTAAATAGAAAATTTCCTGCTTAATCGAATAGTATTTGTTTCAACTTTCTACAATTAATAGCAAGCTCAATAATAAAGTTTGAAATTGGTATTTATCAAGGAATAACGACTATATTTAAACTTGCGTATTTTTTTGATTTTTTTTATATTTACATTGCTAAAACGTTATAAAAGTAGAATGTATTTGATAGAAAATTTTTTGCTTAATCGAATAGTATTTGTTTTAACCTTTTACAATTAATAGCAAGCTCAAGAATGAAGTTTGAATTTGGTATTTATCAAGGAATAACGACTATCTTTAAACTTGCGTATTTTTTTGATTTTTTTTATATTTACATTATAGGAACGTTATAAAAGTAGGATGTATTTGATAGAAAATTTTCTGTTCAATCGAATAGTATTTGCTTCAACTTTCTACAATTAATAGCAAGCTCAAGAATGAAGTTTGAAATTGGTATTTATTAAGGAATAACGACTATCTTTAAACTTGCGTATTTTTTTGATTTTTTTTATATTTACATTATAGGAACATTATAAAAGTAGGATGTATTTGATAGAAAATTTTCTGCTAAATTAAATGGTACTTGTTTCAACCTTCTACGATTAATAGCAAGCTCAAGAATGAAGTTTGAATTTGGTATTTATCAAGGAATAACGACTATCTTTAAACTTGCGTATTTTTTTAATTTTTTTTTTATTTACGTTGCTAAATCGTTATAAAAGTAGGATGTATTTGATAGAAAATTTTTTGTTCAGTCAAATAGTATTTGCCTCAACCTTCTACAATTAATAGCAAGCTCAAGAATGAAGTTTGAAGTTGGTATTTATCAAGGAATAACGACTTACTTTAAACTTGCGAATTTTTTTAATGTTTTTTATATTTACATTATTAAAACGTTATAAAAGTAGAATGTATTAAATAGAAAATTTCCTGCTTAATCGAATAGTATTTGTTTCAACTTTCTACAATTAATAGCAAGCTCAATAATAAAGTTTGAAATTGGTATTTATCAAGGAATAACGACTATATTTAAACTTGCGTATTTTTTTGATTTTTTTTATATTTACATTGCTTAAACCTTATAAAAGTAGAATGTATTTGATAGAAAATTTTTCGCTTAATCGAATAGTATTTGTTCTAACCTTTTACAATTAATAGCAAGCTCAAGAATGAAGTTTGAATTTGGTATTTATCAAGGAATAACGACTATCTTTAAACTTGCGTATTTTTTTGATTTTTTTTATTATTAGATTATAGGAACGTTATAAAGGTAGGATGTATTTGATAGAAAATTTTCTGTTCAATCGAATAGTATTTGTTTCAACTTTCTACAATTAATAGCAAGCTCAAGAATAAAGTTTGAATTTGGTATTTATCAAGAAATAACGACTATCTTTAAACTTGCGTATTTTTTTGATTTTTTTATATTTACATTGCTAAAACGTTATAAAAGTAGGATGTATTTGATAGAAAATTTTCTGTTCAATCAAATAGTATTTGCTTTAACCTTCTACAATTAATAGCAAGCTCAAGAATGAAGTTTGAAATTGGTATTTATTAAGAAATAACGACTATCTTTAAACTTGAGTATTTTTTTGATTTTTTTTATATTTACATTATTGAAACGTTATAAAAGTAGGATGTATTTGATAGAAAATTTTCTGTTCAATCAAATGGTACTTGTTTCAACCTTTTACAATAAATAGCAAGCTCAAGTATGAAGTTTGAAATTGGTATTTATCAAGAAATAACGACTATCTTTAAACTTGCGTATTTTTTTGATTTTTTTTATATTTACATTATTGAAACGTTATAAAAGTAGGATTTATTTAATAGAAAATTGCCTGTTCAATCGAATAGTATTTGCTTCAACCTTCTACAATTAATAGCAAACTCAAGAATGAAGTTTGAAATTGGTATTTATTAAGGAATAACGACTATCTTTAAACTTGCGTATTTTTTTGATTTTTTTTATATTTACATTATTGAAACGTTGAAAAAGTAGGATGTATTTAATAGAAAATTTTCTGCTCAATCGAATAGTATTTGCTTCAATCTTTTACAATTGATAGCAAGCTCAAGAATGAAGTTTGAAAGTGGTATTTATCAAGGAATAACGACTATCTTTAAACTTGCGTATTTTTTTGATTTTTTTTTATTTACATTGTTCAAACGTTATAAAAGTAGAATGTATTTGATAGAAAATTTTCTACTCAATCGAATAGTATTGGTTTCAACCTTCTATAATTAATAGCAAGCTCAAGAATGAAGTTTGAAATTGGTATTTATCAAGGAATAACGACTATCTTTAAACTTGCGTATTTTTTAATTTTTTTTATATTTACATTGTTAAAACGTTATAAAAGTAGAATGTATTTGATAGAAAATTTTTTGCTTAATCGAGTGGTGCTTGTCTCAACTTCCTACAATTAATAGCAAGCTCAAGAATAAAGTTTGAAATTGCTATGACTATCTTTAAACTTACGTATTTTTTTTATTTTTTTTTATTTACATTGTTAAAACGTTATAAAAGTAGGATGTATTTGATAGAAAATTTTTTGTTCAGTCAAATAGTACTCGCTTCAACTTTCTACAATTAATAGCAAGCTCAAGAATGAAGTTTGAAATTGGTATTTATCAAGGAATAACAACTATCTTTAAACTTGCGTATTTTTTAATTTTTTTTTTATTTACATTGCTAGAACGTTACAAAGGTAGAATGTATTTAATAGAAAATTCTTTGCTTAATCAAGTGGTGCTTGTTTCAACTTTCTACAATTAATAGCAAGCTCAAGAATGAAGTTTGAAATTGGTATTTATCAAAGAATATCGACTATATTTAAACTTGCGTATTTTTTTGATTTTTTTTATATTTACATTGCTAAAACGTTATAAAAGTAGAATGTATTTGATAGAAAATTTCCTGCTCAATCGAATAGTATTAACTTCAACTTTCTACAATTAATAGCAAGCTCAAGAATGAAGTTTGAAGTTGGTATTTATCAAGGAATAACGACTATCTTTAAACTTGCGTATGTTTTTGATTTTTTTTTATTCACATTGCTAAAACGTTATAAAAGTAGGATGTATTTGATAGAAAATTTTTGGCTTAATCGAATAGTATTTGTTTTAACCTTTTACAATTAATAGCAAGCTCAAGAATGAAGTTTGAATTTGGTATTATCAAGGAATAACGACTATCTTTAAACTTGCGTATTTTTTTGATTTTCTTTATATTTACATTATAGGAACGTTATAAAAGTAGGATGTATTTGATAGAAAATTTTTTGTTCAATCGAATAGTATTTACTTCAACTCTCTACAATTAATAGCAAGCTCAAGAATGAAGTTTGAAATTGGTATTTATTAAGGAATAACGACTATCTTTAAACTTGCGTATTTTTTTAATTTTTTTTTATATTTACATTACTGAAACATTATAAAAATAGGATGTATTTGATAGAAAATTTTCCGTTCAATCAAATGGTAATTCTTTCAACCTTCAACAATTAACAGCAAGCTCAAGAATGAAGTTTGAAATTGGTATTTATCAAGGCATAACGACTATCTCTAAACTTGCGCATTTTTTTGATTTTTTTTTATATTTACATTGCTAAAACGTTACAAAGTAAAATGTATTTGATAGAAAATTTTTTGCTTAATCGATTGGTGCTTGTTTGAAATTTCTGCGATTAATAGCAAGCTCAAGAACGAAGTTTGAAATTGGTATTTATTAAGGAATAACTACTATATTAAAACTTGCGTATTTTTTTGATTTTTTTTATATTTACATTATTGAAACGTTATAAAAGTAGGATGTATTTGATAGAAAATTTTCTGTTCAATCAAATGGTACTTGTTTCAACCTTTTACAATAGATAGCAAGCTCAAGTATGAAGTTTGAAGTTGGTATTTATCAAGTAATAACGACTTATTTTAAACTTGCGTATTTTTTTAATTTTTTTTTATATTTACATTATTGAAACGTTATAAAAGTAGGATGTATTTGATAGAAAATTTCCTGCTTAATTGAATAGTATTTGTTTCAACCTTCTACAATTAATAGCAAGCTCAAGAATGAAGTTTGAAATTGGTATTTATCAAGAAATAACGACTATCTTTAAACTTGCGTATTTTTTTGATTTTTTTTATATTTACATTATTGAAACGTTATAAAGGTAGAATGTATTTGATAGAAAATTTTCTGTTTAATCAAATAGCACTTGTTTCAACCTTCTCCAATTAATAGCAAGCTCAAGAATGAAGTTTGAATTTGGTATTTATCAAGAAATAACGACTATCTTTAAACTTGCGTATTTTTTTGATTTTTTTTATATTTACATTATTGAAACGTTATAAAAGTAGGATGTATTTGATAGAAAATTTTCTGCTCAATCGAATAGTATTTGCTTCAATCTTCTACAATTAATAGCAAGCTCAAGAATGAAGTTTGAAAGTGGTATTTATCAAGGAATAACGACTATCTTTAAACTTGCGTATTTTTTAATTTTTTTTTTATTTACATTGCTAGAACGTTACAAAGGTAGAATGTATTTAATAGAAAATTTTTTGCTTAATCAAGTGGTGCTTGTTTCAACTTTCTACAATTAATAGCAAGCTCAAGAATGAAGTTTGAAATTGGTATTTATCAAAGAATATCGACTATATTTAAACTTGCGTATTTTTTTTAATTTTTTTATATTTACATTGCTAAAACGTTATAAAAGTAGGATGTATTTGATAGAAAATTTTCTGTTCAATTAAATAATATTTGCTTCAACCTTTTACAATTAATAGCAAGCTCAAGAATGAAGTTTGAAATTTGTATTTATCAAGGCATAACGACTATCTTTAAACTTGCGTCTTTTTTTGATCTTTTTTATATTTACGTTGCTAAAACGTTATAAAAGTAGAATGTATTTGATAGAAAATTTCCTGCTCAATCGAATAGTATTAACTTCAACTTTCTACAATTAATAGCAAGCTCAAGAATGAAGTTTGAAATTGGTATTTATCAAGGAATAACGACTATCTTTAAACTTGCGTATTTTTTTGATTTTTTTTATATTTACACTATTGAAACGTTGAAAAAGTAGGATGTATTTGATAGAAAATTTTCTGCTCAATCGAATAGTATTTGCCTCAATCTTCTACAATTAATAGCAAGCTCAAGAATGAAGTTTGAATGTGGTATTTATCAAGGAATAACGACTATCTTTAAACATGCGTATTTTTTTGATTTTTTTTTATTTACATTGTTAAAACGTTATAAAAGTAGGATGTATTTGATAGAAAATTTTTTGTTCAGTCAAATAGTATTTGCTTCAACTTCCTACAATTAATAGCAAGCTCAAGAATGAAGTTTGAAATTGGTATTTATCAAGGAATAACAACTATCTTTAAACTTGCGTATTTTTTAATTTTTTTTTTATTTACATTGCTAGAACGTTACAAAGGTAGAATGTATTTAATAGAAAATTCTTTGCTTAATCAAGTGGTGCTTGTTTCAACTTTCTACAATTAATAGCAAGCTCAAGAATGAAGTTTGAATGTGGTATTTATCAAGGAATAACGACTATATTTAAACTTGCGTATTTTTTTGATTTTTTTTATATTTACATTGCTAAAACGTTATAAAAGTAGAATGTATTTGATAGAAAATTTTTTGCTTAATCGAGTGGTGCTTGTCTCAACTTCCTACAATTAATAGCAAGCTCAAGAATAAAGTTTGAAATTGCTATGACTATCTTTAAACTTGCGTATTTTTTTTATTTTTTTTTATTTACATTGTTAAAACGTTATAAAAGTAGGATGTATTTGATAGAAAATTTTTTGTTCAGTCAAATAGTACTCGCTTCAACTTTCTACAATTAATAGCAAGCTCAAGAATGAAGTTTGAAATTGGTATTTATCAAGGAATAACAACTATCTTTAAACTTGCGTATTTTTTAATTTTTTTTTTATTTACATTGCTAGAACGTTACAAAGGTAGAATGTATTTAATAGAAAATTCTTTGCTTAATCAAGTGGTGCTTGTTTCAACTTTCTACAATTAATAGCAAGCTCAAGAATGAAGTTTGAATTTGGTATTTATCAAGGAATAACGACTATCTTTAAACTTGCGTATGTTTTTGATTTTTTTTTATTCACATTGCTAAAACGTTATAGAAGTAGGATGTATTTGATAGAAAATTTTTTGCTTAATCGAATAGTATTTGTTTTAACCTTTTACAATTAATAGCAAGCTCAAGAATGAAGTTTGAATTTGGTATTATCAAGGAATAACGACTATCTTTAAACTTGCGTATTTTTTTGATTTTCTTTATATTTACATTATAGGAACGTTATAAAAGTAGGATGTATTTGATAGAAAATTTTTTGTTCAATCGAATAGTATTTACTTCAACTCTCTACAATTAATAGCAAGCTCAAGAATGAAGTTTGAAATTGGTATTTATTAAGGAATAACGACTATTTTTAAACTTGCGTATTTTTTTAATTTTTTTTTATATTTACATTACTGAAACATTATAAAAATAGGATGTATTTGATAGAAAATTTTCCGTTCAATCAAATGGTAATTCTTTCAACCTTCAACAATTAACAGCAAGCTCAAGAATGAAGTTTGAAATTGGTATTTATCAAGGCATAACGACTATCTCTAAACTTGCGCATTTTTTTGATTTTTTTTTATATTTACATTGCTAAAACGTTATAAAAGTAAAATGTATTTGATAGAAAATTTTTTGCTTAATCGATTGGTGCTTGTTTGAAATTTCTGCGATTAATAGCAAGCTCAAGAATGAAGTTTGAAATTGGTATTTATTAAGGAATAACTACTATATTAAAACTTGCGTATTTTTTTGATTTTTTTTATATTTACATTATTGAAACGTTATAAAAGTAGGATGTATTTGATAGAAAATTTTCTGTTCAATCAAATGGTACTTGTTTCAACCTTTTACAATAGATAGCAAGCTCAAGTATGAAGTTTGAAGTTGGTATTTATCAAGTAATAACGACTTATTTTAAACTTGCGTATTTTTTTAATTTTTTTTTATATTTACATTACTGAAACATTATAAAAATAGGATGTATTTGATAGAAAATTTTCCGTTCAATCAAATGGTAATTCTTTCAACCTTCAACAATTAACAGCAAGCTCAAGAATGAAGTTTGAAATTGGTATTTATCAAGGCATAACGACTATCTCTAAACTTGCGCATTTTTTTGATTTTTTTTTATATTTACATTGCTAAAACTTTATAAAAGTAAAATGTATTTGATAGAAAATTTTTTGCTTAATCGATTGGTGCTTGTTTGAAATTTCTGCGATTAATAGCAAGCTCAAGAATGAAGTTTGAAATTGGTATTTATTAAGAAATAACTACTATATTAAAACTTGCGTATTTTTCTGATTTTTTTTATATTTACATTATTGAAACGTTATAAAAGTAGGATGTATTTGATAGAAAATTTCCTGCTTAATTGAGTAGTATTTGTTTCAACCTTCTACAATTAATAGCAAGCTCAAGAATGAAGTTTGAAATTGGTATTTATCAAGAAATAACGACTATCTTTAAACTTGCGTATTTTTTTGATTTTTTTATATTTACATTATTGAAACGTTATAAAGGTAGAATGTATTTGATAGAAAATTTTCTGTTTAATCAAATAGCACTTGTTTCAACCTTCTCCAATTAATAGCAAGCTCAAGAATGAAGTTTGAAGTTGGTATTTATCAAGAAATAACGACTATCTTTAAACTTGCGTATTTTTTTGATTTTTTTTATATTTACATTATTGAAACGTTATAAAAGTAGGATGTATTTGATAGAAAATTTTCTGCTCAATCGAATAGTATTTGCTTCAATCTTCTACAATTAATAGCAAGCTCAAGAATGAAGTTTGAAAGTGGTATTTATCAAGGAATAACGACTACCTTTAAACTTGCGTATTTTTTAATTTTTTTTTATTTACATTGCTAGAACGTTACAAAGGTAGAATGTATTTAATAGAAAATTTTTTGCTTAATCAAGTGGTGCTTGTTTCAACTTTCTACAATTAATAGCAAGCTCAAGAATGAAGTTTGAAATTGGTATTTATCAAAGAATATCGACTATATTTAAACTTGCGTATTTTTTTTAATTTTTTTATATTTACATTGCTAAAACGTTATAAAAGTAGGATGTATTTGATAGAAAATTTTCTGTTCAATTAAATAGTATTTGCTTCAACCTTTTACAATTAATAGCAAGCTCAAGAATGAAGTTTGAAATTTGTATTTATCAAGGCATAACGACTATCTTTAAACCTGCGTATTTTTTTGATTTTTTTTATATTTACATTGCTAAAACGTTATAAAAGTAGAATGTATTTGATAGAAAATTTCCTGCTCAATCGAATAGTATTAACTTCAACTTTCTACAATTAATAGCAAGCTCAAGAATGAAGTTTGAAATTGGTATTTATCAAGGAATAACGACTATCTTTAAACTTGCGTATTTTTTTGATTTTTTTTATATTTACACTATTGAAACGTTATAAAAGTAGGATGTATTTGATAGAAAATTTTCTGTTCAATCAAATGGTACTTGTTTCAACCTTTTACAATAGATAGCAAGCTCAAGTATGAAGTTTGAAGTTGGTATTTATCAAGTAATAACGACTTATTTTAAACTTGCGTATTTTTTTAATTTTTTTTTATATTTACATTACTGAAACATTATAAAAATAGGATGTATTTGATAGAAAATTTTCCGTTCAATCAAATGGTAATTCTTTCAACCTTCAACAATTAACAGCAAGCTCAAGAATGAAGTTTGAAATTGGTAGTTATCAAGGCAAAACGACTATCTCTAAACTTGCGCATTTTTTTGATTTTTTTTTATATTTACATTGCTAAAACGTTATAAAAGTAAAATGTATTTGATAGAAAATTTTTTGCTTAATCGATTGGTGCTTGTTTGAAATTTCTGCGATTAATAGCAAGCTCAAGAATGAAGTTTGAAATTGGTATTTATTAAGGAATAACTACTATATTAAAACTTGCGTATTTTTTTGATTTTTTTTATATTTACATTATTGAAACGTTATAAAAGTAGGATGTATTTGATAGAAAATTTCCTGCTTAATTGAGTAGTATTTGTTTCAACCTTCTACAATTAATAGCAAGCTCAAGAATGAAGTTTGAAATTGGTATTTATCAAGAAATAACGACTATCTTTAAACTTGCGTATTTTTTTGATTTTTTTATATTTACATTATTGAAACGTTATAAAGGTAGAATGTATTTGATAGAAAATTTTCTGTTTAATCAAATAGCACTTGTTTCAACCTTCTCCAATTAATAGCAAGCTCAAGAATGAAGTTTGAAGTTGGTATTTATCAAGAAATAACGACTATCTTTAAACTTGCGTATTTTTTTGATTTTTTTTATATTTACATTATTGAAACGTTATAAAAGTAGGATGTATTTGATAGAAAATTTTTTGCTCAATCGAATAGTATTTGCTTCAATCTTCTACAATTAATAGCAAGCTCAAGAATGAAGTTTGAAAGTGGTATTTATCAAGGAATAACGACTATCTTTAAACTTGCGTATTTTTTAATTTTTTTTTTATTTACATTGCTAGAACGTTACAAAGGTAGAATGTATTTAATAGAAAATTTTTTGCTTAATCAAGTGGTGCTTGTTTCAACTTTCTACAATTAATAGCAAGCTCAAGAATGAAGTTTGAAATTGGTATTTATCAAAGAATATCGACTATATTTAAACTTGCGTATTTTTTTTAATTTTTTTATATTTACATTGCTAAAACGTTATAAAAGTAGGATGTATTTGATAGAAAATTTTCTGTTCAATTAAATAGTATTTGCTTCAACCTTTTACAATTAATAGCAAGCTCAAGAATGAAGTTTGAAATTTGTATTTATCAAGAGCATAACAACTATCTTTAAACTTGCGTATTTTTTTGATTTTTTTTATATTTACATTGCTAAAACGTTATAAAAGTAGAATGTATTTGATAGAAAATTTCCTGCTCAATCGAATAGTATTAACTTCAACTTTCTACAATTAATAGCAAGCTCAAGAATGAAGTTTGAAATTGGTATTTATCAAGGAATAACGACTATCTTTAAACTTGCGTATTTTTTTGATTTTTTTTATATTTACACTATTGAAACGTTGAAAAAGTAGGATGTATTTGATAGAAAATTTTCTGCTCAATCGAATAGTATTTGCCTCAATCTTCTACAATTAATAGCAAGCTCAACAATGAAGTTTGAAAGTGGTATTTATCAAGGAATAACGACTATCTTTAAACTTGCGTATTTTTTTGATTTTTTTTTATTTACATTGTTAAAACGTTATAAAAGTAGGATGTATTTGATAGAAAATTTTTTGTTCAGTCAAATAGTACTTGCTTCAACTTCCTACAATTAATAGCAAGCTCAAGAATGAAGTTTGAAATTGGTATTTATCAAGGAATAACAACTATCTTTAAACTTGCGTATTTTTTAATTTTTTTTTTATTTACATTGCTAGAACGTTACAAAGGTAGAATGTATTTAATAGAAAATTCTTTGCTTAATCAAGTGGTGCTTGTTTCAACTTTCTACAATTAATAGCAAGCTCAAGAATAAAGTTTGAAATTGGTATTTATCAAAGAATATCGACTATATTTAAACTTGCGCATTTTTTTTAATTTTTTTATATTTACATTGCTAAAACGTTATAAAAGTAGGATGTATTTGATAGAAAATTTTCTGTTCAATTAAATAGTATTTGCTTCAACCTTTTACAATTAATAGCAAGCTCAAGAATGAAGTTTGAAATTTGTATTTATCAAGGCATAACGACTATCTTTAAACTTGCGTATTTTTTTGATTTTTTTTATATTTACATTGCTAAAACGTTACAAAAGTAGAATGTATTTGATAGAAAATTTCCTGCTCAATCGAATAGTATTAACTTCAACTTTCTACAATTAATAGCAAGCTCAAGAATGAAGTTTGAAATTGGTATTTATCAAGGAATAACGACTATCTTTAAACTTGCGTATGTTTTTGATTTTTTTTATTCACATTGCTAAAACGTTATAAAAGTAGGATGTATTTGATAGAAAATTTTTTGCTTAATCGAATAGTATTTGTTTTAACCTTTTACAATTAATAGCAAGCTCAGGAATGAAGTTTGAATTTGGTATTTATCAAGGAATAACGACTATCTTTAAACTTGCGTATTTTTTTGATTTTTTTTATATTTACATTATAGGAACGTTATAAAAGTAGGATGTATTTGATAGAAAATTTTTTGTTTAATCGAATAGTATTTGCCTCAACTTCCTACAATTAATAGCAAGCTCAAGAATGAAGTTTGAAATTGGTATTTATTAAGGAATAACGACTATCTTTAAACTTGCGTATTTTTTTAATTTTTTTTTATATTTACATTATTGAAACATTATAAAAATAGGATGTATTTGATAGAAAATTTTCCGTTCAATCAAATGGTAATTCTTTCAACCTTCAACAATTAACAGCAAGCTCAAGAATGAAGTTTGAAATTGGTATTTATCAAGGCATAACGACTATCTCTAAACTTGCGCATTTTTTTGATTTTTTTTTATATTTACATTGCTAAAACGTTATAAAAGTAAAATGTATTTGATAGAAAATTTTTTGCTTAATCGAGTGGTGCTTGTTTGAAATTTCTACGATTAATAGCAAGCTCAAGAATGAAGTTTGAAATTGGTATTTATTAAGGAATAACTACTATATTAAAACTTGCGTATTTTTTTGATTTTTTTTATATTTACATTATTGAAACGTTATAAAAGTAGGATGTATTTGATAGAAAATTTTCTGTTCAATCAAATGGTACTTGTTTCAACCTTTTACAATAGATATCAAGCTCAAGTATGAAGTTTGAAGTTGGTATTTATCAAGTAATAACGACTTATTTTAAACTTGCGTATTTTTTTAATTTTTTTTTATATTTACATTATTGAAACGTTATAAAAGTAAAATGTATTTGATAGAAAATTTTCTGTTTAATCAAATAGCACTTGTTTCAACCTTCTCCAATTAATAGCAAGCTCAAGTATGAAGTTTGAAGTTGGTATTTATCAAGAAATAACGACTATCTTTAAACTTGCGTATTTTTTTGATTTTTTTTATATTTACATTATAGGAACGTTATAAAAGTAGGATGTATTTGATAGAAAATTTTCTGTTTAATCGAATAGTATTTGCTTTAACCTTCTACAATTAATAGCAAGCTCAAGAATGAAGTTTGAAATTGGTATTTATCAAGGAATAACGACTTACTTTAAACTTGCGAATTTTTTTAATGTTTTTTATATTTACATTGCTAAAACGTTATAAAAGTAGGATGTATTTGATAGAAAATTTTCTCTTCAATCAAATAGTGTTTGCTTTAACCTTCTACAATTAATAGCAAGCTCAAGAATAAAGTTTGAAATTGGTATTTATTAAGGAATAACGACTATCTTTAAACTTGCGTATTTTTTTGATTTTTTTTATATTTACATTATTGAAACGTTATAAAAGTAGGATGTATTTGATAGAAAATTTTCTGCTCAATCGAATAGTATTTGCTTCAATTTTCTACAATTAATAGCAAGCTCAAAAATGAAGTTTGAAATTGGTATTTATCAAGGAATAACGACTAGCATTAAACTTGCGAATTTTTTTTGATTTTTTTTATATTAACATTATTGAAACGTTATAAAAGTAGGATGTATTTGATAGAAAATTTTCTGTTCAATCGAATAGTATTTGCTTCAACCTTCTACGATTAACAGCAAGCTCAAGAATGAAGTTTGAAATTGGTATTTATTAAGGAATAACGACTATCTTTAAACTTGCGTATTTTTTTAATTTTTTTTTATATTTACATTATTGAAACATTATGAAAATAGGATGTATTTGATAGAAAATTTTCTGTTCAATCAAATGGTAATTCTTTCAACCTTCAACAATTAACAGCAAGCTCAAGAATGAAGTTTGAAATTGGTATTTATCAAGGCATATCGACTATCTCTAAACTTGCGCATTTTTTTGATTTTTTTTTATATTTACATTGCTAAAACGTTATAAAAGTAAAATGTATTTGATAGAAAATTTTTTGCTTAATCGAGTGGTGCTTGTTTGAAATTTCTACGATTAATAGCAAGCTCAAGAATGAAGTTTGAAATTGGTATTTATTAAGGAATAACTACTATATTAAAACTTGCGTATTTTTTTGATTTTTTATATATTTACATTATTGAAACGTTATAAAAGTAAGACGTATTTGATAGAAAATTTTCCGTCCAATCAAATGGTACTTGTTTCAACCTTTTACAATAAATAGCAAGCTCAAGAATGAAGTTTGAAATTGGTATTTTTCAAGAAATAACGACTATCTTTAAACTTGCGTATTTTTTTGATTTTTTTTATATTTACATTATTGAAACGTTATAAAGGTAGAATGTATTTGATAGAAAATTTTCTGTTTAATCAAATAGCACTTGTTTCAACCTTCTCCAATTAATAGCAAGCTCAAGAATGAAGTTTGAAATTGGTATTTATCAAGGAATAACGACTATCTTTAAACTTGCGTATTTTTTTGATTTTTCTTATATTTACATTATTGAAACGTTATAAAAGTAGGATTTATTTAATAGAAAATTGCCTGTTCAATCGAATAGTATTTGCTTCAACCTTCTACAATTAATAGCAAACTCAAGAATGAAGTTTGAATTTGTTATTTATTAAGGAATAACGACTATCTTTAAACTTGCGTATTTTTTTTATTTTTTCTTATTTACATTGCTAGAGCGTTATAAAAGTAGGATGTATTTAATAGAAAATTTTCTGTTCAATTGAATAGTATTTGCTTCAACCTTTTACAATTAATAGCAAGCTCAAGAATGAAGTTTGAAATTGGTATTTATCAAGAAATAACGACTATCTTTAAACTTGCGTATTTTTTTGATTTTTTTTATATTTACATTGCTAAAACGTTATAAAAGTAGGATGTATTTGATAGAAAATTTTCTGTTCAATCGGATAGTATTTGCTTTAACCTTCTACAATTAATAGCAAGCTCAAGATGGAAGTTTGAAATTGGTATTTATTAAGGAATAACGACTATCTTTAAACTTGCGTATTTTTTTGATTTTTTTTATATTTACACTATTGAAACGTTGAAAAAGTAGGATGTATTTGATAGAAAATTTTCTGCTCAATCGAATAGTATTTGCTGCAATCTTCTACAATTAATAGCAAGCTCAAGAATAAAGTTTGAATGTGGTATTTATCAAGGAATAACGACTATCTTTAAACTTGCGTATTTTTTATTTTGATTCTTTTTTTATTTTGATTTTTTTTTATTTACATTGCTAAAACGTTATAAAAGTAAAATGTATTTAATAGAAAATTTCCTGTTTAATTGAATAGTTATTGCTTCAACCTTCTACAATTAATAGCAAGCTCAAGAATGAAGTTTGAAATTGGTATTTATTAAGGAATAACGACTATCTTTAAACTTGCGTAATTTTTTTATTTTTTTTATTTATATTGCTAAAACGTTATAAAAGTAAAATGTATTTAATAGAAAATTTTCTGCTTCATTGAATAGTTATTGCTTCAAACTTCTACAATTAATAGCAAGCTCAAGAATGAAGTTTGAAATTGGTATTTATCAAGGAATAACGACTATCTTTAAACTTGCGTATTTTTTAATTTTTTTTTATTTACATTGCTAAAACTTTATAAAGGTAAATTGTATTTGATAGAAAATTTTTTGCTTAATCGAGTGGTGTTTGTTTCAAATTTCTACAATTAATAGCAAGCTCAAGAATGAAGTTTGAATGTGGTATTTATCAAGGAATAACGACTATATTTAAACTTGCGTATTTTTTTGATTTTTTTTATATTTACATTGCTAAAACGTTATAAGAGTAGGATGTATTTGATAGAAAATTTTCTGTTCAATTAAATAGTATTTGCTTCAACTTTTTACAATTAATAGCAAGCTCAAGAATGAAGTTTGAAATTTGTATTTATCAAGGCATAACGACTATCTTTAAACTTGCGTATTTTTTTGATTTCTTTTATATTTACATTGCTTAAACGTTATAAAAGTAGAATGTATTTGATAGAAAATTTTTTGTTTCATCGAATAGTATTTGCTTCAACTTTCTACAATTAATAGCAAGCTCAAGAATGAAGTTTGAAATTGGTATTTATTAAGGAATAACTACTATATTAAAACTTGCGTATTTTTTTGATTTTTTTTATATTTACATTATTGAAACGTTATAAAAGTAGGATGTATTTGATAGAAAATTTTCTGTTCAATCAAATGGTACTTGTTTCAACCTTTTACAATAGATAGCAAGCTCAAGTATGAAGTTTGAAGTTGGTATTTATCAAGTAATAACGACTTATTTTAAACTTGCGTATTTTTTTAATTTTTTTTTATATTTACATTATTGAAACGTTATAAAAGTAGAATGTATTTGATAGAAAATTTTCTGTTTAATCAAATAGCACTTGTTTCAACCTTCTCCAATTAATAGCAAGCTCAAGTATGAAGTTTGAAATTGGTATTTATCAAGAAATAACGACTATCTTTAAACTTGCGTATTTTTTTGATTTTTTTTATATTTACATTATAGGATCGTTATAAAAGTAGGATGTATTTAATAGAAAATTTTCTGTTTAATCGAATAGTATTTGCTTTAACCTTCTACAATTAATAGCAAGCTCAAGAATGAAGTTTGAAATTGGTATTTATCAAGGAATAACGACTTACTTTAAACTTGCGAATTTTTTTAATGTTTTTTATATTTACATTGCTAAAACGTTATAAAAGTAAGATGTATTTGATAGAAAATTTTCTGTTCAATCAAATAGTATTTGCTTTAACCTTCTACAATTAATAGCAAGCTCAAGAATGAAGTTTGAATTTGCTATTTATTAAGGAATAACGACTATATTTAAACTTGCGTATTTTTTTGATTTTTTTTATATTTACATTATTGAAACGTTATAAAAGTAGGATGTATTTGATAGAAAATTTTCTGTTCAATTGAATAGTATTTGCTTCAACCTTCTACGATTAACAGCAAGCTCAAGAATGAAGTTTGAAATTGGTATTTATTAAGGAATAACGACTATCTTTAAACTTGCGTATTTTTTTAATTTTTTTTTATATTTACATTATTGAAACATTATAAAAATAGGATGTATTTGATAGAAAATTTTCTGTTCAATCAAATGGTAATTCTTTCAACCTTCAACAATTAACAGCAAGCTCAAGAATGAAGTTTGAAATTGGTATTTATCAAGGCATAACGACTATCTCTAAACTTGCGCATTTTTTTGATTTTTTTTTATATTTACATTGCTAAAACGTTATAAAAGTAAAATGTATTTGATAGAAAATTTTTTGCTTAATCGAGTGGTGCTTGTTTGAAATTTCTACGATTAATAGCAAGCTCAAGAATGAAGTTTGAAATTGGTATTTATTAAGGAATAACTACTATATTAAAACTTGCGTATTTTTTTGATTTTTTATATATTTACATCATTGAAACGTTATAAAAGTAGGATGTATTTGATAGAAAATTTTCTGTCCAATCAAATGGTACTTGTTTCAACCTTTTACAATAAATAGCAAGCTCAAGAATGAAGTTTGAAATTGGTATTTATCAAGAAATAACGACTATCTTTAAACTTGCGTATTTTTTTGATTTTTTTTATATTTACATTATTGAAACGTTATAAAGGTAGAATGTATTTGATAGAAAATTTTCTGTTTAATCAAATAGCACTTGTTTCAACCTTCTCCAATTAATAGCAAGCTCAAGAATGAAGTTTGAAATTGGTATTTATCAAGGAATAACGACTATCTTTAAACTTGCGTATTTTTTTGATTTTTCTTATATTTACATTATTGAAACGTTATAAAAGTAGGATTTATTTAATAGAAAATTGCCTGTTCAATCGAATAGTATTTGCTTCAACCTTCTACAATTAATAGCAAACTCAAGAATGAAGTTTGAAATTGGTATTTATTAAGGAATAACGACTATCTTTAAACTTGCGTAATTTTTTTATTTTTTTTATTTATATTGCTAAAACGTTATAAAAGTAAAATGTATTTAATAGAAAATTTTCTGCTTAATTGAATAGTTATTGCTTCAAACTTCTACAATTAATAGCAAGCTCAAGAATGAAGTTTGAAATTGGTATTTATCAAGGAATAACGACTATCTTTAAACTTGCGTATTTTTTAATTTTTTTTTATTTACATTGCTAAAACTTTATAAAGGTAAATTGTATTTGATAGAAAATTTTTTGCTTAATCGAGTGGTGTTTGTTTCAACTTTCTACAATTAATAGCAAGCTCAAGAATGAAGTTTGAATGTGGTATTTATCAAGGAATAACGACTATATTTAAACTTGCGTATTTTTTTGATTTTTTTTATATTTACATTGCTAAAACGTTATAAGAGTAGGATGTATTTGATAGAAAATTTTCTGTTCAATTAAATAGTATTTGCTTCAACTTTTTACAATTAATAGCAAGCTCAAGAATGAAGTTTGAAATTTGTATTTATCAAGGCATAACGACTATCTTTAAACTTGCGTATTTTTTTGATTTCTTTTATATTTACATTGCTAAAACGTTATAAAAGTAGAATGTATTTGATAGAAAATTTTTTGTTTAATCGAATAGTATTTGCTTCAACTTTCTACAATTAATAGCAAGCTCAAGAATGAAGTTTGAAATTGGTATTTATTAAGGAATAACGACTATCTTTAAACTTGCGTATTTTTTTGATTTTTTTTTATATTTACATTATTGAAACATTATAAAAATAGGATGTATTTGATAGAAAATTTTCCGTTCAATCAAATGGTAATTCTTTCAACCTTCAACAATTAACAGCAAGCTCAAGAATGAAGTTTGAAATTGGTATTTATCAAGGCATAACGACTATCTCTAAACTTGCGCATTTTTTTGATTTTTTTTTATATTTACATTGCTAAAACGTTATAAAAGTAAAATGTATTTGATAGAAAATTTTTTACTTAATCGAGTGGTGCTTGTTTGATATTTCTACGATTAATAGCAAGCTCAAGAATGAAGTTTGAAATTGGTATTTATTAAGGAATAACTACTATATTAAAACTTGCGTATTTTTTTGATTTTTTTTATATTTACATTATTGAAACGTTATAAAAGTAGAATGTATTTGATAGAAAATTTTCTGTTTAATCAAATAGCACTTGTTTCAACCTTCTCCAATTAATAGCAAGCTCAAGAATGAAGTTTGAAGTTGGTATTTATCAAGAAATAACGACTATCTTTAAACTTGCGTATTTTTTTGATTTTTTTTATATTTACATTATTGAAACGTTATAAAAGTAGGATGTATTTGATAGAAAATTTTCTGCTCAATCGAATAGTATTTGCTTCAATCTTCTACAATTAATAGCAAGCTCAAGAATGAAGTTTGAAAGTGGTATTTATCAAGGAATAACGACTATCTTTAAACTTGCGCATTTTTTAATTTTTTTTTTTATTTACATTGCTAGAACGTTACAAAGGTAGAATGTATTTAATAGAAAATTCTTTGCTTAATCAAGTGGTGCTTGTTTCAACTTTCTACAATTAATAGCAAGCTCAAGAATGAAGTTTGAAATTGGTATTTATCAAAGAATATCGACTATATTTAAACTTGCGTATTTTTTTTAATTTTTTTATATTTACATTGCTAAAACGTTATAAAAGTAGGATGTATTTGATAGAAAATTTTCTGTTCAATTAAATAGTATTTGCTTCAACCTTTTACAATTAATAGCAAGCTCAAGAATGAAGTTTGAAATTTGTATTTATCAAGGCATAACGACTATCTTTAAACTTGCGTATTTTTTTGATTTTTTTTATATTTACAATGCTAAAACGTTATAAAAGTAGAATGTATTTGATAGAAAATTTCCTGCTCAATCGAATAGTATTAAGTTCAACTTTCTACAATTAATAGCAAGCTCAAGAATGAAGTTTGAAATTGGTATTTATCAAGGAATAACGACTATTTTTAAACTTGCGTATATTTTTGATTTTTTTTTATTCACATTGCTAAAACGTTATAAAAGTAGGATGTATTTGATAGAAAATTTTTTGCTTAATCGAATAGTATTTGTTTTAACCTTTTACAATTAATAGCAAGCTCAAGCATGAAGTTTGAATTTGGTATTTATCAAGGAATAACGACTATTTTTAAACTTGCGTATTTTTTTGATTTTTTTTATATTTACATTATAGGAACGTTATAAAAGTAGGATGTATTTGATAGAAAATTTTTTGTTCAATCGAATAGTATTTGCTTCAACTTTCTACAATTAATAGCAAGCTCAAGAATGAAGTTTGAAATTGGTATTTATTAAGGAATAACGACTATCTTTAAACTTGCGTATTCTTTTGATTTTTTTCATATTTACATTGCTAAAACGTTATAAAAGTAGGATGTATTTGATAGAAAATTTTCTGCTAAATTAAATGGTACTTGTTTCAACCTTCTACGATTAATAGCAAGCTCAAGAATGAAGTTTGAATTTGGTATTTATCAAGGAATAACGACTATCTTTAAACTTGGGTATTTTTTTAATTTTTTTTATTTACGTTGCTAAATCGTTATAAAAGTAGGATGTATTTGATAGAAAATTTTCTGTTCAGTCAAATAGTATTTGCCTCAACCTTCTACAATTGATAGCAAGCTCAAGAATGAAGTTTGAAGTTGGTATTTATCAAGGAATAACGACTATTTTTAAACTTGCGTATATTTTTGATTTTTTTTTATTCACATTGCTAAAACGTTATAAAAGTAGGATGTATTTGATAGAAAATTTTTTGCTTAATCGAATAGTATTTGTTCTAACCTTTTACAATTAATAGCAAGCTCAAGAATGAAGTTTGAATTTGGTATTTATCAAGGAATAACGACTATTTTTAAACTTGCGTATTTTTTTGATTTTTTTTATAATTGCATTTCTAAAACCTTATAAAAGTAAGACGTATTTGACAGAAAAATTTCTGTTCAATCAAATGGTACTTGTTTTAACCTTCTACAATTAATAGCAAGCTCAAGAATAAAGTTTGAAATTGGAATTCATTAAGGACTAACGACTATCTTTAAACTTGCGTATTTTTTTGATTTTTTTTATATTTACATTATTGAAACGTTATAAAAGTAGGATGTATTTGATAGAAAATTTTCTGCTCAATCAAATGGTACTTGTTTCAACCTTTTATAATAAATAGCAAGCTCAAGAATGAAGTTTGAAATTGGTGTTTATCAAGGAATAACGACTTACTTTAAATTTGCGTATTTTTTTAATTTTTTTTTATATTTACATTATTGAAACGTTATGAAAGTATGTATTTGATAGAAAATTTTCTGTTAAATGAAATGGTACTTGTTTCAACCTTTTATAATAAATAGCAAGCTCAAGAATAAAGTTTGAAATTGGTATTTATCAAGGAATAACGACTTACTTTAAACTTGCGTATTTTTTTATTTTTTTTTATATTTACATTATTGAAACGTTATAAAAGTAGGATGTATTTATTATAAAATTTTCTGTTCAATCAAACAGTACTTGTTTCAACCTTCTACAATTAATAGCAAGCTAAAGAATAAAGTTTGAATTTGGTATTTATCAAGGCATAACGACTATCTTTTAACTTGCGTATTTTTTTGATTTTTTTTTTATTTACATTGCTAAAACGGGATTCGCTATTCAAGGAATAACGACTTACTTTAAATTTGCGTATTTTTTTAATTTTTTTTTATATTTACATTATTGAAACGTTATGAAAGTAGTATGTATTTGATAGAAAATTTTCTGTTCAATCAAATGGTGCTTGTTTCAACCTTTTATAATAAATAGCAAGCTCAAGAATAAAGTTTGAAATTGGTATTTATCAAGGAATAACGACTTACTTTAAACTTGCGTATTTTTTTATTTTTTTTTTATATTTACATTATTGAAACGTTATAAAAGTAGGATGTATTTATTATAAAATTTTCTGTTCAATCAAACGGTACTTGTTTCAACCTTCTACAATTAATAGCAAGCTAAAGAATAAAGTTTGAATTTGGTATTTATCAAGGCATAACGACTATCATTTAACTTGCGTATTTTTTTGATTTTTTTTTATTTACATTGCTAAAACGTTATAAAAGTAAAATGTATTTGATAGAAAATTTCCTGCTCAATCGAATAGTGTTGGTTTCAACCTTCTATAATTAATAGCAAGCTCAAGAATGAAGTTTGAAATTGGTATTTATCAAGGAATAACGACTATATTTAAACTTGCGTATTTTTTTGATTTTTTTTATAATTTAAATGGTACTTGTTTCAACCTTCTATAATTAACAGCAAGCTTAAGAATAAAGTTTGAAATTGGTATTTATCAAGGAATAACGACTATCTTTAAATTTGCGTATTTTTTTAATTTTTTTTATATTTACATTGCTAAAACGTTATAAAAGTAGGATGTATTTAATAGAAAAATTTCTGTTTAATCAAATCGTACTTGTTTCAACCTTCTATAGTTAATAGCAAGCTTAAGAATAAAGTTTGAAATTGGTATTTATCAAGGAATAACGACTATCTTTAAACTTGCGTATTTTTTTGATTTTTTTATATTTACATTGCTGAAACGTTATAAAAGTAGGATGTATTTGATTGAAAAATTTCTGTTCAATCAAATGGTACTTGTTTCAACCTTCTATAATTAATAGCAAGCTTAAGAATGAAGTTTGAAATTGGTATTTATCAAGGAATAACGACTATATTTAAACTTGCGTATTTTTTTGATTTTTTTTATATTTACATTGCTAAAACGTTATAAAGGTAGGACGTATTTGGTAGAAAATTTTTTGCTCAATCAAATGGTACTTGTTTCAACCTTTTATAATAAATAGCAAGCTCAAGAATGAAGTTTGAAATTGGTATTTATCAAGGAATAACGACTTACTTTAAACTTGCGTATTTTTTTAATTTTTTTTTATATTTACATTATTGAAACGTTATGAAAGTAGGATGTATTTGATAGAAAATTTCCTAATTAATCAAATAGTATTTGTTTTAACCTTCTATAATTAATAGCAAGCTCAAGAATGAAGTTTGAAATTGGTATTTATCAAGCAATACCGACTATCTTTAAACTTGCGTATTTTTTTAATTTTTTTTATATTTACATTATTAAAACGTTATAAAAGTAGGATGTATTTATTAGAAAATTTTCTGTTCAATCAAACGGTACTTGTTTCAACCTTCTACAATTAATAGCAAGCTAGAGAATAAAGTTTGAATTTGGTATTTATCAAGGCATAACGACTATCATTTAACTTGCGTATTTTTTTGATTTTTTTATATTTACATTGCTGAAACGTTATAAAAGTAGGATGTATTTGATTAAAAAATTTCTGTTCAATCAAATGGTACTTGTTTCAACCTTCTATAATTAATAGCAAGCTCAAGAATGAAGTTTGAAATTGGTGTTTATCAAGGAATAACGACTTACTTTAAATTTGCGTATTTTTTTAATTTTTTTTTATATTTACATTATTGAAACGTTATGAAAGTAGTATGTATTTGATAGAAAATTTTCTGTTCAATCAAATGGTGCTTGTTTCAACCTTTTATAATAAATAGCAAGCTCAAGAATAAAGTTTGAAATTGGTATTTATCAAGGAATAACGACTTACTTTAAACTTGCGTATTTTTTTATTTTTTTTTTATATTTACATTATTGAAACGTTATAAAAGTAGGATGTATTTATTATAAAATTTTCTGTTCAATCAAACGGTACTTGTTTCAACCTTCTACAATTAATAGCAAGCTAAAGAATAAAGTTTGAATTTGGTATTTATCAAGGCATAACGACTATCATTTAACTTGCGTATTTTTTTGATTTTTTTTTATTTACATTGCTAAAACGTTATAAAAGTAAAATGTATTTGATAGAAAATTTCCTGCTCAATCGAATAGTGTTGGTTTCAACCTTCTATAATTAATAGCAAGCTCAAGAATGAAGTTTGAAATTGGTATTTATCAAGGAATAACGACTATATTTAAACTTGCGTATTTTTTTGATTTTTTTTATAATTTAAATGGTACTTGTTTCAACCTTCTATAATTAACAGCAAGCTTAAGAATAAAGTTTGAAATTGGTATTTATCAAGGAATAACGACTATCTTTAAATTTGCGTATTTTTTTAATTTTTTTTATATTTACATTGCTAAAACGTTATAAAAGTAGGATGTATTTAATAGAAAAATTTCTGTTTAATCAAATCGTACTTGTTTCAACCTTCTATAGTTAATAGCAAGCTTAAGAATAAAGTTTGAAATTGGTATTTATCAAGGAATAACGACTATCTTTAAACTTGCGTATTTTTTCGATTTTTTTTATATTTACATTGTTAAAACGTTATAAAAGTAGGATGTATTTGATAGAAAAATTTCTGTTCAATCAAATGGTACTTGTTTCAACCTTCTATAATTAATAGCAAACTTAAGAATAAAGTTTGAAATTGGTATTTATCAAGGAATAACGACTATCTTTAAACTTGCGTATTTTTTTGATTTTTTTTATATTTACATTGCTGAAACGTTATAAAAGTAGGATGTATTTGATTGAAAAATTTCTGTTCAATCAAATGGTACTTGTTTCAACCTTCTATAATTAATAGCAAGCTTAAGAATGAAGTTTGAAATTGGTATTTATCAAGGAATAACGACTATCTTTAAACTTGCGTATTTTTTTGATTTTTTTTATATTTACATTATTGAAACGTTATAAAAGTAGGATGTATTTGATAGAAAATTTTCTGCTCAATCAAATGGTACTTGTTTCAACCTTTTATAATAAATAGCAAGCTCAAGAATGAAGTTTGAAATTGGTATTTATCAAGGAATAACGACTTACTTTAAACTTGCGTATTTTTTTAATTTTTTTTTATATTTACATTATTGAAACGTTATGAAAGTAGTATGTATTTGATAGAAAATTTTCTGTTCAATCAAATGGTACTTGTTTCAACCTTTTATAATAAATAGCAAGCTCAAGAATAAAGTTTGAAATTGGTATTTATCAAGGAATAACGACTTACTTTAAACTTGCGTATTTTTTTATTTTTTTTTTATATTTACATCATTGAAACATTATAAAAGTAGGATGTATTTAATAGAAAATTTCCTAGTTAATCGAATAGTATTTGTTTTAACCTTCTACAATTAATAGCAAGCTCAAGAATAAAGTTTGAAATTGGTATTTATCAAGGAATAACGACTATCTTTAAACTTGCGTATTTTTTTGATTTTTTTTATATTTACATTGCTGAAACGTTATAAAAGTAGGATGTATTTAATTGAAAAATTTCTGTTCAATCAAATGGTACTTGTTTCAACCTTCTATAATTAATAGCAAGCTCAAGAATGAAGTTTGAAATTGGTATTTATCAAGGAATAACGACTTACTTTAAACTTGCGTATTTTTTTAATTTTTTTTTATATTTACATTATTGAAACGTTATGAAAGTAGTATGTATTTGATAGAAAATTTTCTGTTCAATCAAATGGTACTTGTTTCAACCTTTTATAATAAATAGCAAGCTCAAGAATAAAGTTTGAAATTGGTATTTATCAAGGAATAACGACTTACTTTAAACTTGCGTATTTTTTTATTTTTTTTTTATATTTACATTATTGAAACATTATAAAAGTAGGATGTATTTAATAGAAAATTTCCTAATTAATCGAATAGTATTTGTTTTAACCTTCTACAATTAATAGCAAGCTTAAGAATAAAGTTTGAAATTGGTATTTATCAAGGAATAACGACTATCTTTAAATTTGCGTATTTTTTTGATTTTTTTTATAATTACATTGCTAAACCTTTATAAAAGTAAGACGTATTTAATAGAAAAATTTCTGTTCAATCAAATGGTACTTGTTTCAACCTTCTACAATTAATAGCAAGCTTAAGAATGAAGTTTGAAATTGGTATTTATCAAGGAATAACGACTATCTTTAAACTTGCGTATTTTTTTGATTTTTTTTATAATTACATTGCTAAACCTTTATAAAAGTAAGACGTATTTAATAGAAAAATTTCTGTTCAATCAAATGGTACTTGTTTCAACCTTCTACAATTAATAGCAAGCTTAAGAATGAAGTTTGAAATTGGTATTTATCAAGGAATAACGACTATCTTTAAACTTGCGTATTTTTTTGATTTTTTTTATATTTACATTATTGAAACGTTATAAAAGTAGAATGTATTTGATAGAAAATTTCCTAATTAATCGAATAGTATTTGCTTTAACCTTCTACAATTAATAGCAAGCTCAAGAACGAAGTTTGAAATTGGTATTTATCAAGCAATAACGACTATCTTTAAACTTGCGTATTTTTTTGATTTTTTTCATAATTGCATTGCTAAAACGTTATAAAAGTAAAACGTATTTGATAGAAAAATTTCTGTTCAATCAAATGGTACTTGTTTCAACCTTCTACGATTAATAGCAAGCTCAAGAATAAAGTTTGAAGTTGGTATTTATCAAGGAATAACGACTAAATTTAAATTTGCGTATTTTTTTGATTTTTTTTATATTTACATTGCTAAAACGTTATAAAAGTAGGATGTATTTAATAGAAAAATTTCTGTTTAATCAAATCGTATTTGTTTCAACCTTCTATAATTAACAGCAAGCTTAAGAATAAAGTTTGAAATTGGTATTTATCAAGGAATAACGACTATCTTTAAACTTGCGTATTTTTTTGATTTTTTTTATATTTACATTGCTGAAACGTTATAAAAGTAGGATGTATTTGATTGAAAAATTTCTGTTCAATCAAATGGTACTTGTTTTAACCTTCTATAATTAATAGCAAGCTTAAGAATGAAGTTTGAAATTGGTATTTATCAAGGAATAACGACTATCTTTAACCTTGCGTATTTTTTTGATTTTTTTTATATTTACATTGCTAAAACGTTATAAAAATAAAATGTAGTTGATAGAAAATTTCCTGCTCAATCGAATAGTATTGGTTTCAACCTTCTACAATTAATAGCAAGCTCAAGAATGAAGTTTGAATTTGGTATTTATCAAGGAATAACGACTATCTTTAAACTTGCGTATTTTTTCGATTTTTTTTATATTTACATTGTTAAAACGTTATAAAAGTAGGATGTATTTAATAGAAAAATTTCTGTTCAATCAAATGGTACTTGTTTCAACCTTCTATAATTAATAGCAAGCTTAAGAATAAAGTTTGAAATTGGTATTTATCAAGGAATAACGACTATCTTTAAATTTGCGTATTTTTTTGATTTTTTTTATATTTACATTGCTAAAACGTTATAAAAGTAGGATGTATTTAATAGAAAAATTTCTGCTCAATCAAATGGTACTTGTTTCAACCTTTTATAATAAATAGCAAGCTCAAGAATGAAGTTTGAAATTGGAATTTATCAAGGAATAACGACTATCTTTAAAATTGCGAATTTTTTTGATTTTTTTTATATTTACATTGCTGAAACGTTATAAAAGTAGGATGTATTTGATTGAAAATTTTTTGCTTAATCGAGTGGTGTTTGCTTCAACTTTCTACGATTAATAGCAAGCTCAAGAATGAAGTTTGAAATTGGAATTCATTAAGGACTAACGACTATCTTTAAACTTGCGTATTTTTTTGATTTTTTTTATATTTACATTATTGAAACGTTATAAAAGTAGGATGTATTTGATAGAAAATTTTCTGCTCAATCAAATGGTACTTGCTTCAACCTTTTATAATAAATAGCAAGCTCAAGAATGAAGTTTGAAATTGGTATTTATCAAGGAATAACGACTTACTTTAAACTTGCGTATTTTTTTAATTTTTTTTTATATTTACATTATTGAAACGTTATGAAGGTAGTATGTATTTGATAGAAAATTTTCTGTTCAATCAAATGGTACTTGTTTCAACCTTTTATAATAAATAGCAAGCTCAAGAATAAAGTTTGAAATTGGTATTTATCAAGGAATAACGACTTACTTTAAACTTGCGTATTTTTTTAATTTTTTTTTATATTTACATTATTGAAACGTTATAAAAGTAGGATGTATTTAATAGAAAATTTCCTAGTTAATCGAATAGTATTTGTTTTAACCTTCTACAATTAATAGCAAGCTCAAGAATATAGTTTGAAATTGGTATTTATCAAGGAATAACGACTATATTTAAATTTGCGTATTTTTTTGATTTTTTTTATATTTACATTGCTAAAACGTTATAAAAGTAGGATGTATTTAATAGAAAAATTTCTGTTTAATCAAATCGTATTTGTTTCAACCTTCTATAATTAATAGCAAGCTTAAGAATAAAGTTTGAAATTGGTATTTATCAAGGAATAACGACTATCTTTAAACTTGCGTATTTTTTTGATTTTTTTTATATTTACATTGCTGAAACGTTATAAAAGTAGGATGTATTTGATTGAAAAATTTCTGTTCAATCAAATGCTACTTGTTTCAACCTTCTATAATTAATAGCAAGCTTAAGAATGAAGTTTGAAATTTGGTATTTATCAAGGAATAACGACTATCTTTAAACTTGCGTATTTTTTTGATTTTTTTTATAATTACATTGCTAAAACTTTATAAAAGTAAGACGTATTTGATAGAAAAATTTCTGTACAATCAAATGGTACTTGTTTCAACCTTCTACAATTAATAGCAAGCTTAAGAATGAAGTTTGAAATTGGTATTTATCAAGGAATAACGACTATCTTTAACCTTGCGTATTTTTTTGATTTTTTTTATATTTACATTGCTAAAACGTTATAAAAATAAAATGTAATTGATAGAAAATTTCCTGCTCAATCGAATAGTATTGGTTTCAACCTTCTACAATTAATAGCAAGCTCAAGAATGAAGTTTGAATTTGGTATTTATCAAGGAATAACGACTATCTTTAAACTTGCGTATTTTTTCGATTTTTTTTATATTTACATTGTTAAAACGTTATAAAAGTAGGATGTATTTGATAGAAAAATTTCTGTTCAATCAAATGGTACTTGTTTCAACCTTCTATAATTAATAGCAAACTTAAGAATAAAGTTTGAAATTGGTATTTATCAAGGAATAACGACTATCTTTAAACTTGCGTATTTTTTTGATTTTTTTTATATTTACATTGCTGAAACGTTATAAAAGTAGGATGTATTTGATTGAAAAATTTCTGTTCAATCAAATGGTACTTGTTTCAACCTTCTATAATTAATAGCAAGCTTAAGAATGAAGTTTGAAATTGGTATTTATCAAGGAATAACGACTATCTTTAAACTTGCGTATTTTTTTGATTTTTTTTATATTTACATTATTGAAACGTTATAAAAGTAGGATGTATTTGATAGAAAATTTTCTGCTCAATCAAACGGTACTTGTTTCAACCTTTTATAATAAATAGCAAGCTCAAGAATGAAGTTTGAAATTGGTATTTATCAAGGAATAACGACTTACTTTAAACTTGCGTATTTTTTTAATTTTTTTTTATATTTACATTATTGAAACGTTATGAGAGTAGTATGTATTTGATAGAAAATTTTCTGTTCAATCAAATGGTACTTGTTTCAACCTTTTATAATAAATAGCAAGCTCAAGAATAAAGTTTGAAATTGGTATTTATCAAGGAATAACGACTTACTTTAAACTTGCGTATTTTTTTATTTTTTTTTTATATTTACATTATTGAAACATTATAAAAGTAGGATGTATTTAATAGAAAATTTCCTAGTTAATCGAATAGTATTTGTTTTAACCTTCTACAATTAATAGCAAGCTCAAGAATAAAGTTTGAAATTGGTATTTATCAAGGAATAACGACTATCTTTAAACTTGCGTATTTTTTTGATTTTTTTTATATTTACATTGCTGAAACGTTATAAAAGTAGGATGTATTTAATTGAAAAATTTCTGTTCAATCAAATGGTACTTGTTTCAACCTTCTATAATTAATAGCAAGCTCAAGAATGAAGTTTGAAATTGGTATTTATCAAGGAATAACGACTTACTTTAAACTTGCGTATTTTTTTAATTTTTTTTTATATTTACATTATTGAAACGTTACAAAAGTAGGATGTATTTGATAGAAAATTTCTTAATTAATCGAATAGTATTTGCTTTAACCTTCTACAATTAATAGCAAGCTCAAGAATGAAGTTTGAAATTGGTATTTATCAAGCAATAACGACTATCTTTAAACTTGCGTATTTTTTTGATTTTTTTTATAATTGCATTGCTAAAACGTTATAAAAGTAAAACGTATTTGATAGAAAAACTTCTGTTCAATCAAATGGTACTTGCTTCAACCTTCTACAATTAATAGCAAGCTCAAGAATAAAGTTTGAAATTGGTATTTATCAAGGAATAACGACTATCTTTAAACTTGCGTATTTTTTTGATTTTTTTTATAATTACATTGCTAAAACTTTATAAAAGTAAGACGTATTTGATAGAAAAATTTCTGTTCAATCAAATGGTACTTGTTTCAACCTTCTACAGTTAATAGCAAGCTTAAGAATGAAGTTTGAAATTGGTATTTATTAAGGAATGACGACTATATTTAAACTTGCGTATTTTTTTAATTTTTTTTATAATTACATTGCTAAAACGTTATAAAAGTAAGATGTATTTGATAGAAAAATTTCTGTTTAATCAAACGGTACTTGTTTCAACCTTTTACAATAAATTGCAAGCTCAAAAATGAAGTTTGAAATTGGTATTTATCAAGGAATAACGACTTACTTTAAACTTGCGTATTTTTTTGATTTTTTTTATATTTACATTGCTAAAACGTTATAAAAGTAAAATGTATGTGATAGAAAAATTTCCGTTCAATCAAATGGTACTTGTTTCAACCTTCTACAATTAATAGCAAGCTTAAGAATGAAGTTTGAAATTGGTATTTATCAAGCAATAACGACTATCTTTAAACTTGCGTATTTTTTTGATTTTTTTTATAATTGCATTGCTAAACGTTATAAAAGTAAAACGTATTTGATAGAAAAATTTCTGTTCAATGCGTATTTTTTTGATTTTTTTTATAATTACATTGCTAAAACTTTATAAAAGTAAGACGTATTTGATAGAAAAGTTTCTGTTCAATCAAACGGTACTTGTTTCAACCTTCTACAATTAATAGCAAGCTTAAGAATGAAGTTTGAATTTGGTATTTATCAAGGAATAACGACTATCTTTAAACTTGCGTATTTTTTTGATTTTTTTTATATTTACATTGCTAAAACGTTATAAAAATAAAATGTAATTGATAGAAAATTTCCTGCTCAATCGAATAGTATTGGTTTCAACCTTCTACAATTAATAGCAAGCTCAAGAATGAAGATTGAAATTGGTATTTATTAAGGAATGACGACTATATTTAAACTTGCGTATTTTTTTAATTTTTTTTATAATTACATTGCTAAAACGTTATAAAAGTAAGATGTATTTGATAGAAAAATTTCTGTTCAATCAAATGGTACTTGTTTCAACCTTCTATAGTTAATAGCCAGCTCAAGAATGAAGTTTGAAATTGGAATTTATTAAGAAATAACGACTATCTTTAAACTTGCGAATTTTTTTAATTTTTTTTATATTTACATTATCGAAACGTTATGAAAGTAGGATGTATTTGATAGAAAATTTCCTGCTCAATCGAATAGTATTGGTTTCAAGCTTCTGCAATTAATAGCAAGCTCAAGAATGAAGTTTGAAATTGGTATTTATCAAGGAATAACGACTATATTTAAACTTGCGTATTTTTTTGATTTTTTTATATTTACATTGGTAAAACGTTATAAAAGTAGGATGTATTTAATAGAAAATTCTCTGTTCAATCAAATGGTTTTTGTTTTAACCTTCTACGATTAATAGCAAGCTCAAGTATGAAGTTTGAAATTGGTATTTATTAAGGAATAACGACTATATTTAAACTTGCGTATTTTTTTGATTTTTTTTATAATTACATTGCTAAAACTTTATAAAAGTAAGACGTATTTGATAGAAAAGTTTCTGTCCAATCAAATGGTACTTGTTTCAACCTTCTACAATTAATGGCAAGCTTAAGAATGAAGTTTGAATTTGGTATTTATCAAGGAATAACGACTATCTTTAAACTTGCGTATTTTTTTGATTTTTTTTATATTTACATTGCTAAAACGTTATAAAAATAAAATGTAATTGATAGAAAATTTCCTGCTCAATCGAATAGTATTGGTTTCAACCTTCTACAATTAATAGCAAGCTCAAGAATGAAGTTTGAAATTGGTATTTATTAAGGAATGACGACTATATTTAAACTTGCGTATTTTATTAATTTTTTTTATATTTACATTATTGAGACGTTACAAAGGTTGGATGTATTTGATAGAAAATTTTCTGCTCAATCAAATAGTATTGGTTTCAACCTTTTACAATAAATAGCAAGCTCAAAAATGAAGTTTGGAATTGGTATTTATCAAGGAATAACGACTATCTTTAAACTTGCGTATTTTTTTGATTTTTTTTATATTTACATTGCTAAAACGTTATAAAAATAAAATGTAATTGATAGAAAATTTCCTGCTCAATCGAATAGTATTGGCTTCAACCTTTTACAATAAATAGCAAGCTCAAAAATGAAGTTTGGAATTGGTATTTATCAAGGAATAACGACTTACTTTAAACTTGCGTATTTTTTTGATTTTTTTTATATTTACATTGCTAAAACGTTATAAAAGTAGAATGTATTTGATAGAAAATTTCCTGCTCATTCGAATAATATTAGTTTCAACCTTCTACAATTAATAGCAAGCTCAAGAATGAAGTTTGAAATTGGTATTTATCAAGGAATAACGACTATATTTAAACTTGCGTATGTTTTTAATTTTTTTTATAATTGCATTGCTAAAACGTTATAAAAGTAGGACGTATTTGATAGAAAAATTTCTGTTTAATCAAATGGTACTTGTTTCAACCTTCTACAATTAATAGCAAGCTCAAGAATGAAGTTTGGCATTGGTATTTATCAAGGAATCACGACTATCTTTAAACTTGCGTATTTTTTTGATTTTTTTTATATTTATATTGCTAAAACGTTATAAAAGTAGAATGTATTTGATAGAAAATTTTCTGCTCATTCGAGTGGTGCTTGCTTCAACTTTCAACGATTAATAGCAAGCTCAAGAATGAAGTTTGAAATTGGAATTTATTAAGAAATAACGACTATCTTTAAACTTGCGTATTTTTTTGATTTTTTTTATATTTACATTATCGAAACGTTATAAAAGTAGGATGTATTTGAAAGAAAATTTTCTGTTCAATCAAATGGTGCTTGTTTCAACATTTTACAGTAAATAGCAAGCTCAAGAATGAAGTTTGAAATTGGTATTTATCAAGGAATAACGACTTACTTTAAACTTGCGTATTTTTTTGATTTTTTTATATTTACATTGCTAAAGCGTTATAAAAGTAGAATGTATTTGATAGAAAATTTTCTGCTCAATCGAATAGTATTGGTTTCAACCTTCTACAATTAATAGCAAGCTTAAGAATGAAGTTTGAAATTGGTATTTATCAAGGAATAACGACTTACTTTAAACTTGCGTATTTTTTTGATTTTTTTTATATTTATATTGCTAAAGCGTTATAAAAGTAGAATGTATTTGATAGAAAATTTCCTGCTTAATCGAATAGTATTGGTTTCAAGCTTCTACAATTAATAGCAAGCTCAAGAATGAAGTTTGAAATTGGTATTTATCAAGGAATAACGACTATCTTTAAACTTGCGTATTTTTTTAATTTTTTTTATATTTACATTGCTAAAACGTTATAAAAGTAGAATGTATTTGATAGAAAATTTCCTGCTCAATCGAAAAGTATTGGTTTCAACCTTCTACAATTAATAGCAAGCTTAAGAATGAAGTTTGAAATTGGTATTTATCAAGGAATAACGACTATATTTAAACTTGCGTATTTTATTGATTTTTTTATATTTACATTGTTAAAACGTTATAAAAGTAGGCTGTATTTGATAGAAAATTCACTCTTCAATCAAATGGTTTTTGTTTCAATTTTCTACAATTAATAGCAAGCTCAAGAATGAAGTTTGAAATTGGTATTTATTAAGGAATAACGACTATATTTAAACTTGCGTATTTTTTTGATTTTTTTTTAATTACATTGCTAAAACGTTATAAAGGTAGGAGGTATTTGATAGAAAAATTTCTGTTCAATCAAATGGTACTTGTTTCAACCTTCTACAATTAATAGCAAGCTCAAGAATAAAGTTTGAATTTGGTATTTATCAAGGCATAACGACTATCTTTAAACTTGCGTATTTTTTTGATTTTTTTTATATTTACATTGCTAAAGCGTTATAAAAGTAGAATGTATTTGATAGAAAATTTTCTGCTCAATCGAATAGTATTGGTTTCAACCTTCTACAATTAATAGCAAGCTCAAGAATGAAGTTTGAAATTGGTATTTATCAAGGAATAACGACTATCTTTAAACTTGCGTATTTTTTTAATTTTTTTTATATTTACATTGCTAAAACGTTATAAAAGTAGAATGTATTTGATAGAAAATTTCCTGCTCAATCGAAAAGTATTGGTTTCAACCTTCTACAATTAATAGCAAGCTTAAGAATGAAGTTTGAAATTGGTATTTATCAAGGAATAACGACTATATTTAAACTTGCGTATTTTATTGATTTTTTTATATTTACATTGTTAAAACGTTATAAAAGTAGGCTGTATTTGATAGAAAATTCACTCTTCAATCAAATGGTTTTTGTTTCAATTTTCTACAATTAATAGCAAGCTCAAGAATGAAGTTTGAAATTGGTATTTATTAAGGAATAACGACTATATTTAAACTTGCGTATTTTTTTGATTTTTTTTTAATTACATTGCTAAAACGTTATAAAGGTAGGAGGTATTTGATAGAAAAATTTCTGTTCAATCAAATGGTACTTGTTTCAACCTTCTACAATTAATAGCAAGCTCAAGAATGAAGTTTGACTTTGGTATTTATCAAGGAATAACGACTATCTTTAAACTTGCGTATTTTTTTGATTTTTTTTATATTTACATTGCTAAAACGTTATAAAAGTAGAATGTATTTGATAGAAAATTTTCTGCTCAATCGAATAGTATTGGTTTCAACCTTCTACAGTTAATAGCAAGCTTAAGAATGAAGTTTGAAATTGGTATTTATCAAGGAATAACGACTATCTTTAAACTTGCGCATTTTTTTTTTTTTTTTTATATTTACATTATTGAAACGTTATAAAAGTAAAATGTATTTGATAGAAAATTTCCTGCTCAATCGAATAGTATTAGTGTCAACCTTCTACAATTATTAGCAAGCTCAAGTATAAAGTTTGAAATTGGTATTTATCAAGGAATAACGACTATATTTAAACTTGCGTATTTTTTTGATTTTTTTTATAATTACATTGCTAAAACGTTATAAAAGTAGAACGTATTTAATAGAAAAATTTTTGCTCAATTAAATGGTACTCGTTTCAACCTTCTACAATTAATAGCAAGCTCAAGAATGAAGTTTGAAATTGGTATTTATTAAGGAATAACGACTATCTTTAAACTTGCGTATTTTTTCAATTTTTTTTATATTTACATTATTGAAACGTTATAAAAGTTGGATGTATTCAATAGAAAATTTTCTGTTTAATCAAATGGTACTTGTTTCAACCTTCTACAATTAATAGCAAGCTCAAGAATAAAGTTTGAATTTGGTATTTATCAAGGCATAACGACTATCTTTAAACTTGCGTATTTTTTTGATTTTTTTTATATTTACATTGCTAAAGCGTTATAAAAGTAGAATGTATTTGATAGAAAATTTTCTGCTCAATCGAATAGTATTGGTTTCAACCTTCTACAATTAATAGCAAGCTCAAGAATGAAGTTTGAAATTGGTATTTATTAAGGAATGACGACTATATTTAAACTTGCGTATTTTTTTAATTTTTTTTATAATTACATTGCTAAAACGTTATAAAAGTAAGATGTATTTGATAGAAAAATTTCTGTTTAATCAAATGGTACTTGTTTCAACCTTCTACAATTAATAACAAGCTCAAGAATGAAGTTTGGCATTGGTATTTATCAAGCAATCACGACTATATTTAAACTTGCGTATTTTTTTGATTTTTTTTATATTTATATTGCTAAAACGTTATAAAAGTAGAATGTATTTGATAGAAAATTTTCTGCTCATTCGAGTGGTGCTTGCTTCAACTTTCAACGATTAATAGCAAGCTCAAGAATGAAGTTTGAAATTGGAATTTATTAAGAAATAACGACTATCTTTAAACTTGCGTATTTTTTTGATTTTTTTTATATTTACATTATCGAAACGTTATAAAAGTAGGATGTATTTGAAAGAAAATTTTCTGTTCAATCAAATGGTACTTGTTTCAACATTTTACAGTAAATAGCAAGCTCAAGAATGAAGTTTGAAATTGGTATTTATCAAGGAATAACGACTTACTTTAAACTTGCGTATTTTTTTGATTTTTTTATATTTACATTGCTAAAGCGTTATAAAAGTAGAATGTATTTGATAGAAAATTTTCTGCTCAATCGAATAGTATTGGTTTCAACCTTCTACAATTAATAGCAAGCTTAAGAATGAAGTTTGAAATTGGTATTTATCAAGGAATAACGACTTACTTTAAACTTGCGTATTTTTTTGATTTTTTTTATATTGATATTGCTAAAGCGTTATAAAAGTAGAATGTATTTGATAGAAAATTTCCTGCTTAATCGAATAGTATTGGTTTCAAGCTTCTACAATTAATAGCAAGCTCAAGAATGAAGTTTGAAATTGGTATTTATCAAGGAATAACGACTATCTTTAAACTTGCGTATTTTTTTAATTTTTTTTATATTTACATTGCTAAAACGTTATAAAAGTAGAATGTATTTGATAGAAAATTTCCTGCTCAATCGAAAAGTATTGGTTTCAACCTTCTACAATTAATAGCAAGCTTAAGAATGAAGTTTGAAATTGGTATTTATCAAGGAATAACGACTATATTTAAACTTGCGTATTTTATTGATTTTTTTATATTTACATTGTTAAAACGTTATAAAAGTAGGCTGTATTTGATAGAAAATTCACTCTTCAATCAAATGGTTTTTGTTTCAATTTTCTACAATTAATAGCAAGCTCAAGAATGAAGTTTGAAATTGGTATTTATTAAGGAATAACGACTATATTTAAACTTGCGTATTTTTTTGATTTTTTTTTAATTACATTGCTAAAACGTTATAAAGGTAGGAGGTATTTGATAGAAAAATTTCTGTTCAATCAAATGGTACTTGTTTCAACCTTCTACAATTAATAGCAAGCTCAAGAATGAAGTTTGACTTTGGTATTTATCAAGGAATAACGACTATCTTTAAACTTGCGTATTTTTTTGATTTTTTTTATATTTACATTGCTAAAACGTTATAAAAGTAGAATGTATTTGATAGAAAATTTTCTGCTCAATCGAATAGAATTGGTTTCAACCTTCTACAATTAATAGCAAGCTTAAGAATGAAGTTTGAAATTGGTATTTATCAAGGAATAACGACTATCTTTAAACTTGCGAATTTTTTTGATTTTTTTTATATTTACATTATTGAAACGTTATAAAAGTAAAATGTATTTGATAGAAAATTTCCTGCTCAATCGAATAGTATTAGTGTCAACCTTCTACAATTATTAGCAAGCTCAAGTATAAAGTTTGAAATTGGTATTTATCAAGGAATAACGACTATATTTAAACTTGCGTATTTTTTTGATTTTTTTTATAATTACATTGCTAAAACGTTATAAAAGTAGAACGTATTTAATAGAAAAATTTTTGCTCAATTAAATGGTACTCGTTTCAACCTTCTACAATTAATAGCAAGCTCAAGAATGAAGTTTGAAATTGGTATTTATTAAGGAATAACGACTATCTTTAAACTTGCGTATTTTTTCAATTTTTTTTATATTTACATTATTGAAACGTTATAAAAGTTGGATGTATTCAATAGAAAATTTTCTGTTTAATCAAATGGTACTTGTTTCAACCTTCTACAATTAATAGCAAGCTCAAGAATAAAGTTTGAATTTGGTATTTATCAAGGCATAACGACTATCTTTAAACTTGCGTATTTTTTTGATTTTTTTTATATTTACATTGCTAAAGCGTTATAAAAGTAGAATGTATTTGATAGAAAATTTTCTGCTCAATCGAATAGTATTGGTTTCAACCTTCTACAATTAATAGCAAGCTTAAGAATGAAGTTTGAAATTGGTATTTATCGAGGAATAACGACTTACTTTAAACTTGCGTATTTTTTTGATTTTTTTTATATTGATATTGCTAAAGCGTTATAAAAGTAGAATGTATTTGATAGAAAATTTCCTGCTTAATCGAATAGTATTGGTTTCAAGCTTCTACAATTAATAGCAAGCTCAAGAATGAAGTTTGAAATTGGTATTTATCAAGGAATAACGACTATCTTTAAACTTGCGTATTTTTTTAATTTTTTTTATATTTACATTGCTAAAACGTTATAAAAGTAGAATGTATTTGATAGAAAATTTCCTGCTCAATCGAAAAGTATTGGTTTCAACCTTCTACAATTAATAGCAAGCTTAAGAATGAAGTTTGAAATTGGTATTTATCAAGGAATAACGACTATATTTAAACTTGCGTATTTTATTGATTTTTTTATATTTACATTGTTAAAACGTTATAAAAGTAGGCTGTATTTGATAGAAAATTCACTCTTCAATCAAATGGTTTTTGTTTCAATTTTCTACAATTAATAGCAAGCTCAAGAATGAAGTTTGAAATTGGTATTTATTAAGGAATAACGACTATATTTAAACTTGCGTATTTTTTTGATTTTTTTTTAATTACATTGCTAAAACGTTATAAAGGTAGGAGGTATTTGATAGAAAAATTTCTGTTCAATCAAATGGTACTTGTTTCAACCTTCTACAATTAATAGCAAGCTCAAGAATGAAGTTTGACTTTGGTATTTATCAAGGAATAACGACTATCTTTAAACTTGCGTATTTTTTTGATTTTTTTTATATTTACATTGCTAAAACGTTATAAAAGTAGAATGTATTTGATAGAAAATTTTCTGCTCAATCGAATAGAATTGGTTTCAACCTTCTACAATTAATAGCAAGCTTAAGAATGAAGTTTGAAATTGGTATTTATCAAGGAATAACGACTATCTTTAAACTTGCGAATTTTTTTGATTTTTTTTATATTTACATTATTGAAACGTTATAAAAGTAAAATGTATTTGATAGAAAATTTCCTGCTCAATCGAATAGTATTAGTGTCAACCTTCTACAATTATTAGCAAGCTCAAGTATAAAGTTTGAAATTGGTATTTATCAAGGAATAACGACTATATTTAAACTTGCGTATTTTTTTGATTTTTTTTATAATTACATTGCTAAAACGTTATAAAAGTAGAACGTATTTAATAGAAAAATTTTTGCTCAATTAAATGGTACTCGTTTCAACCTTCTACAATTAATAGCAAGCTCAAGAATGAAGTTTGAAATTGGTATTTATTAAGGAATAACGACTATCTTTAAACTTGCGTATTTTTTTGATTTTTTTTATATTTACATTGCTAGAACGTTACAAAGTAAAATGTGTTTGATAGAAAATTTCCTGCTCAATCGAAAAGTATTGGTTTCAACCTTCTACAATTAATAGCAAGCTTAAGAATGAAGTTTGAAATTGGTATTTATCAAGGAATAACGACTATATTTAAACTTGCGTATTTTATTGATTTTTTTATATTTACATTGTTAAAACGTTATAAAAGTAGGCTGTATTTGATAGAAAATTCACTCTTCAATCAAATGGTTTTTGTTTCAATTTTCTACAATTAATAGCAAGCTCAAGAATGAAGTTTGAAATTGGTATTTATTAAGGAATAACGACTATATTTAAACTTGCGTATTTTTTTGATTTTTTTTTAATTACATTGCTAAAACGTTATAAAGGTAGGAGGTATTTGATAGAAAAATTTCTGTTCAATCAAATGGTACTTGTTTCAACCTTCTACAATTAATAGCAAGCTCAAGAATAAAGTTTGAATTTGGTATTTATCAAGGCATAACGACTATCTTTAAACTTGCGTATTTTTTTGATTTTTTTTATATTTACATTGCTAAAGCGTTATAAAAGTAGAATGTATTTGATAGAAAATTTTCTGCTCAATCGAATAGTATTGGTTTCAACCTTCTACAATTAATAGCAAGCTCAAGAATGAAGTTTGAAATTGGTATTTATCAAGGAATAACGACTATCTTTAAACTTGCGTATTTTTTTAATTTTTTTTATATTTACATTGCTAAAACGTTATAAAAGTAGAATGTATTTGATAGAAAATTTCCTGCTCAATCGAAAAGTATTGGTTTCAACCTTCTACAATTAATAGCAAGCTTAAGAATGAAGTTTGAAATTGGTATTTATCAAGGAATAACGACTATATTTAAACTTGCGTATTTTATTGATTTTTTTATATTTACATTGTTAAAACGTTATAAAAGTAGGCTGTATTTGATAGAAAATTCACTCTTCAATCAAATGGTTTTTGTTTCAATTTTCTACAATTAATAGCAAGCTCAAGAATGAAGTTTGAAATTGGTATTTATTAAGGAATAACGACTATATTTAAACTTGCGTATTTTTTTGATTTTTTTTTAATTACATTGCTAAAACGTTATAAAGGTAGGAGGTATTTGATAGAAAAATTTCTGTTCAATCAAATGGTACTTGTTTCAACCTTCTACAATTAATAGCAAGCTCAAGAATGAAGTTTGACTTTGGTATTTATCAAGGAATAACGACTATCTTTAAACTTGCGTATTTTTTTGATTTTTTTTATATTTACATTGCTAAAACGTTATAAAAGTAGAATGTATTTGATAGAAAATTTTCTGCTCAATCGAATAGTATTGGTTTCAACCTTCTACAGTTAATAGCAAGCTTAAGAATGAAGTTTGAAATTGGTATTTATCAAGGAATAACGACTATCTTTAAACTTGCGCATTTTTTTTTTTTTTTTTATATTTACATTATTGAAACGTTATAAAAGTAAAATGTATTTGATAGAAAATTTCCTGCTCAATCGAATAGTATTAGTGTCAACCTTCTACAATTATTAGCAAGCTCAAGTATAAAGTTTGAAATTGGTATTTATCAAGGAATAACGACTATATTTAAACTTGCGTATTTTTTTGATTTTTTTTATAATTACATTGCTAAAACGTTATAAAAGTAGAACGTATTTAATAGAAAAATTTTTGCTCAATTAAATGGTACTCGTTTCAACCTTCTACAATTAATAGCAAGCTCAAGAATGAAGTTTGAAATTGGTATTTATTAAGGAATAACGACTATCTTTAAACTTGCGTATTTTTTCAATTTTTTTTATATTTACATTATTGAAACGTTATAAAAGTTGGATGTATTCAATAGAAAATTTTCTGTTTAATCAAATGGTACTTGTTTCAACCTTCTACAATTAATAGCAAGCTCAAGAATAAAGTTTGAATTTGGTATTTATCAAGGCATAACGACTATCTTTAAACTTGCGTATTTTTTTGATTTTTTTTATATTTACATTGCTAAAGCGTTATAAAAGTAGAATGTATTTGATAGAAAATTTTCTGCTCAATCGAATAGTATTGGTTTCAACCTTCTACAATTAATAGCAAGCTCAAGAATGAAGTTTGAAATTGGTATTTATTAAGGAATGACGACTATATTTAAACTTGCGTATTTTTTTAATTTTTTTTATAATTACATTGCTAAAACGTTATAAAAGTAAGATGTATTTGATAGAAAAATTTCTGTTTAATCAAATGGTACTTGTTTCAACCTTCTACAATTAATAACAAGCTCAAGAATGAAGTTTGGCATTGGTATTTATCAAGCAATCACGACTATATTTAAACTTGCGTATTTTTTTGATTTTTTTTTATATTTATATTGCTAAAACGTTATAAAAGTAGAATGTATTTGATAGAAAATTTTCTGCTCATTCGAGTGGTGCTTGCTTCAACTTTCAACGATTAATAGCAAGCTCAAGAATGAAGTTTGAAATTGGAATTTATTAAGAAATAACGACTATCTTTAAACTTGCGTATTTTTTTGATTTTTTTTATATTTACATTATCGAAACGTTATAAAAGTAGGATGTATTTGAAAGAAAATTTTCTGTTCAATCAAATGGTACTTGTTTCAACATTTTACAGTAAATAGCAAGCTCAAGAATGAAGTTTGAAATTGGTATTTATCAAGGAATAACGACTTACTTTAAACTTGCGTATTTTTTTGATTTTTTTATATTTACATTGCTAAAGCGTTATAAAAGTAGAATGTATTTGATAGAAAATTTTCTGCTCAATCGAATAGTATTGGTTTCAACCTTCTACAATTAATAGCAAGCTTAAGAATGAAGTTTGAAATTGGTATTTATCAAGGAATAACGACTTACTTTAAACTTGCGTATTTTTTTGATTTTTTTTATATTGATATTGCTAAAGCGTTATAAAAGTAGAATGTATTTGATAGAAAATTTCCTGCTTAATCGAATAGTATTGGTTTCAAGCTTCTACAATTAATAGCAAGCTCAAGAATGAAGTTTGAAATTGGTATTTATCAAGGAATAACGACTATCTTTAAACTTGCGTATTTTTTTAATTTTTTTTATATTTACATTGCTAAAACGTTATAAAAGTAGAATGTATTTGATAGAAAATTTCCTGCTCAATCGAAAAGTATTGGTTTCAACCTTCTACAATTAATAGCAAGCTTAAGAATGAAGTTTGAAATTGGTATTTATCAAGGAATAACGACTATATTTAAACTTGCGTATTTTATTGATTTTTTTATATTTACATTGTTAAAACGTTATAAAAGTAGGCTGTATTTGATAGAAAATTCACTCTTCAATCAAATGGTTTTTGTTTCAATTTTCTACAATTAATAGCAAGCTCAAGAATGAAGTTTGAAATTGGTATTTATTAAGGAATAACGACTATATTTAAACTTGCGTATTTTTTTGATTTTTTTTTAATTACATTGCTAAAACGTTATAAAGGTAGGAGGTATTTGATAGAAAAATTTCTGTTCAATCAAATGGTACTTGTTTCAACCTTCTACAATTAATAGCAAGCTCAAGAATGAAGTTTGACTTTGGTATTTATCAAGGAATAACGACTATCTTTAAACTTGCGTATTTTTTTGATTTTTTTTATATTTACATTGCTAAAACGTTATAAAAGTAGAATGTATTTGATAGAAAATTTTCTGCTCAATCGAATAGAATTGGTTTCAACCTTCTACAATTAATAGCAAGCTTAAGAATGAAGTTTGAAATTGGTATTTATCAAGGAATAACGACTATCTTTAAACTTGCGAATTTTTTTGATTTTTTTTATATTTACATTATTGAAACGTTATAAAAGTAAAATGTATTTGATAGAAAATTTCCTGCTCAATCGAATAGTATTAGTGTCAACCTTCTACAATTATTAGCAAGCTCAAGTATAAAGTTTGAAATTGGTATTTATCAAGGAATAACGACTATATTTAAACTTGCGTATTTTTTTGATTTTTTTTATAATTACATTGCTAAAACGTTATAAAAGTAGAACGTATTTAATAGAAAAATTTTTGCTCAATTAAATGGTACTCGTTTCAACCTTCTACAATTAATAGCAAGCTCAAGAATGAAGTTTGAAATTGGTATTTATTAAGGAATAACGACTATCTTTAAACTTGCGTATTTTTTCAATTTTTTTTATATTTACATTATTGAAACGTTATAAAAGTTGGATGTATTCAATAGAAAATTTTCTGTTTAATCAAATGGTACTTGTTTCAACCTTCTACAATTAATAGCAAGCTCAAGAATAAAGTTTGAATTTGGTATTTATCAAGGCATAACGACTATCTTTAAACTTGCGTATTTTTTTGATTTTTTTTATATTTACATTGCTAAAGCGTTATAAAAGTAGAATGTATTTGATAGAAAATTTTCTGCTCAATCGAATAGTATTGGTTTCAACCTTCTACAATTAATAGCAAGCTTAAGAATGAAGTTTGAAATTGGTATTTATCAAGGAATAACGACTTACTTTAAACTTGCGTATTTTTTTGATTTTTTTTATATTGATATTGCTAAAGCGTTATAAAAGTAGAATGTATTTGATAGAAAATTTCCTGCTTAATCGAATAGTATTGGTTTCAAGCTTCTACAATTAATAGCAAGCTCAAGAATGAAGTTTGAAATTGGTATTTATCAAGGAATAACGACTATCTTTAAACTTGCGTATTTTTTTAATTTTTTTTATATTTACATTGCTAAAACGTTATAAAAGTAGAATGTATTTGATAGAAAATTTCCTGCTCAATCGAAAAGTATTGGTTTCAACCTTCTACAATTAATAGCAAGCTTAAGAATGAAGTTTGAAATTGGTATTTATCAAGGAATAACGACTATATTTAAACTTGCGTATTTTATTGATTTTTTTATATTTACATTGTTAAAACGTTATAAAAGTAGGCTGTATTTGATAGAAAATTCACTCTTCAATCAAATGGTTTTTGTTTCAATTTTCTACAATTAATAGCAAGCTCAAGAATGAAGTTTGAAATTGGTATTTATTAAGGAATAACGACTATATTTAAACTTGCGTATTTTTTTGATTTTTTTTTAATTACATTGCTAAAACGTTATAAAGGTAGGAGGTATTTGATAGAAAAATTTCTGTTCAATCAAATGGTACTTGTTTCAACCTTCTACAATTAATAGCAAGCTCAAGAATGAAGTTTGACTTTGGTATTTATCAAGGAATAACGACTATCTTTAAACTTGCGTATTTTTTTGATTTTTTTTATATTTACATTGCTAAAACGTTATAAAAGTAGAATGTATTTGATAGAAAATTTTCTGCTCAATCGAATAGAATTGGTTTCAACCTTCTACAATTAATAGCAAGCTTAAGAATGAAGTTTGAAATTGGTATTTATCAAGGAATAACGACTATCTTTAAACTTGCGAATTTTTTTGATTTTTTTTATATTTACATTATTGAAACGTTATAAAAGTAAAATGTATTTGATAGAAAATTTCCTGCTCAATCGAATAGTATTAGTGTCAACCTTCTACAATTATTAGCAAGCTCAAGTATAAAGTTTGAAATTGGTATTTATCAAGGAATAACGACTATATTTAAACTTGCGTATTTTTTTGATTTTTTTTATAATTACATTGCTAAAACGTTATAAAAGTAGAACGTATTTAATAGAAAAATTTTTGCTCAATTAAATGGTACTCGTTTCAACCTTCTACAATTAATAGCAAGCTCAAGAATGAAGTTTGAAATTGGTATTTATTAAGGAATAACGACTATCTTTAAACTTGCGTATTTTTTCAATTTTTTTTATATTTACATTATTGAAACGTTATAAAAGTTGGATGTATTCAATAGAAAATTTTCTGTTTAATCAAATGGTACTTGTTTCAACCTTCTACAATTAATAGCAAGCTCAAGAATAAAGTTTGAATTTGGTATTTATCAAGGCATAACGACTATCTTTAAACTTGCGTATTTTTTTGATTTTTTTTATATTTACATTGCTAAAGCGTTATAAAAGTAGAATGTATTTGATAGAAAATTTTCTGCTCAATCGAATAGTATTGGTTTCAACCTTCTACAATTAATAGCAAGCTCAAGAATGAAGTTTGAAATTGGTATTTATTAAGGAATGACGTCTATATTTAAACTTGCGTATTTTTTTAATTTTTTTTATAATTACATTGCTAAAACGTTATAAAAGTAAGATGTATTTGATAGAAAAATTTCTGTTCAATTAAATGGTACTTGTTTCAACCTTCTACAATTAATAACAAGCTTAAGAATGAAGTTTAAAATTGGTATTTATCAAGGAATAACGACTATATTTAAACTTGCGCATTTTTTTGATTCTTTTTATATTTACATTGCTAAAACGTTATAAAAGTAAAATGTATTTGATAGAAAATTTTCTGCTTAATCGAATAGTATTGGTTTCAACCTTCTACAATTAATAGCAAGCTCAAGAATAAAGTTTGAAATTGGTATTTATCAAGGAATAACGACTATATTTAAACTTGCGTATTTTTTTGATTTTTTTTATAATTACATTGCTAAAACGTTATAAAAGTAGGATGTATTTGATAGAAAAATTTCTGTTCAATCAAATGGTACTTGTTTCAACCTTCTACAATTAATAGCAAGCTCAAGAATAAAGTTTGAAATTGGTATTTATCAAGGAATAACGACTATCTTTAAACTTGCGTATTTTTTGATTTTTTTTATATTTACATTGCTAAAACGTTATAAAAGTAGAATGTGTTTAATAGAAAATTTTTTGCTCAATCGAGTGGTGCTTGCCTCAACTTTCTACGGTTAATAGCAAGCTTAAGAATGAAGTTTGAAATTGGAATTTATTAAGAAATAACGACTATCTTTAAACTTGCGTATTTTATTGATTTTTTTATATTTACATTGTTAAAACGTTATAAAGGTAGGATGTATTTGATAGAAAATTCACTGTTCAATCAAATGGTTTTTGTTTCAATTTTCTACGATTAATAGCAAGCTTAAGAATGAAGTTTGAAATTGGTATTTATTAAGGAATAACGACTATATTTAAACTTGCGTATTTTTTTGATTTTTTTTTTAATTACATTGCTAAAACGTTATAAAGGTAGGAGGTATTTGATAGAAAAATTTCTGTTTAATCAAATAGTATTTGTTTCAACCTTCTACAATTAATAGCAAGCTCAAGAATGAAGTTTGACATTGGTATTTATCAAGGAAAAACGACTATCTTTAAACTTGCGTATTTTTTTGATTTTTTTTATATTTACATTGCTAAAACGTTACAAAAGTTGGATGTATTCAATAGAAAATTCACTGTTCAATCAAATGGTTTTTGTCTCAACCTTCCACAATTAACAGCAAGCTCAAGAATGAAGTTTGAAATTGGTATTTATTAAGGAATAACGACTATCTTTAAACTTGCGTATTTTTTCAATTTTTTTTATATTTACATTATTGAAACGTTATAAAAGTTGGATGTATTCAATAGAAAATTTTCTGTTCAATCAAATGGTACTTGTTTCAACCTTCTACAATTAATAGCAAGCTCAAGAATAAAGTTTGAATTTGGTATTTATCAAGGCATAACGACTATCTTTAAACTTGCGTATTTTTTTGATTTTTTTTATATTTACATTGCTAAAGCGTTATAAAAGTAGAATGTATTTGATAGAAAATTTTCTGCTCAATCGAATAGTATTGGTTTCAACCTTCTACAATTAATAGCAAGCTCAAGAATGAAGTTTGAAATTGGTATTTATTAAGGAATGACGACTATATTTAAACTTGCGTATTTTTTTAATTTTTTTTATAATTACATTGCTAAAACGTTATAAAGGTAAGATGTATTTGATAGAAAAATTTCTGTTCAATTAAATGGTATTTGTTTCAACCTTCTACAATTAATAACAAGCTTAAGAATGAAGTTTAAAGTTGGTATTTATCAAGGAATAACGACTATATTTAAACTTGCGCATTTTTTTGATTTTTTTTATATTTACATTGCTAAAACGTTATAAAAGTAGGATGTATTTGATAGAAGGTTTTTTCTATCGAGTGGTGCTTGCTTCAACTTTCTACGATTAATAGCAAGCTCAAGAATGAAGTTTGAAATTGGAATTTATTAAGGAATAACGACTATCTTTAAACTTGCGCATTTTTTTGATTTTTTTTATATTTACATTATTGAAACGTTATAAAAGTAAAATGTATTTGATAGAAAATTTCCTGCTCAATCGAATAGTATTAGTTTCAACCTTCTACAACTAATAGCAAGCTCAAGAATAAAGTTTGAAATTGGTATTTTTCAAGGAATAACGACTATATTTAAACTTGCGAATTTTTTTGATTTTTTTTATAATTACATTGCTAAAACGTTATAAAAGTAGGACGTATTTAATAGAAAAATTTTTGTTCAATTAAACGGTACTTGTTTCAACCTTCTACAATTAACAGCAAGCTCAAGAATGAAGTTTGAAATTGGTATTTATCAAGGAAAAACGACTATCTTTAAACTTGCGTATTTTTTTGATTTTTTTTATATTTACATTGCTAAAACGTTATAAAAGTAGAAAATATTTAATAGAAAATTTTTTGCTCAATCGAGTGGTGCTTGCTTCAACTTTCTACGATCAATAGCAAGCTCAAGAATGAAGTTTGAAATTGGTATTTATCAAGGAATAACGACTTACTTTAAACTTGCGTATTTTTTTGATTTTTTTTATATTTACATTGCTAAAACGTTATAAAAGTAGAATGTATTTGACAGAAAATTTCCTGCTCAATCGGATAGTATTGGTTTCAACCTTCTACAATTAATAGCAAGCTTAAGAATGAAGTTTGAAATTGGTATTTATCAAGGAATAACGACTATATTTAAACTTGCGTATTTTTTTGATTTTTTTATATTTACATTGCTAAAACGTTATAAAAGTAGGATGTATTTGATAGAAAATTCACTGTTCAATCAAATAGTTTTTGTTTCAACCTTCTACAATTAATAGCCATCTCCAGAATGAAGTTTGAAATTGGTATTTATTAAGGAATAACGACTATATTTAAACTTGCGTATTTTTTTGCTTTTTTTTATATTTACATTGCTAAAACGTTATAAAAGTAAAATGTATTTGATAGAAAATTTCCTGCTCAATCGAATAGTATTGGTTTCAACCTTCTACAATTAATAGCAAGCTTAAGAATGAAGTTTGAAATTGGTATTTATCAAGGAATAACGACTATATTTAAACTTGCGTATTTTATTGATTTTTTTATATTTACATTGTTAAAACGTTATAAGAGTAGGATGTATTTGATAGAAAATTCACTGTTCAATCAAATGGTTTTTGTTTCAACTTTCTACGATTAATAGCAAGCTCAAGAATGAAGTTTGAAATTGGTATTTATTAAGGAATAACGACTATATTTAAACTTGCGTACTTTTTTGATTTTTTTTATAATTACATTGTTAAAACGTTATAAAGGTAGGAGGTATTTGATAGAAAAATTTCTGTTTAATCAAATGGTGCTTGTTTCAACCTTCTACAATTAATAGCAAGCTCAAGAATAAAGTTTGACATTGGTATTTATCAAGGAATAACGACTATCGTTAAACTTGCGTATTTTTTTGATTTTTTTTATACTTACATTGTTAAAACGTTATAAAAGTAAAATGTATTTGATAGAAAAATTCCTGCTCAATCAAATAGTATTGGTTTCAACCTTCTACAATTAACAGCAAGCTCAAGAATAAAGTTTGAAATTGGTATTTATTAAGGAATAACGACTATATTTAAACTTGCGTATTTTTTTAATTTTTTTTATAATTACATTGCTAAAACGTTATAAAAGTAGAACGTATTTGATAGAGAAATTTTTGTTCATACAAATAATACTTGTTTCAACCTTCTACAATTAATAGCAAGCTTAAGAATGAAGTTTGAAATTGGTATTTATCAAGGAATAACGACTATCTTTAAACTTGCGTATTTTTTTGATTTTTTTTATATTTACAATGCTAAAACGTTATAAAGTAGGATGTATTTAATAGAAAATTTTCTGCTCAATCAAATGGTACTTGTTTCAACCTTTTACGATAAATAGCAAGCTCAAGAATGAAGTTTGAAATTGGTATTTATCAAGGAATAACGACTTACTTTAAACTTGCGTATTTTTTTGATTTTTTTTATATTTACATTATTGAAACGTTATAAAAGTAAGATGTATTTGATAGAAAATTTTTTGCCTAATTAAGTAGTGCTTGTTTTAACTTTCTACAATTAATAGCAAGCTCAAGAATGAAGTTTGAAATTGGTATTTATTAAGGAATAACGACTATCTTTAAACTTGCGTATTTTTTTTATTTTTTTTATTTACATTGCTAAAACGTTATAAAAGGAGGATGTATTTGATAGAAAATTTTTTGTTCAGTCAAATGGTACTTGCTTCAACCTTCTACAATTAATAGCAAGCTCAAGAATGAAGTTTGAAATTGGTATTTATCAAGGAATAACGACTTACTTTAAACTTGCGTATTTTTATGATTTTTTTTATATTTACATTATTGAAACGTTATAAAAGTAAGATGTATTTGATAGAAAATTTTCTGTTCAGTCGAATAGTATTGGTTTCAACCTTCTACAATTAATAGCAAGCTCAAGAAAGAAGTTTGAAATTGGTATTTATCAAGGCATAACGACTATCTTTAAACTTGCGTATTTTTTTGATTTTTTTTATATTTACATTACTAAGACGTTATAAAAGTAGCATTTATTAAATAGAAAATTTTCTGCTCAATCGAATGGTATTTGTTCGAACCTTCTGCAGTCAATAGCAAGCTTAAAAATCAAGTTTGAAATTGGTACTTATCAAGGAATAACGACTATCTGTAAACTTGGGTATTTTTTTGATTTTTTTTATATTTACATTATTGAAACGTTATAAAAGTAAAATGTATTTGATAGAAAATTTTCTGTTAAGTCAAATGGTATTGGTTTCAACCTTCTACAATTAATAGCAAGCTCAAGAATGAAGTTTGAAATTGGTATTTATCAAGGAATAACGACTATCTTTAAACTTGCGTATTTTTTTGATTTTTTTTATATTTACATTGCTAAAACGTTATAAAAGTAAAATGTGTTTATAGAAAATTTTCTGCTCAATCAAATGGTACTTGTTTCAACCTTTTACGATAAATAGCAAGCTCAAGAATGAAGTTTGAAATTGGTATTTATCAAGGAATAACGACTATCTTTAAACTTGCGTATTTTTTTGATTTTTTTTATATTTACATTATTGAAACGTTATAAAAGTAAGATGTATTTAATAGAAAATTTCCTGTTTAGTCGAATAGTATTGGTTTCAACCTTCTACAATTAATAGCAAGCTGAAGAATGAAGTTTGAAATTGGTATTTATCAAGGAATAACGACTTACTTTAAACTTGCGTATTTTTTTGTTTTTTTTTATATTTACATTATTGAAACGTTATAAAAGTAAGATGTATTTAATAGAAAATTTCCTGTTTAGTCGAATAGTATTGGTTTCAACCTTCTACAATTAATAGCAAGCTCAAGAATGAAGTTTGAAATTGGTATTTATCAAGGCATAACGACTATCTTTAAACTTGCGTGTTTTTTTGATTTTTTTTATATTTACATTGCTAAAACGTTATAAAAGTAGCATTTAGTTGATAGAAAATTTTCTGCTCAATCGAATGGTAATTGTTTTAACCTTCTGCAGTCAATAGCAAGCTTAAAAATAAAGTTTGAAATTGGTACTTATCAAGGAATAACGACTATCTGTAAACTTGGGTAATTTTTTGATTTTTTTTATATTTACATTATTGAAACGTTATAAAAATAGGATGTATTTGATAGAAAATTTCCTGTTCAATTAAATAGTATTTGCTTCAACATTCTACAAGTAACAGCAAGCTCAAGAATGAAGTTTGAAATTGGTATTTATTAAGGAATAACGACTATCTTTAAACTTGCGAATTTTTTTGATTTTTTTTTATTTACATTGCTAAAACGTTATAAAACTAGAATGTTTTTAATAGAAAATTTTCTGTTCAATCGAATGGTACTTGTTTTAACCTTCTGCAGTCAATAGCAAGCTTAAAAATAAAGTTTGAAATTGGTACTTATCAAGGAATAACGACTATCTGTAAACTTGCGTATTTTTTTGATTTTTTTTATATTTACATTGTTGAAACGTTATAAGAATAGGATGTATTTGATAGAAAATTTTCTGTTTAATCAAATAGCACTTGTTTTAACCTTCTGCAATTAATAGCAAGCTCAAGAATGAAGTTTGAAATTGGTATTTATCAAGGAATAACGACTATCTTTAAACTTGCGTATTTTTTTGATTTTTTTTATTTTTACATTGCTAAAACGTTATAAAAGTAAAATGTATTTGATAGAAAATTTTCTGCTCAATCGAATAGTATTGATTTCAACCTTCTACAATTAATAGCAAGCTTAAGAATGAAGTTTGAAGTTGGTATTTATTAAGGAATAACGACTATCTTTAAACTTGCGAATTTTTTTAATTTTTTTTATATTTACATTATTGAAACGTTACAAAAGTTGGATGTATTCGATAGAAAGTTTTCTGTTCAATCAAATGGTACTTGCTTCAACCTTCTACAATTAATAGCAAGTTCAAGAATAAAGTTTGAATTTGGTATTTATCAAGGCATAACGACTATCTTTAAACTTGCGTATTTTTTTGATTTTTTTTATATTTACATTGCTAAAGCGTTATAAAAGTAGAATGTATTTGATAGAAAATTTTCTGCTCAATCGAATAGTATTGGTTTCAACCTTCTACAATTAATAGCAAGCTCAAGAATGAAGTTTGAAATTGGTATTTATTAAGGAATGACGACTATATTTAAACTTGCGTATTTTTTTAATTTTTTTTATAATTACATTGCTAAAACGTTATAAAGGTAAGATGTATTTGATAGAAAAATTTCTGTTCAATTAAATGGTATTTGTTTCAACCTTCTACAATTAATAACAAGCTTAAGAATGAAGTTTAAAGTTGGTATTTATCAAGGAATAACGACTATATTTAAACTTGCGCATTTTTTTGATTTTTTTTATATTTACATTGCTAAAACGTTATAAAAGTAGGATGTATTTGATAGAAGGTTTTTTCTATCGAGTGGTGCTTGCTTCAACTTTCTACGATTAATAGCAAGCTCAAGAATGAAGTTTGAAATTGGAATTTATTAAGGAATAACGACTATCTTTAAACTTGCGCATTTTTTTGATTTTTTTTATATTTACATTATTGAAACGTTATAAAAGTAAAATGTATTTGATAGAAAATTTCCTGCTCAATCGAATAGTATTAGTTTCAACCTTCTACAACTAATAGCAAGCTCAAGAATAAAGTTTGAAATTGGTATTTTTCAAGGAATAACGACTATATTTAAACTTGCGAATTTTTTTGATTTTTTTTATAATTACATTGCTAAAACGTTATAAAAGTAGGACGTATTTAATAGAAAAATTTTTGTTCAATTAAACGGTACTTGTTTCAACCTTCTACAATTAACAGCAAGCTCAAGAATGAAGTTTGAAATTGGTATTTATCAAGGAAAAACGACTATCTTTAAACTTGCGTATTTTTTTGATTTTTTTTATATTTACATTGCTAAAACGTTATAAAAGTAGAAAATATTTAATAGAAAATTTTTTGCTCAATCGAGTGGTGCTTGCTTCAACTTTCTACGATCAATAGCAAGCTCAAGAATGAAGTTTGAAATTGGTATTTATCAAGGAATAACGACTTACTTTAAACTTGCGTATTTTTTTGATTTTTTTTATATTTACATTGCTAAAACGTTATAAAAGTAGAATGTATTTGACAGAAAATTTCCTGCTCAATCGGATAGTATTGGTTTCAACCTTCTACAATTAATAGCAAGCTTAAGAATGAAGTTTGAAATTGGTATTTATCAAGGAATAACGACTATATTTAAACTTGCGTATTTTTTTGATTTTTTTATATTTACATTGCTAAAACGTTATAAAAGTAGGATGTATTTGATAGAAAATTCACTGTTCAATCAAATAGTTTTTGTTTCAACCTTCTACAATTAATAGCCATCTCCAGAATGAAGTTTGAAATTGGTATTTATTAAGGAATAACGACTATATTTAAACTTGCGTATTTTTTTGCTTTTTTTTATATTTACATTGCTAAAACGTTATAAAAGTAAAATGTATTTGATAGAAAATTTCCTGCTCAATCGAATAGTATTGGTTTCAACCTTCTACAATTAATAGCAAGCTTAAGAATGAAGTTTGAAATTGGTATTTATCAAGGAATAACGACTATATTTAAACTTGCGTATTTTATTGATTTTTTTATATTTACATTGTTAAAACGTTATAAGAGTAGGATGTATTTGATAGAAAATTCACTGTTCAATCAAATGGTTTTTGTTTCAACTTTCTACGATTAATAGCAAGCTCAAGAATGAAGTTTGAAATTGGTATTTATTAAGGAATAACGACTATATTTAAACTTGCGTACTTTTTTGATTTTTTTTATAATTACATTGTTAAAACGTTATAAAGGTAGGAGGTATTTGATAGAAAAATTTCTGTTTAATCAAATGGTGCTTGTTTCAACCTTCTACAATTAATAGCAAGCTCAAGAATAAAGTTTGACATTGGTATTTATCAAGGAATAACGACTATCGTTAAACTTGCGTATTTTTTTGATTTTTTTTATACTTACATTGTTAAAACGTTATAAAAGTAAAATGTATTTGATAGAAAAATTCCTGCTCAATCAAATAGTATTGGTTTCAACCTTCTACAATTAACAGCAAGCTCAAGAATAAAGTTTGAAATTGGTATTTATTAAGGAATAACGACTATATTTAAACTTGCGTATTTTTTTAATTTTTTTTATAATTACATTGCTAAAACGTTATAAAAGTAGAACGTATTTGATAGAGAAATTTTTGTTCATACAAATAATACTTGTTTCAACCTTCTACAATTAATAGCAAGCTTAAGAATGAAGTTTGAAATTGGTATTTATCAAGGAATAACGACTATCTTTAAACTTGCGTATTTTTTTGATTTTTTTTATATTTACAATGCTAAAACGTTATAAAGTAGGATGTATTTAATAGAAAATTTTCTGCTCAATCAAATGGTACTTGTTTCAACCTTTTACGATAAATAGCAAGCTCAAGAATGAAGTTTGAAATTGGTATTTATCAAGGAATAACGACTTACTTTAAACTTGCGTATTTTTTTGATTTTTTTTATATTTACATTATTGAAACGTTATAAAAGTAAGATGTATTTGATAGAAAATTTTTTGCCTAATTAAGTAGTGCTTGTTTTAACTTTCTACAATTAATAGCAAGCTCAAGAATGAAGTTTGAAATTGGTATTTATTAAGGAATAACGACTATCTTTAAACTTGCGTATTTTTTTTATTTTTTTTATTTACATTGCTAAAACGTTATAAAAGGAGGATGTATTTGATAGAAAATTTTTTGTTCAGTCAAATGGTACTTGCTTCAACCTTCTACAATTAATAGCAAGCTCAAGAATGAAGTTTGAAATTGGTATTTATCAAGGAATAACGACTTACTTTAAACTTGCGTATTTTTATGATTTTTTTTATATTTACATTATTGAAACGTTATAAAAGTAAGATGTATTTGATAGAAAATTTTCTGTTCAGTCGAATAGTATTGGTTTCAACCTTCTACAATTAATAGCAAGCTCAAGAAAGAAGTTTGAAATTGGTATTTATCAAGGCATAACGACTATTTTTAAACTTGCGTATTTTTTTGATTTTTTTTATATTTACATTACTAAGACGTTATAAAAGTAGCATTTATTAAATAGAAAATTTTCTGCTCAATCGAATGGTATTTGTTCGAACCTTCTGCAGTCAATAGCAAGCTTAAAAATCAAGTTTGAAATTGGTACTTATCAAGGAATAACGACTATCTGTAAACTTGGGTATTTTTTTGATTTTTTTTATATTTACATTATTGAAACGTTATAAAAGTAAAATGTATTTGATAGAAAATTTTCTGTTAAGTCAAATGGTATTGGTTTCAACCTTCTACAATTAATAGCAAGCTCAAGAATGAAGTTTGAAATTGGTATTTATCAAGGAATAACGACTATCTTTAAACTTGCGTATTTTTTTGATTTTTTTTATATTTACATTGCTAAAACGTTATAAAAGTAAAATGTGTTTATAGAAAATTTTCTGCTCAATCAAATGGTACTTGTTTCAACCTTTTACGATAAATAGCAAGCTCAAGAATGAAGTTTGAAATTGGTATTTATCAAGGAATAACGACTATCTTTAAACTTGCGTATTTTTTTGATTTTTTTTATATTTACATTATTGAAACGTTATAAAAGTAAGATGTATTTAATAGAAAATTTCCTGTTTAGTCGAATAGTATTGGTTTCAACCTTCTACAATTAATAGCAAGCTGAAGAATGAAGTTTGAAATTGGTATTTATCAAGGAATAACGACTTACTTTAAACTTGCGTATTTTTTTGTTTTTTTTTATATTTACATTATTGAAACGTTATAAAAGTAAGATGTATTTAATAGAAAATTTCCTGTTTAGTCGAATAGTATTGGTTTCAACCTTCTACAATTAATAGCAAGCTCAAGAATGAAGTTTGAAATTGGTATTTATCAAGGCATAACGACTATCTTTAAACTTGCGTGTTTTTTTGATTTTTTTTATATTTACATTGCTAAAACGTTATAAAAGTAGCATTTAGTTGATAGAAAATTTTCTGCTCAATCGAATGGTAATTGTTTTAACCTTCTGCAGTCAATAGCAAGCTTAAAAATAAAGTTTGAAATTGGTACTTATCAAGGAATAACGACTATCTGTAAACTTGGGTAATTTTTTGATTTTTTTTATATTTACATTATTGAAACGTTATAAAAATAGGATGTATTTGATAGAAAATTTCCTGTTCAATTAAATAGTATTTGCTTCAACATTCTACAAGTAACAGCAAGCTCAAGAATGAAGTTTGAAATTGGTATTTATTAAGGAATAACGACTATCTTTAAACTTGCGAATTTTTTTGATTTTTTTTTATTTACATTGCTAAAACGTTATAAAACTAGAATGTTTTTAATAGAAAATTTTCTGTTCAATCGAATGGTACTTGTTTTAACCTTCTGCAGTCAATAGCAAGCTTAAAAATAAAGTTTGAAATTGGTACTTATCAAGGAATAACGACTATCTGTAAACTTGCGTATTTTTTTGATTTTTTTTATATTTACATTGTTGAAACGTTATAAGAATAGGATGTATTTGATAGAAAATTTTCTGTTTAATCAAATAGCACTTGTTTTAACCTTCTGCAATTAATAGCAAGCTCAAGAATGAAGTTTGAAATTGGTATTTATCAAGGAATAACGACTATCTTTAAACTTGCGTATTTTTTTGATTTTTTTTATTTTTACATTGCTAAAACGTTATAAAAGTAAAATGTATTTGATAGAAAATTTTCTGCTCAATCGAATAGTATTGATTTCAACCTTCTACAATTAATAGCAAGCTTAAGAATGAAGTTTGAAGTTGGTATTTATTAAGGAATAACGACTATCTTTAAACTTGCGAATTTTTTTAATTTTTTTTATATTTACATTATTGAAACGTTACAAAAGTTGGATGTATTCGATAGAAAGTTTTCTGTTCAATCAAATGGTACTTGCTTCAACCTTCTACAATTAATAGCAAGTTCAAGAATAAAGTTTGAATTTGGTATTTATCAAGGCATAACGACTATCTTTAAACTTGCGTATTTTTTTGATTTTTTTATAATTACATTGCTAAAACGTTATAAAAGTAGAAGGTATTTGATAGAAAAATTTCTGCTCAATAAAATGGTACTTGTTTCAACCTTCTACAATTAATAGCAAGCTCAAGAATAAAGTTTGACATTGGTATTTATCAAGGAATAGCGACTATCGTTAAACTTGCGTATTTTTTTGATTTTTTTTATATTTACATTGCTAAAGCGTTATTAAAGTAAAATGTATTTGATAGAAAATTTCCTGTTCATTCGAATAGTATTGGTTTCAACCTTCTACAATTAATAGCAAGCTCAAGAATGAAGTTTGAAATTGGTATTTATCAAGGAATAACGACTATATTTAAACTTGCGTATTTTTTTGATTTTTTTATAATTACATTGCTAAAACGTTATAAAAGTAGAAGGTATTTGATAGAAAAATTTCTGCTCAATAAAATGGTACTTGTTTCAACCTTCTACAATTAATAGCAAGCTCAAGAATAAAGTTTGACATTGGTATTTATCAAGGAATAGCGACTATCGTTAAACTTGCGTATTTTTTTGATTTTTTTTATATTTACATTGCTAAAGCGTTATTAAAGTAAAATGTATTTGATAGAAAATTTCCTGCTCAATCGAATAGTATTGGCTTCAACCTTCTACAATTAATAGCAAGCTTAAGAATGAAGTTTGAAGTTGGTATTTATCAAGGAATAACGACTATATTTAAACTTGCGTATTTTTTTGATTTTTTTATAATTACATTGCTAAAACGTTATAAAAGTAGAATGTATTTGATAGAAAATTTCCTGCTCAATCGAATAGTATTGGCTTCAACCTTCTACAGTTAATAGCAAGCTCAAGAATGAAGTTTGAAATTGGTATTTTTTAAGGAATAACGACTATATTTAAACTTGCGTATTTTTTTAATTTTTTTTATAATTACATTGCTAAAACGTTATAAAAGTAGAATGTATTTGATAGAAAAATTTTTGTTCAATCAAATGGTACTTGTTTCAACCTTCTACAATTAATAGCAAGCTTAAGAATGAAGTTTGAAATTGGTATTTATCAAGGAATAACGACTATCTTTAAACTTGCGTATTTTTTTGATTTTTTTTATATTTACATTATTGAAACGTTATAAAAGTAGGATGTATTTGATAGAAAATTTCCTGCTCAATCGAATAGTATTGGTTTAGACCTTCTACAATTAATAGCAAGCTTAAAAATGAAGTTTGAAATTGGTATTTATCAAGGAATAACGACTATATTTAAACGTGCGTATTTTTTTGATTTTTTTATATTTACATTGCTAAAACGTTATAAAAGTAGGATGTATTTGATAGAAAATTTTCTGATCAATCGAATAGTATTGGTTTCAACCTTCTACAATTAATAGCAAGCTTAAGAATGAAGTTTGAAATTGGTATTTATCAAGGAATAACGACTATATTTAAACTTGCGTATTTTTTTGATTTTTTTATATTTACATTGCTAAAACGTTATAAAAGTAGAATGTATTTGATAGAAAATTTACTGTTCAATCAAATGGTTTTTGTTTCAAATTTCTACGATTAATAGCAAGCTCAAGCATGAAGTTTGAAGTTGGTATTTATTAAGGAATAACGACTATATTTAAACTTGCGAATTTTTTTTAATTTTTTTTATATTTACATTATTGAAACGTTATAAAAGTTGGATGTATTCGATAGAAAATTTTCTGTTTAATCAAATGGTACTTGTTTCAACCTTCTACAATTAATAGCAAGCTCAAGAATAAAGTTTAAAATTGGTATTTATCAAGGAATAACGACTACCTTTAAACTTGCGTATTTTTTTGATTTTTTTTATATTTACATTGCTAAAACGTTATAAAAGTAGAATGTATTTGATAGAAAATTTTCTGCTCAATCGAGTGGTGCTTGCTTCAACTTTCTACGATTAATAGCAAGCTCAAGAATGAAGTTTGAAGTTGGAATTTATTAAGAAATAACGACTATCTTTAAACTTGCGTATTTTTTTAATTTTTTTTATAATTACATTGCTAAAACGTTATAAAAGTAGAATGTATTTGATAGAAAATTTTCTGCTCAATCTAGTGGTGCTTGCTTCAACTTTCTACGATTAATAGCAAGCTCAAGAATGAAGTTTGAAATTGGAATTTATTAAGAAATAACGACTATCTTTAATCTTGCGTATTTTTTTGATTTTTTTATATTTACATTGCTAAAACGTTATAAAAGTAGGATGTATTTGATAAAAAATTTCTTGCTCAATCGAATAGTCTTGGTTTCAACCTTCTGCAATTAATAGCAAGCTTAAGAATGAAGTTTGAAATTGGTATTTATCAAGGAATAACGACTATATTTAAACTTGCGTATTTTTTTGATTTTTTTATATTTACATTGCTAAAACGTTATAAAAGTAGAATGTATTTAATAGAAAATTCACTGTTCAATCAAATGGTTTTTGTTTCAACTTTCTACGATTAATAGCAAGCTCAAGAATGAAGTTTGAAATTTGTATTTATTAAGGAATAACGACTATCCTTAAACTTGCGAATTTTTTTAATTTTTTTTATATTTACATTACTGAGACGTTATAAAAGTAGAATGTATTTGATAGAAAATTTTCTGCTCAATCTAGTGGTGCTTGCTTCAACTTTCTACGATTAATAGCAAGCTCAAGAATGAAGTTTGAAATTGGAATTTATTAAGAAATAACGACTATCTTTAAACTTGCGTATTTTTTTGATTTTTTTATATTTACATTGCTAAAACGTTATAAAAGTAGGATGTATTTGATAGAAAATTTCTTGCTCAATCGAATAGTCTTGGTTTCAACCTTCTGCAATTAATAGCAAGCTTAAGAATGAAGTTTGAAATTGGTATTTATCAAGGAATAACGACTATATTTAAACTTGCGTATTTTTTTGATTTTTTTATATTTACATTGCTAAAACGTTATAAAAGTAGAATGCATTTGATAGAAAATTTCCTGCTTAATCAAATAGTATTGGTTTCAACCTTCTACAATTAATAGCAAGCTCAAGAATGAAGTTTGAAATTGGTATTTATCAAGGAATAACGACTATCTTTAAACTTGCGTATTTTTTTAATTTTTTTTATACTTACATTGCTAAAACTTTATAAAGTAGGATGTATTTGATAGAAAATTTTTTGCCTTATCGAGTGGTGCTTGCCTCAACTTTCTACGATCAATAGCAAGCTCAAGAATGAAGTTTGAAATTGGAATTTATTAAGGAATAACGACTATCTTTAAACTTGCGTATTTTTTTGATTTTTTTTATATTTACATTATCGAAACGTTATAAAGGTAGGATGAATTTGATAGACAATTTTCCGTTCAATCAAATGGTGCTTGTTTCAACCTTTTACAATAAATAGCAAGCTCAAGAATGAAGTTTGAAATTGGTATTTATCAAGGAATAACGACTTACTTTAAACTTGCGTATTTTTTTGATTTTTTTTATACTTACATTGCTAAAACGTTATAAAAGTAGAATGTATTTGATAGAAAATTTCCTGCTTAATCGAATAGTATTAGTTTCAACCTTCTACAATTAATAGCAAGCTTAAGAATGAAGTTTGAAATTGGTATTTATCAAGGAATAACGACTATCTTTAAACTTGCGTATTTTTTTAATTTTTTTTATACTTACATTGCTAAAACTTTATAAAGTAGGATGTATTTGATAGAAAATTTTTTGCCTTATCGAGTGGTGCTTGCCTCAACTTTCTACGATTAATAGCAAGCTCAAGAATAAAGTTTGAAATTGGTATTTATTAAGGAATAACGACTATATTTAAACTTGCGTATTTTTTTGATTTTTTTTTATAATTACATTGCTAAAACGTTATAAAGGTAGGAGGTATTTGATAGAAAAATTTCTGTTCAATCAAATGGTACTTGTTTCAACCTTCTACAATTAATAGCAAGCTCAAGAATAAAGTTTGACATTGGTATTTATCAAGGAATAACGACTATCGTTAAACTTGCGTATTTTTTTAATTTTTTTTATAATTACATTGCTAAAACGTTAAAAAGTAGAATGTATTTAATAGAAAATTTTTTGTTCAATCAAATGGTACTTGTTTCAACCTTCTACAATTAATAGCAAGCTTAAGAATGAAGTTTGAAATTGGTATTTATCAAGGAATAACGACTATCTTTAAACTTGCGTATTTTTTTGATTTTTTTTATATTTACATTGCTAAAACGTTATAAAGTAGGATGTATTTGATAGAAAATTTTTTGCCTTATCGAGTAATGCTTGCTTCAACTTTCTACGATCAATAGCAAGCTCAAGAATGAAGTTTGAATTTGGAATTTATTAAGAAATAACGACTATCTTTAAACTTGCGTATTTTTTTGATTTTTTTATATTTACATTGCTAAAACGTTAGAAAAGTAGGATGTATTTGATAGAAAATTTCCTGCTCAATCGAATAATATTGGTTTCAACCTTCTACAATTAATAGCAAGCTTAAGAATGAAGTTTGAAGTTGGTATTTATCAAGGAATAACAACTATATTTAAACTTGCGTATTTTTTTGATTTTTTTATATTTACATTGCTAAAACGTTATAAAAGTAGGATGTATTTGATTGAAAATTTTCTGTTTAATCAAATAGTACTTGTTTCAACCTTTTACAATAAATAGCAAGCTCAAGAATAAAGTTTGAAATTGGTATTTATTAAGGAATAACGACTATCTTTAAACTTGCGAATTTTTTTAATTTTTTTTATATTTACATTATTGAAACGTTACAAAAGTTGGATGTGTTCGATAGAAAGTTTTCCGTTCAATCAAATGGTATTTGTTTCAACCTTCTACAATTAATAGCAAGCTCAAGAATAATGTTTGAATTTGGTATTTATCAAGGCATAACGACTATCTTTAAACTTGCCTATTTTTTTGATTTTTTTTTAATTTACATTGCTAAAGCGTTATAAAAGTAGAATGTGTTTGATAGAAAATTTCCTGCTCATTCGAATAGTATTGGTTTCAACCTTCTACAATTAATAGCAAGCTCAAGAATGAAGTTTGAAATTGGTATTTATCAAGGAATAACGACTATATTTAAACTTGCGTATTTTTTTGATTTTTTTATATTTACATTGCTAAAACGTTATAAGAGTAGGATGTATTTGATAGAAAATTTTCTGTTTAATCAAATAGTACTTGTTTCAACCTTTTACAATAAATAGCAAGCTCAAGAATAAAGTTTGAAATTGGTATTTATTAAGGAATAACGACTATCTTTAAACTTGCGTATTTTTTTGATTTTTTTTATATTTACATTGCTAAAACGTTATAAAAGTAGAATGTGTTTGATAGAAAATTTTTTGCCTTATCGAGTGGTGCTTGCCTCAACTTTCTACGATCAATAGCAAGCTCAAGAATGAAGTTTGAATTTGGAATTTATTAAGGAATGACGACTATCTTTAAACTTGCGTATTTTTTTGATTTTTTTTATATTTACATTGCTAAAACGTTATAAAAGTAGGATGTATTTAATAGAAAATTTTCTGTTCAATGAAATGGTACTTGTTTGAACCTTTTACAATAAATAGCAAGCTCAAGGATAAAGTTTCAATTTGGTATTTATCAAGGAATAACGACTATTTTTAAACTTGCGTATTTTTTTGATTTTTTTATATTTACATTGCTAAAACGTTATAAAAGTAAAATGTATTTGATATAAAATTTACTGTTCAATCAAATGGTTTTTGTTTCAACTTTCTACGATTAATAGCAAGCTCAAGAATGAAGTTTGAAATTGGTATTTATTAAGGAATAACGACTATCTTTAAACTTGCGAATTTTTTTTAATTTTTTTTTTATTTACATTATTGAAACGTTATAAAAGTTGGATGTATTTGATAGAAAATTTTCTGTTCAATCAAATAGTACTTGTCTCAACCTTTTACAATAAATAGCAAGCTCAAGAATAAAGTTTGAAGTTGGTATTTATCAAGGAATAACGACTATTTTTAAACTTGCGTATTTTTTTGATTTTTTTTATATTTACATTGCTAAAACGTTATAAAAGTAGAATGTGTTTGATAGAAAATTTTTTGCCTTATCGAGTGGTGCTTGCCTCAACTTTGTACGATCAATAGCAAGCTCAAGAATGAAGTTTGAAATTTGAATTTATTAAGGAATGACGACTATCTTTAAACTTGCGTATTTTTTTGATTTTTTTTATATTTACATTATTGAAACGTTATAAAAGTAGGATGTATTTGATAGAAAATTTCCTGCTCAATCGAATGGTATTGGTTTAGACCTTCTACAATTAATAGCAAGCTTAAAAATGAAGTTTGAAATTGGTATTTATCAAGGAATAACGACTATATTTAAACGTGCGTATTTTTTTAATTTTTTTATATTTACATTGCCAAAACGTTATAAAAGTAGGATGTATTTGATAGAAAATTTTCTGCTCAATCGAATAGTATTGGTTTCAACATTCTACAATTATTAGCAAGCTTAAGAATGAAGTTTGAAATTGGTATTTATCAAGGAATAACGACTATATTTAAACTTGCGTATTTTTTTGATTTTTTTATATTTACATTGCTAAAACGTTATTAAAGTAGGATGTATTTAATAGAAAATTTTCTGTTCAATCAAATGGTACTTGTTTGAACCTTTTACAATAAATAGCAAGCTCAAGGATAAAGTTTCAATTTGGTATTTATCAAGGAATAACGACTATTTTTAAACTTGCGTATTTTTTTGATTTTTTTATATTTACATTGCTAAAACGTTATAAAAGTAAAATGTATTTGATAGAAAATTTACTGTTCAATCAAATGGTTTTTGTTTCAACTTTCTACGATTAATAGCAAGCTCAAGAATGAAATTTGAAATTGGTATTTATTAAGGAATAACGACTATCTTTAAACTTGCGAATTTTTTTTAATTTTTTTTTTGTTTACATTATCGAAACGTTATAAAAGTTGGATGTATTCGATAGAAAATTTACTGTTCAATCAAATGGTTTTTGTTTCAACTTTCTACGATTAATAGCAAGCTCAAGAATGAAGTTTGAAATTGGTATTTATTAAGGAATAACGACTATCTTTAAACTTGCGAATTTTTTTTAATTTTTTTTTATTTACATTATTGAAACGTTATAAAAGTTGGATGTATTTGATAGAAAATTTTCTGTTCAATCAAATAGTACTTGTCTCAACCTTTTACAATAAATAGCAAGCTCAAGAATAAAGTTTGAAATTGGTATTTATCAAGGAATAACGACTATTTTTAAACTTGCGTATTTTTTTGATTTTTTTTATATTTACATTGCTAAAACGTTATAAAAGTAGAATGTGTTTGATAGAAAATTTTTTGCCTTATCGAGTGGTGCTTGCCTCAACTTTGTACGATCAATAGCAAGCTCAAGAATGAAGTTTGAAATTTGAATTTATTAAGGAATGACGACTATCTTTAAACTTGCGTATTTTTTTGATTTTTTTTATATTTACATTATTGAAACGTTATAAAAGTAGGACGTATTTGATAGAAAATTTCCTGCTCAATCGAATGGTATTGGTTTAGACCTTCTACAATTAATAGTATGCTCAAGAATGAAGTTTGAAATTGGTATTTATCAAGGAATAACGACTATATTTAAACGTGCGTATTTTTTTAATTTTTTTATATTTACATTGCCAAAACGTTATAAAAGTAGGATGTATTTGATAGAAAATTTTCTGCTCAATCGAATAGTATTGGTTTCAACCTTCTACAATTATTAGCAAGCTTAAGAATGAAGTTTGAAATTGGTATTTATCAAGGAATAACGACTATATTTAAACTTGCGTATTTTTTTGATTTTTTTATATTTACATTGCTAAAACGTTATAAAAGTAGGATGTATTTAATAGAAAATTTTCTGTTCAATCAAATGGTACTTGTTTCAACCTTTCACAATAAATAGCAAGCTCAAGAATGAAGTTTGAAATTGGTATTTATTAAGGAATAACGACTATCTTTAAACTTGCGAATTTTTTTGATTTTTTTTATATTTACATTGCTAAAACGTTATAAAAGTAGAATGTATTTGATAGAAAATTTCCTGCCCAATCGAATAGTATTGGTTTCAACCTTCTACAATTAATAGCAAGCTCAAGAATAAAGTTTGAAGTTGGTATTTATTAAGGAATAACGACTATATTTAAACTTGCGTATTTTTTAATTTTTTTTATAATTATATTGCTAAAACGTTATAAAAGTAGAAAGTATTTGATAAAAAAATTTTTGTTCAATCAAATGGTACTTGTTTCAACCTTTTACAATAAATAGCAAGCTCAAGAATGAAGTTTGAAATTGGTATTTATCAAGGAATAACGACTTACTTTAAATTTGCGTATTTTTTTAATTTTTTTTTATATTAACATTATTGAAACGTTATAAAAGTAGAATGTATTTGATAGAAAATTTCCTGCTTAATCGAATAGTATTTGTTTCAACCTTCTACAATTAATAGCTCAAGAATGAAGTTTGAAATTGGTATTTATCAAGGAATAACGACTATCTTTAAACTTGCGTATTTTTTTGATTTTTTTTATAATTACATTGCTAAAACATTATAAAGGTAAGACGTATTTGATAGAAAATTTTCTGTTCAATCAAATGGTACTTGTTTCAACCTTCTACAATTAACAGCAAGCTTAAGAATGAAGTTTAAAATTGGTATTTATTAAGGAATAACGACTATATTTAAACTTGCGTATTTTTTTGATTTTTTTTATATTTACATTATTGAAACGGTATAAAAGTAAGATGTATTTGATAGAAAATTTTCTGTTCAATTGAATAGTATTTACTTCAACTTTCTACAATTAATAGCAAGCTCAAGAATAAAGTTTGAAATTGGTATTTATTAAGGAATAACGACTATATTTAAACTTGCGTATTTTTTTGATTTTTTTTATATTTACATTATTGAAACGGTATAAAAGTAAGATGTATTTGATAGAAAATTTTCTGTTCAATTGAATAGTATTTACTTCAACTTTCTACAATTAATAGCAAGCTCAAGAATAAAGTTTGAAATTGGTATTTATTAAGGAATAACGACTATCTTTAAACTTGCGTATTTTTTTGATTTTTTTTATATTTACATTGCTAAAACGGTATAAAAGTAGCATTCATTTGATAGAAAATTTTTTGTTCAATCAAATGGTACTTGTTTTAACCTTCTGTAATCAATAGCAAGCTTAAAAATCAAGTTTAAAGTGTGTACTTATTAAGGAATAACGACTATCTGTAAACCTGCGTATTTTTTTGATTTTTTTTATATTTACATTATTGAAACGTTATAAAAGTAAAATGTATTTGATAGAAAATTTTTTGTTTAATCAAATAGCACTTGCTTCAACCTTCTACAATTAATAGCAAGCTCAAGAATGAAGTTTGAAATTGGTATTTATCAAGGAATAACGACTATCTTTAAACTTGCGTATTATTTTGTTTTTTTTATATTTACATTATTGAAACGTTATAAAAGTAGGATTTATTTGATAGAAAATTTTCTGTTCAATTGAATAGTATTTGCTTCAACTTTCTACGATTAATAGCAAGCTCAAGAATGAAATTTGAAATTGGTATTTATTAAGGAATAACGACTATCTTTAAACTTGCGAATTTTTTTTAATTTTTTTTTTGTTTACATTATTGAAACGTTATAAAAGTTGGATGTATTCGATAGAAAATTTACTGTTCAATCAAATGGTTTTTGTTTCAACTTTCTACGATTAATAGCAAGCTCAAAAATGAAGTTTGAAATTGGTATTTATTAAGGAATAACGACTATCTTTAAACTTGCGAATTTTTTTTAATTTTTTTTTTATTTACATTATTGAAACGTTATAAAAGTTGGATGTATTTTATAGAAAAATTTTCGTTCAATCAAATGGTACTTGTTTCAACCTTCAACAATTAATAGCAGGCTTAAGAATAAAGTTTGAAATTGGTATTTATCAAGGAATAACGACTTACTTTAAACTTGCGAATTTTTTTAATTTTTTTTATATTTACATTGTTAAAACGTTATAAAAGTAAAATGTATTTAATAGAAAATTTTTTGCTTAATCGAATGGTGCTTGCTTCAACCTTCTACGATTAATAGCAAGCTCAAGAATGAAGTTTGAAATTGGAATTTATTAAGGAATAACGACTATCTTTAAACTTGCGTATTATTTTGTTTTTTTTATATTTACATTATTGAAACGGTATAAAAGTAAGATGTATTTGATAGAAAATTTTCTGTTCAATTGAATAGTATTTACTTCAACTTTCTACAATTAATAGCAAGCTCAAGAATAAAGTTTGAAATTGGTATTTATCAAGGAATAACGACTATCTTTAAACTTGCGTATTATTTTGTTTTTTTTATATTTACATTATTGAAACGTTATAAAAGTAGGATTTATTTGATAGAAAATTTTCTGTTCAATTGAATAGTATTTGCTTCAACTTTCTACAATTAATAGCAAGCTCAAGAATGAAGTTTGAAATTGGTATTTTGTAAGGAATAACGACTATCTTTAAACTTGCGTATTTTTTTTATTTTTTTATATTTAAATTGCTAAAACGTTATAAAAGTTGAATGTATTTGATAGAAAATTTTATGTTCAGTCAAATGGTTTTTGTTTCAACCTTCTACGATTAATAGCAAGCTCAAGTATGAAGTTTGAATTTGGTATTTATTAAGGAATAACGACTATCTTTAAACTTGCGAATTTTTTTAATTTTTTTTATATTGACATTATTGAAACGTTATAAAAGTAGGATGTATTTGATAGAAAATTTTCTGTTCAATTGAATAGTATTTGCTTCAACTTTCTACAATTAATAGCAAGCTCAAGAATGAAGTTTGAAATTGGTATTTTGTAAGGAATAACGACTATCTTTAAACTTGCGTATTTTTTTTATTTTTTTATATTTAAATTGCTAAAACGTTATAAAAGTTGAATGTATTTGATAGAAAATTTTATGTTCAGTCAAATGGTGCTTGTTTCAACCTTCTACAACTAATAGCAAGCTCAAGAATAGAGTTTGAATTTGGTATTTATCAAGGCATAACGACTATCTTTAAACTTGCGTATTTTTTTGATTTTTTTATATTTACATTGCTAAAACGTTATAAAAGTAAAATGTATTTGATAGAAAATTTACTGTTCAATCAAATGGTTTTTGTTTCAACTTTCTACGATTAATAGCAAGCTCAAGAATGAAATTTGAAATTGGTATTTATTAAGGAATAACGACTATCTTTAAACTTGCGAATTTTTTTTAATTTTTTTTTTGTTTACATTATTGAAACGTTATAAAAGTTGGATGTATTCGATAGAAAATTTACTGTTCAATCAAATGGTTTTTGTTTCAACTTTCTACGATTAATAGCAAGCTCAAGAATGAAGTTTGAAATTGGTATTTATTAAGGAATAACGACTATCTTTAAACTTGCGAATTTTTTTTAATTTTTTTTTTATTTACATTATTGAAACGTTATAAAAGTTGGATGTATTTGATAGAAAATTTTCTGTTCAATCAAATAGTACTTGTCTCAACCTTTTACAATAAATAGCAAGCTCAAGAATAAAGTTTGAAATTGGTATTTATCAAGGAATAACGACTATTTTTAAACTTGCGTATTTTTTTTATTTTTTTTATATTTACATTGCTAAAACGTTATAAAAGTAGAATGTGTTTGATAGAAAATTTTTTGCCTTATCGAGTGGTGCTTGCCTCAACTTTGTACGATCAATAGCAAGCTCAAGAATGAAGTTTGAAATTTGAATTTATTAAGGAATGACGACTATCTTTAAACTTGCGTATTTTTTTGATTTTTTTTATATTTACATTATTGAAACGTTATAAAAGTAGGACGTATTTGATAGAAAATTTCCTGCTCAATCGAATGGTATTGGTTTAGACCTTCTACAATTAATAGCAAGCTTAAAAATGAAGTTTGAAATTGGTATTTATCAAGGAATAACGACTATATTTAAACGTGCGTATTTTTTTAATTTTTTTATATTTACATTGCCAAAACGTTATAAAAGTAGGATGTATTTGATAGAAAATTTTCTGCTCAATCGAATAGTATTGGTTTCAACCTTCTACAATTATTAGCAAGCTTAAGAATGAAGTTTGAAATTGGTATTTATCAAGGAATAACGACTATATTTAAACTTGCGTATTTTTTTGATTTTTTTATATTTACATTGCTAAAACGTTATAAAAGTAGGATGTATTTAATAGAAAATTTTCCGTTCAATCAAATGGTACTTGTTTCAACCTTTCACAATAAATAGCAAGCTCAAGAATGAAGTTTGAAATTGGTATTTATTAAGGAATAACGACTATCTTTAAACTTGCGAATTTTTTTGATTTTTTTTATATTTACATTGCTAAAACGTTATAAAAGTAGAATGTATTTGATAGAAAATTTCCTGCCCAATCGAATAGTATTGGTTTCAACCTTCTACAATTAATAGCAAGCTCAAGAATAAAGTTTGAAGTTGGTATTTATTAAGGAATAACGACTATATTTAAACTTGCGTATTTTTTAATTTTTTTTATAATTATATTGCTAAAACGTTATAAAAGTAGAAAGTATTTGATAAAAAAATTTTTGTTCAATCAAATGGTACTTGTTTCAACCTTTTACAATAAATAGCAAGCTCAAGAATGAAGTTTGAAATTGGTATTTATCAAGGAATAACGACTTACTTTAAATTTGCGTATTTTTTTAATTTTTTTTTATATTAACATTATTGAAACGTTATAAAAGTAGAATGTATTTGATAGAAAATTTCCTGCTTAATCGAATAGTATTTGTTTCAACCTTCTACAATTAATAGCTCAAGAATGAAGTTTGAAATTGGTATTTATCAAGGAATAACGACTATCTTTAAACTTGCGTATTTTTTTGATTTTTTTTATAATTACATTGCTAAAACATTATAAAGGTAAGACGTATTTGATAGAAAATTTTCTGTTCAATCAAATGGTACTTGTTTCAACCTTCTACAATTAACAGCAAGCTTAAGAATGAAGTTTAAAATTGGTATTTATTAAGGAATAACGACTATATTTAAACTTGCGTATTTTTTTGATTTTTTTTATATTTACATTATTGAAACGGTATAAAAGTAAGATGTATTTGATAGAAAATTTTCTGTTCAATTGAATAGTATTTACTTCAACTTTCTACAATTAATAGCAAGCTCAAGAATAAAGTTTGAAATTGGTATTTATTAAGGAATAACGACTATCTTTAAACTTGCGTATTTTTTTGATTTTTTTTATATTTACATTATTGAAACGGTATAAAAGTAAGATGTATTTGATAGAAAATTTTCTGTTCAATTGAATAGTATTTACTTCAACTTTCTACAATTAATAGCAAGCTCAAGAATAAAGTTTGAAATTGGTATTTATTAAGGAATAACGACTATCTTTAAACTTGCGTATTTTTTTGATTTTTTTTATATTTACATTGCTAAAACGGTATAAAAGTAGCATTCATTTGATAGAAAATTTTTTGTTCAATCAAATGGTACTTGTTTTAACCTTCTGTAATCAATAGCAAGCTTAAAAATCAAGTTTAAAGTGTGTACTTATTAAGGAATAACGACTATCTGTAAACTTGCGTATTTTTTTGATTTTTTTTATATTTACATTATTGAAACGTTATAAAAGTAAAATGTATTTGATAGAAAATTTTTTGTTTAATCAAATAGCACTTGCTTCAACCTTCTACAATTAATAGCAAGCTCAAGAATGAAGTTTGAAATTGGTATTTATCAAGGAATAACGACTATCTTTAAACTTGCGTATTATTTTGTTTTTTTTATATTTACATTATTGAAACGTTATAAAAGTAGGATTTATTTGATAGAAAATTTTCTGTTCAATTGAATAGTATTTGCTTCAACTTTCTACGATTAATAGCAAGCTCAAGAATGAAATTTGAAATTGGTATTTATTAAGGAATAACGACTATCTTTAAACTTGCGAATTTTTTTTAATTTTTTTTTTGTTTACATTATTGAAACGTTATAAAAGTTGGATGTATTCGATAGAAAATTTACTGTTCAATCAAATGGTTTTTGTTTCAACTTTCTACGATTAATAGCAAGCTCAAGAATGAAGTTTGAAATTGGTATTTATTAAGGAATAACGACTATCTTTAAACTTGCGAATTTTTTTTAATTTTTTTTTTATTTACATTATTGAAACGTTATAAAAGTTGGATGTATTTTATAGAAAAATTTTCGTTCAATCAAATGGTACTTGTTTCAACCTTCAACAATTAATAGCAGGCTTAAGAATAAAGTTTGAAATTGGTATTTATCAAGGAATAACGACTTACTTTAAACTTGCGAATTTTTTTAATTTTTTTTATATTTACATTGTTAAAACGTTATAAAGGTAAAATGTATTTAATAGAAAATTTTTTGCTTAATCGAATGGTGCTTGCTTCAACCTTCTACGATTAACAGCAAGCTCAAGAATGAAGTTTGAAATTGGAATTTATTAAGGAATAACGACTATCTTTAAACTTGCGTATTATTTTGTTTTTTTTATATTTACATTATTGAAACGGTATAAAAGTAAGATGTATTTGATAGAAAATTTTCTGTTCAATTGAATAGTATTTACTTCAACTTTCTACAATTAATAGCAAGCTCAAGAATAAAGTTTGAAATTGGTATTTATCAAGGAATAACGACTATCTTTAAACTTGCGTATTATTTTGTTTTTTTTATATTTACATTATTGAAACGTTATAAAAGTAGGATTTATTTGATAGAAAATTTTCTGTTCAATTGAATAGTATTTGCTTCAACTTTCTACAATTAATAGCAAGCTCAAGAATGAAGTTTGAAATTGGTATTTTGTAAGGAATAACGACTATCTTTAAACTTGCGTATTTTTTTTATTTTTTTATATTTAAATTGCTAAAACGTTATAAAAGTTGAATGTATTTGATAGAAAATTTTATGTTCAGTCAAATGGTTTTTGTTTCAACCTTCTACGATTAATAGCAAGCTCAAGTATGAAGTTCGAATTTGGTATTTATTAAGGAATAACGACTATCTTTAAACTTGCGAATTTTTTTAATTTTTTTTATATTGACATTATTGAAACGTTATAAAAGTAGGATGTATTTGATAGAAAATTTTCTGATCAGTCAAATGGTGCTTGTTTCAACCTTCTACAACTAATAGCAAGCTCAAGAATAGAGTTTGAATTTGGTATTTATCAAGGCATAACGACTATCTTTAAACTTGCGTATTTTTTTGATTTTTTTTATATTTACATTGCTAAAACGTTATAAAAGTAGAATGTGTTTGATAGAAAATTTCCCGCTTAATCGAATAGTATTGGTTTCAACCTTCTACAATTAATAGCAAGCTCAAGAATGAAGTTTGAAATTGGTATTTATCAAGGAATAACAACTATATTTAAACTTGCGTATTTTTTTGATTTTTTTTATAATTACATTGCTAAAACGTTATAAAAGTAGAACGTATTTGATAGAAAAATTTCTGCTCAATCAAATGGTACTTGTTTCAACCTTCTGCAATTAATAGCAAGCTCAAGAATGAAGTTTGACATTGGTATTTATCAAGGAATAACGACTATCTTTAAACTTGCGTTTTTTTTTTGATTTTTTTCATATCTACATTGCTAAAACGTTATAAGAGTAAAATGTATTTGATAGAAAATTTCCTGCTCAATCGAATAGTATTGGCTTCAACCTTCTACAATTAATAGCAAGCTCAAGAATGAAGTTTGAAATTGGTATTTATTAAGGAATAACGACTATCTTTAAACTTGCGAATTTTTTTTAATTTTTTTTTTATTTACATTATTGAAACGTTATAAAAGTTGGATGTATTTTATAGAAAAATTTTCGTTCAATCAAATGGTACTTGTTTCAACCTTCAACAATTAATAGCAGGCTTAAGAATAAAGTTTGAAATTGGTATTTATCAAGGAATAACGACTTACTTTAAACTTGCGAATTTTTTTAATTTTTTTTATATTTACATTGTTAAAACGTTATAAAAGTAAAATGTATTTAATAGAAAATTTTTTGCTTAATCGAATGGTGCTTGCTTCAACCTTCTACGATTAATAGCAAGCTCAAGAATGAAGTTTGAAATTGGAATTTATTAAGGAATAACGACTATCTTTAAACTTACGTATTTTTTTGATTTTTTTTATATTTACATTATTGAAACGGTATAAAAGTAAGATGTATTTGATAGAAAATTTTCTGTTCAATTGAATAGTATTTACTTCAACTTTCTACAATTAATAGCAAGCTCAAGAATAAAGTTTGAAATTGGTATTTATCAAGGAATAACGACTATCTTTAAACTTGCGTATTATTTTGTTTTTTTTATATTTACATTATTGAAACGTTATAAAAGTAGGATTTATTTGATAGAAAATTTTCTGTTCAATTGAATAGTATTTGCTTCAACTTTCTACAATTAATAGCAAGCTCAAGAATGAAGTTTGAAATTGGTATTTTGTAAGGAATAACGACTATCTTTAAACTTGCGTATTTTTTCTATTTTTTTATATTTAAATTGCTAAAACGTTATAAAAGTTGAATGTATTTGATAGAAAATTTTATGTTCAGTCAAATGGTTTTTGTTTCAACCTTCTACGATTAATAGCAAGCTCAAGTATGAAGTTTGAATTTGGTATTTATTAAGGAATAACGACTATCTTTAAACTTGCGAATTTTTTTAATTTTTTTTATATTGACATTATTGAAACGTTATAAAAGTAGGATGTATTTGATAGAAAATTTTCTGATCAGTCAAATGGTGCTTGTTTCAACCTTCTACAACTAATAGCAAGCTCAAGAATAGAGTTTGAATTTGGTATTTATCAAGGCATAACGACTATCTTTAAACTTGCGTATTTTTTTGATTTTTTTTATATTTACATTGCTAAAACGTTATAAAAGTAAAATGTATTTGATAGAAAATTTCCTGCTCAATCGAATAGTATTGGCTTCAACCTTCTACAATTAATAGCAAGCTCAAGAATGAAGTTTGAAATTGGTATTTATTAAGGAATAACGACTATATTTAAACTTGCGTATTTTTTTGATTTTTTTTATAATTACATTGCTAAAACGTTATAAAAGTAGAACGTATTTTATAGAAAAATTTCTGCTCAATCAAATGGTACTTGTTTCAACCTTCTGCAATTAATAGCAAGCTCAAGAATGAAGTTTGACATTGGTATTTATCAAGGAATAACGACTATCTTTAAACTTGCGTTTTTTTTTTGATTTTTTTCATATCTACATTGCTAAAACGTTATAAGAGTAAAATGTATTTGATAGAAAATTTCCTGCTCAATCGAATAGTATTGGCTTCAACCTTCTACAATTAATAGCAAGCTCAAGAATGAAGTTTGAAATTGGTATTTATTAAGGAATAACGACTATATTTAAACTTGCGTATTTTTCTAATTTTTTTTATAATTACATTGTTAAAACGTTATAAAAGTAGGATGTATTTTATAGAAAAATTTTCGTTCAATCAAATGGTACTTGTTTCAACCTTCAACAATTAATAGCAGGCTTAAGAATAAAGTTTGAAATTGGTATTTATCAAGGAATAACGACTTACTTTAAACTTGCGAATTTTTTTAATTTTTTTTATATTTACATTGTTAAAACGTTATAAAAGTAAAATGTATTTAATAGAAAATTTTTTGCTTAATCGAATGGTGCTTGCTTCAACCTTCTATGATTAATAGCAAGCTCAAGAATGAAGTTTGAAATTGGAATTTATTAAGGAATAACGACTATCTTTAAACTTACGTATTTTTTTGATTTTTTTTATATTTACATTATTGAAACGTTATAAAAGTAGGATGTGTTTGATAGAAAATTTCCCGTTATTCGAATAGTATTTGTTTTAACCTTCTACAATTAATATCAAACTCAAGAATGAAGTTTGAAATTGGTATTTATCAAGGAATAACGACTATCTTTAAACTTGCGTATTTTTTTGTTTTTTTTTATATTTACATTATTAAAACGTTACAAAAGTAGGATGTATTTGATAGAAAATTTTCTGTTCAATTGAATAGTATTTTCTCCAACCTTCTACAATTAGTAGCAAGCTCAAGAATGAAGTTTGAAATTGGTATTTTGTAAGGAATAACGACTATTTTTAAACTTGCGTATTTTTTTTATTTTTTTATATTTAAATTGCTAAAACGTTATAGAAGTAGAATGTATTTGATAGAAAATTTTATGCTCAGTCAAATGGTACTTGCCTCAACTTTCTACAATTAATAGCAAGCTCAAGAATGAAGTTTGAAATTGGTATTTATCAAGGAATAACGACTTACTTTAAACTTGCGCATTTTTTTGAGTATTTTTATATTTACATTGCCAAAACGTTATAAAGGTAAGATTTATTTGATAGAAAATTTTCTGTTCAATCTAATGGTACTTGTTTCAACCTTCAACAATTAATAGCAAGCTTAAGAATGAAGTTTAAAATTGGTATTTATTAAGGAATAACGACTATATTTAAACTTGCGTATTTTTTTGATTTTTTTTATATTTACATTATTGAAACGGTATAAAAGTAAGATGTATTTGATAGAAAATTTTCTGTTCAATTGAATAGTATTTACTTCAACTTTCTACAATTAATAGCAAGCTCAAGAATAAAGTTTGAAATTGGTATTTATTAAGGAATAACGACTATCTTTAAACTTGCGTATTTTTTTGATTTTTTTTATATTTACATTATTGAAACGGTATAAAAGTAAGATGTATTTGATAGAAAATTTTCTGTTCAATTGAATAGTATTTACTTCAACTTTCTACAATTAATAGCAAGCTCAAGAATAAAGTTTGAAATTGGTATTTATTAAGGAATAACGACTATCTTTAAACTTGCGTATTTTTTTGATTTTTTTTATATTTACATTATTGAAACGGTATAAAAGTAAGATGTATTTGATAGAAAATTTTCTGTTCAATTGAATAGTATTTACTTCAACTTTCTACAATTAATAGCAAGCTCAAGAATAAAGTTTGAAATTGGTATTTATCAAGGCATAACGACTATCTTTAAACTTGCGTATTTTTTTGATTTTTTTTATATTTACATTGCTAAAACGTTATAAAAGTAGAATGTGTTTGATAGAAAATTTCCCGCTTAATCGAATAGTATTGGTTTCAACCTTCTACAATTAATAGCAAGCTCAAGAATGAAGTTTGAAATTGGTATTTATCAAGGAATAACAACTATATTTAAACTTGCGTATTTTTTTGATTTTTTTTATAATTACATTGCTAAAACGTTATAAAAGTAGAACGTATTTGATAGAAAAATTTCTGCTCAATCAAATGGTACTTGTTTCAACCTTCTGCAATTAATAGCAAGCTCAAGAATGAAGTTTGACATTGGTATTTATCAAGGAATAACGACTATCTTTAAACTTGCGTTTTTTTTTTGATTTTTTTCATATCTACATTGCTAAAACGTTATAAGAGTAAAATGTATTTGATAGAAAATTTCCTGCTCAATCGAATAGTATTGGCTTCAACCTTCTACAATTAATAGCAAGCTCAAGAATGAAGTTTGAAATTGGTATTTATTAAGGAATAACGACTATCTTTAAACTTGCGAATTTTTTTTAATTTTTTTTTTATTTACATTATTGAAACGTTATAAAAGTTGGATGTATTTTATAGAAAAATTTTCGTTCAATCAAATGGTACTTGTTTCAACCTTCAACAATTAATAGCAGGCTTAAGAATAAAGTTTGAAATTGGTATTTATCAAGGAATAACGACTTACTTTAAACTTGCGAATTTTTTTAATTTTTTTTATATTTACATTGTTAAAACGTTATAAAAGTAAAATGTATTTAATAGAAAATTTTTTGCTTAATCGAATGGTGCTTGCTTCAACCTTCTACGATTAATAGCAAGCTCAAGAATGAAGTTTGAAATTGGAATTTATTAAGGAATAACGACTATCTTTAAACTTACGTATTTTTTTGATTTTTTTTATATTTACATTATTGAAACGGTATAAAAGTAAGATGTATTTGATAGAAAATTTTCTGTTCAATTGAATAGTATTTACTTCAACTTTCTACAATTAATAGCAAGCTCAAGAATAAAGTTTGAAATTGGTATTTATCAAGGAATAACGACTATCTTTAAACTTGCGTATTATTTTGTTTTTTTTATATTTACATTATTGAAACGTTATAAAAGTAGGATTTATTTGATAGAAAATTTTCTGTTCAATTGAATAGTATTTGCTTCAACTTTCTACAATTAATAGCAAGCTCAAGAATGAAGTTTGAAATTGGTATTTTGTAAGGAATAACGACTATCTTTAAACTTGCGTATTTTTTCTATTTTTTTATATTTAAATTGCTAAAACGTTATAAAAGTTGAATGTATTTGATAGAAAATTTTATGTTCAGTCAAATGGTTTTTGTTTCAACCTTCTACGATTAATAGCAAGCTCAAGTATGAAGTTTGAATTTGGTATTTATTAAGGAATAACGACTATCTTTAAACTTGCGAATTTTTTTAATTTTTTTTATATTGACATTATTGAAACGTTATAAAAGTAGGATGTATTTGATAGAAAATTTTCTGATCAGTCAAATGGTGCTTGTTTCAACCTTCTACAACTAATAGCAAGCTCAAGAATAGAGTTTGAATTTGGTATTTATCAAGGCATAACGACTATCTTTAAACTTGCGTATTTTTTTGATTTTTTTTATATTTACATTGCTAAAACGTTATAAAAGTAAAATGTATTTGATAGAAAATTTCCTGCTCAATCGAATAGTATTGGCTTCAACCTTCTACAATTAATAGCAAGCTCAAGAATGAAGTTTGAAATTGGTATTTATTAAGGAATAACGACTATATTTAAACTTGCGTATTTTTTTGATTTTTTTTATAATTACATTGCTAAAACGTTATAAAAGTAGAACGTATTTTATAGAAAAATTTCTGCTCAATCAAATGGTACTTGTTTCAACCTTCTGCAATTAATAGCAAGCTCAAGAATGAAGTTTGACATTGGTATTTATCAAGGAATAACGACTATCTTTAAACTTGCGTTTTTTTTTTGATTTTTTTCATATCTACATTGCTAAAACGTTATAAGAGTAAAATGTATTTGATAGAAAATTTCCTGCTCAATCGAATAGTATTGGCTTCAACCTTCTACAATTAATAGCAAGCTCAAGAATGAAGTTTGAAATTGGTATTTATTAAGGAATAACGACTATATTTAAACTTGCGTATTTTTCTAATTTTTTTTATAATTACATTGTTAAAACGTTATAAAAGTAGGATGTATTTTATAGAAAAATTTTCGTTCAATCAAATGGTACTTGTTTCAACCTTCAACAATTAATAGCAGGCTTAAGAATAAAGTTTGAAATTGGTATTTATCAAGGAATAACGACTTACTTTAAACTTGCGAATTTTTTTAATTTTTTTTATATTTACATTGTTAAAACGTTATAAAAGTAAAATGTATTTAATAGAAAATTTTTTGCTTAATCGAATGGTGCTTGCTTCAACCTTCTATGATTAATAGCAAGCTCAAGAATGAAGTTTGAAATTGGAATTTATTAAGGAATAACGACTATCTTTAAACTTACGTATTTTTTTGATTTTTTTTATATTTACATTATTGAAACGTTATAAAAGTAGGATGTGTTTGATAGAAAATTTTCCGTTATTCGAATAGTATTTGTTTTAACCTTCTACAATTAATATCAAACTCAAGAATGAAGTTTGAAATTGGTATTTATCAAGGAATAACGACTATCTTTAAACTTGCGTATTTTTTTGTTTTTTTTTATATTTACATTATTAAAACGTTATAAAAGTAGGATGTATTTGATAGAAAATTTTCTGTTCAATTGAATAGTATTTTCTCCAACCTTCTACAATTAGTAGCAAGCTCAAGAATGAAGTTTGAAATTGGTATTTTGTAAGGAATAACGACTATTTTTAAACTTGCGTATTTTTTTTATTTTTTTATATTTAAATTGCTAAAACGTTATAGAAGTAGAATGTATTTGATAGAAAATTTTATGTTCAGTCAAATGGTACTTGCCTCAACTTTCTACAATTAATAGCAAGCTCAAGAATGAAGTTTGAAATTGGTATTTATCAAGGAATAACGACTTACTTTAAACTTGCGCATTTTTTTGAGTATTTTTATATTTACATTGCCAAAACGTTATAAAGGTAAGATTTATTTGATAGAAAATTTTCTGTTCAATCTAATGGTACTTGTTTCAACCTTCAACAATTAATAGCAAGCTTAAGAATGAAGTTTAAAATTGGTATTTATTAAGGAATAACGACTATATTTAAACTTGCGTATTTTTTTGATTTTTTTTATATTTACATTATTGAAACGGTATAAAAGTAAGATGTATTTGATAGAAAATTTTCTGTTCAATTGAATAGTATTTACTTCAACTTTCTACAATTAATAGCAAGCTCAAGAATAAAGTTTGAAATTGGTATTTATTAAGGAATAACGACTATCTTTAAACTTGCGTATTTTTTTGATTTTTTTTATATTTACATTATTGAAACGGTATAAAAGTAAGATGTATTTGATAGAAAATTTTCTGTTCAATTGAATAGTATTTACTTCAACTTTCTACAATTAATAGCAAGCTCAAGAATAAAGTTTGAAATTGGTATTTATCAAGGAATAACGACTATCTTTAAACTTGCGTATTATTTTGTTTTTTTTATATTTACATTATTGAAACCTTATAAAAGTAGGACTTATTTGATAGAAAATTTTCTGTTCAATTGAATAGTATTTGCTTCAACTTTCTACAATTAATAGCAAGCTCAAGAATGAAGTTTGAAATTGGTATTTTGTAAGGAATAACGACTATCTTTAAACTTGCGTATTTTTTTATTTTTTTATATTTAAATTGCTAAAACGTTATAAAAGTTGAATGTATTTGATAGAAAATTTTATGTTCAGTCAAATGGTTTTTGTTTCAACCTTCTACGATTAATAGCAAGCTCAAGTATGAAGTTTGAATTTGGTATTTATTAAGGAATAACGACTATCTTTAAACTTGCGAATTTTTTTAATTTTTTTTATATTGACATTATTGAAACGTTATAAAAGTAGGATGTATTTGATAGAAAATTTTCTGTTCAGTCAAATGGTGCTTGTTTCAACCTTCTACAACTAATAGCAAGCTCAAGAATAGAGTTTGAATTTGGTATTTATCAAGGCATAACGACTATCTTTAAACTTGCGTATTTTTTTGATTTTTTTTATATTTACATTGCTAAAACGTTATAAAAGTAAAATGTATTTGATAGAAAATTTCCTGCTCAATCGAATAGTATTGGCTTCAACCTTCTACAATTAATAGCAAGCTCAAGAATGAAGTTTGAAATTGGTATTTATTAAGGAATAACGACTATATTTAAACTTGCGTATTTTTTTAATTTTTTTTATAATTACATTGTTAAAACGTTATAAAAGTAGGATGTATTTTATAGAAAAATTTTCGTTCAATCAAATGGTACTTGTTTCAACCTTCAACAATTAATAGCAGGCTTAAGAATAAAGTTTGAAATTGGTATTTATCAAGGAATAACGACTTACTTTAAACTTGCGAATTTTTTTAATTTTTTTTATATTTACATTGTTAAAACGTTATAAAAGTAAAATGTATTTAATAGAAAATTTTTTGCTTAATCGAATGGTGCTTGCTTCAACCTTCTACGATTAATAGCAAGCCCAAGAATGAAGTTTGAAATTGGAATTTATTAAGGAATAACGACTATCTTTAAACTTACGTATTTTTTTGATTTTTTTTATATTTACATTATTGAAACGTTATAAAAGTAGGATGTATTTGATAGAAAATTTTCTGTTCAGTCAAATGGTGCTTGTTTCAACCTTCTACAACTAATAGCAAGCTCAAGAATAGAGTTTGAATTTGGTATTTATCAAGGCATAACGACTATCTTTAAACTTGCGTATTTTTTTGATTTTTTTCATATCTACATTGCTAAAACGTTATAAAAGTAAAATGTATTTGATAGAAAATTTCCTGCTCAATCGAATAGTATTGGCTTCAACCTTCTACAATTAATAGCAAGCTCAAGAATGAAGTTTGAAATTGGTATTTATTAAGGAATAACGACTATATTTAAACTTGCGTATTTTTTTAATTTTTTTTATAATTACATTGTTAAAACGTTATAAAAGTAGGATGTATTTTATAGAAAAATTTTCGTTCAATCAAATGGTACTTGTTTCAACCTTCAACAATTAATAGCAGGCTTAAGAATAAAGTTTGAAATTGGTATTTATCAAGGAATAACGACTTACTTTAAACTTGCGAATTTTTTTAATTTTTTTTATATTTACATTGTTAAAACGTTATAAAAGTAAAATGTATTTAATAGAAAATTTTTTGCTTAATCGAATGGTGCTTGCTTCAACCTTCTACGATTAATAGCAAGCTCAAGAATGAAGTTTGAAATTGGAATTTATTAAGGAATAACGACTATCTTTAAACTTACGTATTTTTTTGATTTTTTTTATATTTACATTATTGAAACGTTATAAAAGTAGGATGTGTTTGATAGAAAATTTCCCGTTATTCGAATAGTATTTGTTTTAACCTTCTACAATTAATATCAAACTCAAGAATGAAGTTTGAAATTGGTATTTATCAAGGAATAACGACTATCTTTAAACTTGCGTATTTTTTTGTTTTTTTTTATATTTACATTATTAAAACGTTATAAAAGTAGGATGTATTTGATAGAAAATTTTCTGTTCAATTGAATAGTATTTTCTCCAACCTTCTACAATTAGTAGCAAGCTCAAGAATGAAGTTTGAAATTGGTATTTTGTAAGGAATAACGACTATTTTTAAACTTGCGTATTTTTTTGATTTTTTTTATATTTACATTGCTAAAACGGTATAAAAGTAGCATTCATTTGATAGAAAATTTTTTGTTCAATCAAATGGTACTTGCCTCAACTTTCTACAATTAATAGCAAGCTCAAGAATGAAGTTTGAAATTGGTATTTATCAAGGAATAACGACTTACTTTAAACTTGCGCATTTTTTTGAGTATTTTTATATTTACATTGCCAAAACGTTATAAAGGTAAGATTTATTTGATAGAAAATTTTCTGTTCAATCAAATGGTACTTGTTTCAACCTTCAACAATTAATAGCAAGCTTAAGAATGAAGTTTAAAATTGGTATTTATTAAGGAATAACGACTATATTTAAACTTGCGTATTTTTTTGATTTTTTTTATATTTACATTATTGAAACGGTATAAAAGTAAGATGTATTTGATAGAAAATTTTCTGTTCAATTGAATAGTATTTACTTCAACTTTCTACAATTAATAGCAAGCTCAAGAATAAAGTTTGAAATTGGTATTTATTAAGGAATAACGACTATCTTTAAACTTGCGTATTTTTTTGATTTTTTTTATATTTACATTATTGAAACGGTATAAAAGTAAGATGTATTTGATAGAAAATTTTCTGTTCAATTGAATAGTATTTACTTCAACTTTCTACAATTAATAGCAAGCTCAAGAATAAAGTTTGAAATTGGTATTTATTAAGGAATAACGACTATCTTTAAACTTGCGTATTTTTTTGATTTTTTTTATATTTACATTGCTAAAACGGTATAAAAGTAGCATTCATTTGATAGAAAATTTTTTGTTCAATCAAATGGTACTTGTTCTAACCTTCTGCAATCAATAGCAAGCTTAAAAATCAAGTTTAAATTGTGTACTTATTAAGGAATAACGACTATCTGTAAACTTGCGTATTTTTTTGATTTTTTTTTATATTTACATTATTGAAACGTTATAAAAGTAAAATGTATTTGATAGAAAATTTTTTGTTTAATCAAATAGCACTTGCCTCAACCTTCTACAATTAATAGCAAGCTCAAGAATGAAGTTTGAAATTGGTATTTATCAAGGAATAACGACTATATTTAAACTTGCGTATTATTTTGTTTTTTTTATATTTACATTATTAAAACGTTATAAAAGTAGGATGTATTTGATAGAAAATTTTCTGTTCAATTGAATAGTATTTGCCTCAACTTTCTACAATTAATAGCAAGCTCAAGAATGAAGTTTGAAATTGGTATTTTGTAAGGAATAACGACTATCTTTAAACTTGCGTATTTTTTTTATTTTTTTATATTTAAATTGCTAAAACGTTATAAAAGTTGAATGTATTTGATAGAAAATTTTATGTTCAGTCAAATGGTTTTTGTTTCAACCTTCTACGATTAATAGCAAGCTCAAATATGAAGTTTGAATTTGGTATTTATTAAGGAATAACGACTATCTTTAAACTTGCGAATTTTTTTAATTTTTTTTATATTGACATTATTGAAACGTTATAAAAGTAGGATGTATTTGATAGAAAATTTTCTGTTCAATCAAATGGTGCTTGTTTCAACCTTCTACAACTAATAGCAAGCTCAAGAATAGAGTTTGAATTTGGTATTTATCAAGGCATAACGACTATCTTTAAACTTGCGTATTTTTTTGATTTTTTTTATATTTACATTGCTAAAACGTTATAAAAGTAGAATGTATTTGATAGAAAATTTCCCGCTTAATCGAATAGTATTGGTTTCAACCTTCTACAATTAATAGCAAGCTCAAGAATGAAGTTTGAAATTGGTATTTATCAAGGAATAACAACTATATTTAAACTTGCGTATTTTTTTGATTTTTTTTATAATTACATTGCTAAAACGTTATAAAAGTAGAACGTATTTGATAGAAAAATTTCTGCTCAATCAAATGGTACTTGTTTCAACCTTCTGCAATTAATAGCAAGCTCAAGAATGAAGTTTGACATTGGTATTTATCAAGGAATAACGACTATCTTTAAACTTGCGTTTTTTTTTGATTTTTTTCATATCTACATTGCTAAAACGTTATAAGAGTAAAATGTATTTGATAGAAAATTTCCTGCTCAATCGAATAGTATTGGCCTCAACCTTCTACAATTAATAGCAAGCTCAAGAATGAAGTTTGAAATTGGTATTTATTAAGGAATAACGACTATATTTAAACTTGCGTATTTTTTTAATTTTTTTTATAATTACATTGTTAAAACGTTACAAAAGTAGGATGTATTTTATAGAAAAATTTTCGTTCAATCAAATGGTACTTGTTTCAACCTTCAACAATTAATAGCAGGCTTAAGAATAAAGTTTGAAATTGGTATTTATCAAGGAATAACGACTTACTTTAAACTTGCGAATTTTTTTAATTTTTTTTATATTTACATTGTTAAAACGTTATAAAAGTAAAATGTATTTAATAGAAAATTTTTTGCTTAATCGAATGGTGCTTGCTTCAACCTTCTACGATTAATAGCAAGCTCAAGAATGAAGTTTGAAATTGGAATTTATTAAGGAATAACGACTATCTTTAAACTTACGTATTTTTTTGATTTTTTTTATATTTACATTATTGAAACGTTATAAAAGTAGGATGTATTTGATAGAAAATTTCCCGTTATTCGAATAGTATTTGTTTTAACCTTCTACAATTAATATCAAACTCAAGAATGAAGTTTGAAATTGGTATTTATCAAGGAATAACGACTATCTTTAAACTTGCGTATTTTTTTGTTTTTTTTTATATTTACATTATTAAAACGTTATAAAAGTAGGATGTATTTGATAGAAAATTTTCTGTTCAATTGAATAGTATTTTCTCCAACCTTCTACAGTTAATAGCAAGCTCAAGAATGAAGTTTGAAATTGGTATTTTGTAAGGAATAACGACTATTTTTGAACTTGCGTATTTTTTTTATTTTTTTATATTTAAATTGCTAAAACGTTATAGAAGTAGAATGTATTTGATAGAAAATTTTATGTTCAGTCAAATGGTACTTGCCTCAACTTTCTACAATTAATAGCAAGCTCAAGAATGAAGTTTGAAATTGGTATTTACCAAGGAATAACGACTTACTTTAAACTTGCGCATTTTTTTGAGTATTTTTATATTTACATTGCCAAAACGTTATAAAGGTAAGATTTATTTGATAGAAAATTTTCTGTTCAATCAAATGGTACTTGTTTCAACCTTCAACAATTAATAGCAAGCTTAAGAATGAAGTTTAAAATTGGTATTTATTAAGGAATAACGACTATATTTAAACTTGCGTATTTTTTTGATTTTTTTTATATTTACATTATTGAAACGGTATAAAATTAAGATGTATTTGATAGAAAATTTTCTGTTCAATTGAATAGTATTTACTTCAACTTTCTACAATTAATAGCAAACTCAAGAATAAAGTTTGAAATTGGTATTTATTAAGGAATAACGACTATCTTTAAACTTGCGTATTTTTTTGATTTTTTTTATATTTACATTATTGAAACGGTATAAAAGTAAGATGTATTTGATAGAAAATTTTCTGTTCAATTGAATAGTATTTACTTCAACTTTCTACAATTAATAGCAAGCTCAAGAATAAAGTTTGAAATTGGTATTTATTAAGGAATAACGACTATCTTTAAACTTGCGCATTTTTTTGATTTTTTTTATATTTACATTGCTAAAACGGTATAAAAGTAGCATTCATTTGATAAAAAATTTTTTGTTCAATCAAATGGTACTTGTTTTAACCTTCTGCAATCAATAGCAAGCTTAAAAATCAAGTTTAAAGTGTGTACTTATTAAGGAATAACGACTATCTGTAAACTTGCGTATTTTTTTGATTTTTTTTATATTTACATTATCGAAACGTTATAAAAGTAGAATGTGTTTGATAGAAAATTTCCTGCTCAATCGAATAGTATTGGTTTCAACCTTCTACAATTAATAGCAAGCTCAAGAATAAAGTTTGAAATTGGTATTTATCAAGGCATAACGACTATCTTTAAACTTGCGTATTTTTTTGATTTTTTTTACATTTACATTGCTAAAACGTTATAAAAGTAGAATGTATTTGATAGAAAATTTCCTGCTCAATCGAGTAGTATTGGTTTTAACCTTCTGCAATTAATAGCAATCTCAAGAATGAAGTTTGAAATTGGTATTTATCAAGGAATAACGACTATCTTTAAACTTGCGTATTTTTTTTATATTTACATTGCTAAAACGTTATAAAAGTAGAATGTGTTTGATAGAAAATTTTGTGCTTAATCGAGTAGTGTTTGTCACAACTTTCTACAATTAGTAGCAAGCTCAAGAATGAAGTTTGAAATTGGTATTTATTAAGGACTAACGACTATCTTTAAACTTGCGTATTTTTTTGATTTTTTTTATATTTACATTGCCAAAACGTTATAAAGGTAAAATTTGTTTGATAGAAAATTGTCTGTTCAATCAAATGGTACCTGTTTTAACCTTCTACAATTAATAGCAGGCTCAAGAATGAAGTTTGAAATTGGTATTTATCAAGGAATAACGACTATCTTTAAACTTGCGTATTTTTTTGATTTTTTTTATATTTACATTGCTAAAACGTTATAAAAGTAGAATGTATTTGATAGAAAATTTTTGGCTTAATCGAGTAGTGCTTGTCTCAACTTTCTACAATTAATAGCAAGCTCAAAAATGAAGTTCGAAATTGGTATTTATTAAGGAATAACGACTATCTTTAAACTTGCGTATTTTTTTTATTTTTTTTATATTTACATTACTAAATCGTTATAAAAGTAGAATGTGTTTGATAGAAAATTTCCTGCTCAATCGAATAGTATTGATTTCAACCTTCTACAATTAATAGCAAGCTCAAGAATAAAGTTTGAAGTTGGTATTTATCAAGGCATAACGACTATTTTTAAACTTGCGTATTTTTTTGATTTTTTTATATTTACATTGTTAAAACGTTATAAATGTAAAATGTATTTGATAAAAAATTTCCTGCTCAATCGAATAGTATTGGCCTTAACCTTCTACAATTAATAGCAAGCTCAAGAATGAAGTTTGAATTTGGTATTTATTAAAGAATAACGACTATCTTTAAACTTGCGTATTTTTTTGACTTTTTTTATATTTACATTGCCAAAACGTTATAAAGGTAAAATTTGTTTGATAGAAAATTGTCTGTTCAATTAAATGGTACCTGTTTTAACCTTCTACAATTAATAGCAAGCTCAAGAATGAAGTTTGAAATTGGTATTTATCAAGGAATAACGACTATCTTTAAACTTGCGAATTTTTTTGATTTTTTTTATATTTACATTGCTAAAACGTTATAAAAGTAAAAGGTATTTGATAGAAAATTTTTTGCTTAATCGAGTAGTGCTTGTCTCATCTTTCTACAATTAATAGCAAGCTCAAGAATGAAGTTTGAAATTGGTATTTATTAAGAAATAACGACTATCTTTAAACTTGCGTATTTTTTTGATTTTTTTTATTTACATTGCTAAAACGTTATAAAAGTAGGATGTATTTGATAGAAATTTTTGTGCTCAGTCAAATGGTTTTTGCTTCAACCTTCTACAATTAATAGCAAGCTCAAGAATGAAGTTTGATCAAGGAATAACGACTTACTTTAAACTTGCGTATTTTTTAATTTTTTTTATATTTACATTATTGAAACGTTATAAAAGTAGGACGTATTTAATAGAAAACTACCTGCTCAATCAAATAGTATTTGCTTCAACTTTCTACAATTAATAGCAAGCTCAAGAATGAAGTTTGAAATTGGTATTTATTAAGGAATAACGACTATCTTTAACCTTGCGTATTTTTTTGATTTTTTTTATATTTACATTGCCAAAACGTTATAAAGGTAAAATTTGTTTGATAGAAAATTGTCTGTTCAATCAAACGGTACCTGCTTTAACCTTCTACAATTAATAGCAAGGTCAAGAATGAAGTTTGAAATTGGTATTTATCAAGGAATAACGACTATCTTTAAACTTGCGTATTTTTTTGATTTTTTTTATATTTACATTGCTAAAACGTTATAAAAGTAAAACGTATTTGATAGAAAATTTTTTGCTTAATTAAGTGGTGCTTGTCTCAACTTTCTACAATTAATAGCAAACTCAAGAATGAAGTTTGAAATTGGTATTTATTAAGGCATAACGACTATCTTTAAACTTGCGTATTTTTTTGATTTTTTTTACATTTACATTGCTAAAACGTTATAAAAGTAGAATGTATTTGATAGAAAATTTCCTGCTCAATCGAATAGTATTGGTTATAACCTTCTGCAATTAATAGCAATCTCAAGAATGAAGTTTGAAATTGGTATTTATCAAGGAATAACGACTATCTTTAAACTTGCGTATTTTTTTTATTTTTTTATATTTAAATTGCTAAAACGTTATAAAAGTTGAATGTATTTGATAGAAAATTTTATGTTCAGTCAAATGGTTTTTGTTTCAACCTTCTACGATTAATAGCAAGCTCAAGTATGAAGTTTGAATTTGGTATTTATTAAGGAATAACGACTATCTTTAAACTTGCGAATTTTTTTAATTTTTTTTATATTGACATTATTGAAACGTTATAAAAGTAGGATGTATTTGATAGAAAATTTTCTGATCAGTCAAATGGTGCTTGTTTCAACCTTCTACAACTAATAGCAAGCTCAAGAATAGAGTTTGAATTTGGTATTTATCAAGGCATAACGACTATCTTTAAACTTGCGTATTTTTTTGATTTTTTTTATATTTACATTGCTAAAACGTTATAAAAGTAAAATGTATTTGATAGAAAATTTCCTGCTCAATCGAATAGTATTGGCTTCAACCTTCTACAATTAATAGCAAGCTCAAGAATGAAGTTTGAAATTGGTATTTATTAAGGAATAACGACTATATTTAAACTTGCGTATTTTTTTGATTTTTTTTATAATTACATTGCTAAAACGTTATAAAAGTAGAACGTATTTTATAGAAAAATTTCTGCTCAATCAAATGGTACTTGTTTCAACCTTCTGCAATTAATAGCAAGCTCAAGAATGAAGTTTGACATTGGTATTTATCAAGGAATAACGACTATCTTTAAACTTGCGTTTTTTTTTTGATTTTTTTCATATCTACATTGCTAAAACGTTATAAGAGTAAAATGTATTTGATAGAAAATTTCCTGCTCAATCGAATAGTATTGGCTTCAACCTTCTACAATTAATAGCAAGCTCAAGAATGAAGTTTGAAATTGGTATTTATTAAGGAATAACGACTATATTTAAACTTGCGTATTTTTCTAATTTTTTTTATAATTACATTGTTAAAACGTTATAAAAGTAGGATGTATTTTATAGAAAAATTTTCGTTCAATCAAATGGTACTTGTTTCAACCTTCAACAATTAATAGCAGGCTTAAGAATAAAGTTTGAAATTGGTATTTATCAAGGAATAACGACTTACTTTAAACTTGCGAATTTTTTTAATTTTTTTTATATTTACATTGTTAAAACGTTATAAAAGTAAAATGTATTTAATAGAAAATTTTTTGCTTAATCGAATGGTGCTTGCTTCAACCTTCTATGATTAATAGCAAGCTCAAGAATGAAGTTTGAAATTGGAATTTATTAAGGAATAACGACTATCTTTAAACTTACGTATTTTTTTGATTTTTTTTATATTTACATTATTGAAACGTTATAAAAGTAGGATGTGTTTGATAGAAAATTTCCCGTTATTCGAATAGTATTTGTTTTAACCTTCTACAATTAATATCAAACTCAAGAATGAAGTTTGAAATTGGTATTTATCAAGGAATAACGACTATCTTTAAACTTGCGTATTTTTTTGTTTTTTTTTATATTTACATTATTAAAACGTTATAAAAGTAGGATGTATTTGATAGAAAATTTTCTGTTCAATTGAATAGTATTTTCTCCAACCTTCTACAATTAGTAGCAAGCTCAAGAATGAAGTTTGAAATTGGTATTTTGTAAGGAATAACGACTATTTTTAAACTTGCGTATTTTTTTTATTTTTTTATATTTAAATTGCTAAAACGTTATAGAAGTAGAATGTATTTGATAGAAAATTTTATGTTCAGTCAAATGGTACTTGCCTCAACTTTCTACAATTAATAGCAAGCTCAAGAATGAAGTTTGAAATTGGTATTTATCAAGGAATAACGACTTACTTTAAACTTGCGCATTTTTTTGAGTATTTTTATATTTACATTGCCAAAACGTTATAAAGGTAAGATTTATTTGATAGAAAATTTTCTGTTCAATCTAATGGTACTTGTTTCAACCTTCAACAATTAATAGCAAGCTTAAGAATGAAGTTTAAAATTGGTATTTATTAAGGAATAACGACTATCTTTAAACTTGCGTATTTTTTTGATTTTTTTTATATTTACATTATTGAAACGGTATAAAAGTAAGATGTATTTGATAGAAAATTTTCTGTTCAATTGAATAGTATTTACTTCAACTTTCTACAATTAATAGCAAGCTCAAGAATAAAGTTTGAAATTGGTATTTATTAAGGAATAACGACTATCTTTAAACTTGCGTATTTTTTTGATTTTTTTTATATTTACATTATTGAAACGGTATAAAAGTAAGATGTATTTGATAGAAAATTTTCTGTTCAATTGAATAGTATTTACTTCAACTTTCTACAATTAATAGCAAGCTCAAGAATAAAGTTTGAAATTGGTATTTATTAAGGAATAACGACTATCTTTAAACTTGCGTATTTTTTTGATTTTTTTTATATTTACATTATTGAAACGGTATAAAAGTAAGATGTATTTGATAGAAAATTTTCTGTTCAATTGAATAGTATTTACTTCAACTTTCTACAATTAATAGCAAGCTCAAGAATAAAGTTTGAAATTGGTATTTATCAAGGAATAACGACTATCTTTAAACTTGCGTATTATTTTGTTTTTTTTATATTTACATTATTGAAACCTTATAAAAGTAGGATTTATTTGATAGAAAATTTTCTGTTCAATTGAATAGTATTTGCTTCAACTTTCTACAATTAATATCAAGCTCAAGAATGAAGTTTGAAATTGGTATTTTGTAAGGAATAACGACTATCTTTAAACTTGCGTATTTTTTTATTTTTTTATATTTAAATTGCTAAAACGTTATAAAAGTTGAATGTATTTGATAGAAAATTTTATGTTCAGTCAAATGGTTTTTGTTTCAACCTTCTACGATTAATAGCAAGCTCAAGTATGAAGTTTGAATTTGGTATTTATTAAGGAATAACGACTATCTTTAAACTTGCGAATTTTTTTAATTTTTTTTATATTGACATTATTGAAACGTTATAAAAGTAGGATGTATTTGATAGAAAATTTTCTGTTCAGTCAAATGGTGCTTGTTTCAACCTTCTACAACTAATAGCGAGCTCAAGAATAGAGTTTGAATTTGGTATTTATCAAGGCATAACGACTATCTTTAAACTTGCGTATTTTTTTGATTTTTTTTATATTTACATTGCTAAAACGTTATAAAAGTAAAATGTATTTGATAGAAAATTTCCTGCTCAATCGAATAGTATTGGCTTCAACCTTCTACAATTAATAGCAAGCTCAAGAATGAAGTTTGAAATTGGTATTTATTAAGGAATAACGACTATATTTAAACTTGCGTATTTTTTTAATTTTTTTTATAATTACATTGTTAAAACGTTATAAAAGTAGGATGTATTTTATAGAAAAATTTTCGTTCAATCAAATGGTACTTGTTTCAACCTTCAACAATTAATAGCAGGCTTAAGAATAAAGTTTGAAATTGGTATTTATCAAGGAATAACGACTTACTTTAAACTTGCGAATTTTTTTAATTTTTTTTATATTTACATTGTTAAAACGTTATAAAAGTAAAATGTATTTAATAGAAAATTTTTTGCTTAATCGAATGGTGCTTGCTTCAACCTTCTACGATTAATAGCAAGCTCAAGAATGAAGTTTGAAATTGGAATTTATTAAGGAATAACGACTATCTTTAAACTTACGTATTTTTTTGATTTTTTTTATATTTACATTATTGAAACGTTATAAAAGTAGGATGTATTTGATAGAAAATTTTCTGTTCAGTCAAATGGTGCTTGTTTCAACCTTCTACAACTAATAGCAAGCTCAAGAATAGAGTTTGAATTTGGTATTTATCAAGGCATAACGACTATCTTTAAACTTGCGTATTTTTTTGATTTTTTTCATATCTACATTGCTAAAACGTTATAAAAGTAAAATGTATTTGATAGAAAATTTCCTGCTCAATCGAATAGTATTGGCTTCAACCTTCTACAATTAATAGCAAGCTCAAGAATGAAGTTTGAAATTGGTATTTATTAAGGAATAACGACTATATTTAAACTTGCGTATTTTTTTAATTTTTTTTATAATTACATTGTTAAAACGTTATAAAAGTAGGATGTATTTTATAGAAAAATTTTCGTTCAATCAAATGGTACTTGTTTCAACCTTCAACAATTAATAGCAGGCTTAAGAATAAAGTTTGAAATTGGTATTTATCAAGGAATAACGACTTACTTTAAACTTGCGAATTTTTTTAATTTTTTTTATATTTACATTGTTAAAACGTTATAAAAGTAAAATGTATTTAATAGAAAATTTTTTGCTTAATCGAATGGTGCTTGCTTCAACCTTCTACGATTAATAGCAAGCTCAAGAATGAAGTTTGAAATTGGAATTTATTAAGGAATAACGACTATCTTTAAACTTACGTATTTTTTTGATTTTTTTTATATTTACATTATTGAAACGTTATAAAAGTAGGATGTGTTTGATAGAAAATTTCCCGTTATTCGAATAGTATTTGTTTTAACCTTCTACAATTAATATCAAACTCAAGAATGAAGTTTGAAATTGGTATTTATCAAGGAATAACGACTATCTTTAAACTTGCGTATTTTTTTGTTTTTTTTTATATTTACATTATTAAAACGTTATAAAAGTAGGATGTATTTGATAGAAAATTTTCTGTTCAATTGAATAGTATTTTCTCCAACCTTCTACAATTAGTAGCAAGCTCAAGAATGAAGTTTGAAATTGGTATTTTGTAAGGAATAACGACTATTTTTAAACTTGCGTATTTTTTTGATTTTTTTTATATTTACATTGCTAAAACGGTATAAAAGTAGCATTCATTTGATAGAAAATTTTTTGTTCAATCAAATGGTACTTGCCTCAACTTTCTACAATTAATAGCAAGCTCAAGAATGAAGTTTGAAATTGGTATTTATCAAGGAATAACGACTTACTTTAAACTTGCGCATTTTTTTGAGTATTTTTATATTTACATTGCCAAAACGTTATAAAGGTAAGATTTATTTGATAGAAAATTTTCTGTTCAATCAAATGGTACTTGTTTCAACCTTCAACAATTAATAGCAAGCTTAAGAATGAAGTTTAAAATTGGTATTTATTAAGGAATAACGACTATATTTAAACTTGCGTATTTTTTTGATTTTTTTTATATTTACATTATTGAAACGGTATAAAAGTAAGATGTATTTGATAGAAAATTTTCTGTTCAATTGAATAGTATTTACTTCAACTTTCTACAATTAATAGCAAGCTCAAGAATAAAGTTTGAAATTGGTATTTATTAAGGAATAACGACTATCTTTAAACTTGCGTATTTTTTTGATTTTTTTTATATTTACATTATTGAAACGGTATAAAAGTAAGATGTATTTGATAGAAAATTTTCTGTTCAATTGAATAGTATTTACTTCAACTTTCTACAATTAATAGCAAGCTCAAGAATAAAGTTTGAAATTGGTATTTATTAAGGAATAACGACTATCTTTAAACTTGCGTATTTTTTTGATTTTTTTTATATTTACATTGCTAAAACGGTATAAAAGTAGCATTCATTTGATAGAAAATTTTTTGTTCAATCAAATGGTACTTGTTCTAACCTTCTGCAATCAATAGCAAGCTTAAAAATCAAGTTTAAATTGTGTACTTATTAAGGAATAACGACTATCTGTAAACTTGCGTATTTTTTTGATTTTTTTTTATATTTACATTATTGAAACGTTATAAAAGTAAAATGTATTTGATAGAAAATTTTTTGTTTAATCAAATAGCACTTGCCTCAACCTTCTACAATTAATAGCAAGCTCAAGAATGAAGTTTGAAATTGGTATTTATCAAGGAATAACGACTATCTTTAAACTTGCGTATTATTTTGTTTTTTTTATATTTACATTATTAAAACGTTATAAAAGTAGGATGTATTTGATAGAAAATTTTCTGTTCAATTGAATAGTATTTGCCTCAACTTTCTACAATTAATAGCAAGCTCAAGAATGAAGTTTGAAATTGGTATTTTGTAAGGAATAACGACTATCTTTAAACTTGCGTATTTTTTTTATTTTTTTATATTTAAATTGCTAAAACGTTATAAAAGTTGAATGTATTTGATAGAAAATTTTATGTTCAGTCAAATGGTTTTTGTTTCAACCTTCTACGATTAATAGCAAGCTCAAATATGAAGTTTGAATTTGGTATTTATTAAGGAATAACGACTATCTTTAAACTTGCGAATTTTTTTAATTTTTTTTATATTGACATTATTGAAACGTTATAAAAGTAGGATGTATTTGATAGAAAATTTTCTGTTCAATCAAATGGTGCTTGTTTCAACCTTCTACAACTAATAGCAAGCTCAAGAATAGAGTTTGAATTTGGTATTTATCAAGGCATAACGACTATCTTTAAACTTGCGTATTTTTTTGATTTTTTTTATATTTACATTGCTAAAACGTTATAAAAGTAGAATGGATTTGATAGAAAATTTCCCGCTTAATCGAATAGTATTGGTTTCAACCTTCTACAATTAATAGCAAGCTCAAGAATGAAGTTTGAAATTGGTATTTATCAAGGAATAACAACTATATTTAAACTTGCGTATTTTTTTGATTTTTTTTATAATTACATTGCTAAAACGTTATAAAAGTAGAACGTATTTGATAGAAAAATTTCTGCTCAATCAAATGGTACTTGTTTCAACCTTCTGCAATTAATAGCAAGCTCAAGAATGAAGTTTGACATTGGTATTTATCAAGGAATAACGACTATCTTTAAACTTGCGTTTTTTTTTGATTTTTTTCATATCTACATTGCTAAAACGTTATAAGAGTAAAATGTATTTGATAGAAAATTTCCTGCTCAATCGAATAGTATTGGCCTCAACCTTCTACAATTAATAGCAAGCTCAAGAATGAAGTTTGAAATTGGTATTTATTAAGGAATAACGACTATATTTAAACTTGCGTATTTTTTTAATTTTTTTTATAATTACATTGTTAAAACGTTACAAAAGTAGGATGTATTTTATAGAAAAATTTTCGTTCAATCAAATGGTACTTGTTTCAACCTTCAACAATTAATAGCAGGCTTAAGAATAAAGTTTGAAATTGGTATTTATCAAGGAATAACGACTTACTTTAAACTTGCGAATTTTTTTAATTTTTTTTATATTTACATTGTTAAAACGTTATAAAAGTAAAATGTATTTAATAGAAAATTTTTTGCTTAATCGAATGGTGCTTGCTTCAACCTTCTACGATTAATAGCAAGCTCAAGAATGAAGTTTGAAATTGGAATTTATTAAGGAATAACGACTATCTTTAAACTTACGTATTTTTTTGATTTTTTTTATATTTACATTATTGAAACGTTATAAAGGTAGGATGTATTTGATAGAAAATTTCCCGTTATTCGAATAGTATTTGTTTTAACCTTCTACAATTAATATCAAACTCAAGAATGAAGTTTGAAATTGGTATTTATCAAGGAATAACGACTATCTTTAAACTTGCGTATTTTTTTGTTTTTTTTTATATTTACATTATTAAAACGTTATAAAAGTAGGATGTATTTGATAGAAAATTTTCTGTTCAATTGAATAGTATTTTCTCCAACCTTCTACAGTTAATAGCAAGCTCAAGAATGAAGTTTGAAATTGGTATTTTGTAAGGAATAACGACTATTTTTGAACTTGCGTATTTTTTTTATTTTTTTATATTTAAATTGCTAAAACGTTATAGAAGTAGAATGTATTTGATAGAAAATTTTATGTTCAGTCAAATGGTACTTGCCTCAACTTTCTACAATTAATAGCAAGCTCAAGAATGAAGTTTGAAATTGGTATTTATCAAGGAATAACGACTTACTTTAAACTTGCGCATTTTTTTGAGTATTTTTATATTTACATTGCCAAAACGTTATAAAGGTAAGATTTATTTGATAGAAAATTTTCTGTTCAATCAAATGGTACTTGTTTCAACCTTCAACAATTAATAGCAAGCTTAAGAATGAAGTTTAAAATTGGTATTTATTAAGGAATAACGACTATATTTAAACTTGCGTATTTTTTTGATTTTTTTTATATTTACATTATTGAAACGGTATAAAAGTAAGATGTATTTGATAGAAAATTTTCTGTTCAATTGAATAGTATTTACTTCAACTTTCTACAATTAATAGCAAACTCAAGAATAAAGTTTGAAATTGGTATTTATTAAGGAATAACGACTATCTTTAAACTTGCGTATTTTTTTGATTTTTTTTATATTTACATTATTGAAACGGTATAAAAGTAAGATGTATTTGATAGAAAATTTTCTGTTCAATTGAATAGTATTTACTTCAACTTTCTACAATTAATAGCAAGCTCAAGAATAAAGTTTGAAATTGGTATTTATTAAGGAATAACGACTATCTTTAAACTTGCGCATTTTTTTGATTTTTTTTATATTTACATTGCTAAAACGGTATAAAAGTAGCATTCATTTGATAAAAAATTTTTTGTTCAATCAAATGGTACTTGTTTTAACCTTCTGCAATCAATAGCAAGCTTAAAAATCAAGTTTAAAGTGTGTACTTATTAAGGAATAACGACTATCTGTAAACTTGCGTATTTTTTTGATTTTTTTTATATTTACATTATCGAAACGTTATAAAAGTAGAATGTGTTTGATAGAAAATTTCCTGCTCAATCGAATAGTATTGGTTTCAACCTTCTACAATTAATAGCAAGCTCAAGAATAAAGTTTGAAATTGGTATTTATCAAGGCATAACGACTATCTTTAAACTTGCGTATTTTTTTGATTTTTTTTACATTTACATTGCTAAAACGTTATAAAAGTAGAATGTATTTGATAGAAAATTTCCTGCTCAATCGAATAGTATTGGTTTTAACCTTCTGCAATTAATAGCAATCTCAAGAATGAAGTTTGAAATTGGTATTTATCAAGGAATAACGACTATCTTTAAACTTGCGTATTTTTTTTATATTTACATTGCTAAAACGTTATAAAAGTAGAATGTGTTTGATAGAAAATTTTGTGCTTAATCGAGTAGTGTTTGTCACAACTTTCTACAATTAGTAGCAAGCTCAAGAATGAAGTTTGAAATTGGTATTTATTAAGGACTAACGACTATCTTTAAACTTGCGTATTTTTTTGATTTTTTTTATATTTACATTGCCAAAACGTTATAAAGGTAAAATTTGTTTGATAGAAAATTGTCTGTTCAATCAAATGGTACCTGTTTTAACCTTCTACAATTAATAGCAGGCTCAAGAATGAAGTTTGAAATTGGTATTTATCAAGGAATAACGACTATCTTTAAACTTGCGTATTTTTTTGATTTTTTTTATATTTACATTGCTAAAACGTTATAAAAGTAGAATGTATTTGATAGAAAATTTTTGGCTTAATCGAGTAGTGCTTGTCTCAACTTTCTACAATTAATAGCAAGCTCAAAAATGAAGTTCGAAATTGGTATTTATTAAGGAATAACGACTATCTTTAAACTTGCGTATTTTTTTTATTTTTTTTATATTTACATTACTAAATCGTTATAAAAGTAGAATGTGTTTGATAGAAAATTTCCTGCTCAATCGAATAGTATTGATTTCAACCTTCTACAATTAATAGCAAGCTCAAGAATAAAGTTTGAAGTTGGTATTTATCAAGGCATAACGACTATCTTTAAACTTGCGTATTTTTTTGATTTTTTTATATTTACATTGTTAAAACGTTATAAATGTAAAATGTATTTGATAAAAAATTTCCTGCTCAATCGAATAGTATTGGCCTTAACCTTCTACAATTAATAGCAAGCTCAAGAATGAAGTTTGAATTTGGTATTTATTAAAGAATAACGACTATCTTTAAACTTGCGTATTTTTTTGACTTTTTTTATATTTACATTGCCAAAACGTTATAAAGGTAAAATTTGTTTGATAGAAAATTGTCTGTTCAATTAAATGGTACCTGTTTTAACCTTCTACAATTAATAGCAAGCTCAAGAATGAAGTTTGAAATTGGTATTTATCAAGGAATAACGACTATCTTTAAACTTGCGAATTTTTTTGATTTTTTTTATATTTACATTGCTAAAACGTTATAAAAGTAAAAGGTATTTGATAGAAAATTTTTTGCTTAATCGAGTAGTGCTTGTCTCATCTTTCTACAATTAATAGCAAGCTCAAGAATGAAGTTTGAAATTGGTATTTATTAAGAAATAACGACTATCTTTAAACTTGCGTATTTTTTTGATTTTTTTTATTTACATTGCTAAAACGTTATAAAAGTAGGATGTATTTGATAGAAATTTTTGTGCTCAGTCAAATGGTTTTTGCTTCAACCTTCTACAATTAATAGCAAGCTCAAGAATGAAGTTTGATCAAGGAATAACGACTTACTTTAAACTTGCGTATTTTTTAATTTTTTTTATATTTACATTATTGAAACGTTATAAAAGTAGGACGTATTTAATAGAAAACTACCTGCTCAATCAAATAGTATTTGCTTCAACTTTCTACAATTAATAGCAAGCTCAAGAATGAAGTTTGAAATTGGTATTTATTAAGGAATAACGACTATCTTTAACCTTGCGTATTTTTTTGATTTTTTTTATATTTACATTGCCAAAACGTTATAAAGGTAAAATTTGTTTGATAGAAAATTGTCTGTTCAATCAAACGGTACCTGCTTTAACCTTCTACAATTAATAGCAAGGTCAAGAATGAAGTTTGAAATTGGTATTTATCAAGGAATAACGACTATCTTTAAACTTGCGTATTTTTTTGATTTTTTTTATATTTACATTGCTAAAACGTTATAAAAGTAAAACGTATTTGATAGAAAATTTTTTGCTTAATTAAGTGGTGCTTGTCTCAACTTTCTACAATTAATAGCAAACTCAAGAATGAAGTTTGAAATTGGTATTTATTAAGGCATAACGACTATCTTTAAACTTGCGTATTTTTTTGATTTTTTTTACATTTACATTGCTAAAACGTTATAAAAGTAGAATGTATTTGATAGAAAATTTCCTGCTCAATCGAATAGTATTGGTTATAACCTTCTGCAATTAATAGCAATCTCAAGAATGAAGTTTGAAATTGGTATTTATCAAGGAATAACGACTATCTTTAAACTTGCGTATTTTTTTTATATTTACATTGCTAAAACGTTATAAAAGTAGAATGTGTTTGATAGAAAATTTTTTGCTTAATCGAGCAGTGCTTGTCTCAACTTTCTACAATTAGTAGCAAGCTCAAGAATGAAGTTTGAAATTGGTATTTATTAAGGAATAACGACTATCTTTAAACTTGCGTATTTTTTTGATTTTTTTTATATTTACATTGCCAAAACGTTATAAAGGTAAAATTTGTTTGATAGAAAATTGTCTGTTCAATTAAATGGTACCTGTTTTAACCTTCTACAATTAATAGCAAGCTCAAGAATGAAGTTTGAAATTGGTATTTATCAAGGAATAACGACTATCTTTAAACTTGCGTATTTTTTTGATTTTTTTTATATTTACATTGCTAAAACGTTATAAAAGTAGAATGTATTTGATAGAAAATTTTCTGCTCAATCGAATAGTATTGGTTTTAACCTTCTGCAATTAATAGCAATCTCAAGAATGAAGTTTGAAATTGGTATTTATCAAGGAATAACGACTATCTTTAAACTTGCGTATTTTTTTTATATTTACATTGCTAAAACGTTATAAAAGTAGAATGTGTTTGATAGAAAATTTTTTGCTTAATCGACTAGTGCTTGTCTCAACTTTCTACAATTAGTAGCAAGCTCAAGAATGAAGTTTGAAATTGGTATTTATTAAGGAATAACGACTATCTTTAACCTTGCGTATTTTTTTGATTTTTTTTATATTTACATTGCCAAAACGTTATAAAGGTAAAATTTGTTTGATAGAAAATTGTCTGTTCAATCAAATGGTACCTGCTTTAACCTTCTACAATTAATAGCAAGGTCAAGAATGAAGTTTGAAATTGGTATTTATCAAGGAATAACGACTATCTTTAAACTTGCGTATTTTTTTGATTTTTTTTATATTTACATTGCTAAAACGTTATAAAAGTAAAACGTATTTGATAGAAAATTTTTTGCTTAATTAAGTGGTGCTTGTCTCAACTTTCTACAATTAATAGCAAACTCAAGAATGAAGTTTGAAATTGGTATTTATTAAGGAATAACGACTATCTTTAAACTTGCGTATTTTTTTGATTTTTTCTATATTTACATTGCTAAAACGTTATAAAAGTAGAATGTGTTTGATAGAAAATTTCCTGCTCAATCGAATAGTATTGGTTTCAACCTTCTACAATTAATAGCAAGCTCAAGAATAAAGTTTGAAATTGGTATTTATCAAGGCATAACGACTATCTTTAAACTTGCGCATTTTTTTGATTTTTTTTACATTTACATTGCTAAAACGTTATAAAAGTAGAATGTATTTGATAGAAAATTTCCTGCTCAATCGAATAGTATTGGTTTTAACCTTCTGCAATTAATAGCAATCTCAAGAATGAAGTTTGAAATTGGTATTTATCAAGGAATAACGACTATCTTTAAACTTGCGTATTTTTTTTATATTTACATTGCTAAAACGTTATAAAAGTAGAATGTGTTTGATAGAAAATTTTTTGCTTAATCGAGTAGTGCTTGTCTCAACTTTCTACAATTAGTAGCAAGCTCAAGAATGAAGTTTGAAATTGGTATTTATTAAGGAATAACGACTATCTTTAAACTTGCGTATTTTTTTGATTTTTTTTATATTTACATTGACAAAACGTTATAAAGGTAAAATTTGTTTGATAGAAAATTGTCTGTTCAATCAAATGGTACCTGCTTTAACCTTCTACAATTAATAGCAAGGTCAAGAATGAAGTTTGAAATTGGTATTTATCAAGGAATAACGACTATATTTAAACTTGCGTATTTTTTTGATTTTTTTTGTATTTACATTGCTAAAACGTTATAAAAGTAAAACGTATTTGATAGAAAATTTTTTGCTTAATTAAGTGGTGCTTGTCTCAACTTTCTACAATTAATAGCAAACTCAAGAATGAAGTTTGAAATTGGTATTTATTAAGGAATAACGACTATCTTTAAACATGCGCATTTTTTTGATTTCTTTTATATTTACATTGTTAAAACGTTATAAAAGTAGCATTTGTTTGATAGAAAATTTCCTGCTCAATCGAATAGTAATAGCTTCAACCTTCTACAATTAATAGCAAGCTCAAGAATAAAGTTTGAAATTGGTATTTATCAAGGAATAACGACTTACTTTAAACTTGCGTATTTTTTTAATTTTTTTTTATATTTACATTATTGCAACGTTATAAAAGTAGGACGTATTTGATAAAAAATTTCCCGTTCAATTAAATAGTATTTGCTTCAACCTTCTGCAATTATTAGCAAGCTCAAGAATGAAGTTTGAAATTGGTATTTATTAAGGAATAACGACTATCTTTAAACTTGCGTATTTTTTTGATTTTTTCTATATTTACATTGCTAAAACGTTATAAAAGTAGAATGTGTTTGATAGAAAATTTCCTGCTCAATCGAATAGTATTGGTTTCAACCTTCTACAATTAATAGCAAGCTCAAGAATAAAGTTTGAAATTGGTATTTATCAAGGAATAACGACTATCTTTAAACTTGCGTATTTTTTTGATTTTTTTTATATTTACATTGCTAAAACGTTATAAAAGTAGAATGTATTTGATAGAAAATTTTTGGCTTAATCGAGTAGTGCTTGTCTCAACTTTCTACAATTAATAGCAAGCTCAAGAATAAAGTTTGAAATTGGTATTTATTAAGAAATAACGAGTATCTTTAAACTTGCGTATTTTTTTGATTTTTTTTATATTTACATTGTTAAAACGTTATAAAAGTAGCATTTGTTTGATAGAAAATTTTCTGTTCAATCGAATGGTACTTGTTTTAACCTTCTGCAATAAATAGCAAGCTTAAAAATTAGGCTTGAAATTGGTACTTATCAAGGAATAACGACTATCTGTAAACTTGCGTATTTTTTTGATTTTATTTTATTTTTACATTGCTAAAACGTTATAAAAGTAAAATGTGTTTGATAGAAAATTTCCTGCCCAATCGAATAGTATTGGTTTCAACTTTCTACAATTAATAGCAAGCTCAAGAATAAAGTTTGAAATTGGTATTTATCAAAGAATAACGACTATATTTTAACTTGCGTATTTTTTTGATTTTTTTTATATTTATATTGCTAAAACGTTATAAAAGTAGGATGTATTTGATAGAAAATTTCCTGTTAAATTAAATAGTATTAGTTTCAACTTTCTACAATTAATAGCAAGCACAAGAATGAAGTTTGAAATTGGTATTTATTAAGGAATAACGACTATCTTTAAACTTGCGTATTTTTTTGATTTTTTTTATATTTACATTGCTAGAACGTTACAAAGTAAAATGTGTTTGATAGAAAATTTCCTGCTCAATCGAATAGTATTGGTTTCAACCTTCTTCAATTAATAGCAAGCTCAAGAATAAAGTTTGAAATTGGTATTTATCAAGGCATAACGACTATCTTTAAACTTGCGTATTTTTTTGATTTTTTTTATATTTACGTTGCTAAAACGTTATAAGAGTAGAATGTATTTGATAGAAAATTTTTTGCTTAATCGAGTAGTGCTTGTCTTAACTTCCTACAATTAATAGCAAGCTCAAGAATGAAGTTTGAAATTGGTATTTATTAAGGAATAACAACTATCTTTAAACTTGCGTATTTTTTTGATTTTTTTTATATTTACGTTGCCAAAACGTTATAAAGGTCAAATTTGTTTGATAAAAAATTGTCTGTTCAATCAAATGGTACCTGTTTTAACCTTTTACAATTAATAGCAAGCTCAAGAATGAAGTTTGAAATTGGTATTTATCAAGGAATAACGACTATCTTTAAACTTGCGTATTTTTTTGATTTTTTTTATATTTACATTGCTAAAACGTTATAAAAGTAGAATGTATTTGATAGAAAATTTTTGGCTTAATCGAGTAGTGCTTGTCTCAACTTTCTGCAATTAATAGCAAGCTCAAGAATAAAGTTTGAAATTGGTATTTATTAAGAAATAACGACTATCTTTAAACTTGCGTATTTTTTTAATTTTTTTTATATTTACATTGCTAAAACGTTATAAAAGTAGGATGTATTAGTTAGAAAATTTTCTGTTGAATCAAATGGTACTTGTTTCAACCTTCTACGATTAATAGCAAGCTCAAGAATAAAGTTTGAAGTTGGTATTTATCAAGGAATAACGACTATCTTTAAACTTGCGTATTTTTTTGATTTTTTTTATATTTACATTATAGGAACGTTATAAAAGTAGGATGTATTTGATAGAAAATTTTCTGCTCAATCGAATAGTATTTGCTTCAACATTCTACAGTTAATAGCAAGCTCAAAAATGAAGTTTAAAATTGGTATTTATTAAGGAATAACGACTATGTTTAAACTTGCGTATTTTTTTGATTTTTTTTTATTGACATTGCTAAAACGTTATGAAAGTAGAATGTATTTGATAGAAAGTTTTCTGTTCAGTCAAATGGTACTTGCTTCAACCTTCTACAGTTAACAGCAAGCTCAAGAATGAAGTTTGAAGTTGGTATTTATCAAGGAATAACGAATTACTTAAAATTTGCGAATTTTTTTAATTTTTTTTATGTTTACATTATTAAAACGTTATAAAAGTAGAATGTATTTGATAGCAAATTTCCTGCTTAATCGAATAGTATTTGTTTCAACTTTCTACAATTAATAGCAAGCTCAAGAATGAAGTTTGAAATTGGTATTTATCAAGGAATAACGACTATTTTTAAACTTGCGTATTTTTTTGATTTTTTTTTATATTTACATTGCTAAAACTTTATAAAAATAGAATGTATTTGATAGGAAATTTCCTGCTAAATCGAATAGTATTGGTTTTAACCTTCTACAATTAATAGCAAGCTCAAGAAACAAGTTTGAAATTGGTATTTATCAAGGAATAACGACTATATTTAAACTTGCGTATTTTTTTGATTTTTTTTATATTTATATTGCTAAAACGTTATAAAAGTAGAATGTATTTAATAGGAAATTTCCTGCTAAATCGAATAGTATTAGTCTTAACCTTCTACAATTAATAGCAAGCTCAAGAATAAAGTTTGAAATTGGTATTTATCAAGGAATAACGACTATCTTTAAACTTGCGTATTTTTTTGATTTTTTTTATATTTACATTGCCAAAACGTTATAAAAGTAAAATGTGTTTGATAGAAAATTTCCTGCTCAATCGAATAGTATTGGTTTCAACTTTCTACAATTAATAGCAAGCTCAAGAATGAAGTTTGAAATTGGTATTTATCAAAGAATAACGACTATATTTAAACTTGCGTATTTTTTTGATTTTTTTTATATTTACATTGCTAAAACGTTATAAAAGTAGGATGTATTTGATAGAAAATTTCCTGTTCAATTAAATAGTATTTGCCTCAACTTTCTACAATTAATAGCAAGCTCAAGAATGAAGCTTGAAATTGGTATTTATTAAGGAATAACGACTATCTTTAAACTTGCGTATTTTTTTGATTTTTTTTATATTTACATTGCTAAAACGTTATAAAAGTAGAATGTGTTTGATAGAAAATTTCCTGCTCAATCGAATAGTATTGGCTTCAACCTTCTACAATTAATAGCAAACTCAAGAATAAAGTTTGAAATTGGTATTTATCAAGGCATAACGACTATCTTTAAACTTGCGTATTTTTTTGTTTTTTTATATTTACATTGCTAAACCGTTATAAAAGTAGAATGTATTTGATAGAAAATTTCCTGCTTAATCGAATAGTATTGGTCTTAACCTTCTACAATTAATAGCAAGCTCAAGAATGAAGTTTGAAATTGGTATTTATCAAGGAATAACGACTATCTTTAAACTTGCGTATTTTTTTGATATTTTTTATATTTACATTGTTAAAACGTTATAAAAGTAGGATGTATTTGATAGAAAATTTTTTGCTTAATTGAGTAGTGCTTGTCTCAACTTTCTACAATTAATAGCAAGCTCAAGAATGAAGTTTGAAATTGGTATTTATTAAGGAATAACGACTATATTTAAACTTGCGTATTTTTTTGATTTTTTTTATAATTACATTGCCAAAACGTTATAAAGGTAAAATTTGTTTGATAGAAAAATGTCTGTTTAATCAAATGGTACCTGCTTTAACTTTCTACAATTAATAGCAAGCTCAAGAATGAAGTTTGAAATTGGTATTTATCAAGGAATAACGACTATCTTTAAACTTGCGTATTTTTTTGATTTTTTTTTTATTTACATTATAGAAACGTTATAAAAGTAGGATGTATTTGATAGAAAATTTTCTGTTCAACCGAATAGTATTTGCTTCAACCTTCAACGATTAATAGCAAGCTCAAGAATGAAGTTTGAAATTGGTATTTATTAAGGAATAACGACTATCTTTAAACTTGCGTATTTTTTTGATTTTTTTATATTTACATTGCTAAAACGTTACAAAGTAGATTGTGTTTGATAGAAAATTTCCTGCTTAATCGAATAGTATTGGTTTTAACCTTCTACAATTAATAGCAAGCTCAAGAATGAAGTTTGAAATTGGTATTTATCAAAGAATAACGACTATATTTTAACTTGCGTATTTTTTTGATTTTTTTTATATTTATATTGCTAAAACGTTATAAAAGTAGGATGTATTTGATAGAAAATTTCCTGTTAAATTAAATAGTATTTGCTTCAACTTTCTACAATTAATAGCAAGCACAAGAATGAAGTTTGAAATTGGTATTTATTAAGGAATAACGACTATATTTAAACTTGCGTATTTTTTTGATTTTTTTTATATTTACATTGCTAAAACGTTACAAAGTAGATTGTGTTTGATAGAAAATTTCCTGCTTAATCGAATAGTATTGGTTTTAACCTTCTACAATTAATAGCAAGCTCAAGAATGAAGTTTGAAATTGGTATTTATCAAGGAATAACGACTATCTTTAAACTTGCGTATTTTTTTGATTTTTTTTTTATTTACATTATTGAAACGTTATAAAAGTAGAATGTATTAGATAGAAAATTTTCTGTTGAATCAAATAGTATTAGCTTCAACCTTCTACGATTAATAGCAAGCTCAAGAATGAAGTTTGAAGTTGGTATTCATCAAGGAATAACGACTATCTTTAAACTTGCGTATTTTTTTGATTTTTTTTATATTTACATTATAGGAACGTTATAAAAGTAGGATGTATTTGATAGAAAATTTTCTGTTCAACCGAATAGTATTTGCTTCAACCTTTAACAATTAATAGCAAGCTCAAGAATGAAGTTTGAAATTGGTATTTATTAAGGAATAACGACTATCTTTAAACTTGCGTATTTTTTTGATTTTTTTTATATTTACATTGAAATGTTATAAAAGTAGGATGCATTTGATAGAAAATTTTCTGCACAATCGAATAGTATTTGCTTCAACTTTCTACAATTAATAGCAAGCTCAAGAATAAAGTTTGAAGTTGGTATTTATTAAGAAATAACGACTATCTTTAAACTTGCGTATTTTTTTGATTTTTTTTATATTTACATTGCTAAAACGTTATAAAAGTAGGATGTATTAGTTAGAAAATTTTCTGTTGAATCAAATGGTACTTGTTTCAACCTTCTACGATTAATAGCAAGCTTAAGAATAAAGTTTGAAGTTGGTATTTATCAAGGAATAACGACTATCTTTAAACTTGCGTATTTTTTTGATTTTTTTTTATCTACATTGCTAAAACGTTATAAAAGTAGAATGTATTTGATAGAAAATTTTCTGTTCAGTCAAATGGTACTTGCTTCAACCTTCTACAGTTAACAGCAAGCTCAAGAATGAAGTTTGAAGTTGGTATTTATCAAGGAATATCGACTTACTTAAAACTTGCGAATTTTTTTAATTTTTTTTATGTTTACATTATTAAAACGTTATAAAAGTAGAATGTATTTGATAGAAAATTTCCTGCTTAATCGAATAGTGTTTGTTTCAACTTTCTACAATTAATAGCAAGCTCAAGAATGAAGTTTGAAATTGGTAATTATCAAGGAATAACGACTATTTTTAAACTTGCGTATTTTTTTGATTTTTTTTATATTTACATTGCTAAAACTTTATAAAAATAGAATGTATTTGATAGGAAATTTCCTGCTAAATCGAATAGTATTGGTTTTAACCTTCTACAATTAATAGCAAGCTCAAGAATAAAGTTTGAAATTGGTATTTATCAAGGCATAACGACTATCTTTAAACTTGCGCATTTTTTTGATTTTTTTTATATTTACATTGCTAAAACGTTATAAAAGTAAAATGTGTTTGATAGAAAATTTCCTGCTCAATCTAATAGTATTGGTTTCAACTTTCTACAATTAATAGCAAGCTCAAGAATAAAGTTTGAAATTGGTATTTATCAAAGAATAACGACTATATTTTAACTTGAGTATTTTTTTGATTTTTTTTATATTTATATTGCTAAAACGTTATAAAGGTAAAGTGTATTTGATAGAAAATTTTTTGCTTAATCGAGTAGTGTTTGTCTTAACTTTCTACAATTAATAGCAAGCTCAAGAATGAAGTTTGAAATTGGTATTTATTAAGGAATAACGACTATCTTTAAAATTGCGTATTTTTTTGATTTTTTTTATATTTACATTATTGAAATGTTATAAAAGTAGGATGTATTTGATAGAAAATTTTCTGTTCAACCGAATAGTATTTGCTTCAACCTTCAACGATTAATAGCAAGCTCAAGAATGAAGTTTGAAATTGGTATTTATTAAGGAATAACGACTATCTTTAAAATTGCGTATTTTTTTGATTTTTTTTATATTTACATTATTGAAATGTTATAAAAGTAGGATGTATTTGATAGAAAATTTCCTGCTTAATCGAATAGTATTGGTCTTAACCTTCTACAATTAATAGCGAGCTCAAGAATGAAGTTTGAAATTGGTATTTATCAAGGAATAACGACTATCTTTAAACTTGCGTATTTTTTTGATATTTTTTATATTATATTGCTAAAACGTTATAAAAGTAGGATGTATTTGATAGAAAATTTTTTGCTTAATTGAGTAGTGCTTGTCTCAACTTTCTACAATTAATAGCAAGCTCAAGAATGAAGTTTGAAATTGGTATTTATTAAGGAATAACGACTATCTTTAAACTTGCGTATTTTTTTGATTTTTTTTATATTTACATTATTGAAATGTTATAAAAGTAAGATGTATTTGATAGAAAATTTTCTGCTCAATCGAATAGTATTTGCTTCAACTTTCTACAATTAATAGCAAGCTCAAGAATGAAGTTTGAAATTGGTATTTATCAAAGAATAACGACTATATTTTAACTTGAGTATTTTTTTGATTTTTTTTATATTTATATTGCTAAAACGTTATAAAAGTAGGATGTATTTGATAGAAAATTTCCTGTTAAATTAAATGGTATTTGCTTCAACTTTCTACAATTAATAGCAAGCACAAGAATGAAGTTTGAAATTGGTATTTATTAAGGAATAACGACTATCTTTAAACTTGCGTATTTTTTTGATTTTTTTTATATTTACATTGCTAAAACGTTACAAGGTAGAATGTGTTTGATAGAAAATTTCCTGCTCAATCGAATAGTATTGGTTTCAACCTTCTACAATTAATAGCAAGCTCAAGAATAAAGTTTGAAATTGGTATTTATCAAGGCATAACGACTATCTTTAAACTTGCGTATTTTTTTGATTTTTTTATATTTACGTTGCTAAAACGTTATAAGAGTAGAATGTATTTGATAGAAAATTTCCTGCTTAATCGAATAGTATTGGTTTTAACCTTCTACAATTAATAGCAAGCTCAAGAATGAAGTTTGAAATTGGTATTTATTAAGGAATAACGACTATCTTTAAAATTGAGTATTTTTTTGATTTTTTTTATATTTACATTGCTAAAACGTTATAAAAGTAGGATGTATTTGATAGAAAATTTCCTGTTCAATCAAACAGTATTTGCTTCAACCTTCTACAATTAATAGCAAGCTCAAGAATGAAGTTTGAAATTGGTATTTATTAAGGAATAACGACTATCTTTAAACTTGAGAATTTTTTTGATTTTTTTTATATTTACATTATTGAAACGTTATAAAAGTAGGATGTATTTGATAGAAAATTTTCTGCTCAATCGAATAGTATTTGCTTCAACCTTCTACAATTAATAGCAAGCTCAAGAATGAAGTTTGAAATTGGTATTTATTAAGGAATAACGACTATATTTAAACTTGCGTATTTTTTTGATTTTTTTTATATTTACATTGCTAAAACGTTATAAAAGTAGGATGTATTTGATAGAAAATTTCCTGTTCAATTAAATAGTATTTGCTTCAACTTTCTACAATTAATAGCAAGCTCAAGAATGAAGTTTGAAATTGGTATTTATTAAGGAATAACGACTATCTTTAAACTTGCGTATTTTTTTGATTTTTTTTATATTTACATTGCTAAAACGTTATAAAAGTAGAATGTGTTTGATAGAAAATTTTCTGCTCAATCGAATAGTATTGGTTTCAACCTTCTACAATTAATAGCAAGCTCAAGAATGAAGTTTGAAATTGGTATTTATTAAGGAATAACGACTATCTTTAAACTTGCGTATTTTTTTGATTTTTTTTATATTTACATTGCTAAAACGTTATAAAAGTAGAATGTGTTTGATAGAAAATTTTCTGCTCAATCGAATAGTATTGGTTTCAACCTTCTACAATTAATAGCAAGCTCAAGAATAAAGTTTGAAATTGGTATTTATCAAGGCATAACGACTATCTTTAAACTTGCGTATTTTTTTGATTTTTTTTATATTTACATTGTTAAAACGTTATAAAAGTAAAATGTGTTTGATAGAAAATTTCCTGCTCAATCGAATAGTATTGGTCTCAACTTTCTACAATTAATAGCAAGCTCAAGAATGAAGTTTGAAATTGGTATTTATCAAAGAATAACGACTATTTTTAAACTTGCGTATTTTTTTGACTTTTTCTATAATTACATTGCTAAAACGTTATAAAGGTAGGACGCATTTGATAGAAAAATTTCCGTTCAATCAAATGGTACTTGTTTCAACCTTCTACAATTAATAGCAAGCTCAAGAATAAAGTTTGAAATTGGTATTTATCAAGGAATAACGACTATCTGTAAACTTGCGTATTTTTTTGATTTTTTTTATATTTACATTATTGAAACGTTATAAAAGTAGGATGTCTTTGATAGAAAATTTTCTGTTGAATCAAATGGTATTTGTTTCAACCTTCTACGATTATTAGCAAGCTCAAGAATGAAGTTTGAAGTTGGTATTTATCAAGGAATAACGACTATCTTTAAACTTGCGTATTTTTTTGATTTTTTTTATATTTACATTATAGGAACGTTATAAAAATATTCTTGAGCTTGCTATTAATTGTAGAAGGTTGAAACGAGTGCTATTTGATTAAACAGAAAATTTTCTATCAAACACATCCTACTTTTATAACGTTTCAATAATGTAAATATAAAAAAAATCAAAAAAATACGCAAGTTTACAGATAGTCGTTATTCCTTGATAAGTACCAATTTCAAACTTGATTTTTAAGCTTGCTATTGATTGCAGAAGGTAAAAACAAGTACCATTTGATTGAACAGAAAATTTTCTATCAAATAAATGCTACTTTTATAACATTTTAACAATGTAAATATAAAAAAAATCAAAAAAATACGCAAGTTTAAAGATAGTCGTTATTCCTTAATAAATACCAATTTCAAACTTCATTCTTGAGCTTGCTATTAACTGTAGAAAGTTGAGACAAGCACCACTCGATTAAGCAAAAAATTTTCTATCAAATACATTCTACTTTTATAACGTTTTAGCAATGTAAATATAAAAAAAAATCAAAAAAATACGCAAGTTTAAAGATAGTCGTTATTCCTTGATAAATACCAATTTCAAACTTCACTCTTGAGCTTGCTATTAATTGTAGAAGGTTGAAGCAAGTACCATTTCACTGAACAGAAAATTTTCTATCAAATACATCCTACTTTTATAACGTTTTAGCAATGTAAATAAAAAAAATCAAAAAAATACGCAAGTTTAAAAATAGTCGTTATTCCTTAATAAATACCAACTTCAAAGTTCATTCTTGAGTTTGCTATTAATTGTAGAAAATTGAAACAAGCACCACTTGATTGAGCAAAAAATTTTCTATTAAATACATCTTACTTTTATAACGTTTCAATAATGTAAATAAAAAAAAAATCAAAAAAATACGCAAGTTTAAAGATAGTCGTTATTCCTTAATAAATACCAATTTCAAACTTTATTCTTGAGCTTGCTATTAATTGTGAAAGGTTGAAGCAAATACTATTCAATTGAACAAGAAATTTTCTATCAAATACATCCTACTTTTATAACGTTTTAGCAATGTAAATATAAAAAAAATTAAAAAAAACGCAAGTTTAAATATAGTCGTTATTCCTTGATAAATACCAATTTCAAACTTCATTCTTGAGCTTGCTATTAATTGTAGAAAGTTGAAACAAATAGTATTCGATTGAACAGGTAGTTTTCTATCAAATACGTCCTACTTTTATAACGTTTCAATAATGTAAATATAAAAAAAATTAAAAAATACGCAAGTTTAAAGTAAGTCGTTATTCCTTGATAAATACCAATTTCAAACTTCATTCTTGAGCTTGCTATTAATTGTAGAAGGTTGAAGCAAGTACCATTTGACTGAACAGAAAATTTTCTATCAAATACATCCTACTTTTATAACGTTTTAGCAATGTAAATAAAAAAAAATCAAAAAAATACGCAAGTTTAAAGATAGTCGTTATTCCTTAATAAATACCAATTACAAACTTCATTCTTAAGCTTGCTATTAATTGTAGAAAATTGAAAAAAGCACCACTTGATTGAGCAAAACATTTTCTATCAAATACATCTTACTATTATAACGTTTTAGCAATGTGAATAAAAAAAATCAAAAAAAACGCAAGATTAAAGATAGTCGTTATTCCTTAATAAATACCAATTTCAAACTTCATTCTTGAGCTTGCTATTAATTGTAGAAGGTTGAAGCAAGTACTATTTGACTGAGCGGAGAATTTTCTATCAAATACATCCTACTTTTATAACGTTTTAGCAATGTAAATAAAAAAAAACAAAAAAATACGCAAGTTTAAAGATAGTCGTTATTCCTTAATAAATACCAATTTCAAACTTCATTCTTGAGCTTGCTATTAGTTGTAGAAGGTTGAAGCAAATACTATTGGATTGAACAGGAAATTTTCTATCAAATACATCCTACTTTTGTAACGTTTCGATAATGTAAATATAAAAAAAATCAAAAAAATACGCAAGTTTAAAGATAGTCGTTATTCCTTGATAAATACCAATTTCAAACTTCATTTTTGAGCTTGCTATTAATTGTAGAAGGTTGAGGCAAATACTATTCAATTGAACAAAAAATTTTCTATCAAATGCATCCTACCTTTATAACGTTTTAGCAATGTAAATATAAAAAAAATTAAAAAAATACGCAAGTTTAAATATAGTCGTTATTCCTTGATAAATACCAATTTCAAACTTCATTCTTGAGCTTGCTATTAACTGTAGAAAGTTGAAACAAATAGTATTCGATTGAACAGGTAGTTTTCTATCAAATACGTCCTACTTTTATAACGTTTCAATAATGTAAATATAAAAAAAATTAAAAAATACGCAAGTTTAAAGTAAGTCGTAATTCCTTGATAAGTACCAATTTCAAACTTCATTCTTGAGCTTGCTATTAATTGTAGAAGGTTGAAGCAAGTACTATTTGACTGAGCGGAGAATTTTCTATCAAATACATCCTACTTTTATAACGTTTTAGCAATGTAAATAAAAAAAAATAAAAGATACGCAAGTTTAAAGATAATTGTTATTCCTTGATAAATACCAACTTCAAACTTCATTTTTGAGCTTGCTATTAATTGTAGAAGGTTGAAACAAATACTATTCGATTGAGCAGGAAATTTGCTATCAAATACATCCTACTTTTATAACGTTTCAATAATGTAAATATAAAAAAAAATTAAAAAAATACGCAAGTTTAAAGTAAGTTGTTATTCCTTGATAAATACCAATTTCAAACTTCATTCTTGAGCTTGCTATTTATTGTAAAAGGTTGAAACAAGTACCGTTTGATTGAACAGAAAATTTTCTATTAAATACATCCTACTTTTATAACGTTTTAGCAATGTAAATAAAAATAAATAAAAAAAATACGCAAGTTTAAAGTAAGTCGTAATTCCTTGATAAGTACCAATTTCAAACTTCATTCTTGAGCTTGCTATTAATTGTAGAAGGTTGAAGCAAGTACTATTTGACTGAGCGGAGAATTTTCTATCAAATACATCCTACTATTATAACGTTTTAGCAATGTGAATAAAAAAAATCAAAAAAAAACGCAAGTTTAAAGATAGTCGTTATTCCTTGATAAATATCAATTTCAAACTTCATTCTTGAGCTTGCTATTAATTGTAGAAAGTTGAAGTCAATACTATTCGATTGAGCAGGAAATTTTCTATCAAATACATTCTACTTTTATAACGCTTTAGCAATGTGAATAAAAAAAATCAAAAAAATACGCAAGTTTAAAGATAGTCGTTGTTCCTTGATAAATACCAATTTCAAACTTCATTCTTGAGCTTGCTATTAATTGTAGAAAGTTGAAACCAATACTATTCGATTGAGCAGGAAATTTTCTATCAAATACATTCTACTTTTATAACGTTTTTGCAATGTAAATAAAAAAAAATAAAAGACACGCAAGTTTAAAGATAATTGTTATTCCTTGATAAATACCAACTTCAAACTTCATTTTTGAGCTTGCTATTAATTGTAGAAGGTTGAAACAAATACTATTCGATTGAGCAGGAAATTTGCTATCAAATACATCCTACTTTTATAACGTTTCAATAATGTAAATATAAAAAAAAATTAAAAAAATACGCAAGTTTAAAGTAAGTTGTTATTCCTTGATAAATACCAATTTCAAACTTCATTCTTGAGCTTGCTATTTATTGTAAAAGGTTGAAACAAGTACCGTTTGATTGAACAGAAAATTTTCTATTAAATACATCCTACTTTTATAACGTTTTAGCAATGTAAATAAAAATAAATAAAAAAAATACGCAAGTTTAAAGTAAGTCGTAATTCCTTGATAAGTACCAACTTCAAACTTCATTCTTGAGCTTGCTATTAATTGTAGAAGGTTGAAGCAAGTACTATTTGACTGAGCGGAGAATTTTCTATCAAATACATCCTACTATTATAACGTTTTAGCAATGTGAATAAAAAAAATCAAAAAAAAACGCAAGTTTAAAGATAGTCGTTATTCCTTGATAAATATCAATTTCAAACTTCATTCTTGAGCTTGCTATTAATTGTAGAAAGTTGAAGCCAATACTATTCGATTGAGCAGGAAATTTTCTATCAAATACATTCTACTTTTATAACGCTTTAGCAATGTGAATAAAAAAATCAAAAAAATACGCAAGTTTAAAGATAGTCGTTGTTCCTTGATAAATACCAATTTCAAACTTCATTCTTGAGCTTGCTATTAATTGTAGAAAGTTGAAACCAATACTATTCGATTGAGCAGGAAATTTTCTATCAAATACATTCTACTTTTATAACGTTTTAGCAATGTAAATATAAAAAAAATCAAAAAAAACGCAAGTTTAAAGATAGTCGTTATGCCTTAATAAATACCAATTCAAACTTTATTCTTGAGCTTGCTATTAATTGTAGAAAGTTGAAGCTAATACTGTTTGATTGATCAGGAAATTTTCTATCAAATACATTCTACTTTTATAACGTTTTAGCAATGTAAATATAAAGAAAATCAAAAAAAAACGCAAGTTTAAAGATAGTCGTTATGCCTTGATAAATACCAATTTCAAACTTCATTCTTGAGCTTGCTATTAATTGTAGAAGGTTGAGGCAAATACTATTCAATTGAACAAGAAATTTTCTATCAAATACATCCTACTTTTATAACGTTTTAGCAATGTAAATATAAAAAAAATTAAAAAAATACGCAAGTTTAAATATAGTTGTTATTCCTTGATAAATACCAATTTCAAACTTCATTCTTGAGCTTGCTATTAATTGTAGAAAATTGAAACAAGCACCACTTGATTGAGCAAAACATTTTCTATCAAATACATCTTACTATTATAACGTTTTAGCAATGTGAATAAAAAAAATCAAAAAAAACGCAAGATTAAAGATAGTCGTTATTCCTTAATAAATACCAATTTCAAACTTCATTCTTGAGCTTGCTATTAATTGTAGAAGGTTGAAGCAAGTACTATTTGACTGAGCGGAGAATTTTCTATCAAATACATCCTACTTTTATAACGTTTTAGCAATGTAAATAAAAAAAAACAAAAAAATACGCAAGTTTAAAGATAGTCGTTATTCCTTAATAAATACCAATTTCAAACTTCATTCTTGAGCTTGCTATTAGTTGTAGAAGGTTGAAGCAAATACTATTGGATTGAACAGGAAATTTTCTATCAAATACATCCTACTTTTGTAACGTTTCGATAATGTAAATATAAAAAAAATCAAAAAAATACGCAAGTTTAAAGATAGTCGTTATTCCTTGATAAATACCAATTTCAAACTTCATTTTTGAGCTTGCTATTAATTGTAGAAGGTTGAGGCAAATACTATTCAATTGAACAAAAAATTTTCTATCAAATGCATCCTACCTTTATAACGTTTTAGCAATGTAAATATAAAAAAAATTAAAAAAATACGCAAGTTTAAATATAGTCGTTATTCCTTGATAAATACCAATTTCAAACTTCATTCTTGAGCTTGCTATTAACTGTAGAAAGTTGAAACAAATAGTATTCGATTGAACAGGTAGTTTTCTATCAAATACGTCCTACTTTTATAACGTTTCAATAATGTAAATATAAAAAAAATTAAAAAATACGCAAGTTTAAAGTAAGTCGTAATTCCTTGATAAGTACCAATTTCAAACTTCATTCTTGAGCTTGCTATTAATTGTAGAAGGTTGAAGCAAGTACTATTTGACTGAGCGGAGAATTTTCTATCAAATACATCCTACTTTTATAACGTTTTAGCAATGTAAATAAAAAAAAATAAAAGATACGCAAGTTTAAAGATAATTGTTATTCCTTGATAAATACCAACTTCAAACTTCATTTTTGAGCTTGCTATTAATTGTAGAAGGTTGAAACAAATACTATTCGATTGAGCAGGAAATTTGCTATCAAATACATCCTACTTTTATAACGTTTCAATAATGTAAATATAAAAAAAAATTAAAAAAATACGCAAGTTTAAAGTAAGTTGTTATTCCTTGATAAATACCAATTTCAAACTTCATTCTTGAGCTTGCTATTTATTGTAAAAGGTTGAAACAAGTACCGTTTGATTGAACAGAAAATTTTCTATTAAATACATCCTACTTTTATAACGTTTTAGCAATGTAAATAAAAATAAATAAAAAAAATACGCAAGTTTAAAGTAAGTCGTAATTCCTTGATAAGTACCAATTTCAAACTTCATTCTTGAGCTTGCTATTAATTGTAGAAGGTTGAAGCAAGTACTATTTGACTGAGCGGAGAATTTTCTATCAAATACATCCTACTATTATAACGTTTTAGCAATGTGAATAAAAAAAATCAAAAAAAAACGCAAGTTTAAAGATAGTCGTTATTCCTTGATAAATATCAATTTCAAACTTCATTCTTGAGCTTGCTATTAATTGTAGAAAGTTGAAGTCAATACTGTTCGATTGAGCAGGAAATTTTCTATCAAATACATTCTACTTTTATAACGCTTTAGCAATGTGAATAAAAAAAATCAAAAAAATACGCAAGTTTAAAGATAGTCGTTGTTCCTTGATAAATACCAATTTCAAACTTCATTCTTGAGCTTGCTATTAATTGTAGAAAGTTGAAACCAATACTATTCGATTGAGCAGGAAATTTTCTATCAAATACATTCTACTTTTATAACGTTTTTGCAATGTAAATAAAAAAAAATAAAAGACACGCAAGTTTAAAGATAATTGTTATTCCTTGATAAATACCAACTTCAAACTTCATTTTTGAGCTTGCTATTAATTGTAGAAGGTTGAAACAAATACTATTCGATTGAGCAGGAAATTTGCTATCAAATACATCCTACTTTTATAACGTTTCAATAATGTAAATATAAAAAAAAATTAAAAAAATACGCAAGTTTAAAGTAAGTTGTTATTCCTTGATAAATACCAATTTCAAACTTCATTCTTGAGCTTGCTATTTATTGTAAAAGGTTGAAACAAGTACCGTTTGATTGAACAGAAAATTTTCTATTAAATACATCCTACTTTTATAACGTTTTAGCAATGTAAATAAAAATAAATAAAAAAAATACGCAAGTTTAAAGTAAGTCGTAATTCCTTGATAAGTACCAACTTCAAACTTCATTCTTGAGCTTGCTATTAATTGTAGAAGGTTGAAGCAAGTACTATTTGACTGAGCGGAGAATTTTCTATCAAATACATCCTACTATTATAACGTTTTAGCAATGTGAATAAAAAAAATCAAAAAAAAACGCAAGTTTAAAGATAGTCGTTATTCCTTGATAAATATCAATTTCAAACTTCATTCTTGAGCTTGCTATTAATTGTAGAAAGTTGAAGCCAATACTATTCGATTGAGCAGGAAATTTTCTATCAAATACATTCTACTTTTATAACGCTTTAGCAATGTGAATAAAAAAATCAAAAAAATACGCAAGTTTAAAGATAGTTGTTGTTCCTTGATAAATACCAATTTCAAACTTCATTCTTGAGCTTGCTATTAATTGTAGAAAGTTGAAACCAATACTATTCGATTGAGCAGGAAATTTTCTATCAAATACATTCTACTTTTATAACGTTTTAGCAATGTAAATATAAAAAAAATCAAAAAAAACGCAAGTTTAAAGATAGTCGTTATGCCTTAATAAATACCAATTCAAACTTTATTCTTGAGCTTGCTATTAATTGTAGAAAGTTGAAGCTAATACTGTTTGATTGAGCAGGAAATTTTCTATCAAATACATTCTACTTTTATAACGTTTTAGCAATGTAAATATAAAGAAAATCAAAAAAAAACGCAAGTTTAAAGATAGTCGTTATGCCTTGATAAATACCAATTTCAAACTTCATTCTTGAGCTTGCTATTAATTGTAGAAGGTTGAAAGCAATACTATTCGACTGAGCAGAAAATTTTCTATCAAACACATTCTACTTTTATAACGTTTTAGCAATGTAAATATAAAAAAAATCAAAAAAATACGCAAGTTTAAAGATAGTCGTTATTCCTTGATAAATACCAATTTTAATCTTCATTCTTGAGCTTGCTATTAATTGTAGAAGGTTGAGGCAAATACTATTCAATTGAACAAGAAATTTTCTATCAAATACATCCTACTTTTATAACGTTTTAGCAATGTAAATATAAAAAAAATTAAAAAAATACGCAAGTTTAAATATAGTTGTTATTCCTTGATAAATACCAATTTCAAACTTCATTCTTGAGCTTGCTATTAATTGTAGAAAATTGAAACAAGCACCACTTGATTGAGCAAAAAAATTTCTATCAAATACATCCTACTATTATAACGTTTTAGCAATGTGAATAAAAAAAATCAAAAAAATACGCAAGTTTAAAGATAGTCGTTATTCCTTAATAAATACCAATTTCAAACTTCATTCTTGAGCTTGCTATTAATTGTAGAAGGTTGAGACATGTGCCATTTGATTGAACAGAAAATTTTCTATCAAATGCATCCTACTATTATAACGTTTTGGCAATGTAAATAAAAAAAAATCAAAAAAATACGCAAGTTTAAAGATAGTCGTTATTCCTTAATAAATACCAATTTCAAACTTCATTCTTGAGCTTGCTATTAATTGTAGAAAATTGAAACAAGCACCACTTGATTGAGCAAAAAAATTTCTATCAAATACATCCTACTACTATAACGTTTTAGCAATGTGAATAAAAAAAATCAAAAAAATACGCAAGTTTAAAGATAGTCGTTATTCCTTAATAAATACCAATTACAAACTTCATTCTTGAGCTTGCTATTAATTGTAGAAAATCGAAACAAGCACCACTTGATTGAGCAAAAAAATTTCTATCAAATACATCCTACTATTATAACGTTTTAGCAATGTGAATAAAAAAAATCAAAAAAATACGCAAGTTTAAAGATAGTCGTTATTCCTTGATAAATATCAACTTCAAACTTCATTCTTGAGCTTGCTATTAATTGTAGAAAGTTGAAACCAATACTATTCGATTGAGCAGGAAATTTTCTATCAAATACATTCTACTTTTATAACGCTTTAGCAATGTGAATAAAAAAATCAAAAAAATACGCAAGTTTAAAGATAGTCGTTATTCCTTGATAAATACCAATTTCAAACTTCATTCTTGAGCTTGCTATTAATTGTAGAAAGTTGAAACCAATACTGTTCGATTGAGCAGGAAATTTTTTATCAAATACATTCTACTTTTATAACGTTTTAGCAATGTAAATATAAAAAAAATCAAAAAAAACGCAAGTTTAAAGATAGTCGTTATGCCTTGATAAATACCAATTTCAAACTTAATTCTTGAGCTTGCTATTAATTGTAGAAGGTTGAAACCAATACTATTCGACTGAGCAGAAAATTTTCTATCAAACACATTCTACTTTTATAACGTTTTAGCAATGTAAATATAAAAAAAATCAAAAAAAACGCAAGTTTAAAGATAGTCGTTATGCCTTGATAAATACCAATTTCAAACTTCATTCTTGAGCTTGCTATTAATTGTAGAAGGTTGAAACCAATACTATTCGACTGAGCAGAAAATTTTCTATCAAACACATTCTACTTTTATAACGTTTTAGCAATGTAAATATAAAAAAAATCAAAAAAATACGCAAGTTTAAAGATAGTCGTTATTCCTTGATAAATACCAATTTTAAACTTCATTCTTGAGCTTGCTATTAATTGTAGATGGTTGAGGCAAATACTATTCAATTGAACAAGAAATTTTCTATCAAATACATCCTACTTTTATAACGTTTTAGCAATGTGAATATAAAAAAAATTAAAAAAATACGCAAGTTTAAATATAGTTGTTATTCCTTGATAAATACCAATTTCAAACTTCATTCTTGAGCTTGCTATTAACTGTAGAAAGTTGAAACAAATAGTATTCGATTGAACAGGTAGTTTTCTATCAAATACGTCCTACTTTTATAACGTTTCAATAATGTAAATATAAAAAAAATTAAAAAATACGCAAGTTTAAAGTAAGTCGTAATTCCTTGATAAGTACCAATTTCAAACTTCATTCTTCAGCTTGCTGTTAGTTGTAGAAGGTTGAAGCAAGTACTATTTGACTGAGCGGAGAATTTTCTATCAAATACATCCTACTTTTATAACGTTTTAGCAATGTAAATAAAAAAAACAAAAAAATACGCAAGTTTAAAGATAGTCGTCATTCCTTAATAAATACCAATTTCAAACTTCATTCTTGAGCTTGCTATTAATTGTAGAAAATTGAAACAAGCACCACTTGATTGAGCAAAAAATTTTCTATTAAATACATCCTACTTTTATAACGTTTTAGCAATGTAAATAAAAATAAATAAAAAAAATACGCAAGTTTAAAGTAAGTCGTAATTCCTTGATAAGTACCAATTTCAAACTTCATTCTTGAGCTTGCTATTAATTGTAGAAGGTTGAAGCAAGTACTATTTGACTGAGCGGAGAATTTTCTATCAAATACATCCTACTATTATAACGTTTTAGCAATGTGAATAAAAAAAATCAAAAAAAAACGCAAGTTTAAAGATAGTCGTTATTCCTTGATAAATATCAATTTCAAACTTCATTCTTGAGCTTGCTATTAATTGTAGAAAGTTGAAGTCAATACTATTCGATTGAGCAGGAAATTTTCTATCAAATACATTCTACTTTTATAACGCTTTAGCAATGTGAATAAAAAAAATCAAAAAAATACGCAAGTTTAAAGATAGTCGTTGTTCCTTGATAAATACCAATTTCAAACTTCATTCTTGAGCTTGCTATTAATTGTAGAAAGTTGAAACCAATACTATTCGATTGAGCAGGAAATTTTCTATCAAATACATTCTACTTTTATAACGTTTTTGCAATGTAAATAAAAAAAAATAAAAGACACGCAAGTTTAAAGATAATTGTTATTCCTTGATAAATACCAACTTCAAACTTCATTTTTGAGCTTGCTATTAATTGTAGAAGGTTGAAACAAATACTATTCGATTGAGCAGGAAATTTGCTATCAAATACATCCTACTTTTATAACGTTTCAATAATGTAAATATAAAAAAAAATTAAAAAAATACGCAAGTTTAAAGTAAGTTGTTATTCCTTGATAAATACCAATTTCAAACTTCATTCTTGAGCTTGCTATTTATTGTAAAAGGTTGAAACAAGTACCGTTTGATTGAACAGAAAATTTTCTATTAAATACATCCTACTTTTATAACGTTTTAGCAATGTAAATAAAAATAAATAAAAAAAATACGCAAGTTTAAAGTAAGTCGTAATTCCTTGATAAGTACCAACTTCAAACTTCATTCTTGAGCTTGCTATTAATTGTAGAAGGTTGAAGCAAGTACTATTTGACTGAGCGGAGAATTTTCTATCAAATACATCCTACTATTATAACGTTTTAGCAATGTGAATAAAAAAAATCAAAAAAAACGCAAGTTTAAAGATAGTCGTTATTCCTTGATAAATATCAATTTCAAACTTCATTCTTGAGCTTGCTATTAATTGTAGAAAGTTGAAGCCAATACTATTCGATTGAGCAGGAAATTTTCTATCAAATACATTCTACTTTTATAACGCTTTAGCAATGTGAATAAAAAAATCAAAAAAATACGCAAGTTTAAAGATAGTCGTTGTTCCTTGATAAATACCAATTTCAAACTTCATTCTTGAGCTTGCTATTAATTGTAGAAAGTTGAAACCAATACTATTCGATTGAGCAGGAAATTTTCTATCAAATACATTCTACTTTTATAACGTTTTAGCAATGTAAATATAAAAAAAATCAAAAAAAACGCAAGTTTAAAGATAGTCGTTATGCCTTAATAAATACCAATTCAAACTTTATTCTTGAGCTTGCTATTAATTGTAGAAAGTTGAAGCTAATACTGTTTGATTGAGCAGGAAATTTTCTATCAAATACATTCTACTTTTATAACGTTTTAGCAATGTAAATATAAAGAAAATCAAAAAAAAACGCAAGTTTAAAGATAGTCGTTATGCCTTGATAAATACCAATTTCAAACTTCATTCTTGAGCTTGCTATTAACTGTAGAAGGTTGAAAGCAATACTATTCGACTGAGCAGAAAATTTTCTATCAAACACATTCTACTTTTATAACGTTTTAGCAATGTAAATATAAAAAAAATCAAAAAAATACGCAAGTTTAAAGATAGTCGTTATTCCTTGATAAATACCAATTTTAATCTTCATTCTTGAGCTTGCTATTAATTGTAGAAGGTTGAGGCAAATACTATTCAATTGAACAAGAAATTTTCTATCAAATACATCCTACTTTTATAACGTTTTAGCAATGTAAATATAAAAAAAATTAAAAAAATACGCAAGTTTAAATATAGTTGTTATTCCTTGATAAATACCAATTTCAAACTTCATTCTTGAGCTTGCTATTAATTGTAGAAAATTGAAACAAGCACCACTTGATTGAGCAAAAAAATTTCTATCAAATACATCCTACTATTATAACGTTTTAGCAATGTGAATAAAAAAAATCAAAAAAATACGCAAGTTTAAAGATAGTCGTTATTCCTTAATAAATACCAATTTCAAACTTCATTCTTGAGCTTGCTATTAATTGTAGAAGGTTGAGACATGTGCCATTTGATTGAACAGAAAATTTTCTATCAAATGCATCCTACTATTATAACGTTTTGGCAATGTAAATAAAAAAAAATCAAAAAAATACGCAAGTTTAAAGATAGTCGTTATTCCTTAATAAATACCAATTTCAAACTTCATTCTTGAGCTTGCTATTAATTGTAGAAAATTGAAACAAGCACCACTTGATTGAGCAAAAAAATTTCTATCAAATACATCCTACTACTATAACGTTTTAGCAATGTGAATAAAAAAAATCAAAAAAATACGCAAGTTTAAAGATAGTCGTTATTCCTTAATAAATACCAATTACAAACTTCATTCTTGAGCTTGCTATTAATTGTAGAAAATTGAAACAAGCACCACTTGATTGAGCAAAAAAATTTCTATCAAATACATCCTACTATTATAACGTTTTAGCAATGTGAATAAAAAAAATCAAAAAAATACGCAAGTTTAAAGATAGTCGTTATTCCTTGATAAATATCAACTTCAAACTTCATTCTTGAGCTTGCTATTAATTGTAGAAAGTTGAAACCAATACTATTCGATTGAGCAGGAAATTTTCTATCAAATACATTCTACTTTTATAACGCTTTAGCAATGTGAATAAAAAAATCAAAAAAATACGCAAGTTTAAAGATAGTCGTTATTCCTTGATAAATACCAATTTCAAACTTCATTCTTGAGCTTGCTATTAATTGTAGAAAGTTGAAACCAATACTGTTCGATTGAGCAGGAAATTTTTTATCAAATACATTCTACTTTTATAACGTTTTAGCAATGTAAATATAAAAAAAATCAAAAAAAACGCAAGTTTAAAGATAGTCGTTATGCCTTGATAAATACCAATTTCAAACTTCATTCTTGAGCTTGCTATTAATTGTAGAAGGTTGAAACCAATACTATTCGACTGAGCAGAAAATTTTCTATCAAACACATTCTACTTTTATAACGTTTTAGCAATGTAAATATAAAAAAAATCAAAAAAAACGCAAGTTTAAAGATAGTCGTTATGCCTTGATAAATACCAATTTCAAACTTCATTCTTGAGCTTGCTATTAATTGTAGAAGGTTGAAACCAATACTATTCGACTGAGCAGAAAATTTTCTATCAAACACATTCTACTTTTATAACGTTTTAGCAATGTAAATATAAAAAAAATCAAAAAAATACGCAAGTTTAAAGATAGTCGTTATTCCTTGATAAATACCAATTTTAAACTTCATTCTTGAGCTTGCTATTAATTGTAGATGGTTGAGGCAAATACTATTCAATTGAACAAGAAATTTTCTATCAAATACATCCTACTTTTATAACGTTTTAGCAATGTGAATATAAAAAAAATTAAAAAAATACGCAGTTTAAATATAGTTGTTATTCCTTGATAAATACCAATTTCAAACTTCATTCTTGAGCTTGCTATTAACTGTAGAAAGTTGAAACAAATAGTATTCGATTGAACAGGTAGTTTTCTATCAAATACGTCCTACTTTTATAACGTTTCAATAATGTAAATATAAAAAAAATTAAAAAATACGCAAGTTTAAAGTAAGTCGTAATTCCTTGATAAGTACCAATTTCAAACTTCATTCTTCAGCTTGCTGTTAGTTGTAGAAGGTTGAAGCAAGTACTATTTGACTGAGCGGAGAATTTTCTATCAAATACATCCTACTTTTATAACGTTTTAGCAATGTAAATAAAAAAAACAAAAAAATACGCAAGTTTAAAGATAGTCGTCATTCCTTAATAAATACCAATTTCAAACTTCATTCTTGAGCTTGCTATTAATTGTAGAAAATTGAAACAAGCACCACTTGATTGAGCAAAAAATTTTCTATTAAATACATCTTACTTTTTCAACGTTTTAGCAATGTAAATTAAAAAAAAAAAAAAAAGATACGCAAGTTTAAAGATAGTCGTTATTCCTTGATAAATACCAAATTCAAACTTCATTCTTAAGCTTGGTATTAATTGTAGAAGGTTGAAACAAGTGCTGTTTGATTAAACAGAAAATTTTCTATCAAACACATCCTACTTTTATAACGTTTCAATAATGTAAATATAAAAAAAATCAAAAAAATACGCAAGTTTACAGATAGTCGTTATTCCTTGATAAGTACCAACTTCAAGCTTGATTTTTAAGCTTACTATTGACTGCAGAAGGTAAAAACAAGTGCCATTTGATTGACCAAAAAATTTTCTATCAAATACTTCTTATTTTTATAACGTTTTAGCAATGTAAATAAAAAAAAATAAAAGATACGCAAGTTTAAAGATAATTGTTATTCCTTGATAAATACCAATTTCAAACTTCATTTTTGAGCTTGCTATTAATTGTAGAAGGTTGAAACAAATACTATTCGATTGAGCAGGAAATTTGCTATCAAATACATCCTACTTTTATAACGTTTCAATAATGTAAATATAAAAAAAAATTAAAAAAATACGCAAGTTTAAAGTAAGTCGTTATTCCTTGACAAATACCAATTTCAAACTTCATTCTTGAGCTTGCTATTAATTATAGAAGGTTGAAACCAATACTATTCGACTGAGCAAAAAATTTTCTATCAAATTCATCTTATTTTTATAACGTTTTAGCAATGTAAATAAAAAAAATAAAAGATACGCAAGTTTAAAGATAATTGTTATTCCTTGATAAATACCAATTTCAAACTTCATTTTTGAGCTTGCTATTAATTGTAGAAGGTTGAAACAAATACTATTCGATTGAGCAGGAAATTTGCTATCAAATACATCCTACTTTTATAACGTTTCAATAATGTAAATATAAAAAAAAATTAAAAAAATACGCAAGTTTAAAGTAAGTCGTCATTCCTTGACAAATACCAATTTCAAACTTCATTCTTGAGCTTGCTATTTATTGTAAAAGGTTGAAACAAGTACCGTTTGATTGAACAGAAAATTTTCTATTAAATACATCCTACTTTTATAACGTTTCAGCAATGTGAATAAAAAAAATCAAAAAAATACGCAAGTTTAAAGATAGTCGTTATTCCTTGATAAATATCAATTTCAAACTTCATTCTTGAGCTTGCTATTAATTGTAGAAAGTTGAAACCAATACTATTCGATTGAGCAGGAAATTTTCTATCAAATACATTTTACTTTTATAACGCTTTAGCAATGTGAATAAAAAAAATCAAAAAAATACGCAAGTTTAAAGATAGTCGTTGTTCCTTGATAAATACCAATTTCAAACTTCATTCTTGAGCTTGCTATTAATTGTAGAAGGTTGAGGCAAATACTATTCAATTGAACAAGAAATTTTCTATCAAATACATCCTACTTTTATAACCTTTTAGCAATGTAAATATAAAAAAAAATAAAAAAATACGCAAGTTTAAATATAGTCGTTATTCCTTGATAAATACCAATTTCTAACTTCATTCTTGAGCTTGCTATTAACTGTAGAAAGTTGAAACAAATAGTATTCGATTGAACAGGTAGTTTTCTATCAAATACGTCCTACTTTTATAACGTTTCAATAATGTAAATATAAAAAAAAATTAAAAAATACGCAAATTTAAAGTAAGTCGTAATTCCTTGATAAATACCAATTTCAAACTTCATTCTTGAGCTTGCTATTAATTGTAGAAGGTTGAAGCAAGTACTATTTGACTGAGCGGAAAATTTTCTATCAAATACATCCTACTTTTATAACGTTTTAGCAATGTAAATAAAAAAAAAACAAAAAAATACGCAAGTTTAAAGATAGTCGTTATTCCTTAATAAATACCAATTTCAAACTTCATTCTTGAGCTTGCTATTAATTGTAGAAAAATGAAACAAACACCACTTGATTGAGCAAAAAATTTTCTATCAAATACATCTTATCTTTATAAAGTTTTAGCAATGTAAATAAAAAAAAATAAAAGATACGCAAGTTTAAAAATAATTGTTATTCCTTGATAAATACCAATTTCAAACTTCATTTTTGAGCTTGCTATTAATTGTAGAAGGTTGAAACAAATACTATTCGATTGAGCAGGAAATTTGCTATCAAATACATCCTACTTTTATAACGTTTCAATAATGTAAATATAAAAAAAAATTTAAAAAATACGCAAGTTTAAAGTAAGTCGTCATTCCTTGACAAATACCAATTTCAAACTTCATTCTTGAGCTTGCTATTTATTGTAAAAGGTTGAAACAAGTACCGTTTGATTGAACAGAAAATTTTCTATTAAATACATCCTACTTTTATAACGTTTCAGCAATGTGAATAAAAAAAATCAAAAAAATACGCAAGTTTAAAGATAGTCGTTATTCCTTGATAAATATCAATTTCAAACTTCATTCTTGAGCTTGCTATTAATTGTAGAAAGTTGAAACCAATACTATTCGATTGAGCAGGAAATTTTCTATCAAATACATTTTACTTTTATAACGCTTTAGCAATGTGAATAAAAAAAATCAAAAAAATACGCAAGTTTAAAGATAGTCGTTGTTCCTTGATAAATACCAATTTCAAACTTTATTCTTGAGCTTGCTATTAATTGTAGAAAGTTGAAACCAATACTATTCGATTGAGCAGGAAATTTTCTATCAAATACATTTTACTCTTATAACGTTTTAGCAATGTAAATATAAAAAAAATCAAAAAAAACGCAAGTTTAAAGATAGTCGTTATGCCTTAATAAATACCAATTTCAAACTTTATTCTTGAGCTTGCTATTAATTGTAGAAAGTTGAAGCTAATACTATTTGATTGAGCAGGAAATTTTCTATCAAATACATTCTACTTTTATAACGTTTTAGCAATGTAAATATAAAAAAAATAAAAAAAAACGCAAGTTTAAAGATAGTCGTTATGCCTTGATAAATACCAATTTCAAACTTCATTCTTGAGCTTGCTATTAATTATAGAAGGTTGAAACCAATACTATTCGACTGAGCAGAAAATTTTCTATGAAACACATTCTACTTTTATAACGTTTTAGCAATGTAAATATAAAAAAAATCAAAAAAATACGCAAGTTTAAAGATAGTCGTTATTCCTTGATAAATACCAATTTTAAACTTCATTCTTGAGCTTGCTATTAATTGTAGAAGGTTGAGGCAAATACTATTCAATTGAACAAGAAATTTTCTATCAAATACATCCTACTTTTATAACGTTTTAGCAATGTAAATATAAAAAAAATTAAAAAAATACGCAAGTTTAAATATAGTTGTTATTCCTTGATAAATACCAATTTCAAACTTCATTCTTGAGCTTGCTATTAACTGTAGAAAGTTGAAACAAATAGTATTCGATTGAACAGGTAGTTTTCTATCAAACACGTCCTACTTTTATAACGTTTCAATAATGTAAATATAAAAAAAATTAAAAAATACGCAAGTTTAAAGTAAGTCGTAATTCCTTGATAAATACCAATTTCAAACTTCATTCTTGAGCTTGCTATTAATTGTAGAAGGTTGAAGCAAGTACTATTTGACTGAGCGGAGAATTTTCTATCAAATACATCTTACTTTTATAACGTTTTAGCAATGTAAATAAAAAAAAACAAAAAAATACGCAAGTTTAAAGATAGTCGTTATTCCTTAATAAATACCAATTTCAAACTTCATTCTTGAGCTTGCTATTAGTTGTAGAAGGCTGAAGTAAATACTATTGGATTGAACAGGAAGTTTTCTATCAAATACATCTTACTTTTATAACGTTTCAATAATGTAAATATAAAAAAAATCAAAAAAATACGCAAGTTTAAATATAGTCGTTATTCCTTGATAAATACCAATTTCAAACTTCATTCTTGAGCTTGCTATTTATTGTAAAAGGTTGAAACAAGTACCGTTTGATTGAACAGAAAATTTTCTATTAAATACATCCTACTTTTATAACGTTTTAGCAATGTAAATAAAAATAAATAAAAAAAATACGCAAGTTTAAAGATAGTCGTTATTCCTTGATAAATACCAATTTCAAACTTCATTTTTGAGCTTGCTATTAATTGTAGAAAGTTGGAACCAATACTATTCGATTGAGCAGGAAATTTTCTATCAAATACATTCTATTTTTATAACGTTTTAGTAATGTAATTATAAAAAAAAATAAAAAAAAACGCAAGTTTAAAGATAGTCGTTATGCCTTGATAAATACCAATTTCAAACTTCATTCTTGAGCTTGCTATTAATTGTAGAAGGTTGAAACCAATACTATTCGATTGAGCAGGAAATTTTCTATCAAACACATTTTACTTTTATAACGTTTTAGCAATGTAAATATAAAAAAAATTGAAAAAATACGCAAGTTTAAAGATAGTCGTTATTCCTTGATAAATACCAATTTCAAACTTCATTCTTGAGCTTGCTATTAATTGTAGAAAGTTGAAGCTAATACTATTTGATTGAGCAGAAAATTTTCTATCAAATACATTCTACTTTTATAACGTTTTAGCAATGTAACTATAAAAAAAATAAAAAAAAACGCAAGTTTAAAGATAGTCGTTATGCCTTGATAAATACCAATTTCAAACTTCATTCTTGAGCTTGCTATTAATTGTAGAAGTTTGAAACCAATATTACTCGACTGAGCAGAAAATTTTCTATCAAACACATTCTACTTTTATAACGTTTTAGCAATGTAAATATAAAAAAAATCAAAAAAATACGCAAGTTTAAAGATAGTCGTTATTCCTTGATAAATACCAATTTTAAACTTCATTCTTGAGCTTGCTATTAATTGTAGAAGGTTGAGGCAAATACTATTCAATTGAACAAGAAATTTTCTATCAAATACATCCTACTTTTATAACGTTTTAGCAATGTAAATATAAAAAAAATTAAAAAAATACGCAAGTTTAAATATAGTTGTTATTCCTTGATAAATACCAATTTCAAACTTCATTCTTGAGCTTGCTATTAATTGTAGAAGGTTGAAACCAATACTACTCGACTGAGCAGAAAATTTTCTATCAAACACATTCTACTTTTATAACGTTTTAGTAATGTAATTATAAAAAAATTAAAAAAATACGCAAGTTTAAAGATAGTCGTTATGCCTTGATAAATACCAATTTCAAACTTCATTCTTGAGCTTGCTATTAATTGTAGAAGATTGAAGCAAGTACCCTTTGACTGAACAAAAAATTTTCTATCAAATACATTCTACTTTTATAACGTCTTAGCAATGTAAATAAAAAAAATCAAAAAAATACGCAAGTTTAAAGATAGTCGTTATGCCTTGATAAATACCAATTTCAAACTTTATTCTTGAGCTTGCTATTAATTGTAGAAGATTGAAGCAAGTACCGTTTGACTGAACAAAAAATTTTCTATCAAATACATTCTACTTTTATAACGTCTTAGCAATGTAAATAAAAAAAATCAAAAAAATACGCAAGTTTAAAAATAGTCGTTATTCCTTAATAAATACCAATTTCAAACTTCATTCTTGAGCTTGCTATTAATTGTAGAAGATTGAAGCAAGTACCATTTGACTGAACAAAAAATTTTCTATCAAATACATTCTACTTTTATAACGTCTTAGCAATGTAAATAAAAAAAATCAAAAAAATACGCAAGTTTAAAGATAGTCGTTATGCCTTGATAAATACCAATTTCAAACTTCATTCTTGAGCTTGCTATTAATTGTAGAAGATTGAAGCAAGTACCATTTGACTGAACAAAAAATTTTCTATCAAATACATTCTACTTTTATAACGTCTTAGCAATGTAAATAAAAAAAATCAAAAAAATACGCAAGTTTAAAAATAGTCGTTATTCCTTAATAAATACCAATTTTAAACTTCATTCTTGAGCTTGCTATTAATTGTAGAAGGTTGAAGCAAATACTATTCGATTGAACAGGAAATTTTTTATCAAATACATCATACTTTTATAACGTTTCAATAATATAAATATAAAAAAAATAAAAAAAATACGCAAGTTTAAAGATAGTCGTTATTCCTTAATAAATACCAATTTCAAACTTCATTCTTGAGCTTGCTATTAATTGTAGAAGGTTGAAGCAAATACTATTCAATTGAACAGGAAATTTTTTATCAAATACATCCTACCTTTATAACGTTTTAGCAATGTAAATATTAAAAAAATACGCAAGTTTAAATATAGTCGTTATTCCTTGATAAATACCAATTTCAAACTTTATTCTTGAGCTTGCTATTAATTGTAGAAAGTTGAAACAAATACTATTTGATTGAGCAGGTAATTTTCTACCAAACACGTCCTACTTTTATAACGTTTCAAAAATGTAAATATAAAAAAAATTAAAAAAATACGCAAGTTTAAATTAAGTCGTTATTCCTTGATAAATACCAATTTCAAACTTCATTCTTGAGCTTGCTATTAATTGTAGAAGTTTGAAGCAAATACTATTCAATTGAACGGAAAATTTTCTATCAAATACATCCTACTTTTATAACGTTTCAATAATGTAAATATAAAAAAAATCAAAAAAATATGCAAGTTTAAAGATAGTCGTTATGCCTTGATAAATACCAATTTCAAACTTCATTCTTGAGCTTGCTATTAATTGTAGAAGATTGAAGCAAGTACCATTTGACTGAACAAAAAATTTTCTATCAAATACATTCTACTTTTATAACGTCTTAGCAATGTAAATAAAAAAAAATCAAAAAAATACGCAAGTTTAAAGATAGTCGTTATTCCTTAATAAATACCAATTTCAAAGTTCATTGTTGAGCTTACTATTAATTGTAGAAGGTTGAAGCAAATACTATTCGATTGAACAGGAAATTTTCTATCAAATACATCTTACTTTTATAACGTCTTAATATTATAAATATAAAAAAAATCAAAAAAATGCGCAAGTTTAAAGTAAGTCGTTACTCCTTGATAAATACCAATTTCAAACTTTATTCTTGAGCTTGCTATTAATTGTAGAAGGTTGAAGCCAGTACCATTTGACAGAACAGAAAATTTTCTATTAAATACATTCTACCTTTATAACGTTTTAGCAACGTAAATAAAAAAAAATCAAAAAAATACGCAAGTTTAAAGATAGTCGTTATTCCTTAATAAATACCAATTTCAAACTTCATTCTTGAGCTTGCTATTAATTGTAGAAGGTTGAGGCAAATAATATTCAATTGAACAGGAAATTTTCTATCAAATACATCCTACTTTTATAACGTTTTAGCAATGTAAATATAAAAAAAATTAAAAAATTACGCAAGTTTAAATATAGTCGTTATTCCTTGATAAATACCAATTTCAAACTTTATTCTTGAGCTTGCTATTAATTGTAGAAAGTTGAAACAAATCCTATTTGATTGAGCAGGTAATTTTCTACCAAACACGTCCTACTTTTATAACGTTTCAAAAATGTAAATACAAAAAAAATTAAAAAAATACGCAAGTTTAAATTAAGTCGTTATTCCTTGATAAATACCAATTTCAAACTTCATTCTTGAGCTTGCTATTAATTGTAGAAGATTGAAGCAAGTACCATTTGACTGAACAAAAAATTTTCTATCAAATACATTCTACTTTTATAACGTCTTAGCAATGTAAATAAAAAAAATCAAAAAAATACGCAAGTTTAAAGATAGTCGTTATGCCTTGATAAATACCAATTTCAAACTTCATTTTTGAGCTTGCTATTAATTGTAGAAGGTTGAGGCAAATACTATTCGATTGAGCAGGAAATTTTTTATCAAATACATCTTACTTTTATAACGTTTCAATAATATAAATATAAAAAAAATAAAAAAAATACGCAAGTTTAAAGATAGTCGTTATTCCTTAATAAATACCAATTTCAAACTTCATTCTTGAGCTTGCTATTAATTGTAGAAGGTTGAAGCAAATACTATTCAATTGAACAGGAAATTTTTTATCAAATACATCCTACCTTTATAACGTTTTAGCAATGTAAATATTAAAAAAATACGCAAGTTTAAATATAGTCGTTATTCCTTGATAAATACCAATTTCAAACTTTATTCTTGAGCTTGCTATTAATTGTAGAAAGTTGAAACAAATACTATTTGATTGAGCAGGTAATTTTCTACCAAACACGTCCTACTTTTATAACGTTTCAAAAATGTAAATATAAAAAAAAATTAAAAAAATACGCAAGTTTAAATTAAGTCGTTATTCCTTGATAAATACCAATTTCAAACTTCATTCTTGAGCTTGCTATTAATTGTAGAAGTTTGAAGCAAATACTATTCAATTGAACGGAAAATTTTCTATCAAATACATCCTACTTTTATAACGTTTCAATAATGTAAATATAAAAAAAATCAAAAAAATATGCAAGTTTAAAGATAGTCGTTATGCCTTGATAAATACCAATTTCAAACTTCATTCTTGAGCTTGCTATTAATTGTAGAAGATTGAAGCAAGTACCATTTGACTGAACAAAAAATTTTCTATCAAATACATTCTACTTTTATAACGTCTTAGCAATGTAAATAAAAAAAAATCAAAAAAATACGCAAGTTTAAAGATAGTCGTTATTCCTTAATAAATACCAATTTCAAAGTTCATTGTTGAGCTTACTATTAATTGTAGAAGGTTGAAGCAAATACTATTCGATTGGACAGGAAATTTTCTATCAAATACATCTTACTTTTATAACGTTTTAATATTATAAATATAAAAAAAATCAAAAAAATGCGCAAGTTTAAAGTAAGTCGTTACTCCTTGATAAATACCAATTTCAAACTTTATTCTTGAGCTTGCTATTAATTGTAGAAGGTTGAAGCCAGTACCATTTGACAGAACAGAAAATTTTCTATTAAATACATTCTACTTTTATAACGTTTTAGCAACGTAAATAAAAAAAAATCAAAAAAATACGCAAGTTTAAAGATAGTCGTTATTCCTTAATAAATACCAATTTCAAACTTCATTCTTGAGCTTGCTATTAATTGTAGAAGGTTGAGGCAAATACTATTCAATTGAACAGGAAATTTTCTATCAAATACATCCTACTTTTATAACGTTTTAGCAATGTAAATATAAAAAAAATCAAAAAAATACGCAAGTTTAAATATAGTCGTTATTCCTTGATAAATACCAATTTCAAACTTCATTCTTGAGCTTGCTAATAATTGTAGAAGGTTGAAGCAAATACTATAGGATTGAACATGAAATTTTCTATCAAATACATCCTACTTTTATAACGTTTCAATAATGTAAATATAAAAAAAATCAAAAAAATACGCAAGTTTAAAGATAGTCGTTATGCCTTGATAAATACCAATTTCAAACTTCATTCTTGAGCTTGCTATTAATTGTAGAATTTTGAAGCAAATACCATTTGACTGAACAGAAAATTTTCTATCAAATACATCCTACTTTTATAACGTTTTAGCAATGTAAATAAAAAAAAATAAAAAAAATACGCAAGTTTAAAAATAGTCGTTATTCCTTAATAAATACCAATTTCAAACTTCATTCTTGAGCTTGCTAATAATTGTAGAAGGTTGAAGCAAATACTATTGGATTGAACATGAAATTTTCTATCTAATACATCTTACCTTTATAACGTTTCAATAATGTAAATATAAAAAAAATCAAAAAAATACGCAAGTTTAAATATAGTCGTTATGTCTTGATAAATACCAATTTCAAACTTCATTCTTGAGCTTGCTATTAATTGTAGAAGGTTGAAGCCAATACTATTCGATTGAGCAGGAAATTTTCTATAAAACACATCCTACTTTTATAACGTTTTAGTATTGTAAATATAAAAAAAATCAAAAAAATACGCAAGTTTAAAGATAGTTGTTATTCCTTATTAAATACCAATTTTAAACTTCATTCTTGAGCTTGCTATTAATTGTAGAAGGTTGAGGGAAATACTATTCAATTGAACAGGAGATTTTCTATTAAATACATCCTACTTTTATAACGTTTTAGCAATGTAAATATAAAAAAAATCAAAAAAATACGCAAGTTTAAATATAGTCGTTATTCCTTGATAAATACGAATTTCAAACTTCATTCTTGACCTTGCTATTAATTGTAGAAAGTTGAAACAAATACTAGTCGATTAAGCAGGTAGTTTTCTATCAAATACGTCCTACTTTAATACCGTTTCAATAATGTAAATATGAAAAAAATTAAAAAATACGCAAATTTAAAGTAAGTCGTTATTCCTTGATAAATACCAATTTCAAACTTCATTCTTGAGCTTGCTATTAATTGTAGAAGATTGAAGCAAGTACCATTTCACTGAGCAGAAAATTTTCTATCAAATACATCCTACTTTTATAACGTTTTAACAATGTAAATAAAAAAAATCAAAAAAATACGCAAGTTTAAAGATAGTCGTTATTCCTTAATAAATACCAATTTCAAACTTTATTCTTGAGCTTTCTGTTAATTGTAGAAGGTTGAAGCAAATACCATTCGATTGAACAGAAAATTTTCTATCAAATACATCATACTTTTATAACGTTTCAATAATGTAAATATAAAAAAAACAAAAAAATACGCAAGTTTAAAGTAAGTCGTTATTCCTTGACAAATACCAATTTCAAACTTCATTCTTGAGCTTGCTATTAATTGTAGAAGGTTGAAGCAAATACCATTTGACTAAACAGAAAATTTTCTATCAAATACATCTTACTTTTATAACGTTTTAGCAATGTAAATAAAAAAAAATCAAAAAAATACGCAAGTTTAAAGATAGTCGTTATTCCTTGATAAATACCAATTTCAAACTTTATTCTTGAGCTTGCTATTAATTGTAGAAGGTTGAAACATGTACCATTTGATTGAACAGAAAATTTTCTATCAAACACATTATACTTTTATAACGTTTTAGCAATGTAAATATAAAAAAAATCAAAAAAATACGCAAGTTTAAAGATAGTTGTTATTTCTTGATAAATACCAATTTCAAACTTCATTCTTGAGCTTGCTATTAATTGTAGAAGGTTGAAGCAAATACCATTTGATTGAACAGAAAATTTTCTATTAAATACATCCTACTTTTATAACGTTTTAGCAATGTAAATAAAAAAAAATCAAAAAAATACGCAAGTTTAAAGATAGTCGTTATTCCTTAATAAATACCAATTTCAAACTTCATTCTTGAGCTTGCTAATAATTGTAGAAGGTTGAAGCAAATATTATTGGATTGAACAGCAAATTTTCTATCAAATACATCCTACTTTTATAACGTTTCAATAATGTAAATATAAAAAAAATCAAAAAAATACGCAAGTTTAAAAATAGTCGTTATTCCTTGATAAATACCAATTTCAAACTTCATTCTTGAGCTTGATATTAATTGTAGAAGGTTGAAACATGCACCATTTGATTGAACAGAAAATTTTCTATCAAACACATTCTAATTTTATAACGTTTTAGCAATGTAAATATAAAAAAAATCAAAAAAATACGCAAGTTTAAAGATAGTTGTTATTTCTTGATAAATACCAATTTCAAACTTCATTCTTGAGCTTGCTATTAACTGTAGAAAGTTGAAACCAATACCATTTGACGGAACAAAAAATTTTCTATCAAATACATTCTACTTTTATAAAGTTTTAGCAATGTAAATAAAAAAAAAATCAAAAAAATGCGCAAGTTTAAAGATAGTCGTTATTCCTTAATAAATACCAATTACAAACTTCATTCTTGAGCTTGCTATTAATTGTAGAAGGCTAAAACAAGTGCTATTTGATTAAACAGAAAATTTTCTATCAAATACGTCCTATGTCTATAACGTTTCAATAATGTAAATATAAAAAAAATCAAAAAAATACGCAAGTTTAAAGATAGTCGTTATTCCTTGATAAATACCAATTTCAAACTTCATTCTTGAGCTTGGTATTAATTGTAGAAGGTTGAAACATGTACCATTTGATTGAACAGAAAATTTTCTATCAAACACATTTTACTTTTATAACGTTTTAACAATGTAAAAATAAAAAAAATCAAAAAAATACGCAAGTTTAAAGATAGTCGTTATTCCTTGATAAATACCAATTTCAAACTTCATTCTTGAGCTTGCTATTAATTGTAGAAGGTTAAAACAAGTACCATTTGATTGAACAGAAAATTTTCTATCAAATAAGTTTTACCTTTATAACGTTTTGGCAATGTAAATATAAAAAAAATTAAAAAAATACGCAAGTTTAAAGATAGTCGTTATGCCTTGATAAATACCAATTTCAAACTTCATTCTTGAGCTTGCTATTAATTGTAGAAGATTGAAGCAAGTACCATTTGACTGAACAAAAAATTTTCTATCAAATACATTCTACTTTTATAACGTCTTAGCAATGTAAATAAAAAAAATCAAAAAAATACGCAAGTTTAAAGATAGTCGTTATGCCTTGATAAATACCAATTTCAAACTTCATTCTTGAGCTTGCTATTAATTGTAGAAGATTGAAGCAAGTACCATTTGACTGAACAAAAAATTTTCTATCAAATACATTCTACTTTTATAACGTCTTAGCAATGTAAATAAAAAAAATCAAAAAAATACGCAAGTTTAAAAATAGTCGTTATTCCTTAATAAATACCAATTTCAAACTTCATTCTTGAGCTTGCTATTAATTGTAGAAGGTTGAGGCAAATACTATTCAATTGAACAAGAAATTTTCTATCAAATACATCCTACTTTTATAACGTTTTAGCAATGTAAATATAAAAAAAATTAAAAAAATACGCAAGTTTAAATATAGTTGTTATTCCTTGATAAATACCAATTTCAAACTTCATTCTTGAGCTTGCTATTAATTGTAGAAGGTTGAAACCAATACTACTCGACTGAGCAGAAAATTTTCTATCAAACACATTCTACTTTTATAACGTTTTAGTAATGTAATTATAAAAAAATTAAAAAAATACGCAAGTTTAAAGATAGTCGTTATGCCTTGATAAATACCAATTTCAAACTTCATTCTTGAGCTTGCTATTAATTGTAGAAGATTGAAGCAAGTACCATTTGACTGAACAAAAAATTTTCTATCAAATACATTCTACTTTTATAACGTCTTAGCAATGTAAATAAAAAAAATCAAAAAAATACGCAAGTTTAAAGATAGTCGTTATGCCTTGATAAATACCAATTTCAAACTTTATTCTTGAGCTTGCTATTAATTGTAGAAGATTGAAGCAAGTACCATTTGACTGAACAAAAAATTTTCTATCAAATACATTCTACTTTTATAACGTCTTAGCAATGTAAATAAAAAAAATCAAAAAAATACGCAAGTTTAAAAATAGTCGTTATTCCTTAATAAATACCAATTTTAAACTTCATTCTTGAGCTTGCTATTAATTGTAGAAGGTTGAAGCAAATACTATTCAATTGAACAGGAAATTTTTTATCAAATACATCCTACCTTTATAACGTTTTAGCAATGTAAATATTAAAAAAATACGCAAGTTTAAATATAGTCGTTATTCCTTGATAAATACCAATTTCAAACTTTATTCTTGAGCTTGCTATTAATTGTAGAAAGTTGAAACAAATACTATTTGATTGAGCAGGTAATTTTCTACCAAACACGTCCTACTTTTATAACGTTTCAAAAATGTAAATATAAAAAAAATAAAAAAATTCGCAAGTTTAAAGATAGTCGTTATTCCTTAATAAATACCAATTTCAAACTTCATTCTTGAGCTTACTATTAATTGTAGAAGGTTGAAGCAAATACTATTCAATTGAACGGAAAATTTTCTATCAAATACATCCTACTTTTATAACGTTTCAATAATGTAAATATAAAAAAAATCAAAAAAATATGCAAGTTTAAAGATAGTCGTTATGCCTTGATAAATACCAATTTCAAACTTCATTCTTGAGCTTGCTATTAATTGTAGAAGATTGAAGCAAGTACCATTTGACTGAACAAAAAATTTTCTATCAAATACATTCTACTTTTATAACGTCTTAGCAATGTAAATAAAAAAAAATCAAAAAAATACGCAAGTTTAAAGATAGTCGTTATTCCTTAATAAATACCAATTTCAAAGTTCATTCTTGAGCTTACTATTAATTGTAGAAGGTTGAAGCAAATACTATTCGATTGAACAGGAAATTTTCTATCAAATACATCTTACTTTTATAACGTTTTAATATTATAAATATAAAAAAAATCAAAAAAATACGCAAGTTTAAAGTAAGTCGTTACTCCTTGATAAATACCAATTTCAAACTTTATTCTTGAGCTTGCTATTAATTGTAGAAGGTTGAAGCCAGTACCATTTGACAGAACAGAAAATTTTCTATCAAATACATTTTACTTTTATAACGTTTTAGCAATGTAAATATAAAAAAATCAAAAAAAACGCAAGTTTAAAGATAGTCGTTATGCCTTAATAAATACCAATTTCAAACTTTATTCTTGAGCTTGCTATTAATTGTAGAAAGTTGAAGCTAATACTATTTGATTAAGCAGGAAATTTTCTATCAAATACATTCTACTTTTATAACCTTTTAGCAATGTAAATAAAAATAAATAAAAAAAATACGCAAGTTTAAAGATAGTCGTTATTCCTTGATAAATACCAATTTCAAACTTCATTTTTGAGCTTGCTATTAATTGTAGAAAGTTGGAACCAATACTATTCGATTGAGCAGGAAATTTTCTATCAAACACATTTTACTTTTATAACGTTTTAGCAATGTAAATATAAAAAAAATTGAAAAAATACGCAAGTTTAAAGATAGTCGTTATTCCTTGATAAATACCAATTTCAAACTTCATTCTTGAGCTTGCTATTTATTGTAAAAGGTTGAAACAAGTACCGTTTGATTGAACAGAAAATTTTCTATTAAATACATCCTACTTTTATAACGTTTTAGCAATGTAAATAAAAATAAATAAAAAAAATACGCAAGTTTAAAGATAGTCGTTATTCCTTGATAAATACCAATTTCAAACTTCATTTTTGAGCTTGCTATTAATTGTAGAAAGTTGGAACCAATACTATTCGATTGAGCAGGAAATTTTCTATCAAACACATTTTACTTTTATAACGTTTTAGCAATGTAAATATAAAAAAAATTGAAAAAATACGCAAGTTTAAAGATAGTCGTTATTCCTTGATAAATACCAATTTCAAACTTCATTCTTGAGCTTGCTATTAATTGTAGAAAGTTGAAGCTAATACTATTTGATTGAGCAGGAAATTTTCTATCAAATACATTCTACTTTTATAACGTTTTAGCATTGTAACTATAAAAAAAATAAAAAAAAACGCAAGTTTAAAGATAGTCGTTATGCCTTGATAAATACCAATTTCAAACTTCATTCTTGAGCTTGCTATTAATTGTAGAAGGTTGAAACCAATACTACTCGACTGAGCAGAAAATTTTCTATCAAACACATTCTACTTTTATAACGTTTTAGCAATGTAAATATAAAAAAAATCAAAAAAATACGCAAGTTTAAAGATAGTCGTTATTCCTTGATAAATACCAATTTTAAACTTCATTCTTGAGCTTGCTATTAATTGTAGAAGGTTGAGGCAAATACTATTCAATTGAACAAGAAATTTTCTATCAAATACATCCTACTTTTATAACGTTTTAGCAATGTAAATAAAAAAAAACAAAAAAATACGCAAGTTTAAAGATAGTCGTTATTCCTTAATAAATACCAACTTCAAACTTCATTCTTGAGCTTGCTATTAGTTGTAGAAGGCTGAAGCAAATACCATTGGATTGAACAGGAAGTTTTCTATCAAATACATCTTACTTTTATAACGTTTCAATAATGTAAATATAAAAAAAATCAAAAAAATACGCAAGTTTAAATATAGTCGTTATTCCTTGATAAATACCAATTTCAAACTTCATTCTTGAGCTTGCTATTTATTGTAAAAGTTTGAAACAAGTACCGTTTGATTGAACAGAAAATTTTCTATTAAATACATTCTACTTTTATAACGTTTTAGCAATGTAAATAAAAATAAATAAAAAAAATACGCAAGTTTAAAGATAGTCGTTATTCCTTGATAAATACCAATTTCAAACTTCATTCTTGAGCTTGCTATTAATTGTAGAAGGTTGAAACCATTAGTATTCGATTGAACAGGAAATTTTCTATCAAACACATTTTATTTTTATAACGTTTTAACAATGTAAAAATAAAAAAAATCAAAAAAATACGCAAGTTTAAAGATAGTCGTTATTCCTTGATAAATACCAATTTCAAACTTCATTCTTGAGCTTGCTATTAATTGTAGAAGGTTAAAACAAGTACCATTTGATTGAACAGAAAATTTTCTATCAAATAAGTTCTACCTTTATAACGTTTTGGCAATGTAAATATAAAAAAAATTAAAAAAATACGCAAGTTTAAAGATAGTCGTTATGCCTTGATAAATACCAATTTCAAACTTCATTCTTGAGCTTGCTATTAATTGTAGAAGATTGAAGCAAGTACCATTTGACTGAACAAAAAATTTTCTATCAAATACATTCTACTTTTATAACGTCTTAGCAATGTAAATAAAAAAAATCAAAAAAATACGCAAGTTTAAAGATAGTCGTTATGCCTTGATAAATACCAATTTCAAACTTCATTCTTGAGCTTGCTATTAATTGTAGAAGATTGAAGCAAGTACCATTTGACTGAACAAAAAATTTTCTATCAAATACATTCTACTTTTATAACGTCTTAGCAATGTAAATAAAAAAAATCAAAAAAATACGCAAGTTTAAAAATAGTCGTTATTCCTTAATAAATACCAATTTCAAACTTCATTCTTGAGCTTGCTATTAATTGTAGAAGGTTGGAGCAAATACTATTCGATTGAGCAGGAAATTTTTTATCAAATACATCTTACTTTTATAACGTTTCAATAATATAAATATAAAAAAAATAAAAAAAATACGCAAGTTTAAAGATAGTCGTTATTCCTTAATAAATACCAATTTCAAACTTCATTCTTGAGCTTGCTATTAATTGTAGAAGGTTGAAGCAAACACTATTCAATTGAACAGGAAATTTTTTATCAAATACATCCTACCTTTATAACGTTTTAGCAATGTAAATAAAAATAAATAAAAAAAATACGCAAGTTTAAAGATAGTCGTTATTCCTTGATAAATACCAATTTCAAACTTCATTTTTGAGCTTGCTATTAATTGTAGAAAGTTGGAACCAATACTATTCGATTGAGCAGGAAATTTTCTATCAAACACATTTTACTTTTATAACGTTTTAGCAATGTAAATATAAAAAAAATTGAAAAAATACGCAAGTTTAAAGATAGTCGTTATTCCTTGATAAATACCAATTTCAAACTTCATTCTTGAGCTTGCTATTAATTGTAGAAAGTTGAAGCTAATACTATTTGATTGAGCAGGAAATTTTCTATCAAATACATTCTACTTTTATAACGTTTTAGCATTGTAACTATAAAAAAAATAAAAAAAAACGCAAGTTTAAAGATAGTCGTTATGCCTTGATAAATACCAATTTCAAACTTCATTCTTGAGCTTGCTATTAATTGTAGAAGGTTGAAACCAATACTACTCGACTGAGCAGAAAATTTTCTATCAAACACATTCTACTTTTATAACGTTTTAGCAATGTAAATATAAAAAAAATCAAAAAAATACGCAAGTTTAAAGATAGTCGTTATTCCTTGATAAATACCAATTTTAAACTTCATTCTTGAGCTTGCTATTAATTGTAGAAGGTTGAGGCAAATACTATTCAATTGAACAAGAAATTTTCTATCAAATACATCCTACTTTTATAACGTTTTAGCAATGTAAATATAAAAAAAATTAAAAAAATACGCAAGTTTAAATATAGTTGTTATTCCTTGATAAATACCAATTTCAAACTTCATTCTTGAGCTTGCTATTAACTGTAGAAAGTTGAAACAAATAGTATTCGATTGAACAGGTAGTTTTCTATCAAATACGTCCTACTTTTATAACGTTTCAATAATGTAAATATAAAAAAAATTAAAAAATACGCAAGTTTAAAGTAAGTCGTAATTCCTTGATAAATACCAATTTCAAACTTCATTCTTGAGCTTGCTATTAATTGTAGAAGGTTGAAGCAAGTACTATTTGACTGAGCGGAGAATTTTCTATCAAATACATCCTACTTTTATAACGTTTTAGCAATGTAAATAAAAAAAAACAAAAAAATACGCAAGTTTAAAGATAGTCGTTATTCCTTAATAAATACCAACTTCAAACTTCATTCTTGAGCTTGCTATTAGTTGTAGAAGGCTGAAGCAAATACCATTGGATTGAACAGGAAGTTTTCTATCAAATACATCTTACTTTTATAACGTTTCAATAATGTAAATATAAAAAAAATCAAAAAAATACGCAAGTTTAAATATAGTCGTTATTCCTTGATAAATACCAATTTCAAACTTCATTCTTGAGCTTGCTATTTATTGTAAAAGGTTGAAACAAGTACCGTTTGATTGAACAGAAAATTTTCTATTAAATACATTCTACTTTTATAACGTTTTAGCAATGTAAATAAAAATAAATAAAAAAAATACGCAAGTTTAAAGATAGTCGTTATTCCTTGATAAATACCAATTTCAAACTTCATTCTTGAGCTTGCTATTAATTGTAGAAGGTTGAAACCATTAGTATTCGATTGAACAGGAAATTTTCTATCAAACACATTTTATTTTTATAACGTTTTAACAATGTAAAAATAAAAAAAATCAAAAAAATACGCAAGTTTAAAGATAGTCGTTATTCCTTGATAAATACCAATTTCAAACTTCATTCTTGAGCTTGCTATTAATTGTAGAAGGTTAAAACAAGTACCATTTGATTGAACAGAAAATTTTCTATCAAATAAGTTCTACCTTTATAACGTTTTGGCAATGTAAATATAAAAAAAATTAAAAAAATACGCAAGTTTAAAGATAGTCGTTATGCCTTGATAAATACCAATTTCAAACTTCATTCTTGAGCTTGCTATTAATTGTAGAAGATTGAAGCAAGTACCATTTGACTGAACAAAAAATTTTCTATCAAATACATTCTACTTTTATAACGTCTTAGCAATGTAAATAAAAAAAATCAAAAAAATACGCAAGTTTAAAGATAGTCGTTATGCCTTGATAAATACCAATTTCAAACTTCATTCTTGAGCTTGCTATTAATTGTAGAAGATTGAAGCAAGTACCATTTGACTGAACAAAAAATTTTCTATCAAATACATTCTACTTTTATAACGTCTTAGCAATGTAAATAAAAAAAATCAAAAAAATACGCAAGTTTAAAAATAGTCGTTATTCCTTAATAAATACCAATTTCAAACTTCATTCTTGAGCTTGCTATTAATTGTAGAAGGTTGGAGCAAATACTATTCGATTGAGCAGGAAATTTTTTATCAAATACATCTTACTTTTATAACGTTTCAATAATATAAATATAAAAAAAATAAAAAAAATACGCAAGTTTAAAGATAGTCGTTATTCCTTAATAAATACCAATTTCAAACTTCATTCTTGAGCTTGCTATTAATTGTAGAAGGTTGAAGCAAACACTATTCAATTGAACAGGAAATTTTTTATCAAATACATCCTACCTTTATAACGTTTTAGCAATGTAAATATTAAAAAAATACGCAAGTTTAAATATAGTCGTTATTCCTTGATAAATACCAATTTCAAACTTTATTCTTGAGCTTGCTATTAATTGTAGAAAGTTGAAACAAATACTATTTGATTGAGCAGGTAATTTTCTACCAAACACGTCCTACTTTTATAACGTTTCAAAAATGTAAATATAAAAAAAATTAAAAAAATACGCAAGTTTAAATTAAGTCGTTATTCCTTGATAAATACCAATTTCAAACTTCATTCTTGAGCTTGCTATTAATTGTAGAAGTTTGAAGCAAATACTATTCAATTGAACGGAAAATTTTCTATCAAATACATCCTACTTTTATAACGTTTCAATAATGTAAATATAAAAAAAATCAAAAAAATATGCAAGTTTAAAGATAGTCGTTATGCCTTGATAAATACCAATTTCAAACTTCATTCTTGAGCTTGCTATTAATTGTAGAAGATTGAAGCAAGTACCATTTGACTGAACAAAAAATTTTTTATCAAATACATTCTACTTTTATAACGTCTTAGCAATGTAAATAAAAAAAAATCAAAAAAATACGCAAGTTTAAAGATAGTTGTTATTCCTTAATAAATACCAATTTCAAAGTTCATTGTTGAGCTTACTATTAATTGTAGAAGGTTGAAGCAAATACTATTCGATTGAACAGGAAATTTTCTATCAAATACATCTTACTTTTATAACGTTTTAATATTATAAATATAAAAAAAATCAAAAAAATGCGCAAGTTTAAAGTAAGTCGTTACTCCTTGATAAATACCAATTTCAAACTTTATTCTTGAGCTTGCTATTAATTGTAGAAGGTTGAAGCCAGTACCATTTGACAGAACAGAAAATTTTCTATTAAATACATTCTACTTTTATAACGTTTTAGCAACGTAAATAAAAAAAAATCAAAAAAATACGCAAGTTTAAAGATAGTCGTTATTCCTTAATAAATACCAATTTCAAACTTCATTCTTGAGCTTCCTATTAATTGTAGAAGGTTGAGGCAAATACTATTCAATTGAACAGGAAATTTTCTATCAAATACATCCTACTTTTATAACGTTTTAGCAATGTAAATATAAAAAAAATTAAAAAATTACGCAAGTTTAAATATAGTCGTTATTCCTTGATAAATACCAATTTCAAACTTTATTCTTGAGCTTGCTATTAATTGTGGAAAGTTGAAACAAATCCTATTTGATTGAGCAGGTAATTTTCTACCAAACACGTCCTACTTTTATAACGTTTCAAAAATGTAAATACAAAAAAAATTAAAAAAATACGCAAGTTTAAATTAAGTCGTTATTCCTTGATAAATACCAATTTCAAACTTCATTCTTGAGCTTGCTATTAATTGTAGAAGATTGAAGCAAGTACCATTTGACTGAACAAAAAATTTTCTATCAAATACATTCTACTTTTATAACGTCTTAGCAATGTAAATAAAAAAAATCAAAAAAATACGCAAGTTTAAAGATAGTCGTTATGCCTTGATAAATACCAATTTCAAACTTCATTCTTGAGCTTGCTATTAATTGCAGAAGATTGAAGCAAGTACCATTTGACTGAACAAAAAATTTTCTATCAAATACATTCTACTTTTATAACGTCTTAGCAATGTAAATAAAAAAAATCAAAAAAATACGCAAGTTTAAAAATAGTCGTTATTCCTTAATAAATACCAATTTCAAACTTCATTCTTGAGCTTGCTATTAATTGTAGAAGGTTGAAGCAAATACTATTCGATTGAGCAGGAAATTTTTTATCAAATACATCTTACTTTTATAACGTTTCAATAATATAAATATAAAAAAAATAAAAAAAATACGCAAGTTTAAAGATAGTCGTTATTCCTTAATAAATACCAATTTCAAACTTCATTCTTGAGCTTGCTATTAATTGTAGAAGGTTGAAGCAAATACTATTCAATTGAACAGGAAATTTTTTATCAAATACATCCTACCTTTATAACGTTTTAGCAATGTAAATATTAAAAAAATACGCAAGTTTAAATATAGTCGTTATTCCTTGATAAATACCAATTTCAAACTTTATTCTTGAGCTTGCTATTAATTGTAGAAAGTTGAAACAAATACTATTTGATTGAGCAGGTAATTTTCTACCAAACACGTCCTACTTTTATAACGTTTCAAAAATGTAAATATAAAAAAAATTAAAAAATACGCAAGTTTAAAGTAAGTCGTAATTCCTTGATAAATACCAATTTCAAACTTCATTCTTGAGCTTGCTATTAATTGTAGAAGGTTGAAGCAAGTACTATTTGACTGAGCGGAGAATTTTCTATCAAATACATCCTACTTTTATAACGTTTTAGCAATGTAAATAAAAAAAAACAAAAAAATACGCAAGTTTAAAGATAGTCGTTATTCCTTAATAAATACCAACTTCAAACTTCATTCTTGAGCTTGCTATTAGTTGTAGAAGGCTGAAGCAAATACCATTGGATTGAACAGGAAGTTTTCTATCAAATACATCTTACTTTTATAACGTTTCAATAATGTAAATATAAAAAAAATCAAAAAAATACGCAAGTTTAAATATAGTCGTTATTCCTTGATAAATACCAATTTCAAACTTCATTCTTGAGCTTGCTATTTATTGTAAAAGGTTGAAACAAGTACCGTTTGATTGAACAGAAAATTTTCTATTAAATACATTCTACTTTTATAACGTTTTAGCAATGTAAATAAAAATAAATAAAAAAAATACGCAAGTTTAAAGATAGTCGTTATTCCTTGATAAATACCAATTTCAAACTTCATTCTTGAGCTTGCTATTAATTGTAGAAGGTTGAAACCATTAGTATTCGATTGAACAGGAAATTTTCTATCAAACACATTTTATTTTTATAACGTTTTAACAATGTAAAAATAAAAAAAATCAAAAAAATACGCAAGTTTAAAGATAGTCGTTATTCCTTGATAAATACCAATTTCAAACTTCATTCTTGAGCTTGCTATTAATTGTAGAAGGTTAAAACAAGTACCATTTGATTGAACAGAAAATTTTCTATCAAATAAGTTCTACCTTTATAACGTTTTGGCAATGTAAATATAAAAAAAATTAAAAAAATACGCAAGTTTAAAGATAGTCGTTATGCCTTGATAAATACCAATTTCAAACTTCATTCTTGAGCTTGCTATTAATTGTAGAAGATTGAAGCAAGTACCATTTGACTGAACAAAAAATTTTCTATCAAATACATTCTACTTTTATAACGTCTTAGCAATGTAAATAAAAAAAATCAAAAAAATACGCAAGTTTAAAGATAGTCGTTATGCCTTGATAAATACCAATTTCAAACTTCATTCTTGAGCTTGCTATTAATTGTAGAAGATTGAAGCAAGTACCATTTGACTGAACAAAAAATTTTCTATCAAATACATTCTACTTTTATAACGTCTTAGCAATGTAAATAAAAAAAATCAAAAAAATACGCAAGTTTAAAAATAGTCGTTATTCCTTAATAAATACCAATTTCAAACTTCATTCTTGAGCTTGCTGTTAATTGTAGAAGGTTGGAGCAAATACTATTCGATTGAGCAGGAAATTTTTTATCAAATACATCTTACTTTTATAACGTTTCAATAATATAAATATAAAAAAAATAAAAAAAATACGCAAGTTTAAAGATAGTCGTTATTCCTTAATAAATACCAATTTCAAACTTCATTCTTGAGCTTGCTATTAATTGTAGAAGGTTGAAGCAAACACTATTCAATTGAACAGGAAATTTTTTATCAAATACATCCTACCTTTATAACGTTTTAGCAATGTAAATATTAAAAAAATACGCAAGTTTAAATATAGTCGTTATTCCTTGATAAATACCAATTTCAAACTTTATTCTTGAGCTTGCTATTAATTGTAGAAAGTTGAAACAAATACTATTTGATTGAGCAGGTAATTTTCTACCAAACACGTCCTACTTTTATAACGTTTCAAAAATGTAAATATAAAAAAAATTAAAAAAATACGCAAGTTTAAATTAAGTCGTTATTCCTTGATAAATACCAATTTCAAACTTCATTCTTGAGCTTGCTATTAATTGTAGAAGTTTGAAGCAAATACTATTCAATTGAACGGAAAATTTTCTATCAAATACATCCTACTTTTATAACGTTTCAATAATGTAAATATAAAAAAAATCAAAAAAATATGCAAGTTTAAAGATAGTCGTTATGCCTTGATAAATACCAATTTCAAACTTCATTCTTGAGCTTGCTATTAATTGTAGAAGATTGAAGCAAGTACCATTTGACTGAACAAAAAATTTTTTATCAAATACATTCTACTTTTATAACGTCTTAGCAATGTAAATAAAAAAAAATCAAAAAAATACGCAAGTTTAAAGATAGTCATTCCTTAATAAATACCAATTTCAAAGTTCATTGTTGAGCTTACTATTAATTGTAGAAGGTTGAAGCAAATACTATTCGATTGAACAGGAAATTTTCTATCAAATACATCATACTTTTATAACGTTTTAATATTATAAATATAAAAAAAATCAAAAAAATGCGCAAGTTTAAAGTAAGTCGTTACTCCTTGATAAATACCAATTTCAAACTTTATTCTTGAGCTTGCTATTAATTGTAGAAGGTTGAAGCCAGTACCATTTGACAGAACAGAAAATTTTCTATTAAATACATTCTACTTTTATAACGTTTTAGCAACGTAAATAAAAAAAAATCAAAAAAATACGCAAGTTTAAAGATAGTCGTTATTCCTTAATAAATACCAATTTCAAACTTCATTCTTGAGCTTGCTATTAATTGTAGAAGGTTGAGGCAAATACTATTCAATTGAACAGGAAATTTTCTATCAAATACATCCTACTTTTATAACGTTTTAGCAATGTAAATATAAAAAAAATTAAAAAATTACGCAAGTTTAAATATAGTCGTTATTCCTTGATAAATACCAAATTCAAACTTTATTCTTGAGCTTGCTATTAATTGTAGAAAGTTGAAACAAATCCTATTTGATTGAGCAGGTAATTTTCTACCAAACACGTCCTACTTTTATAACGTTTCAAAAATGTAAATACAAAAAAAATTAAAAAAATACGCAAGTTTAAATTAAGTCGTTATTCCTTGATAAATACCAATTTCAAACTTCATTCTTGAGCTTGCTATTAATTGTAGAAGGTTGAAGCCAATACTATTCGATTGAGCAGGAAATTTTCTATAAAACACATTCTACTTTTATAGCGTTTTAGCATTGTAAATATAAAAAAAATCAAAAAAATACGCAAGTTTAAAGATAGTCGTTATTCCTTTATAAATACCAATTTTAAACTTCATTCTTGAGCTTGCTATTAATTGTAGAAGGTTGAGGCAAATACTATCCAATTGAACAGGAGATTTTCTATTAAATACATCCTACTTTTATAACGTTTTAGCAATGTAAATATAAAAAAAATCAAAAAAATACGCAAGTTTAAATATAGTCGTTATTCCTTGATAAATACCAATTTCAAACTTCATTCTTGAGCTTGCTAATAATTGTAGAAGGTTGAAGCAAATACTATTGGATTGAACATGAAATTTTCTATCAAATACATCCTACTTTTATAACGTTTCAATAATGTAAATATAAAAAAAATCAAAAAAATACGCAAGTTTAAAGATAGTCGTTATGCCTTGATAAATACCAATTTCAAACTTCATTCTTGAGCTTGCTATTAATTGTAGAATGTTGAAGCAAATACCATTTGACTGAACAGAAAATTTTCTATCAAATACATCCTACTTTTATAACGTTTTAGCAATGTAAATAAAAAAAATAAAAAAAATACGCAAGTTTAAAAATAGTCGTTATTCCTTAATAAATACCAATTTCAAGCTTCATTCTTGAGCTTGCTAATAATTGTAGAAGGTTGAAGCAAATACTATTGGATTGAACATGAAATTTTCTATCTAATACATCTTACCTTTATAACGTTTCAACAATGTAAATATAAAAAAAATTAAAAAAATACGCAAGTTTAAATATAGTCGTTATGTCTTGATAAATACCAATTTCAAACTTCATTCTTGAGCTTGCTATTAATTGTAGAAGGTTGAAGCCAATACTATTCGATTGAGCAGGAAATTTTCTATAAAACACATCCTACTTTTATAACGTTTTAGTATTGTAAATATAAAAAAAATCAAAAAAATACGCAAGTTTAAAGATAGTTGTTATTCCTTAATAAATACCAATTTTAAACTTCATTCTTGAGCTTGCTATTAATTGTAGAAGGTTGAGGGAAATACTATTCAATTGAACAGGAGATTTTCTATTAAATACATCCTACTTTTATAACGTTTTAGCAATGTAAATATAAAAAAAATCAAAAAAATACGCAAGTTTAAATATAGTCGTTATTCCTTGATAAATACGAAATTCAAACTTCATTCTTGACCTTGCTATTAATTGTAGAAAGTTGAAACAAATACTATTCGATTAAGCAGGTAGTTTTCTATCAAATACGTCCTACTTTAATACCGTTTCAATAATGTAAATATGAAAAAAATTAAAAAATACGCAAATTTAAAGTAAGTCGTTATTCCTTGATAAATACCAATTTCAAACTTCATTCTTGAGCTTGCTATTAATTGTAGAAGATTGAAGCAAGTACCATTTCACTGAGCAGAAAATTTTCTATCAAATACATCCTACTTTTATAACGTTTTAACAATGTAAATAAAAAAAATCAAAAAAATACGCAAGTTTAAAGATAGTCGTTATTCCTTAATAAATACCAATTTCAAACTTTATTCTTGAGCTTTCTGTTAATTGTAGAAGGTTGAAGCAAATACCATTCGATTGAACAGAAAATTTTCTATCAAATACATCATACTTTTATAACGTTTCAATAATGTAAATATAAAAAAAACAAAAAAATACGCAAGTTTAAAGTAAGTCGTTATTCCTTGACAAATACCAATTTCAAACTTCATTCTTGAGCTTGCTATTAATTGTAGAAGGTTGAAGCAAATACCATTTGACTAAACAGAAAATTTTCTATCAAATACATCTTACTTTTATAACGTTTTAGCAATGTAAATAAAAAAAAATCAAAAAAATACGCAAGTTTAAAGATAGTCGTTATTCCTTGATAAATACCAATTTCAAACTTTATTCTTGAGCTTGCTATTAATTGTAGAAGGTTGAAACATGTACCATTTGATTGAACAGAAAATTTTCTATCAAACACATTATACTTTTATAACGTTTTAGCAATGTAAATATAAAAAAAATCAAAAAAATACGCAAGTTTAAAGATAGTTGTTATTTCTTGATAAATACCAACTTCAAACTTCATTCTTGAGCTTGCTATTAATTGTAGAAAGTTGAAACCAATACCATTTGACTAAACAAAAAATTTTCTATCAAATACATTCTACTTTTATAAAGTTTTAGCAATGTAAATAAAAAAAAAATCAAAAAAATGCGCAAGTTTAAAGATAGTCGTTATTCTTGATAAATACCAATTTCAAACTTCATTCTTGAGCTTGCTATTAATTGTAGAAGGTTGAAGCAAATACCATTTGACTGAACAGAAAATTTTCTATTAAATACATCCTACTTTTATAACGTTTTAGCAATGTAAATAAAAAAAAATCAAAAAAATACGCAAGTTTAAAGATAGTCGTTATTCCTTAATAAATACCAATTTCAAACTTCATTCTTGAGCTTGCTAATAATTGTAGAAGGTTGAAGCAAATATTATTGGATTGAACAGGAAATTTTCTATCAAATACATCCTACTTTTATAACGTTTCAATAATGTAAATATAAAAAAAATCAAAAAAATACGCAAGTTTAAAAATAGTCGTTATTCCTTGATAAATACCAATTTCAAACTTCATTCTTGAGCTTGATATTAATTGTAGAAGGTTGAAACATGCACCATTTGATTGAACAGAAAATTTTCTATCAAACACATTCTAATCTTATAACGTTTTAGCAATGTAAATATAAAAAAAATCAAAAAAATACGCAAGTTTAAAGATAGTTGTTATTTCTTGATAAATACCAATTTCAAACTTCATTCTTGAGCTTGCTATTAACTGTAGAAAGTTGAAACCAATACCATTTGACTGAACAAAAAATTTTCTATCAAATACATTCTACTTTTATAAAGTTTTAGCAATGTAAATAAAAAAAAAATCAAAAAAATGCGCAAGTTTAAAGATAGTCGTTATTCCTTAATAAATACCAATTACAAACTTCATTCTTGAGCTTGCTATTAATTGTAGAAGGCTAAAACAAGTGCTATTTGATTAAACAAAAAATTTTCTATCAAATACGTCCTATGTCTATAACGTTTCAATAATGTAAATATAAAAAAATCAAAAAAATACGCAAGTTTAAAGATAGTCGTTATTTCTTGATAAATACCAATTTCAAACTTCATTCTTGAGCTTGCTATTAATTGTAGAAGGTTGAAACATGTACCATTTGATTGAACAGAAAATTTTCTATCAAACACATTCTACTTTTATAACATTTTAGCAATGTAAATATAAAAAAAATCAAAAAAATGCGCAAGTTTAAAGATAGTCGTTATTCCTTGATAAATACCAATTTCAAACTTCATTCTTGAGCTTGCTATTAATTGTAGAAGGTTGAAACCAATACCATTTGACTGAACAAAAAATTTTCTATCAAATACATTCTACCCTTATAACGTTTTAGCAATGCAAATATAAAAAAAATCAAAAAAATACGCAAGTTTAAAGATAGTCGTTATTTCTTGATAAATACCAATTTCAAACTTCAATCTTGAGCTTGCTATTAATTGTAGAAGGTTGAAACATGTACCATTTGATTGAACGGAAAATTTTCTATCAAATACATTCTACTTGTATAACGTTTTAGCAATGTAAATATAAAAAAAATCAAAAAATTACCCAAGTTTACAGATAGTCGTTATTTCTTGATAAATACCAATTTCAAACTTCATTCTCGAGCTTGCTATTAATTGTAGAAGGTTGAAACCAATACCATTTGACTGAACAGAAAATTTTCTATCAAATACATTCTACTATTATAACGTTTTAGCAACGTAAATAAAAAAAATCAAAAAAATACGCAAGTTTAGAGATAGTCGTTATTCCTTAATAAATACCAATTTCAAACTTCATTCTTGAGCTTGCTATTACTTGTAAAAGGTTAAAGCAAATACTATTTATTTGAACAGAAAACTTTCTATCAAATACATCTTACTTTTATAACGTTTCAATAATGTAAATATAAAAAAAATTAAAAAAATACGCAAGTTTAAAAATAGTCGTTATTCCTTAATAAATACCAATTTCAAACTTCATTCTTGAGCTTGCTATTAATTGTAAAAGGTTGAGACATGTACCATTTGATTGAACAGAAAATTTTTTAGCAAATACATCCTACTGTTATAACGTTTTAGCAATGTGAATAAAAAAAAATCAAAAAAATACGCAAGTTTAAATATAGTCGTTGTTCCTTGATAAATACCAATTTCAAACTTCATTCTTGAGCTTGCTATTAATTGTAGGAGGTTGAAACCAATACTATTCGATTGAGCAGGAAATTTTCTATCAAATAAATGCTACTTTTATAACGTTTTAGCAACGTAAATATAAAAAAAATCAAAAAAATACGCAAGTTTAGAGTTAGTCGTTATTCCTTAATAAATACCAATTTCAAACTTCATTCTTGAGCTTGCTATTAATTGTAAAAGGTTAAAATAAGTGCTATTTGATTAAACAGAAAATTTTCTATGAAATACGTCCTATGTCTATAACGTTTCAATAATGTAAATATAAAAAAAATCAAAAAAATACGCAAGTTTAAAGATAGTCGTTATTTCTTGATAAATACCAATTTCAAACTTCATTCTTGAGCTTGCTATTAATTGTAGAAGGTTGAAACATGTACCATTTGATTGTACAGAAAATTTTCTATCAAACACATTCTACTTTTATAACGTTTTAGCAATGTAAATATAAAAAAAATCAAAAAAATGCGCAAGTTTAAAGATAGTCGTTATTCCTTAATAAATACCAATTTCAAACTTCATTCTTGAGCTTGCTAATAATTGTAGAAGGTTGAAGCAAATATTATTGGATTGAACAGGAAATTTTCTATCAAATACATCCTACTTTTATAACGTTTCAATAATGTAAATATAAAAAAAATCAAAAAAATACGCAAGTTTAAAGATAGTCGTTATTCCTTGATAAATACCAATTTCAAACTTCATTCTTGAGCTTGCTATTAATTGTAGAAGGTTGAAACATGTACCATTTGATTGAACAGAAAATTTTCTATCAAACACATTCTACTTTTATAACGTTTTTGCAATGTAAATATAAAAAAAATCAAAAAAATACGCAAGTTTAAAGATAGTTGTTATTTCTTGATAAATACCAATTTCAATCTTCATTCTTGAGCTTGCTATTAATTATAGAAAGTTGAAACCAATACCATTTGACTGAACAAAAAATTTTCTATCAAATACATTCTACTTTTATAAAGTTTTAGCAATGTAAATAAAAAAAAATCAAAAAAATACGCAAGTCTAAAAATAGTCGTTATTCCTTAATAAATACCAATTTCAAACTTCATTCTTGAGCTTGCTATTAATCGTAAAAGGTTGAGACATGTACCATTTGATTGAACAGAAAATTTTTTAGCAAATACATCCTACTGTTATAACGTTTTAGCAATGCGAATAAAAAAAAATCAAAAAAATACGCAAGTTTAAATATAGTCGTTATTCCTTGATAAATACCAATTTCAAACTTCATTCTTGAGCTTGCTATTAATTGTAGAAGGTTGAAACCAATACTATTCGATTGAGCAGGAAATTTTCTATCAAATAAATGCTACTTTTATAACGTTTTAGCAATGTAAATATAAAAAAAATCAAAAAAATACGCAAGTTTAGAGATAGTCGTTATTCCTTAATAAATACCAATTTCAAACATCATTCTTGGGCTTGCTATTAATTGTAAAAGGTTAAAACAAGTGCTATTTGATTAAACAGAAAATTTTCTATCAAATACGTCCTATGTCTATAACGTTTCAATAATGTAAATATAAAAAAAATCAAAAAAATACGCAAGTTTAAAGATAGTCGTTATTCCTTGATAAATACCAATTTCAAACTTCATTCTTGAGCTTGCTATTAATTGTAGAAGGTTGAAACATGTACCATTTGATTGAACAGAAAATTTTCTATCAAACACATTCTACTTTTATAACGTTTTAGCAATGTAAATATAAAAAAAATCAAAAAAATGCGCAAGTTTAAAGATAGTCGTTATTCCTTGATAAATACCAATTTCAAACTTCATTCTTGAGCTTGCTATTAATTGTAGAAGGTTGAAACCAATACCATTTGACTGAACAAAAAATTTTCTATCAAATACATTCTACTTTTATAACGTTTTAGCAATGTAAATAAAGAAAAATCAAAAAAATACCCAAGTTTACAGGTAGTCGTTATTCCTTGATAAGTACCAATTTCAAACTTCATTCTTGAGCTTGCTATTAATTGTAGAAGGTTGAAGCAAATACCATTTGACTGAACAGAAAATTTTCTATTAAATACATCCTACTTTTATAACGTTTTAGCAATGTGAATTAAAAAAATCAAAAAAATACGCAAGTTTAAAGATAGTCGTTATTCCTTGATAAATACCAACTTCAAACTTCATTCTTGAGCTTGCTATTAATTGTAGAAGGTTGAAGCAAATACCATTTGACTGAACAGAAAATTTTCTATTAAATACATCCTACTTTTATAACGTTTTAGCAATGTAAATATAAAAAAAATCAAAAAAATGCGCAAGTTTAAAGATAGTCGTTATTCCTTGATAAATACCAATTTCAAACTTCATTCTTGAGCTTGCTATTAATTGTAGAAGGTTGAAACCAATACCATTTGACTGAACAAAAAATTTTCTATCAAATACATTCTACTTTTATAAAGTTTTAGCAATGTAAATAAAAAAAAATCAAAAAAATACGCAAGTCTAAAAATAGTTGTTATTTCTTGATAAATACCAACTTCAAACTTCATTCTTGAGCTTGCTATTAATTGTAGAAAGTTGAAACCAATACCATTTGACTAAACAAAAAATTTTCTATCAAACACATTCTACTTTTATAAAGTTTTAGCAATGTAAATAAAAAAAAAATCAAAAAAATGCGCAAGTTTAAAGATAGTCGTTATTCTTGATAAATACCAATTTCAAACTTCATTCTTGAGCTTGCTATTAATTGTAGAAGGTTGAAGCAAATACCATTTGACTGAACAGAAAATTTTCTATTAAATACATCCTACTTTTATAACGTTTTAGCAATGTAAATAAAAAAAAATCAAAAAAATACGCAAGTTTAAAGATAGTCGTTATTCCTTAATAAATACCAATTTCAAACTTCATTCTTGAGCTTGCTAATAATTGTAGAAGGTTGAAGCAAATATTATTGGATTGAACAGGAAATTTTCTATCAAATACATCCTACTTTTATAACGTTTCAATAATGTAAATATAAAAAAAATCAAAAAAATACGCAAGTTTAAAAATAGTCGTTATTCCTTGATAAATACCAATTTCAAACTTCATTCTTGAGCTTGATATTAATTGTAGAAGGTTGAAACATGCACCATTTGATTGAACAGAAAATTTTCTATCAAACACATTCTAATTTTATAACGTTTTAGCAATGTAAATATAAAAAAAATCAAAAAAATACGCAAGTTTAAAGATAGTTGTTATTTCTTGATAAATACCAATTTCAAACTTCATTCTTGAGCTTGCTATTAACTGTAGAAAGTTGAAACCAATACCATTTGACTGAACAAAAAATTTTCTATCAAATACATTCTACTTTTATAAAGTTTTAGCAATGTAAATAAAAAAAAAATCAAAAAAATGCGCAAGTTTAAAGATAGTCGTTATTCCTTAATAAATACCAATTACAAACTTCATTCTTGAGCTTGCTATTAATTGTAGAAGGCTAAAACAAGTGCTATTTGATTAAACAGAAAATTTTCTATCAAATACGTCCTATGTCTATAACGTTTCAATAATGTAAATATAAAAAAAATCAAAAAAATACGCAAGTTTAAAGATAGTCGTTATTCCTTGATAAATACCAACTTCAAACTTCATTCTTGAGCTTGCTATTAATTGTAGAAGGTTGAAACATGTACCATTTGATTGAACAGAAAATTTTCTATCAAACACATTCTACTTTTATAACATTTTAGCAATGTAAATATAAAAAAAATCAAAAAAATGCGCAAGTTTAAAGATAGTCGTTATTCCTTGATAAATACCAATTTCAAACTTCATTCTTGAGCTTGCTATTAATTGTAGAAGGTTGAAACCAATACCATTTGACTGAACAAAAAATTTTCTATCAAATACATTCTACCCTTATAACGTTTTAGCAATGTAAATATAAAAAAAATCAAAAAAATACGCAAGTTTAAAGATAGTCGTTATTTCTTGATAAATACCAATTTCAAACTTCAATCTTGAGCTTGCTATTAATTGTAGAAGGTTGAAACATGTACCATTTGATTGAACGGAAAATTTTCTATCAAATACATTCTACTTTTATAACGTTTTAGCAATGTAAATATAAAAAAAATCAAAAAATTACCCAAGTTTACAGATAGTCGTTATTTCTTGATAAATACCAATTTCAAACTTCATTCTCGAGCTTGCTATTAATTGTAGAAGGTTGAAACCAATACCATTTGACTGAACAGAAAATTTTCTATCAAATACATTCTACTATTATAACGTCTTAGCAACGTAAATAAAAAAAATCAAAAAAATACGCAAGTTTGGAGATAGTCGTTATTCCTTAATAAATACCAATTTCAAACTTCATTCTTGAGCTTGCTATTACTTGTAAAAGGTTAAAGCAAATACTATTTATTTGAGCAGAAAACTTTCTATCAAATACATCTTACTTTTATAACGTTTCAATAATGTAAATATAAAAAAAATTAAAAAAATACGCAAGTTTAAAAATAGTCGTTATTCCTTAATAAATACCAATTTCAAACTTCATTCTTGAGCTTGCTATTAATTATAAAAGGTTGAGACATGTACCATTTGATTGAACAGAAAATTTTTTAGCAAATACATCCTACTGTTATAACGTTTTAGCAATGTGAATAAAAAAAAATCAAAAAAATACGCAAGTTTAAATATAGTCGTTATTCCTTGATAAATACCAATTTCAAACTTCATTCTTGAGCTTGCTATTAATTGTAGGAGGTTGAAACCAATACCATTTGACTGAACAAAAAATTTTCTATCAAATACATTCTACTTTTATAACGTTTTAGCAATGTAAATAAAGAAAAATCAAAAAAATACCCAAGTTTACAGGTAGTCGTTATTCCTTGATAAGTACCAATTTCAAACTTCATTCTTGAGCTTGCTATTAATCGTAGAAGGTTGAAACATGTACCATTTGATTGAACAGAAAATTTTCTAGCAAATACATCCTACTGTTATAACGTTTTAGCAATGTGAATTAAAAAAATCAAAAAAATACGCAAGTTTAAAGATAGTCGTTATTCCTTGATAAATACCAATTTCAAACTTCATTCTTGAGCTTGCTATTAATTGTAGAAGGTTGAAGCAAATACCATTTGACTTAACAGAAAATTTTCTATTAAATACATCCTACTTTTATAACGTTTTAGCAATGTAAATAAAAAAAAATCAAAAAAATACGCAAGTTTAAAGATAGTCGTTATTCCTTAATAAATATCAATTTCAAACTTCATTCTTGAGCTTGCTAATAATTGTAGAAGGTTGAAGCAAATATTATTGGATTGAACAGGAAATTTTCTATCAAATAAATGCTACTTTTATAACGTTTTGGCAACGTAAATATAAAAAAAATCAAAAAAATACGCAAGTTTAGAGTTAGTCGTTATTCCTTAATAAATACCAATTTCAAACTTCATTCTTGAGCTTGCTATTAATTGTAAAAGGTTAAAATAAGTGCTATTTGATTAAACAGAAAATTTTCTATGAAATACGTCCTATGTCTATAACGTTTCAATAATGTAAATATAAAAAAAATCAAAAAAATACGCAAGTTTAAAGATAGTCGTTATTCCTTGATAAATACCAATTTCAAACTTCATTCTTGAGCTTGCTATTAATTGTAGAAGGTTGAAGCAAATACCATTTGACTTAACAGAAAATTTTCTATTAAATACATCCTACTTTTATAACGTTTTAGCAATGTAAATAAAAAAAAATCAAAAAAATACGCAAGTTTAAAGATAGTCGTTATTCCTTAATAAATACCAATTTCAAACTTCATTCTTGAGCTTGCTAATAATTGTAGAAGGTTGAAGCAAATATTATTCGATTGAGCAGGAAATTTTCTATCAAATAAATGCTACTTTTATAACGTTTTGGCAACGTAAATATAAAAAAAATCAAAAAAATACGCAAGTTTAGAGTTAGTCGTTATTCCTTAATAAATACCAATTTCAAACTTCATTCTTGAGCTTGCTATTAATTGTAAAAGGTTAAAATAAGTGCTATTTGATTAAACAGAAAATTTTCTATGAAATACGTCCTATGTCTATAACGTTTCAATAATGTAAATATAAAAAAAATCAAAAAAATACGCAAGTTTAAAGATAGTCGTTATTCCTTGATAAATACCAATTTCAAACTTCATTCTTGAGCTTGCTATTAATTGTAGAAGGTTGAAACATGTACCATTTGATTGAACAGAAAATTTTCTATCAAACACATTCTACTTTTATAACGTTTTAGCAATGTAAATATAAAAAAAATCAAAAAAATGCGCAAGTTTAAAGATAGTCGTTATTCCTTGATAAATACCAATTTCAAACTTCATTCTTGAGCTTGCTATTAATTGTAGAAGGTTGAAACCAATACCATTTGACTGAACAAAAAATTTTCTATCAAATACATTCTACTTTTATAACGTTTTAGCAATGTAAATAAAGAAAAATCAAAAAAATACCCAAGTTTACAGGTAGTCGTTATTCCTTGATAAGTACCAATTTCAAACTTCATTCTTGAGCTTGCTATTAATCGTAGAAGGTTGAAACATGTACCATTTGATTGAACAGAAAATTTTCTAGCAAATACATCCTACTGTTATAACGTTTTAGCAATGTGAATTAAAAAAATCAAAAAAATACGCAAGTTTAAAGATAGTCGTTATTCCTTGATAAATACCAATTTCAAACTTCATTCTTGAGCTTGCTATTAATTGTAGAAGGTTGAAGCAAATACCATTTGACTTAACAGAAAATTTTCTATTAAATACATCCTACTTTTATAACGTTTTAGCAATGTAAATAAAAAAAAATCAAAAAAATACGCAAGTTTAAAGATAGTCGTTATTCCTTAATAAATACCAATTTCAAACTTCATTCTTGAGCTTGCTAATAATTGTAGAAGGTTGAAGCAAATATTATTGGATTGAACAGGAAATTTTCTATCAAATACATCCTACTTTTATAACGTTTCAATAATGTAAATATAAAAAAAATCAAAAAAATACGCATGTTTAAAGATAGTCGTTATTCCTTGATAAATACCAATTTCAAACTTCATTCTTGAGCTTGCTATTAATTGTAGAAGGTTGAAACATGTACCATTTGATTGAACAGAAAATTTTCTATCAAACACATTCTACTTTTATAACGTTTTAGCAATGTAAATATAAAAAAAATCAAAAAAATACGCAAGTTTAAAGATAGTTGTTATTTCTTGATAAATACCAATTTCAAACTTCATTCTTGAGCTTGCTATTAATTGTAGAAAGTTGAAACCAATACCATTTGACTGAACAAAAAATTTTCTATCAAATACATTCTACTTTTATAAAGTTTTAGCAATGTAAATAAAAAAAAATCAAAAAAATACGCAAGTCTAAAAATAGTCGTTATTCCTTAATAAATACCAATTTCAAACTTCATTCTTGAGCTTGCTATTAATCGTAAAAGGTTGAGACATGTACCATTTGATTGAACAGAAAATTTTTTAGCAAATACATCCTACTGTTATAACGTTTTAGCAATGTGAATAAAAAAAAATCAAAAAAATACGCAAGTTTAAATATAGTCGTTATTCCTTGATAAATACCAATTTCAAACTTCATTCTTGAGCTTGCTATTAATTGTAGAAGGTTGAAACCAATACTATTCGATTGAGCAGGAAATTTTCTATCAAATAAATGCTACTTTTATAACGTTTTAGCAATGTAAATATAAAAAAAATCAAAAAAATACGCAAGTTTAGAGATAGTCGTTATTCCTTAATAAATACCAATTTCAAACATCATTCTTGGGCTTGCTATTAATTGTAAAAGGTTAAAACAAGTGCTATTTGATTAAACAGAAAATTTTCTATCAAATACGTCCTATGTCTATAACGTTTCAATAATGTAAATATAAAAAAAATCAAAAAAATACGCAAGTTTAAAGATAGTCGTTATTCCTTGATAAATACCAATTTCAAACTTCATTCTTGAGCTTGCTATTAATTGTAGAAGGTTGAAACATGTACCATTTGATTGAACAGAAAATTTTCTATCAAACACATTCTACTTTTATAACGTTTTAGCAATGTAAATATAAAAAAAATCAAAAAAATGCGCAAGTTTAAAGATAGTCGTTATTCCTTGATAAGTACCAATTTCAAACTTCATTCTTGAGTTTGCTATTAATCGTAGAAGGTTGAAACATGTACCATTTGATTGAGCAGAAAATTTTCTAGCAAATACATCCTACTGTTATAACGTTTTAGCAATGTGAATTAAAAAAATCAAAAAAATACGCAAGTTTAAAGATAGTCGTTATTCCTTGATAAATACCAATTTCAAACTTCATTCTTGAGCTTGCTATTAATTGTAGAAGGTTGAAGCAAATACCATTTGACTGAACAGAAAATTTTCTATTAAATACATCCTACTTTTATAACGTTTTAGCAATGTAAATAAAAAAAAAATCAAAAAAATACGCAAGTTTAAAGATAGTCGTTATTCCTTAATAAATACCAATTTCAAACTTCATTCTTGAGCTTGCTAATAATTGTAGAAGGTTGAAGCAAATATTATTGGATTGAACAGGAAATTTTCTATCAAATACATCCTACTTTTATAACGTTTCAATAATGTAAATATAAAAAAAATCAAAAAAATACGCAAGTTTAAAGATAGTCGTTATTCCTTGATAAATACCAATTTCAAACTTCATTCTTGAGCTTGCTATTAATTGTAGAAGGTTGAAACATTTTAAGTGCTATTTGATTAAGCAGAAAATTTTCTATCAAATACATCCTATTTTTATAACGTGTCAATAATGTAAATATAAAAAAAATCAAAAAAATACCCAAGTTTACAGATAGTCGTTATTCCTTGATAAGTACCAATTTCAAACTTCATTCTTGAGCTTGCTATCAATTGTAAAAGGTTAAAACAAGTGCTATTTGATTAAACAGAAAATTTTCTATCAAATACGTCCTATGTCTATAACGTTTCAATAATGTAAATATAAAAAAAATCAAAAAAATACGCAAGTTTAAAGATAGTCGTTATTCCTTGATAAATACCAATTTCAAACTTCATTCTTGAGCTTGCTATTAATTGTAGAAGGTTGAAACATATACCCTTTGATTGAACAGAAAATTTTCTATCAAACACATTTTACTTTTATAAGGTTTTAGCAATGTAAATATAAAAAAAATCAAAAAAATGCGCAAGTTTAAAGATAGTCGTTATTCCTTGATAAATACCAATTTCAAACTTCAATCTTGAGCTTGCTATTAATTGTAGAAGGTTGAAACATGTACCATTTGATTGAACGGAAAATTTTCTATCAAATACATTCTACTTTTATAACGTTTTAGCAATGTAAATATAAAAAAAATCAAAAAATTACCCAAGTTTACAGATAGTCGTTATTTCTTGATAAATACCAATTTCAAACTTCATTCTCGAGCTTGCTATTAATTGTAGAAGGTTGAAACCAATACCATTTGACTGAACAGAAAATTTTCTATCAAATACATTCTACTATTATAACGTCTTAGCAACGTAAATAAAAAAAATCAAAAAAATACGCAAGTTTAGAGATAGTCGTTATTCCTTAATAAATACCAATTTCAAACTTCATTCTTGAGCTTGCTATTACTTGTAAAAGGTTAAAGCAAATACTATTTATTTGAACAGAAAACTTTCTATCAAATACATCTTACTTTTATAACGTTTCAATAATGTAAATATAAAAAAAATTAAAAAAATACGCAAGTTTAAAAATAGTCGTTATTCCTTAATAAATACCAATTTCAAACTTCATTCTTGAGCTTGCTATTAATTGTAAAAGGTTGAGACATGTACCATTTGATTGAACAGAAAATTTTTTAGCAAATACATCCTACTGTTATAACGTTTTAGCAATGTGAATAAAAAAAAATCAAAAAAATACGCAAGTTTAAATATAGTCGTTATTCCTTGATAAATACCAATTTCAAACTTCATTCTTGAGCTTGCTATTAATTGTAGGAGGTTGAAACCAATACTATTCGATTGAGCAGGAAATTTTCTATCAAATAAATGCTACTTTTATAACGTTTTAGCAACGTAAATATAAAAAAAATCAAAAAAATACGCAAGTTTAGAGTTAGTCGTTATTCCTTAATAAATACCAATTTCAAACTTCATTCTTGAGCTTGCTATTAATTGTAAAAGGTTAAAATAAGTGCTATTTGATTAAACAGAAAATTTTCTATGAAATACGTCCTATGTCTATAACGTTTCAATAATGTAAATATAAAAAAAATCAAAAAAATACGCAAGTTTAAAGATAGTCGTTATTCCTTGATAAATACCAATTTCAAACTTCATTCTTGAGCTTGCTATTAATTGTAGAAGGTTGAAACATGTACCATTTGATTGAACAGAAAATTTTCTATCAAACACATTCTACTTTTATAACGTTTTAGCAATGTAAATATAAAAAAAAATCAAAAAAATGCGCAAGTTTAAAGATAGTCGTTATTCCTTGATAAATACCAATTTCAAACTTCATTCTTGAGCTTGCTATTAATCGTAGAAGGTTGAAACATGTACCATTTGATTGAACAGAAAATTTTCTAGCAAATACATCCTACTGTTATAACGTTTTAGCAATGTGAATTAAAAAAATCAAAAAAATACGCAAGTTTAAAGATAGTCGTTATTCCTTGATAAATACCAATTTCAAACTTCATTCTTGAGCTTGCTATTAATTGTAGAAGGTTGAAGCAAATACCATTTGACTTAACAGAAAATTTTCTATTAAATACATCCTACTTTTATAACGTTTTAGCAATGTAAATAAAAAAAAATCAAAAAAATACGCAAGTTTAAAGATAGTCGTTATTCCTTGATAAATACCAATTTCAAACTTCATTCTTGAGCTTGCTATTAATTGTAGAAGGTTGAAACATGTACCATTTGATTGAACAGAAAATTTTCTATCAAACACATTCTACTTTTATAACGTTTTAGCAATGTAAATATAAAAAAAATCAAAAAAATACGCAAGTTTAAAGATAGTTGTTATTTCTTGATAAATACCAATTTCAAACTTCATTCTTGAGCTTGCTATTAATTGTAGAAAGTTGAAACCAATACCATTTGACTGAACAAAAAATTTTCTATCAAATACATTCTACTTTTATAAAGTTTTAGCAATGTAAATAAAAAAAAATCAAAAAAATACGCAAGTCTAAAAATAGTCGTTATTCCTTAATAAATACCAATTTCAAACTTCATTCTTGAGCTTGCTATTAATCGTAAAAGGTTGAGACATGTACCATTTGATTGAACAGAAAATTTTTTAGCAAATACATCCTACTGTTATAACGTTTTAGCAATGTGAATAAAAAAAAATCAAAAAAATACGCAAGTTTAAATATAGTCGTTATTCCTTGATAAATACCAATTTCAAACTTCATTCTTGAGCTTGCTATTAATTGTAGAAGGTTGAAACCAATACTATTCGATTGAGCAGGAAATTTTCTATCAAATGAATGCTACTTTTATAACGTTTTAGCAATGTAAATATAAAAAAAATCAAAAAAATACGCAAGTTTAGAGATAGTCGTTATTCCTTAATAAATACCAATTTCAAACATCATTCTTGGGCTTGCTATTAATTGTAAAAGGTTAAAACAAGTGCTATTTGATTAAACAGAAAATTTTCTATCAAATACGTCCTATGTCTATAACGTTTCAATAATGTAAATATAAAAAAAATCAAAAAAATACGCAAGTTTAAAGATAGTCGTTATTCCTTGATAAATACCAATTTCAAACTTCATTCTTGAGCTTGCTATTAATTGTAGAAGGTTGAAACATGTACCATTTGATTGAACAGAAAATTTTCTATCAAACACATTCTACTTTTATAACGTTTTAGCAATGTAAATATAAAAAAAATCAAAAAAATGCGCAAGTTTAAAGATAGTCGTTATTCCTTGATAAATACCAATTTCAAACTTCATTCTTGAGCTTGCTATTAATTGTAGAAGGTTGAAACCAATACCATTTGACTGAACAAAAAATTTTCTATCAAATACATTCTACTTTTATAACGTTTTAGCAATGTAAATAAAGAAAAATCAAAAAAATACCCAAGTTTACAGGTAGTCGTTATTCCTTGATAAGTACCAATTTCAAACTTCATTCTTGAGTTTGCTATTAATCGTAGAAGGTTGAAACATGTACCATTTGATTGAGCAGAAAATTTTCTAGCAAATACATCCTACTGTTATAACGTTTTAGCAATGTGAATTAAAAAAATCAAAAAAATACGCAAGTTTAAAGATAGTCGTTATTCCTTGATAAATACCAATTTCAAACTTCATTCTTGAGCTTGCTATTAATTGTAGAAGGTTGGAGCAAATACCATTTGACTGAACAGAAAATTTTCTATTAAATACATCCTACTTTTATAACGTTTTAGCAATGTAAATAAAAAAAAATCAAAAAAATACGCAAGTTTAAAGATAGTCGTTATTCCTTAATAAATACCAATTTCAAACTTCATTCTTGAGCTTGCTATTAATTGTAGAAAGTTGAAACCAATACCATTTGACTGAACAAAAAATTTTCTATCAAATACATTCTACTCCTATAAAGTTTTAGCAATGTAAATAAAAAAAAATCAAAAAAATACGCAAGTCTAAAAATAGTCGTTATTCCTTAATAAATACCAATTACAAACTTCATTCTTGAGCTTGCTATTAATTGTAGAAGGTTGAAGAAAATATTATTGTATTGAACAGGAAATTTTCTATCAAATACATCCTACTTTTATAACGTTTCAATAATGTAAATATAAAAAAAATCAAAAAAATACGCAAGTTTAAAGATAGTCGTTATTCCTTGATAAATACCAATTTCAAACTTCATTCTTGAGCTTGCTATTAATCGTAGAAGGTTGAAACATGTACCAGTTGATTGAACAGAAAATTTTCTAGCAAATACATCCTACTGTTATAACGTTTTAGCAATGTGAATTAAAAAAATCAAAAAAATACGCAATTTTAAAGATAGTCGTTATTCCTTGATAAATACCAATTTCAAACTTCATTCTTGAGCTTGCTATTAATTGTGAAAGGTTGAAACTAATACTATTCGATTGAGCAAAAAATTTTCTATCAAATTCATTCTACTTTTATAACGTTTTAGCAATGTAAATATAAAAAAAATTAAAAAAATACGCAAGTTTAAAGATAGTCGTTATTCCTTGATAAATACCAATTTCAAACTTCATTTTTGAGCTTGCTATTAATTGTAGAAAGTTGACACCAACACCATTTGACTGAACAAAAAATTTTCTATCAAATACATTCTACTTCTATAAAGTTTTAGCAATGTAATTAAAAAAAAATCAAAAAAATACGCAAGTCTAAAAATAGTCGTTATTCCTTAATAAATACCAATTACAAACTTCATTCTTGAGCTTGCTATTAATTGTAGAAGGCTAAAACAAGTGCTGTTTGATTAAGCAGAAAATTTTCTATCAAATACATCCTATTTTTATAACGTGTCAATAATGTAAATATAAAAAAAATCAAAAAAATACGCAAGTTTAAAGATAGTCGTTATTCCTTAATAAATACCAATTTCAAACTTCATTCTTGAGCTTGCTATTAATCGTAAAAGGTTGAGACATGTACCATTTAATTGAACAGAAAATTTTCTAGCAAATACATCCTACTGTTATACCGTTTTAGCAATGTGAATAAAAAAAAATCAAAAAAATACGCAAGTTTAAAGATAGTCGTTATTCCTTGATAAATACCAATTTCAAACTTCATTCTTAAGCTTGCTATTAATCGTAGAAGGTTGAAACCAATACTATTCGATTGAGCAGGAAATTTTCTATCAAATAAACGCTACTTTTATAACGTTTTAGCAATGTAAATATAAAAAAAATCAAGAAAATTCGCAAGTTTAAAGATAGTCGTTATGCCTTGATAAATACCAAATTCAAACTTCATTCTTGAGCTTGCTTAATTGTAGAAAGTTGAAACCAATATCATTTGACTGAACAGAAAATTTTCTATCAAATACATTCTACCTTTATAACGTTTTAGCAATGTGAATAAAAAAAAATAAAAAAAATACGCAAGTTTAAAGATAGTCGTTATTCCTTGATAAATACCAATTTCAAACTTCATTCTTGAGCTTGCTATTAATTGTAGAAGGTTGAAACAAGTACCATTTGATTGAACAGAAAATTTTCTATCAAATAGATCTTACCTTTATAACGTTTTGGCAATGTAAATATAAAAAAACACAAAAAAATACGCAAGTTTAAAGATAGTCGAAATTCCTTAATAAATACCAATTTCAAACTTCATTCTTGAGCTTGCTATTAACTGTAGAAGGTTGAAGCAAGTACCATTTGATTGAACGGAAAATTTTCTATCAGATACATCTTACTTTTATAACGTTTTAGCAATGTAAATAAAAAAAAATCAAAAAAAAAATACGCAAGTTTAAAGATAGTCGTTATTCCTTAATAAATACCAACTTTAAACTACATTCTTGAGCTTGATATTAATCGTAGAAGGTTGAAACATGTACCATTTGATTGAACAGAAAATTTTCTAGCAAATACATCCTACTGTTATAACGTTTTAGCATTGTGAATAAAAAAAAATCAAAAAAATACGCAAGTTTAAAGATAGTCGTTATTCCTTGATAAATACCAATTTCAAACTTCATTCTTGAGCTTGCTATTAATCGTAGAAGGTTGAAACATGTACCATTTGATTGAACAGAAAATTTTCTAGCAAATACATCCTACTGTTATAACGTTTTAGCAATGTGAATAAAAAAAATCAAAAAAATACGCAAGTTTAAAGATAGTCGATATTCCTTGATAAATACCAATTTCAAACTTCATTCTTGAGCTTGCTATTAATTGTAGAAAGTTGAGACCAATATCATTTGACTGAACAGAAAATTTTCTATCAAATACATTCTACCTTTATAACGTTTTAGCAATGTGAATAAAAAAAAATCAAAAAAATACGCAAGTTTAAAGATAGTCGTTATTTCTTGATAAATACCAATTTCAAACTTCATTCTTGAGCTTGCTATTAATTGTAGAAAGTTGAGACCAATATCATTTGACTGAACAGAAAATTTTCTATCAAATACATTCTACCTTTATAACGTTTTAGCAATGTGAATAAAAAAAAATCAAAAAAATACGCAAGTTTAAAGATAGTCGTTATTCCTTAATAAATACCAATTTCAAACTTCATTCTTGAGCTTGCTATTACTTGTAGAAGGTTGAAGCAAATACTATTTAATTGAACAAAAAATTTTCTGTTAAATACATCCTACTTTTATAACGTTTCAATAATGTAAATATAAAAAAAATCAAAAAAATACGCAAGTTTAAAGATAGTCGTTATTCCTTGATAAATACCAATTTCAAACTTCATTCTTGAGCTTGCTATTAATTGTAGAAGGTTAAAACAAGTGCTATTTGTTTAAACAGAAAATTTTCTATCAAATACATCCTATTTTTATAACGTTTCAATAATGTAAATATAAAAAAAATCAAAAAATTACCCAAGTTTACAGATAGTCGTTATTTCTTGATAAATACAAATTTCAAACTTCATTCTTGAGCTTGCTATTAACTGTAGAAGGTTGAAACCATTACCATTTGACTGAACAGAAAATTTTCTATCAAATACATTCTACTTTTATAACGTTTTAGTAATGTAAATAAAAAAAATCAAAAAAATACGCAAGTTTAGAGATAGTCGTTATTCCTTAATAAATACCAATTTCAAACTTCATTCTTGAGCTTGCTATTAATCGTAAAAGGCTGAGACATGTACCATTTGATTGAACAGAAAATTTTCTAGCAAATACATCCTACTGTTATACCGTTTTAGCAATGTGAATAAAAAAAAATCAAAAAAATACGCAAGTTTAAAGATAGTCGTTATTCCTTGATAAATACCAATTTCAAACTTTATTCTTGAGCTTGCTATTAATCGTAGAAGGTTGAAACCAATACTATTCGATTGAGCAGGAAATTTTCTATCAAATAAATGCTACTTTTATAACGTTTTAGCAATGTAAATATAAAAAAAGTCAAAAAAATTCGCAAGTTTAAAGATAGTCGTTATGCCTTGATAAATACCAATTTCAAACTTCATTCTTGAGCTTGCTATTAATTGTAAAAGGTTTCAACCTTTTGGTTTGGTATGGATTGGTTTCAACCAATATCATTTGACTGAACAGAAAATTTTCTATCAAATACATTCTACTTTTATAACGTTTTAGTAATGTAAATAAAAAAAATAAAAAAAATACGCAAGTTTAGAGATAGTCGTTATTCCTTAATAAATACCAATTTCAAACTTCATTCTTGAGCTTGCTATTAATCGTAAAAGGTTGAGACATGTACCATTTGATTGAACAGAAAATTTTCTAGCAAATACATCCTACTGTTATACCGTTTTAGCAATGTGAATAAAAAAAAATCAAAAAAATACGCAAGTTTAAAGATAGTCGTTATCCCTTGATAAATACCAATTTCAAACTTCATTCTTGAGCTTGCTATTAATCGTAGAAGGTTGAAACCAATACTATTCGATTGAGCAGGAAATTTTCTATCAAATAAATGCTACTTTTATAACGTTTTAGCAATGTAAATATAAAAAAAATCAAAAAAATTCGCAAGTTTAAAGATAGTCGTTATGCCTTGATAAATACCAATTTCAAACTTCATTCTTGAGCTTGCTATTAATTGTAAAAGGTTGAAACATGTACCATTTAATTGAACAAAAAATTTTCTATCAAATACATTTTACTATTATAACGTTTTAGCATTGTAAATATAAAAAAAAATCAAAAAAATACGCAAGTTTAAAGATAGTCGTTATTCCTTGATAAATACCAAATTCAAACTTCATTCTTGAGCTTGCTATTAATTGTAGAAGGTTGAAGCCAATACCATTTGACTGAACAGAAAATTTTCTATCAAATACATTCTACTTTTATAACGTTTTAGCAATGTAAATAAAAAAAAATCAAAAAAATACGCAAGTTTAAAGATAGTCGTTATTCCTTAATAAATACCAATTTCAAACTTCATTCTTGAGCTTGCTATTAATTGTAGAAAGTTGAAACCAATACTATTCGACTGAACAGGAAATTTTCTATCAAATACATCTTACTTTTATAACGTTTCAATAATGTAAATATAAAAAAAATTAAAAAAATACGCAAGTTTAAAGATAGTCGTTATTCCTTGATAAATACCAATTTCAAACTTTATTCTTGAGCTTGCTATTAATTGTAGAAGGTTGAAACAAATACTATTCGATTAAGCAGGAAGTTTTCTATCAAATACATTCTACTTTTATGACGTTTCAATAATGTAAATATAAAAAACAATTAAAAAAATACGCAAGTTTAAAGTAAGTCGTTATTCCTTGATAATTACCAATTTCAAACTTCATTCTTGAGCTTGCTATTTATTGTAAAAGGTTGAAACAAGTACCATTTGATTGAACAGAAAATTTTCTGTCAAATACATCTTACCTTTATAACGTTTCAAAAATGTAAATATAAAAAAAATTAAAAAAATACGCAAGTTTAAAGATAGTCGTTATTCCTTAATAAATACCAATTTCAAACTTCATTCTTGAGCTTGCTATTAATCCCAGAAGGTTGAGACATGTGACATTTGATTGAACAAAAAAATTTTTATCAAATACATAATACTATTATAACGTTTTAGCAATGTGAATAAAAAAAATCAAAAAAATACGCAAGTTTAAAGATAGTCGTTATTCCTTGATAAATACCAATTTCAAACTTCATTCTTGAGCTTGCTATTAATTGTAGAAGGTTGAAACCAACACTATTCGATTGAGCAGGAAATTTTTAATCAAATCAATTCTACTTTTTTAACGCTTTAGTAATGTAAATATAAAAAAAATCAAAAAAATACGCAAGTTTAAAGATAGTCGTTATTCCTTAATAAATACCAATTTCAAACTTCATTCTTGAGCTTGCTATTAATTGTAGAAGGTTGAAACAAGTACCATTTGATTGAGCGGAAACTTTTCTATCAAAGACATCCTACTTTTATAACGTTTTAGCAATGTAAATAAAAAAAATCAAAAAAAAATACGCAAGTTTAAAGATAGTCGTTATTCCTTAATAAATACCAATTTCAAACTTCATTCTTGAGCTTGCTATTAATTGTAGAAGTTTGAAGCAAATACTATTCAATTGAACGAAAAATTTTCTATCAAATACATCCTACCTTTATAACGTTTCAATAATGTAAATATAAAAAAAATCAAAAAAATACGCAAGTTTAAAGTAAGTCGTTATTCCTTGATAAATACCAATTTCAAACTTCATTCTTGAGCTTGCTATTTATTGTAAAAGGTTGAAACAAGTACCATTTGATTGAACAGAAAATTTTCTATCAAATACGTCCTACTTTTATGACGTTTTAGCAATGTAAATAAAAAAAAATCAAAAAAAATACGCAAGCTTAAAGATAGTCGTTATTCCTTAATAAATACCAATTTCAAACTTCACTCTTGAGCTTGCTATTAATTGTAGAAGGTTGAAGCAAGTACCATTTGACTGAACAGAAAATTTTCTATCAAATACATCCTACTTTTATAACGTTTTAACAATGTAAATAAAAAAAAATTAAAAAAAAGCAAGTTTAAAGATAGTCGTTATTCCTTAATAAATACCAATTTCAAACTTCATTCTTGAGCTTGCTATTAATTGTAAAAGGTTGAGACAAGTACCATTTGATTGAACAGAAAATTTTCTATCAAATACATCCTACTCTTATAACGCTTTAGCAATGTTAGTAAAAAAAAAATAAAAAAAAATACGCAAGTTTAAAGATAGTCGTTATTCCTTAATAAATACCAATTTCAAACTTCATTCTTGAGCTTGCTATTAATTGAAGAGGTTTGAAGCAAATACTATTCAATTGAACGGAAAATTTTCTATCAAATACATCCTACCTTTATAACGTTTCAATAATCTAAATATAAAAAAAATCAAAAAAATACGCAAGTTTAAAGTAAGTCGTTATTCCTTGATAAATACCAATTTCAAACTTCATTCTTGAGCTTGCTATTAATTGTAAAAGGTTGAGACAAGTACCATTTGATTGAACAGAAAATTTTCTATCAAATACATCTTACTTTTATAACGTTTCAATAATGTAAATATAAAAAAAATTAAAAAAATACGCAAGTTTAAATATAGTCGTTATTCCTTAATAAATACCAATTTCAAACTTCATTCTTGAGCTTGCTATTAATCGCAGAAGGTTGAGACATGTGCCATTTGATTGAGCAGAAAAATTTTTATCAAATACATAATACTATTATAACGTTTTAGCAATGTGAATAAAAAAAAATCAAAAAAATACGCAAGTTTAAAGATAGTCGTTATTCCTTGATAAATACCAATTTCAAACTTCATTCTTGAGCTTGCTATTAATTGTAGAAGGTTGAAACCAATACTACTCGATTGAGCAGAAAATTTTTAGTCAAATAAATTCTACTTTTTTAACGCTTTAGCAATGTAAATATAAAAAAAATCAAAAAAATACGCAAGTTTAAAGATAGTCGTTATTCCTTAGTAAACACCAATTTCAAACTGCATTCTTGAGCTTGCTATTACTTGTAGAAGGTTGAAGCAAATACTATTTAATTAAACGGGAAATTTTCTATTAAATACATCCTACGTTTAGAACGTTTCAATAATGTAAATATAAAAAAAATCAAAAAAATACGCAAGTTTAAAAATAGTCGTTATTCCTTGATAAATACCAATTTCAAACTTCATTCTTGAGCTTGCTATTAATTGTAGAAGGTTAAAACAAGTGCTATTTGATTAAACAGAAAATTTTCTATCAAATACATCCTATTTTTATAACGTTTCAATAATGTAAATATAAAAAAAATCAAAAAATTACCCAAGTTTACAGATAGTCGTTATTTCTTGATAAATACCAATTTCAAACTTCATTCTTGAGCTTGCTATTTATTGTAAAAGGTTAAAACAAGTACCATTTGATTGAACAGAAAATTTTCTATCAAATACATCTTACTTTTATAACGCTTCAGTAATGTAAATATAAAAAAAATTAAAAAAATACGCAAGTTTAAATATAGTCGTTATTCCTTGATAAATACCAACTTCAAACTTTATTCTTGAGCTTGCTATTAATTGTAGAAGGTTGAAACCAATATTATTCGATTGAGCAGGAAATTTTTAATCAAATAAATTCTACCTTTATAACGTTTTAGCAATGTAAATAAAAAAAATCAAAAAAATACGCAAGTTTAAAGTAAGTCGTTATTCCTTGATAAATACCAATTTCAAACTTCATTCTTGAGCTTGCTATTTATTGTAAAAGGTTAAAACAAGTACCATTTGATTGAACAGAAAATTTTCTATCAAATACATCTTACTTTTATAACGCTTCAGTAATGTAAATATAAAAAAAATTAAAAAAATACGCAAGTTTAAATATAGTCGTTATTCCTTGATAAATACCAACTTCAAACTTTATTCTTGAGCTTGCTATTAATTGTAGAAGGTTGAAACCAATATTATTCGATTGAGCAGGAAATTTTTAATCAAATAAATTCTACTTTTATAACGTTTTAGCAATGTAAATAAAAAAAATCAAAAAAATACGCAAGTTTAGAGATAGTCGTTATTCCTTAATAAATACCAATTTCAAACTGCATTCTTGAGCTTGCTATTACTTGTAGAAGGTTGAAGCAAATACTATTTAATTGAACGGGAAATTTTCTATTAAATACATCCTACTTTTATAACGTTTCAATAATGTAAATATAAAAAAAATTAAAAAAATACGCAAGTTTAAAGATAGTCGTTATTCCTTGATAAATACCAATTTCAAACTTTATTCTTGAGCTTGCTATTAATTGTAGAAGGTTGAAACAAATACTATTCGATTAAGCAGGAAGTTTTCTATCACATACATTCTACTTTTATAACGTTTCAATAATGTAAATATAAAAAAAATTAAAAAAATACGCAAGTTTAAAGATAGTCGTTATTCCTTGATAAATACCAATTTCAAACTTTATTCTTGAGCTTGCTATTAATTGTAGAAGGTTGAAACAAATACTATTCGATTAAGCAGGAAGTTTTCTATCACATACATTCTACTTTTATAACGTTTCAATAATGTAAATATAAAAAAAATTAAAAAAATACGCAAGTTTAAAGATAGTCGTTATTCCTTAATAAATACCAAATTCAAACTTCATTCTTGAGCTTGCTATTAATCGCAGAAGGTTGAGACATGTGCCATTTGATTGAACAGAAAAATTTTTATCAAACACATAATACTATTATAACGTTTTAGCAATGTGAATAAAAAAAAATCAAAAAAATACGCAAGTTAAAAGATAGTCGTTATTCCTTGATAAATACCAATTTCAAACTTCATTCTTGAGCTTGCTATTAATTGTAGAAGGTTGAAACCAATACTATTCGATTGAGCAGGAAATTCTTAATCAAATAAATTCTACTTTTTTAACGCTTTAGCAATGTAAATATAAAAAAAATCAAAAAAATACGCAAGTTTAAAGATAGTCGTTATGCCTTGATAAATACCAACTTCAAACTTCATTCTTGAGCTTGCTATAAATTGTAGAAAGTTGAAACAAGTACCATTTGATTGAACAGAAAATTTTATATCAAATACATCCTACTTTTATAACGTTTTAGCAATGTAAATAAAAAAAAATCAAAAAAAATACGCAAGTTTAAAGATAGTCGTTATTCCTTAATAAATACCAATTTCAAACTTCATTCTTGAGCTTGCTATTAATTGTAGAAGTTTGAAGCAAATACTGTTCAATTGAACGAAAAATTTTCTATCAAATACATCCTATTTTTATAACGTTTCGATAATGTAAATATAGAAAAAATTAAAAAAATACGCAAGTTTAAAGATAGTCGTTATTCCTTGATAAATACCAATTTCAAACTTTATTCTTGAGCTTGCTATTAATCGTAGAAGGTTGAAACAAATACTATTCGATTAAGCAGGAAGTTTTCTATCAAATACATTCTACTTTTATAACGTTTCAATAATGTAAATATAAAAAACAATTAAAAAAATACGCAAGTTTAAAGTAAGTCCTTATTCCTTGATAAATACCAATTTCAAACTTCATTCTTGAGCTTGCTATTTATTGTAAAAGGTTGAAACAAGTACCATTTGATTGAACAGAAAATTTTCTATCAAATGCATTTTACTTTTATAACGTTTCAAAAATGTAAATATAAAAAAAATTAAAAAAATACGCAAGTTTAAAGATAGTCGTTATTCCTTGATAAATACCAATTTCAAACTTCATTCTTGAGCTTGCTATTAATTATAGAAGGTTGAGACCAATACTATTCGATTGAGCAGAAAATTTTCTATCAAATACATTCTACTTTTATAACGTTTTAACAATGTAAATATAAAAAAAATCAAAAAAATACGCAAGTTTAAAGATAGTTGTTATTCCTTGATAAAAACCAATTTCAAACTTTATTCTTGAGCTTGCTATTAATTGTAGAAGGTTGAAGCACGTACCATTTGATTAAACAGAAATTTTTCTATCAAATACGTCCTACTTTTATAACGTTTTAGCAATGTAAATAAAAAAAAATCAAAAAAATACGCAAGTTAAAAGATAGTCGTTATGCCTTGATAAATACCAAATTCAAACTTTATTCTTTAGCTTGCTATTAATTGTAGAAAGTTGAAACAAGTACCATTTGATTGAACAGAAATTTTTCTATCAAATACGTTTTACTTTTATAACGTTTTAGCAATGTAATTATAATAAAAGTCAAAAAAATACGCAAGTTTAAATATAGTCGTTATTCCTTGATAAATACCAATTTCAAACTTTATTTTTAAGTTTGCTGTTAATTGTAGAAGGTTGAAACTAATACTATTCGATTGAGCAGGAAATTTTCTATCAAATACATTCTACTTTTATAACGTTTTAGCAATGTAAATATAAAAAAAATCAAAAAAATACGCAAGTTTAAAGATAGTCGTTATTCCTTAATAAATTCCAATTTCAAACTTCATTCTTGAGCTTGCTATTAATTGTAAAAGGTTGAAACATGTACCATTTGATTGAGCAAAAAATTTTCTATCAAATACATTTTACTATTATAACGTTTTAGCATTGTAAATATAAAAAAAATCAAAAAAATACGCAAGTTTAAAGATAGTCGTTATTCCTTGATAAATACCAAATTCAAACTTCATTCTTGAGCTTGCTATTAATTGTAGAAGGTTGAAACCAATACCATTTGACTGAACAGAAAATTTTCTATCAAATACATTCTACTTTTATAACGTTTTAGCAATGTAAATAAAAAAAAATCAAAAAAATACGCAAGTTTAAAGATAGTCGTTATTCCTTAATAAATACCAATTTCAAACTTCATTCTTGAGCTTGCTATTAATTGTAGAAGGTTAAAACAAGTGCTATTTGATTAAACAGAAAATTTTCTATCAAACACGTTCTACTTTTATAACGTCTCAATAATGTAAATATAAAAAAAATCAAAAAAATACCCAAGTTTACAGATAGTCGTTATTCCTTGATAAGAACCAATTTCAAACTTGATTTTTAAGCTTGCTATTGACTTCAGAAAGTTAAAACAAGTACCATTCCATTGAGCAGAAAATTTTCAATCTAATAAATGCTACTTTTATAACGTTTTAGTAATGTAAATATAAAAAAAATCAAAAAAATACGCAAGTTTAAAGATAGTCGTTATGCCTTGATAAATACCAACTTCAAACTTCTTTCTTGAGCTTGCTATTAATTGTAGAAGGTTGAAACCAATACTATTCGACTGAACAGGAAATTTTCTATCAAATACATCTTACTTTTATAACGTTTCAATAATGTAAATATAAAAAAAATTAAAAAAATACGCAAGTTTAAAGATAGTCGTTATTCCTTGATAATTACCAATTTCAAACTTTATTCTTGAGCTTGCTATTAACTGTAGAAGGTTGAAACAAATACTATTCGATTAAGCAGGAAGTTTTCTATCAAATACATTCTACTTTTATAACGTTTCAATAATGTAAATATAAAAAACAATTAAAAAAATACGCAAGTTTAAAGTAAGTCGTTATTCCTTGATAAATACCAATTTCAAACTTCATTCTTGAGCTTGCTATTTATTGTAAAAGGTTGAAACAAGTACCATTTGATTGAACAGAAAATTTTCTATCAAATACATCTTACCTTTATAACGTTTCAAAAATGTAAATATAAAAAAAATTAAAAAAATAGGCAAGTTTAAAGATAGTCGTTATTCCTTAATAAATACCAATTTCAAACTTCATTCTTGAGCTTGCTATTAATCCCAGAAGGTTGAGACATGTGCCATTTGATTGAACAAAAAAATTTTTATCAAATACATAATACTATTATAACGTTTTAGCAATGTGAATAAAAAAAAATCAAAAAAATACGCAAGTTTAAAGATAGTCGTTATTCCTTGATAAATACCAATTTCAAACTTCATTCTTGAGCTTGCTATTAATTGTAGAAGGTTGAAACCAACACTATTCGATTGAGCAGAAAATTTTTAATCAAATAAATTCTACTTTTTTAACGCTTTAGTAATGTAAATATAAAAAAAATCAAAAAAATACGCAAGTTTAAAGATAGTCGTTATTCCTTAATAAATACCAATTTCAAACTTCATTCTTGAGCTTGCTATTAATTGTAGAAGGTTGAAACAAGTACCATTTGATTGAGCGGAAACTTTTCTATCAAATACATCCTACTTTTATAACGTTTTAGCAATGTAAATAAAAAAAATCAAAAAAAATACGCAAGTTTAAAGATAGTCGTTATTCCTTAATAAATACCAATTTCAAACTTCATTCTTGAGCTTGCTATTAATTGTAGAAGTTTGAAGCAAATACTATTCAATTGAACGAAAAATTTTCTATCAAATACATCCTACCTTTATAACGTTTCAATAATGTAAATATAAAAAAAATCAAAAAAATACGCAAGTTTAAAGTAAGTCGTTATTCCTTGATAAATACCAATTCCAAACTTCATTCTTGAGCTTGCTATTTATTGCAAAAGGTTGAAACAAATACCATTTGATTGAACAGAAAATTTTCTATCAAATACGTCCTACTTTTATAACGTTTTAGCAATGTAAATAAAAAAAATAAAAAAAAATACGCAAGTTTAAAGATAGTCGTTATTCCTTAATAAATACCAATTTCAAACTTCACTCTTGAGCTTGCTATTAATTGTAGAAGGTTGAAACAAGTACCATTTGATTGAACAGAAAATTTTCTATCGAATACATTCTACTTTTATAACGTTTGAACAATGTAAATATAAAAAAAATCAAAAAAATACGCAATTTTAAACTTCATTCTTAAGCTTGCTATTAATTTTAGAAGGTTGAAACAAATAACATTTGATTAAACAGAAATTTTTCTATCAAATACATCTTACTATTATAACGTTTTAGCAATGTAATTATAAAAAAAATTAAAAAAATACGCAAGTTTAAATATAGTCGTTATTCCTTGATAAATACCAAATTCAAACTTCATTCTTGAGCTTGCTATTAACTGTAGAAGGTTGAAACCAACACTATTCGATTGAGCAGAAAATTTTCTATCAAATACATTCTACTTTTATAACGTTTTAGCAATGTAAATAAAAAAAATAAAAAAAAATACGCAAGTTTAAAGATAGTCGTTATTCCTTAATAAATACCAATTTCAAACTTCACTCTTGAGCTTGCTATTAATTGTAGAAGGTTGAAACAAGTACCATTTGATTGAACAGAAAATTTTCTATCGAATACATTCTACTTTTATAACGTTTGAACAATGTAAATATAAAAAAAATCAAAAAAATACGCAAGTTTAAAGATAGTTGTTATTCCTTGATAAATACCAATTTCAAACTTTATTCTTGAGCTTGCTATTAATTGTAGAAAGTTGAAACAAGTACCATTTGATTGAACAGAAATTTTTCTATCAAATACGTCCTACTTTTATAACGTTTTAGCAATGTAAATAAAAAAAAATCAAAAAAATACGCAAGTTAAAAGATAGTCGTTATGCCTTGATAAATACCAAATTCAAACTTTATTCTTTAGCTTGCTATTAATTGTAGAAAGTTGAAACAAGTACCATTTGATTGAACAGAAATTTTTCTATCAAATACGTTTTACTTTTATAACGTTTTAGCAATGTAATTATAATAAAAGTCAAAAAAATACGCAAGTTTAAATATAGTCGTTATTCCTTGATAAATACCAATTTCAAACTTTATTTTTAAGTTTGCTGTTAATTGTAGAAGGTTGAAACTAATACTATTCGATTGAGCAGGAAACTTTCAATCAAATACATTCTACTTTTATAACGTTTTAGCAATGTAAATATAAAAAAAATCAAAAAAATACGCAAATTTAAAGATAGTCGTTATTCCTTAATAAATTCCAATTTCAAACTTCATTCTTGAGCTTGCTATTAATTTTTAAAACAAATATTATTCGATTAAGCAGGAAATTTTCTATCAAATACATCTTACCTTTATAACGTTTCAATAATGTAAATATAAAAAAAAGTTAAAAAAATACGCAAGTTTAAAGTAAGTCGTTATTCCTTAATAAATTCCAATTTCAAACTTCAATCTTGAGCTTGCTATTAATTTTAGAAAATTGAGGCAAGCACCACTCGATTAAGCAAAAAATTTTCTATTAAATACATTCTACCTTTATAACGTTTTAGCAATGTAAATATAAAAAAAATCAAAAAAATACGCAAGTTTAAAGATAGTCGTTATTCCTTGATAAATACCAATTTCAAACTTCATTCTTAAGCTTGCTATTAATTATAGAAGGTTGAAACAAGTACCATTTGATTGAACAGAAATTTTTCTATCAAATACATCCTACTTTTATAACGTTTTAGCAATGTAAATAAAAAAAATCAAAAAAATACACAAGTTTAAAGATAGTCGTTATTCCTTGATAAATTCCAATTTCAAACTTCAATCTTGAGCTTGCTATTAATTTTAGAAAGTTGAAGCAAGCACCACTCGATTAAGCGAAAAATTTTCTATCAAATACATCCTACTTTTATAACGCTTTAGCAATGTAAATATAAAAAAAATCAAAAAAATACGCAAGTTTAAAGATAGTCGTTATTCCTTGATAAATGCCAATTTCAAACTTCATTCTTAAGCTTGCTATTAATTTTAGAAGGTTGAAACAAATAACATTTGATTAAACAGAAATTTTTCTATCAAATACATCTTACTATTATAACGTTTTAGCAATGTAATTATAAAAAAAATTAAAAAAATACGCAAGTTTAAATATAGTCGTTATTCCTTGATAAATACCAATTTCAAACTTCATTCTTGAGCTTGCTATCAATTGTAGAAGGTTGAAACCAATACTATTCGATTGAGCAGAAAATTTTCTATCAAATACATTCTACTCTTATAACGTTTTAACAATGTAAATATAAAAAAAATCAAAAAAATACGCAAGTTTAAAGATAGTCGTTATTCCTTGATAAATACCAATTTCAAACTTCATTCTTGAGCTTGCTATTAATTGCAGAATGCTGAAACAAGTACCATTTGATTGAACAAAAATTTTTCTATCAAATACGTCTTACTTTTATAGAGTTTTAGCAATGTAATTATAAAAAAAATCAAAAAAATACGCAAGTTTAAATATAGTCGTTATTCCTTGATAAATACCAATTTCAAACTTCATTCTTGAGCTTGCTGTTAACTATAGAAGGTTGAAACCAATACTATTCGATTGAGCAGAAAATTTTCTATCAAATACATTCTACTTTTATAACGTTTTAACAATGTAAATATAAAAAAAATCAAAAAAATACGCAAGTTTAGAGATAGTTGTTATTCCTTGATAAATACCAATTTCAAACTTTATTCTTGAGCTTGCTATTAATTGTAGAAGGTTGAAACAAGTACCATTTGATTGAACGGAAATTTTTCTATCAAATACGTCCTACTTTTATAACGTTTTAGCAATGTAACTAAAAAAAAAATCAAAAAAATACGCAAGTTAAAAGATAGTCGTTATGCCTTGATAAATACCAAATTCAAACTTTATTCTTTAGCTTGCTATTAATTGTAGAAAGTTGAACCAAGTACCATTTGATTGAACGGAAATTTTTCTATCAAATACGTCCTACTTTTATAACGTTTTAGCAATGTAATTATAAAAAAAGTCAAAAAAATACGCAAGTTTAAATATAGTCGTTATTCCTTAATAAATTCCAATTTCAAACTTCATTCTTGAGCTTGCTATTAATTGTAGAATGTTAAAATAAATACTATTCGATTCAGCAGGAAATTTTCTATCAAATACATCTTACTTTTATTACGTTTCAATAATGTAAATATAAAAAAAAATTTAAAAAATACGCAAGTTTAAAGTAAGTCGTTATTCCTTAATAAATTCCAATTTCAAACTTCATTCTTGAGCTTGCTATTAATTGTAGAAAGTTGAAGTGAGCACCACTCGATTAAGCAAAAAATTTTCTATTAAACACATTCTACCTTTATAACGTTTTAGCAATGTAAATATAAAAAAATCAAAAAAATACGCAATTTTAAACTTCATTCTTAAGCTTGCTATTAATTTTAGAAGGTTGAAACAAATAACATTTGATTAAACAGAAATTTTTCTATCAAATACATCTTACTATTATAACGTTTTAGCAATGTAATTATAAAAAAAATTAAAAAAATACGCAAGTTTAAATATAGTCGTTATTCCTTGATAAATACCAAATTCAAACTTCATTCTTGAGCTTGCTATTAACTGTAGAAGGTTGAAACCAACACTATTCGATTGAGCAGAAAATTTTCTATCAAATACATTCTACTTTTATAACGTTTTAGCAATGTAAATAAAAAAAATAAAAAAAAATACGCAAGTTTAAAGATAGTCGTTATTCCTTAATAAATACCAATTTCAAACTTCACTCTTGAGCTTGCTATTAATTGTAGAAGGTTGAAACAAGTACCATTTGATTGAACAGAAAATTTTCTATCGAATACATTCTACTTTTATAACGTTTGAACAATGTAAATATAAAAAAAATCAAAAAAATACGCAAGTTTAAAGATAGTTGTTATTCCTTGATAAATACCAATTTCAAACTTTATTCTTGAGCTTGCTATTAATTGTAGAAAGTTGAAACAAGTACCATTTGATTGAACAGAAATTTTTCTATCAAATACGTCCTACTTTTATAACGTTTTAGCAATGTAAATAAAAAAAAATCAAAAAAATGCGCAAGTTAAAAGATAGTCGTTATGCCTTGATAAATACCAAATTCAAACTTTATTCTTTAGCTTGCTATTAATTGTAGAAAGTTGAAACAAGTACCATTTGATTGAACAGAAATTTTTCTATCAAATACGTTTTACTTTTATAACGTTTTAGCAATGTAATTATAATAAAAGTCAAAAAAATACGCAAGTTTAAATATAGTCGTTATTCCTTAATAAATTCCAATTTCAAACTTCATTCTTGAGCTTGCTATTAATTGTAGAAGGTTAAAATAAATACTATTCGATTCAGCAGGAAATTTTCTATCAAATACATCTTACTTTTATTACGTTTCAATAATGTAAATATAAAAAAAAATTTAAAAAATACGCAAGTTTAAAGTAAGTCGTTATTCCTTAATAAATTCCAATTTCAAACTTCATTCTTGAGCTTGCTATTAATTGTAGAAAGTTGAAGTGAGCACCACTCGATTAAGCAAAAAATTTTTTGAACAATGTAAATATAAAAAAAATCAAAAAAATACGCAAGTTTAAATATAGTCGTTATTCCTTGATAAATACCAATTTCAAACTTTATCTTTAAGTTTGCTGTTAATTGTAGAAGGTTGAAACTAATACTATTCGATTGAGCAGAAAACTTTCAATCAAATACATTCTACTTTTATAACGTTTTAGCAATGTAAATATAAAAAAAATCAAAAAAATACGCAAATTTAAAGATAGTCGTTATTCCTTAATAAATTCCAATTTCAAACTTCATTCTTGAGCTTGCTATTAATTTTTAAAACAAATATTATTCGATTAAGCAGGAAATTTTCTATCAAATACATCTTACCTTTATAACGTTTCAATAATGTAAATATAAAAAAAAGTTAAAAAAATACGCAAGTTTAAAGTAAGTCGTTATTCCTTAATAAATTCCAATTTCAAACTTCAATCTTGAGCTTGCTATTAATTTTAGAAAATTGAAGCAAGCACCACTCGATTAAGCAAAAAATTTTCTATTAAATACATTCTACCTTTATAACGTTTTAGCAATGTAAATATAAAAAAAATCAAAAAAATACGCAAGTTTAAATATAGTCGTTATTCCTTGATAAATACCAATTTCAAACTTCATTCTTAAGCTTGCTATTAATTATAGAAGGTTGAAACAAGTACCATTTGATTGAACAGAAATTTTTCTATCAAATACATCCTACTTTTATAACGTTTTAGCAATGTAAATAAAAAAAATCAAAAAAATACACAAGTTTAAAGATAGTCGTTATTCCTTGATAAATTCCAATTTCAAACTTCAATCTTGAGCTTGCTATTAATTTTAGAAAGTTGAATCAAGCACCACTCGATTAAGCAAAAAATTTTCTATTAAATACATTCTACCTTTATAACGTTTTAGCAATGTAAATATAAAAAAAATCAAAAAAATACGCAAGTTTAAAGATAGTCGTTATTCCTTGATAAATACCAATTTCAAACTTTATTCTTAAGCTTGCTAATAATTATAGAAGGTTGAAACAAGCACCATTTGATTGAACAGAAATTTTTCTATTAAATACATCCTACTTTTATAACGTTTTAGCAATGTAAACATAAAAAAAATCAAAAAAATACGCAAGTTTAAAGATAGTCGTTATTCCTTGATAAATACCAATTTCAAACTTTATTCTTGAGCTTGCTATTAATCGTAGAAGGTTGAAACAAAAACCATTTGATTGAACAGATAATTTTCTATCAAATACATCCTACCTTTATAACGTTTTAGCAATGTAAATATAAAAAAATCAAAAAAATACGCAAGTTTAAATATAGTCGTTATTCCTTGATAAATACCAATTTCAAACTTTATTCTTAAGCTTGCTATTAATTATAGAAGGTTGAAACAAGCACCATTTGATTGAACAGAAATTTTTCTATTAAATACATCCTAGTTTTATAACGTTTTAGCAATGTAAACAGAAAAAAAATCAAAAAAATACGCAAGTTTAAAGATAGTCGTTATTCCTTGATAAATACCAATTTCAAACTTCATTCTTGAGCTTGCTATTAATTGTAGAATGTTGAAACAAGTACCATTTGATTGAACAGAAATTTTTCTATCAAATACGTCTTACTTTTATAGAGTTTTAGCAATGTAATTATAAAAAAAATCAAAAAAATACGCAAGTTTAAATATAGTCGTTATTCCTTGATAAATACCAATTTCAAACTTCATTCTTGAGCTTGCTATTAATTGTAGAAGGTTGAAACCAATACCATTCGATTGAACAGAAAATTTTCTATCAAATACGTCCTACTTTTATAACGTTTCAATAATGTAAATATAAAAAAAATCAAAAGAATTCGCAAGTTTAAAGATAGTCGTTATTCCTTAATAAATTCCAATTTCAAACTTCATTCTTGAGCTTGCTATTAACCGTAGAAAGTTGAAGCAAGCACCACTTGATTAAGCGAAAAATTTTCTATCAAATACATCCTACTTTTATAACGCTTTAGCAATGTAAATATAAAAAAAATCAAAAAAATACGCAAGTTTAAATATAGTCGTTATTCCTTGATAAATACCAATTTCAAACTTTATTCTTAAGCTTGCTATTAATTATAGAAGGTTGAAACAAGCACCATTTGATTGAACAGAAATTTTTCTATTAAATACATCCTAGTTTTATAACGTTTTAGCAATGTAAACAGAAAAAAAATCAAAAAAATACGCAAGTTTAAAGATAGTCGTTATTCCTTGATAAATACCAATTTCAAACTTCATTCTTGAGCTTGCTATTAATTGTAGAATGTTGAAACAAGTACCATTTGATTGAACAGAAATTTTTCTATCAAATACGTCTTACTTTTATAAAGTTTTAACAATGTAATTATAAAAAAAATCAAAAAAATACGCAAGTTTAAATATAGTCGTTATTCCTTGATAAATACCAATTTCAAACTTCATTTTTGAGCTTGCTATTAATTGTAGAAGGTTGAAACCAATACCATTCGATTGAACAGAAAATTTTCTATCAAATACATCCTACTTTTATAACGTTTCAATAATGTAAATATAAAAAAAATCAAAAGAATTCGCAAGTTTAAAGATAGTCGTTATTCCTTAATAAATTCCAATTTCAAACTTCATTCTTGAGCTTGCTATTAACCGTAGAAAGTTGAAGCAAGCACTACTTGATTAAGCGAAAAATTTTCTGTCAAATACATCCTACTTTTATAACGCTTTAGCAATGTAAATATAAAAAAAATCAAAAAAATACGCAAGTTTAAAGATAGTCGTTATTCCTTGATAAATACCAATTTCAAACTTCATTCTTAAGCTTGCTATTAATTTTAGAAGGTTGAAGCAAATAACATTTGATTAAACAGAAATTTTTCTATCAAATACGTCTTACTTTTATAGAGCTTTAGCAATGTAATTATAAAAAAAATCAAAAAAATACGCAAGTTTAAATATAGTCGTTATTCCTTGATAAATACCAATTTCGAACTTCATTCTTGAGCTTGCTATTAACTATAGAAGGTTGAAACCAATACTATTCGATTGAACAGAAATTTTTCTATCAAATACGTCCTACTTTTATAACGTTTTAGCAATGTAAATAAAAAAAAAATCAAAAAAATACGCAAGTTAAAAGATAGTCGTTATGCCTTGATAAATACCAAATTCAAACTTTATTCTTTAGCTTGCTATTAATTGTAGAACGTTGAAACAAGTACCATTTGATTGAACAGAAATTTTTCTATCAAATACGTCCTACTTTTATAACGTTTTAGCAATGTAATTATAAAAAAAGTCAAAAAAATACGCAAGTTTAAATATAGTCGTTATTCCTTAATAAATTCCAGTTTCAAACTTCATTCTTGAGCTTGCTATTAATTGTAGAAGGCTAAAATAAATACTATTCGATTAAGCAGGAAATTTTCTATCAAATACATCTTACTTTTATAACGTTTCAATAATGTAAATATAAAAAAAAATTTAAAAAATACGCAAGTTTAAAGTAAGTCGTTATTCCTTAATAAATTCCAATTTCAAACTTCATTCTTGAGCTTGCTATTAACTGTAGAAAGTTGAAGCAAGCACCACTCGATTAAGCAAAAAATTTTCTATTAAACACATTCTACCTTTATAACGTTTTAGCAATGTAAATATAAAAAAAATCAAAAAAATACGCAAGTTTAAATATAGTCGTTATTCCTTGATAAATACCAATTTCAAACTTCATTCTTAAGCTTGCTATTAATTATAGAAGGTTAAAACAAGTACCATTTGATTGAGCAGAAATTTTTCTATCTAATACATCCTACTTTTATAACGTTTTAGCAATGTAAATAAAAAAAAATCAAAAAAATACGCAAGTTTAAAGATAGTCGTTATTCCTTGATAAATACCAACTTCAAACTTTATTCTTAAGCTTGCTAATATTTATATAAGGTTGAGGCAAGCACCATTTGATTGAACAGAAATTTTTCTATTAAATACATCCTACTTTTATAACGTTTTAGCAATGTAAACATAAAAAAAATCAAAAAAATACGCAAGTTTAAAGATAGTCGTTATTCCTTGATAAATACCAATTTCAAACTTCATTCTTGAGCTTGCTATTAATTGTAGAATGTTGAAACAAGTACCATTTGATTGAACAGAAATTTTTCTATCAAATACGTCTTACTTTTATAGAGTTCTAGCAATGTAATTATAAAAAAAATCAAAAAAATACGCAAGTTTAAATATAGTCGTTATTCCTTGATAAATACCAATTTCAAACTTTATTTTTAAGTTTGCTATTAATTGTAAAAGGTTGAAACTAATACTATTCGATTGAGCAGGAAATTTTCTATCAAATACATTCTACTTTTATAACGTTTTAGCAATGTAAATATAAAAAAATCAAAAAAATACGCAAGTTTAAAGATAGTCGTTATTCCTTAATAAATACCAATTTCAAACTTCATCCTTGAGCTTGCTATTAATCGTAGAAGGTTGAAACAAAAACCATTTGATTGAACAGATAATTTTCTATCAAATACATCATACCTTTATAACGTTTTAGCAATGTAAATATAAAAAAATCAAAAAAATACGCAAGTTTAAATATAGTCGTTATTCCTTGATAAATACCAATTTCAAACTTTATTCTTAAGCTTGCTATTAATTATAGAAGGTTGAAACAAGCACCATTTGATTGAACAGAAATTTTTCTATTAAATACATCCTAGTTTTATAACGTTTTAGCAATGTAAACAGAAAAAAAATCAAAAAAATACGCAAGTTTAAAGATAGTCGTTATTCCTTGATAAATACCAATTTCAAACTTCATTCTTGAGCTTGCTATTAATTGTAGAAGGTTGAAACCAATACCATTCGATTGAACAGAAAATTTTCTATCAAATACATCCTACTTTTATAACGTTTCAATAATGTAAATATAAAAAAAATCAAAAGAATTCGCAAGTTTAAAGATAGTCGTTATTCCTTAATAAATTCCAATTTCAAACTTCATTCTTGAGCTTGCTATTAACCGTAGAAAGTTGAAGCAAGCACTACTTGATTAAGCCAAAAATTTTCTGTCAAATACATCCTACTTTTATAACGCTTTAGCAATGTAAATATAAAAAAAATCAAAAAAATACGCAAGTTTAAAGATAGTCGTTATTCCTTGATAAATACCAATTTCAAACTTCATTCTTAAGCTTGCTATTAATTTTAGAAGGTTGAAGCAAATAACATTTGATTAAACAGAAATTTTTCTATCAAATACGTCTTACTTTTATAGAGTTTTAGCAATGTAATTATAAAAAAAATCAAAAAAATACGCAAGTTTAAATATAGTCGTTATTCCTTGATAAATACCAATTTCGAACTTCATTCTTGAGCTTGCTATTAACTATAGAAGGTTGAAACCAATACTATTCGATTGAACAGAAATTTTTCTATCAAATACGTCCTACTTTTATAACGTTTTAGCAATGTAAATAAAAAAAAAATCAAAAAAATACGCAAGTTAAAAGATAGTCGTTATGCCTTGATAAATACCAAATTCAAACTTTATTCTTTAGCTTGCTATTAATTGTAGAACGTTGAAACAAGTACCATTTGATTGAACAGAAATTTTTCTATCAAATACGTCCTACTTTTATAACGTTTTAGCAATGTAATTATAAAAAAAGTCAAAAAAATACGCAAGTTTAAATATAGTCGTTATTCCTTAATAAATTCCAGTTTCAAACTTCATTCTTGAGCTTGCTATTAATTGTAGAAGGCTAAAATAAATACTATTCGATTAAGCAGGAAATTTTCTATCAAATACATCTTACTTTTATAACGTTTCAATAATGTAAATATAAAAAAAAATTTAAAAAATACGCAAGTTTAAAGTAAGTCGTTATTCCTTAATAAATTCCAATTTCAAACTTCATTCTTGAGCTTGCTATTAACTGTAGAAAGTTGAAGCAAGCACCACTCGATTAAGCAAAAAATTTTCTATTAAACACATTCTACCTTTATAACGTTTTAGCAATGTAAATATAAAAAAAATCAAAAAAATACGCAAGTTTAAATATAGTCGTTATTCCTTGATAAATACCAATTTCAAACTTCATTCTTAAGCTTGCTATTAATTATAGAAGGTTAAAACAAGTACCATTTGATTGAGCAGAAATTTTTCTATCTAATACATCCTACTTTTATAACGTTTTAGCAATGTAAATAAAAAAAAATCAAAAAAATACGCAAGTTTAAAGATAGTCGTTATTCCTTGATAAATACCAACTTCAAACTTTATTCTTAAGCTTGCTAATATTTATATAAGGTTGAGGCAAGCACCATTTGATTGAACAGAAATTTTTCTATTAAATACATCCTACTTTTATAACGTTTTAGCAATGTAAACATAAAAAAAATCAAAAAAATACGCAAGTTTAAAGATAGTCGTTATTCCTTGATAAATACCAATTTCAAACTTCATTCTTGAGCTTGCTATTAATTGTAGAATGTTGAAACAAGTACCATTTGATTGAACAGAAATTTTTCTATCAAATACGTCTTACTTTTATAGAGTTCTAGCAATGTAATTATAAAAAAAATCAAAAAAATACGCAAGTTTAAATATAGTCGTTATTCCTTGATAAATACCAATTTCAAACTTTATTTTTAAGTTTGCTATTAATTGTAAAAGGTTGAAACTAATACTATTCGATTGAGCAGGAAATTTTCTATCAAATACATTCTACTTTTATAACGTTTTAGCAATGTAAATATAAAAAAATCAAAAAAATACGCAAGTTTAAAGATAGTCGTTATTCCTTAATAAATACCAATTTCAAACTTCATCCTTGAGCTTGCTATTAATCGTAGAAGGTTGAAACAAAAACCATTTGATTGAACAGATAATTTTCTATCAAATACATCATACCTTTATAACGTTTTAGCAATGTAAATATAAAAAAATCAAAAAAATACGCAAGTTTAAATATAGTCGTTATTCCTTGATAAATACCAATTTCAAACTTTATTCTTAAGCTTGCTATTAATTATAGAAGGTTGAAACAAGCACCATTTGATTGAACAGAAATTTTTCTATTAAATACATCCTAGTTTTATAACGTTTTAGCAATGTAAACAAAAAAAAAATCAAAAAAATACGCAAGTTTAAATATAGTCGTTATTCCTTGATAAATACCAAATTCAAACTTTATTCTTTAGCTTGCTATTAATTTTAGAAAGTTGAAGCAAGCACCACTCGATTAAGCAAAAAATTTTCTATTAAATACATTCTACCTTTATAACGTTTTAGCAATGTAAATATAAAAAAAATCAAAAAAATACGCAAGTTTAAAGATAGTCGTTATTCCTTGATAAATACCAATTTCAAACTTTATTCTTAAGCTTGCTAATAATTATAGAAGGTTGAAACAAGCACCATTTGATTGAACAGAAATTTTTCTATTAAATACATCCTAGTTTTATAACGTTTTAGCAATGTAAACAAAAAAAAAATCAAAAAAATACGCAAGTTTAAATATAGTCGTTATTCCTTGATAAATACCAATTTCAAACTTTATTCTTAAGCTTGCTAATAATTATAGAAGGTTGAAACAAGCACCATTTGATTGAACAGAAATTTTTCTATTAAATACATCCTAGTTTTATAACGTTTTAGCAATGTAAACAGAAAAAAAATCAAAAAAATACGCAAGTTTAAAGATAGTCGTTATTCCTTGATAAATACCAATTTCAAACTTCATTCTTGAGCTTGCTATTAATTATAGAAGGTTGAAACAAGCACCATTTGATTGAACAGAAATTTTTCTATTAAATACATCCTAGTTTTATAACGTTTTAGCAATGTAAACAAAAAAAAAATCAAAAAAATACGCAAGTTTAAATATAGTCGTTATTCCTTGATAAATACCAATTTCAAACTTCATTCTTGAGCTTGCTATTAATTGTAGAAGGTTGAAACCAATACCATTCGATTGAACAGAAAATTTTCTATCAAATACATCCTACTTTTATAACGTTTCAATAATGTAAATATAAAAAAAATCAAAAGAATTCGCAAGTTTAAAGATAGTCGTTATTCCTTAATAAATTCCAATTTCAAACTTCATTCTTGAGCTTGCTATTAACCTAGAAAGTTGAAGCAAGCACTACTTGATTAAGCGAAAAATTTTCTGTCAAATACATCCTACTTTTATAACGCTTTAGCAATGTAAATATAAAAAAAATCAAAAAAATACGCAAGTTTAAAGATAGTCGTTATTCCTTGATAAATACCAATTTCAAACTTCATTCTTAAGCTTGCTATTAATTTTAGAAGGTTGAAGCAAATAACATTTGATTAAACAGAAATTTTTCTATCAAATACGTCTTACTTTTATAGAGTTTTAGCAATGTAATTATAAAAAAAATCAAAAAAATACGCAAGTTTAAATATAGTCGTTATTCCTTGATAAATACCAATTTCGAACTTCATTCTTGAGCTTGCTATTAACTATAGAAGGTTGAAACCAATACTATTCGATTGAACAGAAATTTTTCTATCAAATACGTCCTACTTTTATAACGTTTTAGCAATGTAAATAAAAAAAAAATCAAAAAAATACGCAAGTTAAAAGATAGTCGTTATGCCTTGATAAATACCAAATTCAAACTTTATTCTTTAGCTTGCTATTAATTGTAGAACGTTGAAACAAGTACCATTTGATTGAACAGAAATTTTTCTATCAAATACGTCCTACTTTTATAACGTTTTAGCAATGTAATTATAAAAAAAGTCAAAAAAATACGCAAGTTTAAATATAGTCGTTATTCCTTAATAAATTCCAATTTCAAACTTCATTCTTGAGCTTGCTATTAATTGTAGAAGGCTAAAATAAATACTATTCGATTAAGCAGGAAATTTTCTATCAAATACATCTTACTTTTATAACGTTTCAATAATGTAAATATAAAAAAAAATTTAAAAAATACGCAAGTTTAAAGTAAGTCGTTATTCCTTAATAAATTCCAATTTCAAACTTCATCCTTGAGCTTGCTATTAATCGTAGAAGGTTGAAACAAAAACCATTTGATTGAACAGATAATTTTCTATCAAATACATCATACCTTTATAACGTTTTAGCAATGTAAATATAAAAAAATCAAAAAAATACGCAAGTTTAAATATAGTCGTTATTCCTTGATAAATACCAATTTCAAACTTTATTCTTAAGCTTGCTATTAATTATAGAAGGTTGAAACAAGCACCATTTGATTGAACAGAAATTTTTCTATTAAATACATCCTAGTTTTATAACGTTTTAGCAATGTAAACAAAAAAAAAATCAAAAAAATACGCAAGTTTAAATATAGTCGTTATTCCTTGATAAATACCAAATTCAAACTTCATTCTTGAGCTTGCTATTAACCGTAGAAAGTTGAAGCAAGCACCACTTGATTAAGCGAAAAATTTTCTATCAAATACATCCTACTTTTATAACGCTTTAGCAATGTAAATATAAAAAAAATCAAAAAAATACGCAAGTTTAAAGATAGTCGTTATTCCTTGATAAATACCAATTTCAAACTTCATTCTTAAGCTTGCTATTAATTTTAGAAGGTTGAAACAAATAACATTTGATTAAACAGAAATTTTTCTATCAAATACATCTTACTATTATAACGTTTTAGCAATGTAATTATAAAAAAAATTAAAAAAATACGCAAGTTTAAATATAGTCGTTATTCCTTGATAAATACCAATTTCAAACTTCATTCTTGAGCTTGCTATCAATTGTAAAAGGTTGAAACCAATACTATTCGATTGAGCAGAAAATTTTCTATTAAATACATTCTACTTTTATAACGTTTTAACAATGTAAATATAAAAAAAATCAAAAAAATACGCAAGTTTAAAGATAGTCGTTATTCCTTGATAAATACCAATTTCAAACTTCATTCTTGAGCTTGCTATTAATTGCAGAATGCTGAAACAAGTACCATTTGATTGAACAGAAATTTTTCTATCAAATACGTCTTACTTTTATAGTGTTTTAGCAATGTAATTATAAAAAAAATCAAAAAAATACGCAAGTTTAAATATAGTCGTTATTCCTTGATAAATACCAATTTCAAACTTCATTCTTGAGCTTGCTATTAACTATAGAAGGTTGAAACCAATACTATTCGATTGAGCAGAAAATTTTCTATCAAATACATTCTACTTTTACAACGTTTTAACAATGTAAATATAAAAAAAATCAAAAAAATACGCAAGTTTAAAGATAGTTGTTATTCCTTGATAAATACCAATTTCAAACTTTATTCTTGAGCTTGCTATTAATTGTAGAAGGTTGAAACAAGTACCATTTGATTGAACGGAAATTTTTCTATCAAATACGTCCTACTTTTATAACGTTTTAGCAATGTAACTAAAAAAAAAATCAAAAAAATACGCAAGTTAAAAGATAGTCGTTATGCCTTGATAAATACCAAATTCAAACTTTATTCTTTAGCTTGCTATTAATTGCAGAAAGTTGAAACAAGTACCATTTGATTGAACAGAAATTTTTCTATCAAATACGTCCTACTTTTATAACGTTTTAGCAATGTAATTATAAAAAAAGTCAAAAAAATACGCAAGTTTAAATATAGTCGTTATTCCTTAATAAATTCCAATTTCAAACTTCATTCTTGAGCTTGCTATTAATTGTAGAAGGTTAAAATAAATACTATTCGATTCAGCAGGAAATTTTCTATCAAATGCATCTTACTTTTATAACGTTTCAATAATGTAAATATAAAAAAAAATTTAAAAAATACGCAAGTTTAAAGTAAGTCGTTATTCCTTAATAAATTCCAATTTCAAACTTCATTCTTGAGCTTGCTATTAATTGTAGAAAGTTGAAGTAAGCACCACTCGATTAAGCAAAAAATTTTCTATTAAACACATTCTACCTTTATAACGTTTTAGCAATGTAAATATAAAAAAAATCAAAAAAATACGCAAGTTTAAATATAGTCGTTATTCCTTGATAAATACCAATTTCAAACTTTATTCTTAAGCTTGCTAATAATTATAGAAGGTTGAAACAAGCACCATTTGATTGAACAGAAATTTTCTATTAAATACATCCTACTTTTATAACGTTTTAGCAATGTAAACATAAAAAAAATCAAAAAAATACGCAAGTTTAAAGATAGTCGTTATTCCTTGATAAATACCAATTTCAAATTTCATTCTTGAGCTTGCTATTAATTGTAGAATGTTGAAACAAGTACCATTTGATTGAACAGAAATTTTTCTATTAAATACATCCTAGTTTTATAACGTTTTAGCAATGTAAATAAAAAAAATCAAAAAAATACGCAAGTTTAAAGATAGTCGTTATTCCTTGATAAATTCCAATTTCAAACTTCAATCTTGAGCTTGCTATTAATTTTAGAAAGTTGAAGCAAGCACCACTCGATTAAGCAAAAAATTTTCTATTAAATACATTCTACCTTTATAACGTTTTAGCAATGTAAATATAAAAAAAATCAAAAAAATACGCAAGTTTAAAGATAGTCGTTATTCCTTGATAAATACCAATTTCAAACTTTATTCTTAAGCTTGCTAATAATTATAGAAGGTTGAAACAAGCACCATTTGATTGAACAGAAATTTTCTATTAAATACATCCTACTTTTATAACGTTTTAGCAATGTAAACATAAAAAAAATCAAAAAAATACGCAAGTTTAAAGATAGTCGTTATTCCTTGATAAATACCAATTTCAAATTTCATTCTTGAGCTTGCTATTAATTGTAGAATGTTGAAACAAGTACCATTTGATTGAACAGAAATTTTTCTATTAAATACATCCTAGTTTTATAACGTTTTAGCAATGTAAACAGAAAAAAAATTAAAAAAATACGCAAGTTTAAAGATAGTCGTTATTCCTTGATAAATACCAATTTCAAACTTCATTCTTGAGCTTGCTATTAATTGCAGAATGTTGAAACAAGTACCATTTGATTGAACAGCAATTTTTCTATCAAATACGTCTTACTTTTATAAAGTTTTAACAATGTAATTATAAAAAAAATCAAAAAAATACGCAAGTTTAAATATAGTCGTTATTCCTTGATAAATACCAATTTCAAACTTCATTCTAGAGCTTGCTATTAATTGTAGAAGGTTGAAACCAATACCATTCGATTGAACAGAAAATTTTCTATCAAATACATCCTACTTTTATAACGTTTCAATAATGTAAATATAAAAAAAATCAAAAGAATTCGCAAGTTTAAAGATAGTCGTTATTCCTTAATAAATTCCAATTTCAAACTTCATTCTTGAGCTTGCTATTAACCGTAGAAAGTTGAAGCAAGCACCACTTGATTAAGCGAAAAATTTTCTATCAAACACATCCTACTTTTATAACGCTTTAGCAATGTAAATATAAAAAAAATCAAAAAAATACGCAAGTTTAAAGATAGTCGTTATTCCTTGATAAATACCAATTTCAAACTTCATTCTTAAGCTTGCTATTAATTTTAGAAGGTTGAAACAAATAACATTTGATTAAACAGAAATTTTTCTATTAAATACATCTTACTATTATAACGTTTTAGCAATGTAATTATAAAAAAAATTAAAAAAATACGCAAGTTTAAATATAGTCGTTATTCCTTGATAAATACCAATTTCAAACTTCATTCTTGAGCTTGCTATCAATTGTAGAAGGTTGAAACCAATACTATTCGATTGAGCAGGAAATTTTCTATCAAATACATTCTACTTTTATAACGTTTTAACAATGTAAATATAAAAAAAATCAAAAAAATACGCAAGTTTAAAGATAGTCGTTATTCCTTGATAAATACCAATTTCAAACTTCATTCTTGAGCTTGCTATTAATTGCAGAATGCTGAAACAAGTACCATTTGATTGAACAGAAATTTTTCTATCAAATACGTCTTACTTTTATAGAGTTTTAGCAATGTAATTATAAAAAAAATCAAAAAAATACGCAAGTTTAAAGATAGTCGTTATTCCTTGATAAATACCAATTTCAAACTTCATTCTTAAGCTTGCTATTAATTTTAGAATGTTGAAACAAATAACATTTGATTAAACAGAAATTTTTCTATCAAATACATCTTACTATTATAACGTTTTAGCAATGTAATTATAAAAAAAATTAAAAAAATACGCAAGTTTAAATATAGTCGTTATTCCTTGATAAATACCAATTTCAAACTTCATTCTTGAGCTTGCTATCAATTGTAGAAGGTTGAAACCAATACTATTCGATTGAGCAGGAAATTTTCTATCAAATACATTCTACTTTTATAACGTTTTAACAATGTAAATATAAAAAAAATCAAAAAAATTCGCAAGTTTAAAGATAGTTGTTATTCCTTGATAAATACCAATTTCAAATTTTATTCTTGAGCTTGCTATTAATTTTAGAAGGTCGAAACAAGTACCATTTGATTGAACAGAAATTTTTCTATCAAATACGTCTTACTTTTATAGAGTTTTAGCAATGTAATTATAAAAAAAATCAAAAAAATACGCAAGTTTAAATATAGTCGTTATTCCTTGATAAATACCAATTTCAAACTTCATTCTTGAGCTTGCTATTAACTATAGAAGGTTGAAACCAATACTATTCGATTGAGCAGAAAATTTTCTATCAAATACATTCTACTTTTATAAAGTTTTAACAATGTAAATATAAAAAAAATCAAAAAAATTCGCAAGTTTAAAGATAGTTGTTATTCCTTGATAAATACCAATTTCAAATTTTATTCTTGAGCTTGCTATTAATTTTAGAAGGTCGAAACAAGTACCATTTGATTGAACAAAAATTTTTCTATCAAATACGTCCTACTTTTATAACGTTTTAGCAATGTAAATAAAAAAAAAATCAAAAAAATACGCAAGTTAAAAGATAGTCGTTATGCCTTGATAAATACCAAATTCAAACTTTATTCTTTAGCTTGCTATTAATTGTAGAAAGTTGAAACAAGTACCATTTGATTGAACAGAAATTTTTCTATCAAATACGTCCTACTTTTATAACGTTTTAGCAATGTAATTATAAAAAAAATCAAAAAAATACGCAAGTTAAAAGATAGTTGTTATTCCTTGATAAATACCAATTTCAAACTTTATTTTTGAGCTTGCTATTAATTGTAGAAGGTTGAAACAAGTACCATTGGATTGAACAGAAATTTTTCTATCAAATACGTCCTACTTTTATAACGTTTTAGCAATGTAAATAAAAAAAAATCAAAAAAATACGCAAGTTAAAAGATAGTCGTTATGCCTTGATAAATACCAAATTCAAACTTTATTCTTTAGCTTGCTATTAATTGTAGAAAGTTGAAACAAGTACCATTTGATTGAACAGAAATTTTTCTATCAAATACGTCCTACTTTTATAACGTTTTAGCAATGTAATTATAAAAAAAGTCAAAAAAATACGCAAGTTTAAATATAGTCGTTATTCCTTAATAAATTCCAATTTCAAACTTCATTCTTGAGCTTGCTATTAATTGTAGAAGGTTAAAATAAATACTATTCGATTAAGCAGGAAATTTTCTATCAAATACATCTTACTTTTATAACGTTTCAATAATGTAAATATAAAAAAAAATTTAAAAAAAACGCAAGTTTAAAGTAAGTCGTTATTCCTTAATAAATTCCAATTTCAAACTTCATTCTTGAGCTTGCTATTAATTGTAGAAAGTTGAAGCAAGCACCACTCGATTAAGCAAAAAATTTTCTATTAAACACATTCTACCTTTATAACGTTTTAGGAATGTAAATATAAAAAAAATCAAAAAAATACGCAAGTTTAAATATAGTCGTTATTCCTTGATAAATACCAATTTCAAACTTCATTCTTAAGCTTGCTATTAATTATAGAAGGTTGAAACAAGTACCATTTGATTGAACAGAAATTTTTCTATCTAATACATCCTACTTTTATAACGTTTTAGCAATGTAAATAAAAAAAAATCAAAAAAATACGCAAGTTTAAATATAGTCGTTATTCCTTAATAAATTCCAATTTCAAACTTCATTCTTGAGCTTGCTATTAATTGTAGAAGGTTAAAATAAATACTATTCGATTAAGCAGGAAATTTTCTATCAAATACATCTTACTTTTATAACGTTTCAATAATGTAAATATAAAAAAAAATTTAAAAAAAACGCAAGTTTAAAGTAAGTCGTTATTCCTTAATAAATTCCAATTTCAAACTTCATTCTTGAGCTTGCTATTAATTGTAGAAAGTTGAAGCAAGCACCACTCGATTAAGCAAAAAATTTTCTATTAAACACATTCTACCTTTATAACGTTTTAGGAATGTAAATATAAAAAAAATCAAAAAAATACGCAAGTTTAAATATAGTCGTTATTCCTTGATAAATACCAATTTCAAACTTCATTCTTAAGCTTGCTATTAATTATAGAAGGTCGAAACAAGTACCATTTGATTGAACAAAAATTTTTCTATCAAATACGTCCTACTTTTATAACGTTTTAGCAATGTAAATAAAAAAAAAATCAAAAAAATACGCAAGTTAAAAGATAGTCGTTATTCCTTGATAAATACCAATTTCAAACTTTATTCTTAAGCTTGCTATTAATTGTAGAATGTTGAAACAAGTACCATTTGATTGAACAGAAATTTTTCTATCAAATACGTCTTACTTTTATGGAGTTTTAGCAATGTAATTATAAAAAAAATCAAAAAAATACGCAAGTTTAAATATAGTCGTTATTCCTTGATAAATACCAATTTCAAACTTTATTTTTAAGTTTGCTATTAATTGTAAAAGGTTGAAACTAATACTATTCGATTGAGCAGGAAATTTTCTATCAAATACATTCTACTTTTATAACGTTTTAGCAATGTAAATATAAAAAAATCAAAAAAATACGCAAGTTTAAAGATAGTCGTTATTCCTTAATAAATACCAATTTCAAACTTCATTCTTGAGCTTGCTATTAATCGTAGAAGGTTGAAACAAAAACCATTTGATTGAGCAGATAATTTTCTATCAAATACATCCTACCTTTATAACGTTTTAGCAATGTAAATATAAAAAAATCAAAAAAATACGCAAGTTTAAATATAGTCGTTATTCCTTGATAAATACCAATTTCAAACTTTATTCTTAAGCTTGCTATTAATTATAGAAGGTTGAAACAAGCACCATTTGATTGAACAGAAATTTTTCTATTAAATACATCCTAGTTTTATAACGTTTTAGCAATGTAAACAGAAAAAAAATCAAAAAAATACGCAAGTTTAAATATAGTCGTTATTCCTTGATAAATACCAAATTCAAACTTCATTCTTGAGCTTGCTATTAATTGCAGAATGTTGAGACAAGTACCATTTGATTGAACAGAAAATTTTCTATCAAATACATCCTACTTTTATAACGTTTCAATAATGTAAATATAAAAAAAATCAAAAGAATACGCAAGTTTAAAGATAGTTGTTATTCCTTGATAAATACCAATTTCAAATTTCATTCTTGAGCTTGCTATTAATTGTAGAATGTTGAAACAAGTACCATTTGATTGAACAAAAATTTTTCTATCAAATACGTCCTACTTTTATAACGTTTTAGCAATGTAAATAAAAAAAAATCAAAAAAATACGCAAGTTAAAAGATAGTCGTTATTCCTTGATAAATACCAATTTCAAACTTTATTCTTAAGCTTGCTATTAATTGTAGAATGTTGAAACAAGTACCATTTGATTGAACAGAAATTTTTCTATCAAATACGTCTTACTTTTATGGAGTTTTAGCAATGTAATTATAAAAAAAATCAAAAAAATACGCAAGTTTAAATATAGTCGTTATTCCTTGATAAATACCAATTTCAAACTTTATTTATAAGTTTGCTGTTAATTGTTGAAGGTTGAAACTAATACTATTGGATTGAGCAGGAAATTTTCTATCAAATACATTCTACTTTTATAACGTTTTAGCAATGTAAATATAAAAAAAATGAAAAAAATACGCAAGTTTAAAGATAGTCGTTATTCCTTGATAAATACCAATTTCAAACTTCATTCTTAAGCTTGCTATTAAATGCAGAATGCTGAAACAAGTACCATTTGATTGAACAGAAATTTTTCTATCAAATACGTCTTACTTTTATAGAGTTTTAGCAATGTAATTATAAAAAAAATCAAAAAAATACGCAAGTTTAAATATAGTCGTTATTCCTTGATAAATACCAATTTCAAACTTCATTCTTGAGCTTGCTATCAATTGTAGAAGGTTGAAACCAATACTATTCGATTGAGCAGAAAATTCTCTATCAAATACATTCTACTTTTATAACGTTTTAACAATGTAAATATAAAAAAAATCAAAAAAATACGCAAGTTTAAAGATAGTCGTTATTCCTTGATAAATACCAATTTCAAACTTCATTCTTGAGCTTGCTATTAATTGCAGAATGCTGAAACAAGTACCATTTGATTGAACAGAAATTTTTCTATCAAATACGTCTTACTTTTATAGAGTTTTAGCAATGTAATTATAAAAAAAATCAAAAAAATACGCAAGTTTAAAGATAGTCGTTATTCCTTAATAAATACCAATTTCAAACTTCATTCTTGAGCTTGCTATTAATCGTAGAAGGTTGAAACAAAAACCATTTGATTGAACAGATAATTTTCTATCAAATGCATCCTACCTTTATAACGTTTTAGCAATGTAAATATAAAAAAATCAAAAAAATACGCAAGTTTAAATATAGTCGTTATTCCTTGATAAATACCAATTTCAAACTTCATTCTTAAGCTTGCTATTAATTATAGAAGCTTGAAACAAGTACCATTTGATTGAACAGAAATTTTTCTATCTAATACATCCTACTTTTATAACGTTTTAGCAATGTAAATAAAAAAAAATCAAAAAAATACGCAAGTTTAAAGATAGTCGTTATTCCTTGATAAATACCAATTTCAAACTTTATTCTTAAGCTTGCTAATAATTATAGAAGGTTGGGGCAAGCACCATTTGATTGAGCAGAAATTTTTCTATTAAATACATCCTACCTTTATAACGTTTTAGCAATGTAAACATAAAAAAAATCAAAAAAATACGCAAGTTTAAAGATAGTCGTTATTCCTTGATAAATACCAATTTCAAACTTCATTCTTGAGCTTGCTATTAATTGTAGAATGTTGAAACAAGTACCATTTGATTGAACAGAAATTTTTCTATCAAATACGTCTTACTTTTATAGAGTTTTAGCAATGTAATTATAAAAAAAATCAAAAAAATACGCAAGTTTAAATATAGTCGTTATTCCTTGATAAATACCAATTTCAAACTTTATTCTTAAGCTTGCTATTAATTATAGAAGGTTGAAACAAGCACCATTTAATTGAACAGAAATTTTTCAATTAAATACATCCTAGTTTTATAACGTTTTAGCAATGTAAACAGAAAAAAAATCAAAAAAATACGCAAGTTTAAATATAGTCGTTATTCCTTGATAAATACCAAATTCAAACTTCATTCTTGAGCTTGCTTTTAATTGTAGAATGTTGAAACAAGTACCATTTGATTGAACAGAAAATTTTCTATCAAATACATCCTACTTTTATAACGTTTCAATAATGTAAATATAAAAAAAATCAAAAGAATACGCAAGTTTAAAGATAGTCGTTATTCCTTAATAAATTCCAATTTCAAACTTCATTCTTGAGCTTGCTATTAATCGTAGAAGGTTGAAACAAAAACCATTTGATTGAACAGATAATTTTCTATCAAATACATCCTACCTTTATAACGTTTTAGCAATGTAAATATAAAAAAATCAAAAAAATACGCAAGTTTAAATATAGTCGGTATTCCTTGATAAATACCAATTTCAAACTTTATTCTTAAGCTTGCTATTAATTTTAGAAGGTTGAAACAAATAACATTTGATTAAACAGAAATTTTTCTATCAAATGCATCCTACTTTTATAACGTTTCAGCAATGTAAATATAAAAAAATCAAAAAAATACGCAAGTTTAAAGATAGTCGTTATTCCTTGATAAGTATCAATTTCAAACTTTATTCTTGAGCTTGCTATTAATCGTAAAAGATTCAAGCAAGTACCATTCGATTGAACAAAAAATTTTCTATCAAATGCATTTTACTTTTAAAACGTTTCGGCAATGTAAATATAAAAAAATCAAAAAAATACGCAAGTTTAAAGATAGTCGTATCCTACTTTTATAACGTTTTAGCAATGTAAATATGAAAAAAATTAAAAAAATTTGCAAGTTTAAATATAGTCGTTATTCCTTGATAAATACCAATTTCAAACTTTATTCTTGAGCTTGATATTAATTGTAGAAGATTGAAACCAATACTATTCGATTGAGCAGGAAATTTTCTATCAAATACGTCCTATTTTTATAACGTTTTAGCAATGTAATTATAAAAAAAATCAAAAAAATACGCAAGTTTAAAGATGGTCGTTATTCCTTAATATATACCAATTTCAAACTCCATTCTTGAGCTTGCTATTAATCGTAGAAGGTTGAAACAAAAACCATTTGATTGAACGGAGAATTTTCTATCAAATACATCCTATTTTTATAACGTTTTAGCTATGTAAATATAAAAAAATCAAAAAAATACGCAAGTTTAAAGATAGTCGTTATTCCTTAATAAATACCAACTTCAAACTCCATTCTTGAGCTTGCTATTAATCGTAGAAGGTTGAAACAAAAACCATTTGATTGAACAGAGAATTTTCTATCAAATAGATCCTACTTTTATAACGTTTTAGCAATGTAAATATAAAAAAATCAAAAAAATACGCAAGTTTAAATATAGTCGTTATTCCTTGATAAATACCAATTTCAAACTTCATTCTTGAGCTTGCTATTAATCGTAGAAAGTTGAAACAAAAACCATTTGATTAAACAGAGAATTTTCTATCAAATAGATCCTACTTTTATAACGTTTTAGCAATGTAAATATAAAAAAATCAAAAAAATACGCAAGTTTAAATATAGTCGTTATTCCATGATAAATACCAATTTCAAACTTCATTCTTGAGCTTGCTATTAATCGTAGAAAGTTGAAACAAAAACCATTTGATTGAACAGAGAATTTTCTATCAAATACATCCTACTTTTATAACGTTTTAGCAATGTAAATATAAAAAAATCAAAAAAATACGCAAGTTTAAATATAGTCGTTATTCCTTGATAAATACCAACTTCAAACTTTATTCTTGAGCTTGCTATTAATTGTAGAAGATTGAAACCAATACTATTCGATTGAGCAGGAAATTTTCTATCAAATACGTCCTATTTTTATAACGTTTTAGCAATGTAATTATAAAAAAAATCAAAAAAATACGCAAGTTTAAAGATAGTCGTTATTCCTTAATAAATACCAATTTCAAACTCCATTCTTGAGCTTGCTGTTAATCGTAGAAGGTTGAAACAAAAACCATTTGATTGAGCAGAGAATTTTCTATCAAATACATCCTACTTTTATAACGTTTTAGCAATGTAAATATAAAAAAATCAAAAAAATACGCAAGTTTAAATATAGTCGTTATTCCTTGATAAATACCAATTTCAAACTTCATTCTTGAGCTTGCTGTTAATCGTAGAAAGTTGAAACAAAAACCATTTGATTGAACAGAGAATTTTCTATCAAATACATTTTACTTTTATAACGTTTTAGTAATGTAATTATAGAAAAAGTCAAAAAAATACGCAAGTTTAAATATAGTCGTTGTTCCATGATAAATACCAATTTCAAACTTCAATCTTGAGCTTGCTATTAATCGTAGAAAGTTGAAACAAAAACCATTTGATTGAACAGAGAATTTTCTATCAAATACATCCTACTTTTATAACGTTTTAGCAATGTAAATATAAAAAAATCAAAAAAATACGCAAGTTTAAATATAGTCGTTATTCCTTGATAAATACCAATTTCAAACTTTATTTTTGAGCTTGCTATTAATTGTAGAAGATTGAAACTAATACTATTCGATTGAGCAGGAAATTTTCTATCAAATACGTCCTATTTTTATAACGTTTTAGCAATGTAATTATAAAAAAAATCAAAAAAATACGCAAGTTTAAAGATAGTCGTTATTCCTTAATAAATACCAATTTCAAACTTCATTCTTGAGCTTGCTATTAATCGTAGAAAGTTGAAACAAAAACCATTTGATTGAACAGAGAATTTTCTATCAAATACATCCTACCTTTATAACGTTTTAGCAATGTAAATATAAAAAAATCAAAAAAATATGCAAGTTTAAATATAGTCGTTATTCCTTGATAAATACCAATTTCAAACATCATTCTTGAGCTTGCTATTTATTGTAAGAGGTTGAAACTAGTACCATTTGATTGAACAGAAAATTTTCTATCAAATACATCCTACTTTTATAACGTTTCGATAATGTAAAAATAAAAAAAATCAAAAAAATACGCAAGTTTAAAGATAGTCGTTATTCCTTAATAAATTCCAATTTCAAACTTCATTTTTGAGCTTGCTATTAATCGTAGAAAGTTGAAGCAAGCATCACTCGATTAAGCAAAAAATTTTCTATCAAATACGTTCTACTTTTATAACGTTTTAGCAATGTAAATATAAAAAAAAATCAAAAAAATACTCAAGTTTAAAGATAGTCGTTATTCCTTGATAAATACCAATTTCAAACTTTATTCTTAAGCTTGCTATTAATTATAGAAGGTTGAGACAAAAACCATTTGGTTGAGCAGAGAATTTTCTATCAAATACATTCTACCTTTATAACGTTTTAGCAACGTAAATATAAAAAAAACAAAAAAATACGCAAGTTTAAAGATAGTCGTTATTCCTTGATAAATACCAATTTCAAACCTCATTCTTAAGCTTGCTATTCATTATAGAAGGTTGAAACAAGTACCATTTGATTGAACAGAAATTTTTCTATCAAATACATCCTACTTTTATAACGTTTTAGCAATGTAAATAAAAAAAAATCAAAAAAATACGCAAGTTTAAAGATAGTCGTTATTCCTTGATAAATACCAATTTCAAACTTTATTCTTAAGCTTGCAATTAATTATAGAAGGTTGAAACAAGGACCATTTGATTGAGCAGAAGTTTTTCTATTAAATACATCCTACTTTTATAACGTTTTAGCAATGTAAACATAAAAAAAATCAAAAAAATACGCAAGTTTAAAGATAGTCGTTATTCCTTAATAAATACCAATTTCAAACTTCATTCTTGAGCTTGCTATTAATCGTAGAAGGTTGAGACAAAAACCATTTGGTTGAGCAGAGAATTTTCTATCAAATACATTCTACCTTTATAACGTTTTAGCAACGTAAATATAAAAAAAAAACAAAAAAATACGCAAGTTTAAAGATAGTCGTTATTCCTTGATAAATACCAATTTCAAACTTCATTCTTAAGCTTGCTATTCACTATAGAAGGTTGAAACAAGTACCATTTGATTGAACAGAAATTTTTCTATCAAATACATCCTACTTTTATAACGTTTTAGCAATGTAAATAAAAAAAAATCAAAAAAATACGCAAGTTTAAAGATAGTCGTTATTCCTTGATAAATACCAATTTCAAACTTTATTCTTAAGCTTGCAATTAATTATATAAGGTTGAAACAAGCACCATTTGATTGAGCAAAAGTTTTTCTATTAAATACATCCTACTTTTATAACGTTTTAGCAATGTAAACATAAAAAAAATCAAAAAAATACGCAAGTTTAAAGATAGTCGTTATTCCTTGATAAATACCAATTTCAAACTTCATTCTTGAGCTTGCTAATAATTGTAGAATGTTGAAACAAGTACCATTTGATTGAACAGAAATTTTTCTATCAAATACGTCTAACTTTTATAGAGTTTTAGCAATGTAATTATAAAAAAAATTAAAAAAAATACGCAAGTTTAAATATAGTCGTTATTCCTTGATAAATACCAATTTCAAACTTCATTCTTAAGCTTGCTATTCATTATAGAAGGTTGAAACAAGTACCATTTGATTGAACAGAAATTTTTCTATCAAATACGTCTAACTTTTATAGAGTTTTAGCAATGTAATTATAAAAAAAATTAAAAAAATACGCAAGTTTAAATATAGTCGTTATTCCTTGATAAATACCAATTTCAAACTTCATTCTTAAGCTTGCTATTCATTAAGAAGGTTGAAACAAGTACCATTTGATTGAACAGAAATTTTTCTATCAAATACATTCTACTTTTATAACGTTTTAGCAATGTAAATATAAAAAAAATCAAAAAAATACGCAAGTTTAAAGATAGTCGTTATTCCTTAATAAATTCCAATTTCAAACTTCATTCTTGAGCTTGCTATTAATCGTAGAAAGTTGAAGCAAGCATCACTCGATTAAGCAAAAAATTTTCTATCAAATACGTTCTACCTTTATAACGTTTTAGCAATGTAAATATAAAAAAAATCAAAAAAATACGCAAGTTTAAAGATAGTCGTTATTCCTTGATAAATACCAATTTCAAACTTCATTTTTAAGCTTGCTATTAATTATAGAAGGTCGAAACAAGTACCATTTGATTGAACAAAAATTTTTCTATCAAATACATCCTACTTTTATAACGTTTTAGCAATGTAAATAAAAAAAAAATTAAAAAAATACGCAAGTTTAAAGATAGTCGTTATTCCTTGATAAATACCAATTTCAAACTTTATTCTTAAGCTTGCTATTCATTATAGAAGGTTGAAACAAGTACCATTTGATTGAACAGAAATTTTTCTATCAAATACGTCTAACTTTTATAGAGTTTTAGCAATGTAATTATAAAAAAAATTAAAAAAATACGCAAGTTTAAATATAGTCGTTATTCCTTGATAAATACCAATTTCAAACTTCATTCTTAAGCTTGCTATTCATTATAGAAGGTTGAAACAAGTACCATTTGATTGAACAGAAATTTTTCTATCAAATACATTCTACTTTTATAACGTTTTAGCAATGTACATATAAAAAAAATCAAAAAAATACGCAAGTTTAAACTAAGTCGTTATACCTTGATAAATACCAATTTCAAACTTCATTCTTGAGCTCGCTATTTATTGTAAAAGGTTGAAACAAGTACCATTTGATTGAACAGAAAATTTTCTATCAAATACATCCTACTTTTATAACGTTTTGATAATGTAAATATAAAAAAAATCAAAAAAATACGCAAGTTTAAAGATAGTCGTTATTCCTTAATAAATTCCAATTTCAAACTTCATTCTTGAGCTTGCTATTAATCGTAGAAAGTTGAAGCAAGCATCACTCGATTAAGCAAAAAATTTTCTATCAAATACGTTCTACCTTTATAACGTATTAGCAATGTAAATATAAAAAAAATCAAAAAAATACGCAAGTTTAAAGATAGTCGTTATTCCTTGATAAATACCAATTTCAAACTTCATTCTTAAGCTTGCTATTAATTATAGAAGGTTGAAACAAGTACCATTTGATTGAACAAAAATTTTTCTATCAAATACATCCTACTTTTATAACGTTTTAGCAATGTAAATAAAAAAAAAATTAAAAAAATACGCAAGTTTAAAAATAGTCGTTATTCCTTGATAAATACCAATTTCAAACTTTATTCTTAAGCTTGCAATTAATTATAGAAGGTTGAAACAAGCACCGTTTGATTGAACAGAAATTTTTCTATTAAATACATCCTACTTTTATAACGTTTTAGCAATGCAAACATAAAAAAAATCAAAAAAATACGCAAGTTTAAAGATAGTCGTTATTCCTTGATAAATACCAATTTCAAACTTTATTCTTGAGCTTGCTATTAATTGTAGAAGGTTGAAGCTAATATTATTCGATTCAGCAGGAAATTTTCTATCAAATACATTCTACTTTTATAACGTTTTGGCAATGTAAATATAAAAAAATCAAAAAAATACGCAAGTTTAAATATAGTCGTTATTCCTTGATAAATACCAATTTCAAACTTCATTCTTGAGCTTGCTATTAATCGTAGAAGGTTGAAGCAAAAACCATTTCATTGAACAGAGAATTTTCTATCAAATAGATCCTACTTTTATAACGTTTTAGCAATGTAAGTATAAAAAAATCAAAAAAATACGCAAGTTTAAATATAGTCGTTATTCCTTGATAAATACCAATTTCAAACTTCATTCTTGAGCTTGCTGTTAATCGTAGAAAGTTGAAACAAAAACCATTTGATTGAACAGAGAATTTTCTATCAAATACATCCTACTTTTATAACGTTTTAGCAATGTAATTATAGAAAAAGTCAAAAAAATACGCAAGTTTAAATATAGTCGTTATTCCATGATAAATACCAATTTCAAACTTCATTCTTGAGCTTGCTATTAATCGTAGAAAGTTGAAACAAAAATCATTTGATTGAACAGAGAATTTTCTAACAAATACATCCTACTTTTATAACGTTTTAGCAATGTAAATATAAAAAAATCAAAAAAATACGCAAGTTTAAATATAGTCGTTATTCCTTGATAAATACCAAATTCAAACTTTATTCTTGAGCTTGCTATTAATTGTAGAAGATTGAAACCAATACTATTCGATTGAGCAGGAAATTTTCTATCAAATACGTCCTATTTTTATAACGTTTTAGCAATGTAATTATAAAAAAAATCAAAAAAATACGCAAGTTTAAAGATAGTCGTTATTCCTTAATAAATACCAATTTCAAACTCCATTCTTGAGCTTACTATTAATCGTAGAAAGTTGAAACAAAAACCATTTGATTGAACGGAGAATTTTCTATCAAATACATCCTATTTTTATAACGTTTTAGCAATGTAAATATAAAAAAATCAAAAAAATACGCAAGTTTAAATATAGTCGTTATTCCTTAATAAATACCAAATTCAAACTCCATTCTTGAGCTTGCTATTAATCGTAGAAGGTTGAAACAAAAACCATTTGATTGAACAGAGAATTTTCTATCAAATAGATCCTACTTTTATAACGTTTTAGCAATGTAAATATAAAAAAATTAAAAAAATACGCAAGTTTAAATATAGTCGTTATTCCTTGATAAATACCAATTTCAAACTTCATTCTTGAGCTTGCTATTAATCGTAGAAAGTTGAAACAAAAACCATTTGATTAAACAGAGAATTTTCTATCAAATACATCCTACTTTTATAACGTTTTAGCAATGTAAATATAAAAAAATCAAAAAAATACGCAAGTTTAAAGATAGTCGTTATTCCTTAATAAATACCAATTTCAAACTCCATTCTTGAGCTTGCTATTAATCGTAGAAGGTTGAAACAAAAACCATTTGATTGAGCGGAGAATTTTCTATCAAATACATCCTATTTTTATAACGTTTTAGCAATGTAAATATAAAAAAATCAAAAAAATACGCAAGTTTAAATATAATCGTTATTCCTTGATAAATACCAATTTCAAACTTTATTCTTGAGCTTGCTATTAATTGTAGATGGTTGAAGCTAATATTATTCGATTGAGCAGGAAATTTTCTATCAAATACATTCTACTTTTATAACGTTTTAGCAATGTAAATATAAAAAAATCAAAAAAATACGCAAGTTTAAATATAATCGTTATTCTTTGATAAATACCAATTTCAAACTTTATTCTTGAGCTTGCTATTAATTGTAGAAGGTTGAAACTAATACTATTCGATTGAGCAGGAAATTTTCTATCAAATACATTCTACTTTTATAACGTTTTAGCAATGTAAATATAAAAAAATCAAAAAAATACGCAAGTTTAAATATAGTCGTTATTCCTTGATAAATACCAGATTCAAACTTTATTCTTGAGCTTGCTATTAATTGTAGAAGGTTGAAACAAAAACCATTTGATTGAACAGAAATTTTTCTATCAAAAACGTCCTACTTTTATATTGTTTTAGCAATGTAATTATAAAAAAAATCAAAAAAATTCGCAAGTTTAAATATAGTCGTTATTCCTTGATAAATACCAATTTCAAACTTTATTCTTGAGCTTGCTATTAATTGTAGAAAGTTGAAACAAAAACCATTTGATTGAACGGAGAATTTTCTATCAAATACATCCTATTTTTATAACGTTTTAGCAATGTAAATATAAAAAAATCAAAAAAATACGCAAGTTTAAAGATAGTCGTTATTCCTTAATAAATACCAATTTCAAACTCCATTCTTGAGCTTGCTATTAATCGTAGAAAGTTGAAACAAAAACCATTTGATTGAACGGAGAATTTTCTATCAAATACATCCTATTTTTATAACGTTTTAGCAATGTAAATATAAAAAAATCAAAAAAATACGCAAGTTTAAATATAGTCGTTATTCCTTAATAAATACCAATTTCAAACTCCATTCTTGAGCTTGCTATTAATCGTAGAAGGTTGAAACAAAAACCATTTGATTAAACAGAGAATTTTCTATCAAATAGATCCTACTTTTATAACGTTTTAGCAATGTAAATATAAAAAAATCAAAAAAATACGCAAGTTTAAAGATAGTCGTTATTCCTTAATAAATACCAATTTCAAACTCCATTCTTGAGCTTGCTATTAATCGTAGAAGGTTGAAACAAAAACCATTTGATTGAGCGGAGAATTTTCTATCAAATACATCCTATTTTTATAACGTTTTAGCAATGTAAATATAAAAAAATCAAAAAAATACGCAAGTTTAAATATAATCGTTATTCCTTGATAAATACCAATTTCAAACTTTATTCTTGAGCTTGCTATTAATTGTAGATGGTTGAAACTAATATTATTCGATTGAGCAGGAAATTTTCTATCAAATACATTCTACTTTTATAACGTTTTAGCAATGTAAATATAAAAAAATCAAAAAAATACGCAAGTTTAAATATAGTCGTTATTCCTTGATAAATACCAATTTCAAACTTTATTCTTGAGCTTGCTATTAATTGTAGAAGGTTGAAACAAAAACCATTTGATTGAACAGAAATTTTTCTATCAAAAACGTCCTACTTTTATATTGTTTTAGCAATGTAATTATAAAAAAAATCAAAAAAATACGCAAGTTTAAATATAGTCGTTATTCCTTGATAAATACCAATTTCAAACTTTATTCTTGAGCTTGCTATTAATTGTAGAAGGTTGAAACAAAAACCGTTTAATTGAACAGAAATTTTTCTATCAAAAACGTCCTACTTTTATATTGTTTTAGTAATGTAATTATAAAAAAAATCAAAAAAATACGCAAGTTTAAATATAGTCGTTATTCCTTAATAAATACCAATTTCAAACTCCATTCTTGAGCTTGCTATTAATCGTAGAAAGTTGAAACAAAAACCATTTGATTAAACAGAGAATTTTCTATCAAATACATCCTACTTTTATAATGTTTTAGCAATGTAAATATAAAAAAATCAAAAAAATACGCAAGTTTAAAGATAGTCGTTATTCCTTGATAAATACCAATTTCAAACTTTATTCTTGAGCTTGCTATTAATTGTAGAAGGTTGAAACAAAAACCATTTGATTGAGCAGAAAATTTTCTATCAAATACATCCCTTCTTTTATAACGTTTTAGCAATGTAAATATAAAAAAATCAAAAAAATACGCAAGTTTAAATATAATCGTTATTCCTTGATAAATACCAATTTCAAACTTTATTCTTGAGCTTGCTATTAATTGTAGAAGGTTGAAACTAATATTATTCGATTAAGCAGGAAATTTTCTATCAAATACATTCTACTTTTATAACGTTTTAGCAATGTAAATATAAAAAAATCAAAAAAATACGCAAGTTTAAATATAGTCGTTATTCCTTGATAAATACCAATTTCAAACTTTATTCTTGAGCTTGCTATTAATTGTAGAAGGTTGAAACAAAAACCATTTGATTGAACAAAAATTTTTCTATCAAAAACGTCCTACTTTTATATTGTTTTAGTAATGTAAATATAAAAAAAATTAAAAAAATACGCAAGTTTAAATATAGTCGTTATTCCTTGATAAATACCAATTTCAAACTTTATTCTTAAGCTTGCTATTGATCGTAAAAAGTTGAAACAAATACCATTTGATTAAGCAGGTAACTTTCCATCAAATACATCTTATTTTTATAACGATTTAGCAATGTAAATATAAAAAAAAATCAAAAAAATACGCAAGTTTAAAGATAGTCGTTATTCCTTGATAAATACCAATTTCAAACTTTACTCTTAAGCTTGATATTGATCGTAAAAGGTTGAAACAAATACTATTTGATTGAGCAAGTAATTTTCTATCAAATACATCCTACGCTTATAACGTTTCAACAGTGTAAATATAAAAAAAATCAAAAAAATACCCAAGTTTAAAGATAGTCGCTATTCCTTGATAAATACCAATTTCAAACTTTATTCTTAAGCTTGCTATTGATTGTAAAAGGTTGAAACAAATACTATTTGATTGAGCAAGTAATTTTCTATCAAATACATCCTACGCTTATAACGTTTCAACAATGTAAATATAAAAAAAATCAAAAAAATGCGCAAGTTTAAAGATAGCCGTTATTTCTTGATAAATACCAAATTCAAACCTCATTCTTGAGCTTGCTATTAATCGTAAAAGATGAAACAAATACCATTTGATTGAGCAAGTAATTTTCTATCAAATACGTCTTACTTTTATAACCTTTTAGCCATGTAAATATAAAAAAAATCAAAAAATACGCAAGTTTAAAGATAGTCGTTATTCCTTGATAAATATCAATTTCAAACTTTATTCTTAAGCTTTCTATTGATCGTAGAAGATTGATACAAATATTATTTGATTGAGCAAGTAATTTTCTATCAATTACATCCTACTTTTATAACGTTTTAGCAATGTAAATATAAAAAAAATCAAAAAAATACGCAAGTTTAAAGATAGTCGTTATTCCTTGATAAATACCAATTTCGAACTTTACTCTTAAGCTTGATATTGATCGTAAAAGGTTGAAACAAATACTATTTGATTGAGCAAGTAATTTTCTATCAAATACATGCTACGCTTATAACGTTTCGACAATGTAAATATAAAAAAAATCAAAAAAATACGCAAGTTTAAAGATAGTCGTTATTCCTTGATAAATACCAATTTCAAACTTCATTCTTAAGCTTGCTATTAATTATAGAAGGTTGAAACAAGTACCATTTGATTGAACAGTAATTTTTCTATCAAATACATCCTACTTTTATAACGTTTTAGCAATGTAAATAAAAAAAAAATTAAAAAAATACGCAAGTTTAAAGATAGTCGTTATTCCTTGATAAATACCAATTTCAAACTTCATTCTTGAGCTTGCTATTAACTATAGAAGGTTGAAACCAATACTACTCAATTGAGCAGAAAATTTTCTATCAAATACATTCTACTTTTATAACGTTTTAGCAATGCAAAAATATAAAAAAAATCAAAAATATACGCAAGTTTAAAGATAGTCGTTATTCCTTGATAAATACCAATTTCAAACTTTATTCTTGAGCTTGCTATTAATTGTAGAAGGTTGAAACAAGTACCATTTGATTGAACAGAAATTTTTCTATCAAATACGTTCTACTTTTATAACGTTTTAGCAATGTAATTATAAAAAAAGTCAAAAAAATACGCAAGTTTAAATATAGTCGTTATTCCTTGATAAATACCAATTTCAAACTTTATTCTTAAGTTTGCTATTAATTGTAGAAGGTTGAAACTAATACTATTCGATTTAGCAGGAAATTTTCTATCAAATACATTCTACTTTTATAACGTTTTAGCAATGTAAATATAAAAAAAATCAAAAAAATACGCAAGTTTAAATATAGTCGTTATTCCTTGATAAATACCAATTTCAAACTTCATTCTTGAGCTTGCTATTAACTATAGAAGGTTGAAACTAATACTACTCAATTGAGCAGAAAATTTTCTATCAAATACATCCTACGCTTATAACGTTTCAACAATGTAAATATAAAAAAAATTAAAAAAATACGCAAGTTTGAAGATAGTCGTTATTCCTTGATAAATACCAATTTCAAACTTTATTCTTAAGCTTGCTATTAATTGTAGAAGGTTGAAACAAGTACCATTTGATTGAACAGAAATTTTTCTATCAAATACATCCTACTTTTATAACGTTTTGGCAATGTAAATATAAAAAAATCAAAAAAATACGCAAGTTTAAATATAGTCGTTATTCCTTGAGAAATACCAATTTCAAACTTCATTCTTGAGCTCGCTATTTATTGTAAAAGGTTGAAACAAGTACCATTTGATTGAACAGAAAATTTTCTATCAAATACATCCTACTTTTATAACGTTTCGATAATGTAAATATAAAAAAAATCAAAAAAATACACAAGTTTAAAGATAGTCGTTATTCCTTAATAAATTCCAATTTCAAACTTCATTCTTGAGCTTGCTATTAATCGTAGAAAGTTGAAGCAAGCATCACTCGATTAAGCAAAAAATTTTCTATCAAATACGTTCTACCTTTATAACGTTTTAGCAATATAAATATAAAAAAAATCAAAAAAATCAAAAAAATACGCAAGTTTAAAGATAGTCGTTATTCCTTGATAAATACCAATTTCAAACTTCATTCTTAAGCTTGCTATTAACTATAGAAGGTTGAAACAAGTACCATTTGATTGAACAGAAATTTTTCTATCAAATACATCCTACTTTTATAACGTTTTAGCAATGTAAATAAAAAAAAATTAAAAAAATACGCAAGTTTAAAGATAGTCGTTATTCCTTGATAAATACCAATTTCAAACTTCATTCTTGAGCTTGCTATTAACTATAGAAGGTTGAAACCAATACTACTCAATTGAGCAGAAAATTTTCTATCAAATACATTCTACTTTTATAACGTTTTAGCAATGCAAAAATATAAAAAAAATCAAAAATATACGCAAGTTTAAAGATAGTCGTTATTCCTTGATAAATACCAATTTCAAACTTTATTCTTGAGCTTGCTATTAATTGTAGAAGGTTGAAACAAGTACCATTTGATTGAACAGAAATTTTTCTATCAAATACGTTCTACTTTTATAACGTTTTAGCAATGTAATTATAAAAAAAGTCAAAAAAATACGCAAGTTTAAATATAGTCGTTATTCCTTGATAAATACCAATTTCAAACTTTATTCTTAAGTTTGCTATTAATTGTAGAAGGTTGAAACTAATACTATTCGATTGAGCAGGAAATTTTCTATCAAATACATTCTACTTTTATAACGTTTTAGCAATGTAAATATAAAAAAAATCAAAAAAATGCGCAAGTTTAAAGATAGTCGTTATTCCTTAATAAATACCAATTTCAAACTTTATTCTTGAGCTTGCTATTAATCGTAGAAGGTCGAAACAAAAACCATTTGATTGAACAGAGAATTTTCTATCAAATACATCCTACTTTTATAACGTTTCAATAATGTAAATATAAAAAAAATTTAAAAAATACGAAAGTTTAAAGATAGTCGTTATTCCTTAATAAATACCAATTTCAAACTTCATTCTTGAGCTTGCTATTAATCGTAGAAGGTTGAAACAAAAACCATTTGATTGAACAGAAATTTTTCTATCAAATACGTCCTACTTTTATAACGTTTCAATAATGTAAATATAAAAAAAATTAAAAAAATACGAAAGTTTAAAGATAGTCGTTATTCCTTGATAAATACCAATTTCAAACTTTATTCTTGAGCTTGCTATTAATTGTAGAAGGTTGAAACAAAAACCGTTTAATTGAACAGAAATTTTTCTATCAAAAACGTCCTACTTTTATATTGTTTTAGTAATGTAATTATAAAAAAAATCAAAAAAATACGCAAGTTTAAATATAGTCGTTATTCCTTAATAAATACCAATTTCAAACTCCATTCTTGAGCTTGCTATTAATCGTAGAAAGTTGAAACAAAAACCATTTGATTAAACAGAGAATTTTCTATCAAATACATCCTACTTTTATAATGTTTTAGCAATGTAAATATAAAAAAATCAAAAAAATACGCAAGTTTAAAGATAGTCGTTATTCCTTGATAAATACCAATTTCAAACTTTATTCTTGAGCTTGCTATTAATTGTAGAAGGTTGAAACAAAAACCATTTGATTGAGCAGAAAATTTTCTATCAAATACATCCCTTCTTTTATAACGTTTTAGCAATGTAAATATAAAAAAATCAAAAAAATACGCAAGTTTAAATATAATCGTTATTCCTTGATAAATACCAATTTCAAACTTTATTCTTGAGCTTGCTATTAATTGTAGAAGGTTGAAACTAATATTATTCGATTAAGCAGGAAATTTTCTATCAAATACATTCTACTTTTATAACGTTTTAGCAATGTAAATATAAAAAAATCAAAAAAATACGCAAGTTTAAATATAGTCGTTATTCCTTGATAAATACCAATTTCAAACTTTATTCTTGAGCTTGCTATTAATTGTAGAAGGTTGAAACAAAAACCATTTGATTGAACAAAAATTTTTCTATCAAAAACGTCCTACTTTTATATTGTTTTAGTAATGTAATTATAAAAAAAATCAAAAAAATACGCAAGTTTAAATATAGTCGTTATTCCTTGATAAATACCAATTTCAAACTTTATTCTTGAGCTTGCTATTAATTGTAGAAGGTTGAAACCAATACTATTTGATTGAACAGAAAATTTTCTATCAAATACATTTTACTTTTATAACGTTTCAATAATGTAAATATAAAAAAAATTAAAAAAATACGCAAGTTTAAATATAGTCGTTATTCCTTGATAAATACCAATTTCAAACTTTATTCTTAAGCTTGCTATTGATCGTAAAAAGTTGAAACAAATACCATTTGATTAAGCAGGTAACTTTCCATCAAATACATCTTATTTTTATAACGATTTAGCAATGTAAATATAAAAAAAATCAAAAAAATTCGCAAGTTTAAAGATAGTCGTTATTCCTTGATAAATACCAATTTCAAACTTTATTCTTAAGCTTGTTATTGATCGTAGAAGGTTGAAACAAATACTATTTGATTGAGCAAGTAATTTTCTATCAAATACATCCTACGCTTATAACGTTTCAACAATGTAAATATAAAAAAAATCAAAAAAATACGCAAGTTTAAAGACAGTCGTTATTCCTTGATAAATACCAATTTCAAACTTTATTCTTAAGCTTGCTATTGATTGTAAAAGGTTGAAACAAATACTATTTGATTGAGCAAGTAATTTTCTATCAAATACATCCTACGCTTATAACGTTTCAACAGTGTAAATATAAAAAAAATCAAAAAAATACCCAAGTTTAAAGATAGTCGCTATTCCTTGATAAATACCAATTTCAAACTTTATTCTTAAGCTTGCTATTGATTGTAAAAGGTTGAAACAAATACTATTTGATTGAGCAAGTAATTTTCTATCAATTACATCCTATTTTTATAACGTTTTAGCAATGTAAATATAAAAAAAAATCAAAAAAATACGCAAGTTTAAAGATAGTCGTTATTCCTTGATAAATACCAATTTCAAACTTTACTCTTAAGCTTGATATTGATCGTAAAAGGTTGAAACAAATACTATTTGATTGAGCAAGTAATTTTCTATCAAATACATCCTACGCTTATAACGTTTCAACAGTGTAAATATAAAAAAAATCAAAAAAATACCCAAGTTTAAAGATAGTCGCTATTCCTTGATAAATACCAATTTCAAACTTTATTCTTAAGCTTGCTATTGATTGTAAAAGGTTGAAACAAATACTATTTGATTGAGCAAGTAATTTTCTATCAAATACATCCTACGCTTATAACGTTTCAACAATGTAAATATAAAAAAAATCAAAAAAATGCGCAAGTTTAAAGATAGCCGTTATTTCTTGATAAATACCAAATTCAAACCTCATTCTTGAGCTTGCTATTAATCGTAAAAGATGAAACAAATACCATGTGATTGAGCAAGTAATTTTCTATCAAATACGTCTTACTTTTATAACCTTTTAGCCATGTAAATATAAAAAAAATCAAAAAATACGCAAGTTTAAAGATAGTCGTTATTCCTTGATAAATATCAATTTCAAACTTTATTCTTAAGCTTTCTATTAATCGTAGAAGATTGATACAAATATTATTTGATTGAGCAAGTAATTTTCTATTAATTACATCCTACTTTTATAACGTTTTAGCAATGTAAATATAAAAAAAATCAAAAAAATACGCAAGTTTAAAGATAGTCGTTATTCCTTGATAAATACCAATTTCAAACTTTACTCTTAAGCTTGATATTGATCGTAAAAGGTTGAAACAAATACTATTTGATTGAGCAAGTAATTTTCTATCAAATACATGCTACGCTTATAACGTTTCGACAATGTAAATATAAAAAAAATCAAAAAAATCAAAAAAATACGCAAGTTTAAAGATAGTCGTTATTCCTTGATAAATACCAATTTCAAACTTCATTCTTAAGCTTGCTATTAATTATAGAAGGTTGAAACAAGTACCATTTGATTGAACAGTAATTTTTCTATCAAATACATCCTACTTTTATAACGTTTTAGCAATGTAAATAAAAAAAAAATTAAAAAAATACGCAAGTTTAAAGATAGTCGTTATTCCTTGATAAATACCAATTTCAAACTTCATTCTTGAGCTTGCTATTAACTATAGAAGGTTGAAACCAATACTACTCAATTGAGCAGAAAATTTTCTATCAAATACATTCTACTTTTATAACGTTTTAGCAATGCAAAAATATAAAAAAAATCAAAAATATACGCAAGTTTAAAGATAGTCGTTATTCCTTGATAAATACCAATTTCAAACTTTATTCTTGAGCTTGCTATTAATTGTAGAAGGTTGAAACAAGTACCATTTGATTGAACAGAAATTTTTCTATCAAATACGTTCTACTTTTATAACGTTTTAGCAATGTAATTATAAAAAAAGTCAAAAAAATACGCAAGTTTAAATATAGTCGTTATTCCTTGATAAATACCAATTTCAAACTTTATTCTTAAGTTTGCTATTAATTGTAGAAGGTTGAAACTAATACTATTCGATTTAGCAGGAAATTTTCTATCAAATACATTCTACTTTTATAACGTTTTAGCAATGTAAATATAAAAAAAATCAAAAAAATACGCAAGTTTAAATATAGTCGTTATTCCTTGATAAATACCAATTTCAAACTTCATTCTTGAGCTTGCTATTAACTATAGAAGGTTGAAACTAATACTACTCAATTGAGCAGAAAATTTTCTATCAAATACATCCTACGCTTATAACGTTTCAACAATGTAAATATAAAAAAAATTAAAAAAATACGCAAGTTTGAAGATAGTCGTTATTCCTTGATAAATACCAATTTCAAACTTTATTCTTAAGCTTGCTATTAATTGTAGAAGGTTGAAACAAGTACCATTTGATTGAACAGAAATTTTTCTATCAAATACATCCTACTTTTATAACGTTTTGGCAATGTAAATATAAAAAAATCAAAAAAATACGCAAGTTTAAATATAGTCGTTATTCCTTGAGAAATACCAATTTCAAACTTCATTCTTGAGCTCGCTATTTATTGTAAAAGGTTGAAACAAGTACCATTTGATTGAACAGAAAATTTTCTATCAAATACATCCTACTTTTATAACGTTTCGATAATGTAAATATAAAAAAAATCAAAAAAATACACAAGTTTAAAGATAGTCGTTATTCCTTAATAAATTCCAATTTCAAACTTCATTCTTGAGCTTGCTATTAATCGTAGAAAGTTGAAGCAAGCATCACTCGATTAAGCAAAAAATTTTCTATCAAATACGTTCTACCTTTATAACGTTTTAGCAATGTAAATATAAAAAAAATCAAAAAAATCAAAAAAATACGCAAGTTTAAAGATAGTCGTTATTCCTTGATAAATACCAATTTCAAACTTCATTCTTAAGCTTGCTATTAACTATAGAAGGTTGAAACAAGTACCATTTGATTGAACAGAAATTTTTCTATCAAATACATCCTACTTTTATAACGTTTTAGCAATGTAAATAAAAAAAAATTAAAAAAATACGCAAGTTTAAAGATAGTCGTTATTCCTTGATAAATACCAATTTCAAACTTCATTCTTGAGCTTGCTATTAACTATAGAAGGTTGAAACCAATACTACTCAATTGAGCAGAAAATTTTCTATCAAATACATTCTACTTTTATAACGTTTTAGCAATGCAAAAATATAAAAAAAATCAAAAATATACGCAAGTTTAAAGATAGTCGTTATTCCTTGATAAATACCAATTTCAAACTTTATTCTTGAGCTTGCTATTAATTGTAGAAGGTTGAAACAAGTACCATTTGATTGAACAGAAATTTTTCTATCAAATACGTTCTACTTTTATAACGTTTTAGCAATGTAATTATAAAAAAAGTCAAAAAAATACGCAAGTTTAAATATAGTCGTTATTCCTTGATAAATACCAATTTCAAACTTTATTCTTAAGTTTGCTATTAATTGTAGAAGGTTGAAACTAATACTATTCGATTGAGCAGGAAATTTTCTATCAAATACATTCTACTTTTATAACGTTTTAGCAATGTAAATATAAAAAAAATCAAAAAAATGCGCAAGTTTAAAGATAGTCGTTATTCCTTAATAAATACCAATTTCAAACTTTATTCTTGAGCTTGCTATTAATCGTAGAAGGTCGAAACAAAAACCATTTGATTGAACAGAGAATTTTCTATCAAATACATCCTACTTTTATAACGTTTCAATAATGTAAATATAAAAAAAATTTAAAAAATACGAAAGTTTAAAGATAGTCGTTATTCCTTAATAAATACCAATTTCAAACTTCATTCTTGAGCTTGCTATTAATCGTAGAAGGTTGAAACAAAAACCATTTGATTGAACAGAAATTTTTCTATCAAATACGTCCTACTTTTATAACGTTTCAATAATGTAAATATAAAAAAAATTAAAAAAATACGAAAGTTTAAAGATAGTCGTTATTCCTTGATAAATACCAATTTCAAACTTTATTCTTGAGCTTGCTATTAATTGTAGAAGGTTGAAACAAGTACCATTTGATTGAACAGAAATTTTTCTATCAAATACGTCCTACTTTTATAACGTTTTAGCAATGTAATTATAAAAAAAGTCAAAAAAATACGCAAGTTTAAATATAGTCGTTATTCCTTGATAAATACCAATTTCAAACTTTATTCTTAAGTTTGCTATTAATTGTAGAAGGTTGAAACTAATACTATTCGATTGAGCAGGAAATTTTCTATCAAATACATTCTACTTTTATAACGTTTTAGCAATGTAAATATAAAAAAAATCAAAAAAATGCGCAAGTTTAAAGATAGTCGTTATTCCTTAATAAATACCAATTTCAAACTTCATTCTTGAGCTTGCTATTAATCGTAGAAGGTCGAAACAAAAACCATTTGATTGAACAGAGAATTTTCTATCAAATACATCCTACTTTTATAACGTTTCAATATTGTAAATATAAAAAAATTAAAAAAATACGAAAGTTTAAAGATAGTCGTTATTCCTTAATAAATACCAATTTCAAACTTCATTCTTGAGCTTGCTATTAACTACAGAAGGTTGAAACCAATACTATTCAATTGAGCAGAAAATTTTCTATCAAATACATTCTACTTTTATAACGTTTTAGCAATGCAAAAATATAAAAAAAATCAAAAATATACGCAAGTTTAAAGATAGTCGTTATTCCTTGATAAATACCAATTTCAAACTTTATTCTTGAGCTTGCTATTAATTGTAGAAGGTTGAAACAAGTACCATTTGATTGAACAGAAATTTTTCTATCAAATACGTCCTACTTTTATAACGTTTTAGCAATGTAATTATAAAAAAAGTCAAAAAAATACGCAAGTTTAGATATAGTCGTTATTCCTTGATAAATACCAATTTCAAACTTCATTCTTGAGCTTGCTATTAACTGTAGAAGGTTGAAACCAATACTATTGGATTGAGCAGGAAATTTTCTATCAAACACATTCTACTTTGTAACGTTTTAGCAATGTAAATATAAAAAAATCAAAAAAATACGCAAGTTTAAATATAGTCGTTATTCTTTGATAAATACCAATTTCAAACTTCATTCTTGAGCTTGCTATTAACTGTAGAAGGTTGAAACCAATACTATTGGATTGAGCAGGAAATTTTCTATCAAACACGTTCTACCTTGTAACGTTTTAGCAATGTACATATAAAAAAAATCAAAAAAATACGCAAGTTTAAACTAAGTCGTTATTCCTTTATAAATACCAATTTCAAACTTCATTCTTGAGCTTGCTATTTATTGTAAAAGGTTGAAACAAGTACCATTTGATTGAACAGAAAATTTTCTATCAAATACATCCTACTTTTATAACGTTTCGATAATGTAAATATAAAAAACATCAAAAAAATACGCAAGTATAAAGATAGTCGTTATTCCTTAATAAATTCCAATTTCAAACTTCATTATTGAGCTTGCTATTAATCGTAGAAAGTTGAAGCAAGCATCACTCGATTAAGCAAAAAATTTTCTATCAAATACGTTTTACCTTTATAACGTTTTAGCAATGGAAATATAAAAAAAATCAAAAAAATACGCAAGTTTAAAGATAGTCGTTATGCCTTGATAAATACCAAATTCAAACTTTATTCTTTAGCTTGCTATTAATTGTAGAAAGTTGAAACAAGTACCATTTAATTGAACAGAAAATTTTCTATTAAATACATCCTACTTTTATAACGTTTCAATAATGTAAATATAAAAAAAATTAAAAAAATACGAAAGTTTAAAAATAGTCGTTATTCCTTAATAAATTCCAATTTCAAACTTCATTCTTGAGCTTGCTATTAATTGTAGAAGGTTAAAACAAATACCATTCGATTAAGCAGGAAATTTTCTATCAAATACATCTTACTTTTATAACGTTTCAATAATGTAAATATAAAAAAAAATTAAAAAAATACGCAAGTTTAAAGTAAGTCGTTATTCCTTGATAAATACCAATTTCAAACTTCATTCTTGAGCTTGCTATTAATTGTAGAAGGTTGAAGCAAATACTATTTGATTGAACAGCCAATTTTCTATCAAATACATCCTACTTTTATAACGTTTCAATAATGTAAATATAAAAAAAATCAAAAAAATACGCAAGTTTAAAGATAGTCGTTATTCCTTAATAAATACCAATTTCAAACTTCATTCTTGAGCTTGCTATTAATTGTAGAAGGTTGAAACAAATACTATTCGATTGAGCAGAAAATTTTCTATCAAATACATTCTACTTTTATAACGTTTCAGTAATGTAAGTATAAAAAAAATTAAAAAAATACGCAAGCTTAAAGATAGTCGTTATTCGTTGATAAATACCAATTTCAAACTTTATTCTTGAGCTTGCTATTTACTGTAAAAGGTTGAAACAAGTGCTATTTGATTGAACAGAAAATTTTCTATCAGATACATCCTATTTTTATAACGTTTCAATAATGTAAATATAAAAAAAATTAAAAAAATACGCAAGTTTAAAGATAGTCGTTATTCCTTAATAAATACCAATTTCAAACTTCATTCTTGAGCTTGCTATTAATGAAATATGTACCATTTGATTGACCAGAAAATTTTCTATCAAATACATCTTACTATTATAACGTTGTAGCAATGTGAATAAAAAAAAATCAAAAACATACGCAAGTTTAAAGATAGTCGTTATGCCTTGATAAATACCAATTTCAAACTTTATTCTTGAGTTTGCTATTAATTGTAGAGGGTTAAAACCAATACTATTCGATTGAACAGGAAATTTTCTATTAAATACATCCTACTTTTATAACGTTTCACAAATGTAAATATAAAAAAAATTAAAAAAATACGCAAGTTTAAAGATAGTCGTTATGCCTTGATAAATACTAATTTCAAACTTCATTCTTGAGCTTGCTATTAATTGTAGAAGGTTGAAGCAAATACTATTCAATTAAACACAAAATTTTCTATTAAATACATTCTACTTTTATAACGTTTTAGCAATGTAAAAAAAAAAATAAAAAAAATACGCAAGTTTAAAGATAGTCGTTATTCCTTAATAAATACCAATTTCAAACTCCATTCTTGAGCTTGCTATTAATCGTAGAAGGTTGAAACAAAAACCATTTGATTGAGCGGAGAATTTTCTATCAAATACATCCTATTTTTATAACGTTTTAGCAATGTAAATATAAAAAAATCAAAAAAATACGCAAGTTTAAATATAATCGTTATTCCTTGATAAATACCAATTTCAAACTTTATTCTTGAGCTTGCTATTAATTGTAGATGGTTGAAGCTAATATTATTCGATTGAGCAGGAAATTTTCTATCAAATACATTCTACTTTTATAACGTTTTAGCAATGTAAATATAAAAAAATCAAAAAAATACGCAAGTTTAAATATAATCGTTATTCTTTGATAAATACCAATTTCAAACTTTATTCTTGAGCTTGCTATTAATTGTAGAAGGTTGAAACTAATACTATTCGATTGAGCAGGAAATTTTCTATCAAATACATTCTACTTTTATAACGTTTTAGCAATGTAAATATAAAAAAATCAAAAAAATACGCAAGTTTAAATATAGTCGTTATTCCTTGATAAATACCAGATTCAAACTTTATTCTTGAGCTTGCTATTAATTGTAGAAGGTTGAAACAAAAACCATTTGATTGAACAGAAATTTTTCTATCAAAAACGTCCTACTTTTATATTGTTTTAGCAATGTAATTATAAAAAAAATCAAAAAAATTCGCAAGTTTAAATATAGTCGTTATTCCTTGATAAATACCAATTTCAAACTTTATTCTTGAGCTTGCTATTAATCGTAGAAAGTTGAAACAAAAACCATTTGATTGAACGGAGAATTTTCTATCAAATACATCCTATTTTTATAACGTTTTAGCAATGTAAATATAAAAAAATCAAAAAAATACGCAAGTTTAAAGATAGTCGTTATTCCTTAATAAATACCAATTTCAAACTCCATTCTTGAGCTTGCTATTAATCGTAGAAAGTTGAAACAAAAACCATTTGATTGAACGGAGAATTTTCTATCAAATACATCCTATTTTTATAACGTTTTAGCAATGTAAATATAAAAAAATCAAAAAAATACGCAAGTTTAAATATAGTCGTTATTCCTTAATAAATACCAAATTCAAACTCCATTCTTGAGCTTGCTATTAATCGTAGAAGGTTGAAACAAAAACCATTTGATTGAACGGAGAATTTTCTATCAAATACATCCTATTTTTATAACGTTTTAGCAATGTAAATATAAAAAAATCAAAAAAATACGCAAGTTTAAAGATAGTCGTTATTCCTTAATAAATACCAATTTCAAACTCCATTCTTGAGCTTGCTATTAATTGTAGAAGGTTGAAGCAATAACTATTCAATTAAACAAGAAATTTTCTATTAAATACATTTAACTTTTATAACGTTTTAGCAATGTAAATAAAAAAAATAAAAAAAATACGCAAGTTTAAAGATAGTAGTTATTCCTTAATAAATACCAATTTCAAACTTCATTCTTGAGCTTGCTATTAATTATAAAAGGTTGAAACAAGTACCATTTGACTGAACAGAAAATTTTCTATTAAATACATCCTACTTTTATAACGTTTCAATAATGTAAATATAAAAAAAATCAAAAAAATACGCAAGTTTAAAGATAGTCGTTATTCCTTGATAAATACCAATTTCAAACTTTATTCTTGAGCTTGCTATTAATCGTAGAAAGTTGAAGCAAGCACCACTCGATTAAGAAAAAAATTTTTTATCAAATACATCCTACTTTTATAACGTTTCAATAATGTAAATATAAAAAAAATCAAAAAAATACGCAAGTTAAAAGATAGTCGTTATTCCTTGATAAATACCAATTTCAAACTTCATTCTTGAGCTTGCTATTAATTGTAGAAGGTTGAAACAAGTACCATTTGATTGAACAGAAAATTTTCTATTAAATACATCCTACTTTTATAACGTTTCAATAATGTAAATATAAAAAAAATTAAAAAAATACGCAAGTTTAAAGATAGTCGTTATTCCTAGATAAATACCAATTTCAAACTTCATTCTTGAGCTTGCTATTAACTGTAGAAGGTTGAAACAAGTACCATTTGATTGAACAGAAATTTTTCTATCAAATACGTTCTACTTTTATAACGTTTTAGCAATGTAATTATAAAAAAAATCAAAAAAATACGCAAGTTTGAATATAGTCGTTATTCCTTGATAAATACCAATTTCAAACTTCATTTTTGAGCTTGCTATTAACTGTAGAAGGTTGAAACCAATACTATTCGATTAAGCAGGAAATTTTCTATCAAATACATTCTACTTTTATAACGTTTTAGCAATGTAAATATAAAAAAAATCAAAAAAATACGCAAGTTTAAAGTAAGTCGTTATTCCTTGATAAATACCAATTTCAAACTTCATCCTTGAGCTTGCTGTTTATTGTAAAAGGTTGAAACAAGTACCATTTGACTGAACAGAAAATTTTCTATCAAATACATCCTAGTTTTATAACGTTTCAATAATGTAAATATAAAAAAAATCAAAAAAATACGCAAGTTAAAAGATAGTCGTTATTCCTTGATAAATACCAATTTCAAACTTCATTCTTGAGCTTGCTATTAATTGTAGAAGGTTGAAACAAGTACCATTTGATTGAACAAAAATTTTTCTATCAAATACGTCCTACTTTTATAACGTTTTAACAATGTAAATATAAAAAAAATCAAAAAAATACGCAAGTTTAAAGATAGTCGTTATTCCTTGATAAATACCAATTTCAAACTTCATTCTTAAGCTTGCTATTAACTATAGAAGGTTGAAACAAGTACCATTTGATTGAACAAAAATTTTTCTATCAAATACGTCCTACTTTTATAACGTTTTAGCAATGCAATTATAAAAAAAATCAAAAAAATACGCAAGTTTAAATATAGTCGTTATTCCTTGATAAATACCAATTTCGAACTTCATTCTTGAGCTTGCTATTAATTATAAAAGGTTGAAAGCAATACTATTCGATTGAGCAGGAAATTTTCTATCAATTACATCCTACTTTTGTAACGTTTTAGCAATGTAAATAAAAAAAAATCAAAAAAATAGGCAAGTTAAAAGTTAGTCGTTATGCCTTGATAAATACCAAATTCCAACTTTATTCTTTAGCTTACTATTAATTGTAGAAGGTTGAAGCAAGTACCATTTGATTGAACAGAAAGTTTTCTATTAAATACATCCTACTTTTATAACGTTTCAATAATGTAAATATAAAAAAAATCAAAAAACTACGCAAGTTTAAAGATAGTCGTTATTCCTAGATAAATACCAATTTTAAACTTCATTCTTGAGCTTGCTATTAATTGTAGAAGGTTAAAACAAGTACCATTTGATTGAACAGAAATTTTTCTGTCAAATACGTCTTACTTTTATAACGTTTTAGAATGCAATTATAAAAAAAATCAAAAAAATATGCAAGTTTAAAGATAGTCGTTATTCCTTGATAAATACCAAATTCAAACTTTATTCTTGAGCTTGCTATTAATTGTAGAAGTTTGAAACCAGTACCATTTGATTGAACAAAAATTTTTCCGTCAAATACGTCTTACTTTTATAACGTTTTAGCAATGCAATTATAAAAAAAATCAAAAAAATGTGCAAGTTTAAAGATAGTCGTTATTCCTTGATAAATACCAATTTCAAACTTCATCCTTGAGCTTGCTATTTATTGTAAAAGGTTGAAACAAGTACCATTTGACTGAACAGAAAATTTTCTATCAAATACATCCTAGTTTTATAACGTTTCAATAATGTAAATATAAAAAAAATCAAAAAAATACGCAAGTTTAAAGATAGTCGTTATTCCTTGATAAATACCAATTTCAAACTTCATTCTTAAGCTTGCTATTAATTATAGAAGGTTGAAGCAAGTTCCATTTGATTAAACAAAAATTTTTCTATCAAATACATCCTACTTTTATAACGTTTTAGCAATGTATATATAAAAAAAATCAAAAAAATACGCAAGTTTAAAGATAGTCGTTATTTCTTGATAAATACCAATTTTAAACTTCATTCTTAAGCTTGCTATTAAACATAGAAGGTTGAAACAAGTACCATTTGATTGAACAAAAATTTTTCTATCAAATACATCCTACTTTTATAAAGTTTTAGCAATGTAAATATAAGAAAAATCAAAAAAATACGCAAGTTTAAAGATAGTCGTTATTCCTTGATAAATACCAATTTCAAACTTCATTCTTGAGCTTGCTATTAAGTGTAGAAGGTTAAAACAAATACTATTTGATTAAGCACGAAATTTTCTATCAAATACATCCTACTTTTATAACGTTTCAATAATGTAAATATAGAAAAAATCAAAAAAATACGCAAGTTTAAAGATAGTCGTTATTCCTTAATAAATTCCAATTTCAAACTTTATTCTTGAGCTTGCTATTAATCGTAGAAAGTTGAAGCAAGCACCACTCGATTAAGAAAAAATTTTTTTATTAAATACATCCTACTCTTATAACGTTTTAGCAATGTAAATATAAAAAAAATCAAAAAAATACGCAAGTTTAAAAATAGTCGTTATTCCTTGATAAATACCAATTTCAAACTTCATTCTTGAGCTTGCTATTAATTGTAGAAGGTTGAAACAAGTACCATTTGATTGAACAAAAATTTTTCTATCAAATACGTCTTACTTTTATAAAGTTTTAGCAATGTAATTATAAAAAAAAATCAAAAAAATACGCAAGTTTAAATATAGTCGTTATTCCTTGATAAATACCAATTTCAAACTTCATTCTTGAGCTTGCTATTAATTATAAAAGGTTGAAAGCAATATTATTCGATTGAGCAGGAAATTTTCTATCAAATACATCCTACCTTTATAACGTTTTAGCAATGTAAATAAAAAAAAATCAAAAAAATAAGCAAGTTAAAAGTTAGTCGTTATTCCTTGATAAATACCAATTTTAAACTTCATTCTTAAGCTTGCTACTAACTATAGAAGGTTGAAACAAGTACCATTTGATTGAACAAAAATTTTTCTATCAAATACATCCTAGTTTTATAACGTTTCAATAATGTAAATATAAAAAAAATCAAAAAAATACGCAAGTTTAAAGTAAGTCGTTATTCCTTGATAAATACCAATTTCAAACTTCATTCTTGAGCTTGCTATTAAGTGTAGAAGGTTAAAACAAATACTATTTGATTAAGCACGAAATTTTCTATCAAATACATCCTACTTTTATAACGTTTCAATAATGTAAATATAAAAAAAATCAAAAAAATACGCAAGTTTAAAGATAGTCGTTATTCCTTAATAAATTCCAATTTCAAACTTTATTCTTGAGCTTGCTATTAATCGTAGAAAGTTGAAGCAAGCACCACTCGATTAAGAAAAAAATTTTTTATCAAATACATCCTACTCTTATAACGTTTCAATAATGTAAATATAAAAAAAATCAAAAAAATACGCAAGTTAAAAGATAGTCGTTATTCCTTGATAAATACCAATTTCAAACTTCATTCTTGAGCTTGCTATTAATTGTAGAAGGTTGAAACAAGTACCATTTGATTGAACAGAAAATTTTCTATTAAATACATCCTACTTTTATAACGTTTCAATAATGTAAATATAAAAAAAATTAAAAAAATACGCAAGTTTAAAGATAGTCGTTATTCCTAGATAAATACCAATTTCAAACTTCATTCTTGAGCTTGCTATTAACTGTAGAAGGTTGAAACAAGTACCATTTGATTGAACAGAAATTTTTCTATCAAATACGTTCTACTTTTATAACGTTTTAGCAATGTAATTATAAAAAAATTCAAAAAAATACGCAAGTTTGAATATAGTCGTTATTCCTTGATAAATACCAATTTCAAACTTCATTTTTGAGCTTGCTATTAACTGTAGAAGGTTGAAACCAATACTATTCGATTAAGCAGGAAATTTTCTATCAAACACATTCTACTTTTATAACGTTTTAGCAATGTAAATATAAAAAAAATCAAAAAAATACGCAAGTTTAAAGTAAGTCGTTATTCCTTGATAAATACCAATTTCAAACTTCATCCTTGAGCTTGCTATTTATTGTAAAAGGTTGAAACAAGTACCATTTGACTGAACAGAAAATTTTCTATCAAATACATCCTAGTTTTATAACGTTTCAATAATGTAAATATAAAAAAAATCAAAAAATACGCAAGTTTAAAGTAAGTCGTTATTCCTTGATAAATACCAATTTCAAACTTCATCCTTGAGCTTGCTATTTATTGTAAAAGGTTGAAACAAGTACCATTTGACTGAACAGAAAATTTTCTATCAAATACATAATAGTTTTATAACGTTTCAATAATGTAAATATAAAAAAAATCAAAAAAATACGCAAGTTTAAAGATAGTCGTTATTCCTTGATAAATACCAATTTCAAACTTCATTCTTAAGCTTGCTATTAATTATAGAAGGTTGAAGCAAGTACCATTTGATTGAACAAAAATTTTTCTATCAAATACATCCTACTTTTATAAAGTTTTAGCAATGTAAATATAAAAAAAATCAAAAAAATACGCAAGTTTAAAGATAGTCGTTATTCCTTGATAAATACCAATTTTAAACTTCATTCTTAAGCTTGCTACTAACTATAGAAGGTTGAAACAAGTACCATTTGACTGAACAGAAAATTTTCTATCAAATACATCCTACTTTTATAACGCTTTAGCAATGTAAATAAGAAAAAATAAAAAAAATACGCAAGTTTAAAGATAGTCGTTATTCCTTAATAAATACCAATTTCAAACTTCATTCTTGAGTTTGCTATTAATTGTAGAAGGTTGAAGCAAATACTATTCGATTGAACAGGCAATTTTCTATTAAATAGATCCTACTTTTATAACGTTTCAATAATGTAAATATAAAAAAAATCAAAAAAATACGCAAGTTTAAAGATAGTCGTTATTCCTTGATAAATACCAATTTCAAACTTCATTCTTAAGCTTGCTATTAATTATAGAAGGTTGAAGCAAGTACCATTTGATTGAACAAAAATTTTTCTATCAAATACATCCTACTTTTATAAAGTTTTAGCAATGTAAATATAAAAAAAATCAAAAAAATACGCAAGTTTAAAGATAGTCGTTATTCCTTGATAAATACCAATTTTAAACTTCATTCTTAAGCTTGCTACTAACTATAGAAGGTTGAAACAAGTACCATTTGACTGAACAGAAAATTTTCTATCAAATACATTCTACTTTTATAACGCTTTAGCAATGTAAATAAGAAAAAATAAAAAAAATACGCAAGTTTAAAGATAGTCGTTATTCCTTAATAAATACCAATTTCAAACTTCATTCTTGAGTTTGCTATTAATTGTAGAAGGTTGAAGCAAATACTATTCGATTGAACAGGCAATTTTCTATTAAATAGATCCTACTTTTATAACGTTTCAATAATGTAAATATAAAAAAAATCAAAAAAATACGCAAGTTTAAAGATAGTCGTTATTCCTTGATAAATACCAATTTCAAACTTCATTCTTGAGCTTGCTATTAATTGTAGAAGGTTGAGGCAAATACTATTCGATTGAAAAGGCAATTTTCTATCAAATACATCCTACTTTTATAACGATTCAATAATGTAAATATAAAAAAAATCAAAAAAATACACAAGTATAAAGATAGTCGTTATTCCTTGATAAATACCAATTTCAAACTTCATTCTTGAGCTTGCTATTAATTGTAGAAAGTTGAAACAAATACTATTCGATTGAGCAAATAATTTTTTATCAAATACGTCCTACTTTTATAACGTTGCAATAATGTAAATATAAAAAAAATTAAAAAAATACGCAAGTTTAAAGTAAGTCGTTATTCCTTGATAAATACCAATTTCAAACTTCATTCTTGAGCTTGCTAACAATTGTAGAAGGTTGAAGCAAGTACCATTTGACTGAACAGAAAATTTTCTATCAAATACATCCTACCTTTATGACGTTTTAGCAATGTAAATAAAAAAAAATAAAAAAAATACCCAAGTTTAAAGATAGTCGTTATTCCTTAATAAATAGCAATTTCAAACTTCATTCTTGAGCTTGCTATTAATTGTAGAAGGTTGAAGCAAATATTATTTGATTGAACAGGCAATTTTCTATCAAATACATCCTACTTTAGTAACGTTTCAATAATGTAAATATAAAAAAAATTAAAAAAATACGCAAGTTTAAAGATAGTCGTTATTTCTTGATAAATACCAATTTCAAACTTTATTCTTGAGCTTGCTATTAATTGTAGAAGGTTGAAACCAATACTATTCGATTGGGCAGGAAATTTTCTATCAAATACATTCTACTTTTATACCGTTTTAGCAATGTAAATATAAAAAAAATCAAAAAAATACGCAAGTTTAAAGATAGTCGTTATGCCTTGATAAATACTAATTTTAAACTTCATTTTTAAGCTTGCTATTAATTGTAGAAGGTTGAAGCAAATACTATTCAATTGAACAAAAAATTTTCTATCAAATACATTCTACTTTTATAACGTTTTAGCAATGTAAATATAAAAAAAATAAAAAAAATACGCAAGTTTAAATATAGTCGTTATTCCTTGATAAATACCAATTTCAAACTTCATGCTTGAGCTTGCTATTAATTGTAGAAAGTTGAAACAAATACTATTTGATTGAACTGGTAATTTTCTATCAAATACATCCTACTTTTATAAAGTTTTAGCAATGTAAATATAAAAAAAATCAAAAAAATACGCAAGTTTAAAGATAGTCGTTATTCCTTGATAAATACCAATTTTAAACTTCATTCTTAAGCTTGCTACTAACTATAGAAGGTTGAAACAAGTACCATTTGACTGAACAGAAAATTTTCTATCAAATACATTCTACTTTTATAACGCTTTAGCAATGTAAATAAGAAAAAATAAAAAAAATACGCAAGTTTAAAGATAGTCGTTATTCCTTAATAAATACCAATTTCAAACTTCATTCTTGAGTTTGCTATTAATTGTAGAAGGTTGAAGCAAATACTATTCGATTGAACAGGCAATTTTCTATTAAATAGATCCTACTTTTATAACGTTTCAATAATGTAAATATAAAAAAAATCAAAAAAATACGCAAGTTTAAAGATAGTCGTTATTCCTTGATAAATACCAATTTCAAACTTCATTCTTGAGCTTGCTATTAATTGTAGAAGGTTGAGGCAAATACTATTCGATTGAAAAGGCAATTTTCTATCAAATACATCCTACTTTTATAACGATTCAATAATGTAAATATAAAAAAAATCAAAAAAATACACAAGTATAAAGATAGTCGTTATTCCTTGATAAATACCAATTTCAAACTTCATTCTTGAGCTTGCTATTAATTGTAGAAAGTTGAAACAAATACTATTCGATTGAGCAAATAATTTTTTATCAAATACGTCCTACTTTTATAACGTTGCAATAATGTAAATATAAAAAAAATTAAAAAAATACGCAAGTTTAAAGTAAGTCGTTATTCCTTGATAAATACCAATTTCAAACTTCATTCTTGAGCTTGCTAACAATTGTAGAAGGTTGAAGCAAGTACCATTTGACTGAACAGAAAATTTTCTATCAAATACATCCTACTTTTATGACGTTTTAGCAATGTAAATAAAAAAAAATAAAAAAAATACCCAAGTTTAAAGATAGTCGTTATTCCTTAATAAATAGCAATTTCAAACTTCATTCTTGAGCTTGCTATTAATTGTAGAAGGTTGAAGCAAATATTATTTGATTGAACAGGCAATTTTCTATCAAATACATCCTACTTTAGTAACGTTTCAATAATGTAAATATAAAAAAAATTAAAAAAATACGCAAGTTTAAAGATAGTCGTTATTTCTTGATAAATACCAATTTCAAACTTTATTCTTGAGCTTGCTATTAATTGTAGAAGGTTGAAACCAATACTATTCGATTGGGCAGGAAATTTTCTATCAAATACATTCTACTTTTATACCGTTTTAGCAATGTAAATATAAAAAAAATCAAAAAAATACGCAAGTTTAAAGATAGTCGTTATGCCTTGATAAATACTAATTTTAAACTTCATTTTTAAGCTTGCTATTAATTGTAGAAGGTTGAAGCAAATACTATTCAATTGAACAAAAAATTTTCTATCAAATACATTCTACTTTTATAACGTTTTAGCAATGTAAATATAAAAAAAATAAAAAAAATACGCAAGTTTAAATATAGTCGTTATTCCTTGATAAATACCAATTTCAAACTTCATGCTTGAGCTTGCTATTAATTGTAGAAAGTTGAAACAAATACTATTTGATTGAACTGGTAATTTTCTATCAAATACGTCCTACTTTTATAACGTTGCAATAATGTAAATATAAAAAAAATAAAAAAAATACGCAAGTTTAAAGTAAGTCGTTATTCCTTGATAAATACCAATTTCAAACTTCATTCTTGAGCTTGCTATTAATTGTAGAAGGTTGAGGCAAGTACCATTTGACTAAACAGAAAATTTTCTGTCAAATACATCCTACTTTTATAACGTTTTAACAATGTAAATAAAATAAAATAAAAAAAATACGCAACTTTAAATATAGTCGTTATTCCTTAATAAATACCAATTTCAAACTTCATCCTTGAGCTTGCTATTAATTGTAGAAGGTTGAAGCAAATACTATTAGATTAAACAGGCAATTTTCTATCAAATACATCCTACTTTTATAACGTTTCAATAATGTAAATATAAAAAAAATCAAAAAAATACGCAAGTTTAAAGATAGTCGTTATTCCTTGATAAATACCAATTTCAAACTTCATTTTTAAGCTTGCTATTAATTGTAGAAGGTTGAAACAAGTACCATTTGATTGAACATAAAATTTTCTATCAAATAAATGCTACTCTTATAACGTTTTAGCAATGTAAATATAAAAAAAATCAAAAAAATACGCAAGTTTAAAGATAGTCGTTATGCCTTGATAAATATAAATTTCAAACTTCATTTTTGAGCTTGCTACTAATTGTAGAAGGTTGAAGCAAATACTATTTAATTGAACAGGAAATTTTCTATCAAATACATCCTACTTTTATAACGTTTTAGCAATGTAAATAAAAAAAAATCAAAAAAATACGCAAGTTTAAATATAGTCGTTATTTCTTGATAAATACCAATTTCAAACTTCATTCTTTAGCTTGCTATTAATTGTAGAAGGTTGAAGCAAATACTATTCAATTGAACAGAAAATTTTCTATCAAATACATCCTACTTTTATAACGTTTCAATAATGTAAATATAAAAAAAATCAAAAAAATACGCAAGTTTACAGATAGTCGTTATTCCTTGATAAGTACCAATTTCAAACTTTATTCTTGAGCTTGCTATTAATTGTAGAAGGTTGAAGCAAATACTATTCAATTAAGCAGGAAATTTTCTATCAAATACATCCTACTTTTATAACGTTTCAATAATGTAAATATAAAAAAAATTAAAAAAATACGCAAGTTTAAAGATAGTCGTTATGCCTTGATTAATACCAATTTCAAACTTCATGCTTGAGCTTGCTATTAATTGTAGAAAGTTGAAGCAAATACTATTCAATTAAACAGGAAATTTTCTATCAAATACATCCTACTTTTATAACGTTGTAGCAATGAAAAAATAAAAAAAATCAAAAAAAATACGCAAGTTTAAAGATAGTCGTTATGCCTTGATAAATACCAACTTCAAACTTCATTCTTGAGCTTGCTATTAATTAGAGAAGGTTGAAACAAGTGCTATTTGATTAAACAGAAAATTTTCTATCAAATACATCCTACATTTATAACGTTTCAATAATGTAAATATAAAAAAAATCAAAAAAATACGCAAGTATACAGATAGTCGTTATTCCTTGATAAGTACAAATTTCAAACTTTATTCTTGAGCTTGCTATTAATTGTAGAAGCTTGAGACCAATACTATTCGATTGAGCAGGAAATTTTCTATCAAATACATTCTACTTTTATAACGTTTTAGCAATGTAAATATAAAAAAAATCAAAAAAATACGCAAGTTTAAAGATAGTCGTTATGCCTTGATAAATACAAATTTCAAACTTCATTTTTGAGCTTGCTATTAACTGTAGAAGGTTGAAGCCAATACTATTTGATTGAGCAGGAAATTTTCTATCAAACACGTTCTACTTTTATAACGTTTTAGCAATGTAAATATAAAAAAAATCAAAAAAATATGCAAGTTTAAAGATAGTCGTTATTCCTTAATAAATACCAATTTCAAACTTCATTCTTGAGCTTGCTACTAATTGTAGAAAGTTGATGCAAATACTATTTAATTGAACAGGAAATTTTCTATCAAATACATCCTACTTTTATAACGTTTTAGCAATGTAAATAAAAAAAAATCAAAAAAATACGCAAGTTTAAATATAGTCGTTATTTCTTGATAAATACCAATTTCAAACTTCATTTTTGAGCTTGCTATTAATTGTAGAAAGTTGAAACAAATACTATTCGATTGAGCAGGTAATATTCTATCAAATACTTCCTACCTTTAAAACGTTGCAATAATGTAAATATAAAAAAAATAAAAAAAATACGCAAGTTTAAAGTAAGTCGTTATTCCTTGATAAATACCAATTTCAAACTTCATTCTTGAGCTTGCTAACAATTGTAGAAGGTTGAAGCAAGTACCATTTGACTGAACAGAAAATTTTCTATCAAATACATCTTACTTTTATAACGTTTTAGCAATGTAAATAAAAAAAAATAAAAAAAATTCGCAAGTTTAAAGATAGTCGTTATTCCTTAATAAATACCAATTTCAAACTTTATTCTTGAGCTTGCTATTAACTGTAAAAGGTTGAAGCAAATATTATTCGATTGAACAGGCAATTTTTTATCAAATACATCTTACTTTAGTAACGTTTCAATAATGTAAATATAAAAAAAATTAAAAAAATACGCAAGTTTAAAGATAGTCGTTATTCCTTGATAAATACCAATTTCAAACTTTATTCTTGAGCTTGCTATTAATTGTAGAAAGTTGAAACCAATACTATTCGATTGAGCAGGAAATTTTCTATCAAATACATTCTACTTTTTTACCGTTTTAGCAATGTAAATATAAAAAAAAATCAAAAAAATACGCAAGTTTAAAGATAGTCGTTATGCCTTGATAAATACCAATTTTAAACTTCATTCTTGAGCTTGCTATTAATTGTAGAAGGTTGAAGCAAATACTATTCAGTTGAGCAGGAAATTTTCTATCAAATACGTCCTACTTTTATAACGTTGCAATAATGTAAATATAAAAAAAATAAAAAAATTACGCAAGTTTAAAGTAAGTCGTTATTCCTTGATAAAAACCAATTTCAAACTTCATTCTTGAGCTTGCTATTAATTGTAGAAGGTTGAAGCAAGTACCATTTGACTGAACAGAAAATTTTCTGTGAAATACGTCCTACTTTTATAACGTTTTGGCAATGTAAATAAAAAAAAATAAAAAAAATACGCAAGTTTAAAGATAGTCGTTATTCCTTAATAAATACCAATTTCAAACTTTATTCTTGAGCTTGCTATTAATTGTAGAAGGTTGAAGCAAATACTATTAGATTGAACAGGCAATTTTCTATCAAATACATTCTACTTTTATAACGTTTCAATAATGTAAATATAAAAAAAATCAAAAAAATACGCAAGTTTAAAGATAGTCGTTATTCCTTGATAAATACCAATTTCAAACTTCATTCTTAAGCTTGCTATTAATTGTAGAAGGTTGAAACAAGTGCTATTTGATTAAACAGAAAATTTTCTATCAAATACATCCTACTTTTATAACGTTTTAGCAATGTAAATATAAAAAAAATCAAAGAAATACGCAAGTTTAAAAATAGTCGTTATGCCTTGATAAATACCAAATTCAAACTTCATTTTTGAGCTTGCTATTAATTCTAAAAGGTTGAAGCAAATACTATTCAATTGAACGGAAAATTTTCTATCAAATACATCCTACTTTTATAACGTTCCTATAATGTAAATATAAAAAAAATCAAAAAAGTTCGCAAGTTTAAAGATAGTCGTTATGCCTTGATAAATACCAATTTCAAACTTCATTCTTGAGCTTGCTATTAATTGTAAAAGGTTGAAGCAAATACTATTCAATTAAACAGGAAATTTTCTATCAAAAACATTCTACTTTTATAACGTTTTAGCAATGTAAATAAAAAAAATAAAAAAAATACGCAAGTTTAAAGATAGTCGTTATTCCTTAATAAATGCCAATTTCAAACTTCATTCTTGAGCTTGCTATTAATTGTAGAAGATTGCAGCAAATACTATTCAATTAAACAGGAAATTTTCTATCAAATACATTCTACTTTTATAACGTTTTAGCAATGTAAATAAAAAAAAATAAAAAAAATACGCAAGTTTAAAGATAGTAGTTATTCCTTAATAAATACCAATTTCAAACTTTATTCTTGAGCTTGCTATTAATCGTAGAAGGTTGAAACCAATACTATTCGATTAAGCAGAAAATTTTCTATCAAATACATTCTACTTTTATACCGTTTTAGCAATGTAAATATATAAAAAAAAATCAAAAAAATACGCAAGTTTAAAGATAGTCGTTATGCCTTGATAAATACCAATTTTAAACTTCATTCTTGAGCTTGCTATAAATTGTAGAAGGTTGAAGCCATAACTATTCAATTAAACAGGAAATTTTCTATTAAATACATTTTACTTTTATAACGTTTTAGCAATGTAAATAAAAAAAAATAAAACAAATACGCAAGTTTAAAGATAGTAGTTATTCCTTAATAAATACCAATTTCAAACTTCATTCTTGAGCTTGCTATTAATTGCAGAAGGTTGAAACAAATACTGTTCGATTGGACAGGCAATTTTCTATCAAATACATCCTACTTTTATAACGTTTCAATAATGTAAATATAAAAAAAATCAAAAAAATACGCAAGTTTAAAGATAGTCGTTATTCCTTGATAAATACTAATTTCAAACTTCATTCTTGAGCTTGCTATTAATTGTAGAAAGTTGAAACCAATACTATTCGATTGAGCAGGAAATTTTCTATCAAATACATTCTACTTTTATACCGTTTTAACAATGTAAATATATAAAAAAAAATCAAAAAATACGCAAGTTTAAAGATAGTCGTTATTCCTTGATAAATACCAATTTCAAACTTCATTCTTGAGCTTGCTATTAATTGTAGAAGGTTGAAGCAAATACTATTCAATTAAACAGGAAATTTTCTATCAAATACATTCTACTTTTATAACGTTTTAGCAATGTAAATAAAAAAAAATAAAAAAAATACGCAAGTTTAAAGATAGTAGTTATTCCTTAATAAATACCAATTTCAAACTTCATTCTTGAGCTTGCTATTAATTGCAGAAGGTTAAAGGAAATACTATTCGATTGTACAGGCAATTTTCTATCAAATACATCCTACTTTTATAACGTTTCAATAATGTAAATATAAAAAAAATCAAAAAAATTCGCAAGTTTACAGATAGTCGTTATTCCTTGATAAGTACCAATTTCAAACTTCATTCTTGAGCTTGCTATTAATTGCAGAAGGTTGAAGCAAATACTATTCAATTAAACAGGAAATTTGCTATTAAATACATTCTACTTTTATAACGTTTTAGCAATGTAAATAAAAAAAAATAAAAAAAATACGCAAGTTTAAAGATAGTAGTTATTCCTTAATAAATACCAATTTCAAACTTCATTCTTGAGCTTGCTATTAATTGCAGAAGATTGAGGCAAATACTATTCAATTGAACAGGAAATTTTCTATCAAATACATCCTACTTTTATAACGTTTCAATAATGTAAATATAAAAAAAATCAAAAAAATACGCAAGTTAAAAGATAGTCGTTATTCCTTGATAAATACTAATTTCAAACTTCATTCTTGAGCTTGCTATTAATTGTAGAAAGTTGAAACCAATATTATTCGATTGAGCAGGAAATTTTCTATCAAATACATTCTACTTTTATAACGTTTTAGCAATGTAAAAATAAAAAAAATAAAAAAAATACGCAAGTTTAAATATAGTCGTTATTCCTTGATAAATACCAATTTCAAACTTCATGCTTGAGCTTGCTATTAATTGTAAAAGGTTAAAACAAATACTATTCGATTAAGCAAAAAATTTTCTATCAAATACATCTTACTTTTATAACGTTTCAATAATGTAAATATAAAAAAAAATTAAAAAAATACGCAAGTTTAAAGTAAGTCGTTATTCCTTGATAAATACCAATTTCAAACTTTATTCTTGAGCTTGCTATTTATTGTAAAAGGTTGAAACAAATACTATTTGATTGAACAGAAAATTTTCTATCAAATACATCCTACTTTTATAACGTTTCAATAATGTAAATATAAAAAAAATTAATAAAATACGCAAGTTTAAAGATAGTCGTTATTCCTTAATAAATACCAATTTCAAACTTCATTCTTGAGCTTGCTATTAATCGTAGAAGGTTGAAGCATATACCGTTTGATTGAACGGAAAATTTTCTATCAAACACATACTACTACTATAACGTTTTAGCAATGTGAATAAAAAAAAATCAAAAACATACGCAAGTTTAAAGATAGTCGTTATTCCTTGATAAATACCAATTTCAAACTTCATTCTTGAGCTTGCTATTAATTGTAGAAAGTTGAAATTAATACTATTCGATTGAGCAGAAAATTTTCTATCAAATACATTCTACTTTTATAACGTTTTAGCAACGTAAATATAAAAAAAATCAAAAAAATACGCAAGTTTAAAGATAGTCGTTATGCCTTGATAAATACAAATTTGAAACTTCATTTTTGAGCTTGCTATTAATTGTAGAAGGTTGAAGCAAATACTATTCAATTGAGCAGGAAATTTTCTATCAAATACATTCTACTTTTATAGCGTTTTAGCAATGTAAATAAAAAAAAAATAAAAAAAATACGCAAGTTTAAATATAGTCGTTATTTATTGATAAATACCAATTTCAAACTTCATTCTTGAGCTTGCTATTAATTGCAGAAAGTTGAAACAAATACTATTCGATTGAGCAAATAATTTTTTATCAAATACGTCCTACTTTTATAACGTTGCAATAATGTAAGTATAAAAAAAATTAAAAAAATACGCAAGTTTAAAGTAAGTCGTTATTCCTTGATAAATACCAATTTCAAACTTTATTATTGAGCTTGCTATTTATTGTAAAAGGTTGAAACAAATACCCTTTGATTGAACAGAAAATTTTCTATCAAACACATCCTACTTTTGTAACGTTTCAATAATGTAAATATAAAAAAAATTAATAAAATACGCAAGTTTAAAGATAGTCGTTATTCCTTAATAAATACCAATTTCAAACTTCATTCTTGAGCTTGCTATTAATCGTAGAAGGTTGAGGCATATACCATTTAATTGAACGGAAAATTTCCTATCAAATACATCCTACTTTTATAACGTTTTAGCAATGTAAATAAAAGAAAATAAAAAAAATACGCAAGTTTAAAGATAGTCGTTATTCCTTGATAAATACCAATTTCAAACTTCATTCTTGAGCTTGCTATCAATTGTAGAAGGTTAAAACCAATACTATTTGATTGAGCAGGTAATTTTCTATCAAATACGTCCTACTTTTATAACGTTGCAATAATGTAAATATAAAAAAAATAAAAAAAATACGCAAGTTTAAAGTAAGTCGTTATTCCTTGATAAATACCAATTTCAAACTTCATTCTTGAGCTTGCTAACAATTGTAGAAGGTTGAAGCAAGTACCATTTGAACAGAAAATTTTCTATCAAATACATCCTACTTTTATAACGTTTTAGCAATGTAAATAAAAAAAAATAAAAAAAATACCCAAGTTTAAAGATAGTCGTTATTCCTTAATAAATACCAATTTCAAACTTCATTCTTGAGCTTGCTATTAATTGTAGAAGGTTGAAGCAAATATTATTTGATTGAACAGGCAATTTTCTATCAAATACATCCTACCTTAGTAACGTTTCAATAATGTAAATATAAAAAAAATTAAAAAAATACGCAAGTTTAAAGATAGTCGTTATTCCTTGATAAATACCAATTTCAAACTTTATTCTTGAGCTTGCTATTAATTGTAGAAGGTTGAAACCAATACTATTTGATTGGGCAGGAAATTTTCTGTCAAATACATTCTACTCTTATAACGTTTTAGCAATGTAAATATAAAAAAAATAAAAAAAATACGCAAGTTTAAATATAGTCGTTATTCCTTGATAAATACCAATTTCAAACTTCATGCTTGAGCTTGCTATTAATTGCAGAAAATTGAAACAAATACTATTTGATTGAACTGGTAATTTTCTATCAAATACGTCCTACTTTTATAACGTTGCAATAATGTAAATATAAAAAAAATAAAAAAAATACGCAAGTTTAAAGTAAGTCGTTATTCCTTGATAAATACCAATTTCAAACTTCATTCTTGAGCTTGCTATTAATTGTAGAAGGTTGAAGCAAGTACCATTTGACTAAACAGAAAATTTTCTGTCAAATACATCCTACTTTTATAACGTTTTAACAATGTAAATAAAAAAAAATAAAAAAAATAAGCAAGCTTAAAGATAGTCGTTATTCCTTAATAAATACCAATTTCAAACTTCATCCTTGAGCTTGCTATTAATTGTAGAAGGTTGAAACAAATACTATTAGATTAAACAGGCAATTTTCTATCAAATACATCCTACTTTTATAACGTTTCAATAATGTAAATATAAAAAAAATCAAAAAAATACGCAAGTTTAAAGATAGTCGTTATTCCTTGATAAATACCAATTTCAAACTTTATTCTTAAGCTTGCTATTATTTGTAGAAGGTTGAAACAAGTGCTATTTGATTAAACAGAAAATTTTCTATCAAATACATCCTACCTTTATAACGTTTCAATAATGTAAATATAAAAAAAATCAAAAAAATACGCAAGTTTACAGATAGTCGTTATTCCTTGATAAGTACCAATTTCAAACTTCATTTTTAAGCTTGCTATTGATTGCAGAAGGTTAGAACAAGTACCATTTGATTGAACATAAAATTTTCTATCAAATAAATGCTACTTTTATAACGTTTTAGCAATGTAAATATAAAAAAAATCAAAAAAATACGCAAGTTTAAAGATAGTCGTTATGCCTTGATAAATACCAATTTCAAACTTCATTCTTGAGCTTGCTATTAATTGTAGAAAGTTGAAGCAAATACTATTCGATTCAACAGGCAATTTTCTATCAAATACATCTTACTTTAGTAACGTTTCAATAATGTAAATATAAAAAAAATTAAAAAAATACGCAAGTTTAAAGATAGTCGTTATTCCTTGATAAATACCAAATTCAAACTTCATTTTTGAGCTTGCTATTAACTGTAGAAAGTTGAAACCAATACTGTTCGATTGAGCAGGTAATTTTCTATCAAATACTTCCTACCTTTAAAACGTTGCAATAATGTAAATATAAAAAAAATAAAAAAAATACGCAAGTTTAAAGTAAGTCGTTATTCCTTGATAAATACCAATTTCAAACTTCATTCTTGAGCTTGCTAACAATTGTAGAAGGTTGAAGCAAGTACCATTTGACTGAACAGAAAATTTTCTATCAAATACATCCTACTTTTATAACGTTTTAGCAATGTAAATAAAAAAAAATAAAAAAAAATCGCAAGTTTAAAGATAGTCGTTATTCCTTAATAAATACCAATTTCAAACTTTATTCTTGAGCTTGCTATTAATTGTAAAAGGTTGAAGCAAATATTATTCGATTGAACAAGCAATTTTTTATCAAATACATCTTACTTTAGTAACGTTTCAATAATGTAAATATAAAAAAAATTAAAAAAATACGCAAGTTTAAAGATAGTCGTTATGCCTTGATAAATACCAATTTTAAACTTCATTCTTGAGCTTGCTATTAATTGTAGAAGGTTGAAGCAAATACTATTCAATTGAACAGGAAATTTTCTATCAAATACGTACTACTTTTATAACGTTGCAATAATGTAAATATAAAAAAAATAAAAAAAATACGCAAGTTTAAAGTAAGTCGTTATTCCTTGATAAATACCAATTTCAAACTTCATTCTTGAGCTTGCTATTAATTGTAGAATGTTGAAGCAAGTACCATTTGACTGAACAGAAAATTTTCTGTGAAATACATCCTACTTTTATAACGTTTTGGCAATGTAAATAAAAAAAAATAAAAAAAATACGCAAGTTTAAAGATAGTCGTTATTCCTTAATAAATACCAATTTCAAACTTCATTCTTGAGCTTGCTATTAATTGTAGAAGGTTGAAGCAAATACTATTAGATTGAACAGGCAATTTTCTATCAAATACATTCTACTTTTATAACGTTTCAATAATGTAAATATAAAAAAAATCAAAAAAATAAGCAAGTTTAAAGATAGTCGTTATTCCTTGATAAATACCAATTTCAAACTTCATTCTTAAGCTTGCTATTAATTGTAGAAGGTTGAAACAAATGCTATTTGATTAAACGGAAAATTTTCTATCAAATACATCCTACTTTTAGAACGTTTTAGCAATGTAAATATAAAAAAAATCAAAAAAATACGCAAGTTTAAAGATAGTCGTTATGCCTTGATAAATACCAAATTCAAACTTCATTCTTGAGCTTGCTATTAATTGTAAAAGGTTGAAGCAAATACTATTCAATTGAACGGGAAATTTTCTATCAAATACATCCTACTTTTATAACGTTCCTATAATGTAAATATAAAAAAAATCAAAAAAATTCGCAAGTTTAAAGATAGTCGTTATGCCTTGATAAATACCAATTTGAAACTTCATTCTTGAGCTTGCTATTAATTGTAGAAGGTTGAAGCAAATACTATTCAATTAAACAGGATATTTTCTATCAAAAACATTCTACTTTTATAACGTTTTAGCAATGTAAATAAAAAAAATAAAAAAAATACGCAAGTTTAAAGATAGTCGTTATTCCTTAATAAATGCCAATTTCAAACTTCATTCTTGAGCTTGCTATTAATTGTAGAAGATTGCAGCAAATACTATTCAATTAAACAGGAAATTTTCTATCAAATACATTCTACTTTTATAACGTTTTAGCAATGTAAATAAAAAAAAATAAAAAAAATACGCAAGTTTAAAGATAGTAGTTATTCCTTAATAAATACCAATTTCAAACTTTATTCTTGAGCTTGCTATTAATTGTAGAAGGTTGAAACCAATACTATTCGATTAAGCAGAAAATTTTCTATCAAATACATTCTACTTTTATACCGTTTTAGCAATGTAAATATATAAAAAAAAATCAAAAAAATACGCAAGTTAAAGATAGTCGTTATGCCTTGATAAATACCAATTTTAAACTTCATTCTTGAGCTTGCTATTAATTGTAGAAGGTTGAAGCAATAACTATTCAATTAAACAGGAAATTTTCTATTAAATACATTTTACTTTTATAACGTTTTAGCAATGTAAATAAAAAAAAATAAAAAAAATAAGCAAGTTTAAAGATAGTAGTTATTCCTTAATAAATACCAATTTCAAACTTCATACTTGAGCTTGCTATTAATTGCAGAAGGTTGAAGCAAATACTGTTCGATTGGACAGGCAATTTTCTATCAAATACATCCTACTTTTATAACGTTTCAATAATGTAAATATAAAAAAAATCAAAAAAATACGCAAGTTTAAAGATAGTCGTTATTCCTTGATAAATACTAATTTCAAACTTCATTCTTGAGCTTGCTATTAATTGTAGAAAGTTGAAACCAATACTATTCGATTGAGCAGGAAATTTTCTATCAAATACATTCTACTTTTATACCGTTTTAGCAATGTAAATATATAAAAAAAAAATCAAAAAAATACGCAAGTTTAAAGATAGTCGTTATTCCTTGATAAATACCAATTTCAAACTTCATTCTTGAGCTTGCTACTAATTGTAGAAGGTTGAAGCAAATACTATTTAATTGAACAGGAAATTTTCTATCAAATACATCCTACTTTTATAACGTTTTAGCAATGTAAATAAAAAAAAAATCAAAAAAATACGCAAGTTTAAATATGGTTGTTATTTCTTGATAAATACCAATTTCAAACTTCATTCTTGAGCTTGCTATTAATTATAGAAAGTTGAAACAAATACTATTCGATTGAGCAGGTAATTTTCTATCAAATACTTCCTACCTTTAAAACGTTGCAATAATGTAAATATAAAAAAAATAAAAAAAATACGCAAGTTTAAAGTAAGTCGTTATTCCTTGATAAATACCAATTTCAAACTTCATTCTTGAGCTTGCTAACAATTGTAGAAGGTTGAAGCAAGTACCATTTGACTGAGCAGAAAATTTTCTATCAAATACATCCTACTTTTATAACGTTTTAGCAATGTAAATAAAAAAAAATAAAAAAAATTCGCAAGTTTAAAGATAGTCGTTATTCCTTAATAAATACCAATTTCAAACTTTATTCTTGAGCTTGCTATTAATTGTAAAAGGTTGAAGCAAATACTATTCGATTGAACAGGCAATTTTTTATCAAATACATCTTACTTTAGTAACGTTTCAATAATGTAAATATAAAAAAAATTAAAAAAATACGCAAGTTTAAAGATAGTCGTTATTCCGTGATAAATACCAATTTCAAACTTTGTTCTTGAGCTTGCTATTAATTGTAGAAGGTTGAAACCAATACTATTCGATTGAGCAGGAAATTTTCTATCAAACACATTCTACTTTTTTACCGTTTTAGCAATGTAAATATAAAAAAAAAATCAAAAAAATACGCAAGTTTAAAGATAGTCGTTATGCCTTGATAAATACCAATTTCAAACTTCATTCTTAAGCTTGCTATTAATTGTAGAAGGTTGAAACAAGTGTTATTTGATTAAACAGAAAATTTTCTATCAAATACATCCTACTTTTAAAACGTTTTAGCAATGTAAATATAAAAAAAATCAAAAAAATACGCAAGTTTAAAGATAGTCGTTATTCCTTGATAAATACCAATTTCAAACTTCATTCTTAAGCTTGCTATTAATTGTAGAAGGTTGAAACAAGTGCTATTTGATTAAACAGAAAATTTTCTATCAAATACATCCTACTTTTATAACGTTTTAGCAATGTAAATATAAAAAAAATCAAAAAAATACGCAAGTTTAAAGATAGTCGTTATGCCTTGATAAATACCAAATTCAAACTTCATTCTTGAGCTTGCTATTAATTGTAAAAGGTTGAAGCAAATACTATTCAATTGAACGGGAAATTTTCTATCAAATACATCCTACTTTTATAACGTTCCTATAATGTAAATATAAAAAAAATCAAAAAAATTCGCAAGTTTAAAGATAGTCGTTATGCCTTGATAAATACCAATTTCAAACTTCATTCTTGAGCTTGCTATTAATTGTAGAAGGTTGAAGCAAATACTATTCAATTAAACAGGAAATTTTCTATCAACAACATTCTACTTTTATAACGTTTTAGCAATGTAAATAAAAAAAATAAAAAAAATACGCAAGTTTAAAGATAGTCGTTATTCCTTAATAAATGCCAATTTCAAACTTCATTCTTGAGCTTGCTATTAATTGTAGAAGATTGCAGCAAATACTATTCAATTAAACAGGAAATTTTCTATCAAATACATTCTACTTTTATAACGTTTTAGCAATGTAAATAAAAAAAATAAAAAAAATACGCAAGTTTAAAGATAGTAGTTATTCCTTAATAAATACCAATTTCAAACTTTATTATTGAGCTTGCTATTAATTGTAGAAGGTTGAAACCAATACTATTCGATTAAGCAGAAAATTTTCTATCAAATACATTCTACTTTTATACCGTTTTAGCAATGTAAATATATAAAAAAAAATCAAAAAAATACGCAAGTTAAAGATAGTCGTTATGCCTTGATAAATACCAATTTTAAACTTCATTCTTGAGCTTGCTATTAATTGTAGAAGGTTGAAGCAATAACTATTCAATTAAACAGGAAATTTTCTATTAAATACATTTTACTTTTATAACGTTTTAGCAATGTAAATAAAAAAAAATAAAAAAAATACGCAAGTTTAAAGATAGTAGTTATTCCTTAATAAATACCAATTTCAAACTTCATTCTTGAGCTTGCTATTAATTGCAGAAGGTTGAAGCAAATACTGTTCGATTGGACAGGCAATTTTCTATCAAATACATCCTACTTTTATAACGTTTCAATAATGTAAATATAAAAAAAATCAAAAAAATACGCAAGTTTAAAGATAGTCGTTATTCCCTGATAAATACTAATTTCAAACTTCATTCTTGAGCTTGCTATTAATTGTAGAAAGTTGAAACCAATACTATTCGATTGAGCAGGAAATTTTCTATCAAATACATTATACTTTTATACTGTTTTAGCAATGTAAATATATAAAAAAAAAATCAAAAAATACGCAAGTTTAAAGATAGTCGTTATTCCTTGATAAATACCAATTTCAAACTTCATTCTTGAGCTTGCTACTAATTGTAGAAGGTTGAAGCAAATACTATTTAATTGAACAGGAAATTTTCTATCAAATACATCCTACTTTTATAACGTTTTAGCAATGTAAATAAAAAAAAAATCAAAAAAATACGCAAGTTTAAATATGGTTGTTATTTCTTGATAAATACCAATTTCAAACTTCATTCTTGAGCTTGCTATTAATTGTAGAAAGTTGAAACAAATACTATTCGATTGAGCAGGTAATTTTCTATCAAATACTTCCTACCTTTAAAACGTTGCAATAATGTAAATATAAAAAAAATAAAAAAAATTCGCAAGTTTAAAGTAAGTCGTTATTCCTTGATAAATACCAATTTCAAACTTCATTCTTGAGCTTGCTAACAATTGTAGAAGGTTGAAGCAAGTACCATTTGACTGAACAGAAAATTTTCTATCAAATACATCCTACTTTTATAACGTTTTAGCAATGTAAATAAAAAAAAATAAAAAAAATTCGCAAGTTTAAAGATAGTCGTTATTCCTTAATAAATACCAATTTCAAACTTTATTCTTGAGCTTGCTATTAATTGTAAAAGGTTGAAGCAAATACTATTCGATTGAACAGGCAATTTTTTATCAAATACATCTTACCTTAGTAACGTTTCAATAATGTAAATATAAAAAAAATTAAAAAAATACGCAAGTTTAAAGATAGTCGTTATTCCGTGATAAATACCAATTTCAAACTTTGTTCTTGAGCTTGCTATTAATTGTAGAAGGTTGAAACCAATACTATTCGATTGAGCAGGAAATTTTCTATCAAATACATTCTACTTTTTTACCGTTTTAGCAATGTAAATATAAAAAAAAAATCAAAAAAATACGCAAGTTTAAAGATAGTCGTTATGCCTTGATAAATACCAATTTCAAACTTCATTCTTAAGCTTGCTATTAATTGTAGAAGGTTGAAACAAGTGCTATTTGATTAAACAGAAAATTTTCTATCAAATACATCCTACTTTTATAACGTTTTAGCAATGTAAATATAAAAAAAATCAAAAAAATACGCAAGTTTAAAAATAGTCGTTATGCCTTGATAAATACCAAATTCAAACTTCATTCTTGAGCTTGCTATTAATTGTAAAAGGTTGAAGCAAATACTATTCAATTGAACGGAAAATTTTCTATCAAATACATCCTACTTTTATAACGTTTTAGCAATGTAAATATAAAAAAAATCAAAAAAATACGCAAGTTTAAAGATAGTCGTTATGCCTTGATAAATACCAAATTCAAACTTCATTCTTGAGCTTGCTATTAATTGTAGAAGGTTGAAGCAAATACTATTCAATTAAACAGGAAATTTTCTATCAAAAACATTCTACCTTTATAACGTTTTAGCAATGTAAATAAAAAAAATAAAAAAAATACGCAAGTTTAAAGATAGTCGTTATTCCTTAATAAATGCCAATTTCAAACTTCATTCTTGAGCTTGCTATTAATTGTAGAAGATTGCAGCAAATACTATTCAATTAAGCAGAAAATTTTCTATCAAATACATTCTACTTTTATACCGTTTTAGCAATGTAAATATATAAAAAAAAATCAAAAAAATACGCAAGTTTAAAGATAGTCGTTATTCCTTGATAAGTACCAATTTCAAACTTCATTCTTGAGCTTGCTATTAATTGTAGAAGGTTGAAGCAAATACTATTCAATTAAACAGGAAATTTTCTATCAAATACATTCTACTTTTATAACGTTTTAGCAATGTAAAGAAAAAAAAATAAAAAAAATACGCAAGTTTAAAGATAGTAGTTATTCCTTAATAAATACCAATTTCAAACTTCATTCTTGAGCTTGCTATTAATTGCAGAAGGTTGAAGCAAATACTATTCGATTGGACAGGCAATTTTCTATCAAATACATCCTACTTTTATAACGCTTCAATAATGTAAATATAAAAAAAATCAAAAAAATACGCAAGTTTAAAGATCGTCGTTATGCTTTGATAAATACCAATTTCAAACTTCATTCTTGAGCTTGCTATTAATTGTAGAAGGTTGAAGCAACAACTATTCAATTAAACAGGAAATTTTCTATTAAATACATTTTACTTTTATAACGTTTTAGCAATGTAAATAAAAAAAAATAAAAAAAATACGCAAGTTTAAAGATAGTAGTTATTCCTTAATAAATACCAATTTCAAACTTCATTCTTGAGCTTGCTATTAATTGTAGAAAGTTGAAGCAAATACTATTCGATTGAACAGGCAATTTTCTATTAAATGGATCCTACTTTTATAACGTTTCAATAATGTAAATATAAAAAAAATCAAAAAAATACGCAAGTTTAAAGATAGTCGTTATTCCTTAATAAATACCAATTTCAAACTTCATTCTTGAGCTTGCTATTTATTGGAGAAGGTTGAAACAAGTGCTATTTGATTAAACAGAAAATTTTCTATCAAATACATTCTACCTTTATAACGTTTCAATAATGTAAATATAAAAAAAATCAAAAAAATACGCAAGTTTACAGATAGTCGTTATTCCTTGATAAGTACCAATTTCAAACTTCATTCTTGAGCTTGCTATTAATTGTAGAAGGTTGAGGCAAATACTATTCGATTGAAAAGACAATTTTCTATCAAATACATCCTACTTTTATAACGATTCAAAAACGTAAATATAAAAAAAATCAAAAAAATACACAAGTTTAAAGATAGTCGTTATTCCTTGATAAATACCAATTTCAAACTTCATTCTTGAGCTTGCTATTAATTGTAAAAGGTTAAAACAAATACTATTCGATTAAGCAAAAAATTTCCTATCAAATACATCTTACTTTTATAACGTTTCAATAATGTAAATATAAAAAAAAATTAAAAAATACGCAAGTTTAAAGTAAGTCGTTATTCCTTGATAAATACCAATTTCAAGCTTTATTCTTGAGCTTGCTATTTATTGTGAAAGGTTGAAACAAATACTATTTAATTGAACAGAAAATTTTCTATCAAACACATCCTACTTTTATAACGTTTCAATAACGTAAATATAAAAAAAATTAATAAAATACGCAAGTTTAAAGATAGTGGTTATTCCTTGATAAATACCAATTTCAAACTTCATTCTTGAGCTTGCTATTAATTGTAGAAAGTTGAAATTAATACTATTCGATTGAGCAAGAAATTTTCTATCAAATACATTCTACTTTTATAGCGTTTTAGCAATGTAAATAAAAAAAAATCAAAAAAATACGCAAGTTTAAATATAGTCGTTATTTCTTGATAAATACCAATTTCAAACTTCATTTTTGAGCTTGCTATTAATTGTAGAAAGTTGAAACAAATACTATTCGATTGAGCAAATAATTTTTTATCAAATACGTCCTATTTTTATAACGTTGCAATAATGTAAATATAAAAAAAATTAAAAAAATACGCAAGTTTAAAGTAAGTCGTTATTCCTTGATAAATACCAATTTCAAACTTTATTATTGAGCTTGCTATTTATTGTAAAAGGTTGAAACAAATACTTTTTGATTGAACAGAAAATTTTCTATCAAACACATCCTACTTTTGTAACGTTTTAATAATGTAAATATAAAAAAAATTAATAAAATACGCAAGTTTAAAGATAGTCGTTATTCCTTAATAAATACCAATTTCAAACTTCATTCTTGAGCTTGCTATTAATCGTAGAAGGTTGAAGCATATACCATTTGATTGGACGAAAAATTTCCTATCAAATACATCCTACTTTTATTACGTTTTAGCAATGTAAATAAAAAAAAATAAAAAAATTACGCAAGTTTAAAGATAGTCGTTATTCCTTGATAAATACCAATTTCAAACTTCATCCTTGAGCTTGCTATTAATTGTAGAAGGTTGAAACCAATACTATTTGATTGAGCAGGTAATTTTCTATCAAATACGTTCTACTTTTATAACGTTGCAATAATGTAAATATGAAAAAAATAAAAAAAATACGCAAGTTTAAAGTAAGTCGTTATTCCTTGATAAATACCAATTTCAAACTTCATTCTTGAGCTTGCTAACAATTGTAGAAGGTTGAAGCAAGTACCATTTGACTGAACAGAAAATTTTCTAACAAATACATCCTACTTTTATAACGTTTTAGCAATGTAAATAAAAAAAAATAAAAAAAATACCCAAGTTTAAAGATAGTCGTTATTCCTTAATAAATACCAATTTCAAACTTCATTCTTGAGCTTGCTATTAATTGTAGAAGGTTGAAGCAAATATTATTTGATTGAACAGGCAATTTTCTATCAAATACATCCTACTTTAGTAACGTTTCAATAATGTAAATATAAAAAAAATTAAAAAAATACGCAAGTTTAAAGATAGTCGTTATTCCTTGATAAATACCAATTTCAAACTTTATTCTTAAGTTTGCTATTAACTGTAGAAGGTTGAAATCAATACTATTCGATTGGGCAGGAAATTTTCTATCAAATACATTCTACTTTTATACCGTTTTAGCAATGTAAATATAAAAAAAATCAAAAAAATACGCAAGTTTAAAGATAGTCGTTATGCCTTGATAAATACCAAATTCAAACTTCATTCTTGAGCTTGCTATTAATTGTAAAAGGTTGAAGCAAATACTATTCAATTGAACGGGAAATTTTCTATCAAATACATTCTACTTTTATAACGTTTTAGCAATGTAAATAAAAAAAAATAAAAAAAATACGCAAGTTTAAAGATAGTAGTTATTCCTTAATAAATACCAATTTCAAACTTTATTCTTGAGCTTGCTATTAATTGTAGAAGGTTGAAACCAATACTATTCGATTAAGCAGAAAATTTTCTATAAAATACATTCTACTTTTATACCGTTTTAGCAATGTAAATATATAAAAAAAAAATCAAAAAAATACGCAAGTTTAAAGATAGTCGTTATGCCTTGATAAATACCAATTTTAAACTTCATTCTTGAGCTTGCTATTAATTGTAGAAGGTTGAAGCAATAACTATTCAATTAAACAGGAAATTTTCTATTAAATACATTTTACTTTTATAACGTTTTAGCAATGTAAATAAAAAAAAATAAAAAAAATACGCAAGTTTAAAGATAGTAGTTATTCCTTAATAAATACCAATTTCAAGCTTCATTCTTGAGCTTGCTATTAATTGCAAAAGGTTGAAACAAATACTGTTCGATTGGACAGGCAATTTTCTATCAAATACATCCTACTTTTATAACGTTTCAATAATGTAAATATAAAAAAAATCAAAAAAATACGCAAGTTTAAAGATAGTCGTTATTCCTTGATAAATACTAATTTCAAACTTCATTCTTGAGCTTGCTATTAATTGTAAAAAGTTGAAACCAATACTATTCGATTGAGCAGGAAATTTTCTATCAAATACATTCTACTTTTATACCGTTTTAGCAATGTAAATATATAAAAAAAAATCAAAAAAATACGCAAGTTTAAAGATAGTCGTTATTCCTTGATAAGTATCAATTTCAAACTTCATTCTTGAGCTTGCTATTAATTGTAGAAGGTTGAAGCAAATACTATTCAATTAAACAGGAAATTTTCTATCAAATACATTCTACTTTTATAACGTTTTAGCAATGTAAAAAAAAAAAATAAAAAAAATACGCAAGTTTAAAGATAGTAGTTATTCCTTAATAAATACCAATTTCAAACTTCATTCTTGAGCTTGCTATTAATTGCAGAAGGTTGAAGCAAATACTATTCGATTGGACAGGCAATTTTCTATCAAATACATCCTACTTTTATAACGTTTCAATAATGTAAATATAAAAAAAATCAAAAAAATACGCAAGTTTAAAGATCGTCGTTATGCTTTGATAAATACCAATTTCAAACTTCATTCTTGAGCTTGCTATTAATTGTAGAAGGTTGAAGCAACAACTATTCAATTAAACAGGAAATTTTCTATTAAATACATTTTACTTTTATAACGTTTTAGCAATGTAAATAAAAAAAAATAAAAAAAATACGCAAGTTTAAATATAGTAGTTATTCCTTAATAAATACCAATTTCAAACTTCATTCTTGAGCTTGCTATTAATTGTAGAAGGTTGAAGCAAATACTATTCGATTGAGCAGGCAATTTTCTATTAAATAGATCCTACTTTTATAACGTTTCAATAATGTAAATATAAAAAAAATCAAAAAAATACGCAAGTTTAAAGATCGTCGTTATGCTTTGATAAATACCAATTTCAAACTTCATTCTTGAGCTTGCTATTAATTGCAGAAGGTTGAAGCAAATACTATTCGATTGGACAGGCAATTTTCTATCAAATACATCCTACTTTTATAACGTTTCAATAATGTAAATATAAAAAAAATCAAAAAAATACGCAAGTTTAAAGATCGTCGTTATGCTTTGATAAATACCAATTTCAAACTTCATTCTTGAGCTTGCTATTAATTGTAGAAGGTTGAAGCAACAACTATTCAATTAAACAGGAAATTTTCTATTAAATACATTTTACTTTTATAACGTTTTAGCAATGTAAATAAAAAAAAATAAAAAAAATACGCAAGTTTAAAGATAGTCGTTATTCCTTGATAAATACCAATTTCAAATTTCATTCTTGAGCTTGCTATTTATTGGAGAAGGTTGAAACAAGTGCTATTTGATTAAACAGAAAATTTTCTATCAAATACATTCTACCTTTATAACGTTTCAATAATGTAAATATAAAAAAAATCAAAAAAATACGCAAGTTTACAGATAGTCGTTATTCCTTGATAAGTACCAATTTCAAACTTCATTCTTGAGCTTGCTATTAATTGTAGAAGGTTGAGGCAAATACTATTCGATTGAAAAGACAATTTTCTATCAAATACATCCTACTTTTATAACGACTCAAAAACGTAAATATAAAAAAAATCAAAAAAATACACAAGTTTAAAGATAGTCGTTATTCCTTGATAAATACCAATTTCAAACTTCATTCTTGAGCTTGCTATTAATTGTAAAAGGTTAAAACAAATACTATTCGATTAAGCAAAAAATTTCCTATCAAATACATCTTACTTTTATAACGTTTCAATAATGTAAATATAAAAAAAATTAAAAAATACGCAAGTTTAAAGTAAGTCGTTATTCCTTGATAAATACCAATTTCAAACTTTATTATTGAGCTTGCTATTTATTGTAAAAGGTTGAAACAAATACTTTTTGATTGAACAGAAAATTTTCTATCAAACACATCCTACTTTTGTAACGTTTTAATAATGTAAATATAAAAAAAATTAATAAAATACGCAAGTTTAAAGATTGTCGTTATTCCTTAATAAATACCAATTTCAAACTTCATTCTTGAGCTTGCTATTAATCGTAGAAGGTTGAAGCATATACCATTTGATTGAACGGAAAATTTCCTATCAAATACATCCTACTTTTATTACGTTTTAGCAATGCAAATAAAAAAAAATAAAAAAATTACGCAAGTTTAAAGATAGTCGTTATTCCTTGATAAATACCAATTTCAAACTTCATCCTTGAGCTTGCTATTAATTGTAGAAGGTTGAAACCAATACTATTTGATTGAGCAGGTAATTTTCTATCAAATACGTTCTACTTTTATAACGTTGCAATAATGTAAATATAAAAAAAATAAAAAAAATACGCAAGTTTAAAGTAAGTCGTTATTCCTTGATAAATACCAATTTCAAACTTCATTCTTGAGCTTGCTAACAATTGTAGAAGGTTGAAGCAAGTACCATTTGACTGAACAGAAAATTTTCTATCAAATACATCCTACTTTTATAACGTTTTAGCAATGTAAATAAAAAAAAATAAAAAAAATGCCCAAGTTTAAAGATAGTCGTTATTCCTTAATAAGTACCAATTTCAAACTTCATTCTTGAGCTTGCTATTAATTGTAGAAGGTTGAGGCAAATACTATTCGATTGAAAAGGCAATTTTCTATCAAATACATCCTACTTTTATAACGATTCAATAACGTAAATATAAAAAAAATCAAAAAAATACACAAGTTTAAAGATAGTCGTTATTCCTTGATAAATACCAATTTCAAACTTCATTCTTGAGCTTGCTATTAATTGTAAAAGGTTAAAACAAATACTATTCGATTAAGCAAAAAATTTCCTATCAAATACATCTTACTTTTATAACGTTTCAATAATGTAAATATAAAAAAAAATTAAAAAATACGCAAGTTTAAAGTAAGTCGTTATTCCTTGATAAATACCAATTTCAAGCTTTATTCTTGAGCTTGCTATTTATTGTGAAAGGTTGAAACAAATACTATTTAATTGAACAAAAAATTTTCTATCAAATACATCCTACTTTTATAACGTTTCAATAATGTAAATATAAAAAAAATTAATAAAATACGCAAGTTTAAAGATAGTCGTTATTCCTTGATAAATACCAATTTCAAACTTCATTCTTGAGCTTGCTATTAATTGTAGAAAGTTGAAATTAATACTATTCGATTGAGCAAGAAATTTTCTATCAAATACATTCTACTTTTATAGCGTTTTAGCAATGTAGATAAAAAAAAAATCAAAAAAATACGCAAGTTTAAATATAGTCGTTATTTCTTGATAAATACCAATTTCAAACTTCATTCTTGAGCTTGCTATTAATTGTAGAAAGTTGAAACAAATACTATTCGATTGAGCAAATAATTTTTTATCAAATACGTCCTATTTTTATAACGTTGCAATAATGTAAATATAAAAAAAATTAAAAAAATACGCAAGTTTAAAGTAAGTCGTTATTCCTTGATAAATACCAATTTCAAACTTCATTCTTGAGCTTGCTAACAATTGTAGAAGGTTGAAGCAAGTACCATTTGACTGAACAGAAAATTTTCTATCAAATACATCCTACTTTTATAACGTTTTAGCAATGTAAATAAAAAAAATAAAAAAAATACCCAAGTTTAAAGATAGTCGTTATTCCTTAATAAATACCAATTTCAAACTTCATTCTTGAGCTTGCTATTAACTGCAGAAGGTTGAAACCAATACTATTCGATTGGGCAGGAAATTTTCTATCAAATACATTTTACTTTTATAACGTTTTAGCAATGTAAATATAAAAAAAATAAAAAAAATACGCAAGTTTAAATATGGTCGTTATTCCTTGATAAATACCAATTTCAAACTTCATGCTTGAGCTTGCTATTAATTGTAGAAAGTTGAAACAAATACTATTTGATTGAACTGGTAATTTTCTATCAAATACGTCCTACTTTTATAGCGTTGCAATAATGTAAATATAAAAAAAATAAAAAAAATACGCAAGTTTAAATTAAGTCGTTATTCCTTGATAAATACCAATTTCAAACTTCATTCTTGAGCTTGCTATTAATTGTAGATGGTTGAAACAAGTACCATTTGACTAAACAGAAAATTTTCTGTCAAATACATCCTACTTTTATAACGTTTTAACGATGTAAATAAAAAAAAATAAAAAAAATACGCAAGTTTAAAGATAGTCGTTATTCCTTAATAAATACCAATTTCAAACTTCATCCTTGAGCTTGCTATTAATTGTAGAAGGTTGAAGCAAATACTATTAGATTAAACAGGTAATTTTCTATCAAATACATCCTACTTTTATAACGTTTCAAAAATGTAAATATAAAAAAAATCAAAAAAATACGCAAGTTTAAAGATAGTCGTTATTCCTTGATAAATACCAATTTCAAACTTTATTCTTAAGCTTGCTATTAATTGTAGAAGGTTGAAACAAGTGCTATTTGATTAAACAGAAAATTTTCTATCAAATACATCCTACCTTTATAACGTTTCAATAATGTAAATATAAAAAAAATCAAAAAAATACGCAAGTTTACAGATAGTCGTTATTCCTTGATAAGTACCAATTTCAAACTTGATTTTTAAGCTTGCTATTGATTGCAGAAGGTTAGAACAAGTACCATTTGATTGAACATAAAATTTTCTATCAAATAAATGCTACTTTTATAACGTATTAGCAATGTAAATATAAAAAAAATCAAAAAAATACGCAAGTTTAAAGATAGTCGTTATGCCTTGATAAATACAAATTTCAAACTTCATTCTTGAGCTTGCTATTAATTGTAGAAAGTTGAAGCAAATACTATTCGATTGAACAGGCAATTTTCTATCAAACACATCTTACTTTAGTAACGTTTCAATAATGTAAATATAAAAAAAATTAAAAAAATACGCAAGTTTAAAGATAGTCGTTATTCCTTAATAAATACCAAATTCAAACTTCATTTTTGAGCTTGCTATTAACTGTAGAAAGTTGAAACCAATACTGTTCGATTGAGCAGGAAATTTTCTATCAAATACATTCTACTTTTATAACGTTTTAGCAATGTAAATATAAAAAAAATCAAAAAAATACGCAAGTTTAAAGCTAGTCGTTATGCCTTGATAAATACAAATTTCAAACTTCATTTTTGAGCTTGCTGTTAACTGTAGAAGGTTGAAACAAATACTATTTAATTGAACAGGAAATTTTCTATCAAATACATCCTACTTTTATAACGTTTTAGCAATGTAAATAAAAAAAAAATCAAAAAAATACGCAAGTTTAAATATAGTCGTTATTTCTTGATAAATACCAATTTCAAACTTCATTCTTGAGCTTGCTATTAATTGTAGAAAGTTGAAACAAATACTATTCGATTGAGCAGGTAATTTTCTATCAAATACTTCCTACCTTTAAAACGTTGCAATAATGTAAATATAAAAAAAATACGCAAGTTTAAAGTAAGTCGTTATTCCTTGATAAATACCAATTTCAAACTTCATTCTTGAGCTTGCTAACAATTGTAGAAGGTTGAAGCAAGTACCATTTGACTGAACAGAAAATTTTCTATCAAATACATCCTACTTTTATAACGTTTTAGCAATGTAAATAAAAAAAAATAAAAAAAATTCGCAAGTTTAAAGATAGTCGTTATTCCTTAATAAATACCAATTTCAAACTTTATTCTTGAGCTTGCTATTAATTGTAAAAGGTTGAAGCAAATATTATTCGATTGAACAGGCAATTTTTTATCAAATACATCTTACTTTAGTAACGTTTCAATAATGTAAATATAAAAAAAATTAAAAAAATACGCAAGTTTAAAGATAGTCGTTATTCCTTGATAAATACCAATTTCAAACTTTATTCTTGAGCTTGCTATTAATTGTAGAAGGTTGAAACAAGTGCTATTTGATTAAACAGAAAATTTTCTATCAAATACATCCTACTTTTATAACGTTTTAGCAATGTATAGTCGTTATGCCTTGATAAATACCAAATTCAAACTTCATTCTTGAGCTTGCTATTAATTGTAAAAGGTTGAAGCAAATACTATTCAATTGAACGGGAAATTTTCTATCAAATACATCCTACTTTTATAACGTTCCTATAATGTAAATATAAAAAAAATCAAAAATATTCGCAAGTTTAAAGATAGTCGTTATGCCTTGATAAATACCAATTTCAAACTTCATTCTTGAGCTTGCTATTAATTGTAGAAGGTTGAAGCAAATACTATTCATTTAAACAGGAAATTTTCTATCAAATACATTCTACTTTTATAACGTTTTAGCAATGTAAATAAAAAAAATAAAAAAAATACGCAAGTTTAAAAATAGTCGTTAATCCTTAATAAATGCCAATTTCAAACTTCATTCTTGAGCTTGCTATTAATTGTAGAAGATTGAAGCAAATACTATTCGATTGAACAGGCAATTTTCTATCAAATACATCCTACTTTTATAACGTTTCAATAATGTAAATATAAAAAAAATCAAAAAAATACGCATGTTTAAAGATAGTCGTTATTCCTTGATAAATACCAATTTCAAACTTTATTCTTAAGCTTGCTATTGATTGTACAAGGTTGAAACAAATACTATTTGATTGAGCTAATAATTTTCTATCAAATACATTCTACTTTTATAACGTTTCAGCAATGTAAATAAAAAAAAAATCAAAAAAATACGCAAGTTTAAAGATAGTCGTTATTCCTTGATAAGTACCAATTTCAAACTTTATTCTTAAGCTTGCTATTAATCGTAAAAGGTTCAAGCAAGTACCATTCAATTGAACAAAAAAATTTCTATCAAATGCATTTTACTTTTATAACGTCTCGGCAATGTAAATATAAAAAAAATCAAAAAGATTCGCAAGTTTAAAGATAGCCGTTATTTCTTGATAAATACCAAATTCAAACTTTATTCTTGAGCTTGCTATTAATAGTAAAAGGGTGAAATAAATACTATTTGATTGAGCAAATAATTTTCTATCAAATACTTTTTACTTTTAAAACGTTTTAGCAATGTAAATATAAAAAAAACAAAAAAATACGCAAGTTTAAAGATAGCCGTTATTTCTTGATAAATACCAAATTCAAACTTCATTCTTGAGCTTGCTATTGATCGTAGAAGGATGAAACAAATACTATTTGATTGAGCAAGTAATTTTCTATCAAATACATCCTACTTTTATAACGTTTCAAAATGTAAATATAAAAAAAATCAAAAAAATACGCATGTTTAAAGGTAGTCTTTATTCTTTGATAAATACCAATTTCAAACTTTATTCTTAAGCTTGCTATTGATCGCAGATAGTTCAAACAAATAGTATTCGATTGAGCAGAAAATTTTCTATCAAAAACATCTTACTTTTATAACGTTTCAAAATGTAAATATAAAAAAAATCAAAAAATACGCATGTTTAAAGATAGTCGTTATTCCTTGATAAATACCAATTTCAAACTTTATTCTTAAGCTTGCTATTGATCGTAGAAGGTTGAAACAAATACTATTTGATTGAGCGAGTAATTTTCTATCAAATACATCCTACTTTTATAACGTTTCAGCAATGTAAATATAAAAAAAATCAAAAAAATACGCAAGTTTAAAGATAGTCGTTATTCCTTGATAAGTATCAACTTCAAACTTTATTCTTAAGCTTGCTATTGATCGTAGAAAGTTGAAACAAATACCATTTGATTGAGCAAGTAATTTTCTATCAAATAAATCCTAATTTCATAACGTTAAAAAGGTTAAAAAGTTCAAATTGCATCAGCTGTCAGTCTGAGTTCATTCTTGAGCTTGCTATTAATCGTAGATAGTTGAAACAAATACTATTCGATTAAGCAGAAAATTTTCTATCAAAAACATCTTACTTTTATAACGTTTCAAAATGTAAATATGAAAAAAATCAAAAAAATACGCAAGTTTAAAGATAGTCGCTATTCCTTGATAAATACCAATTTCAAACTTCATTCTTGAGTAAACCAGTAAATTGTACTCCTGTGTTTAGTTTTTCAATTTTTTATTCAGAACGTTTTCGGGCCTGGGCCCATCATCGGTGCTCTGACACGTCAATTATGCTACCCAAAAAAACATGAAAAACCTCAATTCTTAAGCTCCGAAATATGAAACATGTACGGTTAAAGTTACAGTTAAAAACAATAAAAAATTATTAATTGTTTAAACACGTTAAAAAGGTTAAAAAGTTCAAATTGCATCAGCTGTCAGTCTGAGTTCATTCTTGAGCTTGCTATTAATCGTAGATAGTTGAAACAAATACTATTCGATTAAGCAGAAAATTTTCTATCAAAAACATCTTACTTTTATAACGTTTCAAAATGTAAATATGAAAAAAATCAAAAAAATACGCAAGTTTAAAGATAGTCGTTATTCCTTGATAAATACCAATTTCAAACTTTATTCTTAAGCTTGCTATTGATCGTAGAAGGGTGAAACAAATACTATTTCATTGAGCAAGTAATTTTCTAGCAAATACATTCTACTTTTATAACGTTTCAGCAATGTAAATATAAAAAAAATCAAAAAATACGCAAGTTTAAAGATAGTCGTTATTCCTTGATAAGTATCAACTTCAAACTTTATTCTTGAGCTTGCTATTAATTGTAAAAGGTTCAAACAAGTACTATTCAACTGAACAAAAAATTTTCTATCAAATACTTTTTATTTTTATTTTGTTTCGGCAATGTAAATATAAAAAAAATCAAAAAAATCGCAAGTTTAAAGATAGTCTTTATTCCTTGATAAATACCAATTTCAAACTTTATTCTTAAGCTTGCTATTGATTGTAGAAGGATGAAACAAATACTATTTGATTAAGCAAGTAATTTTCTATCAAATACATCTTACTTTTAAAACGTTTTAACAATGTAAATATAAAAAAAATCAAAAAAATTCTCAAGTTTAAAGATAGTCTTTATTCTTTGATAAATACCAATTTCAAACTTTATTCTTAAACTTGCTATTGATCGTAGGAGGATGAAACAAATACTATTTGATTGAGCAAATAATTTTCTATTAAATATATCCTACTTTTATAACGTTTTTGCAATGTAAATATAAAAAAAATTAAAAGAATACCCAAGTTTAAAAATAGTCGTTATTCCTTGATAAGTATCAATTTCAAACTATATTCTTGAGCTTGCTATTAATCGTAAAAGGTTCAGGCAAGTACCATTGGATTGAGCAAATAATTTTCTATCAAATACATCTTACTTTTAAAACGTTTTAGCAATGTAAATATAAAAAAAAATCAGAAAAATACGCATGTTTAAAGATAGTCGTTATTCCTTGATAAATACCAATTTCAAACTTTATTCTTAAGCTTGCTATTGATTGTAGAAGGTTGAAACAAATACTATTTGATTGAGCTAATAATTTTCTATCAAATACATTCTACTTTTATAACGTTTCAGCAATGTAAATAAAAAAAAATCAAAAAAATACGCAAGTTTAAAGATAGTCGTTATTCCTTGATAAGTACCAATTTCAAACTTTATTCTTAAGCTTGCTATTAATCGTAAAAGGTTCAAGCAAGTACCATTCAATTGAACAAAAAAATTTCTATCAAATGCATTTTACTTTTATAACGTCTCGGCAATGTAAATATAAAAAAAATCAAAAAGATTCGCAAGTTTAAAGATAGCCGTTATTTCTTGATAAATACCAAATTCAAACTTTATTCTTGAGCTTGCTATTAATAGTAAAAGGGTGAAATACATACTATTTGATTGAGCAAATAATTTTCTATCAAATACTTTTTACTTTTAAAACGTTTTAGCAATGTAAATATAAAAAAAAAACAAAAAAATACGCAAGTTTAAAGATAGCCGTTATTTCTTGATAAATACCAAATTCAAACTTCATTCTTGAGCTTGCTATTAATCATAAAAAGTTGAAGCAAGCACCACTTGATTAAGCATAAAAATTTTTATTAAATACATTCTATTATTATTACGTTTTAGCAATGTAAATGTAAAAAAAATCAAAAAAATACGCAAGTTTAAAAATAGTCGTTATTCCTTGATAAATACCAATTTCAAACTTTATTCTTAAGCTTGCTATTGATCGTAGAAGGATGAAACAAATACTATTTGATTGAGCAAGTAATTTTCTATCAAATACATCCTACTTTTATAACGTTTTAGTAATGTAAATATAAAAAAAAATCAAAAAAATACGCAAGTTTAAAGATAGTCGTCATTCCTTGATAAATACCAATTTCAAACTTTATTCTTAAGCTTGCTATTGATCGTAGAAGGTTGAAACAATTACTATTTGATTAAGCAAGTAATTTTCTATCAAATACATTCTACTTTTATAACGTTTCAAAATGTAAATATAAAAAAAATCAAAAAAATACGCATGTTTAAAGGTAGTCTTTATTCTTTGATAAATACCAATTTCAAACTTTATTCTTAAGCTTGCTATTGATCGCAGATAGTTCAAACAAATAGTATTCGATTGAGCAGAAAATTTTCTATCAAAAACATCTTACTTTTATAACGTTTCAAAATGTAAATATAAAAAAAATCAAAAAATACGCATGTTTAAAGATAGTCGTTATTCCTTGATAAATACCAATTTCAAACTTTATTCTTAAGCTTGCTATTGATCGTAGAAGGTTGAAACAAATACTATTTGATTGAGCGAGTAATTTTCTATCAAATACATCCTACTTTTATAACGTTTCAGCAATGTAAATATAAAAAAAATCAAAAAAATTCGCAAGTTTAAAGATAGTCGTTATTCCTTGATAAGTATCAACTTCAAACTTTATTCTTAAGCTTGCTATTGATCGTAGAAAGTTGAAACAAATACCATTTGATTGAGCAAGTAATTTTCTATCAAATACATCCTAATTTCATAACGTTAAAAAGGTTAAAAAGTTCAAATTGCATCAGCTGTCAGTCTGAGTTCATTCTTGAGCTTGCTATTAATCGTAGATAGTTGAAACAAATACTATTCGATTAAGCAGAAAATTTTCTATCAAAAACATTTTACTTTTATAACGTTTCAAAATGTAAATATGAAAAAAATCAAAAAAATACGCAAGTTTAAAGATAGTCGTTATTCCTTGATAAATACCAATTTCAAACTTTATTCTTAAGCTTGCTATTGATCGTAGAAGGGTGAAACAAATACTATTTCATTGAGCAAGTAATTTTCTATCAAATACATTCTACTTTTATAACGTTTCAGCAACGTAAATATAAAAAAAATCAAAAAAATACGAATGTTTAAAGATAGTCGTTATTCCTTGATAAATACCAATTTCAAACTTCATTCTTGAGCTTGCTATTAATCGTAGATAGTTGAGACAAATACTATTCGATTAAGCAGAAAATTTTCTATCAAATACATCTTACTTTTATAACGATTCAGCAATGTAAATATAAAAAAAATCAAAAAAATACGCAAGTTTAAAGATAGTCGCTATTCCTTGATAAATACCAATTTCAAACTTCATTCTTGAGTAAACCAGTAAATTATACTCCTGTGTTTAGTTTTTCAATTTTTTATTCAGAACGTTTTCGGGCCTGGGCCCATCATCGGTGCTCTGACACGTCAATTATGCTACCCAAAAAAACATGAAAAACCTCAATTCTTAAGCTCCGAAATATGAAACATGTACGGTTAAAGTTACAGTTAAAAACAATAAAAAATTATTAATTGTTTAAACACGTTAAAAAGGTTAAAAAGTTCAAATTGCATCAGCTGTCAGTCTGAGTTCATTCTTGAGCTTGCTATTAATCGTAGATAGTTGAAACAAATACTATTCGATTAAGCAGAAAATTTTCTATCAAAAACATCTTACTTTTATAACGTTTCAAAATGTAAATATGAAAATTCAAAAAAATACGCAAGTTTAAAGATAGTCGTTATTTCTTGATAAATACCAATTTCAAACTTTATTCTTAAGCTTGCTATTGATCGTAGAAGGGTGAAACAAATACTATTTCATTGAGCAAGTAATTTTCTATCAAATACATTCTACTTTTATAACGTTTCAGCAATGTAAATATAAAAAAAAATCAAAAAAATACGCAAGTTTAAAGATAGTCGTTATTCCTTGATAAGTATCAACTTCAAACTTTATTCTTGAGCTTGCTATTAATTGTAAAAGGTTCAAACAAGTACTATTCAACTGATCAAAAAATTTTCTATCAAATACTTTTTATTTTTATTTTGTTTCGGCAATGTAAATATAAAAAAAATCAAAAAAATCGCAAGTTTAAAGATAGTCTTTATTCCTTGATAAATACCAAATTCAAACTTTATTCTTAAGCTTGCTATTGATTGTAGAAGGATGAAACAAATACTATTTGATTAAGCAAGTAATTTTCTATCAAATACATCTTACTTTTAAAACGTTTTAACAATGTAAATATAAAAAAAATCAAAAAAATACTCAAGTTTAAAGATAGTCTTTATTCTTTGATAAATACCAATTTCAAACTTTATTCTTAAACTTGCTATTGATCGTAGAAGGATGAAACAAATACTATTTGATTGAGCAAATAATTTTCTATCAAATATATCCTACTTTTATAACGTTTTTGCAATGTAAATATAAAAAAAATTAAAAGAATACCCAAGTTTAAAAATAGTCGTTATTCCTTGATAAGTATCAATTTCAAACTATATTCTTGAGCTTGCTATTAATCGTAAAAGGTTCAGGCAAGTACCATTGGATTGAGCAAATAATTTTCTATCAAATACATCTTACTTTTAAAACGTTTTAGCAATGTAAATATAAAAAAAAATCAAAAAAATACGCATGTTTAAAGATAGTCGTTATTCCTTGATAAGTATCAACTTCAAACTTTATTCTTAAGCTTGCTATTGATCGTAGAAAGTTGAAACAAATACCATTTGATTGAGCAAGTAATTTTCTATCAAATACATCCTAATTTCATAACGTTAAAAAGGTTAAAAAGTTCAAATTGCATCAGCTGTCAGTCTGAGTTCATTCTTGAGCTTGCTATTAATCGTAGATAGTTGAAACAAATACTATTCGATTAAGCAGAAAATTTTCTATCAAAAACATCTTACTTTTATAACGTTTCAAAATGTAAATATGAAAAAAATCAAAAAAATACGCAAGTTTAAAGATAGTCGTTATTCCTTGATAAATACCAATTTCAAACTTTATTCTTAAGCTTGCTATTGATCATAGAAGGGTGAAACAAATACTATTTTATTGAGCAAGTAATTTTCTATCAAATACATTCTACTTTTATAACGTTTCAGCAATGTAAATATAAAAAAAATCAAAAAAATACGAATGTTTAAAGATAGTCGTTATTCCTTGATAAATACCAATTTCAAACTTCATTCTTGAGCTTGCTATTAATCGTAGATAGTTGAGACAAATACAATTCGATTAAGCAGAAAATTTTCTATCAAATACATCTTACTTTTATAACGATTCAGCAATGTAAATATAAAAAAAATCAAAAAAATACGCAAGTTTAAAGATAGTCGCTATTCCTTGATAAATACCAATTTCAAACTTCATTCTTGAGTAAACCAGTAAATTGTACTCCTGTGTTTAGTTTTTCAATTTTTTATTCAGAACGTTTTCGGGCCTGGGCCCATCATCGGTGCTCTGACACGTCAATTATGCTACCCAAAAAAACATGAAAAACCTCAATTCTTAAGCTCCGAAATATGAAACATGTACGGTTAAAGTTACAGTTAAAAACAATAAAAAATTATTAATTGTTTAAACACGTTAAAAAGGTTAAAAAGTTCAAATTGCATCAGCTGTCAGTCTGAGTTCATTCTTGAGCTTGCTATTAATCGTAGATAGTTGAAACAAATACTATTCGATTAAGCAGAAAATTTTCTATCAAAAACATCTTACTTTTATAACGTTTCAAAATGTAAATATGAAAAAAATCAAAAAAATACGCAAGTTTAAAGATAGTCGTTATTCCTTGATAAATACCAATTTCAAACTTTATTCTTAAGCTTGCTATTGATCATAGAAGGGTGAAACAAATACTATTTTATTGAGCAAGTAATTTTCTATCAAATACATTCTACTTTTATAACGTTTCAGCAATGTAAATATAAAAAAAAATCAAAAAAATACGCAAGTTTAAAGATAGTCGTTATTCCTTGATAAGTATCAACTTCAAACTTTATTCTTGAGCTTGCTATTAATTGTAAAAGGTTCAAACAAGTACTATTCAACTGATCAAAAAATTTTCTATCAAATACTTTTTATTTTTATTTTGTTTCGGCAATGTAAATATAAAAAAAATCAAAAAAATCGCAAGTTTAAAGATAGTCTTTATTCCTTGATAAATACCAATTTCAAACTTTATTCTTAAGCTTGCTATTGATTGTAGAAGGATGAAACAAATACTATTTGATTAAGCAAGTAATTTTCTATCAAATACATCTTACTTTTAAAACGTTTTAACAATGTAAATATAAAAAAAATCAAAAAAATACTCAAGTTTAAAGATAGTCTTTATTCTTTGATAAATACCAATTTCAAACTTTATTCTTAAACTTGCTATTGATCGTAGAAGGATGAAACAAATACTATTTGATTGAGCAAATAATTTTCTATCAAATATATCCTACTTTTATAACGTTTTTGCAATGTAAATATAAAAAAAATTAAAAGAATACCCAAGTTTAAAAATAGTCGTTATTCCTTGATAAGTATCAATTTCAAACTATATTCTTGAGCTTGCTATTAATCGTAAAAGGTTCAGGCAAGTACCATTGGATTGAGCAAATAATTTTCTATCAAATACATCTTACTTTTAAAACGTTTTAGCAATGTAAATATAAAAAAAAATCAAAAAAATACGCATGTTTAAAGATAGTCGTTATTCCTTGATAAGTATCAACTTCAAACTTTATTCTTAAGCTTGCTATTGATCGTAGAAAGTTGAAACAAATACCATTTGATTGAGCAAGTAATTTTCTATCAAATACATCCTAATTTCATAAGGTTAAAAAGGTTAAAAAGTTCAAATTGCATCAGCTGTCAGTCTGAGTTCATTCTTGAGCTTGCTATTAATCGTAGATAGTTGAAACAAATACTATTCGATTAAGCAGAAAATTTTCTATCAAAAACATCTTACTTTTATAACGTTTCAAAATGTAAATATGAAAAAAATCAAAAAAATACGCAAGTTTAAAGATAGTCGTTATTCCTTGATAAATACCAATTTCAAACTTTATTCTTAAGCTTGCTATTGATCATAGAAGGGTGAAACAAATACTATTTTATTGAGCAAGTAATTTTCTATCAAATACATTCTACTTTTATAACGTTTCAGTAATGTAAATATAAAAAAAATCAAAAAAATACGAATGTTTAAAGATAGTCGTTATTCCTTGATAAATACCAATTTCAAACTTCATTCTTGAGCTTGCTATTAATCGTAGATAGTTGAGACAAATACAATTCGATTAAGCAGAAAATTTTCTATCAAATACATCTTACTTTTATAACGATTCAGCAATGTAAATATAAAAAAAATCAAAAAAATACGCAAGTTTAAAGATAGTCGCTATTCCTTGATAAATACCAATTTCAAACTTCATTCTTGAGTAAACCAGTAAATTATACTCCTGTGTTTAGTTTTTCAATTTTTTATTCAGAACGTTTTCGGGCCTGGGCCCATCATCGGTGCTCTGACACGTCAATTATGCTACCCAAAAAAACATGAAAAACCTCAATTCTTAAGCTCCGAAATATGAAACATGTACGGTTAAAGTTACAGTTAAAAACAATAAAAAATTATTAATTGTTTAAACACGTTAAAAAGGTTAAAAAGTTCAAATTGCATCAGCTGTCAGTCTGAGTTCATTCTTGAGCTTGCTATTAATCGTAGATAGTTGAAACAAATACTATTCGATTAAGCAGAAAATTTTCTATCAAAAACATCTTACTTTTATAACGTTTCAAAATGTAAATATGAAAAAAATCAAAAAAATACGCAAGTTTAAAGATAGTCGTTATTCCTTGATAAATACCAATTTCAAACTTTATTCTTAAGCTTGCTATTGATTGTAGAAGGATGAAACAAATACTATTTGATTAAGCAAGTAATTTTCTATCAAATACATCTTACTTTTAAAACGTTTTAACAATGTAAATATAAAAAAAATCAAAAAAATACTCAAGTTTAAAGATAGTCTTTATTCTTTGATAAATACCAATTTCAAACTTTATTCTTAAACTTGCTATTGATCGTAGAAGGATGAAACAAATACTATTTGATTGAGCAAATAATTTTCTATCAAATATATCCTACTTTTATAACGTTTTTGCAATGTAAATATAAAAAAAATTAAAAGAATACCCAAGTTTAAAAATAGTCGTTATTCCTTGATAAGTATCAATTTCAAACTATATTCTTGAGCTTGCTATTAATCGTAAAAGGTTCAGGCAAGTACCATTGGATTGAGCAAATAATTTTCTATCAAATACATCTTACTTTTAAAACGTTTTAGCAATGTAAATAAAAAAAAATCAAAAAAATACGCAAGTTTAAAGATAGTCGTTATTCCTTGATAAGTACCAATTTCAAACTTTATTCTTAAGCTTGCTATTAATCGTAAAAGGTTCAAGCAAGTACCATTCAATTGAACGAAAAAATTTCTATCAAATGCATTTTACTTTTATAACGTCTCGGCAATGTAAATATAAAAAAAATCAAAAAGATTCGCAAGTTTAAAGATAGCCGTTATTTCTTGATAAATACCAAATTCAAACTTTATTCTTGAGCTTGCTATTAATAGTAAAAGGGTGAAATAAATACTATTTGATTGAGCAAATAATTTTCTATCAAATACTTTTTACTTTTAAAACGTTTTAGCAATGTAAATATAAAAAAAAACAAAAAAATACGCAAGTTTAAAGATAGCCGTTATTTCTTGATAAATACCAAATTCAAACTTCATTCTTGAGCTTGCTATTAATCATAAAAAGTTGAAGCAAGCACCACTTGATTAAGCATAAATTTTTTTATTAAATACATTCTATTATTATTACGTTTTAGCAATGTAAATGTAAAAAAAATCAAAAAAATACGCAAGTTTAAAGATAGTCGTTATTCCTTTATAAATACCAATTTCAAACTTTATTCTTAAGCTTGCTATTGATCGTAGAAGGATGAAACAAATACTATTTGATTGAGCAAGTAATTTTCTATCAAATACATCCTACTTTTATAACGTTTTAGTAATGTAAATAAAAAAAAAATCAAAAAAATACGCAAGTTTAAAGATAGTCGTCATTCCTTGATAAGTATCAATTTAAAACTTTATTCTTGAGCTTGCTATTAACCGTAAAAGGTTCAAACAAATACCATTCGATTGAACAAAAAAATTTCTATTAAATGCATTTTATTTTTATAACGTTTCGGCAATGTAAAAAAAAATCAAAAAAGTTCGCAAGTTTAAAGATAGCCGTTATTTCTTGATAAATACCAAATTCAAACTTCATTCTTGAGCTTGCTATTAATCGCAGATAGTTGAAACAAATAGTATTCGATTGAGCAGAAAATTTTCTATCAAAAACATCTTACTTTTATAACGTTTCAAAATGTAAATATAAAAAAAATCAAAAACATACGCATGTTTAAAGATAGTCGTTATTCCTTGATAAATACCAATTTCAAACTTTATTCTTAAGCTTGCTATTGATCGCAAATAGTTCAAACAAATAGTATTCGATTGAGCAGAAAATTTTCTATCAAAAACATCTTACTTTTATAACGTTTCAAAATGTAAATATAAAAAAAATCAAAAAAATACGCATGTTTAAAGATATTCGTTATTCCTTGATAAATACCAATTTCAAACTTTATTCTTAAGCTTGCTATTGATCGTAGAAGGTTGAAACAAATACTATTTGATTGAACAAACAATTTTCTATCAAATACATTCTACTTTTATAACGTTTCAGCCATGTAAATATAAAAAAAATCAAAAAAATACGCAAGTTTAAAGATAGTCGTTATTCCTTGATAAGTATCAATTTCAAACTTTATTCTTAAGCTTGCTATTGATCGTAGAAGGTTGAAACAAATACCATTTGATTGAGCAAGTAATTTTCTATCAAATACATCTTACTCTTAAAATGGTTTAGCAATGTAAATATAAAAAAAATCAAAAAAATACTCAAGTTTAAAGATAGTCGTTATTCCTTGATAAATACCAATTTCAAACTTTATTCTTAAACTTGCTATTGATCGTAGAAGGATGAAACAAATACTATTTGATTGAGCAAGTAATTTTCTATCAAATATATCTTACTTTTAAAACGTTTTAGCAATGTAAATATAAAAAAAATCAAAAAAATACGCATGTTTAAAGATAGTCGTTATTCCTTGATAAATACCAATTTCAAACTTTATTCTTAAGCTTGCTATTGATTGTAGAAGGTTGAAACAAATACTATTTGATTGAGCAAATAATTTTCTATCAAATACATTCTACTTTTATAACGTTTCAGCAATGTAAATATAAAAAAAATTAAAAAAATACGCAAGTTTAAAGATAGTCGTTATTCCTTGATAAGTACCAATTTCAAACTTTATTCTTAAGCTTGCTATTAATCGTAAAAGGTTCAAGAAAGTACCATTCAATTGAACGAAAAAATTTCTATATATCTTACTTTTAAAACGTTTTAGCAATGTAAATATAAAAAAAATCAAAAAAATACGCATGTTTAAAGATAGTCGTTATTCCTTGATAAATACCAATTTCAAACTTTATCCTTAAGCTTGCTATTGATTGTAGAAGGTTGAAACAAATACTATTTGATTGAGCAAATAATTTTCTATCAAATACATTCTACTTTTATAACGTTTCAGCAATGTAAATATAAAAAAAATTAAAAAAATACGCAAGTTTAAAGATAGTCGTTATTCCTTGATAAGTACCAATTTCAAACTTTATTCTTAAGCTTGCTATTGATTGTAGAAGGTTGAAACAAATACCATTTGATTGAGCAAGTAATTTTCTATCAAAAACATTTTACTTTTATAACGTTTCAAAATGTAAATATAAAAAAAATCAAAAAAATACGCATGTTTAAAGATAGCCTTTATTCTTTGAAAAATACCAATTTCAAACTTTATTCTTAAACTTGCTATTTATTGTAGAAGGATGAAACAAATACTGTTTGATTGAGCAGGTAATTTTCTATCAAACACATCCTAGTTTCATAACGTTTCGGTAATGTAAATATAAAAAAAATCAAAAAAATACGCAAGTTTAAAGATAGTCGTTATTCCATGATAAGTACCAATTTCAAACTTTATTCTTGAGCTTGCTATTGACTGTAGAAGGATGAAACAAATGCTATTTGATTGACCAAGTAATTTTCTATCAAATACATCCTAGTTTCATAACGTTTCGGCAATGTAAATATAAAAAAAATCAAAAAAATACGCAAGTTTAAAGATAGTCGTTATTCCTTGATAAATACCAATTTCAAACTTTATTCTTAAGCTTGCTATTGATTGTAGAAGGATGAAACAAATACTATTTGATTAAGCGAGTAATTTTCTATCAAATACACCTTACTTTTATAACGTTTCAGCAATGTAAATATAAAGAAAATCAAAAAAATACGCAAGTTTAAAGATAGTCGTTATTCCTTGATAAATACCAATTTCAAACTTTATTCTTAAGCTTGCTATTGATCGTAGAAGGTTAAAACAAATACTATTCGATTGAGCATGAAATTTTCTATTAAATACATTCTACTTTTGTAGCGTTTCAATAATGTAAATATAAAAAAAATTAAAAAAACACGCAAGTTTAAAGTAAGTCGTTATTCCTTGATAAATACCAATTTCAAACTTCATTCTTAAGCTTGCTATTTATTGTAGAAGGTTGAAACAAGTACCATTTGATTAAACAGAAAATTTTCTATCAAATATATCCTACTTTTATAACGTTTCAATAATGTAAATATAAAAAAAATCAAAAAAATAGGCAAGTTTAAAGATAGTCGTTATTCCTTAATAAATACCAATTTTAAACTTCATTCTTGAGCTTGCTATTAATTGTAGAAAATTGAAACAAGCACCACTTGATTAACCAAAAAATTTTCTATTAAATACACCCTACTTTTATAACGTTTCAATAATGTAAATATAAAAAAAAATTAAAAAAATACGCAAGTTTAAAGATAGTCGTTATTCCTTAATAAATACCAATTTCAAACTTCATTCTTGAGCTTGCTATTAATTGTAAAAGTTGAGTCAAGTACCATTTGATTAAACAGAAAATTTTCTATCAAATAAATCCTACCTTTATAACGTTTAGGCAATGTAAATATAAAAAAAATCAAAAAAATACGCAAGTTTAAATATAGTCGTTATTCCTTAATAAATACCAATTTTAAACTTCATTCTTGAGCTTGCTGTTAATTGTAGAAGGCTGAAACAAATACTAGTCGATTGAGCAGGTAATTTTCTATCAAATACGTTCTACTTTTATAACGTTTCAATAATGTAAATATAAAAAAAATTAGAAAAATACGCAAGTTTAAAGTAAGTCGTTATTCCTTGATAAATACCAATTTCAAACTTAAATCTTGAGCTTGCTATTTATTGTAGAAAGTTGAAGCAAGTATCATTTGACTGAACAGAAACTTTTCTATCAAACACATCCTACTTTTATAACGTTTTAGCAATGTAAATAAAAAAAATTTAAAAAATGCGCAAGTTTAAAGATAGTCGTTATTCCTTGATAAATACCAATTTCAAACTTGATTCTTGAGCATGCTATTAATTCTAGAAGGTTAAAACAATTGCTATTTGATTACACAGAAAATTTTCTATCACATACAATCTACTTTTATAACGTTTTAGCAATGTAAATAAAAAAAAATCAAAAAAATACGCAAGTTTAAAGATAGTCGGTATTCCTTGATAAATACCAAATTCTAACTTCATTGTTGAGCTTGCTATTAATTGTAGAAGGTTGAAACAAGTACCATTTGATTGAGCGGAAAATTTTCTATCAAACACATTCTACTATCATAACGTTTTAGCAATGTGAATATAAAAAAAATTGAAAAAATACGCAAGTTTAAATATAGTCGTTATTCCTTAATAAATACCAATTTCAAACTTCATTCTTGAGCATACTATTAATTGTAGAAAGTTAAAACAAGCACCGCTCGATCAAGCAAAAAATTTTCTATCAAATACATCCTACTTTTATAACGTTTCAATAATGTAAATATAAAAAAAAATTAAAAAAATACGCAAGTTTAAAGATAGTCGTTGTTCCTTAATAAATACCAATTTCAAACTTCATTCATGAGCTTGCTGTTAATCGTAGAAGGTTGAGACAAGTACCATTAGATTGAACAGAAAATTTTCTATCAAATACATTTTACTTTTATAACGTTTCAATAATGTAAATATAAAAAAAATTAAAAAAATACGCAAGTTTAAATATAGTCGTTATTCCTTGATAAATACCAATTTCAAACTTCATTCTTAAGCTTGCTATTAATTCTAGAAGGTTGAAACAAATACTAGTCGATTGAGCAGGTAATTTTCTATCAAATACGTTCTACTTTTATAACGTTTTAATAATGTAAATATAAAAAAAATTAGAAAAATACGCAAGTTTAAAGTAAGTCTTTATTCCTTAATAAATACCAATTTCAAACTTCATTCTTGAGTTTGCTGTTAATCGTAGAAGGCTGAAACAAGTACCATTTGATTGAACAGAAAATTTTCTATCAAATACATTTTACTTTTATAACGTTTCAATAATGTAAATATAAAAAAAATTAAAAAAATACGCAAGTTTAAATATAGACGTTATTCCTTGATAAATACCCATTTCAAACTTCATTCTTAAGCTTGCTATTAATTCTAGAAGGTTGAAACAAATACTATTCAATTGAACAGGAAATTTTCTATCAAATACATCCTACTTTTATACCGTTTCAATAATGTAAATATAAAAAAAATCAAAAAAATACGCAAGTTTCAAAATAGTCGTTATTCCTTGATAAATACCAATTTCAAACTTGATTATTGAGCTTGCTATTAATTGTAGAAGGTTAAAACAGGTGCTATTTGATTAAACAGAAAATTTTCTATCAAATACATTCTATTTTTATAACGTCTCAATAATGTAAATATAAAAAAAAATTAAAAAAATACGCAAGTTTAAAGATAGTCGTTATTCCTTAATAAATACCAATTTCAAACTTCATGCTTGAGCTTGCTATTAATCGTAGAAGGTTAAAACAAGTACCATTTGATTGAACAAAAAATTTTCTATTAAATACATCCTACTTTTATAACGTTTCAATATTGTAAATATAAAAAAAATTAAAAAATACGCAAGTTTAAAGATAGTCGTTGTTCCTTAATAAATACCAATTTCAAACTTCATTCTTGAGCTTGCTATTAATCGTAGAAGGTTGAAACAAGTACCATTTGATTGAGCAGAACATTTTCTATCAAATAAATCCTACCTTTATAACGTTTAGGCAATGTAAATATAAAAAAAATCAAAAAAATACGCAAGTTTAAATATAGTCGTTATTCCTTAATAAATACCAATTTCAAACTTTATTCTTGAGCTTGCTATTAATTGTAGAAAGTTGAAACAAGCACCACTCGATTAAGCAAAAAATTTTCTATCATATACAATCTACTTTTATAACGTTTTAGCAATGTAAATATAAAAAAAATTAAAAAAATACGCAAGTTTAAATATAGTCGTTATTCCTTGATAAATACCCATTTCAAACTTCATTCTTAAGCTTGCTATTAATTCTAGAAGGTTGAAACAAATACTAGTCGATTGAGCAAGTAATTTTCTATCAAATACGTTCTACTTTTATAACGTTTTAATAATGTAAATATAAAAAAAATTAGAAAAATACGCAAGTTTAAAGTAAGTCGTTATTCCTTGATAAATACCAATTTCAAACTTAATTCTTGAGCTTGCTATTAATCGTAGAAGGTTGAAACAAGTACCATTTGATTGAACAAAAAATTTTCTATCAAATACATCCTACTTTCATAACGTTTCAATATTGTAATTATAAAAAAAATTAAAAAAATACGCAAGTTTAAAGATAGTCGTTATTCCGTAATAAATACCAATTTCAAACTTCATTCTTGAGCTTGCTGTTAATTGTAGAAGGTTGAAACAAGTACCATTTGATTGAACAGAAAATTTTCTATCAAATACATTTTACTTTTATAACGTTTCAATAATGTAAATATAAAAAAAATTAAAAAAATGCGCAAGTTTAAATATAGTCGTTATTCCTTGATAAATACCCATTTCAAACTTCATTCTTAAGCTTGCTATTAATTCTAGAAGGTTGAAACAAATACTAGTCGATTGAGCAGGTAATTTTCTATCAAATACGTTCTACTTTTATAACGTTTTAATAATGTAAATATAAAAAAAATTAGAAAAATACGCAAGTTTAAAGTAAGTCGTTATTCCTTCATAAATACCAATTTCAAACTTCATTCTTGAGCTTGCTATTAATCGTAGAAGGTTGAAACAAGTACCATTTGATTGAACAAAAAATTTTCTATCAAATACATCCTACTTTTATAACGTTTCAATATTGTAAATATAAAAAAAATTAAAAAAATACGCAAGTTTAAAGATAGTCGTTATTCTTTAATAAATACCAATTTCTAACTTCATTCTTGAGCTTGCTATTAATTGTAGAAGGTTGAAACAAGTACCATTTGATTGAGCAGAACATTTTCTATCAAATAATTCCTACCTTTATAACGTTTAGGCAATGAAATATAAAAAAAATCAAAAAAATACGCAAGTTTAAATATAGTCGTTATTCCTTAATAAACACCAATTTCTAACTTTATTCTTGAGCTTGCTATTAATTGTAGAAAATTGAAACAAGCACCACTTGATTAACCAAAAAATTTTCTATTAAATACATCCTACTTTTATAACGTTTCAATAACGTAAATATAACAAAAAATTAAAAAAATACGCAAGTTTAAAGATAGTCGTTATTCCTTAATAAACACCAATTTCAAACTTTATTCTTGAGCTTGCTATTAATCGTAGAAGGTTGAGACAAGTACCATTTGATTGAACAAAAAATTTTCTATCAAATACATCCTACCTTTATAACGTTTCAATATTGTAAATATAAAAAAAATTAAAAAAATACGCAAGTTTAAAGATAGTCGTTATTCCTTAATAAATACCAATTTCAAACTTTATTCTTGAGCATGCTATTAATTGTAGAAAGTTGAAACAAGCACCACTCGATTAAGCAAAAAATTTTCTATCATATACAATCTACTTTTATAACGTTTTAGCAATGTAAATATAAAAAAAATTAAAAAAATACGCAAGTTTAAATATAGTCGTTATTCCTTGATAAATACCCATTTCAAACTTCATTCTTAAGCTTGCTATTAATTCTAGAAGGTTGAAACAAATACTAGTCGATTGAGCAAGTAATTTTCTATCAAATACGTTCTACTTTTATAACGTTTTAATAATGTAAATATAAAAAAAATCAAAAAAATTCGCAAGTTTAAAGATAGTCGTTATTCCTTAATAAATACCAATTTCAAACTTCATTCTTAAGCTTGCTATTAATTGTAGAAAGTTGAAACAAGCACCACTCGATTAAGCAAAAAATTTTCTATCATATACAATCTACTTTTATAACGTTTTAGCAATGTACATATAAAAAAAATTAAAAAAATACGCAAGTTTAAAGATAGTCGGTATTCCTTGATAAATACCAATTTCAAACTTAATTCTTGAGCTTGCTATTAATCGTAGAAGGTTGAAACAAGTACCATTTGATTGAACAAAAAATTTTCTATCAAATACATCCTACTTTCATAACGTTTTAATAATGTAAATATAAAAAAAATCAAAAAAATTCGCAAGTTTAAAGATAGTCGTTATTCCTTAATAAATACCAATTTCAAACTTCATCCTTGAGCTTGCTGTTAATTGTAGAAGGTTGAAACAAGTACCATTTGATTGAACAGAAAATTTTCTATCAAATACATTTTACTTTTATAACGTTTCAATAATGTAAATATAAAAAAAATTAAACAAATACGCAAGTTTAAATATAGTCGTTATTCCTTGATAAATACCCATTTCAAACTTCATTTTTGAGCTTGCTATTAATTGTAGAAGGTTGAAACAAATACTATTCAATTGAACCGGAAATTTTCTATCAAATACATCCTACTTTTATACCGTTTCAATAATGTAAATATAAAAAAAATCAAAAAAATACGCAAGTTTCAAAATAGTCGTTATTCCTTGATAAATACCAATTTCAAACTTGATTCTTGAGCTTGCTATTAATTGTAGAAGGTTAAAACAAGTGCTATTTGATTAAACAGAAAATTTTCTATCAAATACATTCTATTTTTATAACGTTTCAATAATGTAAATATAAAAAAAAATTAAAAAAATACGCAAGTTTAAAGATAGTCGTTATTCCTTAATAAATACCAATTTCAAACTTCATTCTTGAGCTTGCTATTAATCGTAGAAGGTTGAAACAAGTACCATTTGATTGAACAACAAATTTTCTATCAAATACATCCTACCTTTATAACGTTTTAGCAATGTAAATATAAAAAAAATCAAAAAAATTCGCAAGTTTAAAGATAGTCGTTATTCCTTAATAAATACCAATTTCAAACTTCATTCTTAAGCTTGCTATTAATTGTAGAAAGTTGAAACAAGCACCACTCGATTAAGCAAAAAATTTTCTATCATATACAATTTACTTTTATAACGTTTTAGCAATGTACATATAAAAAAAATTAAAAAAATACACAAGTTTAAAAATAGTCGGTATTCCTTGATAAATACCAAATTCTAACTTCATTCTTGAGCTTGCTATTAATTGTAGAAGGTTGAAACAAGTACCATTTGATTGAACAACAAATTTTCTATCAAATACATCCTACTTTTATAACGTTTTAGCAATGTAAATATAAAAAAAATCAAAAAAATTCGCAAGTTTAAAGATAGTCGTTATTCCTTAATAAATACCAATTTCAAACTTCATTCTTGAGCTTGCTGTTAATTGTAGAAGGTTGAAACAAGTACCATTTGATTGAACAGAAAATTTTCTATCAAATACATTTTACTTTTATAACGTTTCAATAATGTAAATATAAAAAAAATTAAAAAAATACGCAAGTTTAAATATAGTCGTTATTCCTTGATAAATACCCATTTCAAACTTCATTCTTAAGCTTGCTATTAATTCTAGAAGGTTGAAAAAAATACTAGTCGATTGAGCAGGTAATTTTCTATCAAATACGTTCTACTTTTATAACATTTTAATAATGTAAATATAAAAAAAATCAAAAAAATACGCAAGTTTAAAGATAGTCGTTATTCCTTAATAAACACCAATTTCAAACTTAATACTGGAGCTTACTATTAATTGTAGAAAGTTGAAGCAAATACTATTCGGTTGAGCAGGAAATTTTCTATCAAATACATCCTACTTTTATAACGTTTCAATAATGTGAATATAAAAAAAAGTAAAAAAATAAGCAAGTTTAAAGTAAGTCGTTAATCCTTGATAAATACCAATTTCAAACTTTATTCTTGAGTTTGCTATTTATTGCAGTAGGTTAAAACAAGTATTATTTGATTGAACAGAAAATTTTCTATTAAATACATCCTACTTTTATAACGTTTTAATAATGTAAATATAAAAAAAAAATCAAAAAAATACGCAAGTTTAAACATAGTCGTTATTCCTTGATAAATACCAATTTCAAACTTCATTCTTGAGCTTGCTTTTGATTGTAGATGGTTGAAACAAATACTGTTCCATTAAACAGGTAATTTGCTATCACATACATTCTACTTTTATAATGTTTCAAAATGTAAATATAAAAAAAATCAAAAAAATACGCAAGTTTAAAGATAGTCGTTATTCTTTGATAAATACCAACTTGAAACTTCATTCTTGAGCTTGCTATTGACTGTAGAAAGTTGAAACAAGCACCACTCGATTAAGCAGAAAATTTTCTATCAAATACATTCTACTTCTATAATTTTTTAGCAATGTAAATATAAAAAAAATCAAAAAAATACGCAAGTTTAAATATAGTTTTTATTCCTTGATAAGTACCAATTTCAAACTTTATTCTTGAGCTTGCTATTGATCGTAGATGGTTAAAACAAATACTATTCGATTGAGCATGTAAACTGCTATTATATACATTCTACTTTTATAACGTTTCAGCAATGTAAATATAAAAAAATTAAAAAAATACGCAAGTTTAAACATAGTCGTTATTCCTTAATAAATTCCAACTTCAAATTTCATTTTTGAACTTGCTATTGATCGCAAATAGTTGAAACGAATACTATTCAATTAAGCAGCAAATTTTCTATCAAATACATCATACTTTTATAACGTTTCAGTAATGTAAATATAAAAAAATTCAAAAAAATACGCAAGTTTAAAGATAGCCTTTATTCCTTAATAAATACCAATTTCAAACTTCATGCTTGAGCTTGCTATTAATTGTAGAAAGTTGAAACAAGCACCACTCGATTAAGCAGAAAATTTTCTATCAAATACATTCTACTTCTATAATTTTTTAGCAATGTAAATATAAAAAAAATCAAAAAAATACGCAAGTTTAAATATAGTTTTTATTCCTTGATAAGTACTAATTTCAAACTTTATGCTTGAGCTTGCTATTGATCGTAGATGGCCGAAACAAATACTATTCGATTGAGCAGGAAATTTGCTATCACATACATCTTATTTTTATAACGTTTCAGCAATGTAAATACAAAAAAAAATACGCAAGTTTAAAGATAGTCGTTATTCTTTGATAAATACCAAATTCAAACTTTATTCTTAAGCTTGCTGTTGATCATAGATAGTTGAAACAAATACTGTTCGATTGAGCAGGAAATTTTCTATCAAATACATCCTACTGTTACAACGTTTCAGCAATGTAAATATTAAAAAAATTAAAAAAATACGCAAGTTTAAAGATAGTCTTTATTTCTTGATAAGTACCAACTTCAAACTTTATTCTTGAGCTTGCTATTGATCGTAGATGGTTGAGGCGAATACTATTCGATTAAGTAGGAAATTTTCTATCAAATACATTATACCTTCATAACGTTTTAGCAATGTAAATATAAGAAAAATCAAAAAAATACGCAAGCTTAAAGATAGTCGTTATTCCTTGATAAGTACCAATTTCACACTTCATTCTTAAGCTTGCTATTGGTCGTAGAATGTTGAAACAAGTACCATTCGATTGAACAAAAAATTTTCTATCAAACGCGTTTTACTTTTATAACGTTTTAGCAATGCAAATATAAAAAAAATCAAAAAAATGAGCAAGTTTAAAGATAGTCGTTATTTCTTGATAAATACCAATTTCAAACTTCATTCTTGAGCTTGTTGTTAATTGTAAAAGGTTAAGACAAGTACCATTTGATTAAACAGAAAATTTTCTATTAAACAAATCCTACTTTTTTAACGTTTCAGCAATGTAAATATAAAAAAAAATAAAAAAATACGCAAGTTTAAAAATAGTCTTTATTCTTTGATAAGTACCAACTTCAAACTTTATTCTTGAGCTTTCTATTAACCGTAGAAGGTTGAAGCAAACACCACTCAATTGAGCAGGAAATTTTCTATCAGATACATCCTACTTTTATAACGTTTCAGCACTGTAAATTAAAAAAAATGAAAAAAATACGCAAGTTTAAAGACAGTCGTTATTCTTTAATAAATACCAATTTCAAACTTCATTCTTAAGCTTGCTATTAACTGTAGAAGGTTTGTGCAAGCACCACTCGATTAAACGGGAAACTTTCTATCAAATACATCTTACATTTATAACGTTTTAGCAATTTAAATATATAAAAAATCAAAAAAATACGCAAGTTTAATTTCTCGCTTTTACGGCATTTGGGAGATTATTAATAAAAAATAAAAACAAAAGAGAGTCCAAGTTTTATCCCTGAGGTACACCAGGAGTGGGATGAAACAATTTTGTGGTAAAATTTTGATAACGTAGAACAAAATCTCTCTTCAGTAAGCAAGATTCAAAAAGTTTGAGAAATGCTTTAGAGAATCTCAGAAAATTGAGCTTTTACAGCAAAATAAATTTGATCAAACGCTTTCTGAAGGCCAGTGTAAATGACATCCAGTTGACTACGGTTATCTAGAAATTCGAATGTAAATTGGGAGAAAACTGCTAAATTAGTAACAGTCAACTTTTTTTGTATAAATCCATGTTGCGCAGTTGAGATCAGATGTTCCGTAGAAGAATAAATTTTGTTGTATATTATAGTTTCGAAAACTTTAGAAAAATTGTATAACAGTGATATTCCCCTATAATTTGTTGCGTCATTTAGTTTACCTTTTTAAATTTTGGGCAGATGCACGTTTTTTTTTCCACAGTGTAGGAAAATCTGAAGATTTCAAAATTAGATTAAATAAAAGAAGTTCCACAAAAATCGATGCACAGTCTTTGATAATAAAACTTGAGATTCCGTCAGTGCCCATAGTAAAAGTGTTTTTGAAGTGTTTTAATCCAAAGAGAATATCGTCAGGAGAGATGTTAAAAATGGAGACAGAAGTATTCGAGTTGGATCTACTTGACAAATTAGTGAGATGAGCAGGTTGAGGGGAAATGAAGGCACATCAAGTTCCCTTTCCTTGTAAGTCATAACGCCTGGTATACGAGAAGAGCCTTTTTTACTATGAATAAAATTTAAAAAAAAAACTTGAGTCTGTTCTAATTGAGTTTTCTGATTTAAGTAAGAAGTTTTTATAGGCAACGTCAATAAGCTTTTTACATTTTGTTCGATGATTTTTAAATATAATATATTTAAGTGGTGAATTGTTATATATTTCTTACATTTTTTGAAAGCTAATGCTTTAAAGCGTGAATTCAAAACGGGTAAGTTTACTGTTATACTGAAATAAGATAGGTTATGTTACAAAACCTTAAAAATTCTTTAATAAATAAACCAAAAGCAGTGATAAACCTAAGATAATAAAATACAATATCTATTTATGTATTTCTTAACTGTACTTTAAGTAACATTTTGAACAAATGCTTCTATTACTTAACTATTAAAAAAAATATTTGTTTTACTACCAATGGCTTAATCAACGAATCACTTTCGCGCAACATATAGATTTTTGACAATATTGTTTTTAAGGTTAAGTTCCTAGATAAAGAAGGTTGAGTTGCATTTTGACAAAATTATTGGCGTTTTTCATATAAAAAATAATTCAAAATTACTTAGATAACAATTGCAATTGTTCCAAACAAATATTTTATTTTATTACTTAACCTGTGATTTTATCGTAAAAAAAATAAATTTTGAACACAATGCCAGGATATCAGGTATTATTTTATAAACGTAGCTAAGAGACTAGAGTAGATTATTTGAGAAAAACAATTTTTTAGAAGGAGGCAATGTTACAAAAAATTCCAGAGAATGTGTCAAGTAAATAATCAGAAAAAGTACTAGAAATTCTACGTAGAGTAGTCATTAACTTCTGGATAATTTCGAAAAGCAGCATGGTTAGGTAAAAAATGCAGAAACAACAAACAAACCATTTAGTTGGCAAGCAATTGAAGAGTGAGCAGTTCATCAAAGCGGCATTATTTAATCGGCAATCGTAGTTATTATTGTGTGGATATCGAGGTATTTATTTATCAAGTTATTGTGTGTATTCATGTATATAGTAGTTATATAGTAGAAACAAATTATTAGTTATTAATCTAACTCTTTAAATCAAATAAACTCCGATTTAAACAATCGTTGCATTATAATAATGTATCACAATGTGTTCTCAAATTATCTAAATGAGTTTTAATCGAAATTGTTACTGAGAAAATTTGAGTAGACCCTTTTTAATAAGCAAACCATGTCGTAGTTAAAGTCGGTTTTCAAGTTAACTAAATATTTTCTATTTAACAAATTTTTAAATAAAGCATGTCCCAAAACTTTAGTCTACAACTAAGATTTAATAGATTGTTAACAAAAGAATTACATTTACAATAAATTTCTTTCTATAATAAAATTTGTGTTAAACTTATGCATTTGTGCACACTTAATTTCACCAAAATCTATAAACTTAGTAAAAAATAAAAAAATCATTTTAAATCTCTGGCTTTTTCTAACGGGATGTAAAGGGATGTAAAGCTTACAAACTACAACTTGTACACCGATGACTAGAAGCCACTGCGTGTGATCTGCAGTGAGAACTACTAGGAGTGACATAACAAAAAGTCTTATCAAAAAATATTATAAAAGTGTTGTTAAACAAGACAGAAAAGTCATACTTTTGCAATCGTCTGACGAAAACGCAGTAAGTCTGACATAACACTGATACAAATGAGGCACAAACAGTAACATTACTGCCATGTGAAGAAAGCTTTCTTTTCAAACGCACTATTTATGACAAAACGTTATTTTTATTGTCACCGACATAATATAAAGCTTCGTGACAGAAAATGAGCTTTTAGTGGTAATTTAACTAGGCTGAGACGTATGTATTACGTAACTAGTTATATAATATGTACGATCACATAACGGTAAAAATTGACGTAAATACCTACATTTCGTAACGACAGAAAGAAAAACATTTTCCTCGCTGACTACTGTTGGACCTATTTATGTGGCAAGTTTTATTTAGGGTTGTGTTTGTAATACATTGTAATGCACAACATTTTTTGTTCGGTTAAAGAAATGCCCTAATTGAGGCTCCACTCAAATATAATATTTAATTTTACTTTTAGATTTATTTACAATAAATTTCCAAAAAAAATTGTATCATCGACATATGAAAAACATAAAATGCCAAATGAAAACAACTGTAAAGAATAAAAAAAAAATGAGTCTTAAAGTAGTTCGCTTATTACAAATTTGTATTGTAAAAACTTTTTATTAACTTTCACGACAAAAGTTTGATTGATTAAAAAAAATACATTTCAGCAGAGAATCTGATATAAACAATTTTAACCTTAATAAAACCTTATCAAAAGATTTACTAAGATCTAGATATAATAGTTCTAGAAATTTTTTATTGTCTTGCATTGTAACGCATATATTATTTATTATTATTATTATTACTAATGTAATTTGACTAACAAGTGAGCCCAATAACAAGCCAACTAAAACAGCAAAAAAATAGACAGCATATTCAGGAGCTGTATATCACTCCTTTCTCAATAAGAGACGCTGACTAATAAAAATTATTTAAATCTGGACTATTTAATTTCTCCTATTAATCAAAGACAATAGATTTAAAAGTTCGTAAATTAACATTAAATAAAACACTTTAGACATTAAATAAATTACTTGTAGTCATAACTAACCTTTCAGGAATTAATACGTGTTGTGTGCCAGAAGCAATTTTCTCAAAGTTTCTCATTTTCTTTCAAAGTTTTTTCATTAGTTCGTTTATAGTAGCTTTTTACATCAGCTCACAGCAAATCGATAGTTTTAGGTGTGAATATTGAATTTCAATTGGGTGACTCCCAGATATTTAGTGTTTTTAGTCCAGGAGATAATTTTATTGTCAATTTTGAGATTCCAATCCGGAGAGTGATTGTTTCCAAGTCTTTTGTGCGAAAATATAAGGGCTGCACTTTTATCCACGTTCATTTTCATCTTCCAGATCTTGGTCCAATTATCTATGATGTCAAGTTGGTATTGTAAGCCTTTTTTTATTTTTGTCAAGAATCTTGATTGAGATGGAATTGCCGTGTTGTCGGCAAACATTACTAACTTAGTAATTGAAGTCTTAGGGATGTCTCAGAGTAAATTAAGTAGCGAAGAGGACGAAGTACCCTGTGGTACTCCTGCTCTGATTTCTTCGTTTTTGAAAGTCGTTGTATTGATTTTGACAAGAAATGAACAGTGTTCAAGATAGGATTTAATTAGTTTTATGTACGCCAGGAGGATATTGTGTTTACACATTTTGTAATATATTCCTTCATGCCAGACCTTGCCGAAAGCTTTTGCACAATCGAGAAAGACAGCTCCAGTTTTAGTTGATGTATTGAGATCGTTTATAATAAATTCTGTGACTCTAGTAGTCTGATGCGTAGTAAACCGAATTGTTTCGAGGAGATAATTTTGAGTTTTTCGGTTGTTTCTGTAAACCTTGTTGCAATTGTTTTTTCTGTGATTTGGCAGACAGCCGGTAGAAAGCTAATCGAGCTAATTTTCGGGGTTCTTTCTGCTTTTGTTGGCTTTAGAAATGATGATTGTTGTTGCTGCTTTCCAATTATTAGGAAAGTGTCGGTGTTTGATGATGCTGTTGTTTATTGTTCTAAGAGATTCAATTGCGTGGTCTAGTAGGTTTTTAATTGCCATATTTTTTATATTGTCATTTTCAGGTGATTTCTTAGTCTTGAGATTTTTTATTATTGCCTCAAGTTCTTCAGTAAAAGTTTCGTCGATTGGATAATTTTCTAGACTATTTATGAAACTTTGGTTCTCCAGTAATACTTTGACGGTGTGAAAAAAGTTTTTATCAGAGTTTGGGCCGAATTGCTCCTTTAAAATTTCTAAAAAAAGGTCTGCCTTTTCCCCGTCCGTCGTTGCTTTTTTGGTGCCAGTTGTTAGAGCTGGGAGGGCACTTTTTTGAGAACTTTCAACTATTGCTCCTGGTTCTCTGCCATCGTTGATTACATCCAGTTTATTGTTCCATTTCCTGTTTTTTTCTTCAATGAGAAGTTGTTGTAAGTTTTTTGTTCACTGCATTTAGTTTAGTTTTGTGAGTTGAATACAAGGTTTATTGATATAATTTTTTTATTTTCTTTTTGTCTTCAAGGGTTTTGATGATTTCTTGTGGGGGTTGCGATGGGAATTTTTTGCTGTTTTGATAAACGTGCATTTCTCAACTGTTTGTCTGATGTTATTCCCGAATTTGTATATTATGGTTTCAATGTCATGTTTTGTAGTAATTGGTGGTAATGTTTCCTTGAATTGAGTCCAATTGGAAAATATAATTTTTTTGAGAGTTATTGTGTAGTCGCAGTTTGCTAGATTATGGTCTGAATCAAGTACATCAATGTTTTGGTATTCATAGTTGTTGCTGATGTTTTTACTAATTGCAAAATCGATGATGTCCGATTCGCCATAATTTGGATGTATGGTCGGTTCTGTAGGTGCTATGACATCAAGATTTCTATTTTCAATATATTTGAGCAGAGTTTTCCCTCCTTTATTGCAGACAGACTTACTAGTCTGTAACTGGCAAGATCTAGCTTGTCTCCAGATTTATAAAGAGACAATTATCGCCTGAAGCCCACTTATTTGGTAAGACATCTGTCTTAAAAGACGATATCATTATTTTCGATAGTGCTAATAATAACGTGTGTAATAACGTAGATTTTAATTAGTTCAGCTGTGAAATAATCGGAGCCAGGTGATGTATCAATAGATAAACGACTAATGATCTTTTCAACGATGTATGAAAAAAAATAATTCTTAAAAGATCAGCATGACTACCAAGCGACGTAAAAATATAAAAAATTAATTTATGTAAATTGTACTAAAAAAGTTTTTGAAAAAGTATCAGTACGAATGCCACGTATGTGACTTTGTATTTGCACTGGTATCAACAATTTGCTGGTGATGTATTGACCATCTGCTGAAGATGCTTTTGGGTATATGAGCATAAAAGACTTTATTTTATTTAATAATGAATTTTCATAATTACTAAATGTTTTTTCTTTTTTAGTTACGTTTTCTGTTTTTTTTTCTTTATTTTTAATACCCATTCTAATGCAAATAATGACAACCTAAATTTAATTTCCTATAGTAAAAGCATTACGTTACTATAGAATCAATAATAAAATGACATGTATTTGCACCAGTGGTTCTCGTTAAAAAGAAAACATATAGATTTTGCAAAGTTTAATTCATTTTTAAAATTGTTAAAGAAAATACCGCGGACGATAAAGTTGTTTTCAGTTGAGTACTGTTTGAATTTTTTCGAGAACCTATTTGTATGCTGTAATTTATCAACAAAATCTTTGGAAATTCACGATCTCCTTACGTTAATTTTGTTTGCAACATTGCTACAGTGTAGTTTTGTATATGAGTGAAACCTGCCGAGGAACATAGCCCACTAAACTCTGCTTAGGCTGTAAAACTTTAACTATAGTAACTCAGTTTTATACGTAATACAATTTCTCTAAAGTTTGAAAAAAAAAAATTTCACTGGCAACAAAAAGTTTTGTATTCCAAAACATAGGTACTTACTTATTTACATTTATAAGTAGTTTATAATTTAATTATGTAATATAACTTTTCTTAAATTCGTTACAAATTTTTTGCAAGTATTATGATGCATTTTTATTAATTTCATTAATTTGATAAATTGTTTTTTTTACGATAACTTATTTTGCAGAATAAAGATAGATATGTAGGCTAGTGACTTATACAAACCTAGCTACTTCTAAAAGTAGACTTATCCACGACCAAATTTGGTCGGTTTGACATTGATCTCTATTCACTCATCGGTGTAGAATTTGCGTTTTGTACACTTTAATTTAGTACTGATTATTTACAAATGCTAAACATGCTCTAGCAGTAAAATTGAGAACTAACTAGTCGTCACTTGCGTCATTGTGGACAAAACCACAAGTCTCTTATCTAGACACAAAAAAATAATTGATTTAAACGATTTTATTTTTCACAAAATTATTTTGTTAATTTATTAATCTGGTTACTCTTCTCTAATGCCAGGTTTACCAGGCAAGATATACCAGGTGTCCCAAGTTTTACTACCACCGCCTAAATGGCACTTTCTATTTGAACAAGAATTCTAAAAAATATATATATATATATAATTATCTATAATAGGAGTTCATCCGATTCAAATTTGAAACTATTTTATTAAATATAAAATCCTTTAGATTTTATGCAAAAAATTATCAATTAATTTCAATATTTTTTTGATATGGTTATGCTGTACTTGGTCGTGTTATTACATTATTTTCAATAATTTTAATTTTCTCTAAATTCTAATTTTAATACAAAACTTTTTTCTGGCGATTATTTATAACATGGTGGTAAATTTGTAAAGAAAAAAATGTTTTCATGCAAGACGTGTGTCTTTTGCGGTCTGTCTATTGTGTGATTCAGGTACTCTGAGTCGAGCTTTGTGTTTGACATTATAACAGACAAGCAACAATTTCAATTTATGATGTAAAATCCAATTTTTTAATCAGAAACTAGAATTGCAGATTAATTTCCTGTTTAATTTTTGATTTATTCATTTAAACATTAGACCATCAAAGCTACTTTTTTTAAATTTACAGCCGCAAATAAAATGATATGAATAAAATTATTAGGTACAACTAAAACTAATGTAAAAATCTGTCACATCCGGTATGTACAAACAAAATTAGTTAGCCAAACAAATAGTTTCTAGTCCGGTATTCAAACAAAAAATAATAGTTTTAACCGCAAGTCAACTAGTACAAAAATTCTGTGTTTTCGGTCCAACAAGGGTAAACAAATTAAAATATTGCTCGACCTTAAGATAATTTGAATGAGAACATCTTATTTATGATACATTATTATTCGTCAGCTCGGGTCAGGTCAGATTGAAGGTGGATTCTTGAGAGTAAAATGGGTGAGTGATTGTACACTCACATCCTAGCCTAGACCAAAGTAGATCTCATTAACATAAAAATCAAGCAGTTTAAAAAAACGCTTTAAAACTACCAACTGCAGATGAAAATATTTTTTGACATAGCCGCGTTAACAGATGGTTTTTAATCGTTTTCTGTTATTGAGTAATTAAATCAAATTAATTGCTTGTTTTGTACCCTTTTGTTTCTGGTGAGTCGTTTCTCCATTTTGGTGTAAATAGATTGCTGATTAACAATTTTTTTTTGATATGTTACTGTATGTTACGTCTCTATCGCAGCTCGCTGCAATAAGATTTCTGAGTGATTTGCTGTGATAATTCTTCATTTGTTAAATTATTGATATTTCTGAAGATATACATACTTATTATTTGTACAAAATTTTGTTCATAGTTATGTATGCTCTGTTAAGCAAACAGTATTTATTTTCACTGCTGTTTAACAATTTAATTAATTAATTATTTTACTATTTATTTTTTTTAGAAGCTTATTAACTTTAGTCCGTTTTTTGGCAATGTTTTAATGTTTGTTGAGTATAATGTTTAACAGCAATTTAAAATTGTAAAATTCTCGTTGTTTCCTCTGCCGAGTTTGTTAGTAATTCTCCGGTTTGTCCGGGATGTAAAGCGTCGGTCCATTCGGACATTGCGTTATGTTGTGATAAATGTAAAACCCCACCTCATTATCACTGTCTCGGACTTCTCTCAGAGAAAGCTGTAGTGATTTCGCGAATTACTAAAAGGTGGATACATAATAATTTTGTGTGGTAAATGTAACTCTTCTTTTTTTATCTAGAGAACCTTTAATAAAATCAAAAATTATCCATCAACCTACTTTCACAACAAAAAATGTAGGTAGTTAATATTATTATCCCGCTTGGCTCACTAGTAATATTATTAAAAAAATAAAAACAAAGAAAAAGTCTTTTTGCATATACAAAACCACTTATGGTGAGCATTATTTAAGTGTTTTTAAATTACTGCAAAAAAAAATAAAAATGAAACGCGATTTTAACATTGTCTTTAAGATATATCTTAGAAAAACCCAAACTCCTTTAGCTAGTAACCCCAAGCAGTTTTCGACATTTTTTTGGACAACAAGGAAAATCAGAATCTGATTCAGCGTAGTAGTGACGAGAATGTTTACATGATATCGTTAATGTTTTTACCAAATTTTAATTACCTGAAAGTAACACGAGTACATACTTTATGCAACATGATAATTATTTAAATAGCTATTAATATTCACTTAACCAGTGTTACGGCAGAAGATTAATAGCTGCAGCCAAAAGACTAAAACCAAGTCTATCTCAAGTATAGATGAAATACTTTCTTTTCTTTTGTAAAAGACTGTGTGCCTGTACTAACGATGACTCTAAAAGCAATATTTAATTTAATTTTGAAAACTTCTACGATTTCTGATTTGTAGAAAATTGGGCGAGTGTGTTTAGCTTTTAAGTCTGATAAAAGAATAATTGTGTCAACTTTTTTAAAAAATGTTGAAAAAATTTCTGAATAATTTCTGAATCTTTTTAAATTTATTTATGAAGATGTTCGTGGGTTAATCTCCGATTTCCAGCATGAGTTTGCACCTGATTGTTCAACAGTTAGAAATTTCGTCTATTTTACACACTATGTTGCTAAAGCTTGAGACTCAAATGTGCAGGTGGATGTGGTTTACACGAACTTTTACCACATAGATCATCATACCATAGCTTTAAAAAAAAACTTGTTGACTTTGGTTTCAGTCACTTATTTTTGAAATTAAATCACTCATACGTAACTAACAGATGGCAATAGGTATGCAGAATATCTGAGATATAATTCTGTGAAATATTGTCCTAAATCTCGGCCCGGTATTGCTTGTGTTGTTTATAAATATTATAACAAAGATGTTGTTCAGTGTCCAGGCAGACCTTAAATTGTTTGTTAAAATTTGCTCTTTTCAGGACTCTTAAAATTTACAACGAGATGTTGAGTTGTTATCACAATGAGGCAGTGACAATTTTCCTTGTTTTAATGTGTCAAAATATAGTATAATGTCTTTTACACGAAAAGTTACTTTAAATTTGCTTCATTTATTTTAAATTTGAATACGTAATCGATGATGTAGTTTTAGATCGCGTGTCTAAGACGAAAGATCTAGGCATTTTTTTCGATATGGCACTGGCTTTTGATTGCCACAATTCTCATATAAAAAAAAATTCATGAAGAAACCATGTAAATTTTCTTAAAAAAAAACATATAAATTCATATAAAAATTTGTACTCTAATAGGAGACAGTGAAAATAAATTTCGTAAAAGTATTTTGCATTTTTTGCGATTTATACTTCCGAATTTCCGTAAGAAGCAGACTATACTTGATCGCAGTAATTAAAGTGAACTAGAGTTAAAGAATCTATTAATACCCGTAATACTTTGGTATTAACATACAATATATTTAAAAAAAAGATACTTGTTTGAAATTAAAAAAATGTTTTCAAATACAAGTACACCTCTGAACATAGTTTGAAAAATCAAAATTGCTGTCTGTCGAAAGTAGAAGCTAAATTTTTGACAAATCTACTGTTGACACTTTCATATTAATATTCATAATATTGAGTTGAATATGTAAAACTTAAATATATAAAATATTAGTCTATTATAATTTTGACAACATTATAATAAGGTATAATGTTATAATAAAGTCTTGAAAATAGACTAATTATCCGAAATTAGTCGGCTAAAACGTGTCATGTCTCCCTCTAGAAATGATTGCTATTCGAGAAATTCAGCGAGGGTTGCGACATCTATAAATTAAATTAGAAATAGTAACAGTAATTAAAATTTTAACGCTATCTATTATCATTTTCCATTGTCAATAATACTGGTGATGCGCTCTTTATCGTTTATGTTAGAAACCACAAATTCACTGAAAAATATTTGTCATTTTTATATGACTGTTTAACACTCTGTTCTTTGTTTTTGATGTAAATAAAAATTCTACCTCCATTGCATTTTTTTACACTTTTTAAAATACTTTAAAAAAATAACTTTACCTATATTAGGAAATAGTTTATCTGTAATTAACTTTTAATTTATTTATGACAGGGTACGACAGGAATATGAGACAATACTGTAATAACTAAACACAAATTTTGGTATCATCTATTAGAATGTTTCTTTTGGGATACTAACCCCAAAATGGACTTGGATATGTACTTGAATTAATTCTGCAAGTGCTGACGTCACAGTAGCCATAACTCATTGAATTCACGTTCGAAAGATTTTCGAATGCTTGTTTCAACTGAATTAACGGTCTTATTTCAAGCCAAGTAAACGTATTTATTTTAATATAAATATCTAATGCTCCAGTATGTAGATATCAGTCATAAATTGTAATAATGCTAATAGCTTAAGTAGAAGGTCTTTGTTAGTATGATTTACAACTCAAGGCACTATTTCTATTTCTCATAAAAATAGTATGTATATATTATAAGAGAATCCGGCACCGGACGTTCTCAAGTCAAAACGTATTATTTACCTAAGCTTTCTAAAATATTTTATAATTTATTTTGGGAATATTTACATTTTCTCATGTGACATAAGCCAATAAAGTTCTTAAATACAAAACTGATCACATTACTAATTTTTTCCGAATTTTTTTTTTCCGGCTGTAGCAATTCTTTTATTCAAAAATTTCTAAATGATTTTATAAAACGCATCTATCAATGTTATTATTTATGAATGTACTAAATAATTTTTAAACCTAAAAATTATAAAAATTTTATGAATTTGTAAGATGTAAAAATCCAAAAACAAAAACCAAAAATACAGCATCCCTCAAAGACCAAATTGTTGATCGCTTACAATTATTGTTATGCTTAGGGTCAGTTTACAAAAAGTAACAATAACTTTAATTGAGAATAAATAGCTTGTTTAGAAGCTAGTTATGGTAAAATAAATGCGGACAAGTTACATAAGAAGTTAAGGAATCGACAAATGGATGGATTACCTTGTAATAAATCCAAACATTTAAGACACCCGAGAAACACCGGCCGGCTTGATCACGTTTTTTGACAGCGACGTTGTGTTTACTATTCGAATAGAAACTTAATTACTGAATTCCTGTCTTGCCGAATTCGAAGCCGTGTACATGATTACATAATTTGAAAAAATTTAATTTATTAAAATTCAGGTCCAGTCAAAATCGTCAAAGTGCTTTTTAATGTCTTTCATGCGGTTTAATATTTAAGTTTAGAGTTTATTTGAAAAAGATTAGAAATTACAATCTAAATAATTTCAAGTTAAATCGCGTTTTATCTCCGTCCTCAACGCCATAATTTTCAACAAATATTTAGGTATTAGAATTTTAGGCGGCCTAATTTTGATAGCGGCCGAAGATCGATAGGCAATCTCCTTAAAACGATTGTATCGATTGTACCTTCAAAAAATAACTTGACTGTAAATAGTTCAATTTTTTAGCTGTCAGCACTTTGCAGAAACAAAATAGTCTAAATGGATTTTTATTATTTTCCAGTATTAATATATGTATTTTTAAGTGTAAAACGAATCTTATTAGTTTGTAATATTTGAAGTCGTATGTATACACGCCGTTGCATCATAAATGTCTTTTTCAGAAAATGTTTAACTTCATACATTTGATTAAACGAATTTTTTAATATAAAAAAGGGCACACACAAAATTTTGGCGGTGGCGCGAAAATGTTCGTAGTTACGCCACTGCCAACACTACTATTATACTTACTGCTAACTTACTAACTAACATACTAACTAACTTACTAACTACCTTACTAACTACTTTACTAACTAACTAACTTACTAACTAACTTACAAACTAAACTTACCTAACTAGGAATAAGAAACCCCCCTAGGGACACCTATAAAAAAAATAATTAATAGATAGCCAGATAAATAACAAAATTTAGGTTGTTTTTATAAATTAATCTAACGCAAGTTAATTGTAGTATTTATTTAATTATTTTACCGCAAGTTAGTTGTAGTATTTATTTATTTAACCGTAAGTTAATTACTTACTACAAATATTAACAAAAATTTGTTTTTTTTAATTGAAGCAATGTTAATCTTAATTTATATTACAAATAACAATGATTTGACAAAGGAAAGTTGATTTCCTTTTGTTAAAATGTGTAGTGATCCAACCCCAAACATTTACAATCGGTAGCTGTTTTCACCGACAGATGGTTCGGTGCCTGAGACTTAAGATGCATTTAAGGGTAATATTTCTCTAAAAGATAATACTTTTCATCATATACATTTACCTAAACATTTCAATAGTTTGAAAGAACTAACAAACTTAGCAAGGCACGTGCTCTATTTGTGAATTAAAAAATCTGCCGTGGCATTGGCCATTATTGAACTAAACAATAAATCGTTATTGAAATGTTTAATAGCGATCCGAAATCAAAAAAAGAAATCAAAAAATAAACTTACCTGTTGCAAAATTTGTCGTACACAGTAATTAATAAGTACTTATTACCTAGAAAACAGATTAAAGTTTGTTACCTACTTTCCAAATATTCGAGGAAGGTATAGAATTACCTACCAGATATCCTTAACAGGTATTTGTTTAGAATTGTTTACACATGGTTAGGAATGGAAATCATAGAATGAAGGTAAATTTCAAGTACTAATTAGGTATTAATGCTTACGTAACTAAATAAGACTGTAACTAAAAACACACAAAAATTTGTTGTTTGATGTGTCTCTAATAGTACGTATTACCTGATTGAGTATAGTCTAATAATATTACAATATACATGAAATACTAGTTTTAAACTACAAGTTTTACGCCACATAATACATAATAGCCATCTAAATATTTAAAGTAGCAACAGCACATAATATTCTAATATTATGTGCTGTTGCACAAGTATGTCAAGTAATTAACTTTAGTAGGAAGCTAAAACCTTCTAGCCCCCAATACAAAATCGGTGGTAAAGATTTGAAAATAGTGTCTACAATCAAAGATCTGGGAGTCATACTTGATTGCAAGTTATCTTTTAATTATCACTATGAATATATAATAGCAAAAGCAAATAAAGTCTTGGGTTGTATAAGGAGGTTTACTAATGAATTTACCAATATTCGAACTATTGTTATTTTGTATGTTACATTTGTTAGATCTATCTTAGAGTATGATTGTGTAGTTTGGGCTCCTTTTTATGCTACACACATTGGACGAATTGAGAAGGTTCAAGTAAAATTTATTAATTGTGTTAAATATAGATTGCCGAGAACTGTGGGATGCTCGTATAATATGTGTTTGAGTTATCTTGCTCTGAAAACGTTAGACTCTCGACGTAAATTCCACTGTGCTTGTTTTGTATATAAGGTATTAAATAATCTGTGTGATGCTCCGGACATTCTCGGAAAAATTGGTTTTAATGTGCCTCAATACCATCTCAGGAATAGTCCCCTATTTAATCTCTCTCACTGCAGCACTAATTATGCATTATTTTCACCTTTAAATTCAATTTTATCAATATGCAATAGTGTCTGTAGTGAAATTGATTTTTTTGCACCATCTTTTAATAACTTTAAGAATAATCTCAACAAATTTATAACATGAATCTTGTAATCTTTAATTGTTTTGTTTATTGTAAAGGCTGTAAATGATGATGCCGTTAATAAAGTATTATTATTATTAATAATATTTTTTGTGTCATTCTGGAACAATAATCTTGTTTATAATGACCCATATTAAGGTAAAATCTTTGTTTCTATGGCACTGTTACTAAGCAACAATAACATATAAATACATACAAGTGTTAAATGCATGATTAAGAACCACTAACATACAAAATCACTAGAAATGGCTAGAACTATTAGAATGGCTGGAAGAATTATCTATTGGTTACTAAAATTAAAGAACTATAAGAACAATTATTGTATGTACTTGTATACAGACTGTTATGAAAGTGTATGCAAAAATTTTAACCTGAAATACAGCACTACAAATAATAAAAATCTGAAAAAAATTTTTTGTCCTATCTCAACTAATAACAAAATTACGGACCGTCAAAGTTGGGTATAAAAAAAAAATGTTTTTGTTATATCTCGAAAACCGCTTAACCGATTAATACCAAATTTGGTACACAAACGAAGTTGAGTGTACTCTTTTTATTTTTATTCGCAAAATTTTGCTGCACATCTCAATTTCAAGTAACGGCACTTTTGTTTCACATTTTGGGTAATTAACCAATTTTCTTCTTATTAATTTTCAATTATTGTAGCAAAAATGAATATGCCAGTAGATTTTAATTAACAATGCAAGAATGCAATATTTTGCTAAAACGTACCGTTTGCGAGATATTTACCTTTAAATTATAAAAATGACTTTTAATCTCTAACTTTGGCGTCCTCTAGCTCGTAAACGGTGAAACTTAGTATAGAAGTAAATTGTGTTTAATCGCTTTATGTTGACTTGAAAAACCTATAATTGCCCTATGTTAAAAAAAAATGTTATACGTTTTGTAATAATTAATTTTTAGGTTATAATTTTGTTATCAGTTGAGATAAGACAAAATTTTTTTGCAGATTTTCATTATTTGTGGTGCTGTATTTCAGGTTAAAATTTTTGCATTCACTTCCATAACACCTTGTATACCACAGTTTTAATTATCGCTAATGACTCTCGGAAAATTAAAATCATTTTTTGTGCGATAATATCCATACATTTATAAAAATCATTTAAATCATAGTAGTAAAAATTTAAATCATGTAAGCGGTATAAAAAAACAAGAAGTTGTCAATAATAGTAAATGAACCAAGCGGTGAAAAACACAATTTACCCAAAGATTTTTTATTTTCGCAAGGAGAATAAAAGCAATATTTATTTAGATAAAACCCACTATCAAATTTAACAAAAAATATATCAACTACCTATTAAGAATATCTGGTAGGTAATTCTATACCTTCTTCGAATATTTGTAGGTAACAAACTTTAATCTGTTTTCTATGTAATATTAATTACTGTGTACGACAAATTTTGCAACAGGTAAGTTTATTATTTGATTCCTTTTTTGATTTCGGATTGCTATTGAACATTTGAATAACAATTTATTGATTAGTTCAATAATGGTCAATGCCACGGCAGATTTTTTAATTCACAAATAGAGCACGTGCCTTGCTAAGTTCGTTATTTCTTTCAAACTATTGGAATGTTTAGGTAAATGTATATAATGAAAAGTATTATCTTTTAGAGAAATATTACCCTTAAAAGCATCTTAAGCCTCAGGCATCGAATCATCTGTCGGTGAAAACACCCACCGTTTGTAAATGTTTGGGGTTGGAACCTAATTAACTTCAATAACAATAAAGTTTATGGTAGATAAAATTTGGACAGAAATACTTTAACACCGCTACGGCACTTAGATAACTGATTTTAAAAAAGATATCAGATGGTTAAGATTTATTCATATACTTTATTATTTTTAAATTTCTGTTGTAAACGTTTAAAATTTTAACTTTTTTGCCTAATTAACAATGCTTTTGTAGTTTTAGGTAAAATTTAATATAATTATGATTCAAAATAAACGCAAAATTTAATGTTTTTAAAAGTATAGTAATTACTCGAAAACTGCAACTATTTTTATTGTAAAATAACGAATATTGCCATTCTGTGTGAAACAAAACATCTAACAAATTATATTCACGACTTGTTTTTTTGAGGATGTTACTAACTATCTACATTAGTCTTTGTCATTTGTCATGTTATGTCATGTTCATGACGTGTAAGGTATGAATTTCTTTCGTCACTAAACATAATTCTAGCATGCTGCAAAACAGCTGAAAGACTTGCCGATCAGATGCATAAGAGGGCCATTCTTTTAGCTTACTCGGTCTACTCAGGGCACACGATTATGAACTTAGCGATTTAGTGGAGAGGATTTGTAGTCGAAATCGCCCAAAAAAAATTTTCGCGGTTTTCGGACCTTTTAAGAGAAATGTCCAAATTAACATATTCCTGTTTTAGGACCTCATGCTTTGGTCACGACAAAAGTTATAAGGGCTTAAAATCAGAAATTTACAAATTTTTTTCTGGTGTGCTAGAGTGTGTACAGGGTGTCCCATCGTATATGCATAGTGGAATTTTAAACCTTTAGAATAAACAGAAAAAAAATAAAACTTCTTATTAACTATCTACTTATTGGGCGCTACAATAATCTTAAAAAATATTAGCGATTTCTTAGTTCGTTTAAGAGAAAAATAGCAATTTGTGCTATAAAATTTTATTTTTATTTTTTTAATTTTTTTCTTTTGCCTACAAATAATGCTCATATATTAGAAAGTTACTTTGCGCAATTAAAATTAATTAAAATCTATTAGTAATTGAGATATCTTTGATTAAAGGGAGACGTCAAGTTAAGAAAGATATTTACGACAATTAATTATAATACCGCAAAATGAGAGGTAGTTATTTATGGTTCAGGCAGTAGGTCGTTTTAACAATAGGCTCTGTTTACCTAAGAATCAAAGCCGTCTATCCCAAAGCTTATAAACTTTTGTCATCATTAATAAATGTCTTGCATGCGGTTAGCTTCAATTAGTATTGGGATACCAATAAAAAACGCTTCAATTTAGTTGCTTTTAAATATTGGTTAATTCCGCGACCATTGTTAAAGATTTTTAATTTTTGATTTTGCAAAATCACTTCCTGGCATATTACCTTTTACCAGATCAAAAATGAAAAAATAAAACAAAATAAAAATAAAATTTTATTGCATAAATTGCTATTTTTCTCTTAAACGAACAAACAAATCGCTAATATTTTTTAAGATTATTCTAGCGTCTGATAAGTGAATGGTTCGTTAACAAATTTTATTTTTATTTCATTTATTCTAAGGGTTGAAAATTCCACTATGCATATACGATGAGACACCCTGTACAATAAGCTCATGTTGAAAAAGTTTAGTAATTTGCATGTAACTACTATGAAAAAAATATTTTAATTGCAAAATTATCGACTAAAATTGTAATGTACTGCATTTGAATAAGCATAACTTTTTATTTCACGATACGGATTTCGAATTTTTTTATACCAGGCAAATCCTTGGTAACATTTATACCTGGGTAACATTTTCTTCCGTATAACCTATTGTGGCGTTTTAGAAATAAAGGCTCTCTAGAGTCTAGAGCCTTTATTTCTTAGAGCAATTTGAACGTGAACTTGTTCCGTTTCGCAAATCATTTGACACGAACAAGAGAGAAATAACTAAACACGAGCTGTGGAGCGCTAGAAAGAGGTAGGTGTACTAACCCAAGATTACTTAATTAATAAGGTTGCCTACAAACTGTAAGCAATGCGCAAGCGCAACCCATAACGCGTCATCGTGTCCTCCCGACCTGTTTGTTTACATGGAGTTTAAACTTGTTTGCTTTTATTTTGTGAATTGTTGTGTGAAAATATTCAATTGGGAATAAAATTTGTGCTAAAACAGACTGTTGTTACTTAAATTGGCAGTTATTTGATTGGGTTAAAGGTATGTATGCATAACTTATGAGCATTTGACTAATGAACAATGATAGAGCGTACAAATTGTACTTCTTCAATCCAGTTTAATTTCGAGTAATTGTGTGCTACTAACAGGGCAGACTTTTGTTTTAAGGTCTGCTCTTACTGTTTAGAATGTGTGCAGACGTTTGCTGCAAACAGAAAACAAGAAACAAAACTATTCTTTCTGAAAATGTAACACCATAATTTGTTACAATTTATGAAATATGTTTATTACAAATTAACTTATTGGTAATGTTTACAGATGCTTGGGGCAGAAAGTTGTATTGTTGCAATATGTAAAAGCAACTCGAAAAAAACTGGCGTCAGGTTTTTCTTATTTCTACTGGATCCCCATCTTGCGAAAAACTTAGGTGCAAAAGTACAATAGAAAGAAAAAATTTGCAGTTGTTCCTGCAGGAATATGTTGCAAGCACTTTAAACCCGAAGATTTTGATGACGAAATGAGGGCCAAATAATTAATAAATAAATAAATTCATAATTGTTTAACTATAACTTTTTTCACATATTACACACCCCATTTTAAAATAACTCTTTTTCTATAGACGTAGTATTTTATTTGGATACAACAATTACCCTTTACACCAGAATTTAAATCCCCGTTTCGAAAATACAGACATTTTTATCTCTGTTATCCACCACTGTATTTGTCCTCCTAATTTCTTAGAAAAATGAACCAATTTAAACAATTTTTTTTATTTTTATCTTAATAATAATGAGTAATGAGGATCACTGTATACATTTTTTCTTTCTCTTTTGTTTAATTATATATTATTTCAATTAAAATACAGACGGACTTTGAAACGGGAGGACAGAATGACGTTTACGCGCCAAACGCTGTGATTGGTTCAAAGTTTGTAGGCAACCTTATTAAATTAATAAATCTTGGTACTAACCAGTATTATGGTGATATTGTGATATGTTTAATATACAGTGTGAACCATTTGTATGGAATAACTTCAATAAAAATTCAGGGATTTGTTTTTTAGAAAAACGCTTGAACCCGTATCCTGTTATTTTTCAACGTGCATTTTTTGACAAAAAAATTGGATATACAGGCTGTCCCACCCAACAGCGAGATACAACCCTCAACTTTAAAATTTCAAATAGAAACCCCAATTTTTTTAGCATATCTGAATTCTACATATAATTTTGCGTATTTTTATGTAGCACACACTATGTCAATTTTCGGTTGTTTTTGAAAAAAAGACGTGAACCATTCGAAATTAATAAATTCAATAAAAATTCAGGGTAATTTTTTTTGTCAAAAAAAGCACGTTGAAAAATAACAGGATAAGTGTTTAAAAGTTTTCCTGAAAAACTAATCCCTAAATTTTTATCGAAGTTATTCCATACAAATGGTTCACACTGTATAATAAATAGTTAGTTGATGTGTTTATTTATGCAAATAAAGTAAAACTAAATAAAATAAAATCTAATTAAGAAAATAAAGACATTTTACATTAAAAATGTAGACTGGAATTAGTGGCTTTTGGAAAAAGAAACATTTAATTTGCTTCGATCTTTTAAAATATATTTAAAAAATATTTTTTTTAAAATTTCTTAAAAATAACAGGTTTGATCAAAAAAGTATTTGTCAAAGCTTGCAGAACCGGTAGTGTTAGACTGTCAGAACTCAAAATTTAATTTTAAAAAGATGTGCTTTATTTGCAACAAGTCAGGAACAGATAAACAAAGAAATTATTGAAAATAAGCGCAAAAACAAAAAAAATCACCAGACTAAAAGTTATAAAAAATCTTAGAAATTAGAGGAGATTCTGACATAATATCTAGAATAATAGATATTTAATATTTACCTATGTTAAATGAAATTATATTAAAAACTACAAAACAATAGTAATTTAGGGAAACAATATGAGTGGATCGGCCACACAATAACTTTAAATAATAATTATTATTATTTTAATACCTTTTAATATTCTAAAAAAAATATGTTTTTTTCTGATTGATACAATATTAACTAATATTGCCTTAGTTACAATATGTAATAACACACTTATATTTCCCTAAGGAAATATGAAACGTCATATAAAGAAAAATCTGAAATGTCATATTTTACTATGAAAATGTTTTATTTAATGTGCGTTCTGCAGACGCCAAAGATTTCCATAATTAAAACGACCTTTAAAATTTAAATTACAGGTGTAACAGTCTATTCAACAGAGGAGAATCACAATGAAATTTTACCTTATACACCAAAAAAATGTCAGTAAGAGCTTCTCGCAAGAATTTTTTGAGCTGTTCTCGGGACAACACCTCTGATTTCTTTGAAACGTATTCTTTATTTTTATTCTTTACAAATGCTTCTACTTCATCAAACATTTTAACATCAATTTTTTTCTTTTAAATGCAACATTGTCTTTAGCATGGATAATTTTGACCACAACGTGTTTGGTGAATATTTCTGCGACTACGGAGAGAATAAATTAGTCATACGGTCGAAAATAACAAAAATCATAGCAAATTACCAAGTCTTCAAAAAACGCTAGCAAAATATTTTCGTCGGCACCATTCACCGTATTTGCTGTTCTCCAGTGTTGAAAGTCTTCGTACATACATTTTACTATACGCAATATTCAATTTTGCTGGAATCAAACATTTCCTGGCTTTTGCTGCCTATGAGAGCAGGTAGTTCGACATTTTGTCAAAATATTTTTATGACAGGACGCGAATATCAAACCAGTCAACTATGATATCTATTTACAAACAATGTTCCTTATCCTTAGCAACGTTACTAATTGCTAAATTCCAGAATTAATAATCTAATATTTTACTATTATAACAACAATATTGTTTCAATCAGAAAAAAACTATTGATTCCACCACGGGAAATATGAATATATTCCCTCGGTTGTCTATACATCCCTCGGGTTCCCCTCGGGATGTAACTAGCCAACCTCGGGAAATATACTATTCATATTTCCCTAGTTGTAATAATAGCTATTTTTATTTATCCAGAAAAAAAACAAGAAATATATTACAATTAAATAAAAAAGTGATCGGATTACAAACATATTTAATATTAATACACATGCTTAAATAATATCTAATAATTGTGTTTTTTAAAATAGTATGTACAAAAATCTGTCAGTGTCATTTTCATTCAATTTTTAGGTGTAACTTTCAATTTTTACTGTAATTTGTTCACTTAAATGGTGCATCTTTATTACCGTAGATTTACAGGTTTTTAAGTAAAGACAAAATAGTTTTACGACCAATTTGCTTTAAAGAATCAAACGAAAAAGTAAATTAACTTTGATCTGGCTTAGTGTCAAAAACTTATCGTGCCTGATAATAAACAATAAAAACAAAAAAGATATTTTCAGCGATACTACGATGATAATAGTTATTTTAATAAAAAACATAGTCAAAATCAAAATATAAAAAAAACTACTTTGCTAAAATGAAAACCAATACATTTAAAACATTTGCGAGAAAAAGTTAATTGTCAATGACGTATTATTGTTTAAGTGATAAGAAGCATGTGCTAAATAAATTTGAAAATCGGTTGTATTATTGCCAAAAAACGGAAAGACATGTCAATTTGTACATTTAATTAAGTAACTCTGTTGAAAATTGCGTTTGTTTTAGAAAGTTTAATAAAATATTTAAATTTGTTAAATTACTTAAAGTTCTCAATTCAAACTCTATAAATGTTATATTGTTGAACTCAGAAAAATAAGTACTTTCAATTTTTAACCTCAAAAGTAGGGGTTGCTATTTAAAAAAAGTTTGATTGCGTCACAGCAAAAAAACGGTTGGAAAACAAAATTAAAAACAAGTGACAAACGTGCGCATCAAAAATAAAAATATATAATTGACCTGTCTTGGCGTTTTTCAAAAAAAAATTAATTTAGAATTATAAATTTTAATCCATACTTTTATGTCACCCTGTATATTACTATCACAAGTAGTTATTAATGTAGGTAGTCAAAAAAAATTTAAAAGCTCTGACAAATTAAAATTGTCATATAATATTTTTAGTTTAGGTAACGTTATTTTTTAAAAATGCCTCATTCTTTGCACATCATACCAAGTATCGTCCAAACAATAAAGTACAATAACAGTAATTTTTTTCAACTAAATAAATATAATGTTATATAAATAACTGACCCTAAACTTGGTAGGTAACAGTAATTGTGGTTTGTTTTTGACACTAGTGATTTATCTTGCAATTTGGCAAAATTTTATAATTTTAAAAAACAAAGCTTCCTCTGGAGTACAATTTTTAGCACTAAACGGACATTTAATTTCAATGATGCCATCTTCATCAAGTAAACTATTATTAGCATTTTTTAAATTAATTTTGTTTCAAGTTCTTTAGAGTAAGCAGTAATTTGAAATAAAACCTTTATAAAAAACTATCAACAATTTTTAAGGCATAAAACCACGGGAAAAGCCTATTATGAGTTTTGTTGTGGTAACAAGTTATTATTTCATTTACGAGTTTTTTTCATTTGTTAAATTTTATATTGAATTTTTCTGTGCTTTCTAAAGAGAGTACACTGGAGACGTGCGACTCATATTCTAAATTTTGACGAAACAATTTTTTACTTATCATGTAAAATTACCTATGACATTCTGTTAATACCATTACCACCAACTTCATTGAAGTGGCAAACTAATTGCTTCTATCAAAGAAGTAAAAAGTCAAAAATAATCCTTTTAGGTTATTAGAGTTGGAGTATTATTGGTAATGCAGAGTAATTCGTTTCAAAAGACAACTTCAATCAACATTGTTATGTACATTTTTTCCCAAACAAATCCGGTTAAATTTGTTAAATATAAAATTGTTTTGTAAAATGTGCCGCTGTTTTATATACAAATACAACAAATTGTTTTTAGTTAGTACAACACTTTAAATAGCAAAAAAAAATAGTTAAAATCAATTAATTATTTTTCAGATTAACAATAAAAAAATTTAATTGTTAAATTTGATTTTACAGGTTTTTTACTGATTTATTACCGATAATCTAATTTTACAATAAAAGATTAACTTTAATTTAATTATGTCTAAGCACAGAATATACTCTTATTGCGAATAAAAATTACTGAACAAATGTTTTCGTACACAAATGACTTTAAACATCGTTATTTACAACACTATTATAAACCGGCACCCTAAGTCCCAAGCTAACTTGAGAAGCGCTGTTAAAGGATAGGTATAATGGCTAGATGCATTTTCGAACGCAAAATTTCCGAGTTCCTAATAATTAAATGTAGATTTGATTAAAAAAATTCAATTTTACCCGGATTTCTTACATTTAACAATGTGGACATCATTTTATGAAAATTCTATTATGCAATTTTTTTGGGAAAAAAATTTAAAAAACCTATTTTTTAAATGTGTTTCATAATTTTTGAAAAATTTTACCCACACAGGAGAGCACGTGCTTTTATACAGTAAAAACCGCAATTAAAATTTTTTATTTGTTTACAAGTTATTACTTTTCAAAATTGCATTGATTTTCCTTATGCTTGAAAACAGGAGTGTCAGCCTTAAGTGAGCTGGTCCGCATTTGGGCTGTCCATTTGATGGAACTAATAAGGATTATTTGGTCCGCAACAAAGATCCTTGCATTAAAATATATAATAAACTCTAATTTGAGGTTATTTATTGTGATTATGATTAAAGTCACAAGAATAAAATTTTGGGCGTCAAACTGAAGAAAAATGGTCATTAATGAAATTACTGAAACGAGAAAAATTTAAAAAAAAATAAAAAAAAATTTTTGATAATTTCAGGAATTGTATTCAAATACAATTGTAACTGTAGTTGATTAAAAATTTTCAATTAGAATTTACTATAGATTATAAAACCAATCCCAGGTCAAAAGTACTTGCAACATAATCACTAAAATTAAAAATATGTTACCTCAGGAACATCCGGAGATATATCTCCGGAATGTGATACTCGCCCGAGGTGATCCACTTAGGAGGGCGGCGGGCTCTGGTCGATCTTCGTACTGTAAAAAATACACAAGTTGATTAAAAACACTAAAATTTAACCTTAGAAATATATTAGTCGTATAGACAGACACAGTGTGCCATATAACGAAGAGTGCTGGAAGGTGCGAGAATTGGTATAGACAGTCGTATAGACAGACGCAGTAGTCGACTACTAGCCGAACTTCGCTTGATATAAGCGAATTCTCCCACCGGTTCCAATCGAGCACAACGCTCCGGGATACACTGTACTGATGAGGGGCAAAAACCCCGAAACCAGTATATAGTTTTTCGACGTTGTTGTTCGATTGGAACACCTTTGTTAGAAATATATGCATATTTTTTTACATACAAGTATATTTTTTTAATACATGCATGTGTGGTATATTAGAACTAAAAATATAGAATATTTTACAAGTAGAAAAGAGAGTAAGGTTTTTTATAAAATGATTGTTCTCGAGCTGAGTTATAGCTCATTTATAATAAACATATTACATAAGAAATACATAAGCATAAAATGATCGTAGACGTCATTTTGACACGTACTGTTCACAATGTGGATAACGTAATTTTGTTATACGCATGCGACCTTCGACAGCCACTAATTTGATGATCCTGTCACGTGTCATTAATCCTAACCTAACTATTTCTTGTTCTATATGTGAAATATAAAAATGTCGACAAACAAAAAATTAATTTAAATTTTGTGTCATGTCTCCTTGAGAAGATTACGTAAAAAAACAGAAATGAGTATTATTCAAAAAAAAAAAAACTGTTGGGTTAGACAATCTAATCAAAATCGGCAAATAAATCATACCGAATATAATCATTTAATGTTAAAATTAAAATTACATGATCAAGGGTAGTTTTCCAGAAGTTAGGACTCATAGTGTCCCCACGTATCAGTTGGTACAAACTTTAAACTCTCAAAAAACCTTAAGGTTATCAAATCTGTAGGTAAAGCGTACAGAGTTGATCATAGCAAATACGACTCTCGGGTCGGCTCGGATAGCTTCCGAGAGCCAGCAGCTCACATTCTAACAACACAGTAAATACAGGCATTCGGTTTGTATCGTGTCGCTGCTTTCTTTCTTTCGTCAACTGAGGACCGAAATATTCAAATTAAGATAATATCGGCAGCTCGACCGGTAGTAAATAATTTTCGTTTCCATGAGAAATCAGAAAATTCCGGATCTACGACGAGTATAACAAAAATACATTGATAAGTTCTTACAATGAGTTAGACTAAAGAATTGTACGCCACTTAAGCCTTTAATCATTGTAACTAAAAATTGACAACAAAAGTACAAAACTGTTTATCATATTTGGTATTTTGATGCTTAACACAAGACCTGTTATAGTACCTACATTAAGCATAAACTATAACAATCGTTTTAAAAATAAATCTGCTGGAACAGAAATGGGTTTGCTTTGAAAAACTTAGAACTGAGATAAAAACTTTTATTTTTATTGGTTTATATTTTTTTGTTTAAATTATTCTTTAACTTAAATATTAAATTAATAACTTTTTTATAATACTTTTTTTGGCAGCTAAAGTTTATCTTTTGTCAATTTCCCTAATAGCAACTGTTTGTTTATTTATATAGTGTAAACCATATGTAATGAATAAATTCGATAAAAATTCAGGACTTTGTCTTTCAGGAAAACTCTCGAACAGATATCCTGTTTTTTTTCTTTCAACGCGCATTTTTTGCAAAAAAAATGCATGTAAAGGTTTTACCAAAATCGAGATACAACCTTTATTAACATTAAAATTTCAAATGAGAACTTCAATGTTTTTAAGCATTTCTGAATTCTACATATAATTTAGCGTATTTTTTTATGTTTGTAGAACACATTAAGTCGATTTTCAGTTATTTAAGAAAAAGTTATTTTAAAAAAAAACGTTCCTATTTATTTTTGCTAATGAAACTATTATCATAAATATAATTATAGAAAAATAAATTCATAATAAATGCTTAAAATGTAAACCATTCCCTTTCTGACAATATGCAAGCCGACGTTCAAACTCCTCAAACCCATTTTGTATGATTTGAGGACCTACTCGTTCAACTTTCTTTTGTATTTTACACTTCAAATCTTCTACATTATCTGGCCTGTTGACCTACACTTTTGACTTCTAGTAGCCCTACAAAAAAAATCCTATAGACTCAAGTCAAGTGAACGGACTGGCCACTCTATTATAGTCGTCAACAAACTCTAGTAGAATGACTTTATAATCTGAAAGCAATAACACTTACCCCAACAATACAACTCTTTATCAGTAGGCGGTCACAATAGTTGCGAAATAATTTATGGCAGCAGATAGTTTTGCCGAAAAACGGATTTATCAAAGTTTTCTCAAGTTTTTCTACCGCCTACTGATAAAGAGTGGTATTGTTGGGATAAGTATTATTGCTTGGAGATTATGAAGTCATTCTACTACAAATTGTTGACGACTGTACACCACATCTACTAATTCATTTACCAAGAAAGGCAGTATTCAAATAGCTCCTAACGTGATGTGTAAAATGCGGTGGCGCTCAACTTCATTGGGCTTACCACATCAGAGTATAGTCTTTTCAATGTTGGCAATAAAAAAGTTTCCAAGAACCGTTGATAGATTTCCGCGTTTACAGAACCTTCAAAAAAGTAGGGACCAATTATCAAATTTTCAATTATCCTAGCCCACACGTTAACTTTTTTTAGATATTGAGTTTTGACTTCCATCATCCAATGAGGATTTTCTCAGCTCGAGTACCGACAATTTTGCCGATTGACGGTGCCATTTAAACTGAATGGCTTTTTGAGCATTTTGGCATTTACTACTACAATTTTATTTATGTTGATAGTCTCATTAGCAAAAATAAATAACAACACGTTTTCTTCTAGCACCTCTTTTCAAAAACAACTAAAAATCGCCAAAGTGTGTGCTACGTAAAAAAATTCGCAAAATTATACGTAGAATTCAGATATGCTAAAAAACATTAAAGTCCTCATTTAAAATTTTAAAGTTGAGGATCGTATCTCAATTTTGAGACACTGCGTATACATAATTTTTTGTCAATAAATGCGCGTTGAAAAAAAAACAGAATACATGTCCGAGCGTTTTCCTGAAAGACAAATCTCTGAACTTTTATCGCATTTATCCTTTATATATGGTTCACACTGTATATTTTTTCTTCAGATCGATCAAAAACTATTGCGCTAAAAGTAACGATTTATTTTATTTTTCGCATACATTTTTGTTTTTTTATGTTTTTAATTTAGTACTGTCAAAAAAAAATTTCTAACATTTACTAACTTTTTGTATTTTTTTTTTTACATTATTATTCAGACACAGATTATGTGATAGTTTTTGAAAGTATCCACTGTTATTTACAAATTTTGTTTGACTAAACTTGTAGGTTTAACTTGGATTTTTATTTTTTAATTATCTGTATAAATTAACTAATATTTAACCCTAAAATTACGTCAAATATAATTGTTTTTTCAAAAACGGTAACTATAAAAACATTGTTTGATCTTTTGTTTTAATGTATTTTAAAATTTTGCATCAGTGGTAAGAAAGTATGTTTAATCCTCGCAGTGACCGCTTAATTTATCCAAAGAATAACAATTCAACTATTTATTTAGTTCAATAAATTTGCAACGTTACTATAAAACATGTTACTTCAGAAATATTCAAACTGAGAATACTGCTTTAAAAAATTGAAGATCCTGAAAACTTCGGGTGTTAAATTAAGACAATGTTTTAGTGTTCTTTAGATATTTTCCTGTCTAACATGTTTTAGGTAACCTTTCAATTTATTATAATAAACAAGTAGTTCTTATAGTATTATCCACAATTACTTAAAGGTTTAAACATTTTTTTTATTGAAAACTTGTGTCATGAGTAATGTGTAAGTTTTAACTTTGCGGATTATGCAGAATCTTTTTTTTTACAAAAATTAATCGCATTCATGGAGGTCTAATACAATTACTGAAAAGTAAAATCAAATGTAAGTCTATAGAATATATAAACGACATATCATCGGAAATTGTGAGTTATCTGGCAATAACGCACCTTTGTATAATTTTGATTTTATAACAGTTTATCGCTCAACTGCTGAGGTTTTTTATACATTTATAAAAATTTTAATCAAATTTTTAGATAAATTTACTTTATACTGTATAGTAATAATAATATAATTTACTATATTATTAGCTAGTTTCTAATTATCATATTATTTTAAGTGGCGGTTTTGATCTACACTTCTATAGTAACAATTAAAATGCTATTATTCTATTTGATCTGTTTAGAAGTTATAGTTTTAATTGTTTTGTCAAAAGTACAGCAAGACTTGATACCACCATAGATAATGTTTTTAGTAACATAGGAAGTACTTAATCATATTGTTGTCAACACGATAAATTTATCTTTATCAAATCATTTGGGCCTATAGTTAATGTTCTCATATTTCTGCTAATAATGCTAAGATAGTTAAAAAAAAAGAGAACCAAATTATAAGCCAAATAACCGATAACGGTAATTTTATATATTACATATATAATAATTACTATATATTATATATATATAATAATTGTCAAACTTGTTGTCATTTGTCAATAGCGATTCGAGCGCTACGCGTTCTCGTGTCTATTGCTTGTCAACACGTTTTTGAAGTTTTGTGAAATTATTTTCAATTATTCTCCTCTCTCTTGTGGTGTTACTAGAGAGAACTATAAAATCTGCATGAAATATGGCAACATTGCGGAGGCAACATGTGTTATAAAATGAAAGTAAATATACAAAAAAACGCAGTATAGAAGTATTTGTATAGTACTCAATATAAAAAGACGCAATGTCATACCGATAATGAAAACAATGAATCTATAAAGTCTATTTTAAAACGAAACCGATATTTGACATTACAATTTTAATTTTGACCAGAATCTATTCTTAGAGTGCGATATATTTAAATGGCTATAAAAACAAAACTCGAGAAATTTATTATGTTAAAAAATACCCATTGATTGAATAAAAAGTTAACTTTCTATCATTTTCAGTTTTACCGGAAATAACCATAACTTTAGATTTTTAAATATAACCTCACGTGCTTTTTACATCTTTGAAATCTACATTGAATTTTAATTAGTAAGATACATTAACTTTAACGAATACTTTAACTTTAATAAATTTTGTGAGACATTTCTTTTTGTAATTTTTGTTTTTTATCACAAAATCTGCAATTACTAAAAAATATTTTTAAATAATGCAGACAACAACTAAAAAATAATACTAGTCTCATAAGTGCTTTAATTTAGAAAATACCAGAGCTTAAACTGAAATAAATGAGTTTTTCTGGTCTAACTCAATTTTTCCAAATAGAACAATACTCGCCATTCTAAATAACATATTTTTGTTAAGCTAAAAAAAAATTTGATAATCTATTCAAAAAACTTTTGTAAAATTTACAAAAATATTTTGGAAAAAATACTTAAAAATTTGATAAACGCATACTTATTTTTTCGAAGTGGAGTAATTTTCATATAAATCATGACTACAAAAATCAATATTAAACCCAAAAATTTAATCAAAATTCTAAGAATACAAGAGTGGCAAAGCGCTCTCAGAAACTAGAGTTCCATCATCAGTGCCTGAATAATAACGTAAAAAGAAAAGTTATACAACAAGTTAAAAATGTTGAAAAAACTTAACAATCTCTTGTCAAAAACGAATTAAAATATTAAACAATGAGAATGTATTATATTAGAAATAGAATAAAACGTTATTTTTAGTTCAATATTTTGATTCACTCAAAGAAGAAAATATAAATATAAAAATTAAATTTAGTCAATTATTTACAACAAAGATATTTCTTTATGGAACCGTTAGGTTTTGTTATAACTGTTGACATTTATAAAAATGATGCATAGGTCAACCGAACAGTTGTCCACTTTGTCAAAAAATGTATTGTATTTAATTCAATAATAGACTTTATAAGATCATTTGAAATGATCTCATGTTTTAAGTAACCTAAATAAAAAATAATTGTCATTTTCATCGTCCCTGAAATTTGATTAAAACTTTTTCGCAGTAATTTATTTATTTTGGACCGGGGCAATTTAAATTTTTTGTTTACCGCAACGTTTCGACTGTATATTAAGTCTCCTTTAGGCGGAAACAACTGAATTCCATTCCGTGACCATGCCTCTAGCACGACAACGAGTTATTTCCGCCTGAAGAAGACGGAATATACAGCCGAAACGTTGCGGTAAACAAAATTGTTTTATTGTCCCTCTCCAAAATAACCAATTTCCACGAAAACGTTTTAAAATAAATAATGGATAAAAACTGGATACATTTTTAAACAAGACTTGTTACGTGGATAAAAATAAATTTATAGGTACTTACAATTACGCGAATCCATTGCAGATGCTGCGGATCTATAACAAAAAAAAATTAATATAGCAATAATAATAATTTATGATCAATAAATTGTATAAATACTTTATTAAATTAAGTTTAATAGGATAATGCAGGCCAAGAAAGATTACCACTTTGTTGTTTTACTAACGTTTTGGGGTTATATTTCCTTTTTTTAAACTCGCGACTAATACAATCTTGTTAAAAACTTTTTGTAATACAACATGCTGAGTTGCCTGTTGCCTGTCATCGGAAAAGAAAGAAACTTTAAAACGCTAAAATATTACCAAGGGGTAAACCGCTGGTTAAACTTTCTACACTAATACCTTTAAATACCAAAATAGTTCCATAATACTCATTAAATGCACTTTAATACCTATAATACTCAAGCAATTTTAATGTAATACCAGTAATACACAAGTAATTCAAAAATACACAAGAAATACCGGTAATATTCTGGTAATACGCCCCTTGAATACCTATAAACTATTGTGGTGCAAATTAATTTCATCTTGATGACAACTTAATGCTTTTCAAATGCAATATATTTTTTTGCATAAGCTACATTAACTACATAAGGTAGATAATACACAATTTTTTGATTACTGCTAGCACGTCACAATTCGTAGAAAAAACGTTTTTTTTTTTTCATATAAGATGTCACTATTTGACTGACGATGACGATTATACTACTATAAAAAAAATTTTTTAGTATATAATCACCACCCCTTTTTCACTTTTTTACCTGAGGTCCCTTGAAACCCCAAGGACAGGTTTGTAATACATAGTTTTCCGATGTAAAATCTAACTTCAAGCAAAATAATTTTGAGCTTTTATTAAAAAATATACAGTGACAACCACTTGTATGGAATAACTTCGATAAAAATTCAGGGATTTTTTTTCAGGAGAAAACTTGAACACGTACCTCTTATTTTTCAGTGTGCATTTTTTGACAAAAAAAATTGCATATATAGGGTGTCCCAACATTGAGATACTACCCTCTACTTTAAAATTTCAAAGAGAAACCCCAATTTTTTTAGCATATCTGAATTCTACGTACAATTTTGCGTATTTTTATGTCAATTTTAAGTTGTTTTTGAAAAAAAGACGTAAACCATTTAAAATATATAAATAAATTCGATAAAAATTCAAGAATTTGTTTTTTAGGATAAAGCTCGGACACGTATCTTGATATTTTTTAACGCCCATTTTTTACCAAAAATGTCAAAAAATGCGCGTTAAAAAAAACAGAATACGAGTTCAAGCGTTTTCCTGAAAAACAAATTCTTGAATTTTTATCGAAAATATTTACTTAGTTACTCCATACAAATGGTTCACAGTCCGAAAAATTAATAATTATTTATTTTAGTAATTAAATAATTCAGATCGGTAAAAATAAATAGGTAAACATTTTTTAAACGTTACGGCGCTCGACTAGTAATATTGTTGTGAAAAAAAATTTGGTGTTGATATGTTTTTGTGAAGTTCGAAAAAAGTGTCGTCTTCAAATGCTGATTAATAAGTACTTTAATAACCTCCTAGCCGGTAAAGAGAGGGTGTGAATCATCATAAATAAAATTGTGTCAAATTCAGCCACGATCAGGCTTAGCATGTCTTAAGGAGAGGTGGCGAAATTGCCAATCGGATTACTGCCGTAATGTTGCTTTATGCCAAAACTACCAAATTACCCGAAAATTTACACCATCGCCAAATCATTTCTTTAAGAAAATACTTTTTATCCTTAAAGAATAAATACTTAAAATTAATACAAAAATCTAGGTATGTAATGTAGACCTTGAAAATACACCACTCAACTTCCACGGAGGTAATAACCAACAACAGTCCAATCAAAAAAAACTAAACAGTAGGGGAAAAAATAGAACAATGAAAAAGTAAGTCACTATATGGAAAAACATTGCTATTGAAATACAAAGAATGTGTCGGATAAAAGTGACAGTAATTCCAGGGATAACTGCAGCTAAAAAAGAAAGTAATTAAAAACATCAACAAAAGCTGCGATATAGAAAAAAAAAACAAAAATTTAATTTTGAAAAGATCAGCAATAAGCGCAAACTTATGAGATATTCACACCTGCGTAGAAATTGTTGCGTTTGCTTCAAAGATAATTGTGATGACTTAAGACAACATCACAAAAATTCAAGACCACAGGTTCGGACCAAAACAGGTCGTAAGAATAGAAACGTGTCCAGAGTGAAAGACATGAAGGATGATAACAAAACTAAAGATGTTTTATAGTCAAATGTTTGAAGTCTCAAGTTTAATAGGGAATTAATTTCTCTTTCGGCACTCCTTCTCCTAAAATCTCTTTCGACACTAGATTAGAAGATTCCTTAATTAAACATTCGCAGTCCAATTTTTTACAACGTAAAGAATTTATTGGCAATAGTTTGTCAATGAAGTATAAACAGGAAGTTATTATACCAAACAGGGAAATTATTGAGCTAACTATACAGCTCAACAGAAGAAAAGAATTGCGCCACCATATTATTCTGTTGTTATTATTATAATTTCAAAAAAATATTTTATTAAGGCGAAATTTCATCCACAAGTTTACAATTAACATCGATTAGACAGAAAGAATTATAAAAGTTATGTGTTTCAAGTTGCCATTGTGATTAGAGATTACAGGAACAGATTAGGATGATTAAAATTTATGATAATCTGACAGAAAAAGATCAATTTGTGAACAGCCATCTGAAAGTAGAGGTAAGGTCAAAGTTAGATAAAGTCGCGTTCTATTACAAACTATCGGAAAAAAAGTCTTCATTTGCGATAAAGTCGACGAAATTGAAGTTCATAAGAAGAAAATAGATAATAAAGGAAAAAAAAATATGAAATACGGAAGTGCCGTTGAAATTTATCCGGCCAGAGTTTCAATAAAAGTGTTAAAAAAAAAGAAATTTTGGTTGAACACGTAGGTGGCGCTGAAGTTTATCCGGCCACTGGTTCTGATGAAGTAGTTTCGGTTGTAAGTAAAGTAAAAAGTATCTGACAGTACTTCCGATAAAGATCAATTTAAAAAAAAAAATTTTTTGGGTGTATAATGCCGTTGAAATTTATCTGGTCAGTAGTAGTTAGAGAAGTGATGATTATCTGGAGTGATGTTAGAGAAAATAATTAAAAGTTTTAGGAATAAAATCACGATTTTATTGGAATGTGTACAAAACGAAGATCTAATAGTAAATAAAGAGGTGGATAAATGATCTACTTGACATAGATGTATATTCTTTCCTAACATTGGCCTTAAGATGGGAAAAGATAAACTGTCAAATTTTACCAACAAAAAACAAAAGCAGAACATTAATGGTAACTTTGTGAAAGTGATAGAAATTTCAGTCTTAGACTGAAAAATTTGTTTAAGAGTTTGAAAAAATTACAGATAAGTTAGACACCGAGAAAAATAAAATTCAATTAAAAAGATTCGCAGTAAGTCAAGCTAAGTGATAAAGGAAGCAACTGTAAATGTAATGTATAAGAAGATGAAGTTAGAATAATAATAGTGGTAAGTTAACTGAAACGTAGGTTCATTCCAAAATAGAAACTTTCATGTAAAAGAAATACAAAAATTTCGTATAAAAGGTAAAATTTAGTTAGGTATATGTTTTAGAGTGGTAAATTTTATGCAATTTAGGGTATTTATGATTAACAATTATTTTCTCTAAATATAAACAAGTAAAATCACAAATGTAATTGGAATTTAATGCATGGTTGGCTGAAGTACTAGGGTGTTTAAGTTAAATCGGGCTTCTACAAGATGGGCCGAAACAGACAAAAACGAGCAAAAGTGTGAGTGTACCTACCGCCTATATAGCTGTTATCGCTAAAAAAAATCTACATTGCAAATAAAGCAGTTAGACAGTTCAAAAAAAACTAAACTAAACTAAAGAAGAAGAAGCTAAAAACGAAACTAAATGAAGTCAAGAAGAGTCTGGAAGTGTTGTAAATACGTTTAAATACAGAGATTCCCTGTTGAATGTTGGTCGATTGTAGGTGTTGTGAAATAAATGTATACAGAATGCCTTTATCACAAATCTCCGAAGAGTTATTAGCGAGTTCGTTCAGACTACTTCAAAGTCAAGAGTTAACATCTACGAAGGTCTACAAAAAGAAGTACACATTTCCACATCACCTAGAGAAGATTCCACACCATTGACAACATTTTAACCTCGTTCGGCCAAAATCAAAAAAAGTTATCGTCATTTCACACTGAGGTTTTCACCTAGCAACGAACGAGGAGTGAAAGTTATTTCGCGGTGTATTCTTGTACAAATTAACCAAAAATTCGTACTCCATATCCTAAGTTTTACTACTGGAATCAACTACACTGCTCCAAAAAATTAACGCACCACTTAAAAATAAAGTAAAAAAATTAAAACTATGTACATTTGACAACTTTGGTTGAGAAGGTTTAATCAAGCTATAATCTAGTTACCCATTGTAATAAAAGTTTTGACATTAAAGTCAGAAATTTGAGTTTAATAGTTTTTTAAGCAGAAATTTTAAAATAATTTTCATTTTCAAATTGTGTTAATTTGAATTTCGTTTTATTGTTATTTAAATTTGCCGTTCTGTGGATAGTTTTTATCATTTGAAACAATAATAAAAACATTATGAGGAATTTGACTCGAGAAGAATGCGCCCAAACTGTGGTTTTGTTGGAGGAAGGATGGAGCTACAGAAAAATTGGTGAAAGGTTTGGTGTATCTCATACGTCAGTTTCGCGTATGATACAAAGGTACAGAGAGACAGGAAGTCACCTCAGAAGACCTGGGCAAGGAAGAAAAAAGAAAACCACTCCTATCCAGGATAGATTTTTAAGAATATCTGCGCTAAGGAAACGCTTTGTAACCGCCAGGAAGCTACAAACTGAGTTCCGTGACGTAGAAGGAATTCAAATCAGTACCGAAACTGTTAGAAAAAGACTTAAGGAGGATAATTTATCACCCCATATTCCTGCTCGTGGTCCTGCATTGACTGCAGAACACCGCAGAGCCCGATTAGAATTTGCTAGAGAGGGCATAAATTGGCAAAGAGAGAATTGAGAGTCTGTTCTTTTTACGGATGAGTTAAAATTTTGCCTTTACAATTGCGATAGACGTGTTTGTGTGTATCGTAGACTAAATGAGCGGTACGCACAGTGTAACATTCAGAATACCACATTGTTTGGTGGAGGCTCAGTAATGGTTTGGGGTGGTATTTCCTTACAAGCTCACACGGAGTTAGTGGTTCTATAAATGCGGACCGTTACATAACAGACATTCTTGAAGAGCATATCGTACCATATGCCCCTTATATTGGTCCAAATTTTTTGTTAATGCAAGATAACGCAAAACCCCACACTGCCCGAATTGTTAAAGATTACTTATGAGACAGAAATCAATGTTTTGGATTGGCCAGCTCGAAGCCCTGACCTGAATCCTATTGAGCATGTTTGGGACATTCTCGGGAAACGTTTAAAAAATCTTCCACATCCTCCTGTCTATCTTCAAGAGGTAGGTCCTCAACTAAATGAAATTTAGAATAACTTAAATCAAGAAGACATAAGTTCGTTAATTTTGAGTATGGAACGAAGATGTGCAGCGGTTATTCAAAGTAGAGGTGGAAATACGCGATATTAAGATGTTTTCTGTAACTTTTATAACGGCGTAACTTTAATAAAATTTTGTTTTCCGTTTGTTTTTCTATATTTGAACACATTAGATATCAATTTACTTTGAGCAAATGTTTTTGTTAAATTTTTCTTAATTTTGTACCAATTGGTCGAATACATGTTTCAATTTAAAAAAAAATTCAAGTGGTGCGTTAATTTATTGGAGCAGTGTATATTGCGTGTGAAGAAATGAATCAAGTAAGTTAAAGAGGAATCTGAATAATCTGTAGAACGACTAAAATTTCGAAAGTGGCACATAAACATAAAACATATAAAGCATAAACGGCACATCTTGGTGTAGGTGCAGAAATTGTGTAACAATGTCAAAACCAAAGAATGTTAATGTTGTGTTGAAAACAGACTAGTAAATGTTGTAAAAAATGAAAACGAGTGTAGAATTTTTTTAATTATTATTGCACCACAAACAGCAGAAAAACACAAATACTCGCTTGATCCAATGGCGGTATGACGTCACGCAGGAAAGATCTTCAACTTTGTTGCTTCGCTGTTTAAAAACGAAAGGTTGTTGCGACTTAAGGTTTTGATTTTTAATCTTTGATATTTTTTTAAAAATTTTTAGACGTTTTCGTAAATATTTGTTTTACTGCTCCTTTAAATAAAATTTTATAAACGTCATTTTGTTTTTTGTTCAATTTTTGTTCTTGTTTACACTTGCGATTAATAGCAGAGAATTTTTAAATTAAAAAAAGATTTTTTTAAATTATATTTAAAAAAACCCGCCACATAAAAACAAATAGAAATACTTACGACGGTGGTGGCGGTGGGGGTGACGGAGATCTCCGCGGAGATCTTCGTGGTGGTAGCAGCGATGGTGGTGGCTTCCGCGGAGATCTTCGTGGCGGTAAAGCAGTCACCGAAAGTGTTGGTAAAACTGCCGCCGAAACTGCCGCCGAAGCTGGCGGCGTAGGTGACCGGGATGGTAGCGGCGAGCCCGACAACCTAGCTGACGGCGTATGTGGCGGCGAAGGTAGGAGCGAATCAGGTTCCTCTGCATCAAATAAGAATTAACAATTAACAAAAAAGTTATAGCTTGACCAAATTCTCAAAATAACAAAGAAAAACTAATAAATCATGTATAATTAAAATACAAACTGTTATTTGTATACAGGGTGATTTTTTTATTCGCTCCCGCCTGAAATTCTCAAAATAGGCAACACATTATACTTTGCATAGATTACGTAGTTTTTTAAAATTTAATTTTCAAAGTTAAGACATAGAGGGTTATGAATTAATGTAAACATTGTTGACAATACTTTTGACAGTACTTTCAGAGTCAATTTATTTGGATCATTTGTAGCCACATTTTGTTAAGTAAAACATGGTTTCTAATTCGGAAAAAACAGATATGTTATTAGTACTGGAAGAGTCCCAGAAAAACTACGAAGCAGCAGTTCGCCTGTACGCTAGACGTTAGAAGCTAGAAGTTCAAAAATCAAAGTCAGTTTTAACATTTAATTAAAATACAATGCCTTGATCAGAACTACATTTAGTAATTGTTATAACAAGTGTTCAAATTGTCTCCCTTTTTTTCTTGGCACAATACGTTCATAATTTCTGCGAACTCTGGCTAGCATCTCAGGGGTTATGGTTCTGCAAGACGCCACAATTCTTTCACGTAGCTGATTTTCATTTTCTATGGGGACGCTGTAAACTTCGTTCTTGACTTTTCCCCCAAAAAAAACCATTGTTGGTGAAGGTAGCCTCATCAGTAAACAAAACGTAAAATAAAAAGTTAGGGTCCTGTTCTAATTGATTCCTGATAAATCCACAAAATTGAAGACGACGTCCAAAATCATTTTCTCTCAAACCCTGAACTATAGTTACATGGTAAGGAAGAAATTGGTTAGCTTTTAAAATACTAAATACAGAGGTTTGACTAATCTGTAGCTGCCGTGAAATTTGTCTTTGATTTATCTGGGGGTTATTAGTTAGAGCTTCTGTTACTGCCGCTTCGTTGTCCGCATGTGTTACTGTACGACGTCTGTTGCTCTTCTTTATAAACACTCCATTTTCTCTTAAAATTTTTTTAATTTTTCTTAACACATGATTACATGTCGTCCTTCTATCAGGATAACGTCTAGCGTAGAGTCGAACTGCTGCTTCGTAGTTTTTCTGGCACTCTCCCAGTACCAACAACATATCCGTCTTTTCCGAATTAGAAAAAATGTTTCTACTTAACAAAATGCGGCTACAAATGACCCGAATAAATTGACTTTGGAAGCACTGTCAAAAATTATTGTCAACAATGTTGAAAATAATTCACAACCCTCTATGTCTTAATTTTGAAAATTAAATTTTAAAAAACTACGTAATCTATGCAAAGTATAATGTGTTGCCTATTTTTAAAATTTCGGGCGAGAGCAAATAAAAAAAATCACCTTGTAATATATGTAGGTTGATTCAAAATTAAATGTCACAATTTTAACCTGATATACAACATCACAAACAATAAAAACCTGCAAGAAAATTTTTGTCATATATCAACTGATAAAGTTATAGAATTTCAATTTCCGTCGAGCTGCACCTCCCATCGCATAAATCGTAAAAAAATTATGCAGGACTTATGTGCTATTTATGTGCCAATAATGTGATGTAATTAAAAAAATTGTACTCCAACGAATTTTTTTTGTAATTTTCAAAATAGAAGGTGCAGCTCGACGACAAGTCACACCTCGCACTAAGAAGATTAATGTTTAATTTAAAACCAACTACATACATGCAAATTTTGTTCTGTTTATGTGCTCCACAAATACTATACAATGTGTAAAAGCCAAATTGAATAAATTTATTATTTCAGTTACTGTACATATTTATAAAAAATCTCAAAACACGTCAAATTTAAATTATAAATTGACATTCTTTAACGTGAAAATTCAATCCCTATCTTCAACCCCCTTCGAATGACAATTACAATCCCAATTTTTTAAATGGAAAGTATAGGCTTGTGATACATCGTTTGAAAGGTCTCTACATTATCTACTCAAAAATGTTATTGTTTTCAAGTTTATCGCAAGAATGAAGGTAGAATTAAATTTCGCTATAATATACTCCAAATGTGAAATGTAAATGAAAATGTTGCCAAGAAGTTCGCGGTGAACATTTTGAACATCTACTTCATTGTAATTCACAGTTCTTTTTAGTGTTTTACATTTTCCAATACATTTTAATCAAATTTAATACAGCTATAATATACTTAAAATGTAATGGAAAATGTAATAAAATGTAAAGGTTCAAGATTTTTGATAAATATGTACAGTAACCGAAATATTGAATTTATTCCATTTGGCTTTTACACACTGTATACAGAGTCGCTAAAATGTATGAATACGGTTAAATATTTTCAGGAAGGTTTAGCAGAGCACATTGAAATTTGGAAAACCATTAAAATGTTCAAATTCTATCATCTGAAATTTTTTCAATTTTTTATTATCATTTACTTTGAAAACACGAAGCTTACGTAATTTTTTTAAACAGCAGAAAAAGTCAAATTTAAGAATTTTTAAAAAAACATATTTTTCTGAAGCAACTAATGTAACATTACCATCTTTATTTTTACTTAATGGTATAAAAATTAAAATATTTAATTCTAGACAAGTAAAGCTAAGTTAGCCTTGAAAATACTGTTATTAACGATCTGTCACTTGTATGATAACCAAAAATTAAATTTGAATGCAATAATTAGTTTAAAAATAGTACATTTAAGCGAAACTCAATGTATAGAAATTGTCATGATTGTTGGTTATGGCGACGAAAAACGAAGTTGTGCTCACGTAGGTTTTTTTTTTAATTTATCCAAACCGAGAGCCCATCTCCAGGAACGGTTTTTTGAATGTTGTGTTGGATATGGTAGAAAATCCAAAAAGTTCAGTACATCAGTTAGTTTTAAATCACAACATGAGTAGAGGATCGATACAAAAAATAATAGAACGCGAAAAATATCATCCTTATAAAAGTTACTTGCTACAAGAATGAAGTGAAGACGATATTGACCGTAGAATCGAATTTTGCAAAAGTGTGATGCACAGAATACCACAGGATGCTAACATTAATAATTGCGCCCTCTTCTCTAATGAATTAACTTTTTCTATAAATGGACATGTTAACCGCCAGAACTGTCAATATTGGACTAACCGAAATCCGCATTAGATGGAGCATGTTCATACGCAAGAGAACTGAGAACTACACGCTTGCATTTTGTATCGGACAAATTTTTCACAAACAAATTAACAAACTCTCCGTAAGGCCGGGCACACATGTAAGTCATACATGTATGTTGTACATACATGCATGACGAGCATGTATGCCAGTGTATGCCCGGCCTAACCAAGGAGACAACATGCACACTTAGTTGAGTTATTTTATTAGATTTATGATTTTTTTATTAATTTTATTTATTCGTCAGACAAAGTTTTGTATACAATTCGTACCATATGTTTATTATAATTTTTGATCAGAGGCTGCCATGAGAAACAAAAATTGTAAAAACGTAGGGCCTAACTTAATTCACTTGATAAATGTCATTTTGCTGTCACTGTCAAAAATAAGATTTAAATTTGATTCTAATTATGGGGTTCACTGCAAAACAGAAGATTTTTTTGGCACAATCGTATTTTCGTAATGGGCTCTTAGCGAACAGAGAATGAGTTTACTCATCCAGACTTTGTTTTGACGAGTTTCGGAATAAATTTCCAGAAGAAATCATTTTTAGAGAGCCAGTCAATAATATTAAACAACTAAAAAATCGTATTCAGAAAGAGATAAACAATATTATTCCTAGAACTCTTACCAATGTATTCGAAAACATGAAACGCCGGGTGAGATTATGTATTATCAAGTGCAATAAGTTAGACGATACGTTTTAAAGATTTTTGTTTTTCATCGCAACCTCTGATTAAAAGTTATAATAAATATATGGCATATAATTAGGTCTTTTTATACGCGCCCTACTTATCTACTCGCTCGTTTTACATGCTCGTAGATAACCTGTAGGACTTGTACAATAAAGACCAAATTATATTCTTATTACATAAGTAGTTATTTTTAAAATGTTTACTACTTATTTTTTGGTTAAAGTTCAGACGACACAAACAACAATACATAGATAAAGCCAATATTTCCGAGAATAACAAAATTATACAGTCTTAAACAAAAAAATTGTTCAAATTTTATTTTTTTATGTTTAGATTAAAATAAGATATACTCGTTTTACATCACAGAACTCAGAAATAATGTTTTTCTTAAAAATTTATTTGTTTTTTTTTGCCATTTAGAAAAAATCAAGTTGGCCTCTCAAATTTCTTAACAATTCCGCTGTTTTGTAGATAAACATAATTTCATAGGTTCTTACCAGAAGGAAGAAAATATTCCATTTCCGCTCCCACCCTCGGTTTGAGTTTCACCGACACTTTGTGGCCCATAAATACCGCCCACTTGACCGCTAGCTCCTCTTTATAACATACAAAAATGAATAAAATATTACCAAAATTAATAGGTACTTACCAGCTAGAAAATCCATCGGCGTGGGCTGCAGATATCTTTGTTTGAAACATATAAGAAAATTAATGATAGCAATAGTAATTTATAGAAAAAAAAAGCAAAAAAAAAAACAAAAAATATTAACATGTACTAAATACGGAAGTAGAGTATTATGCTTCAAATTGAATAAAACTTGAATAAGTTTTTATTGGACTGTTTCACTCATATTTTTTTTAACCAATCACATACCCTAATTCAACAGTGAAAACGAAAATTACCATTGGAAAAGTGAGCTATTGAATTTTTAAACTTTTATTTCTTACTACATCAATATAGCCAAATATTACCTTAGTTTCGGTAACCATTATGACTCCCGAGGGAGTTATAGAAGGGAGTTAAGAATTCTTAATTCCGTCTAGTTTGCATATTAAAAAAAGTTATAAATATGGCGCTCTAAAGATACAAGAAGAGAAGAAATGTTATTAAATAACATTTTTTGGCTTAAATTTCAACTTTTTTTTGTAATTCTTCTGGAATTTTACTATTTTTATTTATTTTTGCAATTGACAAATTCAGAAAAAATACGTTAATTAAGTAAGAAATAAAATTATTCATTTATTATTATTATTTATTATAAATCACGTAAATTATTAACGGCCCTAACGGCCCTCTGGACAGTTGTTGCCCTCGGTAATTAACATCCTCATAATTCCCTTGATACATAAATAACTATTCGGAGCTTCACAGCCAATAGGCAATCCGAAAAATACAACGTACTTCGTTTTACAGCTAAATTTTGTTGCCTTTGTTACATAATAAACAAACAAAAATTAATTTAAAAAAATTGTAAAAAAAACACGCAAGTTGTTTCGAGAAATAGTCTTGACAAATACCATTTGAGTTCAGATTTTTCCTGAAAAAATTTACCGACTATAAACTTGAATTCTCCAATTTCCCTCATAAAATTGCTCAAAATCTACTCGACTTAATCTTGTAGTATTTATGACAATGTCATTCGCAATATTGCTAGGCAAACTCTCCTAACAAACGGTAATTTTTTTTATCAAAATCTAAATCTTTATGATATTATACCTGAAAAAACCGTGTGTGTGAGTGTGTGTTCAAATCGGAACATTTTATTTGTAGTGTGTAGTGAAAAACAATAGATACAGGGTGTAACATTGAAAACTTCTACATGAAATAACTTTTGAACAGGTGATGATAAAAAAATAAGAAAGAACCGTTTCGACAGTATGAAGGGGGAAATAAGATGGGTATGTTATTTGGTCTGTAAGTGTTAAAGTATTAGCACCCAAATCCCAACCTCCAAAATTTTAAATAGGACTATACTATTTGTGATACATCAAATAAAAGGTGAAAACCGGTAGAATGTGACAAAACAAACAACCGTATCAAAATATCTGTATTATTAACCCCGATATAAAAAAAATAAGTGATAGCCGGAAATTTTTTTCCGCACAATAATTAACTTCCTAACGAGGAAAAGGTACTTGGAGTTGCTACATGTTATCATAAATCTTCTCACCGTAGATGCAAGTGAAACAAAACTTACGTTAAACCCCGATGAAGTATTCATTCAACAGGATGGCGCACCACCTCCAAACAGATGGATAGGTCGGAGAAGTAGCATCAAATAATTGGCCAGATCGCCAAATTTTACAGTTAACTTAAGTCAATAAATATTATAGCAAAACATTCGTTTATTAATTATTTTACTTCGTATCTCTGTTAATAATGAAAATATTTTGTTGAATTTTTTGTGTCGCTTTCTCTTTGTCCTTACTTTTCATTTGATGTATCATAAATGATATAGTTCGGTTTAAGTTTTTAGGGGTTGGGGTGCTAATACTTTAATACTTACAGACCAAATAATATACCCAACCTACACTTACCCCTTAATACTGTCGAAACAGTTTTTTCCTTATTTTTCTAACATCACCTGTTTAAAAGTTATTAGAGGTAGAAGTTTTCAATGTTTATTGTAACAATTTTTTTTATCAATTGAAACCATTAGCTGCGTTTAACTCTAATATCTGGACCTATAACAGATTATGTGCCCAGAAAGGAACACAGTAGAAAATTAAAGAGTAAACAGGAATAAAAAATGAGTAAAAAAGAAAAAACTTTAAATGGAAGCAATATTGAAAGAGAATAATAAGAGAATGGGAATATGTAGACGAATCTATAGGGAACACAGTATTGATAGAAGATGATCCTGCCATTGTTTGAAGCCATCAAATAATGGAAAATTCCAGATAAAAAAGCGAGAGCTGACCTTATTCTTTCAATAAGTGGAAGTGAATTAAGACTGATAAAATCATGTAAAACTTCAAGAGACATTTGGTTGAAACTAGAAAATATTTATAAATCAAAAGGTTCGGCAAGAAAGGGAACATTATTGAAAAGATTGACACTCAGCAAAATGAAAGAAAATGAAAGTATACATACACATTTAGATCGTCGACATTGTAGAGAAACTGCATAAAATAAATTTAAAGATTATTGACGAATTAGTGAGAATAATGTTATTGTACAGATGACCCTACAATTTTAAAAATTTTCGTTGTGCAATAGAATCCAGAGATGAACCAAAACCAGAAACTCTAAGAATAAAAAATTAGTGAAGAATATTTCAAAAAGAAAAAGAAGAAAATTGATTGGATCAAGTAAAAAGGTTAAAATTTAAACATAAATATCACAGATGTGGAAAACCAGGACACAAAGCCGTAGATTGTTGGTTTAAACTCACCAAAAATAAAGAATGTTTAAAGAAAACTTCTCAATAAACGTTAAAAGCCATAGAAAATATGAATGAAACAGCATTAACTGGAAAATTGAAAGATGATAGTTGGTGTTTGAACAGCGGCTGTACATAAGTTTACAAAATTCAATTTTTAAAAATTTTAAAAAAATCTCCAAACTTCTAAACTGGGCCAAGATTAATCTACAAAAATGAAAATGTTGGAAAAATTGAAGTTATGGTGAAAGATCAGGAAGAAAATTTAATTTCAACAACACTCTTTACGTGCCAGATCTTCGAATGAATTTACTTTCAGTAACTGAAATAACTAATCATTGTTATAAAGCTCATTTCAAACAAAAGAAAGCGTTTATACTTAACAGAGAGAAAAAGGTTGTAGGAATTGAGTCAGAGTTGGAAATCTCTACGATATTACCTACGCAAGAAAGAGAAAGAAAGAGTAGCGGTTATAAAAAACAAACCTACATTAAAAACTGAAGATTGAAACTTGAAATTAGTTCACCTAAATGAAAAAGAAATGCAAGATATGATTAAGAAGAAAAAGGTATTCAGAATAAATTTTGAAAAAATGGAAAAACTACCTACTTGTAAAACATGTATTAAGGAGAAGCAGACTCAAAATCCATTTGCAAAAGTGAACAAAGAAAAAACAGATGATCTATTAGAAACAGTTCATTATGACATTTGTGGTCCAATGCAAGCAAATTCAAGAGGGAGGAGCAAAATATTTTATGACTTTTATTGATAGTAAGTCAAGGTAAAATTTATTTTCTTAAAACAAAAACACATGTAGTAAACATGTTATGGTATATTGAAATCGATATATTTTTTAAAGAATACTCTTACTACAAAGTTAAAAATACAAATTTGTGATAGCTTAATTTTAAGCCATATTAACTATTGTCTTGTATTTTATGGATCTTTTATAACTAATGCTAATTTTTATAAATTACAAAAAATTCAAAATTCTTGTTTAAGATATTGTTATAATGTAAAACGTCAAGAGCATATAACACCTTATCTGCGTAAGTCTGGCTGGCTTAGCATCAAAAATAGATATAAGTTCTTTTTAAGTTGCTTAATTTTTAGTATTGTCAAAAATAAAACACCTGATAACTTATATAATAAAATTGTACTCCGAAAAGATATTCATGATCGCACAACTAGATACAACGAATTTTTGCACATTCCAAAGCATAGCACGGAATTATATAAGTCATCATTTTCCTATTTATGTCCTAGGATTTACAATGGCCTTGATAATGAATTTAAAAATGATAATTTTAAAACTTTTCAAAGGAAATTAAAAATAACTTTGTTAGAATAATAATTAGAATTAGTATTATTAGAATATAATAATGGGCTAAAATGAAAAACAGTTCGCAGAACTGATTTTTAGTCCTTTTGTAGCCTCTTTTTTATTTGCTTTTGTAATTTATTTATTTATTTTGTATCTATTTCTTTTGTATGATTTATGGCTGCAATAAACATTATTATTATTATTATTATTATTATTATTATGTAGTAGTGTTTGAAACAATTAAAAATTACATAGATTACACACATTACACAAAAATATTTCAGAAAAACACACATACAACACTTAAGTAAAACGTCTTGATTAATACTAGTCACATCTTAAGAAAAGCTCTATATCAGAAAAATAATAACATTTTCAACACCAATTTTAGAGCTACTGTGTAACATGGACAGAAAGTTTACACACCCGAAAAATAAAATTCGTCAGAAAAATATACAAATTTTAAATGACTTTGAAGTATGTTTATAAAATTTAACCAGATATAGTACATAATAAAAAAAGTCAAAATAACCTAAGTTGCCTTATACAAATGTTTATAGCTTTTGGGATACACCTTGTAGAACTTTTTTAAGACAAATTTTTTTAAACGAGATACAATCTATGACATCAATTTTCTTAATATACGGTGTGTGATTGCAATACATACAACAATTTTTTGTATTGATAGATCTACTTTTAATGATAAAATCATTTATAAAAATGTTTTTCAAAAAATTTCTACAAAAATTACCAGGTGATAGCCCTTGTTAAAGCGATGCTAAAAAACCCAATTTGCTTCATACAACTGTTTATAGTTTTTGAGAAATACGCTGTAGAATTAAAAAAAACACCATTTTTGAGGTACACCATGTATGACAGAACTGTTATTGAACAAAAACTTTTACATCGTAAATCTCCAAATCTATATGCTCGAAAATAGTGTTGTCATACATCGTGTACCTTAAAAATAATGTTCTTTAAAAAAAGTACTACAGGGCGTACCTCAAAAACTACTAACATTTGTATAAGGCAAGTTGAGTTATTTCGACTTCTTTTATTATGTAACAATTACCACAATAACAATTTAACCATAGCTGGTTAAATTTCCCGAACATACTTCAAAATCACCCTGTATAAAAAATATAAAAGTAAAAAAAAAATAGAAATACTTACACTTCACCTGCCGCCGGAGGAGAAGGAGCGGGCTCTGCCGCCTCCGCAGCCTCCGGAGGAGAAGAAGCGGCTTCCGGAGGAGAAAGAGCGGCCTCCGAAGAAGAAGGAGCGGCCTCCGAAGGAGAAGGGGCGGCCTCCGGAGGAGAAGGAGCGGCCTCCGGAGGACAAGGGGTGGCCTCTCGAGAAGAGGACGACGAAGCACGACACCTATTATAAGAATAGAAAACAAAATTCATAACAAAACAAAAACGTCACAAGTAACAAAATGCATTTTAATGAAACATACAGTAAATTAATAAGCTTATTTATTGTATATTGTAACTATATAAATATTATCAAAGAATTTTTATTAGAGATCCTATGTTGTTGGTTCCCTATCCGATCTGCATTATTAAGCTTTTAATATAAAAAAAAACGATAATTCCCATAGTCTTCATTGTAACTGTTGTAAGTAATAAATTGCAAAATTAAAAAAAAATAATTTATTAATAATTCATTATTTAAACCAAACTAAACAGTTTAGTATTTCTTTAAACAAAGAAATTTCTTTGTTATGCAAATTTTTATTAGAAAAAATTGTATTTTATTTTTTAACGAGACTTACAAATTAACAAAACACGTTTATTAATTTTAGAATATTAATATTTGCAAATTTTGGTTTTATTTAGTAAAGGCATAAAACAGTTTACGGCAGAATTAAATTTTAACACATAATTCAGTTTTTTTTTAATCGTAAATTACCAAATCATTTTCAAAATGAAATTTATTAGAAAATCTAAGACGATGTAAAGAATCTGCCCTAGGCCAGAGTTTACGAGTTTAGGGGTTCGTTTATGGACGCGTCATTTTCACTTTGGTTGATAGTACCTGCAAACCTTCCCCACCATATCTTTTCGCAAACTTTTAGGTTCTACCAAGGAGGTTAGATAGGACGGAGAGAGTACAACTTGAAATAAATGGACTTGCCGCCTTCACTGCGCAAAGCCATAAACTGGTACTGAAAGCAGGCGCATCACGAGGTTGAAGTCAGTAGCGTCACACAATGTAGTGTAAAAAGTTTAAACAAAGGATAAAAACACAACAAAATGACAACAATAATAACAAAAAATATTAACAATCAATTCACACAGACCAAAAAAAAATCAGTAAAAAAAAAACAAAACAACGTTGTTTGTAAACAACTAAACAAAAACTAGCATCCTGCGTCAGCTACGCCACTGTACGAGACCAGACACAGCCAAACAGGATCTGTCGAGTCTGCGCTTCATTTGAAACCTGTCATAAACTGGTACTAAGCTGGTACCAAACTGTTTACACGGGAAGTATAGGGCGTACTCTCCCCTTTCTATCTAACCTCCTTGGGTTCTACCTATATTTCAAGGTTAGGGATATTTCAAGGTTTCAGAGCTTAAACTATTAGTGGAGCGGATCGGCGAGTCTTCGATGCTTATTTAAGGAGAAACAATTTTCAGAGGTAAAAAAATATAAAGCTTACACCATCTTTTAGAAAAATGTTCAAATTACCATATTCCCGTTTTACGACCTCGTGCTTTTGTCATGACAAAAGTTATAGGAGTTTGAATTAAGAAATTTACATTTCTTTTTTCTGGTGCGCTATCAATGATAAGCATACATTACTCGTAAATTATTAGGCGTAAGTAAGAATTTTTTTGATAAGAAGAATACAACATGTACAATAAAATCATGTTGAAAAAGTTTAGTAATTTGAATGTAATTACTATGAAAAAAATAATTTAATTAAGAAATTATCCACCAATCTTGTAATGTACTGCATTTTAATAAACAGAACTTTTTATTTTACGTTATAGATTTATATTTTTTTATACCAGGCGAATTCTTGATTCTTTGGCAACATTTTTATCTGTATAACCTATTGTGGCGTTTTATAAATAAAGGCGCTAGAGCGATTTGAACGTCAACTTGTTCCGTTATGCGAATCATTTGAGGCGAATAAGAGAGATATAATTAAACACGTACGGTGGACCGCTAGAAAGAAATAGACTAACCTAGTATAATAATGATATTTTTAGTATCTAATAAATAATTAGCTGATGTATTTATTTACGCAAGTGAAGTAAAACTAAGTAAAACAAAACCTAGTGTTTGGGGGTCAGTCGCGACAATTTATACACCATTTATTTTGTTTAGTTAAGTCAAAACGCATTTGAGGCGATTTTTCGAGAAAAAGAGGACACTTATAAATTGCGTGATGCGCGTTTAGACATTGCGGGCATGTTGATGAATCCGATTTTACAAAAATGAGGATCTAGATCGTGGCCTGGAGAAAAACTTTGAATCGGACGTCTGTGTACAACTTTGAGAAGCGTTGTCTGTAGCTTGACACGTCAAAAGAAGCGTTGTCTGTAGCTTGACACGTCAAAATCAAAAAATCTATCAGTGACCTAAGCGTCGGAATCTCAGTCGGTGATTTTTGAGCTAATTCAAAATTTGTAACAAGAGAGGAACAGAGGCGTTTTAATAACATGTTGCACAAAATAAAGTCCCAAGAATCAACCGATAATTGCAGAGTTTTAAGAGCTTCTAAGGTCTCATCAAAAGTAATTGAACCGAAGTATAGTTGTCAGGTAAAGTCGGTGCGCTTTCAATTTGTTGCCAGTACGATGTGGCCAACAGACGCTTGTTATCATATCTTTTTACGAGAAGTCATGCGCGTTCGCATAATTCTGATCCGTCATGAGAATTTTAGTAACAATAGACAGCGGTTCTTGGCTAAGTGTTGATATTAAATAACTGAATTTTTCGATATTAGTGAGCGAGGCATAGTTATGAACGGTTGATTTATACATGTCTATAAATGTTTTCCACGATTTAATATCACCACTAAATTTAAACAATTCCATTCGGGGTAATTTTACATGATCTTTTACGGGTGTATTACTAGCTGACGAAACGGTGGGCTGCAGAACCGGCGACTCTTTACATATATCATTATATTTAACTTGAATGTGAAAATAATCGTGATCGAATTGTTTTCGAATAATTTCCTGGGGTTCTATATCGTCATTATGAGTGACCAACTCTTCTACCAATTTATTATGTCGGTTATAAAAATCCGAGTGAATTTTACCGATGGAATTGTACCTGGCTTTGAGTTCAGGATATAACGTTTCATATAACGCTTCTTTTCTTGAAGCCCTATCCGCTATGCCCTTCAACTCCCCAAGTTGATTAATTGCAATTTGACGGAGGGCAGTTAATCTTTTAATTTTAGCTTGAGACATTTTAAATTCGAAAAGTAAATACGGTCCAAAACTCGACGGAGCTGCTTCAATTCAAAACGCGATAGCCAAATAGCAAAAAGGCGATAAGCGATAAGCGAACGAGATAGCGAGCGAAAAAGCAGTGAAGGTTAGCCGTGTCAATGCTCTTTAATTGTAACGAAATTATTAGATAAATATTACTTAAATCCAAAACCGAAAATTTTATCACAACTGAGGAAACGAAAAAATTGCCATTTATCCGGCTCGAAGGACCAATGTTTGGAGATCAATGTTTGGACCAATGTTACGCGATAAAATAAAAAGAATGAAAAAATAAAATTTATGTTTATGCCCCCCAAAAAGGTCCAACGAAACGATGATTCAACAAAAATAAAAAATAAAAAAAAATAAAAAACTTAACAAACAATTGGGGCAAAACACCTAGTTAAGCAAATAAAAACATTTTACCCTAAAAAAATAGACTGACATAAGTTGTTTTTGGAAAAAGGGAAATTTAATTTGCTTCAGTCTTTTAAAATGTAATTAAAAAATATTTTTTTTAATTTGTTAAATTTTAAAATTTTATAAATTAATTTGTATTTGTTAGATAATTGAATTTTATTAGTTGTTTTGTAAAGATGCATTTTTTAAGCTTAAAACTTTTTAATTTGTTCAAATTTGTTAAATTTTTTAAATTGTTTAAATATTTCAACTGTGTTAGCCGCTGAGTAACTGAGTAAGCGCAATCCCCTGTGTCTTTCTTTATGTTGTGTAACTTATTTTTAGGTAATAAAGTCCTGAAGAAGCTGAGAAAAATCAGCGAAACGTCGACTAATTTACAAGTGCAATTGTTCTTTTCATAGTCCATCCCTCCGCTATCCTCATCACATATTAAATATTTTTGGACGTCAAAATAACCCCAAAAATTTTTTTTAATTTTTTAAAAATAACGGATCTAATCTTTTCCAATTTCAGCAATTTTAATAACTTTAATAATAGTAGAAGTAGTAGTTTTGTTTTTCGAAGCATTATAACCCAAATTTGTTGCCTTAGGTCTAGTTGATAGTTCTTTGGTTGTAATTATGTTTATAATTATCAAATACAAATTAAACATCGACTGAAAGGGAATAAAATTCTCTACGATCTACTCAAATTTTTTTTTAATATATTATTATACGAATTCTAACGGTTACCTTATACAAGGTAAATCTGTTAAAAATACAATTTATTTATACAGGGTGACATAAAATTATGCAATAATATTCATATTTACAAAGTTAATTTTTTTTAGAAAAACCCCAAGACAGGTTAATTTTATTTTTTTATTGCGCACGTTTTTCACTTGTTTCCAAATTTTTTTTGCCAACCAGCTTTTGCTGTGACGTAATCGATATTTTTTTTAAATAGCAAGACGGTCGTGTGATAAAGTTTAAATTACTATAATTTTTTAATATAAAATTATGTATGATGTACCTACTGTATTTATCACAAAAAAAATCTTGGACTTGCAGCTAATGATTTAGTAATCATTGCAGCTAATGATTTAGTAATCATTGCAGCTACTAGTAAAGTAATCTGCTTTTTATTAGTAAGGCATCAAAAAAAAAAAATTCAAATTTTCTCTTTAAACCATTAGAACTTTTGTCGTGACAAAAGCAGAAGGTCGTCCAACGAAATATAATAATTTAAACATATTTTTTAAAAGATAGTATAGGTCCCATACTTTTCTACCTTGATTTTTTTTAAAGATTTTGACATCGAATTCTCTTCACTATTTCTATTTGTATACTGCGGTGGAAGGAGCTTAACACTTACGGTTAGCGCCAAGAGAGGCCATCACTTCCTAAGCAAACAAAATACATTTGTGCAACGTCTTACTAATCTAATTGTTTACTTAAAACTGAAACTTTTTATTAAACTTTTTAGTGATAATAACAGCCAAATGCTTGTACTTTTGCCCTACACAGAAAAACCATATAAAAAACATTAAAATAATAATTTATAAAAGGACAAAACGACTAAAACTTTAAGCATTTTATTAACTAATAGATATGTTGAAAACAAAATTGCAGAAATTAAAAATTGCTTCGTACCTCTATTCTTTGAAGCTTAATCTACAACTTACATCTTTTTTAAACTAAGTTGTTAGAACGTAGGCAAAAAGGAAAAGAAAGCCGAAGTTTTTCCGACGAACAATTCAAGAAATTTTTGGTAGAGACCAGTGATGAAAAATATTTGCTAGCCAAAGTTGTGGCAATTTTTGTATTATTTGGGGCATGTAAATGTGATGAGATGAGATATATGTATAACTTGACAATAAATGATGTCAAACAGGAAGACTTCGTTTTAATTGTGACAATTAGACAAAGCAAGAATTACAAATCACAATTTTTTACCGTAACCTCCGATGGTATTATAAATGCTGTGCAAATTGTAAGTACATATTTACATGGTGAAATATTCGACCAAACTATGCGAAGCACAAATTTTTGTTTGTTTTATACAAGCAATGGAAATGTAGTGTACAAAGAGTACAATAGTGTAAAAGAGTGTACAATAGACATACAACAGAAACTGTGCATTAAAATACATCTTCACATGTAGAAACTTCATCAATTTCAAATTTGAATGTTCCAGGAATATATTAGTAGCCAACCAAATATCTCAAAAATTCAAACGTCAGCCAATGACAATCGAGTTTTCTCGATAAAACAGCATGTAGCTCAACCTAATGCAAAAATTGAAGGCGATTAAACAGCATGTAGCTTTTCGCCTGGTTACCATGGCACTCAAAACAATTTTTTCTAAAAACAAATAACAAAAAATTAATTTGTTTGGTGTTGGTAAATTATTGCAAACTTTTTGTTAATAAATATTAAATATTTATACTGATAGTTTAATATAAATAAATAATAATAATCTTGACATAAACCCCTCGAGCTCCAAGTTTTGATCCGTTAATTTTCGAGAATGTGAAGCTTGTCAATTGAATCGTGCAAATTTGACAATATTGATGTTATTCAATATTATCAAATTTGCACTCTTCATTACCAAGCAACACATTCTCTTAAATTAACCGGCAAAACTTTGAGCTCTTAGGTTTTAACCTCTGAATAAATAACGTTACATACATTAAATATTAGTTTTCAATATTTTGACAAATGTTGACAATTGACATTTCGGTATGGTAATATTACCTTACTGATTTTACATACAGGATACAGCCTGTGCTACCAGCCAATTTTTTTAACTGTAAATAGATCTTTAATAGACAGAAACCGATAAAAGCCAATAACTGCATTCAACTCTAATCCATCCAGGCTGTCCCAACGGTCCAAAAAAGCTCTATAACTTGTTTATGTTAGAAGATATTAACTTTTTCTTTTTTTTTAGATTATAGTTACGTTTTTGCTGCATATTTTAAAAATATTCCGGTTTATATACAGGGTGTCCCAATATTTAAAAAACACTAAAGTTATGTTTTTTAAATGGAATCTACTCAGTTTGATTTTATTTTTGGATTTTATGCTAAATTACAAATAATTTTTATAGAGGTTGTCTTCATTTATTTGTTATCAATTTTGATTTGTGGCGCTTTTATTGCCAGAATTTTTGAAATGCAGAGGTCTGTCTAAAAATTCGTACCTTCTAAATGCTTGCACACAAGTTAAAGTAAGTAACGCAGTTTGATTTCCGAATGTTTGTTTGTCCATATTCTATGTGTTTACTCAACAACCTGCTCAGTGACATGTGTCTACAGCAATTTTTTAAATATGACAAATTAAAAATGTCGAAAACTCTTTTTTTCAATTTTTATTAGTGTACTCTATTTATTAGTGTACCAATTAAAAGATCTATTGACAAGCTTTCTAAAAATATATAATTAAAATTGCGCTATCCTTATCCGGCGATTCCTTGATAATGTGAAATAATCTTGGTCAATAATAATATTCTTCACCATCATAGTTTATATGTAATACACTATTTAATTGCCATTTAATTTCTATTAAAATTTTATTCGCCCAAAACCACCCCCTGAAGTGGTAAATTATCACAAGCAGTTTTGTGGTTAACTGTTCAAAGATTATTGACTGATAACATTAAAAAAAAACTTGTTTTAATTTTTTGACTACATACCCCATGAAGAGGTGGTCGTAGGCGAATAAAATTTTAACAAAGAGTAAATAGCAAACATACTTCACCCTGTATAAATAAAAATATAAAAGTAAGAAAAAATAGAAATACTTACAACCCCGAGGGCCCGGCGACCGGAGAACCAGTAGAGGTACGAGAATTTCGTCGCCGTCTCTTCGGAGTCGGCGCCTCTGCATCAAAGAAAAATTAACAATTAACAAAAAAGTTACCAAATTCTTAAAGTAACAAAGAAAAACTTATAAATTATGTATAATTAAAATACAAACTGTTAGTTGTATATAGGTTGATTCAAAATTAAGTGGCACAATTTTAACCTGCTGTGCAACACCACAAGTACTTGCAAAAAATTTTTGTCATATTTCAACTTAAAAAGTTGCAGGTCGTCTAATGTTCGTCGAGCTGCACCCTTTCATTGCATAAATCATAAAACAAATTATGCAGCACTTACGTGCTCTTTATGTGCTAAAGTATGTATGTGCTAAAATTAAAGTTTTTGTGCTTCAACAATCTAAGAAGATTAATGTTTAATGTAAAACCAATTACATGCAAATTTTGTACTCTGTATGTGCTCCACAAATCTATACAGAGTCGCCAAAATATATGGATCCTGTTAAATATTTTCAGGAAGATTTAGCAGAGCACGTTGAAATTTGAAAAATCTTTAGAAGTGTTTAAAGTCTATCATCTGAAATTTTTTAAATTTTTTACGATCATTTACTTTGAAAATACATGGTTCACTTAATTTTTTAAACGACAGAATAAGTCAAATTTAAGAATTTTTAAAAAACATATCTTTCTGAAGCCACTGATGTAACATAACCACCTTCATTTTTGTCACTTGCATAATAGTCAAAAATTAAATTTGTGTACACTGATTAGTTTAAAAATAGTACATTTAAGTAAAACTGAATGTATAGGAATTCTCATGATTGTTGGTTATAGCAACAAAAAACGAAGTTTATAATTATCTTTATAAGAAGAAATTAACTAAAAAAATACGGTCGTAAAATGTGATTAGCTCAAAAAAAGCACAATTGCCATATGGGTCGATAAAAAAACCGCACTAGATAAGAGAAACCCATACTCGTCAAAACATTCACAAAAATGGATTGTTCAGTGTGGTTTTATCAAATCACATTGACTAGATAAGTTTATTTTGATGTCCTTTGCAACGTTAGTACAGCATTAGCGAAACTTTTTTCGAATAAAAAGGATCCAGGCATTCCAACAGTTAATGTATTTTTTTTTAGTATGATTTCAACAAGACGGTGCATCTCCTCACTACGCTCGTCGGTGCGTCCGATCTGCGGTGGATTTTCAGGTAGCGACCGTACTGCGGTTGAAGTGTATCTGCCCACCTGTCCGAACATAATCCCAGTTCTAATTAATTTTGGAAACATATAAAAACTTCAAACTTAAATAAAAACCCAAAGAAATTTTTGTTGATTTAGAAAAATTAATGCATGTGTTAGAGAAACATTTTCATTAGTAAAAATTAGGGGGACATCCGAACTGCGGTTAGAATTTAACCAGGTAAATGAGTCATTACCAAAAAATATTTTAGGGACCGAACTGCGGTGCGCTCTGATACTCCGGGGGGTTCTAAAATCCTAATACTATTATCGGTGATATTATCTTAGTAGTGTATAACAGAATTTTTCTTCTATGCTTGTGGCATGGTGAACAACAATTTTATCAATAAACTGGCAAAAATAAATTTGGGTCTACCTAAAATCCCAAATTTAAGCAGGAAGTTTAGTTTCTAGTTTAAACTTTAATCATGTTTTTTAGATTTGTGATAAGCAAATTTTCATTTTCAGGTAAAACACCAAAACACCAAAATTTTCAAAATTATTTAATTCAATCCTTTCCTGCTAGTTTCTATAATTTGGTTCTCACCATATCTTTAGATCTTCCGGCTTAAAGTTTAGTTTTACTTGTAAGTAAAACTCTTTTCTAAGTAAAACATAAATAATGAGGATGCCGACAAGCTTAAGCTGACAATACTTTTCATCAACTTCTTAAATTTTTTTAAACTTTTGCTTATAACTTTTTGTCTATAAAAGTTAAAATCAAAAGCTTTTAACACAGTGGTAACATCTAAAAAAGCTCTTTACAAAATTTTTATAGTATGTACCAAGTGTACTAAGTTGGTGTACTTTAATACAATGCTTTAAAATGTCTAATTACAACGATTTCTAACAATTTAAAAAAATCGCAGACTTATTGTGCTACACATTTGTGATTAATTATTGGTACCAAAAACAAACAAAAAAATTTTTTTAATTTTTTTTTTTAGGTTTTATTGATATTCTGGTTTTATTACTTTATAACGACGTAGCTCCCCACTGTAAATGAAACCGCAGTTAGAACAGGGATTAGGTTCGGACAGGTAGGCAGATACACTTCAACCGCAGTTCGGTCGCTACCTGAAAATCCACCGCAGTTCGGACGCACCGAAAATTAGTGGGTGTTTATTTCATTTGAAACATGCATGGTAACGCAAAATTCAGAGTCTAGGTTTAGCCAAATTTTATGCTGATAAGCAGTCGGAAATAGGAGAATGGTTAAAACACGTTTTTGGTTTGCCACACTTGTCTCCAGAAAATATGGAAGACTGCTTTTTAGAATTAATGAAAATTATTTACATAAAATGAAAATAAAAAATGGAAATCCGGTAAATGAAAATTTAACAAAATTTGCAGATTATTTAGTGGATAATTATATAAAATATGACTGTATTTTAATCCTTATATGCGGGCTGCTTTTTCGGCCAGCACAACTCAAACAACAAATGCATGTGAAAACTTTCATTTTCATTTTAAAAGTAATTTTTATGGCAGTCTCCTTCTATTTACATATATATTCGTAAAAACATTATTAATTTTTTAAACATACACCTATGCAAAAATAAAGAGCACCTACAATGATCAGAAAACTGTTAGATCTAATATTCGAAAAAAAGATTCTTTAAAAAATCTCACTTTTTTGTTTAAAAATCGACATATTTTTTCCTGATTAGTGTATTATTTATTACTAATAATTATACTTAAAATACTCTTAATTCGGTTATACCCCCCACCACCTGTGCCACGGTGATCCTCGATAACTTTGGGAGGGATTCGTCGGTTGGTAAGGGTTATGCAGGTAAAAAAGTATCTACTGGGAGCAACATGGACATGCCAAAAAAAAAAAAAACTTACAGCATTGTAGTAATGTCATAATATAATGTACTACACCATGTACTAACTATGTGCTAAAAAAATCTTTGTGTCAAATAGAATTTTTTTTTAATTTTCAACCTTTATTTTTACTAAAAGGTAAAACTTTTTTTTAATTTTTAACCTTTAATTTTACTATAAGGTAAAACAATAAAAATTCAAAACTTTAATTCTAATAATCTTCTTTCTAAAAAAGTATAGCTAAGTTAGCCTTGAAAATGCGTGTATGTCAACAGACCATTAAAAATCAAAGACCTATAGATCATTTTTTAATTTAATACCGTTGTCTGTCTCTATTCAACATATAATCATATGACATAACAACATATACAACAATGTGTTGAGAAGAGACAGTCTACGGCATATAAATAAAAAATGAACTGTGCAGGAAAGAGTAAGAAACGAAATTGCTAATATTGTTCAAAATATTGGGTTGGCAAGAACGTAATTTTGGATTTTTAGTGTGAAATAAAACTAAATTTTTTTAGACAAAATATGAACTGATTTTCAATTGTGTATGATACATTGAACTGTTTTGTAATCTTTCGCAGTTATATGACGATTCTATTCAATTATGGCTTTCAATTTGTCATCATTAACTCCAGAACGGTGGTCATCTTTCAGTAAGAAATCTCCAGAACGAAATTTTTTAAACCAATTCTGACACGTGCGTTCTGTTAAACAATTTACACTATAAACTTCACATATCTCTTTGTCAGCCTAAGCTGCTATCTTGCCTCTATGAAAATAAAAAAGTAAAATGTGTCAAAAATGCTTTTTGTAATACCTTATTGTTAAAGGTAGCTTTGAGGATTGTTTGTTACAATGAAAACAATACCTTAACAATCAAGGATCCGTAAAGAGCGGCAGTAAAGACTAAATCACTATGGAAATACAAATGCTTAATTGTTTAACTTGATTACAATGACAACGGTTGACATTGACAACGTACAACGCACTCTAAATCATCTCTTTTTTAATTAAAATTATTAAAATCAAAAAAATAAATGCGGCCAAATTATTGAGGTATTACAAAAACTACTGTACAGTACACGTCTGTTAGGGCCTTTACGGCATCGCCAGTATTATTCGACTCGCTCTTCGAGCTCGTCTCACAAAATTTCTGGTTCGGTCGTAAAGGCTACCCTAACAGACTTCTACTGTAATATACTAATTTTGCACTCCATGTTAAAACTGACCATAAACAGATATTTGTAAACAAAATTACACGAAATATGTTTCTATACCAACCTAAAGGTATTGACTACTAACTCAAGAAAAAACTTCTATCAATTAACAAAGTAATTGACAAAAAGAATAACGAAAGAAACATAACGCTAACTACTGGTGGAAACCGGAATTACTTTCTTGCCAACCCAATATTTTGATTGATTCTTTGCAAAAATCAATGGAAACCATTTTAAGCATTTTTTGTAGCATAAAAACTATGTAACTTTCGTGTTGAAGCTTTTTTTTTAATTAAAATGTGTTCTTTTTCTATTAAAAGTGTTATTTTAATAATTCTATCTAACTTTTACTACTTATTCTTTGGTCAAAGTTCAGACGGAATATACAGGGTAAATTTATTAAAAGTATATTCTAACATTTCTAAAAACTCGTTATCACACCCACTTCAGGTTTTGCCACTACAAATTTAGTTTTTTTTTTTCTAAGCGTTTGAAATTTTTCAGAATTTTTGTAATATACCTCCTAAGGAATAGTAATGTGTGATAACTAGTTTTTGAGAAAAGTTAAGATAAACTTTTAACAGACTTACCCTGTAGATAACAATAAATAAAGCCTACATTTCCAAAGCTAACAAAATTTACATTTAAAAAAATTGCTCGAAATATTTTTTTTAGTTTGGATTAAATTAAGGTATGCGTGTGTTACAACACAAAATTCAGAAAAAAAAGCTTTTTTTTAAATTTAAATTGGACTCTTTTGTCATTCAAAAAAATTAGTTTAGCTTTGTATTCTGAAATTTTTTTACAATTCCGCGACTTTGTAGATAAATAAAAAGTTAGAGTTTCTTACCAAGAGGAACAAAGTCCTCCCTCCTCATTTTCTGCTTCCCCTTCCAGAGTTTCCATGCTTTCTCCTCACCTTTATAACATACAGAAATTATTAAAATATCACCAAAATTTATAGGTACTTACTCCTGGGATCAACACACTTCCCCGAAGCCATCGTTTCTCTAAAACATACAAGATAATTAATATGACAACACAATAGTAATTAATGACAAAAAAAACACACACACTTGACTTGTACATACTAAATCTGGAAATGGAGTGTTATGCTTTAAAGAGAATAAAACTTTGGGAGTTTTATTTTTATTTAGACTTAGGTAAACCAACGCTAACAAACCAAGATAAGACTTATGCTTTAAAGAGAATAAAACTTTGGGAGTGTTATTTTTATTTAGACTTAAACCAACGCTAACAAACCAAGATAAGACTTTTGACAGTGCCTCCTCACTCAGAACCAGTGTCTCGTCTCGATTTTAGTCTTTTGTTAAAACTGTCGTGTCATCGGCAAATAATATAGTGTCAGTTGGTATACTAGCTGGAAGGTCCTTGATTAAAATATCTAATAAGAAGTGACCTAAAAACCTATAGTGTCCTATGAGTCTATAGTGTCAGGCAGCTGGCTAGACACTACATTTTTATTTTTTACAGCTTGATCGCTGCTGGATAATTGGAAAACTTGGTATTAATATACAGCTAGGCAGATACCAAGTTATAGTAATAGAGTTTACGAATTAGTACTATGTGAGGAACACAGTCAAAAGCCTTAAAAACATCTAAAAAACCTCCAATTCTATATTTATCTTTTCCAAAACATCCCTTCTTTATACCAATAAAAACAAAATTTTCTTATTTTCTATTTATGACAAATACCGCTTTATGGCTGAAACTAATAAAATTCTAACCTGCAAAATTTTTTTTAATTAAACTAAAAAGAAGAGCGCAAATAATTACAATTATTTTAGCCGCTACAATTCAAATCAACTCCTTTGTTTGTCTGAAAGTCTGAAAACAAATTTCCAGGCGGTAATAGAAATCTAACCATTATTAGTATTTGAGAAGTTTCCGGCTTCGGTCTTAGAGATCAAACAGCAGATAAAAAAATCTAAATATTTCCAAAATTAATATTAAAATATTTCAGAAGGAGTAGGTAGGTAATAATCCGTTTTGACCTGGTAAGGTCCGGTGCAGAATTAATAAACGACCATGCTTAGCATGTCCTTAAAAGTTGATGTCAAAATATACTAGTACGATTATTACTGTACTGTAATGATATTTAATACCAAAATTAGCAAATTACCCAAAAATTTGGGTGTTGGTCAGTAGCGCGCCGCGGTCAGGTTAACCCCTGCTGGTTGTCCTAATATCCAAATCGGCAACAGGACACTTGCGCGCCGGTTGAGAATTAAGCAGAAATGTTTAATCCGATAAATAAATTGTAGCCCTAGATTATTTTCAAGAGGAAAACCTCTGTTTTTAAGAAGTTAGTTGCTCTCTTTGTCGACATAATTATAAAAATTCCCTTTCTGAAGCATTTACAGTGAAAGGCAGAATAATCTTTTGGTACGTCTAAATACTTCCTTTAGGTACCTGTTGGTACTTACAAAACTTGTTTCATTATTATAGTAGAAGTTCATTCATCAAAATGGAGACCATGTTAAGTGTTAAGCGTTACACTAGTGCAATTTCCAATAACTGGCACTAGTTCAGTATTATCGCTGTTAAAAAACGTCATAAAATGTCATAGGAGTGAGAAAATGCAAGAAAATTGAATTTGTTAGCCATTTGGTTGGATGTTGCACTTGCGATATTAATATTAAAAATTACTGTCTTCAATATGAAAAATAATTGGAAATAAGAAGTTGAGTGGTTTTACCTGCTTTAATGACCCGGTGCGCAACTGTCCTGTAACTAAAGAGTATCCGGCGCGCTACTGTCCTGTTGGATTAGGAGTACTTGCGGATTTTATTGACCGCGGCGCGCAAGTGACCCATGCCCAAAAATTTGCACCAATCTCAAATCTTTTATTTAACAATACACTTTTTATCCTTTAAGAATGTGCGTTGCAGACCTTGAATACACACCACTCAATTTGCACGAATGTAATTATCAAGAACAGTTAAATCAAAACTACTAAACAGTAAGGAAAAAGATAATTACAAATGGAGCAATGGATAAGTAACTCATTACATGAAAAACATTGCTATTGAAATACAAAGAATATGGAGAAAAGTGGGAGTAATTCAAAGGATTATTGGAATAACAAACCATATTAGAAATTATCTCCAAAAATATTTAAAAATTATTCCAGAAAGACATTACATACAAAAAGTGTAAAAGCCAAATGGAATAAGTTCATTATTTCGGTTACTGTACATATTTAAAAAAAATTTTGAAACACGTTAAATTTAAATTATAAATTGACATTTTTCAACGTAAAAATGCGATTCCTACTTCAACCCCCTTCAAATGACATGTAGGGACAACCCCCAATTTTTTAAACAGGAAATATAGGCTTGTGACATATCGTTTGAAAAGTTTCTTCATTTTCTCCTCAAAAATGTTATTGTTTTCAAGTTTATTGCAAGAAAGAAGATAGAATTAAATAAATAAAATAGATAAAATAATGGCAAAAGACAGTTTTATTTAAGATTAGGATGTTGCCAAGACGTTCGCGGTGAACATTTTGAACATCTACTGCATAGACATTCACAGTTCTTTTTAGTGTTTTACATTTTATTACATTTTCTTTTACATTTTGAATATATTATAGCAAATTTCTGTAATAACATAATTTTATTTAATTCTATCTTTATTCTTGCAATATAACGAAAACATTTGTGAGTAGAGAATGAAGTGACCTTTCAAACGATATATGACAAGCCTATACATATCATATACCTACATACAAAACTATAAAATTCATCCAAATATAGATAACCATTACTTACTATTTAGAAAATTAGGGGTTGTACCTGTGATTTGAAGGGAGTTGAAGGTAGGAATTGCAGTTTCACGCTAAAGAATGTCAATTTATAATTTAAATTTGACGTGTTTCGAAATTTCTTATAAATATGCACAGTAACCAAAACAATGAATTTATTCTATTTGACTTTTACACACTGTATAACATTTAAACAAAACGTATTAATTAATGCTAGTCACATCCTACGAAAAGCTCTATAAAAAATTTACCTACTTAATAAAGACAGCTCACACAGTCAGAAAAGTAATTTAACATTTTAAACACCCATTTTAGAGTTACAATGTAACGTTGGGCACAGTATATAAATGAATCAGTAGGGACAGCTGATAAAAACTCGTCAAAAAGCTAGCATACCTTCACGTTCAATTTGTAAGATGGAGCCACTGATTATTAGAGTTTTGGGCAACTAATAATACACAGTTTAAATCTAAACGGCTATAACTGTAAATAAAATACTATAAAAATTATAGTAATGCTTGTTTTAGTTGCCTATAGTAAATGTAAATATCAGTGGCTCCATCTTACACATTTAACTTGAAGGGATGCTAGCTTTTTGATAAGTTTTCAATTTTGGTCAGCTGTCCATACTGACTCATTTCTACACTGTGCGTTGGTGAAAAGTTTACACATCCGAAAAAAAAATCGTGAAAAAAACATATAAATAAAAATACGAATGTAAGAAAAAAATAGAAATACTTACAATCCCGACGACCCGGCAATCGCGGGGGAAGCCCTTTGGGAAGCCGAAGCCGGAGGCCGCGATGGTGAGGAAGCTGCTGCCGGAGAATTCTGGGGCGGGGAATCCGAGGCCATCCTGATCCGCCTCCATCTTTTTGGTGGCGGCGTATCTGCAACAAATAAAAATTTCTAATTAACAAAAAACTTACAGTTTGACCAAGTGGCTATGACTACTTATGTTTATCTGCGCCTACACTATATAGGGTGTGTCAAAAATCGCGAAGATCCTTTGGAGGGATACATAAGAGACCCTCAAAGAACACAAAAATTTATTTAAAAAAATTCAATACTTGTTTTTTTTTGTTTTTTTTTGTATTTTTTTAAAATTTGGTATTTTCTTAAGATTTATAAATACGTAATTAATGAAAAAGAAACAGTAAAGCATTTGAAATAAATTACGTATTCATAAATCTCAAGAAAATACCAAATTTCAAAAAAATACAACAAAAATACAAAAAAAAACAAAATAAAACAAAAGAGTATAAATTTTTTAAATAAATTTTTGTGTTCTTTGAGGGTGTCCCATGTATCCCTCCAAAGGATCTTCGCGACTTTTGCCACACCCTATATGCAATTTCTTAAACGAGTGTGAGTTTAAGGTGGTAGGCAAGTAGAAAGAGAGGCATCATAGAGAAAGCATTACCAAGCACTTTTGTAGACAATCAACGAGCTTCGCTGACACCTTATAATAGTTAAGTCACCTTGTGTTTATGGTATAACCAACTCCTTGAAATGGCTTGGAGTGCATTCATAACCCACATGTCAACGAGCAACAGAATAATTGTATTTTTTATACTATTAAATTAGTATTTTTTTAAACAAAATCAAATTTAAAATTGAATTATTTTGTTTGCAAATTTTAGTTTTATTTAATAAAAGCCTAAAACGGTTTACGACAAAGTTACATCATGACATAATTATCAATTTGCTTTTCTCCTCTAATCCATTCTTCCGGCGACCACTGATCGAGACAAGTTGGTACCATGTCCAACAAATTCTGACATTATTTATAAGCCTTGATAAAGAATCCAATAAAGATTCGAAACGTCGGCTTTATAAGAATTGTCCACTTCCCCGTAATAATAATTTTAACTATATAGATAATGGACGTAAAACACCAAAGTAATTAGATAATTTCCTAAAATGTGTAACGAAAGTATCGAAACGGTAAATCGAGATAATGTAGCAAAATTTCGTTATTATCAATAAAAAATTCTGTTAACTTGGTTTATGTACTAAATTTTATAATAATTAGATAAACGGTTTTTAAGATATTTCAAAGAAATAGTTTTTTATATCCAACTTAGAATCCACGTAGTTTTGTTATCACTCGAGATAAGGCAAAAATTTTGTTGCAGATTGTCATTATTTGTAGTGCTGTCTGTCAGGTTGAAATTTTGCTATATACACTATCCAGGGTGAAATAGGCAACACTTTATACAAACGATAAGCAACTTTGAGAAAACTACAAATAGGTAATCTAAATGAACTGATTCTGGAAGCACTGTCAAAGGTATTGTCAACAATGTTGTTGACATTAATTCAAACCATTAATGCCTTAATTTTGAAAATTAAATCTTAAAAAACTAGCAAAGGATAATGTGTCGCCCATTTTTGGAATTTCGGAGATTAATAAAAAAAAATAATTAAACAAAAAATAAGAAAATATGTCTTTAGTAAGTTGTAAAAATAATAACTATAAAATAAAAGGTGTTTCCTTAAATAAGTCGACAAGAGCGCCATGACAAAACAAAAACATTTTGAAGTATTTCTTAGTTAAATTCGGCTGTCGTACAGTCAGTGATAGTTGTCAAAAATATCAGAATTGGCACATAAGATGAAGAACAAACGAAAACTTAACACGAAAAAAAAAAGAAACAGAATGAAACTGAAATTTACAACAAAACTATTCGCAATAAGAATGACTTGGAATCTTGTAAACACACACTCAAAAACAATCAAAATGATTTGTTTATTTATTCATTTATTTATAATATTTTTCATAGTTACAGTGTGCCAAGATTCGACATCAATTTTTCGTTACATTTTCTTTTATCATCTCAAATCTCACTCTCGACAACTTATTTAAGTTAACATCTAATATGTATAAAAAATGCAAAACAAATAAATAAATAGAAATTAACTCTAATTTATTGTTGTGTGATCACTGATGAGCTGTTATTAATTATTACACTTACAATTAGTACTAACTGTTGCATATGTTTCCCTTCACATTTTTTGTTTATTCATGCAGTAATTGTTGGATTGTCACCTACTAAAAATAATGGTTTTTATATTAGCCAGACTATCTTTGCAAGTCTATAAACTATCCAGCTAATACATATTTAAAATTTATTTCAAATAAATTGATTAAGTTTGTGGATAGTTTACAAACTAGTGACCAAAATAAATGAAAGAGCATTTTCTATTAAAATAGGCAATAACTTGGTACATCCAGCTGTAGTTTGTTTCACTTGTTAATGCGCTTGTCTGTCTCTTTTCAACACATATTGTTGTTTACGTTGCAATGTCATATACATAATGTGTTGAACAGAAACAAACAAGCGCATTAAAAAGAAAAACGAACTATCGTTTATAGTTTGTATACTAATCAAGTTTGCACATTATTCGTAATAGATAGAATAGTTTGCTATTAAAAATATTGTTATCACCATCGTAATCCGATTTTTATGTAATTAGGTTTCACAAATTCTCTGTATTGCCTGGATTAACATACTTCATCAAATCGATAATTTTGAAAACTTGAACAGAATTCCACAATATTTCATCTCTAAAAGTCGCCTTCTTTGCTAAGTTTAGCTGCAAGGTTATCCTTCGACCAACGCTTTCTACCTCAAATTTCTACCTGCCAGCCGTCAAACAAAAGAAAGCGAAAACTCTCGGCTTACGCGTTTACCTGAACAGGTATCCAGGCATAAAACCACACAACGAAAAGCTCTCTTTAATCCGAGTCTTTTCGTATAAATTTCATCTCGTAATTCCTTTGGCAACCCTATCAAAAACCAGGCAATTAATTAACCAATTAACTCATCTCACGCATTTCTCGATAATTAGTACCGCGACATGCTCAATCTCGTTCTCATTTCGTCAGGTAGGCTTCTCGCGACCTACCTCGCATCACGCAGCCCTCTCGCATGTTGCAAACTAATTATTAAAGCGTTAATTGTGTAAATTAAGTTTTTTTCGTTCATATCTCATGAACGGGTTGTCGTAAAATTTTGATTCAGACGCTGTTCAACTCCTTTTTCAATTCCGCTCCTCCCACGCTTTATCTCATTCTCGCGATTCAATTATCTCGCGATCTTGATTTACGCGGCCAAATCATCCGAACCTCTCGATCTCTGCCGAACCTTCAAAGGTGGCAAAATTCTCGCTTTTAACCACCGTCTCGGCTCTTCGGGAGTCAGTCGTGAGTCGGCAGTCGATTGTAAGTTCATGAGGACAATGCTGTCTTCATCTGTGCTTCTTTCACTCGCACACCTCGCTCTCTCTCACTCTGCTCGTTCGCGCGCCACCTTGCGGAGTAACAGCGCGTTACTCACTCACATCACAGCGCCAGCTCTCTCTCAACCCATTCAACCCTTCTTCACTTTTTGTAACTCACTCGCCTGACAGTGCCGTTTTAAATTTAAAATCTTGTGTTTTATTTTTACTTCATTTGAAACAATTTAATTTTTTTTTCCTAAATTTTTAATTAAATTACCACTTCCATTCATTACTCACCACATCCCCAATTCCAATCAAAACAAAATTGCACCGATAGCCGGGTCGGTGACAATACATATAAAGCAAATTCGATTGAAGCATTCTTTCTTTCTCAAAGTGAAATGATTTTCACACAAATAATAAGGGAATTAGTCCTTAAAAGCGCTTTGCCACTGTTCTGTAAAAATTGTTTTAGCTCAGTCATCTTAGCCAAAAATAGGGGTCAACCTCGGAATAAGAGATAATAAGCTGTAAATTGGTATAAATCTTTGCTTTGGCGTTTTATATGTTGTCTCAAAAGTTTCATATAATATCGTGTCCGCGTCTTAATTTATACTATACCTTAAATGAGATTTGCACCTATTATAAAAGTTGTATAAGCTGATTTCAAGTTGAGATAATACCGGTAGTATCTTCGTTTCCATGAAAAAATAAACAAATTCAGGGTTGTGTTTCGCTGTTGTCATGGAAGAGAAAAAATCTGCGATACTAAAGGAATTATCTCAACGTGAAATCAGCCCAGTGGAGTATAAAATTCTCTACAACTTTTTTTTCATACGATTAACCGTTTTTGAGATAGAGCGTAAAGAGTGCGCAGCGCACAGTGATATATGGTCTAATGCAAGGTCAAGCCTGAGCTAGGGTTAATCGTCTTTTCTATAGTTATTTTTTTACTAAATATGTATTAAAACGTTATCTAAATATTTTGTTAACTCAATCTAACTATTACTCAAAAAAAATGAATATTTTGTTTTGAATGTCTTGATTGTGACGTTTGTAACACAAAATGGAATATTGTTAAACATGTTCACAATACGATAAGAAAAAGACCGTTTAAATAATTCAGTTTTGTGGGAGGGGACAGAAAGTAAGTCCTTACGCCTAATATTGATATTATGTACATCAGTGCGGAAAGTAATTTTTTTAGCTAAATACTGTGGAGCTTTGGACTTAATTATTTAAAAAAAAAGACAAGCTGCATGTAATGTTCTCCTTTTTTCCATAGACAACCAACCGATCTCTTTTAATTTATGGGATATATGTTCATAACGGGAAATTCCAAAAATAAATCTTAAACAAGAATTTTGTGCAACTTGTATTTTTCTTTTATTATTATGGTCTAGGCAGCAACCATATATGGCATCAGCATAGTTAAAATGGGACAATACAAGGATGTCTGCAAGTAGTTTTCTTGATTGAAAATTTAGAAATTCTCTACAACTATACAACCGCTTAAGTGCACCATATGCTTTCTGAAGGCAGTTATTAACATGAGTATTAAAGCGCAGGTAAGTATCCAAAACTAAGCCCAAATTTTTTGCCTCATTTTTGATCGGGATTTTCAAACCATTAACTGTAACATTTATTTCATGTAACACTAAATTTCTATCTGTTTTGTTTCCAAATAAAAGAATCACCGATTTAGATGGGTTAATTGTAAGTCCAAGAGCTCCTGAATAAGAAGAAAGTGTGTTTATATCTTGTTGTATTCTTTGCAATGTCTCTGTGCAATCCTCAATGTTAAATGACGAATATAACTGAATATCATCTGCGTAGCAGTGAATCCGACAGTATTTAATGTAGTTTGGTATTAAGAAGATATATAAGGAAAAAAACAGCGGGCCTAAAATAGAGCCTTGAGGAACTCCTGTCAAGATCGGTAGACTCTCAGAGCAAGCATTTTTTATTTTAGTAAACTGACGTCTTTCTGTCAAATAATTTTCAATTAAAGTTATTGCTGAGCAATGAAGCCCTAAATAATTAAGCAGTGACAGGAAGACATCATGTTGCATTGTGTCGAAAGCCTTGCTGTAATCAAGTAGCAGTAGTAATGTTACTCTTCGAGAGTCTGTCGCTTGGATAATATCATTACTAATCTTTAATAAAGCAGTTGTACAACTATGCTGAGGTCTAAAGCCTGATTGGATTTCTGGAAGAAGACCATGTTCATTTACGAAATCTCTAAGTTGTTCTTCAATAATTTTTTCAAATATCTTGGAATCTGCTGGCAAGATGCTAATGGGTCGGAAATCTTGCACATGTTTGGGAGTTTTTACTTTTGGAATTGGTTTAATAATTGATTGTTTCCATTGGTTAGGATAAGAACCGGTTTCAATACAAAAGTTTATTATATGCAATAAAATTGGTAGTATATAAGGGCAACACATTTTTAGAAATAAAATTGGAATATCATCCGATCCTATTGCTGGTGATAAAATAGTATTTAGTTTTTCTAATATTTTATTTTCGTTTACAGGAATTTTATCGATAATATTTTTTATATTATTTTTGTAAAACGATATTATATCTGATTTATGTCTGTTGCTAATAACTTGTGAATTGCTGAAAAATAGATTAAATTCGTTTGAATCAGCACTAATGTTATTAGGGAAATCGCTTGTTTTTTTGGATAGAATGTTAAGCTTTTTCAGTTCGGACCAGATTTATATAATTGCTCTGTTTTATTTTGAAAACCATGTAAGCCTTCTTTTCTTTTTTAATAGCACAGTTAGTAAAATTCCTTAATTGCTTATAGTATTCCCAACTAGTTTGTGTTTTTGTTTTTTTGTATTTAGCTTTAGCTTTATTGCGTAACTTCATTAATAATTTTAAATTATCAGTTAGCCAAGGTGTATATGGCTTTGCACTTTTAATTTTTAAGACAGGACAGTGTTTATTTAATAAAAATAGTATAGTATCATTGAAAAAACTAACCTTATCGTCTAAGCCTGTTATTTCTGTTACTCTATATATTGGTAACGAGTTTAAGTCATTATGTAACACATTAATATTTATATTATTAAAATTTCGGTAAAAGTATATTTTTTCTTTTTTTGAGATACTTGGACCATGAAATTTAACATATGTCAATTCATGATCAGAAATATGGTGCATATTAACTACGCCGCTACATAAAATTTCTGCATTAGTATTTATAAAAATTAGGTCTAGCAATGAAAAAGTATTATTGTCAATTCGTGTTGGTTCTTTGATAATTTGTAAAAGATCGTATGCTCTTGAAAGATTAGTGAGAGCATTACAACCTGGACTTGTTGTGTTAAACATATCGATGTTAAAATCTCCCAATAAACAGATTGTTTCATTAGTGGTATAGATTGTACTCATCGTCTCTTCAAGTATTTTTTGAAAAAAATCATTATCAGTTCGGGGAGGTTTATAAACTACTCCAATGGCTATATTTACTTTATTGACATTAATTTGTATCCAAAGTTGTTCGATTGCTTTACTCGTGTCCATAATTTTATATTTCAGATTATCTGCAATGTAAAAACCCACTCCCCCTCCTTTTCCACATCTGTCACGATCTTAACGTAATTATAATCAAATACTTAATTTATTTTACAAAAGTTACAATAGTTACAAAATAAGGTAGAATATTATATAGAAACAAACTAAAAGTTTATTATTGGAGTTGAACAAAAAATTATTTCTTTTTAGCGATAGCGAAAATTTTGATAGCGATAATAAAGGACAAATAAATTATCAAAATAACAGAGATGAAACTGAAGGTGAGCTCGTGGCTGTCGGGGACTTGAAACGTAATTGATTAAGATCGGCCGTATCACTTACTTTTCGTACACCACTTCCTAATCTAATTAGAACGGTACATTTATTAGTAAACACACAATTCTTGCCAAGTACCTAACTTCGAGGCTTGCTTCACAAGATCAAGTTTTGATGGCGTGAGATCCTCACGTAATACAATTTTCGTGCCTTTTAATTTTTTCTTATTTGAATAAACGAGATTTTTCGTGTGTTGACTTACAAAACGGACAAAAACAGGAGGAGGTCCTTTACTGTTTACGTTATTTTGAAGACGACAACTTTCGATATCCATTGGCGTTAATGATAAGCTTACTGTTAATGATAAGTTTGCTGTTACACATTCCTATTACATCGTCGACGACAGTGGAAGAATCAGTAGTACCCATGCCATAGATGCGCAAGTTTTGCAGTCGTTGACTTTGGTCCAGAATTTCAAATCGTGTTTTCAACATTTTCACTTCTTGTTCCAGAGAATCTACCTTGTCACTAAATTCTTGACGCACCATTTCACTTACTTTACGGGTAACCGCGGAGGCTAATTTTTCGATAAAGTCGGTGTTAGAAAGCACCTTCTCAACCACTTTTGATACTGTCGATTCGTCAATAATAGGGGTGCCTTTACTGCCACCCATGACTGTATTGAGCAAGGGACACGGTCCAAATTTGATTAAACAAGACAGCGCACGACACACGCCACGTTACGCACGACACATTCCCTCAGTCAACCCTCAGTCAATCATTATTAATACTGGATACTTTGTTACTTATTTTAATTTTATATAAATAATTAATAATTAGTACATAAATAATAGCCATTGTTTAATAATAATATTTTTTTAGTAAAAACATAACTTTATACAACATACGATTAACCGCAACTTAGTCTTGACCTTACATTAGGCCATATGAGAGTGTTCAGTACTATAACAAAATAAGTCTATTTAACGAGTTTTGAGATAGGAAGGCTCAAAGTTTGCAGTTATTGTGCAAATCTGTATCATGTTGGAGCGGCGTAATTTTTAGGAATTGACTAAAATACAGTGTAAACTATACATTAACATCGTTAGAACAATTTAATATTTTATTTAAAAGCATATTATTAAACCAAAGTTAGTGTAAAACACGAATTTAATCTGGTCAAAATAAAAATTCTACTTCAGAATAATTCTCCTAAAGCTGAAAACTAGTATAAATCTTAAAGACACTAATACAAATAAAATTTTAAAAGTTATCATCCAACTCAAAAAAATTCTTTTGGGTCAAAGATCAAAAACTTTGATTTTAATATGAAGTGCGAGTGGAATGAATAGAATAAAATTCATATTTCTTTCAGACTTTTTCTTTTCGTCAATTTTTTATTTAAAGGTGACAACTTGTGAGTCATAATTTGCTCTCTCATATCAACCCTCTTGCCTCGGCAGCTCCCATCTCAAAAATTTCAAATAGCAAGAAGAGTCGAATGATCTCTCATTTGAAAGATATTTAAATCTTGTAAACGGTGATATAAATCATGACAGTAAATTCTTCAAAAAAACATTTAAAAAAAACAACTTTAGTGGCTACAAATCGATATATTTTTGTGAATACATTTTGGGAATAATAATAATTATTAGTTTTGTTATTATCTTTTAATATTAAAATGATGTTTAAAATATATTACCTTGTATTAATATTAATTTGTAAACTTAATAATAATGAGATAGTATTCAGTTCTACGTAAGAAAGTTATGATGGACTTATGTTACTATTGCACTGAATAAAAGTACATAAGTTTTCAGTGTTGTTATAAAAACATTGTTTATTAACTTTAAAATAAACTAATATATATTAGAAACCAATTATTGCATTTAAATTAGAATATTTTCTTTACTAGTTTTTCATAATTATTTCAAAATGGCCAAAAATGGACTTATTTCGTTATAGCATTGAGCACCCCATATATGACTGTGCGCTGCGCACTCTTTACGCTTTATCTCAAAAACGTTTAATCGTATAAAAAAAAATAAAACAAAAGTTGTAAAGAAAATTTTATACACTTTACAACTTTTATAATGGGTGCAAAAACTGATTTTTGCGACTTTGATCTTGAATATCTTAAGACGCGGACACGATATTATATGAAGAATTATATTTTGAGACAACATAAAGAACGCCAAAACAAAGGTTTTATACCAATATACAGCTTATTATATTTCATTCCGAGGTGAAACCCTAATATGACTGGGCTATTTGATTAAACTTGTAGATATGACTTCGATTTTAGTTCTTTCACTATTTGTATAAAGTAAATTGTTGTAGTACTTTTTTTTGGTTTTATTTAGCAAATAGCTAAAGTACGATAATGAATCCGATAACATTGAAAACAAAATGCATTTTAACCCCTAAAGTTGATGCAGATTGCTTGAAAATTGCAATTTTAATGCAATTGCAGCCACAGAAGATAAATGTGTTTATGTCCGAATTTAGGTTTTTTTCTGACCCGCTTGATGATAAAATAATACAAGTATAAACATAAATTTATAAGTTCTTACCAGTGCGAGCAGATTTGTCGCTCCCCTCTTTTTTCTCTTCATCCTCCCTCCTACGCTTTTGCCCCGTCTGCTTTCCCATCTCGCCTTTACAAAAACATACAAAAATGATCACAAAATCACCAAAATTTATAGATACTTACCAAAAAGTTGTTTTTGATAGAAAAACACGTTGAACACCTAGAACCAAAAAATTTCTAATATAAGAAATTTACATTATGACGAGAATCAAACAAACATATCAGCTAATATTCAAAAGCTAGAAATTGTATCAGCTTAGTACCAGTTTATGACAGACTTCAAATAAAGTCCCGACTCGACAAATCATGTTCGGCCGTGTCTAGTCTTGTACAGTTCAAATAGTAAGTTATAGCATAACGTACCGCATAGTGGCGTAGCTGACATAAAACGCTAGCTTTTGTTTAGTTGTTTACAAACAAACGTTATCTTAATTTTTTTACTGATTTTTTTGAGCAGAGTAAATTGATTGTTAATATTTTTTGTTATTGTTCTTGTCGTTTTGTTGTGTTTTTATTCTTTGTTTCAATTTTTACACTAGATTGTGTGACGTTACGGAGTCCAACGTTGTGGTGCGCCTGCATTCAGTAGGTAGAAATAGTAATGTTATAGTTTATAGTATAAAAAAAAGTTTACCCTTCTACCATTCTACAATTCTACTAGTTTCTACCAGTTTACCACTATACCCAGTGGAGGCAGAAAAGCATATTTTTAAGGTCATACTCCCTCCTACCCTTCTAACCTACTTGCAACAAACGTTATTTACACAAGTACCAATTTTACCTACCATATTAATTTTAGAAAATACACTGAAAAAAAAAATTTTCAAAAGTCTTACCCTGAATTTCTAAATTTATCGTTAATTAAAAAGCTTAACATTCCTAAGCAGAAAATAACAAATAAGTTTTTGGAAATAGTTAAAATTATAAAAAAATTTATTCTTCCAAAGAATCTTATTATAGAATATTTTTTTATAGAATTTTGTACTTTAATTTAGTGTGCTGCAATAATAACAATTCGAAGCACAACTACAAAAAATTTTATTTTCAAAAAAATCTAAACAAAATAGTATTCCTAAATGAGAATTACCTCGCATAAACTTAATTAGAACTGAACTTGGCCAAATAACCCAATACCTTCAAAGTGTTAATTCTTATCATATTAAAAACGTATTCAAAAATTCAAAACATATTAAGAAAGAATAGAATACATTATTCTACCTTTTGTAAATATAATTCCACTTTTTTAGAAATTAAAGATACTTTAGTACAAAAATTACCTTTGTATACAAAAAGATTGAAAGGATATAAAGAAAATTATCTCCAAAGGTGTCATAATTTACAATTTTTCAACAACGAAAAAGCTTTTATAGAAATTTAAATTGTACACAAAAATCTAGTAATGATTCGACTTCCAGACATAAAGCAGCTTTCATCATTTTGGAAACATACTTTGTCTGAAGACGAAGACTTTAACATGTCTGCTTCTTGGATTGATACTATTAAAACAAAACTGTAGATAAACCAAAATAAATTACGAACTTTAAGATCTCATTTCATAATTTAATTGATACAATCAACAAATCACATAACTGGAAAACTCCTAGAATTAATAAAATTTATAATTTCTGACAAAAATATTTAGTTTTTTACTGTGTTCATTCCAAACTTTTATGGCACTTCAACAATTTTATTAAACACCCTAACTCTTTTCCTCAGATTTTGACTCATGAGGTCACTTTCCTCAAACCTTAAGATGATGATACTCAAACCACTTTAAATTTCGACCAATTTTAGTCTTACAACATTAAATGCAATTTTGACTTTATGTAAAACAAATCTCAATTATGAGTACTATTTACAAAATAAGGTAATGAGGAACAAAAATGATGTATTAAGAGATCACTTGTATGTAAAGAAGAATAACTTGTAATAGATAGTGCATTTATAAAACAAACTCGTAAAAGTACCAAATAGAAATATTTATCCAGCTTTTATAAATTACAAAAAAGCAAATGATTCAGTTCCACATTCTTGGTTAATAAAAATTTTAAAAATATATAAAATAAATTCGACCTTTATTAACATTTTACAATATATCATGAGATCATGAAAAACAACTCTGATTCTTTTACTAAATAATATTGACTTAGAATCTGAACCTATTGCTAGAAATTTTTCAAAAAGTTTCCTTAAGTTCTTTATGGTTTTCTTAAGCAATTAATCCACTCTCTGACATTTTAAAATCTTTCGGCTATAGAATTAATTTTAAAAATAATATTCAAACACCATAGTCAAAACTTACACATCTTACGTACATAGATAATATCAAATTATATTAATCTACTGAGAGACAGTTAAAATTAACTGAAAAATGTTTCCAAGATATTGACATGAGTTTTGGTGTACACGTGGGTAACTGTGAGATTTTGGCAATTAATGGTGGTCAAGTCAAAAACGTAAATTATAACACTCAAAATGAGGTCATTAAAAAACTTGATCATGGTAATTTTTATATTTTGGTTTTCAAACTTAATGAATTTGTATCAAGATCTAAACAAATATTAAAGGCACATCTGAATCGTAAAACTATTATTAAAGCTCTAAACTCATTTGCTTTACCTGTACTGTCTTATTCATTTGGTATTATCAAATGGTCAAAAAAGATATAAATATTTAATTGTGAAAACTACAACTTTATTTACCAAATTTTAAAAACACCATCCAAGATCAGCTATTGAAAGATTTGCTTTATCACGGCAAAATATTGGCCGTGGTTTTTTTACATTTACAAAATCTTGACAAACAGATTTACTCACTAAAAAATATTTTCTTAAACGTAGTCAGGAAAACACTTTATCCAAGACAGTATGTTTAAGTGACAATAATTTTACACCTTTAAATTTTAGTGACTTTAGGTTACAAAAAGTTATATTGATTAAAAATTATTAACAATACTTATTTTAATTATTAATTAATATTTTTAATTAATTCGTTGAAAAAAGTATAAAAAGTACATTAAATCTAACGTTATTCTAAAAGAAACATTATTGAAATATTGTTTTGTACTAAAATATTTAAAAAAAAATGTAGGTAACCGCAAAAAATAATAAAGTTTATTTGTTTTGTAAGACCCATTTTTGTCCAGCATTGCCAGGCGTTACTTGTCAATGGGCTGCATACCCACCCGTCAGGTTCTTTGTCCCACCCACATTCTTGAAAACAATGGCGTATTTAACCTTTACTCAATGCTTGGCAAATAGACTTAAAAAAGCAGTTTTGTGGTAAGTGTTCAAAGGTTATTGATTGATAAATCTAGAAATATACTTTTTTTTAATTTTTTGACAATTCACCCCATGAAAGAATTGTAGGCGAATAAAAGTTTAACAAAGGATAAATAGCAAATAGTAAATTGAAAAAACACACTAAAATAGCAACGATTGTTTCTAAGTTAGTAATTAGTAGCTAATAACCATCTACAAAAGTTTTATGATTAAATTGTTGCAAGTGCTAATTCAAACATTAATAAAAATAAGTTTTTGCATAGTATTAACAACCAATAAAAACAGAAAAAATCTAAAAATAATTACATAATATTTTTTAAATGCTATTTAATTTCTGTTAAAATTTTATTCGCCTACCCTTTGATGAGGTAAGTTATCAAAATATTTAAAAAAACAGTAATAATTAAAAAAGCAGTTATGTGGTTAAGTGTTTAAGAATTATTGACTGATAGCAATTTAAAAAAAAAATTTTTTTTCAACTCACCCCATGAAGAAGTGGTTGTAAACGAACAAAATTCGTACAAAGAGTAAAAAGCATTGAATAGATTAATATAGCAGCGATGTAATTATTAACCAATAACAAACTAGATAATTTTTATGATTATGTTTTTGCAAACGGCACTTCAAACATTGATAAAAATAACTTTTCGCATACCTACCATTAACAATCAATAAGAACAAAACACTCTGAAATCTGAACTAGACAGAAAGGCATACGGGGTGTATAAAGTCATCACTCATCAGCAATAAAAAAAAACATTTGTTTGTCATCTCTTTCATTTTAATGCAAATAGTTTGTAATATAAGTTAGAACTGGTTGCTTATTTTATTACAATTTTGTTGCAATTCGGGCTTATTTCAAGTGGAGGGATGGTAAATGCATTAAAGAAATACTATGTAATTTTTTACATATTTTCTGGAATGAAAACACCCCTACACCCAAAATACAGATCGCCTGTTTTTTCAACATTTTTATATTATTATTTTATCAAAGATACTCCTTTAAGGTTATTATCATCACCAAACCTGAGAAGCAAATTAAAAATTAATTATCAAAATTCACTATTTATTTAATAATACAAAATTTATTATTTTTCTACCTCCTGTCTCCGGAAATTACCCTTTGTAACAAGAATATAAGGTTAACATTTTAGAGGTTAGTTTCTAGGGAAAGCACCAAAATTAGTTTTGTTTTGACACTTTTATCGAAAATTAAAAAATCCCTAGATAAATTGAAAAATTGACTCTTTCCCTTTTAGTAAAAAGAAATCCCTAGCTGTAAGGAAAAACTCCAGAAGCCGGCATTACTAAGCTTAATTTTAATTTTTATATAAATTCAATTCGATTAGACAAGGAGATGTGCAAGAAAGGTAAAGGTTGTTCTAGGAAATCTTTAAAGTAAGCGTAATTAATAATTAACGTTAGCGCGCATTACCTTCTTAAGTTTTATTTTTCAAAAAATCAAAAAGTGCATGCTTAAATAATATATTTTTTAACTGTCGTTTGTATCAAAATGATATAAAGTTTAAATTTGATAGTCACATTAATGTCGCAACAATTGTTTTTAAATTAGTAATTATTGGATTGGCAAGAAAGTAATTTAGGTTTCCACCAGTAGCTAGTATTATGTTTCTTTCGTTATTCTTTTGTCAATGTTAGAACTTGTTTCTTTTGAAGATTCGGTAGTTAATACCTTTAGGGTGGTAAAGAAGAAATTCCGTGTAATTTTGTTTACAATTGTTAGTTTACGGTCAGTTCTAACATGGAGTGGAAAAATAAGCATTTTCGACACATTTTACTTTTTTATTTTCATAAAGACATAAAAGCGAATGAGGCTCACAAAGAGATATGTGAAGAGATATGTAAGTTTATGGTGTAAATTGTATAACAGAACGCACGTGTCACAATTGGTTTAAAATATTTTGTTCTGGACATTTTTCACTAAAGATGACCAACGCTCTGATGGTCGACCTTCTGAAGCTGATGACGACAAAATGAAAGCGATAATTAAATCGAATCGTCATATAACTGTGCGAGAGATTGCAAAACAATCCAATGTATCATAATAACAATTGAAAATTATATAAGACGTCTTGGATCTGTTAAGAAGCTCGATATTTGGGTTCCGCAAAACAAATTATCACTGGCGATTATCATAACGTTAATAGAAAAAATCATGGTCCAAGCATAATGAACCAGCACAAACCATATCAAAAGCTGAGTTGCATCAAAAAAAGATCATGCTGTCACTTTGGTGGGATTAAAAAGGTGTTGTGTATTTTAAGTTGCTTTCAAACAACCTAACGATTAACTCAGATGTTTACTGCCAACAACTTGTGAAATTATAGGAAGCAATCAAAGCAAAAAGGTCAGAATTCAGAATTGGCAAATCGCAAAAGTATCGTGTTCCACCACGACAATGTGCGCCCGCACACATCTTTAGCGCACTACCAAACTATTGGAGCTTGATTGAAAAGTGATGTTGCATCCCCCATACAGCCCCGATCTTGAAACCATTAGATTATTCTTTATTTCGAAGTTTACAGAACATTTTAAATGATAAAAATTTCAGTAATAACGATGACCTCAAATCGCACTTGGCTAAGTTTTTTGCTATTAAGGACCGGAAATTCTATGAGCACAGGATCATGTAGTTACCAGAAAAAATCGTCATCGAACAGAATGGAAGATAATTGACTGATTAAAGTTTATATTTTGTATAAAAAATATTAGTTTTATTTCACACTAAAAAGCCGAAATTACTTTCTTGCCAACCCAATAGTAACTAATAATAAATTAGTTAATTTATAAGATTAAATGATGCAAACGGCATTTTAGACTTTAATAAAAAAAACTTACTTGCAAGCAAGAATTCACTGACTTCACACAGGACACTCAAGAGTTAAGACACAAAGTTCACTAAGATCACACAAGACACAGTACTAACAACACAAATGTGAAATGATCACTGGCAAACGAAACCATAGGAAAACGAAACTCAAATCAAGGAAACGAAGCAAACATGGTGGGAAAATTCATAAACCAAGATAGAAACATGTATTCCCACGGGATAGAAAGAGAGGGATATAGGTGAGTAGGGGGCAAAATTTTTAGAAGGCGGAGTTAAAACTCTGCCAGTGGCGTAACATACGCTCGTCATTGTTGATTAAATTTTTATTTTAAATAATGATATAAAAAAAAATACAGTTTCTTTTGCAAAAGTTTAAAGAATTCTCACGACAAATGTTTATTTGTAATAACGTAAAACGTGTTTATTTGAAATAAATTTGATTTTCAGACCAGATAGGTTAAATCCAGTTAAAAATGTACAAATAAAAATTAATATTAATAAATTAGGTGGTTTATTTTGAGAAACAAAATATCAAAAACTGAAATTAATCGTGCTAGTTGCAGTCATCTACAGGTGTCCCAACTGAAGTTTGAACTCCCTGAAATCCCCGATTTCATCCAGGTTACGAAAAAATGCTAAAACAGGTCAATTTTAGCTTAAAAAGGAAGCAAATTTTATCATAGTTTCAAAATTATTACTTCATTCCTCTAGCGTCCAGAGCCATCCCATCAAAAAGTTTAAATAACAAGTAGAATCGAGTGACACATCATTTTGAAGCTGTTTTCATTGTCTATGCAACCACGTATCTTTTATCAATTTTAAATGATTCTGTTTTGAGATTTTTGCCTAGATTACTATGAAAGGAAGCAAAAGTAAAAATAAAAAAAATCAATTTAACAAATGTTTTGCTCAAACTTGTGGGTTCGACATTGATTTTTATTATCGCTATTTACACAAAAATTATCCTACTTGGAGAGAGAATGCTCCCATCAAATCTATTTCATAATTTACTGTGAATACTTCGTCCGATTGACTCGTATTTTTGCAAAAGTCTAATTCAATCTCTTTGATTTCTTTAAGAAACACGTGACGGTTGGCAATCGAGTTAGTAACATTTAATCCTAACTAACTAACACAACTTTGCTTAAGTTGCTAGAAAAAACAATTTCAAAAACCTACTTTAAATATTCTGATAAACTTGATTTTAACCCATGAAGAAAATCAAATACTCTCATACAGTGTGGTGATAAAGTAAGGAACAAAATTTATAATTCTCTTGTTATTGAATGTTTTTGAGCAAAACACTCGGACAGGTCGTTTTTATTTTTTAATTTGCCACTTTATGACATAAAAATTTGACTTATGACGTCATGTATTATTGCGCAATGACGTCATCATTAGTTTTTTTAAATGACAACTCCTTTTTTTGGTGTTTTTTGTAGGCGGTGCAACTCTTAAATAATGGTGTAAAAAAATAGTACTTTAGATAACAATTTTTTTGAGACAATAACCCATTTATGTTGGCTACCTAAATTTACAAAAACTAATTTTTTACACTCAAATCTGAGACGCAATGTTTACACTTTTTTCTACAAAAATTGACAAAATGACAGTAAAAATTAGGAATCTGTGCTGAGACTTAATTTGCAGAAACAACGACTTTAAAGTTAAACTTTAAAATTTCTGAATTCTTAAAACTAGGTTACTGCGTCAAAACATTGCTAAATTTGTTGATACAAATTTTTTTGAAAACCTAAAGAAATAATAATAATAAAAAACTGACGCAGAAACCTAGTTTTAGGTCTTTAGTTTTAAGTAATTTTTTTTATTAATGTTTAATAAGAGCGTAGCACATTTTTTTCGTTAGGCACCTCATTTCGGGAGATTTTTAACAAGTATTTTGTCAAAAAACGTAGTTACTAGTAAAAGTGAAAATAGTGGAATACAGGAAATAAAGACAATGACTAGAAATTGCGTATAAGCACTATAACTTTTGTAGAACCTGATTCCTTTGAACATAATACTTCGCTTGACAAAAATTTGAACCCCATAAAAAATTGTAAGTTTAAGGAATCTTTTAAAACATTGACACACCGAATATTGAGTACGGCAAGTAAGAAAAATAATTTGACAATTTCCTACAAAGTTGTATATTGTTCAGAAAGAACCAGAATCAAACAGTAAAAATTTATAGTGGTTTATATTCTTTGTTTTAAGACCTTTTAAAAAAAGCTAACGCAACAGGTACTTTTACATTTTGAAAAAAAAGTTAGGGGTGGTTTTGTCCCCAAATGGGAAGCAAAATCTATAACAATATAAAAATACATAATGTAAAAAATTAAAATCTGTAGAAACGGCATATTAATTTTTTTGAACCGACTAATGTAAGTCGCGTTATAGAATTTATTCCAGTTAAAATACTCACCCGGTATAATACTTTCATATATGTATGTATAACATCTTTATATATTTATATAATTCTTTGTTTGTGTGTCGTAGATAAAACATTATTTTTTAACTTTTACTCTGTTCATAGAAGCAATTAGTTCAGTGGTTCATTAATTAGGTGGTAATAAAATTAGAAGGACGTTTCTGGTGTTCATTTAAGGTTTCCTAGTGATTCTCTTAATAACAAAAAACCATTTACAAATTAAAATGGCAAAAACATATTAGTGCAGTCATTACGAGTATACGAAAAAAATCGATATTTTTTAGCCTTCTTTTGTGAAGTGAGAAAAACAGATAAATATTTAGAAAATAAAAAAATTACAAAAACAAAAGTGTTATAAATAAAGTTTTCCATACGGATAAGTTTTTAAAATATATATAATTTTTTTCGCTCAATTTTTGGAAAAAATTGCAAAACTGACCGTAAAAAGTTGTGCATTGATAAAATAAAAATATTTTGAGATATTTCTTAGTTAAGTTCAGCTGATGTACTGTCAGTGATAGACGTCAAAAATGTCATAATTGTCACATTAAGTAAAAAACAAAGAAAAACTAATCACGAATAAAGAAGGAACAAAATGAAACTGGAAATTAAAACAACAAAACTATTCGCTATGAAAATGACTCGGAATCTTGCAAACACGCACTCAAAAATAATTAGCTATAATACCACAAGTAGTCAAAGTTATGTCGAATATTTTTGTGGTGGTATCACGAATGGTCATTTCCTTGGTATGAACACTATGAGTGCAAAGCACGATGATGTTATCAAATGAAATGACCATAAGTGATACCACCGGAAAAATATTCTACTCAACTTTGACTCGAGTTGTATTCAAAAGACTATTCAATGAACCAAATAATATTAAAAATACAGATCCTCAAAATTGAGTTACACATAATTTCTATCGCAACCAGCAAACAAATTTCTGTTACTCGTAATTGTTACCTCAAAAGTTTGGCGAAAATTGCGTGTTATTCATTTGTTAAAAATATTTACCATTTTCACTTGTGGTATTGTAGCTAGTAATACCACAGGTCGGTACGAAATTGCCGATAATTTTCGATTCATAATTATACGAGTATTTGTTTCGACGACAATTTACCACGAGTGAAACGAGTGAAAATTGTCTAAGAAACAAATACGAGTAAAATTAAGAGAAAATTTGCAGCATTTTCTTACCGACGAGTTGTATTTGACAGACAATTTCACGATCCATACTGAATTACATACCGCGATAATTCGAAGACCATGCTGAATTATCGCTGTAATTTGTTCCTAATTGGTCCAATGATTCAAAATCCTACAACCTGACTGGTTGAAATTTTCATCGGGGAATTGTCAGTACAATACACCACGTGTGGTTATATCGCTAAAATTCGTTGTCATTGGTTGTTGACCAAACAAAGTCTTATTTTTATTGATTCAATAGTCATAAGTAATACCACAAGAGAGTGAGAATAAAGTAAAAATAATTTGACAAGTTTTCAAAAACCCTGCGCACTCGAGTGTCTATTGCCAAATGGCAACACGTTTGAGAAATTCTGGAAAATTATTTTGGAATTTATCGAACTCTCGTGTGGTATTCGATAAATTATTTTTTGACGATAACAATAAGGTTTTTTTATAGGACATACTCAAACCAATTTCAACGTAAGTCGGACTTACGTTATTTGTCTAGGTGGCTACTTATCTGGAGGTTATTTATTGTATGTAGATTTAAACGTTTCAAACATTTAAATGCAGACATGTCAAAAAGTGAGGTTAAGTTTATAGAGGAAAAAGTGAGGCTATGTTTATCATTCTAAAAAAAATATATAAGAAGTTGCTTGAAGAATATGTGATTAAAGCGATAAATATACCTGTTAACAAGTGTTAAATGTGTAAAAAAATCTATATAAGCTGTGTGCAGCATACAGAAACGATGGGGGCATTGCACAGAGTTCAAGCACACCACAAAATTGTTATGGTATTCTTCATCTTCTTAGAAGCACTATCTGCGACTTTATTGTTAATTTCCTCTAATGACGACCCATTGAATATGTTTTAATTCATTTTATCACTTAAATTAATGTGACAAATAACAAAAAAAGTTGCCACAATAAAAAAATCAAAAGAAGGTAACTCAAATTCTTCCAGCGGGAGTAAGCTAGGTAGAAAATTCCTACTATAATAATGTGTTGATTGGCTGAAAAGTGCACATGTGTCAAAAATTAAAATTTTTCATTGGTTTAGAGAAACGTCAAAAAATAATCAGTTGAATACACCACGCGTAGTTATATCGCTAAAATTCGTTGTCATTGGTTGTTAACCAAACAATCTCTTATTTTTATTGGTTCAATTTTTAAAAATCACAAGTGAGTTGAATAGTCACAATAATTTATTTATTTATATTATTTTCCATAGTTATTACAGTGTAGCAAGTCCCGATATCTATTTTTCGCTTCATTTTCTTTTATCAATAGCTCAATACACTCTTGACAACTAATTTAAGTGAACACCTAATATTATGTTTTTTTACCAAAAACACTGAGCCAAAAGAAATACTTTCTTGTAGCAGAGCGGTACCTAACAATGAGTTATCGTGGTAAAGCTCCGTCTAAACAGTGAACGCTTGAGTCGATAATAACACAATTTTATACACACATCAAAAGAATCTAGGGGACAGATATGTATGGCAAGAAATTTTAATAAAATATGTACAAAATTTATACGATTTATTTTGTACCTTGTTTTATATATTTATTTTGTTTATATTTACCTATTAGTCCTATTACGACCGTGGCCAATAACACTGCCCATCCGGCTTAAATTATAACTTCCATGAGATAAGCCTTTATCTGATATAACTTTTTTCCTTGTATTCAGTAGGTACCAATGAATATAAATACATGTAATGAAATTATAATTTTTTCTTGTTTCAGCAATTTAGATTTTTTATTTAAAGTTGATAAGATATATATTTATGCAACCTTTAAATATTGTACAAAATTTTTTTAACAAATGGTTTCTTTACACTGTTTATAAATGGACATTATATTTCTCTAGTTTTTGCATTACTGCCTAATAAAAAAGAAGAAAGTTTTTTACAATTTTTCTTAGATTTAAAAAAAAATATAGACAATTAGATTTAAGTTTCGAATCAAGAGAAATTGTTATATAGCCTGATTCAGATAAAATAATAAGCCTTATGATCTGGCGATGCAACCCAAAATACAAATTTCATTTACGTCTTGATCTAACTTAAATTAGAGTTTTCAAAGTGAATCCAAGTTATCATTTGCTTATGTCACACTGACATTAACGCAGAAAACGCTCATTTGTGCCAGAGAAAAAAAAACTTATTTTAATGTACCTAAACTCTAATACAAAATGTATAAAATAATGAAGCATTAAAGTTAGAGAAACAGATCTATTTCCCTTATATTAAAATCATATCGGTTTTTTCATTGTTGGTACACAACACCATTTTTGACCAATGTCAAAGCACTGTCAAAGTAACGTAAGATAACTTAATTGCAAATGAAAATCGTAATTAAAAGTTGATTAAGACGTAAATAACATTTGTTTTTTGGGTTGCATCGCCAGATCATAATTTTATCTGAATCAGGCTGTATAACAATTTCTTTTGGTTCGAAACTTAAATGTAATTGTCTACATATTTCTTTTAAATCTAAGAAAAATTGTAAATAACTGTAAGCCTGTAGATTCTGAAAGCGCAATCTATAAAGTTTGTGTTACTGTTTGGAATAATGTAAAAATCGTAGGCTAGAGATTTCATTTATGTCAAAATTGTTATAGAAAAATACAGCAGCTATCTAAAGAATATAGAGATAATAATTCAGTCATTGGCAAATATTTAAAACTTTATTTCGGCATTCAATTCTTACATCCAAACCAAATTTCTGACTTTTTTAATACCGAATTACATGACCTAATTCCAAATAATAACTGTAAAGTATTAGAATTTCGCAATTATTTATTTAATACTTATATTTCCGAAAATTCATTAATTCCTCCAAATGTATGGGCATCCAGTTCAAATTTTTGTAGAGAACTACGAAAAATTGCAGTAGCTTTTAGAGAATAGGTTTATCATAAGCAGGAAATGGTTTATCATAATCTCTTTAAAAATGGTCTAATCCTATAATTTTAATCCGTCTAATGCGTTAATCCTACCCCTTGCTAATGACCGGCCGAACAGAACCATAGATAATAAACCCGTCTACCTGTCGTCTAGCCAAACCGACAACCGTCGTCCGTATACAGTAAAGTAAAAGTTGTATGTGTTAGACACAAAAATGCTAGATTCAAGATAAAACTCAACCAACTTTGAAAATCAAAAAAACATTCAATGCTTTATTTAGTTTTGGTATTTGTTAAATTCGAAAATGAAAATAGCAATGAGACGATTTAGACGTAATTCAATGAGTCATTAAACTTCCGCTGAACCGGTTGGTTCCCATGAGAATCTGGCGGATTTGCTAACATTTTTTATTACATTTAGGACCAGTATTCAGAACATTAATTGCATTTACATAGTTATTTACTTTATTTGCTATGTATGATTTTAATTTCATACTTAAGCGCTGATAATTTCATACTGACTGATTTTCTCAGTCTAGTAGTAAATACTGGACGTTTGAAAATTAAAGCATATCTTCAGGGTATTCCTTGGAGTAAGTAAAAATGTACAGAGCAATTATTGAAAATAGTGTTTACAAGTTATTGGGTTTTTAATTTTGTTCAATGCGCAAACTGCATTTCACTTCTATTAAAAATTTATTTAAAGAGGCAGTAAACCAAATGTTTATAAAAGCACCTAAAATTCTTAAAAAATATCTAAGTTTACAAATCAATACCGCAAAATCAATGACTTTTGGTTTTTGAACAACGAAACAACAAAGTTAAAATATTGTTTTGCAAAAAAAATATTTAAACAAAATTGTAGATGACAGCAAAAGATTACCTATAGATAACTGCAAAAACTAATAAAATTTGTACGTTTTGTAAAACCTATTTTGGTGCAGTATTGCTACATTACTCGATGATGGGCTAGATAATCTACCAATCAGCCTCCTTGTCCCATACACTTTCTTGGAAAAAATGAGGTATTTGACTATTTGATACTGAAAATGAAAGTTGATCAGTTTTCACTCGTTTTTTTTTACTGATCACGTACTTATATTGTCACTAAATCGACAAAAAGAAACATTGATCGTGTAGACAGACACATTGTGCGTAACTGAGATCGCTGGAAGGTATGAGTGTTAAAAACGCAATAACCTTTTCAATTTTTTTTAATTTTTTTTACATTAAAACCATACGCCATTATTCCCAAAAGAGTGGGTGGGTCAAAAAAGCTGACGAGGATAGGTTTCCAGCTCACTGTCGGGTAATATGGCAATGCTGCACCAAAACAGGTCTTACAAAACAAATAAACTTTATTATTTTTTGCGGTTACCTACAATTTTTTTAAGAAATTTTTAATGACACTGAAAATAATGTTTATTTTATATTTTTCTCAATAAATTAATATCAATTAATTAACATTTATTAAAAAAAATATCAGTAATATTCTGAAAAAATTCACATGAGTAGAAAAAAAACACCAAAATTTTTAATGACAAGCCCTAAAGTCAGTGTGGTAACTAGTTTTTTAAAAACGGTAAAACGTACTTTTAACTGAATCATCGTGTATACACTTTTGTGTATATAAGTATATTTTTTTAATTAAAATTTAAAAAAACAGTTTCTTATAGAAATATTTTTATTTGAATAATTAACAATAAAGAAATTTAAAGATAATTTAATTTTAGCATAGTAAAAAAGAGATAATATTTTAATGAATCTGAAATTTTAATGAAATTTAATAATAAATTTTTATAGGGATAGATATGTAGATTTTTAAAAAACAACATTCATTTTCAGTATAAAAAATACTAAAAAAAATTAAATTATTTTTATAGAGTGAAGCCACTTTTGAAATTACGTATCCAATTCTCGAAAACAAAACATTCTTAAAAAGATAATTTAATTATGATTAAATTGAGAATAATAATTGTATATACATCTAGGCGGCCATGAGTGTATTAAATCGCTTATTTTGGTCTAAAAAATTTGTAGTTGCTTTAACCTTTTAAGTGGATTTGTTAATTTTCCAAAGTACGCTACACAGTGGGCAAAATATTCGAAACGCATCCAAATATCTTAAGCGCTGAAGAGGTTAAGTTCAATTTTTTTCGCCATGCGTTTTGTAATAATTAATTTTTAAGTTATAATTTTTTATCAGTTAAGATAAAACAAGTGTTTTTTGCAAATTTTCATTGTTTGTGAGGCTGTATTTCTGGTTAAAATATTGCTCCAATACTTCTGAATCACCTAATTTATAAACTAGGCCGCATTTCAGAAAAATATCTTACATTATACAGAATGTCCCATAAAAATAACGTCATAACAATACATTTTTTAAATAGTTTGGTATTATTTTATGTGCCTATTAGGATATCTTTCAGTTTAGCTTTAGTTTAGTTTAGCAATATAGCTTTGAAAAATAATTATTGACATTAGAATTTATCAAAGCCATTTTCAACATAAAAATTCATTCAAATTGCGAAAGCTCATTTGTTGTCGTTTGTTGTTTAAATTATACAAGCTGTCAAAGACAACTTGCAAAAAACGATAAGTTGACTGCTTACACTTTATCAAAAAACTTTTTAAAATTGTTTTTAATGGATTCCGGAAAAGTGTTTGACTAAACTCTCGAAAAGGTTTATAGCAGATTTTGATCTAAGTTTATAAAAAAACAATAATCTAAAAAAAACTGCTTCTTGTGCTATAAGCAGGTATCACGCAAGCCTAAAGAACCTTTTCTAAAAAAAAGAATTTAGTAATTAGAATTTAGGGAAAAAAGTTTTATCGGAAAATTATTATACATTTAAAAACAAAGCGAGACTTAAATTATCAATGTTTTGGGTGTGCTACTCGGTGATTTTAGATTCGTGCTATTGTGAACTGTGTTATAGTTATTTACAGATCAGGCAAACAAAAACATGAATTTGCATGTATTTTCAGAGTGTCTGATTGGAAAGGATTAAGCAAGAAAATACACGTCCATAAAGTTTCAGATCAACATCTAAAATCTTATAAAATCTATGAAATATGGAAGACTGGCAAAACTATAGAAGAAAATTTTGAGTAAAATCTAAGAAAAGAAAAAGACTTTTGGGGGGAAATATTACATAGAATAATAAATAATATATTAACACTTGCTGCAAACAATATAGCACTAAGAGGACATAAAGAACTAATTAATAAAGCAAAAGTGGAAAGTGGTAATATTTTAGAAATAATTCAGTTAATTTCAGAATATGATCCGGTTTTTTAAAAAATTATAAATATGTTTTCAAAAATCAAATACTTAAGTCCTAAAATTCAGAATGAAATTATTGGCAAATACAGTCAAAACTAAAATTTTGAATAATATTTATAAAAACTGGACTATGTTTTTCTATTATTTTGGACACAACGCAGGATAATCTAAATAAAATTGACCAGCTTAGATATATTGTACGATATGTTATAATTGACAAAAATGAACCAAATCATCCAAAAAAAATTAATATCAACAAATCGTTTCTTGGTTTTCCTTCCTTACTGGATCAAAGTGCAGCGGGTTTTCAAGATTTTATAATGAACTTCTTTATATCAAAGACATTAATATCAACAAATGCCAAAAACAAGGTTACGATAAACTTAAATTTAGTAATAAACGACGCAGTAAGTGGTGTGACAACAGTGAGGACATTCTTTGAAATTGTGCAAGAAATTTATTAATTTTTAAGTAACAGTTTAATTCGGTAAAATTTGTTAAAGATTCTAGAATCAAGAATTTCTGTAACACTTAAAAAATTGTGTTCCACTCGATGGTCCTCCATAAATGATTTCTTAAATGCACTAAGATTTAGGTACTCTGATATGTTCAAGGCTTTAATAGAAATTAACTAAAAATCTACCAAAATGGATGAAAGAAACACGGAGACAGAATTTTTTTGTAAATTTTAATTTATTTTTTTATTGGTGATTTGATGTTGCAGATGTCGCAAGTAAATATTTACCAAGATCAAATGTAGATATAGGAAAAGCTTTAATATATTTGGAAAATGTGTTTCAACAAAATAACTTCAATAAGAAATTCTATTCAACAGTGTAAAAATACAGCAAAAAATCTTGCAACTAATGCAATATGAAACCCGAATTTAAAGTTAAAAAAAAATTAAAAATTTTTATGACGAATTGCAAGATTCTCGTGTGGAAGAAAGCGAAAAATTTTTTTAAGTGAAAACGTTCACAAAGCGCTCGATATACTAGTAATAATATTTCAAATACATGAAAGGTTTAAAGAGTTGAGAGAAATAGTTAATCATTCTTGAAAATGCAAGAAATTTGTGCTAGGATGCTAAGAATATAAAGATGATTTATCCGAATTGTTCCCATTGCAGATGCTTACATTTCCAAGTTGTATAAAAAATAGACTACAATCAAATTTCACTATTAAAGAATTGGCTACATTATTAATTTGTGACAATTACGTACTCTGTTCAAATTTTTCGGAAGTGTGCTTGGCATATATATTTAACGTTACCTGTGACTGTAGCAATTGCAGAAAAATCTTTTTCGAAACTTAAGATATTTGTGAAGTACAATCAGTGAACTTAGGTTAGGTGGTTTAGCAATTGTCAGTATAGAAAGGAAAATGATAAAAGCAATGAACTTTAATCAATTACTTTGCCACAATGAAAGTTAGAAAAAAGCTGTAATTTTTAGTAAGAATTTTTAAACGTGAAACGAATCTTATTTGTTTGTAGTATTTGTTTACACGCCGTTGCATCATAACCGTCATTTTATTAATATAAAAGGCGGCGCACACAAAATATTAGCGGAGACGCGAAAATGTTCGTAGTTACACCACTGGCTAGCCGTCGTCGAACCTGCCTTGATTCGAATGGCTTACTTTTAAGGTGGACTAATTAAATTACAAATATAGATTCGCGACATTATGCTTGCTACAACTGTGCGACAGTAGCCGGCTGCATAAAATTCTCCGAAACGCGAGCCAAAACGATTAATTGTGTCTTTTCACCGGACGAAATCCAATGTGAAAAACATTTCAAGGAAACACCCATGCGAAATAATAAGCGGTAAATTTATAATAAAATTACATTTAAAAAAGATTTATAAAATGTAGGTAGTACCAAGTCAATTGCTTTACACGGGTTTCAACATTTAGAACGAAAATTTGACAATAATATTGAATTGCGAAAAAAATGCTTGGAATTTATGAAAGGATACAAAGGTAGGGGTCACATGAATAAAGTAAACGGTTTTAATAATGACGGTGGTAAGTGGTAATGGTTTTTATATGCCACATCATACCGTGTATAAGGAAACTAAGATAGCAGCCCGACCAAACTGCACGTTGTTTTTGATGCATGGCCATCCTCGAGAACAGACAAAAGGTCATTCATCTATTAACAACTTTCATGTTGTCGGACCTACAATTTAAAGCGAATTATTTTCGATATTTATTAGATTCCGAAACCATACATTTTCTGCCGTCATTGAAAAAGTTTGAACAAATCTTTTGGAGGTCCGACCCATGCATCTGGACCAATTAGCACTTATCAATTGTGTACCGTCATTACAAACGATATTGCGTGAGCCCCTTTTATGACGGTCAGATGTTTGAAATAGCTTGTCATTAACAAATATGACTATACCCAACACTTCAGATGTCATAAAAAGGAATTTTTATGTTGATGATTTATTATCAGGCGCAAATTCTGTTAAGGAATAAAGGATGCAATAAAACTTAGAGACGAAATTACCGAAAGTTTTAGAACGAGAGGTTTTTCCCTTCGTAAATATGTTTTCAATAACCCTGCAGCTGTGGGTAGTAATATGTAAATGCAACGAGGCAAGTAAACAAACAATTAAACTTTACAGCAATAACGATACAAAAACATTAGAATTCATTTGGACCCCGCAATTAGATTTCGTTCAATATTCAATTGACATCCTTAATTACAAATCTTCTTAATTCAGTAAACGAATAATCTTATCACTATCAGCACAAAACAAATCTTTGATCCTCTTGGACTATTAGGACCAATAATTATAACAGCTAAATTAATAATATAAAGTCTATGGCAACTTTGCGTGTATTTTTCTTGTTGACAATCATTTTGTAAACAACTATAAATTGTTTAAATCAGATACGGATTCCTTGACATGTATTTTGTCCTAATAAATTGACGGCGATAGAACTCCACGGATTTGCAGATGCTTAAGAACGCGCATATGGAGCATGTATTTTTATATAAAAAGTAATAATATCACGGGTCAAGTTAAAGTAAATTTACTATGTGCTAAATGAAAGATATCGCCCTTGAAAACACAAACGCTTCCGCGTCTAGAACTCTGTGCAGCGGTTTCATTGGAAAAATTGTCGAACGACACTTACATGCCTCACAATGGCGGCATGTCAAATCTGCAAACAATCCGACAGACCTACGACAATAGTCTGGTTCACATGTACCATGTATTCTAAATTTTTTATACAGTCTCCGAAAATTACGAAAATGGTGTCATTCGATTGTTTGAGGAAAGGTCCGAAAAGGGGCCGAAGAAAATTACAATAGTTATAAACAAATAAGTGAAAAAAAAGTGGGAGTTTGGCTTTTTGCGAATATCGCGAAAAAGATCTGAAAAGATTACTAAAGTTCCCACTCCCGGAACTGTATCTCCAATATTTATAATTTTAACAGAGCCCTGAAAGTAGAGCCAAAAGAGGCGGTCAGCCTGGCTTCCACGCGCATAGTAACAAAAATTTCACACTGAAATAGTAACAAAAATATATATTTAAACATATTAAATATTAAGATATGGATAAATTCATATAGTATTGAGATACATGAATAAACAATAAATTATGCATTTATTAACTAACAACTTTTTTCAAACTGAATGTTAACATAGATACCTCAATAATTATTGAATATAAACTCTAGAATTTTTGTCACTTACTGAAGTTATTTTTAATAGGCTTACAAATAGATCACCGTTGCTAAAATTTAATAATTTCAATTTTTTAATTTTTTATTAACAATTGAAAATTAAAATATAAAATAAAGTAATAATTTTTTTAATTTTTAATTTTTTACTGTAATTATTAATAAAATTGTTATAAACAAATACATTCATTATCAGCAAATTAAATTTTTTTTTCGCAATATATTCCTTGATGCAAATTATGACTTTTAGAGAAAAAAACCATTCCTTAAAAAAATTTATTTGTTGCTCAAAAATGCATTTGTTAATTAACAATCGTTTTTCGCGACTAAATATTAAAATTAAGGAACCGTTTAAGCTCTAAAAATTATAAAATTTATTGTTCTTTAAAATTCTAAAATAAAAGTTTTTTTCTTCATTTTTTATTCGTTTAATTAATAAACAATTTGTAATAAAAAAATTTTGTTCCGTTTATTTATTTTTATATACTTAATTCTGTTAATTTTGTAAGGTTACTTCAAGTTTTTAAAGTACTTTAATTCTGGAAAATTATACAAAGATTTGAAAAGATGAACGCACATTTTAGTGAGATGTATTTTATTTAGTTATATTATTTGTAGTAATTTATTAGTAAAAGATTGACAAAACTGATAAATAATTATGCAGTTAGGACCACTTATTCAGTGTTTAATAATTATTCAAGAAGTGCATCGTAAATTCGGGAATTAAGAGGCGGCCGTAATTTGTCACAACAAAGATTATTCTTCTATATCCTAACCTAAGGTTTTACATTTGATAGAAAGTGTGTTAATTTGTATTTGTTGCTATTATTTTATTAAATCTGCCGACATGTCAACGTATGATTTATTTGAACCCCATCATGAATATATTTAATTAGACATCGTAGTGGTGCCAACCTAACATCTTCAAATTACAGTAGAACGGGACCGTCAACATTAGTCTATTATTCCCGATTTCGGATAACTAAAGCGACCTCTGGTGGCGTTTGAAACAATCACATCGAAGCGTACCATTATTATTGTTGTTTACGACGTAAACGTCTAAATTCGCCGCTTCGTTTTTAATTTTTGTGTAAAATGTCTGGGACAGCAAAAAATACAAAGAAAAATAAGACTAACTGTTGTGTTTATGAATGTCACATAAGTGAAGAACTGTCAGTTTTCATTTCTTTCCACCGCCAAACAGTGGTAAGGTTAAGATCGTTAATTTTTACGGTAATGAGGAATTTATGGACAGAAAAAAAGCTTGGGAAAGGGCCTTATTGATGGAAATACCTTCTACAAAGTTTTTAATAGTGTGTGGAAAACATTTTCCAAATAAAGACTACATTTGTCGTTTAAGGTTACCTAAAAAACCACATTTAAAAAAATCAGCTGGTCTTCGCTTAATCTACCAAAAAGAAAATTTGATCAATCATCCCATAAAAATGAATTACACGAGAAGAGAAAACAACATCTTCTGAAATGGAATTTCAAAGTAGTGAGTTCCAAATACAAGAGCAAAAAGAAGTTGCTGCGAATCATTTTGATGAAAATATTACATCACTTACCGTCAAGACAAGCTTTTTAGACAGTTAGTTATTACTTTATGGATAATACGCTAAAAATGCATAAAAAGCACAAACGTTATGCTTTCACATAACACACGTTAACACACACACGTTATGCTTTCACATGCGGTATGTATTTTCTGACTGTCAACTGTCAAATGTGTGTCACACATCAGCTGTTCGAAATTGCGAATAACTAAGGGGAGGATTTAAAGGTACCGAGTATGAATGAAAGCGCGTGACCTTGCCAAAGCATTGGCGCACGGCGATGTCATACCCCTAATTATTATATAGCGCTGCATTGACCCGATGCGATGCCTGCAATGTGTTTAATATGCTTACACTCGATCGCTAATATAGACTTTATTACTGATTTGACCATGTTTCAGTTGAATAATGAATCGCATTCATGGTGCAATAAAATAAGCACAAATAGTAATTATTGTGAGTAATAAATAATAATACCTACTATTTGAAAGTATTTGCTTTTGTTGTTAAAATCAAGTTTATGCAAATTTTTTTTTAAAGGTTTTTAAAAATGTTTTTTTCTAGAAACATACGCAAAGTTGTGTTAATTAGAATTAAACGTTACTAACTTGACTGGTAACCGTTCCGGGTTTCTCAAAGAAGTCAAAGAAATCGAATTAGACATGTGCAAAAATACGAGTCAATCTGACGAGGTTTTTACAATAAATTATAAAATAGATTTGATGGAAGCATCCTCTCTCGAAGTGGGGTGATTTTTGTACCTATAAATAGTGATAATAAAAATCATTGTCAAAGCTACAAGTTTGAGCAATACGTTTGTTAAATCAAATTGTTTTTTTTATAACAACTTTTGCTTATTCTCACAGTAATCTATGGAAAAATCTCAAAAAGAGAAATCGTTTAAAATTCTTAAAAGATACATCGTTGCATAGACAATGAAGGCAGCTTTATTAGTTGCGTTTTCTTCGAAATAATACCATATTTAGCTACGTTTCCTAATTGGAGCTATATTGTTTAATATTTAAAATCGGATTTTTTGACAAAAAGATGCACCGTTTGCAGATTTGCATTTGCACCACACTAAGTCCAGATTAAAACTAAATATTTAAAAAAAATGTGTTTACTTGAGACTTTTTATGACTGGCTCATTTTAGGATGGCTTAATACCAAGGACAAAATCAATGACACCCCCATAAACCCGACCCTAATTTGACAAAAATATGTTTACGGCATACATCTGTAAAATGCATGGTTTTTGTTGAGAACAGACCTCCAGTATTGTATTTTTTATTTTTGAAAATAAGTATAAATTTACCACGGCAAAGAAGAGGAGTTAGGTTTTTTTTAAATATTTTTTTAAAGAAATGTTTAAAAAAAATATTTAAAGTTACTATAAAAACATCTCTTACAATTAAAAAAAAATTGTTAATAACAAAGAAAAGTTCTAAGCTCTAAGAAATAAGGTTTAGTTTGCATTGTTTGCAATGGCAAAAACTGGATTTTTTTTTAGTAAATAAATAACTGCGGCTTTTAAATACTGGAGGCTTCTTCTCTACAAAGAGCATACCTTTTCCAGAATTATGTTATTTATAACTTTGTTTTAATTATATATAAACAGCACTAAAGCAAACACTAGTATTATACAGTGTAAACCATTTGTATGAAATAACTTCGATAAAAACTCAGTGATTTGTTTTTCAGGAAAACGCTCGGACACTTATCTTGTTATTTTTCAACGCGCATTTTATGCCAAAAAAAATGGATATACAGGATGTCCCAAAATAACGATACGACCCCCAACTTTGAAATTTCAATTAAAAACACCAATTTTTTTAGCATATCTAAATACTACGTATAAGTCCCTAAATTTTTATCAAATTTATTTATTTCAAATAAATCACGTCTTTTTTTCAAAAATAACTGAAAATCGACATAGTGTGCGCAACATAAAAAATACGCAAAATTATAGGTAGAATTCAGATATGCTATGAAAATTGTAGTTTCCATTTCAAATTGTAAAGTAGAGGGTTGTATCTTGATGTTGGGACACCTTATATATCCAATTTTTTTTGTCAAAAAATGTGCGTTTACACTGTATATATTGTAACAAAAAGAATTAGATTTTATAGTAAACACCTCAAAAAAAAAATATTTTGTCTTAAATGAATAACTATTTTAAGTAACGTGAAAATGTGAATTTAGTTGAGCACCAAAATAATATATCAATTTAATTTTCAAGGCACCGTAAACTTTTATCAATTTTAAAGAAAGTATCGACGTCGGTAAAAAAACTGTTCCACAAGTGTTAAGTTTATGATCAAAAACATTTATGACAGTGGTACAACCACCCCTGGAGAGTTACAACCTCTCAAATTAAGGTCGCGTTTGTGGGGGTGTCATTGAGTATTTTTGTCCCTTTCACTTATATTCACTTCAAGTGAATAAACATAATATATTCTTGAACACATTTCTTTTTAAAACAAATAACAGATTGATTATAAAAGTAGATTTTACCTTATACTTTAATATATTTTGTTTATTTTTAAATTATGTAAAAAAATAATAATTGCGACAGAATGAGTGAACTGTGTTGCCCAAATATCTTTGTCTACGATCTATTGTGGCGAAACAAACTGTTTTCATTATACTTTTATATAAAATGTGTTCAATAATTGTTCTGATCGTGGTTTGCTGTGCTTTTCTCTTTCTAGCATGAACGTAGGTTGACGTGATAAGTTTATATGGTTTGCTGTCAACTGTCTAAATGTTGTCTTATTTTTGCATTTAGGAATTTTTGATAAAAATTACATTGCAAGTCATGATAATTGTATGCAGACGTTCAAGAATATTTACTCTGCATCTGCAAGCGTTATCTCAGTTAAACGTGTGAATTTCTGGTCGCATTTTCGTATGTATTTTTGTATGAGCACTGACAGCTGTCATATGTCATTGTTTTGTAATATTAATCGAGACATACGTTTTTTGTGTCAATTGCCATACGTAGGCGATCTGACCAGGACAATTATTGAACACATATTATTTTATTTAATAGTCATTAATTTATTTACTTTTACGTTAAATGCACAGAGATATTAAAATATTACACTTAAAATGAAGATTAGTTTATAGACTTATTTAAATAATGTTTTTGATTGTCCCAATCCATAGTGTGGCCCCAAGATTGACGGGATCCAGTTTAATTTTAGATAAAATGTGGTAATACATTTGAATCCGAATTCGGATCCGGACCGAATTAATACATTTGGATCTGAATTCGGAATACCGAATTAAATAAATCGATCGGACCCGGACCGAACCTTTCCGTAGTTTCCGGCATTGGATTCGTTCCGCGTGAACGGGTCTACGCGGAACGACACACCACTAGTTTAAAACGGTTGGAAGCGAAAATAAACCTTAATGTAGTGAGCATAGAGTGTACAAGACTTCAAGGCTTGTCCCGCCAACGAGACTGTAGCTGCGTATTATAACTTACATATGCCACTGCGTTCCGTGTGCTAGTGCTGCTATTAGTGGCTCAAGCGCTCAAGTCCCACCCACTGTTGCCATTGTTTCAGTGGCGGCTCGTCTGGTGAGGCCACCGAAGCTGGGTCTCAGTCTCAGTCAATTTAAGCGAATTTTAATACATAGCATTATTTTAATATCTTTTATCAATCACTATTTATATGCAATTTTTTTTCTAGTGGAAAGAATTTTTTTTTTAATTTCCTGCACAGAATATGTGTATGTATACCTTTACCGTTCGAAATGCAGCGCTATTAATATGAGCAAGAAAGCAAGCACAGCAGGCTCAGATGAGGCCGAATCAATGTTGCTCCTGATTTTTTTTCACTGTACTGATGGCAGGATTGCCAACGTACTAATTTAGTTTGATCGCATAATACGAACTGATTACGTACTTGCGATAGCTCAAAATAAAAATTCATTTTATATAAAAAAAGTTTAAAAAAGAAAAGCCGATATGTGCAAAATCCTGAAAGATACTAGCACCGAAATCTTGAAGACACGTAAAATATTAAAACCGAAAACTTTGCAAAAACTACATTACGCCACAAAAAATTTCGGGCATCAAATTTTGACACTAACAACTGAAATCGTGTAAACCACAGTTCCTTGTCAATTTTAAGGTTAATTAATGTCGTCGTGACAGACATCGTTTTTGTGGGTAAATGAAACAAAAGTTAAAAGTTAATTTACACTATTTTTTATGTCATTGTTAAAATTTGATGTCCAGAATTTTATTCGTTCTTTTCATGTATGTTTTAACGAATATTGTCTATTTATTCTTACACACTTTTTATGTTAAATTTTTTATTAATGACAAACTGTACAACTACTTCACTTTACCACACCTAATTAAAAATTTTAAATTTTAGTTCTCCTAGTAGGTACGTCTGTGAATTGAGCAAATGTTATGGCAATTTTCTAAATTTAGTATTTTACGCTCCAATGTTATTAAACTGTAGCAACTATACAGTGGTTTATTGCGATTTCCATTTGCTGATTTCTGACCAAATATCACGTCACAACAGTGTTTTGTGTACTTCAATTGTTACAAATATAAATAAATAAATTTTTTCACTTAATAATTATTTTGGATAACTAATGTGCAGATAACTATAAGACAAGTATAGAGTAAGAGTTTGAAAACAATCTTTGGTAAATATAGATTTATAAATTTTTTATCAGATGTCTACAAGAAAAACAAAAAGGCATTCTGGAACTTTTTAGAAAAAAGAAAGAAACCGGTGATGTCCGCAAAATTCACAATAAAAATGATGTGATTTCTTTATTGAAATGATGAAAATTTTTCGGTCATATAATTGACGAGGCGCATACTAGTTGGCTCCGGCAGTCAGATTGTAATCCTTGATGGTAAAAAGATCGTAGGTAAGTTGGCTACTGATGCTGTTTCTACAAATTAAGCAATTGAGGGAGGTATTACCGAAAATGGGTACAAGTAAATCATATAAATTTAGATCAGCAGTTTGTTGAGGAAAAAATAATAATGCTAAAACAAAATGTAATAAATGAATTTCAATTTGTAAAATTTATGTTATAAATGTAACAAGTAACATGAGTATTAATGTCTGTATATATCAATGATAATATATTTGTGAATAAATATAATGTTTTTTCTTATCCATTAGTATTCTGCAGTTCTATGTCAAAAGGTAGTATTTGAATAACAAGAGAGATCAATAGAAATTATTGGCAAATAGTTACATAAACAAGTCGCTATACAATAAAAAATAAAATCATAATACAATGAAATTGAAACTGCAGAGACGATCTTTTAACTTGGGATAGCAGTTTCCTAGAAGTAGGTAAATAAGTAAGTATTTAATTTTATCAGGTAGCGGGAGCGAATCAGCTTACGGAGATGGGAGCCATTAAAAGGGTTTTTTGACCGCGGGAGCCAACTAGTGTGCTCCGAATTTACGGGTCCATCCTCGTTTTCCTTTTCCTAAATTTAATCTTAGTATAAACATTTAAAATCATGCTTTATCCTATTTTAATGGTTCTTAATAATTATTGTTAATTTTTGAATATTTAAAATTTAAGTTTGTTCTGCTGTTCACGCTGATGATGGGTGTTCAGCCCGAAACTATAGTCTGTAGACAATAATTTTAACATTAAATTTTTAGGAGCATCTGTGGGTTAGACTTTAAATTTTTTCCTACAATTAAACACTAGCGAATTAATTGTTTTGTTGTCGGGATATGAAAAATAAACCCAAAAAAGACCCTAAGTTTTGACGATGCGTGGTCAAATTGATTAAATGCTAAAGAACGTCGCAGAAACCGTGGTTATCTCTGTGGTAGCACTGATTATCTCCAGGCTGCTTGCATGTCTCGTCATCGAAATGTTATTAAAGATCAAACTCAAAGTACTTCTACAAACAATAACTTGCACTTTTCAAAATCTGACCGACCGCGACACGAGACACTTCAGAATAGAAAAACTAATTGAATCGGTCATTCCAAAAACCAGATAGGTTACATTTTTTTCGAACATGTTTTTTTGTTGTAAACGTTTTCTTAAAAGCAGATGCGTATTCTGGCTAAAAACCACTAACCAATAGTACCAATACATTCCTTCCTCTTCAAAATAATACGGCGTTATAGACGGTCAATGCATAAACAACATAAGCCGGTGAGAAGTGGTTTTTGCATACACTACTAAATCGATTTATTAGACACACAAGTCGAAACAAGTATATTTGCGAAGAACCAACAACAAAAATAAAACAATCACACTTACCAGAAAATTCAAAACGTTTGTTAATTGTTGAGTTAATGATTTACAAAAGACATTCCAAACAATTTTACAAAAAAAAAATATCATAATCTATGCAAAGGACGAGATAGGGTTGCAGCTATAACATTCGACTTTATGTAAAATCTACCATTGCCACACATCTCTGAATAAAACATTTTTTTGATGACGGCAATTGAAAAGTTGGTTGCAATAACCAGGCAACTCCACTTTTTGAGGAAATGCACATTTTTATTTTATTAGGTACATGTAAAAAATAGGCCGATCGTTTGGTGCAAGAATCAGGTATTTCCAGGTATTACGGCCTGGTTTTCTGTTTACAGCAAAAAAATTATTAAATGTTATGAAATACTACCGAAATCTTGGGCGTGTAGAAACAAAAGAATGTCTGACATCAGAGACAGACGATGACGATAAATAATAATTTAAACAGAGTATTATCTGTTCTTTTTATATTCAAGAGGAAATTTTTACTAGTTTTCTGTTTCATAATTCTGTCAAAAAGTAGGGATACTGTAATACGTTAGTTTCCTACATTTCTTTACTTTAATCATTATAAACCGTACAAAAAACTTTGGTTCTGTTTGTTTTAGGCAAAAAACAGACAGCACCAACATTATGCTGACATTATTGCAAAAAAGACGTAAACACATCCATTCCTTTATGCTTTATAAGTGAAAGAAAAAGAAGCACAAAAAAACGCTTTGTGAAAATTTTGGAAAGTTTTTTGTAATTGCCCATACATTCTTGAAAACGGAGCTGCCTGGTTATTGCACTCAACCCTTCAATTGTGAGCTCACTATTTTGGTATTAAGGTTTTATTGAACATACTAATGCAAAAACTCTCAACTTCTGTTTTATTCCATCAGCCAATCCTTATGATTGGAGAGTGAGTGATCATTAATAGTAAAAAATTAGATGATTTAAAACGAGTTCAAAATAGCATTATGTAAGAGCTTATGCCATTTTATTAGAACATATTTAGCTGGCTAACTGCAAATGTTGAATGATGTAGAATATGATAATTTACTTTAAAAATAATAAAACATAAAAAATTAAAACGTATGACATGTTAATATAAAATATGCTAATGTTCAAGTGTAATTTTTAATAATAACCCTGTTTCTTGCTAAAACAACATAAGTCAAGAAAAGTTTTTTTATGTATTTTTACCATTAATATTGATAAACTGTAAAGGTTATTCGACATTTTAATCCTTTAAACAATAAATACTATATGACCGCCAAAAAGTCCTTTAAAACTCGTTTATTTGTGAATTAAACAGTTTTTATTGATTCCTGAAAAATTCTAATTGTGTGACTTATGCGGTTTTTGAAATGACCGATTCAATTTTAGTAATAAGATCAATTAAAGTTGTGAATTTTGTCATAAAATTGATTCGTGCTGAGAAAACGAGCGAACAAAAAACGGAAATAAAAATATAAACGTTTGAAATAAAAATTTGCAACATTTAATTCGTGGAAAACCAACTAATTGTCTTATTGATACTGGAGCCGAGGTTTATTAATGAGGGAAGAAATAGTCCGATCCATTGGAGGTCATATAGAGTCACCTGTAATATAACCCAATTACGAAGTCTAGGTTTGAATTTTTACATTCGACAAAACTTTAGCACTTGTAGAAGTGGTTATATAGTTAATATTTTATTTTATTTAGTACGAAATACCGATTTAAATTATTATGTCATTATAGAAAGAAATGCTGTGAAGTGTAATGAATAATGATTAAAAGGTAAACAAAGCGTGCAAATCATTGACCGGAAATGTCGTCCAAGACATAGTTTTTATACTTTGGCCTCGACTTGGGGCAAGAGGGCATAAAAAAGTTGATTGGGCGCATTGTGTAAACGCCAAACGGGCCACTTTACTAAATAAGTAAAGTTCATTGGTGTACCAGAGCATTGCGTTGATATTAAAAATTTGTCTTTAATACTTTTGTTATTCCGCTAAAAAATAGGGTAATTTTTTAGGGTTAGATTTTTTATTTGAATTACACGATAGAGGCAGGGGACGGACAATCTTGAAGCAGCGCAAACAGACCGAGTGGTCTATTACGAGTGTGATTATCAGAATACACAGTTTGTTCGCTCTATAATAATGATATTCAATTAAGTCAATCATAGAAAATATTAATTCGGGAAATCTAACAACCGCTATTTACAATGATTTATCGAAGACATTTGACACTATTAGCCATGAAATTTTCCCCAAGTGGATTGCGTTCAGGTTGATCGTTAAATCCTAGTAGGGTTGTGGGTTCCTAAGCCTGTATTTCACATTGGAAAAAAAATAGTTAAAAAATTGTCAGAAATTTTAATCTTGAAGCAACTGCTGGCATCCGTTGAATTACGGAATTAATTATCAATTTGGAACAATAATATATCAGAAAATCTCTAATTTCTATGACCGTACAATTTCCTTGGGTTTAATGTTGATATTGATTTTTATGTTTTTCCCATCTACTAATAAAAAGTTTTTATCAAAAAAGAAATTATTTAATTACTACTTAACAAACTTTCAAGAAATGTTTACGTGTTTTTCTTATAATAATAATAATAATAGGATAACAATTATAACTCTCTGAAGGGTTATACCTTCACTTCACTTCACTTGACTTCTGAACGCAGTCTACTTTGAGAATTAGCGTCTCCCATTAGTAATTTTATACCTTTTGGTAATTGAACGCAATTCATTGTGCCCCGATGTTTCAACCAGAAAACTGTAGACCGGTGTTGGAGTTGCCTCATCATAAGTGCGTTGTTTATAAGACAATTTGTAAAAGCAAAAATATAAAATTAATCTTGTATAAAAATTTAAAATTTATTATAAGCATATAAAATATTTTCGTGTTTGAAAAATAATGTTTTGTAGCAACTTTTCTGTAATATCCAAAAAAATTTAGGTTTTTTTTGGAAAAATTAGTATTATGATAATAATAATAATAAAAATTGAAAAATTATTAAATTAAGGGTTCTATTGTAAAATAGTAGTCAACTATTTTAAAACTTTCGTTGTTAAAATAGTTCTAATTTGTTGTTCTAACATTACATATTAGGGCACATGACAGAATTTTAAAATTGATGAAAATTGTAAAATGATAATTTAAATATTTTTATAAAAAAGAATAAATGCAGTGGCGCACCCAAGCTTAAAAAAATCATCATCTACGAGTATTTGAGTTTTGTTCTTATTATTAAAAATAATCTGAGAAGTATTACTTGTGCTGTTTTTCATGTATCAATTATTCATTAAATTTGTTTTGTACTTCTTTTTATTTTTAACTTAAACTTATTTAAACTGTTTTAAGTGTTTCACATTTTGGTTTTTTGCCATTACCCTTCATGTTTGCATGTAAAGAAACTATTTATTTTTACAATAAACTTTAGCTTAACAGAAAAATGAGTGAAAAGAGAAAATCTGAAAATTAATTTTCTATAAAATTTTCTGAAGAGAAGTGAAGTGGAAGCAAATAATTCGCTTATCATTATTATAGTCCTGTTTGTAGCTCCCATAAATTTATAAGTACATATTTTAAAAAGTTTCACTATTTTTAAGTTGTTTAGACTTTTATATTTGTTAGTTTACTGCCAAAACTTCTGGATGTATTGGCCCTTACAAGCATTAAATTATTGACAACAAAAAAACAAATATAAAAGTACAAACAACATAAAAAACGTATTTTTTTTAACCAAATGAACGGAATTATCGGATATAAAATATAAAATTTTGAAACGCTTTCTATTTTTTTAAATATAAAAATTGTACTAATAAATAATAGTACCTCGAGCAAGACATTGTGAAAAATCTGAGTATAGGAGAGGCAATTTACAATAATTTTTATTCCGCCTCTGAAAAATTAATGTTTTAAGATTTTTAATAGAAATTAGGAGCCAAAGATAACAGTTTTTATTTGTTTATAATAAATATTGTAAAAACATTTGTTATTACAATAATTATCGTCTTCGGCTCCCAAATTGTATTGCATTGAAAACCCAGATGTAAAATAAGTCCAAAGGCCTACCCAAAAGAAGAGTTGTAAAGACAATAGTAAAATAGTAAAAATTCAAACCTAATCTCCCCTCGCTTCGTACCTGAAAAACAATTCTAGTTACGCCTTTGACAACGTCCTTTATTTTGATATCGAAAAGTTGGAAAACCTAGTTATCCACCCCATTGTCAAAAACGGCAATTAACAAGAATCATCTAAATTTAAGACATATGAAAGAATTTTCAGCGTTTATTGAAATATTTTTAGCTCAGAGTTTTTACGCTCATGCTGTTTCTTTTATGATTAATTGAGGAGAGCTTATAAAAGCTCTCTACGGATAGTTACTCTAATTATTGAGTATAAATTTTGATTATTGTTTACTAAGTGATATTGCATGTTAATTTTTACTCACTCAAATAATATGTCGCTCACTAAATATGTACAACAACGTCATACCTCAAAAAAGATTATTTTTGAATAAACACAATTTAAAGTTAAAATTTATTATGTAAAAAATACAAATTTAAGTGGTGACGTGGTACAAAATTAATGACATGTGGCAAGTTTTTTAGCTACAGATAAGACTGTCTAGCAATTAAAAGACAAAACAAAATACATTCTAAACATAAATATAACAAAAATGTTTGTTTTTGAGATATGACGTTGTTGTATTTAATGAGCAATCAGTTAAATAAAGGGTGTAAATAAATAGTGTGTTAAATAAATAAAGAGATTTATTCGTTTTGATATAGAATTCTGTGTATTCAAATTTTATCTTCATTATATTTTGTTATATTTTTGTAAATTTAATATTATTAGACTACTGGGTAGGTACCTGTTTCCAATAATTAGTTACTAGTTGTACCCCCATTTCTATTATACAAGGGTTGAATCTACCTCAAAATAAATGTTTTTGCTTTTGTGGTAACAACAAATGCTACGTGCCTAATTAATTAAGGAATTAAACATCTTTCAAAATTTAACAAAGAAAAATATTTTTTTTCTTTTAAAAACCCAACGACAAAACCATTTGGCGCAATCAGGATACGCAATTAATTGGTAAAGTTTTCAACTAAAAAGTTGAGAAATAATACCGACAAATTTTGCAATTAATAAAAGGTAACTCTGAGTACGATTGAATTCGCGACGGTCGGTCTACCATGCTCACACGCCACCGTCAATGGCATAGCAAATAGCCCGTAAAAGCAATTATATGTATGTATGCTACAGTGAAGACATTCTCAACCAGTCATAATCTGTTAAAAGCTATAAAATAACATTTAATGTCTCTAAGTCTGTCAATCATTTAAAATATTCATGCAAATTCTAAAAGATAAACATTTGGCAGAAAATTCTAGTAGTTATTTAAAGTCAAAACACTGACCCTCAAAGAACAAATTGACCTATATTTAGTAACAGCTGAGGTCATAACTGAATCCCCCTTTGAGTTTCAAACATTTATGAAAATTTCAGAAATATTAGTGAATGTCACGATAGTTTTCTTTTAGTTTAACGAGAGGAATGACATTCTATCATTTCATAGTCAATAGAATAGTGTTGCAAAAATTAATGTAATAATTTGTAGTAAGAATCACATAAAAAAATAACCGTAGCCCAATTTTAAGCATATCAATACGTGAAACATAATTATAAAAAAAAATGCATTTACCGTTTCTTAACAGCACACATTCTTAAATAATCTCCATGTATAGCCATATATAAAAAAAACTTTGTGAGACTAGAGTAATAAACAGTCGAGAAGACACAAAAAAACTAAACTCCGAAGGAAAGTTAAAAAAACATCACTAACAAAAAAAACTGGATTCCGAATGGTTCAAGAAAAACCATAAATTAGTTTTTCTCTCTTTGAAAATATATCACCATAAGAAAAAAGATATTTACGATCTCAACAAGTGTGGGGTCAAAACAACTCAAATTGAATAGAGCAATATAAGTTGTCGAAAGCCACCATAAAAATATTTTTTTTAACGTTCGAAACTAAATGCAATCATAGGTTAAAAATAGAATATGTTCAAATTGTTAACATAAACAATTAAACGTTACATTGTGATCCATTTGAGTGAATAACTTCGATAAAAATTCAAGGATTGTTTTTCATGAAAACGGTCGAACACGTCTCCTGTTATTTATTTATTATTCAGCGCGCATTCTTTGACGAAAATATTGGATATACAGGCTGTTCCAACATCAAGGTACAACCCTCTACTTTGAAATTTTAAATGTAAACCTCATTTTTTTAGCATATCTGAATTCTACGTATACTTTTGCATATTTTTTATGTAACACACAGAATGTCGACTTTCAGTTGTTTCTGAAAAAAAAAACACGAACCATTTGAAATGAATAAATTCGATAAAAATTCTGGGATTTGTTTTTCAGGAAAACGTTTGGAGTCATATCCTGTTATTTTTTAACAAACATTTTTTGACAAGAAAAATGGATATATAGGGTGTCCCAAAATCAAGATACGACACTCAACTTTAAAATTTCAAATAAAAACTCAATTTTTTTAGCATATCTGCATTTTACGTACAATTTTTTATGTAGCTAAAAAGTCATGATCTATTTGAAATAAATAAATTCAGATGTGCTAAAAAAATAGGGTTTCCATTTGAAATTTCTAAGTTGAAAGTCGTATCTTGATTTTGAGATACCTGTATATCCATTTTTTGTTAAAAAATGAGCGTTCAAAAATAACAGGATATGACTCCAAGCGTTTTACTAAAAACAAATCCCTGAATTTTTATCGGAGTTATTCCATTCCAATGGTTCCAATTGTTTACTGTATAATTATGCAAATAAATAAAATTATAGTAAAAAACGAACGCCGGTCAAGTAGGCGTTTTTACACACGCCCGAGCTGTTCTATTGCAATTGTTATCTTATCTAGTATCAAATACCGGCGTTAGTAAGGTGGAAGACAATTTTCATAACATTTTTTTAAATTTATTTTATTTATTTTAATTTTCATTTTATATATCAAATTTATTTAAATAAACATTGGCGTTTTTTTAATATGTACTATTTACATTTTATGTATTTATACCTATCCTACAACATACTCATAATGTACACTACAAAATAATAAAAAATTAAGAATAAACACATTAGTTTTTATTGTTAAGTTATTAATTATTTAAATAAATTATTTTTTGTAACTTTTTTAAAGAACTGTTATTTGCTTTTTAACATGTATTACTTGAATTAACCAAACATTTCATAGGTTTGGCTAGAACCATATTCGGTAATGTTTAATTTTTTTATTGAAAATTTTTAAAGTTCATATTAAAATAATTAATACAGCAATAAGTTTTACTTTACAAAAATTTATTACATTTACAAATTTACAAATGAGTCGTTCAGTTCCAAAACCGACCATCTCCATCAAGTAATAAATACTTTATAGACTTCACAACTTTTACTTAACAAAATTTCTGTTGTAATACTTTGCGTGTAGAAGTTATAATTTTCTTTATAGATACGCGAAAATGGTGATATTGCGTTAGGAACTTTACTACTTATTAACAATGTACCTACAATATTTAAGACAAAAATTGTATACTAAACAAAACATAAAGTGGATAAATTTTTAACGTTTATTCTTTATAATTAGTCAATATGCTTCATTTTTATAAAATAATTTTGTTCGGCTAAATAATAAATTCTAACAAGTCTTTCTTAACCTCAAAAATTATGCTTTTGCTATTATTCATATTATAACGATACCATTGTCAGTATCAACAGTATTAAGGCGCACTACTAGAACAAAAACTTATGGAGATGGCCGCTTTTAGAACGAATCAAATTTTTGAGACTGAAAAAACATGCGCTGCAGTTAGTTTTGGCTCAAACCTTTTGAACACAACGTGTAAAAGTGTTTAAAATTCTTTTTTTTTTTAAATAAAGAAAATTTCATAAAAAAATGGAGATGACCGGTTTTGGAACTGCACGATTCAAATATGAAACTCATTTTGCAAATTTAAGTCTGTTTTTATTTTCAAGTAAGGTAAGAAGTTTGTTTTACCATTTGCTACGATAATACCTATATACTATTATTATTTTTTACATTATTTTGCAATATACTATTGTGAAGATCAAGTTTTTTCGTGGGATGAGTTTGTTATTTAATTAATTAAGATAAATTAGTTTTTTTAAATCAATTTATTGGGACAGTGAAAGGAAAATATTTTTTTTTTAATTAAGTCGACAGTTTCCTGATTCAAGTGTCACTTCCTCAAAACTTATTATCTACGTATATTGTAGGTGTTTGTTCAATGTAGTAAAACAACATTTAATTATGGTTTTTTCGTGATATGTACATAGATAATAAGTCCTGAGGAAGTGACACTTGAACACGTGACACTGTCGACTTAATTAAAAAAAAATTTCTTGCACTATCCCAATAAATTGATTTAAAAAAATTGAAGATGTAAAATAACCAAGTAAACAATATAAATTAATTTGTTAAGTGATTGCGAGTGACAAAATTACACTAGCGAAAAAGCGACATATTTTAATTATTAGCAAATGCCTGTTCTGAAATATTATTATTACGTTTTAGAATGATAATATTTTCAAAACTAATGTTACAACCAGCCTCATTGCGTTACAGATGATTCAATAAACGAGTATTACAGTGGGGAGCTTGTAACACGTATTTTGTATACTATTTGTTCTTTTTATTTTGGTAAATTACGTCCATTCTTTTTACATTCGAAATTTGTTGTAACGGGGAAGTGGACAAAGCAGAAAAAAAAATTATTTTATTAGGCCAACGTTTCGAACCTCTATTGATTCTTTTTCAAGGCTTATAATAAAAAAAAAGAATCAATAGAGGATTCGAAACGTTGGCCTTATAAAATAGTTTTTTTTCTGCCTTGTCCACTTCCCCGTTACAACAAATTTCGGACTATTTGTTCTATTGATTATTTTAATTACTGTTTGTTATTATTTTTTTATTTGTCATCCGTTGTTATCTGTCTAGTAAGTTTTGCGTTAAACATCAACATACCTTTGAAAACCTATTTTTACATTGATTTGAATAATTATTGTAAACAGTAGTGTTTTGAGAGCGATCGCAGTAGAAATTAATTTTTTGCTAAACTCTTCTCTGAAGAAAATTAAAATCCAAGCCAACATTATTTACACTAGAATATTCGGGCATTTTTAATAAAGCTCAATACTTCTTGGAAACAGAAAATTGTACTTACCCATTATGTTTGATTGTGCAAAGCCGGAAAGATTTATATAGAAGTACTAATTAGGAAAATTTGGTAGATACCTGAGAATAGAAAGTTTCTAACCAGAATTCTAGGAAAGACAAATTTAAATAAAATATGAGCCAAGCCGGAAATATTAAGATAACGAATTGGGGAAATTCGGTATTTACTTGAAAGTTTCCTACCACCTAGTTTACATCTTTAAATACAATTACCAGTTTGAGTACCCCGCCTGCTGAGATAAGGGAATTAGCTAGTCCGCATTTAGGTTGTCGAATCAGGTAATAGAAGGAACCGATGGAATTAAGGATTATTTGGTCCCCAAAGAAGATCCGTCCTTAAAAACATTAATTCGTTAGAAAGAATTTTTGTCAATGATGATGAAATAAATTCTGTTATAGTCTTCTCTTGTAAAACTAATTTTGACTTATTATTAAAAGTAATAGAATCTACATGTATAGACAGGACATTTAATTAGTGAACAAATATTTTTTTACAACTTTTCACTTTACATGTTTTGGCTAATAAACATTACATACCGCTATCTTTCTGTCTTTTACCAAATTAGTCTCAAAATACATATGTCATTTTATTAAAAACCTTGATATTAAGATGCCGTAAATTTGGATCTAATTCTCAACCAAAATTGTAGTAGGTAGCAGATTTTGAAAAAACGATACATAATGCTACTGCGACAGTTTGGTCAAAAGTAAAATTGATAGGATGCAAATTACATTTAGGACAAGCGTGGTATCGAAAAACACAAAAATTGAAATTGTCAGTGGAATACAATAATTGTGAACGCTTAGTTGGAGCATGGATGTGGTATTTGTTTGTTTACCATTTTTAACACCAACAGAAGTTGGAGAGTGTTTTGCATTTGATTTATTTGAAGAAATTCCAAATAATGCAAAACTTATTGAACTCTCTGATTATTTAAAAAAAAATATATATTAGCGAAAAAGCTGAATTTCCCCCCTAAATCTGAGCTAAAAAGTCTTCGAGTTTACAAAGAACAATGTGTGAATTATTTTACGCAAAGTTTAATTCATCACTTTATTCTGTACATTCATATATCTTTATACAATTTTATACATGTTTTACAACAATATCCGATTAGCACTAATGTAAAAATTCAAAGTTTAGGTATCTGAACCTGTAAAAATTCAGAATAAAAGTGTACGGGATAAGAAATAAATTTTAGAGAACAAAATATTTGAATATGACATGAACTTCATTTAAAGATTCAAATTAAATGTGTTCCGTATTTTTTTAAATGTTGGTCTTTTTATTTTTGTATATACATAGTTACCTACTTATTTAATTTATGTTAATATAAACATGTAGTTTTGTAAATAAAACATTAATCTTTTTTATGTTTTGTGTTCTTCTTTATTTTTTTTATAAATGTGTAAGTAAGTCTTTATTATCCGGAACACATGTATGTATAAGTCTACTTATTAATTAGTTATCATTTATCAAATAGTTTTATTTTGATTTTGATAATACAGACTCAAATATACTAAAATATTTTAAATCATTAGAGTATCAAAAACTGAAAGAACATAGAAAGTGTGACATTCAACACGTTTTGTGTTCGTTGCATTTTAGGTCATAATGTAGAAAAAGATAGCAAGAAGAACGTAAATCGGTACTTGAATTGTAATTCAAAGTTTTATTATAAAAGTAAACATTTATTTAAAAATTTGCTGCAGCGGAAAAGCTGTGAACAAAATTTGATTTTGAAAAATCGTTTTGTGTTTCTAGAAACTTTTAACCAAACGGTTTATTTTTATAAACAAATTAATTTCTTTAAGACATTTTCAAGTTAAAATTTCACTCCATAACTCACAAAAGTTTGAAAAAAATAAATAAATAAAAAAAATGCAAATAATTGTTTTTCCCAATAAAAAGTTTCGAGATAAAATATTATATCGATTCTCCAATAATTAATTATTCTTCGATTTACTTAATTTATGTTTATTTTTCACTGTTAGACATTGTATGTATGGCTGGGCGATTTTCAGTTTGAATAATCGATAATCGATTATTCAATTTATTCGATTAATCAATTTTTGATTATTCCGATAAATCGATTAATTAAAAATTTTAATCGAACTGCGCTTAATCGATTAATCGTTCTTTTTTTAGCGATTAATTAATTATTTTGCCCATTCCTAGCTGTAACGTTACGTATACAAGAATACAAAATTAAGGTGGGCAAAATTAAAGTATAATTTGGGATGGGCATCAGATATGTAACTATACTTAATACTCATATTAGGTATGTCATTTCAGTATTGTAAAAATTCGTCGTTAACAAAATTCCTCTTATTTGCGTAAGCGTAGTTTACGTAAAGCCCCTTTAGTACAAATTACTTTATTTCTTAGACACATTTCGCATACATATTTTTTTTTAATTTAAAAGTAACTGAATATCAAAAATGGAAAATATAAAATAAAAACTCACCTTATGCTGAATAATCCTGTTTCCATAAACATTATCAAACTAATTGCTACTAATAACTGTTCATGTGATTTAATTTTAATGAAATTAATGTAACTGGCATAAGAGTTTTTATGTTGGACACAAGAATCATGTTTTTTCAAACCAGTCTTTTTCAAATGCTCTCTTCTAACTATTCTTAAAACCAACGGAAAAAAATACGTCATTGGATTTCAACGAAAAATGTCTATACACAAAACAAAATACAGCATCACATAGTATACTATAGCTTTCTGGCTAAATTTCGTTTTTGGAAAAAAATTTAAAACTGGTTGTGTTGTTACGTTTAGTGGACTTTGAGAAATGTCTGCAGATTCAGGACATTTTTCACTGATGTTTTTTCTAACTGCGCGCTTGTTTCTTTATTGCGCACTTTTACACTTATTTTCAAATTTTTTTGGCCAACTAGTTTTTTGCTCTGACGTAATCGATATTTTCTTTAAATAGCAACCCTTATTTTTAGTGTTGAATATTGAAACTACTTTTTTTTCTGCGTATAACAATATAACACTTGTAGGGTCTAAAATAAAAACTTTAAGGCATTTAACCAATTTAAATGTTTTATTGAATTTTTCAAAATAGACGCAATTTTTAACAGAATTATTGAACTAAATGTTCAAATTTACATCCTTCCGTTTCTTAGTAATAATACAACTAATTTTCGGACTTCGTTAGCACAATATTTTTCATTTTTTAACTAATTAAGCGGCACTGATTTGTAATTCTATTACAAATTTATTTTATAAAATAAAATTACAAATTTGTAATTTTGTAATTCTTTCTCTTACATTATTGATGTTCTAAAATCCTAAAATGTGATTTGACAAAACCGCACTAAAAATTCAATTTTTCTAATGTTGTAACATGTATTGGTTTCTCTCATCCGGTGTAAATTTTCTATCGACCCATATGACAGTTATGTCCTTGTTGAGCCAATCACATCTTAGGACCGTATTTTTTCGACGTTTCATTAAATAGATAAGTTTATTTGAATTATTTTGGTAAATTACGTCCATTTTTTTTATACATTCGAAATTTGTTATAACGGGGAAGTGGACAAGGCAGAAAAAAACTATTTTATAAGGCCAACGTTTTGAATCCTCTATTGATTCTTTTTCAAGGCTTATAATAAATGTCAAATTTGTTTGGCATGGTACCAACTTGTCTCGGCCAGTGGTCGCCGGAAGAATGTTCATCTTCCATTCTTCCATTCTTCCATAAAGGGCTACTTAAAATAAAAAAAATTTGCAACAAAATTAAGGATTAAAAAAAAAGAATTACAAATTAGTAGCGCTTAGTTAGTCAAAAGACTAGGAAATAATGTGCTAACGGAGTTCGAGAATTAGTTGTATTATTGCCAAAAAACGGAAAGACGTCGGTTTGAAGATTTAGTTCAGTAATTCTGTTACAAATTGCGTCTATTTTGAAAAATAGTAGTTTCAATATTCAACACCAAAAATAAGGGTTGCTGTTTAAAAAAAATATCGATTACGTCACAGCAAAAAACCAGCTAGCCAAAAAAAATTGAAAACAAGTGAAAAACGCGTGCAATAAAAAACAAAATTGACCTGTCTTGGCGTTTTTCTAAAAAAACATTAACTTAGAAAATATGAATTTTATTTCATACTTTTATGTCACTCTGTATAATGTTAGTGTTTGCTTCAGTGGTGTTTATATATTATTAAAACAAATTGTTATAAACAATATAATTCTGTAAAAGGTGTGCTCTTTGTGGAAAAGAAGTCTTCAGTTTTTAAAAACCACAGTTATTTATTTACTAAAAAATCCAATTTTTGCCATTGCAAACTAAACCTTTTGTCTTAACACTTATAACTTGTTTCTTATTAACAATTTTTTTTTAATTTAGTCTATTTTCACTTGTCTTACCTATTAAAAAAATATATTATTTTAGTAAAAAGTACTTAATATAACATTTATTTATGTTATGTAACTAATATATTATAATTGTATAAAATATTACGAACTGCAGTAATTGTAATTATACAATTATAACCTAATAAGACAATTATATTTTAAAAATTTTAAAAAAATATAAAAAGGATTTTTACTTACCGATAAACCCACCTGATATTTTCTGATATTTCCCTTCTGCTTAGTCCAGCTTGGATAATAGTTCCTGTGACCTCCAATGATAATTGTCTTTGTCCTACAAGTCTAAGCATTTTGAAACTTTTTTTTTATCAAAAGCACTAAAAACACTTCTAGATAGTAGACACTTTCAAATAAAAGCGACAAAATGACAACTTATAATTTTTGTAAAAGTAATGAAATGATAGCAGTAGAAATTGGGGTTTTCCAACCTCTTTCTTATCTTAATGAGTTAGGGTCAAGAAGGAAGAGGGTAATAAAATGAATTATTTGGGGTTTTGTAAATACGGTTTGAAAAGTACCGAAAAGGAAAAATTACCACGTGCATTTAAGCCTGTTTGGAATCCTTTTCAAGGAATTGAAATAAACGGAATAAAAATTATCAGTAGAACAGGTATTACCCCATAGCAGGGGGTAGTAGGCTTTCCTTACAATTCATTCAAGGTATTAAAATAGCCTCAGGTAAAAATTCTGATCTGAACAAAGAAAAATTCTTTCTTACTTTCATAAGTAATTTGTGACTGAAACACTTTTAATATTTAATAATAACAAGTTATTGATAATTTTTAATAATTAAAAATGTAAAATTAATTTTAAAAATAATTCAAATTATTGCTAAAAACGTTTTTATAATAAGCTACATTATAAAAATATAAAAATTGGTCCTCAAAATATATCTTGTTAAATATCTGCGAATATTTTTGTGCTGAGGTTTGGAGTATTATCTTAAGTTTCAGTGTTTATTTCTTTTTATATCGGAAAATAGCAATGAAATCGCAATTTTTGAATACTTCTGAGCGCTTTTGAGACTTTTAATCTCTATTAAAAAAATTTGATATTGCATCAACTATTGACAAGCTCTCAAAGTCAAATAAAAATGTGGGTTTTTGTTTAGTTTACTTTTTTTCACAAAATAATAAAAAAAGTCACTTTACCACACGAAAATGTATATAAAAAAAAATAATCTTATCAATTAGTTATTCTAATTTAAGAAGGTTTAGTACAAAAAAAAATTTTTTTAATAAATAAAATGTTAGTGTTTAAATGATGCTTTTTATTGAGAACAGACCTCCAGTATTGCGATTTTTATTTATTAAAATAATTATAAATTTACTACCGTTAGAAAAAACCCGTTAGTTATTAATAATTTTTTTTAATGTGTCTTTAAAAAAGGTTTAATGTTACCAACAAAAAAACTTCTTAAGTTATTTTTAAATTTGTTAATAACAAAAAAAGTTATTAGTGTTAAGAAAAAAGGTTTAGTTTGCAATAGCAAAAACTGGATTATTTTAGTAAATAAATAACTGTAGTTTTTAAAAACTGAAAGAGCATACCTTTTACAGAATTATATTGTTTATAACAATTTGTTTTAATTACATCTAAACATCACTACAGCAAACAATAACATTATAGAGTGTGAACCATTTGTATGGAATGACTTCGATAAAAATTTAAGGATTTGTTTTTCAGGAAAACGCTTAAAGACGTATCCTGTTATTTTTTAACGCGCATTTTTTGACAAAAAAATTAGATATACAGGTGTCCCAAAATCAAGTTACGACCGTCAACTTTGAAATTTCAGTTGAGAACCCCAATTTTTTTTAAATATCTGAATTCTACGTCTAAATCCCTGAATTTTTATCGAATTTATTTATTTCAAATAGATTACGCCTTTTTTTTCAAAAACAACTGAAAATCGGCATAGTGTGTGCTACATAAAAAATACGCTAGTTCAAAAAACTTGAAAAAGCATCGCATCCAGCCGTAAACGTGTTTTTGGAATGTTTCAGTACTTGTGCAACTTCCTTTTCAGTGATTTCCACTACTACTATTATAATAATACTACTACACGTAAAATAATGGTGCTGTTACATTATTGGGCGTAGAAGAATTGCCTGGGATTGAGAGCAAATTAGTGAAGATCAGCAAAGCTGTTAACCATATCACCGGGATTTGAAACACAGTTTTGGTTGAAGGACCAAATTTTTTTGGATTGTTGGATATTGCATTCTCTAATTGGGATATATCCAATTGAGCATAACCATTATTTATATATTTTTGAATAGGTTCGAAGTTTTTTAAATAAATTTAAATAAAATAACGGCAGCATAAAAAATAGCACCTTTAGATTAGCAATATTTTTTAAAGCAAGAGAATAAAGTCAAATCAAGGGGAAAACTTGCATTTTTTATTATTGCTATGATGTTTTATTTTGTAACACATGATTTAAAAAATCGTAAAAAACTCTATTTTCTTTATTTATTTTGCCAATGTCGACTAATTAACTTGTAAAGTAGCATGGAGAGCAGGACAGTTAGCTTTTCTGAAATTAAATAAAACGTGGTTCTTGCTTGTATAAAAATTCTTAAGTTTTTTTCGCAAAACGTCAAAGTATTGGACTCGTCAGACTTGGTTTCTCTAAAAAAGTTTGTTCAACTTCATCTTGTTTGTTAGATAGTTCTCTAATCAACTGAGGCAATAGCTGAATAGCAAATGAAGAAGCAGAATCAACTTATTGAGTTAGTTATTAATTTGTTGTTATAAGAAGTAAGACCACGGCAGAATATGTGCCGTTTTTTTTACTCTTTACGTTGTCACTTATCATTTTTGCCGCGTCACATTCTGGTTTTTAAACTGATGTTAAATTATAGTATTGGTATTGAAATAGTTTAAGCTTTCTTTATTTTTTGATGTCAATGGTAATTTTGAGTTTAGACTGTAAACAAATTGGTTGAGTATGGGGCGTTTATAATAAAATAGACATCCAAGAATATTTGTTTTTCTCTAAAAATTTTCGTTCTTACAATATTATTTTTATAGTATATACCTAGCAAATGATATTTCTGTCATACCTGCATTAGCAAACTCCTTAAAATACTTTTTATTTTTTAGAATTATTCAATTATACCTACTTATCGCCCTACAAATGGTACCAATCTTCTTGGATTCTTTTTGTTTTGTATCTTCTTTTCTACCATGAAATTACGAATGAAATAAAAGCAAACGAGTGAAAACAAATTCATTAATTCTCAGCAAGAGGCTCCTGATTACCCAGGGTTAATAAAGCCCTAAAAATATAAATACTTCGAATTTCGATTGGGTTACATCTAGAAACTGATTACATTCAAAAAAATTTAATTGAAAGAAAATATTAAAATAAAAAAATAAACCTCAGGTATAATCTTAATAATATATTGCTCAGACATAAATTTTTAACAATTTTTTTAGAGCAATTAGAAATCTGTTAAATTTTAACTGTTACTATAACAATAAATTATTTAATTTTTTGTGTACTTTTTCACATTTTTTTCATTTTCTTTCAGATACATATTATTATACGTTAAAAAGTTCGATTCTTTAGAAAAAATGTTATTTTTTAACAAACGTATTTAAAAATGGTTGTTTTTTCTAAATAAAACACGTTGCAAAATAGCAGATTTTTTTAGAAATTAAATATTAATGCATTATCTAATTTTATCGATGAGGATGCTTAGGATTTTTTAATTTATTATTATTGACATTGGTGTTTCATAATTTGTTTGGTATAATACTCAAAAATAATTTTATGATGTTTGTAATTTACATTATTTAAAAAAAATTGTCATTTTCTCTCTCTTACAAAGTCAGTCTAAAAATTGCAAAAAATTGAAGTTTTTGAGTAATCAAATTAAAAACTTTTTTGAAAGTATAACATACCACTAATTTATTTAACATTACATAGTGGTATTGAAACATTAAAATCATTACAAGCTTAAAGATCTTTCAATTTTTTATTACTCGATTAATTAATACTTAAGTCGAGACATATTTTGTAATTCTTAAACCGAGAATAACTACAAATTCTTTTTGCAATAAAAATTTATAGGTCTCATTAAAAATTTATTGATCTTATTTACACAAATAAACTCTGGACAATTGCACTTGCAGCTGTTAGGAATTTCCGAAGAAATAAAATATAATCCGCTTTGTCGGTAAACAATTAACAAGGGGACAAATTGGTTTTAAATATTTTGTACTAATCCTTAAGAGCCATAAACATTTATGATGGTTAAGGGTTTGCTAACACTTTTGAAACAAATTTATTCATTTCGATATTTGGTTTGAGACACGAGGACAAATTATTGGTTTGAGGGAGGGAGGGATAACTCTTTCACTAATTACATTGCGTACTGAATTGTGGGTAAGTATTTTACTCTTGTCTAAATACTACTTTATAAACGATAAAATTTATATTAATTAATCAGAGTGATATAAAAGTATGGAATAAAATTCATATTTTTTAAGTTAATGTTTTTTTAGAAAAATGCCAAGACAGGTCGATTTTATTTTTTTATTGCGCACGTTTTTCACTTGTTTCTAATTTTTTTTTGTCCAGTGGTTTTTTGCTGTGACGCAATCGAAATTTTTTTTTAAATAGCAACTCCTACTTTTGGTGTTCAATATTGAAACTACTTTTTGTTTCTGCGTTTAACAGTATAATATTTGTAGGGTCTAAAATAAAAACTAAAGTAATTTAACCAATTTAAATGTTTTATTGAATTTTTCAAAATAGACGCAATTTTCAACAGAATTACTAAATAAGTGTTCGTATTGACGTCTTTCAGTTTTTTGAGTACTGATTTGTAATTCTTTCCCTTAAATCCTTGATTTTGTTGCAAATATTTTTGATTTTAAGTAGCCCTTTACAAAAACGGTCAAAACATTATCTAAATAATCTCTGACACCACGAGCGTAGTGTGGAGCTGTACCGTCTTGTTTAAGACTGGGCAACCAATGTGGTGCCACCACGAATCTTCGGCGAATCGCTGAAGCCTAGTTAAAGCCTAGTTAAATTGCTGAAGAGGTGCTCGAGTAATTGCGCTATCGACTAAGAGATGTCGGACAGAAATATTTTCTTTGAGACTGAGCAGATTAGCATTCGTCAGACCAATTCAGAGATAAGATAAGAGATGATTAACAGATAAGTCATTGTGGTAGTACTGAAGCAAAGTCGAGCAAAGATAACGACTATTTTTGAAATGAAGATATAACCAGATGAGACTTTTACAGTTCTGTAAAGTGTAAAGTATCGTTTTGGTCATTTGAAATTGCTATTTACAACTTTTTTTAGTAGAAATCAACTTGGTAAAATTAATAATTTTTATGTGGTAAATTAATTTTTTTATGTGGTAGCAACAATTTCTAAAACCGTGTTTCTGAAAACATACATCGCACTTATAAATTAACTACTTAAGCTAAAAATTTGACATTTTGACCACTTATAGACCAAACCACAGCGCAACAGATTTTAGAAAAAGTTTTTTGCTTTTGAGAAAGGGGCTTCCAAAGTGACAAGCTGTGAAATTGTGCATTGACAATTTCACGTAGCGGAGAGCTTAATGAATTATTAACAATTTAAGCATAAAATGTACATTTTCGTAATCACTAAAGTCTAAATAGGTTTTCTAAAAAAAATCAAGTTATTAGAACAAATTCTTTCCTAAACATTAATATTTTAAAACAAGGCTTTGTCGCGCAAAGCTCCGACGCGCTAAATCTCCGTATTTATTATACGTATATTTGCATTATCCAACACAGTAATTCAGAACTATTCAAAGGTTAATAATAACAATTGATAAATACTTCTGAACTATTATTTGATTACGACTGGCGATGTTTTGAAATCTAGGATACTTATTTTTTATTTAAAACTGCGAAATGTCGTTTTTTTTTAGAGAATAAAAGTTTTTTGCCAACGAAACTTAATTATATTTGTTAACAAACTCGGTCTTTTCATGACTGATTTCATTTCGAATAGTACATTGTGTATCGAAATCGGTAAGAACATTTGACTGTTGAAAGAAATTTATTTGGAAGAATAAGAGCAAAGCAACAACTTTGCTTGTTGTGTGAGAATGATAAATGTAAATTTTTGATAACATTTATGATTAATTTACTAAATAAGTAATATAGGTACTTTAAAAAATATTTTAGTATTACTGTAGAAAAAAATTAACATAATTATAATAATTATATTAATTTTCCGTTTTATTTATTTATTTATTATTAATATTTACGCCAAAGGCATTTTACAAATAAAGACATAAACATAAATTACAAACATTTATGGCACATACACTTAAATAGACTAAAAATATACCAGTAAAACATAAAATATTGTTAACTTTATTTGCCTCTAAAAATAAACTGTTTAACGGTGAATTATCTGAGTAATTGTGTTTATTTTTAGAGACAACGAACAATTCGTGATGTCTAGTATTAATGGTTGGAATATTCAGACAAACCTTGCATAAAATATCAGGTACTTTTAAGTAACCATTTAATAATTTAAACAAAAAACATAGCTTATGCAAGATTCGCCTTTTCTGTAGAGTCTTAATAGATAAATATGATACAACCTGATCTGGACTTAAAGTGATATTGACTACTGACAGTTTGTACCTAATGTATTTGACAAAGCTCAATTGCACTGCTTCAATGCGATCAATGTGCGTGTTGTATGAGGGTGCCCAGATAACGCAGTTGTATTCAAGTATTGGTCTAATTAGAGCGCAGTATATCACTAATATAGATTTAACATTACGAAACTCGGAAGTCCACCTTTTTAAACATCCTAAAAGTTTTCTGCTTTTACATATAATATAATCAAAGTGGTGTATAAAGAAAAGTTTGAAATCCAAGAAAACACCTAAATCTTTAATTAGATTGGAGACTTTCAAAGAAGAAGAACTAAGTGTGTAGAGAGGCAGACTAGGAATAGGTTTGCGACTGAAGCAAATGGTACAACATTTCTCGATGTTGAATTTAAGATCATTTTGATTACACCAACTTTCAAGTGAATTTAAGTCATTTTGCAGTAATGTATTTTCATTATCAGATTTTATAACCCTGTAAATCTTTAGATCATCTGCATATAGTAAACAGTTGGAACTGAAGACAGTACAGATATCATTAATAAAAATATTAATAAGGAATGGACCGATAATAGATCCTTGAGGGACTCCTGATCCTACAGGAAAGTCAAATGACTTGGACCTGCCAATCCGAACTAACTGAGTACGACCTGTAAGATAACTCGCGATCTAGGAAATAAGAGGGTCATATATACCATACAATTTTAGTTTATGCAGAAGAATCAAATGATTTACAGAATCAAAAGCTTTATGAAAGTCAGTATATATACAGTGGACTTCATAACCAGATTCAAAAGCATCTAACACGTTACTGACTAAAGTTAGAAGGTTAGTTTGTGTGGACCTACCTGAAAGAAAGCCATGTTGCGACATAGAAATAGTGTTTTGAAACGAAAAAGATAATTGTTTTGTGACAATTTTTTCGAAAATTTTTGAAGGAACAGATAACAAAGAAATTGGCCTGTAATTTTCTATATTATGCTTGTGACCTGATTTATAAATCGGTGTGACGTGCGATAGTTTCCACGTGTCGGGAAAAACGCTAGAGTGAATAGAGATGGAAAAAATATCGCTTAAAGGTTCCGTGAGGCTGCAAACACATTTTTGATAGAACAATGGAGGAAAACCATCAGGTCCAGCCCCTTTGTTACAGTTAAGACCCTTAAGTTCTTTACAGACAGAATCGTATGTGATAACAATATTATTCATATTCACACAATCTATTGGAATGCTGTAGTTAGATCTATGGATGTCAAAAGAATTGTTATTTTTGAGCGTAGAAGAAAAATGCGTAGCAAAGGCATTAGCAACATCTTGGTTACCGGAAATTGAGTGACCATTGAGGAACATTAGATTTGGTAAATCATTGTTGCTTTTTAAATGATTGATAAACTTCCATAAATGTTTTGGATTTGTAGTAACAAGATTTTCGGTTTTATAAATATAATTACTGTAGCATTGATCAATTACATCTTTACATTGTTGACGAGCGAGTGCAAATTGAGCATATAAATTGAGATCACCACTTAATTTGTAGTTTTTATGTAACGATTTTTTTAATATGACTAAACGTTTAGCTTCTGCACTAAACCAAATGGGAAAATTATCTTTGCGCTTCTTTCTTGTAGGAATAAACGTATCACATACAAAGTGTAAATAGTTATAGAATATGTCTACAATATAATTAATGTCATTTTCTGGGTTGATAAAAGACCAGTCTACAGAAGATAAAAAATTATTGATAAGAGTATAATCGCAGTTTGTAAAATCATAAAAAGTATCACATACTGATGAGATTATAGCTTCATTGCTGTTATACATAAATATAATAAATTCAAAGGGAGGATGATGACAGTCAGGATTAATTATAGCATTGTTCACTTTCTCAATAACTACGCTGTCATTATTGGAGAAGCATAAGTCCAATAAATTACCACTGGGGTTACATATATAGTTAAATTGACTGAGATCATACGAAAAAAAATTATCACAAATGACAGATTCTTTGTCTGATTTAACACAAGTAGGTACAAAACCTAATATTTCATTATCATTTATCCAGTTTAAATGTGGAAGGTTGTAATCACCAAGAATATAAATTTGAATAGACGCGTTATCAATAATAATGTTTTTAACAGTTTTTACGTGATTAACGTAAGTGTCTATTGATGAATCTGGAGGAAGATAAACGGCAGCAAAGACAATAACATTATTGGATATAGTTATTAATACCCAAACATCTTCAATGTTTGAAGTATTTGAGACCCTTATCTTTGAAGAAGAGAAGATCTTTTTTACAGCAATTAAAACACCACCTCCGATAGATTTGTCACTACTGTTGGTAGACCTGTCGGTTCTGTAGACTGCATACCGATTGTCCAAGAATTCATTGTCACTTATATCTGGATGTAACCATGTTTCGGTAAACACAATGATGTCATAGTCTTCACTGGCACAAGACACTAAACAAGAGTTTAATTTGGTTCGTAGTCCACGAACATTTTGGTAGTAAACATTAACACCACTAACGGATAAAACTTGGTTTTCAGAAGTGTTTGTACAACAGTTATTGGTTCCGGGAGGTGCAATTGTCAGAAAATTGTTGTTCATTGTTTTTCGTTTCGTGGCTGTCGCTGAACAGTTTTTTCGGAAAAAAATTAAACCGACGAATAGTGGTACCACTGGGCCAGTTATCTCCGTTTTCAAGATTACTTTTGAGGACAAAGTCGCCGCCAACTTTAAACGAAATACTTTTAGCCCCATCACGTGTTGGTAGAGCTTCTACAATAAACTGGTGTCCAGAGAATTTTTTATTCAAATAAGTTTCAATATCTTGAGTTTTGGTTTCAGGATCAATACGACCAATGTGTAGCCATACTTTTTTATGTACGATTTTGAAGCTCTTAGTTGTGGTGTCATCATTAACATTACCAGTGCCAATAATCACGTTAGGTTTGCGACTTTTATTTTTCTTCGAAATAATTTTCCATTCATTCTCGGTACTGTTCTTTGAATTTGGTGCTTGATTTAAAGAGCAGCTAGTATGGCTATCTGCAGATGACAAAGAATTTATTGTACCTTTGACGGTTTCGTTCTTTTTTTCGCAACTTTATCGCTTATAGTCATATTTTTGCTAATTTCTTGTATACTTGAGGATTTCTTAAAAAAACTTCGCAGCTAGCCATGAGAAGAAGAAGTATCAAACCTTTATTGTTTTTTGCCTAGTACATACTTTACTTTATAAATATTATTTTTATAATTATTTAATTTTAATAATTATTGTAAAATTTAAAAAAATTAAAGCTTTAATCTTGCAAAACAATAACTATTGAAGTAACTAGATTTATTTTTTTATTAATTTTAGTCAACAACTGCGTTATGATGACTTTTGTCGTTTGTTTCAAATTAATCCAATTGATAAACGCCAAGATGTTAAAAAATGGGTTTTAAATTTTTTTATAGTCAGAAAAATAGGTATGCCATTAATTTAAAAAAATATATACTTATTTTGCAAAAAATTAAATCGGTTGGTAAATTTAACAGACGTAATTTTTTCAATTATTACATCAAGTCTTATAATAATAATATGTTCGGCATGTAACGCCTACGTCCTACGTTGCAGTAGAAGAATGTAAGATAAGATAAGCCCTCGAAATAATTTTATTTTATTTACAATTATTCTCTTTTTTAAACGTTTAATGCTAGATTTTAGATGGCATAATAATTGTTTGATACCAAAAATATATAACACGATACAAATTAACCTTGTTTTACTTAAAAAATAAATGATTTTGTTAAGTGATTGTTAAATCACCTTTTTTTATAACCAGCCTCTAAGATAAAAAAAAATGTTTCGCAATGAAAATTACTTTTTGCAAAACACAATAAATAGTTCAGATTAACAAACACAGTGAATGACTGGTCAGAACTTTAATCTATGGTCAGAACTAAAAAGCAATTTTTTTTATTTCAACCCTACCGTTGAAATTTTTTTTGAAAATATTGAGCGACCTCTATTACATAGGTGCCAAACTCGCAGTTGCACATAATTTGTAGACTCCTCTTTAATAACCCCGTTTTTATTTGATGTAGGCAACCACACAATCTTTGTGTCAGAATTTTTTTTCTAGTGTATATAAAAGTAACGTTAAATAATAAGTGCTTAAAAACTATATAAATTGAAAGACAAAAGTATTATTTACTATGGGATTATAATCTTTTTCTATACAATTTGAATAATACTATGTAAAACCATGTTTAAAAGTAGTTGAATTTTCGCTTGAAAACGTGGTGTTTGTCAAATTTTTTTCTGATGCACAGCGCTCTAATTTTAAGAACTGTGTTAATTGTATTAATGTCTAAACCTTGTTTTAAGTTGTGTAAAAATCTCAACTTGATTACTTGCTTGCTAAAGCTGATTTTCACTAGCGAAATCGGCATAGTTTTCTGAGATTTTGTTGTAAGACTGGTTGTCTGTTTCTATTAAATTCCCATCCTTAAACCATACATTAGCTGCTGGTATGTCTATTGTCTAAATCCTTTTTACTGGGAAAAGTTCTGCTAATGTTGGTACTTACCTGTCGCAAAGAACATCCAAATAAACTTGTCTAGTCAATGAGACATCAAAAATATACGGTCCGAAAATGTAATTAGCTCAAAAAAGACACAACTGCCATATGGGTCGATAGAAAATTCCCACTGGATGACAGAAACTTATACTTGTTACAACATCTACAAAAATTGAATGTTTAGTGTGGTTTTGTCAAATCACATTTTAGGACATCAGTGATGTAAGAGAAAGAATTACAAATCAGTACTGAGACCATCCAGGTTTGGCTGGCCTTTTAATATATGCAACTAACAATACAGAGACATTATTTTAACGTTTTATTACAAGAAAGGGTTGGTAATGGTATACACAAATGAGTTAGGGTAGTGTTACATTTTTTGCACTTTGTATTTTGTAATTATTTTTATGCAAATTTAATGTGTATAACTGTTATCTGAAAAGCCTCGTTATTTTTCAGCATTCTTAAAGACAATAATACTATTAATTGTCGATTTAACAGGTAGACTTAAGGGGGATGATGTCCAGCAAGACTATCTACATATTTACAATTGCAAATTGTTTATTTATCTCGGGCCCGAGTGTTGTAATTTGTTGTTTTTAATTTCGCAGCTTCTCTTTTAGCAAATCAACCCCGGTGTGAGTTATTTCTCAAGGCCAACATTATGGAAACATGATATTTAACATAGTTATTTAATTAAATGTTCCAGCGACCGAAAAATTGATTATGGTTCAGCTCAATTAATCTAAAAATCGAAGAATTTAGAAGGCAAAACGAGTCGCGGTTCGACGAAGCTGACGCATGAAATTCCCTTATCAAGGAAGTGATGATAGATCGGTAACAGTTCCAAACAAACGCTTTTTGATTGAAAATCACCAAGTTTGTAACCAGAAAAATAAAGCCAAAAGAACAATTTTATTGTTACAAATTAATAAAAATTTCCAGACTGTGGGAACACACAAGCAACCCCCTGAGAAAAATCACGTAGCCACCTCCGACGACACTAAAAATTTGAATATAAAAGGAACCCCCAGAAAAGACATAGACAGAGAGTGATTTGCCATGCTCCAGGTTGATGAGAGCCCCTCTGTCTGTGACGAGTTGAGCATCATTAACTATTCTGCAATAAACTTATTTTTTTCCTTTATTGGAAAAGACCGTTTTTGCACCTGTTGTCCAAGGTGAAGCCCCTCTGTCTGTGACGAGTGAGCACGCCGCGGATAACTTTTTGAACGCTCTTGAAACGAGTTAAACCTTCTCCAGTTTATAAACTCGTATAACTTAATTTCTTTTTATTAATTAGCGAACCAGGATGCCGAAACAAACCAGAGAACATCCTCTCATGGGCGACAATCGTCCACCCAGTCCAGAAGTTGACCACAATTCCACATGTCGGTATCAAAGAGGTAAAAGCTAAACTTCATCACTTTATAGCTGTGTCTAATGGCTTAAATTCACAGGGGAGTTCCTGGGAATTACAATCAAATTTGTTAATTGTTATTTTGTTCACTCATTTATGTATTTATTCCTTACAGATTAAGTTAGCTCCGCGTATGACCTGTACGTGTCTAACTACTAACGGCCTTTTGCTGTAATTAACTAATAGTTGATTACACTCATCTGACTCATTACTTGCATTTTAATTGCAAATCTCTTTACTATCCTCCTGGCCAAGCCGGGGACCCCTACCACACCGACAGGGAAAAAACAAAGCCAGCCCGAATGTAGTACTATGGCACACTTAATCAAAACATGGCGAAATGTACAAAGTACATAAAAAGACTGCCTAACTACTTATTTAATATTAAACAAAAAAACTCCCGAAAATGGGACATACTAGGAAAAGGGAGTACGCGGTAGTTGGTTCTTTGGGGAGGCTTCTACGCACTCTTATCTATTAATATTCTGAGTCGGAGGTGTTTAATCAGCTCTGCTATTAAATCAGGGTTTATGGTTGAACTCTACTGCATAAAAAAAATTTCTGTCGTTTAAAAATTTTGAAAAAAATAATGTAAGTTTTCAAAGGTCTTAGGAACAACATATATATTTTTTTGAAATCTTCCTCGACTTTAGTTTTTCAAAAAAATTTAAAAAACCCGAATTTTTTGTCATTTTATTTTTTTATTTAAAAAGTAGAGGGATCAGATTGTTCTTAATTTTTTATAGTATTGTAGATGGTCTTACTTATGTCATTGTTATTTTTTAATGCAAAGTAAACGACATTTTTTTTTATAAAAAAATTCTAAATACTGAATTTTCATATCCGTTATAAATACTTTAAATGAGATAAAAACTTGATAAAACTAATGGGGGAGTTAATATTATGGTCTGTGTTTTACATCTTATTATAAAAAATACATTTGCTATACTGTTTCTTCTATAAAATTAATTCTAGTTTTTCTGGGTAGAGTTTCATTTTTAGCTCGTGCCTGTACAGAATCTTCACGCTAGCGACAAATATTTTGAGCAGAATTCAATGGAACTACTAGCATAGCGACAAGTTTGACACCTATCTGACAGTAGCGTAAATAGGATCTGAAAAACTGTAACTTTGAAAATAAATGGGAATAATTTAATATGATAAATTTTGGTTTGTAATAAATATGATAAAACCAAATATAATTGATCAAAGGACCATTTTGCAAAAAATATTAAAAATAACAAACTATTATAAATATATATAATTATAACTAGATTAATTATCCGACTTATTACATTGTTTGCATTTTTAGAATAATGTTATTCATTACATCGTTATCCAGAACATAAAGCAGTTCTTACAACTTTGGTAATTTAAGGTTTTTTAGGATCAGTAAATACATAATCTCATCCGGTAGGTATAAATCCAAAAAAAAATTTAATTTGATATTACTGAGAAAAATTTCCCAATGAAAATAGCCTTATACTAAGTCGACCGTTTCGTGTATCCAGTGACACTTCTTCAGGACTATAATATGTATGACAACATGTATGATGTTAAATAACATAAATGTACATCACTCATGTTATCAAATAACATAATCTTTTCTAGAAAATATGACGCGGTTACACCAAAATAATAACATCAGCGATTAGTTTTTTAAAAAAACTGACATTCGCTTTTTCTACATATTGCCATTACATTGCAGTAAAGATTTGCTTATTTAAATTATGAGATCATTTCAAAAAATGTGTCCAAAAAAAGATAATAAAACGGACTTTTTGCAAATAGCATTTATTGGGCTAATCGTATTATAGCAATCCCAAATTTTTGGCTTACCACGTAGATACCTATCTGATTCTGTAAATTATATAAAAAAAGTCTTTATTTTCAGTAAAAAATCATAAGCTATTTAAAACTTTTTGTTACAAAACTTTTTTGAAAATAATTACAACTTTTTTTAATCTACGAGCTTTTACATTGTAAATTATTATTGAGACGATAGAATGGAGAATGTTTTTTAATAAATATTAATTTACAATGTATTTAAATTGTAATTAAAAATATGAAATTTGATGGTCAAACTTGGACGGATCTCTTTTGTGGACCAAATAATCCTTAATCCCATCGGTCCCTTCTGTTACCTGAAATGGACAATCCAAATGCAAAGCATCTAATTTCCTTATCTCAGCAGGAGGGATACTAAAACTGCTAATGTTGTAAGCTACGTGGTAAGAAACTTTCTATTTTCAAGTAAATGCCGAATTTCCCCATTCCGGATATTAATCTTTCCAACTTGGCCATTCATATTATTTAGATTTGTCTTTACTAGAATTGTGGTGAGGAACTTTCTATTCTCAGGTAAATACCGAATTTTCCTAATTCATTATTTTAACCTTTCCGGCTTTGCACGTTCAAACATAATGGGCAGATATAATTCTCTGTTTCCACGTACGCGTTGAGCTTTATTAGGAATATTTGAATACTCTAGTATAAATAATGTTAGCTGGGATTTTAAATTTCTTCAGAGAAGAGTTTAGCAAGAAATTAATTTCTAAGGCGATCGCTCTCAAAACACTACTTTTTGGAAAAAAATATTCAAATTAATGTAAAAATAGGTTTTCAAAGGTATCTTGATGTTTAACGCAAAACTTACTAGACAGATAACAGCGGATGACAAATAAAAAAATAATAACAAATACCACTTAAAATATTCAATAGAAGAAATAGTATAAACAAATACGTGTTACAAACTCCCCACGATAATACCTGTTCCTTGAATCATTTGTATAACAATGAGGCTGGTTGTAACACTAGTTTTTTTAAATAATATTATTCTAAAACGTATAATAATAATAATAATTCGAAACAAGCATTTGCTAATAAGTTAAAATATGTCGCTTTTCCATTAGTGTAATTGTGTCACTCGCAATACATTGACACACTCTCATTTCACGAAAAAATTTGATTTTCATAAAAGTATATTGTAAAATATTGTAAAAAAATAACGATATGACTGACGTCGACGACTATACTTCTAGACCAATTTTGAGTGTGAGATTGATCGCAGAATTTCATTAGCTTCTTTTTTTAAATAATTCTAAAGACGTATACTCCAGAAAAATAATATTTTGCGAACAACAGAACTGTTAAAAGTTAACATCTTTTTTTTGGCTATAACTTTTAAGAAGATGTAGGTCTCTTAGTGCAACACTTTCTATTTTGAGTGACAGTACAAATTATAGCAAGCTGTGATACCTCAATTTTGATTTCTGTTTTAATTTATCAAGCAAGGGCTTCACACCCAGCTATAATTTACATCATTTTCAATGTCACGGCATAGACATATTATATTCTTCTGGTTGTTTAGTTATTAGTATTTTTGTTGTAAAAATAATGTTTGCTAGTAATAAACGTTTTATAACTTTAAAATCTGTTTCATTAGTTATACAAGCTGGTATCTTTTTTTTCAGCAAATATTTTTTTCAAGATAATGATGGTAAAATCCTTGATTGCAAAAACAATAACTTAAGCCATTACATAATCAAAAACAAATAATAACAATAAAGAGATACCATCTTATAGATTGGTAATATATTGAACCATTGAACGACATATTTTATTGTTTTTTTACCTATGTACAACCCAATGGTTTATTATCGCAAAAATGATAAACAATATTATTGTAAGGCTTTTGTAAAGCAGAGAATCTAGTTGGGACAATCTTAACCCTCATTCTCCTTATCAATGAGTTCAGGTAAAACCACGGTAAAACTTCACCGGCCTTCATTACTTAATCCGTACCCAATTCAGAGCCGGCAATAATGAAAAGTAAATAACGCTGCAAACATTTTCGATTGTCATAAAGCGATGTTTTTAATAAATCGATAATCTATTTAATAATGATTTTTTGTTAAATCAAATTGAAAACCAGAACAAATATTCAGTACTGACCAGTACTGGGTATAAGTGATATAACCAGTACTGACTTTCTTGAATTTAGATAAGAGCCCTCTATTAGCTAGTAGAACTTTCAATAAAAACGTTATCGTAGACACAAACCACATCTGCTTCTAGTAAAAATTGTTTGCAAGTGAATTAAGGGTTGCTGACTAAGACGCTGTATTTAGCGCCATCCTGTGTTTCAGAAATGAAATATTAGTGGGTATCGCTCTACGTTAACCCTTTCTGGCCCGCAGTGGTATTGAATATTTTTGATACCGGAATAGGTGTCGTAACCCTCCAAAGATTGAAACGTATTCTGTGTTGTATAACTAGAGCTAAGAATTTTGCTTGTATAATGGGTTGCCTATTCTTAAGATAACAAAATACACTTGTACAGTTTTTTGAATAAATGTATTTATTCAATTTCAGTTGTTTTCCTCTTCTTTGATACACAGTGCTTAAACAACAAACAATTAATACAAAATACAAAATTAATACAAAACACAACGTAGAGTCTAAATAACAAAAATCCTAAACCATCATTCAAAAATCTAATTTTTTGAACAGGCCAGGCCTTAAAAGTGTCACAGTACCAATTAAGTAGTCAAAAAATGATAGTCATAAAAAGACTGCTTAGCTAATTATTATAAACAAAAACACTCCCGAAAATGGGACATATTAGGGGAAAGTGAATTCGCGGTAGTTGGTTTTTTGGGAAGGCTTCTACGCACTTTTATCTGTGAATTTTCTGAGTCGGAGGTATTTAATCAGCTTTTCATTTAAATCGGGGTTAACCCTTTATGGCCCACGGTGGTTTCGATACCGGAATAGTGTGTTGCATACTTAAGAGAATGCAACGTATTCTGTGTTGTATAACCAGTGCTAAGATTCGACTTGTATAATGGGTTGCCTGATCTTGGGCTAACAAAATATATATTAGTAGCCTCATATATTAGTAGCCAACCAAATGTCTCAAAAATTTAAACGTCAGCCAATGACAATCGAGTTATCTTGATAAAACGGCATGTAGCTTAACCTAATGCAAATATTGAAAGTGATTAAACTGCATGTAGCTTTTCTCCTGATTACAATGGCAGTCCAAAAAAAACAAATGTCAAAAATTAATTTATTTAGTGTTTGTAAATTATTGCAAACTTAAAGCCGTGTCGATGTCAAAATACAAATGGAACGGTTTGGAATAACGATCGTAGAGAATATCCACCAAGCTATTGAAAATTGTACACCAAAAAATAGGTACTAACAAAACTCATGACTCGATATGGGCTCAGTTTATTGCATTTTGCAAGAAAAGATCGTATTGCTTCAATGAAACCGCAACATTAGAACTGTTCAAATTGTAATAATAATTCAAAGTAGTAAGTTTGTTGTTTTAGGTTATTATTATTCTCGTTTCATATATTGTCATTATTATTTGTTAATAAATAATAAATGTTTATACTGATAGTTGTGTTATTTGGGAACTAATCTTGACATAAACCCCTCGAGCTCCAAGTTTTGATCCGTTAATTTTCGAGAATATGTAGCTTGTCAACTGAATCGTGCAAATTTGACAAAAAAGCCCTCCAGCTACGCTGTCGGGCTTTTAATATTATCAAATAACACACTCTTCATTGCTAAGCAACACATTCTCTTAAATTAACCGGCAAAACTTTGAGATCTTGGGATTTAACCTATAAATAAATATTGTCTTTATTCAATTTCAGCTGTTTTACTCTTCCTTGATACACAGCAGTGCTTAAACAACGAACAAATAAATACAAAACACAATGTATAGCCCAAATAACAAAATTTCTACACGATCATTCAAAAAAAAATTTTTTCAGTGTTATATTTGGAATGAATTTTAATAAATGTGTTTTATAGTTAAAGGATAGATGACAGAAAAGTGACAATTCGGCAAAAACGGCAAAATAAAGTTTGTTTTTACAGGAAACTTGACCAAAGAACATACATACTTAAACACACTGTATTTTATATTTAAACCTACTTAGATAAAATAAATATTAGAATAGTATAGTGATTATAGACTAAAAGATTGATGAAATGAAAGAGGTAATAATAGATTAAATCACTAATAGAACATTGGCAGTCTATGGCTCCTAAAAGATTCAACTAGTTGTAAATGAATAAATGATAAACTGGTAAACGTGATGTAAAAGTTGTACGTTGTACACATTAGCAAATCTCATAACATATTGCGTTAAAATGCATTTCTTAAAACTTTTTTAAAGCTACTACTGCAAAGAAAGAAAACAAGATTTTTAACTGTTTCCAATGATCCCATTCTTCCATAGTAAAAATTAAGCCATTTGTCACATTTTAAAATAATTTGTTTCAGGCCATGTATTGAAGCATTTAATTTGAAAAAAATCTTTTTAATGTTTACGTGGTATATGACTTTAGTATCACTTTCTCTGTATCATATTATGGCTAGTAACAATGCTCTACTTGGGATCACTTTTTCCCGTTAACACTGCTTTCCAGAGTTAAAGATTCAGCGGGGCCTAGAATAAATAAATCAATAAATAAACTATCCACAGTTTTATTATATACAAAAAATTGTACTTGTATAAAAATATGCGCAATAAATGATTAGAAAATAACAGTTATTAGAAAATTTTTTACAAGTACTTCCAAAACTTTTAAAAAAGTAAATAAGTACAAAATTTCTGAAGGTATCCATTAAGCACAATTTGCAAAGTCTATAATATCGTGCACAAGCTCAAACAAAATTTAACAGTTCACTGTTCAACATTACATTCAAATTTAAATATATTTTCAAATCTCACAGCTTCCCACACAAAAGTTTTAAAACAAAAAACACTTGTTAAAGTTGACAATAAAAATGGCTCAACACGTTTAGTAAAACACCAATAAAATTTTTATGCTTCTATATTTACTAATAGCTGAGATAAATTTCAAATCTTTTTTTCGGAATGATACAAAATTCAATATATTAAATTTCGAACAGAGCTATAAAATAAAAAATAAATTATGTATACGTAGTTCTGGAAACCTGCGTATAACACCAATAAAATTTTTATCCTTCTATCTTTACTAATATCTAAAATAAATTTCAAAATTTTTGTTCAGAATGATACAAAAGTAAATATATTAATAACAAACTGAAGAATAAAGATTGAATTTGATTTTTAACAAAGAGTAACTATTATTTTTATTCTTTTATATTTTCTTCGATTTCTATATGACAACATTATGTAGATGTTATAAACCTAAGAGACTTACGTATAACACCAATAAAATTTTTATTCTTCTATCTCTACTAATAGCTGAGATATTTTTAAAAAAAATTGTTAAGAGTGATAGAAAATTCAATATATTAAATTTTGAACGAAGCTATAAAATAAAAAATAAATTATGTATACGTAGTTCTGGAGACTTACGTATAACACCAGTAAAATTTTTATTCTTCTATCTCTACTAATAGCTAAGATAAATTTAAAAATTTTTGTTCACAGTAATAGAAAATTCAAATTTTCTATAATTCAATATATAAAATTTTGAACGGAGCTATAAAATGAAAAATAAATTATGTATATGTAGTTCTGGAGTCTTACGTATAACACCAATAAAATTTTTATCCTTCTATCTTTACTAATAGCTAAAATAAATTTCAAAATTTTTGTTCAGAATGATACAAATTCAATATGTTAATAACAAACTGAAGAATAAAGATTGAATTTGATTTTTAACAAAGAGTAACTATTATTTTTATTCTTTTATATTTTCTTCGATTTCTATATGACAACATTATGTAGATGTTATAAACCTAAGAGTTTTTTAATAGAAAATATTTTGCTGAATCGAATACTACTTGTTTCACTTTTCAATCATTTCTAACAAGCTGAAAAATGAAGATTGAATTTGATTTTTAACAGGGAGTAACTATTATTTTTATACTTTTATATTTTCTTCGATTTCCATATTACAACATTATGTAAACGTTATAAAACTGAGAGTATTTTGCTGGAAAATATTTTGCTGAATCGAGTACTACTTGTTTCATTATTCTATCATTTATAACAAGCTGAAAAATAAAGTTTGAATTTGATTTTTAACAGGAAGTAACTATTATTTTTATACTTTTATATTTTCTTCGATTTCTATATGACAACATTATTAAAATGTTATAAAACTGAGAAGTTTTTGATAGAAAATATTTTGCTCAATTGAATAATACTCGTTTCAAATTTCTACCGCTAATAACAAACTGAAGATTGAAGTTTGAATTTGATTTTTAACAGTTAATAATGGTTTTAATAATACAGTAATACTCCGGACTTACGCGATAAGTGGGACCAAGCGATAGCCGTGTAAGTCGAATTCGCGTAAGTCGGGGTTCAACTTTGCATATAACTACATATAAAGTTTGTGTAATCGAGAGCACAATCTAAAGAAAACCATAATTTAGAAGAAACATGTTTAATAAAATTTTAGATAATCAAAACAATTTACATTACTATATATATAAAACAACGTAAACCGAAGATATTTTAATGTCTAAGGTTTCATATATTCTTTATATTTATCCTCATATATATTCTGACGAGTTAGGTTTTCTGTTTCTCACGTAAAATTTCCTTGTAGCATGCCAGTAACAGTAATTTTTCGTTTCTTGTTAAGTTTAAATGACTCATTTTTTGGTCTTTTAAATGACATAATTAAAGATAAAGCAATAATTTACACTGTGTAAGTAAAACAATACCACACCGAACACGTTCAAACTTGTCGTAAATCCAACACGCAGCTGCGCCGATGTGCGTGGTGATCAAAAATAAAAACCGCCGTATCTCCGAATTCGCGTAAAACGGGGTAGCGTAAGTCGGGGTATTACTGTATTTCAAGCAGCTTTGGTTTTGTTTTTAGCATTTTTAATGTAATTATTATTGGATAGTAGCTTAGCATTTTTTATTGTCTTTTTTAATACGTTTGAATAATTTTCAAATTTATCTTTTGGTATTAAGCCATTTTTATACATATAGTACAGTTCTTTTTTTGTTTGACATGAGATTTTTATTCCCTTAGTAATCCAATTATTTTGTTTATTATATTTTGTGTTGAAAATTTTATAAGGAAAGTATTTGTTAAGCAAGTATTGTAAAGATGAGTGAAAGTTAAAATAAGCCTCTTCTACGTTATCAGCGGCAGTAACTTCATCCCAGCAAAACTCTTTTAATTCATTTAAACAAGCATTTATCTCAAGATAATTAAAGGTCCTTTTCTTATATTTCTTATTATCGGTTCTAAAATCATTATTGATAGTCCGAGTCAAAAGCGATTGAGATGCGTAATCAAAGAGACCATTATTTATTACCTCTGCATTTAATATTATAACCTTATTGTTTACCAGTACATTATCCAGTAAAGCATTTTGCCTGGTGGGTTCAAGTATCGTTAAATTTAAATTATAACTATTTACCAGGTCCTTGAAACGTTTCGTATTAGAATTGTTGTTTAACATATTTATATTAAAGTCCCCTGATAAAAATAAATTTATATTTGTTAAGTTTAGCAGATAGTAAATGTAAAATATCATGAATTTTGCCGAAAAATGTGTTTATATTACCTGCGGGAGGACGATATACCACCATAATTATAATTGTATACTCATCGACACATATCGCTGTACATTCTATGTCAAACTCTTCACTTTTATGTTTCAGTTCTTCTAGTTCTGTATACCTAACACCATTACGTAAGAAGATGTAGGCACCACCATGAGTTCCAGTAGGTCTTGAATAGCAAGAAGCATTTACATATCCTTTTAGTTTTACTGTATGAAATTCACCAATTTTCACCCAATGTTACTTCAATTTCTTCGGTTTTGTTGCAAATACTTTAAATTTTTGATGAAGTATATTAAACATTCCTTTGTGTGTATCGTTAACATCAAAGATTGTGTTTGTTTCTGAATTGTTTTTTATAAAACGTTTTACACCCACTTCTAGAGTCCAGAAATTGGTGTCGTACATTAGACACGAATAATTCCTTTTTAAAAACTTTTATTTATACAAATTACAAGAATACTACTAATTGACTACAAGAATTTTACTAACATACTAACTCTAACGGGATTATAACGCGTATATATAATTTTGTTCATGCACACTCAGCACAACATCTCATATCATCGCACGATACACTTGTCTGTTCTGAGCGGCGACGTAATTCCTCCCCCGGAAGATTCGACTACGCAGTGGAACGAGGAAGGCGAACGTTTGGAAGTTCCATGGTGGTTGGTTGGTGGCAATTTGAGGTTCATTCTTCAAAATTTGATTTTTGATGCCTTGGAGTTCATCTAATTTAATGTCTTCAATTTGAATGGAAATTTCAGTGTTTACTTGATGATTTTCAGGGTGATTCAATTTATATTAAATATAAATTATATTAAATATTTAGTTTTAATTCTTACTTCTGTCTCATTTATTCCGCGATGATTAGTTTTACTTTCGTGATAGTTCCGAATAACTTCCTTTTGTTCCTCTTTATTTGTTATATCAATTAATATCATTTTGCAATATTTTAATTTGAGTGAAGGCCATTTGAAATTTTTATTAATGATGTTGCAGAATGGTTCATAAAATTTGGATTCTTCAAAATAAATATGGTATTGAACATTTGGTACTACAAAAGCTTTGATAAAATTTATTATATCTCGTTCGAAATTGTTTTGGGATAGTTGTACAATAATTCGTTGTTTATTTTCGAATAATTTGATAACTTTTGGTGTTATGGGTGTATGAAATACAACACTAATAATTATTTGGTTGTCGCCGTGATTTACAGGAGATTCTGAAATTGGAATTTCAACTATTGGGTTTTGTTCTATATTTGTATGTACTGTAACATCATTCTCATCGTTTTCTTCATCGATATCTAGTATTTCGGTATCAGGTTGAACTTGCATAGAAATATTATCAAGTGATTGGTTTGGTTGATTTGATTTTGACATTTGTCTATTAAATTCTTCCATGTAATCAAATATGTTGCCTGTTTCTTTTGTATGGATTTCAATTCGAGATAGAGCGTCCGCATTAGTATTCATTTTACCTTTCTTGTAAATTATATTGTAATCGTATTCTTCTAATTTAATTCTCCATCGCAATAATTTTGAACTAGGGTCTTTTAGTGACATTAACCATTGAAGAGGTTTATGATCTGTTACAATATTAAATTTTCAACCGAATAAGTATGGCCTAAAATACTTTGTTGCCCAAACTATGGCTAAAAGTTCACGTTCAATGACTGAGTAATTTTGTTCAGATTCGTTTAGTGTGCGTGACGCATAAGCGATTGGTAGGTCTTGACCAATTGGGCCTTGGCTTAGTACTGCACCTAGGGCGATATTGCTTGCATCAGTGGTTAAATTGAATGGTTTCGAAAAGTCAGGGTATTTGAGAATTGGTTCATTAATAATTAAATTTTTACAATATTCAAAACAAGAGATAAATTCAGTGTTATGTTCAATTTTAGCTCTTTTATCTTATCAGGATTGGGTTTCACACCTTCTGGAGTTACAATGTGACCGAGATAAGCAACCTCTTTTCTTAGAAATTCTGACTTATCAAGCTGTATTTGAAAATTTGCTTCTCTAAGTTTTTGAAACACATGTTTTAATCTGTCAAGATGTTCTTGTAATGATGTAGAAAATATTATTATATCATCGAGGTAAACTAGACATTCCTCGTTTTAAATTCCGCGAAGTATGTTATCCATAATTCTCTGAAATGTTGCAGGTGCATTTTTTAATCCGGAAGGCATCCGTAAAAATTCGTAATGACCGTTTTCGGTGGTAAAAGCGGATTTTTCGATATCTTTTTCGTCTAATTCAATTTGATGGTAACCGCTAGCGAGATCTAAGGTAGAAAAAAATTGGCAACGACCTAATTTGTCTAATAAGTCTGTTATATTCGGTAATGGATATTTGTCGTCAATTGTTTTCGCGTTTAATTGCCTATAATCTACTACTACTCTCCATTTCGTTTTACCGGAAGCGTCCATTTTCTTGGGAACCACCCAAATGGGGGATGACCAGGGCGAACTACTGGGCCGAATAATTTTAGAATCTAACATTTTTTTAATTTGATTTTGAACTTCCTCTCGATGATTAAATGGGTATCGATAATTTTTTGAATATACTGGTATTTCGTCTACAGTTTTAATTTGATGTTTAACGCGATTTGTGAATGTTAACGGTTGACCTTCTTGGTAAAAAATATCAGAATATTCTTTACAAAGTTTTAAAATTTGATTCTTTTCTTCATTATTTAAGTGATCAGTCCGAATTTTTGAAAGGTTAATTTGCGGTTTATGATTTGTATTAAAATTATTATAATTAATTTTTGGTAATTTTTGTTCTTCATATTTCTCGACAGTTATTGGTTCGGAAAGATTTAACGTAACCGGATCAGTTGTGCTATTTAGTATTGTTGTAAGGGCTTTGCCATTTTTCGCTATTGATAAACATTGAGGTATTTCACAATTATGTATTTTTTGATGGGGGATTAAAATTTCACCGTTTTGAATTGAAACATTAACGTTTATTACTTGTTGCGATCTAGGTGACAAGTAATTAGATTCAAATCATTTTTAGTTTTATGATATTTTAATTTAATAGTTGTATATGGGGTTCTTAGAATTCCATTTGCAAAATCTAAGTTAGCTTGGAGTAATTTTAAATTATCTAGACCAATCAATCCGTCAAAGTTACCATGAAATTTGAATAAGTAAAATTTTAAAGTAGAAGGTTCCGGTAGGTTGAACAATTTTGGGGCTGGTATTTTAGCACTATATTTATGTGACGATTTTTGGAATACATTTGTTACAATAAATGGTTCATTTTTTATACAATTCGGACACAACTTGAAGGTTAAATTTGGACTAAGAAATGATTTTGTTGAGCCGGTATCTATTAATATTTTAAGATTATGTTCTGGGAATATGATATATGGTAATTGGTAATTCAGTTGAATTTCCGCCGTTGAAAGAGATAACTTGTGGAATTATGTTTGATTGTTTACTGAGGCTTCGTATTGAAAATTTTGATCATTGTTTATAGAGTTTTCGTACTGAAAATTTTGATCGGTGTCATGGTTAAAATCTTGGGGTGAACTAGTAGTTTGATCTGTGAACGATTCTTCTTCGATAGTATTATTAATTTCAGTGTTATACAATTCTTCTGAAATCCAATTTTGTTGTGGTTGTTTGTATTGGTTGTAATTATTTTGTGGTCTAAATTGGTTTGACTGTCTAGTTGAAACGCTCATTGGAGTCGGTTTCGTAAAGGGTTTATTTTGATTTGGTTTAAAAACATTTTGGTTTTGACGTGGTTGCTTAAAGACTTCTGAATTTGTAGGGAATCTTTGTGGTGGTGGATTAGGGTATCTTTGTAAATTAATTGGTTGAGAGGGAAAATTATTTTGGTTTTGTGGTTAATAAAAATTATTATATTTTGGATATGGTTGATAATTAAGATTAGAGTTTTGGGACTGTTTACCATAATTTTGGTTTCTATTCGTATTTTGTGAATTCGTAGGTTTAGGATTACTTTTTTGAGAAAAATTTTGAAAATAGCGAATGTTTTCTTCTTCAATAATTAATTGTAATACTTCATGTAACGTATTCGGACGCATGCATCTAATTGTTGTACCCAAAGGTTCTCGCAATCCAGATAAAAAGGTTTTCAAAGCTAACTTATTGTAAAGATCGCGTTTTAACATTCTTGCCGCGTTTGTGGCTTCATTTAAATCAACAAAAGAACAAAGGAGATTTAATATTTGTAAGCAACGATCAAAAAATTGTTGGGGCTTTTCATTCGGATATTGTCTTAACATAACTAGGTCTCTATTTAAACATGCTTCGTCTCGCCTATCTGCAAAATTTCTCTGTAAAGTTTGCTTCAATTCATTCCATGTATCAACATTTTGAATATTGACAATTATTTTTGCATTTCCCGACAACTTTCCAATAATAGAATTTATAATAAACAAATTTTGAAAATTATTTGGGTGATCGTTATCATAAAAATTGGTTATTATACTTTCGCAACTTGATATAAATCTGTTTAACTCATGTGGGTCTCCGTCAAAGTGCGGAATGCAATTTAAATATTCCGGTTTAAACGCCATTTTTACTACAGTATTATTTTCTATATTATTTATTTCTATATTATTTTCTATATTTATATGATTTGGGGATTGATTATTAGAAGTCGAGCCAACTGAAGACAACGACAAATTTGAAAATAAATTTTCTAGTTCTGAACTTAGATTAATATTTGAATTCATGAAATGTACTTACATTAAGCCGAAAAGGAATAGTCGTCTCATCCCGTTTAAGGTTCAATTCTTGTGGCGTTGAAGTCTCCTTGTTGATTTTCGATAAACCACAACACTCCAACCCTCACAATTCACTATCCAGTTAATTCGTTGATACGAAAAGTTGCAAGTGCGATACTTCCAACCCTGGGATATCCTACTGACTGCGCCAAATATGTTTCGGGACACGAATAATTCCTTTTTAAAAACTTTTATTTATACAAATTACAAGAATACTACTAATTGACTACAAGAATTTTACTAACATACTAACTCTAACGAGATTATAACGCGTATATATAATTTTGTTCATGCACACTCAGCACAACATCTCATATCATCGCACGATACACTTGTCTGTTCTGAGCGGCGACGTAATTCATTTCATCTTTTTTGTTGAAACTTGCTGTGACAACAAAACATTTGTTTTTTGTAGCCTCAGTAGGTAGTTCTCTTGCATTTATTGACAAGCTTTCGAATCCTTCTTTCTTTTTAATGTAATTTTCAATCATTTCTTTGGTGACATGTCTTTGGACTCTGTATACGTACAGCCAAACCTTTCTTTTTTGGCCAACAAAACCTGTATTTTCATCTGTCTGTGCTGTGCCTATATGTTTTACATACGATTTTTTCTCTGTTTTCTTGTTTTCAAGGTCGCTACTTTGTCCCTTCTTATTAGTTGTGGATTTTGAACTTGGGTTATCATTATTTCTGGTTTTATTATCTTTTTCTGCAGTCATATTTTCTTCGGAAGTAGAGTTGTCCGATTCCTTGACAATGTTTACATGTTTTATAACACAACATTATCTAAATATTATTAAAAAACTGAGAAGAATTTTATAGAAAATATCTTGCTCAATCGAATAATACTCGTTTCAAATTTCCACCATTAACTACAAACTGAAGAATGAAGTTTGAATTTAATTTTTAACAGGAAATAACTACTACTTTTATACTTTTATATTTTTTGATTTCTATATCACAACATTGTTTAAATGTTGTAAAACGGAAGGATTTTTGATAGAAAATATGATGCTCAATCAAATAATACTTGTTTCATTAATAACAAACTAATGAATAAAGCTTGAATTTGATTTTTAACAGGGAGTAACTACTATTTTTATACTTTTATGTTTTCTTCGGTTTCTATATCAAAACATTATTTAAATATTATAAAACAAAAAGGCTTTTAATAGAAAATATAATGCTCAATCAAATAATATTCGTTTCAAATTTCTACCATTAATAACAAATTGAAGATTAAAGTTTAAATTTTTAAGAGGTTGTAACTATTGTAATAGGAGGGTTATTGTTATTTGGGTGTTTATAAATATGAATTAAAGAAGTATTTCTGACTGGACATTTCTGCAATAACCGGTAGCGTGAAACTAACACCCGCTGATAGCGCAAAAGTTGGTGAATGCGTTTCCAGCACCCTCCCTGAGCTTTGACGGGGCCCAATTGATTACTGATGAGATATTCGTCAACAACTCAGAACATTTATTCGGAGTGATTTCGCGTGGACTAATGAGCCTTTCTGCCGAGATATGAATTTACTAACTTGTGATTTCCCTTTCAGGTGGAGAAATTAAAGATTTAAAATATAGTGCAGTTAATTTATTACAAAAATACCAAAGTGAAAATACATACGATTTTACAACAACTTTCCCACACCAAAAATCTTAAAACTAAAGCTCACCAGAAGCCATGGTTGACACTGTTATTATTTTTACAAAAATTATTCTAACACTAACTAAAATTTCACTAAAACTGACTAATAGCTGGACTGAACTTAACGGAGAACTACATGTTGAGGCTTCAAGAATTACATAAAATCTCCTGCTAATTGATGCGTAATTAGTTTTTATAAGCATCCCTCCTAAACTTTTTCGAGGGTTGACACTTTTCCTAAACTTTAATTCTATTTGCTCTTTTCAAAGTTTAGAGTGAACGCTCTTTTCCTATTCGTTACAAGTATAAAATTGGGGTGGACTTAACTAATTTTTATTGGCTAGTGTAAAGACGGGGATGATATCGACTTTTCCTCTTCACTCCAACTTTATGCAAATATTTTTAACTTAGGTAATGTACCTGTCAAAATTTTGTTATCAGGCCATTTATTGGCGCGTCTGATGGTTTGAAGTCTGACGCCTAGTGTGACAAGAGAAGGTAATACAATGGTTAATCTACGGAAATGATTCTCGAAAATACACGGTTACTAATTCTAATTGGGTCTGCCCTTAAGTCTCAATCTGCCACAAGGTCTTTGTTAAATAAAAAAAATGGAAATATTTACTGGAGTTTTATTCTAATCTTGATTTGGAAAACATGGTTTTTCGTTTTACCCTGCATTAAAGTAAAAGCTCAATTTAAGTGCATCTACTATTGTAAATTTTGTAGAGTTTAATTTTTATGCTTTAAACCGAACTGAAAACATGTTGGGCTTTATGCTTATCACAGATAAGAAAAATATTTGTGGCTGGGTGTGTTCTGAAAAACATTATTTAATGAAAAAAGTGCAGAGTTCGGTGAAATAAACACAATAAATGTAAATGAGCTGAAAGGTGTGACTGTCTTAGTTTATTAAGTATGATAATTCTATGAACAGCATAAGCTCTTAATTTGATTAAAATTTGAAAAATCTATGAAACAATATGAGCTTTTAATTTGATTAAAATTTGTAAAATTATTATTAAAATAAAGATTTGGCGATCGATTTCTATATCACAACATTATTTATTAATTATTAATAATTATTTATTATTTATTATTAAATGTTTTAAAACAGAAAGGATTTTTTTTCAAGTTTTCTTTTCTGCTTTGTGTTTTGAGAATTATTAATAGTAAATTTATTAAAGGATAAGCCTAGATTTTGCACATTTTTGCAGTTTCCTAGTACTATTTTGGGAACGAAATCTTATTCGCCGGTTATGCGATGACGATTTTGGTAATAGATAAAGTATTGCGATTTTTTCCTGTCGTACTCTGCCTTTTCTTCCTCTACAATTGTTTCCTATAATTGACATAGATATTGAATAATGTAGTTTGAAAAAAAAAATTGATCCTAATATCAGTTATGCCATGGTAAAATTATTTAACAAAAAATTATTTTAAAGTATTTGGAAATTTAACAATGTTGGTCAAAATTGATATATTTCAATTGTAACAGTGTTGTTAATTTAAAAAGAATAAAAGTTAAAGAAAAGCGACGATTCTTCAGCGCCCTTATCGCTAAAATTAATTGCCAATATACTTAAAGATGCTTAAGAGTAAAACACCCAGAGTTGTTTAACATTTTAACATCTGAAGTTGCGTCGGCTTTTTGTGCGAAATTTAGTTCGATACCACTTTGTCTTTTAACACTTTTGTAACTTTTGTCCGTTTGTGCAGCGTTTTCAAATAGATGCACCCCTGCAAAAATTTTAAACTTTCAATACTTTTATAAATATGTTCCAGTATTTTATCCCGTTGTTTTTTTTAATACAGTTAATTTTAATAATTTAACTCTATGTGGAAGTTTTTTTTGTGTAATTTTAATTCAAACAGCACCGCAAGTTTAAGTAGATACTCTTCTTTCCTTTGAACATACATACAGTCTCACAAACAAAATTTTGGTTGTCAAATAAACTTTTAACACCAAAAAAGAAGTCAATTATAAGTATTGTTAATTAGTATTATTTTTTATTTATTTATTTATTAGTTCAAAATTCTTTTTACCGTTGAAGGCCTTTTTAAAGTACTAAAATTTTTTTTAAGGATTCTTAGCATTTAAGTGATATTCTGAAAACTAAGATTTTCGTACTGCAATGATGATTTTATTCCACTAACATTGTAAATAACTATTACATAATTGTTTAGGCATCCATAATGTAATTTAAGAGAACAAGAGTCGCACTTTGCAAATTTGTCATCACCAGGAATCATTAAGACAGTGACACAGCATTTATTATTAATTTTGAAAATGAACAACTCAGTAATTTTAGATAATAATAAACTGCGCCTAAAAAAAATGTTTGTTTGTTTTTAAATCATAGTTATAGGGTGTCGCTTTATTTAAACATAGTAAGATCTTTGTAAAAAACAAAAACTTGCGTGCAAGTTTCAACTGATTGGTGGTAAAATAAAGTCAAAGTTGATTTTTAAGTTATTATATGAGCTGTCACGGGTAGCTGCAAACAGAAATTTTTCTAAGATATATTTCATCTCTGTTTCATGCTCTTCCGTGTAATTTGTTTATAAAAAATTAGAATTTTAGTTAAAAGAAATAAATAAATAAATTTAATTCCTACGGGAAGATCCCAGTTACAGGAATAACTAAATTTAAACTGATACATGGTAGCTCAACTATTCAAGCAAGTTACATACCTATTTACATCTACCATAAAAGATGTCGCAACCGCTAGAAACTTTATTGAAAATATTACAAAGTATAGTCAGGCATAAGCACGTTGGACCTTGAGTATGCACAGTAAAAAACTGCTTGTTGTCTAGAATGGTGACTGTGGGGAACCAAAAATTTGATTTTCGAAAGCAGTTTCGGGCAGTCAACCATATTATTTACAATATTATATCTAAAAAAAAACGAATATAAAAAATTTTGCTACGTTCACTAAATGGAATAAAACTAGACTTTGACAGACGTTGTGCATGGTCAAACCCTCGCGGTGGATATGTGACCTCTATTACACAAACTAAAAACTTAACAAAATAGCGTTGAACAAATTCAAGATTTTGACAATGAACATCGTAAATAGAATACCAAATAAGGGTGCTACACTCGAGCTTGGATCTGACAAAAAAAAAACAATAATTTTAAAGTATCAATGTTTTTAAATTCCCTACCATTCCTGTACCTAAATAAGGCCGTACATTTTAAATGCTTCACCTACTATGTCCGTAGTGTGATTTCTAAAAGTAGAGTTTGAATCAAAGAGAATGCCTAGATCTTTTAACAAATCGCAACGCTTTAAAATACTACATTTACTTTGTAATAAAATGAAATAAGATTCTGTTTACGTGTATAAGACATTATACTGCATTAGAGACATCACACTGCAGTAGATGTTGAGAAAAAGGCGATTTTGCAAACACCAAGCTATCATAGAATCAGTGGATTCTTGGAGACAAATGCATTTTCAGTAAGTTGGAATTTCGGAGTATAATTTAAAGTCGTCTGCGAATAACAGTTTCTCGCTTTTACGGCATCTGGCAGATCATTAATAAAAAATAAAATTAAAAGAGGGCCCAAGTTTTATCCCTGGGTTACACCAGGAGTGAGATGAAACAATTTTGTGGTGAAATTTTGATAACGTAGAACAAAATTTCTCTTCAGTAAGCAAGATTCAAAAAATTTGAGAAATGCTTTAAAGAATCTCAGAAAATTGAGCTTTTACAGCAAAATATATTTGATTAAACGCTTTTAGAAGGCCAGTGTAAATGACATGACTTGACTTGACTTGACTTGACATGACATGGCATGACGTGACATGACATGACATGACATGACATGACATGACAATGACTTGACCACGGTTATCTAGAATCTCGAATTGGGAGAAAACTGCTAAATTAGTAAAAGTCAACTTTTTCTGTATAAATCCATGTAGCGCAGTTGAGAACAGATGTCCCGTAGAAGAATAAATTTTGTTGTATATTATAAACTGATGGCAAAAATTTAAGGATATTAAAATATTTGTGTAATATAAATTATTTTTAAAATTTTGTTTTTATATGTTAAAATCTGAATAAAAAGAGAGTCAGATAAAATAGATATTTGGCTTCTCAGATAATTCCCAAAAAAGTGAAACACCGATTATTAGCGCAACATTTATATCTTAAAATTTTTATTTAGTTTCCTTCTATCTGTACGTGCTACTTCGTGTTGATTTTTGTCAATTTTGTGGTGTATCATGCCGAGACTTCATCTAACATTAGAAGAAGCCAGTAGGGCACTCGGAATGTTACAAGGGGGCATGCGGCAAGTGGATGTGGCCAAAAGATTTGGAGTGCCGCAAAGTGTTATCAGTAGGCTTTTTCGTCGGCATGAAATGACTGGTACTGTAAGGCGAAGACGTGGTGCGGGTCGTCCTTGACAAACAACGGCAAGACAAGACCGACTTCTTACTTTAAATGCCCGATTGCATCCAACAACCTCAGCTACAATGTTACGGCAGGAGTTTTTAAATGCTGCAAGAGTTGCCATATCTGTTAGAACTGTACGAAATCGGTGCATGATGTAGGTCTTTTGTCTAGAAGACTTCTTAGAAAAGTTTCGTTAAGACCTCATGATATGCGGACTAGAGAAGCGTGAGCTGTTGAAAGGCAGAATTGGAGAAATGAGTGGAACTTTGTCCTTTTCACAGATGAATCTCGTTTTGGTCTCCATAGTGACAGCAGAAGAGTACGAGTTTGGAGAACACGAAATACACCGCGTCATCGAGGTTTTGTCCAGGAGACACATGCTTTTCGTGGGGGTTCAATTATGGTTTGGGCTGGAGTAGCTTTGGGCACTCGCACACAATTTTATATCTGTGAGGGGAATATGACAGGAAGAATATATCGGGACGACATTATTTTTAACACAATCGTCCCTATGTTTAACCATAGAAACCCACCACTGCAACTTTTGGATAATAATGCTCGTCCTCACACTGCTGGAACAGTGCTGCATGCGCTCAGGAGCCACCGTATACCGCATATTTCATTACCAGCTCTGTCCCCTGATCTAAACATAATCGAACATGTGTAGAAAGTTGAATCCAGAGATATTTCATTACCAGCTCTGTCTCCTGATCTAAACATAATCGAACATGTGTAGAAAGTTGAATCCAGAGAAAGTTGAATCTGCATCAACCTGCCCCTATGACATTAGGAGAGTTAAGGGTAGTTTTACCGCAATTGTGAGATGATTTGTCTCAAGAAGAGATTGATAATCTCGTAAGAATTATGCCCAACAGAATTGCAGAAGTTTTGGAAGTCAGGGGCGGACACACCCATTATTAACAAAATGTCGCAAGTCGTAAGTTTAGCACACCTTTTAGTCCTGGCCAATTACATTAATAAAAATTAAGAAACCATACAAAAATACGTGTATAATTACGTGTAACTGAATCAATTAATAAGCAAAAATTAAATTTATTTTGAATCCATTGCATTTTACTTTTTATTAACGATATCCCTAAATTTTTGCCGCCAGTTTAGTTTCGAAAACTTTTAAAAAATTGCATGATAGTGAAAATCCCCTATAATTTGTTAGGTCATTTTGTTAATCTTTTTTAAATTTTGAGCGCTTTTTTCCACAGTATACGAAAATCTGAAGATTTCAAAATTAGATTAAATAAAAGAGGTTCGACAAATATCGATGCACAGTCTTTGATGATAAATCTTGGAATTCCGTCAGTGCCTATAGTACATGTAAAAGTGTTTTTGAGGTGTTTTAATCCAAAGAAAATATCGTCAGGAGAGAAGTTAAAAACGGAGATAGATAGATCTAGTTAGATTTACTTGACAAGTTAGTGAGATGGGCAAGTTGAGAGAAAATGAAGGCGCACTATGATCCCTTTCGTTGAAAGTCATAACGCCTGGTATACGAAAAGAGTCTCTTATTTTGAATAAAATTTTAAAAAAACAACTCGGGTCTGATTTAATTAAGTTTTCTGATTGAAGTAAGAAGTTTTTATAAGCAATGTCAAAGAGCTTTTTACATTTTGTTCGATGATTGTTAAATATAAATAATATAATATAGAGTCCGAACACTTTCAGAACAGCACACCAATAAAAGTGTGCAGATGACAAAATAGTGTCGGGCCAGTCCCATTTGCAAATTGAAGGAGAGGAAGCCAAACGGCACGTGGTCAGCGAAAGATCAGCGGCGTTCGTCGTTCTTGGTCATTCTGTTAAGTGTCGTTTGATGACAGATTTTGATAACCCAACATGCTGTTCTGAATGTACGGACTCTACTTAGTGATGAATTGTTTTATATTTCTTACATTTTTTGAAAGCTAATGCTTTACAGCGTAAATTTAAAACGGATAGGTTTGATATACTGAAATAAGACAGGTTATGTTCCAATACCTTAAAAATTCTTTAATAAATAAACCAAAAGCAGTGTTCAAAACCTGTGGCAATAAAATACAATATCTATTTATGTATTTCTTAACTGTATTGAAAGTAACATATTAAACAAATGCTTTTATTACTTAACTATTTAAAAAATATATATATAAAGTTTGTTCACTTATCAAAAAACCATTACCTTTTGATTTAAGTTGGTAATTCATAAAATTCCGAAATTTGGTAATTTCACATTATGAGGTTGGTCACCACGACTGAGGGAAAACGAAACCAACGGAATGAAGAGCCCGTGCTCGTTTAATTGTGATTGGTCGAGTTGTAAATCCTTCTTTGTCAAAGTCCTTTGCCCGCGTGTTTTTAGTTTTTAGATTATGTTTTATCCGAATTTTATTAAAGGCTTGTTGAGTGTTTAAAAAAGACAAGGGGTGTTTTAATAATGAAACAGTAATTTGGAGACGTGTCTAATAAATGTTTAAAGTAAAGTTTAGTAATCGTAAATAACTCGGAATTAGTTGTGAACTCCAATTCGATTTGATAGTGATTTTAAATTAGAAATAAATAAAACCACAAAAACCTAATTTTTTAATAAATAATTTTATCATGCACTTCGGCAGGTCACAGATTTTAACATTTTAACGTTTATTTATGGTATAACCTAACCATAAATATGCCTCGATGAAAATTGACAGTTTTATTTTCACCCTATGTCAAAAATGTGCAATGTTGCCGGTTGTATTTTATGCAAAATTGCGACGTAGGTAGTTTTTTGATAAGTGAACAAACTTTATATTTGTTTTACTACCAATCGCTTAATCAGTGAATCACTTTCGCCCAACATATAAATTTTTGACAATATCTGTTTTTAGGTTTAAGTTTCTAGATAAAGAAGGTTAGGTTGCACTTTGATAAAATTATTGGCGTTTTTTATATAAAACATAATTCAAAATTACTTAATAACAATTGCAATTGTTCCAAACAAGTGTTTTAGTTTACTACTTAACCTGTGACTTTATCGTAAAGAAATTAAATTTTGAACACAATGGCATGTTATCAGGTATTATTTTATAAACGTAGCTTAGAGACTAGAGTAGATTGTTGAGAAAAACAATTTTTTAGATAGAGGCAATGTTACAAAAAATAAATGTTTCAAGTAAATAGTCAGAAAAAATACTAGAAGTTCTACATGGAGAAGTCATTAAACTTCTGGGTAATTACGAAAAGCAGCATGGTTATATAAAAATGCAGAGACAACAAACCATTTAGTTGGCAAGCAATTGAAAAAATGAGAAGTTCATCGAAGCGGCATTATTTAATCGGCAATCGTAGTTATTACTATGTGAACATCGAAGTTTTTATTATTAGTTAAGATTATTAGTTAATAATCTAACTCTTTAAATCAAATGAACTCTGATTTAAACAATCGGTGCATTATAATAATGTATCACAATGTGTTCTCAAATTATTTAAAGAGGTCTTAATCAAAATTGTTACTGAGAAAATTGGAGTTGACCCTTTTTAATAAGCAAACCATGTCGTAGTTAAAGTCGGTTTTCAAGTTAACTTAATATTTTCTATTTAACTAATTTTTAAATAAAGCATGTCCCAAAACTTTAGTCTAAAACTAAGATTTAATAGATTGTTAACAAAAGAATTACATTTAAAATAAATTTCTTTCTATAATAAAATTTGTGTTAAACTTATGTATTTGTACTTAATTTCATCAAAATCTATAAACTTATTAAAAAAATAAATAAATTATTTTAAACGTCTGACTTTTTCTAACTCTAAAAGGATGTAAAGCTTACAAACTACAACTTGTACACCGATGATTAGGAGCTACTGCGTGTGAATTGCAGTGAGAACTACTAGTAGTGATGTAACACAAAGTCTTAACAAAAATTAAAATGAAAATGTTGCTTTGTAAGATAGAAAAGTCGTATTTTTGCAGTCGTATGTAACAAATTTAAAAACAATAAAAAAAATTTACTTTATAAAACAGAGAAATCATACTTTTTGTCGAATTTGTAGCAGTTGTAATGTGATAAAAGAACGCAGTAAGTCTGACATAAAACTATGCAAATGATGCACAAACAGTAACTTTACTGTCATATAAAGAAAACTTTTTTTTTCAAACGCACTATTATAAGCTTTCAACAATAGAAAATAAGCTTTCAGTGGAATTTAACTAGGCTGAGATGTATGTATTACGTAACTAGTAATGTAATATGTACGATCACATAACGGTAAAAATTGACGTAAATACTTACATTTGGTAACGACAGAAAGAAAAACATTTTCCTCGCTGCCTACTGTTAGATCTATTTATGTGGCAAGTTTCATTAAGGGTTGTAAAATGTTGTGAATTACATTGAAATGCACAATATTTCTCGTTTGGTTAAGGAAATGCTCTGATTGAAGCTCCACTCAAATATAATGTTTAATTTTACTTCTAGATTTATTTACAATAAATTTCCAAAGATTTTTGTATCATCGAAATAAGAAAAACATGAAATGCCAAAAGAAAACAATTGTAAAAAATAAAAGAAAATAAGCCTTAAAGTAGTTCACTTATTACAAATTTGTATTCTGAAAACTCTTTATTAACTTTTACCACAAAAGTTTGATTGATTGAAAAAAAAACACATTTAATAATAATAATAACAATTTAAATCATAATTACTATTAATATATTACTATTATTAATAATAATATTACTATTAATAATTTAATAGTAATTTAAAAAAACAGCATTAGCTGTGCTATACACATTAAATTTTTTTACTGTGGTGAAAACTTTGTCAAGAAAGCGAATCTACAACAACAATTTGGGTTGTTCTATTTGTTACCAATCTCAGTTTAAGGTAAAGTATTAGTTTGGGTTAATATCAGCTTTTTATATACTTTACATACATTTTTCTTTTTATATTGAAAACGTCAACTTAACAATTTAAAAAGGACTGTCAAGTTCAAACTTTTTCACCAAAACGAGATCTTTCACGAAGCAGAACCCAGCAATCTTCAATTATTTTGGGTTCCCTGGACGATGATGGAACGCGTGGCATCTCTTCAGGTAATGACACCACAAGACGTAATTCAACCCATTCCAGCTGTGGTGATTCTCATGGGTTAAGCCATCAGACCACCTCAACAACAAGGAAGCGCAAGAAATGGACAATCACAAGAAATGGAAATGGACAAAGAAATGAATACCTTTATTATGCGCAAGTATTTTCAAATAACAAAATGTGAAGAAGACGTAAGTAACTATCACACACCTCTTTATGAAGCATTTAAGAGTGAGTATCCTAACTTTCAAGTGATTGTTCAAAATGTTGCAGACCAAAGACGAGCAATAATAAAAAACAATTACATACCTAAAAAGATCTTAGAACAAATTAAATTTGAGTTAAAATCTTCTTCAATTTCTAATAATTTAGATGAAAGTAGTTCTCCTTTATCTCTTAGAACTCAGTCAATACCTAATATAAGTAATCTAAATTGTGATGAGAATATAACAAACACACCACTCAATATCCAGAGGCCAGAAAATGTCTCTAATATTTTTAATAATACAACAAACGTTATTTATACAACAAGCACTAATTTTACGTACCATATCAATTTTAGAAATGAGATTAAAAAAGAATTTCAAAAATCACTTTCTGAATTTCAAAATATGTCATTAACTGAAAGACCTAACATCCCTAAACAAAAAATCACAAATAAGTTTTTGGGAATAGTTGAAATTATAAATGTATTCATTCTTCCAAAATATCTCATTCAAGAACAAACTTTTACAGAATTTCACACTTTAATTTACTGTGCTGCAATAACGTCAATTCGAAGTAACAATTCCAAGGAATTTTACTTTTCACAAAAAACTAAAGACAATGGGAATTACGAATTAACAGCCGCATAAATTTAATCAGAACTAAAATTGGCCAAATAACACAATAACTTCGTGGTGTTAATTCTCATCATATTCAAAAATGTATTGACAACATTTTGAGAAAGAATAGAATACATTGTTCTAATGAATATAATTCTACTCTTCAAAGATACTTTAGTAGAGAAACTATCTTTATACTCAAAAAGATTGAAACAATATAAAGAAAACAACCTTAGAAAGTATCACAATTTACAGCTTTGTAACAATGAAAAAATCTTTTATAGAAATTTAAATCGTCTACAAAAATCTAATAATGGACCTCCAGACCTAAAACAACTTACTTCATTTTGGCAACATACCTGGTCTAAAGACAGAGATTTTAACACATCTGCCTCTTGGATAGATTCTATTAAAACAAAAACTGTAAATCAGAATAACATGACTAACTTTGAGATTTTATATCAAAACTTAATCGATACGATTATCAAATCTCATAACTGGAAAGCCCCTGGAATTGATAAAATTCATAATTTTTGGCTAAAAAAATTTACCTGTATTCATTCCAGACTTCTTTGGCACTTCAACAATTTTATTAAAAATCCCAACACGTTTCCTCAGTTTTTAATTCATGGGGTCACTTTTCTCAAACCTAAAGATGATGACACCCAAAACCCATCAAAGTATAGACCAATAACTTGTCTTTCAACATTATATAAAATTTTGACCTCTTGCATAACAAATCTTATTTATGAGTACTGTTTACAAAATAACATAATATATAAGGAACAAAAAGGATGTATAAAAGGATCATTTGGATGTAAAGAACAACTTGTAATAGATAGTGTAATCATGGAACAAACTCGCAAATGTAATAGAAATATTTATTCAGCTTTCACAGATTACAAAAAAGCATATGATTCAGTTACACATTCTTGGCTAATAAACATCTTAAAAATTTATAAAATACATCCCGTCATAATTGCTTTTTTACAATATATTATGAAATCTTGGAAAACAACCCTAAATTTTTCACTAAATAATAATGATTTAAAATCAGAACCCATTGCTATTAAAAGAGGAATTTTTCAAGGAGATTCACTAAGTCCTTTATGGTTCTGCTTAGCAATTAATCCGCTCTCTGACATCTTAAACTCTTCTGGCTATGGATTTAATATTAAAAATAACGGTCAAACAATATCAAAACTTACTCATCGTATGTACATAACTACAACTACATGTACAACTAAAACTATTATTAAAATTAACTGAAAATTTTTTACAAGATATTGGCATGAGTTTTGGTGTAGATAAATGTAAGCATTTTGGCAATTAATCGTGGCCAAATAAAAAACATAAATTACACTACTCAAAATAATGAGATCATTGAAATTCTTGATCATGGTGACTTTTATAAATATTTAGGTTTTCAGCAATCTAATCACATATCTCACAATATCATAAAAGAAAAACTTTTTTACGAATTTGTATCAAGATCTAAACAAATATTAAAGACACATCTAAATGGTAAAAATATTATGAAAGCTATAAACACATTTGCTGTACCTATATTGACTTATTCCTTTGGTATTATTAAATGGTCAAAAACAGATATTAGTAATTTAAATATAAAAATTAGAACATTATTTACCAAATTTCGAAAACACCATCCAAAATCAACTAATGAAAGATTTTCTTTATCACGGCAAAATGGTGGCCGTGGTTTTTTACACTTACAAAATCTCCATGACAAACAGATTAATTTACTAAAGAAATATTTTCTTGAACGTAGCCAGGAAAACCTTTTGTTTAAAGCAATATGCTTAAGTAACTATAATTATACACCCTTAAACCTTAGTGACTTTAGGTTACAAAAAATTAATTTTGATGAAAAATTATTAATCAATACTATAAAAGAAAAGTCACTTCATGGTAGATTTTACAAAGAGCTTGATGATCCACTCATTGATAAAGAGGCATCACACATTTGGCTGACAAAGTCTAACATTCACCCTGAGACAGAAGGATTTATTTTTGCGATTCAAGATCAGGTCATTAAAACAAAAAATTATAATAAATTTATAATCAAAAATGAAAACGATGATTCATGTAGAGTTTGCTCATCTCAGCCAGAAACTATTAATCACATTATTTCATCTTGTCCTGTATTGACACAAACAGAATATAAAAAAGACATGATAATATGGCTAAAATCATACCTTTTGAATTGGCGTTTAATTCAGGTTTAATTGAAAACAAGTCACCTTATTTCAAATACGAACCAAAGCCACATCTTGAAAATAATAATTATAAATTATATTGGGATAGAACTATATTGACTGACTTAAATGTAACTGCTAACCGTCCAGACATAATCTTAATTTCAAAGGTCGACAAACAGGCATACTTGATTGACATTGCGGTTCCAGATTCACACAATATACACACAACATACACTACAAAAATGTCAAAATACATGTTACTTGCTGGCGAAATCAAAAATTTATGGAACCTGCAGACAGTTAAAATGCTTCCAATGATTATGTCGGCCACTGGAATTGTGCCAAAATCTCTTAATAAAAATTTAAAATTATTAAAATTAAATTCAAACTTAATAATTAAAATTCAAAAATCAGTACTTTTGAACACATGCAACATCGTCCGAAATTTTTTTAACATTAATGACACTACACTACCGCAACAAGAACAAAGTTGCGTGACAGACGATTTGTAGTCACGCTTGACGTCAAGTAAGGAAATTTGTTCCTTACATCTTTTTCATTTCATTTCATTTATTTTTCTTAAGATCATTACTTGATAATTTTATCCGTAATGATGTCTTGCCTGACTATAAGTTTATACTGCCGGGGATTATTTATCAATTAATTTTTGTATAAAAAATTAGTCAATTATAATTTCAACTCACATAAAAAAAATAATTGTTGAAATGATTCCTATTTTTTTGCCGGGTTTAACATAATAAAGTTTATTGCACATTAAAACAAAAATGTACAAAAGATTAAATGGCAGACACAAATCTGATTTTATAATTTAACCTAGAGAAATAGTTAAAACATAATAAAATACTAATAAATATGCCTACAATAAACATGACACAAAATAATACAACAGATTTAAATTTGCTAAGATTAATTGCTAAAAGTTTTTGTGACAAAATTAGTTTTTTACATTTTTTTTTAAATATACAGAAGTGTCAACTGTTAGAAGATCAGAGCAGTTACTTAATATATACGGTACAATATATGAAAAAGACGTCTGAAATAAAGTAGTCTTGTGTGCTGGAAAGTGAAAATGCTTTTCAACAAAACGTAAATTTCTAAAGTGTGTTCACAGCGATTGATTAATTTAACATACAAAAAATCAGGAATTTTTAACTTTAGTAATTTGAAACAAAAACATAAATAATGAACAAAGCGTTGCTCATTCAATTTAAGCATTCCTAAAGATCTTAGGTAGGGAGTAACATGTGCAAAGTGAGGTATACTAATCACAAATCGTAAACAGTAGTTTTGAATTTTTTGAAGTTTTTGTTTATTACTTTCAGTTAGGCGCGGGCCATAAATTCCCTAATAATCTACTTTTTTTAGTAAACAATTTTTGTCAATTGAATCAAAAGCTTTACTTAAGTCTAACAGAGTTAAAGATGTTATTTTTCTTATGTCCATATTTGATAGAATTTCATCGGTCACCGATAAAAGAGCAGTTGATGTACTGTGTCCCATACGAAATCCAGATTGGACTGAAGGTAAGATATTAAAAGAACATACGTAATCGTTCATTTGGTTATAAATTGTTGACTCTGCAATTAACATAGAAGCCGGTTGAATACTTATGGGTCTTAGATTATTTTTATTTATTAATATTAATTAAGTCTTCCAGCTATCAGGAACATATTCCTGCTCAAAACTAGTATTAATTAGGTGAGTTGATGGTACAGCTACAAAAGGCAAAGAAAGCTGCAGCATGCGACCTGAAATACCGTCATAACCGATTGTTGATGGTTGTATTTTTAAAATTATTTTTTTAATTGACGTTACGTCTACAGGTAAGTATAGAAATTTGTTGCAAGATGAAAAATTTGAGCGCTCAAGATACTTACGAAAAACTGGTGAAGTTGATGTTTTAGGAATGGGCTCTATAGAATAATTATTAATTTGGTTGGGATCAGAAAACTCAGAAGAGATTTCACAATTATTATTAGATTTAATTATATTTGATGTTTTTAAGTTATTCCAAAACTGTTTCGGATTCTTGCTAAAATTGTTTCTAAAGTTAAATTCATAATAAGCTCGTTTTTCCTGCCTAAGAGCTAAATTGTAGGAATTTCTGAGTTGACAATAGTATGATTTATGATTGTCAGCTCTAGATAAACAATAACGACGCCATGCATTCTTTTTAACTTTTTCAGAAGTTTCAGATTATCAGTAATCCACGGTTCACGTTTTTTTTTTTTTGTAGAAATTCCTTTGACAATAGTTAACGGGACATGTTTGTCAAAAAGTTCGAGTAAGCAATTATTGAAATAATTTACCTTATCATCAATGTTACTAATCATATAGATGAAGTTCCAGTCAACATTTTGTGCAACTGCATTGAATAAGTTTGAATCAAAGTGTTTAAATGTGCGTATAATTTTTTTTTGTTCGTACAGGAATGCATTTACTAAAGTCAATTACAGAATGTATCCAATTATGATCAGAGAGGGAATACTCAGAAACTCAAGATTCTAACACGTTTAAAGTAGAGTTCGTTATAATTAAATCTATTATAGACTCAGAGTGAACTGTGATTCTAGTAGATTCTGTAATTAGTTGTTTACAATCTAATTCAGAAAGAAGAGACTTAAAGTTCTGCTACCTAAGTCATTAGTGATCATATTTATATTAAAGTCGCCCAAAAAAATTAAGTTTTGGAGATTATTTAAATTTAAGTATGTTATTACATCATAAAGAACTGCAATGTCAGAGTAATTATTACAAGGAAGTTTGTAAAAAACGCCTATAACAATAAACTGCGATGCAAATTTAACTTTCACCAAAATGTAGTCGATGGAACAATCAGGTGCATTAGGCAAAGTAAGAAATTGGTGATGCACATTTGACTTAAGGTACAGAGCAACGCCACCACCACGAGACTCACGATCTTTGCGGAATAAGTTAAATCCGTTCAACTGATAGTACTCACTCGGGGTTTCAGCATTAAACCAGGTTTCACTAACACCAACAGCGAGAAAGTTGTCAGACTCGGTATATTCTTTGAAGTTTTCGAATTTATTGCACAAGAATCTTGCATTAACGTGAGAAATATGCAGAAGATTTGAAGAGACACTATAGTTTTTGTTTAAATTAATATTTTCACTTAGGTTGGAGGCGCTGCATTCTCTACTGGTTGAAAATTTCTTTTTTTGTAATTTACAAAGCGTTTAATGGCTACATGGGAAGGCCAAAAGCTTGGATCCAAAACCGTTTTTACTAGTGAGACTGGAATACCTAGCTTAAAACTTTTGTAAAATTTTGATCTAACAGATAGTTCTTCACACGTGATGTCATCATTTTTGTCATTGTCGGGAATGTTTTTCTTGACGTAGTCTGTAATATCTTGAAGATTGTACTTGTTATTCAGTTTCAAAACATGCAGATATGACAGTGGAATATAGGCTTCCAAATCAGTCATATCTTTATTAGTACGTAGCTCACCGTAGGACGATTACGTCTTCGTGAACAAAGATCATCCCTGATGTTTTGATGTTCCTCTTGGATAGGTTGTTCCGGCTTTAAGTGTCACATAGTGATATTTAAGTTTATAAGTTGGCAGCATTCCACTAGCTGTTAGTTGCTAGGAGAGTTGCTAACGGGAGTTACCAAGAGAGCGGGCACAACAAAAAAAACGTTGTATGCTTTATCCTATAATTATATATTATATTAGTATATTATATTGTGCTGTAAGAGTGTAATACTTATACTCAATAAAGACAATAATACATGGTGGCAGCGGTATAAAGAACCAAGAAAAAAAAAATGGAAAATAGTCTCAATTTGCCGGGAGCGATGCAGTTCGAAGGGAACGTACCGACAACATGGGAAAAATATAAACAACGGTTCACCTTATATTTGGAGGCCAGTGAAAAACAAACAAAACCGGACAAAATGAAAATAGCTTTACTACTCAATCAAATGGGGGACCAAGCGATCGATATTTATAACACTTTTAATTGGAACCCAGGTGAGAGTAAGGAAGTGTTTGATGATGTAATCAAAAAGTTTGATGCGTACTGTAAACCACGAAAGAACATTGTCTTTGACCGTTACAAATTCTTCTCAAGATTACAGGAAATTGGAGAACCTGTAGACAAATACGTAACTGAGTTAAAAAAGTTGGCTTCGGTTTGTGAGTTTGATCAAGACCCAGACGACTTAACCGAAAATTTAATTAGGGATAGACTAGTCCTAGGCATCAGAGACAAGGCGGTTCAAGAACGTTTATTGAGGGAACCAGAACTTAAACTTAAAAAGGCGCTAGATTTCTGCCGAGCGAATGAAATCAGTAAACAACAGATTGAAGAAATTAAAGGAACTTCAAATGTAGACGCCATTAAGTGTACGAGGAAAATAATGAACCGGGACAAATCAGTATCAAACAATTCCAACAACAAGAAACCATGTATGAGATGTGTGTTTAATCACCTCAAAGGGAAGTGTCCAGCGGCAGGGAAAATTTGCTTAAGATGTAAGAAGAAGGATCACTTTGCAAATCAGTGCTTTGCAAAATTAAAACCAACCAGACACGTGAACACAGTTCAAGATCAGCAAAATGGAAATCCTGAAACAGAAGATGGAAACCAAATGGTAAGATTGTCAATAAGAAAAATTGATAGTGTCAAATGCTGGAAAGAAGCCGCAAAAATAAGCAACAAATTAATAAACTTTAAAATTGACTCGGGTTCAGATGCAAATTTGATAACTAAGACATTATATAAACAACTGAATCCCAAACCTAAACTCGAGAAAGTAACGAGTTTGTTATTAAATTACGATGAGTCAGTGATTGATATAATCGGCAAATGTCAACTTAACTGCACTCTCAACAAGGTAGAACTAAATCTGGAGTTTCATGTCACAAGGGTAGATAGAGAACCAATTATAGGATTAGATGCTGCGACGCGATTTGGATTAATTAAACCGATTGACTCGGTAGGATTTTCGAACAATTCAGAACGATTGGTAGAGGAATATTCTGACATATTTGGGCCTGGTGGTCTCATCAAATGTAGGCCATATCATATAACCCTCAAAGAAGATGCCAAACCCGTAGTTTCTTTAGCACGTAATGTACCTTTATCTTTGAAGGACAAGCTAAAAAAAGAATTAGACACATTGGTCAGCAATAAAGTTCTCGAACCAATCAGTGAACCTACTGACTGGGTACATCCAGTAGTGATAGCTAGTAAACCAAACGGCAATGTACGGGTGTGTATGGATCCTAGAAGGCTGAACTCTTTTATAAAAAGAGAGCATTATCCTTTACCCACAATTGAAAATTCATTTGCAGAATTACATGGAGCTCGTTACTTCACTGTATTAGATGCGTCGACAGCATTTTTACAGGTGCCCCTGGATGCTGAAAGTTCTAAACTATGTACTATTTCTACAATTTTTGGGAGATATAGATACAAAACCATGCCATACGGTATAAATAGTGCACCAGAAGTATTTCAGAAAACAATAAATCAAATATTCGATGGTATTAATGGAATAGTACTTTACATCGATGACATTTTGATTTATGGAAGCAACAAAGAAGAACACGATGCAAAGTTAAAAGCGGTGTTAAAGAGAGCTCGTAAATATAATTTACATTTTAGTAAAAATAAGCTCCAATTAGCCAAAGAAAATGTGAAATTTTTGGGACACTACATTTCAAAAGATGGAGTGAAGGTTGATGACAAAAAGGTTGAGGCGGTCAGAAACATGAAAACCCCAAGTAACAAGCAAGAACTGCAAAGATTTTTGGGAATCATCACTTATTTGGGAAAGTTCATACCCAACTTGTCACAACAAACAGCCAATCTTAGAAAGATGTTAAGCAAAAATAACGACTTCGAGTGGGGAAACGAAGAAGAAAAATCATTTTTAAACTTAAAAAATGCAATAACAACAGCTCCTGTATTGAGCTTCTATAACCCAAAACAACCCTTATGTATTTCCGTCGACGCTAGTAGTTATGGATTAGGAGCAGTTGCTCTTCAAGACAACAAACCTGTTGCGTACTGCTCTACGTCTTTAAATGAAACACAACGCAGGTATGCTCAAATAGAAAAAGAATTATTGGCAGTGCTACATGGCCTTAAAAGATTTCATTTATACACTTATGGGAGACGGGTTATGGTCCAAACAGACCATAAGCCTCTTTTGAGCATTGTTAAGAAGCCCATGGATGCAGTGTCTCCTAGACTGCAAAAAATGATTTTAAAATTAATGAGATATGACTTTGATCTTCAGTTTGTTCCTGGAAAGAATCTATGTGTAGCTGATGCACTCTCAAGAGATCCAAATACTAGTGATAACATCAACACTGAGTATTTAGAAGGAAAAGCAGCAGCAGTGCACACTGTGGTATGTGCTACAACTAAACGAGTGGAAGAGTTAAGGCAGGCCGTTCAATCAGATCCAGTCTGTATGGAAATAATAAATTTTATTAATCATGGGTGACCAAACCATAAGTATCTTATTAAAGGTGAAACAAAACTATATTGGGACATAAAAGAAGAACTACATTATGCAGGCGAACTACTATTTAGGGGAAACAGGATCCTCATTCCTAAAAAAGAACGATTGAATGTTCTTAAGAAACTTCATTCGTCGCATCAAGGTGTAAATTCAAGCCAGAATAGGGCAAGAACTTCACTGTATTGGCCGGGTATGTTCAAAGATATCGAAGATTTTGTTTTAAGTTGTGAAACATGTCAGAGATATTCAAAATCCAATACCCGACAACCACTACTTAATCATGAAATACCTAAACTGCCATGGAACAAAATCGCAGTAGATTTTGCAAAAACAAAAGGAAAGGTCTACCTTATTATTTCAGATTACTTCTCTAAGTTTACAATTGTTAGAAATATGAATTCGACGACAGCGCATGCAGTCATAAGTGTTTTGGAGGAAATCATTTCAAACCATGGTATCCCTGTAACTATAGTGTCGGATAACGGACCACCTTTTGATTCTAGAGAATATAGCGAATTCCTTAAACAATACGATATCAAAACCAGCACATCTAGTCCTAGGTATCCCAGATCAAATGGACTAATTGAAAGATCGGTTCAGACAGTAAAAGGTCTTCTTATAAAAACACTGAACACAGGTGGTAATATAATCAAAGCTATTCTAGATTATAACTGTACACCTAAATATAATCTTCCATCACCTGCAGAATTGTTAATGGGACGACGTTTGAGAAACGACCCTCTAACTACAGAAGCACTCCTTGTTCCTAAATATGATGTGACTCTATCAAAAGACATTTTAAATAAGAAACAGATGAAACAAAAAGAGTACCACGATCGGCTAAGCAAAAAACTTTTTGATTTAGAAATAAATCAGGACATTCTTGTACAAAAGGGACAACGAAATTGGATTCCTGGAAAAATTGTGAAAAGAAGTGAAGAACCGGAATCCTACGAAGTCACTACAGAAGACGGAGGAACTTACAGAAGAAATCGTGTACATCTACGACCATTAAGGAAATTATCAAGCCTAGGAACAACAGCCTCGTCAGCCCAGGAAGAAGAAACAGTGCGTGAAGTGCTAAATAAAAGTGAAGTGCATAAAACAGAGCCGAAAATAATAAGTGCCGACACTCAAGAGGTAAATCCAGGTGTGAGTGATTCACCTACCAAATCATCACCGACACCGGACATTGGTATAGCCTCATCAACGCCACGATCAAGACCGACAAGATCGACCAAGAAACCTTCCTATTTGACAGACTACGAATTATTTTAAGTTTATATTTTTAGTATGTCTGTGTTTCTTTTATTTAGAAGGGGCATGTCACATAGTGATATTTAAGTTTATAAGTTGGCAGCATTCCACTAGCTGTTAGTTGCTAGGAGAGTTGCTAACGGGAGTTACCAAGAGAGCGGGCACAACAAAAAAAACGTTGTATGCTTTATCCTATAATTATATATTATATTAGTATATTATATTGTGCTGTAAGAGTGTAATACTTATACTCAATAAAGACAATAATACATTAAGAATGATTCATTAGTCACCTGAGCGTCCGTTATTGCATGACGATTACGATTTTAAGGAAGAAAAATATTAAGGAAATTTTCCCGATCGCCTGGCTGTTGCACTAGTGTAAGTTGTTGCGTATGTTGTCTTAGGTCTGACACCTCGACGGGATGAGGCGAAGAAGCAGGCATAGTTGAACGGGGAGAGGCATTTTTTTTGGAAAAATTTTGCCCGAAGTAGCAGCTGATGTTTGGGATTCATTGGGATTCATTGACTGCTATCGGTTTAAATGTTTTGTGAAGGTTCTTTTTTAAATATCGTTGATTGAGATAGCGTCACCTTGCAAGACTTTTATCACGTTTTTCAATTGATCGTTTACTTTGAAAAGACCAATTTCCTCTCGTAATTTACAATAATCATATCCTTAAGATTAATAATTACTTTCAAATAATTGATTTCTTGAAGTAACCGCTTCTGGTCATTTTCATAAAACGGAGATTCCAGTTCAACATCTTCGGAAACCAAATTTGTCGAACAGCAGTCAATCACATTTTCACTGACAGATTTAACTTTTCGGGAAAGACAAGCACAGCTAGGATGATAAGTCAAAACACAGTTAAGGCATTTAGGGCCATTAGCACTTTTGTTTTGACACTTTTTACAGCGAGCTGTTTGCGAACCGTCTACTTCACCCGGCATCGCGAACGATATTTCAGTAAAGGATCTAATATAAACAATGAATTTTCTCATGCACCATATTGTTTCTTGTTGTCTTTTGTTTTTTTTTGTTGTTTTGTTGGTTTTGCTTTTTTTGTTTTTTTCTTTTCTTTTTTTGAAGAGCCATTCTAATACAAGTAATAACACCCTAAATATAATTTCCTATAAGTACCAAAAGATTGTTAAAAACCTTATCAAAAGATATACTAAAATCTAGATATAGTAGTTGCAGAAATTTTTTAATGTCTTGCATTGTAACGCACATATTATTTATTATTATTATTATTACTAAATTAAGTTGGCTAACAAGTGAGCCCAATAACAAGCCAACTAAAACAGCAAAAAGATAGACAGCATATTCAGGAGCTGAATATCACTCCTTTCTCAATAAGAGACGCTGACTAATAAAAATTATTTAAATCTGGACTATTTAATGTCTCCTATTAATCAAAGACAATAGATTTAAAAGTTCGTAAATTAACATTAAATAAAACACTTTAGACATTAAATAAAGTACTTGTAGTCATAACTAACCTTTCAGGAATTAATATGTGTTGTGTGCCAGAAGCAATTTTCTCAAAGTTTCTCATTTTCTCTCAAAGTTTCTTCATTAGTTCGTCTATAATAAACTTTTACATCAGCTCACAGCAAATCGTCAGTTTTAGGAGTAAATGTTGAATTTCAATTAGTCGACAAAGGTCACTACCCGATATTTAGTGTTTTTAGTCCAGGGGATAATTTTATTGTCAATTTTGAGATTCCAATTCGGGAGGTAATTGTTTCCAAGTCTTTTGTACGAAAATATAAGGGCTGCACTTTTATCCACGTTCATTTTAATCTTCCAGTTCTTGGTCCAATTACCTATCGATGATGTCAAGTTGGTATTGTAAGTCTTTTTGTATTTTTGTCAAGAATCTTGGTTGGGATAGAATGGCAAACATTACTAACTTAGTAATTGAAGTCTTAGGGATGTCACAGACGTAGAGAAGAGAACCAAAGACGTATCCCTGTGGTACTCCTGCTCTGATTTCTTGGTTTTTGGAAGTCGTTGTATTAATTTTAACATGAAATAAACGGTGTTCTAGATAGGATTTAATTAGTTTTATGTATGCCAGGAGGAGATGGTGATTAAACATTTTATAATATATTCCTTCATGCCAAACTTTGTCGAAAGCTTTTGCGCAATCGAGAAAGACAGCTCCAGTTTCCGGAAACCGAATTGTGCCGAGAAGATAATTTTGAGTTTTTCGGTTATTTCTGTGAGCCTTGTTGCAATTGTTTTTTCTGTGATTTTACCGAGAACCGGTAGAAGGCTAACGGCCTATAATTTTCGTTTTTTTTCTGCTTTGGTTGTCTTTAGGAATATGATCGTTATTGCTGTTTTCCAATTATTAGGAAAGTGTCGGTGTTTGATGATGCTGTTGATTATTGTTCTAAGGATTCTATTGCGTGGTCTGGTAGGTTTTTAATTGCTATATTTTTTATATTGTCATTTTCAGGTGATTTCTTAGTCTTGAGACTTTTTATTATTGACTCAATTTCTTGAGTAGAAGTTTCGTCGATTGTATAATTTTCTGGAGTATTTATGAAACTTTGGTTCTCCAGTAATACTTTCACGGTATTTATCAGAGTTTGGGCTGAATTGCTCCTTTAAAATTTCTAAAAAAAGGTTTGTCTTTTCCTCGTCCGACGTTGCTTTTTTGGTGCCAGTTGTTAGAGTTGGAAAAGCACTGTTCTTAATGCTTTGAGGGCTTTAAACTATTGCCCATAGTTCTGTGTCATCGTTTATTATTCCATTTCCTGTTTTTTCTTCGATGAGAAGTTCTTTAAGTTTTTTGTTCGCTGCATTTAGTTTAGTTTTGTGGGTTGGCTACAAGGTTTTTTGATATAATTTTTAATTTTCTTTTTGTCTTCAAGGCCTTTGATGATCTCTTGTAGGGGTTGAGATGAGAATTTCTTTGCTGTTTTGGTAAACGTGCATTTCTCAACTGTTTGTCTGATGCTGTTCTCGAATTTGTATATTGTGGTTTTAATGTCTTGTTTTGTAGTGTTAAGAACGTTTGAGCCAGCAGGCTATGAAAGTGTAGTCATAGTGTTGTTAAAGAATTTGTTTTCGTTGTCAATAGAATTTTTTTTACATCGTGTGTTGGAGAAAATTTGTGTTCTCCAGCAAAAATACAGAGAAACTAAAACTAGAAGTGATTTTATTTAACATTTATTTAATGGTCCTTCAAGCCGGATTATGGTGGTGAATACCGGATTACAAAGTTGTGAAAACCAGATATGGAAGGTGTGAAAGGTGAAGTTAGCATTGGTCCTTCGCAAGCAATATTATTGAAGTGTTGTAAAAAGTGAAGATAAGCCTTGGTGAACAAGTCTTATCCAGTGAATAAAGAAAAACCGTTGTTGGTCTTCTGCCAGCAGTACTTTGAAGTTGTGAAGAGTGAAGTAAACCATTGTGAGTGTGTGAAAGATTCTCTCCAAACCTGGAAAACTGACGGCAAAAAGAAAAATCTTGTTCTACTAAGTCTAAAGGTGTCCTCCATTTGAGCCACGGTGAGTGTGCATTGCGCGGAAAATTTAGATCCACAGACAACCGGATTAAATATAGATGTATTAACCAAAAAGCGTGGTTATCTAAAAGCCAGGGCAACAAACTTCCACAGGTATCTAGATGAGGTTAGTGAGGGTGAATTATAAAGGAACGTTTAAGCGAATTGAACGAAAGATTGTCTAGAATCAAAGATGCATTTCAGCAATTTGACGAGCTCCAAAGTGAAATTGATGTATTGTTAGATGATGTTGATGAGCAAGTTAGCATAAGAGACCACATTGAAGGTAATTTCTGCCAATTAATTGCAAGGGCTAATGTGCTCTTAAAAAGCGGTGAATTTGACACTGGTGAAAGTGCATCAGACATCAAGAGTGTTCATAGTCAATATACAGTACGTAATAATCACTCTGATTTTCTAAACGATGTGCGTTTACTACAATTGCGTTACCAAAATTTAGTGGTGATTATGAGAGCTGGTTAGAATTTCGAGATACCTTCCAGTCTCTAATTCACGAAAACTCAAAATTGGATACTATTCAAAAGTTTCATTACTTGAGAGCGGTATTAGAAGAGAATGCTGCTCAAGTGATATATTCCTTAGAGTTTTCGGCGGAAAACTACGTGATAGCGTGGGACAGTTTATGCGAGCGTTTTAATAACAAAAGGTTATTAATAGATAATCACTTGAGAAAATTATTCGGGATGTCTCAGCTTCATTCGGAGTCAGCAGCTGAGTTACGGAAAATTGGTGACACTATAACAGAACATTTGAGGGCATTAGAATTACTTGGTGAACCTACTAATCAGTGACGGGTAAATTAGACAAGAAATCTTTACGTGAGTGGGAGGAATGTAAAAACCGTATGCGACAAGATCATACACCGTCATTGTTAGAGTTTAAACAATTTTTGAAAAGTCGTGCAGATTTACTTGATACTATTCAGCCAATTTCTCGTGAAACAAAAGGTCAAGTAAAATCTAAATCATTTGTGGCTTCTGGTGGCGAGAAGCAGATCGTGTGTTCTTTGTGTCATAAAAATCATGCCATATATAACTGTTCAACATTTTTAGACCTAAATGTAAATGATAGATCTAAGAAAATAAAACAACTGAAATTGTGCTTTAATTGTTTAAAACCAAATCATGTCAGTAGAAAGTGTAATGCCAGTATTTGTCGTAAGTGTAAAGGCAAACATCATACTTTAATACATTTTTATAGAGATGCTTGTAATGTTGAATCAAAAGAGAACATTAATGAGGCAATTAGTGCGGTAAAAAACCTATTCAGACAATATCTATGTCAAATACCAAAATACAACAAGGCGAGCTTTGTTAGATTCTGCCTCCCAGTCGAATTTTATTACTTCCAATATATCAAAAATGTATAGACAGGTATTAGTTAATCCCAAACAAAGAGATTTACAGCTCATTTTGTGGCGAAAAAATACACTAGAACCTATAGAGGAATACAAGTTAAATACCGTGACTTACGGGACGGCTGCGGCTCCTTTTTTGGCTATTAGGTGTTTACATTATTTAGCTGATAAATTTTCAAATGAGTTTGCTGTAGCGAGTCAAGTCATAAAAAGTGATTTTTATGTTGATGATTTCATAAGTGGTGGTCATTGTGTTGAGCAGGTGGTTCAGTTAGCTAACCAAGTTCGGTATATTTTAAGTAGAGGATGTTTTACATTGACAAAATGGAAATCAAATTGTTCTGAAATAGTAAAGGCGCTTAATGGTGAAAATGTAAAAAACGATGCTGTAAATTTATATAATGTCGAAAAGACAAAAACGTTAGGTTTAGTCTGGTGTCCTCAATCAGATGTTTAACGTATGAAGTGAATCAAGTAAAGAAATATACTTCAATTACAAAGCGAACCATTTTGTCACAAATTACTACAATATTCGATCCTCTCGGGTTATTAGGTCCATGCATTGTGACTGCAAAAATTATTCTACAATAATTGTGGTTATTAAAGTTGTCGTGGGATAAATCAGTTCCTTTAGATTTGCATACAAAATGGACTAAATTTAGTTTACAAGTGCCGGAACTAAATTCTTGCCAATTGCCGAGACAGTTATCTGTGATAATGGTCAAAGAATTCAATTGCATGCGTTTTGTGATGCATCTATTGAAGCATACGGAGCTTGTGTTTATCTGAGAAGTATATCTAGTTGTGAAGATGTTCAGGTTAAACTACTGTGTTCAAAGTCGCGTGTAGCTCCTCTTAAATCTCTAACGGTTCCACGACTCGAATTGTGTAGTGCGTTATTGCTTGTTAAGCTTGTTAAGCTTGTTGAAAAAGTTATCAATTCGATTCGATCTTCAATTGCAGAGATCCATTTTTGGTCATATTCTACTGTTGCATTAAGTTGGATTAAAATTTCTCCCCATCAACTTTAGTCATCGTGTGGCGCAAATTCAATCATTTCCAAAAGAGCATACGTGGCATCATGTGGGCACCAGTAATAATCCAGCTGACCTTTTATCGAGAGGTGCAACACCAAAACAGTTAATAGCTAGCGAGTTGTGGTGGTGTGGACCTTCGTGGTTGCAACAACCGAGATCAAATTGGCCCGATATAAACATGGGTGTTGAAGACTAACTAACTGAGTTAAAACGTAACTCAGTAGTACATGTCGCAGAAGTAAAAACTCAAGAGTTCGAATTTGAACGATTATTTAGTTGGACAAAAATTTCGAAAAACTATGAGGTATTGTGGAAGGTTTATCCATAATTTAAAATCTAAAGAAAACAGGGTGGTTGGTCTTATAAGCGTTGAAGAAATTAATAAGGGTTGTAAGCGAATTATAAAATCCGTTCAAAGTCAACATTTCGGAAAAGAGTTAGCAGCGTTGAAAAAAGATGGTAAATGTAACTCAGCCAATTCGATCTTAAAATTAAATCCTTTTTGTGATGAGGAAGGTATTCTGAGGGTGGGAAACAGATTAGTTAATTCTTAATTCTCACGTGATAAAAAGCATCCTATATTGCTTCCCTATAAACATGTATTAACAAAGTTAATTTTTTTGCATGAACATATTAAATTGTGGCATTCCGGTCCTCAGGCGCTATTGACTTCAGTTCGGCAGTAATTTTGGCCAATTAAAGGACGTATATTAGCGAGACAAATCGTTCATAACTGCGTAATCTGTACCCAGGCTAAACCTAAAATAAATTATCCAATAATGGGGAACCTCCCAAGATTACGTGTGGTTCCTGGTGCCCCGTTTTCAGTGTGTGGTACAGATTTTGCAGGGCAGTTGCAAATTAAAGAGAGGAAGGGTCGGAGTTGTAAGATTACGAAATGTTACGTGTGCATTTTTATTTGTTTTGCAACTAAAGCTATGCACTTAGAGTTAGTGTCAAATTTAACAACAGATGCGTTTTTGGCTTGCCTGAGAAGGTTTATTGCTAGGCGAGGTGAACCCGTAAAAATTCTATTAGACAATGCAACCAATTACGTTGGGGCTCGGAATCAGTTGATAGAGCTAAATAAATTTCTCAATACTAACGATAAAGTTTTTCAAGAAGAGCTAATGAAAGATAACATAACGTGGAGTTTCATTCCCCCTCACAGTCCGCATCTGGGTGGGTTGTGGGAAGCAGGGGTAAAATCGTGTAAAAGCCTTTTATTTAAAATGATGGGAAAATAACGTATTTACGTTTGAAGAAATGTGCACCGCCTTGACTCAAATTGAGGCCATCTTCAATTCCCGGCCTTTGGGTCCTCTCTCTAATGACCCAAATGATTTCGAACCATTGACACCGGCTCACTTCTTGATTGGACGACCTCTTACATCTTTACCAGAAGACGATGTCCAAGAGGTGCAAGTTAATGGACTAGAACGATTTAAATTAATACAAAAGATATTTCAACAATTGTGGAGAAGATGGTCAAGAGAATACGTGACGGAACTTTAAGAAAGAACAATGTCTAAGCAGTCCAGTGCAAACTTAAAACTCGGTTAACTAGTTATACTTCAAGATGAGAAACTTCCTCCATTAAAATGGAAGTTGGGTCGAGTGATTGAATTACACCCGGGAACTAATGGTGTGGTTAGGGTGGTATCAGTAAAAACGTCATCAGGGTGTACAAAACGAGCAGTAACAAAAATGTGTGTGCTACCCGTCGAGTGACTTAATACGTGGTGTAAGAATAAGTGATAATGACTCATAATTTTATTTGTTTTTTTTAATGTCAGCTATGTTCATTTATATATTTGTCAGGCATCAGCCTTCCAAGGTGGGGGGTATGTTAAGAACGTTTGAGCCAGCAGGCTATGAAAGTGTAGTCATAGTTTGTTAAGGAATTTGTTTTCGTTGTCAATAGTTTTTTTTACATCGTGTGTTGGAGAAAATTTGTGTTCTCCAGCAAAAATACAGAGAAACTAAAACTAGAAGTGTTTTTATTTAACATGTAGAAATATTAATGTCGATTGGTACTAATGTTTCCTTGAACTGAGTCCAATTGGAAGATATGACTTTTTTGGGACTTACTGTGTAATCGCAGTTTGATAGATTATGGTCTGCATCAAGTATATCAATGGTTTGGCATTCATAGTTGTTGCTGATGTTTTTAATAATTGTGAAATTGATAATGTCCGGTTCGCCATAATTTGGATGTATGGTCAGTTCTGTAGATGCTATGACTTCAAGATTTCTATTTTTAATATATTTGAGCAGAGTTACTCCTTTATTACAGACTTACTAGTCTGTAATTGATCAGATCTAGCTTGTCTTCAGATTTATACAGAGGCATAATTATCGCCTGAAGCCAATCATTTGGTAAGACATCTGTCTTAAAAGACGATATCATTATTTTCGATGGTGATAATAATAACGTGTGTAATAACATAGTTTTTAATTAGTTCAGCTATGAAATGATCCGAGCCAGGTGCTGTGTCAATAGATACACAACTAATGATCTTTTCAATGATGTATCAAAATAATTAATTCTTAAAAGATCAACATGACTACCAAATGACTTAAAAAAGATAAATTTATGTAGATTGTACTATGATAAAATTTTGAAAAGATTTCAGCAAGAATGCCACGTATGTGACTTTGGATGTGTACTGGTATCAACGATTTGCTGGTGATGTATTAACCATCTGCTGAAGATGCTTTTAGGTATATGAGCATGAAAAGCTTTATTTACTTTACTTATTTAATAAAGAATTTTTATAATTATTTTATTATTTTTTTCATTTCTTTTTTTTCTTCTTATTTTCTCTCAGTTGTTTTTAGTTGGGTATTGTTCGTATTTTTAATAGAACCTATTTGTATGCTGTAATTTATCAACAAAATCTTTGGAAATTCACGATCTCTCTTAATTTTGTTTGCAATATTGCTACAGTATAGTTTTGTATATAAGTGGAGCTTGCCGGAAAATAACCCACTGAACTCCGCCTAGACTGTAAAAATTTAACTATGGCAATTCAGTTTTATATGTAACACAATTTTTCTAAAGTTTGAAAAAAAAACTTCACTGACAACAAAAAGTTTTGATTTCCAAAACATACATACTTATTTACATTTATAGGTATTTTGTAATTTAATTATGTAATATAGGTTTTCTTAAATTTGTTACAAATAATTTAAATAATTAATATTATTTATATTATTATTAATATTAATAATAAAATAAATCATAATAAATTTTTTATGATCTATTTTTATTTATTTTATTAATTTGATAAAATCTATTTTTACAATAACTTCTTTTGCAGCATATAGATAGATAGGTATTCTAGCGACTTATGCGAACATAGCTACTTCTAAATTTGATCGGTTTGACATTGATCTATATCCCTCATCGGTGTAGAACTTGCATTTTGTACACTTTAATTTAGTACTAATTATTATCAAATGCTAAACATGCTCTAGCAGTAAAATGGGGAACTAGTCGTCACTTGCGTTACTGTGAACGAAACCATAAATCTCTTATCTAGTCATAGAAAAATAACTAACTGATTTAAACGTTTTTTTTTACAATATTATTTTGTTGTCTTATTAATTTGTTTTCTTTTCCCTGATGCCGGGTTTACAAAGCTATGGTTGTTCAGACAGTCATGGCCCACTCTAATTTTTATTACAAATATAAATATATATTATCCAAGTTACATAAATTTATGTAAACAAATCATATAAATAATAATAATAATTGAAAAAAATAAAAACGGAAATTCTGTCTATTGTGTGATTCAGGTACTCTGAGTCGAGCTTTGTGTATGACATTATGACAGATAAGCACCAAATGCAATCTGTAATGTACAATCCGATTTTTTAATCCGAAAGTAGAATAGTAGATTAATTTACTGATTAATTTTTGATTTATTCTTTTAAACATTAAACCAACAAATTTTTTTGCAAAATTACTTTTTAAATTTACAGCCGCAAATAAAATGATATGAAAAAAATAATTAGGTACAACTAAAGCTGACCCATGTCAACCTATACTCTATTTTCCTTTTTCTTATCAGATTAAAAAAAAGTAGGGTAGATGTAAAACCTGTCACATCTAGTATGTACAAACAAAATTAGTTAGCAAAACAAATTGTTTCTAGTCCGGTATCCAAACAAAAAATAATAGTTTTAACTGCAAGTCATCTAGTACAAAAACTCTGCATTTTTGGTCCCAAAAAGGTAAACAAATTAAAATATTGCTTGCCCTTAAAATAATTTGAATAAGAACAGCTTATTTATGATACATTATTTTTCGTCAGTTAAGGTCAGGTCAGGTTGAAGGTGGATTCTTGAGAGTAAAATGGGTAAGTGATTGTACACTCACACCCTAGACTAAAGTAGACATCATTTACACAAAAATCAAGCAATTTTTAGAAAATCGCTTTAAAAATACCAACTGCAGGTGGAAATAGTTTTGGTCGTTTAAAGTTTTTTGAGTAATTAGTATCAATTAATTGCTTGTTTGTACCGTTTTCTTTCTGGTGAGTTATTTCTGCATTTTGGTGTAAATGGTTTGCCGATTAACAATTTTTTTAGATGCATTACTATGTTTTACATCCCTATCGCAGCTTGCTGCAATAAGGTTTCTAAATGATTTGCTGTGCCAATTCTTCATTTGTGAAATTTTTGATATTTGTAAAGATATGCTAATTATTTGCACAAAATTTTGTTAATAGTTATATATGCTCTATTAAGCAAACAGTATTTATTTTCGCTGCTGTTTAACAATTTAATTAATAAATTATTTATTATTTATTGTTTTTAGACGCTCATTAACTTTAGTCCGTTTTTTAACAATGTTTTAGAGTTTGTTGAGTATGTTTAATGGCAATTTAAAATTGCAAATTATGGTTGTTTCCTCTGCCGAGTTTGTTTGTAATTTTCCGGTTTGTCCGGGATGTAAAACGTCGGTCAATCCGGACATTGCGTTTTGTTGTGATGGATGAATGTTAAAACCCCATCTCATTATCCCTATCTCGGACTTCTCTTAAAGAAAGCTGTAGCGATTTCGCGAATTACTAAATCGTCCATACATAAAAATTTTGTGTGATAAATGTAACTCTTCTTTCAATATGGCCAATTATCTAGAGATAGTTTAATAATAGCAATAATTAACCATCAACTTACTTTAAAAACAAAAATGTAGGTACTTAAGATTTTTTCTCGGTTGGTAAACTAGTGATATTATTAGAAAAATAAAAACAAAGAAAAAGCTCTATTGCAAATGCAAAACTACTGATGGTAAGCATTATTTAAGTGTTTCTAAATTATTGTGAAAAGAGATGAAACGCGATTTTAACATTGCCGTCAAGGTATTTCTTTAAAAAAACCCAAACTCCTTTATCCAGTAACCCCAAGCAGTTTTGGTCATTTTTCAATAACAAGAAAAATCAGAGTTAGATTCCCTCTACTAAGCGTAGTAGTGATGAGAATTCTTCCGGCGACCACTGACAGAGACAAGTTTGTACCATCCCAAACAAGTTTTAACGTTTATTATAAGCCTTGAAAAGGAATCAATAAATGATTCGAAACGTTGGCTTTATAAAATAGTTTTTTCTGCCTTGTCCACTTCCCCGTTACAACAATTTTCGAATATAAAAAGAATGGACGTAATTCACCAAAATAGTGATGAGAATGTTAAATCTTTACATGACATTGTTAATACTTTTGCCAAATTTTTTCAAAAATTTTATTTACCTGAAAGTAATACGAGGACATACTTTACGCGACATGATAATTATTCAGCTATAAATATTCACTTAAACAGTGTTACGGCAGAAGATATAATAGCTGCAGCCAAAAGACTAAAACCAACTCTATATCAAGTGTAAATGAAATACTTGCTTTTCTTTTGTAAAAGACTGTGTGCTCGTTCTAACGATGCTTCTAAAAGCAATATTACTTTAATTTAATTTTGAAAACTTCTACGTTTTCTAATATGTGGAAAATTGGGCAGGTGTGTCCAGTTTTTAAGTCTGGTAAAAAAATAATTGTCAACATTTTCAAAAAAAATTTGAATAATTACTAAAATTGCATAAATTTATTTATAAAAATGTTCGTGATTTCTATCATGGTTTTGTAGCTGATTGTTCAACAGTTACAAATTTCACCTATTTTACACACTATGTTGCTAAAGCTTTAGATTCACATGTGCAGGTAGATGTGGTGTACACGAATTTTTCGAAAGCATTTGACCGCATAGATCATAACATAACATTTAAAAAAAACTTGCTTTTGAAACTTATCTATCGCTTTTGAAACTTATCTATTGGTTTCAGTTCCTAATTTTTGAAATTAATTCAGTCTTACGCAACTAACAGATGGCAATATATAGAATATCTGAGATATAACTTTATAAAATATCGTACTGAATTACGGCCCGCTATTGTTTTTGTTATTGTGTTTACGCAGATGACCTTAAATTGTTTGTTGAAATTCGGCCTTTTCCATTCTCAAAATTTACAACGAGAGATGTTGAGTTGTTATCACAATGAAGCAGTGACAATTTTCTTTATCTTAATATGTCAAAATATAGTATAATATCTTTTAAACAAAAAGTTACTTTAAATTTGCTTCAATTACTTTAAATTGGAGTATGTAATCGATGATGTGATTTTATATCACGTGTCTAAAACGAAAGATCTAGACATTTTTTTCGATGGCACTGGCTTTTAATTGCCACAATTCCCATATGAGATTTTTTTTCATAAAAAAAGCATGTAAATTCATATAAAAAATTGTAATCTAATAGGAGACAATGAGAATAAATTTCGTAAGAGTATTTTGCATTTTTTGCAATTTATACTTATCAGTTTCCGTTAAGGATTCTACTAATCCCTGAAATACTTTGGTATTAACATACAATACATTTAAAAAAAAGAGGTGATGTAAAAACATTTTAAAAGTTTTCATATAAAAGTACACCTCTAAACATGGTTTGAAAAATTAAAATTGCTGTCTGCCTAAGGTAGAACCTAAATTTTTGACAGATCTACTGATGACACTTTCATATTAATTTTCATAATATTGAGTTGAATATGTAAAACTTAAATATATAAAATAATAAAGTGTATTATAATTTTGACAACATTATAATAACGTCTTGACAATAGGCTAATTATCCGAAACTAGTCGACGAAAACGTGTCATGTCGCCGTCTAGAAATAATTACTATTCGAGAAATACAGCGAGGGTTGCGACATCTATAAATTAAATAGAAACAGTAACTAATAAAAATTTTAACGCTATCTATTACCATTTTCCCTTGATAATAATCCTGGTGATGCGCTATCTATCGCTTTTGTTAGAAAACACAAACTCAATAAAAAATATTTGTAATTTTTATGTGACTGTTTGACACTGTTATTTATTTTTAATGTAAATAAAAATTTTACCTCCATTGCACTTTTCTTACACTTTTTAAAATACTTTAGAAAAATAATTTTATCTTTGTTAGGAGATAGTTTAACCCCTAATAAACTTTTAATTTATTGGTGACAGAGTACGACAGGAATATGAGACAATACTGTAATAACTAAATACAAATTTTAGCGCCATCTATTAGAATCTTTCTTTTGGGATACTAACCCCAAAATGGACTTCGATATGTACTTGAATCAATTCTGCAAGTGCTGACGTCACAGTAGCCATAACTCATTGAATTCACGTTCGAAAGATTTTCGAGCGCTTGTTTCAACTGTCTTATTTCAAGCCTAGTAAATGTAATTACTTCAACATAAATACCTAATGCTCCAGTAACTAGATAACAGTCATAAATTGTAATAATGCTAATAGCTTAAGTATAAGGTCTCTGTTAGTATGATTTACAATTTAAGTCAATATTCCTGTTTCTCATAAAAATAGTATGTATATATTATAATAGAATTCGGCACCAGACATTGTTAAGTCAAAACGTATTATTACCTGAGCTTTCTAAAATATTTTATAATTGATTTTAGGAATATTTATATTTTCTCACGTAACATAAGCCAATAAAGTTCTTAAATACAAAACTGATTACATTTCTAATTCTTCCCGTAATTTTTTTTTCGGCTTTAGCAATTCTTTTATTCAAAATTTACTAAATATTTTTATAAAACGCATCTATCAATGTTATTATTTATAAATGTACTAAATCACTTTCAAACCCAAAAATTACAAAAATTTCATAAATTTGTAACATGTAAAAATCCAAAAACAAAAAAAAACAGCATATCTCAAAGACCAAATTGTTGATCGCTTACAATTATTATTTATAAAATGCTTAGGGTCAGTTTACAAAAAGTAACAATAACTTTAATTGAGATTAAATAGTTTGTTTGGGGGCAAGTTGTGGTAAAATAAATTCGGGCGAGTTACATAAGAAGTTAAGGAATCGATAAATGGGTGGATTACCTTATAATAAATATAAACACTTAAAACACCCCAGAAACACCGGCCGGCTTTTGATCACGGTTTTTTGACAGTGACGTTGTGTTTACTATTCGAATAGAAACTTAATTACGGAATTCCTGTCTTGCCTTTCTACAACACCCACTCACCCCCCAATCATTTTTAGCACGAGAAAGTGGCAATAAAAACAAATAAAATATACGCGGGCGCTCCCCGAAATTGGTCAACCTTAACAAAATTATTTAAAAAAAAGACTAAAATTTCTTGAGAAGGAAACACGCACCAAAAACGATGCTTAACTAATCTGTAACTGAGAGCATTTGATTGGAATTCATTATTCAATTTTTTACTTTGGATCTCTGAACGCTTTTTATTTTATACCTTAACTAACATGTAAAAATTTTAATCAGTTTATTAACTATTAAATCAATAGAGCATAAAATGAAATTGAAAACCGACTCACATTAAGTATAATCTGTAATTATTGTCTGCTATGTAATTTGTTAATAACATTTAAAAACTTTTTTGCTTATAAAATTGAAACTAATAGAGCAATCTTAATGCTCTAAAAACACAAAAATTTAATTTAGATTAACCCGATCGTATTATTAGTAACAGAGAAAATTCGGAAAAATCTGAGAATTTATCGTGTTTTTTTTTTACAAAAACTCATAATTTTCCCATTTTTGAAGTTGTACAGCTGATCGTTATATTTTAAGGCAAAATAATCCAGAAAGTCTGTATGCCCCACAGATAATCTGGTTTTTATTTTTCAAATTGATTTCGATGGTAAAAGTATAGATAGTACAATAAAATGTTTATTCTCGTTTTGGTTTAAAATTTTGCAAAATAAGTAAAATCTACTAGCAAATATGAAACAAAATATGACCAAGTAGGAGAAAATAAAATAAAAGGAGTTTTTATATTTTGTATTTTTTAGTTGAATTGTACTTATTAGTACTGTTGTATTTATTAGTGTGGTCCCTAGATGTTGTAGATGCGACTTGAAAACTTCTGGCGCTTGGGTGAAGCACTATCCCCATAAAATTATTTATTTTTATTTAATAGAAAGATTAGTAATTTTATAAAGTTTTTTTTAAAAGTTTTATGTATTACCTTTAATAAAACACTTTTGGACTATTTTGTACTTAAAATGTAACTACTAAAAAATTTGTTCATCGTCAACAACAGAACCATTTCGTAAAGCTCCTAAAAAAGGACTTTTATCTATAAAAATCCCACACTCTTCCACTTTTACAGAATATTCATTTTCGTATGTTTTTAATGCTAAATATTGAAATGTTTCAAATGACAAAACCTAGCACTTTTTGTATTCAGTTGTTTTGAATAAAAAGTCTTTTTTTTTTCTTCTAGCAAAACATATTTTTTCTTATAAAGAAAAATTCATAAGAAAAATTTGGTAAAAGGTGAGCAGTCTAAAGTTTTTATTTTTGACAATGCCAGCTTATGTCGCCCTGTATAAACTGAACAACAAAACTTTGGGAAAACACTCAACTAAACACTTTTAAGTATAGGAATTTTACGATTCATATGTGTCTTTAATATTTGTTTAGATTTTGATACAAATTCGTTAAAAAGTTCTTCTTTTATGATGTTTTAGGGTATGTAATTTGATTGATGAAAACCAAAATAATTACAAAAATTACCATATCAAGATTTTTAATGATCTCATTTTGATTCATTTTGAATTTATATTTTTAACTTGGTCACGATTAATTGCCATAATCTCACAGTTATCCACGTGTACACCAAAAGTCATGTCAATATCTTGGAAACATTTTTCAGTTAATTACAATGTGAAAATAAAAAAAAACACTAGAAAGCTGTGAAATGTTGTTTACCAATGTAAATTATATGGAAAAACACAAAGTTATAGCCTTCTAGATGATAGATGTTCATGATCACATGGTGTAGGCAGTTTATCTAAATATATTTATTTCAATTTTTTGTAAATAATTAATGTATGTTATAAATTGAGGTATTTTATTTTAATCTGGTGGATTGTTGTATCGTTGATAAGGAATTAATTCAGGTAAGCAGTAGACGGTGCCGAATTCTTACATAAAGAAAAATTTAATCTGAAGTCTAGTGCCCAGTTCACTATCAGTCAAAAACCTCAGGTAGCTGGTGTCGACTTCGAAGCTGTGTGCATGATTATATAATTTGTTAAAACTTAAATTTGTTAAAATTCAGGTCGTCAAAATCGTGAATGGTGTTTTTTTATCTGCTTCATGTGATTTTATATTCAAGTTTAGAGTTTATTTGAAGAAGATTAGAAATTACAATTTAAATGATTTCAAGTTAAATCGCGTTTTATTTACGTTTACAATGCCATTATTTTTAATAAATATTTAGGTATGGAGTTTTAAGCGGCCTTATTTTGATAGCGGCCAAAGATCTATACTATAAGCAATCTCCTTAAAACGATTGTACCTTCAAAAAATATTAATTGCAAACTTGACTGTAAATAATTCAGTTTTTTCGCTGTCAGCACTTCGCAGAAACAAAATACTCTAAATTCTAAATGGATTTTTATTATTTTCAACATACATTTGAGAAGTGCTTTAAAGAATCTCAAAAAACAGAGCTTTTGCAGCAAAATATTGTGATCTATTTAATCAAACGCTTTCTGAAGGCCAGTGTAAATGACATCCACTTGACTACAGTTATCAAGAATTTCGAATGTAAATTGGGAGAAAACTGCTAAATTAGTAACAGTCAACTTTTCCTGTATAAATCCATGTTGCGCAGTTGAGATCAGATGTTCCGTAGAAGAATAAATTTTGTTGTATATTATAGTTTCGAAAACTTTAGAAAAATTGTATAATAGTTATATTCCCCTATAATTTGTTACGTCATTTTGTTTACCTTTTCAAATTTTGGACAGATGCACGTTTCCACAGTGTAGGAAAATCTGAAGATTTCAAAATTAGATTAAATAAAAGAGGTTCGACAAAAATCGATGCACAGTCTTTGATGATAAAACTTGAGATTCCGTCAATGCTCATAGTACAAGTGTTTTTGAAGTGTTTTAATCCAAAGAAAATATCGTCAGGAGAGATGTTAAAAATGGAGATAGAAGTATTCGAGTTGGATTTACTTGACAAATTAGTGAGATGAGCAGGTTGAGAGGAAATGAAGGCGCATCAAGCTCCCTTTTGTTGTAAGTCATAACGCCTGGTATACGAGAAGGCCTTTTTTACTTTAAATAAAATTAAAAAAAAAACTTGAGTCGGTTCTAATTGAGTTTTCTGATTTAAGTAAGAAGTTTTTATAGGCAACTTCAATAAGCTTTTTACATTTTGTTCGATGATTTTTAAATATAATATATTTAAGTAGTGAATTGTTATATATTTCTTACATTTTTTGAAAGCTAATGCTTTAAAGCGTGAATTCAAAACGGATATGTTCACTACCTATCACTTAATCAACGAATCACTTTCGCGCAACATATAGATTTTTGACAATACTGTTTTTAGGGTTAAGTTCCTAGATAAAGAAGGTTGAGTTGCATTTTGACAAAATTATTGGCGTTTTTCATATAAAAAATAATTCAAAATTACTTAGATAACAATTGCAATTGTTCCAAACAAATATTTTAGTTGTTAATGTTACGAAAAATTCCAGAGAATATGTGAAGTAAATCAGAAAAAATCAGAAAAAATACTAGAAATTCTACGTAGAGTAGTCATTAACTTCTGGGTAATTTCGAAAAGCAGCATGGTTATGTAAAAAATGCAGAGACAACAAACCATTTAGTTGGCAAGCAATTGAAGTGTGAGCAGTTTATCAAAGCGGCATTATTTAATCGGCAATCGTAGTTATTATTGTGTGGATATCGAGGTATTTATTTATCAAGTTATTGTGTGTATTCATGTACATAGTAGTTATATAGTAGAAACAAATTATTAGTTATTAATCTAACTCTTTAAATCAAATAAACTTCGATTTAAACAATCGTTGCATTATAATAATGTATCATAATGTGTTCTCAAATTATTTAAAGAGGTCTTAATCAAAATTGTTACTGAGAAAATTGGAGTTGACCCTTTTTAATAAGCAAACCATATCATAGCTAAAGTCGGTTTTCAAGTTAACTTAATATTTTCTATTTGACAAATTTTTAAATAAAGCATGTCCCAAAACTTTAGTCTACAACTAAGATTTAATAGATTGTTAACAAAAGAATTACATTTACAATAAATTTCTTTCTATAATAAAATTTGTGTTAAACTTATGCATTTGTACAAACTTAATTTCACCAAAATCTATAAACTTAGTAAAAAATAAAAAAATCATTTTAAATCTCTGGCTTTTTCTAACGGGATGTAAAGGGATGTAAAGCTTACAAACTACAACTTGTACACCGATGACTAGAAGCCACTGCGTGTGATCTGCAGTGAGAACTACTAGGAGTGACATAACAAAAAGTCTTATCAAAAAATATTATAAAAGTGTTGTTAAACAAGACAGAAAAGTCGTACTTTTGCAATCGTCTGACGAAAACGCAGTAAGTCTGACATAACACTGATACAAATGAGGCACAAACAGTAACATTACTGCCATGTGAAGAAAGCTTTTTTTTTCAAACGCACTATTTATGACAAAACGTTATTTTTATTGTCACCGGCATAATGTAAAGTTTCGTGACAGAAAATGAGCTTTCAGTGGTAATTTAACTAGGCTGAGACGTATGTATTACGTAACTAGTTATATAATATGTACGATCACATAACACAGTTTTATTTAGAGTTGTAAAGTGTTGTGAATTACATTGTAATGCACAACATTTCTTGTTCGGTTAAGGAAATGCCCTGAGGTTCCACTCAAATATAATGTTTAATTTTACTTCTAGATTTATTTACAATAAATTTCCAAAAAAATTTGTATCATCGACATATGAAAAACATAAAATGCCAAACGAAAACAACTGTAAAGAATAAAAGAAAATGAGTCTTAAAGTAGTTCGCTTATTACAAATTTGTATTGTAAAAACTCTTTATTAACTGTCACGACAAAAGTTTGATTGATTAAAAAAAATACATTTCAGCAGAGGATCTGATATAAACAATTTTAACCTTAATAAAGCCTTATCAAAAGATTTACTAAAATATAGATATAATAGTTCTAGAAATTTTTTATCGTCTTGCATTGTAACGCACATATTATTTATTATTATTATTATTAAATTAAGTTGGCTAACAAGTGAGCCCAATAACAAGGCAACTAAAACAGCAAAATAATAGACAGCATATTTAGGAGCAGAATATCACTCCTTTCTCAATAAGAGACGCTGACTAATAAAAATTATTTAAATCTGGACTATTTAATGTCTCCGATTAATCAAAGACAATAGATTTAAAAGTTCGTAAATTAACATTAAATAAAACACTTTAGACATTAAATAAAGTACTTGTAGTCATAACTAACCTTTCAGGAATTAATACGTGTTGTGTGCCAGAAGCAATTTTCTCAAAGTTTCTCATTTTCTTTCAAAGTTTTTTCATTAGTTCGTTTATAATAGCTTTTTACATCATCTCACAGCAAATCGACAGTTTTAGGCGTGAATGCTGAATTTCAATTGGGTGACTCCCAAATAATTAGTGTTTTTAGTCCAGGGAATAATTTTATTGTCAATTTTGAGATTCCAATCCGGAGAGTAATTGTTTCCAAGTCTTTTGTACGAAAATATAAGAGCTGCACTTTTATCCGCGTTCATTTTAATCTTCCAGTTTTTGGTCCAATTATCTATGATGGCAAGTTGGTATTGTACGTCTTCTTTTATTTTTGTCAAGAATCTTGATTGGGATGGAATTGCCGTGTTGTCGGCAAACATTACTAACTTAGTAATTGAAGTCTTAGGGATGTCTGAGACGTAAATTAAGTAGCGAAGAAGACGAAGTAGCCTGTGGTACTCCTGCTCTGATTTCTTGGTTTTTGGAAGTCGTTGCATTGATTTTGACATAAAATAAACAGTCTTCAAGATTGGATTTAATGAGTTTTATGTACGCCAGGAGAATATTGTGTTTAAACATTTTGTAATATATTCCTTCATGCCAGACCTTGCCGAAAGCTTTTGCGCAATAGAGAAAGACAGCTCCAGTTTTAGTTGATGTATTGAGACCGTTTATAATAAATTCTGTGACTTTAGTAGTTTGATGCGTAGTGGAGTGGCCTTTCTGGAAACCGAATTGTTTCGAGGAGATATTTTTAGTTTTTCGGTTATTTCTGTGAACCTTGTTGCAATTGTTTTTTCTGTGATTTGGCCGAGAGCCGGTAGAAAGCTAATCGGCCTGTAATTTTCGGGGTTCTTTCTACTTTTGTTAGCTTTAGAAATCATGATTGTTGTTGCTGTTTTCCAATTATTAGGAAAGTGTCGGTGTTTGATGATGCTATTGATTACTGTTCTAAAAGATTCTATTGCGTGGTCTGATAGGTTTTTAATTGCTATATTTTTTATATTGTCATTTTCAGGTGATTTCTTGGTCTTGAGACTTGTTATTATTGCCTCAAGTTCTTCACCAGAAGTTTCGTCGATTGGATAATTTTCTGGTCTATTTATAAAACTTTGGTTCTCCAGTAATACTTTGACGGTGTGAAGAAAGTTTTTATTAGAGTTTGGGCTGAATTGCTCCTTCAAAATTTCTAGAAAAAGGTCTGCTTTTTCACCGTCCGGCGTTGCTTTTTTGGTGCCAGTTGTTAGAGCTGGGAGGGCACTTTTTTTGAGGACTTTCAACTATTGCCCATGGTTCTCTGCCATCGTTGAATTCATCCAGTTTATTGTTCCATTTCCTGTTTTTTTTTTTCAATAAGAAGTTGTTTCAGTTCACTGCATTTAGTTTAGATTTGTGAGTTGGGTACAAGGTTTATTGATATAATTTTTTTATTTTCTTTTTGTCTTCAAGAGCTTTGATAATCTCTTGTGGGGGTTGAGATGGGAATTTTTTGCTGTTTTGGTAAACGTGCATTTCTCAACAGTTTGTTTGATGTTATTCTCGAATTTGTATATTATGGTTTTAATGTCTTGTTAAGTCGATTAACGTCGATTGGTCGTAATGTTTTCTTGAATTGAGTCCAATTGGAAGATATAATTTTTGTGAGAGTTATTGTGTAGTCGCAGTTTGTTAGATTATGATCTGAAGCAAGTACATCAATGTTTTGGCATTCATAGTTGTTGCTGATGTTTTTAGTAATTGCAAAATCGATGATGTCCGATTCGCCATAATTTGGATGTATGGTCGGTTCTGTAGGTGCTATGATTTCATGATTTCTATTTTCAATATATTTTAGCAGAGTTTTCCCTCCTTTATTGCAGACAGACTTACTAGTCTGTAACTGGAAGGATCTAGCTTGTCTCCAGATTTATAGAGAGACATAATTATCGCCTGAAGCCCACTTATTTGGTAAGACATCTGTCCTAAAAGACGATATCATTATTTTCGATAGTGCTAATAATAACGTGTGTAATAACGTAGTTTTTAATTAGTTCAGCTGTAAAATAATCCGAGCCAGGTGATGTATCAATAGGTAAACGACTAATAATGATCTTTTCAACGATGTATGAAAAAAAATTCTTAAAAGATCAGCATGACTACCAAGCGTCGTAAAAATATAAAAAATTAATTTATATAAATTGTACTAAGATAAAATTTTGAAAAAGTTTCAGCAAAAATGCCACGTATGTGACTTTGTATTTGCACTAGTATCAACAATTTGCTGGTGATGTATTGACCATCTGCTGAAGATGCTTTTGGGTATATGAGCATAAAAGACTTTATTTTATTTAATAAAGAATTTTCATAATTACTATATGTGTTTTTCCTTTTTAGTTACGTTTTTTGGTGTTTTTTTGTTTTTTTTATACCCATTCTAATGCAAATAATGACATACTGAATTTAATTTCCTATAGTAAACACATTACGTTACTATAGAATCAATAATAAAATGACATGTATTTGCACCAGTGGTTCTCGTTAAAAAAAACCATATAGATTTTGCAAAGCTTAATTCATTTTTAAAACTGTTTAAGAAAATACCGCGGACCATAAAGTTGTTTTCAGTTGGGTACTGTTTGAATTTTTTCGAGAACCTATTTGTATGCTGTAATTTATCAACAAAATCTTTGGAAATTCATGATCTCCTTACGTTAATTTTGTTTGCAACATTGCTACAGTGTAGTCTTGTATATGAGTGAAACCTGCCGAAGAACATAACCCACTGAACTCTGCCTAGGCTGTAAAACTTTAACTATGGCAACTCAGTTTTATACGTAATACAATTTCTCTAAAGTTTGAAAAAAAAATTCACTAGCAACAAAAAGTTTTGTATTCCAAAACATAGGTACTTACTTATTTACATTTATAAGTACTTTATAATTTAGTTATGTGATATAAGTTTTCTTAAATTCGTTACAAATTTATTGCAAGTATTATGATGCATTTTTATTAATTAATAAAAAAATAAAAATAAAAAAATAAAAAAAAAAATAAAAGATAGATAGGTAGGCTAGTGACTTATACGAACCTAGCTACTCTAAAAGTAGACACATCCACGACCAAATTTGGTCGGTTTGACATTGATCTCTATTCACTCATCGGTGTAGAATTTGCGTTTTGTACACTTTAATTTAGTACTGATTATTTACAAATGCTAAACATGCTCTAGCAGTAAAATTGAGAACTAACTAGTCGTCACTTGCGTCATTCTGGACAAAACCACAAGTCTCTTATCTAGGCACAAAAAAATTATTGATTTAAAGGGTTTTATTTTTCACAAAATTATTTTGTTAATTTATTAATCTGGTTACTTTTCTCTAATGCCAGGTTTACAGTGCTATGGTTGTTCACACAGTCATGGCCCACTCTAATTTTTATTACAAATATAAATTAATAAACAAATTATATAAAAAATAATAATAATTGAAAAAAACAAAAACGAAAATTCCACTAAAACGTACCGTTTTCGAGATACATATTTACGTTTAAAGTATAAAAAAGAGTTTTAATTTCCAACTCCAGCTCCTAAACCATTCAACTTGGTATTGGAGTTAAGTTTTATTAAATCGCTTTATTTTGGCCTCAAAAGCCTGTAATTATCTTATGTCCATATGACTAATTTCTAGGTTATAATTTTTTTATCAGTTGAAATAAGACAAATTTATTTTGCATATTGTCTATATTTGAGATTATATATTCTGGTTAAAATATTGTTTCATACTTTCGAATCACCTGAAGATATACCAGGTGTCCCAAGTTTTACTACCACCGCCTAAATGGTACTTTCTATTTAAACAAAAATTAAAAAAATATATATAATTATCTATAATAGGAGTTTATCCGATTTAAATTTGAAACTATTTTGTTAAATAGAAAATTCGTTAGATTTTATGCAAAAAATTATCAATTAATTTCAATATTTTTTTGATATGGTTATGCTGTACTTGTTCGTGTTATTACATTATTTTCAATAATTTTAATTTTCTCTAAATTCTAATTTTAATATGAAACTTTTTTATGGCGATTATTTATAACATGGTGTTAAATTTGTAAAGAAAAAATGTTTGCATGCAAGACGTGTGTCTTTTGCGGTTTGTCTATTGTGTGATTCAGGTACTCAATTTAGCTTTGTGCTTGAATAACAGACAAGCAACAATTTCAATTTATAATTTAAAATCCGATTTTTTAATCCAAAACTAGAATTGCAGATTAATTTTCTGATTAATTTTTGATTTATTCTTTTAAACATTAAACCAACAAACCTACTTTTTTTAAATTTACAGCCGCAAATAAAATGAAATGAAAAAATTATTAGGTACAACTAAAACTGACCCATGTCAGTCAACGTATACTCTATTTTCCTTTTTTTATCATATTAAAAAAAGTAGGGTAGATGTAAAAATAAGTCACATCCGGTATGTACAAACAAAATTAGTTAGCAAAACTAATAGTTTCTAGTTCGGTATCCAAACAAAAAATAATTCTTTTAACCGCAAATCATCTAGTACAAAATTCTACGTTTTCGGTCCAAAAAGGGTAAACAAATTAAAATATTGCTAGCTCTTAAGATAATTTGAATGAGAACAGCTTATTTATGATACATTATTATTCGTCAGCTCGGGTCAGGTCAGATTGAAGGTGGATTCTTGAGAGTAAAATGGGTGAGTGATTGTACACTCACATCCTAGACCAAAGTAGACATTATTTACATAAAAATCGAGCAGTTTAAAAAAAACGCTTTAAAACTACCAACTGCAGATGTAAATATTATTTTGGCATAGCCGCGTTAATAGATGGTTTTTGGTTAACATAAAAAATTATTTAATAAAATTTGTTCCTAACTCGATTATTGTCTAAATATGGCAACATTTTTAAAAACAGTATAAATTAATGTAAAATTACCATAAGCACGAAATAAAAAAAAACTCATTTCGTCGGCAAAGAGTAACAATGACAGCAATAGAAGAACGCGCTAAAACAATTATAAATTTTAAAAAATATATATATTTTAGGAAAGAAAATAGGATGTGCTCTCAAGATGATCGTTTACAACAATTTTATTTTTAGAAAATATTATTGTTTATAAAAATACCTGAAATAGGGTGCGTGCAAGTGATAGTACACTTTTAAAACAATCACTTTCAAAATGTAAATTGCAAATCTTGGCATTTTCAGAGAAATATAGATGCGATAGAAAAACCTTACCACAAAAACGATAAATGTTTTTCACCCATTTGCTTCTTATTGGTTCAACAAGCAAAACTTATACAGTGAGGCACGGTGCACTTCTGTTTACGTGACATAATAAACAAAAATAGGCAAACGTTTAAAGAAATATTAAAAAATTGGGACTTATGTAAACGTGGAATACCGCAAAGCGATAAATAGAAACACCAAAGTAAACGTGAATAACGAACTCAATCTAGAACAATAAACAAACTAAAACCACGAACAAATAGTCAAAACGATCAACACAAACACTTAACTAAACGTAACAGAGACAAAGATTTTAAAATATTTTAGTAGAGTAATCTGACACAATTTTCAGTTTTGACAACTTTGAATTTTGACTTTTGGGAGATTTGAAGGAAAGTCGATGTTGGCAGCGCTATGCGGAGATCTCTTCAAGTTAGCAAATGAACAGGCTGTTACAGAAGTCAATTTAGAAAAAAAATTCATTCAGACGGCTGTGGCGGTCGCTTTATATACGAAGCTAAAAAATTGACAAATGAATATTATAATAAATCCAAAAACCTTTATTATAAAACCTTATAATAAATCCAAACTCGAACACCCCAGAAACACCGGCCGGCTTGATCACATTTTTTCAATAGCGACGTTGTGTTTACTTTTCGAATCAAACTTAGTTTCCTGATTTCCTGTCTTTATTACCCATTTTATAAAATTTGCGCCCCAAAATTGGTCACACTAAACAAAATCATTCAAAAGTCAAAATATTTGAACTAATTGAGGACTAAACATCGTTAATACGCAATTAAATGTCTATTTTGACCAATCAAATGTCAGAAACGTCAATTTCATCAAAAATTAAAAGTTAATCCCAATCAAATATTTAATTAATCTTCTGTAAACCGACCCTTAAGGTATTTTAATAAACAATGCATTAATAATTATAATGTATATATCAACGATGTGATTAATTTTAAAACACACTAAAAAGCTGTGAAATTCTTAGAGAAAAATTTAATCTGAAGTCTAGTGCCCAGTTCACGCATCAATTAAAAACCTCAGGTAACTGGTGCCGAATTCGAAGCCGTGTGCATCATTAAATACATTGTTAAAAATTAAATTTGTTAAAATTCAGGCCCAGTCAAAATCGTCAACGGTGCTTTTTTATGTCCTTCATGCGGTTTAATATTCAAGTTCAAAGTTTATTTGAAGAAGATTAGAAATTACTTAATTATTAATTATTTATGTTAACAACGCCATAATTGTCAACAAATATTTAGGTATTAGAATTTTAAGCGGCCTAATTTTGATAGCGACCGAAGGTCGATAGACAATTTCCTTAAAACGATTGTTAACGACAGTACCTTCAAAAAATAATTTGACTGTAACAAAAATTAAAAAAATAATAGCAATTAAAAAAAATGAAGTGAGAAAGGTAGTAAATAGTTCAATTTTTTAGCTGTCAGCACTTTGCAGAAACAAAATACTCTAAAGGGATTTTTATTATTTTCCAGTATTAATATAATTGTTTAATATTTCACCATATAAAATTATTTAAATATTTCAAAGTACATATCAAATTTTGTCCAATTTTTCAAGTCCATTACTATCAAAATGTTTTAAACTTATTTTGTTCTTGTGAGAAGAATAAATATAGTTCACCCCCTAATTATATTTTTTGTTTCTGTAGCTTTTCACTGACTAAAATATTCATTTTATATAATACAATCCAAGATTAATATATGACGAAAATATCTAAAAATTGTTTGTCAACATATATTTGACACAGTGGCGTAGCAGAAGGTCCCGCAGACCCCGCATTGCGAAGGGACCCATTGTCTATACGAGCCCACTTTGCCGAATTTGCTTCCTTATTATTAAAATATGCATAAAAATAAATAATAATCAACTTTCTGTTTATCTTAACTTTTGAATAGCCAATAATAGCAATATTATTATAAAATTTAATGTGGTAAGTTTTTCTTTTAACTATTCACCGAACATGTAACTTTTCTATATTTTATACGAAGAGGGGGTCCAAATGTTACTGCGGGGAGCCTTCGAAATGTGCGCTACGCCACTGACTTGACATTGTATTTGTAAAACACTATTAACGCAATAGTTGACACGCCGTGTAGAAAAAGTCGGCGTGTCCTAAAACCATTAATTAACAATAAAAGTCAGTATAAACTGTAACAATACAAACAAATATACAGGCCGTTCAAAGATTTTTTATAACATCTCTTGCTATGAATTTTTTTTTTTAAACATTTAGTAAATTGAGTCAGTGCTAATGTTTGATTACTGCCAAATCTCTACGGAAAGATAAAACCAAACCTTATCTAAGAAAAATGCTAAGTCTATCAAGTTGTCATCATTAAGATGTACATAACTCGATTTTATCACTTTACCCTCATATATTTAACAATAAAGTGAAATTTTTTGGTAGGTAAATCCGTCGAAAGCAGATAAAAATTCTGAGCCGAAACTTTATGAAAGAGGTACCCAAATAAAGTCATTGCATTGTTTTCCATCCGTTATTCGACCTCCTCTACAATTACATTTGTACACAGTGTTAGTCGTCCAGCTAATTTTTTACGAAGTTCTTCCAAACAAGCACCAGTGTTAAAGTTCTATTCTCCTTTAATTTTAACCCTATCTCAAAAATTCAATTCAATAATAAATGTTTTATGCTCTGCAGTAAACACCATTTTACATTTTTATGAGTTTTTTGCCGAAAAAATTGAAACTTTTAGTGCTTTTGAAAACAAATTGCACAGCAAGAGGTGATATTAAAAAAGTGACCGGTCTGTATAACAAAATAAAACTTATATCTTACATTTAAAAAAAAGAAAAGAAACCGGCGCTCAAACATATACATAGTGAAAGAGATTGATTTAGCAAAAATTCTTATGTTAACGTGTCATGCTCAGACGACTTGAAAGATAGATATTTTTTTCAGATATGATCATCTACCAATCTATTTGAAACCGTTGTGTGCAAACGGTAGTTTACCATCAATTAATGGCAATTTTAGACAAAGCAGTCGTAATGACACAGTAACATTTGAATGTTTTTCGGATTTTAATAATTTCTGAGACGAGTTAGAATACAGTCCAGGATTTTTCTTTTTTCTTTTTGCTTTTTTGTAAACTGAATAACAACACATATGGCTACAACTAAGGCTAATAAGATTTTAGTTTCCTTAATTTACACAGTTTGATCAAAATTAAAAAAGCAACGGCCCACAGTTCGGTCTAAACTCAAAACATTCGATTTCAAAATCAAACCGTAATCAACTGGACCACGAAACAAATTTGTATCGAACTTTCTGTCAATTATTTTAAACGGCATGGTAATTTTCAGATTACAATTCACTTAAGTTCTCGACATGTAAAACCATAATTTCCAAACAATTAAGTTATGCGTTTTTGATGTCATAAATTTTACTTTTTCGGTTCCTGCTTTGTACCTACCGTTAAATTTTTGCTAAATCATTTCCTTCTACCCTGTACACAGGGTGAGTTGGGAAGAACGCACCAAACTTCAGAAAAATATAAGAAACTTAAAAATAATGTAAAAAAGTTCATATGTTCTTATCCAATTTGCATTTGTTTTCAAGTTACAGGACAAAACAAAATTTCATACGTAAGCATTTTTTAAACGTAGCGTTCTTTTGATAAATGTTCATAAATACCGCCCTTGATCTCTAAACATTTTCTGCTTTGTCTACGAATCGCATTTGTTGCTTTTCTAATTGACTCAGATCTGTTTTCTTTAATATCAGCTGAAGTGTTTAGAATACGTCGAATTAGTGCATCACGAGTGTCCACGTTCAATTTGCACACCTCATTTTTGAACCAGTCCTGTCAGACTAAACTGAGACATTATCAAAACAAAACAGTTATTAAGTGTCGGATAATCGGATAAGAACATACGAGTTTTTTACATAACTTTTACGTTTCCTGTATTTTTCTGATGTTTGGTGCGTTCCTCCCGACTCACCCTCTATCATATAGTCGTGATCATTAAATTTCAACCACTTTGCTTCTGACACATCCTGAGAATCATCACTAAATGTACCGTTCCTGTCATTTTTCAATTTCATTAACTGAAATTCAGAATGTACCTAAACATTGAAAGGTGATACAAAAAATGTCAAAAATTTACGAATTTTACTGATGCACTTTTCTTTTACTGATAATTTTGAGATATACAAACGAGACAATCCCACAGAATTATATCTCTTTACCCTTAACATTGTCACGAGGCCTTAATTCTATATGACAACCACACTTTTCACTCTCACAGAGACAACGTCAAATTAAAAGTTTTCCCAGGTTATTTGACTAATACGTGATTTATACTATTTTCGGCATATGTCAGTTGAGCAGCCGAAACTTAATGATCACGACAGTACAAAATATTTTAAAAATAAAACAAAAGTAATATAAATCCCACAAATAAAACAAAATCCTTAAAATACCCGATAATATACCATACCCCAATAAACAAAATAAAAAGTTACATACAAGAAACTAATACTAAGGTTTTATAACTATAATGTACATACACCCTGTTTGCCGAACAGATAGAGTAATAAAAACGCCCACTTAAACGGCGCTGTCTGAATAACAGCTCTTTATTGGTCAATTTTAAATAAAGCGCCTAAAGTAAAAGTCCTTAACATACTAGAGCATATTTTAGACAGTAAAAATTTCTACGTTTGCGCCTAAAATAAAAGCTAAACGTAGGGTGTGTATGTTTGCTCTTTTCTGTTTTGTTTGTCTGAGTGAACGGTTATAAAACCAACAATTTCAAATTTTAAGCGCCTACATCCACACTTCAAATAATGATACAGTGTAAATCTGACTTCACCGCAGAATGTTCTACGCTGCTTAACTCCTCACACTGAGATTTATTACTCTATCTGTTTGGCGGACAGGGTATAGTAGGTAGGTAGTGGTGACTCGCAGAATATAAAATAGGTGGGTGCTAGTAATAAATGCCGCACATTTACAGCACATTATTATAATATAATATAATAATACATAATATATATATAACAATACATTTTTGTATATTTTGAGGGCCTCTTTGACCTGGGGGATGAAATTGAAAAACCTTTTTTCAGTGCCAAGCTTTCGAGACGTCTTTTGAAAGGGACAATAAAAATTATTAAAAATCATTTTTCTAAATGATAACACAAATTCTTCACAAAAATGTATAACATAGACCAGAAATCAAAGTAGCACTGCTAGGTACCCAGTATAGCTACAAAAATATCAGTAGTCTTTGGATAATTTCTTGTACACCTTAATACCAACGATTAAACAGTATAAGATGGTTCACTCGACAAGAAAAGCTAAATTACAGAAATATATAAAATAATTAGATTTAAAAAGCTCTCTGTCTTTGTTCGGTTACATTCGGAACGATTATACTTGCCCCAACGTCGTAGACGTACCTAAGATTGTAGAGTACCTATCTTATAAAAATAAATATTTCGCCAAAAATTATTTACATAATTTGAACGAACATGGCGACCTTATAAAAATGTTAGATATTTAAGTGTATTATTATTTTTCTAATTTATTAGAACTGTAGTTATGTTTGTAAAGACCTTCCAGCGTAAAGGTGATCGAAGCTGGAAAAGAACGATGTAAGGTACCGACAAGAGAAAACCATCTTTTACCATTTAATCTTTGCTAATATCGCACTTCACCTACTTAGTAAGCCACCAAAACAACGTTTGTTTTACAGCACTTTTTTTGTCTATTTGTCAACACTTTTTAACCTGTAAGTTTGAACCTCTTAATTCATAATGACCATCAATTTAATCTAATCACTAGAGCTTGGACGAAATAAGGGAACAAAAACGCTGTACAATCATCTAGCTACCTACTCGCACCCACCACGCGATAAAACATTGAAACTTGAATTATTTGTCGATAGTAGTGCCAAACTAATACCGCTATCGACCAATTCAAGTTTCAATGTTTTATCGCGTGGCGGGTGCGAGTAGTTAGCTAGACGACTGCACAGCGTTTTTGTTCCCATATTTCGTCCGAGCTCTGCTAATCACTGTTAAATTTATTTAGATATAATATTGCAAGTCTTGGTAGTCCCAAAGAAATTTGAAACAACAAACACTAGGGTTAGACATCGAGAAAAATATCTGGCGATACGTAGGTATCGAGAGTAGGAGCAATATATTCAAAGAAATTTGATATCAGGTATGTATAAATCGAATACCGTTGTACTTTTAATATTTGTATGTTTGTATGTCATAAATAGAATGTTTATTTATTTAGAAATGGCACGTTATAATGAAATTTAATCATAAAATTTGTGTGTTTTTCACATTAGTAATAATCTCGAAGTAATAGTTTGTGAGTTATAATGTGATTATGTTTCTGCCTATATTAGAAAACTTGTACAAAAAACGTTTATGATGCGAATATTTTAATAATAATTTACAAAATAAATGACAAAGTCCGTCATTTAGCTTTTATCATGGTACAAACACAAAGCGGACAAAAATTACTAAATACGCTGTTGCAGGTTGTATTTAGCTTAAACAATTGCGGTGTTGAAGTTGTTTGATTTTTGAACAAATATTACAAAAATAGAACAAAAATTATATTTATTTTATATTATGATACAAGTTTATTAAACTGAGAACGTCAGTACTGTCAGGTGCAAACATGCCCCACAGAAACCGACAAATAAACTTTGCTCAGTTTACCCCGTTTTAAGGGATCGCATTATCAAACCACGAGAACTGGTGTTCCGGTGCAAAGAGCTACTAGTGTAGGGCAGTGTGTCTAATATGTGACGGCTACATGGTGAAAATTAGCAGAGAAAGGAGTGACAAAGCCTGTTAGGAAAAGTCGAATTCGTAGAAGAACTGCAAAATGCGATGATGTACTTTTTCGGCTAATGCCTCTAAGAACTGTTGTGTAAGAAACTGTTTCCGTACTTGACGGTTCATAACCGATTTACACCTATATAAAAAAAAAAAAAAAAATTGAAGACCTTCCCATAGAAGAAAAGTATGTAAATACAAAAATTCTAAGAGGCGATTTATAAAAAAAATTTGCTTTCATTTACAATTTAGTATTCTGATAAAGTAGGGTGAACGGATAGTAAGTTGCAAATAGGACACATATAATGTCACTTTATTGCCCGTAATTATCTCTTTTAACAGTCAATTTGATGTCACCTAATTTTTTAATTAAACTTTTGAAAATTTAGGATATTTTGTAAAATAAATATACCCGTACGATTGGTAATTAAAAAACAACATTACAAAGTTACTGACAACTTTAAGGTAATTCCAAATTTTTGACAAGGTGATACAATCTAATAATGGGAAAAAGTAAACAACAGCAACAAATTCGATAACTATTAGAAAACGCAAAGAAGGTTTAGAAGATTGACAATTTCGAACAAGCCCGAGTAAAACAGTGTTTCGGAAAAATATTGCAACGCTAACTTGAACAAACACAACAATGAACTGTCCAGAAGCTAGAAAATAGCGGTAAGCCATTGCTATAGAAATGAAAGCAGTGAGAAAGAACAACACCTGAAAATTTGTGCATTGACTCAAACAAAGTTGAGTAATCAGCAGTCAAATAGTATTAGAAACAAACTGAAGGCAGATGACAGAATCGGACGAAAAAACTCGATTACTAGCACAAAGGTACAATTTGCTTTATGTGGTTTATTTCACGAAAATCTTTGCTCGAGTGACGAATTTTAACTCAATTCGATTCATGAGTTAGTTTTCGAAAGTGTTAGTGTTCGAGGAAATAGAAAATGATAACACGAGTTGGTTGGTCAGATTGGTGAGCTTATGCGTTTTATATGCCTTAGGATTCTTTGACCCGATGTTCTAATACTATGCGGACTATAGGTGAGTTTCAGTGAAATTTAGACAAATTTACGACTAAAGTCAGAAACATCACAAACAAATTTTACTAAGAAAGACTTGTTAAATGAAGATTCTGCCAACAATTCAATTAATTTATTTAATTATAATGTATAGAATAAATATAAATCTGCTAAATACAGATGATAAACAAGAAAAAAAATTACGATGACGAAGATAAAGATAAGAAAAACGATGATGAGAAAGTTAACGATAAAGCAGGAAATGTAAAATTTAATCTAGATGAAAAAAATTAGATTAGTGTGTTGATTGTATGGTAAGTGGTAGAGATGTTTTTTCCCGCCAACTATGCTATTTCATCGTACTTGCCAGCAAAGTTAATAAAAAAACAAATGCTTAAAATAAAGAAGAAAATTCTATAAAAACATGTGAAAAATATAGTTATGGCAATTATTAAGAACAAATCTACAACATTTTTCCTAACTATCAAATATGTCGAAGACACAATTAGAGCACATAAAGGGAAATATAATTTAGATAAAACGCTTAACTAATAAATTAAGATGAAATGCAAAATTGATTTTCAAAAAAATATATTAAAAGTGAAAATACAATTCGAGTCAACAGTTCGATGTTTTGTTGAGGCAAAAACTACAAAGCAGATAAATATAAAAAAAAAAGATCATAAGTGCAGTCCCACAGCAGGCGAATGATCTAAAAAATAGTTAAGATGGATAAGAAGACAATTAAAAATTTTATTAGCATAGGCAGAGCTGTTACTACCATGAATCAAGCAGTCAACAGTAAATGAACTCTACTTGAAGTACCTACAGCTGAACCATAAGATAAGTTGTTTTAGGGATAAAAGGTCCTGATCATCACCAAGGATGTACTAGTTAACCAAGACTAAGAATTAAAAGAATCATCGGTTTAAGCCAACTTCTTTATCTGCACATACATTCAGTCAGTTTTCGAAATTAAAGAACTATAAAAAATGTAAAAAAAGACTTTAGAAATACAAAGTTTTAAAGAAATACGTTTAGCAAAAACAAAATTTTCTAAAGAGGAACAATTAATTGCCTACATACAGTACAAATATATTTTGAGAAATTCTGCAAAAACCAATAAATTAAGCATATAAGAAATGCTACGACAACACCAAAGTCAGGACAGAAAAGTACAGAAGCTACATGAACTCCAAGAACCAAATATCAATTTAGAAGCTGTAAGAAATAAAGCTAAAACCATAATTCGTAAAAAACAACAAAGTATAAAGGATAAGAAACAAAGATCATTATTTCAATACTGTTTTAAAAAAGTAGCTTGAGTACAAGTTTAACACATGTCATTGATATCTTATTAGTTATTTATATCTCTAAAATATGATATTAGTACTTCGTTCTTATGTGTATACAGTCAAACCTGTCTAAGGCGGACTCTTTATAAGGCGGAAACCTGCTCATTGCAAAAAAATTTTGTAGTCCGCGCCGCTAAATACAACTTATAATGTAAAAAGATCTGTGTAAGCCGGAAACTGTTCAACGCGGAAACGGAATGCAACTTTTGGTCCGTAGCAGTAAAAATAAACCTGTATAAGACGAAAGCGCACATAAGTTTTCCACGAAACAATCACGTGATTTAACCAATAATAATTGGTTGGTCTAGCTCTATTATTTTTTATAGTCAAAATAAAAGTTTTCACGTTGCACTTGCAGTGTTGTCAACAATGTCGGACGAAATATGCGCAAAAAACCTAAACACTCTTACACTGAAATTAAAAACTAATTTAATAAACGACAAAGAACAACTAGATTTAAGTGTAAAAAAACTGTGTAAAAAATATAAATGTGGAAAAACTCAAGTCTACAAGATTCTGAACGATAAACAAAAAATTAGAGAAGACTGGGCAAACGGTCAGCGCCGGGAAGAATCTAAACTCAAATTAAGAAAAACTGGTAAGTAACAAAAATGTCAACAAAATACTGTACGAATGGTTTTTCAACGCGAGAGAAAGAAATATCCCAATTTCTGAACCTATTCTGAAAAAAAAAAGTCAAAATAATTGCAGAATGTCTAAATAATAACTCATTCAAAGCTTCTAACAGTTGGTTGGAGAGTTTTCAAACACGCCATTAAATTTCCTTTAAATAAATATGTGGGAAAGCGAAGAACGTAGATGTAACAGTTGTCGAAAACTGAAGACAAAAATTGTCAGAAATAATTAAAAGTTATGAACCTAGGGATATCGCTAACTACAATGAGACAAAACTGTTTTTTCGAACACTACCAGACAAAACTCTGGCTTTAAAAAAAGATAAATGTGTGGGTGGTAAGCAGCTTAAAAAACAGCTTACTGTTCTCTTGTGCGGATTCCCTGACGGAAAAACAAAGAAGTCATTTTTAATAGGAAAGACTCTAAAGCCGTGTTGTTTCAAGAATTTAGACATTCGTGCACTTGCTAACAAGAAGGCATGGAAAACTTCTGCTTTAATGGATAAATGGCTAAAAACTCTGAATAATAAAATGAGAAACCAAAAAAGACATATTCTACTGTACTTAGATAATGACGCACGCCAACCTCATTTACATCTGTCAATACAATACAAAAGTATGTTTTTTGCCGGCAAATACCACGAATTTATCACAACCTTTAGATTAAGGTATCATACAGAATTTTAAAGTCCAGAAACACGTTCAAAAATAAAGATGTGCGAATATGCAATCCGTTAGTAAATTATCCAGAAAATTTTTGTTTTAGATGCTGTTCAATGGATAGCAAGAGCTCAAAAACATTTAAGCCCCAACTGCGCAAAAAACTGTTTTAAAAAAGCAGGTTTTGTTTTTGAAAACAATGAAAAAGAAACTCAAAACCCGACTTATGTACTATAAGAAATAAATGATATTCAGGATCCAATTAACAAAATGGAACGGTGAATGCACAAAACTTCATTAACATAGACCAAGAGCTTTTGGTAACTGTTGACATAATAGTTAACAAATTTTTACGCAACAGAATGGAAAACATCGAGATGGAGGAGGACGACGAAGAAGAAGATGAGGCACCTGAGCTAGATACAAATTTGCTCTATTGGTTTCTGCTTAACTTGATTTGTTTTGTGTATGCGTTTTAGAGATTGAAATTATTGAGACTGAAAAAATAGAATGTTTTGCAGATGCTTTCAAAAAATTACTGCATTAGAAGAATACGCCCAAAGAATAAAAAGCACCAGAATATCCTATGGAACTGCATACAATAACGGGAAAAAAACATTAGAGTTGAAAAAAACACAAAGAACTAATATAACTAAAAAACAGAATATTCTAAATAGTTGATTACATAAGCAATTAATAATTATGTATAATTATTTTTTTGAAAATACACTGTTCAGTAAAAAAATTAAAAACCCGTATTGTACAGGTTTGGTTTCTGTCTCACCCAGGTAACTGGAGAAGCCGGAAATCTGTTCAAGTCGTAACGATTTTTTGGTGCCTGACGATTCCGCCTTAGACAGGTTTGACTGTATATTGTAAGAGGTGGTAGAGGAAGGTGGTGTAAGAGTGCCAGGGTTGGTAAGAGTGCCACCCACTCAAATTTAGCGCCACTTTAGCAAAACTTTGTATAACTGCTACATTTGTGTTGTGTGAGTTCATTCGAATACAGTTACATTTATGTTTTTTATTGTCATAAGATAAGCTGTTTAGCTAATATTTAAAATTAACAACTTTCAACTATGTAACTGTAACTTTCTACACTCGAAAAATTTAGGATATTTGAAACTATCACACCGGGTAAGAGTGCCATTAATGAATCGAGTAAAAAGACCATTAAACTTTAATAAAGTTGACCGACGTATTTGTTTTTTTATTAGATATGTCGCAAGTTTATAAGCGAAAAACAACTAGAAAACCATACTCTGCAGAAACATAAAAGACAGATGTCACATGAAGCTGTAATAGATAAAAAAGTAAATTATCGGCTTCTCGTAAATATGGAATCCCACAATTGACTATGAGAAAACGTTTACAAAGAAGAATAAAAAATCTTCGGAAGTTTCCATTTAACGTTTAACAACGAACAAACAAATAAACTTGTGAATTATATAAAAGCAATGGGTAACATATTTCATGAGTTAACCCTAACAAATTTGCGAAAAACTGCTTTTGACTTTGCTGGGACCAACAAAATACTTCATCGATTTAATACGGAAACAAAATTAGCCAGAAAGGATTGATCAAGAAGCTTTATTCGAAGACAAAAATTTTTTTTGAGGAAACCTGAAGTTGCAAGGCTCAATCGCGTGATGAATTCTAATAAACCCGCAATATCAACATTTTTTTTTTAATTTAAAAATTTTGTTGGAAGCCTACAACTTTGAATAGAATAGAATCTTCAACATGAATGAGTCTGGAATTAGCACCATTCATGTTCGTGAACGTGTCATAAGCAAAAAAAAAACAATAAGAAAATATATAGAATAGAATCTTCAACATGGATGAGTTTCGAATTAGCACCATTCACGATCCCAAACATGTTATCAGTAAAAACAAAAAAAAAAACAAGTAGGTAAGAGGATAACTTTATATGATTTTGCCCGATTGTTTAGGAAAGCATTTGAAAGATGTGCCACTATGTCTATTGCAATTAACAACTTCCAGAGAACCAGTATTCATCCATTCAATCCAAATATTTTTAATGATTTTGATTTCGTGGTTGCCAAAAAATTGTTTGAGAAACCAGATCAAGCAGAAGTAGAACGTCACAGAACTCCGAGTCTTAACACTTCTCATAATTTATCAAATGTTCCTTCCTGTTTCCAGTCTATTTTACAAGTTCCTACAATTAAAGAAAAAAATCCAGGAAATAAATCGACAAAAAGAAGACAAAAAAAATCGGAATTTGAACTACCACTCCGTACAAAAAAAACAACTTAAAGAAAAAACCGTTTTGAAACCAAAATTTAACAATTTAACTGCATTGCTTGTGATAAAATGTTGTCTGATCTCTCAAACGATGAAATAATTCAATGTGTTGCAAATGGACCACATAAAGACATGGAACACAAAGACATTAAATTGTTTACAGTTTTAGATAAGCAGTGTTTTTTTTAATTTTTAGGAGTAGGTTTTCCTTTGTAGTTCTGCATTTTTTATCATCAATATATTAGGCAAAAGATCTGTTTTAGGGACGAAATTCCCATTAAACCAAAATCACCAGCCTACAAAACTATCACAATGAATGAATAAATTTCTAAAAAAAAAGATAATTTAAGCTTTAGATATGCCCTTAAAAATTCCAAGAATTTGACAAATAAACTACAAGATGTTTTCGTACCATTGGAAGCTTTCTTTTTTCTTTGAACGTCACCAATCTCTTCACAAATAAACCTAAAGCTGAAGAAATAAACACCATAATAAACAAGCTCGTCTCCACTGACCTCACTAACATACAAATTAATAAAATGAAAGAAACTTTAAACTTGTGCTTACAACAGAATTTTTTTACTTTTGATGAAAATACTTATATACAAACCTATGGAAAGCCTACTTTCACCAATACTAGCTGACGCATTTATGGATAAATTAGAAGAAAAAATAGTGCAAGATAATGAGTTTGTTAACTACCTAGGCTTTTACCACAGATCGAAGAAAATTTTTACAAATTTGTCGACTTTACGAATACAATTCACCCTAATATAAAATTTACATTTAAAATACAGGACCAAAATAATAGTTTAAACTTTTTGGAAATAAATGTTCGCATTACGAACCATAAACTAGAATAAAGAATTTATAGGAAACAATCACATACAGGCTAAATCATTGACAACACATCCAATCATTCAAGAAATCAAAAAAATTCAACTCTCAATACATATATTTACAAAGTATTTAACATTTCATTGAGTGAAAAAGACGCCAAAATAAAACTGAACAAAATAAAGAGTATCGCAAAGATAAACGGATACAACCCAAAAATGGTTGAACAAATAGTTAAAAGAATAGAGAAAAGAGATACGGAAAGAGGGTCGTACATCAAACAAAGAACATTTGAAGAGAAGAAAAAAAAATATATAGAATATTTACATACACTTTTAAGAATTTATACAGGTTTGAAAAATTATTTAAAAAACATATTCATTGGCTTTTGCGACTAACAACAAATTGGATAGAGTGATTAATAACAAAGACAAAATTGAGAATAAGAAAAAGTGTGGTTTAAATGAATTGACATGTGGAAGCTGTAAAGCCAAATATATAGGAAGAGATCAGAGATTTTAATACAAGAATAAAAGAACACATTAGCGATAAAAATAAAGAAAAACCCGATTCCCAGTTCGCAAAACACCTCAAAAAAACTCAACACAATTTTGATCCAGATACGGATTTTTTTGGTTTATGGCATTCTTACCACAACAAGAGAGGCACTCTTACCCACCTAGATTGAGTAAAAGTGCCAATCTACACACTATTAAAAATATTTGTATAACTCAACTTCGGTTGTAAACTAGTGGTGTTCAAAAATATCTAGTTACAGGTTGATTAGAATAAAAGCAGCCGCGAAATGCGCAGAAGTTAGAAACAGCGAATCTTTGTAAGAAAGTGATAGATATATGATTTCCTTAACATGGTAAATTCCGTAAAACAATTTTATAAAATCTCGTCAACCAGACTTGTTTTCTGTAGTAAATATTTCGATTTGTAACTAGTTCTTTTTTACTGATTAATGCAAAGTTTAATTACTATGGTAGTAGTACCTATAATCAAAGCATATTTTATTATATAATTTTGTCTAAATATTTTTAGGAATAAATAGTAAAATGATGTATTTTTACATTTCCTTTATTTTCTTTACCCTGTGTTAAACAAACAACAAGTTGAATAGAAGAATAGAAGTCAAATCTGAACTAATAACTTGACGCGTTTGACCGGAAAGTTTTCTGTGCTTTACTTTTGTAATAAACGCCATCGCACCAAATACTACACTTTAATAAACTATTAGCAATTTAAAAATGCTTTTCGCGAAAATATACCGAAGTTTACACTACAACTTTCTACAAGAAACTAAAATTTTTATCCCCACCCTTAATTGCGCTCTAGCGACTTAGAGCTGTTCTTATTCTGGTCAACCTCTTTGAGAGAAATAACTAAACAGAATTTCGTAATTTTAAAAGCTAAATACCAAGTAGCTATAAAAAAATTTACTTTGCAGTAGGCGTTGCAAATATTACGCCTTTTGATAATAAATCACACTACTAATTCTGTCAACCTGCAACCTAACTTTTTGTTGTTTATTAATTTATTAATATTGCCTTAAAAACACATTTTCTCAAGACTTTATTGCCGGATTTATGTTTATTCAACCTTCCGAAATTGTTTAACACGGTGCAAATAAAGTTTTAAAATTTAAAAATTTTAGTAAAGCGGCATATTAAAAGGACAATAATTTATAGCTACTCAGTACAATTAAATGTGAGGTTTATTTGGTTCCGCACGTTACCATGACACTCTTGTCCAACCTTCCCCTAACATAAAACCGATTTGTAGCAATATCTCAGAAATTACAAATTTGGCACATACGTTCATTCTATCAGAAGATCTTCAATTCGTCTTTGCACAGTATGCCACAGTATTTCCGCTTAAGGAAAAACATCGTTGTCAACTTTATGACTGGTGGTGCATCGTCGCCTCCACACAAAATCAAAATAAGTCCAAAAAAACAAGAGTCTGCGACAAAGTAAGAGACCAGATTTTATTTGGATAGACTTAAAAAAATGTACGAAGATCAAAAACAGTTGTTACATTTCGCCTGACATTAGTAAAAAGCATTTGGTGTTTACTACGCAAAGGTTAATGTTCAAAGTAGGTTCCCATGGCGACAAACCGTGTGTTGTAATGAGGGACGTCAATGTCAAATGTCCGTATCGCAAAAGAAAGAAACAAAAGAGACAGACTGTTGTCAAAATAGATGACATAACTGCATATCGTTCTTCACAATGACAAATGACGTTCTTTACAATCTTGCTTAGACAGACTTAAACAACATGCACAGAGAATATAGCTTATAGAATCTGAAATAGTTAAGACGAAAGAAACCCTCAATAATCATTACTGAGATCAAACGTACATAACGTTTCAAATAAAATTAACCGATCAAAGAAGCCAAAACGCACCAATTTTACAACAAAACAACAGACAAAACATCAAGGGTCTTAATCCTATGGCAACGCGCCCTAACTTCATAGATGAGCGCAAAGTAACGTAATCATTTGATAAAAATAGTAAAAGTTATTAAAAAAGTTGATGATAAAAACAAGACATTACGAAAACGAGAAAAAAGTGATACTAGCTAAACGTAGATAGATGCGTCTAAAAGTAGGACACAGATCTGAAGAGTTTGCTGAATAAATAAAGTTATACAAACAGAACATTAAAGTCTACCGTATTCTCGTTAGAAAAGTCAAGAAGATTAAATGGGAACAACTAGTAAATAATTAAATAAATTAATAGTCTTGGGTACCATATTGACACCAAAAAAATTAGAATAGACTCAACAAATTACTCTAAGTCCAGAATTTAAAAAAGAAATTACAGATATGTTTTCCCAAAACATCAAACAAAAAAATAAAACTTATATAAACTATAAAACAATATAAAAACAGTAGCTTACGAAAAAGGAGAGGAACTGACGCTAAAGGTATATAATATTCTTCTACACGAGAGACAAATAAAAACAAGCCTGATTAATATTACTTAAAAAACAAAAAAGAAAAGAGGAAACCGACAAACTATCGACCCATCTGCCTTCTAAACATTTTGACAAAGCTACACGTGCAGCAAATATTAACAAAATTTAAAAGAAAATTAAAGAAAAACAGAGGCCTACACGTCGAGCATATGGTTTTCAAGAAGACGAGTTTACCCTAGATGCCGTAAAAAGAGTTATAAAATTCTCAATACTTGAGAAGAATAATAGACCGCTGACTATCGGGTAGAAGTCCAGACATGTGAAACAAACAAATCGTACAAGTAACGAGCGGGATTTTACAGAGACCTTTATAAAATTTCCTATACGACAAAATAATAAACCTAAAAGTCTAAAAATTAATCTCATAATCTAAAAGACAAAACAAGTAAAAGATAAAACATACAACAAGCACGAAGTGCATTTAAACAATTTTTCACGGAATGGTAAATTCGATAGGACGCAGCTGCCAAAGGAAGAAAGACCGACCGGCGTAAAAAAAAGTACCTTCAGGTCATAGAAATTATTGATGATATTTGCATAAAATACACCGAGCACATGACGATAGGTGTGTGTGCTGCGGCGAGGCAAAGACAGCAAAACACGAATATTTCAAGTGCCGAAGATAAGAGGTATATACGACATAGACTAAAACTATTTGTAGGGAAAAAAAAACAGACAATATTGTAAAAATCATGATAAAAAGCAATGAGAAGCGGAGGTTAGTGTAAAAGAGTGCTGAAAAACCAAAATAAAAGCCGAAAAAACAAACATGTTAAAGATCCACAGTTGATACAGGAAGACACTAGGGAAACTTAGTTGAAGTGAAAACCCACTAGAAAGCTGACTGTCAACGCTGCCAAAAACCGGTAGACAGTACATGTCAAAAAACGTGAGTTTTGCTGAGCGAGCTAGAGTGGCATACGAGAAAGTCCCAAAAAACCGAATGACAAGCCGGCCGTTTTGACGACATGCTCAATGGAAATTATAGGTCGTTAAATAAAAGAAAGCGGGAAGACTAATTCAAACTTGAAAACGAGTTTCCTCTCAACAGGCAGAGTAAAACTAATTAAATTAAAAAAATATATATAAGACAGTTGATAAAGGACAAAAAGTACGATGGGCCAAGTAAATTATTACCTAATCCAAATTATTTTATGTCATAGAAATTTTTAATGATAGATACTTAGATAACAACAGATGCGTGTACTGCGACTAAGCTGAAACAGTAGAGCACGCTTTTTCTCAAATACCGAAAATGAAAGTGTATGCAGCACAGGCTAGAATTTTTCTTAAAAGTGAGGGTCAATGCAGAGAATATCTTAGAAATTATATCTTAGAAATTATGCTTATAAGCATGAAAACTGAAAAATAGTGCAAAGCAGCGCGAAGAATATCTTAAAAACGAAAAGTGAGAACGAAAAAAGGGGCATATAAATTCCTCTTGAAATTAACGGCCAAAAAAGAGTGCAAAAATCCACTGGAAAAGTTTAACCAAAGAAACAACATACTGAAACGCCGACTGAAAAAAAAAAAAATAAAAAAGACGGTAGACAGTACGGTTTAAAAAGCGCAAGTTTCTCATAAACGCCAGAGAAGCTCAGAGAAAAGTTAAGGAAGACGGACAACAACCCTGTCGTCCTGACGACATCTTTAACGCAGTTCTGGGAAGGCAAAAGAGAGCAAATTATCCTTAAAAACACTTCACTTCAACGGGTGGCGTAAGACCAATTGTAAAACAAAGAGTATACCACTCATTACTCGATTGCTGGTTGCACCACTTACAAAGTTAACAACGATGGTTTTTGGTTGACTTTAAGTAAAAAAAAAATAGCGTAGTATAATTTGGCTCTAAGGCCCACGGTGTGCAATTTATAATATACAGTGCAGAAACGAATAATAACCTTTTAATTAATGCATCAGTTATAGACCATGAGTACGGTCTCTTAGAGCCATTAGCCGAAAAAGTCGATCTTCGCGTTATGTAGTTCTTCTACAAACCCCGCTTTCCCTAAGAGACTCTGTCCGTTCTTCCTCTACCCACTTCCACCATGCAGCTGCCACATTGGACACAATGCGTCCTACAGCAGCAGCATCTTTGCAAACGGACCACCACGTTTTCGCGGTCCTTAATGCGTCCCTTTTCAAACGGAGTAAACCGAGCAAAGTTCATTTGTCGTGTTTCGTGGAACAAGTTTGTACGTAGTAGCTGATAGTAAAGACTTTTTCAGTTCAATAAACTTATATCACAATATAAAAAGCTATCATTTTAGTTTTAATGGAGATCATTCCCATCTTATAAAATTGTAAATGAGCAAATTTTTATCACAAAAAGACAAAAGATTGAACCATGGGTGTTTAAATCTGCCCTTTAATAGTGAGATCAAAAATGAAATGGATCGCAGATACCTCTGTACTATAATGTGATTGTCAAAACTAGTTTTATACAATAGTTTTAAAAAAATAATTGGCAAAATCTGTCAATTGTAATTTTGAGTCATTTTCAATATTGTAGTTTGATTTGGTGTTCACTACTCATCAAAAAAAAAAAACCTTTAACATTATGGAAATGATCTCCTTTTTTCAGAAAATTTTCTTCAAAAATACGTTGGTTATTTACTATGAAAATTAAATTATGTTTTAAGCAATGCATATAAACACGCACTTAAAATTTCATTCAAAGATAATCCTTTCATTCTAATGATGTTTTTATTTTTCCTTTCATTTAAGTATGTAGAAGATTATTTTATCTAAAAATATATAAAAAAATATCTATATTTTTAATTAATTCATATTTAAAATAAATGATTATTCTATTAAACACACCTTTATCATATGTTTTCCTAAAATAATAATAATTGTTTAATGTATTTCCTTCTATATAGGTTTTGTTTTAGTTTTTCCGTTTAAACTAAAGAAAAAAAAATTTTTTGTGAACAAATTTTAGATTTTATATCTAATAAAAATTTGTGCCTTCATTAATTTTTTTTTATTAGATATAAATATTTTAATGTTTTTATTTTTTGAGTACACCTTTAGTATGTTAACAAGATATGTTTTAGAGAGTACTAATTTACTAATTTTCTACACTTATATTATTTGTTTTTAGTTCCTACTCTATATTTCTTCTCTTAATATATGTACATATATTACAATAGTACAATAACGATCCTTTATTTGTTACTTGAGTAAAAATTTTGTATCATTTATTCAGTATTTAGTTATTACGAACTTTTTTAATTTTTATCTATTTTCTGCAAAAAAATTTTGCAAAATATATATTTCAACAAATTCAACACTAATTCAACTAACGGCCATTATGGATAAGAACTGTTAACTGTTTTTTCCTTTGTCTTAAGCAATATAGTACCTTTCTAGTGTTTTCATACAATAATGTTTTAGATTTTTTTATTTTGTGAGTTGTAATTATGGTTAAGAAATGTGTTATTAAAGCCACAAAATTCTTTTTTGTGTAGTATTATTTTCTTATTAAAATACGTTAAAAATGCGTTAAAATAAGAAATAAATAAAACCAGCTGAAATAAAGCCAGAAAAATCGAGCGGTCTCTAAGTTCGCACATCGGAAACAGTTAAAGGTTCAAAAAGTGCTTAACCCTCCATTAGTCACGCCATATAACATATAACTTGTCAAATTCATCTCGACGTGTGAAAATCAGAGGCGCAGAAAACTCGGTGTTGTCGTGGTAGAGAAATTCAGTTAAAACCCAGCTTTCAGTTACAGCAAGTGTAATATAACAGGATTAGACTTAAAATTTTCATCTCGAAATAAAAATGTCGAATTTTCACATAATAACGAGTATGCGTATTTTTATATGCACGCGTAGAAAAACTTGATTATTTGTGCTAATTATCAATCCGACATTTTTTTACGCCGTCCATTTTACTTTTTGTGTGGACTTGGCTTTGTTATGGTGAGTGACCAGTTTTAACCCTGGCAAAAAGTTTGTACCTATCATTGATAGGAGCACGTAGTATTTCTCTCCTTTTTCGGTTTCTACACATCTCACACGCCAAGATGGATTTGACAAGCAATACTTAGTAGCGCTGTATCTGTCAGATATACATGCTTTATAATTTATGTATTATAAAACGATTTTACAAAAAAATTTGTAATTATTATCGTACTTTGTTTCACTGAATATTACTCGTTGAAAAAAAGCATAATATTTCAAGAATTTATAGTATTTATTCAGATGACTCTTGTGTATCTGAATCTCTTCAACATCTTTTGGATTATATAAACCAATTCTTTTGGTAGTAATTGTAATAATATTAAGAAATTACACTTCCTACAGACAATAAACACCTCTTGACCCATGACCACGGACTGTGGGACAAAAAATAAGTGAAACAGGTAGTAAAACGGAGGATAATATATACAGGCACACTGTATAACTTTTTTGTACTTGCACAAATAACTGTGCTGAAAATAAAAATTTGAACTTGCTCTTTTACGAACATAACTAAAATACATTGGCCTAGAAATACTCAAGACCTCAAGTTCAAAAGTTGTCAGTTTTACAATTATCTTCAAAAAAAAAATGAGTCATGTACCTGTGCGACTAACGGAGGGTCAAATGGATAAAAAAAGTGCTGTAAAACAAAGCGTTGCCTTTACCTACACTACTATTATACTTACTGCTAACTTACCAGTGGCGGCCGGTGATTTTTTTAAAACTCTGTATTTTGAAAATGAAATATAAAATCCAAATTCTGTTATAAAATATTACTATTGAAACCAAATTGAAGGCAACTGCTAAAAAAAAATTTGATCGTAATTTGCGAAATTTGATTTTTAAAAATGGTGTGCCTCCCCTGGTTATTTCCGAAACGGTTTATGCTAGAACGGTGGCGATTTTTTTTTTCAGCATTATGAGGCAAATTAATGACTAATCATATTTTGGTTTTTTCCAAAATTTTTATTATAGATAAAGTTATGAGCATTTGAAATTTAATTTTCAAAAAATATTCTTTCTCTAAAATTTCAAATGCTCATAACTTTTTCTATAATAAAAATTTTAGAAAAAACCAAAATATAATTAGTCATTAATTTGCCTCATAATGCTGAAAAAAAAAATCGCCTCCGTTCTAGCATAAACCGTTTCAGAAATAACCAGGAGAAGCACACCATTTTTAAAAATCAAATTTCGCAAATTACGATCAAATTTTTTTTTAGCATTAGCCTTTAGTTTGGTCTTAATAGTAATCCTCCATAACAGAATTTAAATCACATACTCCATTTTCAAAATACATATTTAAAAATTCCCCGGCCGCCACTCTAACTTACTAACTTACTAATTAACTTATAACTAACTTATAACTAACTTACTAACTAACTTACTAACTAACTTATAAACTAATCTTACCTTACTCACCCGCACCCCCCTAGGACCTCCTACAAAAAAAAAATTAATAGATAGGCAAATAAATAACAAAATTTTAGTTGTTTTTATAAATTAATCTACCGCAAGTTAATTGTAGTATTTATTTATTTATTTTACCGTAAGTTAATTACTTACCAAAAATATTACCAACAATTTTTTGTGTTTTTTTTTAAGTTTCGCAATGTTAATCTTAATTTATGTTATAAATAACAACGACTTGACAAAGGAAAATTGATTTCCTTTTGTTAAAGAGTGTAATAAGTGCCTACAGTTTGTTTTTTATAATAAAATGTTAATGATAAAACTTCTTAAAAAACTTTACTGTACCACCCTAGATCCTGTATTTACGAACCGATTGTATAACATATTCCCCATGTCAAAGTTTAGGTTATGCGCTCTGTTGGAATTTTTTTATCTTTTAGCAATAACAGTGCAGTACTGTTCTGTAGGATCACTAAATATGCGGGCAGCGCCGATGCAGTTCACTAGGTGTAGATTCAAATTAAAAGAGATAGCTATATACACGCATGGGTGAAACAAAGATAGAAATAGTTTTAAATGCATTTCTAGGGATTTTGGATATATTATGTTGCTTACGTTAGTATGTAGTTTACTTGGTTTGGGTTCAAATTAATAGAGAGGTCCAAGAGAGAAATAGAGAGTTGGCGCTACCCGTATATTAGTGACCTTACTGTTTTGTGGTGAAGTAAATTTAGTTTGAAATCCCACTATTACTTTTACTCCTTGAACTATTCACAAATCTTTAACGACACAAACGCAATGCCACTTATATTTAGTGCTAACAACATAACATGAAAATATTACTATTTGGCATACGAATGGCAGTACCACCACGACGGCACTTAGATAACTGATTTTAAAAAAGAATTGTTAACAGATGGTTAAAATTTATTCATATACTTTATTACTTTTATATTTCTGCTGTAACCGTTTAAAATTTTAACTTATCTGCCTAATTAACAATGCTTTTGCAGTTTTAGGTAAAACTTAATATAATTATGATTCAAAATAAACGCAAAATTTAATTTTTTAAACAAGTACAGTAATTACTCGAAAACTACAACTATTTTTATAGTAAAATAACGTAGATTGCCATTTTGTGTAAAAAAAACATCTAACAAATTATATTCACGACTTGCTCATTTGAGGATGTTAGAGTCTGTCTACAATTGGAAAAATTTTATGGTGCAATAAAGAAATTAACTTTTCGGTCCCTTACCAATAAAGAAACCCCAGCCCCTAAGTTTTAAGTGGATTGTAAAGATCCGGCAAGTAGCACCCGTTGTTTGTCTCCTTCGAGGAACCAGCTTATCGGTTCGGTAACAATAGCGTTCACTTATCTTTACAACCACCCCTACTAAATTCCTCATAAACTAGTTTGTAAGTCAAAATCATAAAATTCTTCTAAATGTAGACAAACAATGCTAACTATCTACATTAGCGCGTTATTACAAGACGAGAATTCCGCACCACTTTTTTTCTTTTGATCAAGTCTTGTACTACATCTTTGTCATTTGTCATGTTATGTTCATGTTCATATTTGTAATAAAACTCAAATTTTAAGAAAAAGCGGAATTAGTCTTAGATCATTCAAGGAACCGCTTCGCTGTAATGAACTGCTAATCTCCTAACCTTCTTGTGCGTGAGTTACACACAAACATGCAAGTGAAAAGAAAATGTGTACCATGTTGTCAAATTTATTTTGCTTCAAAGTTGGGGATTAAAAAAACAGGAAATTTTAAATAGAAATATTATGTAACATTTGCAAAAATTTTAAAGCTGATGCAACTTATTTTTTCTACAAAACTGTTAGAAGTGGGCTTTTTAATTGTCATTTTTGATGTTACAAGTGTCATTTTTTGACATGCATGTTAAAAGTAAGTTACTTTTTATCTATTTATTTTTTTAATAAGTACAAACCAACATTTTAACTAGTTATAAATACCGACTCATTTTTAAAATTATCAATTAGAGTGTGCTGTGGATTATTTTTTGTAGTTGGCAGTACTGAATTTGTGACAGTGACATAAAGCGCCAAAATCAAAATTGAAAACAGAGAAAACGAGACGGCGAAGCGATATGCGCCTTCTTCACCTGTTAGTTATAAGCCATGATACTAAGACTAAACAAGATATGATCACGCGCAGGTTTTCTCTCTCTCTCTCTTTTGACTCTGAAGTCATTGTGTGACAAATCTGAAATCTCTGGTGACAAACGTAGCGTTATTAGTGTGGCCACAGTATAGGTGTAGCTATTAGCGTCTAAATTCTCTCTGTTTTGAGTGATTTACTGGTTTTTGTAATTGAATATTGTTTGTTTGACTTTGTGAACGATGGTTTATTGTGCAGTGATAGGTTGTACCAGCAATAATAATAAGAAAAGCAAGAACTATTCGTCCGATTGTCGATACTTTAGTTTTTTGACCAATACCAAACTTTGTAATTTATGGAAGCAAGAAATGCTCTCAAAAGCATGGTTTTAATATAAAAAATGCTGGAATATGTTTAAAACATCTTTCTCATGATGATTTTTGTGTTAAAGAAAAACTATTGCCTGTGTCCAAAAATAAGTGAAAGTTAAAACGAAACGCGTGCCTTCACTTAATTTACAAAAATCACTAAAAGTGCAAACATCTGTCCAGAAAGATCGTGAGGAAAGAATAAAAAAAATAGAATTTGTTATAAACATACATTCCATGTAAGTACTTATTTCATTAATTTGTTTGGGATATTCTTTTATTGAATACTTATACTTTGTTAGCTTACAAGAAGAATCAGAAATGTGTAAGAAAATGAAAAATCTCTAAGCGGAAAACTTACGTTTAAAAAAACTTTTGGAAAAAGAAAAAGAAGAGAAAAAACAAATTGATAAGATATTTACTGTAGGACAGCTTCGTAAGCTAAAAACTCAGAAACAAATTCAGTGGTCTATTCAAAATATTACTTCTGCAATATCTTTGTATGCTGGTGGGCCCAGGTCTTACCGTTTACTAGAAGAAGAAGTTATCCATTGCCAGCAGTTTCGAAATAATTTATGTTCTAATTAATTAATATTTTGACCTAAGTATGTTCTAATTTATTAATCATTAATTTAAAGAACAAGTTGTGTTACTTGTTGCTGGGAAAAAGTTAAAAGATATTACAGTGAGTTTTTGCTTTTTAAATTTGTGTATTAAAGTTATGTGATCGCTATACATTTAAAATGCATTATTCTCCCTTTTACTCAAGTATATTTTCTTTAATTGTTAAAATAGTTTAGTAATCAATTTAAGGTAGAAATATTTTAGTATAATTATTTTTTTTGATTTCATTATTCAATATTTGTCAGATTAAATGCAGAATTGATTAATCGTTTTTTTGGCAACTTCTAAACTTACAGTTTTTGGTATGTAACCGCTTTAAATTTAAAAAGTGTTATATGACGCTTTAGTAAACTTATGATTATTTAAAATTCACATGCAAGTGCATTTTAATTTGTTTATTAGCTTTTAAGATTTTTATATTTAATCACATATTTTATTATCTTATTATATCAATTTATATTTAATAAATATACGTGTTAATTTAATTTTAAAACTGATTTTACTTTCGAAATTAATTTTAGGGATTTTTACTCCAAAAGATTATTTCATCCCAGATTTCCGCTCGCAGGAAAAGCCTTTGCTTAAACAAATCTATTTTTTGTGGGTTGTACTACTCTACCCACAATTCCACCCTACAAATTAACCATTAATAAAAAAAATATTTTTAAATAACCCGCCCTATTTTGAATTGTAAAAATAAACCTAATAAGGTTCTAAAATGTCTTTTTATTAAGTATTATTAAATAATATTTATATCAGACATTAGAATCAACAAAAGTTTTAGTAATTTTCCGAGTAATTCTCTAATAATACTATTAAATGCATGTTTTTTCTAATACCGCAGTACATTTTTGTCAGGCGATGACGTCATGCGCAAACTAGTCTAAAATTCGTACGGCAAGTGATCATATCTTGTTAGTCTTAGTATCATGGTTATAAGCTGTTAGCAAATGCTCCCTACACAGGCTCCCTCCTTCCTCAGAAGACGCGCTACGTGCGCGTTACTCTTCTATTCTTTCTAGTCATGAAAATGTTGACGTAAGTTTGGAGGTAAAATTTTATGTAACACTTTCATGACAAAAATGTTTCATTTGTTTATTCAGTTTTGCCAACCAACTTATTTAAAGCGTCGCCTACTCTAATTAATTATTTAAAAAATGACCCGTTATTAACATTTATAGTAAAATTAGAACAATTTGAAATTGTAATTCCCTGCGGAGCCATCATACTTAACCCGGTTTTACTGTCAACATGTGTGACACATCTATTTTCTGCAGAAATACTACTGGTAGTACTAGAAAGTATTTGGCACGCAATTTCCTTCTTCTGTTCCAGTGAATTTTCAATGTAGCCTTCAGCAACTGTCGAAGATTTCCATCTTCCATGTCTGTTGATGGTAGTAACATTTGCACCAGAATCTGCTAACAATGTCGCCGACAAACGACGAAAACAGTGTCCGGTGTAGACGGTGAGTTGATGATTTGGTAGATTTAAGAACTCTGCAATGTCGGCAAGCATTTTACCAAACATGTTTATTCTAACGGGATTCTTCACACATTTATTCTTCATATATTTAAGAAAGTCGTCTATAGTTAGCGTTGGGTGGCCGGAGTGCCATATACTTTCTACAAAAGTTTAAATAGAATTCACCAACCACACTGAAAGTCTTAGAAGCACTTTCGTTTTGGTATCTGGTATGGTCACAACAATCGAAAAGCCCAAATCTTCGATATTGTCGATGGTCATCTGACACAATTCCTCTCGGCGACACGCCCCGAAGACACCCGCTATTGCTGCGACTTTCATCATCAGATACCTATATTTCGTCATGTGCTTCTGTGAGAAATTTGTCGATATGCGTTTTCGTCAAAACTTTTGACTTTTTTGCTTGAGATCATTCACCCTTCCGTTTTAAAAAAGCAATAAGTTTATAATATTTTCTTATATCATGATCTTGCTTTATTTTTAACAGAGTTTTAATCATGGAATAATTTGCCCACAGCGTTGACGATCTCCATATCTTGGCTTTTTTCTCAAAATATGCCGGTAAAACACTTTCCCAGAGACCTTTTCAATGTTGCACAATTCCGAAAAGCATCTATAAGCGATTTTGTACTATTCTTTTGATTTCGCCGGCAATAAATCCAGTGTTGCTCGACTGGCGGCTTCTTCGATTTTAGTAGGGATGAATTCGTTACACTCATTATCGAGATTATTCATTGTACTTATATTATCAGAAAATGCTGTCAATATTTTTGCGTGTTTTTTTTTGTAATTAACGGTTTCTGCGAAAATTTTGGTTCATAAACATTGCGATCTGTGTAGTATTATTTTTTGATTTCTTATTTTTATTGGGTTTAAAGTTATTCCGATTGTTTAGTGAAAAAAATAGTGTATGATATACGTGATAAAAGTGCTTTTATTTTATTTGTAGAGTTAAAAAACTCGCTACGCTCGTTTTTTAATCATTTTCACTCTCAAAACAGAATCTTACTTTTAACACTAATATCATAAATAACTATTATTCCTCGTACCTACATATTTTTTTCTTACACTAAATTCGAATTTAGAAACATGATATAACAACGTTACAAAGCAAGAACTTGAAATCGTTCCGGCACAGCAAAAAACCAAGATATATCTTTGTCCTTTAGATCTATTCGTGCATGTCTAATCCGTTTTAGCAGTCCATTACAGCGAAGCACTTCCGTGAATGGTCTTAGGAAATAGTACCTTGTTATGTTTGAGGAAGATTGGGAAAATTCCGCATTTATCTGAAGGTAAAAAGTTTTCTTTTCTTTAAACTAAAAATCTATTCTCAACATTTTACCTAGTTTAGAACCAATTAGCAGTTTTAGTACCCCACCTGCTGATTTAAGTCGGTACGTCGGAACTGCGGTCCGTTTTTAAGGAGTGACGGAATTGCGGTCGAAATATTTCTGCTTACTTAAGTAGGTCTAATCCTTGTCGGAACTGCGTTCAAAATGTCAGTATAGGGCATCACTAGAGATTACGGTATAAGAGATCAAAAAAATTATAAAAATTTTTAGTTACTTATAAGACATTTATTAAGCTAAATAAGTTACATTATATTTCTAAACTTGTGACTGACGCATTTTACAAAGAAGATATCTTCTTTAGCTTTCTCTTTAGAGAGTTACTAATTTTTTGTCGTGATAGTACATTTTGATCAATCTTATGATTGTACACACCAGCTTTTGTTGAATACACTTCATTTAAGGTATACATACACCTTAGTAACACATTTTTTATTAGTGCAGTACCACACAGTTTCACCAAGTTTCGTTAATTTGAGATATTTTCGGAATTTGAAATTATCAAAAATAATGAGCCTATGGCCTCGTTCACTGAACATGTGTTGTAGTTCCATGATATTTCTTCAAACTTCAAAAAGAAACTGATTTTTTTCCGCAAATGGCATATTTATGATCTTTTGTAAGCACCCCTTCTTTATTTATTTATGAAATTTTGCTAAAAATTGTAGGTAAATGACTTATTTGTATAATAAGGAGAAAGTAGCTACCTGCTCAGATCTTAGCAAACTAGAAATGAGAGTCAGATTAGCGAACCCCTATGGTTAAGACAGTGACCGCAGTTCCGTCAAGAAAAACATCCTATTAATCAGCCCTTTACCTTACTGAAACTTGGACCGCAATTCCAATACGTCCGTTTAAGTAACTAGCTGGTCTGCATTTGAGCTGTCCATTACAGGTAATAGAAGGGACCGTTGGGATTAAGAATTATTTGGTCCGCAAAAAGATCCGTCCTTTACAATAGACGGTAAACTCTAATTTAGTTATTTATTATGATTTTCATTAAAGTCAGGAGAATAAAATCTTGGTCATTAAACTAATTTTTCGAAATAAAAAAAATGGTCATTAATAACATTACTGAAACGAGAAAAATAAAAAATTTAAAAACATTTTTGATAATTTCAGGAATTGTAATCAAATACAATTGTAATTGTAGTTAATTAATAACTTCTAATTAGAATTTACCAGAGATTGTAAAACCGACCGCAGATCAAAAGTACTTGCCACATAATCACTAAAATTAATAATATGTTACCTTGCGAACATCCGGAGGTACACCTCCGGAATTATGTATTCTCCGGAGGTAATCCATTCGGGGGGCCGCCTATTGCGGGAGGATCTGCGCACTGTAAAGAATATACAAGTTGATTAAAAACTCTAAAATTTAACACTTAAAAATACATAAATACATATTTTTTACACATAAGTATATTTTGCGTGGTATGTTAGAACTAAAAATATAGAACATTATACAAGAAGAAAAAAGAGTAAGGTTTTTCGTAAAATTTTTTGTTCACGAGCTGAATTAGCGAGACAATCTCACAAACGAAAAAACCGAACATTTTGTTGACTAATAAGTACTATTTATTCTACTATATTAAAATGCAAATTTCATCTTTAGAATCTATAATTATATACAGAGTGACATAAAAATATGGAATAACGTTCATATTTTCTAAGTTAATGTTTTTTTAGAAAAACGCCGAGTCAGGTCGATTTTATTTTTTTATTGCACACGTTTTTCACTCGTCTCCAAAAATTTTTAGCCAACTGGTTTTTTGCTGTGACGTAATCGATATTTTTTTTTAAATAGCATCACCTATTTTTGGTGTATAATATTAAAACTACTTTTTTTTCTGGTGTAACAGTATAACATTTGTAGGGTCTAAAATAAAAACTTTAAGTAATTTATCCATTTAAATGTTTTATTGATTTTTTTAAAATAGACGCAATTTTTAACAGAATTACTGAACTAAATATTCAAATTGACGTCCTTCCGTTTCTTAGTAGTAAGACAACTAATTTTCGAACGCCGTTAGCACATTATTTATCATTTTTTGACTAATTAAGCGGTACTGACTTGTAATTTTTAACTACATCATTGATGTTCCAAAATCTGATTCGACAAAATCACACTAAAGATTCAATTCTTGTAGTTGTTGTAACAAGTATTGGTTTCTCTGTCGACCCATATGGCAGTTGTGTCTTTATTGAGTTAATCACATTTTAGGACCGTATTTTTTTTGACGATTAATTGACTAGACACATTAGTACCAGCATTAGCGGAATTTTTCCCAATAAAAAGGATCTAAACATACCAGCAGCTAATGTATGGTTTAAACAAGACGGTGCACCTCCACACTACGCTCATGGTGTCAGAGATTATTTAGATGTTTTAATTGTTTTTCTAAAGAGCTACTTAAAATCAAAAATATTTGCAACAAAATCAAGAATTTAAGAGTAAGAATAACAAATCAGTACTGCTTAATTAGTTAAAAAAAAATGGGAAATAATGTGCTAAAAGAGTTCCAAAATTAGTTGTATTATTGCCAAGAAACAGAAGAACGTCAATTTGAACATTTAATTCAGTAATTCTGTTAAAAATTGCGTCTATTTTAACCAATTTATAAAACATTTAAATTGGTTGAACTACTTTAAGTTTTTATTTTAGACCCTACAAATTATACTGTTATACACAGAAAAAAAGTTGTTTTAATATTCAACACCAAAAATGAGGGTAGCTAAAAAAAGTATCGACACAGCAAAAAACCAGTTGACCAAAAAATTTTGAAAAGAAGTGAAAAACGTGCGCAATAAAAAAATAAAATCGACCTGTCATAGCGTTTCTCTAAAAAACATTAACTTAGAAAATATGAATTATATTCCATACTTTTATGTCACTCTGTATACCGGGTGTAGACGAAATTAGGTTCACCCCATTTTTTAAATGTACTTTTTTAACTAGAAAAACAAAACTTGTAGAACTTATTATGATAGAAAATCGCCATTAATTGAGTAAAAAATAAACTTTCTATCACTTCCGGCTTTACCGGAAACTACCGTAACCTTGGAATTTAAGTAGAACATTATGTATATTTTTATATTTTTAAAATCTACGTTAAATTCAGAGTCTAATAGACTACTTTTATAAACAAAAATATGAAATAAATTATTTTTCTTGTAATTTTTGTTTTTTATCTAGAAGGCTGTAATGGTAAGAATTTTTTTTAAATAATGTAGACAACCATTAAAAAATAAAACCAATCCCATCAAAAATCTAATTTAGAAAATACACTAATTTAAATTAGAATAAATTAGTTTTTCCGGTTTAACTCTTTTTTTTTTCAAATGAAACAATAGTGGCTCATTCGACATTTTAAATTAACGTTTTCTTTGTCGTTCCAAAGATACCAAAATTTTGAAAATCTACTCAGTAATTTTTGTAATATTTAAAAGAAAAATTTTTATATTGAGGAAATATTTTAAACAAGCCAGCATGTTAACAACAAAATAAAATAGACAGCTATTAAACATAATCTTACTTTTTTTACTTTACAGTCTGCTTGATTTTCAGTTAACTTTTAAGAATTTTTCAAAATATTTTTGCAAATATTACATAGACTACTAAATAAAACACTTTTTTGTGTTTTATGTCTTTAATTTATTATTGTCATAAATTTGGTAAGTTTTTTTCAAACATTTTGTAAATTTTTGTATAATTTTTTTTACATTATGTATTATTCAGACACTGATTATGTGAAAGTAGAAACTATCCACTCTTATCTAAGAATTTTGTATGGATAAGCTTGTAGGTTTCACATGGTTTTTTATTTTTTAATTATTTGTTTAAATTAACAAAGATTTAATTCCAAAATTACGACAAATATAATTGTAATTAGAGGTAAGAAAGTATGTTTAATCCTAGCAGTACGAGCTTAATTTATCCAAAGAATAACAATAAAACTATTTATTTAGTTCAATAAATTAGCAACGTTACTATAAAACATATTACCTATTTCAGAAATGTTCAACGTGAGAATAACGTTTTTATACAATTTAATGTCCTGAAAATTTCGGATTTTAAATTAAGACAATGGTTTTAGTGTACTTTAGATATTTTCCTATCTAACATGTTTTAGGTAACCTTTCAATTTAATATAATAAACAAGTAGTTCTTAGGGTGCAGTGTTATCCACAATTACTTAAATGTTTAGACCATTTTTATTATTAAACACTTGTTGGGCCATGAAAAATGTGTAAATTTTAACTTTCTAAAAATTCGTACCATCTAAATGCTTACACACAAGTTAAAGTAAGTAACGCCGTTTGATTTCTGAATGTTTGCCGCATGTTAACTGTGTTTACTGAACAAACTGCTTAGTGGCATGTGCCAACTGCGATTTTTTAAACATGACAAATTAAAAATGTCAAAAACTCATTTTTTTCAAATGGTACCCTTTATTTATTATGGTACTAGTCAAAAGATCTTTTGACAAACTTTTCATCAATATAAGGTTTATATAGTCTGGTGTAAAATTCTAAGTTGCTATCTTAAATTAACTAAATTTTGATAAACTTTTCTGTTTTGTAAAAAACGTGCGCAATAAAAAAAAGATTAACTTGCTGATAAGCTTTAATTCCTAACTCACCTTGTTTCAAAATTACAATTCCTCTCCCAAAACTCTATTTTGAGTACTTGATTCTTATCATTAGCAGTCAAGTAAATTCACTACTGATAAAACTGCAAAATTTCAAAATTTAAAGTTCGATCAATTTCATAATTTTTAAAAAACATTTCTTAAGGTCTTAGAACGAAGAATGTCTTTGGTCGCTATTTTTTTTAATTTGTTATTAACAAAATTAAGAATTCTTACAAATTTTTTATTTATAAAATTAATGTTTCAGAAAATATTTTAGGAAACTGTATCAAAATGACTACTTAAGAGTTTCAGAGAACGATGGCGATGGATGGTTATATTTTTTATGCCAAAATTGGAAAATTTAAGTTGGCAAAGCGAATATGGCTGATCTATAAAATAAATTTTGTACTTATAAAAATATTTATGAATACACTCTCGTACAATTTTCAAAATATCATATATAATTTGATCGGCCATAGTGGCTCTACCATATTGAAATTTCGAATTTTGACGTAAGAAATTTAATTAACGACCTCGAAAACTCCGGAATACTTATTTAGAAGCAATTGCGTCATATAAAAAGTGTCTCAATAAAAACGCCAGATTAAAATTGCGTGTCACTTTGGCTGTTAAAATGGCAAAGTGACTCATGTCATGACCGATTCACAGGAGACATGTGGGAGTTAGAAAATATGGAGTGTTATACGACAGAACAACGCCTCTAATTGCTAAACAATATTTTTCTAATTTCCAATTTCTGGTCGAAATAATCCACCACTGTAAAAAGAAAAATCAAAAGATTCGAAAAAACTGTTTCGGTTAGTGATGTGAAACATACTAAGTTGCTTAAAAATAGAATCGTATCTTTCTTTGAAAGAAATGGCATATTTGACAATAGTCAACACGGATATCGAAAAGGTTACTCAACTACCACAACAGTCATAAGAGCACTTGAGCAAGTTTTCCAAGCAATAGACAATAAAGAGATAACTGAAATTGTAATGTGCGATTTGAGCAAAGCATTCGACACTATTCCACATAAAATTTTAACTCACAAATTACACGTTTATGGTATAAGAGGCGAAGCAAACAAATTATTCAAATCTTACTTGACCAACCGACTTCAACTTGTAGAATGGAACTTTAAAAAATCCGAGAAACGAGAAATTAAAAGTGGCGTACCGCAGGGATCTATTTTAGGTCCAATTTTATTTATCATATATGTAAATGACTTTTCTCATAATTTGAAAGACAAAGTTTTGTGTAGTTGCCAGTATGCGGATGATACAACTCTGGTTCTTAAAGCAAAAGATATAGAAGAAATGCAAATAAAAAGGAATGTTGCCATGCGTGAAGCTCACACTTGGTTTGAGACCAACAGAATGAAAATTAACACCGAAAAGACTCAAATATTATCCATTTCAAGTATAGCAAAAAAACCATCATCAATTAAATTTTTGGGCATACACATTGATAATAACTTGAACTGGTCAGTACACGTCGCAGAAACTTGCAAAAAACTATCTTCATCTTTATATGCAATAAGAAGAATAAAAAATCTTTCTACGTTTCAATGTGCGAAGACGACATATTATGCAAATTTTCATAGTATTGCAACGTACGGCATATTATTATGGGGTAGCTCCTCAAATATTCAAAAAAATTTTATCCTTCAGAAGAAAGCTTTGAGAATTTTGTGTGACCTTAAATACAATGAAACATGTAGAGAAAAGTTTAAGGAGAAAAAAATACTTACTATACCATCTGTATTTATAATGGCCTGCCTCAAATATGTCTACTCTAATATAAGTATTTTCAAGAAAAACAATGAGTTTCACAAGTACAACACCAGAAACAAAAAAGAACCTAAAATACCACGACACAGACTTAAACAGACTCAACAAAACATAGGATATTGGGGAGCCGTACTTTATCAAAAAGTTCCACAGAAGATAAAAAACTTAATAAAACAAAATTTGAAATTAAAGTTAAAGAAATTCTTCTGAAGGAGGCCTTCTATTCAGTAAAGGAATTTTTAAACTGTCCTTTTTTATAAGTTTTTTATGTTTATTGTACATTAATGTTTATACTACATTATATTATCATATACATTTATATATATATATATATATATATATATATATATATATATACACACAGAGGCTAAGGTGGCATCCGCCCATGTAAAAATTGCGGTAAAGGTGGCATCCGAGGTAAGGTGGCATCCAATATACGGATGCCAATTTGACATAAGCGTAAAATATCGATATAAGCTTACTTAGCACACATCCTATCAGATGGCGTAAAAAACTGGTGGACGTCAAATTGACCGCCAAAAGTATAATAATATTCTCTTGAGTTCAGCAAGGAGTCGTACTGAGGCGCTGCAATCGATTCGTGTATATCTAGATGCCATTGGAATCACGGTGAGATTGGCATCCGGATCAAATTGGCAACGTTGCACCTAAATTCGTACTAAAACGACTTATATAACGATTCATTCGATTAACAGACAAAGTAATCTACAAAAAAAACGTCTGTCATCAATTTTATACAGAGTGACAAAAAAGTATGGAATAAAATTCATATTTTCTAAGTTACTGTTTTTTTAGAAAAACGCCAAGACAGGTCGATTTTATTTTTTATTGCGCACGTTTTTTACTTAGAAAATATGAATTTTATTTCATACTTTTATGTCACTTTGTATATATTTTTAATAAGACAATAAAGTGAAAACCAAATAAATTACGAAATAAAATTTATGAAATTTAATCGATTTATAGTTGCAAATTTACTTGCTACAATCAAAATTTAATGAATATATTTCAACATCATTTTACGGTATGTGTTAGAATGTCAATTGCTCTGTTTAAAAGTAACTTAGTCGTCTCAGATATAATAATAGCAGACAGTTAGTTTTTACATGTTTAATAATTAAAATTATTAAACCTTGTTGACAAGAAAGAATTTAGTATTAATTTGGTATAATAAGATAAACGTTTCAACAAATCGTAGTTGCAAAAAAATAAACATTAGATACGTTAATAAAAAAATAAGAAGCATCTTTTTAAGTTCAAGTTTGTGTATAAGCCAAAGTTTGTTAACCAATGCGATTTTTTTTTAAATATATGCACCAAACGAAAATATCATATTGATTCAAAAAATTTAACAATGAAGGTGCATGGTTGGGCACTGCAATACGCAGTAACGGGTATAAAAAACTTTTAAAAGCCGAGAAAACAATAAATTCTAAACAGAAGAAAAACAATTTTTGATAAAATCAAATGTTTTACTAAAACTTAAAATATTTTCTTATTAGTGTTGAGAAAAAGGAGAAAATAAAACAAGTTATAATTCTAAAAATTCAATATTAAAAGTTTATAAATTATTATTTTTAAAGTTAAAGTTTTTTTTGAAAAATTGACGTATTAAATGTATAATCTTTGTTATAAATAAATATATAATATAAACATTTCTAATCATTTGCGCTTGAGGCTAAAGTATTTTTAAAAAACTTTGCAAGTAGCTACAAATATTTCTAGAAAATACATGAATGAAACTGTGGATAAAAACTAGTTGAAAAAATAAAAACTTTAATCTTAACGAAATAGAAAAGTTAACAAGTTACTGTCTGAGAAAAAAATACATAGATAACAAATATATATCTAAAATTAAAAAAAAAAAAATGCTAAAGTAATGAGTTGTGAAGCAAGATTGGTGGTAAATGTTTATCTACGACAATAAACAACCAGATTTTGACTTTATTTTAACCTACTTTTTTGTTGCTTGACGTTTGTACATAAAAGAAAATATTTTTTTATTTTTCTTTGACTTTTTTTATTAAATGATAAATTAATAGCAGCAAGTCACTAAGTGATACTAAAAACACAAAATTACTTATAAATATTAATTTAGATTTATTAAATTGCCCAACTAAAAATAAAAAAAAACAAAAATTATAGTTCGTTTTTTTGTTAGCAAAAATACGTTGAAGAAAAATTACAAAGTTTTAAAATAATAGTTATTTACAGTAAGAGTGAGGAATGTGAAGCTTTTTTCACGCAAATTTGCTGAGTGTACGATGAAATTCAAGTGAACGAAAGCGACCTTACTTTCGAGTGCTGTACTTGGTTTTGATCGATACCTCCTTAGAAAATCTATAACTTTCGAAAAAAGTTTGAAATTATTTGCAAAAAAATATGTCAATTCATACCTACAATAAATACCTACAAATCAAGGTTGAAGGAATGTGTTGTCAAGGAAACAAACAATAAACAAATTAAATAAATTCTACAATTTTATTGAACTGATTGCGACTGTAAGTAATTTTTGTGCTATTATTATATTGAAAATGGATAATGAAGATGAATTATTTGTCCCTAAGGACACCCTGGAAAAATCTAATGCGGCTAAATATCAAATGTTGTCAAAAAAATGAAAATTTAATTATGCGTGAGTGAAAATGCGTGAGCAAAAGTGAAACCTTCACATGCTGGTAACTATGGATACAGAGCTACTTTCTAAGGAGGTATCGATCAGAAAAGTTTTTCTCAATGATTGCTACTAGATATTGACAAAAAATACGAAATTGTTGATCATGTTTTATATTTTTGATGCTTAACACAAAACCCGACATAGGACCTACAATCGTTTTTAAAACTGAACCTGTTGGAATAGAAATAGTTTTAGTTATTTTTTTTATTGGTTTTTATTTTGTTGTTTATAATATAAATAAAAAAAAAGTACTTAGAAGTTTCGCGTTTTTATATTATACAAGAAGCTTTCTCATCGACCAAATTATATTGTCATAACTTGTACATGTACTATTACATAACTTAGAGAGTAAAAGCGTCATTACAGTATTCGACTGTGTCGATTGAATGTAACAAATATCTAGATCGAGTGTAAGTAAACGAACTTCTAATATAATTTTTTATTGACTGTGCATTAAGTGTGGTGACGTCGCTGTTTTAAATTGTCATTTTTAGGCACTTTGTAAATATTTAATTGTATAATTGACCTATACAGCAACACTAAATCTTTTCTAAATAAAACAAAAATTGAAGCATGTTTTTAAAATTATAAATTTTTATTTTAAATTTACTCTATTGTTAAAAAGAAATGATAATCAACAAAATAAATAACCTGATTTAATTATTTAGATTATTAGAAAAACAACACAACTAAATACTTTCTATCTCATGGTAAAGTGATTTTTCTTCAAATAATTGGACAATAAATGTCTACGTCAAATTTACAAGTTTATATAAACGCTGCACTTCTTACTTCAAACGCTGTACTTCGTAAAAAATATTATTTTCTTTCATTTAACTTGAAAATATTTTTTACATCACTTCTTGTATATACACAATGATTTAGATTTGCATTTGGACTCTAAAAATAATTTTTAAAATTTCAATCGCCGTACTTCTTAGTTTAAATCAAAACGCTGCACTTCTTACTTCAAACGCTGTACTTCGTAAAAAATATTATTTTCTTTCATTTATACTTGAAAATATTTTCTACATAACTTCTTGTATATACACAATGCTTTACATTTGCATTTGGACTCTAAAAATTATTTTTAAAATTCTAATCGCCGTACTTCTTAGTTTTTGTTTGAAAAAATCAAACAAAATTTTTATATAACAGTAGCAAAGCTTTTGCGAGACCAAAATTATCGCCAGTGCCTGATTAATAATTTATAAAGAAACTTTAAATAAAAATTTAAAAAATTACTTGTTAGTATTATACCTACCTTATAAATAAATTTTAAAGAGTTTAACTAAAAGATAAGCTTTCCGAAAGACGTAATGTTTTTTGTAGGGTACCATAAGATTCTATAGTCGGTATTTGTATTTTTGATATATTCGTGAATAAATAATTTGAATTTATTTATACCAGCAGCAGATGTAGTTTTTTATGCAAATGATACCACTCTGGGTTGTAAAGTTTTTAATATAATTTTACTGAATCATAAAATAAGAGCACCTTTTAGTAGAATAGAAAATAGGTTACTTATTGATATTAAATTATATAAATCAAAAATTGTATAAAAATAAAACTTTCGAAATGCTAAATGTTAAATATAGAAATAATTGTAGAATTTATTACAAGATGAGATATTTTTACAATCTCAAGTTTATTTATAAATGTCTTAAATTTTCATACATAAATATTTAAAAATTTTGAAAAATTTAGTCAAAACGCAAACATGCATATCTTACATTTAGTGGAAATAATTTTACTGAGACTATTTTATACTAGAAAGAATTTTACAATATCTCACCTATAGAATTTAGGAATTTGGTCTTCAAGCTGTTTTTACAAAAAGTATAAAATACTTAATTTATACAAGACATTCTACTCTATTGGAAAATATTCACCGAACAATTTTAATGATCTGAAAAGTGTATGTTGAGTTTTATATTATTTAATTTTATGTTTTTATTTAATTTTCTATTTTTCTATGTTAATTTTTTTTTACTTTTGTAAAAAAATGTATTTCTAGTCTAGTAGTAATAAACCATTATTATAATTATCATAAATACAGATTTTTAAAACTTCCCTAAATTATATTTTTAATAAGTCTAATGTTTCTCTAATATTCTCCAATTAATTATTAGGAACAAATAATTATTTGGAAAAGCATTATTGATGCTTTTTTCTCGATTATGTCACCAACCAAAAATCTATAAAAACCAATTTTTCACATTCACTAGTTTGATATGGTAGCGATAAAATAAGAAATCAACAAAAATATGTTTTGTCCTCGTGAACGTTAGTTATATTATTACTTGTCAGTTAAACGTCAATTTACAATACCGGTATTGAAAATTGACAGTCTTATGTACTGGAAATTTTTACGTTTACGAGTTACTTTAAAATTAATGTATTCATATATGAATTTAATTTGGTTCAAAAAAATTAATTTACAGGTATAAATTTTGCAATAAATGCTTTCTTTAATTTTTAATATCGAAAAATTGTAATGAAGTAAAAAGAACCAAGTCGTCAAGGTTGGCAGCACTAAAATTAACTAAAAATACTCAAAATGTCATTTGGGTGATTCTGAAGTTAATTCTCCCTTACTGCTACAGATATAAACAGTACTTACCATAAATTATGATTATAAATATCAAAAAAATTAAAACTTTCTTCTGACAAAAAATTTAATACAGTTGTCGTACGTTAGGTAATTTACAGTGCTTAGACTTCGCCTTCGGCTCGAGCCTGAAGTTAAATCTACGCACTGTAAATTTTAGTATTTAATAGAGAGTACTTGTTAAGATATACATGGCAACAGCGCACGGATGCCAATGTGTGATATACAGAAGCCAAAGTGTACTAAATGTGTATAAAATATACAGTGGGATGCCAACTGGACCGCTAAATACACCGGATGTCATGTCAATGAGTCCTTTATTAATAAACTGAATATACAATAATATACACCGTGTATACTGCTGGATGCCATAACTATATATATATATATATATATATATATTCTTAGCATGTTACTGCGTCCGTACATTGCAAAATCACATACAATGCTGCGTCCACGACCTTACTGCGTCCGTATACGGACGCAGTAAATCTTTTCCACCGCGTCCTGTTCACGTGGCAACACTGTTCGTGTGCAGTGCGCGTGTGCACTAAAGATTCGCAAAAAGAATTGACTGACTGGTTTATCTTTCGGTGTTGGAAATATTTTAGGAAATACGAGATCAAAGAATTGACTTCAATTGACTGAAACATTAATTGGAATATCTTTTAAAATTAATAAGGGTGTTAAAAATATATAAATAATTAAATTTTTTTGTTTATAATTATAATAACTATAATTTTCTGCCTATAATTATAATTTTCTGCAAACTTGCAAAAAACAGATAGAAGTTGGAATTTTAAAGGCACTGTAATTAAGATATTAATTAAAATTTATCAAAGTTTTGTTATAAAAGTTAGTGTATTAGACAAAAGACAAAATAACAGTAATTTTTATGTGTACAAACTTTTGAAACACAAGATCGACAGTATTATTTAGATGTCAACCAACGTTTTCTTAATTAAAAACTAGTTTAATGAGAAAGTTATTGGGGTGACTAAAAGCAAAATTTATAAAAAATTGTAACAACAGCACTTATTGGTAATTTTTTAATTATAAAAATACCTACTGCTTGTGTGCTACAGCATTTTGAATAAATTTTGAGTCGTTTTTAAAAAAAATTTTAAAGATATTTGTTGCTTACATTTTAAACAAAACAATTTAAAAAATAGTGTTGACATTTCTTATAAAATCGTAACCCAGATATGGTCAGTTTCGCTGTTTTCTAACAAAAAGGTCGGGTTTTATACAAAAAATTTTAATACAAGTTTTCTAAATTATATTTAATCAATAAATTAACAAATTAAAAAATTCAATATAATTATCTCTGGATATGTTTGTTTTCATGTAAACCAATTTTCTTAATGTCACAAATAAGTTGTCGAAAATTGTTGTACTTATGCAAAATAAGTGAAGATAGACCTAATACACATTCATATTATTATTGCTTCTTTTTCACAGAAAAAATAAGATTAGAACACTGGACCCTTAATTTTTAAGGTATGGCATGCAAATTACCAGACAATAAAATTATTTCACTTTTTTTTTAATTTTAAGAGACAACTTTCTTGGTCTTTTGCTTCCAAAAGTACATTTACCAAACTTTTCTTTTATTAAAACTTACTTCTCCTAATGGGATATTTTATGCTAAAATAATAATTTGTGCAAATCTTTGAAAAATTAAAAAAAAATTACTGCAAAGTTGCTATAGACACTTTAAATACTAATAAATCTGTGAAACGATATTTTGCTGAAAATTTTCATTTCTTAAAATAGTTATTTTGGAAAGTGTGTACTAAAGAAGTTGTTTGTGTATCAAAGCCAAAAAGTAGATTTTTCAGTTCAGTGTGATTTTAAGAGGCCTCTCTACCTTTGGCTCTTATGAGACATCCCATGTATCATTTTGCCACTCTAAATCAAATACTGATTAATGTATTTTAATAAAATCAACATCATTAGAAAAAGCAAACATTTATTTAGAATCTTACCACGCAGAATTTAAAAAAAATGTTTCTAAAAGCAATAAAAAATAATTTAAGTTAGACATAAAAGTGAGATTTTCACCAATCTCTATTATTTCAAAACTAAAAGGAATTTACGGATTTGCCAGGGTCAGATTTTAGAAAGTATACTTTTAAGAAGATAGCTTCAAGTCCGAGAAAAATATATTAATAAATAATAAATCTATTGTGGCATAATAATTTTCAACTTAAAATTCGTCTGAAAATCTATGATTTACAACCCTGCAGTTACAAGTTAAAGACCCCAACCGCAACTAAACCCTTATAATTACTTTATTACACTACCCGTACTGACCGTTCTGTACCTGGTAAATAATTCGAAATAATCTTTCTAAATACCAGCGTTTGTGTATGAAAGAGCAATTATTGATTAGATTATAATAATAATTATTAAAAAATTAGTTTTTTAGTAAAACAGTTTTAATATAATAGTTAGATAATCATATTTTTTTGCAAATTATTTTTACAAGATATTTGTGAGTTACCTGTTTATAAAAGACAAAGAAAATAATATTTTTGTCATTTGCTTATAAGATTTTGGATTCTTAGAAGGGGCAGGTAAACTCTTATCGAGGTGTAAAAACACTTTCACAAAAAAAAGTAAATTTTGTCTCAAACTGCATTTTAGTATTCATCTTATCAATAAGTTTCGGATTTTGATAAACTGAGAAATAAATTTTTAATTTCACTTGGTCAATCTAGAAAAATTTATTGTTCTTTTAAATTTAAACCTTCATAAATAAATTGCACATGCAAAACATTAATGAGTTAAAAATAACCCATATATTTGAGGTGTAAGATAGGAAAGCTCAAAGTTTGCAGTTATTGGGCAAATCTGTGTCATGTTGTAGCGGCATAATTTTTTAGAAATTGATAAAAATACAATGTAAACTTTAAACTATCATCGTTAGAACAATTTAATATTTTTATTTAAAAGAGAATTATTAATCAAAAGTTAGTGTAAAACACGAATTTAATCTGCTCAAAATAAAAATTTTACTTCAGAATAATTTGCACAATGCTGAAAAAATTATACAAATCTTAAAGACGCTAACAATACAAATAAAATTTCAAGTCTCCACCCAACTCAACAAATTTCTTTTGGGCCAAAACTCAAAATTATTGATTTTAATATATAGTAAAATATGGAATAAAATTTAAATTTTATTATTTGTATGTTTTGGCAAAAATTTAAGGGGGGTAACCTTTCAACCGTAATTTCGTCTGCCTACAATAATAGTGTCCTAAATTTATAACAAATTTTACAGGAAAGCCGTATATGTGCCGCAAGTAATTGAAAAACCAGCATATGCTTTTATTACCATAGATACTAGGTAGTTTTTAGTTAAGCTTTGTTAAGAAATTTTTGCAACAAATTAAAAACTCTGGTGTCCAATACTTTTTTTTCACTACCAGAACGAAAACTTTTAGATTCAAAAAATATGCGAATGCGTACGGGTGCCAAGGGTGCGATTAATCACCATAAAAATGAGAATAATAAAATATCTGCGACAAAGTCCTTACGGAACGACATTCTGAATGTTGCATACCACGTGTTTGGGCACCATGATAAATGTTTACCCTACTTTTGCACTAGAGGCGGAGAACCAAATGAAATAGAAAAATTGTCAAATGAATTTTTTAAATTTTTTTTGAATATTTGCAGTATTCTTGCAAATCATTCTCGGAGCTTACTTTATGACATGGACAGCAACACCGTTGAACAATATAATTCAATTGTTGCTAAATTTGTTGCTGGTAAGCGAATTAATTTTGCTTTGGCGAATGCATATATGAAATGCGATGTGCGACGGCTGTTGCAAGTTGGAACACAAAAATGGGACATACCGAATTTTCCAAGAATAAATCAAGAATTCTTCGCCGAATGGAAATACGACGTATTCACAAAAACCGACGCCAAAAAATAAGACGCGTAACAATAAAAAATTACAATAAAACGTTAGAAATTAAAAGATGTATTGAGAATGCTGATTACGGTGAATCATGCCAGAAACCAGATCTTCCCATTGATGTTTATAGAGAACATAAAGAAGAATTTTTAAAAAAATTAAGATGAACAAGAGAAGAAATACATATCTTGGAAAAAGAAACTCGTTTTCAATGCTCTAATGGAAAGTGGATGGAGGAGCGGCGAAAACTATTAATCGCATCGAATTTTGCAAAAATTTGTAAACGAAGAAAAAATTCGAACTCTGCTAAACTTGTCAACAATTTATTGTATGGAATTATAAATTTAAAAGTCGAATCACTAAACCACGGAAAAAAATTTGAAGATATTGCAAGAAGGGAAATAGAAAATATAAAGGACGCAAAATTGAGCCATGCGGTTTATTTGTAGATGTTGATTTTTTTTTGGGAGCTTCACCCGACGGTATGATCGATCAAGACATTCTAGTAGAAATAAAATGTCTGTATAAAGCGTTCAAACTAGGATTTACACCAAAAGAGGGAATACGACAAAAAAAATTACATTTTGGCATGAAAAAAATGAAAATTTTGTAATTAATTGCAGACATGATTGGTATTACCAAATACAAGGCCAGTTGCATATTGCCCAGATACAAGTGTGTATTTTGAGAGTATGGACTGGCCCACAAAAAATAAAAATTAAAAAAATAAAAAAGATTATACTTTTTGGGAAAATAAAATGAAAAAATTTTTGGAATTTTTTTTATATAAAATGGCTGTTGCCGGAACTGGTTGATCTTCGAAAAACTCGAAATATGTCTATTCGGAATATTTTTTTTATAATGTAAAATATATATAAATTATTATTATTTTATAATACATTTTTATAATCTAAATGTTTATTTCTTTTTACATTATTTTAATAAAATTAAATTGAAGATACAGAATAGAATGTCGAATCTTTCTCAAACTACCAAACATCAACAAAGCAAACCTCAAAGTGAGTGCAGACCCTGTCTCTGTCATAAATAACAGGTAATAAATTACTTGCGGAGGGTGGTCAACAACTTTACCGCAGGGGTTCAGTGGTTGACAGATCAGCTCAACTAGAGAAATTTCAAGGTCGAGCGAACTATGGAGGCCTCTTAATCAGCGAAGCGAAGGCAAAGCCTAAAAACAGACAAGACGAAAAATAAAACATTTTTGGTTTACATGGCGTACATATTTTTTTCATTGTAATTTACAAAAAATTTAAGTCTTGAGTAGGTTAACATTTTAACATTGGTCATTTTTCGACCGCATCTAAATTTAATTTTTGTAAAGACCAACTAAAAATGTTTACTGAAAATGAAATTTTACTAAACTACTGTTTTTTTTACAAAAATATTACAATAGGCTTGTTTTAACAACACTTTAATTAAAAACAAAACGGAGCATGCGTAATAAAAATTTGAAACCAAAAATTGCTATTGTTCATGCGCAATACAATAATTCTGAATTGTTCTAAATTATTGCTGTTGGAATCATCTTATTACATAAAAAATCAAAAAAACATTACCTCCAAGCAGTCGAATATTGTGTTTATGTGTATCTCTCAAAAACGGTTAAATTTGCTTTGCTTAAAAGTAGAGTTAAGTCTAAAAGTGTACAAATGAGTAGTTACACAAATTATTTAAAACTAAAAATAATAAAAAAAACGAAATACTCAAATTATTATACAATATTTAAGGTGACAGTTTAACTTTAATTTAAAGTTATAAACTACACAGTTGTAAATTGTAATATGTCGCTATTTAAAGATAAAAGGCAAATTGATGAAAATTGGAATCATTTTATATACTAATTTTAACGAAATGCATGGTACTCTCAAAAATTGATACAGATCGCAGGCAACTTTTGAAAGAATCTAATTTCTTAAAAAGCAATGCATAATTTGAAATTTGTAAGTTGTAATTTTACTTTAAATGCGGTTAAAAAAATAGAAGACTTTATGCCTGATTTTCTTTTTTTTTGTAATTTGCGTGAAGATAAAGCAGTACCTTCACTTAATAAGTTTACTTAAATAAGCTATTAACTAATTTTATAAGAGATGTTAAAAGATGAGATTTCTGATAAAAAATTTTTAAAGGAAAATGGATATTGGAACTTGATACACTGTAACTATAGATAATATTACAAAAAAATAAATCATTTTAATTTTTTTTTTGAGTTTGTGTTTACAAGATTTTGAGTCATTTTCATTGCGAATAATTTTTTTGTTGTACGTAATTTTCAGTTTCATTTTGTTCCTTGGTTTTCGTGTTCAATTTTTGTTTGTTATTTACATAATGTGACAATTATAACATTTCTGAAAACCAGCACTAACATAAATAACTAGCATTATTGAAAGAAAAGTTTTCTGAATGCTTTTTAGGCATCAAGAATCCGGATAGTCGTTTTATTCAGTTTTAATTAAATATCACTATGAACAAAATGTATCTCAGAAATTTGAAGAAAAAAGTAATAATTCAAAATTATTATGTGCATTTTTGGTTGTTCCATATTTCAAAAATGTAATATTTTAGACATTTGTATTTTATACGACCCAAACTTACCACAAAATTGACTTTAGTTGTAATAATAATTTTATAAATTTTACTTATTTTGCACAAAACGCAGTAATTATTACTGATTTGATTGCTACATAAAAAAGTAGTTTCTATAAAAACAAATTGCAGAGTAGTGTTTAAATCGATAAAATTTTTATTAAAAATATTTTAATTAATTTGATGTTTTAGAAAGCTCTTGCTAAAAATACTCCGACTATACATATACCGGGTGACTCAAATTATACCCGCTCTCTAAAAACAGATATTTTTGATTAAGCAAAAATTCTCAAAATAATTGTAGCTAATATTTTCAAATAGAAGAAGTTTTGCCCCAGTTTCAAATTGTTTACTTGTACGGTTTCTTTTTTTACTTTTCTTTATTTGATTATAAATTAACCTTAACGATTTTTTGTACGGTTTCTTTTTTACTTTTTCTCATTATATAATATAAATTAGCGTTAACGATTTTTCTGTACATGTGTATTTTTTTGATATAATGCACAAAGCGGTTAATTGAATTTTTGTGTCGCTTGTTTTTAATTAATATTTTAATATTGAAGTACTAACTTTCTCATAATTTTTAAAAGTGTCGCAAATTTTACTAAAAAGAACTACATCAAGAGAAGAAAAAGTGTTTCTTGAAATTTATGGCATTCGTCATAAAAACGGAACAAGTCTATTGTGAAGATTGAAAAGCTAAGTTAGCTGGTAATTCTCTGATCATAAATCTATTTCAATTCTTAGGATGTCGCTATTGGATATATTACTACTCCAACTTATCAAGTTATAAATTAGACTAAAATATTTGATACATAATATAAAAATGGGTTTTAATCAAAGTCTAACATTTTTTTCAATAATAAATTTTGCAGATTGATTTTGTTAGATATTTTTGATCAAAATATGTAAAAAACAGGACATAAGATTTTTGCCCGAAATCATTTTTCTTCAGTTTTGTAGGTCAAATAAATTGCTAGAACAATCAACAAATAAGTATACAATTACGGGCGATCTTTAAAATATCATTAATTTTCTAATTTTTGACTTAAAAAATATGATTAGCAACTTTTAAAACTTTGTAATACTTATTTTGAAACAATTACGTCATATATTTTTTGATATTTTAATTTTAGAAATAAATTTTTTGTATGGTAATTTTGTTAATAACAAATTGCACAAAAATATTGCAGTCGGATATTTTATGTAACTTTTAACCTCTAGAACTTATGGAATGTTAAAATGCTTTAAGTAAATCGGTCTAAGTCGGAAAAAGTTTTAAGATAAACGCAAAATTGACTCAACTAACAAAAATGCATTTGTATTTTTAGTTTTCATTATTGTGACAACTATAAAATTTACTGGAAATATGGCAACGTTGCGGACGCAACATGTGTTATAAAGTGAAAGTAAATATACACGAGGACGCAGTATAGTGCGCACTATGAAAGTCTATATACACGGACGCAATGTCATGCTGATGATGAAAGGACGCAGTATTATACCAATAATGAAAACTTTTGATCTATAAGGTCTATTTTAAAACGGAACCGATATCTGAGATCGCAATTAAAATATTCACCAGGATCTATTTTTAAACTGCGATATATATGGCTCCTTCTGGTGGACGCAGTAACGTGTGTTTTATGAAAGGACGCAGCATTGTGCGAGGGATGTAAATATATATATATATATATATATATATATATATATATATATATACATCCCTCGCACAATGCTGCGTCCTTTCATGAAACACACGTTACTGCGTCCACCAGAAGGAGCCATATATATCGTAGTTTAAAAATAGATCCTGGTGAATATTTTAATTGCGATCTCAGATATCGGTTCCGTTTTAAAATAGACCTTATGGATCAAAAGTTTTCATTATTGGTATAATACTGCGTCCTTTCATCATTAGCATGACATTGCGTCCGTGTATATAGACTTTCACAGTGGGCACTATTCTGCGTCCTCGTGTATATTTACTTTCATTTTATAACACTTGTTGCGTCCGCAACGTTGCCATATTTCCGGTAAACTTTTACATGTCAAAATAATGAAAACTAAAAAAACAAATGCATTTTTGATAGTTGCATCAATTTGGCGTTTATCTTAAAACTTGTTCCGAGTTAGACCGATTTACTTAAAATTGTTAAACGTTCCATAAGTTCTAGAGGTTAAAAGTGACATGAAATATCCAACCACTATATTTTAGTGCAATTTGTTGTTAAGAAAATTACCATAAAAGAATTTATTTCTAAAATTAAAATATCAAAAAATATATGACGTAATTGTTTTAAAATAAATGTTACAATGTTTTAGAAGTTGTTAATCATATTTTTTAAGTCAAAATTAGAAAATTAATAATATTTTGAAGATTGCCCGTAATTATATACTTATTTGTTGATTGTTCTAGCAATTTATTTGACCTATAAATCTAAAGGAAAATAATTTCGAGCAAAAATCTTATGTCCTGTTTTTTATATAATTTGATCAAAAATATCTAACAAAACCAATCTGCAAAATTTATTATTGAAAAAAATGTTAGACTTTGATTAAAATCTATTTTTATATTATGTATCAAATATTTTATTCTAATTTATGACTTGATAAGTTGGAGTAGTAATATATCCAATAGCGACATCCTAAGAATTGAATGAAATAGATTTGTGATCTGGGAATTAGTTACCAGCTAACTTAGCTTTTCAATCTTCACAATAGACGTGTTCCATTTTTAAGACAAATGTCATAAATTTAAGTGACATCCTTTCTTCTCTTGAATTTTCTTTTTTAATAAAATTTACGACACTTTTATAAATTATGAGAAAGTTAGTGCTTCAATATTCAAATATTAATTAAAAACAAGCGACAAAAATTTCAAAAACGACAAAAATTCAATTACCCACTTTGTGCATTACATCAAAAAAATACACATGTACACAAAAATCGTTAACGCTAATTTATATTATAGAATGAGAAAAAATAAAATAGAAATTTGAGAATATTAGCTACAATTATTTTGAGAATTTTTGCTTAATCAAAAATATCAGTTTTGGGGGTGTGGGTAAAACTCGAGTCACCCGGTATATGTGTACTCAGAGTAGTTTTAACAAGAGCTTTCTAAAGCATCAAATTAATTAAAAAATTTGTTAAAATATTTTTAATAAAAATTTTCTCGATGTAAACACTACTCTGCAATTTGTTTTTATAGAAACTACTTTTTTATGTAGCAATCGAATCAGTAATAATTACTGCGTTTTGTGCAAAATAAGTAAAATTTATATTACAACTAAAGTCAATTTTGTGGTAAGTTTGGGTCGTATAAAATACAAATGTATAAAATATTACTTTTTTGGAAATATGAATCAACCAAAAATGCACATAATAATTTAGAATTATTACTTTTTTCTTCAAATTTCTAAGATACATTTTGTTCATAGTGATATTGAATTAAAACTGAATAAAACGACTATCATGATTCTTGATGCCTAAAAAGCATTCAGAAAACTTTTTTTCAATAATGCTAGTTATTTATGTTAATGCTGGTTGTCAGAAATGGCATAATTGTCACATTATGTAAAGAACGAACAAAAACTGAACACGAAAACACGAACGCGAAAAACACGAAAAACAAGGAACAAAATGAAACTGAAAATTACGTACAACAAAAAAATTATTCCCAATGAAAATGACTCAAAATCTGGTAAACGAACACTCAAAAAAAATTAAAATAATTTTTTTTTGTAATATTATCTATAGTTACAGTGTATCCAGTTCCGATATCTATTTTTCTCTACATTTTCTTTTATCAAAAATTTTATAACATCTCTCATAAAATCTGTTAATAGCTTATTTAAGTAAATTTATTTAAGTGAAGATATTGCTTTATCTTCACGCGAATTACAAAAAAGCCGGAAAATCAGGTATAAAGTTTTCTATTTTTTTAACCGCATTTAAAGTAAAATTACAACTTACAAATCTCAAATTATGCATTGCTTTTTAAAAGATTAGATCCTTTCAAAAGTTTCTTGCGATCTGCATCAATTTTTGAGAGTACCATACATTTTGCCTTTTATCTTTAAATAGCGACATATTAGTCATATTACAATTTACAACTGTGTAGTTTATAACTTTAAATTGAAGTTAAACTGTTACCTTAAATATTGTATAATAATTTGATTATTTCGTTTTTTTTAACATTTTTAGTTTTAAATAATTCGTGTAACTACTCATTTGTACATTTTTAGACTTAACTCTACTTTTAGCAAAGCAAATTTAACCGTTTTTGGAGAGATACCCATAAACACAATATTCGACTGCTTGGAGGTAATGTTTTTTTGATTTTTTAAGTAATAAGATGATTCCAACAGCAATAATTTAGAACAGTTCAGAATTATTGTATTGCGCATTAACAATAGCAGTTTTGCGTTTCAAATTTTTATTAAGCATTCTCCGTTTTGTTTTTAAATAAAGTGTTGTTGAGGCCTATTGTAATATTTTTGTAAAAAAAAACAGTATTTTATTAAAATTTCATTTTCAATAAAGATTTTTAGTTGGTCTTTACAAAAATTAAATTTAGATGCGGTCAAAAAATGACCATTGTTAAAATGTTAACCTACTCAAGGCTTGAATTTTTTGTAAAGTACAATAAAAAAAAATATGTACGCCATGTAAACCAAAAAGTGTTTTATTTTTGTCTTGTCTGTTTTAGGCTTTGCCTTTGCTTCAGTGATTAAAATCACACTAAACTGAAAAATCTACTTTTCGGCTTTGATACACAAACAACTTTTTTAGTACACATTTTCCAAAATAACTATTTTAAGTAATGAAAATTTTCAGCAAAATATCGTTTCACAGATTTATTAGTATTTAAAGTCTCTATAGCAACTTTGCAGTAAATTATTTTTAATTTTTTAAAAATTTGCACAAATTATTATTTTAGCAAAAAATATTCCATTGGGAAAAGTAAGTTTTAATAAAAGAAAAGTTTAGTAAATGTATTTCTGGAAGTAAAAGATCAAGAAAGTTGTCTCTAAAAATTAAAAAAAAAATGAAATAATTTTATTGTCTGGTAATTTGCATGCCATACCTTAAAAGTAATTAAGGGTCCAGTGTTCTAATCTTACTTTTGCTGTAAAAAAGTAGCAATAATAATATGAATGTGTATTTCGTCTAACTTCACTTATTTTGCATAAGTACAACAATTTTCGACGAATTAATTGTGGCATTAAGGAAATTGGTTTACATGAAAACAAACATATCCAGAGATAATTATATTGAGTTTTTGTTATTTTTTAATTTGATAATTTATTGATTAAATATAATTTAGAAAACTTGTATTAAAAATCTTTGTATAAAATGCGACCTTTTTGTTAAAAACAGCAAAATTGACCATACCTAAGTTACGATTTTATAAAAAATTACAATACTATTTTTTAAATTGTTTTGTTAAAAATGTAAGCAACAAATATCTTTAAAAAAAATTCAAAAACAACTCAAAATTTATTCAAAATGCTGTAGCACACAAACAGTAGGTATTTTTATAATTAAAAAATTACCAATAAGTGCTGTTGTTACAATTTTTTATAAATTTTTTATAAATCACCCCAATAACTTTCTTATTAAACTAGCTTTTAATTAAGATGACGTTGGTTGACATCTAAATAATACTGTCGATCTTGTGTTTCAAAAGTTTGTACACATAAAAATTACTGCTATTTTGTCTTTTATCTAATACACTAACTTTTATAACAAAATTCTGATAAATTTTAATTAATATCTTAATTACAGTGCCTTTAAAATTATAACTTCTAAAAAAATCTGTTTTTTGCAAATTTGCAGAAAATTATAATTATTATAATTATGAGCAGAAAATTATAATCATTATAATTATAAACAGAAAATTTTAATTATTTATTTAACTTTAACACCTTTATTACTTTTAAAAGATATTCCAATTAAATGTTTCAGTCACTTAAAGTCAATTCTTTGATCTTATAATTCTTTAAATATTTCCAACTCCGAAAGATAAACATAGTCAGTCAATTCCTTATGCGAATCTTTAGTGCACACGCGCACTTCACACGAACAGTGTTGCCACGTGAACAGGACGCGGTAAGGTGCATATGGTGAAAACAAATATACAGAACAGACGCAGCATCATATAAATAATGAAAGAAATATATTCATCTGGTGTATATTTAAAAAATTCGCAGCGCCATCTAGGTCAAATTGAGGGAACTAAATTATTCAGTTCTTTTTCATCATATGCACCTTATGGCGTCCCTCTGAAACTTTGGTTTTATCTTTTTCTCGTTATTTAGAATCGATTAGTGTGGAAAAGATTTACTGCGTCCGTATACGGACGCAGTAAAGTCGTGGACGCAGCATTGTATGTGATTTTGCAATGTACGGACGCAGCAACATGCTAAGGATAAATATATATATATATATATATATATATATATATATATATATATATATATATATATTGTGACATACCATGTAAACTACTTTGATGGTAAATAAATTATTATTATTATTATTATTATTATTTCGAAATTTGGTGTTACGGGGAAGTGGACGACAAGGCAAAAAAAACTGTTTTATAAGGCCAACGTTTCGAATCCTTTATTGATTCTTCTTCAAGGCTGGAATTGGTTTAATTTAGGGTTACTTAATATACATAGGTTATTTACCTTCTAATAAATGTCAGATTTGTTTGGCATGGTACCAATTTGTCTCGGCCAGTGGTCGCCGGAAGAATGAAAAAGACAAGACATATGAAGTTGGTGTTAACGTACCACTGATCCCGCCAATTTGGTACGCATGCCCCTCGTCATAATTAATCATATAAAATAAAAATAAAATTCCCTAAATTAAGGCTAAGTCTAACCGCTGGTTTAGGTAAAATGTAAACAATAATATAACCTAAAAATTTTTAACAAAGTAAAACAGATTAAAAATATTAAAATAAACATCTAACCACATATTAAGCTAACAAACTTTTATATTAAAATTATTCTAGGCTAAAATTAACTTTATTTTATCACATTATATCACAGATGTTCGTGGAGAGTATCACAGATCACAAGTGGATAATTGTTGGCATATTTTTTTAAGTTTGACACAATTGGGACTAAATGAGAGGTATTTATTTCTGTTTATTGGTGTGTTTATTTAATAGTATGTTGTAGATGCTGCTTAAATTGTTTGTGTCACTTCGTGTTGGGGGTACAAGTTATATGGATCATCTCGCTAATATTTCGCTTTGTTAAGATGTTTTCACGGTCTAAAATTTCTACTTTGTCGAAATTAAAATGGTGTCCAACATTGAAATGATGTTCTGCAAGTGCAGTTTTTTCTTTTTTATTTAAGTTAACTATTTGGCAGTCGTATTGATGTTGTTTGACTCTGTTTTGGATGTATTGTTTCGTTTGACCTATATATGATGCATTACAATTATGGCAAGGTATTTTATAAATTAAGTTGGATTGTAAATTAAATTTATCGCGGTCTTTGAGTCTCGTATAGAATTTGTTTGTTAATGAGCTGTTGTAATATCCAAATTTGCAACCTAAGTTCTTGATGTTTTTGTCTAGTTTGTAGGATAGTGATTCAATAAAGGGAAATTTATAATATTTAACTTGTTCTTTTTTCCTTTTGTTTGTTGTGTCATTTAAACCTTTATCTATTGTCATTTTTATATGTTTATTAATGAGACCTTTAGGATAGTTATTGTTTATTAATATTTGTCTAATTTTGTTAAGGTTATCATTCCAAAATTTACTGTGGCTTAATGATAGTGAGCGGTGTATTAATCCTTTTATATTCCCGATTTTTTGTGTTAGTGGATGATTGGAATGAAAATTCAAAAGTCTACAAGAACTTGTATCTTTGACATACCAATTAGTGATTATTTTACCATCATGTTGTTTAATTACTTTAGTATCCAAAAAAGGGATCATGTTTTGAAATGAAATTATTATTATTATTAAGTAAACGAACTCGTAGAGATCGTTCAGAAAAAAAATTTCACAGCAGTTCGCAAGTATTGACGAGCATCCAACAACATCGTGCACGAAAATTGAACATTACAATAGCTACTCTTCAGGTGTTCTTCAGCAGACCATGCACAGCAAAGAAAATTCATTAGTTGGATTCTTGAACAAGTGCTTGCTGATTTCGAGCACAAAATCATTTCCAGTGATAAAGCTCATTATGACCTCGATGGCGATGTTTTCGTCCACAGGCAAAACTGTCGTATTTGGAGCATTTTTGGAGCAAAACAATTTTTTTAATTATTAAAAATTTGGCCAAAAGAATAAGTATGTGCTAACAAAGCCGTAGAGACCATTTACCAGATATGTTGTTCCATACATAATTCCCAAATATTTATTTTAAAACCCAATAAATATTACAATGCTTTACTACAGAAAACCTTGTTTTATTGAATTTTCAAATCTTGCATCTTTATTGAAAGACCCTTTATTTTCCCCAGATATCAATTTTATAAATACACTTTTTGTAATTTTGTTAATTTTGATAATAACAAATTGCAGAAAGATACAGCGGTCGGATATTTTATGTCACTTTTAACCCTTAGACGTTATGTAACGTTAAAAAAAATCAAAGTAAATCGGTCTAACCCGCAAAAAGTTTGAAGATAAACACTAGTTTGGCGCAACTTATGTTAGTTCTTATTATTTTGATTCTTTTTTAACGTTTTTCTAAACCAATATATTTTTATTTTGGTCACATGTTTACTCTTCGGCCAATCAAAACATTATTATAGTAGAAATTTTCTTCCTAGCTTATTCCCGCTGGAATAATTTGAAGTACATTTTTTTTTGTTGCAACGTCTTTTTGACAACTATTTTTTTACTTGACGTCTGTCAAATTTGTTTTATAATTGAAACTGAATTGAAATAAAATGAATTCAAAAGGGTTTAGCAAATTATCATTCGAAGAAATCAAGAACACCATCAGCGTCAAAATACCACACGAGAGTTCGATAATTTAGAAAATAATTTTCCAGAATTTCTCAAACGTGTTGCCATTTGGTCTTATTGCCTGTCAACACGTTTTCGAAGTTCTGTCAAATTATTTTCAATTCTTCTCACTCTCTTGTGGTATTACTACAGAGAACTATAAAATCTACAAGAAATATGGCAACGTTGCGGAGACAACATGTGTTATAAAATGAAAGTGAATATAAATACATACGGACGCAGCATAGTACTCATTATAAAAGTCCATATATGTGGGACAGAGACTTGCTAATGATGAAAGGACGTAATGTCATACCAATAATAAAAACAATAAATATACAGAGTGACATAAAAGTATGGAATAAAATTCATATTTTCTAAGTTAATGTTTTTTAGAACAACGCCAAGATAGGCCGATTTTATTTTTTATTGCGCACGTTTTGCACTTGTTTCCAACTTTTTTTGGTCAACTGGTTTTTTGCTGTGACGTAATCGATACTTTTTTAGCTACCTCCATTTTTGGTGTTGAATATTGAAACAACTTTTTTTCTGCGTATAACAGTACAATTTTTAGAGTCTTAAATAAAAACTTTAAGTAATTTAATCAACTTAAATGTTTTATAGAATTTTTATAACTGAATATTCAAATCGACGTCCTTCCGTTTTTTAGCAATAGCACAACTAATTTTCGAACTCCGTTAGCACTTTATTTCCCATTTTTTTGACTAATTAAGTCATACTGATTTATAATTCTTTTTCTTAAATCCTTGATTTTGTTGCAAATATTTTTGATTTTAAGTAGCTCTTTAGAAAAACGATCAAAACATCTAAATAATCTCTGATATCATGAGCATAGTGTGGAGGTGCACCGCCTAGTTTAAACCATACATTAGCTGCTAGTATGTCTAGATCCTTTTATTGGAAAAACTTCTGCTAATGCTGGTACTAACGTGTCGCAAAGAAGATTCAAATAAACCTGTCTGGTCAATGAGACGTCAAATAAATAATGTCCTAAAATGTGATTAGCTCAAAAAAAACATAACTGCCATATGGGTGGATAGAAAATTTGTACTGGATGAGAGAAACCAATACTTGGTACAACGTCCACAAAAATTGAATGTTTAGTGTGGTTTTGTCAAATCACATTTTAGGATTTTAGGGCATCAATGATGTAAGAGAAAGTATTACAAATTAGTACCGCTTAGCTAGTCAAAAAACGATAAATAATGTGTTAACAGATTTAAAAAATTAGTAGTATTATTGCTAAGATACAGAAGGATGTCTTTGACCAATTGAACAATTGTCTACTTTGACAAGAAATGTATTCAATTTAATTAAAAAATAGAGTGTATGAGTTTATTTGAAAACATCTCATGTTTTAAGTAACATCAATAAAAATAGTTGCCATTTTTGTGTCAATTTCTATATTATTAGTTCGTCCTTCAAAATTTGATTAAAACTTTTTCATGAAAATTGTTTATTTTATATAGAAGATATAAAATAATTTTTTACCGCAACGTTTCGACTGTATATTCAGTCTTCTTCAAGCGGAAACAACTAAATGTCATTCAGTAAACATGCCTCAAGCACGAAAGCTAGTTGTTTCTGCCTGAAGAAGACAGAATATACAGCCGAGGCGTTGTGGTAAACAAAATTGTAATATTGGCCCTTTCCGAAATAACCAATTCCCATAAAAAAGTTAAAAAAAAACTAGGGGCTTGTTTCATAAATAAGTTAAATTTATAGATACTTACGGGCTTGTGCGGCAACCTTCGGAACTCTATAACAAAAAGAAAAATTAATATAACAACAATAGTATTCTATGTGATAAATAAATTGTGTAAATTGTGAAATGTTTAGCCTCCAGAGTATATTGTCTTTTCTTTTGCTCAAAATTGTATGAATTACTACGTATATAGTCGAGAAGCGCCAAGCGGAGAATCACTCTAAGCTCGCCACGCAGCAGGCTGTATAAAATATCTTGTTTATTGAGAAGGTTGTAATTCTTATAATTTGAGCTTTATTAAAATATCCAAAAATTAATGCCAACTTGGATTTTAAATTTCTTCAGAATAGATTTTAAGAGGAAATTAATTTCTACTCAGATTGCACCAAGATCAAAAATTTTTGAAAAAAAAACAGTTAAATGTTAAAATAGGTATTCAAAAGCATGTTGACTTATTTTTTATAAATTGCATAAAAAATTGACGACTTAAATAACATTTTAAATCAACTCTGTTCTACAAACACCTCTTATTATTGTATTATATAAAACGTAATATGTAATAGTATCAGACTTTGCATTTTCTAGTTTGTTATATAAGACTACTTAGTAGATATACATACTTAGACGAAAATTAAATTTTTTCTCCAGTGTTATGAACTACACAAGATTTAACAACGACATTTACAACTAATGCAAGCAAAAGTTTTTATTCCATATAATATAATATACAGTGTGAACCATTAGAAATGAATAAATTCGATAAAAATTCATTGATTTGTTTTTCAGAAAAACGCTCAGATACTTATCTTGTTATTTTTCAACGCACATTTTTTTACAAAAAAATTGGATATACAGGATGTCCCAAAATCAAGATACGACTCTCAACTTTAAAATTTCAAATTAGAACCACAACACTTTTTTTAAGCATATGTGAATTCTACGTATAATTTTGGGTATGTTTTATGTAGCACACACTATGTCGATTTTCAGTTGTTTTTGAAAAAAAGGCGTGAACCGTTTGAAATGAATAAATTTGATAAAAATTCGGGGAGACATAAAACTGTAAAAATCTGGAAACCCGATTTCACTGAATTGATTTTTATAAAACCTTTTCAATTGCATTATTAAAAGCTTAAATAAAAAAGTTTACCCATCAAAATTTGCCAATCTCGATTGCAACAATTTATAACAACAATTACTTGAAAAATGTAAGAAATTTCAATTTTGCAGTAAAGATCTCAATTATTTATACAATAAATGATGGTTGTATAGTTACTTTACACGGTACCCCCATAAAAAAACGGAACCTTCTAGATTTATTTATAGGTTTGAGAAATTTTTTCAATTTTGGCCGCGTCTGGGGGCTGTAGGAGTGGGAGAGCAAAACAACTACTATTTTCCTTTTATTTTACGTTCATATCTATCGATCAAAAAAAAAAAATCTAAAATCTGACAAGTTTTGTTCCATTTAACTCAGATCAAGATTCGTATTTTTGACAGGTGATTGTAGTGGAACTTTGCTATTTATTTATGGCCCTAAAATTCTGAAACTTTGAGGGTATAAATTTCGGATTTTTTAAAAGTATCTAAAACAAATAGTCTTTATAGATTATAGATGGCGGTTATAGATTAGTTATAATAAAAAAAAAATCGGTAAGCTGGTAAACGTTTAAAAGAATTAGTCAATAAAAAATATAAAAAATTACGAATCACGCATTTTTCTACATAGTAAAAATAGTTACAAAAAGTTATCGAGTGTTATGACCAAATAAAATTTGTTTTTACAAAGTCATATAGTGATTTACTAAATAAACCAAAATAATAGTGGTAAGTTAACTGAAACGTAATTTCATCCCAAAATAGAAAATTTCATGTAAAGGAGATACAAAAATTTTGTATAAAAGGTAAAATTTAGTTAGGTACATATTTTAGAATGGTATATTTTAACAATTATTTTTTCTGAATATAAAACAAGTAGAATCACAAATGTAATTGGTATTTAATGTAAAGTCATGCATTTTTGGACAGCTGATAAAAACTTGTCAAAAGCTAGCATCCCTTCACGTAAAACGTGTAAGATGGAGCCACTGATTTTTAGATTTTTAGGCAACTAATAATACACAATTTTAATCTAAAAGGCTATAACTGTAAATTATACAATAAATGATCAAAAGACAAGAGTAAAACAACGATTAAAATAATTTTTGTAGTATTTTATTTACAGTTATAGCCCTTTTAGATTTAAATTGTATGTTATCGGTTGCCTAAAAATCAGTAGCTCCATCTCACACATCTTACGTGAAGGGAGCCAGCTTTTAACAAATTTTTATCAGCTGTCCATATTGATTTATTTCTGTACTGTGGTACTAGGATGTTTAAGTTACCTAAATCGGACTTCCACAAGGTAGACCGAAACAGACAAAAACGAGCAAAATTGTAAGTGTACCTACCGCCTATAAAGCTGTTATAGCTAAAAGAAATCTGCATTGCAAATAAAGCAGTTACACAGTTCAAAAAAATAAAAATAAAAGAATTCAAGAAGCGTCTGGAAGTGTTATGAATACGTTTGAATACAGAGATTCCCTGTCAAATGTCAGTCGATTGTGGGTGTTGTGAAATAAATGTATACAGAATGCTGTCATCACAAATCTCCGAAAAGTTCATTTAGAATTTTTCATTTCTAGAATTAACTTTAGAATTTATCAATAAAATTAAAAATGTCCAGTTGCACAAAGTTGAGTTTCGTTTGATGTAAGCTCTCTTTTTTCAAGTGTTCCTATTCCACAAACTATAATCTTCCTTAATGACTTACTGGTTCAAAATGATTTGCATCTGAACGTTATTAACGAATATATTCGACTCACCGAAATTTGCATAAAACAAAATATTTTTCAATTTTCCGGGAATTTTTTCCAACACCAAGAAGGTACTGCAATGGGTAACTCATTGGCACCTTTCTTAGCTGACCTTTTCATGAGCCGTTTTGAAAAGAATCTTTTTTTTTTTCGCTTTGAAAAGAAACAGTTTGGTCAAGGTATGTGGATACCATTTTTACCATTTTCGACACCAAAAAATGTAAAATTGATGATTTTGTCCAAATTTTAAATAATCGCTTTCTAAGCATTATATTCACTTGGGAAAAAGAAAAAAATGGAAAGTTACTATTTTTAGACACTTTAGTAATTAAATGTAATAATAGATTAGAATTTGATACATATAAGAAAAATACCAGTACGCTTCGCTGCATCATCATTGTACAATTGTACATCACAGCAGACTCTCATCATTCTCCCCAACATAAGATGGCGAGTTTTAATTTCTTAATTCATCGGTTCATTAATTTTCCCTTGAGTAACGAGAGGTTTGAAAAAGAGCTCAAAATTATAAAAGATGCAGCCAGATATAATGGTTTGGAGACTGGAATTATTGATAAAATATTTCGATAAATTAAATACATATATGAAAATGGTCAGTGAATCAAAGACTTTGGTAAACAAACCATAGAAAACAACTTTTATATCAATGCCTTATATTCCTTCAATCATAAGAGGTTTGAGCAAAATTTTCAAAACTTTAGACTCTCATGTTGTTTATAACTCGGACACAAGTCTACGAAGTCTTTTCAGTAAAAGTCTGGAAATAAATACAGAAAAACAAAGAACGTCTAATCAACGCCGATTTTGGACCAATCTCTACTTCTTCTCTCTTCTCATTGGTTGAAAAGAGGGAAAAGTGAAAGTCGGTGGAAGTCGGCACGATTGGTATATAAGCATAGAATGTTTGTAAATCATTTAGTTTTAATTCCTACCTGAAGATGACAACTTTGTTGTCGAAATGTGCGTCGTATGAAGTAAAGAAGTTTGATGTTAGTGGGTATTTACTTTCCATTTTTTATTTTGCTCAATTCTTGTTCTTGTTTACACTTACGATTAATTCCAGTTAATAATCAATATTATGTAACATTCTAAATTTTTTCGTAATTGCTAATTAATATTTTTTTGTTTGTTTTACTTTTGTATCAAAAAAAAAATGTATTCAACATTTGTTGGCGAATCAAAGGCTCGTACCAAGAATTTGTGTCCTGAATTTAAGCTTTAAAAGTAAACAGTATAAGTTGTTCAAGAAGCAAAGTAATTATAATTTTTAAATTATATTAAAAAAAAAACCGTCACATAAAAACAAATAGAAATACTTACGGTGGCTGTGGCTGCGAAGATGCCCGCGGTTCCGACAATGACGGCGAAAGCGGTGCCTCTGCATCAAAGAAGAATTAACAATTAACAAAAAGTTATGGCTTGAGCAAATTCTTAAAGTAACAAAGAAAAACTAATAAATCATATATAATTAAATTACGAACTGTTTTTGTATATAGGTATATTCAAAATTAAGTGGCACAATTTTAACCTGATATACAACACCACAAAAAATAAAAACCTGCAAGAAAAATTTTGTCATATATCAACTGATACAGCTACAGAATTTCAAATGGCCGTCGAGTTTCACCCCCATTGCATAAATCGTAAAAAAAATATGCAGGACTTAAATGCTAGTTATGTGCCAATTACGTGCTATAATAAAAAAAAATGTGCTCCAACAATTTTTTTTTGTAATTTTCAAAATAGAATGTGCAGCTTTACGACAAGTCACCTCTTACTAAGAAAATTATTGTTTAATTTAAAACCAACTACTTGCAAATTTCGTACTGTTTATGTACTCCACAAATACAAACAAAGTCGCTAAAATGTGTGGATACGGTTAAATACATATTGTATTTTCGGGAAGGTCTAGCAGAGCACGTTGAAATTTGGAAAACCATTAGAAGTGTTTAAATTCTATCATCTGAACATCTGAAATCATTTCAATTTTTTCCGATCATTTACTTTGAAAACACGAGTCTTAAACTTTACTTTTTTTTTTAAACGGCAGAAAAAGTCAAATTTAAGAATTTTTTAAAAAGCATATTTTTCTGAAGCAACTAATGTAACATAACCACCCTTATTCTTACTAAATGGTATAAAAATTCAATTCAATATGTATTAAATTCTACAAAAGTAAAGCTAAGTTAGCCTTGAAAATGAATTAAAAATTATTAACGATCTGTCACTTAAATAATAGCCAAAAATTAAATTTGTGTGCAATGATTAGTTTAAAAATAGTATAAAAATAGTAAATAGTATCAGTGAAACTGAATGTATAGAAATTCTCATGATTAATTGGTTATTGCGACAAAACACAAAGTTTTTTTTTTAATTTATCCAAATCACGGCCAACTGTATCAATTTCCAATTCGTTCCGATACGGCCGCAACGCTCCTCGATTTGGCCATAAGGAATAAAATTCCTGACCTTGAAAACAAACGGTCCGCAAGTGGCGCACCCAAGTGACAAGTGTGGAAATGAAACTGACAAGTGACGGTGTTTCGAACCATTTTGAGGTTAATGCCGCTGTCTCGTTCCTGTCAACTAGTCACTAGTCAAAAAACAAGCGTTCGTTAAGCTCACTAACAGCTACTTTGTTTACAAAAATACAAAAACAATAATTAAGGTTTAATTTAATTTAACTGTTTAATTTGAAAACTACATAGACTATTATTGACAAACTATAATTTTAAAATTTTTTGACTGGTGGGTTTGTTGTGAATAACAGTTTTTTTCAACAAATCTGTTCGTTCTAAGCAAATATTTGTTAAGGTAGGTTTGGTTGTCGCTTGAATTATAAATTTGCATAATTCTTTTTTGTGTGACATTTATTGAAATAATTTATTTTTTGCAGCGAGGGGCTTAAAATTTCAACAAGTTGATGACAAGTGTTTTCATATTCCAAGAAAGGTTGAATATTTTGTATAATGTCTGCTAAATCCATTATGACACAGACAAATTGCGAGTTGGAATAGGTTAGAGCACCGTGATCTTGCAGACTTATAAGTTGCATCAGAGGTCCTGGAGTAGTGGTGGCTAGCAATGATGAAAGACATTCATTGCAATGAAATTTGGCGTCAAATTTTTTTAAAATGTATCCTGTCAGGAAAGCTACAGATGCAGAGTATATATTGGTGTCAGGTATTGCATTATCTTTATGTAATTTTTGAATGCATTGCTAATATACTCAATTTTGTCATCAATATTGGCCGATTTTAAACTTTTAACGATGCCACATCTTAAAATCTGACGCATTGCGTATTCGGCGGTTCTGGCGTCTGTGGCATCGTTGGATCCGCCTCGAAGACGTACTTGGGAAAACATTTCTTCAACTGCGTCAGAACTGAAAGACCTGGTAAGTACATAATAGAATCCTGCTTCTTGCAGTAGAAATTTAATACACAAAAATGTACTTATTGCTGTAAACTGTAGAGCATGGGCAGTTTCTTCTGAAAAACCTTTCAACCAACATTAGCTGATACAATTTGTACTTCATCAATGTATTTTGTAAATGTTTCTTTTAGCCATTGGAGTCGTTCATCAGAAACATCAACGTAAGGAGCAATATGACTATCTAAGGTACGAATGTACTGGGATCTACTTGAGACATTGTGAAACTGAAAGAAAAAGTACATGTTTTCCATGAAAGATACAGTGCTACTTGCATCTTTGAACTGCTCATGTCCATTTTCTTTCAAAAATTTTAAAGATGAAGTCACTGCAGGCGAAAAAACTTAAACAGCTCTGAGAACATTCATCTTCTCAAAATTTGTCGGATAAAGGTGTTTTCTGGTTAAATATCTAACTGGTTTAATTGGTAATCCTGTTTGTAGACTATACAGCTGTTTCAGATATAATGAGCTAATAGTGCCTTCAGAAGAACACATGTCGTGGTCTAAGAATAGGTTTCTTGCATTTTTAATCGCATGACAGTAATCGAAGCTAAGAAATAGTGGCACGTTTGGCAACAGAGGATGGTCGATTACGTTTTTGAGAGCTCCACTGGCGTTAGATAGTTTCTTGAAGAGTGCTACATTTCCAGAAAAATTGTCAGTCACAAGCCTTAACACAATAAACCCACAGTCAGTCAACATTTGTATCACTTGCATAGTCAAGGTATAGAAGCTATCAGTTGTCAGTGTTGAATGGAAGAAATATCTAGCAGGTATGCAATATCGTGTTGATAACCCGTATATAACAAAACAAAGCATTTTGCGTTTTATTAGAATGACAGTCATCAAGCCCGAAAAAACGATCTTCAGGTCGACTATAGTACATTTTTTCTTTTATAGCCATATCATCCACAACTAACGAACAAATTCGCTCTACTGGAACTTTAAGTGCAGCTATTTCAGATTGTAAACGCTGTTTACACAACTCTTTTGACCCTCTATATTCACCAAGATGTCTGGATATGGTAGTTTTGGATGGAAGTTTGGCTAAATTGATTCGACAATACTCGTATCCTTTTGGAGAGCAAAAATGCCAAAGAGTACACATACGAATTGTCATTTCAGACCACCTAGGTGACTTTTTTGCATAATTGTTAAAAAGATCCAATAAAAAGAGAGCTTTGTCATCAGATTCTTCAGCATCCTGGGATATTTTTGTGATGAATTTAGAGTTATGGCTTTGTCTTTGAAGTTCCACTTCGAGAGATTGAACTCGTGACAGGCACTTTAAATACTTATTAGTCATACGCTTTAGTTTCTGATGTAATATTTTACAGTAGTAACGTAAATTCTCAAGCTCAACAGATGGAATGGAGACTTGGATTAATTTAGAATTTGTGTTTTCTTTGCTATAAACATTAGGAGGAGTTTCGACAGGATATTCGGGTGTGACAGGAATATTCTACAAATAAAATTTAATAATTATTTTACCTTCATATAAATATTTGATTGGACAATTCTCATTTATCCTTACAAATAATGAAGGTACAACTCCTTTTATTAAGCGACAAGAATTTTTTGTGAAAGTAAAAGAATTTTCTTCGAAGTGATCTTTACAGATAACTGATTGATTTTTTATACTTGCAACATCTGTAAAAACCAAATAAAAATTGATAAAATAGATACTATTTTGTTAAGGTTTGTGTAAAATTACCACAAAATTCTTCAGTTATTTCAAGCCATTTAGTGCGTTGATGAAAATCACTAGGGAATTCAAAAAGCTGTGTATTGCGCTTGCCACAAATCAAACATTTCTTTTCCATTATGCAATAAGAACGTACGTTTCAAATTATAATTTGACAAGATACAGCAAAAATTTTGAATCTGTCAACTTTTAAAGTTCACCGTTCAATCGTTTGGGGGCAGCACTTGCGTAACGCAATTGGCGACTAGATCAGAACAGTTTTATAAACGGAGCGTTATGGCCGTATCGGAACGCAGTCTGTGACGAAGTGGAGATTGATACAGTTGGCCGTGTCCAAATCAGGAACCGAGCTCCAGGGCAACGGTTTCAAAAATTTTACAAATATTTCAAGAAACGTTAAAGATAATGCAAGACTTGGGCGACTGCCAATTATTACCAACCAACAAAATTCTTTAAACGTTGTGCTGGATATGGTAGAAAATTCAAAAAGTTCAATACAACATCAACAGTTGGATTTTAATCACAACATAAGTAGAGGATCCATACAAAAAATAATTAGAAAACCCGAAAAATATCCTTCTAAAATTTACTTGCTACAAGAATTAAGTGAAAACGCTATTGACCGCTGAAACAAATTTTGCAAAACAGTGATGCACAGAATACAACAGGATGTGTAGTATGTTAACAATAACCACCTGTTTTGAAACAGCTTTTTTTTTGCTCCTGACGTAGCCGGCCTCCTCTCTACCCTATGTGAGTTGCATTGACTCTCTAGCGCAACGCAGGATCACAAGTACGATCTAGAGTGGGTAAACGGACGTAGACCCATAGAGGTTTTGCCCACGGATAGTTCACTTAATACGGTTGCCGTATCTAGACTCCAACCAATCAAATGCAAAGCCGCGATCTGACGTCACAACGGACCTCAGCTGCACCGATTAATAGTTAATACATTAACATTATAAAGCATTTGTGATACTTAAGTATAATTTGTGAATTAACTACCAAATAAAACCGAAGTGTACTGTCGACCCAGGCTCGAATGACCACTCTGACTTAAATTGTAAATCTTTACATAATAGATCTCCTGATGCGGTGCCAATTGCAATTATCATGTACTTTAGTTGGCCTGGGGGTTTTTACGGTTGTGGGATCTGAGATCTACCCGAGGCACAATCGCAAAAATCCCCAGGCCAACTAAAACACATGATAATTGCAATTGGCCCCGCAGCAGGAGGTCTATTTGTGAAGATTTACGATTTAAGTCAGAGTGGCCATTCGAGCTTGGGTCGACAGTACGTAATCTTATCATTTGTCAAATACAGTCAGACAATGCATCTTTAGTATAATTAAAAATTTATCCCTAAGTTTAATTTGAATAATAATTTATTAAATACCGAATAAAAAAAGAAACGTTACAAGATATCAATAAAATTCGCTTATAATTTTATTAATGTAAAAACTGGGTCAGATTTTTGCAAATAATAAAAAAAGCATTTAACAAAACACGATAAACAAAAAACAAATTATGCTCAGCTATAGAAATTGTATTATACCAATTTTCATACTATTTAAAAAGCAACACCGTAATTTCTCTCGAAAGTTAATTGGTAAAAAATTACTTCTTCTTTGTATAGGAGGAACTTATTCGAGATTTATCAGAAAACTGTAAAATCCGCCCTTAATAATAATAGCTAACAAATTCTTTTTTAGATGAAATTTCTTATTATATTTATTTTCAATTTAAAGAAAACATACTACAATGCAAATTAATTAGTTAATTAACAACGTCGTTTTTCGTACATAATTTGCAACAAATAAATTTTAGAAGAAATTTAAGACCAGAAAAGAAAAATAAAACTATACATTTTACAAGAAAATAAACAAAAATTTTATTATTGATGTTAAAAGACCACTCAAACAAAAAAAAATGCAAAAAAAATTAATTTAATTTTTTTAAAATATAATAATATAACAAAATATACATAAAATAAAATAGCTTCCGAAAACCTAAATAGTTACCGTTAATGATAAGTGTGTAACATATCATGTTAATTCTTAATTATTACTCATAATACAATTATGAGGTAAAAATAATTTTTGTTCAATTTAAGTAGTGACTTTCCACAGTTTTTTCCTAATTTTTCTCTTCAGAGTCTTCAAATTTTTTGGAGGGCCCTAGTGGAGCTAATTGTATTTAGTCTTTTACTTGCAATATACATCCTTTGAATCATCTATTCTTTAACAATTTTTTCTGAAAGATCCGAATGTTTGCACGCTTTTTTACATAACTTTTTATAATATTAGGTTCTTTCTTTATTTCGTTTCCATGATATTTTCTAAACTCTATTTCACATTCTCTTGCTTGTGAAATCCATTTGTCACTTGGCTCTGTGAGACCTCCAAATGACAGGTGTTGAATCAAACTACAACCTGGAAGAGTTCTTTACAGGATGCTTATCTTTCGTGTAAGTTCCCATGTTTGGATATTTGTCCTTACATTTCAATGCCAACCATCCACAAAAATATTGAAATCCATCTTCTTCAGTAGTTTTTTCAAAACTAGAACTTGAATCTTCTATAATAGTTGAGGTACTACTATCAGAGCTTATTGAATCAACTTGTGTCTCTTCTGGAAATGAAACATTTATACCAGCAGTTTGAATTACTTTAGCAACTAAATATTCTTCTTGTTCTGCTTCTTCTCTACTTTCTAGGTTGCGCTTTTGCTGTAAGGCTCCCAAATTTTTGTCCAATACAATTAACCAAATTCTATAAATAGCTTCTAATGGTGAAGGATGATCGTGTAAACCTCCTCTACTTCTTATTTGTGAAAAAAAATTTTCTAAACTGTCCTGGTTTAATCTGTGTGTTATTATGTATTTGTAATTATATTTGTCTTTTAAATTTTTAAATAAAAGTTTTAGTGACGTAATAGATATGAGCATGTCTTTCTGAAATATTTGTAAAGGTGTTTTACCAATACACCGCAGTGTCAAAATTATTTGATACATTTTGTCTAAATGTTCAGGCTGTTCCTCGAGGAAAAAACCAAAAGGTTTTTTAGTATTTGGGGTTAGATTGGGATTGTATAAATTCATTATGTCAAACCATTTGCTAACAGCTTTAATAAAATTTCCCGTATCTCCAGCTAATTTTTTATTACTACCTAGTTGATAGTGTTAAAGCAACAGCTACTGAATGAGAAAGTAGCTATGCGGCTAAACCGACATTTTGGCGCTGTGTTCTCTCGCATTCTAAATGATTTTTTTTAAAAGCCGTACCGTAATATCTGTATTTGTTAAATCTAAGAGATTTTCTAAAGACTTTTTGTTAATAATAAAAGCCAGTTTCTTACAAGTTTTAAAAAATGTAGGGCGTCTGCAAAATAGAAAATATTTTCTTGCGTTACTAGATAAAAAAAAAGTTTTTTCAATAGAAATTCCCATATTTCTCCATAGTCCTACGTTTGCACCTCCACAGTGTAATACTGCAGCTATCACATTGTAATTAATATCGTGCAAGGCTGTAATAATTATATCCAAAATTTCTTTGGTTACATTTGTATCAAAGTTTATGTAAATGGGTTGCTTCCAGTTAGAAAACAATCCCCTAACCATTATTACTTGCATCTGTTTATAGGAACCTATAATTTCTTCTTTAACTTTATCGTACTCGTATAACGAACAAACTTTCATCTCATCAAATTGTAAAAGTGCAACCTTATCAAAATCGGTTAACCTCAATCCATCTATCTTCATTAAACTTAAAACATCTTTTAAAAGACCTTGTCGGAAGTCTAGTACAAGTAAGCACGTTTGCTAAGACACCTCAACGTAAAAGCATGAGAAATATCAGCTGCCTTCCATATCACCTTTTTTTCTCTTTTGCATCAAAATATATTTTTAAGCCGTAGTAAAAATTTTATTAAGAGTTTCATCCAACATTGTTCTAATACTTTTTATGTTCTTTTCAAGTTTTTCTAGCCTTATGCGTGCTTCTTAGTTAAAATTCTTAAATCTTCGAATTTTTTATTTAAATGTGTGTAAGAATCTAAAAATTTCTTATATTTGTCTTCTACTGATTCCTCTTCAAGTGTCTTTGAGGCTTTGAGATATTAGAAGAAGTTGAAGGATTTTCAAAAACATCGGAAAGTAATGACTGTATTGTAGCCTGTTATTCTTTCATTTTTAAACGCTCTGATCTGTCACTTATTTGTTTTATATCTTCAGTTTTCTTTAAGAGGGTTCCCTAGCGTTCTTCGGTCGCTTTCAACATTTAGCCGCTTGCTTGTTTTTCAAGTTTTTTGTGCTATCTATATATAGCCTTAATAGAGACTTCAACAAAAACTTGGCTAAAAACAACCCACCACTGCAAATGCTAAGTTTATTAATTGCGTCCTCTTCTCTAATGAATCAACTTTTTCTCTAAATGGACATGTTAACCGCCAGAAACTGTCAATATTAGACTGACGGAAATCTGCATAGGATGGAACATGTTCATACGCAGCGTCCGCAAAAAACTAATGTTTGATGTGGCATCGTTGTTCGCAATTTCGTACGTTTTTTTTTTATTAATGACGATTTAGTGACTGAAACATATTCTGTTAAAAGAACATATTGTTAAAATATTTCCAAATCCTGGTAATGGGCTCCAGAAGCCGTGACGTAAAAAATGCGCGAAATTTTGAAACACTGTCATTCGATAAAAATACCTTGAAAAAGTCGACCTTATTGCACTTGTAAATAAGGTTGAATTTACAAAGATCAAATTTCAAGCGATGAATAAATACACTAAATTAAATAAATAAGACCTAAAAATATCGACATTCGATACTCTAAACATTTCATTTATTGATAAGTCACGAGTTACAACAAATTTACACTTAATAAAGAATTTAATGGAAAATAAAACGTTCGATTTCATTCATTTCTAAGGTGTAACGCAGGTCCAACATGAGCGAATTCCAGCGAACCATGCCGAACGTGAACGATTTTCTTCATTTGTCCTCGCGTTTGCGCGCTACTTTGCTACTCGGCCATCTTCGCTAGTTGCTTTACAGCTGTTCGGGTGACTTTGAGAGCACGAAGCTTACACGGTAATTTCTATTTTCGATTAATTTATCAATTATGCGAGAATTATTTGTAACTTCTGACTGGATTAAAACTAGAATGTTTAGAGTATTGGAGTTGAGTGTTTTTATGCCTTATTTGTGTTTCCATATGTGATTTTCATTCGGTCAAAGTTTAGCTGTTATAATTTCAACCTTATGCACTAGTGCAATAAGGGCGACTTTCTTAAGGTATATTTTTAGAATGACAGTGCTTCAAACGTTTGCGCTAAAATTACGACACACTTCTCCAGCCCATTGAAATATGCCAGCAAAAACCACATGGTTTCAACAAAAACGAAGCACCGCCACATTGTGGACTTCCAGTGCGCAAATATTTGGATAAAACGTTTCCCGGTTGATGGATAGAGGAAAGAGGAGCTATTGAATGGGCAACTATAGGCGTTTACAAAATTTCAACTCGATCAGTTGGGTCAGGGATCTGAGCTTCGTTTATTCAACCTCACTACCTGACCTACGTCGGTTTATTTAGGGTTATTGATCCGGGTTAGAGATCAAGATGTGATCGAGAGATCCACTACCCCAGCAGGGTAGCTTTTGAAGCCCAATGGATCCACATGCGCATTTGGTACAACTTTATGGTATCTTAAGAGCATTTTACAATATTGGATATTTAAATGGATTTTTTTGTTTAATATTCTCATTAGATCTGATTCTACCAAATAAATCGTACCGTGTTTACATTTATTGGATGTTTCTGCAAGATTAACTGTCATCTCTGGGAATACACAACAAAATGACAAAGTATCAAATTTATTTTTTGTTTATTAATATGTCATAGGTTGCTATAGTGACAATAAATAAAAAGTTGCTGTGAAATTTGGAAAAATGCTTCTAAAAGGTCATTAATCAGGGTTTAAGTTGTTAGAAAATAACTAACCCAGATCACTAATCTGACATGGATCTGACGGATCGATCACAGGTAACGGGTTATTAACCCGGGTTGAATTTTTAATAGATATTATAAAAGAATTATTATTACTATTAGAGATCCTATGTTAGTTCCGTATCCGATCTGCTTAATTAAGCTTTTAATAATAGAAAAACGATAGTTCCCATAGGCTTTATTGCAACTACTATTGTTACCACCATCGTAATCCGATTTTTATTTAATTAGGTTTTCACAAATTCTCTGTGTTGCCTGAATTAACAAACGTCATCAAATCGGTAATTTTAAAAACTTGAACAGAATTCCACAACATTCCAACGTTAAAAGTCGCCTTCTTTGCTAACTTTAGCTGCAAGGTCATCCCTCGACCGACGCTTTCTACCCTCAAATTTCTACCTGACTTTCATCAAACAAAAGAAAGCGAGAAATCTCGGCTCCTGTGCTCACCTGCACAGGTATCCACATATAGAGACACAAACCGCTTTAATCCGAGTCTTTTCGTATAAATTTCATTCCGTAATTCCTACGGCAACCCTATCAAAAACCGCAATTAATTAACCAATTAACTCATCTCACGCATTTCTTGTTAATTAGAACCGCGACATGCTCAATTTCGCTCTCATTTCGTCGGGTAGGCTTCTCGCGACCTACCTCGCATCACACAGCCCTCTCGCATGTTGCGGACTAATTATTAAATCGTTAATTGTGTTAATTAAGCTTCTTTCGTTCATATCTCATGAACGGGTTGTCGTAAAATTATGATTCAAACGCTGTTCAACTCCTTTTTCAATTCCGCTCCTCCCACGCATTATCTCATTCTCACGATTCAATTATCTCGCGATCTTGATTCGCGCAGACAAACCATCGGAACCCCTCGATCTTTGCCGAACCTTTCAAAGGTGGCAAAAATCCCGCTTAAACTGCCGGTTCGGCTCTTCGGGAGTCAGTCGTAACCGTGAGTCGTGAGTCCGCAGTCGATTGCAAGTTCATGAAGTTTACCTTCATCCGTACTTCTTTCACTCTCTCACCTCGCTCTCTTTCTCTCTCTGCTCGTCGCGAGCGCCACCTTGCGGAGTAACAGCGCGTTACTCACCCGCATCACAGCGCCATCTCTCGCTCAACTCATTCAACCCTTTTTACCTTTTTCTTTGTGACTCGTTTGCCTGACAGTGCCGTCTCCAAAATTTACACCTGTGTTTTATTTTCTTCGCTTTAACAATTTAATTATTTCCCTTTTAATTAAATTTAATTCACCACATTCCCAATCCACACTCAAACAAAATTGCACCGATAGCCGGGTCGGTGACACTTAATAAGTAATAAATTGTAAAATTCAAAAGCTGAATTTATTAATAATTCATTAGTTAAACAAAACCAAACATTTTAGTATTTCTTTAATAAGATTAAATTTAAAATGGAAGAGACAGTTACAACCGTAGTACTCTAAATAATATGTAATAACAATAAAAATTTGTTATGCAAATTTTGATTAGAAAAAATTGTGGTATTTTATTTTTTAACGAAACTTACAAATTAACAAAACAAAAGAGATCGTTCTCATCTTATGGAAACCTAATGACTACTCAAATCGAGAGTTATTTGTATCAATCGATAGCTCTTGAAACAAGGAGCAATTTGTACCATTGTATCAACTTTGTATTTCTTTAAATAAAGTGGCTAGATTAATTTAATGTTTATAATAAAATGAACGATCTAGTCGAAACGCCTAGAAACATTAGTGATGTTTATGAAATAAAACCTTTAAACTAACGCGACAAAGAATTTTTTGCAATATTTTGTTTACAAATAAAAATGTTATTAATAAAAAATATTCAGTTTGACGATTTCTGGCTAAAGTTGATGTGAAACTTTGTTATGCTTGTGAGAAAATCGTAGATAGATTTTTCAGGCAATATATTGAATCACTGACGTAAGGTTACAGATTTTGATAAATTCATTAAAAAAAGATGATACAAGCTAAGATAAATATATTTTGAACCAGAATCGCCTGCCATTCATTTAATTTTTAATATCTCGGTTCTCGGTATATAAAACAGCATAATATAGTATTGCTATAGGAATAATTTAATAAGGTCGCTTTTTATCGCTAGTTATAAAAGTTAACCTTTAGTTAACCAAGATCCTAAATTTAAAAAAAAATCCGATTTTCTGGTACCACGCGTTTACAGCAAATATGTTTAGATCAGTTTCAAGAGTATATCAATTAATAAATTAATATTACATTAGTTAATTATAACAGTATGTCCGTTATATTAGTATATCTAAATGTTTTATTATAAATATCAGTACAAAATAATTAGGTGTTTTTTAAGAAAGTAAAAAAAAAGTGATCAAAAAAATTCAAATCACTCAAAATCTTATTTAAAAAAAAAGCTTAGAAAATGTGGGTATGTATAGGGGTAGCGTGCACGTAGGAGTAAGTATAAAAGAAAGTTTTTTATTTCAGTACCATTTGTCTCTATATCGCTGCAAGTGTTTTTGTTGTGAATACAGTTTTAAAATCGGGTTTAGTCTTTTTCAAAACTATTTGATAAGATGGAATGTTGCGTGTGTGGAGAAAGAGTGCGCCCTCGAGGTTTTTGCCGTGTTGGAAACTTGCAGGATCTGCCCGAAGGACGAAGGATTCCAAGAAGTTACCTTGGCACGACGGCGACGCCAAAATAATAACTTACAAGACGGTAACGTTGAAGTCAGTGAGATTATTCATTCTAATTGTTATCGACAAACAGTTGCCGAAATTGAAGGTAACAATAAAGAAAATGCAGACTATAGTATGTTTAATTGTAATATCCCTACTATTTTGTATTACCCAACGCATTGATTATTTAATTCTCAAATCAGAATTTCTTTTCTCAGGATTATCTGAAAGGTCCCAAACCGTAACGCACCTTCCAGAACGTTAAGCCTATTGTTAAAACTAGGAGATTATTACGGTCCACACTATTTGATGATTTATAGATCTCCAAACATTCCTACCTCTCAATTTGTCTGCCCTCACTGGCTCTCACCCTTGCCAATGCATTTTGTATTGCCATTTTTAATTTTTTAATCTTTAATAGGACCTTTATTTGCAGAGCTACAAAGTTAGCACAATTATATAAATTGCTTCTTATTTCAAGAGCTATCGATTGATACAAAAAACTCTCGATTTGAGTGGTCATTACATTTCCATAAGATGGGAACGATCTCCTTTATTAATTTTAGAATTTTAATATTTGCGAATTTTGGTTTGATTTAGTAAAGGCATAAAACGGTTTACGGCAGAATTAAATTCTAACACAAACTGCAATTTCTTTGTTTATTCGTAAATTACCGAATCATTTTCAAATTAAAGTTTACCAGAAAATCTAAGACGATATAGAGAATCTGCCCTAGGCCAGAGTTTACAAGTTTAGGATAATTATTGCATGGTTGGGGCTAGTGAACTGGCATCGACAGCAGGGGTTCGTTTATGAACGCGTCATTTTTATTTTGGCCGATAGTAGTACCTACACCTGGTGATAGAAAATATGTTGGAGAATCATATACATTGTACCTCATAAATTTTTCTTGATTATACAAATTTAATTTAAAGAACTCTAACAGCTCTCTACTGAAAACAAAAAACGATAATTTTGCAAAAATAATTTCGTTATCTAAGTGATAAAACGCCTTTGAAAAGTCACTGTAAACTATTCGTATAAAACAAGCTGATTTTGTTACAGTTGATTGACGATCAAAAAACTATATTGTAGACGTGATATGTAAGATCGAAAGCAAGAGATTGTTTTGTTAGGTATAGAAAACAATTTCAAAAACTTTTGCAAAGATACTCGTAGTTATTGATCTATAATTCTCCACTGCACAAGCATAATCTTTTTTAAATCAAGAGCATACTTTTGAAAATTTTCCCACTTTAAGAGAATGTCTTAACAATTTTTAATTAAAACCGCCGGAATCCTATCTTGCCTAGATGTGTAGCATTTATTTAATCTTAATAAGTAGTAAAGTACATCATCCGTAACACTATTAATGTTAACACGTCACAATGTGAATTTTAAACGGCTGATAAATTAGGATAAAACTTTGAGACACTATAAACCCTTACTAGAATATCAAACAAATAGATTTACTATATCTTGCAGGTTATCAGAACATTCATCATTAAGGTGTATACCGTCGTGTACAATTGTTAACATTTATTAAAACATTGCAAAGATCAAGTGAACAATTGTCTTATTTGTCAAGAAATGTATTTAATTTAATAATAATCCTTATTAGTTAATTTGGAAACATCTCGTATTTTAACTAGCCTCAATAAAAGTAATAAAAAAAATAAACTGAATAAATTTCTCAACAAACAGGCAGCTGTTTTGTAGACAAACATAGTTTTATATGTACTTACGGATAGGCTTCGCAATGCCCTGCACAGGACCCTGATCGTAATTCACTCTATAACACACAAAAAAAAATAATATAACAGCCATAGTAATTTAAGATAAATAAATATAAATAATTTGTAAATGATCTAATTTCAAGTTAAGATAATAACAGTAGTATATCTGATTTCATGGAAAATCAAAAGAATTCGAGGTTGTGATTGGTTGTTGCTCCGAAAAATGAATAAAATTTGCGATACTACCGGTAGTATCTCAACTAGAAATTAGCCCATAAGTCGCCATTTATATGCCATTTCAGTGGTGCAATTATTTTATTCGTCTATGTATAAATGTACAGTCATCCAGTTTAAAACTCACGCGTTTAAACTATTACAATTTTGTTAAAAACTTTTTGTAATACATGCTGAGTTGGCTGTCACACGAAAAGAGAAAAAAAACCAAAACGTCGGCAACACAACAGATATTTGAGTACAAACTTTTAAAACATGAGTGCTAAAGTATTAGACCACCCGTATGTTATTGGACTGCTTTTAGCGCTCTTTTACCATTGCCATTGTAGGGCAATATAATTAATTTGACAAAGAAGTAAACAAAAACTATTACTGTAGCACACACATTGTCTTTTGGATTGCATTAACAGAAAATTTCGACAAGTATGACACATACCACTTATAAATTTGAATGACGATATTGACACAAACTTACAGGTAAGAAACATATTTTATTTATTACTAAACAATTTTACGTAACTTTAGACAGATAAAAGTGTTAGAAATACTAAATCTACCTTTAAAGCAATAGATATTGAGATGCTGTTGTCAGCTACTCTAAAAGTTTCTGTCATCAAGTTATACAAAATATTTACACGTTAAAATGTTTTAATAATTAATTTGTCTAGTTTTAAATTTTAGAAATTTAACAAAAGCTCTATAGAAAATGCATTTACTTAATGAAAACAGTTCATAATTACAAAATTAATTTGACATTTTGAACACCGAATTAAGACTTACGACATAACTTTGGTAAAAAGTTTGTTTAGAGGTAAAATAAGTTTCGGTCAAAAGAAAATATGGAAATATTAATTTGAAGGTAACAAAAAAAAGCAAACAAAAAAATACTCACTGAGGGGGCCCTTCCTCTGGCGGCGAGCAAGGAGGAGAGGAAAGTCGTAGTAGACGCCTCCTCTTCCCAGCTGCGAATAATAAAAATTTTCAATTAACAAAAATGTTACAGCTTGACCAAATTTCTAAAATAACAAAAAAGAACTAATAAATTAAGTATAAATAAAATACAAACTGTTATATACGGGGTGGCCAAACGAAAACTAAAGAGAAACTATAATAACTCTCAGAAAAATAATTTTTAGAATAAACGTTAAAACAGATCTATTTTGTTTGAAAGGGGAACAGTTTTTGGCATAAATTCAACAATTTTGTGTGCAAACCCCTAAGCAGGTGATGCATCTCTTCAAGAGTTTTAAATCGGAAGGGGGGTCGAGTTTACACATCATTAGAAAGCCCTTTTAATTCTGTACACAGCGGTTTACTTTTGAAATTTAAAAGATGTGCAATTCGACCTCCCGTTTAGAAGTATGCACACAAAATTGTAAAATTCATGCCAAAAACTGTCCCCCGTCCAAACAAAATAGACCTACTTTTGCGTTTTTTTGAGAACTTATTTTTCTGTGTTATATAGTGGAGTAAAATCGTCGTCCTATGAGGCTTCTTTCTTGCAAAAATTTTTTTAAGGTATAACCAGACGGGACCTTTACAGTCTTATAAAGTATCATTTTGGTCATCTGAAATCGCTATCTACAACTTTTTGTAGTAGGACACAAGTTTGTAAAATTATGTTTTTTATGTCGGAGCAACAATTTCTAAAATCGTGTTTTTTAAAACATACATCTCGCTTATAAATCAACTATTTAAGCTAAAATTTTGAAACTTTGTTCACTTATAGAAAAAACCAGAGCGCATCTAATAGTTGAAGAAATTTTAGAAAAAGTTTTTTGTTTTTGAGAAAGGGCTCTTCAAAGTCACTTGTTGCGAAATTGTGCATTGACAATTTCACCCTGCGGGAAGCTATGTGAATTATTAAACATTTTACCACATAATGTACATTTTCGGATTTACAAAGCTTTGAATAAGTTTTTTTAAAAAAAATTAGAATAATAAACCTAATAGTTTCTAAAATATAATTTTTTTAAAACAAGGCTTTGCCGCGCTGCTCCGCGCAACACACCTTCAATATACATTTTCGCACAGTATTTCTTCGTTTGTACTCCTAACATTCTAACTATACGAGTATTATGAGTTATTTATGACTTACTTGAAGGTAATTTGATAGATATAATTATTAACCACAAAAGATAATTAATACAATTTTATTAAAACAAAAATATGTTGATGTAAAAAAAATAAAGGCCAAATTTCTTCTTTGTGTTCATCTGATTTATCGTTGGTCTCTTCAACATTGTTGCAAGATCAATCAATACAACATTTTAGTCCTTCTTTCAAACAGATACATTTTGAAGTATTACATAAAATATCACAGCAATTTATAAGGAGCGTCTAGAAATGAATGTTGTAGTGTGCTGTGGACCTGCGAACGTAGTATTTAGCTTGGCGCCCATAGTGACATTATTAGTTTGTAAATTGTCAATTACCTGTTTTTATTTTTTCAAATTTAACTAGAAATATTTGCACAAGTTCACAAAACATTTATGATTGAATCGTATTTCCGTAATGGACAGAGGGGAGGGCGAATGACAATATTCTATTCCCCTATATTTGGAAAATTTTCGCCAAAAATTTCCAGACTTAGCCTTTTTAATTTATTAATTATTAATTAGTTAAGAGTCTTCTAAGCTCTGCATGTTCAGAGGGTTGTTTAGTGTAAGTCGGATTAAACTCGCCACTGTCATTTATTTATTGACCAGTCATATTATGGCGTTTAATGTCGGCATATTTTGCATATGGCTTGACATCCAAATTTTTAATTAATATATACTTCTAGAATATTAAACACTCGGTAAAACTTCAAAAATTATATATTTTTTATATGTATAATTACCTTATTGAAACATGCTGTTGGAAGAAATCGTTAGTTGATAGTAATTGTGAAGCTGATTTTTGCGATTTTAGACTTAAATGGTATATACCTCATATTTTTATTTTATTTCTAAATAATGCCAAAAAAAAAATTGTGATTTCTTCACTGCTTTTGTCTACATCAGGCAATGTAGGCATCTCGTGCAAATTAAAAGCGTCTACTGCACTTTTAACAAAAATATCAAATTCTGTTTTTTTTTCCCAATTTTATAAAAAGAAAAAAATTGTTATGTCACATCTGGTTAAAGCATAAAGCGCCAAAAGATTTCTACAAATTTTGTCTTGAAAATGGTTTACTACTTTCGGTATTAAAATAAATTTTGTTTTTAATTCATGGCCTAAATCAATAAAAAGAGACAAATTTCATTTTGGATTTGCCTTTAGTAAATTACATTTATAATGGTAAATCAGGATAATTAAAATATCCGTATCTACAGATTTTTGTATTGATTGATCCTGCCAGCATTGCAACAATGTTGAAGAGACCAACGACAAATCAAATGAAGACAAAGAAGAAATTTGGCCTTTATTTTTTTTAATCAAAATATTTTTGTTTTAATAAAATTTTATTAATTATCTTTTGTGGTTTATAATTATATCTATCAAATTACCTTCAAGTAAGTCATAAATAACTCATAATATTCGTATAGTTAGAATGTTAGGAGTACAAACGAAGAACTACTGTGCGAAAATGTATATTGAAGGTGTGTTGCGCGGAGCAGCGCGGCAAAGCCTTGTTTTAAAAAAATTATATTTTAGAAACCATTAGGTTTATTATTCCAATTTTTTTTAAAAAACTTATTTAAAGTTTTGTAAATCCGAAAATGTACATTATATGGTAAAATTTTTAATAATTCACATAGCTTCCCACAGGGTGAAATTGTCAATGAACAATTTCGCAACAAGTGACTTTGAAAAGCCCTTTCTCAAAAACAAAAAACTTTTTCTAAAATTTCTTATTATTATTAGATGCGCTCTGGTTTTTTCTATAAGTGAAGAAAGTTTCAAAATTTTAGCTTAAATAGTTGATTTATAAGCGAGATGTATGTTTTAAAAAACACGATTTTAGAGATTGTTACTCCGAAATAAAAAACATAATTTTACAAAGTTGTGTCCTACTAAAAAAAGTTGTAGATAGCGATTTCAGATGGCCAAAATGATGCTTTACAAGACTGTAAAGGTCTCATCTGGTTATACCCCCATTTCAAAAATAGGCGTTATTTTAGCCCGATTTTACTCCACTAATAGCCGCTGTTTCGTTTTCGTTTAGCTATCCTGTATAAGATGTTATTGTAGTAAATTTCCAGATATTAACAAGTGATAGCTCTCGTTAAAAAAATGCAAAATAATCAAATTTGTCTTATACAAATGTTTATAGTTTTTGAGATATGTATAATGCTGTAAAATGTACATTATTTTTGAAGTACAAGTTGTATGACAATACTGCTTTTGAGCAAAAACTATTACATCATATATCACACATTCTATATGCTGTACTCTGCAACATTACTTCAATAATATCCTGTACATTGAGAATAATTCAAATTTATGTAGCAAAATTTCAGCGAATCCCTTTTGCGAACCAGGGACGTAGGGATCCTTGAAATATGTTCCTTTTGCGGACCAACCTCAGAATTAGTGCTACTCTGTAGGGGATGGTTTACAATTTCAACACTTACCTACTTCTTTAAAATAGGTTTTGAAAATATTTGAAGTTCAACACGTAAAAAAAATTGATGGTTTAATTTTAATTATTAGAAACTAGCTACTACCATAAATCGTAAAACGTGCCTGACGTCTGCTTTACCCAAGAGTTTTACAGAACTGTATTTCGTAGAATTTTGACTTACTCCACTACTGCTTAAACATTGCCCTGGGGTTGGTATATTTATTTTGTTTATTTCTGCTTACAGTTTTGACTGTGTGGATCAGTCTTTTTGTAGTAGAGATGTTTCACCCGTAGAAAAATTCCGAAAATAACAAATCGACGAAGCGGATGGTCTTCTACAAGTTGACGAGGAATCTATTAACGAAAGTCCCCGCAAGAAAAAACGGCAACATCATTCGAACGCAAAAGAATAATTAATTTTCAATGTCTATCAAACTTTAGTTAGAAGAGAATGCGTACCCAATTAAACAGGCTAGTAATTTCCTGCAGCTGCCTTACAGTACAATTCAAACTATTTAAAAAAAAGAGAAAAGTTGAATCAAATAAACAATCAAACAGAAAATTATTTAGAAGAGTGAATAAACATTTGAGTAAGCATAATAATAATTATGTTATTTTTACTTAATGAGCAATTTTATTTTTTTAAAGAATCGAAATTAAAAATATGATTCATAAAATCTATAAGAAAAACGTGGTCCCCCGAGGTTAACAGCTTAAAAGTAAAATTGGAAGAAATGGGATTTAAAATTCCATACTGCAAAAATTCATTTCGATTGTATCTACGAAACATTGGATTTTGTCATAAGACTCTTGACAAACGACTAACAATTATGGAAAGTCCGCGTTTGAAAAAACATAGAATAGAATACGTTCCGCAAATCCGAAAATTTAGAGAAAAAGGACGTAATATAATATACCTTGATGAGACATGGTAGGATACCCATGCCATGAAGTAATGAAGAGAGGGTCATCCAACGGCTCAACTAATTGCTGTCTAAAGACTTCACCACCTCGTGGTAAAAAAATCATTATTTTACACGCTGGAAATGTAAAACTTATTTTATTGACTTTGTCCGGTGAGATCATAAAAGGTCAGTGGTTCTAAAACATTTCAACGTGCGCCATGCATTTGACTATGCATAAACAAAGCGATTTGGAATCACTGGTTTTCCCCAGCCTAAATGCGACTCTAAAAATTCCACCCACTCAACCGACTTAAGGGGGTTCAGTACCAAAAATTAATAACAACTTTTTTCCAAAATAATCAAAGCGTTTGCTTCATTAGTGTTCATAGAATGTTGAAAAAATAATTAAAAATTTTTTTTTAAATAACAAGCTGTAAAAAAATTTTTTATTAATAAAACAAGGCTTCATTATTTCACACCTACACGTATTATTCATTTACCCATAAAATTCTGCTTTTTGCAATTGTAAAGTAAACATTTGATCTTCTGATTCAACATTAGATTTTTTGTTTTAAACTTTCAACTTTTGGTAATAAAAGGCTTGAAATTTGCCGTAAAACACGAACTTTTCTCTTACTCCTGTAAGACACATTTTTTTATAATGACACAAAAATCGTAAGTTAAAGCATCTAGTACTTTATTTTTTATAATTTAGTAACAAAAAAAATTTTTTTTTAGATATATTAACAAAATTGGAACTGAAAAACTGTGGATAATGCTTTAGGTTACCGCCCAATATTTGGTAACGCCTTGTTCTGTTGTTAGATCAAGGCCATGACCGCCCTACTTGCTAAATGTTTTGAAAACAAAACATAACAATTCTGGGAAAAAGAAAATGGAGTTAGAAGCTTATATTCAATAATACTTGAATTTAACAAAATGTATTTTATCACAAACGGAACACTGATTTTTAACTTTTATTACAAATTGGTGATTAGGTAATTTTCCAAACTCTTGCACTCTGTAATTTTATTACACTCAACCAAACTGTAGCATGAATATAAAAAAGTGTACACTGATCCAATAATTAAGTTATTACGATTGGTCTAAAGAACTAAGGTACATATTGTTTAACTTTAACTGAATTTATAAACATCGATTTAATGCACAGATTCTTTTCTGCAGGATTGGTTTTTAGAGCTTCCATTCTTTATTTTTATAATCTTACACGTATTTATATTTACCAAATAAATAAATAATAACTACTATAAATTATAAATAACTACTATAATTCTTTATAAATTATAAATCAGAAAATGTAAAATGGAAAGAACTAAATTAATAAATTATGACCACATTGTTTAATGTAAAGAATAAAGATAAAATTTGTTTTTTTAATCAAACGGACAATTAATTGATAAAACATTGTCAAAGTTTTTAGGAAAACATTACAGAAATTTTCGTAATATTTTCTAATAAATTTTACCCAAAAAAGAGCAAGTTCTTTTATGTAGAGTAAACCAAAATTAGTGTTATTTCTTGTCAAATTTTACATCGATTCTTACCTATAGGGGTATTACAAAACAAAAGAAACATCGCTTTTAAAAATATAAGCTACAAAATATAAGTAAAAACATAGTTGGTAGATATATGGTTTATAATGTTTTATTAAATATAGTAGTTACAATTAAATTAAATTACGGTAATTGAAAACTAACGTAATAACAAAAATTCATAATAATCGGTTTTTTTTTCTGTAAAACATCCAATTTTTACTGAAACTGTTTACAGTAACTCATATTAATTAATTTGTCAACTTTTTTGTACGGTTGGGATAAATAGGTTGGGAAAAACTGACTTTTTCTTAAAAATTAGAGTGAGAGTGAGCATGGGAAAAAAACTGAATACATAATCTTACATTCAATATATGCAATTTTTAATAATAAAACTTTATAGCAATATATAATAACATAATAGGAAGAGAAAAAATAACAAATAGGAATATTGAATAGAAAATTTGAATGCAATATTGTGAATGCATTTCTGTGTTTTATATGAATAAAAGTGGCAAAGTGCATTGTTTTATTATAAACTTGGGCTTTGATACAATAATCTAATTTTAAACCGTTAAAAAAAAATACGGATGTGTCGCTATTACAATTTTTTTCGCATGAATCGCAGTAAAAATTCAAGAAAAAACAAAGTCCTTGCCTTTTTTCATAAACTAATTGCATTTTACCCATAGTACATTTGTGGGAATGATTTATGATTTTTTCATACTGACTAAGTACATGAGCTAAATCTACAATTCTTCTTCCAACGATTATGTCCGAAAGAGTACATACTTTTGTCTCTTTGTCCACTTCTATTTCTAAAGAAGATAAATCTTCTGCATCACCATCAATAAGCCAATTGAATTTTTGGTTGGCTCTAATAAATAGTGTCGGTTATTAAACAAAAAATACTAACATTTTATTATTCTTCAATACAACATACAACTCCATTTATACGAAGATAACATCATTTGTTTACGAACAACTGAATCAAAATTATGTATTTACACCTATAGTTTGGTGGAAAGAATGATATTGCGTCCATTGTCAACGATGTCTGACGTCACTCAGAGATGGGATTTTGTTTTTTTTATTGGTAAATATAAAAAATGTCACTTAGAGACGAAAAAGAGCGGCTTTGTCAATGTGCACAATATTATATTCAAATGTAACTCAAAAGTTACAAGAAAAGATGGTTTACGCTTTTTTAGTTATCAGTCAAGATCTGACGTCGGTTTTTTCAAATTGTAGTTGCTGCAACAGTAGCTAATGGAGTAACATGTATTATGTTGATCATAATTACTCATTGAAATAATTGGGTTCAACTGTATTTCGGTGATTTTACAAAATACCTGGGTGCAGGTGAGTGTGTCCTTTTTGAAGAAGTACTTGCTCTTTTTAAATTTAAAGAAGTACTAAATTGAAGAAACGCAAGTTTCCTGCATTTTAAAGTCACTAAAATAAGAATTAATTTAAGAATTTATATTTTTAATAGTTGTTACTTTATTAAATTATAAACAGTGGCCAAGCTTGCATGTTACTAACGAATGGCGTTTCTCATGAACAGGTACAAATATTTTAACCTTTTTGATCTAAAAAACTTTGATTTGAATTAGAATTTAATATTTCTTAAACATAAACTTAAAACAAAACATTTTTTTTTATTTCTCTAAAAATTACTTCATTTAGAAATATTTTAGTCTTTTAAATGGGGTAATTCAAAAAACTGGAGCAAAATTTTAATCTGATATACAACACCACCTATGATAAAAATGTGCAATAAATTTTTTGCCTTATCTCGAATAATAACAAAATAACGGACATGTTTCCCTTTCAAAGTGACCTTATCGGTCATTTGTATACATAGAAAATTAAAAACCTTTCAATTGAAGGGACACTCTACTCCTCTTGCTATCTAGCATTTTTGAGATGGGGGTTGCTGAGGCTAGGAGGTTAGGGCGACAAGATTGAGTTTAGTCTTACAAGTTGGGGGGGGGGGGCTCTTTTAATTGAAAATTAACTTATCTCAAATTTTTGCAACAAATTATCAACAACAAGGTTATATAGGGTGCTTTATTTAAATGCGACATACTGTATCTAATATATATATATATATATACGTAAATAATTTTAAAAAATTACTGCACCAACGCCTAACCAGTAACCACTGGATATAATTAACAAAATGACTGTGAGCTGTGAGAGCAATATACTCATTGCTGACATTGCTAATAGTCAGGTACAGAAAGTCCTGGTGTTATAGTAGCTGATGCACTTTCAATAAATTCTCTGTTTTCATTTCTATTAATTGATTAAAAAATGTAAACAATAAAAATGATCAAATAATATGTAGCTTGTCTTATTCTTTTTTTTTTTAATTTTGAATCTGAGAAGTTCGTTTCGAATTCTTTCTTAATCGTGAAAAGCATTTTCTGGCTTTCGGCATGATTATTACCTCACACCTTAGACGCAAGCACAATAAATGCCTAAAATGTTTTTATACAATTTCATCGAAATTCGCTTGGTTTAGATTCTAAGTAAAAGAGTTTTTAGAGTGGGGTAGTCAAAACAATCGCAAATGTGGGACGAATCCGCTCAGCTAAGTGTTGCTAATATTTCACGCGATTAATGTCGAGTTCTTTATGTGACTCTCTCTATCGTCCAACCGGTAGGCGGTACAAGCAAAAATATTCTATTTGAAACTACTAGCGCCCCTATAGCGGATTTAGTTTGCGTAACTAACTACCGAACTTCCTTAAAAATGAACCTTATATATGAGTGCAGTAAGGGTCATGGAAGAACACAACCAACAGACGATGGTGTAGCTTCTTTAAAGTGCGGCTTACAATTTTTGCAGAATGTTACTTGAAAGCGCATTACTTCGAACAGTACTTTCCCGCTTACCTAAAATTATGTTTTGTACTTTTACTCACCAACTGTTAAACTTCTTCACCCCTTTTATGATCTCACCGGACAAATCAAATAAATAAGCTTTTGGACACAGAATGCTCTCCTTATATCAGCAAAAAACATTAAGGATTGTTCGGCTGACTATCACGAGGAAATAAACGCGTCCCTATTTGAAACGTGGTTTATTAGGCAATTGCTTCCATTTTTACCAACGAACTCCGTAATTGTAATGGATAATGCAAAGTATCACTCTCAACAATTAAATAAAATACCCAACCAAGCAACAAAACAAAAACGAAATTATTACTTTTATGAAAAAGAAGGGTTTAACCATTAAGGATTTAACCATAATAAAGCTATCAAAAAACAATTACTTGATATAGTTAAACAACATAAGTTTTGTGTTACATACCGGATTGATGAAATTGCCAAGGAAAATGGACACACAGTTTTGAGACTTCCGCGATATTACTGTGTGTTCAATTTAATAGAATTAATATGGGCAAATTTAAAAGGTGGAATCCGCAAAAACAATAAAAATCCTAATACTCATTCAAGTGTCGTGGAGTTAATTAAAACGAAGTTGAAAGTATTGACCAGAAAATATGGGAAAATTGTGTACTTCACGTAATTGAACTAGAAGATTTTTATGTCTCTCCAAATATTCAAAATTTTATAATTACAGAAGATAATACGGAATAAAGTGACACAGACAGCCAATGTAGTGACAATGACTAAATATAATTTTATGACCATAAATATATTTTTAAATTATATTTTTTTGTTATTAGTACAGGATAAAATAAATACATATTTATAATAGCAATTATTTTAACCCGTTAATAATATATTATTTTCTAAAGAGGCATTTAATAATATTACCGAAATTCTAAAACTCTATTTACCTGTAACAAAAGTTGTCAATACCTTATTTATATATAACTACCAATTCAAAGAATTATTGCCTGTGTATTTATAGATAGATGGTCTTTATTTAGAAAAAATACAGTGTGGTGATAAAGTAAGGAACACAATTCATAATTCTCTTATTGAATGTTTTTGAGCAAAACACTCAGACAGGTCAGGTCAGGTCATATTTATTTTTTAATTTGACACTTTATGACATAAAAATTTGACTTAGGACGTCATGTATTATTGCGCAATGACGTCATCATTCGGTTTTTTTTTATAACAACCCCATTTTTTTGGTGTTTTTTGTAAGCTGGCCAACTACCTAAATGATGGTGTAAAAAAATTAGTACCTTACATAACAATTTTTTTGAGAAAATAGGTAGCCAACATAAATGAGTTATTTTCTCAAAATTGTTTCTTACTTTATCACCACACTGTATAGTACATACTTAGAAGGCGAAGTCAGGCAATTAACCTTTAATTAATTTAAATTAATTAATAAACTTAAACTTAACTAAAATAATAATAATAAAAAAATTAATAACATCCGATTAAACATTAAATTAAATTAAACATAATGTTATTTTACACTAATGGCTCTTTTGAACAGCAAGATAAATTTTCTTTATAAAAACACGCAATTTCCTCACCGAAAATGTCTTCCAATTAATAGAATTTAAATCATAAGAAAGTTAGTGTAAGAAAATGTTTTAAAATTTCTGTAGGTTTTTATTTGTTGGTGAAGTTTTGGTACATTAATTTTAATATTAGAAAATACTGCTTGGTGGTCAGATATTAAATCAGTAGGTATTTAGTGTGGCTGCATTAACAGAGAAATCTGCTTGATTATTATCTAATTGCTTAAGTTATTGTTTTGGCATCCAAAGATTTTATTATTATATCGAAGAATAGGTATAGCAAAGGCGGTGGTAAGTGTTGAAACTCTAAAACAGTTTTTAGAATTGTACCTAACAATAATTCCCGCACAGTAACGCAAATCACAGGATGCGGCAAATGAAGTCAGTTGCAACAAATTGATTTATTGGCTTAATATTAAAAATTGATCAAAATAAAAAAAATACGGCTATTTTCATTTTATACCAATTTTAATAATATGAAATAATAAAGAAGGTATGCGAGATAAGCCAATGTCATTTTTAGGTCATTTTTAAAATTTTTGCTTCGACCTTAAAATTTGATTAAAACTTTTTCGTAGAAATTGATTATTTTGAACAAAGACAATAAAACAATTCTTTTACGGCAACGATTCGACTGTATATTCAGTGTTCTTCAGGCGGAAACAACTGCATGTTATTCAGTGAACATGACTCAAGCACGACAGCTAGTTGTTTCCGCCTGAAAAAGACAGAATAAAATACAGCCAAAACGTTGCGCTAAGTAAAAATTTATTATGTCACTATCCAAAATAACCAATTCACAAAAAAATAAAAAAAAATCATAAATCATGAAAAAAAACTGAACAAATCTTTCAACAAGACTTGTTTCATAGATAAAGATAAATTTATAGATACTTACCAGTGGTCCGCACGAATCGAGGTCTATAACAAAAAGAAAAATTAATATAACAATAATAATTCATGATAAATTAATTGTATAAATAATTTATCAAGTTAAGTTAAATTAATGGGAGTGAAAAAAAAAAGATTACTAATTTTGTTGTTGTTTTACCAATGTTTTGGAGTTTTACTTTCTCTTTTTTAAAGGCTCGTGACTATTAAAATTTCGTTAAAAACTTGTAATACAACATGCTGAGTTGGCTGTCTCCGGAAAAAAAAAGCTTGAAACGTCGGCAAAACAACACAGATAAGTAAGTAAAAACTTTTAAAACATGAGTGCTAAAGTATTAGACCACCCATATGTTATTGGACTCCTTTTAGCGCTTTTTTACCATTGCCATTGTAGGGCAATATAATTAGTTTGACAAAGGAGTAAACAAAAATTATTACTGTAGCACACAGATTGTCTTTTGGACTGCATTAACAGAAAATTTCGACAAGTATAACACAAAACCACTTATAAATTTGAATGAGGATATTGACACAAACTTACAGGTAAGAAACATATTTTATTTATTACTAAACAATTTTACGTAACTTTAGACAGATAAAAGTGTTAGAAATACTAAATCTACCTTTAAAGCAATAGATATTAAGATGCTGTTGTCAGCTACTCTAAAAGTTTCTGTCATCAAGTTATACAAAATATTTACACGTTAAAATGTTTTAATAATTAATTTGTCTAGTTTTAAATTTTAGAAATTTAACAAAAGTTTTATAGAAAATGTATCTACTTTTCAAAAATAATTTGTCATTTTGAACACCGAATTAAGACTTACGATATAACTTTGGTAAAAAGTTTGTTTAAACGTAAAATAAGTTTCGGTCAAAAGAAAACATGAAAATATTAATTTGAAAATTAAAAAAAGCAAACAAAAAATATACTTACTGGGAGGGCCCATCCTCTGGCGGCGGGCAGGGAGGGGAGGAAAGTCGTAGCAAACGCCTCCTCTTCCCAGCTGCAAGTAATAAAAATTTTCAAAGAAAATGTCAAAATGACAAGAAAAATTAGTATTCTGTGCTGAGTCTTTCAATTTTCAGAAATCACGAAATAAAGTCGTTGTTCCTGAAAATTAAAAGTCTCAGCACAGGATCCTAATTTTTATTGTCATTTTGACAATTTCTGTAAAAAAAGGTGTAAACAGTAGAACGTGTCAGATGTGAGTGTAAAATAGTTATTTGTGTACCAAGGCCAAAAAGTGATGATTTTGGCCGAGTCGAATTTTAAGAAATCAGACAAGGACAAAAAACACTTTGGCCGTGGTGCACACAAAAATTTTAAGGCGACTTTAACAAAAAATTGAATTTTTCTTAGTATTTTTAGGTTAGCTTTTTGACAGAGTGGCCGGAAATTTCTCTTTTTTGGCCGCTGTCAAAACAGTCATTTTTCGGCCGCATTTGACACCGATAAATTCAAGTTTTTGTCAAAGTCGACTAAAAAAATTGTTTTTGTAAATTTAGGTAGCCAACATAAATGAGTTATTTTCTCAAAAAAATTTAAAATGACCTGTCCGTGTGTTTTGCTCAAAAACATTCAATAAGAGAATTATGAGAATATGAGAATATTATACTATACACCACACTGTATAGTACATACTTAGAAAGCGAAGTCAGCCAATTAACCTTAATTAATTTAAATTAATTAATAATCTTAAACTTAACTAAAATAATAATAATAATAAAAAAATTAATAAAAAAATAATTTATAATTCTAACATCCGATTAAACATTAAATTAAACATAATGTTATTTTACAATAATGGCTCTTTTGAACAGCAAGATAAATTTTCTTTATAAAAACACGCAATTTCCTCACCGAAAATGTCTTCCAATTAATAGAATTTAAATCATAAGAAAGTTGGTGTAAGAAAATGTTTTAAAATTTCTGTAGGTTTTTATTTGTTGGTGAAGTTTTGGTACATTAATTTTAATATTAGAAATAACTGCTTGGTGGTCAGATATTAAATCAGTAGGTATTTAGTGTGGCTGCATTAACAGAGAAATCTGCTTGATTATTATCTAATTGCTTAAGTTATTGTTTTGGCATCCAAAGATTTTATTATTATTATTATTATATCGAAGAATAGGTATAGCAAAGGCGGTGGTAAGTGTTGAAACTCTAAAACAGTTTTTAGAATTGTACCTAACAATAATTCCCGCACAGTAACGCAAATCACTGGATGCGGCAAATGGAGTCAGTTGCAACAAATTGATTTTTTGGCTTAACATTAAAAATTGATCAAAATAAAAAAATACGGGTATTTTAATTTTATACCAATTTTAATAATATGAAATAATAAAGAAGGTATGCGAGATAAGCCAATGTCATTTTTAAGTCATTTTTTAAATTATTGCTTCGTCCTTAAAATTTGATTAAAACTTTTTCGTTGAAATTGGTTATTTTGAACAAAGACAATAAAACAATTTTTTTACGGCAACGATTCGACTGTATATTCAGTGTTCTTCAGGCGGAACCAACTGCATGTTAATCAGTGAACATGCCTCAAGCACGACAGCTAGTTGTTTCCGCCTGAAAAAGACAGAATAATATACAGCCGAAACGTTGCGCTAAATAAAAATTTATTATGTCACTATCCAAAATAACCAATTCACAAAAAAAGAAAGAAAACATAAATCATGAAAAAAAACTGAACAAATCTTTCAACAAGACTTGTTTCATAGATAAAGATAAATTTATAGATACTTACCAGTGGTCCGCACGAAACGGGGTCTATAACAAAAAGAAAAATTAATATAACAATAATAAATAATTCATGATAAATTAATTGTATAAATAATTTATGAAGTTAAGTTAAATTAATGGGAGTGGAAAAGAATGATTACTACTTTCTTGTTTTACCAACGTTTTGGGGTATTACTTTCCCTTTTTTAAAGGCTCGTGACTATTACAATTTGACGATATTGACACAAGTTTACAGGTAAGAAACATATTTTATTTATTACTAAACAATTTTACGTAATTTTAGACAGATAAAAGTGTTAGAAATACTAAATCTACCTTCAAAGCAATAGATATTGAGATACTGTTGTCGCTACTCTAAAAGCTTCTGTCATCAAGTTATACAAAATATTTACACGTTAAAATGTTTTAATAATTAATTTGTCTAGTTTTAAATTTTAGAAATTTAACAAAAGGTCTATAGAAAAGATATCTACTTAATGAAAACAGTTCACATAATTACAAAATTAATTTGACATTTTGAACACCGAATTAAGACTTACGATATAACTTTGGTAAAAAGTTCGTTTAGACGTAAAATAAGTTTCGGTCAAAAGAAAACATTGAAATATTAATTTGAAAATAACAAAAAAAAAAGCAAACAAAAAAATACTTACTGGGAGGGCCCATCCTCTGGCGGCGGGCAAGGAGGGGAGGAAATTCGGAGCAAACGCCTCCTCTTCCCAGCTGCAAATAATAAAAATTTTCATAAGTAATTACCCTAGGGAACAAGAAATTACCGATAATTTTGAGTTGAAAATCACGAGTGAGTGCTGTCTTAATAATTCCCGACTGCGAAGCAGGAGGGAATTAACAGCAAGCACGAGATTTTATTATTATTATTATGTTAAACCCGACAAAAGAATAGAAATCATTGCAACGATTATTTTTTTTATGTGAGTTTATTATTAATTGAGTAATTTTTTATACAAAAATTAATTGATAAATAATCCCTACGTCTTTTACACACCACTGACCCGGCAGTATAAACTTATAGTCAGGCAAGACATCATTACGGATAAAATTATCAAGTAATGATGCTAAAAAAGTAAATGAAATGAAATGAAAAAGATGTAAGGAACAAATTTCCTTACTTGATGTCAAGCGTGACTACAAATCGTCTGCCACGCAACTTTGTTCTTGTTGTGTTAGTGTAGTGTCATTAATGTTAAAATATTTTCGGACGATGTTGCATGTGTTCAAAAGTATTGATTTTTGAATTTTAATTATGAAGTTTAAATTTAATTTTAATAATTTTAAATTTTTATTAAGAGTTTTTGGCACAATTCCAGTGGCCGACATAATCATTGGAAGTATTTTAACTGTCTGCAGGTTCCATAAATTTTTGTTTTCGCCAGCCAGTAACATGTATTTTGATATTTTTGTAGTGTATGTTGTGTGTATATTGTGTGAATTTGGAACCGCAATGTCAATCAAGTATGCCTGATTGTCGATCTTTGAAATTAAGATTATGTCTGGACGGTTAGAAGTTATGTTTAAGTCAGTCAATATAGTTCTATCCCAATATAATTTATAATTATTATTTTCAAGATATGGCTTTGGTTCGTATTTGAAATAAGGTGACTTGTTTTCAATTAAACCTGAATTAAACGCCAATTCTATATGTATAATTTTAGCCATATTATCATGTCTTTTTTTATATTCTGTTTGTGTCAATACAGGACAAGATGAAATAATGTGTTGAATAGTTTCTGGCTGAGATGAACAAAATCTGCATGAATCATCGTTTTCAATTTTGATTATAAATTTATTATAATTTTTTGTTTTAATGACCTGATCTTGAATTGCAAAAATAAATCCTTGTGTCTCAGGGTGAATGTTAGACTTTGTCGGCCAAATGTGTGATGCCTCTTTATCAATGAGAGGATCATCAAGCTCTTTGAAAAATCTACCATGAAGTGACTTTTCTTTTATAGTATTGACAAAGAGTAGGGATTTATCAAGAGGCGACACTTCGAGCGGCTCCTTTGATCTTTTTAAACACAATCCTATGACCTCCAAACGTTCGTCCCTTTAAATTGGGTTGGTGCATGCGCACGAAATTTGAAATACTCAAGAGAAAATTAACAAGAAACACCATACACCAACCACTTTATCCTCGTCACGTGCTTCTCGACAAATCAGAAGTGAAGCTGCGACGACTCTAACCGAGTTGAACCTAACAGAAACGACTGTCCCTTTAAATTGGGTTGTTAGGGTATCTCTCTCTAAAATTTGCTTTCTTGTCTGACTGTCGCCTCTTTGTAAATCCCTACTCTTTGGTATTGATTAATAATTTTTCATCAAAATTAATTTCTTGTAACCTAAAGTCACTAAGGTAAAAGGGTGTATAATTATAGTCACTTAAGCATATTGTTTTAAACAAAAGGTTTTCCTGGCTACGTTCAAGAAAATATTTCTTTAGTAAATTAATCTGTTTGTCATGAAGATTTTGCAAGTGTAAAAAACCACGGCCACCATTTTGCCGTGATAAAGAAAATCTTTCAATAGCTGACTTTGGATGGTGTTTTTGGAATTTGGTAAATAAAGTTCTAGTTTTTATATTTAAATTACTAATATCCGTTTTTGACCATTTAATAATACCAAAGGAATAAGTCAATTTAGGTACAGCAAATGTATTTATAGCTTTCATAATATTTTTACCATTTAGATGTGTCTTTAATATTTGTTTAGATCTTGATACAAATTCGTTAAAAAGTTTTTCTTTTATAATATTGTGAAGTATGTGATTAGATTGTTGGAAACCTAAATATTTATAAAAGTCACCATGATCAAGATTTTCAATAACCTCATTATTTTGAATAGTGTAATTTATGTTTTTAATTTGGCCACGATTAATTGCCAAAATCTTACACTTATCTACACCAAAACTCATGCCAATATCTTGTGAAAAATTTTCAGTTAATTTTAATAATAGTTTTAGTTGTCGTTCAGTAGATAAATATAATTTAATATCATCCATGTACATAAGATGAGTGAGTTTTGATTTTGTTTGTCTATTATTCTTGATATTAAATCCATAGCCAGAAAAGTTTAAGATGTCAGAGAGCGGATTAATTGCTAAACAAAACCATAAAGGACTTAGGGAATCTCCTTGAAAAATTCCTCTTTTAATAGCAATTGGATCAAATTTTAAGTTAATACTATTTAGTGAAAGATTATTATTATTATTATTATTATATCAAAGAATAGGTATAGCAAAGTAAGTGTTGGAACTTTAAAACAGTTTTTAGAATTGTACTGTGATGAACGCGGTATTTATAAATTTTATTTATTAACAATCGTGCAAGAAAGTAATCTCAAATTAGAAATTCATTAGACAAATTTTATCAATATCGAATTGTTTCCGTGAAAATAAAAAAACAACCAAACTTAGATTTAGATTAAATCCACACGTGTTTTGTAAATATTGAAATGTTTAGAAAATGGCGGTTCCCACGAAATTCTTCCAAGAATATTAAGTGTTACAAATTGCAAAACGATGTTTTTAAAAGACCATATGGTGGCGTGGGACGCTTTAAAACGATTAGGGTGGTTAGCGTCCATCGCCACCCACCAAGTCAAGCGTCCAGAGAAATATTATAGAACACATGAAATTACAAATAATTCCGATCTTGTTTAAAGTTAATAAATAAACTAGAACTAAAAGTTATAACAAGTTAATATTACTACATATTTGGAAAATATTTATAAATTTGTATTTGAAAGATTATTACAAAACTTAATTAAGATTCACAATTTGGGAAATAAATTCGGTCAGAGGCACAAAATTTGTAGTTATTACATCCATAATAAGATTTTCAATAGCCCAAATGCAAAAAAGCTACACTCATAGAATAATACTTTTAAATTAACGCCAATCTGCTAATTGGCCTAAATCATTATTCTAAATATTCATAAATATATTGGCCGACTGTAACAGGAAATCTGGAATTCAAATTTGTCAGATAAAGCTGGCGGTCAAGTAGTTTCTTAAAAGGAGACACGCCCTGACACAAAGCGTTGGAAGAATACCGAAATTTACTTGCACATGTGTTCATTTAGAAAAGTTTTGTTAAAATTATTAAATTGTTGATAAATACAAAGAATCCATTACAAAACGATTATTTTTGAAATACGCGTAAAATTTTTGGAACATTTTGATATCAAATTTAACCCTACCCTAGCAGCACATTATTCCAGAATTATATCGCGGTTATATAACCGATATATACAAACCTAACCATGGTTATGTTAGATTCAGGTTATATAACGGTTATCTAACCTTGGTTAAATGTGGCGTATATAACGGTGATTATATAATAGATATATAACTGTTATATTCATTATACAATATGGTCTAGGTTAGACTAAAGTTATATAACGGTTATGTAACCCTGGTTATGTTTAGCTTATATAGCGAATGTTATATAACAGATATATAACTATTATGTTTGTTGTGTCATATAGAATATGTTAGAGGCAGTTTATATATCAGTTAACTAATCACGAGTATATCTAGCTTATATAACAAAAGTTATATAAAGAAAATATAACCGCTATATTATATATTTGTGCAATATGATGTATGTTAGATGCAGTTACATGTCGGTTATAAAAGATAATCTTTTTTTTTTCAAAACTGTAGTATGTTTATTTATTGTCTAATTTGAAGTTACGTATTAAAAAATGCCTATAAAAAAATATATGGAGTTAGGAAGTTATTGTCTTTGAGACTGTTTAAGAAAACAAAATTTAAGTAGTTAAAAAATAAGGTGCTACGGCATTTTTTTTAACACATCACTTGTATAAACATGACTGTATTTTATAATATTATTAGAAAATAACTAAAAATGCAGTTTTTTTAATTTTATATAATATATATGCTTGTGTTCTTACTCTAGTGCAAATAACTGTAAATAGTGCTTAGTTTATTGTGTATCATGTAAGTATACAAAATTTTATTTATTAATTTTGAGCATTCAGCTTATTAAAACGTAGGGGCTGATTTCAAGTTAAGATAATACCGGTAGTATCTTCGTTACTAAGCAAAAAGAATTCAATTCTATGATTGGTTGTTGCTATGGAAAAGTATTAAAATTTGCGATACTACCAGTATTATCTCAACTTGAAATCAGCCCAGTAATCTTTTGTGAGTAATTGTATTTTCTGCGAATATAAAGACACAAGTATAATCTAAAAATGTTTGGGGAATAATTCCATATTCAAAATTTACAAAAAATCTTTGAAGTAAAAAGTTTGACATTACATCATTATTAAGTTTTCAGGAATAAATAATTGTCTTTCTTAATCTTCTATCAACAGTTATGTTTTAAACCACTAAAAGAAAATGTTTAGGTATAAATGCCAGATCGGCTTTGCATTTCCAAGAAGGTAATAAACCCTAAATACCTAACAGGTAGCTGGATTATTTCAAATGTATTTTAAAATGCCAAAAACAAACTAATATTAACACAAACATGTAGGTAAATTATTACTTTTTCTTTTAGGGGTAGTATCAAATGCCATAAGAAATCCTAATTTTGTTATTTGTTAAAAAAAATCACTTATATTTGAGTGTTTCTCAACTGCCCATTACTTCAGTAGAACAGTTTGATAATTTAGAATCAATAATAAGTTTGGTGTTAAAATGTGCAAGGAATGCAAGGTATCTGCAAGAAGGGTAGGAATGTATTCTACCTGTTATCGAAAAGACACAAACACCCCCAGAATTCTGAGACTTGAGACCTTATTATCACAGTAAAGCTCGAGACATCAAGTCTTACTCTCTCTCGCGTCATCATCTACAATCATGTAAATAGTGTAAATAGATGATAATCAAAAAATCCCCGAATTTTATTTTACTCTCCAATTCAATGAAGATACAGTCCACAACATTTGGATAACGAGGCAAACAGTGAAAAAATAGTTAATTTTTTAAATCATTTTTTCTGATTTCTAATTGTAATTTGTTTACAGATTGATCATCTTTTGTTTTATGGAAGGCTCAATCAACACAAAAGTATTTATCTTTAACTGAATAAGTTAATAAAATATGAAGTTCCATTACAGTTTTCTCTATGTGGATAAACAAACAAAAGAACATTTTCCAATACATCTTTTTATAAATGTATAAATAGTGAGTACCAAATGTCTATTTAAAAAATTTACAGTTAAGATTTACAAACTATAATTAATAAAATTATATATTAAAAAAATTTCCTATTTATAAATTTAAAATTTTTTGCAGTAGGTCATTACTTAACTAAACTGTCACTAATTTATCAGTTATCACTTATAACTGATGTATACCTACATTGTCATCACAATTTTTACATTTAAAAGCTTGTTGTTTGATGATAATATTATTTTATTTTTTTGTAGGAGCCGTTACCAAAAAATTTCCAAAAACACTACTTTAAGAAATTAACAAGAGCATTGAGTAATATTTAACGTGCAGGCCAGAAAGGGTAAAGAAAAAGTTAAAAAAAATTAAAACAAACTAAATTAATTGTAAATATAATATGTATAAATATTGTGTTACTTTTAATAAATATCATAACGTATGCATTTATGCAATGTGTATTATTTAATAAATTACAAAAAAATATGTAAAAAAGGTTATATAACCACAACATAAGCGAGGTATATCGGCAGTTATATAACTTCAATATAACCATGCTTATATAACGGTTATATAACAAAATATAACCGCAATATAAGCGAGGTATGTCGGCGGTTATATAACTACAATATAACTACGCTTATATAACGGTTAGATAACAAAATATATCCTCAATATAACCTAGATATAACTGCTGCAATATAACCACCCTTATATAACGGTTAGATAACGAAATATAACCGAGATATAACTGCTGTTATATAACCACAATGTAACCACGGATATATATCAGTTATATAACATTTTCATTTGAATCCAACCCGGGTTATATAACAGCTAGCTAAAAAAAGCGTCACATCTTGGATATAGCGGTTATGTTGAATGGTTATATAGCCGTTATATAACTGTGCTACTAGGGTAATTTAAGCGAGAACAATCGTAAAATTGAATGTAAACAGTTTTAAATTATTTAAACTCATTGTAAACAAATTTCGCACAACACGATTGTGGCCCATTTACTTACATAGTTGTAGGAAGAAACGTAGATGGAAATTCAATCGCAAAAAAACCAAGTAAAGCACAAAATATTGAAAAATCGTACGAAAATAATGCCGGTAGCGACACCTAACGAAGGGTAGTACCGCGAAATTACAGTTTTCTTCCCGAATTTAATTCTATATTTCTATAAAATTTAAACAAACGAAATTTGTTGCTGCATTTATTTGCCACAATAATGATTAAAAATAAGTTCAGACAAAGCGGCAACAAACTTTAGAGTTTAATTTCTCTTTCAGATAAATAGGGGTTGATTCGACATTGTGATTGTATTATATTCGGTTAACAAAGAAATTCACAAATTGTATGTTAAATAATATAGGGACAAATCGAATCAAAAATACCCTTACTATTGAATAATATTTTGTTTAAGAGAATTAAACGAGGGTTATCTTAATGCTAAAACGTTTAGGAGTCAAATTTGCATAATTTTACATATGTGGAAATAGAGTACCAGAGGGGGTTGGTTCAGGAAGCGGCCCTATTTCATAAAGTCAGATTTCGCATGGATTTTCGGCAGTCAATTCTTGACGGTCTTTCGATATAGTTAATTTTTGAATTATTCTCTTTGTTTAAATTTATTAAATTTAACAAAGTCCAATCCCGACCCTTTGGGTTTTATTTGAATTTAAATGTTTTTTACTCATTTAATTATTTTAATTTTGTGCTAGAAATAGTGGAGAATTAATAATTTTTTTTCTTAAATTTGATAATTTAAGAAACAAAGAAACCCCCGCAAGGTGCCAATAACACGTGTTCCACGGACAATCAAAAGGAGTAAATTTCTAGGTAAGCCCACAAAAGGGTTATCTATTTATTATTTGAGTTAATTAATTTTTATACAAAGATTTTATTCTATTTAATGTAAGGTTTTTCAAATCATGTGATTAAACTTACACTATTTAACGTTCATCGTGACCACAAATATATTTAAACCATTTTATTGAAATTTAGTAATTGTATTACTTTTAATTTGATTTTAAAAGTTTCAATTTCAAGATATTTAGTTCAATTTGTTTAAAATAAATATTCATAATCTTGAGAAATTAATTATAAATAATATTATTTTGTGAAAAAATGTAACAACTTTCTTTCGCTTTTGAAACAAATTTTCAAATTTTATTCCATTTTATTTGCTCGATCTGGATGTGACTATCAACACAAAATAATTAAAAATCTAAGACATCAATCATTAACCTATTACCGAAAGGGTTTTCAACAATTACTCTAAATGGTCACTTCAAATCAGTGCAAAGTTTTGTTGTTACAAAATTTCGGGAGATTGAATTTGTTGCATATTTTGAAATTAAGGTTAGAGTAGGGTTGTTTCTCTTTTGCGGCGTGTTAGGCGAGATTCCACCTGAAATTACAGGCTCGTTTGTCGGCCACCTTCATGAGGAAAGTCGTGGTTCCCGGGAACCCTTTCCCTGCAACTTTACTAAGGCTAACTCACTGTGTCAGGTCGTAGTTTCCAGCAGTTGAAGTTGGAATGGGCGTAGTAGACCCGCTCCAACGGCATATACTTGTATATGCAGGCTATTACGAGATAAACGAGAAAAAATAACCATCCCGGTTACTTGTAATAAACTGGTATCGTGAAAGGGCGAATTTCTGAAAAGTCTTTGTCCAAGTTCGTAACCGAAATTTGTAAGTGAAATGATTTCTACAAAAATTCAGTTTATTTTGCAAAAATTTGTTTATCAGGGTTTTGCTCGAGTTTTGTAAAAGGTGTTTAGGCACCTGACTTTTACCAGGGTCGGTGTTCGGTGATAGGGCGAAATAGTTAATTGCGATGCATGTGTAAAAGAGAGCCGCGAGCATGTCACGCGCCAACACAGGTACAAGTGTAACTTATCAAACGTAATATTAAACTGTGCCTTGAAGTTATGAATCTGAGCAAATATAAATTGGAGTTTAGGGTAGTTTTACAACACAGAATTAGGACCATTGAAACAAGAAGAGTAAATTCTAAATAATAATGTTAATAATAAATTTATTTATTACTTAGATCAACAAATATATGTTTAAAAAAAATATGTTGTCTCAAATTTGAACAGATATGTGGTTACAGATGTTAAAAATTTGACTAAATAATATAAATAAAAATTTGAAAAATGGCAAATTTGGATTAACCCTCATAATTCTCACGTTGTTGTAATAAACCTTTTAAAGATGTAATAAATTTAGTTTTAAGGAAACTTGACTTTTAATTTCTTCCCCCACGCGTTTGACACTACTTTGAATTCGATTGTGAGTTACTCTCCATCCCTTCTGTTCTTATAGAAAGGGTTAAGTTAATTATCACTATAAGAGTGATAACTTTAGACGATTAAACACAACGTAGGCAAGCCGAATTAGACCAAGCTGGTTAAATTTAAGAGAAAATGTTTAATATATAATTTGTTATTATTTATCACCTTTCCACAACGACGATCTTATTACAGTACCTAAGAATAATTCCCGCCAAGTAACGCAAATCACTGGATGCGGCAAATGGAGTCAGTTGCAACAAATTGATTTTATTGGCTTAATATTAAAAATTGATCAAAATAAAAAAAATACGGGTATTTTAATTTTATACCAATTTTAATAATATGAAATAATAAAGAAGATATGCGAGATAAGCCAATGTCACTTTTTGGTCATTTTTTATATTTTTGCTTCGACCTTAAAATTTGATTAAAACTTTTTCGTAGAAATTGGTTATTTTGAACAAAGACAATACAACAATTCTTTTACGGCAACGATTCCACTGTATATTCAGAGTTCTTCAGGCGGAAAGAACAGCATTTTATTCAGTAAACATGTCTCAAGCACGACAGCTAGTTGTTTCCGCCTGAAAAAGACAGAATAATATACAGCCGAAACGTTGCGCTAAATAAAAATTTATTATGTCACTATCCAAAATAACCAATTCACAGAAAAATCAAAAAAAAAATCATGAATCATGAAAAAAAAAATGAACAAATCTTTCAACAGGACTTGTTTCATAGATAAAGATAAATTTATAGATACTTACCAGTGGTCCGCACGAATCGAGGTCTATAACAAAAAGAAAAATTAATATAACAATAAAAAATTCATGATAAATTAATTGTATAAATAATTTATTAAGTTAAGTTAAATTAATGGGAGTGGAAAAGAAAGACTACTACTTTCTTGTTTTACCAACGTTTTGGGGTTTTACTTTCCCTTTTTTAAAGGCTCGTGACTATTACAATTTCGTTAAAAACTTGTTGTAATACAACATGCTGAGTTGGCTGTCTCCAGAAAAAAAGAAACCTTGAAACGTCGGCAAAACAACAGATAAGTAAGTACAAACTTTTAAAACATGAGTGCTAAAGTATTAGACTACCCGTATGTTATTGGAGTCCTTTTATCGCTCTTTTACCATTGCCATTGTAGGGCAATATAATTAATTTGACAAAAGAGTAAACAGAAATTATTACTATAGCACATACATTGTCTTTTGGACTGCATTAACAGAAAATTTCGACAAGTATGACACATACCACTTATAAATTTGAATGACGATTTTGACACAAACTTACAGGTAAGAAACATATTTTATTTATTACTAATCAATTTTACGTAACTTTAGACAGATAAAAGTGTTAGAAATACTAAATCTACCTTCAAAGCAATAGATATTGAGATACTGTTGTCGCTACTCTAAAAGTTTCTGTCATCAAGTTATACAAATTATTTACACGTTAAAATGTTTTAATAATTAATTTGTCTAGTTTTAAATTTTAGAAATTTAACAAAAGCTCTATAGAAAAGGTATCTACTTAATGAAAACAGTTCACATAATTACAAAATTAATTTGACATTTTGAACACCGAATTAAGACTTACGATATAACTTTGGTAAAAAGTTTGTTTGAACGTAAAATAAGTTTCGGTCAAAAGAAAACATGGAAATACTAATTTGAAAGTAACAAAAAAAAAGCAAACAAAAAAATACTTACGGGGAGGGCCCCCCCTCTGGCGGCGGGCAAGGAGGGGAGGAAAGTCGTAGTAAACGTCTCCTCTTCCCAGCTGCAAATAATAAAAATTTTCAAAGAAAATGTCAAAATGACTGGAAAAATTAGTATTCTGTGCTGAGTCTTTTAATTTTCAGAAATCACGAAATAAAGTCTTTGTTTTTGAAAATTAATAGTCTCAGCACAGAATCCTAATTTTTATTGTCATTTTGACAATTTCTGTAAAAAAAGGTGTAAACACTTAAACAGTATAACGTGTCAGATGTGAGTGTAAAATAGCTATTTGTGTACCAAGGCCAAAAAGTGATGATTTTGGCCGAGTCGAATTTTAAGAAATCAGACGAGGACAAAAAACACTTTTTGACCGTGGTGCACACAAAAATTTTAAGACGACTTTAACAAAAAATTGAATTTTTCTTAGTATTTATAGGTTAGCTTTTTAACAGAGTGGCCGGAAATTTCTCTTTTTTGGCCGCTGTCAAAACGGTCATTTTTCGGCCGCATTTGAGGCCGATAAATTCAAGTTTTTGTCAAACTCGACTAAAAAATTAGTTTTTGTAAATTTAGATAGCCAACATAAATGGGTTATTTTCTCAAAAAAAATTAAAATGACCTGTCCGTGTCTATTGCTCAAAAACATTCAATAAGAGAATTATGAATTTTGTTCCTTACTTTATCACCACACTGTATAGTAAATACTTAGAAAGCGAAGTCAGCCAATTAACCATAATTAATTTAAATTAATTAATAAACTTAAACTTAACTAAAATAATAATAATAAAAAAATTAATAAAAAATAATTTATAATTCTAACATCAGATTAAACATTAAATTAAATTAAACATAATGTTTTTTTACACTAATAGCTCTTTTGAACAGCAAGATAAATTTTCTTTATAAAAACACGCAATTTCCTCACCGAAAATGTCTTCCAATTAATAGAATTTAAATCATAAGAAAGTTAGTGTAAGAAAATGTTTTAAAATTTCTGTAGGTTTTTATTTGTTGGTGAAGTTTTGGTACATTAATTTTAATATTAGAAAAAACTGCTTGGTGGTCAGATATTAAATCAGTAGGTATTTAGTGTGGCTGCATTAACAGAGAAATCTGCTTGATTATTATCTAATGGGCTGATTTCAAGTTTAGATAATACCGGTAGTATCGCAAATTTTAATACTTTTCCATGACAACAGCGAATCACAACCTCGAATTTGTTTATTTTTCCATGGAAACGAAGATACTACCGGTATTATCTTAACTTGAAATCAGCTCATAATTGCTTAAGTTATTGTTTTGGCATCCAAAGATTTTATTATTATTATATCGAAGAATAGGTATAGCAAAGGCGGTGGTAAGTGTTGAAACTCTAAAACAGTTTTTAGAATTGTACCTAACAATAATTCCCGCACAGTAACGCAAATCACTGGATGCGGCAAATGGAGTCAGTTGCAACAAATTGATTGTTTGGCTTAACATTAAAAATTGATAAAATAAAAAACATACGGGTGTTTTAATTTTATACCAATTTTAATAATATGAAATAATAAAGAAGGTATGCGAGATAAGCCAATGTCATTTTTAGGTCATTTTTTATATTTTTGCTTCGTCCTTAAAATTTGATTAAAACTTTTTCGTAGAAATTGGTTATTTTGAACAAAGACAATAAAACTATTCTTTTACGGCAACGATTCGACTGCATATTCAGTGTTCTTCAGGCGGAACCAACTGCATGTTAATCAGTAAACATGACTCAAGCACGACAGCTAGTTGTTTCCGCCTGAAAAAGGCAGAATAATATACAGCCGAAACGTTGCGCTAAATAAAAATTTATTATGTCACTATCCAAAATAACCAATTCACAAATAAGTCAAAAAAAATCATAAATCATAAAAAAAACTGAACAAATCTTTCAACAAGACTTGTTTCATAGATAAAGATAAATTTATAGATACTTACCAGTGGTCCGCACGAAACGAGGTCTATAACAAAAAGAAAAATTAATATAACAATAATAATTTATGATAAATTAATTGTATAAATAATTTATGATGTTAAATTAATGAGAGTGGAAAAGAAAGATTACTACTTTCTTGTTTTACCAACGTTTTGGGGTTTTACTTTCCCTTTCTTAAAGACTCGTGACTATTACAATTTCGTTAAAATTGTTGTAATACAACATGTTGAGTTGGCTGTCTCCGGAAAAAAAGAAACCTTAAAACATTGGCAATTAAGAATTAAGACTTACGATATAACTTTGGTAAAAAGTTTGTTTAGACGTAAAATAAGTTTCGGTCAAAAGAAAACATGGAAATCCTAATTTGAAAGTAACAAAAAAAAAAAAACAAAAAAAATACTTACTGGGAGGGCCCATCCTCTGGCGGCGGGCAAGGAGGGGAGGAATGTCGGAGTATACGCCTCCTCTTCCCAGCTGCAAATAATAAAAAAAATTATAAGTAACTACCCTAGGGATCAAGAAATTACCGATAATTTTGGGTTGGAAATCACGAGTGAGTGCTGTCTTAATAATTCCCGACTGCGAAGCAGGAGGGAATTAACAGTAGGCACGAGATTTTATTATTATTATATCGAAGAATAGGTATAGCAAAGTAAGTGTTGGAACTTTAAAACAGTTTTTAGAATTGTACTGTGATGAACGCGGTATTTATAAATTTTATTTATTAATAATCGTGCAAGAAAGTAATCTCAAATTAGAAATTCATTAGATAAATTTTATCAATATCGAATTGTTTTCGTGAAAATTAAAAAAAAAACACCAAATTTAGATTTAGTTTAAATCCACACGAGTTTTGTAAATATTGAAATGTTTAGAAAACGGCTTTTCGGAATTTCGGTTCCCACGAAATTCTTCCAAAAATTTTAAGTGTTACAAATTGCAAAACGATGTTTTTAAAAGACCATATGGTGGCGTGGGACGCTTTAGAGCGATCAGGATGGTTAGCGTCCATCGCCACCCACCAGCACCAAGACAAGCGTCCAGAGAAATATTATAGGAGAAATATTATAGAACACATGAAATTAGAAATAATTCCGTTATTGTTTAAAGTTATTAAATGAACTAGAACTAAAAGTTATAATAAGTTAATAATGCAAAAAAGCTACACTCATAGAATAATACTTTTAAATTAACACCAATCTGCTAATTTGTCTAAATCATTATTTTAAATATTCATAAATATATTGGCCGACTGTAACAGGAAATCTGGAATTCAAATTTGTCAGATAAAGCTGGAGGTCAAGTAGTTTCTAAAAAAGGAGACACGCCCTGACACAAAGCGTTGGAAGAATACCGAAATTTACGTGCACATGTGTTCATTTAGAAAAATTTTCTTAAAATTATTAAATTGTTGCTAAATACAAAGAATCCATTATAAAACGATTATTTTAGAAAAACGCGTGAAATTTTCGGAACATTTTGATATCAAATTTAACCCTAATTTAAGCGGGGACAATCGTAAAATTGAATGTAAACAGTTTTAAATTATTTAAACTCATTGTAAACAAATTTGGCACGACACGATTGTGGCCCATTTACTAACATAGTTGTAGAAAGAAATGTAGATAGAAATTCAATCGCAAAAAAAAACCAAGTAAAGCACAAAATATTGAAAAATCGTACAAAGATAGTGCCGGTAGCGACACCTAACGAAGGGTAGTACCGCGAAATTACAGTTTTCTTCCCGAATTTAATTCTATTTTTCTATAAAATTTAAACAAACGAAATTTGTTGCTGCATTTATTTGCCACAATAATGATTAAAAATAAGTTCAGACAAAGCGGCAACAAACTTTAGAGTTTAATTTCTCTTTCAGGTAAATAGGGGTTGATTTGACATTGTGATTGTATTATATTCGGTTATCAAAAAAATTCACAAATTGTATGTTAAATAATATAGAGAAAAATCGAATCAAAAATACCCTTACTATTAAATAATATTTTGTTTAAGAGAGTTAAACGAGGGTTGATCTTAATGCTAAAACGTTTAGGAGTCAAATTTGCATAATTTTACATATGTGGAAATAGAGTATCAGAGGAGGTTGGTTCAGGAGGCGGCCCCATTTCATAAAGTCAGATTTCGCGTAGATTTTCGGCAGTCGATTCTTGACGGTCTTTCGATATAATTAATTTTCAAATTATTCTCTTTGTTTAAATTTATTAAATTTAACAAAGTCCAATCCCGACCCTTTGGGTTTTATTTGAATTTAAATGTTTTTTACTCATTTAATTATTTTAATTTTGTGCTAGAAATAATGGAGAATTAATAATTTTTTTCTTTAATTTGATAATTGTGATAGTTTGTGTTGAGAAGGAAACCCCCGCCAAGGTGCCAATTTAACCACAGGTGTTCCACGGACAATCAAAAGGAGTAAATTTCTAGGTAAGCCCACAAAAGGGTTATCTATTTATTATTTGAGTTAATTAATTTTTATACAAAGATTTTATTTTATTTAATCTAGGGTTCTTCAAATCATGTGATTAAACTTACACTATTTAACGTTCATCGTGACCACAAATATACACACATCAAAAGAATCTAGGGGACAGATATGTATGGCAAGACATTTTAATAAAATATGTACAAAATTTATACGAATTATTAAGAGTTTTATTTTTTCAACAAAATCTTACAACACAGAACCGAAAATGTCAAAAAAAAAACAAATTCTTCAAAAATTGAAAAATTATAATTTTATAAATCAATAGAAAATAAAAATTAATAAGTTGTGTGCCCTCCTCGACTATTAATTACTGCCCTACACCTGTTAGGCATACTTAAAATTAAATTGTCTATCTCCTGAAACTGTATAGAGCGCCATTCTTCTCTGAGGCATTCTGTAAGCTGCTCTCTTGTTTCTAAAAAGACATTATGCCGTAAAAGACGTCTGCCCATCATATCCCATATGTGTTCAATGGGATTTAAATCAGGGGACTGGGCAGGCCATGGTAAAACGTGGATTTCGTTGTTGGTCAAAAACTCGCGTATTACCCCCAGCCGAATGTGGACGGGCATTGTCGTGCATCAGTATAAAATTTTCTCTCATTTCTTCAGCAAATGGAAGAACAACAGGTTGGAGAATATGGTCTTTATACCAGCCCAAACCATCACCGTACCTCCTTGGAAAATGGAGACCTCTTGAGCGGTTGCCAGCCGTTCTGCGTTTCCAGGTCGCCTCCAGACTTTTGTTCGTCTAGTGTCTGGATGTAAACCAAACCTGGATTCATCCGTAAACAAAACTCTGGCCCATTCTTCCCGTTGCCAGTTCACGTGTTCTTGCGCCCACCGTAATCTGATTGCCCGATTTCCTCGAGATAATTTAGGCACTCTTAAAGGACGTCTAGCATTTAGACCAGCTTCATGAAGTCGGTTTCTAACAGTTTGGTCACTCACTATAACATTGTGAGTGTTATTTAATCGAATTACCAGTTCTGTAGCTGTTATGCTGCGATTCCTTAAAGCTTGTAACCGGAGAAATCGGTCATCAATAGCATTTGTTTTTCTTGTACGTCCTGATGTCGTTCTTTGACGTCATCAGTTTGCTGATATCTCAACCAAAGTCGATTAACAACACTTTTGCTAATGTTGAGAGCGTCACCTACTGCTCGTTGGGACAAACCCCCTTGGAGCATTCCAATAACACGCAACTGGGTATCACGGTTTAAATGATGTCTTTCCATCTTTACCCGACCTCATACTGAATAAAATGCAAAGAAATTTTACCCTTATCATAATTTAAACCCGATAGTAAAAGTGATGTTTTTAGTCCCACTGAATAAAAATCATTTTAATAGCGTTTCTAATCTCAAAAATTTTCGTCAACCGAAAGTTAGCACTAGAAGTTGATAGACATATGCTTAATTAAAACTTTAGCCTAAAAAATACTCGTTAAAACGGTGTACGATATTTTGTTTTTACATTATTAAGCTTGTCCCCTAGATTCTTTTGATGTGTGTATTTAAACCATTTTATTGAAATTTAGTAATTGTATTACTTTTAATTTGGTTTTAAAAGTTTCAATTTCAAGATATTTAGTTTAATTTGTTTAAAATAAATATTCATAATCTTGAGAAATTAATTATAAATAATAGAATTTTGTGAAAAAATACAACAACTTTCTTTCGCTTTTGAAATAAATTTTCAAATTTTATTCTTTTTTATTTGCTCGATCTGATGTGACTATCAACACAAAATAATTAAAAATCTAAGACATCAATCATTAATCTATTACCGAAAGGGTTTTCAACAATTACTCTAAATGGTCACTTCAAATCAGTGCAAAGTTTTGTTGTTACAAAATTTCGGGAGATTGAATTTGTTGCATATTTTGAAATTAAGGTTAGAGTAGGGTTGTTTCTCTTTTGCGGCGTGTTGGGTGAGATTCCACCTGAAATTACAGGCTCGTTTGTCGGCCACCTTCATGAGAAAAGTCGTGGTTCCCGGGAACCCTTTCCCTCCAACTTTACTAAGGCTAACTCACTGTGTCAGGTCGTAGTTTCCGGCAGTTGAAGTTAGAGTGAGCGTAGTAGACCCGCTCCAACGGCATATACAGAGTGAGCAAAATCTATTGATTGAGTTGGCAACACATTTAGCGAAAAACCCTAGAATTGATAGTGAAATTATTTCCAACAAATTTGGCAGTCCTTACTTTAGCGGAAATTACAAATTTGACATATTGCGACTTTGAGGTTATGGTTATGTAAAAAGGGTTGTTTATAAAAGTTGTATTTTGTTACTTGTGATAAAAATGAAAAAATTGAAAATGAGTTGGGCGTTTTGAAGCTGAAACATGATCATTTTCCACAACCCATGTTTGACGTAAATGCTAATTCAAGATTCAGTATTTATTTGTACCTTTTGAGCGTTAGCGCTAGCCTCCACGATTGATTTATTGAATCTGTTATTACTGAAGAAGCAAGTCTTTCGTGTATTGCACCTGTTTGGAGAGATAATTTGCGGACAGATTTTTTTGGACTTTGCTCTATCCGAGCGCGTATGTCTTCAACCACTTCTTCTGTTAACCTTGTTGGCCTACCAGGAGGCTTTTGTTTATTCACATTTCCCTTGTTAAAAAAGCGTTCTACAATCCGCATGCAATGTGTTTGGAATACGGGAAAGAGGACATCATTTTGTGGGTAGGTTTCTCGAAATTGGTTGTATGTTTGTACAACAGAATATTCCCAACCAATTTGATTGTTGTAATTGTCAGTTCTGAAGTACGCCATCAGAATAAAAGTATTGTGTTCTTGCGTGAAAACCATTGTTTTGAATCAATGAAGTAAACAAATGAAATTCAAAAAAAAATTTTGAACCAAAACTTGACAGAAGTGAAGTCGATAAAGAAGTAATCTATTTTCTGTGACAGGCGGAAGTTACCTTAGGAAATGATACCATTTCTCCGAAAAATTCAGTGATACCAACTCAATCATTAGTTGTTGCTCACTATGTACTTGTATATGCAGGCTATTACGAGATAAACGAGAAAAAATAACCATCCCGGTTACCTGTAATAAAATGGTATCGTAAAAGGGCGAAGTTCTGAAAAGTCTTTGTCCAAGTTCGTAGCCGAAATTTGTGAGAGAAATGACTTCTACAAGAATTCAGTTTATTTTGCAAAGATTTGTATATCAGGGTTTTGCTCGAGTTTTGTAAGAGGTGTTTAGGCACCTGACTTTTACCAGGGTCGGTATTCGGCGATAGGGCGCAATAGTTAATTGCTATGCGCATGTATAAAAGAGAGCCGCGAGCATGTCACGCGTGTTAGATGACCAGTGCGTACGTGCAGTGTTGGTACAGTGATTGATTTTGTATTTGAGAGACTTCCAAAAATCAGTAAAGTCTATTATCACGGAAGCTGCTTAGACCACGTACTTCCAGTGTAATAACACGTTTCCCAAAAATCTCACACTAGACGAATCCAATAAAAATAATATTTTCTATTTCCTTGTATACAAATGTTTCCAAATTAATTTAATCATAATAAGCTTCACGTAGGATAGTCTAGTGTGACGATTGGCTCTCTGTAAAACCCCCCTTAATGTTGGATTGGTCTAAACTGTAATTTGAGTAAAAAAGGTGGTAACACCGAGTTTATATATTATAAGATTTAGTTAAGTAAGTTAAGTTCCTTGTAATCTGTTTTCAAATCATCTTCTATTACTAGTGTTTGTTCAAGTGTATTTTATAAGTTAATAAATCAAATAAATACTTATTAAATTATTTTTTTTTAAAACAAAGTTCGTAAAACCAGCACCTAACAAATTTGGCGACGAGGATGGGATTCACCTGAACGTTCGCAAAAAGAAGTGAGCCTAGAGCAACTTTTTCGGAGGGTGTCTTCCAAGATTTCGCAGTGTAGAATCCACAAGTCAACTCATTAAAAGATGCAAGCAGTTACCTTGATCATCTGGTAAGTTAAAATAAATTTTTCTAATTATTATCCGATAAAACAAAAACCAACTAAACTAACAATACTAAAATTTCAAAGTTGTTAAATCGGAACTAACCAACTAAAACTTTAACAAAAGTAAATAATTAATAATAACAAAAATGTCTCTCGCGAATATAGATGAAATCGACGGTAATGAAATAAATAAAAATTTTCGAGAAATTCCTCTAAGTACATTGATAAAATTAATACCCGAATACAACGGTTCACCAATAACACTTAATAATTTTGTCAAAACATGTGATTTGGCATTTAACAAATCAACAGAATAACAAAAGGAATTACCTATAATCTATTTAAAATCACAATTAAAAGATAGAGCTAGTGCTTTGATCAATTCTCGCGATTTACCTGATTGGAATTCAGTTAAATGTACGCTAATTAATAATTTTGGTGAAAGTAAAAGTACTTCGAATTTGATTTGCGATTTACAAAGAATGGTGCAAAACCCTTCCGAAACAACCAAACAATTTTTAAGTAGACTAATTACACAACAAAATCGAATCAACAGCAGTATTGTTTCTGATGATAAATTAAGTAATTTAGCAAAATCAGAAAGATCAAAAATGTGTACGGAAATGGTACTAAAAACTTTTGTTACGGAAATAAAAGATCAGATTGGTTACGTTGTACGTGCTAGAAATCCCAAAACAATTGCTGAAGCAATAACGGTAGTAGATAAAGAAGAACAAACGCAATTATTTTTAAATAAACGTCGAAAAATTTTTGAAAAACCTAAAACATCTATTGCAACTACTTCAACATTTTGCAATTACTGTAAAGTTCCTGGCCACAGTATTCAAAATTGTCGTAAAAAAACAAATCAAAATCGACAACCAATTAAATACCAATATCAACAATCATATAATACGCCGTATTGTACTTTTTGCAAAATTCCTGGGCATACTTTTCAAAACTGCAGGAAAAAATCATATCAATCACAACCTCAACAACAGTCAATGTCAAATCAACCAAGATTTAATTTTTACAATTCAAATAACTCCAGAAATTTGAACCATTTAAACTACGAAATGGTTCAGGACTCAGAGGACAACCAGAACCAAGAAACCACAGAGTCCTCACAAACTCTCGATTCAATGACAAACGATTTCAATCAAATAACGATGTAATAATTAATAATAATAATAATTATTATTATAGTCCAGTAATAAATAACAATAAAAACAAACGAAAACCTAAATATCATTCTAATAATTACAAAAAACATTACAATCAAACTATTAATAGAAGTCATACTAAACAAATAAACCAAAAATTAGAAAAACACCAATCACATACTTATGAAAACAGAAAAATTAAATGCTCAATTAACGAACTTCAAAAGACTGATTCACTTAATGAATATTGAGCACAATTTATTAATAATAATAAAGAAAAACGCTTAGTTAGCGATAATTAAAAGACTGATTCACTTATCGAATCACAGTTACCATTTGTTAACAATAATAACAATGAAAAACAGAAACGCTTAATTAACAATAGCGAAAATACTGATTTACTTAACGAATCACAAAATAAAATAAATAAAGATAAATCAGAAAATTTTTCTGAAGTTAATTCAAATCACTCTGTATTTTCAAATAATATCTCAGGAGAAAACCTCTATTTCTTAAAAACAAAAATTAATGATGAATTAGTTAAATTATTGAAAGATACAGGTGCTGGTATCTCAATCATAAAACCACATTTAATAAATGCAAGTACCAAATTATTTAAAGAAAATATAATTATAAATGGTATAAACAACAACTCATCTATAATAACAGAAAGTTGCGAATTATCGATAGAAAACTTACCAATACATAAATTCTTTATCTCCAATATAAATACAAACTTCGACGGAATATTAGGAATAGATTTCCTTTCAAAACTAAAATGCAAACTAGATTTTGAATCAAATTTACTAGAGATCGACAATGTTCTCTACGAATTATATAAAAGCAATAAAAGTAATGAACTTGAAAAAACCATTCAAATGATATAAACGTAAATGAAATTAAAATTCCAGCTAGAACTGAAATGATCGTAGAATGTAATGTATTAGGTCACATAGAAAACAATAAAAATGGCATATGCGATCGTCAAATATTAAAGCGTGGCTTGATGATCCCTAACGCTCTTGTTACAATAAAAAATAAAAAATTCTTCACAACAATTGCTAATACAAATAATATTGAAGAAACTATCAAAATACCAACAATCGCAGTCGAAACTTTGATGTTAAATCACTCTACTTGCACAATAAAACCGACGATCAACCATATAATTATAACAGTGATCGTAACAGCAAAATTTAAGAACAACTTCGGTTAGATCATCTAAACGAAGAAGAAAAATATTTAATAAAATCTAACTGTGTAGATTACGCAAATATCTTTTTACTAGAAAATGAACCCTTAACATTTACCAATGAAATAAAGCATTCAATAGATATTCAAAATTCTAGACCAATATATACAAAATCTTATAGATACCTACAAGTACATAAACAAGAAGTAAAAACTCAAATCGAAAAATTATTATCACAAAATATTATACAACCTTCGAATTCTCCCTGGTCTAGCCCAGTTTGGGTTGTTCCAAAAAAGTTAGATGCATCCGGAAAACAAAAATGGAGAATTGTAATCGACTACAGAAAATTAAATGAAGTAACTGTCGCAGATAAATATCCACTTCCGAATATCACGGACTTGTTAGATCAACTAGGAAAATGTAAATATTTCACTACTTTAGACCTTGCCAGTGGATTCCACCAAATCGAGATGGATCCTGATGATATACAAAAAACGGCTTTTTCTGTCGAAAACGGGCATTACGAATTCACGAGAATGCCTTTTGGTCTTAGAAACTCTCCTAGTACATTTCAAAGAGTTATGGACAATATTCTTACTGGTCTACAAAACGAAAAATGTTTAGTATATATGGATGATATCATTATATATTCATCAGATTTAAATGAACATATTTCCCGAATTAAAGAAATTTTTAAAAGTCTTAAAAAATATAACTTAAAAATTCTTCCAGACAAATGCAAATTTCTGCAAAAAGAAGTAGCATATTTTGGGTATATTATATCAGGTAAAGGTGTAAAACCAAATCCTGAAAAAATTAAAGCTGTTATAAATTATCCCTTACCCAAAAATCAAAAAGACATAAAAGCATTTTTAGGACTAACTGGATATTATAGACGTTTTACTCCTGAATACTCTAAAGTCACTAAACCATTAACAAATTTATTAAAAAAAGATGTACCATTTGATCTTGACAAAAATTGTTTAGATGCTTTCGAAGCTTGTAAAAACCTCTTAACTAGTGCACCAATTCTTCAATACCCTGATTTTGAACAAGAATTTTTATTAACAACTGATGCTTCAGGTTTTGCAATTGGAGCAGTTTTGTCACAAGGCCCAGTCGGCAAAGATTTACCTATTTCATTCGCCTCTAGAACATTAAATGGAGCCGAAACTAGATACTCGGTAATAGAAAGAGAACTACTAGCTATAGTATGGGCAGTCAAACATTTTAGACCATATTTATTTGGTAGACGTTTTAAATTAATAACCGATCATCGCCCTTTAACGTGGTTATTTTCTATTAAAGATCCCGGAAGTAGATTAGCCAGATGGAGATTGAAATTGGAAGAATATGACTATAAAATAATTTATAAACCCGGAAAAACTAACAAAAACGCCGATGCATTATCCAGAATTAAAGTAAATGTTTTTAATAAATCATCTGATAACAAAATCAAAATTACTTCACAAACGATAATTCCTCCCACTTTCGAACAGTTTAAAAAGAATTATGAAAACATTCAAATTGATTACAATAAAATAAGTGAGACAAACAAACATCTCTTACATCAGTCCCATCAAAACCAAAAGTACCGTTAGTTAAACACACTCTTTACCAAATATTTCATGTATACTCACTACCTACCTTTTATAACCGAACAAAACTTCATTCTGCAATACTAACCTCTACTAAATATCTCATCTTATCGGATGATAATAGAAAATTTATAACTACCAATGATCTAAATCGCTGCAAAAAGATTAACATCGATGAAAGAGTATGTACTTCAATGACTGCAAACACCATATCAACAAAAAGCATCTGTGAAGCACAATTAGCAACTGGAGTTAAAGAACTTCCAGAAACTTGCCAAATTACCAACTTTCCACTTGAAGAATGTGTCATCCAACCACTTGGTAACAACAACTGGCTTGTTGTTATAGCAGAAACAACTACGATAACAAGTACCTGCAACAAGCTTACAAAAACGTTTGCAATTTCCGCCAACTCTATAATCCGTATAACGCCGAAATGTTCCGATTATATTGAAAACGTCAACCTCCATGCAGATGCAAAAGAAACATCAAACAAAACAAGCGAAATACGTCTACCCGATATTTCAGTAGACTGTTGCGAAAAACTTCCAGACCATAAAGATATCCCCAAACTGAAACCGATTAACATAGGCAACATCCCCCTAGACGACATCAACATCGCATCTTACAAACTTCAAAATTATGAACAAACTCTCAACGAGATGTTAAATAAAAATTTCGTACAAAGACATTGGTCCATCTTCACCTATATTGGTTTTGCATTTGGGACCACATTAATTTGTTACATCACATGGAAATGCTGCGTTAAATATCGACTTTTCCGACTATTCAAATTTAATTACCCAGGATATGATGATCGAAAGAAGAACTATTGTGTAACCATCTTCAACCAGTGCTTGGTAAAAAGATCTAGACCACCCTCAATCATCGAATTAACTGATGTCGATGAAGAACAAACAAAACTTGAACCAAGACCTCCATTAAAAAGAACATTCTTGTAAATTATTGCAGATTTCCGACAACATAGTGTACGAAAATCTTTTCAAGGAAAGAGCTGTTAGATGACCAGTGCGTACGTGCAGTGTTGGTACAGTGATTGATTTTTTATTCGAGAGACTTCCAAAAATCAGTAAAGTCTATTATCACGGAAGCTGCTTAGGCCACGTACTTCCAGTGTAATAACACGTTTCCCCAAAATCTCACACTAGACGAATCCAATAAAAATAATATTTTCTATTTCCTTGTATACAAATGTTTCCAAATTAATTTAATCATAATAAGCTTCACGAAGGATAGTCTAGTGTGACGATTGGCTCTCTGTAAAACCCTCCTTAATGTTGGATTGGTCTAAACTGTAATCTAAGTGAAAACGGTGGTAACATCGAGTTTATATATTATAAGATTTAGTTAAGTAATTTATGTTCCTTGTAATCTGTTTTCAAATCATCTTCTATTACTAGTGTTCGTTCAAGTGTATTTTATACGTTAATAAATCAAATAAATACTTATTAAATAATTTTTTTTTAAAACAAAGTTCGTAAAACCAGCACCTAACACGCGCCAACACAGGTACAAGAGTAACTTATCAAACGTAATATTAGACTGTGCCTTAAAGTTATGAATCTGAGCAAATATAAATTAGAGTTTAGGGTAGTTTTACAACACAGAATTAGGACCATTGAAACAGGAAGAGTAAATTCAAAATAATAATGTTAATAATAAATTTATTTATTACTTAGATCAGCAAATAGATGTTTAAAAAAAAATATGTTGTCTCAAATTTGAACAGATTTGTGGTTACAGATGTTAAAAATTTGACTAAATAATATAAATGGAAATTTGAATAAATGACAAATTTGGATTAACCCTCATAATTCTCACATTGTTATAATAAACCTTTTGAAGATGTAATAAATTTAGTTTTGAGGAAACTTGACTTTTAATTTCTTCCCCTACGCATTTGACACTACTTTGAATTCGAATTTGAGTTACCATTTATTTATGATTGTGATATTGTGATAACTTTAGACGATTAAACACAACGTAGGCAAGCCAAATTAAACCAAGCTAGTTTAAAATTTAAGAGAAAATATTTAATATATAATTTGTTATTATTTATCACCTTTCCACACCGACGATCTCATTACAGTACTTAAGAATAATTCCCGCCAAGTAACGCAAATCACTGGATGCGGCAAATGAAGTCAGTTGCAACAAATTGATTTTTTGGCTTAATATTAAAAATTGACTAAATAAAAAAATACGGGTATTTTAAATTTATACCAATTTTAATAATATGAAATAATAAAGAAGGTATGCGAGATAAGCCAATGTCATTTTTAGATCATTTTTTATATTTTTGCTTCGTCTTTAAAATTTGATTAAAACTTTTTCGTAGAAATTGGTTATTTTGAACAAAGACAATAAAACAATTCTTTTACGGCAACGATTCGACTGTATATTCAGTGTTCTTCAGGCGGAACCAACTGCATGTTAATCAGTGAACATGCCTCAAGCACGACAGCTGGTTGTTTCCACCTGAAAAAGACAGAATAATATACAGCCGAAACGTTGAGCAAAAAAAATTTATTATGTCACTATCCAAAATAACCAATTCACAAAAAAGTCAAATAAAATCATGAATCATGAAAAAAAAACTGAACAAATCTTTCAACAAGACTTGTTTCATAGATAAAGATAAATTTATAGATACTTACCAGTGGTCCGCACGAATCGAGGTCTATAACAAAAAGAAAAATTAATATAACAATAATAATTCATGATAAATTAATTGTATAAATAACTTATTAAGTTAAGTTAAATTAATGGGAGTGGAAAAGAAAGACTACTACTTTCTTGTTTTACCAACGTTTTGGGGTTTTACTTTCCCTTTTTTAAAGGCTCGTGACTATTACAATTTTCTTAAAAACTTGTTGTAATACAACATGCTGAATTGGCTGTCTCCGGAAAAAAAGTAACCTTGAAACATCGGCAAAACAACAGATAAGTAAGTACAAACTTTTAAAACATGAGTTCTAAAGTATTAGACCAACCGTATGTTATTGGACTCCTTTTAGCGCTCTTTTACTATTGCCATTGTAGGGCAATATAATTAATTTGACAAAGGAGTAAACAAAAATTATTACTATAGCACATACACTGTCTTTTGGACTGCATTAACAGAAAATTTCGACAAGTATGACACATACCACTTATAAATTTGAATGACGATTTTGACACAAACTTACAGGTAAGAAACATATTTTATTTATTACTAAACAATTTTACGTAACTTTAGACAGATAAAAGTGTTAGAATAGATATTGAGATACTGTTGTCGAAACTCTAAAAGTTTCTGTCATCAAGTTATACAAAATATTTACACGTTAAAATGTTTTAATAATTAATTTGTCTAGTTTTAAATTTTAGAAATTTAACAAAAGCTTTATAGAAAATGTATCTACTTAATGAAAACAGTTCATAATTACAAAATTAATTTAACATTTTGAACACCAAATTAAGAGTTACGATATAACTTTGGTAAAAAGTTTGTTTAGAGGTAAAATAAGTTTCGGTCAAAAGAAAACATAGAAATAGTAATTTGAAAGTAAAAAAAAGCAAACAAAAAAATACTTACGGGGAAGGCCCATCCTCTGGCGGCGGGCAAGGAGGGGAGGAAAGTCGTAGTAAACGTCTCCTCTTCCCAGCTGCAAATAATAAAAATTTTCAAAGAAAATGTCAAAATGACAGGAAAAATTAGTATTCTGTGCTGAGTCTTTTAATTTTCAGAAATCACGAAATAAAGTCTTTGTTTCTGAAAATTAAAAGTCTCAGCACAGAATCCTAATTTTTATTGTCATTTTGACAATTTCTGTAAAAAAAGGTGTAAACAGTATAACGTGTCAGATGTGAGTGTAAAATAGTTATTTGTGTACCAAGGCCAAAAAGTGATGATTATGGCCGAGTCGAATTTTAAGAAATCAGACGAGGACAAAAAACACTTTGGCCGTGGTGCACACAAAAATTTTAAGGTGACTTTAACAAAAAATTGAATTTTTCTTAGTATTTTTAGGTTAGCTTTTTGACAGAGTGTCCGGAAATTTCCCTTTTTTGGCCGCTGTCAAAACGGTCATTTTTCGGCCGCATTTGAGGCCGATAAATTCAGGTTTTTGTCAAAGTCGACTAAAAAATTAGTTTTTGTAAATTTAGGTAGCCAACATAAAAGGGTTATTCTCTCAAAAAAAATTTAAAATGGCCTGTCCGTGTGTTTTGCTCAAAAACATTTAATAAGAGAATTATGAATTTTGTTCCTTACTTTATCACCACACTGTATAGTACATACTTAGAAAGCGAAGTCAGTCAATTAACCTTAATTAATTTAAATTAATTAATAAACTTAAACTTAACTAAAATAATAATAATAATAAAAAAATTAATAAAAAAATAATTTATAATTCTAACATCAGATTAAACATTAAATTAAATTAAACATAATGTTATCTTACACTAATGGCTCTTTTAAACAGCAGGATAAATTTTCTTTATAAAAACATGCAATTTGCTCACCGAAAATGTCTTCCAATTAATAGAATTTAAATCATAAGAAAGTTGGTGTAAGAAAATGTTTTAAAATTTCTGTAGGTTTTTATTTGTTGGTGAAGTTTTGGTACATTAATTTTAATATTAGAAATAACTGCTTGGTGGTCAGATATTAAATCAGTAGGTATTTAGTGTGGCTGCATTAACAGAGAAATTTGCTTGATTATTATCTAATTGCTTAAGTTATTGTTTTGGCATCCAAAGATTTTATTATTATTATATCGAAGAATAGGTATAGCAAAGGCGGTGGTAAGTGTTGAAACTCTAGAACAGTTTTTAGAATTGTACCTAACAATAATTCCTGCACAGGAACGCAAATCACAGGATGCGGCAAATGGAGTCAGTTGCAACAAATTGATTTTTTGGCTTAATATTAAAAATTAATCAAAATAAAAAAAATACGGGTATTTTAATTTTATACCAATTTTAATAATATGAAATAATAAAGAAGGTATGCGAGATAAGCCAATGTCATTTTTAGATCATTTTTTATATTTTTGCTCCGTCCTTAAAATTTAATTAAAACTTTTTCGTAGAAATTGGTTATTTTGAACAAAGACAATAAAACTATTCTTTTACGACAACGATTCGACTGTATATTCAGTGTTCTTCAGGCGGAACCAACTGCATGTTAATCAGTGAACATGACTCAAGCACGACAGCTAGTTGTTTCCGCCTGAAAAAGGCAGAAAAATATACAGCCGAAACGTTGCGCTAAATAAAAATTTATTATGTCACTATCTAAAATAACCAATTCACAAAAAAGTCAAAAAAAAGTCAAGACTTGTTTCATAGATAAAGATAAATTTAAAGATACTTACCAGTAGTTCGGACGAAACGGGGTCTATAACAAAAAGAAAAATTAATTTAACAATAATAGTTCATGATAAATTAATTGTATAAATAATTTATGAAGTTAAGTTATATTAATGGGAGTGAAAAAAAAAGATTACTACTTTCTTGTTTTACCAACGTTTTGGGGTGTTACTTTCTCTTTTTTAAAGACTCGTGACTATTACAATTTCGTTAAAAACTTGTTGTAATACAACATGCTGAGTTGGCTGTCTCCGAAAAAATAGAAACCTTAAAACATCGGCAAAACAACAGATAAGTAAATAAAAACTTTTAAAACATGAATGCTAAAGTATTAGACTGTATGTTATTGGACTCCTCTTAGCGCTCTTTTACCATTGCCATTGTAGGGCAATATAATTAATTTGACAAAGGAGTAAACAAAATTTATTACTGTAGCACACACATTGTCTTTTGGACTGCATTAAAGAAAATTTAGACAAGTATGACACATACCACTTATAAATTTGAATGACGATATTGACACAAGCTTACAGGTAAGAAACATATTTTATTTATTACTAAACAATTTTACGTAACTTTAGACAGATAAATGTGTTAGAAATATTAAATCTACCTTCAAAGAAATAGATATTGAGATACTGTTGTCGCTACTCTAAAAGTTTCTGTCATCAAGTTATACAAAATATTTACACGTTAAAATGTTTTAATAATTAATTTGTCTAGTTTTAAATTTTAGAAATTTAACAAAAGCTCAATAGAAAATGTATCTACTTAATGAAAACAGTTCACATAGTTACAAAATTAATTTGACATTTTGAACACCGAATTAAGAGTTACGATATAACTTTGGTAAAAAGTTTGTTTAGACGTAAAATAAGTTTCGGTCAAAAGAAAACATGGAAATATTAATTTGAAAATAAAAAAAGCAAACAAAAAAAAAATACTTACTGGGAGGGCCCATCCTCTGGCGGCGGGCAAGGAGGGGAGGAAAGTCGTAGTAAACGCCTCCTCTTCCCAGCTGCAAATAATAAAAATTTTCATAAGTAATTACCCTAGGGAACAAAAAATTACCCATAATTTTGGGTTGGAAATCACGAGTGAGTGCTGTCTTAATAATTCCCGATTACGAAGCAGGAAGGAATTAACAGCAGGCACGAGATTTTATTATAAACCCGGCAAAAGAATAGGAATCATTTCAACAATTATTTTTTTTTATGTGAGTTGAAATTATAATTGACTAATTTTTTATACAAAAATTAATTGATAAATAATCCCCGGCAGTATAAACTTATAGTCAGGCAAGACATCATTACGGATAAAATTATCAAGTATTGATGCTAAAAAAATAAATGAAATGAAATGAAAAAGATGTAAGGAACAAATTTCCTTACTTGACGTCAAGCGTGACTACAAATAGTCTGCCACGAAACTTTGTTCTTGTTGTGTTAGTGTAGTGTCATTAATGTTAAAAAATTTTCGGACGATGTTGCATGTGTTCAAAAGTATTGATTTTTGAATTTCAATTACTAAGTTATTTTAATAATAAATTAATTAATTTTAATTTTTATTATTATTATTATAGCGAAGAATTGGTATAGCAAAGTAAGTGTTGCAACTTTAAAACAGTTTTTAGAATTGTACTGTGATGAACGCGGTATTTATAAATTTTATTTATTAATAATCGTGCAAGAAAGTAATCTCAAATTAGAAATTCATTAGACAAATTTTATCAATATCGAATTGTTTCCGTGAAAATAAAAAAACAACCAAATTTAGATTTAGTTTAAATCCACACGTGTTTTGTAAATGTTGAAATGTTTAGAAAAGGGCGGTTCCCACGAAATTCTTCTAAGAATTTTAAGTGTTACAAATTGCAAAACGATGTTTTTAAAAGACCATATGGTAGCGTGGGACGCTTTAAAGCGATTAGGGCGGTCAGCGTCCATCGCCACACACCAAGTCAAGCGTCCAGAGAAATATTATAGAACACATAAAATTACAAATAATTACGTTATTGTTTAAAGTTATTAAATGAACTAAAACTAAAAGTTATAAACAGTTAATATTACTACATATTTGGAAAATATTTATAAATTTGTATTTGAAAGATTATTACAAAACATAATTAAAATTCACAATTTGAAAAATAAATTCGGTCAGAGGCACAAAATTTGTAGTTATTACATCCATAATAAGATTTTCAATAGTCCAAATGCAAAAAAGCTACACTCATAGAATAATACTTTTAAATTAGCGCCAATCTGCTAATTTGTCTAAATCATTATTCTAAATATTCATAAATATATTGGCCGACTGTAACAGGAAATCTGGAATTTAAATTTGTTAGAGATAAAGCTGGCGGTCAAGTAGTTTCTTAAAAGGAGACACGCCCTAACACAAAGCGTTGGAAGAATACCGAAATTTACTTGCACATGTGTTCATTTAGAAAAGTTTTGTTAAAATTATTAAATTGATGCCAAATACAAAGAATCTATTACAAAACGACTATTTTAGAAAAACGCGTAAAATTTTCGGAACATGTTGATATCAAATTTAACCCTAATTTAAGCGGGGACAATCGTAAAATTGAATGTAAACAGTTTTAAATTATTTAAACTCATTGTAAACAAATTTGGCACGACACGATTGTAGCCCATTTACTAACATAGTTGTAGGAAGAAATGTAGATGGAAATTCAATCGCAAAAAAAAACAAGTAAAGCACAAAATATTGAAAAATCGTACGAAGATAGTGCCGGTAGCGACACCTAACGAAGGGTAATACCGCGAAATTACAGTTTTCTTCCCGAATTTAATTCTATATTTCTATAAAATTTAAACAAACGAAATTTGTTGCTGCATTTATTTGCCACAATAATGATTAAAAATAAGTTCAGACAAAGCGGCAACAAACTTTAGAGTTTAATTTCTCTTTCAGGTAAATAAGGGTTGATTTGACATTGTGATTGTATTATATTCGGTTATCAAAGGAATTCACAAATTATACCCTTACTATTGAATAATATTTTGTTTAAGAGAGTTAAACGAAGGTTGATCTTAATGCTAAAACATTTAAGAGTCAAATTTGCATAATTTTACATATGTGGAAATAGAGTACCAGAGGAAGTTGGTTCAGGAAGCGTCCCTATTTCATTAAGTCAGATTTCGAGTGGATTTTCGGCAGTCGATTCTTGACGGTCTTTCGATATAGTTAATTTTCGAATTATTCTCTTTGTTTAAATTTATTAAATTTAACAAAGTCCAATCCCGACCCTTTGGGGTTTATTTGAATTTAAATGTTTTTTACTCATTTAATTATTCTAATTTTGTGCTAGAAATAGTGGAGAATTATTAATTTTTTTTTTTAATTTGATAATTTAAAACAAATTGTGATAGTTTGTGTTGAGAAGGAAACCCCCGCCAAGGTGCCAATTTAACTACAGGTGTTCCATAGACAATCAAAAGGAGTATGTTTAATCTTCAATCAAACAGAATTTTTCCTAATTAATTCTCACAAATTCTAAACGGATGATGCGTTATTTGTCAGCGCTTTTAGTTACACATCCTAATTATTTCGTAATAAATATTAAACCTTAGTAATCAATTAACCGTAAAGCAATGACTTACTTAGCTTGCATTTATTAACTTCCTTTTTTTACAGCGACTCTATAAATGTTTATAAATTAAATTCAATTCTCTTTGTTTAGAAATTACTTTTTAGGTTATTCTGGTTTAGAACCACTGTAATAAACTATTATATTGTTAAGTTTTTGAATGAATAAATTAGTATAGAACGAACCCTCAAGTTTTATTAATCCTGCATCATCGAACATGGTCATTCGAGCCATGGTCCTTCGAGCAAAGTGAAAAGATGTCATCCGATAATATCGATTGTTCGTGGAACATGGTCCTTCGAGCAAAGTGAAAAACTGACAATACAAAGTCGGTTTTAAATAAAATCAAACATTGAAAAAAAATTGATTTAAATACAAATTCGCGTCGCGAGTAAAAAGGGTCTTTCGCCGACAAAAAGCCCTTCGCGAGTGCAAAATACGCGTTAGCATTGTGAATAGTAAAACAGTGTTAGTGTAACAAAAATCCATAGCCAAAATCAAGGCTAAATTATCCGAATTCGTCGACGCTCAAAATGAGTTGGAGGCAGAAATCAAGAAGCTTTTGATCAACATGAAAAAGGATGGTCAAAGTAGAAAAAACTTACAGTACTACAATGAACGTAAGATTAAGTTAAAATCGCTTTAGGATAAGGTGAACGCAAATCATGACAAGATGGCTCAACTAAATGTCTCAGAGCATCCATATTATCAAACAGATATTCTTTCAAAAATTAGGGCATCCTATTCGGAGACACTGCAGTACATAAAGGATAGAATTGCAGTGATTCAACTAGCTGAGTCATCTCAAGTACAACGTCCTACTGACGATAACATACAACGCATAAGAGAGTAAAAATTTCGCATCAAAAAATTATCAACTTTGTTCGATCAAATCGACATAGCGTTGACAACCAAAGTGCATGTGGAAAAAATTAATTTTTATCTGGAACGAGTGAAAAATCTGTTTGAGATGACCGAAAATATTCATATTGAAGGCAGCAAAATTGAATACACAGACGAATATTTTACCAACGATCTGTATGAGGTAATGAGTAAAAAATACGAAACCATCGTAATACAGTTGAATAAAATAAAATCAAAAGAAACAGCGGCGGGCACACCGCCAAGAACAAACGTAAAACTTCCCGAGCTAAAAATTCCAATATTTTCGGGTAATTACCAGGAATGGACCACTTTTAAAGATATTTTTTCAAAAGTTGTCCACAACAACGAAACTTTAAGTAACGCTGAAAAAATGCAACACTTAAAAACACACGTCAAAAGTGAAGCAAATAGAGCAATTCATCACTTCCAAATCAGCGAGGCAACTATGACATAGCGTGGACCGAACTCAACAGCAAATATAATAATAAAAATTTAATATCAACGAAACTAATCAACGCAATCTTAGATCTACCGAATACACGTGCAGATTTGGTGGATGATCTGAAAAATGTACACAGCACAATTAAGGAATGCTTAGAAGCACTAAATGCTCTGGGCATCGATACTCAGTCATGGGGACCAATCATCGTCTGCATCCTGATGAAAAAATTGGATCCACAAACAATTGAACTTTTCGAATCTTTCGTGAGCAATCCATTGGAAATCCACAGCCTGGATGGAATGTTGACATTCACCATGAAGAGATTTCAGGCCCGTGAAACTGTTTTGGATACGTCGCAGACCAAGAAAAACGTTAATGAGTACAACACAAAAAAACAACAAAATTGTAAGTAATTCTTTTTCTCATCCGATATTTTGTTGTCCAAAGTTCAAAGCAATCAACGGTTTTATGCACTAAAAGATTTAAATTTATGCGTTAAATGTTTGAAACATGAAAACACAACCAATTGCAATTCTCTGCCAAAGTGTAATATTTGTCAAAAAAATCATAATACCCTACTGCATCGTAAATTTCCTTTTAATTCAAAACAAAATGTTAATAACAAACCAAACCATAAAAATAAACCCAAATCTATTCCCTCCCAATACTTCCAATAATAAAATTCAAGTCATATAACAAATCATAACAAAACTGTTCTTCTCGCGACAGCAATAATAAAAGTTCAAACTGCAAGCAATAACTACGAATATTTGCGTGCCTTAATTAATCCAAAGTCTCAAGCATCGTTCATCACTGAAGAAGCTTCAAACATATTATAGATACCAAAACAAAAAGTTAGCGCTGAAGTAAGCAGTATCGGAAGCAACAAAACAATAAATTGCAATTACAAAATTGAGACCACCTGTAAGCCAAGAGTGTCCAGTAACTATGCACTCATAGTAGAAATGTTAATTCTTCCAAAATTAATGACAAACTTGCCAAACAAAGAAGTATCTGTTAATGTCAATGAATGGAGTACATTACTCGCCGATCCAATATTTTACAGGCCGGGACCAATTGACATAATACTTGGTGCGAAAGAGTAGAGAGAAATGTTATTAGAAGGTATTAAGAAAACAGAGGACGGATTTCTCAGACAAAACACAGATGGAGAATTTCAGGTGCAAAGACGACATCGTCTAGTAACAAAATTAACATTTTGCCTCTAACAATGATTACAGAAGAGCAAAATATTTCGAAATTTTGGGAATTGGAAGAAATTTCAGATAAAAACAGAGAAAAACAAAGAAAAATGGTGTAAAGGTCACTTCGCAAATACGGTGGTCCGTGGTCAGGACGGAAAATACACTGTTGCAATTCCATTTAAAGCTGACAAAGACAAAACGTAGGGTGAATCTAGGTCAAGAGCAGTGGCTAGACTACTACAATTAGAAAAACGCCTAGCTAAAGATATCAAATTAAATAACAACTACAAACAATTTATGAATGGATATTTACAACTAGGTCACATGATACAAGTTCCAAAATCAGAACAGAGTCAGGGTGAATATTATATACCCCATCAAGCAGTTTTAAGAAAATCATCTTCCACTACCAAATTACGTGTGGTATTTGATGCATCGTGTAAGACTACAAATAGAATTAGTCTGAACCACATCATGCACGCCGGTCCAAGATTACAACAAGATCTACTAGATGTTATTCTCAGATGAATGATTCATAAAATAGTATTTACCGCAGACATCGAAATAATGTATAGACAAATTAACATATGCACTAGCGATCAAGAATTCCACAGAATTCTATAAGGATTTTCACCAAGTGACCCCATTCGGAATATAAACTCACAACGGTTACATATGAAACAACAGCTGCACCATATCTAGCTATCAAGACAATACACCAGTTAGCTAATGACGAGAAAAATAATTTTCCAAGAGCAGCAAAATATTGCCACAAAAGATTTTTATGTCGATGACTTATTGAGTGGTGCAGACACTGAAGAAGAAGCAAGTCACATACAAAAAGAACTCATAGAAATGTTTGCATCCGAAAATTTTAAATTGAGAAAGTGGTCGAGCAACAGTCGACATCTGGTACAATCTGTTCCTGAAGAACTACAAGACATCAAACCAATTGAAATTAAACAAGACGACACCAAGAAAACCCTAGGTATATATTGGGCACCTACAGATGACAAAATACAATTCAAAGTCAACATCTCCGATACTACTCCAATTACAAATCGTGTATACTTTCAGACACAGCAAAACTTTTTGAGCCAACCGGATGGCTAGCACCTGCAATGGTACAAGCAAAGCTCATCATACAAGAATTATGGCTACAAAATCTGTCCTGGGATCAATTAGCCCCTCAAGATATACACGAAAAATGGGAAACTTTCAGAAAACATATGCCAAACTTGGAAAATATTACTTTACTAAGATGTATAAACTACAAGAAAAACCAAACTGTAGAACTTCATGGGTTTTGCGAATCGTCCGAGTAAACTACGGTGCAGTAGTTTACTCAAAAATAGTAGATGAAACAGGTGTAACGTTAGTAACATTGTTGGCAGCGAAATACAAAGTCGCTCCAGCAAAGAATAAAACAACTCTGCCAAGACTAAAATTATGTGCCGCTGTTCTGTTAGCAAAGTTGTTAAGACGAGTTATTTCTGCTCTTCAAAATCATATTGCAAATCCCACAATTTTTGCTTGGACAGATTCAATGATCGTTCTGTATTGGATCAACGGAGAACAAACAAAATGGAAGACATTTGTTGTTAACCGAGTTCCAGATATTAAAAAACGATTATCTACATTGTGTTGGCATCATGTGCAAACGGAAGACAACCGCGCTCACGCAATCTCTCAAGGAGTTGATCCTTCCAAACTTCAAATGCACAATATCTGGTGGAACGGTCCGGCATGGTTACAAACTACAAAATATCCTATCAACCTACTGATAATACCAAATGACGCAACAGACAGAGAAGTTAAAAAATGCTTTACATCTACGTGTTTGATCATCCCAGAAAATGAAATCTGTCAGCGATTTTCATCTTTTATTAAATTAGTTCGAGTCATAGCTGTATGTAACAGATTCATTGACCGCTGCAGACATAAATCTTCAACAAACGGTTCTCTTTCTGTTCAAGAGTTACTACAAGCCAAAATATCAATGATTATATTACAACAAAAATTTGACTTTGCTTCAGATTATAAACGTCTTATAGAAAACAAACAAGTAGACCAAAAAAGCAAGATAGCCAATCTTTATCCATTCATTGATACTGAAGGAATACTTCGTGTGGGAGGAAGATTAAAACATTCACTTTTACCTTATGGTGAAAAGCATCCAATAATATTGTCACCTAGGTCTTATCTTACTAAACTAATTATTGAGAGAGCTCATCAAGTCACTCCTCACGGAGGAAATCAAATAACATTGGCGTATATTCGTAAAAAATACTGGATTATTAACGCAAAAAAGGCAATAAAACCAGTGATTAATAAATGCATAAAATGCATAAGATACAAGGCACAAACAAGTAAACAATTAATGGGTCATTTACCAGTGGCTCGAGTTACTGCAACGTCAGCTTTCACTCATACTGGAATAGATTACGCGGGTCCAATTCAAGTACGTACAACGAAAGGCCGCGGAAACAAGTCCTACAAAGGGTACATTGCTATATATATTTGTTTGTATGTCAACAAAAGCAATACTCATGGAAATAGTTAGTGACATGACAGCAGAATCTTTTCTCGCAGCATTAAAAAGATTTGTGTCTCGACGAGGCACCTGTTCTCATCTTTATAGCGACAACGGCTTGACATTTGTGGGTGCAAACACAATTTTGGAAAAGGAAGCAATCAAAATTAGCCAAACAGCAAAAATTCAAGATGAAAGCTCAAAAAGAGGTATTCAATGGTATATTATTCCTCCCTCATCTCCACATTTTGGAGGATTATGGGAAGCTGGAGTAAAATCCACCAAGTTTCATTTAAAAAGAGTTATTGGGGAGTCGACGTAAACGTACGAAGAATTGACAACACTGACCCATGAAATTGAAGCATGTTTAAATTCACGTCCTTTATGTCCATTAACTGACGACATAAACGATTTTCACGTGCTAACACCAGGCCATTTTACAATAGGAAGAGAAATATTGCCACCTCAACAGTTATCTACGAAGATTTTGATCAAAATCTCACTGGAAGATAGAAACTAGTACAAAAAATGAAAAAGGATTTTTGGCAAAGTTGGCATTTAGAATATTTGCACCAGCTTCAGCAAAAATATAAGTGAAAATTTCAACGTAAAAATATTAAGAAAGGTGACATGATAATTTTGAAAAAAGACAACATCAGTGCCTGCAATTGGCCTTTAGCAAGAGTTATCAAAGTTCATCCAGATTTAGATGACATAACACGAGTGGTTACGCTCAAAAAAACAGGTGGAACAACAATGGACAGACCAATTCACAAACTAATTTTACTACCGACAGAAACAGTCGAAAAAGAATCGAAATCGAGAACAACACAGGCTCCGGCATCGGAAAAGAAAAATCAAGTTCGCGCGTTATGGAAAATCTCGATAATTGCAATATTATTTATGATAACACTTGGCAAATCAACAGCATCCATGACGTCCGAAAACTCCTCTCTATACAAGATAAATTACCCAGAACCAGGGTTTTTTATAGAACACATTGGACATACTACGATAGAACGCGGTACCTTTAAAATTGAAATCAAACTTGAAAGGTCAAGATTTACAAATGATACAAAAACGGCAAATAAAATAATAAAAAATATGGAAAATTTTTGTAATCAAACTTTACAGATGTCATCCGATAATATCAATTGTTCTTCACTAATTCATCAACTAAAAGAAAAGGAAAAAGAACTACTTTGGATTAAATTGGGACTAGATAATTTATTAAAGAAGAGAGGAAAGAGAGGAATTTTGGAGACCCTCTTAACTTCAGTATTCGGTGTAAATGACGAAGTTTACAAAGATATTGATGACTTAGACAAAAACCAACGTAAACTTATACAAACTTTACATCATCAAACCAAATTTATGTTCCAAGCCTTGTCCAAGTTTAATAACACCGAAACAAAAATTTATCAGAAAATAAACTAATTTCAAGTAAAATTCAATAAAGGATTAGAAGCAATAAACAGCATGCAACATTTGTACAGCACAATAGATCACAATAAATTAAACATTCATCTAATAAATACATATCAAATTGCCACAAGTTACTTAGATGACTTATTGGATCACTACAAGAGTTTGTTAAATATTCACGTTAATAGAGCCAACCTCTACGAATTTATTTCCCCAGCCCATATTGAAAGCATAATTTCCACGTCGTCCGGAAAGTTGCCTTCTAATATAGAAATAATGTCCTATCCTATCCTCCGTACAGAAATATCCTACTCAAAAAAGTACGTTTACTTATACGGTTATTTCACTATGTCAGAGATTGCGGATTTCATGCTCTTAAAGGTTAACGCTATACCACACAAAATTGAGAAAGACTCATACTGGACTTTGAAAGTTTACAATGACTCATCGCCATCGACTACAATACTTAAAGATATTTTACCATAAAGGATGACGAATTGCAACACAGCACAAAAATATCTGACCACCAATACATATCCTCGCCATCCACTGTTCGAAGCATAGAGAACAGCCCCAATTGCGTGATCGACGAATTATAAAAGAGGTCAGAGAACAACACTTGCCGAATGATTCAAAGAAAATTTACAACTTCTATCTGGAGAGAATTATACGTCGGCAATTCATGGATGTTCATCTTGCCCACAGCAACCAAAATTGCAGTAACTTGCAACGGAAATCGATAAGATGTTACACTGAACAATACCGGCATCATTACCATTTCTCAAAATTGTATTATCTCAACCTCAAAAATGGTTTTGACTCCAAAACGCAAGGCAACCTTCTCTGTCCTTAGAGGGTTTGCAAGGCCCGTCGTAGTAAATTTAACTACGTTAAAATCATCCGCCTGTGGCGCCATCGCCCCCTTGACACTCATGCCAACAGAATCAGTCCTAAAACCATCCGATGAACTTGCCAGTCTAAAAGAAGAGGAAGAAGAAATTGACGATTAACTGCAAGAGACAAGATGGAAGGACATCATTCACCATTCAATAATAACAAGTCTCGTCACGGTAACTGTTATTATTGTTCTTATAGTCGTCGTACTGTTTAGTATAGAACTTATCTGCCGGGTCCATAAACAGCAGCGTCAGCTCAGATCTACCGAGAACGTCAATCAAGAAATCGAACTTCAACCCCTTAGACCAGAACATGCCAAAGTCTACGCCGAACCGCGTCGCTAGGCTCATGCAATTTTAATTTTAATTTGTTTGTTTACAATTTGCCTTATAATTAACTTTTGCGGGATCAGGGTTTAGTACATTGTAATGTTAGGATATCTAGTTACGTTATTAACAGAGATCAGGATCGCAATCTTTTGCCGAGTCGCCAAGATGTTTAATCTTCGATCAAACATAATTTTTCCTTATTAACTCTCACAAATTCTAAACGGATGATGCGTTATTTGTCAGCGCTTTTAGTTACACATCCTAATTATTTCGTAATAAATATTAAACCTTAGTAATCAATTAACCGTAGAGCAATGACTTACTTAGCTTGCATTTATTAACTTCCTTTTTTTACAGCGACTCTATAAATGTTTATAAATTAAATTCAATTCTCTTTGTTTAGAAATTACATTTTAGGTTAATCTGATTTAGAACCACTGTAAATAGTTTATATATTGTTAAGTTTTTGAATGAATAAATTAGTACAGAACGAACCCTCAAGTTTTATTATTCCTGCATCATCGAACAGAGTAAATTTCTAGGTAAGCCCACAAAAGGGTTATCTATTTATTATTTGAGTTAATTAATTTTTATACAAAGAATTTATTTTATTTAATCTGAGTTTCTTCAAATCATGTGATTAAACTTACACTATTTAACGTTCATCGTGACCACAAATATATTTAAACCATTTTATTGAAATTTAGTAATTGTATTACTTTTAATTTGGTTTTAAAAGTTTCAATTTCAAGATATTTAGTTCAATTTGTTTAAAATAAATATTCATAATCTTGAGAAATTAAATATAATTAATGAGAAATTAAATATAAAAAAACATAAACATTGGGTACCGGACGAAATCAGCAATTGGTCACAAAATATCAGAAACTTATATGATTTATATAAACAAACAAATAACATCGAATTACTTTTGCGTTATAAATCTGAACGAAAGAAGTACAAAAATTATATCATTCATTATAAAATATGTTACAACGAGAACTTTATAGCTAATTCAAAAAATAAATCGCAAGCGTTATGGAAAAAATTTAATTCAATAACCGGAAAGTGCCAAAATACAAATAATATTAAACTTACCATTAATTCTAAAAATGTAGATGACCCAAAAACAGTATCTGAAGAATTTAATTCATATTTCAGTGGTATTAACACCTCACCAAACAACACTGCTCAGTACATTCATAATCGTTCTAATAATTATATAAAAAATTCAAATTTAAACTTTTTTTTCTACCCCACTTGTGCTGACGAAATAATATCAATAATTTCACAATTACCATCGAGCTACTCTAAAGGAATTGACAATATTCCTGTACAAATTATGAAAATTGCAGCCGAATACATAAGTGATCCTTTGTCTGATATAATTAATGAATGTATAGTAAATGGCATATATCCTGAACAATTAAAAACGGCTAAAATTGTACCTATTTATAAAAAGGGAGATAAAAAATCGGTGGAAAATTACAGGCCGGTCTCAATCCTTTCTTCGTTTTCAAAAATTTTTGAGAAAGTTATTTACGACAGATTAATAAAATACTTTAATCAATTTAATCTAATTTCACCAACTCAACATGGCTTTATTCCACATAAATCAACTGAAACTGCGATACTTGACGCCATAAATTTCATTCATAATAATCTGGATAATCAAAAAAAAGTAGCAGGAATTTATTTTGATCTTTCTAAAGCCTTTGATTCCTTATGTCATAAAACACTGTTAGTAAAATTAGAACAACTTGGTGTAAGAGGTACGAGCAACAATTTAATAAAAAGTTATCTTTCAGATCGAAAACAAAGTGTGTGTATTCAAACGATACAAAATAATAAAATAATTTCAACGTACTCATCTATAAGTGTTATAAATCAGGGAGTTCCGCAGGGGTCTATTTTGGGTCCCTTACTATTTATCATCTATACTAATGACTTATCCAAATACTTGAACGTCGCCGTCGGTTCCTTATGTCAATACGCAGATGATACATCAATAATTGTCGCAGCGAATACGATAGAAGAACTGTCTAACCAACTTAATATCACTATTTGTAATATGATAAATTTTTGTAATTCTAACAGTTTACACCTGAATGCAAGTAAAACAGCTTTTTTGCATTATACTAACATCTTTGAAGATAAATCATTACTAATTAAGGCATCTGGTAAATCAATTAAAGAAACAAATGAAACTAAATTTCTCGGTTTAACAATTGACTCTAGGCTTAAATGGTCTACACATATATGCAACACTGTATCAAAAATGAATTCGGCCTGTTGTGTAATACGATATCTTAAAAACCAATTGTCAATAAGTAGTATTTTAACCTTTTATTATGCTTACGTTTTTTCTAGACTATCGTACGGAATAATATTTTGGTATCATTCTTGTGATATCGAGAAAATACAACGCGCTCAAAAAAGAATTATAAGAACAGCCTTAGGTTTGTCTTGTCGGACTTCATGCAGACAGTACTTCAAGGAGCTGCGCATAATGACGGTTACCTCTATTTATATAATGAAAATTATTATGTTTACCAAAAGCAACTTAAATCTTTTTCTAAAAAATGGTCAATTGTATTCAAACATGACAACGAGAAACTGTAACATGCTGAGTGTGCCAATCCATCATACTAAACATTTTGAAAATAGCCCTTATTTTAACTGCATTAAATTGTATAATTCTTTACCTACGGACATTGTGACAATTGCATCAAAAATAAAATTTAAAAAAAGCCTTCAGCTGTTTCTTACTGAAAATGTATTCTATAGCTTGCAAGAATATCTAACGCGCGGTCAATAATTACATATCTAACTGCAGTCTGTTAATTAAGTTTTTTTTTCTTATGTATTTCTTTACTATGTACTTTTTAACTTTTAACTATTGTTTATTCTATTTTCTAAATTTAATATTATTCATGTGACAATACCAATGTTTTTGTAAAACTTATGTGGTAATAAACTTATTATTATTATTATTATTATTATTATTATTATTATTATTATTATAAATAATAGAATTTTGTGAAAAAATGCAACAACTTTCTTTCGCTTTTCAAATAAATTTTCAATTTTATTCTTTTTTATTTGCTCGATCTGAATGTGGCTAATAACACAAAATAATTAAAAATTTAAGACATCAATCGTTAATCTATTACCGAAAGGGTTTTCAACAATTACTCCAAATAGTCACTTCAAATCAGTGCAAAGTTTTGTTGTTACAAAATTTGGGGAGATTGAATTTGTTGCATATTCTGAAATTAAGGTTAGAGTAGGGTTGTTTCTCTTTTGCGGCGTGTTAGGCGAGATTCCACCTGAAATTACAGGCTCGTTTGTCGGCCACCTTCATGAGAAAAGTCGTGGTTCCCGGGAACCCTTTCCCTCCAACTTTACTAAGGTTAACTCCCTGTGTCAGGTCGTAGTTTCCGGCAGTTGAAGTTAGAATATTATGAGATAAACGAGAAAAAATAACCATCCCGGTTACCTGTAATAAACTGGTATCATGAAAGGGCGAAGTTCTGAAAATTCTTTGTCCAAGTTCGTAACCGAAATTTGTGAGAGAAATGATTTCTACAAGAATTCAGTTTATTTTGCAAAGATTTGTATATCAGGGTTTTGCTCGAGTTTTGTAAGAGGTGTGTAGGCACCTGACTTTTACCAGGCTCGGTGTTCGGTGATAGGGCGAAATAGTTAATTGCGATGCATGTGTAAAAGAGAGCCGCGAGCATGTCACGCGCCAACACAGGTACAAGTGTAACTTATCAAACGTAATATTAAACTGTGCCTTGAAGTTATGAATCTGAGCAAATATAAATTGGAGTTTAGGGTAGTTTTACAACACAGAATTAAGACCATTGAAACAGGAAGAGTAAATTCTAAATAATAATGTTAATAATAAATTTATTTATTACTTAGATCAGCAAATAGATGTTTAAAAAAAATATGTTGTCTCAAATTTGAACAGATTTGTGACTACAGATGTTAAAAATTTGACTAAATAATATAAATAAAAATTTGAATAAATGGCAAATTTGGATTAACCCTCATAATTCTCACATTGTTGTAATAAACCTTTTGAAGATGTAATAAATTTAATTTTGAGGAAACTTGACTTTTAATTTCTTCCCCTACGCGTTTGACACTACTTTGAATTCGAATGTGAGTTACTCTCCATCCCTTCTGTTCTTATAGAAAGGGTTTAGTTAATTATCACTATAAGAGTGATAACTTTAGACGATTAAACACAACGTAGGCAAGCCGAATTAAACCAAGCTGGTTTAAAATTTAAGAGAAAATATTTAATATATAATTTGTTATTATTTATCACCTTTCCACAATGACGATCTCATTACAATACCTAAGAATAATTCCCGCCAAGTAACGCAAATCACTGGATGCGGCAAATGAAGTCAGTTGCAACAAATTGATTTTTTTGGCTTAATATTAAAAATTGATCAAAATAAAAAAATACGAGTATTTTAATTTTATACCAATTTTAATAATATGAAATAATAAAGATGGTATGCGAGATAAGCCAATGTCATTTTTAGGTCATTATTTTAAATTCTTGCTTCGTCCTTAAAAGATTAGTTGTAGAAATTGGTAATTTTGAACAAAGACAATAAAACTATTCTTTTACGGCAACGATTCGACTGTATATTCAGTGTTCTTCAGGCAGAAACAACTGCATGTTATTCAGTGAACATGCCTCAAGCACGACAGCTAGTTGTTTCCGCCTGAAAAAGACAGAATAATATACAGCCGAAACGTTGCGCTAAATAAAAATTTATTATGTCACTATCCAAAATAACCAATTCACAAAAAAGTCGAAAAAATCATGAATCATGAAAAAAAAACTGAACAAATCTTTCAACAAGACTTGTTTTATAAATAAAGATAAATTTATAGATACTTACCAGTGGTCCGCACGAATCGAGGTCTATAACAAAAAGAAAAATTAATATAACAATAATAATTCATGATAAATTAATTGTATAAATAATTTATCAAGTTAAATTAAATTAATGGGAGTAGAAAAATAGATTACTAATTTTGTTGTTGTTTTACCAACGTTTTGGGGTTTTACTTTCCCTTTTTTAAAGGCTCGTAACTATTACAATTTCGTTAAAAACTTGTTGTAATACAACATGCTGAGTTGGCTGTCCCGGAAAAAAAAACCTTGAAACGTCGGCAAAACAACAGATAAATAAATACAAACTTTTAAAACATTAGTGCTAAAGTATTAGAATACCCGTATGTTATTGGACTCCTTTTAGCGCTCTTCTACCATTGCCATTGTAGGGCAATATAATTAATTTGACAAAGGAGTAAACAAAAATTATTACTGTAGCACACACATTGTCTTTTAGACTGCATTAACAGAAAATTTCGACAAGTATGACACATACCACTTATAAATTTGAATGACAATATTGACACAAACTTACAGGTAAGAAACATATTTTATTTATTACTAAACAATTTTACGTAACTTTAGACAGATAAAAGTGTTAGAAATACTAAATCTACCTTCAGAGCAATAGATATTGAGATGCTGTTGTCAGCTACTCTAAAAGTTTCTGTCATCAAGTTATACAAAATATTTACACGTTAAAATGTTTTAATAATTAATTTGTCTAGTTTTAAATTTTAGAAATTTAACAAAAGCTTTATAGAAAATGTATCTACTTAATGAAAACAGTTCATAATTACAAAATTAATTTGACATTTTGAACACCAAATTAAGAGTTACGATATAACTTTGGTAAAAAGTTTGTTTAGAGGTAAAATAAGTTTCGGTCAAAAGAAAACATAGAAACAGTAATTTGAAAGTAACAAAAAAAAAACAAACAAGAAAATACTTACGGGGAGGGCCCATCCACTGGCGGCGGGCAAGGAGGGGAGGAAAGTCGTAGTAAACGTCTCCTCTTCCCAGCTGCAAATAATAAATATTTTCAAAGAAAATGTCAAAATGACAGGAAAAATTAGTATTCTGTGCTGAGTCTTTTAATTTTCAGAAATCACGAAATAAAGTCTTTGTTTCTGAAAATTAAAAGTCTCAGCACAGAATCCTAATTTTTATTGTCATTTTGACAATTTCTGTAAAAAAGGTGTAAACACTTAAACAGTATAACGTGTCAGATGTGAGTGTACCAAGGCCAAAAAGTGATGATTTTGGCCGAGTCGAATTTTAAGAAATCAGACAAGGACAAAAAACACTTTGGCCGTGGTGCACACAAAAATTTTAAGGTGACTTTAACAAAAAGTTGAATTTTTCTTAGTATTTTTAGGTTGGTTTTTGGAGAGAGTGGCCGGAAATTTCTCTTTTTTGGCCGCTGTCAAAACGGTCATTTTTCGGCCGCATTTGAGGCCGATAAATTCAAGTTTTTGTCAAAGTCGACTAAAAAATTAGTTTTTGTAAATTTAGGTAGCCAACATAAAAGGGTTATTTTCTCAAAAAAATTTAAAATGACCTGTCCGTGTGTTTTGCTCAAAAACATTCAATAAGGGAATTACGAATTTTGTTCCTTACTTTATCACCACACTGTATAGTACATACTTAGAAAGCGAAGTCAGCCAATTAACCTTAATTAATTTAAATTAATTAATAAACTTAACTAAAATAATAATAATAATAAAAAAATTAATAAAAAAATAATTTATAATTCTAACATCAGATTAAACATTAAATTAAATTAAACATAATGTTATCTTACACTAATGGCTCTTTTAAACAGCAAGATAAATTTTCTTTATAAAAACATGCAATTTCCTCACCGAAAATGTCTTCCAATTAATAGAATTTATATCATAAGAAAGTTGGTGTAAAAAAATGTTTTAAAATTTCTGTTGATGAAGTTTTTTTTGGTGAAGTTTTGGTACATTAATTTTAATTTTAGAAAAAACTGCTTGGTGGTCAGATATTAAATCAGTAGGTATTTAGTGTGGCTGCATTAACAGAGAAATCTGCTTGACTATTATCTAATTGGTTAAATTATTTTTTTGGCAACCAAAAATTTTATTATTTTTATTATATCGACGAATAGGTATAGCAAAGGCGGTGGTAAGTGTTGAAACTCTAGAACAGTTTTTACAATTGTACCTAACAATAATTCCCGCACAGTAACGCAATTCACTGGATGCGGCAAATTGAGTCAGTTGCAACAAATTGATTTTTTGGCTTAACATTAAAAATTAATCAAAATAAAAAAAATACGGGTATTTTAATTTTATACCAATTTTAATAATATGAAATAATAAAGAAGGTATGCGAGATAAGCCAATGTCATTTTTTCTCCGTCCTTAAAATTTGATTAAAACTTTTTCGTAGAAATTGGTTATTTTGAACAAAGACAATAAAACTATTCTTTTACGGCAACGATTCGACTGTATATTCAGTGTTCTTCAGGCAGAAAGAACTGCATGTTATTCAGTGAACATGCCTCAAGCACGACAGCTAGTTATTTCCGCCTGAAAAAGGCAGAATAATATACAGCCGAAACGTTGCGCTAAATAAAAATTTATTATGTCACTATCTAAAATAACCAATTCACAAAAAAGTCAAAAAAAATCATAAATCATGAAAAAAAAAACTGAACAAATCTTTCAACAAGACTTGTTTCATAGATAAAGATAAATTTATAGATACTTACCAGTGGTCCGCACGAAACGGGGTCTATAACAAAAAGAAAAATTAATATAACAATAATAAATAATTCATGATAAATTAATTGTATAAATAATTAATTTATTAATAATAAATAATAATAATTAATAATTAATTAATAAAATTAATTGTATAAATAGTTTATGAAGTTAAGTTAAATTAATGGGAGTGGAAAAGAATGATTACTACTTGTTTTACCAACGTTTTGGGGTATTACTTTCCCTTTTTTAAAGGCTCGTGACTATTACAATTTGACGATATTGACACAAATTTACAGGTAAAAAACATATTTTATTTATTACTAAACAATTTTACGTAATTTTAGACAGATAAAAGTGTTAGAAATACTAAATCTACCTTCAAAGCAATAGATATTGAAATACTGTTGTCGCTACTCTAAAAGATTCTGTTATCAAGATATACAAAATATTTACACGTTAAAATGTTTTAATAATTAATTTGTCTAGTTTTAAATTTTAGAAATTTAACAAAAGCTCAATAGAAAATGTATCTACTTAATGAAAACAGTTCACATAATTACAAAATTAATTTGACATTTTGAACACCGAATTAAGAGTTACGATATAACTTTGGTAAAAAGTTTGTTTAGAGGTATAATAAGTTTCGGTCAAAAGAAAACATAGAAACAGTAATTTAAAAGTAACAAAATAAAAGCAAACAAAAAAATACTTACGGGGAGGGCCCATCCTCTGGCGGCGGGCAAGGAGGGGAGGAAAGTCGTAGTAAACGCCTCCTCTTCCCAGCTGCAAATAATAAAAATTTTCATAAGTAATTACCCTAGGGAACAAGAAATTACCGATAATTTTAGGTTGAAAATCACGAGTGAGTGTTGTCTTAATAATTCCCCACTGCGAAGCAGGAGGGAATTAACAGCAGGCACGATATTTTATTATTATTATATCGAAGAATAGGTATAGCAAAGTAAGTGTTGGAACTTTAAAACAGTTTTTAGAATTGTACTGTGATGAACGCGGTATTTATAAATTTTAATTATTAATAATCGTGCAAGAAAGTAATCTCAAATTAGAAATTCTTTAGACAAATTTTATCAATATCGAATTGTTTCCGTGAAAATTAAAAAAACAACCAAATTTAGATTTAGTTTAAATCCACACGTGTTTTGTAAATATTGAAATGATTAGAAAACGGCAATTCCCACGAAATTCTTCCAAAAAATTTAAGTGTTAAATTGCAAAACGATGTTTTTAAAAGACCATATGGCGGCATGGGACGCTTTAAAGCTATTAGAGCGGTTAGCGTCCATCGCCACCCACCAAGTCAAGCGTCCAGAGAAATATAGAACACATGAAATTACAAATAATTCCGTTATTGTTTAAAGTTAATAAATAAACTAGAACTAAAAGTTATAATAAGTTAATATTACTACATACTTAGAAAATATTTATAAATTTGTATTTGAAAGATTATTACAAAACATAATTAAGATTCACAACTTGGGAAATACATTCGGTCAGAGGCACAAAATTTGTAGTTATTACATGTATAATAAGATTTTCAATAGTCCAAATGCAAAAAAGCTACACTCATAGAATAATTGTTTTAAATTAACGCCAATCTGCTAATTTGTCTAAATCATTATTCTAAATATTCATAAATATATTGGCCGACTGTAACAGGAAATCTGGAATTTAAATTTGTTAGAGATAAAGCTGGCGGTCAAGTAGTTTCTTAAAAGGAGACACGCCCTAACACAAAGCGTTGGAAGAATACCGAAATTTACTTGCACATGTGTTCATTTAGAAAAGTTTTGTTAAAGTTATTAAATTGTTGCCAAATACAAAGAATCCATTACAAAACGATTGTTTTAGAAAAACGCGTAAAATTTTCGGAACATTTTGATATCAAATTTAACCCTAATTTAAGCGGGGATAATCGTAAAATTGAATGTAAACAGTTTTAAATCATTTAAACTCATTGTAAACAAATTTGGCACGACACGATTGTGGCCCATTTGCTAACATAGTTGAAGGAAGAAATGTAGATGGAAATTCAATCGCAAAAAAAACCAAGTAAAGCACAAAATATTGAAAAATCGTACGAATATAGTGCCAGTGGCGACACTTAACGGAAAGTAATTCCGCAAAATTACAGTTTTCTTCCCGAATTTAACTCTACATTTCCATAAAATTTAAACAAACGAAATTTGTTGCTGCATTTATTTGACACAATAATGATTAAAAATAAGTTCAGACAAAGCGGCAACAAACTTTAGAGTTTAATTTCTCTTTCAGGTAAATAGGGGTTAATTTGACATTGTGATTGTATTATATTCGGTTATCAAAGAAATTCACAAATTGTATGTTAAATAATATAGGAAAAAATCGAATCAAAAATACCCTTACTATTGAATAATATTTTGTTTAAGAGAATTAAACGAGGGTTGATCTTAATGCTAAAACGTTTAGGAGTCAAATTTGCATAATTTTACATATGTGGAAATAGAGTATCAGAGGAGGTTGGTTCAGGAGGCGGCCCCATTTCATAAAGTCAGATTTCGCGTAGATTTTCGGCAGTCGATTCTTGACGGTCTTTCGATATAGTTAATTTTCAAATTATTCTCTTTGTTTAAATTTATTAAATTTAACAAAGTCCAATCCCGACCCTTTGGGTTTTATTTGAATTTAAATGTTTTTTACTCATTTAATTATTTTAATTTTGTGCTAGAAATAGTAGATAATTAATATTTTTTTTTTAATTTGATAATTTAAAACAAATTGTGATAGTTTGTGTTGGGAAGGAAACCCACGCCAAGGTGCCAATTTAACCACAGGTGTTCCACGGACAATCAAAAGAAGTAAATTTCTAGGTAAGCCCACAAAAGGGTTATCTATTTATTATTTGAGTTAATTAATTTTTATACAAAGAATTTATTTTATTTAATCTGAGTTTCTTCAAATCATGTGATTAAATTTACACTATTTAACGTTCATCGTGACCACAAGTATTTTTAACCATTTTATTGAAATTTAGTAATTGTATTACTTTTAATTTGGTTTTAAAAGTTTCAATTTCAAGATATTTAGTACAATTTGTTTAAAATAAATATTCATAATCTTGAGAAATTAATTATAAATAATAGAATTTTGTGAAAAATGCAACAACTTTCTTTCGCTTTTGAAATAAATTTTCAAATTTTATTATTTTTTATTTGATCGATCTGGATGTTACTATCAACACAAAATAATTAAAAATTTAAAACATCAATCATTAATCTATTACCGAAAGAGTTTTCAACAATTACTCTAAATGGTCACTTCAAATCAGTGCAAAGTTTTGTTGTTACAAAATTTCGGGAGATTGAATTTGCTGCATATTTTGAAATTAAGGTTAGGGTAGGGTTGTTTCTCTTTCGCGGCGTGTTAGGCGAGATTCCACCTGAAATTACAGGCTCGTTTGTCGGCCACCTTCATGAGGAAAGTCGTGGTTCCCGGGAACCCTTTTCCTTCAACTTTACTAAGGCTAACTTACTGTGTCAGGTCGTAGTTTCCGGCAGTTGAAATTAGAATGGGCGTAATAGACCAGCTCCAACGGCATATACTTGTATATACAGGCTATTACGAGATAAACGAGAAAAAATAACCATCCCGGTTACCTGTAATAAACTGGTATCGTAAAAGTGCGAAGTTCTGAAAAGTCATTGTCCAAGTTCGTGACCGAAATTTGTGAGTGAAATGATTTCTACAAGAATTCAGATTATTTTGCAAAGATTTGTATATCAGGGTTTTGCTCGAGTTTTGTAAGAGGTGTTTAGGCACCTGACTTTTACCAGGGTCGGTGTTCGGCGATAGGGTGCATTAGTTAATTGCGATGCATGTGTAAAAGAGAGCAGCGAGCATGTCACGCGCCGACACAGGTACAAGAGTAGCTTATCAAACGTAATATTAAACTGTGCCTTGAAGTTATTAATCTGAGCAAATATAAATTGGTGTTTGGGGTAGTTTTACATCACAAAATTAGGACCATTAAAACAAGCAGAGTAAATTCTAAATAATAATGTTAATAATAAATTTGTTTATTACTTAGATCAGCAAATAGATGTTTAAAAAAAATATGTTGTCTCAAATTTGAACAGATTTGTGGTTACAGATGTTAAAAATTTGACTAAATAATATAAATAAAAATTTGAATAAATGGCAAATTTGGATTAACCCTCATAATTCTCACATTGTTGTAATAAACCTTTTGAAGATGTAATAAATTTAGTTTAGAGGAAACTTGACTTTTAATTTCTTTCCCCACGCGTTTGACACTACTTTGAATTCGATTGTGAGTTACTCTCCATCCCTTCTGTTCTTATAGAAAGGGTTAAGTTAATTATCACTATAAGAGTGATGACTTTAGACGATTAAACACAACGTAGGCCAGCCGAATTAAACCAAGCTGGTTAAAAATTTAAGAGAAAATGTTTAATATATAATTTGTTATTATTTATCACCTTTCCACAACGACGATCTTATTACAGTACCTAAAAATAATTCCCGCCAAGTAACGCAAATCACTGGATGCGGCAAATGGAGTCAGTTGCAACAAATTAATTTTTTGGCTTAACATTAAAAATTGATCAAAATAAAAAAAATACGGGTATTTTAATTTTATACCAATTTTAATAACATTAAATAATAAAGAAGGTATGCGAGATAAGCCAATGTCATTTTTAAGTCATTTTTTAAATTTTTGCTTCGTCCTTAAAATTTGATTAAAACTTTTTCGTAGAAATTGGTTATTTTGAACAAAGACAATAAAACAATTCTTTTACGGCAACGATTCGACTGTATATTCAGTGTTCTTCAGGCGGAAACAACTGCATGTTATTCAGTGAACATGCCTCAAGCACGACAGCTATACTCGGGTCAAAATAAGCTTGTGAAAGTGTTGTAAAAGACGCGCTACATGTTGTTGTTTCACTTTCTCTTATAGCAGTAGATAGATAGTTCATGGGTTAAGTAGAGATAACTATTTCTCTCCTTGTTGGACATTCGCTGAAAGATAGTCAAGCAAGAAAAAGTCCGCTACTCCCTTAGCCATGTGCTTCTTGAACACCGTAACGCCTTACTCAGAATTTCCCAAAATGTTTTCTGCGAAATGCTTGATAGGTACTTAAAAGAGGATTAAGCTTATGAGTTCAGGTCTTCCCAACAAATAGGGTTAAAATTTCTAAAAGTATTATGGCTTATTTTACATATCTATATAAAATAAGGGGAAAGATTGTTGGATTATCTTTTAGAAATCGTTTTCCAGGATCACATTATCTGAGAAATCTACCTGTCTAAATTTATTTATTTTGTATATTACTTAGTTTAAATTTGTCTTTGGTTGTGTTAGTTTCGGTTCGTATTTGCAAAATGTCTTCATTTTATTTGGACAGTAAATGTCGTGAACTAGTTCTTCGGGTCGTGGAATTTATGGAACTTAAAAAAAAGAACATGTCTCCTTTAGTGCCTTTGACATCTTACATTAAACGGGCATCGATGGCTTTAAAAATTTCGGAAAGTTCTGTTAGAAACATCATTGCCGAAAGTAAAGGTACTTTGGCGTCTCCATCCTTTACTTGTCAGAAAATAAAAACCAAAAACATCTGATTTGCCATTTGCACAAAAAACCGAAATAAAAAACACATTATATAAAATGTGTAAAAAAACGAGCACATAACAATTGAAACATTACTTAATAAATTAAACCAAAGATATATTTATGATGGAAGCAAGAATTCTTTAATAAAAGTAATTCGATCTTTGGGTAAGTTTATTTATAACAAAAATTACATGTACCTAAAACACAACTTTTAATATTTTAGGATTTCGTTATAAAAAACACGATAACCGAAAAATACTTTGCGAACAACCTCACGTCGTAAGAAAACGCTTTGAATTTTTGAAAAAATTTAAAGAAATAAAATCGAGGGAAATATATAAGTTTGTTTTTTTGGACGAAACATGGGTATTTTCTAAAAGAGGTAACAAGCACACATGGCAAGATAATTCGGTCAATTCCTGTGTTCGAACAAATAACAATGAAGAAAAACGTTATATAATCCTACATGCCGGTGGAGCAGACGGTTTTGTAGATGGTGCCAGTTTAATTTTTTCATCAAAAAAGAAGAGCGATGATTATCATGACAATATGACGGCTGAACTCTTTGAAAAATGGATGGCAGAAAAACTTATACCTTCATTAGAAGAACCCACCGTTATCGTAATGGACAACGCCTCTTATCATTCTTCTGTTGTGGAGAAATTTTCGACAAATGCTTAGCGCAAAGATCAGATTAAAGCTTGGCTAGAAAAGAAAAAAATTTCATTTCCAACAGTCGCCTGCAAAAGTGAAATGCTGCAGTTGGTAAAAAATACGCATATAAAAAATGTGCATGTTGCAGATGTAATGGCAAACAAAAATGGCCATTTAGTATTGAGACTTCCGCCTTACCATTGTCACTATAACCCTATTGAATATGTGTGGTCTAAAGTTAAAGGTTACTACAACAATAATATAGGTAAATGCGCTGCAGAAGGATTTGGACATGAAGCCATTTTAAATTATTGGCAAGAGAGCACGCAGTGCGTGACATAGAGATGGGAATTATCGTTCTTTTGAATGAACTAGTTCCCGCGAACTAGTTCGTCAAAAAGAATCGTTCGTTTTTATAGTTCGTTCGCGAACTAATAAGTCGGAATGTATCTTCGCGACCGAGTGAGACCGATTCGTTCGCGACCGAGTGATACGTTCACTCGGTTGCGAACGAACTAGTTCATTTATAGTTCGCGAACTAGTTCAAGTAGTTCGTATAAAAGAACCGTTCTTTTTATTAGTTCGTTCGCAAACTACCCATCTCTAGCGTGACATCAGAAGACTGGAAAAATTACATTAGTCACTGTGAAAAAATTATTTTAAATGATTTTGAAAATCAAATTATTTTAGATGATGTAGGAGAAATAGTTATCAATGTAGAATGTAGTGATAGTGACAGCGATTTTGAATATTTTTCTTCAGATGAAGATTTGTAAATTGTAACGGTTGTTTCCGTGTCGGGTTCTGGGTATCGTAGAGAGAGAGAAGAGCGGCTTTGATGGGGCTTTATTGACAATAATAGCTATGTACAAAATAAAAATAAAATAAAATAATACTTCTGAACAAAACAAAACGAATCTTCTACTAGTATAGACACGGCCTCGTCCCCGGCGGTCCCTCGTCCTCGACTCCTCGTCGTCGGCTTCTCGTCCTCGTCTCCTCGCCCTCGGCTCCTCGTCCTCGACGTGTCGGCTTCGGTGGCTCGCACTTGTAATGGAGGGGAGGTAGGACTCTACCAACGGGATAATGCTCCGTGGGTAGCGGTATCGGAGAGGAAGCCCCTAGGATAATGCTCCAGGGGTGGACGGGTCTGGGGGTGGCTACTTACGAGGATAATGCTCCCGCAAGTATGAAAGTATCGGAGGCGGTAGGCGCAATATATAGGCTTCGTTTGTAGGCGAGGGGTATGGGAGGAGTATCGTAGCGAAGCGTTGGTGGTGGTTTTCGGTGTGGTGGGAATTATACCACCACTACTGCCCTGACGTATACGTATGACGTCGCGGTCACGCGGTCCGAATCAGCTGCTGGGCGTTATCTGGTTTTGTTTACTGAACTATTAGGAATTATTAGAACGCTTCGTTACAAAATATAAAATATAAATAAAGTTAAATTATTTAAGTCAATGATTATTTTGTTTTATTTCACGTACTCTTAGTAAGTGCATTGATCGTAAACATTTAAGCAACTATTGCAAACTGTTTGAGATTCACTGGTGTCACTTATAGAACTGGTGAAAAGCACGTGTCTTCTCTAAAAACGATTGGGTATAGCCGTGTCTCACTTTTACGTGCAACAGAAGAGGATAAAAGATTTCGTCCAGCCTACTCTATAAATGCTGTGAGTGGAAGTAAGAGAACCAGTCTATAGCGAGTCTTTTACAACACTTTCACAAGCTTATTTTGACACGACTATACAGCCGAAACGTTGCGTTAAATAAAAATTTATTATGTCACTATCCAAAATAACCAATTCACAAAAAAGTCAAAAAAAATCATGAATCATGAAAAAAAAACTGAACAAATCTTTCAACAATACTTGTTTCATAGATAAAGATAAATTTATAGATACTTACCATTGGTCCGCACGAATCGAGGTCTACAACAAAAAGAAAAATTAATATAACAATAATAATTCATAATAATCGGCAAAACAACAGATAAGTAAATACAAACTTTTAAAACATGAATGCTAAAGTATTAGACTACCCGTATGTTATTGGACTCCTTTTAGCGCTCTTTTACTATTGCCATTATAGGGCAATATAATTAATTTGACAAAGGAGTAAACAAAAATCATTACTGTAGCACACATTGTCTTTTGGACTGCATTAACAGAAAATTTCGACAAGTATGACACATACCACTTATAAATTTGAATGACGATATTGACACGAACTTACAGGTAAAAATCATGTTTTATTTATTACTAAACAATTTTACGTAACTTTAGACAGATAAAAATGTTAGAAATACTAAATCTACCTTCAAAGCAATAGATATTGAGATGCTGTTGTCGCTACTCTAAAAGATTCTGTCATCAAGTTATACAAAATATTTACACGTTAAAATGTTTTAATAATTAATTTATCTAGTTTTAAATTTTAGAAATTTAACAAAAGCTCTATAGAAAAGGTATCTACTTAATGAAAACAGTTCACATAATTACAAAATTAATTTAACATTTTGAACACCAAATTAAGAGTTACGATATAACTTTGGTAAAAAGTTTGTTTAGAGGTAAAATAAGTTTCGGTCAAAAGAAAACATAGAAATAATTATTTGAAAGTAACAAAAAAAAGCAAACAAAAAATACTTACGGGGAGGGCCCATCCTCTGGCGGCGGGCAAGGAGGGGAGGAAAGTCGTAGCAAACGCCTCCTCTTCCCAGCTGCAAGTAATAAAAATTTTCAAAGAAAATGTCAAAATGACAGGAAAAATTAGTATTCTGTGCTGAGTCTTTTAATTTTCAGAAATCACGAAATAAAGTCTTTGTTTCTGAAAATTAAAAGTCTCAGCACAGAATCCTAATTTTTATTGTCATTTTGACAATTTCTGTAAAAAAAGGTGTAAACACTTAAACAGTATAACGTGTCAGATGTGAGTGTAAAATAGTTATTTGTGTACCAAGGCCAAAAAGTGATGATTTTGGCCGAGTCGAATTTTAAGAAATCAGACGAGGACAAAAAACACTTTGGCCGTGATGCACACAAAAATTTCAAGGCGACTTTAAAGTTATTAAAATTGTGATTGTATAGTACTTACGAACCGTCATTATTATCTTATTTTAATCAATAAATACGAATTTAATATAAATCTAACACGATTTAAAAAAAATAAAAGCACGGCTATTTTAATTTTAAATGTACTCGTTTATACATTTAATTAGAATAATAAAAAAATAAGTGGTAAAAGTCCATTTAAACATTCTTAGACATTTAGCACCAATAAAACACAGTTGTGTCTTATCATGTACTACTGCGATTCAAAGTAGCTTTACACCGTACAATAAAAAAGAGCATTTTAAAAGTTGAGTCAGTACCAATATGCAAACAGTAACCAGCAACATAACTAATGACTTTTGGGCTGATTTCAAGTTTGAGATAATACCGGTAGTATCTTCGTTTCCATGGAAAATAAATAAAATTTATTGTTGTGATTGGTTGTTGTCATGGAAAAGTATTAAAATTTGCGATACTACCGGTATTAACTTCAACTTGAAATCAGCCCATTAGAATACTTAAAAACACAATTTTTTTTTAGAATTACTTTTCTTCTAGGAAGGGAAGGTTTATGGCTACTCATGTATTCTTCAGTTTTTTTCGTGGTAAAAAGCTTAGTTAATTAAATTAATAATTGTTATAACGACTACAAATTTAAGTTATTTGTATTTTATTGTAGAAAAGGAGCGTGTACATATGCATAAGTTTCATAGCGCCAGTTGAAACTGGCGCGCCAGTAAAGTGAAATTGCATGTGTAAACTGTGTAAAATTGCATGCAAGTTAAAGATTACACAGGCAATTTTATTTTTCTGGCGTGCCAGTTTCAACTGGCGCTATGAAATGTATGCATGTGTAAACCCAGCATAAAATTATGTAAGAAATTTTGAAATATTTTTTTTAAATCTTGACGTGATAGATAATACATAATTGCAAATTTGAATTCGTGGAAATTGTCTTATTAATCTAAAAAGAAAGTTATTTTGTCGGTTTGTGTTTACTATTTACTATACAAATTCAATCATTGATTAAAGTTACAAAAAGCCGACAAATACGGATGTTGGTTTTGTCGGCTAGATCAAAAAAATGTAATTCACAATCCAAAAAATTAACCAAACTGCTTCATTCTTTGAGTTTCAGTCTCATCGAAAGCTTGTGTTTTTGAGGTCAGAACATGCTAGGCTATTATTGTTGGTCTGTTTTGAGAAACACAGATGCAAGTGGTTACAAAAAGCTAAAACTTTTTATTTTTATGTTTTTATTTAATGTTTCTTTTGTAATATTTTTTTTTATTAAATATCTTAAAACGTTGACGTGATGATTTTTTTTAAACATTTTTTCTAAGTTTAGGAGGCTTTATGTAACAAAAATATATAGGTTTCATTTTAGGGACAAAAATGTTGTAAACAAGTGTTATTATTATTATCTTTTTGTTCTTCTATACACTCTCTCTCTTATAATTTTTAAATCACTTTATTTTACAAATGTATTTTTTTGTTGGACAATAAACTACTATATTATTATGATTATCAAGATTTTTTTTTATAACTTTTCAAAAACATACAGGGTAAGTATCTTAACTGGAGTAAATACTATAAATCGACTTTTATCAAAAAATTTTAAAAAACGCTTCTATAGTTTTTAATTTGCTACATTATTTTTATATTGTTATGGTTTATCCTTCCTATCTAGGAGCTAAGCCACCCCCGACTTTTTTTTCCAATAGAAAAGTACTTATGACGATAGTTTGTTTAAAAGATTTTATTTCCTACTTAATCAATATAGCCAAATATTATCTTAGTTACGGTAACCATTATGACATTCATAACTCCCGAGGGAGTTATAGAGGGGAGTTAAGAATTCTTAACTCCCTCTAATTTTTATATTGAAAAGACATACAAATCTGGTGTACTAAAGTTACGAGAAGAGAAGAAATGCTATTAAACAACAATTTTTAAACGCCAATAATATCGTTTCGTTTATATTCTTGCTTCCAGTGTTACTTTTATTCAACAATTCTAAAAATTTCTCATATTTTTCTCCTAAAACAGGGGAAAAAATAAGTAAATATACATACCATATCTTAAAAATATGCCAGAAATATTATTTCATTTACATTTCTGCTGCCAGTATGGTTCTTTTTTAGCCATTCTTGAAATCGGTCGTATTCTTTCTTGTACACTACTTGAGATTTCTTTGGTACTAATGCAACACGGGATTTCTCAGCTTTTTTTAATACTTCTTCTGAAATATTTGATGTTTTTCACGTTCTCAATCATTTTTAAAAATTCATAAATTTTTGTTGACACAATTGTCAAGAAATAAATCTATAGTAACCAAGCGTAGTTAACTAACAGCAAATTTGTTTTTTGGATTTGTTTAGTAGGAAATAAAATTAATTATGTATCACGTGAATTACTAGGTGTCAATAACCTCGGGCAACTTACAATCCCTCGGGCCTAACGGCTCTCTGGATTGTAAATCCATTGCCCTCTGTAATTAACACCCTCATAATTCCCTTGATACATAAATAACTATTAAAACAAATAATAAATTTTTACAATTTAAAACCTATTTGAACAAAAAAATTGCAAAAAAATATTATTTTTTAGAGTTAAAATTGTTGAAAATATTAATAATCTAAAGTGCATTGCTAGAAAATAACAAAAAACATTATAAAAATGGCAGTTTTTTTTGTTCAAATATGATCAAATTGTATAAATCTATACTGGTTGATATTAATGACCTTTTAATCAAGCTTTCGCAATAGGTACTTCTGAATTTAAAAAAAAATGAAGAAGATAACACAAGAAAACAAATTTAATTTTTTTAATTATAATAGAAACATTTTTTTAACACGTCAGGTTTTGCAGAAAATAAAATAAGTAAATTAAAAATTTTTACTCTATGCTAACTAAATATGTGGACGTATACGAGTTAGACCACGAATGCAAAATTAATCCTTTTACCGGAGAACTTGAGGATTAGATAGGTAGACGAATTCGACCAAAAATGTAAATAAACCCGAATTGCTTTTGGGGACAAGGGCAACTTTACCTGCATGTACCTATAAATGTAAGGAAGAGGGAGAAACTATAAATTAGAATTTATAAAAATATTTTACTTAGTTGAGTCTTGTTTGTTAGTTGTAAGCGTTTATGTCTTGTGCTTAAATTTTTTTAGTTATGGAAAATCCAACCGCAAATTTTATGTTTAGCGAAAAAGATCATAAACTTTTATTATTTAAAAATTATAAGTTTTCAAAAGCAAATGTTTCTTAATGTGAAAAAATTCGGTGGAGGTGTTGTGATCGAAAATGTAGTGCAAAAGTGTATACCCATTTATCAGAAGAAAACAAAATATTAGATTTCTTTGGGAATCATAGCCACAATGTTGATTCGACACTACAAAGGCAAATAATTAACAATTCTATTAAAAGAAAAGCTGTGGAAGACTTACTTCAAAAACCTTCCAAACTAATTCATTTGGAACTGAAGTGTAATGGCAATGATGACAATTTGACCGAAAGAGACATTAACAATGTAAGAAGAAATATGTATGTCGCCCGCAGAAAATTCACACCGCCTCTTCCAAAAAATCAAGAAGTGTTTAGTGTACTAGAGACTTTAAATTTAAAAACTCATAAAGGTGAAAACTTTATATTAAGTATAGACAATTTAAACAAAATTATTATTTTTGGGTGTTTTACAAATTTACATTTTTTATGTAATGTAGAAATAATTTTTGTGGATGGCACTATTAAATTTTCTACAAAATTTTTTTGTCAAATGTTCACTGTTCACGGGTATAAAAATGGGCATTATGTGCCATTGTTACCAAATAAAAACCAAAAATCTTATTTACAATTATTTCAAACTGTTACAAGAAAATGTTTAGAGTATTATTCAGTTTTTAAACCTAAAACAATTGTGATAGATTTTGAATTGGCTATTCACAATGCTTGCAAAGTGATGTGGTCAAACATTAATATTATAGGCTGCAGATTCCATTTGACCCAAAATTGGTTTAAAAAAATACAATCTTTAGGATTAGTTAAGGAATATAGGGACAAAAATTCTGGATTAGGGAATTATTTGAAAGTGCATTTTGGTATGCAACTTCTAAGTCCAGAAGAGGTTACTGAATTCTTCTTTCAGGAACTATATTAATTAATGCCTCAAGATCCAAGAGTTGTTGAATTTCGTAATTATATATATAATTATTACATAAAAGATAGTGCGCATTTTCCTCCTACGTTGTGGGCATCCTCTTCAAACACGTTGTATCGCATAACAAACGCGTGCGAATCATTTCATTCAAAATTTAAGGCTAGTTTTTATTCAGCGCATCCTAATATTTGTTTATTTTATCAGACTGTTAAATTTTCAAACCGAAATTTATATCAAAATTAAAACTGCACAAACATATACAAAAAAACTAAGACCTGATGTACAAAGAAAACAAAATTATATAGAAGAAAAATTGCGTGAATATCGTCAAAATCAAATTTCTAAGTTTCAATTTGTAAAATTAATTTCTTTTAAATATGTTCTAAATTAACCAATAATTTTTATTTGTAAACTAGTTTGTAAGATGTTTTTTATTTGTAAATTAGTTTGTAAGAAGTAAGCTGTAATACTTTTTTTTTACTAGATACTTGTCAATTCTTTTCTTTGTTCTTTGTGAAAAAAATATACTTTTAAAAAATTTATTGTGTTTTACATTTTTTATCCATTTTTTCGTCAAGGTACGTACAGTGTGAGTTAAAATTAAAGCGAGTAACAATAGTTACCATCAATAAATTAACTTATTTGGTATATAAACTCTGTAACGTAAAATATTAATTTTTGAAATAACCAGAAAGATGACAATAAACAAACATAACACTTAACTCTAATACTTTAAGTCGGATTACAGCAGTCTGTGGTCTAACTCGTCTATGGGATTTTCGCACCCCCTACCGTCGTGGTCTAACTCGTCGACTCCGAAATATGTACATATTGTGGTGCTTACACTGGCCAACATGATTTTTTTTTATGTCCAATAGGTGTCTCTTGTGTACGTTTTTATGCAGATCGTTACAAAAATTGGCCATCACGTCAGGTTTCTGAAAAAACTTATAAAATAGTTTTCTTATACAGTGTGAACCATTTGTAATAAATTTGATATAAATTCTGGAAGTTGCCTTTTAGGAAAACGCTTAGACACATTTTCTGTTATTTTTTTACGCGCATTTTTTGATACAGGTGTCCCAAAATTGAGATACGACCTTCAACTCTGAAATTTTAAATGAGAACCTTAATGTTTTTTACCATATATAGTGAATTGTAGAAGAATAAATTCATAGTAAATGTTGAAAAATAGCAGGATATGTGTCTGAGCGTTTTCCTGAAAGGCAAATCTCTCAATTTTTATCGAATTTATTTATTACAAATAATTTACGCCTTTTTTTCAAAAACAACTGAAAATCGACATAAGGTGTGCTACATACAAAATACGCAAAATTATACGTAGAACTCAAATATGCTGAAAAACATTGAGGTTCTCATTTATAATTTCAAAGTTGAGAGTCGTACCTCAATTTTGGGACATCCTGTATATCAAATTTTTTGTCAAAAAATGCATGTTAAAAAATAACATAAAACGTGTCTGAGCGTTTTCCTGAAAGGCAACTCCCTGAATTTTTATCGAATTTATTCGTTACAAATGGTTCACACTGTATAGAAAAATATTTTATAAGTTTTTTCAGAAACCTGACGTAATGGCCAATTTTTGAGTACATTTTTAGAACCTGCATAAAAAAGTACATAAGAGACACGTATTAGATATCAAAAAAAAATGTCATGTTGACCAGTGTAATCTAAGGCAAACACATAAATAATGTAGCAAATTAAAAAGTATAGGAATGTTTTTTTTATATTTTTGATCCATGGGAATCCAGTTATAGAATTTATTTCTGTTAAAATACTCAGTTTGTAGGGATTATTAAACGAGACCGCATCTTCTCGTTGAAAAGAAAATTATCCGTTCGTCGTATCTCGTACGAGCTCGTATCTAGACGTTAGTTTGTTTGTAACAGCGTAAGAAATTTCCGTATTTTCTCAGAATTGTCCTTCCCGTTTTTAGTTTACTTTACCGAAATTTACGTCAGCATATAGTGATTTTTGTCTGGAGATCAAGTCGTGCTCTCTCTACAAAATTTTCAAAGGAGTCGGCAGTGGGCTCTGAAGCCGATAAATTCAAGTTTTTGTCAAACTCGACTGAAAAATTAGTTTTTGTAAATTTAGGTAGCCAACATAAATGGGTTATTTTCTCAAAAAAATTTAAAATGACCTGTCCGTGTGTTTTGCTCACAAACATTCAATAAGGGAATTATGAATTTTGTTCCTTACTTTATCACCACACTGTATGTATAGTACATACTTAGAAAGCGAAGTCAGCCAATTAACCATAATTAATTTAAATTAATTAATAAACTTGAACTTAACTAAAATAATAATAATAAAAAAATTAATAAAAAAATAATTTATAATTCTAACATCAGATTAAACATTAAATTAAATTAAATTAAACATAATGTTATTTTACACTAATGGCTCTTTTGAACAGCAAGATAAATTTTCTTTATAAAAACACGCAATTTCCTCACCGAAAATGTCTTCCAATTAATAGAATTTAAATCATAAGAAAGTTAGTGTAAAAAAATGTTTTAAAATTTCTGTAGGTTTTTATTTGTTGGTGAAGTTGTTTTGGTGCATTAATTTTAATATTAGAAATAACTGCTTGGTGGTCAGATATTAAATCAGTAGGTATTTATTGTGCCTGCATTAACAGAGAAATCTGCTTGATTATTATCTAATTGCTTAAGTTATTGTTTTGGCAACCAAAAATTTTATTATTATTATTATTATTATATCGAAGAATAGGTATAGCAAAGGCGGTGGTAAGTGTTGAAACTCTAGAACAGTTTTTAGAATTGTACTTAACAATTATTCCCGCACAGTAAACGCAAATCACTGGATGCGGTAAATGGAGTCAGTTGCAACAAATTGATTTTTTGGCTTAAAATTAAAAATTGATCAAAATAAAAAAAATACGGGTATTTTAATTTTATACCAATTTTAATAATATGAAATAATAAAGAAGGTATGCGAGATAAGCCAATGTCATTTTTAGGTCATTTTTTTAAATTCTTGCTTCGTCCTTAAAAGATTAGTTGTAGAAATTGGTAATTTTGAACAAAGACAATAAAACTATTCTTTCACGGCAACGATTCGACTGTATATTCAGTGTTCTTCAGGCGGAAACAACTGCATGTTATTCAGTGAACATGCCTTAAGCACGACAGCTAGCTGTTTCCGCCTGAAAAAGGCAGAATAATATACAGCCGAAACGTTGCGCTAAATAAAAATTTATTATGTCATTATCCAAAATAACCAATTCACAAAAAAGTCAAAAAAAAAACATAAATCATGAAAAAAAAACTGAACAAATCTTTCAACAAGACTTGTTTCATAGATAAAGGTAAATTTATAGATACTTACCAGTGGTCCGCATGAAACGGGGTCTATAACAAAAAGAAAAATTAATATAACAATAATAATTTATGATAAATTAATTGTATAAATAATTTATTAAGTTAAGTTAAATTAATGGGAGTGGAAAAGAAAGACTACTACTTTCTTGTTTTACCAACGTTTTGGGGTTTTACTTTCCCTTTTTTAAAGGCTCGTGACTATTACAATTTCGTTAAAAACTTGTTGTAATACAACATGCTGAATTGGCTGTCCCGAAAAAAAAAAACCTTGAAACGTCGGCAAAACAACAGATAACTAAATACAAACTTTTAAAACATTAGTGCTAAAGTATTAGACTACCCGTATGTTATTGGACTCCTTTTAGCGCTCTTATACCATTGCCATTGTAGGGCAATATAATTAATTTGACAAAGGAGTAAACAAAAATTATTACTGTAGCACACAGATTGTCTTTTGGACTGCATTAACAGAAAATTTCGACAAGTATGACACATACCACTTATAAATTTGAATGACGATTTTGACACAAACTTACAGGTAAGAAACATATTTTATTTATTACTAAACAATTTTACGTAACTATAGACAGATAAAAGTGTTAGAAATACTAAATCTACCTTCAAAGCAATAGATATTGAGATACTGTTGTCGCTACTCTAAAAGTTTCTGTCATCAAGTTATACAAAATATTTACACGTTAAAATGTTTTAATAATTAATTTGTCTAGTTTTAAAATTTAGAAATTTAACAAAAGCTCTATAGAAAAGGTATCTATTTAATGAAAACAGTTCACATAATTACAAAATTAATTTGACATTTTGAACACCGAATTAAGAGTTACGATATAACTTTGGTAAAAAGTTTGTTTAGAGGTAAAATAAGTTTCGGTCAAAAGAAAACATGAAAATACTAATTTGAAAGTAACAAAAAAAATACTTACTGAATGGGCCCTTCCCCTGGCGAAGGGCAAGGAGAGGAGGAGGATCGGAGTAAAATCCTCCTCTTGCCATCTGCAAATAATAAAAAATTTTAATTGACAAAAATGTTACAGCTTGACCAAATTTTCAAAATAACAAAAAAGAACTAATAAATCAAGTATAATTAAAATACGAACTGTTATATACAGAGTGGCCAAACGAAAACTAAAACGAAACTATAATGACTCTCAGAAAAATAATTTCTAGAATAAACGTTAAAACAGATCTATTTTGTTTGAAAGGGGAACAGCTTTTGGTATAAATTCAACAATTTTGTGCGCAAACCCCTAAGCGTGTGATGCATCCCTTTAAAAATTTTAAATCTGAAGGGGGTTCGAGTTACACATCATTGGATAGCCCATTTTATTCTGTACACAGTAGTTTACTTTTGAAATTTAAAAGATGTGCAATTCGATCTCCCGTTTAGGAGTTTTCACACAAAATTGTTAAATTCATGCCAAAAACTGTCCCCCGTCCAAACAAAATAGACCTACTTTTGCGTTTTTTTGAGAACTTATTTTTCTGTGTTATAGCCTCTGTTTCGTTTTCGTTTAGCTATCCTGTATAAGATGTTATTGTAGTAAATTTCCAGATATTAACAAGTGATAGCTCTCGTTAAAAAGATGCGAAATAATCAAATTTGTCTTATACAAATGTTTATAGTTTTTGAGATATGTATAATGCTGTAAAATGTACATTATTTTTGAAGTACAAGTTGTATGACAATACTGCTTTTGAGCAAAAACTATTACATCATATATCACACATTCTATATGCTGTAATCTGCAACATTACTTCAATAATATCCTGTACATAGAAAATAATCCAAATTATGTAGCAAAATTTCAGCGAATCCCTTTTGCGAACCAGCGACGTAGAGATCCTTGAAATATGTTCCTTTTGCGGACCAACCTCAGAATTAGTGCTACTCTGTAAGGGATTATTTACAATTTCAACACATACTTGATGAAAATAGGTTTTGAAAATATTTGAAGTTCAACACGTAAAAAAAATTGATGGTTTAAAGTATTTAGAAAATTAATAAAGAAAGTAAATTAATTTTTGTGTGAACAATAAATAATTATATTGCCTAATTTTTCTCTTATAAATAAATTGTTATTTACAAAACTACAATTTATTACTACAATACTTTTATCATGGCATGCGTATTTCAGTATTTATCACCACCTTATTGTAATCTTGGTTAACTAACCCAAATTTTTATTTGGTTGGTAAACATGCATATTATCTCACGTGCGCTGTTAGGTTTGTTTACAATTTTTATACAAGCTTTTTGAAATGGGAAATATTTTATTGGTGAAAAATTATTTAATGACTCCCGTGTTTGAAATCAATATTAGAGGTGAAAATCTGTACAATAAAGCTCAGATAAAAACAAGAAATCTCATAGAACGCCTTAATGGAGTTTTTCAATCTTATCCAATAGAATTAATTTAAATATTGACAATGTTCAATGGGTGATGGTAGCAACAGCAGTATTACACAATTACACGGTTTATTCAATCAAAACGCGCTTTAGTACAATAATGTGGATCCTTAGGGAGCACATTTTAAAAATATTTTTTGTTATACAAAGTGTTCTAAAAAAAGTTACACGTCACAAACATATTTTTTTTAAATGGGATACCCTTTATATATTATTGAATATTCGCATTTTACATATTATTCTAAACACTTTTTGTATAGCATGTCTTGTACCTATTTCTAACCGTTTTAGAAATAATTACACTTAAAGTGAAAAAATTATAGTTGCTATTGTTGACAGAAATGCTAAAATTTTGTTAATGGTGAATTATCTTGCCGCCGTTTTTTGGCAACTTTTTACAAAAAGCCTTGTTGTAGATGTACTTATATGAAAAAGTCCGATATAACACACAGGGTTTCCAAAAAAAATTATCAAACTTGGCATTTACAAATTACCAAAAACTCAACATTTTAAATAGAAACCTTATTGTTTTTTTGGGGGGGGGGGGGATTCAAATTGGCTTTTATATTGCCTTTAATTTAATATTACATGGTCCCATATCTATCTCGTCTAGTTTTCAATTAAATTAGATTTTTGTGAATTTTGGATAACTAGTATTACAAATACGGCAAAACCAGAGTGTGCCATTGTTTAGCTGCTTTGGTTACGAAATAAATGTCAAATAATTTTTATGTGTTTGTCTTTACTTAACGTAAACTTTATCAGTACCTTCAATATGACTTGATTACAGTTTACAAGAAAACATCAATTTATTGCTAATTAGTGGGGAATGCGAAGAAAATTGTTTATTAGCATCCAGAGTTTATGCTCAAAAGTACCCGGGGCTAAAACCACCAAGTCGTAGAACCTGTGAAAAACTGCTACAGACTTTTAGACAGAGTGGAAGCGTGAAAAAAAGAAAAATGAAAAGAAAGAAATCGGCCATTACGGATAAAAATGAATTTAGAGTTACTGGATCCCTAGTAGAAAATTCCCATGTAAGTCAGCGCTATCTTGAAAGGCACTTGGACATTAGCAGGAGAACTATAGGAAGAATTGCAAGGAAATTTAAATTTCATCCATACCATATGCAGTTAAAAAAAATTTGCACGGACAATTTTATGCAAGCTTAGAACGAAGTCTGTAGTTCCTTTTTATAAAAGGCCATTGATGAATTAATTGACTCAATATATCGTGGTGATCGCAAATAAAGGGTATACAACAAAATGTTTTGAAATAAATATTAATAAAACTCTTTTTCAATATAAGATAAATATATATATTAATATATAATAATAATATATATATATAAGATCCTCTATCCCTAAATTTCTTCAATGTTTTTCAAAAAATGTCTTTTCTCAAATGCAGTTGTCTTGCTATTTTTAAAAACCACTTCCTGTTAAATAATGTTCGAAAACAAGTAATTACTAAAGTGTGACAATAGGATTTATATCGTAGATCGTCAATTATTATTATTATTCTTCTTCGTCTTTTTCTTCTTCTTCTTATTGTTATTATATTACTAATATTATTATTATAAAAATATTAGCTTTTTTAGGCATATACGATTAGTAAGAGTCTAAATAAGCTACCAACTCTCAACGCGCAAGTAAAGCAGGCGTCATCATTTAAAAAAAATCATATCTCAAAATCGATAAAAAATAACCTAATTTGGAATTACCAGAAACCTCCTGAATTATTTCTCTACATTTCGTTTGCTTAATGTAAGGGTATGTCTCTAATAATAAAAATTTTGTTCGCATCGTCTATAATTGATTACCATGATACAGGAAGTTCGACTTTAGGTTATCAAAAAATATATTAAAAATAGAAAAAAAAATCTTTCAATTAAACGACCAAAATCGTTCATGTCTTTACATTCGAACGCAACAAAAATCAACTTGATGGCTGTTAGGGTTCCTGAGATAGCTCAGTGTAAAGATAAAAAAACACGAATATTAAAAATGTCCAAATTTTAAGTTTTTTTTTTCAAATTTCCATAACCAGAAACATAAAAAACTTATTGTAGTTGGTCATTTTGATAAAGAATAATCTAAATATACATTAGAATAAAACTAGTAAAATTCCAAAAGAATTACAAAAAAGCCGAAATTTAAGCCAAAAATTGTTATTTAATAACAATTCTTCTCTTCTTGTAACTATAGAGCGCCATATTAGTAAGTCTTTTAAAATGCAAATTAGAGGGAATTAAGAATGCTTAACTCCCTCGGGAGATATGAATGTCATAACGTTTACCGTAACTAAGGTAATCTTTGGCTATATTGATGTAGTAAATGTAGTAAGAAATAAAATTTTTATAGCTATTATCACAACTAGGAAAATATGAATAGTATATTTCCCGAGGTTGGCTAGTTACATCCCGAGGGGAACCCGAGGGATGTATAGACAACCCAGAGAATATATTCATATTTCCAGTGGTGGAATCAATAGTTTTTTTCTGATTGAAACAATATTGTTGTTAAAATAACAAAATATTATATTATTAATTCTGGAATTTAGCAATTAGTAACGTTGCTAAGGATAAGGAACATTGTTTGTAAATAGATATCATAGTTGACTGGTTTGATATTCGCGTCCTGTCATAAAAAAATTTTGATAAAATGTCGAACTACGTGCTCGCACAGGCAGCGAAAGCCAGGAAATGTTTGATTCCAGCAAAATCGAATGTTGCGTATAGTAAAATGTATATACGAAGACTTTCAACACTGGAGAACAGCAAATACGGTGAATGGTGCTGACAAAAATATTTTGCTAGCGTTTTTTGAAGACTTGGTAATTTGCTATGATTTTTGTTATTTTTGAACGTATGACTAATTTATTCTATCCGTAGTCGCAGAAATATTCACCAAACACGTTGTGGTCAAAATTATATCCATGCTAAGGACAATGTTGCATTTAAGAGGCCTCTCTACCTTTGGCTCTTATGAGACATCCCATGTATCATTTTGCCACTCTAAATCAAATACTGATTAATGTATTTTAATAAAATCAACATCATTAGAAAAAGCAAACATTTATTTAGAATCTTACCACGCAGAATTTAAAAAAAATGTTTCTAAAAGCAATAAAAAATAATTTAAGTTAGACATAAAAGTGAGATTTTCACCAATCTCTATTATTTCAAAACTAAAAGGAATTTACGGATTTGCCAGGGTCAGATTTTAGAAAGTATACTTTTAAGAAGATAGCTTCAAGTCCGAGAAAAATATATTAATAAATAATAAATCTATTGTGGCATAATAATTTTCAACTTAAAATTCGTCTGAAAATCTATGATTTACAACCCTGCAGTTACAAGTTAAAGACCCCAACCGCAACTAAACCCTTATAATTACTTTATTACACTACCCGTACTGACCGTTCTGTACCTGGTAAATAATTCGAAATAATCTTTCTAAATACCAGCGTTTGTGTATGAAAGAGCAATTATTGATTAGATTATAATAATAATTATTAAAAAATTAGTTTTTTAGTAAAACAGTTTTAATATAATAGTTAGATAATCATATTTTTTTGCAAATTATTTTTACAAGATATTTGTGAGTTACCTGTTTATAAAAGACAAAGAAAATAATATTTTTGTCATTTGCTTATAAGATTTTGGATTCTTAGAAGGGGCAGGTAAACTCTTATCGAGGTGTAAAAACACTTTCACAAAAAAAAGTAAATTTTGTCTCAAACTGCATTTTAGTATTCATCTTATCAATAAGTTTCGGATTTTGATAAACTGAGAAATAAATTTTTAATTTCACTTGGTCAATCTAGAAAAATTTATTGTTCTTTTAAATTTAAACCTTCATAAATAAATTGCACATGCAAAACATTAATGAGTTAAAAATAACCCATATATTTGAGGTGTAAGATAGGAAAGCTCAAAGTTTGCAGTTATTGGGCAAATCTGTGTCATGTTGTAGCGGCATAATTTTTTAGAAATTGATAAAAATACAATGTAAACTTTAAACTATCATCGTTAGAACAATTTAATATTTTTATTTAAAAGAGAATTATTAATCAAAAGTTAGTGTAAAACACGAATTTAATCTGCTCAAAATAAAAATTTTACTTCAGAATAATTTGCACAATGCTGAAAAAATTATACAAATCTTAAAGACGCTAACAATACAAATAAAATTTCAAGTCTCCACCCAACTCAACAAATTTCTTTTGGGCCAAAACTCAAAATTATTGATTTTAATATATAGTAAAATATGGAATAAAATTTAAATTTTATTATTTGTATGTTTTGGCAAAAATTTAAGGGGGGTAACCTTTCAACCGTAATTTCGTCTGCCTACAATAATAGTGTCCTAAATTTATAACAAATTTTACAGGAAAGCCGTATATGTGCCGCAAGTAATTGAAAAACCAGCATATGCTTTTATTACCATAGATACTAGGTAGTTTTTAGTTAAGCTTTGTTAAGAAATTTTTGCAACAAATTAAAAACTCTGGTGTCCAATACTTTTTTTTCACTACCAGAACGAAAACTTTTAGATTCAAAAAATATGCGAATGCGTACGGGTGCCAAGGGTGCGATTAATCACCATAAAAATGAGAATAATAAAATATCTGCGACAAAGTCCTTACGGAACGACATTCTGAATGTTGCATACCACGTGTTTGGGCACCATGATAAATGTTTACCCTACTTTTGCACTAGAGGCGGAGAACCAAATGAAATAGAAAAATTGTCAAATGAATTTTTTAAATTTTTTTTGAATATTTGCAGTATTCTTGCAAATCATTCTCGGAGCTTACTTTATGACATGGACAGCAACACCGTTGAACAATATAATTCAATTGTTGCTAAATTTGTTGCTGGTAAGCGAATTAATTTTGCTTTGGCGAATGCATATATGAAATGCGATGTGCGACGGCTGTTGCAAGTTGGAACACAAAAATGGGACATACCGAATTTTCCAAGAATAAATCAAGAATTCTTCGCCGAATGGAAATACGACGTATTCACAAAAACCGACGCCAAAAAATAAGACGCGTAACAATAAAAAATTACAATAAAACGTTAGAAATTAAAAGATGTATTGAGAATGCTGATTACGGTGAATCATGCCAGAAACCAGATCTTCCCATTGATGTTTATAGAGAACATAAAGAAGAATTTTTAAAAAAATTAAGATGAACAAGAGAAGAAATACATATCTTGGAAAAAGAAACTCGTTTTCAATGCTCTAATGGAAAGTGGATGGAGGAGCGGCGAAAACTATTAATCGCATCGAATTTTGCAAAAATTTGTAAACGAAGAAAAAATTCGAACTCTGCTAAACTTGTCAACAATTTATTGTATGGAATTATAAATTTAAAAGTCGAATCACTAAACCACGGAAAAAAATTTGAAGATATTGCAAGAAGGGAAATAGAAAATATAAAGGACGCAAAATTGAGCCATGCGGTTTATTTGTAGATGTTGATTTTTTTTTGGGAGCTTCACCCGACGGTATGATCGATCAAGACATTCTAGTAGAAATAAAATGTCTGTATAAAGCGTTCAAACTAGGATTTACACCAAAAGAGGGAATACGACAAAAAAAATTACATTTTGGCATGAAAAAAATGAAAATTTTGTAATTAATTGCAGACATGATTGGTATTACCAAATACAAGGCCAGTTGCATATTGCCCAGATACAAGTGTGTATTTTGAGAGTATGGACTGGCCCACAAAAAATAAAAATTAAAAAAATAAAAAAGATTATACTTTTTGGGAAAATAAAATGAAAAAATTTTTGGAATTTTTTTTATATAAAATGGCTGTTGCCGGAACTGGTTGATCTTCGAAAAACTCGAAATATGTCTATTCGGAATATTTTTTTTATAATGTAAAATATATATAAATTATTATTATTTTATAATACATTTTTATAATCTAAATGTTTATTTCTTTTTACATTATTTTAATAAAATTAAATTGAAGATACAGAATAGAATGTCGAATCTTTCTCAAACTACCAAACATCAACAAAGCAAACCTCAAAGTGAGTGCAGACCCTGTCTCTGTCATAAATAACAGGTAATAAATTACTTGCGGAGGGTGGTCAACAACTTTACCGCAGGGGTTCAGTGGTTGACAGATCAGCTCAACTAGAGAAATTTCAAGGTCGAGCGAACTATGGAGGCCTCTTAAAAGAAAAAAATTGATGTTAAAATGTTTGATGAAGTAGAAGCATTTGTAAAGAATAAAAATAAAGGATACGTTTCAAAAAAATCAGAGGTGTTGTCCCGAAAACAGCTCAAAAAATTCTTGCGAGAAGCTCTTACTGACATTTTTTTGATGTATAAGGTAAAATTTCATTGTGATTCTCCTCTGTTGAATAGGCTGTTACACCCGTAATTTAAATTTTAAAGGTCGTTTTAATTATGGAAATCTTTGGCGTCTGCAGAACGCACATTAAATAAAACATTTTCATAGTAAAATATGACATTTCAGATTTTCCTTTATATGACGTTTCATATTTCCCTTGGGACAATATGAGCGTTTCATATTTCCCTAGGGAAATATGAGTGTGTTATTACATATTGTAACTAAGGCAATATTAGTTAATATTGTATAATCAGAAAAAAACTACTATATTAGATGAGTTTGTCGTCGTTTGAAAAAAAATATAGAAATACATAATATATAAAGTATGATGTATATTGTGTTGTATAGACACATATAGTTTTAAGAAAATGTAAAGGATGTATATTGTGTTGCACTGTTGCATACACACACGTAGTTTTAAGAAAATGTTGTATGTGTCATAAATAAACCCATTACTAAAAAACTAAGATTATCTCCTTATTTCCGCCTCATCTATATAAAACGTGGCACTGCTCTGCGAAGAATCATTTAAGTGCTACAAACTGTTTAGTGTAATAATTTTGGTGTATTGGTATATTAAAAAGGTAGAAATTAGAACCTAACCTAAAACCACGTGCCAAGAATCTAATAAATAATTATTAAAAATAGAGTCATACAGAATACCGAAGCCATTGATCTGTCTGTGGTATCTGGATAGAGTGATAGAAGATTATTAGTGATGCCAAGATATAATGGTCAGCTGACCACAGGCAATGTCAAAATTTGACGAGATAAAATTTAAAAAGCATTGTTGAGAATTGTCAGTGTCAACCGAGGTGTCAACTAAAGTGTAAGTACCTTTTTGAAACAGAAAAAATGGTATCTTCGTGTAGTGCGGTTGGGTATACAGAACACCAATGAAAAAGCGGGATTTCTTTTCATTCGTAAATAATCAACAAAGTAAATAAATTGATTTTACCCAAAGTTTCACTTTGTTTAAAAATTGACTATGACTTTCTTATTGATTTTAATAGATCAGATTAAATTTAGGTTTGCTAAGGATCCAATTTTGGGAGAGAAATGGGTAACCGCTATGAAAAGAAAAAGTTTTTATCTACTTCTGCTTCCAAATTATGCGACAAACATATAAAAAAAGACTATATTTTGCATTTTGGTAGAACTGAACTGATTACTAACGTAGTCCCGTCTATTTTTTATTCAGAGGAGAATCCGGTAATTAAACAGAGACGCTTACCGATTCGTCAACCAAGTACATTAAATGATTAAAGGTGCGTACTTTAATCTTTTTCTGTTTTTGTAGTTGTGCATTTTAACTTCTTTTTATAGACAAGTCGAAAGATCTCACGCCTTCAGGAACACAGTCCATTAAGAAAATACCACAACTACGTAACTGTAGAAGCTATTTCAAACATGTTTTTAATCATATATTTTTTTTAAACTTACTTCTTTTTTAGTGCTACCTATTTGCGTTAAATAATAGTAATTGTATATGTATGTTGAGATTACTTTTAAAGGCATTTTACATTAAACTTAATTATTTTTTTAGTAACTAGTTAAATGTTTTTTGTTCAGATACTTAATTAGTAATAATTGTTTTACTGTATAAATAAATGCCTTTATGTGATACGTTTTTTGATTTTTAATATTTTTTGTCAATTTGTTTGTATTTAGTTATAAATCAAGCTCTCTGCCCATATGTCAAATTTTTCTAACCCACAAATTCTATTAAGTGACATTGCCTGTGGTCACATGACAATGATCCTGGCACCTCTTTTTTTTGTCGAATAGCTATAATGACTCTATCCAGATACCACTGACAGATTAATGACCGAAGCCTTTGTTAATGATAATATCCAAAACAAGTGGAGATTGTTTAAGTAAAGTTATCTCATATATTTGGAAGCTACGGAAAAAATTTAGAGACAACGGCGAAGAAGGCGGCTATACTGTTAGATATATGTTAGGAGAAGAAGGTATCGAATTATTTAATACATTTAATTTGGATGAAGTTGATCAAAAGGATTATAAGAAAATTATAGAAGCATTTGAGAAATATTTAGAGCCCAGGAAAAACATCATTTACGAAACAGACCCTAATGAGTACACTAAAAACTGAATTAAATAATTTAGAAAAACAAAACATTATTGAAACAATAAATTAACCAAAAAATTGGTGTAGTAATTTAGTAATCATTGAAAAGGATGATAAAACTCTAAGACTTTGCATTGATCCAATAGATCTAAAGAACGTTCCGTGAAAAATCACTTTTCTTACAATATCTTTCAATTTTTAAATACACATACTTCTAACTGTTCTTCATACACAGGTATTTTTTTAAAATATTCCTTACGGTACTAAATTTCGAAATATTAACAATTGAAAATCGTACATTTAACATGTATTCCCTATCCCGACCGTAATTAGAATAAGCATTTAATTTGATAGAAACCGTACTTTTCTTAGGATTTTTTTTAAAAACAGAGAATAATTAATTGAAGATATAACAACATTTTTTTTTCAAGAATAACATAAACAAACGGTATTCATTTTTTATAAATAATTTTTTAAGTTTGTTGAAAACCTGACAAAATAATTTAAAAACATTGCATTTTGCTTGATTACATTGGGATCCAAATTTTGTTATAAAGGATTACTATTGAGACCAAACTGAAGGCTACTGCTAAAAAAAATTGATTAAAATTTGCGAAATTTGATTTTTAAAAATGGTGTGCCCCCCTGATTAGTTCCGAAACGGCTTATGTTAAGCCAGTGCCAATTTTTTTGAGCATTATGAACCAAATTGATAACTAGTATATTTTAGTTTTGTTCAAAATTTTAAATTTAAGAAAAAGATATGAGGTATTAAAATTTTAGAGAAAGAATATTTTTAGAATATTTTTCCTAACTTTTTTTATAATTAAAATTTCGGAAAAAACCAAGAGAAGACTAGTCTTAAAAATAATCTTCAAAAAAAAATTTTTATTAATTAATTTCAAGTTAAAGTGCCATCGAAAATATCGCAAATTTTAATACTTTTCTGCAGCAACAAGCAGTCGTAGATCCGGATTTTTTTGATTTCTTATGGAAACAAAAATTATTTACTACCGGCCGAGCTGCCGGTTTTATCTCAATTTGAATATTTCGGTCCTTAGTTGAGGAAAGAAAGCAGCGACACAATACAAATCGAATACCCGTATTTACTGAGTTCTTAGAATGTGAGCTGCTCGCTGTCCGAAGCTATCCGGATCGATTCGACCAGTCTCATTTTCTATGATCAACTCTGTACAATGCTTCCAATACCTAAGTTGACCTCAAAACTTCTACCAAAAATGGTAAAACTCTTAAACAGGTAACAAATTATTGTCTTACAAAATGGCCTTTTAAATCTAAGAGTGTATCTAATGACATTGATAAGCCATTTTTTCCTATAAAAAATGACATTATTTTAGAAAATGATATTTTATATCTTAACTCGAAAATAATTATTCCTAATTCCGTTAAAGAACAAATCTTAAAATTACTGCATGAAAGTCATATGAGAATAACTAAAACTTTGTTAAAAGCCAAAAAAACTCTATTATTGACTTGAGATGACTAAAGATATAGAAGAATTTATTAAAAAATGTCCAACTTGTGCAAAATATCAGCCTAATAACAAAAAAAAAACCATTATAATTCCTCATACCATCCCTGAATTGCCATTTGAGAAAATGCTGTAGATATTGATACGTACAGCGGTGTAGACTACTTTGTATTGATTGATTACTATTCTAAATGGATAGATTTATTTAAACTTAAAGCCAAAACAGCAGTTGAAGTAATAAAAATGTGTAAACACTTATTTGCTGAACATGATATACCCAAATTATTTGTGGCGGATAATATGCCTTTTAATTCATTTGAATTTTCTGAGTTTGCTAAAGAATGGAATTTTCGTGTTATAAATTCTAGTCCCTTATACCCGAGAAGTAACGGTCTTGCTGAAAAAGCTGTTCACATTACTAAACAAATGATTAAAAAACAACTTGAGAAAGACAAAGATATTGAATCAACATTACTTGAGTATCGAAATACTCCACTTCCGAGTCTTGATACGAGTCCAGCAGAATTACTGATGAACCGACTTTTGAGAACTAAATTACCCATACATGATTCGCAGTTATTCTACAGTCAAAAATTCCATGTAATAATATTAAATTAAACATTTCTAACAACCAAAGTAAATATAAAAAATATTATGACCAATCAGCACCAAGAAAAGAAACTACATTTAATCATTTAAACCTAATGATGATATTTTGATTAGAAAAAATAATTTGTGGCATTCCGGCAAAATAGTTAAAAGAACGGAATATCCAAGATCATACATATAGTTGCAGATAATAATAATAAATTACTTAGACGTAATTGTTTTCACCTGAAGCCCCGTTTGACTTCAAATGTTTAAACAAAAACCTCAAAAAAAGGAAAAAAAATAAAGCGAAACCTATTACAACTAGATGTGACATACCGATTAGATTTAGATGTTGCATACACACACGTAGTTTTAAGAAAATGTTGGATGTGTCATAAATAAACCCATTACATGGGTTTATTTCATCCTGAACATGGTGTCTGTAAATTATTGAAAACTGTTCAAATTTTGTTGCAGCATTTTACTAATATAGTTTAACTTGAAGAACAGAACTGTCCATTACTGTGTTAAACATTTAGTCCTCTACCTCGCAAGCAAAAATATATTTTTTAATTATGCTTTAATCACATTAAATTAATTAATATGTGAAAATATTATTTACAACATTTCTTGCGAACTACATAATTTACATTTTTTTTACTAAATAAATACTTACCTAAAAATCTACCTCGCTAACCTAATATTAATTTGTAGATTACTTTTATTATTGTTAAAATTAGCAAAGTATTTTAAATATTTTTCTTTCAATCTTCGAAAAGTATGCAACCCAAACTGCAAGCTGTTTCCTTTGGCACTTACCACTTGTTAATTATAGGATTAAATAACCACCCGCTGTGAAGGTCGGCCTCTTAGATTTTCGGACTGAAATTTGCATATTTATACAAGTTTGAGTATTTATTTTTCACAATGGATGGTTGTTCCGTGTATTTAGTATTTTTGTATTTAGAAAAAAATATTCTCAAAAAATCGAATTGACTAATACAGTATTCGAAAAAAGTTGCATAATCAAATTAATTAATTACTATAACAACTAAAAACTTTGGTTGTAAAGCAAAATAATTACAATTTGAGTTCTATAAGAACTTTATTTTTTGGGCGCTTGTAAATTCCGCACGCGGTCAAGAAAAATACTCAAATCAGCCAGGTAGTTGCAGCGGTGCGTCCGAACTGCGGTGGATTTTCAGGTAGCGACCGAACTGCGGTTGCAGTGTATCTGCCCACCTGTCCGAACCTAATATCCCTGTTCTAACTGCGGTTTCATTTACAGTGGGGAGCCACGTCGTTATAAACTAATAAAACCAGAACATCAATAAAACCTATAAAACAAAAATTTTAAAAAAATTTTTGTCTGTTTTTGGTGTCAAATAATCACAAATGTTTAGCACAATAAGTGTGCAATTTTTTTAAAATTGTTAGAAATCGTTGTAATTAGACATTTTAATGCATTGTATATTGTAAAAGTACAACAACACACAAAAATCATTTACCAAAAATTATAATTAATTAGGCATAATTTAAAAAAACTAACCGTAGAAGTAAACAATTTGAAAATTTGTTCAAGTTTTTTTCTATATGTAAAAATCAACCTCATTTTTTAAAATAATTTTTTGGTGTTAAGAAAGCAGTATTTTGGGGGTGCGGATAAAACTTGAATCACCTGGTACATACTATAAAAATTTTGTAAAAAGCTTTTTGTAGTGAATAATAGATATTATCTACCATTGTGTTAAAAGATTTTGAGATTCTAACTTTTATAGACAAAAAGTTATAAACAAAAGTTTAAATAAAATTAAGAAGTTGATGAAAAGTATTGTCAGCTTAAGCTTGTCGGCATTCTCTTTATTTATATTTTACTTAGAAAAGAACTTTTTTTACAAGTAAAACCAAACTTTAAGCCGGAAGATCTAATGACATTGTGAGAACCAAACTATAGAAACTAGCCGGAAAGGATTCAAATAAGTAATTTTGGAAATTTTGGTGTTTTACCTGAAAATGGAAATTTGCTTTTCACAAATCTAAAAAATATGATTAAGGTTTAACTAGAAACTAAACTTCCTGCTTAAATTTGAGATTTTTGGTAGACCTAAATTTATTTTTGTCAGTTTATTGATAAATTGTTGTTCACCATGCCATAAGCAAAGAAAAAAAATTCTGTTATACACTACTAAGCTAATATTATCTACCAATAATAGGATTAGGATTTTAGAACCTCCCGGGATTTCAAAGCGCACCGCAGTTCAGTCCCTAAAATATTTTTTGGTAATGACTCATTTACCTGGTTAAATTCTAACCGCAGTTCGGATGTCCCCAGTTGCAGTGGAGGGATTATCACTTTCTCGGATTTAACCACCCTTATTACATTAAGAATTTAAAGCTGGAAACATTTTTACCATAAACGGCTTTAACCAATCAAAATCCCCAAATGCGTTTCCACCTCTTTTTTAAATTAGAGAGAAAAACCAGAAAACAGTCAACTAACATTGTTTTGTGATTATTTAGTCAATACATATATAGCAGAAGATGCCTTATTTCCTCCAAATGTATGGGCTGAAATGTCGGCTCGTACAACCATAGTATAACACCTAGTATAACAAATGCTTGCGAATCGTTTCATTCGCATTTGAGCAATTGTTTTAATTCGACACATCCAAACATTTTTCGGTTTGTGGATGAACTCGTTACATTTCAAGCCACCATTTATCTTAAAATTAATGGCGCCAATAACAATTGTAAAAAACTGCGTAAAAAAATTCTGGACAAACAAGATTTTATACAAAACTGCATAAACTTATATACAAATAATGGCGGTTCAATTACCACGAAAACATTTTTGGCAAGAGTCTGTTACTATAATGTACAACCATTAACTTAGTGGTTACTTGATTAGGTTTAAGTTGTTTGTACATATCTTATGATTCTGTAATACACTTTTTTTAAATTTTTTTTAAAAAAATATAATTTATAAGCAAAATGTTGAATGTTTGATTTACTCATTAAGTTTTTTTTTTTTTTTATTTACTTAAGTAAGGCCTTATCAATTAATCCGCTGTCTCTGTTGGGGTTCCGTGCGGAATTTACCTATGGGTTAGCGCAAAGGGGTCACTAGGCACTAAGTATGTACATACTAACCGCGTGCGGAATTTACATTCGTCCTATTTTTTCTTCTATAACAATAAAATGCATAACAATAGAATGTTTAAAAGTCAAAACCAGATTACACTATGACATCTTTAAATTAGATACAGATCGACAAAAAAAAATAAACAAATACTTTAAATAAAATATTAATAAAATGAGATTTCGAAAAAAGTACAATTAATAATAATAATATATAATAATCTAAATAATAATAATCTTAATTTATTGAGATGGTGGCATAAAATCTTCCCTTATCCCTAAATTTCGCTTTATTCTAGAATCTAAAAGTTCTGGTAAATATGCATTTTTATAAAAGTAAATTAATCTATCTAGCATACAATTTTTTCAAAATTCCTTATTTCTAGTTATAATTTTGCAATGAAAATCTTTTTAGTATACAGAAAAAAGTTACAAAACTCCCTATTGGTTATTTCTAGCTGCCCTTGTATTTGTAAGAACAAGTGGTACATATACAACATATATGTACCACTTGTTCTTATTGTACTATGTACCATTGTTTTTTTTTATGCGCCCAATTTGGCGCTCTTGTATTGCTTAATCAATATATGTGCCCTTGTGGCACCTCCTTTTTTTTTTTTTTTTGCCCTTGTATTTGATACATGAAATTATCTTGCGGTTTTAGTTTTATTTTATTATCTATTTTATCAATAAAACAAAAAGTATTTTTTTGCGTCAACCGCTTTTTTAATGATCATATCCTTAGATGCAAATAGACATTTAATTTCTGTTATAGCATCCTAATCAATAAGACCATCAGGCGAAGCACCCAAAAACTTATAAGTAGGATGAATAAAAAGTCCACAACTTTCAACCTTAGAGTCATAAGACATTAAAAAAAAATAGAATATTTTGCTAATTTTAACTACCTATAATAAATGTAATCTACAAATTAATATGTCAACGAAGTAAATTTTAGTTAAGAATTTATTTAGTGAAAAAAATAAAATTGTAAATTAAGTAGTTTGGGAGAAATGTTGTAAAGAATATTTTTACATTTTAATTAATTACATGTGACTGAAGTATAATTAAAAACTACATTTTGACTTGCGGGGTAGATGATTAAATGTTTAACAAAGTGAGGGACACTTCTGTTCTCCAAGTTGAACTAAATTAGTAAAACGCTGCAACCAAATTTGAACAGTTTTCAATAATTTACAAACACCATGCCCAGGATTCTTAATAAAAATTCAAAATTATTTTGACAATATTTTTATGTTACTTAACAATGGAACTGGAAGAGTCATAAGAACATAAAAACTGGAAGTGTCAATTAAAGAAACATTAAGGTTAAATACATAATTTTATATTTTTTTTAGTGTCAAAGGCATTTATTGAACAGGACATAATATAATTAGACACAAAATTGTATTAAAAACATGTTATAGTACAAATTTTATTATTTGTTATGCAACTATCTTGATGAATACCACACGAACTTGGATTCATTTATATTTTATTTTAAGGTATTTGTTTTTTCAACTTTTTGTAATATTTTGTCGATTTGTATGTAATTAAAAGATGTCATAGTGTAATATAGTTTCTACTTAAACATTCTAGTGTTATGCATTTTATTGTTAAAGAAGAAAAAATAAAATTTTAAAAAACTCTAATTGCTGTTATTTTGTTTTGTAACCAATGTGATTAGTTATTATAATAATTAGTTAATCATCTTATGCAACTTTTTTCGAATACTGTATTAACAATACGATTTTTTTACAATATTTTTTTCTAAATACAAAAATACCAAAAACACCTTCTGAGGAATAAATACTCAAACCTGTATAAATATGAATATGCAAATTTCAGCCTGAAAATCTAAGAGGCAGACCTTCACAGCGGGTGGTTTTATAAGTCTATAATTGACAAGTAGTGGTAAATGGCAAAGGAAACAGCTTGCAGTTTGGGTTGCCTATTTTTCAAAACTGAAGTTTTAACTCTATGCCCAGGACCCTCTTTGGAATTTAGACGTGCTATTACTGTGCCTTACTTAAAACTTTTAAACACAGGTATCAAGAGAAAAAGACCGGCCTCTGACGTACTACCAGATATAAGATTAGATGATAAAAATCACCAGATTAGCCACAGAAAAAAGGATGTAAAAGCAAACCCACATCGTTTTGTGTAAAATGTAACGTTACATTGTGTTCTGCATGTTTTTTACCGTATCACCAAATTAAGTAGTAAATAAATATAAAACAAAATATGTATGTGTATTTGTCCAGTGTCCTGTATATAGGATAGCCCTTTTAACAAAAAGTTACAATTATAATTTTTTTTAACATTTTTTATAAGCTTTTGATATAAATTTTGAGACCATCCTGGTCTGGCTGGCCTTTTAATATATGCAACTAACAATACAGCGACATGATTTTAATGTTTTATTACAGGAAAGGGTTGGTAATGGTATATAGAAATGAGTTAGGGTTGTGCTACATTTTTTGCACTTTGTATTTGGTAATTGTTTTTATGCAAATTTAATATGTATAACTGTTATCTGATAAGACCTCGTAATTTTTCAGCATTCTTAGGAATAATAATACTATTAATTATCGGTTTAACAGGTGGAAATGAAGGGGATGATGCCCAGCAAGACTGCCTACATATTTATAACTGCAAATTGTTTATTTATCTCGGGCCCGAGTGTTGTAATTTGTTGTTTTTGATTTCACAGTTTCTCTTTTAGCGAATCAACCCCGGAGTCAGTTATTTATCAAGGCCAACGTGATGGTAACATGATATTTAACATAATTATTTGTTTAATTGTTCCAGTGGCCGGTTAATTGATTATGTTTTAGCTAAATTAATCTAAAAATCGAAGATTTTAGAAGGTAAAGCGAGTCGCAGTTCGACGAAGCTGACGCCTGAAATTCGCTTATCAAGGAAATGATGACAGATAGGTAACAAACAGTTCCACACAAACGCTTTTGGGTCGAAAATCACCAAATTCATAACGAGAAAAAGGCCAAAAGAACATAATCTTATAGCCACAAATTAATTAAAATTCCCAGACTGTGGAAACACACAAGCAACCCCCTGAGAAAAAATAAACTTATTTTTTTCCTTTATTGGAAAAGACTGTTTATCGCAAAGGTTTTCCAGAGTGTAGCTTCTCAGTCCGTAACGAGTGAGCGCGCCGAGGGTAACTCTTTGAACGCACTACACCAATTATTTTCGTTCTTGTTGACGAGAAATTGGTCACCTGTTGTCTAAGGTGTAACTTCTCAGTCCGTAACAAGTGAGCGCGCCGATGATAACTCTTTGAACTCTCTTAACCGATTATTTTCGTTATTTTCAACGAGAAATTGGTCATCGATAGGGAAGTCTTTTTCCCAAACCTCCACTAGGGGATAAACTCGTATAATAATACCTAATTTCTTTTGTTAACAGATCGTGAGGCCTCAAACAGCCCGAGGACCACCCTTTCACGGTTTGCGTGCAGTCATCAGCTCCTGAAGGTGACCAGACTCTCGTAGCTGTCCACGATGTCAGGGGAGCCAGAGGACCACCCTTTCGCCGTCCACGAGCAGTTATCATCTCTTGAAGGTAACCAGATACTCGGAGGTCGGTATCAAAGGGGTAAAAATTCGTTTGATCACTTTATATTTGTATTCAACCACTTATAACCACAGGGGAGTCCCTGGTGGTTATGATCAAATCATTTAATTGTTATTTTGTTAACTCTTTCATTTACTTATTATTTTTATTATTTACCGATTAAGTTAGCTCCGCGTATCCTATGTACGTGTCTAACTACTAACGGCCTTTTGCTGTAATTAACTAATAGTTGATTACACTCATCTGACTCATTACTTGCACTTTAATTGCAATCTTTTTACTATTCTCCTGGCCAAGCCGGGGACCACTACCCCACCACGGAAAAAAACGAAGCCAGCCCGGGTGTAGTACTATGGCACACTTTGCAAAACATGGCGAAATGTACAAAGTACATAAAAACACTGCGTAGCTATTTATTTATTATAAACAAAAAGACTCCCGAAAATAGGACATATTAGGGAAAGAGAGTACGCGGTAGTTGGTTCTTTGGGGAGGCTTCTACGCACTTTTATCTAATAATTTTCTGAGTCGGAGGTGTTTAATCAGCTCTGCAATTAACTCAGGGTTTAACCCTTTCTGGCCTGTAGTGGTTTTGACACCGGAATAAGTGTTGTAACCCTTCAAGGGATGCAACGTATTCTGGGTTGTATAACTACGGATAAGGTTTGAAGTGTATAACGGGTTGCCTAATCTTAGGCTAACCAAATACACACTTGTAATAATTTTGAATAAATGTCTTTATTCAATTTCAGCTGTTTTACTCTTCCTTGATAAACAGTGCTTAAACAACGAACAAATAAATACAAAACACAACGTAGAGTCCAAATAACAAAAATCCTAGACGATCATTCAAAAATCTAATTTTTTGAACAGGCCAGGCCTTAGAAGTGTCACAATTTAAAAACATATTTTAATTTAAAATAAAAAACAATAAATTTTTAACTTTTGGGCGCTAACGGGTTAGCTGACTAACGTAGTAGTAAACTCGTCAAATCTTGTATGAGAGGAAATTGGAATAATAGTAATTACTAGTAATAATAATTATTTCAAAATTTTCTGCGTGCATATTTTAGTTTCCCCTGCATCCACTTAAAGCGCTGTTTTATTCCAGTTAGAGTACTGTAAGTTTCCTATCTAAGTTAGGTAATCTGTGATATTAAGTTAGAAACCTGCATCTACCCACGGATAGATGGCGCTGAGAACCGTTTAGTATAATTACAAACTTTATGAAGACAAGAGACGAAACATGGATGGAGCGTAAGCTCCGCCCATTACCATTGAATGCAAACGTGAAATTTATCTGTTCAAAATCTTAAATATAAATAAAACCGTTACCTAAAAAAATTATGAAAAAATTTCATGTAACGAAAAATAATACGTTCTTTCGATTGCTGTACAGTTTGTTAATCTTTGAGTCACCAAAACTGAAACATCGAAGAAAATTATTCGTTCTATATTTGTAAAAAAAATAATTAAACTAACTGTTAAAAAATTATAAGAAAAAATTGGAAATGTTTCTAATAATGTGGTCTTTTAGTTGTCTAATGGGCTGATTTCAAGATAATACAAGTAGTATCGCAAATTTTAATACTTTTCCATGATAACAACCAATCACAGTCCAAATTCTTTTAATTTTGCATAGAAACGAAGATACTACCGGTCTTATCTCCACTTGAAATCAGCCTATAAATTTAATTTGCCTCCGGGTGACCGTGCCAACCAATCAAAAGTGATACACACGTGTCTCACCTCTGTCTTGATAATGGTGATCGTGCCAACCAATGAAAAGTGATATAAAGGCCTCTTGATATAAAGGCTTTTTTTGCGAGTAACTAGTTACGCTCTTCGAGTATGCTTTTGGTTAAAGCTATGACATCGCCCGGATTTAACAAGTTAGGCTTTCACAAAAACGTGGTTTCAGAGATGATTTTACTCAGTAAAGTGCTATATTCTATATAACCTATATTCTATATTTTCTAATCAAAAATGTATTTCAAAGTTATAATTAATAAAATTTAAGAAATTTTATTTTTATTAATTGAGAAAATGAGACGACAATAATAATAATTAATGGGACGATAGTATTAAAACTACCCCCCTCATTATTTAAAATTAATTCAAGCATTTCTTCGCTGAATTCAACTGATTCAACCATATTTTTGTATGAGAGATGAAAATCTAACCCCAAATTACAGACCTCGACAATTCGCGCACATTTTTGTTTGAAAAATAAAGAGAGACGGACTACTAACTGCCTCGCCCAGTAGGTTACGGAAAATATAACCATAGTTTGTACAATGATGTCATCTATGACGTCGTGTAGACATACTAGTAGGTTGATAAAACAGAGTAGTATCGTTTCTGCAGTGACCACTTGTAACTAGTTACTCGCAAAAAAAAGCCTTATAGTCTCTGTATTCAGTATCAAAGCTAGTTGATATAAAATACCGACAGAACAAATGAATTCGACATGAATCACAATGAACTGACTCAATAAGGATGTTTTACCCATCAGAGGTCGCGCCCGATTAAATTGAAGATGATGATTTATCCATTAACTACAGCGATCCCAGCAGTAAAAAATCGATATTGAGCACTATTAGCGATCGTTATTTGTTCGTGTCGCTACTTTACAACATCAACTGGTTTTGTTCAGTATTATACCATAGTATATTATACTTATACCCTGTCCGCCGAACAGATAGAGTAATAAAAACGCCCACTTAAACCTCGCTGTTTGAATAACGACTCGTCATTGGTCAGTTTTAAATAGAGCGCCTAAAGTAAAAGTCCTTAACACACTAGAGCATATTTTTAGAAAGTAAGAATTTCCAGGCTTGCGTCTAAAATAAAAGCTAAACGTAGAGTGTATTTGTTTACCCTTTTCTGTTTTTGTGTTTAATTGAGCGTTTTTAAAACCAAGAATTTAATATTTTAAGCACCTACATCCGCACTTCAAATAATGATACAGTGTAAAACTGACCGTTTTCTACCTTAATGTCAAGATTAAGTCAAGATAACTTGGATTCAATTTGAAAACCCTAATTTAAATTAGATCAAGACGTAAATGATATGTGTTTATTTGGTTGCATTGCCAAAACATCGGGCTCATTATCTTATCTGAATCAGGCTGTATTTCTCGTACCACCCGAACTGGCAATATAAGGGCAGTTGTTTGCCAGTTGCCTGCCTCCTCAAGTTTTGTTCGGCATACTTCCTGAACAAGACTGCCTCCGAGACTCCACTCTCCACTCCCTAGGTATACTCGACCTAAGCCTATTATACTAGGTATGCTCGACCCAAGCTCCCCCTATGGTCTAAATCGTAAATCTTTACGTAATAGATATCCTGCTGCGGTGCCAATTGTAATTATTATGTACTTTAGAAATTTTGTGCCAATTTTACGCTTACTTAACAAAATATGAAAAGCCAATTTTTTTAGTCAAATCTACACATAAGTGTTGATGAAAATGCATTATTGAGATTTCATTAAGTGGCAAATAGTGGATTTGTTAATTTAATTGTTTATATAGTCAAATTAACAAATGTTTGTGGTACATTTGCCACTAAAGATTTTGTAAAATCCACAATAGTAAGATGTTCAATCAACTACTGTAGATATCGATCAATATTCAAAAAGTGTTGTGTACGCTTTATTTTTTTGTCATTTAAGACATTTTTTATGTATAGATGAATTTAAACATTTGTTGACAACCAGCACCTTCGTGTGTCTTCGACTCTATTCTTGATAGGTCGTTTTTTTGCCAAGAAAGTGTAAGTGCAACAGTAGTGCAGACTGCATACCTGACCACGTAAGTACATGTTTTTTACCTACTGCGTGTTTGTGCAGGATTAAACATAATATGGTAAGTACCTATGTTTACTTGTTACTATATACTTTAACATAACTTAAGATTATCGGTAATAACTCTGATCAACTTATCTAACATTAAAAGCATATTTTTGCTATTTATTATACATTATATATATGATTAGAAAATGTTGGACCAACTCTCAAATGGTGTTGAAGACTTTCGGCTAAGCAAAAACGAATTCAGATTTTTATTTCAATTTTTTTTTTGAAAAAAATAAAACTGTTAAGTTTCATATTATTATGTAGGCATCTTAGTTTTTTTTTGTTCCAATGTTGTTAGATTTAATGTATTGTTAAATTTGGTAGTTTTTTACACCACAAGACACAAATTGCTGATTTTTTTCAACAGGTATCTTACAAAATTTATCGTTTCCGCTAACTAAATTCAAGATTATATAATCCGAACGGCCAAAAACGTAACCCAAAATCTAATCTTTAAAGAGCTACATATCAGAGATGGGCACGTGACGTGATTTTTTTAGTGTCACGCCTGAGCGTGATTAATTTAGACTCTCCACTCACGTGAACGTGCGTGATCGTGAGCGATTTTTTAAAAGCTAGGTTTGAGTAGACGAAAAAACGAAAAAGCAAACATATATGTTTTTTTTTCTATTCTAACCTATATTTTCATTAGATACAGATAGTAATTTTAAAAATATTCGACAAAAACAGTGATATAACTGAAAATTGGTAACTTTAATCAATCTCGAATTAGATTGCCAATACTATTCTTGTCTTGTCCAACATGTCCGTATTTCTAAATGTTTTCAATTCATTTTCGCAAAATCATAATAAAAAAATTAATTAACGTGACACATTTGGAATTAGTTTATATTTTGCTATAATTTATAACTAAACCAGAATTCCAAACATTAATAAAAAATTCAATAAAATGATATACACTTATTTGTTTCAATTTTGATTATAGTCAATCTGTTAACTCTGTAAAAAAAATTAAATAACTATTTGATAATATATATGATATATAATATAATAAACTGCTCAATTGTCGCCAATTGGTAGCTGACTAACAATTTCACGGCAAAAATTTTCGTTCGGTCAACGGTATTTTCTTGCATATTCCGGCCAGATGTGGAATTTAACCTTGTCGGCAAAGTATTTCAAAGAAGGTATTATAATAAAGTAATAAACCCTACAATTGCTCCCCAATTCTGTTTTGAAAATAGCAATTTGCTAAAATGGGAATGCCAAGACAAGAAGCAATAAAAATTACTATGCTTTAGCAATAACAATATTATTAAGATTAGCGAATAGCTGGTTTATTTCAAGTGTCTTCAAATGCCAAAAATAAACAGCTAGTTTAGTTATTTGTAAGTGAAAATTTCTAATGAGCAAAGGAAGTTTGTAATAAAAACTTGATGATCTTTTTTACAATTGGTATTTTTTTACTCCTTAGGTATGCCTCTTACGAGCTGACTTGTCTGGAGCAGTTTACCTATAAAAAATATTGTATGCAATTTGTTTTTAACTTCATTCTAATGCTAAACAGTCAAGACAAGTAAGACAAGACATAATTAAATTTCAGTTGATGTTCAAGGCAATTTTTAAGCATTCTCCTCTAAATTGAATTAGTCTAAATTAAAATTTAAGATATTTTATGTTTTCACAAATGTAGTTTTTTCAATGAATTGAGTCGGAACCGTGTTGGGTTATTTTGCATTTTGTTGGATTTTTCTTCCCATTTAAGGGAAAAACCATCTCCAACTTAAGTATGAACCTATTGTAATAGCTCCTTTAAAAGGCATTAAAACAAGAAATATGACTCACTATAGGCGTTTACGAAAATTCAATCGATCAGTTGGGTCAGGGATCCGAGCGTTCGTTTATTCAACCTCGCTCACTAACCCGTGTTCGTTTATTCAGGGTTACTGATCCGGATCAGGGATCGATCAGTGATCGAGGGATCCAGCACAGCAGCAGGGTAGGTTTCAAGCAAAATGGATCCGCATGCGCATTTGATAAAACTTTGTGGTTTTATCAAATCATATTGAATTTTGAATTGGATTTCTTTGTTGAATATTTTTATTAGAATTGATTCTACCAAATAAACCACACTGTGTTTATATTTATTGGATGTTTCGACAAGATTAATTGTGCCGTCTCTGCGAAAACACAACAAAATGACAAAATATTAAATTTATTTTTTGTTTATTAATATGTCAAGTTGCTATAGTTACATTTAAAAAAAATAATTGCACTGAAATTTGAGAAAATGCTCTCAAGGTCATTGGTCAGGGTTTGTGTCGTTCGAAAATAACTAACCCCGATCACTGATCTGAGATGGATCTGACGGATCCGGTCACGTGACGGATTACTAACTCGGGTTGAATTTTCGTAAACGCCTTATATTTACAATTTGATAATCTTTAAAATAAAAAATTAAAAAATCTAAAAATTGCTGAAAATGTTGATTTTTGACAGAACACTAATCTAAAATTCATCTCATATTTAGCAGATTAATGCATTTCTGAAGTTTATTGTTTAATTTTATGCGTTTTCATAATTCATATTTCAAATCATATTTCTAATTGTTTAGCTATTGTTTGGCTCCATCAAATAACAAAAGGCAAAATTGTATAGTGAGTCATATTTTTGTTGTAGGCCCTTTTTAGATTAAAATTAATGAAAATTAAACGTGATATATCCCAATTAGTAAGAAAGAAACAGGCTCATCTACCGCATTATCAAAACTACAAATAAATTCATACAGTAGTATAATTTTTCAGGTACCTTCTAATAAATTCATGTTCACATACGTATTAATAATATTTTATCCTTAAATTATTTTAATAAGAAAATCTTTTTATTGGTAATGGTACATATAATTTTTATCTTTAATTTATGTGGTACAAAATTTAGAAAGTTTGGGAACCCCTGGTTTAGATCCAGGCCGATAACCCAACAGAGTTCCAACTCAATCCATTGAAAAAATTGCGTTTGTGAAAATATAAAATCACTTCAATTTTAATTTAGAGGAGAATGCTTAAAAATTGCCTTGAACATGAACTGAAATTTAATTATGTTTTAATTTTAGTCAATTTAATTATTATAAAAGTCGGGTGATAAAAAATTATTATGACTAGACAAATATTAATTTACTATTAAAACACAAATTTAATAATTAAAGTTGCAAAAATATTAAGTAAATTGCAAAAAAAAACTGTCTAAAAATTACAAGTAATTCTTTTAAAATAATACATATATTAAATATTGCTTTTTAGAAACAAGCAAATTATTAAACTAAAAACATTATTCTCTAACCTCACTTTGATTTGTACTTTAATCTTTCATTTTTGACAGTCAATGACATTAGTTATTGTTAATTTATTATTTTATTATTTTATGTTCCTTGAAAATGCCTGGTAACAGGCGAAACCGGTCGGAATAAAAAATACAAAGAGAACGTTTGAGGTTGTGAAGACTGTTTCCCCCCTTACATTAAAATAATTATGTATTATTGTTTCTCAGAAAAAGAAAATGTGGCATTAAAAAATGTCGAAATGGCACTAAGCAGCAATTATTTTAACACTACAGTTTACTCAAATTAGCATATAAAAATATTTGCATTATAATTATTCCTTTTCTATTAACGGGATAAGGACTGTTCAAAGAATTGGATTTTTGCCGACGTTTCGCTCTTTATTGGTTAAGAGCTTCTTCAGGGCTTAAATCTAGAAATTATAGCCTAAAGTTGTTAATTATTAACCCTAACCGCATGTTTCGAGGTTATGTCTATAAGAGGGTTCAATAGCACACATTTTCTAACTTTTCGTAGCGTTTGGTTGTTATTGTAGGTACAGTTTTAATTTTTGGCATAAGTGTTGACATAACATAACTCTTTAACGCTAGACGGTCATAATTTTTAATTTTTAAATTTAACAAAAAAATTTATCGGAAAATAAAACCGCGAGTAAATATCTTTCTCTAGTTGCAAACATATAGATATTATAAAAGTCTTAACAATTTTTTTTTTAATGCATAATAAACAAATGGCACAAAAAGTTAAGTTTATAAAAAAATCACTCTAAAGTGCCACCGCCACCGAGTGGAAATTGGAAAGCCAGGTTTTTGTTAAAGTCTGTATCAAGGCTATACACAGCTAGCACAGAAAACGTGAAAAACAAGCAAGCGGCTAAATTTTGAAAGCGACCGAAGAACGCTAGGGAACCCTCTTAACTTTTAGATTTAAGCCCTGAAGAAGTTCTTAACCAATAAAGAGCGAAACGTCGGCAAAAGTCCAATTCTTTGAACAGTTCTTATCCCGTTAACAGAAAAGGAATAATTATAAACAATTATGGACGTACAACCACATGATCATTAGCATTATATTTTAGTAATGTGAAACTGACCTCCATTAATTGACAATTACTCTATAAGCAATTCTAAAATTGACAGCAATAAAATGTTATTTGACAAAGATAAATAAGTAGATTTACGATTTAAGTCAGAGTGGCCATAGGAGCTTTAAAACCGCCCCCTTCTTCAGGTAGGTACTTAGCTCATTTCCTCAATATCGCTCTCCTAAACCGTTACCGGAAACCTGGAGTTATTAATTTGTTTTGTTCTTGTTTTATATAATTTTGATATTTGTTTTGTATAGATTGAACTCTAATTTCACCGAACCCAGGCCCCGAAAAAAGCTGACCCGAACAAAAAAGGAAAACCTATTACAGCGTGATAGCAAAGGCCGTGAAAATTTCCTTAAATTTTGTTGGTGGTAGATAAGATTATACCTCAATCTAAACTAACAATTGACGGAGCTATTAGAGTTGTCGGCGGGATTGAAATAGGTCAGCTGTAAGTTCAAATAGCCAACCACTTTCATGTTAGCGAAAGTGTCATTTCACGACTTATTCATCGGTATAAAGTGACAGAAAGTGTAGCAGAGAGACCAAGAAATGGACGTCCACAGCCTACAACCCTGGCTAAGACCGGTTCTTAACCATTTCAGCGCTAAGACAGCTTTTCAGTACCTGCTGCCTGCTGGATGCTAAGAGAAATAGTGGGGTAAAATCGGGTTAAACTACGCCTATTTTTAAAATGAAGGTATAACCAAATGAGACCTTTACTGTCTTGTAAAGTATCATTTTGGCCATCTGAAATCGCTATCTACAACTTTTTTTAGTAGGACCGAACTTTGTAAAATTACTTTTTTTTATGTCGGAGCAACAATTTGCAAAATCGTGTTTTTAAAAATACATCGCGCTTATAAATTAACTATTTAAGCTAAAATTTTGAAATCTTGTCCACAGGGGGAAAAAACTGAGTACCATTCAGTGAGCATGCCTCAAGCACGACAGCCAGTTGTTTCCGCCTAAAGAAGACAGAATATACAGCCGAAACGTTGCGGTAAACAAAATTGTTTTATTGTCCCTTTCGGAAATAACCAATTTCCACAAAAAAGTCAAAAAATATAATGGAAAAAACTGGGTAAATTTTTCAACAAATACTTACCATTCGTTGAAGAAGACATCTGTAACAAAAAGAAAAATTAATATAACAACAGTTATTTATGATAAATAAATTGTATCAATTTATAAAAGAAAAAGAAAGATTACTACTTCGTTGTTTTACCAAAGTTTCGGAGACGGGTTTATTTTCTTTTTTTTTAATTTAAATAATTGTTCTGTACATTTTTACATACTCCAAGGGATACTTCTTACAAATAATGCTTTAACTTTCATCCTGTATGTACTAGATGTGCCTATTTCTCTTTTGAAATAAATTCAAAACTTAATTTAATTATTTTGCTTAATTCAATATTTTAGTTTTAAGAAAATCAGTCAGTTTTATCAGCGCTTATGGAATTTTATTAGTATGGAACTAAAAAAATAAGTAGCAAATAAAGTAACTATGTAACCGCAGTTAATATTCTGAAAATTAGCCGTAAATCTAATAAAAAATGCTCGCATAACTATCAGATTCTCACTGTTCAGTGGAAGTCTTTTGAGTAGAGTCCGAACGAAATGAGGGAATAACAAACGCTGTGTAGTCGTCTAGCCATTAGCCAACCACTCGCATCCGCTACGCAATAAAACATTGAAACTTGAATTGGTCAATTGCGGTACTAGTGCGCCCTTACAAGCGACTACACACGTTTTTTGTTCCCTCATTTCATCCAGACTCTGCTGATAAGTGATGCTGATAACTCATTGAATCACATCTAAATCGTTTCACTGTCATCGTCATCTTGATTTTCGAATTTAACAAATACCAAAATACCAAAAGCATTAAATGTTTTTTAAGTTTCAAAAAGAAGTTGGTTGCGTTTTTTCAAAGGCAGACTAAACCAAAAAATGCGATTTTTAGAAATTATTACAAATGTATTATTTACGCTACGATAAAACCTAAAACATAAATAACCTTGGATCAAAACTTGCTCATTTCGCAGTAATACCGAATGTAAAGAATTACGTGACTTCAGTTGATATCGTTCTGCTGAACGCGTTAGCTACTCATTGTCAGTTATGAATATGATTAGCATTAAATTTTTAATTGATTTTGTTCTTACGACGAAAAAACGATATTACAATAGATACAAATCTAGTAAAATATTAGTGGATACTGGATATTGAAAAGCAGATTCGTGTAATAAAGGACGTGGAAGTTAATGTTTCTTAGTCGAACAGTGTTCACTTGTATTTCGTAAATAAATTATATGAGCCTCCTTATTCTTAATTAAATTTAAATAAAAATCAATGTAATGAAGGTTCGTATACAGAATGTGAAGAGTTCACAGGTCGAAATAATAATAAAGTGTGGTGCAAATGTGGTTTTTGCAAAGTAATTTCGAATGATTTAGAATATATATGTTGCAAACAATGTCCACAAATTGTTCACATGATATGAGGTGCTGAATTTATAATTATGCCTTAATTTGAAAGTGTTATATTAAATAAAGATACACTACTTATGACTCAGTTTCAAATGATGATAAGGGCAAACAAAAATTAAAAATCCAAATTACATAAAGAAAGTAACCGATTGTGGAGGTATATTGCGTATAAACAATTCGTTTATTAAATAAACGGATGGACTCCTCTTGGTCGATATAATAAAAAGATAATTCCAGTCTGTGTGGTAAATAAAGTGATAAACCAGTATCCAGAAGCAGAAGGAACATATACCGGTTTTCTGCCTGTGGGAGATGAAGATCCAAATTATTTTGATTAATTTATAATGTGTACTTATCTATTCGTAACATAATAAAAAGCTTAAAAATAGTAACGTTATGTATTTATAGTGTATAAAAATTTTTGAAACAAACTACAAATTCGTGGTCACAAATCTCAAAAATGTTGGCGTTTTGTATCTTCCAAAGTCGGTTGGGCGACTAACATTTGATAAAATTTTTCATTTGGCAGTAGACTTTGATTTAACTATGCACTTACTTCGAAATCATCCGGTGAAATATGTTTCGAATATACCTTGCTGTATTTAGTGGGAACAAAATTTGGCGTTTTATTTTGTTTAACCATTTTTGTTGTTGGAATTACTGTCGCAGCCAAAAACACAGTAACACATCATTTTAAGCAAATATCCAAGTTAATTAAATAAAATAGCTATTCCTAAATATAATATAATTAATGTACTTTTATCCTTTATAAAATTGGTTTATAAATAAGAAAGGCACCCTCAAAAAATCGACAATCAAAGCATGTTAAGTTAGCTCTTTAAATAGACCTTTTTTTACTTGAATTTCTCTCCAACTCGAAGCTTTTTGTTTCCCCTTGCATTTCTAATCTTATTTACATATGCTTAGCTTTCTTTAACTCGAAAATTTTGATTAACAAAACATGCACAAAATTCTGTAACTCGAAATTATTTTCGAAAATATTCGTGGTAATTTGGCGCAGTGTTTTGCATTTTCAGGAATACCCACAATTCTAACATTTAATGCCTGTTAAACTTGTGTTGTTTTTGTGAAGAAAAATGACATTTAAACGTAAATTTAAGAGTCTAACTATTGAAAAAAAGTTGGAGATTCTGATAGAAGTGGACAGTGGGATGAAAAAGAAATCGATAGCTAAAAAATATGAAATACCGTCGAGTACATTATCTACAATTATTAAAAATAGGGCGTCTACGGTACAGTTTGCTGAGGAATTTGGAATTTTTGCGAATATGAAGCGAAACAAATCACGAAAAATAGTAAATTCGGCTGTTTTAAAATGGTTTTTTTTCTGTGAGGAATATCTAGTCCAATTTTGAAGAAAAAAAAACTTGCCAGAGTTTGTTGAAAGTTTGAAGAAAATTTCCAAGCCAGTAGCTACTGAATGGCTAGACAAATTTAAGAAACGGTTTTAAGAAATGCATTTGACAGTTTAAACCGTCTTTTTTTACGATGGAGGAAAACAAATCCGATATTGATTATAATTTAATAAAATTGAGAGATTTTATAAAATCAATTGTATCAAAAAAACTATACGTCAAAATCTGATCACAAATTATATGCATTAAGAAAGAAAATATAAATTTTTATACAAATCTGTAATAATACTTATTTCCAATAAAAAACTATTTTCAGTTTCTGTAACTCGAAATTTCTCTAACTCGAACAAATATTCATACCCCTTGACGATTCGAGTTAGAGAAGTTCGACTGTATTTTTTAAATGCTGTATAATTTCTGTAAAAATTTTATTTGCCAACGACCAGCCTTTGAGTTATTAAAATATTAAAAAAAAACAATTTCTCTAGTTTAAAATCAAGGCTTAGATTCCATAGTTATATTAATATAGCAACGATTGTTTTTAAATTAGTAATCACTAATTAATGATAAACTAGTAATTGTGAAGATTAAATTGTTGCAAACGACACTTCAACCATTAATAATAGTATATTATACACCAAGGTAGAGAAAACACTTTTTATAGAAGAGCGGGTTTAGTGATCCAAGATGCGAAAATAGTTTTTACATACCTTTCAAGAACAGAACAGCAGAACAACAGAACAGAACAGCAAAAAACAGAACAGAACACACTGAACACAGCTCAACACAGAACACACTTTTGAAGACGCTTACACTGGTAACAGCTCAACACTTCAAAAGCCAATGGTTGTCCGTTGTCCGCACTCCGCAGCTTACCAAATCAAGAAGCCGACAAGTTGCAATGGTGGGAGAAACTAAAGCCCGGTCCACAGGCAACGATGCACAGTGGTTCAAAACTTGGTATTTTGCGAAAAAATTAGCGTCTGCAATAATTTTTTTTAAAACTGCATTATCAAGAGTGTTTCCCTAGGTTTTCCTATCCGCTGAATCAAATGGAATAGTCCATAAATTACTTGGAGATGTATTTTTAAAGATATCGGCAAAAATAGGCTATTATAAACTGTAAAGTAATCGGCAAATTAAGATCATTACAAGAATCATGCTTCGACATAGTAATAGTGTATTTTTACTTAATGTAATAGTTAATAAGAGTATATAAAATGAACAAAGACGATTTTTGTGAAATAAATTATTTAGTACATACATATACAGGTGGTCATTTGAAAATAAAACAAGCTACATTTAGGGTATTTCTAAATATTTTTTTGAAAAACGGTTGAACACATCGGTTTTGTTTACGGGAGGAACAAAAACCTAAGATAATGTCAGCACCCATATTTCACCCCTTTAGCGAGGGCGGCAGTCACCTTTAAAATTTTAAATAGTAAATGAGGTCAAGTAGCACCTCGTTGGAAAGGTAACTAAATTTTCTTTTCAACAGTATTTTTGTTTTTATAATCCGACCAATACATAACCAATAAATAAAAGTTGAAAATTAGGAGAAAATGTTCGGCAATAATTTTATTTGCATAAATAAATAAATAAAATAATATCAAACAAAATAGTTATTTATGTATCAAGGGAATTATGAGGGTGTTAATTACAGAGGGCAACGAGTTAAGTTGCCCGAGGTTATTGACACCCAGTAATTCACGTTATACATAATCAATTTTATTTGTTACTAAACAAGTTCAAAAAACAAATTACAATTTTATTTTCTACTAAACAAATCCTAAAAACAAATTTGCTGTTAGTTAACTACGCTTGGTTACTATAGATTTATTTCTTGACAATTGTGTCAACAAAAATTTATGAATTTTTAAAAATGATTGAGAACGTAAAAAACATCAAATATTTCAGAAGAACTATTAAAAAAAGCTGAGAAAGCTCGTGCTGTGTTAGTATCAAGAAAATCTGAAGTAGTGTACAAGAAAGAATACGACCGATTTCAAGAATGGCTAAAAAAGAACCATACTGGCAGCAGAAATGTAAATGAAATAATATTTCTAGCATATTTTTAAAATATGGTATGTATATTTACTTATTTTTTCCCATGTTTTAGTGCCCGTAACATCGGAAGAAATATGCAAGAAAAAATATCAGAAATTTTAAGAATTGTTGAATAAAAGTAACACTGGAAGCAAGAATATAAACGAAACGATATTATTGGCGCTTAAAAATTGTTGTTTAATAGCATTTCTTCTCTTCTCGTAACTTTAGTACACCAGATTTGTATTTCTTTTTAATTAAAAAAATAGAGGGAGTTAAGAATTCATAATTGCCTGCTATAACTCCCACGGGAGTTATGAATGTTATAATGGTTACCGTAACTAAGATAATATTTGGCTATATTGATTAAGTAGGAAATATAGCTATTATTACAACTAGGGAAATATGAATAGTATATTTCCCGAGGTTGGCTAGTTACATCCCGAGGGAAACCAGAGGGATGTATAGACAACCGAGAGAATATATTCATATTTACCGTGGTGGAATCAATAGTTTTTTTCTGATTGAAACAATATTGTTGTTAAAATAGCAAAATATTAGATTATTAATTCTGGAATGTAGCAATTAGTAACGTTGCTAAGGATAAGGGACATTGTTTGTAAATAGATATCATAGTTGACTGGTTTGATATTCGCGTCCTGTCATAAAAATATTTTGATAAAATGTCGAACTACGTGCTCGCACAGGCAGCGAAAGCCACGAAATGTTTGATTCCAGCAAAATCGAATATTGCGTATAGTAAAATGTATGTACGAAGACTTTCAACACTGGAGAACAGCAATTACGGTGAATGGTGCCGACGAAAATATTTTGCTAGCGTTTTTTGAAGACTTGGTAATTTGCTATGATTTTTGTTATTTTCGAACATATGACTAACTTATTCTATCCGTAGTCGCAGAAATATTCACCAAACACGTGGCCAAAATTATCCATGCTAAGAACAATGTTGCATTAAAAAAAATAGTGTTAAAATGTTTGAAGTAGAAGCATTTGTAAAGAATAAAAATAAAGGATACGTTTCAAAAAAATCAGAGGTGTTGTCCCGAGAACAGCTCATAAAATTCTTGCGAGAAGCTCTTACTGATATTTTTTTGGCGTATAAGGTAAAATTTCATTGTGATTCTCCTCTGTTGAATACACTGTTACACCTGTAATTTAAATTTTAAAGGTCGTTTTAATTATGGAAATCTTTGGCGTCTGCAGAACGCACATTAAATAAAACATTTTCATAGTAAAATATGACATTTCAGATTTTCCTTTATATGACGTTTCATATTTCCCTTAGGACAATATGAGCGTTTCATATTTCCCTAGGGAAATATGAGTGTGTTATTACATATTGTAACTAAGGCAATATTAGTTAATATTGTATCAATCAGAAAAAAAATAAATTTTTATACATATTTTATATACAAGAGAGGCTCAAAAAAAAATAAAACTTCTACTTTGTGATTAAATAATAAGTCAGATATTTAGCTTGATATGAAGATAAAGATGAAGCCTGATTCCTCAACTGTTTTTGTAAAAGTACTAATTTACAATAATAAGTCATCAGGATTTGATAGAAAGTTTAAAAACATTGATTAAAAATTGGTCGTAACAAAAAAATGTCGTAAAAATAATTACAAAAAACGGTTTTCAAACTTTGTAGTAGTTGTTTCAACCCTTACATTATTTCATTACTTTAGATTTAGTATTAAGAGGCCATCAGTACTATACAGGGTGAGTCTGCTAAAAGTGTTTCTCAACTTTTCTCAAAAACTAGTTATCACCTCAACTTCAAGGTTTGTCATTAAAAACATTGTTTTTTGCGCTACACAGGTGAATTTTTTCAGAATTTTTCTAATGTTCCTTCTAATAAATATTAATTAATTTGGTCAAAAAAATCTAAAATATTTCCAATTTTTAACATTTTTCTAAAAGAAAAGATGTGAAAGTATTATTTTGTGCAAAAAATATTTTAAAAAAATTTTAGATAACTCGAAAAAACAATAAAACTTTTTCGTTTTGTAAGATCTATTTTGGTGCAGCATTGCCATGCCGAACTTGCTGTAACTCGACAATACCTACCCCTAGCGTTTTGGCACCATCAAGATCCCACCCACTCTCTTAGAAAAATGGTGTATTTAAATTTGAAATGTATCGGTTCAGTGGTGGGTCTTAACTGTTATAATAGGGGGACCGATAAATCACAGACATTAACAAATACATAATTAATTAACTTTAATTAATATTCAATGTAAAACAAACACCCTCAGTAATATTCTGGTCATTGTTTAAACAAAAAATGAGTTTTCGAAGAAAAGTAAAGCACCCTTAGTTTAAACAATGAAATGAATAAAGCAGGATAGGAGAAAAGTTTTCACTAATGAGTTTAAAGCTGTATGGGGTACTGTTGGATTTACCGCCTTCTATGAAACCGACCGATTTATCAATTTCCTGTGTTTAAGTACCTGCCGAAAAGAAGATTATGTAAATTAGTAAATTATGCCAAAATTGGAAATTCCAAATGTTACAACCCCCTTCTCCATTCGAAGATTTTACTATTTCTTAAATGAATTGTTAGTGTCAGTTGTATTTTGGAAATTTACCAAATCATACTGCTACAACAATGTTATTTTCCGTGCAAGAAATGGTTCAAATTGTGTTCACTTATGGTGAATGTCATAGGTGTATGGCTGCAACAGCCAGAAGTTTACGAAACAAGTTTCCAGAAAATGCGATGAAGTTTTCTCCCGAAAATTTAAAAAAAGTTATTCATCGTTTCGAAGATAGCGGAAATGTACAACCGCTACCGCGAGTGCGAAAAAACATTTGTAAGAATGAAGTGATACGTAACAATGTTATAAATGAAATTGAGGTAAATCCCCACACCTCCACAAGAACTATTGCAATAAACATTTGCAATATTTTAATAAACATTTTTTAAGATTTATTCGTGTAATTTCGTATTTGTTAATGTCTGTGAATTATCGGTCTCCCTATTATAACAGTTAAGAGCCACCACTGAACCGATACATTTCAAATTTAAATACGCCATTTTTTTCTAAGAGAGTGGGTGGGATCTTGATGGTACCAAGACGCTAGGGGTAGGTATTCTCGAGTTACGGCAAGTTCGGCTTGGCAATGCTGCACCAAAATAGATCTTACAAAACAAAGAAATTTTATTGTTTTTTCAAATTATCTAAAAAAATTTTTAAAATATTTTTTGCACAAAATAATACCTTCACATCTTTTCTTTTAGAATAATGTTAAAAATAGGAAATATTTTAGATTTTTTTGACCAAATTAATTAATATTTATTAAAAGGAATATTAGAAAAATTCTGAAAAAATTCAGCCGTGTAGCGCAAAAAACAGTGTTTTTAATGACAAACTTTGAAGTTGATGTGATAACTAGTTTTTGAGAAAAGTTGAGAAACACTTTTAGCAGACTCACCCTGTACATATGTTACAAAGTGGTGACTCTAGTAACCACGTTTTAAATAATACATATTTAGTATTATTAACTTATTAATATTATATTATTAATATAATATTATATTATAATATTATATTAATAAATAAGTATTAGCAACTGAATTTTGTTTTATTGTTTAAAGAAACATCTCAGCTATTTGTAGAAACAAGTCCGAACACCGCGTTCGACCGCGCTCAAAAGATATGCCAAAACAAAAATGTAAAAAAGTCTAAATTTTTAGCTTTTTTATAAACTTTAATATTTAGTACAAACATTTAGTACAACTTTTATACCATATGTTTATTATAATTTTTGATCAGAGGCTGTCATGAGAAACACAAATTCTTAAAACGTAGCGCCCAGATTAATTCAATTAATAAATATCATTTTGCTGTCACTGTCAAAAGTAAAATTTAAATTTGATTTCAATTAAGAGGTTCACTGCAAAACAGAAGCTTTTTTGGTAAAATCATATTTTCATAATCGGCACTAATTAGCGAACGGAGAATGGGTTTACTCATCCAGACTTTATTTTGACAAGTTTCGGTATAAATTTCTAGAAGAAATCATGACAGGGTTCAATTTTTTTACCAATTTGAAAAACATTATCACGCCTTTTTCGGGAAGCGAGCAGTGACAATGGAAAGAAAGGTACTAAAAAAAAATATCTTAATTCAAAATCAGATTCAAATTTTACTTTTGAGAGTGAAAGTGAAATAAGTTAGGCGCTATGTTTTAAGAATTTTTGTTCTCATAGAAACCTCTGATCAAAAATTATAATAAACATATGGTATTAAATATACTTTCCCGTATATCAAAAAATATTAACAAAAAGTAATAAATTTATAAATTAAGTTGATACTTCTGAAATTATATACAAAACTTCGTACCAGTTTTTAAGCTAAAATTTTAGTAACGACATGTTGAACTTTATGTTTGAAAATAAAAATATCTGAATGAGTTTTTGTTTCGTAATTTTTTGAAATGTATGAATCAATTATCCTAAAATGCTAAGGTAATAACAAATTGACATTTTGACACTATAAAAAATTGGAGTTTTTTCCACCTTTGAACCACTGTGCGATGCGATGTATTGTACGATTTGTTTTCGCAAGTAAATCGGTACAGATAAATCGTTGTGTGGACAGCAGATTTGACCAAATTTTAGAACTGTTCAAAGTCGGAGGTCGGAGGTCGGAGTTAGAAGTCTGAGCCAATTACCTTATATTTGAGAAATTTGCTCATGCAAGTCGTAACGTGTGTACCTACTCTTATCCGAGATTTGCACAGTTCTTATTAGGGTACATAACTGCAATGGTAGCTATCGACTCATCATCTCATATGGCAGTTATTAAATTACGTTTTAATTAAACCAACTGATTTAAAAAAATGTCAACCATTTTGCATAATTTTATAATAGAATTTATAGATTTATACAAGAGTTTCTCATGCCTGTCGCTTATAAAATCGAAAGAATATAACAATGTGAACAATTCCTGCTTTCTCTTTTTCTTTTAACATTTAAACAAAGGGGTCAGCCATAAATTACATCACACTAATTTTACGATTTTTAACCACCCCTGTACAATACAGGTATAATTTGAAAATCGGCCACGCGCAACGGCTTATCACAACCCCGCTGGGTGGCCGGCCAAATAGACCCCTCGTCTTGATCCTCCACCTAAACATTTTATGTCTATTTTTGGCGGAATAACGTACGTCCAAATTGAATTTTATCCCCAACCACAATAAACCGATTTTTAAAATATTGATGCCTGCTTATACTTGTTATAATCTGGGAAAAATGGATAGGTGTAGTGGCAGATGTTGTATAAATTCATTGTTTTCTCATTTTACACACTCAAACTCAATCTCTCGTTACAAACTCTCCACTCTCTTAAATCCAAGTGACTTTATTCTTTTGCACTCTCCCCAAAATCCACCCTCACATTTCAAATTAACCAATCGGTACCGTTTTGACCACCTGCTTTGCATCACATCCCTAACGCTTAGGGGTGTATTTACAGTATTTCCACCCTTATGTAAAACCCTTCGCACCGCCTCGCCTTGCCCCCATAATTAAAATTTTTAATGTTTGGTATTTGCAAAAACATTACTTGTACATATGTTCAACTGTGATTACTGATTATTATTGAAAAATATAGCAAACTCTTTGAGTTAAAGTTGTTATAAAAAATTGCCGCCCTATTAAAATTACCTGTTATAGGTGCCCGCCTACAATGTCTAGGTGTACGTAAATACCTAAAAATAAAATTTTTTGCTGTACTAGCAATTCAATTGTTACGAAATACAAAGCAAATTATTTATATCCGAGCGAATTTTATCGAAGCGTTCTTATCGATAATAACGTTTTTTTATTCTTAACGATATCGAATTTCAACTCTTTAGCTTACAATGTTGCAATCTATATTTTTCTACGGTTGTTTAATTCTTCCCTTGGAACATATCGAATTTCAACTTTTAAGCGTACAAAGTTGCAATCTTTATTTTTGCACGGTTGTTTATTTCTTCCCAATCAAAGTAATTTCTGACCACAGTTGGATCACTTAGCAATTCTCAAATTTCGTTGTTTTGCAATTTAGGCTCGAATATAATTATTATATATTAATAATTAGAATTTTTTTTAATGTTTCTCAGTTTAGTTGCTTGGTGATACATCTTTAAACATCCGGTCAACAAATAGGTAGAATGTAATTTATAAAGTGGCCAGTGGTGTTGTCGAGCCGGAACGCTCCGGAACGTCGTTCCGGTACTTCCTTTTTGAACAGGAACGCGTTCCGGAACTAAAAATGATTTTTGATAACGAGAATTGGCTGACGTATTGAAAAAAAAATTAAAAAGAATTGCTGATTTTTTTTCTAATTTTTGACGAATTTTTATATGTATTATTATAAACAATTTTACATTTACACAAAATGGGTTTTGTAATGATTTTGGTTTCCTTTCCTTTTTATGCTATATACAGGGCCGATCCTGGCGACGGGCGAAAATTGGGGGAAATCTCCCCCCGTCGTCAAATTTAGGACATGAGACCTAAAAAAACGTCGCCGCCAGGATTATCATAGAAAATCACCCCCCGTCTTTAAATTTGGGACATGAGACCGCACAGAGCGGCCGCCTACCCAGGATCGGCCCTATCTATATAATTATATATACGCGTTCCGGTAAAAAAAAAAATTAGCACAACACCACTGAAAGTGGCCAATCCCGTTCGTCCAATGTATCAGTGCATTGAACTCATTCCAACAACCCTATAAACGGTTTTTATTCGAATCATTGCGTACTGGAGGAGTATTTCGTGCTGGAGGAGTTATTATAAATAAAACAATACTGCAGTAACACCTATTGGTTTGATAGACAAACATAAAAGGGACTAAACATTTTTTATGTGAAAATACAGTGCATCCAAAAGAGTCTCATTAATATTCCGAAATTTATTTATATATAGTCCTTAATCGCTTTGTAACGTTATTAGAAGAAATTAAGCTCTTTTTATTTGAAAAAGACAATAATTTTGATAAATTATTTAATACACATTGATTAAATGATTTAATGTTTTTATGCAACCTCACTCAGCATTTTAATGAATTGAATGAAAAACTTCAAGGGCCTGGACTAATTGTTTTAACAATGTGTGAAAACATTAAAATCTTTATGACGAAAGTTGACATTTTTACAAAGGATTTGGAAATGAAAACTATGAAATATTTTCCCCATTTACAAAAACATTTTCAAAACATAATAATTTTTGGAAACTCGGTTGACATTCAAGAAAATGCAATTAAAAACGATTTAATGATTATACAGGAAATAAAACAATCTTTTGAGACGAGATTCAATCAATTTAAAAGTTTGGAAAATACATTTCACTTTATTTTATATCTTTACAAAACAGAATTTGAAACAATGGAGTTAATCGAATTTATGTGGCTAGGTATCGATAATTTAGAAATGGAATTAGTTGAATTTTGAAGCAGCGTAGAATAATGTGGAAAACAAAATTTGAAGACTTGATTTCTGCCGTAGAAGGAAAACTGTGTGAAAGGAGTGCAGATAACGTTGATCACACAGTAAAAATTGAAAATGTTATATTAAACGTATTGGATTCTTTACCAAATAATTTTATATCAATGAAAAAACTAGTTATTGCTCTGTTAACGATGTTTGGATCTACATATTCGTGTGAAAAATTGTTTTCTTCAATGAATTTTGTAAAATCTTGTAATAGAAATAGACTTGACAGGGAATTAACTGCGAAATGCGTTAAACTAATGAATACAAAATATAAACCTAATATTAAAAAACTATCTGAAAATAAAGAATAACAAATATCTCATTAAATAGTTTATAATAAATTTTTTATAGATATGTAATATATAATATTTCATAATATATGTTATATGTAATTTTTGTTACTCCTTGTTCATTCAAACACTTATTGTCATTTGCACCAAACACTTAAGAATTTGGTGTTTAATTTAAAAAATACTCATTTAAAAATTTTTAAACTTAACTCTGGTGCAAATGGGCATTAGTGAACCACGAGCTACTAGTAAAAATAATATGAAAAAAAATTGGCCCACGTTTTAAAAAGGTTCGCCATCCCTGCACTAGACCCTAATTTAAGCAGGTCAAACCGATAGTATGACAATGTTGGGATAGGGTAGATACGCTTTTAATGAGAGCATACACAAAAATTAGGGGTAAATTTCGAATTTGGAGCTGACGGGAAGCAAAACTAAGGACAACGTAACCAAAATATGTATATTTAAACCCCGTTTTGAAGAGAGAGTGATTAGCAGATCCTAAATAATAAACGATAAAGTAATATGAGTAGGTCACCATGCGGACCAGGTCCTAAGCATAAAATCTCTTCGGCAAAGAGAGATCCAGATTTTAGAGTTTCGATTTTTTATTTTCATTTTTACCAAATAGATATTAATTAATGAACGCGAATTTAAAATAAAAAAATAAAAATAAAATTTTGTTTTTTCGATCAAACGCAGAGTTAGTTAATAAAACGTGTAAGTTTTTAGAAAAACCAATTTCAAGAACCTATTTTAGAATCTTTCATAACACTTTTTGATAAATTTAAGTCACGAAAAAGTAAATGTAGCGAAAACCAACATAAAAAATTTAATGTTGTTTTTCGTTAAATTTGACATGGATTCCTGTATCTATTAGAAAACGGAGAAAAGTTTATAATTTCTAAAACCTTGATTTGCCTCCTCTACTTTCGGGCATATCTACCAATTTTTAATCGATGTCAATATTAAATTTTTTAAGTAGACAAATAGCTTAATTAGAAACTCGTTAAGAATCGATTTGCTAATTTTAACTAGCGATCGATTTTCGATATTTCATCTTTTGTCTAAATCGACAAATTGGTTTACTTAGTCATAGATAAATCAAATCGATTAATCAACTTCTAATTAAGTTGTGATGAATCAATTTTCAATTATTGAGTTTAATTTTTGAATTGATTCGAACTGTTTTGAATTGAACCAGTTTTTTAAAAACTACATTTTGCATTATAATAATAATAATAAAGTTTATTGCACATTAAAACAAAAATGTACAAAAAATTAAAAGACAGACACAAATCTGATTTTATAATTTAACCTAGAGAAATAGTTAAAACATATTAAAATAGTTATAAATATACCTACATTAAACATAACACAAAATAATACAACAGATTAAAATTTACTAAGATCAATTGCTGAAAGTTTTCGCAAAAAAATTAGTTTTTTTTTTAATATTCAGAAGTTAAAAGAACTGTTAAAAGATCAGAGCAGTTACTTAATATGGTACAATATATGAAAAAGACGTCTGAAATAAAGTAGTCTTGTGTGCTGGAAAGTGAAAATGCTTTTCAACAAAACGTAAATTTCTAAAGTGTGTTCACAGCGTTTGATTAATTTAACATACAAATAATCAAGGAATTTTTAACTTCAGTAACTTGATACAAAAACATAAATAATGAACAAAGCGTTGCTCATTTAATTTAAGCAATCCTAAAGATCTTAGGTAGGGAGTAACATGTGCAAAGTGAGGTATACTAATCACAAATCGTAAAGAGTAGTTTTGAATTTTTTGAAGTTTTTGTTTATTACTTTCAGTTAAGCGCGGGCCATAAACAATATCACAGTAATGCAGATTGGATAAAACTAGTGCGTTAATTAAAATTAGTTTAGTCTTTTGATTTAAAATCTCTTTAAACTGTGTAAGTTGCTTTAATTTAAAATAACAATGTTTAGATAACTGGAGAACATGATTAGTAAAATTGAGTTGTGAATCCATAGTGACACCAAGATTTTTGGACTGTACTTTCGGAAGGAATTTCTACATTATTAATTGGAACATTGTGTTTTAAATTTTGTGCTTTATTCGCTGTTCCAAAAAGTATGTTCTTACATTTAGTTGCATTTAGATATAGAGAATAACATTGGGTCGAATTATATATTTCATTAAGGACACTGTTAATTATATTTTCAATATTTCGTATTTCTAGAGGGTTAAAGCTTAGGTAGAGTTGAATGTCATCTGCCAATAGATGTATTTTGCAAAATTTAGTTGCATACTGAATATCTGAAATAAAAATAGAAAAAAGAAGTGGGCCTAACACCGATCTTTAAGGAACTCCTGTTAATATTTAATAAACCTAAAGTTGTTCGGCATGTCTGCTTACGATTATGTAGATAACTATTAAACCACTTGGATTTATCATTATAAATTCCATAATACTCTCATTTTTTTAATAAACAATTTATGTCAATTGAATCAAAAGCTTTGCTTAAGTCTAACGTAAGTCTATTATGTAATTGTGTTAAATGATAAATCGTTTTAATAATAGTTTTTTTTATTGTCTTGTTTGCCGGTGTTCTCGGAACGTAAAATTATAACGTGTTCTTGGTAAAGCAACATATATTTCAATCAATTTTTCTAGTAAAATGTTTATATCTCAAAAGCTTATCGGTATAAAAAATTTTATTTTAAGCATTTATGCCTTTATAACGTTGTAGCTGAAAAACCGACAAACAATTTATGTTTCAAAAATTAATTGCAAAATTCTAAACACTTTTGTCTTCGCAAATTTTTCGAAAAAACGCAAAGATAGCGAGATTTAACGTGTTGTTGTTAAAAACCATACATTTTTTCAATTTTGGTCAATTTTTCAAATATTCTAGAAAAATGATCGAAAAAATTTATATTTTAAAAGCTTATTATACGTATGAAAAATTTAATTCTAAACATTATTTATTAATTTTTGTTTGTGGATTTCAAAGTTGGAGTTCGGGAATTATACGAAGTTAAAAAATAAACTTCTCCCAATTGATTTATTATTAATTTATTTAACAGAGACTGGTTTCGGCATGCATCTTTAGCCTCTGACATCAAACTGATCAGACCTTATCACACATAAACATTATAAACGGTTAAAATCTTAAAAATCTAAAAAATTCAATTATCATCATTTCAGAACTAATCAAATTGTCGAATTACCGATAAGTTATTGTTTGCTGTACAGTGCTGCGCTGTCTCAAAGAACATACCTTTTTCAGAATTATATTATTTATAACTTTGTTTTAATTATATATAAACACCCCTAAAAAATATTTTGTCTTAGATGAATAACCATTTTAAGAAACGTAAAAATGTATATTTAATTGAGCACCAAAATAACATATCAATTTAATTTTTGAACAAGTTCCACAAGTGTTAAGTTTATGATCAAAAGCATTTATGACAGTGATCACAGTACAACCCCTCAAATTAAGGTCGCGTTTATGGGGGTGTCATTGGTTTTGTCCCTCAGTATTTATACCACTTCAATATAACCATAATATATCCTTGAACACATTTCTTTCTAATACAAATAACCAAATGATTACAAAATTATATTTTACCTTATAATTTGATATATTTTGTTTATTTTTACATTATGTAAAATAATAATAATTGCCACAGATTGGGTGAACTGTGTTGCCCAAACATCTTTGTCTACGATTTATTGTGGCGAAACAAACTATTTTTGTTATACCTAGTTTTATATATTTTATTTAATAGTTATTAATTTATTTACTTTTACGTTAAATGTACAGAGGTATTAAAACATTACATTTAAAATAAAGATTAGTTTATAGACTCATTTAAAATTATGTTTTTGATTGTCCCAGTTCACAGTGTGGCCTCAAGATTGATCGGATCCAGTTTAATTCCAGATAAAATGTGGTAATACATTTGAATCCGAATTCGGATCCGGACCGAATGAAACAAATCGGTGGGACCCGGAGTGAACTGTTCCAGCATTGGATTCGTTCGGCGTGAAACACATTTCGAGTTTAAAACGATTGGAAGCGAAAATATGCCTTAATGTAGTGACCATAAAGTGTACAAGACTTCAAGACTTGTCCCGCCAACGAAACTCTCGCTGCTAGGATTATAACTATGCCTCTGGATTCAATGTGTGCGTGCTGCTATTAGTGGCTTAAGCGCTCAAGTTCCACCCACTGTTGCCATATTTTCAGTAGCGGCTCGTCAAGTGAAGCTGGGTTTCAGTTAATTTAAGCGAATTTTAATACATAAAATTATTTTAATATCTTTTATTTTTTTCCTAGTGGAGAGAATATAAAAAAAAATCCGACACTGAATATATGTATACTTCTTCTTCTTTTTCTTCTCCTCTTTTTTGGCCTCAGATATGTATATAGTCGGCCCAGGGTCCTATGGCCACTCTGACTTAAATCGTAAATCTTTACATAATAGATCTCCAGCTGCGGTGCCAATTGCCGTAAAAAAATATTCTTTTTTGATCTTGTATAATTTGAAAAACAATAAACTGGTTAATTATTTTAACAATTTTCATCTGTTTCACTAATTAAAAATCACATGAAAGTTCAATTTTCATTTATTTGCTTGAAAAGGTACGTAACACAAACTTTGATACGACCTTTGGTGTAAAGAAAACGCTGTTTATCATCCTACTTTTAAAGATTTGTATATTTTTACAAGTGCATGTTATTCAAACTTGAAATGTCCGCCATATTGTCAAATGTGCTAGCCTTAAATGAAGGGACCGCTACTTTTAACAATGCGAAGCGTGCGGACTACGCCAATGAATCGCTCCCCACCTAAGTAGCATACGAATTTCCTAACACTGATTATCATTCTTAATTCTACGAGTACTAACTTACTAATAGTTCCGAAAATAGTCATGTAAAGCTTACGGTTCAGCAAAATAAAAAAAAAATTTGAAAACTATAATATTACTATAATATTAGAAATTTAGTAGCAAAGTACATTTCTGGCGAGAAAAAGTTGTATTTTTTATTAATTAATATTGTTAATGTTGTATTAATTATTAATATAAAAATTATGGGTTCTACGAAAATTTCAAATTTTCATCTGATGGAAATAAAAAACATTCCCAGAAATTTAATTTTAATTTGTTGGTAAAATTTGTTGGCTTTCATATTTTTCTTTGCAAATATAGTGTTTTCTTTGCGAATCAATTTGTGGGACAAAGCTGTAGTGAGTGTTTAGTCAATGAACCTTCTGTAATGTTCATTACTTCGTACGGGAACGTAACGTACGAACGTAGACGGCGCGGCGGGAAAAGACAGACTGATGGCTTTTAAACTTTAATTATGAATAAAACTAGTAAAACTACAATAGTGACTAGACGACGGATGAACAGAAATAAAGATTTTTTTACATGGTATCTTAACTATACAAGTGTTCATTTAAAAACGTTGTCAAGAGTGCCATGACAAAACAAAAACGTTTTGAAGTATTTCTTAGTTAAACGCGGCTGTCATACTGTCAGTGATAGTTGTCAGAAATGTCAGAATTGTCATATTATGTAAATAACGAACAAAAACGGAACACGAAAAAAGAAAGAACAAAATGAAACTGGAAATTACAACAAAAAAACTATTTACAACGAAAATCACTCGGAATCTTGTAAACTCGCACTTAAAAATAATCAAAATGATTTATTTATTTATTTACAAGGTTTCTATAAGTTCCGATATCCATTTTTCGTTACATTTTTTTTTATTAAAATCTCATAGCACTCTTGACAACTTTTTTAAATGAACACTTCATATAAAGGTGTTTCCTAAAAAAACCTTTAAGGTATATAAGGTAAATCTCTAAGGTGCAACTTAGTAAGAACCCAAAAAACGTTAATTTGAAAAGTTTTTGTTTCTATTGTACTTGGTTTAAAAATAAATGCAGTTTAAATTTGACCAATAACAAACAATAACATAAAAAGCAAAGATGTGAAGAATCAAGTCACATAGTTGTAAACAATTGAAAATTTTACACATCAGTCACGTCTGTCAGTGATATGCCAGAGAATGACAATAGCATCACACGATACACAAAAACAGGAGAAAAGCATTGATCTGTCAGTGGTATCTGGATAGAGTGATGGGAGGTTATTAGTGATGCCAAGATATAATGGTCAGCTGACCACAGGCAATGCCAAAATTTGAAAAATGGTATCTTCGTGTAGTGCGGTTGGGTGTACAGAACGCCAAAAGAGAGGCGGAATTTCTTTTCATTCGTAAGTAACTAACAAAGTAAATTAATTGATTTTACTAAATGTTTCATTTTTCTAAATATTGATTATGAGTTTGTTATCGATTTTAATAGCTCACAATAAATTTAGGTTTCCTAAGGATCCAATTTTGAGAGAGAAATGGGTAACCGCTATGAAAAGAAAAGGTTTTGTGCCTTCTTCGGCTTCCAAATTATGCGACAAACATTTTAAAAAAGAAGACTATATTTCGCATTTTGGTAGAACTCAACTGATCACTAACGTAGTCCCGTCTATTTTTCATTCAGAGGAGAATCCGGTAATTAAACAGAGACGCCCGATTCGTCAACCATGTACGTTAAATGATTTAAGGTGCGTACTTTAATCTTTGTCTGTTTTTCTAGTTGTACATTTTAACTTCTTTTTATAGACAAGTTAAAGGGTCTCAAACGTCTTCAGGAACACAGTCCAATAAGAAAATACCACAACTAGTAACTGCAGAATCTATTTCTACCAGGTTTTTAAAAATATATTTTTTTTAATTCTTAGTTATGTATTTATATTCAATTTTTAGTAATTATGATCAAATAGTAATTCCAGATGTTTTAGAGTAAGTTTAACTATTTTAATGTTTTGTTCAAGTTATGAGTATTTTTTAGTCTCTCCCAACGATTGCAAATGTCTGCAAAGCAAAAGTAAGATAAAATTAAGTGCCTACATATGCATATTTAATGTTTACAAATTTGCTAAGTTTTTTAGATTATGTTATGTTAGATTAACCCATTATTTTTTAACGAGAACTCAAATTGCTTATTTTGGAGATTTTGAAGAAAAAGATTTAGACTGCCCTATAAAAGTTAAGATGATATGGAAAAGCGCAAAATCTAAAATAAATCGACAAAGAGAAATTATTGAGTGTTTACGTAATAAAACAAATAGATTACTTAAACGTATACATACACTTAAGAATCTCCTTAAACATTTAAAAAATTCAAAGAAGATTTCTGACAGCTGCTACTCCGTTCTTCAGGTAGGTCTTAAAAAAAAGAATAAATTTAATATCTTATTTTTTAATACAACGAACGTTTTGATTTTGGAGTATGTATGGAATGCAAATTTATTTTTACACTAAAGAGTTGTTTTTGCAAAAAGTATTTATTTTACCTAAATGTTTAAAATTGCAGGAATGTATTCCGCCTAGTCAACAGCAGCTTCTATTAAGGCAGATGAAATTATCTAAAGGGCGGAAATATCCAGAGGAACTAAGAATATTTACTTTAACGCTTCACTTTTATTCTGGATCAGCCTATAATTATGTACGGAAAACTTTTGCAAAGAGTTTACCTCATCCAAAGACTCTTCAAAAATGGTATTGTGCGATCGATGGTTCACCTGGGTACACTAAAGAATCTTTACGTGTCATAGAGATAAAAGTGAAAGAGATGAAAAGTCAAGGAAAGTCTTTGGTTTGTAGCCTTATGATGGACGAAATGGCATTGCGGGAACATGTGCAACTGAAAGCTAATCGTCAAGTTGGTTATGTAAATTACGGATTAAATTTAGAGAGTGCCTTTTTACCATTAGCGAAAGAAGCTATTGTTTTTGTGTTGGTAGCTTTATATAGCAGATGGAAAATTTCGGTAGCTTACTTTTTAATTAATGGTCTAAATGCTTCAGAGAAGGCTAATCTAGTAAATGGATGTTTATCTATACTGCATAATACTGGGGTAAAGATTACATCATCAACGTTTGATGGAACTTCAACAAATTTTAGTATGGCAAACAGTTTAAGAACTAATCTTATTTGTGATAATTTAAACACAAAATTTCATCATCCGGTAACTAAAGAACCTGTCTATATAATACTGGATCCATGTCACATGCTAAAATTGGTTCGTAATTGTCTGGGAGATTTGGGATGTTTGTATGACGCAAGTGAAAATCAAATCAGCTGGACTTATATACGTGGGTTAGTTGAATTACAAGAAGAACAAGGATAACATGCAGCGACCAAAATACGCCGGCGACATTTAATGTATTACACAGAAAAAATGAAAGTGAAATTAGCGTCCCAAACATTCAGTGATAGTGTTGCTGACGCATTAGAATATTGATCACAAGATTTGAAATTAACAGCTTTCAGCGATGCAATCCCTACAGCCAATTTCTGTAGAATGTTTAATAACGTATTTGATATTATGAACACTCGAAATTCTCTAAGCAAAAGTGCCTACAAAAAACCTTTAATGTATAAAAATTTTGAACATTTAAAAGAATTTTTTACTGAAGTTGAAAATTACATAAAGAACTTAAAGGATTCTACAGGTTGTGCAATAACAAATTCAAGAAGAAAAACAGGATTTCTTGGGTTTTTAATTAATATGAAAAGTATTGAAGACATAATTGAATATCATATAATATTCAAACAAAATTTAAATTATTTGTATACGTATAAATTAAGCCAAGATCACCTGGAAATGTTTTTTTCAAACATAAGGGGAAAAGGTGGTTTTAACAATAATCCGACTGCTGTTCAGATTGAAGCTGCTTATAAAAAAATACTTGTTCATACAGAGTTAACTAGTTCAGAAGCTGCTAACTGTTTAGCTCTAGATGAAACTAGTAGATATATTAAACATAACGAGCAATACCAAGAACTCTGCAGAAGTCGATTTACTTCTGAGCACTGATAATAATCAAAGTAATGACGAAAAAAGTTTATTAAGTCAAAATTTTTCAAAATATGTAGACGACGTTTTAGAGTATATTTCTGGATTTGTAATTAGAAAAGTATTAAAAAGTATAAACTGCAATATTTGCGCATCAGCACTAACAAAAGATAATTTGTTGTCAGCGCTTATAGATCGTAAAAACAGCGGAGGTTTGCTAAAACCTTCCAATGATGTGAAATACATTTGCAGAATTGCAGAAAATATTGTCAGAACTATGCCCGACTTAAAAAACAATAATGTAGTCAACCGATTAATTTTACAAGAGACAAAACAAATTAACTTTAACAGAATATTTAAAAATTTAGATAATCACATTTTAGATCAAGATCCCTTAAATAATCATTTAATTCAACTTGTTTACCTTATTTTCAAATTTTATTTTACGGTTAGAGTAAATCATATTAATAATAGTTTAAATTATGCGAAAATTAGAATCCGGCATTTGTACACTAAATTAATCCATTTTAAACATCAATAGTAGGTCCTGTAGAAATATGTATTTATTCTAAATAAGTATTAATTGTTTATTTGTATAATAAACGCCTTTATATGATACGTTTTCTGATTTTTAATATTCTTTGTCAATTTGTTTGTATTTAGTCATCATAAATCAAGCTCTCTGCCGATATGTCAAATTTTTCTAACCTACAATTTCTAGTAAGTGACAGTGCCTGTGGTCACGTGACATTGATCCTGGCACCACTTTTTTTTGTCAAATAGCTATAATAACTCTATCTAGATACCACTGACAGATCAATGGAGAAAAGCAATAAATGCCGGATTCTTTGGTTGGGAAATAACTGCTAGTATATAATGTGTTCTGGTTGCCTAACTCTTATCCCCGTATATCAAATTTATGTCTGCGTATTCCTCAAATGTGAAACGGTTTTTTAATAATTTAATAATTTTAATAATTGTTGTAACACAAATTTAACGAGATGCTAATGAGTTATTGTCAGATTAATGCCACATTTACCATATGACAAATTTTCTTGCATTTATATTAAATCATTAACTTGATTCATTAAATTATGATTCATTTAAGAACGATTTTCTATTGGTCACTTTTAAACCATCGCCGTTCTTTAGGAGGCTACATTCGGAACGCAAATTTTTTTGAATTACAATTCTTGAATTTTTACCAATTTATATCTCAAATATTACCGTTTATTTACCAAACATCCTGTATACTAGGAAATGGGATGAGTAAGCATTGATAATGAGGGCTGTTTTGATGGATTATGACTTTGAATCCTGAAAACAAGAAAATTATATTTTGAAGTCCAGTCATTGAAAATATTGACTCATCTTTTGATATATACATAATTAGAAAATATTGAGATGAATGTTTTGAAAAACTGGAAAAAGGCTCTTGGAAGATTTTGTTATCGTGAGAACACAAAATATAAATTTTCAATTTTGCCAGCAGAAAATCTCCAAGTCTATATTAAACATCCAAGCTTCATTAATTTATTTTTTGATAAATCTTCAAAAGGAACGGTTATTAAAAACAAAACAAAAATTAACACCTATTATTAAAAAAGTAATTTTTTGTGGAAGAAATAGTCTGCCCTTAAGAGGTCATAGAGATCAGAGCTTGTTAGATGTGAACTAGTTGGAAAATCAACAAGGCGAAGAAAATTTGAAAAGTTTATTGAGATTTAGAATCAAAACAGGACTAACAATATTAAAAACTCATTTGGAAAATACTGGAGCAATGCCATATACCATACAGCGTAAGCCTGTTAAAAATATATCTTAACTTTTCTCAAAAACTAGTTATCACACTGACTTCAGAGTTTGCCATTAAAAACGTTGTTTTTTTCTCTACGCATATGAATTTTTTCAGAATTGTTCTAATATTCCCTCTACTGAATATTAATTAATAAATATTCCTTCATTGAAAAAAATATATAAAATTTACATTATTTCTAATGTCATTCTAAATGACACGATGTTGAAATATTGTTTTGTAAAAAAATAATTCAAAAAAATGTAGATAACCGCAAAAAATAATAAAGAATTAGTTTTGTAAGACCTATTTTAAAGCAACATTGCCAGGTTACTCAACAATTGGTTCGACATCTACCCTCCAGCTTTTTCGTTACACCCATTCTGTTGAAAATAATGGCGTATTATTTAATGTGGAATAATTTTAAAAAAAGTTCAATTTGTTTTGGTTTGTCGACTTAATGACAATACTTACTTGCACAGTAAAAAAATTGAGTGAAAACCGGTCAACTCTCATTTTCAGTAAAAATTTTAACTCAAGGCATTGAGTAAATACGTCATTATTTCCAGTGGGTGAGACAAAAAAGCTAAATGATAAGTTATCCACCCCATTGTCGAGAACGGCAATTAACAAGAGTCATCTAAATTAAACATATATGAAAGAATTTTAAGCGTTTATTGATATATTTTCAGCTCAGAATTTTTACGATCTTGCTTTTCGTTCACCACTTGTTTTCATTTGGTCGAAATATAAGAATTTTATTTTGGTCGATTGATATAGTTTTGACTGATCGATGGACTCTCATTTTCAGACAAATTTTTATAAAATTTTTAATAATATCGTTTAAATGCGTTTTTAGTTTAAAAAAAATTTAAAATATTAAAGCACCCAGTCCATGAACACAATAGGATTAAGTTTTATATCTTTTATTCACACAATTAATCGTTTATCCTTTTTAACTATACCCAGATCACTTTTGTAGTGTTAAACAACAGCGCATCAACCCAAATTTTGGTTATGTGAATTATGTTTTTTACGGTAAATTCGGGTTTTCAAAATGTAGGTCATGTTATATGACAATGTGACGTTGACGTTGTCATAAACATAATTCACAAAGACAAAATTTTGGGTTGATGCGCTGTACGTTGTTTAATATTACAAAAGTAATCCGGGTATAGTTTTTTGTTTTGATTTGTTTTAGTTTTGTAATCATTTGTTTTATCTAAAATATTTGAATTTATGTTAATTTTATTAAAGACTATTTGAAATAAAAAAATTTGAGACTGCGGTTTTTTTTAATTATTTTTAGGTATACCTAAATACAAAAATAAAAAATGTGTGACGTCACACCAAAGGGGAGGGGTTCTTAAAACTGTGACAACTTGTGACAAGAACGGAGGGGGAAGGGGTTAAAAAATCGTAAAATTTGTGTTACGTAATTTATGGATGACCCCTAAAACCTATCTACGGATAGTTAGTCTAATTATTAAGTAAAATTTTTTATTATTGTTTACTAAGTGCTATTGCATGTTAATGTTTACTCACTCAAATAATATGTCGCTTATTATTTAATAACGTCATACCTCAAAAAAGTTATTTTTGAATAGACGCAATTTAAAGTTAAAATTTACTGTGTTAAAAATACAAATTAAAGTGGTGACGTGGTACAAAACTAGTGCCATGCTTTGGCAAGTTTTTAGCTACAGATATGACTAACAATTAAAAGACAATACAAAATACATTCTAATCATAAATATAACAAAAATGTTTGTTTTTGCGTTATGACGTTGTTGTATTTAATAAGCGATGTGTTAAATAAGAGATTTTATTCGTTTTGATATAGAATTCTTTGTATTCAAATTATATGTATTCTCTGTATTCAAAGGTATCTGTTTCCAATAATCCAATAGTTCATTAGTTGTCCCCCAATTTCTATCATACAGGGGTTAAACCTACCTCAAAATAAATGTAATCGCTTTTGTCGTAACAACAACTGCTACGTGCTTAATTAATTAAGAAATTAAACATCTTTCAAAATTTAGCAATTCAAGAAAAATATTTTTTTCTTTAAAAAACCCTACGACAAAACAATTTGGCACAGTCCGTAGGATACGCTATTAATTAATTAATTGGGAAAGTTGTCAACTAAAAAGTTGAGAAATAATGCCGAAAAATTTGGAAATTAATTCAAAAGGTAACTCTGAGTACGATTGAATGCGGGACGGTCGGTCCGCCATGCTAACACGCCATCGCATCGCAACCGTGAAAGGCACAGAAATACCGAGGCAAACAGCCCGTAAAAGCGATTATATAGTAAGCTACAGCCAAGATAAAAAATTTTATCTTTATTAAAGATCTTCTCAACCAGTCATATTAATCTGTTAAAAGCTATAAAATAACATTTAATGGCTGTAAGTCTGCCAATCATTTAAAATATTCATGCAAATTCTAAAAGATAAACACTTGGCAGAAAATTTTAGTAGGTAGTTATTTAAAGTCAGAACATGAACCCTCAAAGAACAAACTGACCTACCTATATTTAGTATCAGCTGAGGTCATAACTGAATCGCTCTTTGAGTTTCAGACATTTATAAAAATTTCAGAAATATTAGTAAATGTCACGACAGTTTTCTTTAAGTTTAACGAAAAAGATTAAAAAATGATTGACATTCTATCATTTCATAGTCAATAGAATAGTGTTGCAAAAATTAATGTAATAATATGTTGTAAGAATCACCAAAAGAAATAAACCGTAATCTATATTTTGGAAATGGGGCATGGGATCTAAATTCTGTTATAAAGGATTACTATTGAGACCAAACTGAAGGCTATTGCTAAAAAAAATGCTAAATTTGATTTTTAAAAATGGTGTGTCCCCCCTGGTTACTTCCGAAACGGCTTATGTTAGAACGATGGCGATTTTTAATTAAGAACTAGTCTTCTTTTTGTTTTTTTCCGAAATTTTAATTATAAAAAAAGTTACGAAAAATATTCAAAAAATATTCTTTCTCTAAAATTTCATTATCTCATATCTTTTTCTTAAATTTAAAATTTTGAACAAAACTAAAATAAACTAATTATCAATTTGGTTCATAATGCTGAAAAAAATTGGCACTAGCCTAACATAAGCCGTTTCGGAAATAACCAGGGGGGGCACACCATTTTTAAAAATCAAATTTCGCAAATTTTAATCAATTTTTTTTTAGCAGTAGTCTTCAGTTTGGTCTCAATAGTAATCCTTTATAACAAAATTTGGATCCCATGCTCCATTTTCAAAATGTAGTGTTAAATTATTTTGTCAGGTTTTCAACAAACTTTAAAAGTTATTTATAAAAAATGAATACCGCTTGTTTATGTTATTCTTGAAAAAAAATTGTTGTTATATCTTCAATTAATTATTCTCAGTTTAAAAAAAAATCCTAAGAAAAGTACGGTTCCTATCAAATTAAATCCTTATTCTAACTGCGGTCGGGATAGGGAATATGTGTTAAATGTACGATTTTCAATTGTTAATATTTCTAAATTTAGTACCGCAAGGACTATTAAAAAAAATACCTGCGTATAAAGAACAGTTAGAAGTATGTGTATTTAAAAATTTAAAGATATTGTAAGAAAAGTGATTTATCACGGAACGTCCTTAATACGTGAAACCTAATTATAAAAAAATGTATTCACCTTTTCTTAGCAGCTCACATTTTTAAATAATCTCCATCTTTAGCCACATAAAAAAATCTTTGTAAAACTAGGAGTAATAAACAGTCCAGAAGGCACAAAAAACTAAACTCCGAAGGAAAGTTAAAAAAATTGGTAAACATCACTAACAAAAAAAAACTTTATTCCAAATGATTTAAGAAAAACCATAAATTAGTTTTTCTCTCTTTCAAAATAAATCACAATAAAAAAGAGATATTTACGATCTCAACAAGTGTGAGGTCAAAACAACTCAAATTGAATAGAGCAATAAGTTGTCGAAAGCCACCATAAAAATATTTTTTTAACGTTCGAAACTACTTGCAGTCAAGGGTTAAAAATAGAATAGGTTCAAATTGCTAACATAAAGAGTTATTAATTATATTTTAGGAGTAACGGGTTGAAGGAACAATTAAATAACGATTTCACTTTAATCCGACGTTTCGACTGTTTTTATTACTGTCTTTTTCGAGGATTTAAGTCATAGTTATAATACCCGTTATATATAACCCGTTACTTCTAAAATATAATTAATTACAATTATAATTGGAACGTTATAAGATTTAGAAATAAAGACTTATATAATTATGCAAGTAAATAAAATCACACTTAGCAGAAAATGCAAAATGTTCGTTAGTCGCTGAGTCAATGATTTACAAAAGACGTCCAAAACATTTTACAAAAAAATCATTAGTTCATAATCTATGCAAAGAACGATAGGGTTGTCTTGCAGCTATAACATCCGATTTTATGTAAAATCTAACATTGCCACACATACCTAAACCAAACATTTTTTTGTTTACGGCAATTGTGAGTTCACTGTTTTGGTATTAAAGATTTATTAAACATACCTACTAATGAAAAAATTCTCAACTTCTGCTTCTGCTTTATTCCATCAACCAAGGCTTATGATTTGAGACTTTGAGAGTGATCATTAATAGTAAAAAATTAGATGACTTAAAACGAGTTTAAAATAGCATTCTGTAAAAGCATATGCCATTTTATTAAAACATATTGTGACGCGAACGACTCAATTCTAAGAAGCGGAGAATCAGAGTATCGAGTATTGTGTTGTGGACCGCTCACTTCTAGGAACTGAATAGAACTTCGAGTATTATTTACGTTTTGAATGGGTTTATTTATTCTTGTTTACGTCGGCATTGTTTGTCGCTATTGTGATTGAATTCCAATCATCTTGCCGAATTGAAATAGTTCAGGAGAAACGCGAGAAAATACTCGAAAGTTCTGGAAAGAGTCCATACCCCTATATATATGCGAGACAGCGAGTCAGTCAGTCAGTCTGGTTTTGGGAGAGCGACATAAAGGCGAACTCCGGCGATATCCAGCGAATTTAGAAAGCGATAAATTAAAGTGTTTTGTGTTCCGTTAGTGATTTAGAATATTAGCTGTGTTAATTAGTTGTAATTAATTTGATTTGTAAATAAACTTGCCGAGAAATTATCTCCAGCTCTTTAAATCAGAAACCCACACATATAATAAACGTCACACTGGTGTCAGAAGTGGGATTTAAAGAAGCTTGGTGGACAAAGAAAAGTTTATGTCTCTGGAACCTTCTGGAAGAACAACAAGAAGTCAGACAAGAACCATGGAGGAACAACTTCGTGTATTCTTCGAGAAACTAGAAAAACAACGCTTGGAAGATAAAGAAGAACAGAAGAAATTTCTGGAAGATCAAGAAAAACGAAGAATGCAAGAAAAAGAAGAAAAAGAAAAACGACGACTGCAAGAAAAAGAAGAAGAAGAAAAACGTCGAATGGAAGAGCAAGAAAGAATTTTCGAAAAATTCGATACCTTACAAGATGCTCTTAAGAAAGATGTCGAAGAAGTAAAAAAGGAATTTGAGGAAAAAGTTTTCGAAGTAAAAGAAGAAGTAAAAGAAGAGATAAAAGAAGTTAGGGAAGAATTAGAAAAGAAAGTTTTAGAATTGGAAAGTAAAATGAAGAAACTTGGAACAGGACAAATTTTAGGAAGCGAAGTAACATCGCAACGAGTAAAACCCCCAACTTTCGATGGTCAGTCTTCGTGGTCAATGTATAGGAGGCAGTTTGAAGCAGCGGCGGAGATAAATTGCTGGAATGATGAAGAAAAAGCCACAGCTCTGGTGTTAGCACTGCGAGGACCAGCTCTCCAGCTGCTTCAGAATGTATCTGATCGTGATCAGAAAAACTATCACGCAGTGGTCAACGCCTTGGAATTGCGCTACGGAGACCAGCACATGGACAGAGTATACCAAATGATGCTTAAGTCCCGACATCAGAAAAGCAACGAAAGTTTGCAAGAATATGCCGCGGAAATAGAAAGATTGGTTAATTTAGGTTATCCTTCCGCACCTGCAGACCTTCGCCATGAGATGGAAGCCAGCGCATTTATTGATGGTTTAAGAGATGGCGATTTACGACGTTATCTACGTCTACATAGATATAAAACCTGTGCTGACGCGCTTATCCACGCGTTAGAATATGAGGCGGCAAATGAAGACTTTTCACGACGACCAGCTCAACGCGTGCGATTGATGTCCGCAGAGGAAACTCCAACAAATAATTGCTGCTGCGAAGAACTGAAGAGTATGTTGGAAAAGATGCAGCAGACACCAGCACGCACTGGAGGACGGCCTAAGTGTTATGGTTGTGGTAAGATAGGCCATATAAGAAGGGATTGCCGCCAACGGGGAAGGTCTGAGGATGTAAGGAGGGGTCAGGAAGATGTCACAGGCCCCTCAATTTCCCGGCATCAGGAAAACTAATTTCAGCTAGCACTTTGGGGCGTGTGCTAGCTGATACGCCCAAAGCCCCTAGGATCATCTCCGTCTCGCAGCTAGGAAAAGGAAATGATAGTCTGTTGCTGGATGGACGAATCAACGGTCGAGACACCAAGATGACGGTTGACACGGGAGCAACACTTTCTCTAGTGAGACGGGACATGCTGGAAACATCTCAAAATATCTACATGACAAGATGTAACTTCGTTTTGAAAACCGCTACTGGTGAAACAGCACAAATACATGGAGAAGCTAATGTCAAACTTGAGATAGGACCATTCAATATTGTACACCGAATGGTTGTAGCTGAGATAGTTGATGAAGTGATCTTGGGTTTGGACATTATGGACAAATATGGATTTGTGCTGGATATTAAGAACAGGATGTTACAAATGGGAAACGAAGAAATCTTGTTACATTCTGCGACCGCTTCATCTGACCATGTAAACATCATCGTCTCAGAATCAGTTCGTGTCCCCGGCAATTCTGAGAAAATTGTGCTGGCAGAGTTGGAAAAAGATCCTGGGGGATACCGAACGGGAGTTGTTGAACCGGACATGACGAAATTCACGAATGCGACACACAATAAACAGATCTTGGTAGCTAGAGCACTCGTTGAGGCTGGTGGAAAGATTCCTATTCGCATAGCCAATCTCAGCGAAAATCGAGTTACGTTACAGAAAGGGGAACAGATTGGCTTCTTTCAGCCTGCATTACGAGTTGTTCGTTGTGAAGAAAAGGACAAACAATGCCGACGTAAACAAGAATAAATAAACCCATTCAAAACGTAAATAATACTCGAAGTTCTATTCAGTTCCTAGAAGTGAGCGGTCCACAACACAATACTCGATACTCTGATTCTCCGCTTCTTAGAATTGAGTCGTTCGCGTCACACTACCCCCCTCTTAGTTTAAATAATACTCGAAATAGAACTTCGAGTATTATTTACGTTTTGAATGGGTTTATTTATTCTTGTTTACGTCGGCATTGTTTGTCGCTATTGTGATTGAATTCCAATCATCTTGCCGAATTGAAATAGTTCAGGAGAAACGCGAGAAAATACTCGAAAGTTCTGGAAAGAGTCCATACCCCTATATATATGCGAGACAGCGAGTCAGTCAGTCAGTCTGGTTTTGGGAGAGCGACATAAAGGCGAACTCCGGCGATATCCAGCGAATTTAGAAAGCGATAAATTAAAGTGTTTTGTGTTCCGTTAGTGATTTAGAATATTAGCTGTGTTAATTAGTTGTAATTAATTTGATTTGTAAATAAACTTGCCGAGAAATTATCTCCAGCTCTTTAAATCAGAAACCCACACATATAATAAACGTCACAATATTTAGCTGGCTAATTGCAAATGTTGAATGATGGAGTATATGATAATTTACTTTAAAGATAGTAAAACATGCAAAATTAAAACATTTGACATGTTAATATGCTAATGTTCAAGTGTAATTTTAAATAATAACCCTCTTTCCTGCTAAAACAACATAAGTCAAGAACAGTTTTATTAAGTTTTTTATTATTAATACATATTGATAAACTGTAAAGGTTATTCGACATTTCAATCTTTTAAACCACAGGTTTAAGCCACAAAAAAGTTTTTTAAAACGGCTTTATTTGTGAATTAAACAGTTTTTATTAATTCCTGAAAAATTCTAATTTTAATTTTATTATTTTAAATAAAACATGTGACTTAGGCGGTTTTTGAAATGACCGATTCATTTGTTATCTCATCTAGTATCAAATACCGGCGTTCGTAAGGTGGAAGAAAGTTTTGTAACATTTTTTTTAACATTTATTTAATAAAATAAAAATTGGTGCGTTTTTAATATGTACTATTTACATTTTATTTATTTATACCAATCCTACAACATACTCATAATGTGCACTACAAAATAATAAAAAAATAAGAAAAACACGTTAACTTTTACTGTTAAATTATTAATTATTTAAAAAAAATATTTTTTGTAACTTTTTTAAAGAACTGTTATTAGCTTTTTAACACGGATTACTTGAATTATCCAAACATTTTGTAGGTTTGGTGCAATTCAAAGTTAATGTTCGGTAATGTTTAATTTTTTTATTGAAAATTTATAAAGTCAATATTAAAACAAGACAGCAACATTTCTTGTAAAAGGTTTATTTTTAAAATACATCAAGAATAACTTGCACAAAAAAAACAAAAATGTTGCTAGTTATCTTAAAAATTTAAACAAATATTTTTTTTAAACAACGCCTCAGGTAGCATCTTCCTAAGTCACTTAATGCCTATATTTTGCTTTTTTAAAATTACATTTGGTCCACCCTGTACTTTCAAATAAAATGTCAATTAAAATTTAAACATTTATTCCTTGTAGTAGGGGATGAAATACAATTTAATGGATATAATATTAATAGAAAATATTAATTTTCTACTTAATAGTGAAGCAACCATTTGTTGGGATGAAATACAAATAGAAATTTTAAGAGTAGATCTTCCTATAGAATCGGAAATAGGACAAATTATCGCTGTCATTAGCGTGTATGGAAAGGAATTATCTAATTTAAGGAATGAAATTAATATAAAAAAGACAATGTGAATGTAATGATCTATCAAGGAAATGATAGTAAAAGGGTATGTGGTATGTATACCACGAAAAATTTTAAATCTTATCGCGGACCAGGCCCCTCCTAAACTTTAAATTTTTGTATTATTAAAAAAACAAAAAAGTAATGTAGAAAAAATAGTTAAAATAATAGGTCTTCTGTAACTATGCTATGCTATATTTATGCTATTAATTTGTGTCTATTTTTTCCTCGCTTACTAAACAGAGTTAACCGAATTACCACAAAGTGGACCATTCAAAATAACAAATAAGGTTTCATGACAACACCTTTCCTACAATTAGCAGTTTTAGTACCCCGCCTGCTGAGATAAGAAAATTAGCTGGTCTGCATTAGAAAAGGGACGAATCCCTTTTGCGTACCAAATAATCCTTGATTCCATCGGTCTCTTCTATTACCTGAAATCGACAGCCCAAGTGCGGACCAGCTAATTCACTAAGCTGCATTAAAAATGCCTTAATACACTAGTGTAAATAAAGTTAGCTTGGATTTTAAATATCTTTAGAGTAGAGTTTAGCAAGAAATTGATTTCTACTGTGATCGCTCTCAAATCACTACTTTTTAGAAAAAAATATTAAAATTAATGTAAAAATAGTTTTTAAAGAAATGTTGATGTTAAACGCAAAACTTACTAGACAGATAACAGCGGACTACAAATAAAAAAATAATAACAATTACCATTTAAAATTATCAATAGAACAAATATTATAAAAAAATACGTGTTACCACTGTAACACCCGTTCATTGAATTATTTGTAAGCGAATGAGGCTGGTTGGATCACTAGTTTTTTAAAATACTATTACATATTTTAAAACGTAATAATAATATTTCAAAACAGGCATTTGCTAATAAGTTAAAATATGTCGCTTTTTCACTAGTGTAATTGAGTTACTCGCAACACATTAACAAACTCTCATCTCACGAAAAAACTTGTTTTTTATAATAGTACATATATTATATTAAAAAATATTGTAAAAAAATAATAATAGTATATATTGTCGTAGCAAATGCTTAAACATACTTTACGTACTAAACGTACTTAAAAATAAAAAGACTTGAATTTGTAAAATGTGTTTCATATTTGTAAATTTAATAAAATTTTGTAAGTAAAACTTTTTTTTTAAATTATAAAATAAATATTTTTTCCCAGTTCTAGTGCTCAGTATTCACTATTTTATCGACTATAATAAATTACACAATTTCTGTTTTAAAAATAACTATTTATTTAGAAAAAAAAAATAGACGGTGTATTCATAATTCACACACATACTCATTATCTTTTCTCGTTAATTTTCGTCATATACCAAATCATCAATTTTTCTTTAGGTGTTGAGTTTTAAATATTTTTAAAACTTCTACTAATCAAGCAAGTGTTGAACTTGTAAACCACCCCCTACTGCGTAGCGATAATCCTCAGACTGGTCCGCAAAAGGGACACATTTCAAGGATCCCTATTGCGCTGGTCCGCAAAACGGACCCGGCGTAGAAGAGACCGATGGGATTAAGGATTATTTGGTCTGCAAAAAAAATCCGTCCAAAATTGTAGTAGGTAGAAGATTTTAAAAAAACGATACATAATACTCCTGCGACAGTTTGGTCAGAAGTAAAATTAATAGGATGCAGATTACATTTAGGACAAGCGTGGTATCAAAAAATACCAAATTTGGAATTGTCAGTGGAATACAATAATTATTATCAAAGCTCAGTTGAAGCATGGATGAGGTATTTGTTTGGATTAGTTTTTTTAATACAAACAGAAGTTAGAGAGTGTTTTGCATTTGATTTATTTGAAGAAATTCCAAATAATGCAAAACTTATTAAACTCTCTGATTATTTAAAAGAAAATTATATCAACAAAAAAGCAGTATTTTCCCTTTCAATCTGGACAGAAAAGTCTTTGAGTTTAGAAAGAATAACAAATGTGTGTGAATCATTTCACGCAAAGTTTAATTCACTATTTTATTTTGTACACCCATCTTTATACAATTTTATACATGTTTTACAACAATTTCAGATTGGCACTGATGTAAACATGCAAAGTTTATCTGAAGCTGTGAAAATTCAGAATAAAAATGTACGGGTTAGGAAAAAATTTTTAGAGAACAACATATAGGTATTTGAATGCGACATGAACGTCATTTAAAGATTCTAATGTCGTGTTAAATGTGTTTAGCATTTTTTTAAAGTTTAGTTTATTTCTTTTGTATAAACATAGGTACTTATTTAATTCATGTAAATATAAATGTGTAGTTTTGTAAATTAAACATTAATCTTTTTTATGATTTGGGTTCTTTGTTTTTTTTTTTCATGAATACGTAAGTTAGTCTTTATAATCCGGAACACATGTATAGATAAGTATACTTATCTACTAATTGTAATTTATCAAATATAGTTTTATTTTGATTTTGATAATACATACTCAAATATAACTAGAATACTTTAAGTCATTAGAGTAGGTAAGAAAAACTGAGAGAACATAGAAAGTGTGACACTCTTAATACAATACGTTTTGTGTTCGTTGCATTTTAGACCATGATGTAGAAAGAGATAGCAAAAAGAACGTAAATCCCTACTTGAATTGTAATTTAAAGTTTTATTGCAACAAAGGATAAGTCCGTGATATATACAAGCTATAGTTTTAGTTGTAATTAGAGCTGGGCGATTTTCAGTTATTTCGATTATTCTGATAACGGATTAATCGATTATTCCGACTATCGATTAATCCATTATTCCGATTATAGATTAATCGATTATTTTGATTCTTGATTAATTGATTACCTTGATTTTATTTGCTTTTTCTATCATTTAATAAGTCTTTTATTTTATGATATTAATCTATTGATTGAATTATTTCTGGAAAAAAATAGTATTATTTCGCAAACCCTTAAATTACACCGATTTTATAGACAGGGTGGCCAAACGAAAACGAAACAGAAGCTATAACTCTCAGAAAAATAAATTCTCGAAAAAAACGCAAAAACAGGTCTATTTTGTTTGGAAGGGGCACAGCTTGTGGCATTAATTTAATAATTTTGTGTGCAAACCCCATAAATCCCTTCAAAAATTTTAAATCGGAAGAGGGGTCGAGTTACACATCGTTAGAAAGCCCTTTTAATTTTGTACACAGTGGTGGTTTATTTTTGAAATTTGACAAATGTGCACCTCAACCCCTTTTCCGATTTAAATTTTGAAGGAATGCATGCATCACCTCTTAGTGGTTTGCACACAATAATTATTCTTCGATTTACTTCATTTATGTTTATTTTTCACTGTTACGTCCAAATAGACATTGTGTATAGGGCTAGGCGATTTTCGTTTGAATAATCAATAATCGATTATTCAATTTAATCGATTATTCCGAATTCAATTTTTGATTCAAATTTTGATCGAATTGCGATTAATTAATTAATTAATTAATCGTTTTTTTATCGATTATTTTTGGGCAATTATTTTGCCCAGTCCTAGTTAATAACGTCGCGTTACGCGCGATGAAGTAAGGTTCCGTATAATACACGGATGCATTAAGTTTATATAGTAAGAATACAAAATTAAGATATTAATAATAAAAATATAAGGTATAAATAAAATTAAAGTATTTTTTGGGGTTGGCATCAGATATGTAACTATATTTAATAGTTAATACTCATATTAGGTATGTCATTTCAATATTGTAAAAATTCGTCTTTAACAAAATTCCTCCTACTTGCGTAAGCGTAATTCACGTAAAGCCCCGTTGGTACAAATTATGATATTGCCTTATTTCTTAGTAAAATTTAGCATACATATTTTTTAAAAATTAAAAAAATAACAGTAAATATCAAAAATAGAAAATATAAAACAAAAACTCACCTAATGCAGAATAATCCTTCTGTTTCCATAAACATTACCAAACTAATTGCCACTAATAATTGTTTATCTGATTTAATTTTAGTGAAATCAATGTAAATGGCATAACAGTTTCTATGTTCGACACAAGAATCATGTATTTTCAAACCGTCTTATTTTAATGCTCTCCTCTAATTCTTGAAACCAACGGAAAAAAATACGTCATTGGATTTCAACGAAAAATGTCTATATACAAAACAAAATACAGCATCACATAGTACACTATATTCCAACGAAGGTGGATCTTGTTTATAACAAGCACTACTACTCGTAAACTGTCTTTCTTTCTGGCTAAATTTCGTTTTTTGAAACAAATTAAAACTGGCTGTGTTGTTCCGTCTAGTGGACTTTCAGAAATGTCTGCAGATCCAGGACATTTTTCGATGTTTTTTCTAACTGCGTGCTTGAGCTCTCTATTTATTTTACACTACCTACTCATTAAAATCCCACACTTCGCTTTTGTCCGAATTGTCCGATTAATCCGAGTTCGACTCTGAATCGAAAAGTCTTGCAATTGATTCAAGATAAATTTTAGCAAATACAGTTTCGCCTTGACTCCTCGTTTTAAATTCAATTGAAAAAGTGTCTTCCGCCGACGTCGTGGGTTGTGGATCAGACTGGTCTTAAATTTTCTGTTTTTCATATGAAGCAAAATATTCATTTATTGTCCGTTTACCACTCATTTTTGAAGCAAATTATACCTACTGGAGAAACAATGAGGCTGGTTGTAACACTAGTTTTTTTAAAAAATATTATTCTAAAACGTATAATAATAATATTTCGAAACAAGCATTTGCTAATAAGTTAAAATATGTCGCTTTTCCGTTGGTGTAATTGTGTCACTCGCAATACATTAACACACTCTCATTTCACGAAAAAATTTGATTTTTATAAAAGTATATTGTAAAATATTGTAAAAAAATAACGATATGACTGACGTCGACGACTATACTTCTAGACCAATTTTGAGTGTGAAATAGGTATTGATCGCAGAATCTCATGGTCTTTAAATTTTTGTAAGAAACTTTCTTTGCCCCAAAAAACGTAGTTTAAAAGTTATAGCCAAAAAACAATGTTTATAACTATACTTATTGCCACTCAATAAAACGATATGAAAGTCACTGGAAGGGCATGATCATAATTTTTTTTGTAAACTTTGCAATAGGCTATTATTGCAATAATAGTCTAGCATGTTCGTCCTCAAAAACCTTGATATTTTTTGCAAATACTTTCAGATCTTGATGAAGTACGTCGCCATATTCCTCAGTCATACTTTCAAAGTTTTCCGGAAAAAAATTATGAAGAAATGGTAACGCCACTTATAAAATGAATAACTTCTTTTTTTAAATAATTCTAAAGGCGTATACTCCAGAAAAAATAACATTTTGCGAACAACAGAACTGTTAAAAGTTAACATCTTTTTTTTGGCTATAACTTTTAAGAAGATGTAGGTCTCTTAGTACAACACTTTCTATTTTGAGTGACAGTACAAATTATAGCAAGCTGTGATACCTCAATTTTGATTTCTGTTTTAATTTATCAAGCAAGGGCTTCATACCCAGCTATAATTTACATCATTTTCAATGTCACGACATAGACATATTATATTCTTCTGGCTGTTTAGTTATTAGTATTTTTGTTGTAAAAAATAATGTTTGTTAGTAATAAACGTTTTATAACTTTAAAATCTGTTTCATTAGTTATACAAGCTGGTATCTTTTTTTCAGCAAATATTTTTTTCAAGATAATGATGGTAAAATCCTTGATTGCAAAAACAGTAACTTAAGCCATTACATAATCAAAAACAAATAATAACAATAAAGAGATACCATCTTATAGATTGGTAATATATTGAACCATTGAACGACATATTTTATTGCTTTTTTTACCTATGTACAACCCAATAGTTTATTATCGCAAAAATGATAAACAATATTATTGTAAAGCTTTTGTAAAGCAGAGAATCAAGTTGGGACAATCTTAACCCTCATTCTCCTTATCAATGAGTTCAGGTAAAACTTCACCGGCCTTCATTACTTAATCCGTACCCAATTCAGAGCCGGCAATAATGAAAAGTAAATAACGCTGCAAACATTTTCGATTGTCATAAAGCGATGTTTTTAATAAATCGATAATCTATTTAATAATGATTTTTTGTTAAATCAAATTGAAAACCAGAACAGATATTCAGTACTGACCAGTACTGGATATAAGTGATATAACCAGTACTGACTTTCTTAAATTTAGATAAGAGCCCTCTATTAGCTAGTAGAACTTTCAACAAAAACCTTATCGTAGAAACAAACCACATCTGCTTCTAGTAAAAATTTTGTTTGCAAGTGTATTAAGGGTTGCTGACTAAGACGCTGTATTTAGCGCCATCCTGTGTTTCAGAAATGAAATATTAGTGGGTATCGCTCTACGTTAAACCCGACCCGCGACCATACGACCCGATTGTTACAAGTGCAAACCCAATACTAAAACTTAAAGTATAATTAAAATTTAGCTATCTAAAAAACTCTTTAGGTATATTTAATATATTTAATTATTAATTATGTTTACACTTCGGACGTTGAATAAGGGAATTCTCTTATTCAATGCTTCGGATCGTATTACATCCAACCGTCTATAAACAACGGCCTCGTGCTTTTCATCACTTTCTTGAAATAATCTTTATTATTGAGACGTGATGAATCTAGATTTCTTTGTATTCAGCAGTTTATAAACACGGACATTTTTCTGTTTATTTTACAATATTATTATCTGACACATTCTTGTGCATGCTTCTATTTTATCGAAGAAGAATTTGTATAGTAGCACGTTCTCTTAATGTGAAATAAAAGCCAAATCTCGGAATGAAAGATAACCAGCTGGATTTTTGCATGTGCCTTTATTTTGATGTTCTAAAGGTTTGCTCAAAAATGACTAAAAACAATATCTTTATTACCGCTTTTATACTATTTTAAATGAATTCTGGCATATCTGACATTAAAGGCAAGTTTTTTGTTTATTACTAATGCAATAAAAATTGTATTGTGACAAAACGCAAGTAATTTATGGTCTCAGAAAGAATTACAAATCAGTACCGTTTAATTAGTCAAAAAAAATGGAAAATAAGGTGCTAACGGAGTTCGAAAATTAGTTGTATTATTGCCAAAAAACGGAAGGACGTCAATTTGAACATTTAGTTCAGTAATTCTGTTAAAAATTGCGTCTATTTTGAAAAATAGTAGTTTATATTTAACACCAAAAATAAGGGTTGCTGTTTAAAAAAAATATCGATTACGTCACAGCAAAAAACCAGTCAGCCAAAATAATTTGAAAACAAGTGAAAAACGTGTGCAATAAAAAACAAAATCGACCTTTTGACGTTTTTCTAAAAAAAAGATTAACTTAGAAAATATAAATTTTATTCCATACTTTTATGTCACTCAGTATAATGTTAGTGTTTGCTTTAGTGGTATTTATATATATACTTAAAACAAATTATCATATACAATATAATTCTGTAAAAGGTGTGCTCTTTGTGGGAAAGAGGCCTTCAGTTTTTAAAAACCACAGTTAATTATTTACTAAAAAATCTAGTTTTTGCCATTGTAAACTAAACCTTTTGTCTTAACTCTTGCGGTGTCCCAAGTTTTACCTCCACCCCCATTTTTAGCCTTAATTCTTATCATAAAAGAATGCAACTTACAGAGTAAATTAAAAGAGGAGATTACTTCAATCGTACCTACTTACTTTTTGATATCATTTTATTTATGGCTATAAAATAAAAAAAAAAACATTTTTTGCGAAATTTTCAAACTTCTAATTTTTACACTAATCAATCAGAAATTTATTTTTTATTTTTCGCTCAAATAAAAAGACCCACTTTGGGGGTGAAGGTAAAACTTGGGACACCCGGTATACACTCTGTAAAAAAAAGGAATTAAAATATTATACCCCTTCAATGAAAAATGGGCCCAAACATTTACAATAATTGCGATTTTTTATGAAATTTAACAAATTTATAGAAAAAATCAAATCATAGAGGGCTAAATTACACAATTCTCTACAAATAAAGACTTCGACCTGGTTGTAGAATTAAAAAATACAGTTTTTAAACGGTCCCAAAATTTGGACATATTTCTATGTATTTCTCAGGCACTGAGAGAGGCCCTTAAACAGCATGTAGCTTTTCGCCTGGTTAGAGTTCGACCATCAATATTCTGCGTTTACAACATAATCCTGTGATTAACTTTTCCAAATTTTTACGGCACTCAACCACAGTCCGCTGTAAAATTCTTTATCTACTAAGCCAGATATGAGTCTACCGCGCAACGTCTAAAACGCACCATGTCTAGAAAGCACGGTGTCTAATTTATTCAAAATGGCGTCGTTTCGCCAACCTATAATATTTTGACATTTTAAAGAAAAGTTCCTAAAATTTGTGTTTAATGTTTAAAATACTCTAAAGATTTAAGAGTTGCATATAACAAAGATTAGAAACAATAAAATTAATTAGAAAATATTAATATATGTATATATTTTAAAGTAAATATTATGTATAACAGATAACAAACGATGAAAAACTCCTGGAATGTTAGTTAGCCATAGGAAAAAAAACAACATATAGTGGTTATGTCTGAGATTTGTGCGTTTTTTAGAATGTCAGAATTAAATTTAAATTTTTTCACATTTGGTTTGCTCCTAAAAATGCAAAATTCAATTGTTCTTATTGTCACTGCTGCTGACTTTATTTCCAGCACAAAACACAGACTGGTTAACTATTCTTCTAACAAAATTTTGCATAATAATTTCTGACATCTAAGATGTCAGTAATGATGAGTTTTAAATGCAAACCTTATTTTTGACTAAGGCTGCTTTAATTCTACGACTTTTTGATCGCTCTTTACTTGTGGTAATGTAAAGTGGGAAGAGTTGTGAAATTAATATGTATTATGTTTTAAATATAAACGTTATATAAAACATTATCTGTAATATTTACTATAAATTATATACATTTTTTAATATTCTCTAATTAATTTTATTGTTTGTAATCTTTGTTATATACAACCCTTAAATCACTCGAGTATTTTAGACATCAAACACAAATTTTAGGGACTTTTCTTTAAAATGTCAAAATATTATAGGTTGGCGAAACGACGCCATTTTGAATAAATTAGACACCGTGCTTTCTAGACATGGTGCGTTTTAGACGCTGCGCGGTAGACTCCCAGATATTTCTTAAGCCTATTGTCAACATCTGGTCGGCACTATCTTTATTGGGGGTTTGCGGTCCAACCGTTATAAAGTTCTTGAAGAGTCAGAGCAATAATCGCAGAATATCTATGGTCGGACAGTACCATGGCACTCCAAACAATTTTTTCTAAAAACAAATGTCAAAAAATTAATTTGTTTGGTGTTTGTAAATTATTGCTACATCTATCTGACAGTAGCGTAAATATGACCTGAAAAACTGTAACTTTGAAAATAAATGGTAAAAATTTAATATGATAAATTTTGGTATGGGAATAAATATGATAAAACATGATAAAACTAAATATAATTGATCAAAGAACCATTTTACAAAAAATATTAAAAATAACAAATTATTATAAATATATATAATTATAACTAGATTAATTATCCGACTTATTACATTGTTTGCATTTTTAAACTAATATTATTCATTACATCGGTACCCAGAACATAAAGCAGTTCTTACAACTTTGGTAATTTGAGGTTTTTTAGAATCAGTAAATACATAATCTCATCCAGTAGGTATAAATCCAAAAAAGGATTTAATTTGATATTACTGAGAAAAATATCTCAATGAAAATATCTTTAAATATATTAAGTCGACCGTTTCGTGTATCCAGTGACGAAATTAAGTAGACGATAGAATGGAGAATGTTTTTTAATAAATATTAATTTACAATGTCTTAAAATTGTAATTAAAAATATAAAATTTGATGGTCAAACTTGGACGGATCTCTTTTGTGGACCAAATAATCTTTAATCCCATCGGTCCCTTCTATTACCTGAAATGGACAATCCAAATGCAAACCAGCTAATTTCCTTATCTCAGCAGGCGGGGTACTAAAACTACTAATGTTGTAAACTACGTGGTAGAATTCTGCGACCAATACCTATCTTACACTTAAAATTGGTTTAGAAGTATAGGTAGTCGTCATCACTTATAGTATATATTGGATTTTTGCTTAGGCGGGTTAGTGCAATATTTGTGGTGATGCAAAAAGGTTTAATTATAAGATAACAGTATAGAATTTTGAGATTCTTATTGTAACAAACAATTTCTTTAATTATTAATCGGACGCTTTATCAACAACACAAAAAATGCACTAATCCGAAATTTTTTTAAGAATTTTATAATTCATTAAGGACGAAATTATAGCAAGCTGTAATACCTCAATTTTGATTACTGTTTTAATTTACCAAGCAAGAGCTTCACACCGAGCTATAATTTACATTATTTTCAATGTCACAGCATAGGCATATTATATTCTTCTGGCTGTTTAGTTATTAGTATTTTTGTATTAAAAAATAATGTTTACTAGTAATAAACGTTTTATAACTTTAAATTCTGTTTCATCAGTTATACAAGCTGGTATCTTTTCTTCAGCACATATTTTCTTCAAGATAATGATGGTAAAATCCTTGATTGCAAAAACAATAACTTAAGCCATTAGATAATCAAAAACAAATAATAACAATAAAGAGGTACCATCTTATAGATTGGTAATATATTGAACCATTGAACGACATATTTTATTGCTTTTTTTTATCTATGTACAACCCAATAATTTATTATCGAAAAAATGATAAACAATGTAAAATAATAAACATTGTAAAACTTGTGTAAAGCGGAGAATCAAGTTGGGGCAATCTTAACCCTCATTCTCCTTATCAATGAGTTTAGGTAAAACTTCACCGGCCTTGATTACTTAATCCGTACCCAATTCAGAGTCGGAAATAATGAAAAGTAAATAACGCTGCAAACATTTTCGATTGTCATAAAGCGATGTTTTTAATAAATCGATAATTCATTTAACAATGATTTTTTGTTAAATCAAATTGAAAACCAGAACAGATGTCTCTGTACTGACTTTCTTGAATATAGATAAGAGCCCTCTATTAGCTAATAGAACTTTCAACAAAAACCTTATCGTAGAAACAAACCACATCTGCTTCTAGTGAAAAATATTTTTGCAAGTGTATTAAGGGTTGCTGACTAAGACGCTGTATTTAGCGCCACCTGTGTTTCAGAAATAAAATATTTGTGGTACCGGAATAGTATATGGGCTCCAGAAGCCATGACGTAAAAAATGCGCGAAATTTTGAAACACTGTCATTCGATAAAAATACCTTGAAAAGGTCGACCTTATTGCACATGTAAATAAAGTTGAATTTATAAAGATCAAATTTTATGCGATGAATAAATACACTAAATAAAATGAATAAGACCTAAAAATGTCGACATTCGATAGCCTAAACATTTCATTTATTGATAAGTTAAGAATCACAGCAAACTTACTGAGACCATCCAGGTCTGGCTAGCCTTTTAATATATGCAACCAACAATACGGCGACATTATTTTAATGTTTTATTACAGGAAAGGGTTGGTAATAGCACATACAAATGAGATAGGGTTGTGCTACATTTTTTGCACTTTTATTTGGTAATTGTTTTAGTCAAATTTAATGTGTATAACTGCTATTTATTTAGCCTCTTAATTTTTCAGCATTTTAGTGAACAATAATTATACTAATTATCGTTTTAACAGGTGAACATTGAGTGGACGATGTTCAGTATTATTGTCTATTTATTTGTAATAGTAAATTGTTTATTTATTTCGGGCCCGAGTATTATAATTTGTTGTTTTCACTTCCACAGCTTCTTTTTCAGCCATTCAACCCCGTAGCGAGTTATCTATCAAGATAAAATTCATGAAAACAGAATAATTAACATTGTTATTCATCTACATATTACAGGAACCAATTAATTGTTTATATTTTAGTTAAATTAAGAATATTGGAGTCGAAAATCGAAGGTTTTAGAAGGCAGAACGAATCGCCGTTCGACGGAAAACAGGTCACCGGGTCACCCATTAAAGAATTAGTTACGCTTAGGGGAGATTTCTCCACACGCTCTTTTGGGGCGAAAACCATCAAGTTTTTAATGGAAGAATGGCCATAAGAACAAACCCTTCTTTGGTTCGAAATCGCTAAAAATTAATTAAAATTCCAAGAAACTGTGGGGACACACAAGCAACCCCTGAGAACAGTCACGTAGGCACCTTCGACGTCACTAAAAATTTGGATATAAAAGGAACCCCCAGAAAAGCCATCGTCAGAGAATGTTTTGCCATTCTCCAGGTTGATAAGTGCACCTCTGTCCGTGACGAGTTGAGCCTTATTAACCATTCCTCGATAAACTTATTTTTTTCCTTTATTGGAAAAGACTGTTTATTGCACCTGTTGTCCAAGGTGGAGCCCCTCTGTCTGTGACGAGTGAGCACGCCGCGGATAACCCTTTGAACGCACTACACCAATTATTTTCGTTTTTGTTGACGAGAAATTGGTTACCTGTTGTCCAAGGTGGAGCCCCTCTGTCTGTGACGAGTGAGCACGCTGCAGATAACCCTTTGAACGCACTACACCAATTATTTTCGTTCTTGTTGACGAGAAATTGGTCACCTGTTGTCCAAGGTGGAGCCCCTCTGTCTGTGACGAGTGAGCACGCTGCGGATAACTCTTTGAACTCTCTTAACCGATTATTTTCGTTATTTTCGACGAGAAATCGGTCATCGATAGGGAAGTCCTTTCCCAAAACCTCCACTAGGGGATAAACTCGTATAGTAATACCTAATTTCTTTTGTTAACAGATCGTGAGGCCTCAAACAGCCCGAGGACCATCCTTCCACGGTTTGTGAGCGGTCATCAGTTCCTGAAAGTGACCAGACCCTCGTAGCTGTCCACGATGTCAGGGGAGCCAGAGGACCACCCTTTCGCCGTCCACGAGCAGTTATGATCTCGTGAAGGTGACCAGATACTCAGAGGTCGGTATCAAAAGGGGTAAAGCCTAATTTGATCACTTTATGTTTGTATTCAACAACTTATAATCACAGGGGAGTCCCTGGTGGTTATGATCAAATCATTTAATTGTTATTTTGTTAACTCTTTCATTTACTTATTATTTTTATTTTTTACCGATTAAGTTAGCTCCGCGTATGACTTGCACGTGTCTAACTACTAACGGCCTTTTGCTGTAATTAACTAATAGTTGATTACACTCATCTGACTCATTACTTGCACTTTAATTGCAAACTCTTTACTATTCTCCTGGCCAAGCCAGGGACCACTACCACACCACGGGAAAAGACTAAGCCAGCCCGGGTGTAGTACTATGGCACACTTAAAACCTGGCGATAAAAAGACTGCCTAGCTAATTATTAACAAACAAAAAGACTCCCGAAAATGGGACATATTAGGGAAAGAGAGTACGCGGTAGTTGGTTCTTTGGGGAGGCTTCTACGCACTCTTATCTATTAACTTTCTGAGTCGGAGGTGTTTAATCAGCTCTGTAATTAACTCAGGGTTTAAGGGGTTAGGGGTAGTCAGAATTTTCAAAAAATTAATTATTTTTTTTTGCATTTTCGTTAAGTGTAATATCTTGAAAATATTCTCTGAAAATTTCAATTTGATTCAATAATTACTTTTTGAGTTATTCGACAAATAACAAAAAGCGCTCGGGCACTTCAAAGCGGTCGGGAATATGTACGTAAAAATAGTGTGAAACTTTAAATGCGTTTTTCTCAAAACTATGTTTTTTGAACTGGTGACAACTGCAACTCGAAAACCGCTTAGTAGATTTTAATGAAATTTATACAGCTTTTAGAATACATAATAAACTCGGGCCTGATCGAAGGATATTTTTTTTTTCAAAAATTTCGATTTTTAAGACCAATTAACTGTTGATTTTTTCCCAAAAATCTAGAAAAAAAATTCCTGAAGCCGCCATTTTGTTAATTTTTGAAAAAAAAAAGCTTCGATCAGGCCCAGGATTATCTATTTATAAAACTAATTTTTTCTATCCGATTAATTTTAGATAAATCTCCAAGGACTTATGATTGTCACCGCAAGGACCTTTTTTTGGAACTGGGTCAACACAGACAGCTATAACTTTAGAAATTAAATTTTTTTTTTTTTGAAATTTTTGTGACGTCAAGTCAAAACATTGTATAATAATGCCATATTACTACTTTTGTAAAATAACATCATTTAATAGCAAAAAAAAATAACTGAAAATTCTAATTTTTTCGTGCCTCTGACTACACCTAACCCCTTAACCCTTTTTGGCCTGCAGTGGTTTTGACACCGGAATAGGTGTTAGGGATGCAACGTATTCTGGGTTGTATAACTACAAATAAGGTTTGAATTGTATAACGGGTTGCCTAATCTTAGGCAAATCAAATATACACTTGTAATAATTTTGAATAAATGTCTTTATTCAATTTCAGCTGTTTTACTCTTCCTTGATACACAGTGCTTAAACAACGAACAAATAAATACAAAACACAACGTAGAGTCCAAATAACAAAAATCCTAGACGATCATTCAAAAATCTAATTTTTTGAACAGGCCAGGCCTTAGAAGTGTCACATTACACTTAATAAAGAATTTAATGGAAAATAAAATGTTCGATGCACAGATTTCCTTCATTTCTAAGCTTTAACGCAGGTCCAATATGAACGAATTCCAGCGAACCATGCCGAATGCGAGCAAATCCCCTCCGATTTGCCCGCGCATCTTGTTATTTGTATGTACTCGGCCATCTTCGGTAGTTGGTTTACAGCTGTTCGGGTGAGTTTGACGGCACGAAGCATGTACAGTAATTTCTATTTTCGATTAATTTCTCAAATATGCGAGAATTGTTTGTAACTTGTGTCTGGATTAAAACTAGAATGTCTAGAGTATTGGAGTTGAGTGTTTTTATGCCTTATTTGTGTTTCCATATGTGATTTTTATTCGGTCAAAGTTTAGCTGTTATAATTTCAACCTTATGTATTAGTGCAATAAGGGCGACTTTTTTAAGGTATGTTTTCAGAATGACAGTGCTTCAAACGTTCGCGCTAAAATTACGACACACTTCTCCAGCCCATTGCATACCTAAGGGAATGCAACGTATTGTGTTGTATAACTAGGGCTAAGATTCGACTTGTATAATGAGTTGCCTAATCGCGGGCTAACAAAATATTTTTGTAATAATTTTGAATAAATGTCTTTATACAATTTCAGCTGTTTTACACTTCCTTGATACACAGCAGTGCTTAAACAACAAACAAATAAATACAAAACACAACGCAGGGTCCAAATAACAAAATTCCCAGACGACCATTCAAAAATCTAATTTTTGGACAGGCCAGGCCGTAAAAGTGTCACAGTGTTGTATTTAGAATGAATTTTAATAAAGCTATTTCACAGTTAAAAGATAGATGACAAAAAATTGACAATTCTTGAGAAAGCAGCAAAATAAAGTTTGTTTCATAGGTAACTTGACCAAATATATGTATATAAACACACTGTATTTTATATTTGAACCTATTTAGATAAAAGAAATATTAGAATAGTATAGTGATTAGACCACGAGTTTAGACTAAATAGATTGATGAAATGAAAGAGGTAATAATAGATTAAATCTTTAATAAAACATTGGCAGTCTTTGACTCCTAAAGGGTTCAACTGGCTGTACTGATGAACCGAGTGATGAACGATAAACGTCTCAAAAAATTAGGAACTTCAAGTTACTCTACATATCCGAACTTATTATTTCTTAACGTGCCCATCTTGCAAACGTAACAGTCTCCTAGACAATTTCAGTAAAACAATCTAAAAACACGCACAAATGCGCAAATCACATTTTTCCTAAAGTCACTAGATACGATTCACAAATTTATCATAAAATGTGCGTGAAAGCTTTAAAAAACAAATTGTACTTTTCACAAACCAACAAAATGATAAATTCGAAATGTATTCTGATTCTTTAAAATTTAGTTTCTAGTGAACACTTTTTTCAAGACTACAAATTATGTATTAAACATTTAGTATAAACATTAGTATTTTGTACATTTTACATGTTAGCAAAGCTCATAACATATTGCGTTAAAATGCATTTTTTAAAACTATTTTAAAGTTACCACTGCAAAGGAAGAAACCAAGGTTTTTTACTTTTGTTTCCAAGTATTACATTCTTTTATAATGAAAACTAAGCCATTTATTACATTTTAAAATAATTTGTTACAAGCCATGTATTGCTGCATTTCATTTGAAAAAAACCTTTTTACGTGGTGTATGACTTTAATATCACTTTCTCTGTATTATTTTATGACTAGTAACAATGCTCTACTTAGAATCACTTTTTCCCGTTAACACTGTTCTCCAGAGTTAAAGGTTTACCAGGACCCAGAATAAATAAATGAACAAATAAACTATCCACAGTTTTATTATATACAAAAAATTGTACTAGTATAAAAATATGCGCAATAAATGACTAGAAAATAACAGTTATTAGAAAATTTTTCACAAGTACTTCCAAAACTTTTAAAAAAGTAAGTAAGTACAAAATTTCTGAAGGTATCCATTAAGCACAATTTGCAAAAAGTCTATAATATCGTGCACAAGCTCAAACAAAATTTAACAGTTCACTGTTCAACATTACATTCAAATTTAAATATACAGGGTGTTATGGAAATAAGTGCAAATATTTTAACCTGAAATACAGCACCACAAATAATAAAAACTTGTAAAAAAAATTTTGTCCTATCTCAACTAACAACAAAATTACAGGCCGTCAAAGTTGGGTATAAAAAAACATCTTTTTGCTATATCTGGAAAACCGCTTAACCGATTAATACCAAATTTGGTACACAAATGAAGTTGACTGTACTCTTTTTACTTCTACTAGCAAAATTTTGCTGCACATTTCAATTTCAAGTTACGGCACTTTTTTTTCACATTTTGGGTAATTAACAATTTTCTTCTTATTAATTTCCAATTTTTGTAGCAAAAATGAATATGCCAGTAGATTCTCCATAAAACCGCAAGAATGCAATATTTTGCTAAAACGTATCGTTTTCGAGATATTTACGTTTAAAGTATAAAACTGATTTTTCATCTTTAACTTTGGCGTCCTCCAGCTCCTAAACGGTGCAACTTAGCATAGAGGTAAATTGTGTTAAATCGCTTTATTTTGACCTGAAAAACCTATGATTGCCCTATGTTAAAACAAAAATGCTATACGTTTTGTAATAATTAATTTTTAGTTTATAATTTTGTTATCAGTTGAGATAAGACAAATTTTTTTACAGATTTTTATTATTTGTGGTGCTATATTTCAGGTTAAAATATTTGCACTCATTTCCATAACACCCTGTATTTTCCAATTTCACAGCTTCCCACACAAAAGTTTTAAAACAAAAAACACTTGTTAAAGTTGACAATGAAAATGGCTCAACACGTTTAGTTAGTCACAACAATGTGAGGCTTAGTTGTAATCTAGAGTTTATCATTTTGATGTTTATTATAACAACAAATTTTGATTATTTGTAATAAATAACTAAAAATAAGTATTTAACCTTGTAGTAGAAATGCTTTCAAAAATCAAGATAAAAAATACGAACACAATGAGGAAGAATTGAGTGTCCAACCTCTTTAAAAGTACGAAAAGTCCAAATGACATCAAAAATTCTATACTAATCCAGATATACCTAAAAGCGAATACAAAATGTGTTCAAAACTATGATATTGAGATCTGCAAATTGCAGAGAATATAATAATAAAATTTACCAATATCGGTATTTCTTGATACAATTATTTCCTAAATCAACAACTATAACGTGATTGCCAGATGCGACTGCCACGCCACTCGGCCGTTTCAATTTGTTCTCATAAGAATCGATGTGGTTATTGACATTGCGGTCAATCAAACTTAACAATTGAATGTAGTTTTTTCCTTTTTGTTCGGATCGACTCGTTAAAATTCGTCCATTGGAATCTATAGCGATACCACCGTAACGGCCTTTATCTGTAAAAATATAAGTTAGAAAAGTTATAACATATCTTATAAAAATAATACTTTTCCCTTCATCCCTTATCACTTCCATAAAATCTCCCTTGGCAGAAAATACTTGTATCTTCAAATCAGCGACGACAATTTCACTATTGGGTCCAACAGTCACTGAAGAAATTTGACAAAACATACCCTTTTTCCCCACTTGGAACAAAATTCTGCCATCTGCGTCAAATACAAATACACAATTCATTCCGTTATCGGCAACCAAAATATGACCATAATTTTTATCAAGGGCGACATCTATCGGCTCTTGGAAAGCATTATAAGTAAACGTTTTGATAGTCTCTCCATCTTTGGTCATTTCCGTAATACTTTTATTTCGCCAATTCACAACAATTAAACCGTTACTTGACAAAGTTAATCCAGTACAACTTCTTCCTAAGAGTCCTTCATTTGTGATATGTTTGACAAATTCTAGTTCCTCATTTAAAACTTTTATTCTCGAATTTCCCGTATCCAAAACGTAAACACTTTGATCATTCTCATCAACAGCAACAGCTACAGGTTGTACAAACTCGTCCTTACCACTGCCATAGCAACCATAAATCTTGACAGGATTATTGTGTTCGGAAACATCAAAAAACAAAGGACTGTCTTTGATTGATCTCTCAAATATATATATTCGAATACTATACCGACCAGGCTTAGGTGGTCTGAATTTTACAGTATAAGTGCCGTCATTATTATCTGTCACTTCCAAAGGAACGATATTCTGTTGGGTTGTGCTCGATATCAGTTCGGCTTCAATTGGATCACCACCAGTCTTGCGTTGATTGCCATGGTAATCAACTGTGTTCAGAACGACAGTACTTTCAATACCTACAGTTACATTGTCCTCTACTTTCGCCGAACATAAACTAGGAAAAGAGGTACTTGTACGGACACGGCCCAACATATTCAATTGTTCTTGAATGATTTCGAAGCTATTGTTTTGAGTAAAGTCACACGAAAGAAAGGCATTTTCGCGAGGTTCTCCTAAATTCGAAGCGGCATCTAATTTTTCCGTTAAACTTTCAATGCGTTGAGTTATGTTACGAACTTCAACTTGATACTGAAGACCTTGACATTCTTGTTCTACCTGAAAAGAAATACGTATTTATAAGGCATTACATACAGTGTGAATCATTTGTATGGAATAACTTCGATAAAAATTCAGGGATTTGTTTTTCAGGAGAACGCTTGAACACGTATCCTGCTATTTTTCAATGCGCATTTTTTGACACAAAAATTGGATATACAAGCTGTGCCAACATCGAGATACATACAACCCTCTACTTTGAAATTTTAAATAGAAACCTCAATTTTTTAGCATATCTGAATTTTACGTATAATTTTGCGTTAGTTGTTTAAAAAAAAGGCGTAAACCATTTGAAATCAATAAATTCAATAAAAATTCAGGAATATGTGTTTCAGGAAAACGCTTAGAGTCGTATTCTGTTATTTTCCAACGCGCATTTAAAAAAAAGTAGATATACAGGGTGTCCCGACATCGAGATACGACCCTCAACTTTGAGATTTCAAATAGAAACCCTATTTTTTTAGCATATTTAAATTCTACGTATAATTTTGCGTATTTTTTTATGTAGCAGAGAGTCGATTTTCAGTTGTTTTTTTTAAAAAAAGAGGCGATCTATTTGAAATAAATAAAATTCGATAAAAATTTAGAGATTTATACGTAGAATTCAGATATGCTAAAAAAATTGGGGTTTTCAATTGAAATTTTAAAGTTGAGGATCGTATCTTAATTTTGGGACAGCCTATATCCATTTTTTTTGTCAAAATATGCGTGTTAAAAAATAACAGGATACGACTCCAAGCGTTTTCCTGAAAAACAAATCCCTGATGGGGTACTACAGCATCTATTTTCAAATGAAATGCAACCAGCAATACATGGCCTGTTACACGTTATTTTGAAATGTAATAAATGGCTTAATTTTTATTACGAAAAAATGTGATACCTTAAAACAGCTAAAAAACATTATTTTCTTCCTTTGCAGTAGTAACTTATCTAAAAAAAAAATGCATTTTAGGGCTATTTATTATAAGCTTTGCTAACGCGTACGTAGTTATCATGTTAAATGTTTAATACATAACTTTTATTCTCAAAAAAAGTCTTAATTATAAAACAAGCTTTAAAGAATCGACGTACATCTTAAATTTATCATTTTGTTAGTTTGTTAACAATATATTTGTTTTTAAAACTAAGCGTTAAAGATTTAAAAAACAAAATTGTAATTCATTTGTAATTCAACTACTTATTTCGTTACAGTTACAATTACTTTTCCCAATTACATCCTTCAAAAGTTTTTTTAATTATTAATTAATTATTCTTAAATATTCCTTAAATTATTTATTTTGTTAGAAGTTGGTATTATATCTACCTGCAAATCGCAAAAGATAATCCTCAATTCTCTTAAAAAGGTAAGAATACTCGGATTGAATTTGTGATGCAATCAAAGTTACCAAACTTAAATCGGCTGAATTATATTTTCTACAAAAATATTTTATAGTAATGAAACCATTGGCTGCAGCAATCGACACACTTCAAGGAGAAAAGTGGTTGTACCTGGAATATGTATTGAATATGATTTTTACGTATTTTGGATTTTACTCAAGTATCTAACCGCCCATACATTTTGGCAATTTGCTCTTTGCCACAGTTTAAGCTTACATAGATAAATTCTGAGAAAGATAAAAGAGATTATATGGTAGCAAGAAAACTCTTTATGAGTGAAGTTTAAAAACACTTTTTGGCTTCTAATGAAATGAATCAAATTTCGCCCGAATCACCTTTAGAGCAAAATTCTCCAATTTTTGATTATATGGATAGCTACTGAAAAACCTGAAGATAAAATCAGTGAAAATGCTTCGCACGTAGATTATTTAGTCTATTTAAATTCACCTAATAAAAAGTTACTATGTATAAAAGACTATCTAGCCATATTTAAAATCTTTTAAAAATATCATCAACTCCTGTTGAGCGAATGTTTACTTCTGGTGGTCAAATTTTAATTACTAAACGAAACAAATTGTCCGATAAACAATTTAAAAAATTATTGTTTTTAAAACATAACTGTAAATAATTAATTTAAATAATTGTAAGTTTTTGTATAATAAAAGTTATGATGTATAAAATCAATTGTAATATTGTCAAAACAACAAAGTACGAGTGAACCTGTATTTAATCCAAATTTAATTGATTTACACGAAAGCGTGTAATTGTAATTAATTACAATCTCATATTTTGTAATTTCAACTGTAATTAATTACATTTTATCGAAAGTAATTGTAATTAATTAGATATTTTAAAGCAATTTTAACAACACTATGTATATCACTATGTTACAAGATCTTGAAGAAAAACATTTTGGCCATTTTAAAGTTATTACCTATAAAGTGGTGGAGTCATAAGAAAAAGACAATAAAGAGACTAATTTTTGTTTTAGGATTTCATAAAATGCTCGACAAAGCTGAGAGTTGAAGACATATTTTTCCAAAACATGTTCTATTGTATGATTACAGGTTAAATTACAATTTCGTGTTTTCCAATAATGTGAAGTTAGATGCGTGATATAAAATAAAAAATAAATGACTTAAATCTTCTGGTTTGTATAAACAATACCCTCAATGTCAAAAATAGGTATTTGTCCGCCTTATATTTATTATGGTTCTGATATACTGTCAATTGTTAAACTCAATTTACCTTATTCTTTTCACTTTCAATCAATGAATGTTGTTCCTCTAAAACCTTCCTCTTTTCCCTAGACGTTGAATTCAATACTTCAATCAATTCATGTTTCCTATGGTCTAAAAACGATTGCAATTTTTGAAATGTCGAATTAATTTGATCTAAGCATTTCTCTTTAGAAGCTTCAAGTCTTCGCAATTCTGAACTGACACCTTCTTGTGCTTGCGTCAACTGTAACCAAAACCATAAGTATTCTTTTCGCGTGTAATTAATTACATGTTTATTACCTTAGAAATACACTCATTTGCCTTATACAAAAGAATCTCCGACATTCTTTTAATAGCAATAGAAAAAGGAATAATGGTGTGTTCACAGCTGTTCGTTGTATCATTATGAGATCCTTCTGTACACAATGTACAAAAAACTGTATCGCAAGTTTCACAAAAGAGCAGTTCTTGGTTGATGTGCACTGAACATTTTGGAATGACCTCCCTCCTTTGCCTCGACATAAGATCCAAAAGCTGATTGACTAAGAATGAAGGCGGTAAGGCTGAAACTCCCCCTCGTGGTATTGTTATCAATTCTCTGCATATTGGACATCTAAAAGATCCGGTGTCTCTGGTCTGGGAAGCAGCAATCTTCGTCAAACAGTGAAGACATACTGTGTGTGAACATTGAAGCAACTTGGGAGTGTGCTCATTTCCATCGTACATGCCTGCAACCAAAAAAGGCTTCAATCTGCCACCCCCTCAACAATCTAATTCGAATTTTTAATTAAACCCACCGGTCCATAGGCCATCTGCAACAACGAAAATGTTGTTTTACTACAGCAGGCCAGAGGAAGAAAAGAAAAAGTAGATGTGACAACACTTAGAAGTGAGATTTGTGCAAAAATTTCGTTCGCAAAAACAAAAATAACTTATTTAAAAAGAAAATGCTTACACAGACAAGTGCCGCAAGTTAAGAAACTTTCGTTGAAATCCTCATAATTGATGCTGACTGTTTCAACGAGGGTTGAGTTCATACTGACCATCCTCTCCCCCAGCCTTGTTCTAGAATAAAAAAAAATCTATTAAAAAAAAAGAAACACAAACGTAAATAATTCGTATATACAACTCTTACAATTTTTTAATACAAATAATTTTAGTCGCTTAAGACTGCCATAGTTTTTTCTAAAACAAATAGCATTTGATTTTACCAAAATTAAATTAAATAAATTTATACACGTATAAAAAGCAACGCTTTCCTCACCAAGTTAACATATTTTTAATCTTTAAAAAAATTTAAAATCAAAAAATAATTCAGTTTGAAAAACACTTCAACATTCAAATTTAGCAATTGTTTTGTGTTTTTTAGGTTCTACAATCTAGCGTTCTAAATGTTTGTGCACTGCTTGTAAATGATTTTAGAAACAGTCTGTAGATTTATATTAAAATAGTGTCAACCCCAAGTCCAAAGTCTTAGGAATGCACCACTAAAGAACAAATGTGTTAACTAAAGCTTTGAATTTGCTATCCCTCTGCGGAATAATTGTTCATTTCATTTGTTTCGGGTCATTGAACTATAGCATTAGAATAGGATCGAGTATTTGCTGAAATAGGTACACTATTTTATTTATTTGGTTTTGATAAACTCAAGTGCTAGCCGATTTACAAAACGATAATTTTTCCATAACGCCAATCTCAAAGCTTTAATAAACCTAAAATAACAAAATAAAATAAAAAAACCTGTGTGTGAAGTGTGGTATTACACGAGCTTTTGTGATTTATGACCAATAACGTACCGAACATTTTAAAAAATACGGCCAGATTTTCTATTTACCAAAAAGTAAATTAATTCAAAATTAAAAACCAGAACATTTTCAAATAAATTTAAAGTTTCAACATGTTAATGTGTAAGGGGAGTTATAGAAACTACAATAGCAAAAACAAAATTTTGACCGTCAAATGTTAAAAAATACGTTTTTTTTAAATTTTTTGAGTACTTTTAAAGAGGTTTTTAGCGGTAAGAAAAATTTTCAGATAATTGACAAAAGAAAAAAAAAACTAGTCAAGCGCAAAAAAATGCTTCTAATAAACCATTTTCTTTGGTTAGTAGTCCTGTGACAGATACAATGTGCTATTTAACGGAGAGGCTGGAAGGTAGCGAGTGTAAGCATAATAATGTTGGCAGACAACAAAGTTGCCACTTCGGCTCTCGCTCAGCCACCAACATACACAACCTTCACACTTAGGTAAGAACAACTACTTCGTAGACTAAAGCGCTGACCGACATTGAATTACCTCACCTAATCGCCCAACCAGCTACAATCGAACGACAACCTCAGAAAGCTGTATACCGGTTTCGGGGTATTTGTCCCTCATCTGTACAGCGTATCCCGGAGCGTTGTGCTCGAGTGAAACTCGTGGTAAAACCCGTTATCTACCCCTTCAGAAGCTAACGTGGAGGAAAGAATAACAGAAGAGTGCTGCTAACTCAATCAGTACTTAATGTTATGTATATTGAACGTAAACAGAGAAAAACGAAAACTCCAGAAATATTTTATAATTTAAGCCCAATATTTTTCTAGTTTGTAATAGTGTAAAATTATTTAAAATAGTTGTAAAATTCTAAAAAAATTACAAAAAAGCCGAAATTTAAGCCAAAAATTGTTATTTAATAGCATTTCTTCTTGTTGTAACTTTAGAGCGCCATATTTGTAACTCTTTTTAATGTGCAAATTAGAGGAAATTAAGAATTCTTAACTCTCTTCTATAACTCCCTCGGGAGTTATGAATGTCATAATGGTTACTGTAACTAAGGTAATATTTGGCTATATTGATGTAGTAAGAAATAAAATTCTTTTTTTATAAGCTGTACGATTTTTGTGTCACTATAAAAAATGTGTTTTACAGAAGTAAGACAGAAATTCGTGTTTTACGGCCAATTTCAAGCCTTTTTTTTTACTAAAATTGAAAGTTTAAAACAAAAAATTGTACAGCTAAACAGAGGAAAAAATGTTTAATCTACAATGGCAAAAGCAGAATTTTATGAGTAAATAAATAATACGTGTAGGCGTGTAATAATAAAGCTTTGTTTTTTAAGTAAAAAATTTTTTGCAGCTTGTTATTTATTATTGTTATTATTTAAAAAAAAATAATTATTTTTTTAACATTCTATGAACACTATTGGAGCAAAAGCTTTCATCATTTTGGAAAAAAATCTTCTATTAATTTTTAGTACTGAACCCCCTTAATGACAAATAATGGTAATTTCGCCATGTTACGCTGCTAGCACTAAATGCAGTGTCATCGCATTTGTGTAAATAAATATTTGTGACTATTCAAGTCACTTGTCATTTTTAAAAAATGAACCAATAAAAATAAGACATTGTTTGGTTAACAACCAATAACAACGAATTTTAGTGAGATAACCACGCGTGGTGTATTCAGTTATAATATCACAAGAGCATAAAAATAATCGTTTATTTTACTTCCCGATCAACGAGACGTTTTCCGCGAAAAAACACGACAGCACAGCTGGAGTTATTTTTTAAGGAAAACGTCGAGTTGGAGAGAAATAATAAATTATTTTTGATGATCGAGTGAAATTCGTTACGACTATTTCTCGAAACAACTTGCGTGACTTACCACACTTACATGTGGTTTTTTCGCTGTAATTTGAATTGTGATTGGCTGAATTTGAATTTTTAGAGTGTGTGATTGGTTAAAAAAAACTATGAGTAAAATAGTCAGAGGTTAAATCCCAAGAGCTCAATGTTTTGCCGGTTAATTTAAGAGAATGTGTTGCTTGGCAATGAAGAGTGCAAATTTGATAATATTAAAAGTCCGACAGCGTAGCTGGAGGGCTTTTTTGTCAAATTTGCACGATTCAATTGACAAGCTACACATTCTCGAAAATTAACGGATCAAAACTTGGAGCTCGAGGGGTTTATGTCAAGATTATTTCCCAAATAACAAAACTATCAGTATAAACATTTATTATTTATTAACAAAAAGTTCGCAATAATTTACAAACACCAAACAAATTAATTTTTTGACATTTGTTTTTAGAAAAAATTGTTTGGAGTGCCATGGTAACCAGGCGAAAAGCTACATGCTGTTTAATCACCTTCAATATTCGCATTAGGTTGAGCTAGATGCCGTTTTATCGAGAAAACTCTATTGTCATTGGCTGACGTTTAAATTTTTGAGACATTTGATTGGCTACTAATATATGAGGAAAATAATCAGTTGAGAATACCACTAGTGAAAATGGTGAATATTTAGAACAGATGAAAAACAGGCAATTTTCACCAAATTTTTGAGGTAACAATAACGAGTAACAAAATTTTTTTTACTGTTTGCGATGGAAATCATGTGTAACTCAATTTTGAGGATCTGTATTTTTAATATTATTTGGTTTATTGAATAGTCTTCCGAATACAACTCGAGTCAAAGTTGAGTAGAATATTTTTGTGGTGGTATAACAAATGGTCATTTGCTTGGTATGAACACCATGAGTGCAGAGCGCGAATGGTGTTCCCAAGCGTAATGATCATAAGTGATACCACTACGAAAGTATTCGACACAACTTTGACTGCTTGTTGTATTACAACTGAATAGTTAAAGCACTGAAAATAATATTTGCATTTAAAACAAAACTGAACCGTTATTGCTAAACGGTAAAAAATTTCGTTAGTGCGCCTAACCCAAACTCTGACATGGGGAATAGATTATAGTCAGTCCGTAAAAATAGGTTTTAGGATGATAACAGTATGGTTTTTCAAGAAATTTTGAGATTGACAATTGATTATAAGAAAAAACCGAGTTTAGAAACAGAGCCGCCTTAACATAACATTTTTGATTTAATTATTTTAGAAATATCAGAGACGTCAAATTATACTTTTTATTTTCTTTTTAGTTTTACTTATTACTTCGTTTTATCACTTAAAAAATTTAGTACTGTTCTATCCTCAACAGAGCATTTTGCAACATTTGATAACTAAATATTTGTAGCAATTTGTCCGAGAACTATGTTTTGATAGGCAAAGATGACGAAAGATTTGGTAAGTAGAAATAAAATTACGACAGAAGAACTGAACTGTACGTAACGTCATCGAATTTGGGTGGCGATACCTCTTAATGTTCCAGTAATTAATAATTAATGTATTAATTTTAATTCTCAAATGAGTTTGGTTCTATTGCGACCCCCCAAACGATGCTCTATGATCTATGGGAACGCCGAGGGAGTCTTTCTGAGACACTTGCATATAAAATTACAGTTCTTTAATTAAACAATTTTTTGTTATCATAAAAACTGGAGCTTGAAACATGATAGTTCTAATAATTTTTTAAAGTTTGTAACAAACTTAATTTTCTGAAAGTATAAAGAAAATTACATTGGGCTCCGCATTGTTTTAATGACATTTTATTTCTGTATATTAGTAAATACAACCTATGTAACGTATCGTAACCGTCGCGACTTCACGTTTGTTGCAAACCGACGAAGTTCATAAACCTCGCCGTCGTCTGAACCTCTGAACAGCACACTACTTATAATGGAACAGGTGTTTCACCAAACAAAAGTTTTGAACAAGATTAACCTTGAAGTTAACCCTTAAACAATAGACAGACCTTGAAAGCAGAAATACAATCGTATGCTGTTATATCTGCAGTTGGAAGAAAGCCAATGTTTTATGAGTTTGTTTCTTGAATTTTATTAAGAAAAGGTAACTGCGCATTTTAGGATTTCCGGAATCATCCACGCCAAGTTTTTCATTGACTAATAAGATTAACGGTAACATTGCTCAACTCAAAGAACTCTCTGATCTTATATTTTTGGAAACAAATCCGAGAAATACAGTGATAAAAATAGTAAAAAAAAAAGAGTATCACCTAATAGTATATTGTAGTGGCTCCATTATAAGGATTCATAGAATTAGTTTCGTTGCTGAATAATTGGTTTCTTTCTTCACATAAATAAACAACACGAGGTTTAAACTCACGTACGCAGAAACAAAACGCTTACGAACTACACTAGTCGACTCTGTCGACAGTCAAGCAGTCAGCTGTTTGCTACATGTGGCATGTGGGCGCATGCGATTTGTATTTGTAAACACAATAAACGCAACAATTTTACAGGTATCTAAAGATATAATAAGATTTGCTTAATTTACATATTTTAATAAACAAAGTAATAACTAATAACAGATGACTGAGATACATATAACATTAATAATAATAATAATGCTCTTTTTGAGGCGCCACATTCTAAATTTACAAACGATTATTAATGTAGATACGGCTTAATAATGCCTAATGATATGTACAGAGTGACATAAAAGTATGGAATAAAATTCATATTCTCTAAGTTAATGTTTTTTTAGAAAAAAGCCAAGACAGGTCAATTTTATTTTTTTATTGTGCACGGTTTTCACTTGTTTCCAAATTTTTTTTGACCAACTGGTTTTTTGCTGTGACGTAATCGATGTTTTTTTTTAATAGCAACCCCTATTTTTGGTGTTAAATATTGAATTTTTTTCTGCGTATAACTGTATAACATTTGTAGGGTCTAAAATAAAAACTTTAAGAAATTTAACCAATTTAAATGTTTTATTGATTTTTTAAAAATAGATGCAATTTTTAACAGAATTACGAAACTAAATGTTCAAATTGACGTCCTTTCGTTTTTTGGCAATAATACAACAAATTTTTGAACTCCGTTAGCACATTATTTTCCATTTTTTGACTAATTAGCGGTACTCATTTTTAATTCTTTCTCTTAAATCCTTGATTTTGTTGCAAATATTTTTGATTTTAAGTAGCCCTTTAGAAAAACGGTCAAAACCTCATCAAAATAATCTCTGACACCACGAGCGTAGTGTGGAGGTGCACCGTCTTGTTTAAACCATACCTTAGCTGCTGGTATGTCTAGATCTTTTTTATTGAGAAAAATTCCGCTAATGCTGGTACTAACGTGTCGCAAAACTTGTCTAGTCAATGAGACGTCAAAAAAATACATTCCTAAAATGTGATTAGCTCAAAAAAGACACAACTGCCATATGGGTCGATAGAAAATTCGCACTGGATGAGAAAAACCAATAATTGTTACATCCACAAAAATTAAATGTTTATTGTGGTTTTGTCAAATTACATTTTAGGATTTTAAGACATCAATAATGTAAGAGAAAGAATTACAAAATCAGTACTGCTTAATTAGTCAAAAACTGATAAATAATGTGCTAACGGAGTTCGAAAATTAGTTGTATTATTACCTACTAAGAAAAGGAAAGATGTCAATTTGAACATTTAGTTCAGTAATTCTGTTAAAAATTGCGTCTATTTTAAAAAATTCAATAAATAATTTAAATTGGTTAAATTATTTAAGTTTTTATTTTAGACCCTACAAATATTATACTGTTATACGCAGAAAAAAAAGGTGTTTCAATATTCAACACCCAAAATAGGTGTTGCTATTTAAAAAAATATCGATTATGTCACAGCAAAAAACCAGTTGACCAAAAAAATTTGAAAACAAGTGAAAAACGTGCGCAATGAAAAAATAAAATCGACCTGTCTTGGCGTTTTTCTAAAAAAGCAATAACTTAAAAAATATAAATTTTATTTCATACTTTTAGGTCACTCTGTATATAATATACCAAAATCTTGATAAATAATCGACTATTACATTGTTATCATCTTTTCGAGAGTCCACTACTGTCAATCTGACACGACCAAATTGGAAATACAGCACTCCAGAAAAACGGAAACAGTCTAATAATCACTGACTTATCATAATTATTTCCTGAACTACTTTTAAAATTAATACAGTGGATCCCCCGTTAATCCGGCCCTTGTCTAATCCGACGCCCCTTGTAATCCGACACGCCTATCACTGTACATAATTCTACATATTATATAAATATGTAGTATGATTTGTAGTTCATATAGCTTTTTATCACTTTTCATTTGTAATTTGTCGGATTACAAGGTACTTTCTTTCAAAAAATTTCGGACTATAGGATGTCTATGGCAGTACTTTGTAATCCGACAAATTCGATAGTCCGACACCGTTTGTCGGATTACCGGAGTTCCACTGTATATTAAATAAAATTAATAAAAGTACATATACAGGCTTATTCATGAATGATGACGAAAGATGTATGCAACCAATCTTACATTTTCGCATGAAGCTCTGATAAAATTTATTTTTTTTTGAAAAACACCAGAACGGCTCGATTTTATTTTCTTATTTTATTTTCACTTGTTTCCAAAATTTTTTGGCCAACTGGTTTTTTGCTGCAACGTAATCGATATTTTCTTTAAATAACAATCCTTATTTTTGGTGTTGAATATTGAAACTACTTTTTTTCTGCGCATAACAATATAACATTTGTAGGGTCTAAAATAAAAACTTTAAGTAATTTAACCAATTTAAATGTTTTATTGAATTTTTTAAAATAGACTCAATTTTTAACAGAATTACTGAACTAAATGTTCAAATTGACGTCCTTCCGTTTTTTAGTAATATTAAAACTAATTTTCGAACTCCGTTAGCACATTATTTATAATTTTTTATATTGTAATTCTTTCTCTTACATCATTGATGTCCTAAAATCCTAAAATATGATTTGATAAAAATGCACTAAGCATTCAATTTTTGTGGATTTTGTAACAAGTATTGGTTTCTCTCATCCAGTGCGAATTTTCTATCGACCCATATGGCAGTTGTGTCTTTTTTGAGCTAATCACATTTTAGGAATGTATTTTTTTGACGTCTCATTGACTAGACAAGTTTATTTAAAAGCCCTTTGCAACACGTTAGTACCACCATTAGAGGAACTTCTCCCAATAAAAAGGATCTAGACATACCAGCAGCTAATGTATGGTTTAAACAAGACGGTGCACCTCCACACTACGCTCGTGGTGTCAGATATTATCTAGATGATGTTTTGACCGTTTTTCTAGAAGAGTACTTAAAATCAAACATATTTGCAACAAAATCAAGGATTTAAGAGAAAGAATTACAAATCAGTACCGCTTAATTAATCAAAAAAATGGGAAATAATGTGCTAACGGAGTTCGAAAATTAGTAGTATTATTGTCAAAATACGGAAAGACATCAATTTGAACACTTATTCAGTAATTCTCTTGAAAATTGCGTCTATTTTGAAAAATTCAATAAAACATTTAAATTGGTTAAATTACTTAAAGTTTTTAATTTAGACCCTACAAATGTTATACTGTTATACGCAGAAAAAAAGTAGTTTCTATATTCAACATCAAAAATAAGATTTGCTATTTAAAAAAAACATCGACTACGTCACAGCAAAAAACCAGTTGGCCAAAAAAATTTGGAAATAAATGAAAAACGTTCGAAATAAAAAAATTAAATTGACCTGTCTTAGTGTTTCTCTAAAAAAAACATTAACTTCGAAAATATGAATTTTATTTCATACTTTTATGTCACTCTGTATATCATTTGATGTTAATTTGACTGTCTTTGGGAAAATTTAGTTAAAATGTTCTCTGATAACGAGAGGACTGACATGATCTTGACATATGGGGAATGTAGAAAAAAACGCTTCAGCTACAGTAAGACTTTATTCAGGAAGATATTCCCATCGAGTGGATCCAACTGACAACATTTTTCGAAGACTTGAAGCAAAATTGCGTCAACGCTGGCCTCCCTTGAAAAAGCCCCAAAACAAAACTACGACAGGAGAAAATAATAAGAGTGCTGTAATTCAGGAAATTACAAAAAATCCACATATTAGGCAAAATGCTGTGGCACAAAATTTAAGAATTAGCCAAAGTTCTGTTTCTAGAATAATATGCGCTAATAAATTCCATTCTTACCATGTTACACTGGTACAAGAACTAAACATAACGGATTATTAAGTAGTATTTAATTTGACGAGTTATGAAAAAACTGACAGAAATCGATAATCTTTGGGTAATTTTATCAAGAAAGTTGCTTAATATGTAAATTTGGTTGTATATAGATTCGTCATCATTCGTGAATAACCTTATATAATTATGTGGTAACAATTTACTTCTATTGAACTCTGAAAATTTTTGTATACAATAGTTATGCGTAACGACGTTTCTAGAACATCTCCCTAGTCCGTTGTATTTTTGAAATAGAAAATTGGAAAAGCCAGTAATATTTCGTGCTGTTGGTTGCCTGCTTATACAGGGTGACTTTGAAGTATGTTTGGAAATTTTACCCAATGATAGACATCATAATAGCTTACAATTGAGCTAATAATGCCTTATACAAATATTAATATGTTATATGTTAAAATGTTAATAAAAAAAAAGGTTTAAACGTTTTGAAAAAAGTTTGAGGACCACTCGTAAATCTAAAAAAAACTTAAAAAAAATTGTAGTAGGCTTTGAATTTTTATTGGGAGACGCGTTTGCAGTTTTCGTGCAAAGTCTAAACACTGTAGTGTTTACCAAACTTTTTTGTGCTTTTTTTAGAAAAATTTTAAACTTCAAGGAAGCAAATTGTGTGACAAATCTGTTAATTTTAGGGCTCTAATAAATTACTTTGCCAGCATAACAACCCTTCGAAACGACTGTTTATTTTTGGCGACCAGTTAAAATTTAGCTAAATAAACCCTTTTTTGAAAACTATTAACATTTGTATAAGGCAAGTTGGGTTATTTCGACTTCTTTTATTATGAATTATAGCTGATTAAATTTCCACAAACATACTTCAAAGTCATCCTGTATAGTGTAGTTGGCATTTACTTAATGTTATGAAATAAAAGCAAAAAAAGTAATTGATATTGATTTATTAGTATTTTAAATATTGTAAAAGAGGTCAAAAACATAAAAAATGATAAGCTGTAGCCGTCTAATGGAAAGAAGACATTTCATTCAATTTACTGTTTTTCTTTCAATTTAAAAAAGCGAACAATTTTCTCCCCGAAAAAACAGTTTAAAAAAAAAATTTGAAAACCTAATCTCTACAGCCAGATTCGTGTTCTAGAGGTCATTTTACGTAAGTTTAGTGAAAACCCCGATTTGTTTAATGAATTTCTAGTGTGGTTAGCTGGAGAAAATTGTTACCGATTTTTTAGTAGGTCACAACTTTTTAAATCTACCTTTAATGTCTTTAAACAAAAAATTAGAAAAACCTGTTTTTTATAATAATTATCGTCATGTTGATAAATCAGTCTTAAGTAGTATATTCAGAATTTCAAAAAATGGTAAATTTTTTCATCGAAAAATTTAAAAATCTAAAAATGTTCAAAACGTGTTTAAAATCCCACCATTGTAAGAACTATATAAAATATTAAAAAAATTTATATTGGGTGAGTACAAAACGGTGGAAAATCTCTGCAGTAGGTTGTAGAGGACTGTTAATACAGCCCCCGAAAAAAAGTAAAAAAAATACACTCGCTTATTCTTCTAGATATGAAGAGGTAAAATTGATGATTTAACTGTTTCGTTTTTTCGATATATTTAAATTTGCAAAGTGTTTTATAATCTTTTGTGCCTCTTAGTTCATATTACAGCAAAATTATTAAATTATTTCAAAGATTAATTCTAATTAATTTTTAAATACTAAAAGAAATGAAGCAAGCACCCAAAAGCACCAAACAAATTCACTTTGCACGACGCACGTTTCAACAACAAAGTTGTCATCCTCAGGTGGGGAATTAAACTGATTAAATACTAATTTAAAATTTAATTACTGTCAAATTTCACTTTTAAAATAATTCAATCGTACTAAATTTTAACAAAGTACACATACGATTTGACCTTATAATCTGGCCGACAATGTTGCTTAATTGTCAAAATTATTTATTTGATTTTTTTAGAAAATATAAGCAAAAAATGTTTTTTAACATTACAAATTTAACCACAGTTACTCTATACTAGTAGAAGACGAAAGCCGGAGAAACTGTTGTTTTGTGACGCTTCTGTAAAAAGTTACAGCTGACCAAAATTGACAATTTTGAGAAAGATTTTTTTAAATAGAATTGTAGCCAGTAATACTGTTTCTAGCTCTAGCAAATCAGTTAGATTTTATTAAAAGGCAGTTTATAGTAGCATAAATGTGATTAAAACGTCCAATACTACTACATTATTAAGAAAGATATTTGATTCTTTCATCGAATTTGCTTAACTGGAACATTAACTTTTGCTATTACCTTCTTTCAGAATTTTGACAGATGTTATCCGAAAATCATGGTTTAACTAATTTTTAATGAAAAATTTCATTTAGAAACATTTTTCATTTTTACAAAATTTTGATATTTTCGACTAAAATTGACAAAACTGAAAAAAAATGTCTATACAATTATACTATATAGTATTTTTCTCTTGCTTTTCTTCTTTTGTAAATTGCTTTTTTTTTATCAAATGACTCCCGCACATCCAAACTTCAGTGTGGTTTTTCAAATTAACTTTTTTTGTCAAATAATTTTCACCTTATATCAAATGCTTTTCCAAAATTATAAATAACAAAATAATTTCAAAATATGGAGTTATTGTTTGCAATGAGACCTTCTTAACAGATTCTCATGGGCTTTGATCCATTCGAACGATAATTCTTCCACATCTTCAGTAAAAGTGGAAGGGAGGTCGACCAGGCGGGTTTGTTTTTGCAACATTACCGGTATTTAAATGATGTTCCACAACCCATATGTAGTGTTGTAAAATAATAAAATTTTGTTTTTCAACAGAATGAGGAAAAATTTTATACGTAATACGTTATGATAAACCTATTGTTATTTAACTCGCACAATTTGCAAAATTCGTTTTTGATAACTGGTTACGTAAATAACTTTTTGGAAATATCTCGCTTATTAAATTTTGGTAAAATTTGCCATTATTGGTCTTGTCAAGAACCCAATTCTTTACAACTTTTGTATATTTTTTTATGACTGATAATTTTTGAGTTATGGCCAAAAACTTCAGTGACGGCTAGCTAAATTATGAAAACGGAGTAGGACCCATATTCTGTTGTATGAGGTGGTTACTTATTAGCATTAAATAAATGGCTACTGCAGTAAAAACTTTAAAAAATTTTGCGAAGTTAGGTTTTCAAAAATTCAGAAACGGTGTCGAAATAGAATTTCCATAATTCACTAGTTAAAATTATTCAAAGAATATTTATCCAAACAGAATATTTTCAAAAATCTAATGTAACAATTTGCTCAACTTCTAAATACGTACATTTTCGTCAGTTTGACAAACAAAAACTTTCAGTCTAAGAAACAATATTCCTAAAAAATTAATGACCAATAATACTCACAATCGACTGCAACAGAACATCCAGAAACTCGGTGGTAATTCATTAGATCATTCACATTTTGGTTGATCTTCCGGAGTGGATAAACTGCTAACAAACATCAATTTCAGTCAATCACAAATCACACCTCAAAACCTCGAATAGGTACACAACAAATTAAAACACCGACAATAGTGACAATAGCTCAGCTGTTCTCTATTGCGTTGGTAAAGGTAAAGCAAAAGCAGCTGAACGTTGAACAAATCAATAATAGTAGGTAACTCGTAGACTGAAAGTGCACCCGCAGTGGCGCCACCCCCAATAAAATCTTTAGTACTTAGTAGGGTTCGAATTCTTTAGAGTTTCTCTGATTCAAAGTAAGACTTCGTAATATTTACAAAAAACAAAACTGTGGACTATTTTAGGCCAGAATTATAGGTATATTTCGGTGTCAGTTTTTAGATCATGACTATAAACATACAAGGGTGGATGGCCCTTCAAAAATTTTCCGCTGAGCCGGCATTGTTGGGGACCGATTTGAGATGGTCTTTTAAAAAATATATTTTCATTTTTGTTTAATGCAAAATTAAACATTTTTAATAAAATGAAAAAGCTAAAAGAGTTCAAGCCAATTTACACCAGGAACTGCAGACTTGTTTCGGGGTTGTGACCCCAACTTCAATGCAGTGTTTCCTGGCGCTGTATCTGACTTGGACAGATTATCGCTTCTATGAAGCAGGTGAAAGTCTTTTTTTACTAAAATTGCGAAAAAAATATTAAATAATTTAGATGTAAAAGCAACAATGTGTCAAATAAAACTAAAACTATTATATTTGTTGAGAACTATCATCGGTTTCTGTTATCTATCCATTATAAATCCCAGTTGTGAAAAATCCTTTATTTATTCTGCATTAACTCAGAGGGTTAAAATAAACTCACTCTTAAAACGAAAAATATTTTATTTATGTTTTTAGTAAGTAATGAGTTTTTAGGTATAGCCCAAACGGTATACTTAACTAGTTATCTTGTACTTAATCACCTTCAACAAAGTATTATAAAAAATCAAAATAAAACAACATTTCTTTACTTTAGGTACAAAATATACCAAGGTATGCTGCAAATATTTTGCAACAAAAAAAATCGAATTTACTGAAGATTTGCTCCTAATAAATTACACTTAACAACATAATAAGAGTTTTTTGTAAATACCACACTTGCAATAATAAAAACTACTCCAAACTGTGAAGTTTTTATCTTCTTCTCTCTTAATGTGAATTAAGATTTTGTTGTAAATATGTAATAATAATTCGAATCTGCCGATTTATTGCTACCTAAAATTTAATTTTATCGATGTATTATCGTTGCAACCAACAATCAATTAATCTCATTAATTATTAATTTAATACTTTTAAATTAATATTAGTTAATTATAATCCTTCACCCATATTTGTATTTATTTAGTAAAAGAAAATTTTTTTTGGAAAAAATTGCTTTACTCTTCTCGCATGTAATTTTGTACCCTCAAAAGTGAATTATTCAAAACTTTAAATAATAACCGATGCTGGGGTAAAATGTTTTCTAATATTTTACACATGATAGGACAAAATCAAAAAATTCAGTCGAAAAATTGAAGAAGTACTAAAACATCTACAGACTACAAAATTACTTTCTCCTTAAAATAGTTGTTTTCCTTTTTTCCGATAGGGTACATATAGTTTTGAACGTTAATTTAACAAAAATTTAATTAGCCACTTTGATGCATTGCATCAAAATACACATGTATATAAAAAATCGTTAACGTTAATTTATAATCAAATGAGCAAAAGTGAATAAAGTAACCATACAAATAAACAATTTGAAACTTGGAGAAAATCTTCTTCTATTTGAAAATATTACCTACAATTTTTTTGTTGGGTGTGAGTAAAACTTGATTCACCCGGTACATAATTTTTAATAGTCTTACGGGCTAATTTTAAGTTGAGATAATACCCGTAGTATCTTCGTTTCTATGGCAAATTAAAAGAATTTGGGGCTGTGATTAGTTGTTGTCATGGAAAATATCAAAATTTGCGATGCTGCCAGTAGTATCTCATCTTGAAATTAGCCCAATATACTATACATGATTACAAAAATGTACCCTCTAGAAGGCTACCACTTTGTTTGTTTACATTTAATAAATTACATTGGCAAAAAGCATTTCACAGCCATATAAAGAATACATATTCTTGATTATATGCACGGTTGAAGACAATTTGATTTATTAATAACAAAAAGCATTATATGTTACAAAACTAAAAAATTATAGCATGATTGATATAACCTTAAAAGCACACGACTCATAATATTGCATATTTTTTATTAAAAGATAGGTACTCACCTATAAAATGAAGCATTTACATTTTATTTGTTTTAATAATAACTTTTCAAACAATTAAGCACAAGCATAGCTAGCAGTAGATTTAAATGTTCGTACCCCAAACCAAGAAAGTACAATATATGTACTACACTAGTACACTACCTATATTGTTTACGGAAATCAGGTAGAATGACATGAAAGAAATCCCAACATTCCCCGCTATCTTGCCGGTATAGTTAGTTGCCTAACATCTGAGAACGACTTGCCTGTTGCCTGCACTGCCTCCAAAGAGATGGAGTCTACCGCGCAAGTCTTCAAGAGCAGAAACAAAAAGTAGTAGAAAGAATACTGATGGAGTGTGCGCTTCAATAGAAAATGAAAAATGAGTCATGGCTATTGTTACACGTCGTGTTACACTTACAAATGAGGGAAATTCAAATTAAAGTAATATTATATGTTCTGAAAGACTATATAATGTTTGATATAATCTGCGTTCAAAAAATGGGATCATCAAATTTTTCGTCACTGACAAGGAGTAGGAAAAGTGTGACGTCAAAAATACGCAAAAATTCAAACTCTGTCATTCTAAAAACATATTTTAAAAAAGTCGCCCTTGTTACACTAGTACATAAAATTATAATTTTCGTATAATTATAGGTTGAAATTATAATAGCTAAACTTTAACCGAATAAAAATTACATATGGAAACGCAAATAAGACATAAAACACTATATCTTAATACTCTAGTCATTCTTGTTTTAATCCAGTTACAAGTTACACATAATTCTGGCATAATTGAGAAATTAATCGAAAATGGGTTGCAGAAGCCAGAGACAAGACAAGTTAGTTTTAGAAAGACGAATAGAAACATAGGAATTGGAATGTACTCTTCTAGATGCGCCGTCTGCACATTATTTGTTATGTAAACTGAGATTTGCGCATTCGTAAACATTTGGTTTCCCGGACACGAACGTGAATGACGTCTTAATTTTTCAAATTGCAGTGTTCTGTCAATGCCATAGATGTCATTTAAAATGTCTTCAAAACGTTTATCACCGAATTATAAGTGTCGATTTCCTTTTTGTAAAAATTTCTACTATTATCAAGTCGAAAATAAAAAATTAACACAACTAACACAAAAATAATAAGTAACACAAAAGAGAAGATTCAAATTTTCGGCCTGCCTATCAATCTGTTGATGGATTTAGTTCTTGCAGATGCCAAGGGTGCGCTGTTTACATTAACCAAACAACTACCACTACATCTAGCAGTCTTTCTTAAACTAACTTGTCTCTGGCAGAAGCCCTTACGTCAAAACAGCGCAAAATTTTGAAACTGTCATTCGATAAAAGTACCTTGAAAAAGTCGAGCTTATTGCACATGTAAATAAGGTTAAATTTACAAAGATCAAATTACAAGTGATGAATAAATACATTAATTAAAATAAAAAATGCCGATATTCGATACCCTAAATATTTCATTTATTGATAACAACAAACTTACATTTAATGAAAAAATTAATAGAAAATAAAACGTTCGATGCACAGATTTCCTTCATTTCTAAGCTTCAACGCAGGTCTAACATGAGCAAATTCTAGCAAACCAATAAACCATGCCGAATGTGAACGAAGTCCCTCCCATTTGTAAGCGCAGATTGCTAATTTTTGGTACTCGGCCATCCTAGGTAGTTGGTTTACAGCTCTTCGGGTGACATTGATATCAGGAAGCTTGTATTTTGTATTCTTATATCTATTTTCGATTAATTTCTCAATTATGTGAGTATTATATGTAATTTGTGATTGGATTAAAACTAGAACGTCTAGAGACTTGGAGAAAATAGAGTGTTTTTATGCCTTATTTGTGTTTCCATATGTGATTTTTATTCGGTCAAAGTTTAGCTACTATAATTTCAACCTTATGTACCTTAATGCAATAAGGGCGACTTTTTTAAGGTATGTTTTTAGAATGACAGGGCTTTAAATTTTTGCAGATTTTTGACGTCATACCTCTCCACCCCATAATCATTTTTTATTGTAAGTTTATTTGTGAATTTACAGCATGTCTGACTGTCAAAATGGAAGCCCTTCATGATCATTTTGATAACACGCATATTTGGTCAGACTTCTCTCTACCACTTTCTCTGTGATACAGGCACAACTCAAAGACAAACGCGTTTAATATCAGGATAGCAGGAATTTAGTGCGGTGTATAAAATTGGCCGACTGCTGTCCTGTCCTCCTGCCCTCTTTTGGCAAAAATATCAACTAGTAATACTAAATTTGTGGTTAGGGACTAGTTTCTCTTTAAAAAAAAATCGTTAAATTGGCGAAAAATTATTAAAATATAATAGCAGAAAACTGTCCCTTATGGTTTGTTCAGCTTTTGAAAATCTGTGATTTTAAACTCAAAAGTTCTTAATTTAGTTAAAATATAAACAATTATATGACTGCTGGAACATTTAAACAATTAATTATGTTAAATATTAGAGTTTCACATCTTCGAGTTTCGAACTCTGGGGTTGGTTGCCTAAAAAAAAACGCTGCGAAAATAAAAACAACAAATTACAACACGACATAAATAAACAATCTGCAATTGTAAATAAACAATATTGGTAAACATAGTCAATCAATTAATTAATATCTTCCCGTTAAATCAATAATTAATAAGATTATGGTCCACAAAAATTCTAAGAAGTTAGGGGTCTAAATAGATAACCAGATACAAACATCAAAATTTACTCAAAACAATTACTAAATACAAAGTTCAAAAAATGTAGTAAAACTTATTTCTTAATTGTCGCGAATTGTATATAATATCTATATATAAAATTCTCTTATCTATGGTTTGAGCGCTTTTTTAAAGTTTGAAGGTTACTATTTGCAATTTAGCTTTGTTTTGTTGTTTATTAAAGTTATTTTGTATTGTTTATTCGTTTGTTGTAAATTTGTTTTGCTAATTGTCAGACCTGTGTCACGCCACTTGTATTATAGTTATGACACACCTTATACTCGGCCCTTGTCTTTTTCTGATTTGAATTATCCTATAATAGACTACAATTTTTGGTATATTTCTATATAACGTTTAAATCTTGTTTGGTTATATTTTACTACCGTCTATTACGGCTTCTGTAACAAGTAAAGATCTCGAAGACTTTTAAACGGTAAAACAGTTAAAGAAGTGGGAAAAAAATATTTGTTAGAGAGGAAGCTACTGTGTCACCTGGGAAGGCAGAAACGGTAGAATCTTAATGATTTAATATCTTTATTTGATTAAAAGACAATAATAGATTTACAAAACATAAAATGCATTAATTGAACTTGTCATTGTTGGTGTTTTTCTGAGCATCATATGGAATACCTAGTGAACTTAAAATTTGAGCATGGTGTTTTTTGTACATCTTGCGACGTACTTAATTTCGTATTGATTATAACTTTTTTAACTGGGCTTGAATTAGAAAACAAATTTTTAATTAAGTTTGTGGGTAAACTCAATCTACTGTTTCTTAAGCTTTTCGAGTTTCGAAAATTCGAATTCTCCCATTTATTTTTGGGAAATACTATATTTCGTTTCTTACCTGACACTTTCTTTTTTTTATTCTTAGAAACCTCCCGTTTGTTTTTAGGGCATATTTTATTTGGTGTCTTGCACGTCACTTTTTCTTTTTCATTATTTTTGTCTAAGATCTTTTCTTCATTTATTTTCTTAAGTTCTCGTTGAGCTGCTTTAATAACTAACCAAGTCCCTGAAGTCCTATTAATAATAAATTCAACTTGTAATTTTAGCTCATTCTTCGATAATTTTTGTGACACTTCTAAGACCTAGCCTGTTCAAAAATTAGATTTTTGTATGATCGTCTAATATTTTTGTTATTTGGACTATACGTTGTGTTTTGTATTTATTTGTTCGTTGTTTAAGCACTGTGTATCAAGTAAGAGTAAAACAGCTGAAATCGAATAAATACATTTATTCAAAAATTTGTACAAGTGGATTTTGTTAGCCTAAGACTAAGCAACCCGTTATACAAATCAAATTCTTAGCCCTAGTTATACAACACAGAATACGTTGCACCCCTTGAAGGGTTACAACACCTATTCCGGTATCTAAACCACTGCAGGCCAGAAAGGGTTAAACCCTGAGTTGATAGTAGAGCTGATTAAACACCTCCAACTCAAAAAATTAATAGATAAGAGTGCGTAGAAGCCTCCCCAAAGAACCAACTACCGCGTACTCTCTTTTCCTAATATGTCCCATTTTCGGGAGTCTTTTTGTTTATAATAAATAAATAGCTACGCAGTCTTTTTATGTACTTTGTACATTTCACCATGTTTTGATTAAGTGTGCCACAGTAATACACCCGGGCTGGCTTCGTTTTTTCCTTGTCGGTGTGGTAGCGGTCCCCGGCTTGACCAGGAGAATAGTAAAGAGATTGCAATTAAAGTGCAAGTAATGAGTCAGATAAGTCTAATCAACTATTAGTGAATTACAGCAAAAGGCCGTTAGTAGTTAGACCCGTACAGGTCATACGCAGAGCTAACTTAATCGGTAAAATAATAAATAAATAAATAAAAGAATTAGCAAAATAACAAATAAATGATTTGATCATAACCATCAGGGACTCCCCTGTGATTATAAGTTGTTGAATAAAGTGATCAAATTAGTCTTTACCCCCTTGATACCGACCTCCGAGAATCTGGTCACCTTCAGGAGATGATAGCCCTGACATCGTGGACAGCTGCGAGGGTCTGGTCACCTTCAGGAGCTGATGATTGTTTGCGAACCGTGAAAGGGTGGTCCTCTGGCTGTTAGGGGCCTCACGGTCTGCTAACAAAAGAAATTAAGTATTAATCTACGAGTTTATCCCCTAGTGGAGGTTATCCGCAGCGTTCTCACTCGTCACAGACTGATGGAATCCACCTTGGACAACAGCTGACCAATTTCTCGTCGAAAATAATTGATGTAGTGTGTTCAAAGAGTTATCCTCGACGCGCTCACTCGTTACTGACTAAGAAGCTACACTCTGGACAACCGTTGCGATAAAGTCTTTTCCAATGAAAGAAAAAAATAAGTTTATCAAAAAGAAAATTGTTAATAAGGCTCGACTCGTTACGAACTGAGAAGCTCTCATCAACATGGAGAATGGCAAAGCACTCTCTAACGATGACTTTTCTGAGGGTTTCTTTTATATAAAAATTTTTTAGTGACGTCAAGGGTGCCTAGGTGACTGCTCGCAGGGGTTGCTTGTACATCCTCACAGTTTCCTGGAATTTTTGGTTAATTCTTAGCGATTTCGGACCAAAGAAGGGTTTGTTTTTATAGCTTTTCTTAGATTAAAAACTTGATGATTTTCGACCCAAAAGATTTTGTGGCTAGCTGTCCCCTATCCGTCGCTAATCCCTTAATGGGTGAGTTCCACGCCCCTGCTTCAGTCGTACCGCGATTCGTTCTGCCTTACCAAATTTTCGATTTTCGACTCCAATATTCTTAATTTAGCTAAAATATAAACAATTATTTGGTTCCTGGAATATCTGGATAAACAACAATGTTAATTATTCTGGTTTTATGAAGTCCATCTTGCCAAATAAACCATTACGAGATTAAATGACTGAAAAAGAGGCTGTGGAAGTAAAGACAACAAATTATAACACTCGGGCCCGAGATAAATAAACAATTTATGATTAGAAATAAATAGACAATAATACTGAGCATCGTTCACCTCATGTTCAACCTGTTAAAACGATAATTGGTATAATTATTATTCACAAAAACTGCTGAAAAATTAAGAGGCTAAATAAATAACGGTTATATACATTAAATTTGAGTAAAAACAATTACCAAATAAAAAGCGCAAAAATGTAGCACAACCCTTTCCCATTTCTGTGTACCATAACCATCCCTTTCCTATAATAAAACAATAAAATAATGTGGCTGTATTGTTGGATGCATATATTAAAAGACCAGCCAAACCTGGATGGTCTCAATTTTATTCTCTTTCCGCCTCTCAACTGCATTTCAATTTCAGCTTTTCTTTTACGATTTTTTGTACCTTTTATCTTCTTATCAAATTTAACTATTCTATTCACAGCTTTTCTGATATTTGTATCATAATCATCAGTAGCTAATTTAACTTTCTTAACACCTAATGGGTATGTACCAGATCCCAATTTCCTAAAACTGAGACAAGTTTTAATAAATTTGTTTTATGCTAGGATCTCAATACATACTGTTCAGCCAATTCAGTGAGACATTTCCTTGATTTCGAATTTGTCTCTTTGGCAAATCTACACTGTAATAAAGCTTTAGATACAGCTTTTGCATGAAATTTTAATTGAGTAAATTCACATTCACTTTTCCTGCTCTTGAATCATAAATTTGTTCTTGTTCTTCCGCTTCAGCTTCTTCATCATCTGAAACTTCCACTTTCTGCATAGCATCAATACTTCCAGAGAATCTTAAAGCACGCCAAGCTTTGTATTTTTCATCATATCTACACCTACATATTTTTCCACACCTACGTCTGATTGACGTATTAAATAAATGAAAATGTGTTTTCTAATATGGTCTATAACTTGAGGTTCATCACTAGATGCCAACAATTTTGTTTTTTTATTACAAAAAAAGCATGTTTGAGAAGACGTCGTACAAACTAAAATATATAATACAAGGTTTTGTGCAATTTGGAAAATTCTCACCATTAGAAACTTGTCAAGTCTGAGTTGGTCAATTCTAAACCATTCATTTATTTAAATCGTCATTCCACTTTTGTAAAATAACAAAGCCCCTTCCAATAGTAAAACGTGAATTAAATTAGATATATTTTCAAAGCATTCTTCCTAATTTCCAACACTGTTACAAACATATCTTACTTTATCTGGTTCGCAATAGAATCAATCTTTTTCTCTGTTTTAGATAAATCTTCTTTTAAATGTTTGATAAAACGGCTTCTGCTTGACAAAATTATATCGGCAAAATTCAACGCCATTTGAGGTTATGTTATGGTACTTTTGACAGATACCAACAAAAAGTAGTAGAAAGAATACTGATGGAGTGCGCGCTACAATAGAAAATGAAAAATGACTGGTCGCCATTGTTATACGTCGTGTTACACTTACAAATGAGGGAAATTCAAATTAAAGTAATATTATATGTTCTGAAAGACTATATAATGTTTGATATAATCTGCGTTCAAAAAATGGGATCATCAAATTTTTCGTCACTGACAAGGAGTAGGAAAAGTGTGACGTCAAAAATACGCAAAAATTCAAACTCTGTCATTCTAAAAACATATTTTAAAAAAGTCGCCCTTGTTACACTAGTACATAAAATTATAATTTTCGTATAATTATAGGTTGAAATTATAATAGCTAAACTTTAACCGAATAAAAATTACATATGGAAACGCAAATAAGACATAAAACACTATATCTTAATACTCTAGTCATTCTTGTTTTAATCCAGTTACAAGTTACACATAATTCTGGCATAATTGAGAAATTAATCGAAAATGGGTTGCAGAAGCCAGAGACAAGACAAGTTAGTTTTAGAAAGACGAATAGAAACATAGGAATTGGAATGTACTCTTCTAGATGCGCCGTCTGCACATTATTTGTTATGTAAACTGAGATTTGCGCATTCGTAAACATTTGGTTTCCCGGACACGAACGTGAATGACGTCTTAATTTTTCAAATTGCAGTGTTCTGTCAATGCCATAGATGTCATTTAAAATGTCTTCAAAACGTTTATCACCGAATTATAAGTGTCGATTTCCTTTTTGTAAAAATTTCTACTATTATCAAGTCGAAAATAAAAAATTAACACAACTAACACAAAAATAATAAGTAACACAAAAGAGAAGATTCAAATTTTCGGCCTGCCTACCAACCTGTTGATGGATTTAGTTCTTGCAGATGCCAAGGGTGCGCTGTTTACATTAACCAAACAACTATTACTATATCTAGCAGTCTTTCTAAAACTAACTTGTCTCTGGCAGAAGCCCTTACGTCAAAACAGCGCAAAATTTTGAAACTGTCATTCGATAAAAGTACCTTGAAAAAGTCGAGCTTATTGCACATGTAAATAAGGTTAAATTTACAAAGATCAAATTACAAGTGATGAATAAATACATTGATTAAAATAAAAAATGCCGATATTCGATACCCTAAATATTTCATTTATCTATAACAACAAACTTACATTTAATAAAAAAATTAATAGAAAATAAAACGTTCGATGCACAGATTTCCTTCATTTCTAAGCTTCAACGCAGGTCTAACATGAGCAAATTCTAGCAAACCAATAAACCATGCCGAATGTGAACGAAGTCCCTCCCATTTGTAAGCGCAGATTGCTAATTTTTGGTACTCGGCCATCCTAGGTAGTTGGTTTACAGTTCTTCAGGTGACTTTAATATCAGGAAGCTTGTATTTTGTATTCTTATATCTATTTTCGATTAATTTCTCAATTATGTGAGTATTATTTGTAATTTGTGATTGGATTAAAACTAGAACGTCTAGAGACTTGGAGAAAATAGAGTGTTTTTATTCCTTATTTGTGTTTCCATATGTGATTTTTATTCGGTCAAAGTTTAGCTACTATAATTTCAACCTTATGTACCTTAATGCAATAAGGGCGACTTTTTTAAGTTATGTTTTTAGCACAACCTTCTCGAAAAGGGGCCTCTTATAGAGCCTGCCGCGTGGCGAGTTTATAGTGATTCTCCGCTTGGCGCTGCTTGACGATACACGTATTCTACATATACATCTTATCTATGAATATCCATAGATAACGATTCACAGCTGTCAAAATGGAACTAATTTTTTTATGTTTTTAGGTTCTTCAAAATCACATAGTTCAAAAGCAATCAGCTCAGTGGTTTGTCCATAAGGCAATAGCCAGTTATTACGAGCAACTGCATCTTACCATGCTATGACCATGCACTGTAACTAAATCATTAATCACACGTGTCTGATTAATGTTAAATCTAGGTGCGAACAAGTGTTGTCTGTATCAAAATATCAATTTTTTTGCTTAAACCGATTTTTCGACTTTGACATAACCACATTGTTTTGACTAGATTTTGACAGTTCAGCCCAGAGAAGTGCAGTGTATATAGAAATAGTGCAACAGTGCACAGCGCCAATACGGCAGAAAGTGGCGTTTCTCCGGAATCACGATAACAATGGGAATTCATCGAAATTGGCAGGCCGCTATTAACGTCATTTTTTTATTATTTTATAAAGACGGTCGTGGTTTTTAGAATGACAGGGCTTTGAATTTTTGCAGATTTTTGACGTCATACCTCTCCACCCCATAACCATTTTTTTTGTAAGTTTATTTGTGAATTTACAGCATGTCTGACTGTCAAAATGGAAGCCCTTCACGATCATTTTGATAACACGCATATTTGGTCAGACTTCTCTCTACCTCTTTTTCTGTGATACAGGCACAACTCAAAGTCAAATGTTTAATATCAGGATAGCAGGAATTTAGTGCGGTGTATAAAATAGGTCGCGTGCATAGAAATTTACCCCCACACTGGAGGACCAACAAAGTCAGCTGATCCATTTGATTAGCATTGAGTTTAGTGTTGTTGAAGTGATTTTTGTTGTTTTTTAACGTTTTTTGAACAATTTGGTGTCAGTTTTGTTATTATATATTTAATAGAAGATTTAGTGAGCATTTTAAATATAACAAATCTATTTTAATATATTTTTTTAGTGGACTTTTCGGTTTATTTAATTGGACTTGTTTTTCATCTGTGTGATTTATCCAGGATGAGTGTGTTGCATTAGTTTTAAGGTTTAGTAATGGTTTTAAAATTAATACATAATTAAAGATATTATTTTGCAGTTGAATAAATTCATAGAATATTAGATTAAGGATTCTTTGTTGGTTATTAAGTTATACTTTTAAGATTTTTTATGGATTTCCCAACATATCGGTTTGCAGGTATGTAAATATTTTAGTTATTTTGTGTAACTAAATTTTTAATTATTGCAGACAGAATAAAATGTCCGGGGTAATGAGCGATTACTTCATGCAGTTGAATGAAGATAGCAAACAAAGATATCTTTTTAAGATAAATGCTATTGGGGGTGGAGACCCCTATATATTGGATATAAACTGTTCGTCAACTAATCTTGAAGATTTTCCCAATGTCTTATATCCTGATATTGTCAATTACTTGGTGCACACAAAAAGTGCTTACACCAATGAAGAAATGTGTGCATACAAGGGCATGGAAGCTTATAACCAAGCTGTTTGGGGATGGGTGAAGAAACTTGGGGTAAAAGTATTTGATGATAGTTGTCTTATAATTGGAAAGGTAAAATGTCATTAAATTTTGTTTACTTTATAAAATTATAAAATTGTAGGTATTGCATTCACAAAGACTAAATGACAATTTTTTAAATCCTTGGATTATTTGTTAAAAAAATGGATCTATTTAATCAGCCCACTGTGATTGTGTTGCGGGGTTAGGGGAAGTCTGCACCCACGTGTATGCTGTTTTGTTTAACATTGATGAAGTTGTGAGGAGTAAAGAAATGACAACAAGAACTGGCACAAAAGCATATTGGATGCCTCCAACTTCAAAACGCGTAGATCCACAGCCAATATCAAACTTGGATATGAGTACACCCAAAAGGAGAATGTTTGATGAGGAGACATTAGTGCCAAGAGCAAAAAAGCTCAAAGCGATCATCCCAAAGGTGTCCCTTGAAGAAAAAACCAATTTTTGAAGGATATTCAAGAATCAACATCAAGAGGATCAGTCCTTCACCTAATCACATCTCTATTTGCTGAACAAATAAAAGATGAAAGATTAGCTAAAAACAAGTTCAAGATTATGTCACTTTTTAAACTACAATATGAAGACAAAACACTAGAAGAACTGCAAAATATAGGTACGTAAATAACTTTTTTGCGCGATCGGTTGTTTTTATCAGTTTACTGTGCCTGTTTCCACGACGGTAGGTTGCTGTTACTGGTTGCTACGTGTAACAAAACAGTAAGTAATTCACTTACCGTTCTAAAAATCTAAAAAAAAAACAATTTTGCGATATATTTATTAAAATTAAATGTACAATTATTATAATTAATAGTAGTAATACCACTCGCATTTGAGTTTCTAGTGTTAATATACAAACTTTCCGACGTAGAAGTCCCAGGTTGTTGTAATAGTCCACCAACATCGCTGTGTAAAATTTTATGAGCAAATTCAATTTTGTTTTGGAGGGAATCTTCCACGTAACTCTCGGCCACCGTTGATGAACGCCACCCACCATGTCTTTTTAGTCCCAACAGTCAACACATCAACTCCGTTATTCGCCAAAAGTGTAGCCGATGTGCGTCGAAACGAGTGTCCAGTAAAACCTTCAGGGGCTTGCAACTTTAAATACTTTGCAATTTTTGACGGCCAGCCTCCAATTATGCCTTTTCCTGTGACTTGCCTAGTGCATTTGCCATTTCGATAGTTCAGAAATAAATGATCTGACGTTGGGTTGCTTGGTCGAATTCTTATGTATTTTCGAAGTATTTCCAAATAATCAACTGCTTCATTTTCTTTATTAATAACTGTGAACTTCCGTTCGCTGAATATTCGTTTTTGTATTTGGAATATTTACTATAAACATTTCTTCACGTTCTTCTATGTCACTCATTTTAATATTGTACAATTCCTCTCGTCTACAAGCGCCCGATACTCCCAATATCATTGCTACCTGCAAATATATTGTTTCCTTAGAACTCAGATGTACTACCTCATCATCTACAACATACCTTTTGAATTAAAAATTGTTCGTCTGGTGCTTCATTCAAGAGTTTTTCCATGTCTTCTTTGGTAAAAATTTTAGCCTTCTTAGGCCGATATCCAATATTTTTTCTCTTAAGATAAGCAATTAATGTAGCAAACTTAGAAATATCGATAGCATCATGGAGAAAAATTGTACTCTTTAGCATAGAATACTCCGCCCATAAACTGCCTGCGGCCTTCAAGTGTCCACTTCTCACCACAAAATACGCTAACAAGCTCTTTTCATTTACAGAAATTTTCTTTGCTTCACGCCATTCCTTAAACAACTTGTATGTCTGTTCATATCGGGCTTTAGATTTTTCTGGAATTATTGCCGAACATCCTTCTTGCCAAGCGTCTTTTAAATCATCCGGTAGATCATCACTATCGCTCATATTTGCTTCGAAAACGGAACCACAAAACAGAACTATGTAGGAATGATTGTATCAAAAAGACAATTTTACTTGTTTGGAACAAAACCATAGCAACCATGGAACAGCCACCTATAGTTTTCAGTTTCAATCTTCCCGATTATCACAAATGTATTGATATAAATTATTATTATTATTATTATTATTCTAGAAACTCCAATCGCACAAAAAACGTTATAAGCATGTCGAACGTTAAGGATTACCGTTCTCAGACAATAATTGGAGTCGTCGCTTCGCTCCTCCTCCAAACAATTGTCTTCGAACGGTAAGCATTCCTTACCGTTCTCCATACTTAATATACTATAAAATTATTATATATTTCTATGTGTCTTTGAAATGGTTTACAAGCAATGCAGTCATGAAGAACGCTATAATGCGGAACCCAAAAAAAAATATTTTTATAAATCTTTTTTAAATAGCTCAGAAAACTTCCTCAAAATCTGTTATCACAAGGTGCATATTGTCTATTACAGAAATTTATAAAGTGTAAGGTTTGTCAATGAACTCTTGATACATATTTAAATTGATTTTGTAGATTGCATTTTTCAAAAGTTAATTTTGCGGTTAACATTTTCCAGAAATTATTTGATTAAACAAACGTGTTAGAATTTTTTTAACATTTTTTTCGGTATAGTTTACAGTGTCTTTTATGATTGCAATGTTTGAAAATTATTTCAGGGACCACCTGTATAATAACAACAAATTTATACAATTTTATACCTGTAACAAACTGTACGTATATACTGTCATTAATATTAATTTGTTTTTTAGGTTTAACAATTGATTTAAGCCTTACAATTGAGGAGTGCAAGGCCATCGAACGAGAAACCACGGAACAATCAAAATGTCGTTCATGGTATGCCTACAGAGCGGGACGCATAACGGCATCTACGTTTAAACGGTGCTGCAGGACCTCATTGGAAAATCCATCTCTGTCCCTTATAAAATCCATTTGTTATCCAGGGACGTACAGAACGCGTGTCAGATCCCTTGATTATGGATGTCACCACGACAAAAAGGCGTTGAAAAGATTTATAAACGAAATGTCTAAAAACAGATAAAAATTATGCAGCCAGGTGGAGCAATTTCAATTAAAAATTTCATTGTGTGATGGTGCTTATAATTTGACCACGTTCTTGTTGCTGCATCCAGGCTTGACGCTTTTTCAATAAAAACTTCGAAGCAATCTATTATTACTGTAACTTTTGGCCCAAAATGTGTCTTGAAACAAGCAGGCATATTATGTAATAAATTATCTCTTTCGGACCATTCAATAAAACTTTTCAGCCTGAAGTATAATACTTCAATAACTGTTGAAATGGTCCTGCTGACGATAGTTCGGTTACACTGGAAAATTTTTGGCTAAATATGTAAAATGAAAATTCAGTCGTAATTTAATCAAAGTCATTAAAAGCTGTTGGAATTTTGACAGTTTTCTACGCTCTGGCAAATACAATTCTACCAAACCCAAGATATTTTTTAAATAGGCATATTCTGGAAGACCAGTAAAATAGGCGACGTCTTCTTCGTTTTCGGCTAGATGCTGTTCGTCTAATTTGTAAGCCATCAATTCCTTTTTTAGTCGTCTTATTTCTTCATTTGCTTTCTTTAAATCTTGTTCAAGTTGCTCGTACGACGGTTTACAAACTTCCTGGTCAACTTCATGTGCCTCGCTAGTTTCCATTGGCATATCTTTTTGCTAATTGATTAATTAAATAATTAATACTATTTTACAAATACTTATAAGAAAGGACCTCAATTCTACATAAAATAAAACGATATTCTGGAAAGAAAAAAAAGCATCTAGCACATGCAACACATGCTGCCAAATCGTCTAAGCTTAGCTTGCAAAAAACAAGATAAAAAAAATAAACCTTCTTTTTTAAAGCATAATGTTTTAAAATGATTATTAATTATTATATACCATGATGGAGCGCTGTTTGGAACGCTCAAATTTGTTTAAATCAAAAGAATAAGCGCCTTGTGGCAAACTATAGCCCATAAGCAGAGAAGGAACCCAGTCAGGATTGTTTTCATCTTCCAAATCAGCCGGTTTACCTAAACGATAATAAAATAAAATAAATATTAACACAATAAATAAACAACCTGAATGAAAGTGAGCAGAACACACTCTGGCATATTTCAACTTTATTTCAGTCAAATCCTCCCGTTTCAAAGCTTGAATCCACTTCTCTCGCCTTATGGCTGCTAATTGGGTTAGTCTCTCATTTATGAATTTTTTTGGTTGTGGTATTCTAATAATTAATTATTCAAATTAAAAACAGCTACCACATCCAAACATATTAATTTACCGAAAATAGCCTACACCAGTTGTTTTTGGGGCCTTATTACCACAATTTACTACAGCGCAAAATGACGGCATTATTTGCTAAAGCAAACACAAAAACGTGCTATTAAACTAAAATTTTGATTTAACATAAAATAAAACATGCTATAATTAAACTACAAACAATAATTGTGCACCACCATCCCACTATATACTAACTCCTTTACCACCAACCATTTTACTTACAACAATCCTTAGTGTTTATTACCAGTACTCGAGGGTACACTATACAATGGGGCGTTTTCAGACTTTTATACAACCCGCCTGACACCTCAGCTTCAGGACAGCTTTTACATGGTCCCTTAGGTGAAATAAACTTTGGCAATTTTTTTCACGCATTTAGCGAACGATATTCAAATTATTACTCAAGGTGGCATAAACAAAACGTAGAAGTCTGTGGTAGGCTGTTTTTGAATAAGAAAAATGTAATTTTTCTTATTTTTGATTTAAAAGTTAATTAGGCCGTAAACGGTTTCCTACCCAACAGTTCTAATAAATTTATATTTTGAACGTAGGACTTCCCTGCGATTTAATAACGTAATATGGAATTAAAATATTATCAAAATATTAAACCGGTGATCGGGAATCAAATGCTTTAGGGGTAAGGGGTGCAGTCTAAGATCTTTATAAATTATTTTCAAATTAAAGTCAGCTTAAAGATTGATTATATAAATATATTAATAAATGATAAAGATAAAGTTATTTAATACAGTAAAATTAAAATAAACTACTTGATTAAATATTTCAAACAATAGATTAATTAAGAATGTTAAACTAGAAAATTTTAACCAATTCTCTTGCAAGCAACAATTGAATACTCAAAAATTATTCTAAAGCACATTTAGTCGTTTTCTAGACTTAAAGTGATTACATAAGAAACATTAAGTTTACAATCTGTAATGGTTTTTGGGTCAACTTACGTTATCCTGACCAAGTGTTCAATAAGGTCAACCAAGTGTTCAATCAGGTTACACGTGTTTCACGCAGATGTTTAATGAGGGCATGATGACGCTTCATGCGTGGTCTATAAAAGGAACGAGTCCTTTTGGGGTCAAGCAGTGAAGAAGCGAGAGTCGCACGAGAGACACGTTAAGTTGAATTGTACGAGAAGACAAATAAATCTATTAGCATTTTATCAACATTCTTTTATTATTAATTTATCTTACATGTAATAAAATAATTAATTTAAAAAAAACAGTTGAAAGAAATTTAATTTTGTTAATTTTAACTACATTATTAAATAGACTTGTGATGAACAGGTTTTAAAGATCCCATCTTTCTACTTGAGATAGGGAGGAATTTCAATGATTGCACAATTTTAAGTAATATTTGAAAATTGTTAAAATATTAACTCGGGAAACAAGGCTTATTCATAGGTCCACACGTGTTCTTAAAAGCCATAAAAATGTAATAAAATTAAGCGTGAAAGCCATAAATTATGCAGAAGTCATAAATCATGTTGTAAAAAAAATCGTAAAAATGCAATAAAATAAGCTTGAGAAAGTCAAAAGGTTAAAGATTTCACAACTTACTAATTAGAGCGTGACTAAACACTTAAGTTCGTGCCACTACCGAATTCTACTAATTATTCACGCTCATAAAACTTTAATTTATGACTTAAGTTCGTGCTGTTACAGAATTCCACTAATTATTGACGCTCATAAAACTCTAATTTATGACTTAAGTTCGTGCTGTTACAGAATTCCACTAATTATTCACGCTCATAAAACTCTAATTTACGACTGGAGTTCGTGCTGCTGTCATATTCTACTAATTATTCACGGTTATAAAAATGAAATTTACGACTGGTTTGACCTCAATATACCAGAAAGTTCCCGAACTGAGGGTATAAAAACTTCCTGCTCTTTCTTGCAGGGGAAGCATTGTTTTAGCAGAACCTGTGAAGGGTACTATCGCTAAACAACTCGTCGTTAAAGTAATAGTAATCAATGGTTGAGTAAAAGTCTTTAAAATACTAAGTGTTATCCCAGTGTCAACCAGTGTGTAACCAGTGAAGGAGTGAGTATGACTAGGGCATAACCGTAATTATGTGTTTAGTAGACATATTGTTATACATTCTCATATACGAATTGATTAATAAGAAATAACTTGTTTCGGTTAAATTGGTAAATTAAAACATGGCTATATAAAAAGGTTATTCTAAAATGTAAATTTGGATTTGCATTCTTATGGAATTTATAGAACTTGTGCTTCATATCTATGAAAGATTTTTGGAAAAAAGGAATTTAATTTAAATATTTGGATGTTAACCATTTTTGACCCTTGAACACATTTAGTCATTTGATCGGAAGGAATATTTTGAGATGTCATTTAATTATGAAAAGAATATAATTTTATTAAATATCGCCGGTTGTAAAAGATGCTTAAAATTGTGTCGTCAACGTTTAATCGAAACTCATTCATGTCCTCCCCGTCTAAAAGTATTTTGATATTTGTTAAATTAATTATAAAAATAATTTATAATGAAAGAATGATTAAGTTTATGATTAATCTTATTAGTGATCAGACGAGTTTAAGTAATAGAATTCAGTTTTAAGAAAGAATAAAAGAGTTTATTGAATAATTAATCATTCTTTCATCAGATTTGTAAGATAAATCAAAAATAAAAGAATGTTGATAAAATGCTTATAGATTTATTTGTCTTCTCGTACAATTCAACTTAACGTGTCTCTCGTGCGACTCTCGCTTCTTCACTGCTTGACCCCAAAAGGACTCGTTCCTTTTATAGACCACGCATGAAGCGTCATCATGCCCTCATTAAACATCTGCGTGAAACACGTGTAACCTGATTGAACACTTGGTTGACCTTATTGAACACTTGGTCAGGATGACGTAAGTTGACCCAAAAACCATTACATACAATAAATTCGCAGGCAAATTTTAAATTTTTCACAGTGCTCTGTGACCAATGAAAAGTGTTCTGTGCCAATAATGAGTTTTGACAGTTGTTGACATAAACAACATTAAGTTAACATTTTGTGGATTTTTAGATGCCTTAAAGTGTTTTTATTGCTGTTTTTTTTTTAATTTTTAGACTATTTCAAAGGTAGGTAGAATTCTTCCAATCATCAGTGGTGACGATGTTTATTAAAAGGAAATCTCTTTCAACTTAATATTCCAAAATTACCCTCTACACATTACATGTTAATTTATAAATTGTTTGTAGCAATTCCCAGAAGTCTGGAAGGAACCACCCTTGACCGAAGGGTACCGACAACACTAAATAAAAAGCATCCACCCACAGCCAAGTAGTTACAGTTAGTTGCCCTCTTGCATTAACCAGTCATTCTGGGGGTCCCAACTGGTCTTATGAGCTACTCATACTCTTCTGCATCGTCAAGGAGTCGCTTTCTTGCATCAACAGTGCATCCTGAGGGTCCCCATCGGGTCAGAATCTCGGTTCGTCCACGTTTGAAAATAACACCACGGTCTCAACTTGAGTGCGAAACAATCTCAAGCCATTTAATGTGAATAAACTAATTATTAGTGCAATCTTAAATTATTGTAAATAAACTATTCTAAATAAAACCGATTAGGTACAGTACCTATTTATGATTCAAAAACACGAGTGTTTTAAAAACCAAATATCTTGTAGAATTTATGTGAAATAGTTGTAAGACTTCTACGTAACAAAGTACAGGATATTTTCGGAGGTATTTCTAATATTCTTTTCGAAGAAAAAAACATGAATTATCTGTGCGAGATCAAATGGATACTGTTTGTTTCGTTTTAGTAAATTTTTGTCCACCAGTATTTAACTAAAAGAACTCATATCAAATAAAAATTGGATATTTATAATCAATCATAAGGTTGTAGGTAATTATGTTTTATTATAATATTATAGCATATCATTCATTGTATGATCTATAACAAAAAAATACTAACATAAATTGGCTGTATGACACTGACAATATAATACTAATAATAAAAATATGGAAAAAAATAAAGTTGAATAAGGCATTTAATTTTTAGGTTTTCACTTTGGACAGAACTATTTCTTAGGTATTCTTTGAAGATTTAGGCGAGTTGTATGGTACCAAACTCTCTTGCAATTTGTATTGTTGCATTTCACCAGTTCCTTTTGATTATCGAACGTTTCACAAAGTCATGTAGGCACAACATTGTCTACCTACAATAATAAATCAGTATTTGTAATTAAAAAGCTTTAATAAAACGTACCTTCTGTAAAGTTTGTGCTGTTTCAATAATATTCACATCTTCAGACGCTGGTGCTTTAAAATAAAATAATTCGTAATAATGTGACAATTGGATTTTCATAAATACATTTTCTGGAAAATTTTTGCAAACTTGGCTTCATATTCCTGAGGAAAGCACAAGTGAGGTTGTCACTTCATTGTGACTTTTCATCTTTAATGAGTTCAGTAAACAGTCACTGCTTTTGCGAAAATATAATAAACTCACATTTGGAATAGCCCTAAGAAAGCATCTATGTTCACGCCACGCATGACTGTAAACAGACTTAACCACCGAGAGTGGGGTAGACACCCCTACCCATGGTGTCTGGAGCTAAGTCTGTAAGTAAAATCTTGTAAGTACACCAGAGATCGATTTCATCATTAAACCAGTAAACAACGAAAAGTCTTTTTGTTCGTTTCGATCCTCCCTCACATTTTGGTCCAAAGAAGCCGGTTTAACCAGCATCATCGTGATCACTCAACTTCCAGCCCAGTGGAAATCGCCTTCAGGGGTAGATACCACGTCAAGTCGTTGACTTTGAGGTGGAGAAGTTTATCGCTGAACTATCAATAGCATCCAGCCCAACCCTGTGGAAATCATCTTCACCGGAGGGTGCCAGGTCAAGCCATTGAAAAGATACATCGAAACATCTGTGCAAATCGTCACAAACACCAAGCTGACAGGCGGTGGAACCCATCAACGAGCCGTCATCATCGTCCAAACTTATGGAAATCGCATCTTCCTCACAATCTATTAGCCGTGAAATGATAATTTTTCCAAATAAAAGTACGAAGAATGACCAGAGATTATGATTCCACTTATCTCTAAAATGTAAACACGGAAACATCATTCATATCACATGTACGGTTGATTGACGTTATACTTACAATGCTTTACAAATTAATTACTTTAAGAAATACAAAAAAGTCACTCAAAAGTCCAAAAAATACGATAAAAACACAAGAATAACAAACGTCTTAAACTTGACTGACTTCTGTCAAAAGCAATATTCACAAGCAATCAAGCTTATCTGGTTCGTAATAGAATCAATCGTTTTCTCTATTTTAGATAAATCTTCTTTTAAATGTTTGATAAAACGGCTTCTGCTTGACAAAATTTTATCGGCAAAATTCAACGCCATTTTGAGCATATTTTTATAATATATAAAATTTTCTTGTCTATGATTTTGAGGGTATGGTACTCTTGACAATTGACAGACACCAACTGATCATTTTCAAGCAGAGACAAAAAGTAGTAGACAGAATACTGATGTAGTGTGCGCTACAATTGAAAATGAAAAAAAAGTGATCGCCATTGTTACACGTCGTGTTACACTTACAACTGAAGGAAATTCAAATTAAAGTAATACTATGTGATTTGAAAGACTATATAACGTTTGATACAATCTGCGTTCAAAAAATGGGATCATCGAATTTTTCGTCACTGACAAGGAGGAGGAGAAGTGTGACGTCAAAAATACGCAAACATTCAAACACTGTCATTCTAAAAACATACTTTAAAAAAGTCGCCCTTGTTACACTAGTACATAAAATTATAATTTTCTTATAATTATAGGTTGAAATTATAATAGCTAAACTTTAACCGAATAAAAACTACATATGGAAACACAAATAAGGCATAAAACACTCTACCTTAATACTCTAGACATTCTAGTTTTAATTCAGTTACAAGTTACACATACTTCTGGCATAATTGAGAAATTAATCAAAAATGGGTTGCGGAAGCCCTGACGTCAAAACAGCGCAAAATTTTGAAACTTTGTCATTCGATAAAAGTACCTTAAAAAAGTCGAGCTTATTGCACATGTAAATAAGGTTAAATTTACAAAGATCAAATTTCAAGAGATGAATAAATAAATTAATTAAAATAAAAAATGCCGACATTCGATACCCTATACATTTCATTTATTAATAACAACAAACTTACATTTAATGAAAAAATTAATAGAAAATAAAACGTTCGATGCGCAGATTTCCTTCATTTCTAAGCTTCAACGCAGGTCTAACATGAGCAAATTCTAGCAAACCAATAAACCATGCCGAATGTGAACGAAGTCCCTCCCATTTGTAAGCGCAGATTGCTAATTTTTGGTACTCGGCCATCCTAGGTAGTTGGTTTACAGTTCTTCGGGTGACATTGATATCAGGAAGCTTGTATTTTGTATTCTTATATCTATTTTCGATTAATTTCTCAATTATGTGAGTATTATATGTAATTTGTGATTGGATTAAAACTAGAACGTCTAGAGACTTGGAGAAAATAGAGTGTTTTTATGCCTTATTTGTGTTTCCATATGTGATTTTTATTCGGTCAAAGTTTAGCTACTATAATTTCAACCTTATGTACCTTAATGCAATAAGGGCGACTTTTTTAAGGTATGTTTTTAGAATGACAGGGCTTTGAATTTTTGCAGATTTTTGACGTCATACCTCTCCACCCCATAATCATTTTTTTTGTAAGTTTATTTGTGAATTTACAGCATGTCTGACTGTCAAAATGGAAGCCCTTCATGATCATTTTGATAACACGCATATTTGGTCAGACTTCTCTCTACCACTTTCTCTGTGATACAGGCACAACTCAAAGACAAACGCGTTTAATATCAGGATAGCAGGAATTTAGTGCGGTGTATAAAATTGGCCGACTGCTGTCCTGTCCTCCTGCCCTCTTTTGGCAAAAATATCAACTAGTAATACTAAATTTGTGGTTAGGGACTAGTTTCTCTTTAAAAAAAAATCGTTAAATTGGCGAAAAATTATTAAAATATAATAGCAGAAAACTGTCCCTTATGGTTTGTTCAGCTTTTGAAAATCTGTGATTTTAAACTCAAAAGTTCTTAATTTAGTTAAAATATAAACAATTATATGACTGCTGGAACATTTAAACAATTAATTATGTTAAATATTAGAGTTTCACATCTTCGAGTTTCGAACTCTGGGGTTGGTTGCCTAAAAAAAAACGCTGCGAAAATAAAAACAACAAATTACAACACGACATAAATAAACAATCTGCAATTGTAAATAAACAATATTGGTAAACATAGTCAATCAATTAATTAATATCTTCCCGTTAAATCAATAATTAATAAGATTATGGTCCACAAAAATTCTAAGAAGTTAGGGGTCTAAATAGATAACCAGATACAAACATCAAAATTTACTCAAAACAATTACTAAATACAAAGTTCAAAAAATGTAGTAAAACTTATTTCTTAATTGTCGCGAATTGTATATAATATCTATATATAAAATTCTCTTATCTATGGTTTGAGCGCTTTTTTAAAGTTTGAAGGTTACTATTTGCAATTTAGCTTTGTTTTGTTGTTTATTAAAGTTATTTTGTATTGTTTATTCGTTTGTTGTAAATTTGTTTTGCTAATTGTCAGACCTGTGTCACGCCACTTGTATTATAGTTATGACACACCTTATACTCGGCCCTTGTCTTTTTCTGATTTGAATTATCCTATAATAGACTACAATTTTTGGTATATTTCTATATAACGTTTAAATCTTATTTGGTTATATTTTACTACCGTCTATTACGGCTTCTGTAACAAGTAAAGATCTCGAAGACTTTTAAATGGTAAAACAGTTAAAGAAGTGGGAAAAAAATATATTTGTTAGAGAGGAAGCTACTGTGTCACCTGGGAAGGCAGAAACGGCAGAATCTTAATGATTTAATATCTTTATTTGATTAAAAGACAATAATAGATTTACAAAACATAAAATGCATTAATTGAACTTGTCATTGTTGGTGTTTTTCTGAGCATCATATGGAATACCTAGTGAACTTAAAATTTAAGCATGGTGTTTTTTGTACATCTTGCGACTTACTTAATTTCGTATTGATTATAACTTTTTTAACTGGGCTTGAATTAGAAAACAAATTTTTAATTAAGTTTGTGGGTAAACTCAATCTACTGTTTCTTAAGCTTTTTTCAAGCTCATCAGTTGTGTGATTATTCGAATTCTCCCATTTATTTTTGGGAAATACTATATTTCGTTTCTTACCTGACACTTTCTTTTCTTTATTCTTAGAAACCTCCCGTTTGTTTTTAGGGCATATTTTATTTGGTGTCTTGCACGTCACTTTTTCTTTTTCATTATTTTTGTCTAAGATCTTTTCTTCATTTATTTTCTTAAGTTCTCGTTGAGCTGCTTTAATAACTAACCAAGTCCCTGAAGTCCTATTAATAATAAATTCAACTTGTAATTTTAGCTCATTCTTCGTTGCTTTTCTGGAGGGCTCTCAGATGTGTCATCAATAAACTTGCGTTTCTTTTTTACAACTCTAACCAGGTCATCTTGAAGCATCTCACGCAATTTTTCGATAATTTTTGTGACACTTCTAAGACCTAGCCTGTTCAAAAATTAGATTTTTGTATGATCGTCTAATATTTTTGTTATTTGGACTATACGTTGTGTTTTGTATTTATTTGTTCGTTGTTTAAGCACTGTGTATCAAGTAAGAGTAAAACAGCTGAAATCGAATAAATACATTTATTCAAAAAATTGTACAAGTGGATTTTGTTAGCCTAAGAGTAAGCAACCCGTTATACAAATCAAATTCTTAGCCCTAGTTATACAACACAGAATACGTTGCACCCCTTGAAGGGTTACAACACTTATTCCGGTATCTAAACCACTGCAGGCCAAAAAGAGTTGATGGCAGAGCTGATTATACACCTCCAACTCAAAAAATTAATAGATAAGAGTGCGTAGAAGCCTCCCCAAAGATCCAACTACCGCGTACTTTCTTTCCCTAATATGTCCTATTTTCGGGAGTCTTTTTGTTTATAATAAATAAAAAGCTATCCAGTCTTTTTATGTACTTTGTACATTTCACCATGTTTTGATTAAGTGTGCCACAGTACTACACCCGGGCTGGCTTCGTTTTTTCCTTGTCGGGGTGGTAGCGGTCCCCGGCTTGACCAGGAGAATAGTAAAGAGATTGCAATTAAAGTGCAAGTAATGAGTCAGATAAGTCTAATCAACTATTAGTGAATTACAGCAAAAGGCCGTTAGTAGTTAGACACGTACAGGTCATACGCAGAGCTAACTTAATCGGTAAAATAATAAATAAATAAATAAATAAAAGAATTAGCAAAATAACAATTAAATGATTTGATCATAACCATCAGGGACTCCCCTGTGATTATAAGTTGTTGAATAAAGTGATCAAATTAGTCTTTACCCCCTTGATACCGACCTCCGAGAATCTGGTCACCTTCAGGAGATGATAGCCCTGACATCGTGGACAGCTGCGAGGGTCTGGTCACCTTCAGGAGCTGATGATTGTTTGCGAACCGTGAAAGGGTGGTCCTCTGGCTGTTAGGGGCCTCACGGTCTGCTAACAAAAGAAATTAAGTATTAATCTACGAGTTTATCCCCTAGTGGAGGTTATCCGCAGCGTTCTCACTCGTCACAGACTGATGGAATCCACCTTGGACAACAGCTGACCAATTTCTCGTCGAAAATAATTGGTGTAGTGTGTTCAAAGAGTTATCCTCGACGCGCTCACTCGTTACTGACTAAGAAGCTACACTCTGGACAACCGTTGCGATAAAGTCTTTTCCAATGAAAGAAAAAAATAAGTTTATCAAAAAAGAAAATTGTTAATAAGGCTCGACTCGTTACGAACTGAGAAGCTCTCATCAACATGGAGAATGGCAAAGCACTCTCTAACGATGGCTTTTCTGAGGGTTTCTTTTATATAAAAATTTTTTAGTGACGTCAAGGGTGCCTAGGTGAGTGCTCGCAGGGGTTGCTTGTACGTCCCCACAGTTTCTTGGAATTTTTGGTTAATTCTTAGCGATTTCGGACCAAAGAAGGGTTTGTTTTTATAGCTTTTCTTAGATTAAAAACTTGATGATTTTCGACCCAAAAGATTTTGTGGCTAGCTGTCCCCTATCCGTCGCTAATCCCTTAATGGGTGAGTTCCACGCCCCTGCTTCAGTCGTACCGCGATTCGTTCTGCCTTACCAAATTTTCGATTTTCGACTCCAATATTCTTAATTTAGCTAAAATATAAACAATTATTTGGTTCCTGGAATATCTGGATAAACAACAATGTTAATTATTCTGGTTTTATGAAGTCCATCTTGCCAAATAAACCATTACGAGATTAAATGACTGAAAAAGAGGCTGTGGAAGTAAAGACAACAAATTATAACACTCGGGCCCGAGATAAATAAACAATTTATGATTAGAAATAAATAGACAATAATACTGAGCATCGTTCACCTCATGTTCAACCTGTTAAAACGATAATTGGTATAATTATTATTCACAAAAACTGCTGAAAAATTAAGAGGCTAAATAAATAACGGTTATATACATTAAATTTGAGTAAAAACAATTACCAAATAAAAAGCGCAAAAATGTAGCACAATCCTTTCCCATTTCTGTGTACCATAACCAACCCTTTCCTGTAATAAAACAATAAAATAATGTGGCTGTATTGTTGGATGCATATATTAAAAGACCAGCCAAACCTGGATGGTCTCAATTTTATTCTCTTTCCGCCTCTCAACTGCATTTCAATTTCAGCTTTTCTTTTACGATTTTTTGTACCTTTTATCTTCTTATCAAATTTAACTATTCTATTCACAGCTTTTCTGATATTTGTATCATAATCATCAGTAGCTAATTTAACTTTCTTAACACCTAATGGGTATGTACCAGATCCCAATTTCCTAAAACTGAGACAAGTTTTAATAAATTTGTTTTATGCTAGGATCTCAATACATACTGTTCAGCCAATTCAGTGAGACATTTCCTTGATTTCGAATTTGTCTCTTTGGCAAATCTACACTGTAATAAAGCTTTAGATACAGCTTTTGCATGAAATTTTAATTGAGTAAATTCACATTCACTTTTCCTGCTCTTGAATCATAAATTTGTTCTTGTTCTTCCGCTTCAGCTTCTTCATCATCTGAAACTTCCACTTTCTGCATAGCATCAATACTTCCAGAGAATCTTAAAGCACGCCAAGCTTTGTATTTTTCATCATATCTACACCTACATATTTTTCCACACCTACGTCTGATTGACGTATTAAATAAATGAAAATGTGTTTTCTAATATGGTCTATAACTTGAGGTTCATCACTAAATGCCAACAATTTTGTTTTTTTATTACGAAAAAAGCATGTTTGAGAAGACGTCGTACAAACTAAAATATATAATACAAGGTTTTGTGCAATTTGTAAAATTCTCACCATTAGAAACTTGTCAAGTCTGAGTTGATCAATTCCAAACCATTCATTTATTTAAATCGTCATTCCACTTTTGTAAAATAACAAAGCCCCTTCCAATAGTAAAACGTGAATTAAATTAGATATATTTTCAAAGCATTCTTCCTAATTTCCAACACTGTTACAAATATATCTTACTTTATCTGGTTCGCAATAGAATCAATCTTTTTCTCTGTTTTAGATAAATCTTCTTTTAAATGTTTGATAAAACGGCTTCTGCTTGACAAAATTATATCGGCAAAATTCAACGCCATTTGAGGTTATGTCACAGAATAGAAGTTTCACTTGGTGTCGGCACCTTTGATCTCTTTGAATGAAAATATTTGACCTTGCGCCATCTTGTTAGAATAGAAGTCAGAGGTGTATTCAGGAAATTGACAGGGCCGTATTCCAGTTATTTTAGGGGCCGACAAAGCACAAAAATAAAAACTTGCAATTGAAATTTAAGTTTTCTCAGCATTATCAATAGGTAATAGGAGTGGTAATTGCTGACAAAATAATAATAAAACACATCAAAATAAAACATTTATTGGTGTCTTCATACAATCATTTGGTTCATACAATTTGGTTCTAGGATGGCTCTTAAAGCTTTGATTAATAAATTTTAACGTATAAAAAACTCGTAAACGTATAAATAAACAAACTAAATAGTCATATGGAAAATAACAACCTACATGGATGTTCAAACTTAATGGTTTTAAGTAAACTATAAAAAAAATGTAATAAATTTGTTTCAGACGCTAAACGTTCAAAATTATTTTGGAACAAAACTTCTAACATTGCAACATAGTAGACAAAGTGGTCGGAAGGCACTTAAACAAGTAGAGTGTGAAAATTAGTATACAAGTGGCTAGCTCCATTTAGAAAAAATACCTATTATCATTAAAACAGTAACATTTTGTACTGGTTTAGACATCCTCCATCAGATGTTCTGCCCTCAATTCCTACAATTTTGTCCTGCAAAATGTTGTAGAATAAATTTGCCTTCAAAGCCATTTCATCCAAACACAAAATACACAATATATCTCTTTCTGAAAAATTCTGAACTTTTATCGCTAGTCTTTCAAACAACTGATCATTTGATAACCCTGGAAAACTTGAATATTTCTGATAAATCGAAATAATGTACTGTCTATTTTTTTTTTATAAAACCACCATGCTTTATAAAACCATGCTTTAGCCAACTTTTCAACAGATATGTGGCCTAACAGTATAAGACATTGTGAAAATTAGAAATGTTTTTGATCCCTGGTTTGTGATGTGAGAGGAAATATCTGTAGCAAGCCAGACTAGTTTTCCAATTAGCTATGGCACCATTTCGTGATGAAGTTTTTAAGCTGCTGAACGGAGCTTTTTCACAGTCGATTCTCCAGTCAAAGACAACATTGGCCCTGAAAATTAGCATCAATGATCCCAACACTTCTCAGTCTCTACCTAGTTTTATTAACTTACGTATTGTAACTTCAAATTTAGGATTCCCTGTTGCTGCTTCCCAACTCCTGAACCAATCTATCTAACCCCTTATTCTTTATCAGTGGGAACCGAAAATCTTGTCGCTTTGTGACATTAGTTAAAACTTTTTCTTTTGGGCATTCCATCACACAGCATTTTCTGAATAACTATCGGACGTTATTCTTAATCCCCTAAAAACACATAATCAATATTAGATTAAAATAATAAGAGATAGGTAAATAGCTGGCGGAACTTACCTGAGGAAAATCCTGAAGACTCCAAAAACACAATATCACAGGAAAAGTCCTTGTTGAACGCAAATCTACCAAATAACATAACGCAAATGAAAAATCTCAACTTTCTTGCAATAAACTGCATACCTACTGCATGAAGCCCCACTACCAACACCGACATCTGTCGTTGGGAACCGCAAAGCCCAAGGAAAAAACAAGTCCATGGCATGGCGTTCCATTCGAATTGAGTTGAGACCCCCTGAATTTGACACACTTGTATATTTTGCTAACATAACCTGTCTTCGTGTCTGTCACAGATCACGCCTTGTCATTACCCTTATTTTACCCCATGTCAGATAGATGCTAGATTGCCAAATCTCTTTTGAGAGAAAATGCAATATTGGTGGTTTTATAAAAAAAATTAGACTGTAGATGGAGATAGTAGACAAGATTTTTCATGCAAATGTTTCTTATATAGCATTGGACTAGCAAAATACATATTTAAACATTCCATCTTAAACTCCTGCCCATATCTTCGCCCTTGGGGTAATTTACTGCTTATAGTTCCATTTGTGTCACTATAAAATTTGCGAGTTCTGTGCACATTTTGTAACATAATTCCTTGAACTGCTCCTTAGTGCACACAGTGGACTGTTCTCTCAAATATGTGTTTTCCCTTTGGAGTTTCTCATTCTCCTTTTTAAGTTGTTGCAGCTCCCCTCGCAACTTTTTTTCCCTGGGAGTCCCTGAGGTTAGACTTAATGGTGTCTGAGTATGTACAGGATATGTTAGTGACTCTTCAGTAGAATAATCTATTTCTGAATCATCAGAAATTCGTACAACAAGCTCTGCAATCAAAATGGTTCCTAAATATACATATATGTATGGTTATTTATCTTACCATCAAATTTTTGTTCTCTCTTCGAGACAAAGTCAGTGCTCTCTTCTGGCAATGCAGATATAGCTGCAAAATCACCTAAACAATATGTTAAAACTATTTCAAAAATAAAATTTTGATTGAAAAATTACTTTGTTGTTCAGCATGATCACTCTCTGTTGCCTGTCCCGTTTGAGGCTCTGTCCCTACTTCTTGAATTGGTGGAGCACAGTAATTGTGTTCTGAAGAACTTGATCTTTCCAAACTTGGGAAAAGTGTAGGCACAGCGTGCCTATGTAACCTATTTCTTAAATCATTTAGGAACATTTTTGGTTCAAAGTGCGCTCCACAAAGCCTATGACTTTTAAACAAATCCTCAAGATCTTCTGCCAGATCTTCACGACCGCAAGCCATCACCCACACTTTTGCCCTACAATAATTCTAAGAAATTTTCACGTCACTTTTTAAGTCACCTACCTTTCGGAAAAGTAAAAAATGACCCAATAAAGTATATGAAACCACAAGATAAGATATAATAATAATACAATTGTACGATGCACAAACAACTACCAGCTGATCGGTGTTGTTCTATTCTCACAAAATGGCGACAGAGATGCGTAACGAGGAATGCTCATAACCGTCCCCACCACTAGAGTGAAACTACTGGTCTGATATACTGTGGTTATGTTATGGTACTTTTGACAGATACCAACAAAAAGTAGTAGAAAGAATACTGATGGAGTGCGCGCTACAACAGAAAATGAAAAATGAGTGGTCGCCATTGTTATACGTCGTGTTACACTTACAAATAAGGGAAATTCAAATTAAAGTAATACATACTATGTGATCTGAAAGACTATATAACGTTTGATATAATCTGCGTTCAAAAAATGGGATTATTCAATTTTTCGTCACTGACAAGGAGTAGGAAAAGTGTGACTTCAAAAATACGCGAAAGTTCAAACTCTGTCATTCTAAAAACATATTTTAAAAAAGTCGCCCTTGTTACACTAGTACATAAAATTATAATTTTCGTATAATTATAGGTTGAAATTATAATAGCTAAACTTTAACCGAATAAAAATTACATATGGAAACGCAAATAAGACATAAATACTCTATCTTAATACTCTAGTCATTCTCGTTTTAATCCAGTTACAAGTTACACATACTTCTGGCATAATTGAGAAATTAATCGAAAATGGGTTGTAGAAGCCAGTGACAAGTTAGTTTTAGAAAGACGAATAGAAACATAGGAATTGGAATGTACTCTTCTAGATGCGCCGTCTGCACATTATTTGTTATGTAAACTGAGATTTGCGCATTCGTAAACATTTGGTTTCCCGGACACGAACGTGAATGACGTCTTAATTTTTCAAATTGCAGTGTTCTGTCAATGCCATAGATGACATTTAAAACATATTTAAAATGTCTTCAAAACGTTTATCACCGAATTATAAGTGTCGATTTCCTTTTTGTAAAAATTCCTACTATTATCAAGTCGAAAATAAAAAATTAACACAACTAACACAAAAATAATAAGTAACACAAAAGAGAAGATTCAAATTTTCGGCCTGCCTACCAACCTGTTGATGGATTTAGTTCTTGCAGATGCCAAGGGTGCGCTGTTTACATTAACCAAACAACTATCACTATATCTAGCAGTCTTTCTAAAACTAACTTGTCTCTGGCAGAAGCCCTTACGTCAAAACAGCGCAAAATTTTGAAACTCTGTCATTCGATAAAAGTACCTTGAAAAAGTCGAGCTTATTGCACATGTAAATAAGGTTAAATTTACAAAGATCAAATTACAAGTGATGAATAAATACATTAATTAAAATAAAAAATGCCGATATTCGATACCCTAAATATTTCATTTATTGATAAAAACAAACTTACATTTAATGAAAAAATTAATAGAAAATAAAACGTTCGATGCACAGATTTCCTTCATTTCTAAGCTTCAACGCAGGTCTAACATGAGCAAATTCTAGCAAACCAATAAACCATGCCGAATGTGAACGAAGTCCCTCCCATTTGTAAGCGCAGATTGGTAATTTTTGGTACTCAGCCATCCTAGGTAGTTGGTTTACAGCTCTTCGGGTGACTTTGATATCAGGAAGCTTGTATTTTGCATTGTAATATCTATTTTCGATTAATTTCTCAATTATGTGAGTATTATTTGTAATTTGTGATTGGATTAAAACTAGAATGTCTAGAGACTTGGAGAAGGTAGGGTGTTTTTATGCCTTATTTGTGTTTCCATATGTGATTTTTATTCGGTCAAAGTTTAGCTACTATAATTTCAACCTTATGTACCTTAATGCAATAAGGGCGACTTTTTTAAGTTATGTTTTTAGCACAACCTTCTCGATAAAAGGCGTCTTATAGAGCCTGCCGCGTGGCGAGCTTATAGTGATTCTCCGCTTGGCGCTGCTTGACGATACACGTATTCTACATATACATCTTATCTATGAATATCCATAGATAACGATTCACAGCTGTCAAAATGGAACTAATTTTTTTTTGTTTTTATTTACCTATGGTTCTTCAAAATCACATAGTTCAAAAGCAATCAGCTCAGTGGTTTGTCCATAAGGCAATAGCCAGTTATTACGAGCAACTGCATCTTACCATGCTATGACCATGCACTGTAACTAAATCATTAATCACACGTGTCTGATTAATGTTAAATCTAGGTGCGAACAAGTGTTGTCTGTATCAAAATATCAATTTTTTTGCTTAAACCGATTTTTCGACTTTGACATAACCACATTGTTTTGACTAGATTTTGACAGGTCAGCCCAGAGAAGTGCAGTGTATATAGAAATAGTGCAACAGTGCACAGCGCCAATACGGCAGAAAGTGGCGTTTCTCCGGAATCACGATAACAATGGGAATTCATCGAAATTGGCAGGCCGCTATTAACGTCATTTTTTTATTATTTTATAAAGACGGTCGTGGTTTTTAGAATGACAGGGCTTTGAATTTTTGCAGATTCTTGACGTCATACCTCTCCACCCCATAACCATTTTTTTTTGTAAGTTTATTTGTGAATTTACAGCATGTCTGACTGTCAAAATGGAAGCCCTTCACGATCATTTTGATAACACGCATATTTGGTCAGACTTCTCTCTACCTCTTTTTCTGTGATACAGGCACAACTCAAAGTCAAATGTTTAATATCAGGATAGCAGGAATTTAGTGCGGTGTATAAAATAGGTCGCGTGCATAGAAATTTACCCCCACACTGGAGGACCAACAAAGTCAGCTGATCCATTTGATTAGCATTGAGTTTAGTGTTGTTGAAGTGATTTTTGTTGTTTTTTAACGTTTTTTGAACAATTTGGTGTCAGTTTTGTTATTATATATTTAATAGAAGATTTAGTGAGCATTTTAAATATAACAAATCTATTTTAATATATTTTTTTAGTGGACTTTTCGGTTTATTTAATTGGACTTGTTTTTCATCTGTGTGATTTATCCAGGATGAGTGTGTTGCATTAGTTTTAAGGTTTAGTAATGGTTTTAAAATTAATACATAATTAAAGATATTATTTTGCAGTTGAATAAATTCATAGAATATTAGATTAAGGATTCTTTGTTGGTTATTAAGTTATACTTTTAAGATTTTTTATGGATTTCCCAACATATCGGTTTGCAGGTATGTAAATATTTTAGTTATTTTGTGTAACTAAATTTTTAATTATTGCAGACAGAATAAAATGTCCGGGGTAATGAGCGATTACTTCATGCAGTTGAATGAAGATAGCAAACAAAGATATCTTTTTAAGATAAATGCTATTGGGGGTGGAGACCCCTATATATTGGATATAAACTGTTCGTCAACTAATCTTGAAGATTTTCCCAATGTCTTATATCCTGATATTGTCAATTACTTGGTGCACACAAAAAGTGCTTACACCAATGAAGAAATGTGTGCATACAAGGGCATGGAAGCTTATAACCAAGCTGTTTGGGGATGGGTGAAGAAACTTGGGGTAAAAGTATTTGATGATAGTTGTCTTATAATTGGAAAGGTAAAATGTCATTAAATTTTGTTTACTTTATAAAATTATAAAATTGTAGGTATTGCATTCACAAAGACTAAATGACAATTTTTTAAATCCTTGGATTATTTGTTAAAAAAATGGATCTATTTAATCAGCCCACTGTGATTGTGTTGCGGGGTTAGGGGAAGTCTGCACCCACGTGTATGCTGTTTTGTTTAACATTGATGAAGTTGTGAGGAGTAAAGAAATGACAACAAGAACTGGCACAAAAGCATATTGGATGCCTCCAACTTCAAAACGCGTAGATCCACAGCCAATATCAAACTTGGATATGAGTACACCCAAAAGGAGAATGTTTGATGAGGAGACATTAGTGCCAAGAGCAAAAAAGCTCAAAGCGATCATCCCAAAGGTGTCCCTTGAAGAAAAAACCAATTTTTGAAGGATATTCAAGAATCAACATCAAGAGGATCAGTCCTTCACCTAATCACATCTCTATTTGCTGAACAAATAAAAGATGAAAGATTAGCTAAAAACAAGTTCAAGATTATGTCACTTTTTAAACTACAATATGAAGACAAAACACTAGAAGAACTGCAAAATATAGGTACGTAAATAACTTTTTTGCGCGATCGGTTGTTTTTATCAGTTTACTGTGCCTGTTTCCACGACGGTAGGTTGCTGTTACTGGTTGCTACGTGTAACAAAACAGTAAGTAATTCACTTACCGTTCTAAAAATCTAAAAAAAAAACAATTTTGCGATATATTTATTAAAATTAAATGTACAATTATTATAATTAATAGTAGTAATACCACTCGCATTTGAGTTTCTAGTGTTAATATACAAACTTTCCGACGTAGAAGTCCCAGGTTGTTGTAATAGTCCACCAACATCGCTGTGTAAAATTTTATGAGCAAATTCAATTTTGTTTTGGAGGGAATCTTCCACGTAACTCTCGGCCACCGTTGATGAACGCCACCCACCATGTCTTTTTAGTCCCAACAGTCAACACATCAACTCCGTTATTCGCCAAAAGTGTAGCCGATGTGCGTCGAAACGAGTGTCCAGTAAAACCTTCAGGGGCTTGCAACTTTAAATACTTTGCAATTTTTGACGGCCAGCCTCCAATTATGCCTTTTCCTGTGACTTGCCTAGTGCATTTGCCATTTCGATAGTTCAGAAATAAATGATCTGACGTTGGGTTGCTTGGTCGAATTCTTATGTATTTTCGAAGTATTTCCAAATAATCAACTGCTTCATTTTCTTTATTAATAACTGTGAACTTCCGTTCGCTGAATATTCGTTTTTGTATTTGGAATATTTACTATAAACATTTCTTCACGTTCTTCTATGTCACTCATTTTAATATTGTACAATTCCTCTCGTCTACAAGCGCCCGATACTCCCAATATCATTGCTACCTGCAAATATATTGTTTCCTTAGAACTCAGATGTACTACCTCATCATCTACAACATACCTTTTGAATTAAAAATTGTTCGTCTGGTGCTTCATTCAAGAGTTTTTCCATGTCTTCTTTGGTAAAAATTTTAGCCTTCTTAGGCCGATATCCAATATTTTTTCTCTTAAGATAAGCAATTAATGTAGCAAACTTAGAAATATCGATAGCATCATGGAGAAAAATTGTACTCTTTAGCATAGAATACTCCGCCCATAAACTGCCTGCGGCCTTCAAGTGTCCACTTCTCACCACAAAATACGCTAACAAGCTCTTTTCATTTACAGAAATTTTCTTTGCTTCACGCCATTCCTTAAACAACTTGTATGTCTGTTCATATCGGGCTTTAGATTTTTCTGGAATTATTGCCGAACATCCTTCTTGCCAAGCGTCTTTTAAATCATCCGGTAGATCATCACTATCGCTCATATTTGCTTCGAAAACGGAACCACAAAACAGAACTATGTAGGAATGATTGTATCAAAAAGACAATTTTACTTGTTTGGAACAAAACCATAGCAACCATGGAACAGCCACCTATAGTTTTCAGTTTCAATCTTCCCGATTATCACAAATGTATTGATATAAATTATTATTATTATTATTATTATTCTAGAAACTCCAATCGCACAAAAAACGTTATAAGCATGTCGAACGTTAAGGGTTACCTTTCTCAGACAATAATTGGAGTCGTCGCTTCGCTCCTCCTCAACAATTGTCTTCGAACGGTAAGCATTCCTTACCGTTCTCCATACTTAATATACTATAAAATTATTATATATTTCTATGTGTCTTTGAAATGGTTTACAAGCAATGCAGTCATGAAGAACGCTATAATGCGGAACCCAAAAAAAATATTTTTATAAATCTGTTTTAAATAGCTCAGAAAACTTCCTCAAAATCTGTTATCACAAGGTGCATATTGTCTATTACAGAAATTTATAAAGTGTAAGGTTTGTCAATGAACTCTTGATACATATTTAAATTGATTTTGTAGATTGCATTTTTCAAAAGTTAATTTTGCGTTTAACATTTTCCAGAAATTATTTGATTAAACAAACGTGTTAGAATTTTTTTAACATTTTTTTCGGTATAGTTTACAGTGTCTTTTATGATTGCAATGTTTGAAAATTATTTCAGGGACCACCTGTATAATAACAACAAATTTATACAATTTTATACCTGTAACAAACTGTACGTATATACTGTCATTAATATTAATTTGTTTTTTAGGTTTAACAATTGATTTAAGCCTTACAATTGAGGAGTGCAAGGCCATTGAACGAGAAAACACGGAACAATCAAAATGTCGTTCATGGTATGCCTACAGAGCGGGACGCATAACGGCATCTACGTTTAAACGGTGCTGCAGGACCTCATTGGAAAATCCATCTCTGTCCCTTATAAAATCCATTTGTTATCCAGGGACGTACAGAACGCGTGTCAGATCCCTTGATTATGGATGTCACCACGAAAAAAAGGCGTTGAAAAGATTTATAAACGAAATGTCTAAAAACCATGAAAATTTTGAAGTAGAATCTTCAGGTTTGTTTATAAATCCCAATTTTCCATATTTTGGAGCATCGCCAGATGGTATTGCAGAATGCCGATGTTGTGGAATGGCACTTGTGGAAATAAAATGTCCATATTGTTCCAGAAATACAACGATAAGCGATGTAATGGAGTTAAAAAAATTTTACCTAGTTGCAAAAGATGGAAAGATAAAAAAGGACCATACTTACTTTTACCAAATACAAATGCAGTTGGCTCTTACTAAGGCAGATTTCTGCTATTTGGTAGTATGGAGTCCAAAAGAGTTGGTCTGGCTGAAGGTGAACAGAGATGAAAACTTTTGGAAGGGTGAAAGCGAGAAAGCTAAACAATTTTTTTATAAAATTATACTCCCAGAAGCATTGGGTAAATTTTTTACGAAAATGGATTCAGCTTCCAGTAGTAATCCAATTCTTGACACAAATGAAGAAGAGTGGGATTTGGATAACGAATGGGAAGAAATCTTCAAAGAATGGGAAAACGTAGAACTTTATGAAGAAGAGGTTTTAGCAAGCACTAGTGAGCCCCAACAAGACTTTAACAGTTCCGAGTTCAAAGGTGACGATTCACCTAGCACTAGTGGGTTGTCATAATCTTTTAATTTTGGTATGAACATTTATGCTAATGGAAATAATCTAGGACAATTAATTAATCGCTAGTTTATTGTAGAGTAACAACTGAAAAAACAACTAACAACAACTGAAAAAATTGGGGAATTGAGATTAAATATTGAAACCCCCACTATACAAAATTTACTATAATTGTTTTAACTTTAAATAATTTTTACTATAAAATGTTTTAACTTTAAATAACATTTTTTAAATTAGTTCAGTTTGTTGCAAATTAATTTTTATAGTTTTTGATCAAAGGAAAAAGATTTAAATGCAGTGGGAACTACGTGTCTCAATTTTTTAACTATAAAATGAACACAAATAAAAAACAAGATAAAGAAAAAGTATTTATATTTTTTATTCCTCAACTGGTATAATCCCTGGGCAAATATTGAGAAGCGCACAACAAGCATTGACGATTTTATCAATAAATGCAAAGCCTTCATCATCTTCTTTTTTCAATTGAAAAATTGGAAAAATGCCTTGCAACAACGAAAATTTTTTTTAATAGTCCTATAAGCCGTTCAACGTTAATTCTGACATTAGCAATTTTTCTGGTCTTCTCTATTTCTCTAGCCTCCAATTGTTTTCGCCCTTTTAAAAAGGATGGATACATCACTTCCGCGCAGTATAAGTGAACACTATCATCTATAGAGAAACCGCGGTCAGCCAAAACCAGATCACCTGGGACCAATTTGTCCAAAAACCCAGAATGCTCAGTAATGTATGTGTCGCTAGCTCTCCCTCCATAAGCATTCGAGATAAAAATTATGCAGCCAGGTGGAGCAATTTCAATTAAAAATTTCATTGTGTGATGGTGCTTATAATTTGACCACGTTCTTGTTGCTGCATCCAGGCTTGACGCTTTTTCAATAAAAACTTCGAAGCAATCTATTATTACTGTAACTTTTGGCCCAAAATGTGTCTTGAAACAAGCAGGCATATTATGTAATAAATTATCTCTTTCGGGCCATTCAATAAAACTTTTCAGCCTGAAGTATAATACTTCAATAACTGTTGAAATGGTCCTGCTGACGATAGTTCGGTTACACTGGAAAATTTTTGGCTAAATATGTAAAATGAAAATTCAGTCGTAATTTAATCAAAGTCATTAAAAGCTGTTGGAATTTTGACAGTTTTCTACGCTACCAAATTTACATGTGCAATAAGGTCGACTTTTTCAAGGTATTTTTCATAAACTAACTACCTTAGTTTATGAGTAGTTAGTTTATAAGGTAGTTAGTTTATGGTATTTTTATCGAATGACAGTGTTTCAAAATTTCGCGCATTTTTGACGTCATGGCTTCTGGAGCCCATTAGCCGACTGCTGTCCTGTCCTCCTGTCCTTTTTTGGTAAAAATATCAACTAGTAATACTAAAGTTGTATTCAACATTACGTTTGACGTTTCTCTTATGATTTTCTTACGTATTATGTTCATTGTGAATGAGCTATCAAAAGTCAAAAATGTGTTCAATATCAACGAATAATATTCTTTCTACCATATTCTCTATTGTCTATTCAGTTATTCACTATTCACACATATTCACAGTCATGTCATCAACTAAACGTCAAATGTCAAAACACTTCAACTGTAAATAATTATTAGCAACACGTCAACTTGTTACTTTTTACCAGATTATATTAAAATAAAAAAATTGTTTGTATCCACGGGTATGAATTTAGTGTGAAATTTCTGTGCAAAAGTGCATTAATATTTTAACATAACCTCAAACTGGATTCTTTTAAAATGAGAAGAGCCCACACTGGAAATTACTACGAGCCTCTGCCCCAGTCTTCTAATGAAGTCGAAGAGGAAAATGAACGAATGGCCAATGAATTAAGAGATAAAGTTGGTGTATTAAAGTCGCTCTCAATTGATATAGGAAATGAACTAAAGTATCAGGACAAATTATTACGAGACGTTGATGATGATATGGACAGAACGAGGGGATTTTTGGGAAATACAATGAATCGGGTACTAAGTTTATCAAAAGGCTCACATAATTATTATATTGTTTACTTGTTTTTCTTTTCCTTGTTCGTATTTTTTGTGTTGTATTTTATATTAAAGTTCAGGTAATTTTATTTATGTAAATTCATTTTGTACATACTTCTACTAGGGTTTGAGTAATAAAAGTCAGTTCTTATGTAAGTTTATTTTATTTTTTCAGTTAACAATATTACAAGTTTGAACACAAAACATTACAACTCACTCAAATTCCTAAACATATCCCATAATTTGTAAAAAATCGTAACATCAGAAACACTCAAATACCCAATGGTCCCGCTTTGGGAAGTATAAGGAGCAACAAAATAGTATATTTTCAGAATAGCAATGTTTAATATGACTGAATTTTTACAATTGTATCATTCCTACACAAATTCTGGAATGTCTAGAGATTATTCATTCATACACTCACTCCACTATATAAAATAAAACAAGTGAAATCACAGAATAAAATTTAAAATAAAGCGAATGCAAACACTTTCATACTTCTTATGGAATATGAAAATATCCATCCAATTTTATCCTACAATTTTGTACAAGAATACTGTCATAAATAAAAACGTAACAAATTATAAACGTCCTATTTACACCATCTGGAAAAGTCTAAACACCAGGCTAAATAACCATCAAGGATTTTGATGTTTGAATTTTTATTGGTAAATAAGATGTTTTACATGGCAGCTTCAACCTTCAGCTAAAATTTGCGATAATAAACGCTTTAAACTGTCTAAACCGGTCAAAAAGCCCCCGTCTGGACCTTGATGGACCACCCCGCTCGAGCTCTCTTCACTCGTTGTAATAAACGAAGTGTGGGCGAAATCGATCATGCGGACATCAACATTAGCCATTTCTCCCGACCTTCCCCTTTCTTTCACTCTCAGCCTCTTCGTGGAACTCTTATGAGACACTGTCGGAGCCAATTCGTCATCCTCATCATCGAGTTCCAAAGGCCCAAACTGAAGACTATTCTTCAGACATGGTTCAAAATCTGAAGTATCGTCGTTGGAACTCATTCCGTTCAAATTTGAATACTCATCACTGCTGCTATTAGAGTACATCATCCAGCTGTCTATTGAAAGGGGGCTGCTAGTCGTGATAGTGGGTATTGTAGGAGGAGAATCTAGGAATACTGTCTCTTCGGAAATTGGATAGAAGGTGCCGTATTTGGCCCCCCGAGCTGCTGCCTCACCAAAACCGCGATGATGGGAGTCTTGAGAAACCTCATCTTGACTTAAGTTAAAATCGGTAGATGAGTTACTCGTGTCGGCGTCGTAGCAACAGGGGACTTCTCGGCTGCTTTCCTCAGATTCGCGAGTACAGTCACTTTCACAGAAGAGGGGCTCCAAACAGGGTTCGGGCTTTAAGAACGGAAGACCACCGTTGCCCTCGTAAACTATCAGTAAAGAGCTTAAAAAGAATTGAAAATTTATTTTAGAGTGATATTTTATCAGTAGGAAAAAAATGAGAACGTACGGCAACTATTTGGAGATTCTTTCATTTAGGAACTTAAATTTTTATTAATAAAACCAAAACTGATCATGTGATTACTTTAGTCTAAGGAATCTCTGAATGTTCAGTGTCCCCATCTTTTTCTTACACCTTTTAGGTATAAACAATAATATGACAAGTCATTTTGCTATTTATGGTCTTAAGCAAAAACAAATAATATATGTATATAAACGAAAAAAGTTCATAAATAAAATGAGTATTCTTACTCTTTCTTTACAATTCATCTTTGGATTTGTTCGTGAATTAAGTTATATTAAAAAAAAATTAGATAGAATAATAAGAACAGAGTACCTAAGGTGTAACTTCTTACCGGCCTATAAGTCAGAAAGGAAGTTAGAGTATTCAATATTTTAACAAGCAAAACGACGAACCATAAAAATATTATAAACTCACCAAGAATAAAATCTGTAGCAGCTTTGTTTTTCGATGACCCTTCTCAACAGCTCTAATTTTGAGATCACTTGTTCTATCACGGAGACCCTTAGACCGAATCCATTGTCAAAAAACGTACAAAGGGCATTTTTAAATCCTTCCTCATTCAATTCTCGTCCCCAGTATTTGTCTTTTTTGTGATATATTTCAGACGTTGCTTGGTACACTTGCATTCCACATAACCGCACTCCAAGTGAAGCTGAAGTGCTTGCCGCACATTTTGCCATTTGTTTGGAACGTTTTTCTGCCGAAGCATCGTCGCCGTGTTGGCGAGTGCCCATTTTCAAGTCGAGAATACATGGATGGGTATAGTGGGACGTGATATTTTCTAACATTAGGAAGTATTGCTTGTTCGTATTGTCTGATTGCGAGATGCTTTTCAGAACGTCTTTTGGATTTCCGGTGTGGTGCACTCTCATTCTAGAAATGAACAAAAAGTAGTTATTTTAAATAAGAACTGAACTTTGGGATAGGTAAATCATAAAAGAATGACGATAGGCGGAGTCAATTTGATCCGTACTCTTCTTGATTCAAGAGATATAGGGCTCACTAATTAAAAAGTCGTAAAAGTAAAACAGTCGTAAAAACTATGTAAACAGTCATTAAATTAAGTAGCCGTGGCCTTGATACAGTAGACCAGCATTGTTTTCGATGTAACAAAGCGTAAAATAACTAATCAATGATTAGTAATCATTGTCCAACTGGACAATGGTTTGTTACATCGAAAACAAAGCTGGTCGACTGTATCAAGGCCACGGCTACTTAATACCAAAATTTAAATATCGGTTAAATATGGCTTTTTAGAAAAAGGTTGTAAAATTGTTGGTTTAGTTTCTGTTACAAATTTGACAGCTGATCTGAAGTACGTTTTTTTATCATTCATCCTGCATTCCTGCCCAATTAAACTCTATACTAAAATTAAAGTATATCTAGAGGAAATTCAAATTAACATTTTGATTTCAGTTTGATATAAATAAAACTTCAAAATTGTCATGTTTTAACAGGTTGTTGTATTTTGAACCGAGACTGAGACAAAGTAATTAAATGGTATTTTGAATAACAACAAAAAGATCCAAGTTGCTATTAATAAGTTAAAAATAAAGTGAAAAAAAGAAGCTACGATCAAAAAATCTAAACCTAATACTTTGTCACTGTTCTACGTATTTCTGACAATGGCCATTTGCTGCATGCGAGGCATTACTGCAAAGACACCAAGGCATTTGTAAGTAGATTCTGGTGTAATTTGTTTCCAAGTGTCAACAATTTTTTGTTGAAATCCTACAGTACTGAGTGATAAGTCATTCTCATACAAGTTTTCAGGGAACTCAAAGGCTACATATGCACTCCTTCCGAATCCAAAAACTCTAATAACAACAATACGATCCACAAAAGTGAAAAAACTAAATTACCCACAATTTGAAAACTTCAATTTTATTATGTTTATTATGACATTCCATCAACCTGATTTGTCAAATAAAATAAAAATACTCGTCAAAATATGGAAATAGTACTAGTACACGTTTTTGTTCAGTATCTAACTGTGGCAATTACGCTGAAACAGATATTTCAATGCAGTATTTTCCATTAAAAAAAACCGAAATTGTGTAAAAAAATTATGATACAAGAAATTTTCAAAATTGAAAAATCCGTTTGAAAATATATCATTTTGGCTATCATTTTGGGACCAAAGATCTTAAACCTTCGTGTATGTAATAACAAGTTTTATGTATTTTATATAGTTTAGTAAAAAGAGACAATCTGAAAGTTAGCAGATTGAAGTCTAGCAACAACAACCGCTCATTGGCAGCTGAGTTTTAGTAATTTGAATTGAGCATAATGGATAATTCTGCTAAAAAGTTGACAACAGTACCCAAAAGTGTAAAAGATTTACTGTTAAAAATAATTATTGTTTTAATTAAGATGCACATGACTGGCCTTTTTGTTCAACATATCTGAACAGAACAGGTATAATAGGTATAATGATATGTAGTGAAGCAATTCTTGCTACAACTAACAACCCGTAAGTTTGTAACTTTACTGTCAAAATTTGTTTAAATAATGTTTAAAATCGAATGTCATTAAAATTTATGAAAGAAAAATGAATTTATGTTGTGTATCATAATTTGGAACAAAGGTTCACAAAACACTTGAAAACACTAAAAATTTTAAATGCATTATTAGAAAAGTAAAATTAAATTCGTTTCATTTAGTTAATGCTTACCACAGTATAGAAATAACTCAGTATGGACAGCTGATAAAAACTTGTCAAAAGCTAGTATCCTTTCACTTAAAATGTGAAAGATGGAGCCATTGATTTTTAGATTTTTAGGCAACTAATAATACACAATTTCAATCTAAAAGACTATAACTGTAATTTATATAATAAATAATCAAAAGACAAAAGTAAAACAACAATTAAAATAATTTTTATAGTATTTTATTTACAGTTATAGCCATTTAGATTTAAATTGTGTATTATTAGTTGCCTAATAATCTAAAAATCAGTGGCTCCATCTTACACATTTTAAGTGAAGGGATGCTAGCTTTCGACAGGTTTTTATCAGCTGTCCGTACTGATTTATTTCTATACTATGATGCTTACAAGGAAGAAATCTTTCAAAGTTCCGTTGTTCTATCTGCGGATGAGACATCCATATTAAGCTTTCCAACACATTTTTTTTACTTTACACCCTTTTTTATATACCTCCGCATTTTTTCCCTATGACTGTATTACGTCTCTGAAAACTAAGTATTTCGAGATCTTCATTTCTGATAAAACACGTTTTTTTAAAATTATTGTGGTTTTTAAAAAATGTATGTTTTATTTAGCTGTTTATATTGCACATTGAAAAGTATAGTAGATCTACCAAAATAGTAGAGTGACTAAACCAATAAAGTCATAACCATTGATAACTTAACAAAGAGCGGTACTCTAATTAGGCTGCATCATGGATGGGTCCGCCGTATTTTTTTTTGCCACCCGATTGTGTTGCTTTTCTAAAATTCCAAGGCCTCGGCTAGGTATCATGAGCCCACCATCTGTGCAACCGAACTTGAGTACCACTCTTTGTTAAGTTAACAATGGTTATAACTTTATTGCATAATTAGTCACTCTACTATTTCGTTAGATCTACTATACTTGCAGAAACCTAACTGTCCAGCTTTAGAGGAACAAAACCAATTTCCATTCAGACACATACTCATCAGTTTGAATTTGAGTCTCATGTGGAAGTAAATTTATATTCAGAGACTAACAATATTTTTTACAACTTCCAAATGGCTTCGACTTCTCCAAAAGGTGTATTTCCAGCGCGTATTATTTTAAAATTTCCAATTAGAAATTTAAACTTTTCAAAAAACATGTCAAGCTTCTGTCACAATTAGAGCTGACATCTGGTGTTCAAATCGAGCTTAAAGTAAATTATTGGTTACTGAACAGTCTCCTATAGCTGCATTATACTTGACTAAATGATTTCATTGAACCTTGTTCATAGTTGACATTTTTTCTACAAACTTAAGCACTTAATTACATACAACAGCATAGAACAGCCGATTTTTTTTATAAAAAATGTCACTAACCGTGCAAACGCATAAAAAATGTGACAAGATTTTATTATTGTGTGTTAAACCGTTGCATCAGTTGTTTTTTCATAGCGCCTCTTAGATTAGAGTATGCAGGTGTTTATCTGGTCAGTTGCATTCTTAATTTCAGGCCTCTCTTCTCTCTAGTAGAGCGAAAGTAGACATCATTTACATAACTTATATACTGATTGTTAATAATTTTATTTTTTCTGTCAAATAAAACTGTAGAATTCCGGTTTTTTTTCGTAGAAAAGGTTTGATTCTCTAAAAAAAGTCGATGGGTGTAAGTGACGTTATAGTACTGCCACTATCAGAAACATTTTTAAAGATGCGACTGGCCGGATAACCATCTCTTTCATACTATCTAAATAAAAAAATATCTAAAAAGACCGTGTTTTTTAATATTGGCAAAAATTAACAACCAACATGTCGATTTGCATATAGCTCCTTATTAAAATGATTTATATTTTGAACACGAGATATCAATCATTTTATTTATTGACCACAAAATTACTAAAAAAAAATATTTAAGTGGTATCAAAATGATTAATTTTTCCACTGACTATATTTATAACGTTATTGAAAACATCACTAAAAGGATGATAAATATTTAAAAAAAATGACAACTTAATCAGTAATCAGATCTCAAACCATGATTGAACGCGTGCAATATGGACACATAAATGTACTTTTCCTATTATCATTAGAAAAACAACGTAATCCAATTAAGATTTTGTTTACATAACGCACGTTTCGTACTGATGTTAAGTGGCTAGATAAACAAATTTTGTAAATTTAGCGAACCTCCTCCTAGTCTATAGTTGTGAACACTGAATGTACAGGTTGTCCCAAAAATAAACATAAAGCGTCTTACGTCATCTGCTCACAGAAAACATTGTTGTGAGAAAAGTTAAAACAATTGAAGGGTACAGGAATAAAAAGAGGAATTGTCCAAAAATTCGATTCTAATAGAACTGGAAGTTTCATCGTTTTTTCACCAATATTAAATCCAATTCTGACAAAAAACAGTTAAAAACAATGACTGTCAAGACTCCTAAGTCTACTCAAGAGTTATATCGAATAAAAAAAATTGTCGTATTCATGATAAACGATAGGAATCCCACCTCTGTAAGAAAACAAATTTTTGAACATTCCTCTTTTTACTGCTGTACCCTTCAATTTATTCCTTTAAAGTATTACAGCCTAGCTCTGATAAAACAAAAACAGTGCCTTTCATGAAACAATTGCTTAGTTACAAATCGTATTTAACTGTTACTGTCAATTTGACATTAAAATAGGTTTTATTATTAGTTTGATATTCAATGATAAATAAATAGAAATTCGTCGGATATCAGTTGTAGGTGCTTGATTTTTTTCTTGCCCTCAGAAGCATGTATTAGAAAAAATGGAAGATTCTGAGCAAATTTAACAGTTACGTTTTGACTTTTTTCGCATTCTGCATCGTTTTCAGACCAATGTTCGTAGAAACTTTTTTATTCAAAATACCATTTTCTATGAATGATTGACGTATGGCGATTTACTTTGGTGATCTGTATACGATTTAAGTAATTATTACTATTATTGACAAATGTGTCTGGAAAATAACTGTTATTATACAAGAATACACAATTATAATAATCAAACAATACATTATCATTTGTTTTATAATAACAAATACATACGAGATAAAAAACAAACAAAAGATAAGTTAAGGTGCGTATTAAAAATGTTTGATTTTTTTCCTTTGTTTACTTACTTCAAAACATCTTCTCGTTTTCTCTTGCGATCAGTCTTACTTCTGGAAGAATCATCTCGAAAATTAGGACTGTAACGTTTTTCAATTTTGCCTCCGCTACAAAGAGTCGCCTGCATAACCCCTGCAACAATTCGCAACAACATTTAACTATGCATGTCAAATAGTCACTTAAAAGTTCTTAAAATTACATAAATCAATTTTTTAGTAATATTTTAGTATAAATAAATTAGTACTTGGCAAAAATGTAACGAGAAAAAAATTCAGACGCTACAAAAGCTTGTGTCTTGAATGTGATGAGAAACAGAAAAAAAATATGACAACCAAAAAAAGAGAGCTTTCGTTTACTGAATTAAAGTTTTTTCTGAACATAATAGAATTCAGATTACTTTACGAATCTGGATTCTACGGCTTCCAACCCGTTTAACGTGAAAGACGTCCATACAAACCCTCGCAGAATGAACGAAGAGGCATTCGAGCAGGTCAAGCAGCGGGGAGGCGCCTGTCAGCAGGTCCACCGGGTGGCGGTTCCCTCAATAAAACAAGTAAACGATTTTTTGGGATAACCAAAACATACTTTCACCATTCGCACACTCATACAGGATAATAAGCAGAGTTGGCATCGATATATACAAACTCAAAAAAAGGCTTAAGACAGTTGTATGCAAAATATATTTTTTTAACAACCGCTGCAACGTAAAATTTTAAATTTTTTAGCCGTAAGAATGAAAATGTTTGGTCAAGATAGAAACGAGACTAAAAATCTTTCAGTTTGAATTTCAAGCCACTAAAATAGCTTCATGCTCGCAACACAAACAAGACTTTTTGTACAACTATTATGTTATTCTCCTAGAAAACTTAAAATAAATCTCAAAGTAATGTAAACGTCAAAATAGTGACGTGAGTTTTAATCAGTTTGACTTTTCATTTCACACATGATTTTACGAAAATATAAAGTAATTTTTCAAATCTTCAGTAAATTGAACAAAATAGCCCGTAAAATAATTTAAAAAAACACTAATTCTTAAAATTTGCATAAAACTACCGTAAATCTTTCATTTGAAGTACTTGACCTTTTGAGGACAATAATTCTTTTTAAACAAAGAAAAGTATAATATTTTCAAAAACGCTAGAAAAAATTATTTATTTCTTATTTAAAAAAAAACCGAAAGTTTAACCATTTCCCCAATTTTATTTGAAATATATTTTGTATTTTTTTTTTCTTATTTAGACAATTCTTATTTTGAATAATATTAGAAAATTGCCAACTCTGATAAAAAAAAATCAATTCATACCCAATATCAAACATATCAATTTAATGAATGTACTTACCTTCCATCATATCACAAATTACTTACTTATTTTTCAAAATGAAATAAATTTAAAAAATACGTTTCTAGCTTTCACCATTTCTCAAAATTATTTTTAAGTTAATGCCATCGCATTGTCTGAGTATGGCATTAGCCTAAAGTTATAGAGGTGTTTTGGGGTTATGGAGTTGTTTTGGGTTATTTACCATTCATACCACACAATTATTCACTTAAAATTTGATTAAAAAATAATAATAAATAAAAAAGAATCCATTAGTAATTTATTTTCTTTTTTTGTAGAAAATGTTAATCAAAGAACAAAACATTAACAATTCAAGCATAATACATAAACACTAATAATGCATAACTAAAAAATAATAAAACATGAATGATATATAAGACGATGAAGTTTCAATAAAATGACCTTAGTCAAAGCATGCATCACAAATCCAGTAGAATTGTGAAATTTTTCAAAAAACGTTTATTTTAAACATTTTGTACATTTACAATATACAATTAATAACCTATAATTAAATATAAACTATTTTCCAAGCCAGATAATGAGAAAATTCGGGAACGTTGGCTCCAATACGTCAATACTTACAATATTTTATCACCTTATTGGAGCCGAACTGTTCCGGAATCAGTCTCTGGCCTTCCACAGTCTTAAATTATCAACAATAAATAAACTCATTGTCCCACTAAACAGTCTTTTTCACTGACTATTGTGCATTGAAATTTTTTCTAGCTCTAATTCTACTCAGCTTACCTTTATATTTCGGTACAAACATTTTGATATCTTGGTCCTGAATATTCTGGTAAAAATCCAACTCTCTGTAATTCAGGGGTTTGCAAATTGTACTCGGATTCAACACCATAAGACGCGTGTGACCTCCCACCTAAAATCAGTTAAAACAGAATTTACACAAAGATCTGAGACACATGAAAATAAAAAAAAATGATTGTTTTATTCTTTACATTCCTATACTAAAATATGACATATTTACGACTTGAAGACACACTCCAATTTATGACCGAATTGAAACTACAACATTACAAATTGAAAGTGTCGACTTTTATGTATTTATGAAAAATGATTCTAATGGGCTGATTTCTAGTTGAGATAATACCGGTAGTATCTTTGTTTTAAAATAAAAATTAAAAGAATTCGGTGTTTTGATTGGTTGTTGCTATGGAAAAGTACTTATTAAAATTTGCGATACTACCAGTAGTATCTCAACTTGAAATTAGCCAATAAATAACTAAATTTTCTTTATACAATTGTTTATAGTTTTTGAGATATGCGCTGTAATTTTTTTTTAATGTTGTATTTATCCGAAATTCTTAGTTAAAAGGGGTACTATATTTAGAGGGGGTGATCAAAAATTAAAGTATTGTGCAAAAATGAATAGTGCTAAATTAATAACTAATTTAATGATATTGTAACAAGAATATATCAATACACAGATTTAAAAACCAAATCGTTGTGTTTCCCAAAAAAATGTTTTTAACCCAGTTTTTCATTATCAATACATGTTTGCTCTACAGTAATTTTTAGAAAATAATTACTTCTATTTGAATAGTTTGTTGAACTGTGACGATATCTATTTCCATTTCCTAAACTCAATGCACAAAAACACCTAAATGTTTTAATAATAGGTGTAGAAATAACTTGGCACCGGAACATGTTTTTCTATGTCTATCATCCTATCCAACTAATTAAGAAATTTTTTTAAATTTGAAACAATTTTGAAAAAATATACTTGCCTGGTTGCTGAGAGGATGTAAATCAACTTCATCACAGCCATCAACATGTTGGTCACGTCTAAGTAGATCACGGGTTGGTTCCGCATATTTCCGATTGCGGGTTTCAGTATCTCCCATACCCCAATCATCTAACAAGTACACCATCCCCTTCTTGCTGGCACAAACACACTTTTGAAGTGTCTTTCCTTGTATGATATAATTCGTAGTAAATCTGAAACAGCAATGATAGATCAGAATTGATTAGTAGTAAAAAAAACTAAAATTTTGACAGCGTCAATAGAATCATGGCCAACTGAAATTAACCGGTTATCGCTGTCTCAATTGGCTCTGCTAACAGATTTTGATATTGTCTAAAATTGGTTTGATGGAACACAGAATAATTTGGTTTTGCACATCGTAAGTGAGAAATGTATTTTTTTGTCCTCCTGAATTGTAAAGTTGACTTTGGCGTATTGTAAACGTTAACTCAAAGTGTCACTTTACGCACTAGTGCGACATAAACTGCAGTAAATTTTAAGTTTTAGAAGATGTTTAAAAAATAAGTTAGATATACGACGATATAGTTAATTACACAAAACTTTACATAATAAGCAATAAATAAAAAAAGGAAATAAATTTATTATTCTATTTTTTATTTTATAAAATTAGGGCGACATCTATGCGAATTTAAGTAAGTTTATAATTATCTGTATTACCGACATACCGACCAAACACCCGACCAAATGTCAAATATTTTTATAGAGTATAAAAAATACAGTAACACGTGAAGTATTTTTTAGTCTTCAGTTTATTAACAATAATAGTAATAGTTATAGTTATGAGAAACACTGCTGTATAAAGAAAAACAATTTACAATGGCTGGGACTTGGTTTGTGCTTGTAGTTTTTAGGTACCTACCTAACCTTAAAAGTTGATGTTTATTTTGTAGGACTGTTTTAAATTATAATAATGACCAGTTTATAAATCTAACACATTCAAGAAAAACTTAAAACCGTTTCATTCTATTGCTTCCAAATCCACCCAGGATGAATCAATGATGTCTTATTACTTCTCAATTCGTGACGTGACGTAACGAGGACCTGATCGTGATTTTTCAATTTTACAAAAGTGGTAATTTTTCTGGAGACTGAATCATTAGTATTGTTAATTTACCCATTTTTCTTTCTAGTATTTTGATAATATTTTGCTATAATATTCCCATTTTGCTCTAAAATTTGAGGTTATGTATGTTTATTAGATTTATTAAAATTAAAAAAAAACTGTCGGACAAAAAATGTTATACAAACTTCGTGTGTTAAGTCATTTTACATCGCTCCAGCTAATGAGAAACTCGCCCTACGGGCTCATTTCCCAAACGAAGCTGTCGCGCTGTAAAATTTGACTTTACCACACTCTAATGTAAATAACTATTGTTTTAAACAGGCGACAAAAAATTTGACCTTTTTTGTTAAATATACGATATATATGTGAAGTGGAGTAAATCTACCGAATTTTAGAAAACAACAAAGAAAACCTTGTTGAAAAGCTAATTTCTTGTTAAACATATTAGCCATAAACAAGAAAATGCGTTTTCCAGTTCTAGAACATTCCGCGCGCCTAACTTTTCTGACAATGTACATAAAAAATCGTGTTTTTTGATATATGTTTTCTAATATCTCGACGTCTATTAGTCGAAATGATTTGAAACACAAGACAAATTATTTGTAACAAATTTGCCTAACATTCTGAATCGGTAACTAACAATATCAAAAAATATAATTAATTTAAAATTTCTGAAAAATGGTTGTGTGTAGCCCATAACTCTGACTTTTTTGTAATAACTCTTCACAGAATAAATCAGTTTCGACAAAACTTGGGAAAAGATGTTTATGATTACATGTAATATGTGCCAAATGTCAAAATCCCATTTTTTAGAAACAAGTTATAAAAATGAAAAATTTTACGAATTAGACTAGCGAAAAGCCAAATTGGGAGAATGTACCATGTTGAAACATTCAAAACTTTTAATCAAAACCCATTACGAAAACAAGTCATCTTGTGAACCAAATCATAAAAAAATCGCAAAAAGTATAGCCTCATTACCAATTATTATGTTGAAGTAATAATAAACAGGGTGACAACAAATAAACAAGCATTCGAAAACGAAACAAGCAAGTTTTTTGTACATTTCTAGTGATTTTCACAGAAAACGTTCAGACAGGTCAATTTTATTTACGAGGGAGAAAGATTTTGAAAGTAATATCAATACCGGTACTTTACCTCTTTGGCAGGAGCAGTTATCACTAACAGAATTTTAAATGGCAAACATCTTTGCAAAGGTAATCTTAAAGGGGGTTACAAAATCCGAGCAGTACGTTCGAAAAAAAATTAATATATATATTAATTTTGCAAAAACGATACAATGTTGATGATTTTGAAAATTTTTAGAATTTTCTCAGTGAAAAAAGTTTAAGAGTACCACCCTAAAACATGCGCGTGATAGTTCATTCAAAAAAACAATTGCATCACTAAAAAAAATAGTGGTTCCGTTCCAATTTACGTTTCATTCCATCAGAATCTATTTCAAGTACCAGTCACAAAAGTATGGTATTATTCAGCCAAATTTATCTTCGGTCGTGCTAAATTTACAAAAATTAGGCCAGTGCATTATCTTTTTCTATCAAAAAGAGACAATTTAATCAGGATAAAAATTTGGCGGAATTTCCCTGACCCTAGACAACTATAAATGAATAAAACTAAGCTACCTTGAATGTGAAATTATTTTATCGTAGAAGATAATTTAAAAACTAAATGTTTCGAAATTCTCGACTAAATAATTTGGCAACACTTGTGGAATTTTTCCTTTGGAACTCCCTAAACGATCTTAGAGTGCCGGGGATAATTTTTATGTTGGTTTATATGAATACTTGCCAGAAAAAGTTAATCAGAATTTATATTTGTCCTTAAGTTTCCCCGATTAAGGATGTATCTGTTTACTTAACATCCGCACTGATCCTGTTATTTTTATCAAAAAACTCGGCTGTTTTATATATGTTTTACCCTAACTAGATAAAAGAAATATCAGATAACAAATGCCAATTTAAAACACATGGTGAAAAATAGTGTAGTAGGTTACTACTCTACTCTACTACTCAAAAATTGGGCGGAGTCCCAAGTGAACAGACATTGTAAAGAATAGCCATAGTTTTTTAAAACTGCATCAGCAAATGAAATCAAAATACGTACTGACATATTATATATCATACACAATATGTACAACACCTTAGAATAACATCATCGTAAGGTAAAAAATAAACCAATATCCTGTTTGTATTTACCGAGTTCATGGTTTTTATAACAGGCCAATGTCAGATATAGGATTTTTTAAAGGCTAATGTGCACATTCAAAATGGACATTGGCCTTTCTTAGAAAGGTCACATTCATACATACAAATATATAGAAGAAGTGTTTTATAAATATACAGTGTGCCAAAATGTTAAAATAAGAGCAAAGGCTGACCAACAAAAAGTGATTAAATGTCAGTATGAAACAATAAGATGACAGAAAAGACAATATATTCGTAAATTAAAAGGCACGTGGTTAACTTGGCTTTTATGACATTTAATTGATTAAAATTGCCACTTAATTGCAATTTAACGATTTGAGTAAACGCGGTTTAATATGTCACGTTCTGCAATTGGGCTTAAATGTGTTAGATATTAAATATGTGAATATAAATAAATTTAAAACAATTTCTGTTGTTAACATCATCTACACCGGAAATTATTCAAATTAAAAATCGTACTTCCGTCCCATCTGTAAATATAATTTGCCTAGAAATTCTTGGATTTTATAATTTTGACTTACAAATTAGTATATGAGGGAATTAAATGGGAATGGTTGTAAAGAGAAGTGTGCGCTATTGTCCCTGTATCGTTGAGGAACCTTGGAGTGGCTGCTGTTTTTTTTATCGCTACAGAACGAAAAAGTTGTATCATAAAATGCCAGGATTTATAGACAAACTCTAGCTACTAACATTTGTGATATGACTGATATGTTTAAGTATAGTGGTCTGATAGAAAATTGGGCAGACTTATTAAGCCCTCCCAATAAACAAATCATAAAAATAATTGCTGTTACCGCAAACATCAAATAAACCATAAAACACCTCATACAACTTCATTTATAAGAGTAAACACTTTCACATTTAACAACGACCTTGGCAAGATTTGCTTACATCTTTTAATGGTTCCAAGAAATAGAAACCATCATAAATTAAGTTTTATGATTTATTTGATGTTTGCGGTAACTACAATTATTTTTACGATCTGTTTATTAGGAGGGCTTAATAAGTCTGCCCACTTTTCTATCAGACCACTATACACTTCCCTGTAAATCCTTCTATCTTATCTTACAATGAACATACACAATGCAAATTTTACAAAAAATGTGCCAAATTACTTTTTTATTTATACAGTATGGTCGCGCTAATCTGAACCAATAAATATCAGTTGGTGTTAGAATAATCGAATTTTTCTGCTTATTAAAAAAACACAATATTTGATGTAATTTAATATTTAAGTAAAAACAGTTTCAGGTGTTAAATGGAATTAATAGTTTTGATTTGCATCAAGAAATTATAGAAGTAATCCCTAATTGATTCACCCTGTATAACAATTTAGTTAATTTCAGTGATAAGATGCCAGTACTGGTGATGACTAGACAACATTTTAATAGAAGCAATAATTCGTGGTAGGTAGTAAATAAAAATGACTTATTACCAAACACGGCTTTCATTCTTTCAATCAAACATTGCATGCGGTTTATGTGGCCTTCAAAAATTATAATAAGGAATGGTACAAAAACTGTCACACGCTCTAATTCTAAAATTTTTCATAAACCGTTTATTTTAAACCGCAGCTTACTATGATTAACAATCATTTTCTGTTGTTATGTCTTTTTTTCATGTTTTATTGTGTGTAATTCCTAAATAGTCAAAACTTTTACATGACGTCGTGACATCTTATTATGGTAATCAAGAATAGTTATTTACATTCGCATGTGGTAACTTCAATTTTTTAGCGCGAAATTTTATTTGATATACGACGAGCTAGCGGAGTATTTTAATAATTGAGCGTTCTAAAATTGTTAACAGCAAGACTTGTATTAAAATTTTTGGCCCACAAATTTTATTAAAAACTGGTAATATATTAGATAATCTACCTTTCTCATTAAACGTCCAAATTTATGATTTATCCGATAGTTACTATAGTAATTAATTAAAAAAAAGGTAGACATCTGTAATGTAATTTTAAATTATTTATGTTTGTAAAAGACTCTTTTTACCAACCATTTAAAAAAAAACACAGAGTACTGCTCTGTTTCTTATCAAGTGATTACATTAACTCCTGTTAATTGATTTGTCAATTTTTCTTTCTACATTTTCACTGTAAAACACATGAGAAAGATCTTAGAACCGAGATTTATTCTCAAAAAAGGTGACAATGACAGTGCGTATGTCGAGAAAATAAGTAATAAAATATCGCAACAAATCTAAAATTGGATAAAGTAAACCGCTTAAATCAGGTTTTTTTCTATTTTAGTAGTAACTGTGGATTGAAAAAGATCTTGATCGGATTTTGTCAAATAAACTCCACAAGTCGATCGTCCTGTTTGTTGCTTATAAATTTTTGCTGTATGTTTAGTATTCTGCCATAATTCAAAATTTTTCGTTTCGACAATTAATTTCACTAACAAGACTGTATTTTTGCTCATTCTTATTCCGAGGGGAATAGTACACAAGGGTATTGCGTTTTGGAGAGTTAGTTCAATATTTTGTTTTATTTTTATCTTTAATAGATTATCTGGCAAATTAGACAATTACTGACACAATGTTATCAGAATTACAGACTTCAAAACTATGCAGGTAGGTACACTTCTCAATAAATTCAAATTCTTTAAGCTGTATAATTCATGTAAGTTCAAGTATTGTAAAAAATAAAGTTTTTGAATTTGTCAAAGAATCTTAGTTTTCAACAGCCGCATCGGTACTCATTTTTATTAATTTGTCAGAACAAAGATTTAGAAAATAGTTTACATAATTAATTTTGATTTATGTTTATGCTTTTAAACTGTTCATTTTAAAGAAACATACATAAACTTACGCAAGGTCTGGAAGTTCCATCTATGAGAATAAGCATCCTTTGACGAATTTTGCACTGTTAAAAACATTCACCAGTTTCTAAAGATGCAGAGTAATCATATAGTTTTAAAGCGTATTATAATTTGTAGTTAGGTGATTGTCATCTAAACAACTTAGCCATATTCTTTCACTTTTTTGTACGAGAGGACAGAAAACGAAATGGCAACTACGCGCCTATACAATTTTATATCTAAAATTAAAATTAAGAATATAATGGATGCGCAGTAGACGGGCGAAACCGTTTTATTTCGGGTGCAAATTAAAGCGCTTTTTTGAATGAAAACACAGCAATGCCAAAGGAAGGTGAAGAAAATTGAAGGTCGACGAACTGAAGGCAAAGAAAACCGCAAAGATTATTTTATTATTTGTAAATAACCTTAAAAATAAGTAATATCTAATAGGAGTCTTATTTTACATTTTTTAGCTGCAATAATTAAAAAGTAATGAATCAAGGCCTATGTTACTTACGAGGCCGAAATTTGCAGTTTGAATAATTAATTGCAAGCGGAGTCTCATCGTCTTGCATAGCAAAGCGTTGCACACAGAATATTTATTATAAATGCTGAAGATATTTTTTTGCTTTTTTTGTTCGTAAAATAAAATACAAAAAATATGCAAATTCGGAACGGAAATATGTCATAGCGCCATTTTTCACAAAAGTACGCACATTTGAAAAAAATGGTATTAGTTCAAGAATTCGGATTTCATCAAGAGTATGAGATAAAGATCTGCTCTTTACCTAGCAATTATATCAAACAACAATAAATCAAGTTCAAAGAAAGTATTTTAAAAGATTGTGCCACGTAAATTTAAAATATTACATTATATAGTAGGAAAGTGGTATAATCTCAATTTTTACTTTATATTTAATAGTATTCACTCACTGAATTGCATACGGAAAATAATTCACTATATAATTCTCCTATTTTAGCTTAATTGTTTCTTGAATTTATTATGTTTTGTTTAACAATTGTTTAACATTAGGTTTATTAATCTATTATTTTTCTGACTTAAACGCCTTGCTATTGTAAACTAGATATTCCAGCCTGGTAGGTCTCGAATGAATTTATAGAAAGAACAAAGAGAGTTTGGATAAATTCAGATAGAACTAGAACAATTTACTTATTGGAAACCGATAACTGAAACGACCAGTGAGGGCGCCACACCGAAAGGAGAAATAATTTCATATTGACATATTCATGAAATCAAAAGCGAATTAACGGATTTTCAAACCTCACCGTTAACCCTAAATTTAACTAACATGGTACTACTTTGATATTTAATAGTAGAACCATGATTCGTTGAGATTTGAGCTTTGTTTGCGGAATGTTTGTGTTGCGTCTTCATTTCATTTTATCTAGCAGTTATACCTAAGTATTCTCTTCCGTAAGTAACGTAATCCACAACCATAGAGGAATTTTTTCAACAACAAAACATTTCAATTATCAAATACGTATTTACAGACAATCAAAATTATTTACATTATTGAAATTTTATAAATAGCTGTCCATTTTCTAATTTTATACTCATAATTCAGAATGCAACTAACGCAATATTTGTCACACTGTTTTGTTTTGTAAAATTATCGATATTTCGAAAACATCACGTGGATAATGACGTTATTCTATAAAATAAGTAAATCAAAGATCTTCGAAAAAAACAATGACATTGAATAACAAACACCTAAAAATAACTGCGTAAAAGGAATGTGTGACACATAGAAGTAGGTATATAATCGTATATGCATAGTGGAAAAACAACCTCTTCCAATTAATTTTCGTAAACTTGAAAATTTGCATCTTCTTGGTTCTCCATTATATGAAGGAGGCATTTCCTCTTTTTGTCGCCAAAGTTCTAGAAATCTAGAAAAATTTTCGTTTATATTATAAAATCTTTACAAAATGAAGCCCCATATGGCCTTCTTTCTTCTTCGGAATTACTTATGGATGCCCAAACTCAATTATTATTTAAGATCATATCCATTTTGGAGACACAAAGACATATGCGAGACTTGAGATAACAAAATTGAAACTACAATGTAAAAACTCCCAAATATTGGTCTTCCTGAACCATCTTGGTCTCCGACCTCACTTCCTGTGGCTTTCGGTAGTCTGGGTGTTCGTTCTGTTGTAAGATAAGTGAGCTGACTTCATAAGCCCTCCCAATAAACAGAAGCATAAAAATTATTGCAGTTATCGCAAACCTCAAATAAACCATAAAACCACTCATAAAACTTGATTTATGAGGGTTCCCATTTCTCGGAACCATTAATAGATGTAAGCAAACCCTGCCAAGGTTGTCGTTAAATGTGCAAGTGTGCACCCTCATCATAAATAAAGTTTTATGAGTGGTTTTATGGTTTATTTGAGGTTTGCGATAACTGCAATAATTTTTATGCCTCTGTTTATTGGGAGGGCTTAAAGAGTCAGCTCACTTATCTTTCGTTGAACTATAGATGTGCCATTATTCTTGCACTTCAGATCTTGTAGGCTCTATCCTTCCTCCATCTCAGATGGCTGTGAGATTGAATACAAGAATACAATTTAATAACGAAAATCACAACAAACGTTTCAGCAAACAAAAACAAAAATTAAGGGTTGAGACTCGCAATCACCGCACCTTTCATGCGTGTTTGTTTATAATTATTATTTTTTAAATATAAATGTTAACGAATTGTAGATACGTTACAAAAAAAAACTGTATAATATACGTCCGTTAGGACCTTTAGGGCCACGGTCACGCTAACATTGTTCGATTCTTTCCGAGTTCGGAGCTCGTCTTTACAAACCCTGACTCTGCAGTAAAGACTAGACTACCCCAATAGACTTCTACTCAACAATACTAAAATATCAACAATATTTTGACCTACCCTAACATGTCTTCGTTTGTTAAATGCCCTTTGTAAGAAACATTGTATTTCTAAACGAATCTTTGATTTATCTATATTAATTTATATGCAGAACCTTGAATCTGATGATGTAAGTTTATAAATAATCACATGATGCCTTAGTAAAACAAAAAATTAATAAAAATCACTTTTCGATAACTCCGCCAGACAAAAATAAAAGAGAAAAAAACAGAAAACCATGCTTTAGTCTTATGAAACAATTTCTTCATGTTTCGTTGTCTGTAGTGATCGTTTCGTGTAATGTAAATGTTGTTTTATTACAGTGATAAACATTCAAATGTTTAGGGTCGATGATATTGACATTATACATGTGTCAAAAAACCAATATATCCTTTATTTTATCTTCAATAAAAAACATTTCATTTAATATGTTATTTCCCTTATCAAACTTAAAGCGAACTTATTACTCATTTGCAATTTATTCAATGGCGTACACGTATGTGGACTATTTCTCACCAAAAGTGATTTTATTTACTCATTTTAATTTATTTGAAAGTCTCATAACATTGTATTAGAACCAATGAAAAACAAAGATTACGACTTGTTTCTATGGAAATTCAAATTTTCCTAGAAGTATTTTCAAATTTAAGAAAAAATAAGTTTAAATAAATAATTTCAGACTTCTTTAAGAGTTAAAGCAGTTTACTGATTAAGAGCTATAATAATTGGAGACTACATCGTATCGAAAACAGATATTTTAGTACAAATTTAATTATTTGTCATAAGATTCTCTTGCTGAATACTACACAAGCTTGGATTTACTTTCAGAAAATTTCTACTGAAAAACGTTTATTAATAGTGGCAATAATAATTTGATAGGTGAAGGAAATAATCAGTTATAATACCACAAGAACTTTGATTCTCTTCAGAAGTTTTTTCGAGTCTATTTAAAAAACACTATTTCAAATATTAATTGGCCCGAGCGAAACGCGAAAAACGAATTAAAAAATTTGTTTTTGGGACGCTTTTAATCCTCCGAGTCCAAGTAATAAATATAACGATGGTAATTCACATCATCATAGCCAGAGATCTATTGTTCAAAGATTTTATACTTTAGTCACAGTGGCCATTTCAGCATTTTCATTTTTATTACTCAAGGTAGATATGAATTCGAAAATCCAACTATAGTACTGTAGTAAATCTTGTTTTTTTAAAGAACGAAATGGATGAATAGAATCTAAGTTAGTTTCTTTACAGAAATGCACCGAGTATACACTGTGCTTTGTCAAGTGATACAAAATGTACCAATGAAACTCCCTTATGTCAGACACAACTCTTTCTTAAAAAAAACTATAGTAGTATAGTTGTGAATAAAGTACTAATAACCACTCATACAATAATTTGCTAAAAGCAATAATTTCCTCGACACTTCAAAAAATAAACTTCAATATATGCATGCGCAGAATACAGAGTTAATTCTTTATATAAATAAGTGGAAAATTTTCTGATTATATGAGTAATGATAATGAATATTGATAACACATATTTGAAGAATATTGTTTTCTCAGGATTATTTAGACCGTGTGTCGTCAATAAATCTCGTATAATCTTTTAATTTAGAACTGATCTGATAAAAAGTATACTTCAAAAATACTTCTCTATTTTAATACTATCTACAAAATAACAAAAAAACTGTATCAAATAGATAAGATATAAAATATAATAAAACTTTATAACACGAACACTTCTTTCATATTATATTGAATTCTTCGTTAATAAATTTGTTTGCAATTGCATAACATTTAATGGAAAAATACAAAACTAATTGGAAGTTGTTATTTCTAAATAGTTTAGATTACATACGTACTAGCAAAATTCACAGTGAGTTATTGTGACTCAGACTTAGTACTGGGAAAACGAGTTTATCAATGAAAATATCTGACAATGGAACAAAAATACTGCAATTACAATAAACAAGAGACAGGAATAAGTTTCCTTTCTAGACAATTTGTCTCGTTCATGTCGTAGTATACAAATAAAACAGCAAAAAATTTTTTAATTCATTTTTGACCATTTAGATTATCAATATTTCACTAAATTGGTTTAAAGCAGTTTGAAACCAATGAAATTAATTTCAGTGATAAAAATAAGATCTGTGAATATACATATAAATACCAGTACGAAAATAGTGACAGGTAATGCCACGTGTTTCACGCTACATATCACAAGTTTTGCAAGAGTTAAGAACTACTTATAAAAATGTAACAGCTGATTATGAATATTAACATAAAATGTTTAGACTTTGTAACTAGGATTTTTCCAAAGAATTCATTTCAATCTCATCAGAAACAACTGGTTTCATTACTAATTAAATAGATCTAAAAAAACACTCCAGTGGCGGCTCGCAGTTATTTTTACTGGGGAGCACTGGATAGACATTTTTATATAAAAAATACATTAAATTTAGTTCTTGCCTAAAAAAGAATTAAAATTGTTTTTAGGGTATAATTTCCACTTGCTTTTTAACACCACTTGCCGTTTAAAATATGTAATTCTGAATGTGGTAACTATCCCAACGCTCCCGAGCCAAGAAGGCGATGGATCAGTATAATTGACTTTATTCTACGATCTATAGGTCTTTTCAATGACTTTGAAGTGCCGAGCAATAAACCTTTTATATTCAATTATTAACCGAAGGCACCGGAAAAGCAGTGGGAGATGCCCACCGTTTAATTCTAAATTTACCTAAATACCGTCTTAACATAGAGATCTTTTTGCCTAATTCGCCATTTTTGTCATGTTTGCGGTAGAAACCCTAAACTCAGTCCCTCATTTCCAGGTGGCATTTTTAGTAAATTGAGATTTAAGCTTAACATTTAGACAAATACAACTACAGAATGCCGCTCTCTACATTTGGTAAATATTATAATTTTATTGGTTGAGAGTCAGTGAAATCCACAATACGTGTTTGTCCTAATCATGATCAAAATCTACCTTTCCTAAAATTTCACGCAAAATAACCGGAAATACTCCAAACTATGTTTGTTTCGTTTTCGAATGATCATCTAAATTGTTTTATTAAAACTTCTACGATATCTACATAGATCCTAATGAAATAACAAATATGTATAGTTACCTCCTCGACGGTCCCTAATTATTAATTATTCACTTGATATAAACAAAAAAACACAAAATTTTTAATTATGAATCTAACGAGTCTAAGCGATAGACATTACAAAATGAAACTGTTGCAAATTTAACAAAGACAAAGCTCAATATTCTCATTTCCCCCACCCCACCCCCACAAATTGAATAATATAATAATTTCCATTGGGTTAGAGAAAGGGGCGTGACTACCTCCGATTTGACTTAAAGCTTGCTGGCTCCCGTCCTCCCCTCCGCCCTCTGAGCACCGCTCGTCGGGGGCATGCCGCACCTGTGGCTAAGAGCGGATCTAGGAGAGAGGGTAGTGTAAATGGTGTAATTACCTCCCCCCCCATTTAATATTTTTTATATTGCTAATTTTTAAAATCTGATTTCATTATATTTTACTATTATTATGCAGTTGTAATTTTACAACAAAAATTTATAAGTATATAACACCCCCTCCCCCCCATCACTTGCATCTTCTGAATCCGCCCTTTTCTGTGACCTGCGCACTATTTACTATAGCAAAGTGCTGTTACCACAAACAAAAATCAAATACAAACAGATTATTATATGTATACATTAAAAATTATTTTATTCATTAATAAATTATAAAATGTACAAATACATACAAAAAATTGTTGATCTAATTAGAAATTATTTCATTTCTTAACTTCTATTTTGTGGTCCTAACGAGTCGCCACTGAAAGTACTGAAACACTCCTAATAAAAACAAAGGATAACATTTCTCCTTCAAAACCGAGTTCAAAACTATACATATATAACTTACAAACAACCTTTTATATCCGTCCTTTGAAATAAAAATTTAATTCATCATTTAGTGAAAGTCTATTCTAATCTGGTGTGATATTAATGATATTATCGAGATCGATTTTGTATTGTTTCGTCCGATGACTGGTATAAAAATTCAAAAATGAACCACATCAACTTCAGAGTTTGCCATTAAAAACTGTTTTTTTTTCTCTACCATGTGAATTTTTTCAGAATTTTTGTAATATTCCTTGTAATGAATATTAAGTAATTAATTAATGTTAATTCTTTGAAAAAAATATAAAATTTACACTTTTTCTAATATCATTATAAATGAAGAGATATTGTTTTGTGAAAAAAACATTTCAAAAAAATGGTAGATAACTGCAAAAACTAATAGTTTAGTCGTATTATAAGACCCACTTTCTTAGAAAAATGCTGCATCAAAATAGGTCTTACAAAACGAATAAACTTTATTATTTTTTGTGGTTATCTACAGTTTATTTGAAATATTTTTTCCAAAACTATTTTTAAACATTTATTTAATAAATTTGTTCTACGTCGGATTAAAGCTAAGCGCCGTATGTAGCGCCGGTTTTTGAATTCCTATTAATACAGATATTTACTGCCCAATTGATATAGATAAGTAGGACTACAATTAATCGCAATTCGATTATACTTTTGAATTAATCGATTATTGATTACGTGATTAATTGATTAATCGATTAATCAATTAAGCAAAAATTGATTATTCAATGCTTGTAAGGTAGTAGGATCTAAATTTTATGATTCTAAATTTTTATTCTATATACTTAAATCAATTAATAAAGATTAAATAATCAATATAATAAATAATCGCTTATTTCGAATAATCCATTAATCAATAATCGAATATCGGAAAAATCGATTATCGATTATTTAAAATCGCCCAGCCCTACACATAACATATTAAATACAAAACAAAAACAAAGGCTGTTATCCTCTTTGAAAGGAACAAATTAAGTCTTACAATCAAAGTGTTTAATAAAATCCAGAAAAAACAAGATAAAACTAGTTTAAAATGACAACACAAAGCAAATAAGCATGAACATATTTTAACATTGCATAAAGGGTTGGGATATATATTTAAAATTTTAATAACAGACGTAGTAAAGTATTTGCATTTGGATAAGGGAAAGAGACTTAAACCATAAATTACTTGATGAATAGGGATTATTTAAAGTAATAAGTGCTTTATAATTTATGACACTATTGAGGCGACCGGTACGTACCATCTGTTGACAAGGGTCTTGGGCGAGTGGTTGTCGTTCTTTCGTTCTTTACCTGTTTCCTTGCTTAGAGACATCATGCCGATATCGGGTAGTTGATCATAATTAACAACTTAATGTTTAATAATTGCAGTTTAAATGTAAACAAATTGGTGGCTCTCATATACCTGTGATAGTACGTTTTAGAAAAGTATTGCTAAATAATAATGAGAGATTGAGAGTCTTGGAAAAAGAGTTTTTTTCTTGTAAAATGAGCTATTTTTAAAAAAAATTTATTCTTTGAACATTTCAATTATTGTAAAATAAATAATATTCTTTAATAAAGAATGCAAATTAATAGGTATTTATTAATCATTTTTCTAAGAAAAAAATATAATTTCAAAGAGAGGAGCATGAAATAAAAAAACAAAACACTTAAGCAACATAATAAATTTATTTAAAAAACATTACTAAATATTTTCATCATTGTCACTATCATCGATGCCATTTATTGTGGGAATTTTTTTTTGTTACAAAAGTATCTGCTACAGTTTGAATCTGGTGAAAACAATTTACGTTTTTTGTTCATATCTTTAGCGACATAATAACTAATATTGTATTAACTATACTCTATTAATATAACAAATACTCTATTGTTAAATTAATATTATGCCTATCCTAATTATGTTTGAAAGTATTTCTTCGAAAAGTTTATCTAAATTCTTATTAAATCTTCTACCTGTTTACCTCTGACAAATATCTCAAATTGTACAGAAAAACACCCCCAAAATTTCCAGCCACATTTTCTTAGTAAAATGGATTAGAAAGTTCTATTTGTTATCCTGAAAAGCTTTTAAACTTTTATTTAGTTGAGTTTCAGCCTTCAACATCGTTGAATGTTCTCTTTGTTTTATCAAATTTTTAAAGCCAAATTTTAGTTGTTTTTGTTGTAAATATAGTTATTTTAGTGTTTAGTGCTTGTCTATAAGTTTTTTTTTAATTTAAGTGGATGCCTTCTAATTGTGATCAAGGTAAGTTTATTAGTTCAGTTAAATAGTAAAATCTAAAAAAAATCTTTTTGTATGTTGATTTTTTAAACTTTTTATATACCTGTTTATCATAAATTATTTTTGAGCATCTCACGTTTAAAATGTAAAATTTAATTAATAATTGTAGCTGCATCTGTAAATTGCTCTGTACTTTTTTTAGGAAGAATTGTTAACTATTTCGTAAATTTAAAATGAATTTGTGGCGTCCGTGGGATTGCGCTTGCAATGAGGATGAACCAGATGATTTTCTACGTAGAGACCATCAAGAAGTTGTATTAGAAGATCCTAATAACGATGAAGTAATTGAAGTTGATGAAGGTAAATACTAAGTCGTTAACATTAAATACTGTTTTATTTAATCGTGTTTGACTGGAAGTTATAAATTTTTATACTTTTTCAAATAAACCGCTAATATCTGTTGTCTAATGTTGTAAGGAAAAAAATTTTAAAAAAATTAATAATTTTTTTAAAATTATGTTACAGATGCTTCTCCAGTCAAAAAAAGCCGCCAACATTTGCCTCTTGAAGCCAAAATTCTTGCAAGAAACGTTTATAATTATTTTTTAAATCAAGGGGTAAATGCACCGTTGAAAACAGCCAGCGAGGCAACACAAATTCCGCGTTCTACATTATCGCGAATTGTAAATTATAATGAAGAGGAGTTGAAACCATCTTCTAGTAAGTCCCGAATTCATATACAAGAAAAATTAAGTGAAAGTGAAATTATTCACATTAAAGAAACAATTTATCGTATGTACGACAACAATGAAGTACCAACTTTAGAAGGAATTAAATCAAAACTTAATGAAGAAGGTTTTCCTTTTCCGTATTGTTACAAGACACTTCGAAAATTATTACGAGAGATAGATTTTACATATAAAACAATTAACAGAAGGATGGCTATTATGCAATCTTCTAGATTAAAAGTATGGAGAACAAAATTTATCGAAAATATTCGAAAGTACAGAGCAGAGGGGCGTGCGATTATTTACCTTGACGAGACATGGTACGACACGCATGATGTTATAAAAAAAGGTTGGGTGGATGGTACAGGCAAGTGTCGTCTAATTACTCCACCTTCAAGAGGTAAACGTGTAATTATTTTAAATGCTTGTTCGGAAAATGGATGGGTAGAAAATTGTCTCCTTCTTTCAGCAAAAAATATTAAAAATTGTAACGCCGATTATCATAGTGATATGAATCACCAGCTTTTTGAGAACTGGTTCGAAAAACAGTTGTTGCCTAACTTACCAAAAAATTCTGTAATAGTGATGGATAATGCTTCATATCATTCCCGGCAAGATGAAAAAATTCCAACACGGTGTTCAAAAAAAGACGATATTAAACAATTTATGATAAAAAAAGGTCTACATGTTCCCCAGAAAGCAACAAAAAATATACTACTAGAAGTTATTGAAAAAAGCCCCATTGACAAAAATAAGTCATATGCCATAGATAACATGGCAAAAAAGTTGGGGCATGTAGTTGAAAGACTACCACCCTACTATTGTATATTAAATCCAATAGAACTAGTGTGGAGTCAATTAAAGCACAAATTAAGAAAAGGCAACAAAAATCCTAATTTGGATTCTACTGTTATAAATTTAATACGAGCTGTCACTGAAGGTATGAACACAAAGCTGTTTGAAAATTGTTTTAATCATATTAAAACTGTGGAAGACACATTTGTAACAAATAAAAATTTTTCCACATTTATTATAAATGTAAATGACACGGACGATAGTGACAATGATGAAGATATTTAGTAATGTTTTTTAAATAAATTTATGTTGTTGCTTAAGTGTTTTGTTTTTTTATTTCATGCTCCCCTCTTTGAAATTATATTTTTTTTCTTAGCAAAATGATTAATAAATACCTATAAATTTGCATTCTTTATTAAAGAATATTATTTATTTTACAATAATTGAAATGTTCAAAGAATAAAAATTTTTTAAAAATAGCTCATTTTACAAGAAAAAAACTCTTTTTCCAAGACTCTCAATCTCTCATTATTATTTAGCAATACTTTTCTAAAAGGTACTATCACAGGTATATGAGAGCCACCAATTTGTTTACATTTAAACTGCAATTATTAAACATTAAGTTGTTAATTATGATCAACTACCCGATATCGGCATGATGTCTCTAAGCAAGGAAACAGGTAAAGAACGACAACCACTCGCCCAAGACCCTTGTCAACAGATGGTACGTACCGGTCGCCTCAATAGTGTCATAAATTATAAAGCACTTATTACTCTAAATAATCCCTATTCATCAAGTAATTTATGGTTTAAGTCTCTTTCCCTTATCCAAATGCAAATACCATACCTATGATGCGTTTGATTTCTTAATGTTTATATGAAACATTATTTTTAATTGTAATCATAAAGAAAATGCTGTTTTTTTATCGCTTCTTTGGTATTTAAGTTAATTTTTTAGATTGGAAACTCAAATACCTAAATCAGTTTCTTTTTTTAAGTGAGCCTGTCATTATTATTGCAAAAAGTTCGGTGAGTATTCAATTGAAATATGGAAAGACGTAGAATTTTAGTTATGTTTATCGCCCTTGCTGGTTGAAACTGCCTTTTGTTTTTAACTATTCTTTAAAAGTTTCTTGTAATAGACCCCATTTTTTGCCGTCGCCTCTCGGACTAATATATCAGGTAATTCAAAAGTAAGGAGCAATATTTTAACCAAAAATACAGCAACTCAAATAATAAAAATATTCACAAAACTTTTTGTCTTATTTCAGCTGATTACAAAATTATAATCTAAAAATTAATTATTATGAAACGTATGACCAAAAAATTAACATAGGTTCATCAGGTCAAAATATAGCGATTTAACACAACTTACCTCCATACCCAGTAGCACCGTTTAGATGCTAGAGAGGGCCAGAATTGATGATTAAATATATTTTTATATTTTAAACGTAAATATCTTGAAAAGAGTATATTTTAACAAAACTTTGCGTTGTAGCATTTTTATTCACAATCTATGGGTATATTCATTTTTACTATAAAAATTGGGGTTAACGAGAAAAAAATTAGATAATTACCAAAAATGTGTAACGGAATTTTGCTATCATTAATAAAATGAGTACATTTAACTTTGTCATGTACCAAATTTCATAATCATCGGTTAAGCGGTTTTCGAGGTATTCCAAAAAATAGTTTTTTAGACCCAAATTTGAAAACCTTTAATTTTTTATCACTCGAAATAAGACTATTTTTTTTTGTAGATTTTCATCATTTGTCGTGATAAGGTTAAAATTTTGCTCCATCCTTTTATATCACCCCATATTATACCTACATACTGTTACTACTTTGGATGTCTTTTCCTTAACAAATGTTATTCTTTTGTGTGATTGAACTCTTAATTGTTTATCCCGTCTGCTCCCAAGACAGTAAAAGAGTTACTTACTTGTTGCTGCGACGGGACTAGAATGTTTAGTAAACTATTTCGAGACTAATTAAAAATTTTTTTTGAAATAAGAAACAATCGCACAAATAAATCTTATAAGCATAACGAACGTTATACTATTCAAAATCAATTCTGTCGTACCCGTGGAGAGAAGAATAAGAGGAGTGGGCATGCCCTATACCGGCAATGTTACATTCTTGATCGAGGTACAAACACCTTTTATAATCTTCTATTGTCAAGACCACCGCTTGTAAATTTATATTGGAGAAAAAGCTATCCCGGGTACCGTAAAACGGCCATAAATGGTGTTTGTGCAATGACCACGATTTCAATGCTTATGCCCAGTCCTGTTATTCCTCCCTCCACGGGCGAACATGATTTTAAAAGCAAGTCTTCTGTTTATTCTTCTGTTACCAATCGCAAGTAATTTATGATCGTTAGACCCTTCGATGCCATCTGTGAAAACCGCTACCGAAGGGTCTAATGACTATAAATTACTCGCGTTTGGTAACAATATTTGTTGCACTGAGTTCTCAGAAAGATACTTCGTGTTTACGACATAATCCAGTATTTAACTTTCACTATTTTTTTATAAAGGTTTAACAGCAAACCATCATTTCTAGACCCCAATAAAGAGAGGTAAATAGATTTCGTCAATGCTGGGCCATGCCCGTGCACGTGCTGAACATTGTCTTGCTGTTATGGAGACCATAAACTTATTAAAGAATCAAAGCCATAAAAGGTTGTAAACACGAAATATCTTTCTGAGGAGAATTGGTTTGGAACAGTATAAGAACATTTTCCTGATCTGAGTCAATGAGTGACTAGTCGCCTCGCCCCACCTCTAATTTATCTTCGATCCCTCAAAATGAGTAAAATTTATAACTACAAATCGAACTTTTTTCCGTGTTTTGTAATTGTATAACCATCATTTTTGTTTTTATAATAGTTCATAATATACTATATTTAGCTGCAACTAAGGGGCCATCCATAAATTACGTCACACGTTAAGGGGGGGAGGTAGTCAACGAAATGTGACATCATGTAATAAGGAGCGGGGGGGGGGGGGGTCAAAAGCTATGTGATGTCACACATCGTGACACATGTGTGACATGACATGTCACACATGTCACATGTCAAAATTTAAAATATTAAAACGAAATTTTGAAACTGCTGTTTTATTTTAATTATTTTTAAATACGAAAATGGAATATGTGACGTCACACCTGGGTAGAGGGTTTTAAAACTGTGACTACCTATGATAAGGAAGGTGGAGAGTTAAAAAATCGTAAAATTTGTGTGACGTAATTAATGGATGACCCCTAAACATGAGGGGGTTGGCTCATGAATATTAGTTCTGCCTTATTTTCCATTAATGAAATTTTTACATCTTATCTGTGAGTTATACTATTATCTAGTCCTAATTCCAAAGAAAAATGCTGACATACATGATCCACAGACACCTAAAAATCTTATTTTATATCAGTTTCTATATCTGGCACACAATCTCTGATTTCTCCAAAGTATCATATCACGCTATTCTCACATTTACTCAAGTCTGTGATATTTTTGTTCTTTACTCAATTTCGCAATAAACTTGAATGAATTTTACTGTTAATCGATGGTAATAGTAATATTAACTGTGAAATTCTCGAAAATCTAAGAAATTATTGCTGACCTTGAAACTCTAGAATACGGATCTCCAACTAAAACACTGCACCAATTGATTGATTCATTAAAGACTAAAAACAGAGACCACCTTTTCATTAATTTTATATAATACAAAATAAAAGATAACAAAATTCCGTAAAGTCTAAAGTGTAAAAACCCATTTGTCAACTTACAACAAAGTACGGTATCCGTATCCCGGTCAGCTGTGCGACGTTGTCGATGAAATAATTCCGATATGGCAACGTTGCTCCAAAACACTATTGATTACGATGCAGTTCGGGGATGAAATCACGCCCACCAAAGCAGTTCTAATAACACTGCACTTCAGTTATTATTATTAACAAAAGCAGAAAAAAATAAACACAGAACAATCAAAACTGTAGGTCACATTACAACGTGTTTCACTCCCGCTATCATGACGAATTGTGAAAGTGGATAGTGACAAGGGTACACTTTATTAGCATATGACCAACTTTTTAAGGGTTCTAAGGTAGAGGATTGACTGCAAATTACAGTTTAAATGTTATATTTATAAAAATAAACTAATTGTGAAATACACTACATACACACACTTGTCAACATTACTAACCAAAGGCGAGAACACTGCGTTTTTATTGAATGTTGGACGGAACGCGTCTATTGCGCATTCCGCGCATGCGCTGTTAAAGATTTTAACAACTTCCCAGCTGATTGTGTTGTGATGTGACGTTAAAATCGAGGAATATTTTGCGTTGCGTTTACTCTCTCTCGCATTTTGCTTTGTTTAGTTTTGATTTTTGTTGCTGTTCACCAAGGTCGAACGTGAGACTTACGAATTTTATTTAATACAGCGTGCAAGCATTGCTATTACTGCTAGTAGCTAATAATTATGCGAATACAGTGGCCCAGAAAGACATTCCCATAAGACCACCTGAGATTATTGAAACGAAAACAAAAACAAACCGATTTAACCCAACTTTCGTAAAGTTAGTTTTTTTTTATAATCAATTGTCAAAGTGTTCTAATGGCCACTCTGACTTAAATTGTAAATTTTTACATATGTAGATCTCCTGCTGTGGTGCCAATTGCAACTATCATGTATATTCTATTCATTTGGATGTGACTTAAACTATAAATTATTTGAAGAATAGGATTACTTAGGGTAATAACTGCTTAATAATTTAGGGCCAGTCCTTACCATCTATTGGACCAGTCGGTCTTTACCTGCCATGGTAAGGACCGGCCACCTCAACACTGCCATAAATTATAAAGCAGGTATTACTCTAAGTAATCCTGTTCTTAAAATAATTCATGGTTTAAGTCAAATTTCCTTATCCAAATGCATAAAGTATACTTTAGTTGGCCTGGGGGGTTTTACTATTGTGCCCCCGGTAGATCTCACATGTTACTCATTTAAGTAAATAAGAGATAATGGAAAGTTGCAACTAGCACCACAGCAGGAGATCTATTACGTAAAGATTTACAATTTCAGTAAGAGTGGCCATTAGAACTTGGATCGAGAGTACTCCCAATACTCCCATACCCATCCCATACCTAAATGACAAATCGTATACAGTGTGGTAATAAAGTAAGGAACAAAACTAATAATTCTCTTATTGAATGTTTTTGAGCAAAACACTCGGACAGGTCATTTTAATTTTTTAATTTGCCACTTTATGACATACAAATTTGACTTATGACGTCATGTATTATTGCGCAATGACGTCATCACTAGGTTTTTTAAATGACAACCCCATTTTTTTTTGGTGTTTTTTGTAGGCGGTCCAACTACTTAAATGATGGTGTAAAAAAATTGGTACCTCAGATAACAATTTTTTTTAGAAAATAACCCATTTAAACCCGGATCACTTTTGTAATAATAAATTTCAAAATTCAACTCAAAATTTTGGCTTTGTGAATTATGTTTTTTACCGAAAATTTGGGTTTTTAAAATGTAGGTCATGTTATATGACAATGTCACGTTGACGTTGTCATATAACATAATTCACCAAACCCAAATTTTGGGTTGAATATTGAAATTTATTATTTCAAAAGTGATGCGGGTATATGTTGGCTACCTAAATTTACAAAAACTAATTTTTTACACTTAAATCTGACACGCAATACTGTTTACACTTTTTTTTTAGAAATTGTCAAAATGATAGTAAAAATTAGGTTTCTGTGCTGAGACCTTTAATTTTCAGAAACAACGACTTTAGTTCGTGATTGAATTATTATCAATTGTTGAACTGTTTTTCAAATTATGTTTATCGCTGTTTTTAAAATGTCGAATTTACAGGATAAGTTTTTTGTTTCACCTGCCAAAAGTGTTTACACGAGCGATAAAGATAATTTGAAAAACAGTTCAACAATTGATAATAATTCAATCACGAAATAAAGTCATTGTTTCTGAAAATTAAAAGTCTCACAATTTCTGTAAAAAAAAGTGTAAACAGTATTGCGTGTCAGATTTCAGTGTAAAAAATTAGTTTTTGTAAATTTAGGTAGCCAACATAAATGGGTTATTTTCTCAAAAAAATTGTTATCTAAGGTACCAATTTTTTTACATCATTTAAGTTGTTGGAAAAGTTAAATACCGGATTAAGTCGTAAACACGAAATATCTTTCTGAGGACTCTATACAGCTTGTCCGTAATAGGGCCGTATTTACGTATAGGCATTGTAGGCGGGCGCCTATAGCGGAAAATTTTAAGAGAGCGGCAAATTGTTTTAACAATTTTAATTCAAAATGTTTGCTATATTTTTCAATAATAAAATAAAATGTTTTTGCAATTACCAAATATTATTTGTTATTGTGCTAAACTATTTTTGTAAAACCGCTGACGACTCGGCTTTGTTAAAGTCTCTGATGAGATGATAAGAACCAAGAATGAGCTGTCTTGTACCAGTACTATACAAAATGATAAACAAAACTGTGGAGTCAAAAAAAGTCACGTCACTGACCTTAAACAATTCCAATTACAGACGAGGTTGCCTCAAATTTAACATTAATCCACAGGTGTTCAATATCGTTCATTTTCGGAAAATCGTCGAGTATTATAAGCGCCGAAAAAACTTCTATATTAATGAGAGCTATTTCTTTATATTTTTTTATATTTTTTGTATGAGAGCTAGACACAATCAGATAAATAAGCAGATTGAAAATTATCTTTATTAATTCTATTAATATAGAAGTTTTTTCGACTCTCAAAGCGGGAAGCGGGCAACCTGCTTTCTTCCTGTTTCGACCCTTACAGTTATTGCCAGTGATTTTTTAATGAAAAGACTAACTCCACCAACGCGATCCTTTAGGTGCAACATTTTTTGTAACGAATGAAACCAACATGTTAAGAAAGACTAAACATAATTTAGTCGAGAATTTTGTTAATTAATTAATGGGTTGGTAAGACTAATTGAATGATTTTGGCAACAGAAAACCAACCCAAAGTTGTTGCTTTATTATTTCCGACTAATGGCTTAAGCAAATTTTAACTGTATCCTTATAGGAAATAAAAAACACCCCGGTGCGGGAAAGCGTTTTTTTATGCGTCAAAGATCATCGAAAAATAGCTGCTCACACTTTATAATAAGTGAGATTTACAAGAAATTCGAGTAGCCATAACTTAAAAAAAACATTATAATTTTCTATTTATTTTAAATTGACTTGACTTTCCTGACATTTTATTAACCAAAACTGAAATTCAATTGTGATTAATCATTTTGGTAACATTTAAAAGTTTATTTAAAAGTTTACAATTGAAAAAGGAGAAAAGGTTGCAAGAAAGACTATTATATGGTACCATTTTTTATAATTTTCTTGTTTATGTTTAAATAATATCTAAGTAAGTTTTTAATTTTCTTGTTCAAGTCTTTGTTAAATATTAAAAGTCGACATGTCTTTAATCAGTTATTTTTTTTAGAAAAATGTTTATGAGAACAGGTAAACATTAATTTAATGTTTGGGAGCGCGTGAATAATTTTTAAATTTTTAACACGGGTTGTTCCTTATACACACGATGTAACCTTTTTAGTTTATAGCGTTCTTTAAGTACTCTGGAATTTGTACGCATCTTGTATACTTAATTTATGTTAAGACATGTCGATAATGTTTTTTACTTTCTAATAAATTCTAATTTTACTTTGTATTGTATTTTTTTTGTACTTTAAGCATAGTTTTAATTTTTGACTAACGTTTTTTGTTCAATTAGTTATCATATTATCTAAAATCTACCTTTTTAGATTTTAATCGTGCATTATCAGTTGCCTATAGTAAATGAAAAAAACAGTAGCTCCATCTTACACATTTAACTTGAAGGGATGCCAGCTTTTTGACAGGTCGGCCAGAAAAAGATCAAAGGCGCCGACATCAGCTGTCCATACTGATTCGTTTCTATACTGTGATCTAGGTTATGTGTTTTTGAAAAGCAACACATAGAAAAACACATAACCTAGATCATTATCACATGTGGTGAATTAAAATTAATACTAACATAATCTTTAATTAAAGTTAATTATAACATCTATATAACAACACAATAGTTTGAAATAAACCTGAGGATGGAGGTGGCCACCTCCGAAATATCGTAATTCTTTATTTTTATTTGTGTTTTTACTTAACATTTCTCTTAACTCCACGACATATTAACAGTGAAAACTAAAAGGGAAAAGGAACCAACATATAAAAAAATCGAATTGTTATAATGATTATTGATTAATCAATATACTTAAAATGATTTTTTACAAATTGAAAATCAGTCAAAAGTGTTCTTATAGCACAAAAAAGTATTATTCGTTGTATGGCAAAAATTTCTATGCGCCAAAGTTGTAGACCGTATTTTAAAGAATATAATATTCTACCATTGGCGTGCATTTGTATCTTAGAACTATGTTCCTATGTATTTAAAAATAAAACAAAATTTGTTAGTATTAAGTCACACAGTAATCATGCGACCCGTCAAATAAATAATTTTTATGTACCGTGCGCAAAAACTAATATCGCACATAATTCCCCAAATTATGTAGGTCTGCGCATCTTTAATAAAGTACCCCACAATTTAAAAAATACAAGAATATTTTATAGTTTTAAACATAAGTTAAAGCAACTTTTGCTAACTCATTGTTTTTATAATGTAGATGAATTTTTAGAGTGTAAATTTTAATTGTATTGTTTAAATTTTGTAAGGATTTTTTTGTATTGTTTTCTTGATTTGACAATTCCTACATAATTTATATTATCATGGGAAATAAAGTTTATTATTATTATTATTATTCAGTACCTAATTTGCATACGTCTATTCTAAACTATTTTTCAGCTTTTATTTTTAAAATAGATGTATTTGTCGTTTGCATTTATGGATTTATTAATGATTCAGTAATTATTATTTATTCAATTGGTAAAAAAAAATTAAAATGAAGAATAGAAACTCCAAAATTTTGAACTCTCGTTGCAGAGATTTTGTGCCTGGGGCCTGGGTGGAGCAGTTACCTACGTTTATTACGTTATCAATGTATTGATTGTTTATGATCTGATAGCTATTCACTATCTGTTTTGCTATTCAAAAATATTTTGGTACATTGTTCCTAGTTTTGCTCCACGTAAGCCCAAATTCAAAATTTCTCGTTATCTTTTTTACATGTCTCTTTTAAGTAAATGCGTACCCATTTTGTGATAAAGTCCATTTAAATGACTTTGACCGATAAAGCAATAAAAAAGGTGGGACTGTTTAACATGTGTTTGTGGAAAGTGGGGAACATCTTTTTGAATAAGCGGAAATTATAATGCACCTCAACGCACTTATAAGTAAGGTTGTTCCGTAATTTGTTTGGTGGGAGTTGCGTTTTGAGTTGATTAGTTTGACTTATGTATATTAGGGTCAAAATAAGCTTGTGAAAATGTTGTAAAAGACGCGCTAGATATTGTTGTTTTACTTACTCTTAAAGAAGTTGATAGAAAGCTCATAGTTTGAGTAGGGATAATTATTTCTCTCTTTGTTGGACCTTCGCTAAAAGATAGTCAAATAAAAAAGAGTCCGCTACTCCTTTGAGCATGTGCTTCTTGAACACCGTAACGCCCTACCCAGAAATTCCCAAAATATTTTTGGAAAAATGCTTGATAAGTACTTAAAGAAGATTAGGCTTATTATAATGACTGCAAACTGTTTGAGATTCTCTGGTGTTACTTATAAGCTGGTGGAAAGCACGTGTCTTTTCTAAAATCGATTGGGTCTAGCCTTGTCACACCTTTACGTGCAACAGAAGAGGATAAATCATTTCGCCCTGCCTACTCTATGAATGTTGTGAGTGGAAGTAAGAGAACCAGTTCATAGCGGGTCTTTTACAACACTTTTACAATCTTATTTTGCTTTGACTATACATTTCTAAAACGTTTTAGTTACTAGCCATTTTGAGTACCCAAGAAAAATAGTGCATACGTGGAGGACTCAACAGTTTTATTACAGTCTCTAGATTAGAGGAAATTACGACCTAGCCCTCAACATCGGAGTTGAAAGAACCTTATTTATAAATGTATTAATGGTAATCGACTAACTTAGAATTTAATGTGGTACGGGCTTATGAAAGAAGGTGTCTCTTACTTTCAACAAGTTCATTGTTAAAAGGTTCCACCACTTTTATTGCTACACCAATCAATGTCATTTAATTGAAGAATAAATATCTGCAACACAGACACCAAATACACGTAATCTTAGTAATATTTTTACTCATCTACAGGAATGTTATCGTTATGATGTATGTACTTGCTATGATTGTTGCTTTCTAGGAATTTAATTTATTTTTGTTTTGACTTACGGTTGCTATCTAGATCCAAAATTTTGCGTCGTATTTATATGGTTGTTAAAAGAACCTTTTCCGTCAGAAGAACCTTATCCTTAAGATATTTTGTCGTGCGGATGACATTGTTTACTACAGTTATTTGTCGTCTATTTTACTGCGGTGCAATTTAATCTTTCTGTCGTTTACAGCCGTCGTTTTTATTATAGAAAAAGTTATGAGCATTTGAAATTTAATTTTCGAAAAATATTCCTTCTCTAAAATTCCAAATGCTCATAACTTTTTCTATAATAAAAATTTTTGGAAAAAACCAAAATATGATTAGTCATTAATTTGTTTCATAATGCTGAAAAAAAAAAATCGCCACCGTTCTAGCATAAACCGTTTCGGAAATAACCAGGGAAGACTCACCATTTTTAAAAATCAAATTTCGCAAATTTCGATCTAAATTTTTTTAGCAGTACCCTTCAGTTTGGTCTTAATAGTAATCCTCCATAACAGAATTTGGATCCCATGCTCTATTTTCAAAATACATAGTTTTAAAAATTCACCGGCCGCTACTATCGGATATTAATTTTTTTCTCCCGGTCCCTTATTTTTCCATTTTCATTAGGAAGCTTTTATCAATGTCTCTGAATTTTTTTCTTCTAATTTCTACTTTCTTTGTGTAGAAGTTTTAATAAAAAGCTTTGGGTTCCACTAACTAAAAGTTTCAAAATGTTTCGTATTTTTAATTTCAAAATTGACTTTATTTTTGTAGTTATGTCAGTTGTATTTTCTGAAAAATTTTGAAATAAAAATTTATAAAGCTGAAAGTTAGCGGAATTGTTTTTAATTAAACTAAATATTATTGCATTGACATCAAATCTACTTCTGTATACAAAACTTCAGCTTATTAAAGTAACAAAAACTGGCTCAAATTTGATTTGCAAGATTTGAAGCAGACAAATTGACCGACAGAAAACAAACCATAGCTAAATACAAGATTTTAAAAATTGCAATTAGCGGATGTACAACATAACTGGCGTGGTCTGTCTTTTAAAATAGATTCAGCGAACTATTTATATATTCATGATTTAATTTTAAACTATCTACACTCTACAAATATGTTCATTTGTCTTATTATTCTTTTTTAAAATTTTACAATAAATCTTTAACTTCTTCTAAAAATGCGTGCAGTGATCAGTGAAAAAGGCATAGAACCCACAAACTAAAGCCTAACTTATAAAATTAAAATGGATTACAAAACCCAAACAAATGAACTTTTTTGTTTCATTTTTTCTTTACCAAAGTATTTGTGTAGAGGCTGTCCTATCGTTTATGGACAGTGGAAAATTATGACTTTGGATGAAGATAAAAAAAGTGAAATGTCATATTACGAGCACAAGCTTCTTGATAAGCGCTAACTGCAAATGTATCAAAACACTTCTTAATATACATATGTATACATACTGTTATGGAAGTGAATGCAAAAATTTTAACCTGAAATACAGCACCACAAATAATAAAAATCTGCAAAAAAAATTTTCTCCTATCTCAACTTACAGGCCGTCAAAGTTTGGTATAAAAAAACGTTTTTTGTTATATCTCGAAAACCGCTTAACCGATTAATACCAAGTTTGGTACACAAATGAAGTTGAGTGTACTCTTTTTATTTCTACTAGCCAAAATTTTGCTGCACATCTCAATTTTAAGTTACGGCGTTTTGTTTTAAATTTTGGGTAATTAACCAATTTTCTTCTTATTAATTTCCAATTTTTGTAGCAAAAATGAATATGCCAGTAGATTTTAATTAAAAATGCAAGAATGCAATATTTTGCTAAAACGTACCGTTTTCGAGATATTTATAAAAATGACTTTTAATTTCTAACTTTGGCGTTCTCTTGCTCCTAAACGGTGCAACTTAGTATGGAGGTAAATTGTCTTAAATGGCTTTATTTTCACCTAAAATACCTATTGTTGCCCTAAATTTTAAAATAATTGTTTTGTACGATTTGTAATAATTAATTTTTAGCTTATCATTTTGTTATCACTTATCAGTTGAGATAAAACAAAAATTTGTTTGCAGATTTTCATTATTTGTAGTGCTGTATTTCAGGTTAAAACTTTTGCATTCACTTCCATAACACTCTGTACCTATATATGTAGTTGTTTTGGACAAATCAATAGTTTCGTTATTTTAAACTTTAATTTTTCATTTTGTTTATGTATTTTTGAATAGTGATTACCTACTTGATTAGGTATGTGATTAGTAGGTATGTATGGTTGATTCATTTTTGTAAGGAAATAAAATCTGACTAATATTGTGAATATGTAAGTAGAATAATTTAACTAATTTAATGAGTAATAATAAGATAAGATATAAAGGTGAATTATTATAAAAAATAATAGATCCGTCCAAGCGACTGGCGACTATGAATTGGGCTATTGGGCACCAGCTACCTGAGGATCTTGACGGATACATGAACTGGGCACTAGACACCAAACTAAAAATTTTCTCTATACTAGAATTCGGTATCGCGCAATAGTTATATTGAGCAGAACCTAGGAGAATTTGCTAAAACGTGTTTTATGTTTTTTTTTGTTGAAAATTGGGGCAGAAACAAACACAAGAAACAATATTATACATAAGTTCGCTGATGTTAACTAGGGAGCTAGTGCAAAATCACTTCAAACTGCAAGTTTAGCACTTTTTTTCTCAAGAGCCGAATATTGTTGTCTAATATGGCTAAATAGTGCTCATTCTACTAAAATTGATCTTCGTCTTAATAATACAATGAGAATTATCTCAGAAACATTTAATTTACGCCAACTACATCGCTCTGTGTTTTAACAAATATTGCACAACCTTCAAACAGAACTGGCAAAGGTGTTCCAATCGAACAACAACGTCGAGAAACTGAATACCGGTTTCGGGGTTTTTGTCCCTCATCAGTATAGCGTATCTCGGAGCGTTGTGCTCGATTGGAACGGGTGGGAGAACTAACTCATATCAAGTGAATTTCGGCTAGTAGTCGTATAGACAGACACAGTGTGTCATCTAACGAAGAGTGCTGGAAGGTTGGTATAATAATGTTGGTGATGGATAACAAAGTTATCTCTTTGGCTCTCGCTTGGCCACCAACATAACCAACCTCCACGATTAGACAAAAACAACTACTTCGCGGACTTATGCCCTGACCGACATTGAATTACATCACCTAATCGCCCAACCAGCAACACACTGAAAGCAGTGTAACCGCCACTGTATTCGAGCGCCAACCTCCATGACGCTTTACTGTTAAAAGATCAGCTCCCAAATTAGCAAGCAACGAAGTAGATGAGCGCCTATAACAATGTTCCGTAAATCCTGCTGGATTAGGTAACTGAGGAAAAGTAGCAATATTCTTGAGAAAAGCAGCAAATACCAACAGGTAACTTTATAAACCTCTGGTTTCTGTATCCTAAAAAAACCGTCCACTACTGGCGTGATTAGGGCGAAGTACAGCATATTTTCGAATTAATTCTAACATGTTGACTACATCAATTCCGCCTGACGTAATAAAAAATTCTCTGGATATTTTTGTTTTAGTGTTTGGTATTAGAACATGAAAGCATTGTCCCTGATCTTTGACATCTTCCAAAAGCATGTTGGTAAATTCTTGGATCCTACAAGCTCCACCAACTAAACACAACAATAATTAAAGCAACCTTAAAATTAACATTACTTAGAATAATTTATGCATGAAAAGGGGTATAGTACCTTCATTAACAAAAGTTCATCATTTGCTTCTTGTATAAATTTGCTAATATCTTGTTTAGTAAAAATTTGTGATTTTTTAGCACGATATCCTGCAGATTTTCTTTTCAGAAAGGCGATTAAATGCACGTATTTACTGATGCCAACATTCTTCTTCATTTTCATTATTGTTTTAATCATAGAATAAAAAAACCCAGAGACTTGATGATTTATACTGTTTTGATAAATGATCAAAATATGCAAGTAGAACACTACAACCTTCTCATGCGTAATATTTTTAACTTTTTTCTCGTCGCACCATGAACTGAACCATTGAAAAACCATCTTTTTCTTGTACTTTTCTTTGGATTTTTCTGACACCAAGCAGCATTTGTCGCCGCTTCTTCGATATCAAAAGGTAAACTTTCTGAGTCACTCATGTTTACAATTTTCTTATTTTTACCACAAAGCACAATTTTAATTATCTCAAAATGGCAAGTTTTGTTATTCAACCTCCATATATTATTTTCTCAAAAAGGTTTCTCGTTTGCTTTAGTTCCATACGTTTATATGGCAAATATTGTACATTGAAACTATCGTGTTAGAACAAGCGACCCCTTGTAGATATTTACTAAATTTCTTATTTATATTACTTGAATAGTCAGTCACAACTATAGTCCTCGACACTGATTATTCTCTTACTTCAAGCACTGTTTACTAGAGGACACTGTCTCCGTTAAACTTCTTCACCTACATACGTATTTTGAAATAGATTGGCGCCCAAGTTGAGCAACATGAAACCAGATAGTTTGTCAGTCGCGCATCAACTTAGGTAATGTAAAGAGCGCGAACTATAATTTCAAACATGTGCACTGCCTTCACGAACCATTTCTAGTTTCGCGCTTTTTATTTCCTATTTTATAATGAATTATCAAAAATCGAACGAACTGATTTTTTGAACTGATTGCTTTAAATGTTAGTAAAAATGTGCCAGTGGAAATTGTGTGTGTTGTGTGTTTTTAATTTGTGTTTATATGCGGTGATTGCTTTTAATGTCGATAGTTTTAATTATGCGTCTTACGATATGCCCAGCTATGACGGTCGAGATTCTATGTTCGGATTCAGCATAGCTCTCCATCGTGAAAGAAACACAGGCTGGTAGGTCCTATTTGTAGCAAAAGTGTTAGTTTTCATAACCCGTTTACCAAAAATAGCAATGAAGCCATAGTTAAATATAATCATAGTTATATGTGTGTTTTTCTGTAATATTTATTTTGCAAGACTTGGTCTTGGTCATTATTTTCACAAAATTTCAACGAATTTCGACGACTTATTGCCACCTTCTGGTGAACACATGTTGGGCCCTTATAGGGAAAAGCGGAAACACGTGTTTGGCGATTTTGCAGCGGATGTAGACCAATGTTTCTGGCATTCTCCCAGACCGAATATTTACATTTAGCGATTTTGTGCAGGAAGCTGACTTTACACACAACGTAATCTCATTTTGATAAAATTGCGCTAAATAATACAAAGTATCCTTGGAGGCAGTATTTTTTAAATAATATTCTATTCTATTCCACTGAAGGCCATTCTTATTGCCAATGTTTACCAATATGTAAAATGTCTGTGATTGTGTAAATGTACACTCATGATCTACTATTAATCGCAACATTCATTCCACTTCATTTTTGACACCAATTTGCATTTTTGCCTTATAGTTAGAAAAGTCGTTTTTCAACCTTTCCCATTCATCTTTTGTAAATCGGATTTGATGATGATTTTGTTGAAAAGATGTATTAACCGCTTCTAGTTACATACGTGATTTCTCTACAACAAACTAAAAGTAAGCAATTATAAATTATATTAAGTAGTAACCGCATTTTAGTCCCAATTTAATTATGTTACATCAAAATAGATCTAACGAGCGGCCCAAATCTTTTCTCATCGAGTTATTTTTGTCGTTGAAAACACAGTGTTTGGATAGACTATTTCGAACGATTAAAAAACTAATAAAATGATGACTAAATGTTTTAATTTAGTGGAAGAGGAAACAATACCAAAGCCAAAATTTCAACAACCTATGTATATAAAACAAAGATACAATAGGCATCTTATAAAAAAGTCAAGAATTAAATACAAAAAAGCTTATTTTTTAGAAATGCATTTCTAGAATTATTAAATTAATTAAATGTTTTACAGTTAAGTTGAAAAAGAAAAATGGTTGCTACTTGCTACTTGATAAATAAACATTGTTTTAAATTCGATGGAAGCATCTTTTTTTCTCAAAGTGGAGTATTTTAATATAAATGAAGAAAAATTAAAAATCTAAACCAATCCTACAAGTTGAGTGAAACACATTATTACATAAAAGTTTCAGAGCGCTTTTGAGAAGAGTTATTTTTCATTATCAGTAGGTACTGATAATGGACTTTTAGGGACCTAAAAGCTAAATAATAATGTTAAAAAAAAATATAAAACTTTACAAAATATTAGAAAAAACTTACCAAACTTTTGAAAATAACAAATTAAAACCTAAAGAATAAAAATAATGTATACTAATAATAGGATAAATCGTTAGGTATTTCTAGTAAAAAATTTGTTAATACATTTGACACATCTAATAAATAAATGGTTGCTATTTAGAAAATTGACAAAAAAAGACAAATTTTAACCGTCTAAACATGTGCGTTTCTTAAACTTGGGATTGAGTTGGATTTTTAATTTTTTCATCATTTGAACATTGTTTTACTTTACTTTGCAATTGATCCACCTCTGGCAAATGTTTCTCATGTTCTTTATCTTTTAATTACTATTCACATTGATTCGCGTATTGTATTAAATAAGTGTTTTTTTTCTAAAATAGATTGTTATTTTTTTAGTCCCAAAAATATATAATTATTACGACGATAATAGACAAATTTAAACAAATTCTTTCTTAACAGTAAAACTACCTATAGTCTGACATTAATTTTGTATTGCTCAGAAAAAATCAAGTTTGTGTTAGGATCTTAAAAAACACCTACAATAAGAAGACAAAGAAAAAAAAGAAAATCAAATAATAAGAAAGTTTCAAAATTATCCAAAAACTAACTACCTAAATGTCATCTTAAACAAGCAAAAACAAATAAATTATATAGGTACACGACACGCTAACACACAATAATAACTTCTTATCAAATAATTTAATGTCTAGTCTTACTACTAATAAATTAAATTAATTATATTCAATTTTGCTTGTAAACAGGCGTTTATTTCGATGTTACTAAGCTAATAGCGCAATTATTTATTTGAAAATTTTATTCCGCTTGTGGTTTAAAATTTTATTTTAATGTTTTTTCTAATCTGAAATTTTTAGGCAATAGTAACTAATATCTTTTGGTCTGTTATAACCATCTTTTCGTATTATTGATTTAAAATTTAAACAATTTAACTATAACAACTTACAAAGCAAATATTTAAAATAGAGACCTTTATTTTAGGACAAAATGTTACCAGACAATCTCATCGAATCTTTACGATAAAATCTGTGTTTACTTGGATAGTGTAAACTTGATAACAAACTGTTTACTAGATGTAGAGATACAAAATAAGTATATAAATTAGGTCTAACTAGAAAATTATGAACATTATAACATGAGGAGGTTACCCCAATTGTACCACTAATTAAACTAATTAGAGACCCACGATAAAAGTCGATAAACTTTTCTAGTTATTAAGAACACTGACAATTTAATGAAACGTGATAGATAATATACATAGATGCTGCTCTATTTGCGAGAAAATTCAGTCAGTTTTATTTACTAGATCATAGAAACATAAGAACTACCTATAGAAACATTAAAGACGTGAGTATAAGTGTTTTTTTACCAAAGAGAAACCACTACACGTTGGAAATTTAAAATACTCATTTGTGATTGGTTAATTTCTGAAATCAATCAATCAATCACAAATGAGTATATCAAATTTTTAACACTTACTAGCGTCTTTTGTAAAAAACAGGTCATAATTTGACATTTAAAGGGCTTTTGCCAACTTATAACGCGCGAGATGTACAGGCTGATTGATTTCTGATGGTTTTGGCAGGTTTCTCATATATCCGACCATCACACAAGAAACGAATAATAAGTACATTATCGTGCTACTTTTTAAAGACAAATTTAATAGTCTAATTAGTTTTGTCTTACCACCTTTTGTTTATGAGATATAGGGCGTTTTTGATTTTTTGGCGATTTCTTTAAAATTTCGTAACTTTTTTTAAAATTAATTTAAGAAATTAAAATTGGTGCTATTACAGATTTTTGTATAAAATCGAACTGTGTAATCAGATTTTTTTTTTAAATTTTTTAGTTTTTGATATATGGACCAAAGTTATTTTTTTAAAATAGTGACTTTCAAAAAATCGTTATTTTTTCCTGTTTTCAAAAATATCTAATTTGTCTATATTATTACATAAAAATAAGTAATTTTAATATTTTAAATTGATTAAAAAGTAAAGAAGTTATGGAATTTTTAAGAAATCGCCAAAAAATCAAAAACGCTTTGTATCTCATAAACAAAAGGTGACAAGACAAAACTGATTAGACCATTAAATTTGTCTCAAAAAAGTAGCACGAGAATTTATTATTCGTTTCTTTGTGGGATAATCGGATATATGAGAAACCTGTCAAAACCATCGAATATGAACTATTCTGTATATAAATATGTTCTATGCATAGATCTAATGATAATACTGGATCGAGCCTCGCGTATACGTTGCCGAAGCGAGCTGCGATGACAACATAGTATAAGAGAGAGAGATAGTATAATACACAGATTAAATGTGTGTGAGAGAGAAAATCACTGGCTGGTAGGCAAGAATGTTGAATTTTTGAAAATACAGGAATAATAAGGCAAGAAAATAAATTTTTAGTTATAATTCAGTAAATATATGAGCGTCAGGCCTTTATTGTGCATGCATACAACACTCATATTTTACAAATTAATAGTTAATTTATCTGAAATCATATTATCTAAAATTGTTTAAAACGCTTCTTATAAACAAAATTGTTTAGAAAAATCCAAATCTTAGCAATTTTAACATTTGTTTAAATGCAAATACCACCTTTAACACGGTAAATACCTACACCACTTTTAATGTTTAGCCTACCAATATGTTGTCACCATACTTCTTTGCCTACCCTCACTCGAGTCTTATTATTACCTCAATGGTTCTATGTATTTGCGACAAAAAATATCTGAGTAACATAAAATTTTGATACTGACAAAGAAAGTGTGAGGTAAGAAATTGTGAAAGATACTATAACTATGCTCATTGGAAACAAGAGTTGAGGATTATTTTACGATTTTTTCTCGGTCTACTTCAAAATTTGATGCTCCATTTTTTCTTTGTCTTTTAGAGTAACTACTATTTTATTAATAATTTTTTTCTTTAAAAGGCAATTCTTTTGTATGTGTGTAAAATGACTCAGTAAAGAACATAGTTTTCTCAAAAATTTTGATTTTGAGTTTTAACTTAATCCTCATTCTTGTGATATATGAGTAGGATCTCTCATCACGCATATAAGTAGCAATACACCACCTTCTCTTAAAAAGGCGGTAATCCTAGAAGACTACTGGGTGGAATTTCAAAGACCCTTTTTTATTGCAGAGTGTATCGCTACTTACATATGTGCGCAATGGTAAACAGTTATAAACAATACCTAATACGAACAGTAATTCAAGCAATAGAATTTTTTATTTTGATCATTTATGTATGTTATATACCTAAAAAACATCGAGAAAATCATTCAGTTAAGATTTATTCTTAGTTTACATATTTGAATAATTCTCAAGGTAACGAGGACAGAGTACAAAATTGTGAGTAGTTTTCTGTAAAACATCGTTAGATGCAGCATGCAGTTTCGTTTGTACATGTTATCAAGAATAACAAATTAAGTGTACCTTTATGTATGTTAAGTAAAATAATAGTAAATTTCGTAAATAGGACACCTGGCAAAAGAGAGTGATGAATCAGAGTTGGCAGATCTTCAAATTTAGTTCCAAGTTTACTTCTGCCATTTTATTCGTATCACGTTTGAATCATAAAAAGTATACTTGTACATTTTGTTTTAAATTTGTACGGTCTTACATAACTCAGCAGTAAACAAAAGTCACCAAGTACAAGAGGACTGAGGAATTTTTTGTTTTTTTGCAAGTTACTGCTGAAGCATTGCTCCAAGTCTTGACTGAATTAATTAATTTTTCCTGATCGTTTTGTTGTCGTGTTGTTTATACGTAACATTTGACATTCACTGCTTATGGCATTTAGGTTTGTCAGTCCTAATAAGGCGTGCGACGTCAGCTCCAATGCAAGTTTCTTCTTTTATGTGCTGTATGAGAGGCGTTGCGTGACCCGATTTAAAGAAAAAAATGCCACATGCTCGATTAATTGTTGTCGATTTGCTGAATGTGTGAAGTTTGAGGATCGGTACTTGTCGACGATTTATTGAACGAGGAAAAATGTCGCTTTGGGCTTGGCGCTAACCTAGTTTTCCTCTAATGATCATAAAATAGAAAAGAGAACCTTCGGTTTAAGTTATGTTTTATTGAGAGTAATCTTCCCGTTTTATAGAGAGAATTTGGTGACACTTATTTTTTTACAATAAATGTTTTCTTACTGAAGTCCAAAAGAAATAATAATTCTAAATATTATACCTAAGTACCTCTTTTTGCGATATTTACTTTGTATTTTGGAATGCACATAGACTAGATGTTTAAATATCAACGACCCTAAAAAATACATTTGCGCCTGCTAATGTTATTTATATTGATTTATTTTACATCTTGCATGAGGGGATACCGATTAAGTAAAAACAGCTGTTCAAATTAATCGAGATGATTTGACCTAGACCCACCCATAAAACTAAAACTGCCAATAAAGAAGTTAGCAAACGGTCGATAATTATGAAGTAAGGCCAGGACTTATAAAGCCACTTTTATGGCAACGATGTTGAATGAAACAGCATTTACATAAATGTGACGTCACGTAACTGTGTCTTGAAAGAGAAAGTGGTAAAAAGATAGCCTCAGTTTTTGAAGTGTTACAGATACAATAATTATGCACAATGTTAGAAGTAAACAATATGATTTTATAAGTGGCATTTTTATTTAAAAAAACTAAAATTAAATAGTTCAAATCTTGCATTAAATTCGTTAATTAAAGCGTTCCTCTTATGACAATTAAGGGAAAGTAGACCAAAACCGGAAAAAGTTATGTTAAAATATGAATAAATCTTTAAATTCTGACTTTGTACGTTATTCGTTTTTATAAACATCTTTCTCCGCACTCACAAATCTTTTACTAAAATAATGTAGAATAAAGAAGAAACATCTTTTTTTAGAGAAAAGTACAAAGTGTTCAGTGGTTGTGCAAAACCAGATGATAAGGTATTCTAGAATCGGACACTCTTCTTTCTCATCAAAACTTTACCTCATAACAAAAAAATTTTATTAAATCATTAAAAAATACACTTCAAAAAACCCAAAATAACATTGTTTCTCTGTAAAATGTGATCTAAGGGTGTCAAATACAAGTAACAGATTGTTCACCAGAAGAAATTTGTGTCTATACATTATGAGCTCAATATGATCAAGACTCTTGGTCTTGATCACTGAAGTTAAGACAATCGAACCGAACACACTTGTTGTTACCTTGCAATAACAAAAATCTATCTGCATTTTTTGTAATTTTAAGATTTTAAATTTGTATTCACTTTTAGAAATTATCAATAATGACAACCCTAGTCAGCCCAACCATCTCATTTCCAGTGATCAAAAGAGTATCTAATGCACTTGATCCAATCCTCGCGGAAATTAAAATTTACTGCAATGTCCTATAAGGTAAAGGCGACTTGCATCTTTGTCTTTTGAAGAAGAAGAGGTAATGGACATAGAACTAGATTGTGTTATTTTGAAGGTTTTCGACAAATTAATAATTTCTGTGTTTCCTTTTTACTTCTAAAACATATTTTTTGCGGGTATTTTATTATAGACTGTTCTTGAACCGTTTATTTGTTGTAAGGTGTAGAAGTCAATTAATGTTTTACCACGTTTCTTTTTATTTGACTTTATACTGCTTTGACGTGCGTTAACAATTTTTAATCCTTGCTGGTGTAACAACAAAATTAGCATAGTAAGAAGAAGAGGCATAAACATCGTGAGAGGATGTCAACACTTTGACTTAATGACATGAGGATAAGATTTGGCTATAATAAGGATATATGTAACTACTACGAAAACTACGAATATTTGAGTTTTTCGTAAACTGTTTACGACAGGTTGTATACTCGCAGTTTGCATAATTATAGACAATTTGCAAAATGGTTACTTACTGCTCGTCCAGAGGCTTTATTAGCCTTCTTGTGAAAGCTCACATCAAGAGGTGGTAAGGTGGAAAACATAGTAAAATTACATTATTTTAACAAACCCTTATTTTTGAGTCTGTGTATTTTAGTGTAAGTAGCATATAGCATAACATTAGAAGGAACAATACTATTAATTTTTTCTTGGAAGGAACAGAAATTGCAATAAACTGTTCAAAGCAACAAATAAAATTATCTTTTCTTTGGCACTGTTATTACCTTTGTTATATCCTCATTGTAGGTGCGATTTGGTGAAATTTTGTATCTGTCATAAATTTAACCAAGAACAAATTTTTGAGACAGCAGGACTATTGAAAACTGACGCAAGCCAAAAGATAGCGCTGGGTAAAGTCATTTAATCCAACAAAAAAAATTACACGAAAAGTTCTGTTCATAAAAAATAAAAAATTACTCTAAAGTGCCGCCACTACCAAGTGAAAGTTGGTAAGCCAGGTTTTTATATTATTTTCCAAATGCAGGAGTAGAAAAAGTTTTTTTATTATTACAACAAAATTAAAGAAAATTGTTGCAAATTTTTCTCAGTAGTTTTATAAGACTACTGAATAAAAACTCTAAATTTTCAGCGACGTTTGGTACTTTATTTGTACTTTTTCAAGCTTTTATTTAAAACTTATTTTTTTAATTTAAACGTTGAATTTTGATTGAAACAATACTGTTTATATAATAATGTTAGCTATTTTGTTAAAGAGTTTACAACAGTTGTCCATTAAAGAAAATTTTTGCCGTAAATGTGAGAAAAATGTAGTAGACAAAACAACAGATAAAATCTTTTTGTAACACAAGCTCCAAATTCGCTAGTGTTACAAAATGCTCATGCAGGAAATTTATCTTCCCGAATACGTTAGGTAAATAACTAATTAAAAACACTAAAGCTTTTGTGCGTAAAATAGGTCATATACGCAAAAAACGTAGGTCTATTCATATTTACGTATTTACCTTAAATTTAATTACTAAATTATAATTTTTTTTATATCTGTACGTTAACAAAAATATATTTATTTCACGTATATAGCTACACCCTGCAGAATGAAATATGAACTTGAGAATTGTAAAGCATGTAAAATACATAGATAATCACACCATCATCCCTGACCAACTCTAATTATTCAGCGGTACTTATTATACTTATTGTTTTATTTTAGAAACAAAACCCTTTCATATCTTACTATGAGTTAAGTTGAATTCATTTTACAACTGAATGAATTTTTGTAATACCAAATTTGGATAAGTTGGGAAATACCAAAGCTAGCTAGTTAGGTGGCAATGAAACACCCACTTGCCAATGTTTAGGAATTAGGAGTGTGGGTCGTTGCTAATCTTGTCATTAGACTTGATTTTCCGTTCGGATTTGGGGTTCCGGGCTTAAAGAAATTTTCTTAAGGCGTTGTGACATTCAAAAGAAGACATATTTTTTAAAATGTTTTAATTTTATGTGTGGACATAGGGAGCCTAGGGCTAGTTGTTATGGTATTCTGATATGTATTTAGTAATAATAGTAACATTAAACATTATCACATTAGTCAGTTAAATAAATTAAGTAGGTAATTTTTAATTTTAAGTGTATTTTTCATTGCAGCTTAATATTTAAAAGATTCATATAAAATATTCATTCTACAAGCAAATATTTATATTTATACATACCACCAAACAATGTCAGAAAATATTACTAAAATAAAAGTAAAAACAAAATTTGTAAGGTCAATATCTTTTGGTTGTGTCAACTAAGTCATTTTGACACGTTTTCTTGTAGATAACTATGTTATGCTTATATTTTGTAAATTTGTTCACACCTACAATAAAAATAGATGCTGACTGCACATTTTATGACACATCCCATTAATTCTTTTTAAACTGAATAAAAACTGAATCATTAAATAGTAATGAAAATTGATTTATTGTTATTTCTTGTTATATAAATGCATATTATTACGTAACAACAGAAAATGTCTATTTTTGATAACATTGTGGCATTCTTTAACAAAAATATTCTTTCAAAGTAAGACGGACAACAGCAAATAAATCCATTGTTTCCGGTCATTATCAGTCTTATACCATAGTGACTTTTATCGGTTCATTAATAAAATGTTATTTTTAACTATAGAGTTGAAAGAGATTATATTTTTGATAAGTACGTGACATATACATAAACAAATTAAATTAATTGTTAATAATGATTTTATAATATTTAATGTTCACTTCAATGAACGTCAATTCTACCTTTTGTCGATTTGAAAGATAACTCATTTTATAGTTTTGGTAAACTCTATTTTCAGTAACGACTTAATATTTATAGTAAACTACATGTATTACATACTAACAAATTAAATTTTTAAGTGAACACCTGTGTTTAAGAACGTAATGACTATTTTAATAGTTATTTAGATAGTGCGGAATTATATGTGCAAAAAATGCTCAGAAAATAGGTATTTCTCCTAAGTTTGAGTAAATACAGAGGCTTTAAAAATGACATCAACTTACGTGACTAATTTGCTTATAAAACTAAACCTCACAGTTATGATATTATTATGATTTTTATTTTTATTAATCACGTGACTTGAATTTATTTCTGAAGGCACCGTATTGGAGAGAGTATCTCTCACTAGAAGTTTTAATAAGGGTAATCTTCTCCTCTCTATTCAACTAGTTTAGTGCACACTCTAACAATTTTTTTTCTAACACACATTGTAAACATGACAACAATGTTTTGTTTTTTATATACATTTTTAGAATTTATGCCCTGAATATTTTTTTTTCTGCTCTCATTGTTTCCCGATTAAAATTTGTACCAACATGTTTGCAAATAGTTTTAACGGACTCAAATTTTTCGAGGCACGATTCATCTGCTAAAACCCTATTTTACGTACTTGTTAAACCGTGTAAAAATCAAATTGTACACCGATGAGTGGGTTTTTTTTATAATCAATTGTCAGTATCAAGGCACTGAGAAAGGTCAGACTGTACCACCCTAAAATCACTAGTTAAAGACGGTGTATCGCATTTATTCCCAGCAAAACTCACAATTCAATAATATAAAAATTACAAAAGAATAAAGCAGATAAATGAAACACTTTAGTTAAAAGAATAATCTTTACAATAGCATTTTGCATTTTTTCGCAAACTGAATCATCAGAATCATCTGCAGAGTTAGGATTTTCTGCGAGTTGGATTAAGTATTACAAGAGGAACATTTTCGATTGACGCACAGTGGACAATGCTATTTTTCTTCATTTGAGGAGTGAAGTAGCTAATAGCTGTTACTCACATTTGTTTAACTTTTTGAATTTTTGAGAGGTTTGGGGTACTATCATGTGTGTTGTAGAAAGTTTTCAAAAAAAAAACAAGACAGTTTAATGGGGTTCTACTGACAATTGTACGGTGGTTATCTAAGCACAATATGCTCTCGTTGATGAAGCATTTTAACTATAACAAATTTCTTTTATAAGTGCTGTCTGTGCTCTTGAATCAAACCCTATAATGTTTTTTTTTTTTGTAACATCTGCAGAGCCTATTATTATAGCATATTATTGCTACTAAGCCAGGCTAACATATCCACTTTTTTTGAAAAGGACACTGGTGCGTTATTGAGTTGTTCCGAGTGATATGGAGCGTTATCCATAATAGTAACATAAGGTTTTCCAATGAATTTAAAGCTGGAATTAATTGATTCTGCACCCAGTTGGTAAAAACATTTGAAATCATATTCTTATGATAATCTCTATGCTCAATGTCTGAACCAAGAAGTAAATCACAACCTGGTAAGAAACATGCTTCAGTACCAGCATGAAGAATGGTGAATCTCTTTCCTTCACCTTTAAATATTTTTGGAACACCGATGGAATTCGCATTATTTATCCATTATAGAACCTGACACCCATTTTTGACTCCCAGCAAAAATTGGACTTCATTTTTAAAATGGGAGACGATAACCACGTAACAATAGGTGTGATAAATCAAGTAGCCTCAGAACGGGGAATTGACTCCTTTGTTATATCGACGGGTCAGTTCACTCCAATGGGGTGGGCTCAGGGATATCTATATCTCAATCCAGTCTTGAAATTTTAATACCTTTGGGTAAACATGTTGACGTTTTTCAAGTTTGCTTTGCTTATTTGTGTAAGTGTGACTGAGTGCATGCAAAGGGCTTTGTCAAACAGGCGAATTTGCATTTGCACCGATAGTCAGGCTTTGCTGAAGGCTTTGCAGTCGTACAAGTACTCATCGAGGCTTGTCTGGGAATGTCACAACAGATTACAAAAACTGTTCGAGTACAACAAAAAGGTTGTACTGCGCTGGGTACCAGGACACTGTGATTTAAAGGGTAACGCTAACGAGAGGGCTAACGTTCTGGCTTGAGAGGGTTCACAAATGTACTTTATCGGGGTGGAACCGGCTTTTGGCATTACCAAAAGAACAACACCCTTCAAAAGTGATTGGAATCTGGTCATCTCTCAGAATGACAGTTTCAAGAAGGCATGCGGCAATCTTGGTTTTTTATTAAAGGTCTGGGCAAGACACGTAGTGAAGATCTGATGTGTCTCAACCGTAGAGACCTTCAGCTACTGGGAGGCATGTATAGCCGATCTAGGGAAATAGTGGAGTGACTAATGGGCTGATTTCAAGTTGAGATAATACCGGTAGTATCGCAAATTTTAATACTTTTCCATGACAACAGCGAATCACAACCTCGAATTTGTTTATTTTTCTATGGAAACGAAGATACTACCGGTATTATCTTATACTTGAAATCAGTCCTTAAAGCAATAAAGTCATAACCATTGTTAACTTAACAAAGAGTGGTACTCAAGTTCGGTTGCACAGATGATGGGCTTGTTAAACCTACCTGCCTCGAGGTCTTGGGATTTCAGAAAAGCAACACAATCGGGTGACAGAATAATTTACGATAGGCCCATCCATCATCCCTGCAGCTTAACTCGAGTACCGCTCTTTGTTATGTTGACAATGGTTATGACTTTATTGCTTTATTCACTCTACTATTTCGTTAGATCCAGTATACACAGTACACTGTCTACTAAAAAGACATCGGTCTCAGTGAAGACGACGTTTGTAAGGGTTGTGCTGCAAATGAGAAAACGTCTCTTCATATTCTCTGTTACTGTCCTGCGTTTGCAGACATCAGCGATCTACACCTGGGCTTCTGATATCTGGAGCCCGGTGCCATCGAGAAAGCTCCTACGGACAAGGTACTGAGCTTTATTAGAGGCACAGGACCGCTGCAATAGTTCTATTTCAAGAGGTTGCACACAATGAGTATAGGACTCCGTGTGCGGCTCATTTTCCGAACCTCCCTTGTGTCAAAAAAACATGTGGGGTTCAATGAAAATTATTATTTTATTAAATTTTTTGAATTTGTTACCTTTAACAATTTTACCCAATTTTGTTTTACTACAATGAAATTCCTCCTAGTCTCTGACAAACTTATTTAGAATACTTCTTTAATAAAATGAAAGGCTGAATCTAATTTATAATTAATGCGGCAAAGCTCTTTATTTTGGACCCATTACAGATTTATTAATTTTATATTCGTTTAAAACTTTGAATTTAAAACTTTAAAAATTTTTTCAAAATATATATTATATATTATATTAAATAAATTATAACAGATAGTAGGTTCGTCAATGAAAAATATATTCAACATAAATTTTATAAATTTTAAGGTCTTGAAAAAAGCTTGAGACTCGGAATAAAAAATCCAACACAGTAATAAGAAGGGTTTTATCTAATTGACCTAACTTAAAAAAATCCAAAACTTTTTCTCTAAAAGAATCTAAAAGATTATTTTTATTTAAATTTTTTATGTAATGTTGTATTCTTCTTTAATATTTTCAAGAAAAGTGTTAAAGTTGATGGAATTAATTTTGTTGTGTGAGCATTTCATTCAATTTTTTTTATTCTGTCTTATGTTAGAGGATTACACGCTCAAACCTCAAATTTCCGGTTTCTTATTCAGTTCGCTATGAGATGACGTTTATTAGAAAATCGTCCATGAACATAACCCATTTATCACCCAAGCCATAAACAAAGACAGCCACTTTTGTAATCAATATAAACTTTGGCACACCCTTCCTGTTTCAATCTATCAAATTAGATCACTAGGTTATAATAATAATTTCATATATTGTTTGTGCATTACGATTTCCTTCTTGAACAATCGAATGAATAAAAAATAATAATTATTTCATTTTTCTGCTTTATAGGTTGATTGTTGGGGCGCCGGAAGCTCAATCTAGTCAACCTGGAGTGATTCATGGAGGTGCCGTTTACAAGTGTCCAACCAACAGAGATGGGGGCTGTGAAGAAATACCTTTTGATACTAAAGGTAATTTTTTTGTTAAAATTTAGAAAAATATTTTAATGTGAAAACAAATTTTGAAACAGTTAAATTAAAATATAAATTAAAATATTATTAGGGAATTTTTTCAAAAATTATGTTACACATAGGGTATCCGATAAAATAGATAAAATGTGAAATGACATGGAAATTCGAATTTTTTGTTTGCGATTACATTTGGAATTGCAAGAATGTCTTTTTGGCTATTTTTTGTCAAAATTTAGAAAATTAATTTTGGTCAATTTTTAATTATTTTGTCTTAGCTATGGTAACAGTTACAGGTCTGATTTTATGCAATAATATATTTTCAAACCTTGAGTTATTAAGGGTGTATTTTTGTTATATTTAAAGTAAGGAGTTCTTTGGTGAAAAAAAAATTTCTGACACATCTATGCAACATCTATGAAAATTTATGCAGCGTAATTTTGTAAATCTGAAACTAATGATATTTTTCGGAATTCGTCTTTATATATTCAAACGAAAATATGTATATGTAAAGGAAGGGTCAAATATGTTTTTGATAAAGAAATGAAAATTTTATGTTTATTTAAAAAAAAAGTTATAGCGTATTAAACAAATATTTTTTGCGTGCTATAGTTAGAATTTCAACATTAGCAATATTGGAAAAATTATTATAAAAGTGTTAAGGTTCAGACAACATGAGAAAACGGACACTAAAATTTTTGCTTCAATTATTATTTTTTAACTAGGGTTGTATAATATTAGATAAATATTTTTATTTTATCTAACAAGATTGTAGAACCATTTGTAAAAATTGAAATGAAATTTTTGTATGAGTTGCAAATTTTGAAATTGTTATTGCTAGCAATTAATTTGATTATGTTAATCAGAGTAATTATTTCAAATTTTTAGTTTTAATTTATGATCTATTAATCAGTGATCACAATTAATAGATCACAATTGTGGACGTTCACAATTTTTTGAAAATTAAGACCAATTAAGGGCACATCTATTTCCCGTTTGTAAAATAGATATTAGGTAATAGGTATTTAGGATGTTTCTTTGATTATCGTAATAATTAAAAATGTTTTTCTCAATTTTAGAAATTTACCACCAACCAACAACCAACTAAAAATTCATTATACTTTATGCATAAACACAAAAAATTTATGCTTTTTGGAAACAGGACGAATTTTTAATGAAGATTATATTTTAGTTTCACTCCGAATAGCCATAAATATGCCTATTTAAGTTAACATGTCGCCATTTTGCAGATGTACAAAATTTAATTATTATAAAAGATGCTTTTGCATGAAGGGTTTAATGAAGAAGTTGTTTTTGTGAAAAGAAATGTACTTATTTAAGTTTTAAATAGTTTTTGGTTTATTTTAATTTTAAAAACGTAAATGATGGAAATATATTATTCTAGAAATAATGACAATAAAAATCAATGTCGAATCCACAAGTTCAATCAAAATTCTATTACAACAGTGGCAAGGCGCTTTCGGAAAGTAAAGTTCCATCATCAGTGCCAATCTTTTGTCAAAAACGGATTAAAACATTAAACAATAAAAATGTATGTTAATAATAAAATAAAATGTTATTTTTATGCCCAATTCTAATTAGGCAGTGAAGCATATGATTTAATGCCGTTGTTAAAATATTTAATGTTAAAAATATTCTCATTTTGTACAAACTTAATTAAAAAATAAATTATTTAATATCGTAAATACTGGAGAGCGGAAATTGTCTTAAGTTTTTGAGAACCCTAAATAAAAGTACTTTGTTAAATCAACAAGTCTTTGTTTATTTGTTCTAATACTTTCAGTTTCTTTACTTTTCTCTTGTTTATTTTAACCAAATTTTATTGCGCCAATTGTTACCGTTGAGTGGTACAACTGTGTATATAGTTATAATTGTAAACAGTTGCAACAACAACATACTTGATAATTATGTATCAACACGTGCCGAACCGCAAGCCGTAACATGATTCCGTGACACACGATATGCGTTTTTGTGGTATTCGGTTGTCAACTAGACCACACAGGCCATGATACAATTAATTATAGGACTTGATCCTGACTTCAATCGACGCCAATTACTTTGTTCGTGTCACTTTATACATACATATAAATAAGGATAAACTACTCTAACTACTGCTTTGTAAGTTAACACAAACCGCATAGAGAAAACAGGAACAATTTTTATTAAAATTATAGCAAGAAATATATAGGGTGTGTCAAAAGTCGCGAATTTCCTTTGGAGGGATACATGGGAGACCCTCAAGGAACAAAAATTTATTTAAAAAAATTCAATACTTTTATGTTTTCTTTTGCTTTTTTTGTATTTTTTTGAAATTTGGTATTTTCTTGAGATTTATGAATACGTAATTGATGAAAAAGAAACAGTAAAGCATTTGAAATGAATTACGTATTCATAAATCTCAAGAAAATACCAAATTTCAAGAAAATACAAAAAAAACAAAAGAGTATTGAATTTTTTTAAATAATTTTTTGTGTTTTTTGAGGGTCTCCCATGTATCTCTCCAAAGGAAATTCGCGACTTTTGACAAACCCTGTATAACAAAACTCAAAATTAAGGTGTTGTTTAAAATTAGTAGTGGGATACTTAAAATTATTTTGAAGTGTGTACTTCAACTAAAAATGACAATTTTGATGGGGTGAAGTTGACCACTTTTCAACATTAACTAAAAATAAACTCTATTTGCAATTTTAGAAAAAAGAATTTATTCTCGATATAACGTTGGTATCGTTTTTATGTAGCCCTGGAACTTGGAAAATTTGTAAAATTCGTCTTTCTTTTTTTTTAAATATGGGTCGAATATTTTTTACTTTGCAATGGTATTTATTCCTAAAAACAGTTTCTGATCGTATTGTTTATTAAACTAACCTAGATATTTATTTAATAGTCAAAATAATTCTTTTTGAGTGCCTTTTTACACTGTTACAATTTTGTTAACAAATCTGATGTTACATCAAATGAAAAGGACAGACTGTGATATTGAGAGTTTATTGGCCCTATTGAATTAAAAAAAAAAATTAATAAATATTTTTTAACAAAATTGTTACTTTACAAAAATATCCTAATACAATTTTATAAGCATAAAATATAAAATGTTATACATTGTTCTTTATAAATGCTAGGTTACTAAGTCCCAAAAATACTCATCTATTTGAACCAGGGGTGGGTTTAGCAATACTTGTATTTTCAAAACAGGGGGATGGGGCCCAAATTTTATTAGAAAAGATGGTGTGACTATTGGTGCCAAACAAAAGGTGACTTCAGTACTTTTGTATGTCCAAAACGGTGTACAGTAGAGCAGTGAAGATTTTTTTATAATTACATAACAGACTAATACATGAACTAGTTTTTGTTTATTCCAAAATTTTAGTTGTTAGTTTGACACATTAAATTATGTTCCTTTACCTATTACAATTTTGTGAATCGTTTAAACGGTCGAACATAGCCAAAAAATCAAATTTTAAGTACATAAAACACTCACATTCATAATCTTTATTTAAGAGACTTCTGGCTTTTAAATTTTATACTTTTAGAATTTGCTTTTTATGTAGATTAGATAGACGGTTTGTAAGTGGTTGCCAGGTCAAGTGGGTATCGGAAATTTTAACACGCGGATTCAATAAATGAGGTCAAAAAGATGACCCAAAATTTACACTTTCTGTGATAATTTTGCAAGAGAATTTTTACATTTTATCATTTTTAAACAAGAAAATTGCACTTCTCATGTAAAAAAATGTAAAATTCTAGACAACTTGACCTGACAATAATTGTAGACAGGCTGTAGAGAACGTAACGAATAGTATAGTACAGGATGTGCACTGTAAAACTGACACCCCCTTTAATTTTTATTTTTGAAAGTATTTAAATTTGTAAAAATTTTTTTGCTACGAATGTACTTATTTATTTCAGAGTAAACCCAGGTCTATATGACAGTTTATCCAATTTATTGACACTGATACCAATTGACACAACACCATTCTCGATTTCAATAAAATCAAAAATCTCAACTGAATAGATTGATAACTACTTGTAGAATCAAAAAATGAAACTAAATATCTATATAGGTTTTCATTAAAAAAAAACATATTTTTTTTAAACACGTAGTCGAGGCTAAGAAATAAACAACGTTTAATCTCTATTTAAATTTGAGATTTTTTGATTTTTTTTAAAACTAAAACAGTGAAGTAGGGAAGTAGCTACTTCACGCAAGGTGAAAAAAATTACAGAAAATACGGAAATTTTTACTATGGAAAAAAGACAAACTTCACACACTTCTCATCCTTATTTGCTACCGCTGAAAATTCGTGACAGTAATGACGTTTTGTTATTGTTATAATTATAAATTGAAAAAGAATAGTTCTTTATGCGCCGGCGAAGTCATTGTTCGTGCCTTATCTGTATATCAGTTTTATGCCGGACTCACTGCGTTCGTCCGTCAAACTAAAACTGTTACAGATGCGGCACAAAAACTATGACTTCTTTGCCATATAAAGAAAAATACTATTTTATAGTTTGTATTAGTGTGCGTTTACAATATTATTGCCCCTGTTCCACTACCTAATTTGACGACTCTAAACCTTTTGATTGTCACTTAAAACTGGTTGACTAAATGCTTTCGAGTACAAGATTGTGTTTTTATTTCTTTAGAAAAAGGTTTCACCCCGAAATAGCGCAGCGCATATACTACTGGGACATTAAAATAGCTTTTGTCTAATAAAATCTTACGGCACTATTTTTCAAGTTTAGATATAGCGTCGTTTCTTTGAAAGTGTCACAATGTCACTGTTACAACAATTCCATCCCATTGCCATATTGTTGTGTTTATGCTAATGCAAACTGATAAAAGTCGTAGATTAATGCAGCTAGATCTGAAAAACTTTTAGCTACACATGAAATTGCAAAGTTCCATTGTATGTAGATGTCGGCACGCTTGCTCTATATAAAAACGACTGTTTTATTGAGGCGATTTTGTAATATCGTAAAACTGTTCCATTGCCTTCTGTGGTTGTAGCTTTAAAGCTTGAAGTTTTGTTTGTTCATACATGTAGGATTTAAAATGAATTTACAAGTAGAAATAATTTTATTTCTATTGTAGAAGAACATATAAGAATTTTGGACAACTAATAGATTACGTTTTAAATGTTTTGTTTTAACAAGAAAATACAGTGGACCACAAATATAGTTAAGCCATAAATCTTACCTTTCTATAATTGTGCTATTGTAAACCTGAAACTCCGTCATTATAAGTCAATAACAATATGTCACCCTAAGGATTATATAGAATGTGATTTTTTTGATAGATGAGCGAACATAATTTCATATACAGTGTGAACCATTTGTATGGAATAACTTCGATAAAAATTCAGGGATTTGATTTTCTGGAAAACGCTTGAATACGTAATCTGTTATTTTTCAATGCGCATTTTTTGACAAAAAATTTGGATATACAGAGTGTCTTAACATCGAGATACAACCTTCTACTTTGACATCTTAAATAAAAACCTCATTTTTTTTAGCATATCTGAATTTTACGTATAATTTTGCGTATTTCTTACGTAGCACACACTATGTCGGTTTTCAGTTGTTTTTTTTTAAAGGCGTGATTTATTTGAAATAAATAAATTCGATAAATATTTAGGGATTTATACGCAGAATTCAGATATGTTAAAAAACTGGGGTTTTCAATTGAAATTTTAAAGTTGAGGGTCATATCTTGATTTTGGGACACTCTGTATATACATTTTTTTTTGTCAAAAAATAGGCGTTGAAAAGCAACAGGATACGACTCCAAGTGCTTTCCTGAAAAACAAATCCCTGCATTTTTATCGAATTTTTTTAATTTCAAATGATTTACGTCTTTTTTTAAAAAACAAAATTCTACGTAAAATTTAAGTGTGCTAAAAAAAATGGGGTTTCCTTTTGAATATTCAAAGTTGAGGGTCGTATCCCGATTTTTATATATCCATTTTTTTTTTGTTACAAAATGCACGTTAAAAAATAACAAGATACGTGTTCAAGCGTTTTCCTGAAACACAAATCCCTGAATTTTTATCGACGTTATTCCATACAAATGGTTCACACTTTATGTTTATACGAGTACATACAGGTAGTACAGAAAAAATAACCGTTTATTAACTAATGGCACCAGAATTTAAACAAAAACATTTATAGCGTTCTGTTTTACCAACTCTGACTAGCACTAATTTGACTATTTTTGCGTTATAGGGACTTTCAAATAGCAACAATTCACCATGTGTTTATTCTTAATTTGTTGACTGTCTTCTATCGAGTTATGGCTATGGAGACACAATGAAGTCAAGATAACTAAGTTTAGACAACAATTTACGCGCCAGCGCCAGCTAACTTTGTTGACAGCAGTACCTGCCAAGCACTAAATCACAAACAAAAAAAAACCTAATTTTACAAAAAATGGTTTAGATGAGCCAAGCAATCGAATTTATATATAGCCTGATTCAGATAAAATAATGAGCCCGATGTTTTGGAGATGCAACCAAAAAAACAAATTTTATTTACGTCTTGATCTACTTTTAATTACGATTTGCATTTGCAATTAAGTTATCTTACGTTTTTTATGATTATTATGATTTAGAATAGATCTGTTTCTCTACCTTTAATGCTTCATTCTTCTATACATTTTGTATTGGAGTTTAGGTACATCAAAATGAGTTTTTTATTTTCTCTCTTTGGCACAAATGACTGTTTTCTGCCCTAATGTCAGGGTTAAGCAGATTATAACTTGGATTCAATTTGAAAACATTAATTTAAATTAGATCAAAGACGTAAATGAAATTTGTTTTCTGGGTTGCATCGCTAGATGATCAGGCTCATTATCTTATCTAAATCAGGCTGTATCAGGGGGTAATAAAATAAAGTACCTACCTAGCTTTTACCTGATAATAGTTCTCATCGGCAGGATGCTAAAAACCCAAACTTGTCTTATACAAAAATGTTTGTAGTTTTCGAGATATAAGATGTAGATTTTTCTGCTCAAAAATAGTACCGCAGTCAGACATCATGTATCTCAAAAAAAGTTTTACATCTTATATCTCAAAAACCGTCAATATTTGTGTAAGGCGAATTTGGGTATTTAGCGTCTTTTCAAGGAGGTCTATTCCCTAGTAGCACATTATTCCAGAATTATATCGCGGTTATATAACCGCTTTATACGAACCTAACCATGGTTATGTTAGATTCAGGTTATATAACGGTTATCTAACCTTGGTTAGATGTGGCGTATATAACAGTGGTTATATAATAGTTATATAACCGTTAGATTCAATATACAATATGGCCTAGGTTAGACTAAAGTTATATAACGGTTATCTAACCCTGGTTATGTTGGGCTTATATAGCGAAGGTTAGATAACGGTTGTCTAACCCTGGTTATGTTTGGCTTACATAGCTAATGTTATATAACAGATATATAACTATTATGTTTGTTGTGTCATATAGAATATGTTAGAGGCAGTTTATATATCGGTTAACTAATCACGGTTATATCTGGCTTATATAACAAAAGCTATATAAAGAAAATATGTCCGCTATATTTTAGAACTACGTATACATAATTTATTTTTCATTTTATAGCTCTGTTCAAAATTTAATATATTGAATTTTCTATCACTCTGAACAAAAATTTTTAAATTTATCTCAGCTATTATTACAAGGTAAAACTTCATATGCGTGCAAAATATCTGGCGGAGGGAGCTATCATAAATCAAGATCATTTTCTTACCGTGGTTTACCTTTCCATAAATTGAACAATGGCTGTTCTTTTCTTTCTAGAAAGGTCTTAAAAAGTCAGTCCACTTTTAGACATTTTGAGTATACATTTGATTGCACCTGTATTGATATTTGGGATATGGTGTAACTTACTCATTTTATTTAGGTGTTTACTTATAGCTTAATTTTTTATAATTCCCATGAAGTATAAATATATTGTCATGTTACTCACTTCTTTTTTTAAAAATCCGAAGTAGGCGGTTATTTTCCAGCACTGCTAAGTTTAATTGAGTCACAGGGATCATAAAAATTGTGTCATAGAACTCATAGGTAAGCTACTTATCATAAATTTGAAAATTAAAATAAATATAAATATTATTTAAAAGTTCGAATTTATAGTCTCAAGGCTCAGACATATTTTGTTTCATTTTCTGCTCCTTCAATAGTTGAATAGTTCAAGGCACTGATGTATCCGTACAGTATATTGTCGTCCTCCCCAAATTTGAAAAAATGACTTAAGTTGTAAATCTTACATCAAAGGGGCTTGGGACCGAAGTTAAGTCGCCCGTAATAAAGTGCACAACAGGTATTTTTCTGGTTATTGAAACAGATGTTTGGGATCTGGTCTCTGCCGGTCTGCCGCAGGTATAAAGTAGAGGTGCACTTTATTGCGGGCGACTTAACTTCGGTTCCAAGCTCCTTTGTTCTAAGATTTATAACTTAAGTTATTTTTCCAAATTTGGAGAGGACGACAGTATGTATTTGTTGGTTATAAATCGGCAAAATATTTTTAATATGTAAATTTAAAAATGTTACTTGAAAGGCGTTATGTAGGCGTCACAAGAAACTTCAACAAATTCAGTTTTTCTTCTTTTGAAGATTTTGTGCTTTCAAGTATAGATTTTCAATATGTTTCACACTTAGTGAATATCAACACTAAGATTTCATGACTAGCTAACGGTTTTGTAGAATTCACGAAGTATAATTTACAGCATAAAATTATTGTTTTAAGTCAACATTTGAATCTATATATCAATATTAATTATGTACGCACAGATATATTTTTGTTGTTTTATTATTATTTTTATGCAAAAACTTTTATAGATTATTTCATTTCGATTCGTCTGACCCGTGCCCTTCGTAAATTACAACAGTATGAACCTCTACGGTATTATTTATCAAAAGCCGATCTCAACCATATTAACGATATGAAAAACGAATTATCATCACGCCCAACATGCATCAAGTCAATTTATGGTCTGTTTGCATACGAAATTAGCCGCATTATAAAAGAAGCAGCGATGATATGAACACTTTTACTCCAACCTACTATTAAGTCGTCAATCTTTTATCACGCTTCTTCTGATAATTTTCTTGTAGGTTCCATCACACACAATTGGTCACACGATCCAAAAGGCCTTGCTACATTCTGTATATCAACGCAATTAAATGCGTCACTGCTTCTGCACTCTTATAATTCTTCTACGCCATATGGTCAGTTCTTTTTTTTGTGTTAGTACAGAATGGTCATAAAAATACGTAACACGTATCCTTGCGGTTGCAGTTTATTATGGAAGCCCTCTTGATTAAGGAAAATTACTTCTAGAAAAAATCTATGAAAACTTAGGTTGTCCTTATTAACATTCCGCGATATGTACAGTTAGATGTAGGATTGATAAGTTTAAAACGTCATAGCAAGGATGGCGCCAAGAACGAGAAGAAAACTGATGCAAAATGAATTGATTAAGCTCAGAAATGAAAAAAATGCGTTAAACATTTATTATCATTTAAATTACATTATTTTTTCAATTTAATTTTTTTTATTTATTACTACTACTAACAAAAAAAAAGATTTCTTTAATTTAAATAAGCCTGAAATCAGTGTTATTTTTTATAATTATATATTTTTTTGGATACAAAGTATTATTAGATTATTATTTTACGAAGTCTGTTTATTGCTCTTTTAACAATGTTCTTGGATTTTAACCATTAGTTTATGACAAACTTTTGTGTAAGTATAACATAAGTGAATGTTTTGAAACATTCAATTAATCTAATGGCGATGTTAATAAACAAATAAATACTTAGCAATTAAAATCTAGGGGTGCTGGAATTAGCTATACTATACTAGTATATACTAATTACAAGCAAAAACCAGCCAAGGGTTGTTAGGTAATAAGTTAGTGGAAACAGTTATATATTAGTCAAAACTCAGGGAAAAAAGCCGAAGAGCAGCGCCAGATAAAGAAACAAGTTAGTGTTAATTAAACACAGGAAAAATATTTTATGTACAAGCTGAGGCGCAGGAACCAAATAGGCTATTGTGGATTTTACTGATTCTGAGGTTTCAACCAATAAAATTATAATATTCACCAAATGCAGAGAGCAGTATTTTGTAGTTGCATTTCTCTAAATGTGAAGCTTAAATCTCCATTTACTAAGAATGCTACCTGAAAATAAGGGACTGAATTTTGCTCAGGGTTTCCACCGCAAATGTTTCAAAAAATCAAGCAAAAATGTTAAGACGTTTTTTTAGGTAAATTATAATTAAACGGTCGGCATCTCCAACTGCATTTGTGGTGTCTTCGGTTAATAATTGAATATAAATGGTTTATTGCTCGGCACTTCAGAGTCACTGAAGAGACCTATGGTAGATACGTATTTGGCTATTAGAAAAGGGAAGGACGCGCGGCAGGCTACAAACGAATAGTCGTTGCCTCATAGCATTTCACCTTTCACGGTGAGAAGTAAAAGTTTCACCTTCAGTTGCTATTCTATCATGCAGCCGTGGATGTTAATGAGGAGTCTTTGACCTGACCTGTCTACCCACATCTGATTCCTTTATGTGGAAAAACCTTCGGTAAAATGCATAAAAATTTTGCAATGCTTTTGCTTGATTGAAACTGTAACATTTGCTGAAAGAAGATAACTAGCTAGTAGATATAACTTTTGCTACTCTTTATGCATATCACCTTTTAAGTCTCGAGGCTTACTCCCAGAAATTGGCTTTAACATTGCTCAGATTGACATAACTATTTAAGGATCCAGCTAGTTAATCCAGCAAACGGATCAGAAATTTGATGAAGAAGAAGCGTTGCTTCTGAAAGGATATGGAGGTGTGTGCCAGCTAACTAACCCCGCCATTAAAGAAAATCCTTTGTCTGAAGCAATTAAAAAGATGATGAAAATTTTTGTAGAGATGAAGCACTTGAATAGCTGACAAATTACGGGAAGATGTTTAAAGTTATTAAGATCTAAAAAAAGTACAGATAAGAAACTTTAATTTACTCTCGTACCACACCTTGAGTAGGTCAAAGATGAGAGGCTAAGTCCATTAAAAGAGATGAACTGGAAGGTTTTGAAAGAGATGTTTTTGGCAAAAAGGGGCAAGTGTTAGGAATAGAAAATAAGTAATGTTTCTGCTGGACAGTTTTCAAGCCGAACACTTCCGAAAAGCTGAAAAGTTATAATTAGTTAATTAGTTATAAAACCTACAATTAGAATCTGACAAAAGTTCACGCTAAAATTCTGTTGTAGTATTTTTTTCATAAAATTATAGGCGTCTTAAAAAACACTTTTTTAATATCTCTTTAATAATAATTAATTGACATTCTATTAAATTGTAACAAACTTGTAAAATTAGAACAAACAGCTACAGCAATAGCTGTACAGCAAACAAAATAAAAAGGAACGCCATTGCCTAAAAGCAAATTTAGGAGAAGGAAAAACAGAAAAAATTTCTACTTTAACGAAAAACCTTGCACTTTTGGATGGTCGCAATAGGACTGCGGTAGTCAAAATATTAATCGCATACATCTTTTTTGCTAGATTGAGTAGTCATTAGCTTTGTCAGTTAGTCAATTAGTGAAAAGCCAGAATTCGAAAATAGATTACATTTTGATACTATCAAAAAAAGTTAATAGCATAGCATAAGAGCAATTGCAAACGAATTCAATTTAAACAAAAGTACAGTTTTAAGAATTAAGAAGAGATAGGAACAAAATAGAAGTATTTTTAGGAAAGTAGTTTCAGGACGACAAAGACTCAAATTCTGATTTTCTGAAGAAGCAGTTGTTACCTAACCATCTAAAGAAAAAGCTATTTGAAGCAGCAAGAAATGGTTCTTTATTCCTAATATTTTAGCATATTATAGTACCGTTTGTCTGCGGGAAAAAAAATTCAGAAATTAAAAACCTCGGCAAATGCCAAGAAAACATTTACTAAAAGAATTTAAGACCTCAGAACGAAAATGAATTGTGGACAGTTTTGTGGTCTTAGCTTTTTAGCTACCATTAAACAATTTGACAGTTTATGTGAGCAACGTATAACATTTTCTTTTTAAATGTTAAGAAGTTTCTAAAAGGCATATTTACACAATTTACACAACAATATTTACACAACAAAAAATGAAAAATTTAGAAAAAATGTATTATTTGATTTTGTACGCGATTTTATTGTCTGCCACTGTACCATGAAACTCTAAATACGTTGATAGATTTTTCAAAATCTAGACGAGGTCATGTTCGACAAGACAATATCAAATACTTTATTATTATTAAGGATTTTTGTGAGAAAAATTTAAAAATTTTTTGAACGTTTATCAAGTAACAATCAAATTGCAAACGTCTAAATGTACAATTGAAGAATGTTTGTGATATTTTTTATTCAAGAAACTTATCCCATATTTAATTCATCTCTTTTATCCAAATTATAAATTGTTTTTTTTTAATGGTTTAATTAAAACCCGCCTATGTAGAACTTATACATAAAAAACTTATTTCGTTACGAGCAATGGTCAAGCAATTCAACATGTTTAGAATAATTCGAGTGATGATGATGAATGATGAATGTATCGAAGCTCATTGAGAGATCGTGGGCAGATAAATTATGCGGTCTTACCTGTCGTTGCCTAACAAGGCCGGTCGGATTAAGAAGCGTTATAATAGGCGCCAACACATGTTTTCAATTTACGTGTATGTAAACGGTCTAGAGCATCCATCTATCTATGTGAATTAATTGATGGTGACAGTAAACAGCAATGAATGATTGATTCGGAAAATGTAGGGAAAGAGTACCTAGTGTATGATGGAATTTCGATTTTTATTTCACCTGCAGCCGCGATATTTTGAGGATTGTATGGGCGGCATGTGGGCCAGAAATATACAACGAAATGTTTTAATTTGCATTCAGGAATAAACTACAGGCTTCCTTTTTATAATTGCAAGAGTAATTTTTTTATGATACACAATAGACTGTTGCTCCTTTAATATATATTTTTATTTATACAAACTTTTGGGAATTGCCTACTCTTAAATGAAATCATTTGACGTTTATTCTAAGTAAACTGTATACTGTATACCGCGTGTCTCAAGTCTTAGATCCAACCCCCCTGCCTCCAAATGGGACTTCCTATTTGAACCACACAGTTTGGACAATAGGCATAAAAATGATGAAGACCCAGTAGTGAGATTTTGAAAATGGTTCACTTTAGTTGTTAAATGGATACCGACCATATTTCCATATACATAAATTTGTACTAAAGAAAGAGAGTATCTAAAAATGGGTAGATTAGATATGATAAAGAACTGATCTAAATGGCACAATGTAACGTTTCTGATTTTGCAAATCATTTTTGGGTCTTTAGTTAGCATCAATTTAACAACGACTACAGAACATTACTCTCTGTATCTATAAAAAAGTCAGTTAATGTAATTTTCTTATTTATTATAATTAATAATAAATAGAAAAACTACCTTCCGTAAAATAAGAAACGCTTTAAGTTGACATAGGATTAATTACAAATTATAAAATACATGTGACATCTGTATGAGAATCAACTACTCAAGACAGATATAATCTTGCTCTCTAATGATTTATACTTGACCAGTTCTATATAGTTCTAAGAGTATATGAATAGTCTCATTAAAAATACAATAAATTATAAAATAGTTACTTGTAATTGTAATAGAATTAGTCTCTGTTCAACGATTATTTAAATATTTGCAGGCAACAACCTTGATGCCAACAACAATTTGATGGACAACAAAACGGAGCAATGGTTTGGTGCAACCGTGAGTTCTTCAGGCAAGCCGGAAGGTCCTATCGTGGTAAGTTTTAATGTCTGCGTCGTGGTGTATTGACATCATTGACGGACGATCGACTCTTCAAACTTGCTCTACCGCATTACAGAAGCGATATGTCCGTATTTGCCGCGGATGACCGCGCTTTTTTACCACCAAACGATCATTCGATATTCAGGAAACGTACAGCATGACATCGACGGTCAACGTCCACCACTGATCTTTTTTCCAGAAAATCATGTCGCAAACTCGAACAATTTGCCTGACAGACTTTATTTTGAGTATTTATTAACTTCTCTTATATCGAAGCTTTCACGCGCTTTCATGATGTGCTTGGGCGTTGATTGTGCAACAGTGCAGATGTCCTATCTTAATCACCTCATCTCAAAATGGAACGGCTTCAAAAACACGATTGTTACAGTGATTCAGGGAATGACTGGACATATAAATTGTTATTTACATAATGACTGTTGACCAGAGAGATTGGAGGATGCTCCACGACGTGACCACCGCTCAAAGATAAGCTGTAGAATATTTTAAACCAACCACCAACTTTAAATTTAATACATTTTTTTCTTGTATTTAAGGTAAAGTTTTATTGATTTTTAAGAAAAAGTTATAAAAACGGAAATAAGATATGCTTTTGTTAGCATATTCTACAGTTTTATTTTTTATACATCTTTTCTTTGTTTCTTCTCGGAAAAACGTCACGCTATAAATCATACAAAATATAAAATTTGTGAAAAATACCACAAAGTGTCACAAAAGTTTTATTTATTATGTAGAATTTGTAACTTATTTTTCTGTATCTCAGCTTTTACCACCCTGTCTGCTGCATTTCTTAGTAATTTAGTACATGTCGTAGCACCTTTATAACGTGCCACTCTGTAACAAATTACCAAAGAGCCGCAACACTCACCATTCAGTCTCTTTATTTGATATATGCGTGAAGTTCTCAGGTCTTAGTGGTCAGTGGCAATTCCTTTCCCTCGTTTATTATACGCTATCAGCAGACTAATAAAAATGATTAGATCGTAGATTTAGATTTGTAATTAATTGTTTGTCAAGTCACCAACAAAGTGTAACAAATTCAAAGCGCGGTTTAACACTTAAAGTGCATATCAACGGGGATCCTTCCACTTATTCTCGTGCCAACTGGTGCGTTGTAAGAAATTAATTCAGGATAAGGTGGTTGTGTAAATGCCTTCTTCAGATTTCCGCCGCCTGGCGTGTTCCGTGTCTGCAAAAAGGACAAAATGATAACCTGGTTGACCTCTTGCATTCATGGTAGCAGAGCGGCTGGAAAAGGAACAGGCGGTGATGTTTTGGACCATGTTTCAAAAGAAAAAAAGTCGAAGCTTTTTGCGGTGACAAATGCATTGAACTTTAGAAGTTGGTATGTATGTGAGAGGATTCTAAGCTGCTTCTAATGTAGGTATAGTGGTTTGAATAAGCATACAAGTAGAATATTATCAAGCAAATGTTTGAAAAATGCAATAGTTATTTATATTGTTTCAAACCAATTTTGGCGTACCTGACTTTAAAGACAAGCCTTCTGTTTATTACTACTGCAATAAATATTGTATTGTTACCAAATACAAGTAATTTATGATCATTAGACTCTTGGGTGGCATCTGAGAAAATCGCCCGGAGCAGAACAAATCTACGTAAAAGTGGTGACAAATATGCCTGCCTCAGGCGTTTTTTTTTTTTTTAGTTTTTTATTAATTCTGCTATAGAAAAAAATAGGATTTTACCGATGACAAGAAAATTGCGGAAATTGTTATTTGGCAAGCGGCGAAACCCCGAGTGAAGTAATTTTGCCAGTCGATAAAATTTTATTTCATTGTTTTATATAAAAAATAACTCTTATTTAAAAAATGTGCGTTATCTGTAAACAGATTTTTTATGTAGTGAACAAAGAGAATATAAATTGCAAGTCAAAATTTTCGTTATGACTTACAATTGACGTTAAACAGTCGTAGCTCACGTTGTGTGCAAAAATCAGCCGTGTTTCATACAAAAATGTTTCCAAGTCAGTTATGAAAAGCAACCTCATTATAAAAATTTTTTTAAAATAAATGAAGTTAGTTTCTTGATTAAATTGATGTCCCTTTTTATCACTAGTTATAAAATAATGTTACTTTATATAAAATTTAATTTTTTACATTATGTAAGATTTATATTTCCAAACATTTTTTTGATCATATTGTAACTTACCAAGGCGTGCTACTCATGTTTACCGTGACACTGGGCCCATTGTGTGCGCCCCATTTTCAGCGACTACATGGTAGTAAAACGTAAAAATATATTGTAATATTCAAATGAAAGAAAGACGCCGTATCTTGGAGCCCACCATGGAGTCTGTCGATGCGTGACAATATCATTTCTCTTTACCATTTGATTTATTCGAAAATTCGTTGTTATCATATTTCGAAAATCATACATTGTGATTCCGTTGACCTGCCTGAAGTGAAACGCCCGGTTACGCCCATGTTTATGGCTTTTATAAATTGACGGGACGCTAGCAGGAAAATTACATAATTATCTCGTATAAAGTCGATGATGGTGATGATGAAACGAGCCACTGATGAAAATGATGATGAATAGGTGTGCACAACACAATAATGGATGCGTCTATTCTTACTCCACGGTCTAGAGGACAAAAAAACGCATTAACTTTTGACAACTAAATCATACGATAAAGTACCATGATAATGTATGGGAGATTCGCATCATGCAAGACATATCAAAGGATTATAGAGTCTCTATAAAAGAAGATGTATTGAGTACCGCGGTGAGAAATATTGGTGATTAATTTTAAATAATTGATTATCGATTCATAGCTGTTTTCTATTTCTATGACATTTTTTACTTTAAGAATTTTAACAGGTTAATGTGCTAATTTCAAGTTGAGATACTCCCGGTAGTATCGCAAATTTTAATACTTTTTATTGTTTATTTAATTTTAATTATAATTTGTTTATTTATAATCAATCATTTATGCTTTATACAAACTCTTACAACAATATCTGATAATTGCCACTATAATTTGATTTAAAATATATATTTTTGGTCTATAAATTTAAGAAGGTGAAGCTATAAACGATCCATATTTTCTGCTTCACTTAGTAAGATAGTGTAATTTTTTCCAAAGATTACAATATTGTTGTTAAAATTTAAGCAAGTGGCTTTGTTATCATCTATTTTTGAAAAAAGTTAGCGATCAATATCGGTTGTATTTATTTAATTTGTTTTTTGTAGTATTATCAACTTATAATTTGCAGTACCCACATAAGTAGTTTTTTTTTGGTACAAGCTAGCAACCAAATTCTTGTTTGATTACTTATAATTTTTACAAATTTATTTTTTAATTGTTGAAATAGATCTAATTTGTTGTGCGGATGTGTGATAAAAAAAAATGTTTTTATTTCAGATAGTAGTATTTCTCTAAAAAATTTCGTTTTCACGGTATGATATATTTAACGTACTGTATGAAATTCCTGTCATTCCTGCATTTTCCAACTCTTTCAAAGAGTAATTTTTTTAGAATTATTCAATTACTTATTTATACCTGCTTATCGCTATACAAATGGTAACAATCTTTTTGGTTTCTTTTCGTTTTCTATGTTCTTTTTTACGAATGAAAAGAAGGACAAAAAGTGAAGACAAATTTTTCTTAGCAAAAGGCTTGTGATTATCCAGATTTAAGGCCCTAATTTGTTAAATACTATTAATTTTGTCTGTGTTACACCTAGAAACTTATTACTTCAAATCCAAAAATTTTAATTGATAATTAATTAATTGATTTATATGTGTTCCTTGTTTTGAAGTGAATTTCTGAATTTTTTTACAGCGACCCCATAAATAAATGTCAACTCTCAGAATTAAGGTAGAATAAATAAAGATTTATGAGGATCTTTCACAATTGAAGGATAGATGACATAAAACTGCGAATTCTCAAGAAAGCGACTTTCATGGGTCATTTGACCAAAAACCATAAACACTCTGTATTTTATATTTGAATAGATGAAATAGTTATTAGAATTTTGGCAATCTGTGGCTCCCAAAGGATTCAACGGGCTGTAGAGGATGAATTCGAAAACGCCTCAAAAATCTAAGAACCTCAAGTTGCTCTGCAGCAATATATTTTTGGAAACATCCTGTATTAGTGTATAATCGAGCTTTTTATTTTTTGAAGTGCCCACTTTGAATAAATTGTGAACCACCGTGTGCCGCCCTGAAAAAAAGTCCTAGCGATGTCTCTGTCGAAAACAAATTACTGAAAAGGAAATGAGTTAATCGCTTATCCTTCATGCAGTTTCTTGGGAACAAATAAATGTTTGCCCCTCCTACTGTCCTGTCATTTTAAGAACGTCCCCAATAATAAACGTCGCCGTCACGGCATTGTTTTACAAATAGGGCTTTTGAATCGTCGTGTTGACGTCTAGTTTTTAAACCATGCCCAAATCGATCTGTAGATTTATACTCGTCGGCATCCGCCGTTTTGTAGATTTTCATACGTATTTGCTTTACGTGTCTTGACAATGTTTACAAATCTCTGGCGTGTTTTACATACAATAAAGACGAAACGTAAACTACTGTATAAATAGACAGAGAATTTTTCGCCACATGAAAAAAATCGCACATTGTGACTCTTCACCATCTGCTAAAATCAGTTAGATTTGATTATGGCAGTATTTAGTGGAACACACTGACCCGCTGCAACCAAACTACTAACTGTGAACGGATTTTTTTCAGGAAAATTTCAGGTTACATTGGGATTCACTGATTTAGTAAATCAGGAAACTACACACACAGTCGTGTTACTTATATACCTACCCAGAAGACTCCATGGAATTCTGCACTTGTGTTATGTTCTAATTTTACCACTAGCCTTGAGGTCGATGATTGGACAAGATCCGAACTTGCTAATATTCACACAAGTTATATCAACTGAATTTTTTAACAATAAAAATAACCAAATTAAACCCACCATTCTATGAAATTGTAACAAATAGTTAATTTTTTAATTTGGGTCTCTAAAAGAAACTCTCGTGCTCCACGGTTGTCCTATAAATGTGAATTGGTACCACAAAACTGATTTTACAAAAAGCGTTTTCTAATATACTATTGTTTAATTAGGCAATGAAGTATATGATTTATTGTCGCGGGTAACAGTTCAAAGCAAAGAGGCACACGTGACTTTGAAGTCAGACAATGCATTAAATCTGCTGTACTGCCGAATTGAATTTACAATTTTTTCGCCGAATTTTATAATTTAAAATTTTTTAAAGAATTTAAAATTTAAAGAAAAATTTTGTGGCAGCTTTGTGAAAGATTTTGACCAGCACTAATGTGTTCGCTTTGTTGAAAGGTTGATATATTGATTAGGCAATAAGTAATAAGTATTACATGTGCTTTAGTTGTTACTAAAATATGACGGCGAGAAATACTATTTTTGCTTACTTTAACTTAGTCCTTTTTTTTACAAATGTCACCAGGTGATAGCCCTTGCTGAAAGGGGATAAAAGGTGTTTATTTAAAAAAGTAGTCAAAAGTGCTATGAGATTTTGGTAACAGAAAATGTAGCAAAAAATGGATGTAGGAACTTGACACACTGTAACTATGGAAAACATAATTAAATAAATCATTTTGATTATTTTTGAGTCTTGTGTACAAGATTTCGAATCATTTTTATTTCCATTTTCAGTTTGTTCCTTTTTTTAGTGTTCAGTTTTTGTTCGTTCTAAGTTTCAGTTTCGGTTTTGTTTGTTATTTGGTCTAGTTAATTGTTATTTTGTCGCGATGGCTAATTACAATTTAGAGCAGCAAAAGTTTTTAGCCGAAAGTTACTTTCGAAGTGGTAGAAAGGTTGAAAGCAAGTGGATCTATTCGATAGAACACAGAACAAGGTCATTGAAGAAGAGTCAGTAATTTTTGTTTACAGGATGTTAACACTTTAAAATCGGCAAATATTGCACTGGGAATGTTTCCCCATACGAGATAATAAATTATTATTTACAAAAAAGTTTAGAGATTATTCCGTGAAATAGATTTTAGGTCACTAATTCGACATAATGTGACAATTTTGACATTTCTGACAACTAAATATCACTGACAGTACGGCAGCTGGATTTAACTTAGAAATACTTTAAAATGTATTTGTTTTGTCATGACGTTTTTGATAACTTTTTTAAATGAACACTTATTATCTTTGAGATATATGCTGTAGACAATTTTTTTCAAAATCTTTATTTTTGAGATACACGATGTATGACAACATTGTCATTGAGAAAAAACTTTTACATCGTATATCTGCAAATCTACGTGTATATGCTCAAAAACAGAGTTCTCATACATCGTGTATTTTAACAATAATGTTTTTTGAAAAAAAAAAATACTGCTTATATCTCAAAATCTGTAAACATTTGTATAAGGCAAATTTGGTTTTTTAGCATTCTTTCAGCTTTCAACGAGAACTATCACCTGTTAAAATCTTTAACATTACTTCAAAAACATCCTGAATAATGTGGCGCACTGATCTTTATGACATCACAAAGATCTAAACTCTCTAAAGATAAGAACCTAGGAGAATTAGCAGCACACGTTGGCAACTATGGAGTACTGTTCTGAGATCAGTCACATTTTGCTCTAAATTGGAACAGCGAAAAATACTAGTGATTTGATTTGTTACATCTCGTCTTTTGCTAAACATTATTTTGCGGAAAATAAGCACTTCGTTTTAATTTTTTTCTTCTTTCACGATTTGTTATTGTTATTATTATTATTAGATTAGATTCAATGAGTCTTGCCATATTGTTCACTTTTGACCCCGTGCACAATTTCAAATACGGCCAAACTTTTTATAATTTTTTTATATTGCAATTAAAAAAATATGGCGAAATGTGTTTCTACCTTTAGTTACTCTCAGAATATTACAATATTTTCTACGTATATATAAAAACTGACAATTTATAACGAAATGCAATAAAACTTCAAGGTGTAGCATACCATGAATAGAACATTATGTTTTAGGTAAAAGGTTTTAATTAAATTTTTTATTTGACGACTATAATGCTAAAAATACCCATCGTAACTGGCAAGTCACTCCCTTGTATAAACATATTCATGCATTTTTCAAATTAGGTCATTTTCTCCAGCACACCGTCACCGTTTCGCATTGAGCTTTCAACGTGAGTCTCCTGTTCTATTTCGGTCGTTTGTGAGTGGGCACGACTCTTTCCGTATGTTTTAATGGCGAAATGTTTATATCAGCATCGCCAGAAATAAACTCGTTTTCTACTTTTGCTTTGTTAAGCCTGTACAGTCCATTTTAATTGTCTATTTGTAACAAATAGTGTTCTGAAGTCGGCTGAGCGTCAAATATGATTAAAAAAAAACGAAAATTAAACGTATTCTTCTTTTCGGTTCCCACATTCAGACGTCAGTTATTGATAGTCATAAATGTATGCTCTGTGAAAATGAATTGTAAATCAAAGGTGAGAATGAAAACCAATTTGGAACCAGACGTCCATTACGTACCGATGCGGTTCGTCAACGAAGATTATTCACCATCCGACAGCCATTGTGAAAGATTCGAAAACGATCGCAACAGATACAATCATCAATCGATAAAAGGAAAGTACTTATGAGATACCAAAGACCAAATTCAGAAACATAACGGTTGAATACTACAAGAAGTACTTTTCGGTCTTCATATCATATCACATTTAAACCACTATTAACGGAACTGTTAGAATATAATTTGTCAAAAAAACAATCAACAGATCATGTATATTGAAATATTAATTCATTTTGATTGAATCTTATTATCTTTCAGCTTAATCATTGTTTTAATTTATTTTGAAGTGGATACACATACACAGACCCAGCAAAAGGTTTATACAACAATGTTACACATTGCTCACTGCTCCAGTTTTCATGATGCATTGAATCATAAGTTTTTTTTTTCTATATAAACTAATACAAATATCAAAATTTTAAAACAAGCAAAAAATATTTTAAATTAATTTATCTGTTAGGAAAAAAAGGTTCAAAAACATCTTCTCACTGATTAAAAGAACATGGGCGTTTTTGTATGTTTATGACCATTGTTTGACAACTTACGTAGCACTTAAAATCAAGTTAATAATCGTAAATAAAGCTTGTTAATAATGCTTACATATACACCAAGATGTATCTAAAGTGCTTAGCGGTTCATTTTTAATAACAAATAATAAAAAATTGTTTGAAATTTTTGGCGTTTTGTAGAGCCGAAACGGTACACTTTTGTACTAAGGTAAGTTTGGTTTAAAAATTTTATTTTGAAGGAATATGAGGTAGCCTGTTGTAGAATTATATAGTATTTATAGTATATTAAGCAGAGTTGGGCGTTAGTCGAATAAAAATTTAGCCGATTGAAAAAACGACTAAAAAATTAGTCGGAATTTTTAATCGTAGAAACGACTAAATTGAAAACGACTAAAATTTTATCCGACTAAAAATACAACTAAAAAAATCGGTTAAATATTTAGTCGTAAGTGATGACTAAAATTTCAATCGCACCAAAAATTACTCGGATAAAAATTTAGTCGAATAAATTTTTAATCGGACAATAAAGTTGGGCGTTAGTCGAATAAAAATTTATCCGATTGAAAAAACGACTAAGAAATTAGTCGGAATTTTTAATCGTGGAAACGACTAAATTGAAAACGACTAAAATTTTATCCGACTAAAAATACAAATAAAATAATCGGTTAAATATTTAGTCGTTAATGATGACTAAGATTTTAATCGGATAAAAAATTAGTTTGAAAATTTATTCGAATAAATTTTTAATCGGATAACACTTATTTATTATTTACTATTATTTATTCATTTACTTTTCAATGTAGTAGAATAGTTTATTGGTAAGTGATAGTGTTCGATAATTTTTAAAAGCATTGCCAATTATTTTAATTTTATAATAATAATTATTTTTTAATTTTAATTATTTTTTATAATGTGTTTTTATTTTTTCTATCAGACTAAATTGGTATAGATAGGTATTAATAATAACAATTTGCGCAGTGTAATAATAGTCCGCAGAGTTAGAAGGGCAAAAGTTTATCTGATTTAAAGAACGACTAATAAATTAACCGAAATTCAGCTGCTAAATGACTAAATTTAAAATGTTTTGTTTAACCAGTCAGAAACTGATTTCATCGACTATTTAAAGTTGTTATAAGGAAGGAAAATCGTTAAACAGGCATAATCTAAAGTAAAGCAAAAGCTTTTTTACCAACATTCAAGTTTGGTTCAGGAAATAATCTTAATAAATACAACTTAATAAATAAATTATGAAAATCTGGTTGTATACATAACCTATAATAAAACAATCGTTTTAGAGTTTTGTTTATTGATAATAAAATAATTATAAAAAATACTTAAAATTAAAAAAATAATTATAAAATTAAAATAATTGGCAATGCTTTTAAAAATTATCGAACACTATCACTTACCAATAAACTATTCTACTACATTGAAAAGTAAATGAATAAATAATAGTAAATAATAAATAATTGTTATCCGATTAAAAATTTATTCGAATAAATTTTTATCCGACTAATTTTTTATCCGATTGAAATCTTAGTCATCATTAACGACTAAATATTTAACCGATTATTTTATTTGTATTTTTAGTCGGATAAAATTTTAGTCGTGTTCAATTTAGTCGTTTCTACGATTAAAAATTCCGACTAATTTTTTAGTCGTTTTTTCAATCGGCTAAATTTTTATTCGACTAACGCCCAACTCTGATATTAAGTATGGAGAACGGTAAGGAATGCTTACCGTTCGAAGACAATTGTTTGGAGGAGGAGCGAAGCGACGACTCCAATTATTGTCTGAGAACGGTAATCCTTAACGTTCGACATGCTTATAACGTTTTTTGCGCGATTGGAGTTTCTAGAATAATAATAATAATAATTTATATCAATACATTTGTGATAGTCGGGAAGATTGAAACTGAAAACTTTGGGTGGCTGTTCCATGGTTGCTATGGTTTTGTTCCAAACAAGTAAAATTGTCTTTTTGATACAAACCATTGGCGGCTGGTGATTTTTTAAAACTCTGTATTTTGAAAATGGAGCATGGGATCCAAATTCTGTTATGGAGGATTACTATTGAGACCAAACTGAAAGCTACTGCTAAAAAAAAAATTGATCGAAATTTGCGAAATTTGATTTTTAAAAATGGTGTGCCTCACCTGGTTATTTCCGAAACGGCTTAGATTAGAGCGGTGGGGATTTTTTTTCAGCATTATGAAACAAATTAATAACTAGTCTTATTTTGGTTTTTTCCAAAATTTTAATTATAGAAAAAGTTATGAGTATTTGAAATTTTAGAGAAAGAATATTTTTCGAAAATTAAATTTCAAATGCTCATAACTTTTTCTATCATTAAAATTTTGGAAAAAACCAAAATAAGACTAGTTATTAATTTGTTTCATAATGCTGAAAAAAAATGTAAATGTAAAATGTTATCGTCCAAAACTTTCGCAGGTTAAAAAAAAATAAAGAACGGTTGACAGTTACGGCTTGTAGTAGTTGTAGTAATTCATCAAGTAATCATAAAATGCCTGTGATGGTTATAGGAAAATAGGCAAGACCAAAAGCTTTCAAACACATCCAGAAAAGCGCGATACCCGTGTTTTATCAACACCAGAAAAACGCATGGATGGACGCTAAATTGTTTAATCTCTGGTTTTTTAAACAATTCGTTCCAGGTGCAAAATTTTTAAGGGAAAAAATCTTCCTCTCAAAGCAGTTTTAGTTGTTGACAATGCGCTCCCTCACCCTAATGCTGATAAACTAAAATGTGGAGATGTTAAGGTGATATTTTTTCCACCAAATCCCACTGCAGAGAACTTAAAGCAAAATTATAGACGGTTCTTCTTAGATCATATCTTAGAGGAATCAGTTGAAGATGAATGTTTAATGACACCAATCAAAAGGGTTAATCTAAGGGATGTTATCTTTTGGCTTGTAAATGCCTGGTAAAGTGTAAAACCCTCAGCGTTACAGAAGTCTTGTTCAAAGCTTATTAAATATCAAAATAATGTTATTGACGAAGACGACAACTTTCAAGAAGACGATGACCACATTCTACTATAATTGATCTTCTTAAGCGGATACCAGAATATGACACTGTAACACAAGGGTGATAATGATGATGGTTAAAAATGGATACAATTGAAGAGGAGTTTTTTTTAAAAAGATGGCGGAACATTGCAGCAAACAAATGGGATGCTGTAGGACAAAAACAATTAAAAATGACGCAACATGTTCCAGTTTTTTATTTATAATTTGGTTTTTCAAAAAGCCTGTAAAATCAATCAAAAAAGTAACCGCTCGATTATCCGAAAAATTCGGTTAACCGAAAGACCGACCATTGGGGATAATCGGGAGTATACTGTAATCTGTGTTTATACATATAACATAACTTGGGACACAAATGTATTCATAATTTGGACTTAGCAATTTTTTTCATTAGTTTCTTTAATAAAATTAAAAGTTTTTATGTTACTATACTATCACAATACGAACTTTTATTTAATCTTGTCTGGCGATCCCCAAATATTAAATTTTGATTGAAATTTGACGTTCGTCTGTTAATATTTGAGAAACGTCAAGAGAGCTGAATTAAATTAATTGTTTTTTACATTTAAATTAAAAAAATAACTTTCTTATGAGATAAAAAGCAACATCTATAAATTAACAATGAGTTACTTTATTGCTTTATATGACTATTGCACAATTCTAAATTTTATTAAAATTCAGTAATTTGTAATTTACCAATGATCAACACTAAATAAAAATAAATGCGTTTAATTTCAACACAACACTGTTTTTTAACATTTTTTTCTTAGGTCTAATTACAAAAAGACAAAATAGGTGCCGTATATTTCAAATAAACTTTGCGTTTCATAAATAATGTTTTATGAGAGGGTTCTATTGAATTAAAGTTGATTAATAGAAAACATGTTTTTCCGCAATCGAATTATACCGTAGCTGAGCCTAACGTCAGACACGCTAATTTGATTTTGTTCTAAAGACCTTGTTAACATCACAATGCTGGTCATAATTATATCTGCATACAGTGCCATAAAAACCATACCAAAAACGTATTAATTTTAATATGTAACATATTTAATTTCAATGGAAAAATTCGTCAATTTAATTTTAAACAAAAATTTTAAGTAACTTTAATACCTACTTTTCAGAATTTGTTTGACACGGTGTTGGTATATAGTTTGATTTTTTATTGTATCTTCATGATTTAATTGAACGTAACGTAATTTAACGTAATTGCACACATTTCTTTTTTCTTTAACGGGAAAATAGTACTAAGTAGGTATTTACGTAAATCTAAAGAATCGGTTGTCTCATTATCATTACAATCTCTTACAAATTATTTCCACAATATTTTACCCTAGTTGTACGTATATTTTTACAACTTGTGATAACACTTGTGAAAAAATAAATAATTTGATGATTGATGTTTTAACTCAAATTCTGTCGTTGCTATGTCTTTGAAAACACAAAATCCAGGAAAAACCACATTTAAGATGTTTTTTATTAATAAACGGGCCGTATCAAAGCAAGCCGCTAACAAATTGTTTTATTACTTTTTAAAACTTTGAAATGAAAAAAATGACGTCGGCATCTTCAAAAGTTAACGACATTTTTAACCACCACCGTATCTACCGTCTTGATATCTACGAATGTAACAAGCCTTATGCCTTTAAACAATATGTCTTTCTGAAATGAAATAGATAACAGTATAATGAAATATAGATTCGATTTTGTTGCTGACAACTGTGATTTTCTAATAGGCTGATACCTATATTTAAATTGTTTCGGTATTTGAAGAATAAACACATTTTTTATATACATAAATATTTTTTCACGCCTTTTAATATTCAGTTTGTCAATACATTTATAAAAATAAATATATGGGTTATAAAATTAATAATATGTAATTTTTGTTTTGTTCTAGGCATGTGCTCCCCGCTACACTTGGTTTCCCAAAGCTCGCTCGAGACGAGATCCCGTAGGAACTTGTTACGTCTGTAATGGATTCTTTGAGAAGTTTAACGAATATTCACCTTGTAGAACTTGTAAGTACAAAGATTTGTAATTACGTTACTCTGACCATATTTATACATGTTTGACTAAAATGAGTCAACTATAACTAGAATTACTTTGGACCCAGTATTTTAACATTTAGTTACGTGACATCAAAATCGTAATAAACCAACTAAAAAAATCCGGAAGTTTATCTTAGACTCAGTTCCTCTTTACGTGTCGCAACTCCATGTGGTCCACATCTGTAAAGGCACGTGCATCGACACTAGTGTTATTTATTAATTAATTTGTTGAAACCGTGAAATGAATTTAAACAGCGTATTTAAAAGAAGTCTTTGTTAGAAGTCTTATTTCCTTATACATAAGGAAATAAGACTAAGACCAATGAAGAGCATTTACTGATGTCAACAAGTGTTAGATTGTTTCATAAATATATTGATGTGGCGTCTCTTTTTGATTGATTGACAGTTTATTATTGTATTTCTGGAAATAACATATAATATTGTGCAAAACGTGTGTAGTACGAACAAAAATGCAAACTTAATTATATCTATTCTACTATTACCACTTCAAACATTATTTTAACAATTTTTTTAGAAAATCTTTCAGCAATTTCTTATATTCATTATTATTATTATTTAATATTTTTCAATCTCTGTCTAGTAAGTGTACTATATTAGAGCCCGTAATTACTAGGACTCCTTGACAGTGATTATTAAAGTAGATACACTTAAATTAAACCGGAAGGCGGTAGCAAAAAAACTACGTCATCGAGTTTCGAACTGAAAATGAAAAATATCATTAAATTGGTCGGACATTTAAAAACATAGAACATCAGGATAATTTTAGTATAAAAATAAAAAATCAACTTGTCACACGATAGAGTCTATTTAAAAATCATTTAGGCACATAGTAGCCCAAAGACAATAATTATTTTATTTTTGGCAAACATTAGTAAGTGTTTTTTTGTTACTAAGAAATAAAAATTTCTTTATTATGTGGCAAGAGAGGTGACAATTTTCTTTGATAATGTCTTAATACGGCCATACGCAAAATGTACCAAGATTTATATTACGAGACGGACCACTGCTTCTGAAACTATCATGAAATGAACTATCATAAAATGAACTATCATGAAATGAAGAAATGAACTATCTCTACAAGAAAATTCAGCTTGAAGCTTGATGATGTAGTTTTTTTGTTGCCGTCTTCTAGGCTAACTCATTTTGGGCAATTTTTGGCTTATCACTATTCCCGATTACCACAGAAACTACACCTGAATTTGTTATTAGAGATCACTAATCAATCCAATCCTACCTAGTTTCTCAACCAAACGTATTGCTGTCATGTGAGTGGTTTGTTCGACTATTCGATACTCGATCCTCAGCTACAACTTTTAAAAACTTTTGCGTGAAAAGCATAATATAATATAGTATTTTGGTTCACTCAGTGCTTATAATAATAACATTCTCATAGTTTATTTAAAAAACCCATGCACGTCCCATTTATAAACCCTCATTCTTCAGCGTCTAACTATCTGATGCTATCGCAATCGGATACGATATACAAAACAACCCTCTTACATCATGTAAACAGGCAGAAAGGACAGGTATGGAATAAAGTAGTTTTAATTTCCGCCCTGCACTCGTGCCAATTTTGTCAACAATAGAGTGTTTTATTATTTACTTTGAATTGACTCGCGACGATTGGTAATAAATACGGCATGCCCTGCTTGACTTAATTGGTAACATGTGCGTTATCCGTAAACAAACAGACAAATGTTGAGGAAGTGCTTGAGGGCTGCTTCGTTTCGGTTTACCGCTTTTATGGGGTTGTTGAAGAGACTTCAGACTTTGGTGGTCTGTTTAGCATTTGACTATGCTGTGAAATTTGCCATTAGAATGTATAAAAGCTCCCAGTTTACAACTTCCTTTCCTTGAAATAAGAAGGTCTGCGGAAAAGTAATAAAAAACGGGAAAATGATAATAGCGTGGTGGTAGAAGTTTTATGACGGGCCACCGTTGACATTTTTGTTTATTAAAGAAATATGAGTCATTCCGGTTTGAATATGAACTATAACGCTCGTCAGATAAGCAGTCATTTTAAAAGTTGTCAGTGTAGAAATCTAAAATTCTAAATCGACTTGATCACAAAGTATTTCTTATTTTAATTCGTCTCTACTTTAGATAATATATTAAAATTTAATATGTAAATATAAGATGTAATATGCAATGGCTAGGTACTTTTTTGTGAGCAGTGTATAAGATGTAACATTTGCTTGATTATAACGACGGAACGGAAACCTCTGGTTCGGCTACAAGTCAACTTTGATGATTTAGTGTGTCTTTTAACACATACCCAAGTTTCGACCTTTTTATACTAATTTGAAAATACAAACATTCTTCTGTTAATATCCAGAAGCTCGTATTTAGACTACGTAAAAATAAACAGTAGGGTGTATATACCTAGTCGTTGAACCCCATAGTGATACCGAATTACACAAGTAATGATTATTTTTAGAAGGTGAGAGGTTGATTGAAAGAGATAGAAAAGCGAAGTGTTTTAAGGAGATTAATTTATTACGATAGGTCATGAATTGCTAAATAATTGTTTTAATTCAACTAATAATTATCTACATTAGTTAGGTAATTTATTGATTTTAGAAAATTATTATTAATATTTACCTAGAACTTTACGAAGTAAAAACAAAAAGGTAAGAAAAACTGCCCTCTTTAGATTATTCTGATGAGGCAGGTGATTTATGTAGATGCTTTTAAAGCTCTTTGATTTTTATAGTTTTTCTTCTTGTATTTTACTCATTCCTCTTTTGTCTTATTGTACCTATTTTCATTACTTTTTTTTCAAGACTTACTGCAGAACAAGTATTTTAAATATTAATACTTTAATATGTATGAAAGTTCAAATACATAAGACCAAATTCTGTATAAAATAAAATGAATCACTTATGTTTTCAAGACTTCTTTTTTTTTTGAATAAATAGTTTTTTAATTTGTACTGTAGAATTTAACTCAAGACCGTTTGCAACGGTCATTGCACAAATAATATCCAGCAGTAGCAACAGACTCTGTACTTATCTTATTAGTTTAAAGAGCCCACTTGCAATTACTAACGCAATGGTTATAAATTAATCGCCTGCAATAGGTTTTTTCCGTTGCAGATCAATGGGGATACCATCGACAAGGGTCATGTCAGGCCGGGTTCAGCGCTGCCATAAACTCGGTAAGTATTAATAATAATGAGCTTAATCAAAAAAATATTTTTTAATTAATTTATTCTAATGTAGGTGAGTGAGCGTCATTAAGTTTATAGTTTATTTCATTTGTTAGGTATTCTACAGTATAATTTACAGTTTTATTTACAATCGAAGGCAAGTTGTAAAAATGTACAAATAACATTTCAGTAATGTTAAATCAACTATGGTAGTCTCCTTAATATTTATGATTTATCAATAATATCTACATAATATGACAAACGGCAAAGGGGTAGTTTTAAAGAAGGTGGGACAACTAAACATAGCCACACAAGAAACTTTAACGGCTTTGCAAAGATAAAACAGACTTTCAAGATGAATGATTGAATTGTTGTTATACCTTGTCAAAAAATTGCTACAGATTTTGTCATAGAGGGATTTTGTTTTGAACCAAAAATAATAGTTATAATATAGGTACCTATACAACATCATCAAAGTTGGTATTACCTACCAGTATAAATTCTTTTATTTTTGTATTCTCATTTTAAAGCTACAAGTTTTAAAATGAGTGGAAATGCATTTTAGCTAAAAGGCCATTGTCTAAAATATTATGCTTCCACTTTGTGCTAAATTATTTTGCATGGAAGCTGGAAGCTTCGTTTACTGTAACGAGTCAATTTACACAAACCTCTACCGAAATTCACTTTAACATACCCTCAACCCTAGAAAACTGGAAATCAGAAACTCTTGTAATATATGACATAACAATTTTTAGATAAAACATGTTTTTATTTTCCTGTTTAGTTTCCAGATTAGTCATTTTAACTAACGAGTGCCTCAAATCTTTCGTCATCGATTTACCTTTAACTTGTCAAAACGTGAGGCTTGGTTAAATTTTAACATGACATTTTTGATTAATTTAAATTTAAAAACGCCAGTGACGTCAAATTATGCTTTTCTTAATTAAAAAGCGCATAATTTGAGTTTTCTGACTAATTGCACGTCCCCTACACGGTTCTAATCCTTTTGTAATTTCATTCCAGCATTCAGAACCTTTGGCATCCACTCTTTTCCTATGCTGACTTCCCTCAATTTTCTTTTCATCAAACTCTCTTATTCTTATATTTCCGTACTTTGACAAGCAGTATTTTAATGTTCATTTTTTTTACATAATCTGCACAATGTCTTCCAATCCTCTCACCAAAATGTATTCTTTTTTTTTCTCATTTCCACAAATAAATCTTGCAATTATTTTTCATTTTCATTTTGTCCAGCAATACCTAGGTAACTCCTCGGTAATTGACTGCGTATATTTTGCATTATTTTATTACTTTTTCGTTTGCTAACTTTTCTTGTTTGTCTATATCGGTGTCTTTTTGTTTGAATTCTGCTACCGTAATTTTTTCTCTTTTTTCTCCCTTCAATTTCTGACACATCCCCATTTCGCTCATAGTATTGTTGTTTTTTATTATTCTCCATTTACCTTTATCTTTCTCTTTTTTAATTTGGATCCAACCTTAGACCATCCACGAAACCGCTTCGCTGTAATGGACTGCTAATACGGTTTAGAAACGCAAGAAAAGATCTAAAGGACAAAAGTATATCTTGGTCCTTTACTGTGCCGGAACGATTTCAAGTTTTTGCTGTGTAACGTTGCCATATCATGTTTTTAAAATTGAATTTAGTGTAAGAAAATAATATATAGGTCTTCAGAATAAAATAGGTTGTATCAGCTTTAAAAATTTTGCAAATGTTACATAATGTTTCTATTTAAAATTGGCTGTTTGATTTTTTTAATCCCCAACTTTGAATCAAAATAAATTTGACAACTGCGTACACCGGCGCGCGGTGTTGAAAAGAAAGAAACAAAATATATATTTCTGTCACTTGCATGTTGGCGTGTAACTCACGCACAGGAAGGTTAGGAGATTGGCAGTCCATTACAGCGAAGCGGTTTCGTGAATGGTCTAAGGATCCAACACTAACTGTTGTAAAATCTTGTCTGCTTCTACTCTTACTTTCCGCGCAAACGTTTAATCTCTTTTTCCATCTCCTTACATACATTATAATGTTTTAACTAAACTACCAAACATCATATGTCTTTTGTAATTTCCGTCAAATTTTTTAGTCGCATTTTTTACCTGAATTATGTCTGATAATTACTATACATTACGAATACCAGGTATTTTAACTCTTTTACCTCTTTCACATTTTAATCCTTTTTTTTTCCTTAGTTTTTCCCATATACATAAATTTTTCTTTTACTTTGTTATTCAGGTAGGTACTGATGATGGAACTTTAGCTTCTAAAAGCGCTTAATCTGACGTTTCAAATTTTTGTTGTTCGTTTCAGATGCAGCTAGTGTAATGCTTAAAACAGGGAAACAATAAAAAAATATATTTCTAATATGCTGCATTTGACGTCCTTTGTTCGTGGGTTACATAGAATTTGTGAATTTATTTGTGATAATTTTCCCGATATAAATTCTTTAATAAATATATTTCAAAAATTTTTGTTTAAAGCACCTAGCACAGTATCGTTATAGAGGGAAATGTGTTCAAATATTCCGTGACCTGCACAACCAGTAGTTACATGGTTACATGGGCACTTGAATAGAGGCTGCATCCTTTTTTCAAAAAACTTTGATGCGTTAAAATTATTTGTTTATAATTTAAAAGATGAAGCTACTAGCATTTCAAAGAGTGTAAGTTCCTATTATTAAAAGAACATTTAGAATCTGAGGTAAAATTTATTGACGAAAATTTATTAAAAGTACCGGTAGCTATTCAGTTTTTTGGAAAGTCACAATTTTAAAATGTCAACTTGTTACGAAAAATTTGAATCTTTATTAACAGACCTTAAAAGTACAGCGTGGCCTTTCAAAGTAAATTTAATGAAAAAATTGATTCAGTAATAGCTCGAAACCCGGATTTTGCAGTTTTAACAAATATATTTTAAACTCTTTTACAAATAATATTTTATTTTTAAAATATTTCGCTTTGTTCCTTATTTTACGTTTGATCCAGTAGCAGTAACAAGTTGCGTCGTAGAACGATCGTTTTCTAGATTTAAAGATATTTTGACTTCAAAGCGTTCTTTTCTTACAGAGGAAAACTTTGAAAAATATAATATTGTACAAGCATATTATTCGAACAAAACATCTTGATTTCAAGTATAAAAATCAATAAAAAAAATTCTTAGCAAAAATGTTACTCTAAATTTTATTCGAAGAACAATTAAAATTATTAAATAAAAATTAAATTTCAAGTATGTAGTAATAATAGTAGTTTGTATATTTCAAAAACTAAAAACATTTGAATAAAGCAAGTTTGGGTGTTTAGCATCTTTTCATCATTAGGTATTTAGCATCAAAAGAAGATTATGATGTACCAGGTAAAATTTCTACGCAACATTTGATTATACTCTGTATCTCTTGCCTAAACATAAAAAGTGCTAGAAACTTATCATCTGGTTAAATGACCCTGTTTGATAACAAAAATGGACAAAACTCAAAAGCCCAACAATAAAAATGTAATTGACTCGTAATCCTGCCGGTATTTCATGGCAATTTGCTTTGATTGTCGCCGTGCAGTCCATCACTTTTTTCGTGTCTATGATGTTCGCTGACACAGAATATGTGAGCGCTTTACAAAAAGCGCTCCGGCGCCTATTGTCTTCGACCGTATATGTAAGTACGGCATGGCATACTGATTCTTGCACGTTCCAAGAAACCATCGAAAAAATTGTGAAACTTACAAATCGTTTCCAGTTGACAATAAGTAATGTGGGAGGTTCAGAATAGTTGCCTTTTTAAGAATGCACGGGCCATCTGCTGACTAATTGTTTGATGATGTTTGACATCTTGGGAGTCCTGGAGTAATTAGTGCTTTTTATCGAGTCACTTTAGAGTCTAGATGAGTGCTTTTAAATAACACCCTATAACAGTGGTGAAAATTACCGTCTGGTATTTTATCAGGCAAATGTGATATGATGAGAAAGGATTTTTTTTATACAGTGTAGAACGATACTTGTTTGAAATTACTCAATTAACAGCCTCAACATTTAGGATGATAAAAATAACTTGTTATTAAATGTATGTATTTCAATAGTATGTCATTCTTTTTTAAAACATAAAAAAGAAATAAATTTGTGGTAATATGAAAACGAACTGAATATATTCCTATGTTTGCCTGACTAATCCAAATAATCACCTAATGTAATTTAATTTTTCACAGACCATTTAAAACTCTATTCAATTCCTTCTGAAACGATCATAAATAATGTTTCAGTAATAATCTTTTCATCAAGGTGATTTTTAAATTTCTGTGAAAATTTTTATTAGGTTTGATAATGTTAGGGGAATTACTACTAGTACATTTTTATTTTGACTTATTTGTCTTTCTGTCGTTATAAACGTCCCAAGTTTATAACCTTGTTACATATACGTTTTAAGATATACGATGTAAAAGTTTTTGCTTAAAAACAGTGTTGTCATGATCGTGTATCCCAAAAATGTTGTTTTTTAAAAGAAAATCTACAGCGTATATTTCAAAAACTATAAACATTTGCATAAAGCAATTTTGGTTTTTTAGCATTTTTGAAAAAGTTTACAAATGTTACCAGGTGATAGCCCTTGTTGAAAGGGCTATTAAAGCGCACTTTGCCTTTTTTTCAATAAACGTTATTTTTGTATATACAATGTATGACAATATTGTTTTTGAGCAAAAACTTTTACCCTGGATATCTTCAAATCCATATACTCAAAATAGTTATTTACCTAACGGATTTGGAAAGATAAATTTCCCGCACGAGCACTTTGTTTGCAGCACGAGCGAAGGAAGTACTGCATTAATGCGAATGTGAGAAGTTTCTTCCTGAAATTGTTATATACAACATTTTTTGAAACGAATAAAAACCAATATCTTTTTAATACGAGCTATCACCTGTTAAAATTTGTACGGCTGCTTCAAAAACACTGTATTAAAACTAGGACTATAACAACGAAAAATTTCTGTATATATTTTAATCACACACTGTACACCAAAAAAATGCTATAATACATTGTATCTCGTTCAAAACAAACTTTAAAAAAATCTACAGTGTATATCTCGAAAACTATAAACATAATATTATAAGACAATTTTGGTTATTTAGCATCCTTTTAACAAGAGCTATCACCTGTTAGAATTTCTTGCATTACTTAAATAGCATCCTGTATATAAACAAAAATATGATTAATAGTGCACGCGGAACAACATTCTTCATGCGGTATTCTCTAAAATAATATCATAATGCATTTTCTTGGGTGGAGTCAATCTATTATCCTAACGATCTACTGTTAACATTCATGAAATTCCCCAAGTGTTATCGACAATCACTACATGTATAACAATTAGTAGTAAATGTTGCAAAAGTTTGAAGAATCCTGAACTTATTCATGTTTGAATGTTGAGTTATGTTTGTTTAAGGAAGGAGAGTCATCGATAGTATTTACGTAGGAGTTCTACAATCGACAATGCGTATTTATGTAAATTTGATTCAATGCTAAACAGTTTATCAAACGGTATTGCTATTCGGCGAGGTACTCAAACATACAGGTTGTTTAATAATAATTATAGTTTTTCCAAATTTGTAGGTGTTTTTTCACTACAACATCAAACTAAGCATTTTTCTGGTCGGAAATGTGCCGTTTTGACACAAACTTGAACGATAGAAGCGAACGAATTAGAAAAAACTGAGAGCCCAAAAAACTCTGTAATCATCCTGTTTATGTATGTACAACCTTACATTAAAGTTTTATTTATTGTACAATTTTGCAATTAAAACTAAATACCTACCTCTTTACTGTAAAGGTAAAATTAAAGCTTCATTTTCAAATTGAGCACGTGTTTTGATTAATGATAACATCATAATAATTATTGTTTATTGAAATAACAATTATATAAATAAAAATTGTTTATTAAATAAGATTGATCATAAATAACTTTGTTTTTTAAAAATAATTATTAATCGGTAATTATTTGTTATTTATATTTCTTATTTCTGGTTTTATAGAATCTTTTTACGCTATGTATTTAGTTTATAAAAAAACTTATCGATACATTCAAAAAGTGACTGATATATTGTAGCGCTAGTTAAGAAGATTTTTAATGTGCCATTTTTTATTTTTATATCTCTATTCAAAATTATATTTTTTCCACTAAGTATATACGATGAGACCCCCTACAATAAACGCCACTTTAAAATTTAGTCGTACATATAAATATACAATTAGCGCTACACTCTCCATTCTAAATTATTATTGTTATTTTATTAAAAACCTAATTAAAAATTCTTAATAAACGTTATTAATAAAACAAGTAACTGTTCAAAATCGCGCTCGCATATTTGTTCTGGCAGTTCTTACCTACTACTTACCGTCAAATTCTTCAAACATCTCACTGTATACTTAACACTAGCAATTATTGGATTCCTTTAATGAAAACATGCAACAGAAAACTTTTATTTCATCAACGAATTAACTATAATTATTAAAGACGATAGAAGTGTGTTATTGAGTTGTATAATGTACCAAGAATTATTTTTGAGTTATATTTAAGGTACTTCTATAATTATGAATTAAATTTGCAATTTAATTAGGTATCTAATAATTTACGATTTTTTCATAAAATTCATGGACCAGAAAGTTTAATACAAATCATGTGTGTTAACTATTTCACAGTGCTTAATTTTTAAAACGCACTGCTGATGCGTCGTATTTATAATTTAGCGTTGTAAAATTTAAGTTATCACACGCTAATATGGGGTGATTCAAAAGTGTGGAGCAAAATTTTAAGCTGATATACAACACTACAAATAATGAAAACTGCAAAAAAAATTGTTCTATCTCGAGTGATTATCCCGGGCCTTTAAAGTTGGGTGTGAAAAAACATTTTTTTTTGTTAATATCTCGAAAATTGCTTAACATTATTATGAACTTTGATACATAAACAAAGTTAGATGTCCTCTTGTTACTGAAGATAGCAAAATTTTGCTACATCTTTTCAATTTCCGGTTGAGTATTTCCTTCGCGCATTTTTGGTAATTATCTAATATTTTGCGTTAATAACTCTAATTATTTTGTCAATAGATTCTGAATAAGAGAGTATAAACGCAAAATTCTGCTAAAACATAACGTTTGCGAGATATTTGACTTTAAATTATAAAAACGAATTTTAATTTCCAACTTTGGCGCCCTCTAGCCCGTATTATTTATGAAACTCCTAAATGTCTTTTGTTTAATAAACAGTTATGTACAGCATATGTGTATATGTTCTGCTTAATTGTTTATTTATTCTGTGTATAAAAAAATATTGATAAGCGATTTTTCAAATCAAGTTTCTAGTTACTTATAAACACTTTTTAAAAGTATAAAATAATAAAATTGGTTGTCATTGTCAGATTTTGACTGAAGAATAATATTTGTAATATCTTCAACATTTCTTAACAATGTTTATTTTACAAATATCTTTAATTCTAGGTTACCTATGTGGGATTGTGTTGAAATTTAAATTCTTTTTAGAGGGGTTATTAGGACAATTATTTTGTTTAACCGTATCTCAAATGTTAAAACATTTTACGATGTACATTTACTTAATTGTTACTGTTATAATTTTTTTTGCATTACAATAGATTTGTTCACAATTTCATCTTATTTTTAAAATAAAACTGTATACTTTTTTTTTTAAGTTAACTTCAAATATCAAATTTGTCCATTTGATGAAGCGCTCATAACTGGGTATGAATTTTTATTTCCAACTGCGACATTTTACTAAAATATCAATGTAAATAGTTAGCAAAAATATTTTTGCAATTCATTTAAATAGATATCATTTTACATGTGAAGGGGCTTGTCTCTTATCCGAAGAATCCCATCCAACATTAATTAACGTCAATTTCTTTTCCATTTCAGGTCGGAGACCGCCTTTTCATCGGTTCGCCGGGCAGTTGGTATTGGCAAGGTAAAGCTTCCTGCTTTTCATTCTATCACCGTAGTTACCCTTTCAAGCTTCTTCTGTTTTACAGGCTTCTAGTTGAAATAGCGCGCCAAGTTTTATTTTTTTATATTGTTGAACCCGTTAAAATTGTTTACATTTGCACAATTGGTGTGTTTCAGGACAAATGTATTCCATTGATGCTCACGCCACGTTTGAATTTAAACCTACGCTATTCACCGCGACCTATGGCCATGAAGGTATTAAAAAAAAAACATTTACAAAAGAGATACAACAACAAACAAAACAACAACAAAGCTACGTCATTCATTAATATCGTAACAAAATTTATTAATGTAGCGATTCGGTGCAGGAAAGTGAGAGTCGCTATGTACTAATTAATGCATAATCCAAATTAATTTTAAATAATTCTATAACAGTTTAACAAAAATGAGCCGGATTAAAAAGACAAATTTATTATCAACATCAGATGGTCATTAACATTTCATCCAACCATTCGAAGTCTCATCTACATCAATCGATATTTTTTTCAGGTGTTTTAGCAAAGTGCAGGGATCAGCTTTTATGACAGCAACGCTTCTTGTAACATATTAATTACTGTATTAATGTTATAAAATTAAAATAAAAGCATGGATGTTTGTAATTCTAATATTGTCGTTGACTCAGTTTTACTCCAACTTACAGTATTTCATGAAGATTTGTATTTTTAAATTAATTCGCAACTCTTTTTTTGTCCCTCCGATGAATTAAAACAAATATTATTATCAAATTATACTAAATGATAACATCCATGATTTTATCATACTATTAACCGAGGATGTTCCCCCTTAATATCCTCAACAACACCATACTCTAAGGTGTCGGTAAATAAGTTAACTTTATCAAGGTAAACTATTAATCTAAAACAGAGTAATCCATTAACTCATCTTCATTTGACTCCACCTCATCTGATCAATAAGCTTCCTTGCAGGCCAGGTCCATCAACAAAGTCTTGAAACTAGACCGGCAGTTTTCGCCACCACCTCAGGTACAGAAAAAGATGATGACTCCTACATGGGTTACTCAACAATCGTGGGCGACTTTTTGGGCGATGGAGAGGAAGGCATTGCCGTGGGGATGCCCAGAGGAAATAATCTCAAAGGAAAAGTTCTTTTATTCACTATGAATCTTACCAATTACATTCAACATTTCACGAGTGATCAAATAGGATCATATTACGGGTATGCACTCGCTGCTTCGGATGTCGATGGTGATGGTAAACTGGATTTGATCGTGGGGGCACCCATGTACACAGTGCAGAATAATAAAGACAAGTACGATGTTGGAAGGGTGTATGTTATTTATCATGAGAGCGATAAGGTAATGAAAGAAATAGCAGTTTGGGAAGTTTTTTGAGAAGTATCTTCTAGGGAAAATTTGTAGAAAATTTTATAATCGATGGGTTTAATTCCAAATCCAGATTTGGACAAGCTTTAGCGTCCCTTGGTGATATCAATCAAGATGGTTATGGGGGTAAATAGGTCTCTTTAGTCTAAATTTACAAATACAAACAAAAAAAATTGTAGATTTTGCAGTAGGAGCACCTTATGATGGTAAAGAAAATCGCGGTGCTGTTTATATCTATCACGGTTCGAATAAAGGAGTACGAACAAAATTCTCCCAAGTCATTTTTGCCGAAGATGTTATTCCTGTAGCAACTGGTGCTTTAACAACTTTTGGATTTTCAATAACTGGTGGACAGGATTTAGATAATAATCAGTACCCAGATATGGCTGTTGGCGCTTACCATTCCAACAAAGCGTTTTTCTTTAGGTTAGTAGTACGTAATACAAGTAATTTCAATTCTACATTTTTTTATTTAGGGCACGCCCAGTTATCAGTGTCGAAGCTTCAGTTCAATTTTTGTCTTCCAATAAATTTATCGATATTACTAGACCTGATATCACTCTTCGAAGTGATGGTAGTAAGGCTACAGTAACGCAAATTCAGTTCTGCAGCAAATATTATGGAAAAGGCATTCCGAATTATTTAGGTAAAATTGTTAATGTGGTATGAAATTGTTTTTACTTAAATCATAATTGTAGATCTCGGTGTTGAGTATATCTTAGACTCAAAAAAATTAATAGATCCACGAATGGGTTTTGTTGATGATGAAGGACAAAATAAAAAAAATGCAACCCTCACAATGCTAAAAGACCAAAATATGAAATGTGCTAATCCTATTGATGTGTATGTCAAGGTAAATACTGTTTTAATTTTAATTTTTTAAATATACAGGCTGTCCCAACGGTCCGAAAAAGCTTTATAACTTGTTTATTTTAAGAGATATTGATTTTTCTTTTTTTAAGATTATAGCTGCGTTTTTGATGCACATTTTACAAGCGTTGTGGTTTATATACAGGCTGTCCCAATATAAAAAAAACACTAAAGTTATCTTTTTTTTAATGGAATCTACTCAGTTTGATTTTATTGTTAGATTCTATACTAAATTACAAATAACTTTTATAGAGGTCGTTTTCATTTATCTGTTATCAATTTTGATTTGTGGCGCTTTCTTTACTAGAATTTTTGAATGTAGGGGCCTGTCTAAAAATTCGTACCTTCTAAATGCTTGCCATGGAGGCATAAATAAATAAGATTTATTTATTTATTCCTCCATGATGCTTACACACAAGTTAAAGTAAGTAACGCTTTTGTGATTCCTGAATGTGTTCCGAATCTTTTAAGTGTTTACTCAACAACCTGCTCCGTGGCATGTGCCTACTGCGATTTTTTAAACATAACAAATTAAAAATGTCAAAAACTCATTTTTTTATAATGGCACTCTCTATTTATTATTGTACCAATCAAAAGATCTTTTGACAAGCTTTCCGTCAATGTAAGGTTTGTATAGTCTAGTGTAAAATTCTAAGTTGCTATTCTAAATTAACTAAATTTCGATAAATTTTTCTATTTTGGACAATAAAAATCGAGTGGGCTTCTGTATTGTTACAAACTGTCAATTTTATTGTGAAGAGTATAAGTTCCAAAATAAATTTTAGTCGTCAAGAATTCATTAACATGGTATACAGTCTTGGTGAAGCGGATCGTAATATTTTATTGGTCAAAGACTCTACAATTCTACAAACAAACATACCTAAATGCAAGACTGCCGCAAAGTGCTGCATCTAAAAAATTGAAGGATAGATTTGATGCTACAGGAAGCGTTACGTACCAGAAAAAAGAAGTAATAGCACGAAAAATAGACGAAAACCTGGAATTGGAAGTTCTTTTATTAATGCTACAAGAAAATCCAGAATTGAGTTGCAGAGAAATTGAGGCATAAACTGACATATGGCGAACCAGTATTAATCGAATTACCTCAAAACACAAGTTTCATCCCTACCATCTTCATCATCATCATCAGGAAGTTTTTCGCAAATCGAGTAAATTTTTGTGAAATCATGGATAATTTGATTAATAACGACTGGAACTTTATGCACACAATTTTATTTAGTGATGAAGCAACATTTAAGAGTAACGGGTCTGTTAATCGACACAACATGCATTACTATGCGACTGAAAACCCTCACTGGATGGAGACAATTGATCATAAAAATAGATGGTTATTGAATGTCTGGACGGAATTCTTGGAGACCACCTGATCGGTCAGTTCTTTGGGGTAGGATATCGAGAATTCCTTCAAAATGATCTGCCACTTCTGATGGAAAATCTGGATTTGCATACGCGAAGGATCATGTGGCTACAGCAGGATGAAGCCTCTGTACATGATCATCGAGTAGTTCGACAATTTTTAAACGATACTTTTCCAAATCGTTGGATAGGCAGAGGAGGAGCAAGCAGTTGGCCTGCTCGTTCTCCCGACCTTACTCCGATTGATTTCTTCCTTTGGGGATTTGTGAACGAAAAGGTGTATAAACTGAGGAGATCAACAACTGCGGAGGATATGAAACAAAGAATACGCGATATATTCCATTTAATAAATGCAGATATGCTAAGTCGTGTTAGACTATCTTTTAGACGAAGACTGCATACTTGTATTGAAGAAAATGGTAATATTTTTGAGCATCTGTTATAAAAAAAAATGTAAAATAGCTTTAATGTTTTGTTTTTTTTATTTGTTAATGTTTTTACATTTTTCTACTAAATTGGGTTAATACTGCTTTGCGATATGTTAGATTTTGCCTAATTTTCTCTGTGCACAAAATTGTACATTTTCTTGCAACAAAGAATTTCCAATTCCATACTTTTGTTTATTTTCTGTGCTAATTTTTTTGTGCATAAGGCCCTTTCGATTTTTATTGTTCAAAACAGACAAGTTTTTCGAAATTTAGTTAATGTAGGCTAGCAACTTAGAATTTTACACTAGATTATACAAACCTTACATTGATGGAAAGCTTGTCAAAAGATCTTTTGATTGGTACAATAATAAATAGAGGGTGCCATTAGAAAAAAATGAGTTTTTACATTTTTAATTTGTCATGTTTAAAAAATCGCAGTAGGCACATGCCACTGAGCAGGTTGTTAAGTAAACACTTAAATGATGCCGCAAACATTCAGGAATCAAACGGCGTTACTTACTTTAACTTGTGTACAAGCATTTAGAAGGTAAGAAGTTTTAAACAGACCCCTGCATTTCTAAAATTCTGGTAAAAAAAGCGGCATAAATCAAAATTGAAAACAGATAAATGAAAACAACCTCTATAAAAGTTATTTGTAATTTAGTATAGAATCCAAAAATAAAATCAAACTGAGTAGATTCTATTTAAAAAAACATAACTTTAGTCTTTTTTTAATATTTGGACACCTGTATATAAACCGCAATATTTTTATAATGTGCATCAAAACGCAGCTATAATCTAAAAAAAAGATAAAATCAATATCTCTTAAAATAAACAAGTTATAGAGCTTTTTCGGACCGTTGGAACAGTCTGTATATGTTTTCATATTTCTAACCATTATCTATATACAAAAACCAGATTTTGTTCTATTTATGCAATTAATTCTGCACTATTATTTGCATTGTACATATTTGTTAACTGCCTTCTTTATAACAAAGATAACTATTTATTTATAGAATGACATCAGGGATAAACTGACTGCTTTAGTAGTGGAAGCGAGATATTGGTTGCGAGATGATCAAGACTTAACACCTTCATATCAATCACCACGAAATCCTCGATCTCCTCTTACCCCCGTGCTTGATCTAAATTCACCTCCATCGAAAAAGGATTCCATAAGTATACAAAAGAACTGTGGTTCGGATAATATTTGTATTCCAGACTTGGTTATTTCTGTCACACCGTAAGTAACCACCAAATACTTTTTAGTTTTTTCTCAGTTCAATTTATATTTAGGAGCGTTCAAGAATATTATCTAGACTCTGGTGAAAACTTTTACTTAAATATTTCTGTAACCAATAATGCAGAAGATGCTTTTGAATCAACTGTAGAAGTTAAATATCCAGATGGCCTCTTTTACATAACAAGTCAAGATATCCAAGTGGTATCTCACGTATTATGCAGTGCTACAGAAAATTTCACTATTAAATGCGATATTGGCAATCCTGTTCCTTCCAATAAAGTTGTTCATTTTAAGTTATCCTGGCAACCAAACTATGCAAAAGAATTACCTTCGAATCTATTCTTTGATGTTTCCGTCAATAGTACTAACGAAGATTTACCTTCGACCCAATACAATAACAAACAAAGAATTGGAATCTCGATTCTCTATGATGTCATACAAGAAATTCGTGGATGGTCAATACCAAACGAAGTTTTATTTACACCAAGTTCAACACTTTATGCTGATGATATTTCTAATCAGACACAACGTACATCTCCTGAAAAACGTTTATCTGAAGATGTTATAGGACCACAAGTTATTCATGTTTATGAGTTGAAAAATGGTGGAAGAACTACAATCAAAGCCACTGAAATATTTTTTGTATGGCCTGCACTAACTTCTACTGGTAAGTTGCCAATTACAATTTTGTAAAATCAGAATGCTGTAATAATGATGATAACAAATACCTAGCTTTTGTGATTTATTAAAATAACATTTAAAAACTACCCCATACCAAAGGAAAATAAAACAGCTGCATCAGCTGAATCTCAGTCTATTTGAATGTCCACCTGATAAAAGTGCGTGCCATTGTTAAAAATGTTAAATGTTAACTGGTTAATAACTCTATGGACAATTTATAATTAGTTCAAGTTTTCACATTTTTTTCAGAATACCAAGAATTTTACATTTTTTCTTTCAGGGGAGGACTTCCTGTATCTGGTAGATCCTCCACATTTTTCATTTACCGAGAATTTGAATCTCAAATGTGGCCCTATTCCTGCGAACTACAGAGATTTTGAAGTACCAACAAGAAAAAAATCAATTTGGGAACTTTACGATATCGATGTTTCAACAGACACAGCATCCCAAAAATTCGTTTCCGGAAAAAACCAAAGTAACCACAAAATTGGTTCAACCATTGGTGGCACGATCGTAAAGAGTGACGAAAAAATCAATAAAGAAGTTGAAAAATCGGGTGACAGTTCTAAAGTCTTTGATGTAAGACACAACAAAACTGAACAAATTCCCCAAACTTGGCAAAATCCAACAAAAGTACAAATTTTTCAAGCTGGAGAAGAAACATCCGAACGTTTAACAGGCAATTTCAGAAGTTTTAGACTTGGAGGTAAACAGTACGTCTACCGTTGCCTCCGATCACTCAATGGAAGAGAACAAGAAGTCGATTGTAGCTCTGATTTTACTTTTTCAAGGGTTGATTTACCCCAACTTCTACAAAACTCAAACACACAATATCAAGAAGAAGGACACATTCGATACTCATGCCTCGAACAAGACGCTTCCGGTAATTGGCGTACAAGCAATTGTGGTAGAGTACCAAACATTCCTCTTATACCATCAATTAGTGAAGGAGCAACAAGGGTACAAATTTTCGACGCAAATGAAGCAATTACAAAACAACTTGTAAGTGGGAGTTACAAACGTCAGCAAATCGACGGTAAAGATTTCGTTTACCGCTGTTTTCGAAGAGTTAACGGTCGTGAAGAAGAAATAAACTGCGGACAAAACTTTTCCTTCTCAAGCATCGACCTTCCATGGATTCTAGAACAGTCGGGGATACAACAAGAAGGCAATATTAAATATGCATGCCTTAAAGTCGACTCAACCGGTAACTTAAGAAACGCTCCATGTGACAATATTCCGAAAATTAAAATCAAAACTGAAATTACACGGAATTTTTGGGGCTCAAATGATACTCACTATTGGAATAATACAGGAGTGTATCAAACAGGGCGAGGTGCCATCAGATTTCAAGTATTTCAAGGAAGCGAAGATTTAAGAAGACAACTAGAAGGTGGACGTTATCACCTGCAACAAATCGGTGGCCGCGAATTTATCTACCGATGCTTTACAACTGTTCACGGCCGTGAAGAAGAAGTTGATTGTAGTGGTACCTTACCTCTAACTCGAATCCAAGATTTGGGAATTTTGCAAACAGGAGTACAACAGGAAGGAAGCATCCACTATACATGTGTAGAATCAGATGCTTATGGTAACTTCAGAAGTGTCAATTGTGGAAGACTTCCAACAATTCGATTTAAACCTCAAGTGATTAAAACTTATTGGCGCTCCAATGGTACTCACTATTGGAATAACACAGGAATATACAGTATTGCCCAAAGGTATGATTTTACAACAGTACAAGTATTCCAAGGTGGGTCTGAAGTAGCAGAACAACTTGGAGGGAGTTACCGATTTGAAAAAGTCGACGGTCAAGTTTTTATTTACCGGTGCTTTAGAAATCTACAAGAAGTTGACTGTGGACAATTCAATTTACTTAGTTTAAATTTAGCGCAATTATTACAAAGTATTGCTGTCCAACAAGAAGGAAATATTCGGTATTTTTGTTTAGAAGTAGATAGTTCAGGAAACTGGAAAGGCGTTAACTGTGGCCGTTTACCAAAAATTCATTTAAGCGAACAAAAACAAATTGTAAACATTCATCAGCGAATTCTCAAGAGATGTCTTAAGTTGGTTAACGGAAAATGGTTAGAACTGGATTGTAGGTCCGATACTCGCTTCCATGGTGGAAACGATGGTACTTTTATTGAAGAATGTTACCAAACAATTAATGGAAGAAGAGAAAGAATTAATTGTACCCAAGTACCTCCTGACAGTACCTTTGACTATGTCCAGACTAATACACAGTACAACCAGCAGAGTAGTCAGAGTCACGGTACGGACTACGCACGACATAATCAAGGTCGCCAACCATATCAACACTCTTATGGAACTGACTATAATTACAACCAAGGAAGTGTCCTTGGCAACCAATCGTACAGTTACGAAAACAGCTACGAAGCCGACCTCTACGAAGACGAGGAAGATGACGTAAATTCACGTTCCTTTACGGGCCAAAGAAATTCGGAGAGCCAAGGAACATATGGTACAAGTCAGAATTTGGGCAATTCCAACTTAGGTAGAGTTGGAGAAGGCCGTGGTTTCACTACAGTTGCACTAGATTTGGGTAATATAGGATCTGGTGACGCTCACTCTCACTGGTCACAAACACATCAGGTTCAACCAGTGCATAATAATATTGAACGGGATAATGTTCCAACTGATGCTCCCGGACCAAAAAATTGGCATCACGGAAGGAGAAAAAGACAGATTGTTGGTGATAGTCATCCCTCTATTGGCGACATCAAACAGGAATTTCCATGTAAAAATCTCGGTTGTGTATATATGAGATGCACTATTGAAAACTTAGAACATGGAAAACCTTTAACCATTGCTCTAAGGGGGAGACTTAACGCTAAAGTATTAAGAAATGTAAGTAGATTTAAAAATATTTTTTTACTACTAGTCTCAGAAGACAACATTATTTAGTATAGTGCGCTTGCGCGAAATATCTTCTCAAATGTCAAGTGTGTGTTAGACAGACACGGACTTAGATATAAAGATTTATATCTATGTTATATTAAAGTATGTAAAGATTATATCTTTATATCTAAGTCCGTGTAGACAGATCATAATCTTGATAAAATCTATGCCAAACGTTAAAAAACAGAATAAACACATAATTAAAACGTTAATGTTTTAATAATGAAATATTTTTAATCCAAGAAAATGGTAAAAGGTAGTCATGCTTCAACCAAACAGTGATCAAATCCGTTGATCGCATTAAAAAAATATAACCTCAAACACAAGAACAGAAAATTTACTTTTAATTTATGCAGAATTAATAAAAATAACTGCTATTAATGTTGTAAATAATGAAAATGGGCTTTCATAAGGTTACACGTTACACGTCAAGTGTGGAGCCCTATGTATAGTTAATTTGACCATATGTGTTGTTGCAAATTCCATTGTTCAAGTTTCCGACTAGGAAAGCGGGGGCTGTCAACTTAAATCCTAAACTAGGGGTTCTGAAGATCTCAGTTGATGGAAAAACTACACTATTTTGTTTTCCAGTACATAAATAGTTGTTTACATAGAAGATGCTTACAATAACGTCCTTTTCGGTTTTTATCTGTGAAGTTAAATTTCCGAAATGTAAAAACGTAAGTAGTTAAATATCAGTCGTTTTTATTTTCATCAAATTTACTTTTCGACAATAATGTTATGTTTAGTATGGATGTGTGCTCGTTAAAAGAGGTTATATTTTTATATGACATATAATAAATTAATGTACTAGTAGTGAAAAAAAATCATATATAAGCCACGCAAGAGAAAACTATTATTGCCTAGCATCTATTATTGAAACACTAAACCCGCTCGGCTATAAAAAGTGTTTTCTCTACCTTGGTGTATAATGTACTATTATATCTAGCTAGTTACGGTAATGACACCCTGTTTTGCTACTTAATTTAAACATAAGTTTGACTGAAACCAAATATTCAATGCCCACCATAAATCAATAAATTCTAACACGCACAAAATGATCCGGTTGTTATTAAATTTTCATTCCCTTGTACTCATTTTCTTTGCTTTAACCCCTTCTGCTCCAGCATATCCACATATGGACACTTTTAGCTATAGGAGAATACACCAGATTATCCACTTATGGATATTTATATTTGTTTTTAATAGTGAATAGCTTGGTGTAGACATATATCCTGCAGTGGATATTTTGGTAGAATGTTTTTTTATATATATATATATGTACAGGGTGCCCCACCGAAAAGGGCATACCCCCTGTAACTTTTTTATTTATTAGTCGATTTAAATAAAATTTAGAACATAAGCATTAATATGTACGGTCTACATTTTGCTGTTAAAATATTTTTTTTATGATGTACCAATTTTGCACTCGAAAGAATAAAATTATGAAATCGCACAAAATTTCTTCAAAATGCATATTATTATAATGCTATAACTCAAAATACTGTAATGACAAATTTTGTTTTAACACTAATCATTTAGAATTCCTCTAATTGGTTCTTAAAGAACACGGAAAAAATTCGTTTTTTTTTGTGAGAAATATTGTCATCCATGAAACGGTGTTGTCAGATTGTAAATTGAGAGTTACCTGAATATGAATAAAACGTCAGTGAATTTGTCAGTTTGACAATTGAAAAAATCGAAAAGTGTCTAATCCCAAAAACCGTAAAATAATTTTAGCCTAGAATTTCTAATGCCTGCAGCTTTTTTGTTACGACTTTTGGCAGGTTAAACGTTTCTGATACGTTTCTGTAGTTGTCACCAATAAAACATTTTTTGTGGAAACACTTTATTTCTGTAACACAACGTAACAATTTATTTCAAGAAACAACTTCTAGAAGCTTAACTCACGACCAGAGAGTTCAAGAAGAGAGCACTTTACAGAAGTATTCTACAGCTTGAAAAAGATCGGTAAAGTTGTTGGACTATTTGAAGATGCCAGTTTCAATGGTAAAACCCAAATGTGCCCCTCTTTACCGTAAGACATAATCAAGAATTGGTGCAAGTTGCAGGAGATGTTGTACACGAAGATCCTAACATTAGCAACACAATACTTTAGCACGAATGCTAACACAATATGAGCAAAGAGTTTTAAAGACAAATTAAATTAATTTCTTTAAGATTTTATTGCATCAGGAATTACAGCCTGCATTATTGAGTAGGAAAGGAGAAAATTCATGGTGGGTGCATAAACTATAAATATCGAAAAATTTCTGAAATAAAAAGAATAGTTAATAACGTTTTAACAACGAACGTCTTAGACTTACACATTAAATGTTCAAACACATTTCCATTTTCTTGTAAACAGCAAAATAATCGTCGCCTAAAATTTTGTTTTACTCTAACAAGAGTTTCGGGTGATATGGCAGCAAACGCTTCTCTTATTCGCTCTTTCATGTCCTCTATTGTCGTGGGAGCTGTTTTGTACACCTTTTCTTTTACAACACCCCAGAGAAAAAAATCGCAAGGCGTTAAGTCTGGAGAACGAGCTGGCCAGTGAACAGGTCCTCCACGTCCTATCCACCTATCAGGCAAGTGTCGGTCTAAATATCGCCGAACCCGTCTTGCGAAATGTGGCGGCGCCCCATCATGCATGAACACAAGTTGTCCTATTACGTTTAACGGAACATTTTCTAACAACTCTAACAGATTTCTTCTTAAAAAACGTAGATATATGTCACCATTTAAATTTCCATCGAAGAAAAATGGACCGATTACATGTTGACCCAAAATACCGCCCCAAACATTTAAAGACCATATTCTTTGATTATCTATTTGGCGCAACCATCGTGGATTTTCAATTGCCCAATAATGCATATTATGCCTATTAACAAGCCCATTACTTTTAAATGTTGCTTCGTCCGAGAATAGCACATAATCAGTAAAGTTATTGTTTTCTTCTAAAATATTAATTATTTGTTGACAGAAAAGCATTCTAAACTCAAAATCAGTAGGACGCAATTCTTGATTCAGTGCAATTTTATATGGGTGGAATTTATTACACTTTAAAATTCTTTGCACAGAGCTTTTGCTCATATTGTGTCTTCGTGCTATACTTCTAGTGCTAATGTTAGGATCTTCCTGTACGGCATCTTTTACAATTTGCACCAATGCTTGATTATGTCTTACGGGAAAGTAGACCCGTTTGGGTTTTACTACTGAGCTGGTGTCCTCAAATAACCGAACAACTTTACGAATTTTTTTCAATGTGTAGCCTACTTCCGGAAAGCGCTCTTGTAGAATCCTGTTGGTTGCTAATAGGTTTCTGCGGCATTCACCGTACACTAAAATTATTTCACGTCTTTCGCGATTAGACATTTTTCGATTTTTTCAAGAATTGTCAAAGTGACAAATTTACATATTTTTTTCAGGTAACTTTCAATTTACAATCTGACAACACCGTTTCATGGATGACAATATTTCTCACTAAAAAAAGAATTTTTTCCGTGTTCTTTAAGAACCAATTAGAGGAATTCTAAATGATTTGTGTTAAAACAAAATTTGTCATTACAGTATTTTGAGTTGTAGCATTATAATAATATGCATTTTGAAGAAATTTTGTGCGCTTTCATAATTTTATTCTTTCGAGTGCAAAATTGGTACATCATAAAAAAAATATTTTAACAGCAAAATGTAGACCGTACATATTAATGCTTATGTTCTAAATTTTATTTAGATCGACTAATAAATAAAAAAGTTACAGGGGGTATGCCCTTTTCGGTGGGGCACCCTGTACATAAATAAATATATAAGTTGAAACAAAAAATTATAGAAAAACATTGTCGAAAATGTCGCTTTCACAAGCCTTAAGTTGGCGTATATAAAAATCTAGTATATTGCCCTATGACTAGCTTAGTATAGGCTGGAGCGGAAGGGGTTAAAAATGTAATCAAAGTATTATTCTACATAATAAATTTTGATATATATTATTCTCCTTTGGCCACCCTTTAGTAGCAATCGCTTTAGAATTTCAGTTCTGAGGGAACTTCTCCCTAACAATTAAAATTTCCATCGCATCTAAAGGAAACAATGTTAGACCAATCGGTCTGAAACTTGCACCTCAACGTCCGTAACACCTCCTGGCTTCAGAATAAAAACTACGTTGCCCTTTCTCCAGGCCTCTGGTATGTGGCCCAAGGTAACCAGGCTCTGAACCATCTCATTGATCCTATAAGATACTCCTGTCCCCTTCAGGAGAGCAAGAAAAATCTCATTTACCCTTGCCGATTTGTAAAGCTGTAAAGTTAGCCCCATAAAGTTAAAAAAAACGACAAAAACAATTGCCCATTATTGCCCAGTCATTAATTTTTCTAGTGTAAATGGTAGTTTGTCGCTTGCCCACTAATTAATTTTAAATTACCACCCTCCAAAAAACACTTATCTAGAATACAAAACTGCGGGAAAACCAAATTGCTGAGGTTAGTTTCACGCTTTCTTCGCTATGCAAAATTTCTGCTTTTTCTTGTCACAAATGACTTCAAATTAATTGCCCACTATTGTCCATTCAGTGCTTTTGATTGCCCAGCCATTACTTTTAATTGCCCAACTCTAGAAATGATGATATCAAACAAAAACTGCGGGAGCTAACTTCACATCTTCAAATTTTTGCTTTTTTTGTCAGAAATGATTACAAATCAATTGTCCACCATTAACCACTTAGTAGTTTTGATTGCCCAGTTATTACTTTTAATTGCCTAGCTCCACAAAAAATGATACCAAACAAAAAACTGTGGGAACTTGAGATTGTTCAAGATTGGGGCAACTTTACGTTTTCTATCAAAATACAACTTATAATTTTTTTATTATACCAACGAGCACATAAAAATGAATTTACATTATTATTCAAAATATCGAATTGTTATTATTGCTGTATGTACCGGGCGTAAACAAAATTACTTAAAAAGACTCACCTCTTTTTTCAATAGTATTCTTTGAAATATAAAAACGAAACTCGGGAAACTTATTATGTTGGAAAATTCTCATTAATCGAGTAAAGAATAAACTGTTTATCATTTCCGGTTTTAGCGGAAATGACCATAACTGTGGATTTTTAAATAGAACACTATGTATTTTTTTATATTTTTGAAATCTGCATTAAATTCTAAGTATAATACAGTAATTTTCAAAACTTTTTGTAAAACAAAAAACTATTTTCGTAATTTTTGTTCATTCCTGAGAAGAAAAAGTAAAAATTTTACTTTGGCGATAAACACGTGAAATTAGCCCCCATAATTTTGTTTTCTAAATATTTCTTTTTACAAAAGTCGACAATCAAAATAATTTAGTGGGCAATTCTGAGCAATTGTTTTATCGTTTTTTTAACTTTGTGGGGCTAACTTTACACAGCTAATTTGTAAGGTGCAAATGACTCAATCAGCTATATGATACCATCAGGCGTGATTACCTAAGTGGCAAATCTCCTTGGATGCTGGGTGCAGTTTTCAGAATTAGATTTACCTCTGAATGATCATGACTTGTAACAAGTCGTGAAAGTATGTCTGCAGTAAATGCTCACTAGTATCGCTTTCCGTTATGTAAAGATCCTAGAGGACAACCGTAATGTCCCCAACTATGCAGACAAATCTTTAAATAGGATCTTCTGTAGTTTTGTAGCCTGTGTGAGCAAGTTAAGGTCTACCACTGCAGTGAGCCTTCTAGAATATATCCTTGCGAAATAAGACAGCCCTAAACTCGCGTTAGCGACTTTTATAGAGTTCTCAGACAGCGGAAGTGTTGATATCTCTAGCTCCTTTTCAGATCTTCCTTGAGTTTTTTCACATTCTTTTACGATCTGCATCCCACCAAGGGGCACATTTGTTCTCACGCGGGCTGCGTGAAGGACAGCAGTAATTTCTCTAACTTTATTCAGCATTGGTAGTACATTTGATCTTCAGTGGAAACAGAGACAATCGACTTCCAAGCGCCTGTACCTATACGAGTTCCAGTCGGTGCCTCAAAGGGTTTCTTAATTTTGAGCTGAATATCGCATCCTTTTAGATGTAAAAACGAATGTATCTATGGTCTGAAGAGAAAAAGATTTTGACTAAATGGTAGCTCAGAGTTTGGGTAACGGTGACAAAAATAATCTTCTTCTTGGTTACCAGTTAGCACTGACGACCTCTGTTAATTGGTAAAACTGGGCTCTACAGTTATTGTCATATTAAATTGTCAATTTGTTACCTCATCAATGCGACCCTGACCTAACACAATATGATCAAAAAAGATTATCCTCTACTAGAATGTAACTTTGTTTCTTTCCATACGATTTAAATTGACAGAAAGCTTTTCATAGAGCTAATTTTAAGAGGTATGATGCTTGTAGTCGTTAAATAGCAAAACAGCGCTTTGTATTTTCTTATTCATTGCCTTATGCCAATAAGACACATTATTTTGTTTAGATGAAATTAGACAACGCCTTGCAATTTTCATCCATGATGTTAGCAAGAGTGCATAAAGTACCCCATCTGGTGTCAATTAAAGACCCCAAACCTGTGGTAAAAGAAGTAGAGACTTCTGTCAAAACACCTGAAGAAATTAAATCAGAGACTGTGCCCTTATGGGTAGTGGTACTGTCAGCAGTCGCTGGAACGATAATCCTCTTACTTATCATTTTCCTACTTTATAAAGTAAGTCGGTGTATTTTTTTTAATATGTTTGTAACCGCATATATTTTCAGCTTGGATTCTTTAAGAGAAATCGACCATCTAGTGCCCCCGAACGTCAGCCTTTAAACCGTAACGGCTATCATCATGGCGACGAAGCTTTGTGATTCCCCGGTAGCTACATTACTGCCTTTTAAAACCAAAAGATTTCCATATAATTTATTGACTATGTGTAAATGTCTAGTTGAATGTCCGAATAGGTTGTAAACCAAGTCATAACAGACTAATTTACTATTAATACTAACTAAAATTCTATTTAGTGCCTTATTCACTAGTGCCACGCATTACTTTGCAAGAAAAGTATTTGTTTGTTATGATAGATATTAATTAATTTAGTCATATCGAACGATCTGTTTGTAAGTACTTAGTTACAATTTGTTGTTTTCTCACTAATTTAATTAAAACGAAAAATGAAACGAATTGTTTGTTGCCGTCGAAATTTGTACATTGTAATTTGACACTGTAAATAAAATTATTGATTATGTTAAATTATACTTTTATTTTTTGTACTGAGTACGTTAAAATGTGATACAAAAATAATGTTAGTGAATTAAAATTAATTGCACATTTAAATAAATATACTCGTATATAGTTAATTTGTAATTAATGCATGGATGTGGTGATATTCTCAGAGAAAAAAATTAAAAAAGTAATATTCTTACATAGCAAATTTACCAAAGCTGCGAAATCGTTCTGGAAGATATGGTCAGGACACATACATAACAATGTTACAAATTTTCTCGATTTTAGCAAAAAATCATAGTTGGATAAAGGTAAAAAAGTCGAAAAAATATAGGATAAAATAATTAAAAAATATTATGTAATTCAGTAATAAACTTCACATTGAAAAGCATTGATTTTAATTTTTTTTATTAGAGAAATTGCGACAGGATCGTTGGTCCCGCTAGAGAAGTTAATTAATATACAATTTAATAATGAATTTCACATTGAAAATGCACTGGTTTTAATTTTTATAGACATTTGAATAACTACATAATTAATGGCCTTCTAGCCTTCTAGGTTTACCACATATTTAATGTTTATCGTATTTTTCTCTCGACTCTTGGTACAAAATAAGGATTGGTTTGATTACTTATCATCATAGGTATCAAGGTTGTAGCTCGTTGTGACTACAGCTGTACGTCTAAATAGTGCCCATGACCGGTTTCATAGTTCCCGCTGAAATGTTTCCAATAGAGCTGCCCTTAAACTTTTCAACTACATATTTCATACTGATTAATATTATTTTTGTTATACTTGTTAGATTACAAAACACCTTTGACCATCTCGAATTATTTTTCTTTTATCTCTACAAATTCCTCTGTTTTTGATTAGATAAATATCACTTTACCTAATAAATTCTCTGTGATAACCATAATTATAATAAAAAATACGTTATGTACAAAGTTAAAATTGCTCACGAGTTTAATTTGTAACTATTTATTGTGTTATATTATCAAAAATGTATTGTCTAGCACCAATTTCCTCCAAAAAAAATCACCAAATCCATGCCTTAAAAGAAAAGATCGAATTACATTATCACAAAGAGTGCTAAAATATCAGAACTGGCAAAACTGGCTCTCTTCACAGCTTTGAGCTCGATCAGTCCCTCTCAAAAATTAGGCTATATCCTACCAACATTTTGATTTAGTATAAAAAAAACCGAAAAGTCCTTAAACAATAAAATCTTGTTCCGCTTTATCTACACTCTAAATGTAACACACATCTAAGATAAAAACAATATCTTAGCGATTTTAAGAAATTTCATCTGTAACAACTTTTTCTTTAATTTCAGACTTATAATGATCCAATTCTTGAGCACACTCTTGAAGTAACATCATGTGGTCCATTTTCTCAACTGTGTCTTTCAATTCTGACTCCCACACACCATCCATACTCTCTCCTTCACCTCCGTTCATCGGTCTTGTGGCCAACTCTTTAAATTTCACTTTTAAATCGTCCAAATCTTCATAAATACATTCCCTATCATCCTTTTCGCTAACAGCTGAACTAATTGTTCCTATAGAATCACAGCTTCTCAACTCACATTTTTCTAGCTCTAGATCAAAATCCGGCAACGACATATGATTTCTATTTGATGTTTCATCGTGACATGGCACCAGTTCTGCTCCGACTCCTGGTTCTCGAGGTCCACGTAAAATTTCTTCTGTTACGCTACCACGTTTCATATGAATTTCATTTGAAATTTGTTCGAGTTGTTTAAGCGTTTGGGCGTAGCAAGTTTTTGCTTTGACGATGTCGCGTTTTATTGCTTCGATGCGTTCTTTTTGAGTATTGAGTTGGCTTTGACAGAGTGCTTTTTCGTCGAAATATGGACGTGATTTTATTATGGATTTCTGAAGGCGGCCTTCGAGTTGTTTGACGCAGTCTTCTGCGGTTTTAAAAATGGTGGCGCGACGCTGGTGTTCACGGCCGCTTTCCGCTTTTTGATTTTCTGCTTCCATAACCTGGAAAAACAACATCCACAATAAAATTTTGTCCTATTAAATTTAAGATTATATATTTAATAGTAACTATACGAAACGTAAAACACTCACTACACCAAACACTTTACTTAATACTTCAGTTTTAATTCCTACCTGAGGATGACAACTTTGTTTGGTGTAGTGGGTGTTTTTCGTTTCATTTAACACACTTATAAGAAGATTACACAAGTAAAATTTAATCCGAATTATTTTTATAAGAGAGTACATTACTCCTTAATATTTAACATTTTCTTGATATTTCTAGAGACCTTAAGTTTACTCCACTAAAAATACCTATGTAAAAATGTATTAGATCGATGGATTTTCTTACTGAAATGAGACCATTTGTTAAAAATCTCACAGAAAACCATGATTGAAACAACTAAGGTACCAAAATAATGCAAAAATTATGAAATTTATCTTTCTTGCCAACCTAATTATAATTCGGATCTCGGTGTATTTTCCCAGAATATGTAACATATTTTACATGCAAATGGAACAAGAATCCTACATGGTTTACGTTTTCAAAATTTATGTGTTTATACTTTTTTCCTCAGTTTTATTTAAAATGTAGTGAATAAATAAGTGTTACGTTTCAGGTTATAAGCATCATTTTCTATTTACAGTGCTAAAAACTTTGATGGTTACGGTGATAACTTAATACTTTTACAGTCTTATCTAGAATTTCACTACATTAATTACAAAAATTATAGAGTAAGTAACAAATTCATGCCGGCATCATTGTTTATAATAAAAAAATAGTAGTAAGTCTAAAACCAGTAAATAAAAAATTGAGTTTTGCATTTTCTGCTGTGTTTTTGTACTCTTTGTTCGTCTAATACAACAATATTTTGTTATTTTGAACTCCAATAAAAGCCTTAAATCAGAAGATTTATAGATTTTATTTATTAGGCGACTAGTTTCGATAAAACATTGCAAACCATCCTCAAGGTTTTTATGAAACCAAACTAAACTTTTGAGTCATCATATGCAGCAACGACTATCCTTTTCTCAGTGCCGAATTAACAGGAGGAGTTTGAGGGCCCTAGGCCGAGTCCTGATCCAATTATATTGTTACAGAGAACAGTATTTTTTACGGCTTGAATTCCTTATTATAGAGAAACATACGTACATAAATCTTTAACGAATTAGTATCAGTATTAGTATCAAAAGCGCACAGTTTTCGTCACTATAGCATTTTTTTCTTTGCTTTTTATAATGAGACCGTATTAACTTGGATATGCGAAAAAGTGTACACTCCAATAAAATAATTTGTCAAAAAACAAGGCTGAATAAAAAAAATATTGTACAACAATACTTTTAATAGAAGAAAACTTTTTACTTTTACAGGATAGAATAAACAATATAATAACAGCATAACCCCAAATGGTATTTATTGCATCAATCATTACAATTAAATAAGCCACGTAAGTAAAAAAATTTCATATCTCAAAAGTAAGAATAACATAGTAAATGGCCAAAATTGGCCAAATAATTATGGTTAGTTATTGATTTTATCTTATTTGAGATTAACAGAGATAAATAGAAATGACACGACCATCTCCGACTAAGCTGATTTACATTGGTTAAAATTCGTTTAAACTTTCGAATCATAATTTGACTTCTGTGTGAATTGTATTTGCTATTGGAATTAAATAATGCAATCTTATTTGACTAAATTTCTTGGGCACTTCAAGGTCATGTTCGCAGTAGACTAAAGAGTTGAGTTGTTAAGAAATTATATACAGGCTGTCTCTTAAGAAATGGTTTAAACTAAAACACCGTTATATATTATATGATTTTAGAAAACCTAAAAAACAAATTCAATAATTTAAAGTCTACTCTAAAATGGCTTTACTTTTGATTTTTTATATATGGTTTACTATGATAAACAATAGTTTTGTTTTACAAAATGACATCTATATTGATTTTTACATTGTTTTATAGATTTTTTTTTCATTATTTATGTTTACACTTTTAGGTATTTATGAGGATAACGCACACATTCGGAAAACTGCTACACCAAATTCTTATTTGTTTAATAATGTGACATTTTTGAAATTTTTGTTTGTCAGTGGTTGTGTTAAAAGTATCGCTAACTGTCTAATTTGGTAACTTGACCTGTAAGTATCATAATAAACTAAAGGTCTCTATTGTCCTAATATTACAAAACTGATCCGACTATAACAACTCATATTTGTTCATTTTTAAAAACAAATAAATAAAATAATTCAAACTTTTTAAAAAAAAATTTAAATGAAAAAATTAATAAAACAAACAAATTTTAAAGTACTGTGCTATTTATAATTTTAGCACACTAATATGATATACAATTATACATAATCGATTTAGAAGATGAAAAGTTGACTATTGTATATTTTAGTAGAATATGTTAAAAAATCAAATGTAAAGCCGTTTATAGTGGACTTCAAATCATCAAATTTGCTTTTTTTTTAAATCAATAAATATCGTATTTATAGCTTAGACCATTTTTAAGAAGACAACCCGTACATTTTCATAATATAAATTTATACCGTTTTTAGATTACTGTTAGCTAATTAAGATTTATGATCAGAAGATTACATTTTTTGCAGAATTTTGTTAAATCCTGTTTGTATATTTTATGTTTCTTTTTTAAAAGTTACATATATATGTATTTCGTTTTTTTCTTTCTTTTATACTTTAAATAAAAAACCTAGTTTGTAGCTAAATACCTAAACAGATAATATTTTATTCATTCATTTACAAGGAAATAGTCCTTATCATTAAATTACATTAAATTGCATTAGTTATGAAACGGTCTTAGGTGTAGTTCTGAATCTGAATACGATACGATCGTGTATACGAGAGTACAGGCAATGTCAAGAAACTTTCCTGTTTCGTCCCACTGTGTGACGCTTAAATTTAGATAATGCAACAAAAATATATTTTGTAAAGTAAACGCTTCGTTTTCAAATTTGCAAATTAATTTTCAAATTCAAGTTTTAGATTCCAGATTTTAAACATTATTTTTGGTTTGTCTAACCTTACCTAGTTTATTTGATTAAACTCTTAAATTTCTCTTTCAAAAGAGCATGAAATAAATAGTAAACCTACTGTAAGCATTTTATTCGTTTTCAGATACCCAAAAATCATAAACTTGTAGCAATTTTGCTTTATTTTTCACCAGTGGGTCGTCTCTTTGAAGCTTGAGAAAGTGTTAATAGAAATTTAATTCTATATTTATCACCATATCTATCTTTTTCCCAGGACCAGCTGAGATTCCACGACTTTTGGATAAACGCCTAAACCCAACTGTTTTTTCTCATTTCCCATGTCCGTATTTTAAAAGAAGCTCCCTTACGGACTTACTTCAATAAGAGCATAAATCTTTGTCAAAGAAAAAAGAAGTATAATTTTCATCGAAAAACAAGAGTAACAAAACCAGAACTTGCGAAAAAAACAAATTAAACAACAAAAACACAAACAAAGCTAACTCACAACGAAACATTTAACACTTTATTCATATTAGAATTGATAAACGCCAACAATTACAATATCGGACAAAAGTAAAGCAACTATTTCAAAACAAAAGTAATTGTGTATGTATTTTGGTACTTCTTTAACATGATTTTTTTTATGTCTAATACGTGTTTCTTGTGTACTTTTTTATGCAGATTCTAAAAATGTAATCAAAAGTTGGCCATCACGTCAGGTTTCTGAAAAAACTTATAAAACATTTTTCTATACAATGTGAACCATCTGTAATGAATAAATTCGATAAAAATACAGGGAGCTGCCTTTCAGAAAGACGCTCGAACACGTGTCCTGTTATTTTTTAACGCGCATTTTTTGACACAAAAATTAGATATACAGGCTGTCCCAAAATCAAGATACGACTTTCAACTTTGAAATTTTAAATGAGAACCTAATGTTTTTCAGCATATTTGAATTCTACGTATAATTTTGCGTATTTTTTATGCATCACACCCAATGTCGCTTTTCAGTTGTTTTTTACACGTGTCCGAGCGTTTTTCTGAAAGGTAACTCCCTGAATTTTTATCGAATTTATTCATTACACTGTATAGAAAAATATTTTATAAGTTTTTTCAGAAACCTGACGTGATGACCAATTTTTGAGTACATTTTTAGAATCTGCATCAAAAAGTACATAAGAGACACGTATTAGACATCAAAAAAAAAAAATCATGTAGACCAGTGTAAGCACCACAATATGTACAAATTTAGTTAGCATAGAGTAAAAATTTTTAATTTACTTATTCTATTTTCTGCAAAACCTGACGTATTAAAAAAATGTTCATATTGTAATTATCTCATATATAAAATAAAACTAATTTGTATATAATTTATTTAAAAAAATATAAAAAAAAATTAATTTGTTGTCTAGTGTTATTCAACCGAATGTATTTTTCCTTATTTTGGTATCATGTGTAAAATATAAGAAAACATTTTCATTAGCGTCTATTATCATTTAAGCTTTTGAATAAATTATTTATTGGGACGGAGCAAAATTTTACGCGACAAAAATAAAGCAACTTTTACGAAAAACATTTTTTTTTACTAAAAGACTACCAATATGGGTGGAAAATTCGAGAACTAATATTATAATAAAAGTATTAACTTAATTATTAATGGGATATTCATTGTTGACTGCAACGGACACAACATTGATAAAATTTAGTTTTGAATAGTAATAATCGCCAGATTCGACCAGTCTTCAATAATTTGATCAGTCAAAGACTTTGTTTAGAAACTTTGTGTTACAAATCAAATGGGTAACTTCTTTCTACAAGTTATCGATAGAACTAAAGTTCATTGATCATGCTGGTTACTACATAGGAGAATTTAAAAAAATCTCAAAGAACTTCTTGGATATCAGAATAAAAAATAACTGTAAAATTCTTGTGTTAGAAGAAAGTTTGAGAACAGTTAAACAAAGATTAGTTGAAACGAAACTTTATAGAAGTCGTTCAGTCATTTGAACTGGTCGGCTCAAGACTAGAAAAAAATATTTAGTGACAAGACTCAATACAAAATTTGAAATTCAAAACTTAAATAATAGATGCTAATGAAAATGTCTTCTTAAATTTTACACATGATAAAATAAAAAAATACATTCGGTTGAATAATTTAAAGAAGTACTAAAATCAGTGTTGCCAACCCATTGATGATGATTTCCCCCATATAATGGGTCAAAATCCCCTAAATCCAAGCTAAATTCCCCCAAAACATTCTTCATTTTAAAAAGGACTACAACCACAAAGTAAAAAGAAAAAATAGTTCTTTACAACATACAATTTTTAATTTATTTTTAATAAAGAGATAATAAATCACTTTTCAAATAAGTGATAAATGTGAATTACACCGTAATCAAGAAATACTGATTAAGTTGGCAACAAAAAATTAACAGTTTAACATTTTTTTGGTAATTTGTAGTAGTAGTTAAAAATACCTTACAGAACTTGCCCCCCTAAATATTCCCCTCTTCTTCAAAAAATACCCTAAATTTAGGGGGAAATCCCCCAAGTTGGCAACACTGACTAAAATACATACACAATTACTTTTGTTTTTAAATAGTTGCTTTATTTTTGTCCGATAGTGTATATTTCGTTTTGTTTTCAAGATGTCAAGTTCAAACAAGGTGGCGTATAGCAGGATTATGTTTCAAAAAAATTATATAAAAATCCAAAAACAGTATTTGATCGTTTCATTAGTAAGAATATTTCCGTATTTGAAGTCAAGTTTTTTCAAGGTGAACCAATGTTAATATAAACAACTATTTTACATTTAAAAATATGCACTTTTAAAATTCATCATAAATCAAATAGGTACCATTTCTTCCGTTAACTTGTTTTTAGTTAATGCTTCACAATGAACTCTAAAGTTCCTCAACCATAAAGCATAAATAAACTGAGCATAAAATACAGCGAGATCAACAAATTCTGATTGTAAACTAACAATTGATTTGGAAATTGTTGTTTTGGGAACAGCGCAATGTAAAACTGTCACAAAAGCATAATTGGGCCAAATCTGGTCAACAGTATTGCCAATTTCAAGGTTTTCTTTGTCGATAACCAAATCACTAATAGTGATTCACTATTTAAAAATAATGAACACTCACTTTAATTGTGGCATGATTTAACATCTCTTGCCAGGCATTATCAAATTGCCATTCATGCTGATTACTCAAAAATCTCTGTTCGGCCAAAGCCACCGTTTCTTTAGCTGCTGCATGGATCTCTACAAAACACAATAAGCACCTTTTAAACACTAAAACATGAAATCACCATTAGCTCTTTGAAACTGAACAGCAGCTTTTTGGCATTCTTGTTGTGCACTTTTCGCTATTTCTAATGCTTCGTAATAAGGCCTCGCACGTTCGATACAACTACCAAGTTTCTTGGACAATACTTTAAGTCTTCGAGTTGACTCATTTAGAAGAATTCGAAAAGTTGTGTTTGCTTCCTGTAATAAATAAAATGTTTGATTATGAAAATAAGATCAGAAATTTGGTACATACGTCGTATTCTATTTCTAGACGGTTTATTTCGTCGGTTGTGGTGTTGAGTTTCTCAAGTTCAACTTGTATTCGAGGATCCAATTCATTGTCTTCGTTTTCACTCATCTTTGATTAAATAACAACCTATTTTCAGTCTTAGAATGATTGTTGTATCACATTTTAGTCATGTTATTGTAATTACTAAGAACTAATTAATATAAATGTGTTGTTTATTAAATGGCAAAACGCTTTTATTTATAATACAAAATGTCAACACACCAAACCCATCATAGGTCATAGGATGATCTCACTAAAGACTAATAAAACTGTCATAGAATTCGAACACCAAAGCAAAAAATAACACAACACAACAATTCAATAAATACTGTTCATCTGATTAAAAACATTATTATTATAAAATACAAACGTTGTACGGTAACAACAATGAAAAACAAACGTCACTATCACTAATGTCTCAGCGTCACAGCGTCTCACTCACACAGTCCAACCACAAAACATATACATATCAGAAGCGCAAGCTCAACGTATACCCAGGGAAATTTCGGTGACAGTTTAATGACAGAGAGCCGCCATCTTTTTGCGTTGGCATAGACGCGCGAAATTTGAATGGACTTCAGCTTATTAGAATTTTGCTTTTTTTATTTCAAATTGATCAATTTGCTCAAATTGTATTTTTTTTATTTCTGTTTGAAAAAAATACATCATTTTTCTTTAAACAGAAATAAAAAAAATGCAAATTGAACAAAATGATCAACTTATTTAGGTAAAAAAATAAGTTGAGCATTAAAACAACAAATGTCCTTAATCCTATATAATAAAAAAATCTGTTTAAAAGTTACAAAGTATTAAATTAAATACAGTTTAATTAGAAAATAACAATTTTTCTATTTATTCTATTGATATAAATTGAAAATTAACAAAACCATTAACTAAAATAAACAAAACATACTTTCAACACCATTTAAAAAATGGTTCAAATTAAATTAAAACAGCAAAGATAAAAATCAACAAATATTCTATAAATGAAACAAAATTACACAGTAATAACAAAAAACAAAAAATATTTTATAAACAAAACCATGTAACTTCTTGAAAACTGCCCAAAAATAAATAAAAAAATTTCAACAAAATAAACAACCTATTTTAAGAGTAATTAATAACAAAATATATACAAAACAGTCAACAAATATTCTATAAAAAATATAACTTCTTGAAAACTGCCTAAAAAAATATCAACAAAATACACATCCTATTATTCTATGAATAATAAATAATAACAAAATATATACAAAACAGGAAAAGATTGCAGTCTTTGCGATGTCACAGCCAGTTAGAATCTTCACAGCCAGTTACAACGATGTCATATCCAGGTTTCCAGAGGATGTCCATTCATATGAAACAATTGGAAAATACAATTTAATGTAGCACTCAAATAGAAAAAAAAACATTAACAAAAGTAAAGACATTTTTCTCGACATTTTTAAAACAAAGGATTTACTTCGCTTGTTTAAATTGCTTTATTTTTTTTAAATGACCAGCAAAAACAGATATTTTTTTGCCTTTTTTGTCACGCAAATATTTATAAATGGTCAGCCGAACACATTTATCAATAATTGCACTGTGACAATTGTGCAAACTGCAAAATGAAAAAAAGTTGAGCATAGTAGAAAACTTGGTTTTAAAAGCGTCTTCCAGCTTTATATTCTCGTGACCATGATCATTCAGGAACTCATACAACTTGATATGAATCGAGTCAACGAGTTCCGTCACTTGATCACTCGGATATAGCAAACAATCAAAGTCCTTATTCCTCTCTTTTTGGGAAATGCAATAATGACTTCGAGTTTTGTCACTGGCAAAAAGATTTTGTCGTTTCATGAGCAATTGCAGAAAAAATTAATTTCTTAAAGTCAATTTCAAAACACTTACCACGAAAGTTACGTTCTTATACAGTTAATATCACACAGGTTTCAGATTTACCAAAAATTGCGTTGTAACTTCTACAAAATCACGACCAAAACGCTAAAAGCCCGACAAAATAGAACAAGACGCTAAATGACAAGCACATGACAAGACAAGTGACACTTTCGCGCGTGCGCAGTGTTGTCAGGCGTCTTCCTTCCCCTTACCTCAGCCCGCACTTGCGTTGTCAGCTCTCTACAAACTAAACGTCATCCGTCGACCAAGATCGGCAATACAACTTTCATCCCCCTGAGTCCAACTACACACAGGGAGGAGAAAGCGCAATAGTGGATTCGGATTGGTTGATTGGTAGGTGCAATGGAAATGGTGATATGTCGTTGAGTATTCCACTAGTGTGTGAAAAAAAGATAGAACTAAAGTCAGACGGTGTAATGGTGTAGAGTCCGTACACTTTCAGAACAGCATCTTGGGTCATCAAAATCTGTCAGCGAACGACACTGAACAGAATGACCAAGAATGACGAACGCCGCTGACCTGTCGCTGACCACGTGCCGCTTGGCTTCCTCCTCTTCAATTGGGCTCCAGAAGCCGTGACGTAAAAAATGCGCGAAATTTTGAAACACTGTCATTGGATAAAAATACCTTGAAAAAGTCGACCTTATTGCACATGTAAATAAGGTTGAATTTATTAAGATCAAATTTTATGCGATGAATAAATACACTAAATAAAATAAATAAGACCTAAAAATGTAGACATTCGATAGCCTAAACATTTCATTTATTGATAAGTCACGAATTACAACAAATTTACACTTAATAAAAAATTTAATGGAAAATAAAATGTTCGATGCACAGATTTCCTTCATTTCTAAGCTTTAACGCAGGTCCAATATGAACGAATTCCAGCGAACCATGCCGAATGCGAGCAAATCCCCTCCGATTTGCCCGCGCAACTTGTTATTTGTATGTACTCGGCCATTTTCGGTAGTTGGTTTACAGCTGTTCGGGTGAGTTTGACAGCACGAAGCATGTACAGTAATTTCTATTTTCGATTAATTTCTCAAATATGCGAGAATTGTTTGTAACTTGTGTCTGGATTAAAACTAGGATGTCTAGAGCATTGGAGTTGAGTGTTTTTATGCCTTATTTGTGTTTCCCTATGTGATTTTTATTCGGTCAAAGTTTAGCTGTAATAGTTTCAACCTTATGTATTAGTGCAATAAGGGCGACTTTTTTAAGGTATGTTTTCAGAATGACAGTGCTTCAAACGTTCGCGCTAATATTACGACACACTTCTCCAGCCCATTTGCAAATCGGACTGGCCCGACATTATTTTGTCATCTGCAGACTTTTATTGGTTTGCTGTTCTTAAAGTGTACGGACTCTATCTAAACGGTGGAATGCAGGTGGCCGCGAGATTGATGATGCTGAAGTTGAACCATTGAGTTGCGCAGAGTGTTGGGCAGTTGAGGTATTCGTCTGGCGATGGCGGTGTCACTTAAATTGCGTCCTTGGAAACAGATATTTAAATTTCGCGCTACTTTTTGCACCCAATAACGTCAAAAATATTGACGTATTGAAAATATTTTGCGCTTCAAGTGCCATTAGATTAAAAACCAGATTTTAAAATTATTACGAATAGTTGGTTTTTGTTACTAGCAATTCACGTAATTTGTTTTTAGAATGAGGTGTTTTCAAACTTTTATGCAACCCGTCTGACACATACGCTTTAGGACAACGTTTATGGTGCTTCTTATAGCCCAAAAATTCCGTGATTTTTTTTCATTTATTTAGCGAAAGATATTCAAATTATTATTTAAGGTGGGATAAAGTGCACCTAGAAGTCTATTTAAAAATGTTGTTGCAACTAAATTTCTTTCGACTGTTTTATGTAAATTAATAATTATGAAAAGATAAACGCGGGAAAATTTAAAATTTTACTGTGTTTCAATGTTTGACTTGTTTTTTGTTTTTGACATACCTATTTCTTTCCAAGATTTTGGAGAGTTTAAAAATAAATTTTGACAGATAAATTTTTTTTTCAACAGAACAAACTGTTTTGTAGTTTGTACCCAAACATATTTAATTTAAAGGACGCATTGAGAATGTAGTGACATAACAAAGTCAAGGACGTGGTGATTTTCCGTTTCTATAAAGTGTTTAAGTAAAAAAACACTCTAGATTGCTATGGAATTTTGTTAAAACAAGACGGTGACGGCATTAAAAAGGCAGGTCGTAACTCGAAGGTTATGACCAAACATAACCTCCAAATTTTGTCCGATCGTGTGTCAAGTCAAAGTTTTTTTCAGAGATTTTCAAGTTTTTGTTTGGTTTACTGTTTCTCATAATTACAAATCAATTATCATCACGCCTACACTTTTTTCATATCGCTGAAATACTTCGGTAGAGGTCATTGATCCTCCTAATTTGACACTTCTGACAGTGGCTGTTTCAGAGCTGATCGCACTAACGAGTAACGACATACGTCACAATATGCTTTTTTTCCAAAGCACTCTAGAACGTTTTCTCACTTGAACACTTGATGACTATACACTTGATACTTAAAATTAGAACCCAAGGGATCCTAATAATATCTCAATATTTTTATCTCCAGTGTAGCCCCGTCAGTAATGAGATGAAAATAACTATTAATTTTCAAATAAAAGCACAACAATTACAAAAAGTAATGTGTATTCGTTTAAAAAAAAACTCGTAGCAAGCCATGACATTGTTACGTATGTCGTACATGACCCCATACAACAACCTCCATGACAACAAAATTTTTATTATTTACATTATTCGTGTATTGTTGGTTGCCTACTATGCAATTTTATCGTCACAAAATGTCTCCTCTTCCCGCCAGAGCGGGCTTGGTGTTGGTGTGTTTTTGTGTGGTTGCCTTCGTGGTGTTTTAGTTTTTCAAACATTCGTTGTTTTATTTATCAGTATTTTTCAATACTAAATTTTGTGTTTTCCTTGATTTGTAATCATGGTGTACACCAGTGAACAAAAGACTTTTTTGTTGGAAAGTTATTTCCGAAATGGAGAGAAAGTTAACGGTGTTTGGAAATATTCAATTCAGCCGTGCCTGGAGGAGTTTCGAGTAGCTTTTCCTGACGTTGTTGTTGTGTATGAAGGGTTTAAAAACACTCTTCACCGAAGTGTGAATCTGTTTCGTGAAATTGGGACCATTACACGTAAAGAGGGCAGTGGAAGACCAACTAAACGAACAGATGAAGTTATTCATGCTGCACAAGAGATTCTACAGCAAGATCCAAAAACGTCGATTAGACAACTGTCTCAGCAAGTTGAACTTTCTGTTAGTACATGTCATAAACTCCTACGAAAAGATTTACATATGTACCCTTATCGTCTCCAAGCCGTTCAAGAGTTACGACCCGTAGATTTCCCTAGAAGATTGCAGTATTGTCAGTGGTTTTTAAATAACATTGCAAATAATAATGAACTCCTTCAAAAAACTTTCTTTACGGATGAAGCGTGGTTTTACCCAAGGACGTTGTATGACCATTCAACGTCCTTGGTTTTACCTGTCCGGCTACATGAATTTACAAAACATGAGAATTTGGGCAACAGAACATCCTTATGAAATTGTAGAAGAACCTCTCCATTCACAAAAAGTAGGTGTTTGGGCAGCTATCAACAGTTTTTGTAGGTAATAAATGAATATATTTATAAAAAAGTATTTTTGTTCTAATTGTCGAAAAGTAAGGTTATGAGATCTGTCAGTTTGACAAGTGTGTAAAGGATTAATCACAGACATACAAAACAATTGTTTTTTAGTTTCAAAGCACTCTAGAGTTTTTTTTTTAAAAAAACACACGATATAATATAATTTATTATTATATTTTATAACCCACTTATTAGACCCCTACTGAAGCGCTGTTTGAGTATCTATTCGCTTTATTAAGTTTATTTTATTTTGGGACCATAATCTACTTTATACGCCCGCAAATCAGGGCGTAATCTTTATTTTTATAGCACTGAATTTTTTAAAGTTGCCAGGCAACAATAACAAATAAATAACTGTATATTCGTCTAACTGTCAAATAAACGTCTTCAATTTTCTAAACGTCACTTTTTATATCAAATAACAATTATCTTGAAAATAATAATTTATTTTAAAAACTGCTAAACAAACAGTACAAACGCACGTAGCGTGACACAACTTTTTTTCTTGAATTTTGGGCTCTTACCTGTTGTAACATTTTTCTAGAATACACGTTTTCACACAGGATTTTCACCAGATTCCATTTTGAAAAATCGCAATCTAAAAATAATAACATATAGTATCCTCACAACGACAAACTAATCAACTAGTTAATCTGGATTTTTCTCATAGTTTAAAAAAATACCGGAATTTTGAATATTATTCTTTTGATTTGAAAAATTAAAACGATTCAAAATAAAATAAAACATTGTATGTACCACGGGCTTTAAACTTTCCGTCGTGCCATAATCCCTTTTTATTACTCCCTTAATACATAAATAATTGTTATCTACTCACAAACAATGTAAAATTAAATTTTCTATCTAAAATTAATGAAGTCATATTTTTTTAATAACTGGTGCTATGGGAAATAATATATAAAATTTTTGTCTTAGCATGCTCAGATTGCAGATTCCACGACTTTGATATTTCATTTTAGCGGCGCAAAATGAGAATAAGTATACATTTTGTTATACATTACTTTCTACTTTCAAAATCTGTTTGAGAAACTCTTATTGATCAGATTATGAGGCACACAGAACCAAAAATTGAAATAGCAAAGGTGCCCAATCTGATGGTCCGATAGCGCCTTTTTATGCATACAAAAAGCAGATATAATTTACATTTTTGCAAAGAACCAGCATTACAACTTAAAAAAGGGACAGCGCCGTTATGAATTAAAAAAAAAAAAAAAACACAGGTAAAGTTGTCCAGTTTTTCCAAATTTTCTTCGTTTCTAATAATCAGATCGGATCAGGCACTTTTGTTCGCATTTAAGTTTTCTACAATTTGTTCTTTAGAGCTATTAGTTTTATAACCAATAAATTTAAAACATACGTTTTTAGTTTTAAATGTTAATAATAATAGTTGCGAGTTGAAAATATAGCAAAATGTAACTGCAGATGTTGAATGAGTAGGTATACTACTAGGTAGACTAATAATAAGTCTTCAATTCAATAAAACTTGAAACAAAAAACGAAAAGAAGATGAAAAATTACTTCGTACACAAAAAATTTCAACCCCGCCATCTGATATCATCTTCACCCAGATTAAAGTTTGCCATCAAGAAAACGAAGTCCAGAAAAGCGGTTGGGTTTGATGGCCTTTATCCTGAATATATCAAAAACCTGGGAGGTTTTTTCTTTAATAATATTTAAGTAAGTAATGGGTGTTTGTTTAAAAAAACTCGTAGCAAGCCATGACATTTTTACGTATGTCGTACATGACCCCATACAACAACAAAATTCTAATTATTTAAATTATTCATGTATTGTTGGTTGCCTGCTATGCCATTTTACACTCCACAAATTATCTTAACCATTACCTAAGAATATCTTCTCTTCCCGCCAAAGTGAGCTTGGTCTTGCTGTGTTTTTCTGTGGTTGCCTTTGTGGTGTTTTTGTTTTTCAAACATTCTTTATTTTATTTAAAATGTATTTTTGATCTGAGATCTTTCATTTTGACAAGTGTGTAAAAAATTAATCACAGACATACAAAACAATTGTTTTTTAGTTTCAAAGCACTCTAGAGTTTTTTTTTTATTAAACACCCAAATAATACTAATTATAAAGTAGTGGGAATTTTTAAACCTGGTAGATCTTGCAACGATCCTGCTTCCTATCGCCCTATTAACTCTGTTAAGTGCGTTACAACATTTTAGAACGTCTTCTCTATGGCAGAAGTTCTCTCAAAAGAACAAGCTTGTTTCAGGCTAAACAGGAGTTGCTGTAATTAAATTCTGGTTCTCACTACCCATATTAAAGCTGGATTTCAAAATCGGTTAAAAACCGGAGTTGCTTTATTGACTTAACATTTTGGTGTAACATTAGATACTCAGTCATGTGCAAGAGCAACATGTGTTTCACTAGTTTTCGGGTTCGATTCCCGTTATCAACTATTCTGATCGGAGTTTTTGTGAGGTTTCCTTCGGTTGGTAGGAGAATGCTGGAACAGTAACTTCTCCTCGAGGGCTCAATTTTGTAAGAATATCAATGCAAGACTTTTCAAGTCAAAATGGCGTTGTTTTTTTGCAACTGTCATCTTTATACGAATATACAGGGTGTTATTGAAGTAATGTTAGAAATTTTAGAAACAGGTGATAGCTCCCGTTAAAAGGGTGGTAAATAACCAAAATTGCTTTATACAAATGTTTATAGTTTTCGAGTTATATACTGTGGCACTTTTTTTAAAAAAAAAGTTGTTTTTGAACGAGATATAACAATTTTTTGGTATATGGTGTAATAATAGAAATATTTACAAAAAAAATTTCTGGTGATAGTCCTAGTTATAATGTTAAAATTAAGTATATAAGGGTGTTTTTAACAGGTGATAGACCTTGTTGAAAAGATGCTAAATATACAAATTTGCCTTTTGAAATGTTACTGTTTTTGAGATATACCAACGCTGTAGAATTTTTTTTAAAGCATTTTTTTGGGATTCACGATGTACTACAACACTTTTTGAGCAAAAACTTTTACATCGTATATCTCAACTATTTTTGCAGCAAATATCGTAACGGAGATATTTCTTTATAAACAATTTTACCTCGTTACTTATATGTAGATTAAAAACTTACAATATTAGATAGCCAAACTTTTGCAGAGTAGAATGTTATTTTTGTCTGGGCTAATATAAATCTGCAAAAGTGCTTCTTTACAGACTTATTTTGATCAACTTTATACGGACTTCAGTTCACGGACAATACCTAATCATAAAAATTAATTTTACCATCCTATGATACTTAATAGTTCTACTGTATTAGAATAATTATAGTAAAATTTGTGCCAAATAATTTTGAACATCTGTAATATGTATTTATAAAAAATGGCAGTTATTCTATCTTTAGCTAGATAGTGTCAAATTATCTATTGCACAACACTGCTAATTGAGCTCATACAAAATTAGGTCTCAACACTGTCAACGCATTTTAATAAATAATTTCTAAATAACATTTAAACAGACGTTTCTTTATTCTGTTCTTCAGTCTCTTCATTTTCAGGTATTTCAATCACAACTGAATTTCTACTAGTATTATCACCATTCATCTGTTCCTGTTCCTCCTCAACTTCACCTTGTCGGAGATCATTTTCTTCAACTTCAGTTTCAGCATCTTGTCTACTTCTAGCATCTTCATTATCCTCAATAATCGGTGATTCAACCGAAATTGGTGTATTGTTAGGATTTACAGTTTCTACAGGATTATTACAACAAATATGAGCTGTACTTGGAGGAATATACCTCACAACACACTCCCGTTGCCACCAATTATACCACATTCGTGAATGAAGCCTAATTACAGAATAAACCCACAAATAGTATCCAATCAACATAATTCCAATCATGATTAGCAGAGAAACTGAAGTCCAACGAGCTGCAGGTACCATAACAAACTTCTTCTGGTTGTAATAATCAGAAGAAAACAAGCAGACGTATGTAATTATAATTGCAACGGGAGTAATGACTGTACATGCAATAATATCGCTACGAACGCCTCTTCCAATCCCACCGGCACTCCGGTGACTTTTCAACCACCGCCATATTGACTGCTGAGAAGTGTATTTCGGTGAACGTTCGGTTCGAAAAACTACATGGCACAACTCACACATAGTTGTGTTTGATTCAGCAAGCCATCGTTCCAAACAACTTCTATGAACAAAAGCCACAGTTCCCTACAATTTTTGTTTTTGCTTTAGTTTAACGATGACAATAATAACCTTGCAATGACATGGGGCTATCAACGCTTCCTCTTTATCATTGTCATAACATATGCGACACAGAACTGAAATTATTGATAATTTGGGGTCTAAACAAGCGTTACAAGGAGAGGATGAAGGCTTCATGATTTTGGTTAACTGTGTTAATAAATATTAAATACTAGGCAGGTATAAAACCTGCGTTATGTCATTTAAAATTCTTGACAGACCATCTGACATAAATTTAAATTTGGTACCAATAAAACAAAAATGAAAAGTTACTAAAATCACTAAATTACCCTCGGAAGATGGCGCTTTCGCTATAATGCCATGCGCACTCTCTGGATGTTTGTCTCACTCAGTAGTTGAATTTCACGACGCAAGTGGCGCTGAACTCAATTTTTTAATTTCAAAATCAAAAACATCAAGTTACTTCAAAATAATACTAATTTATTAAAAAATGTCATTTATAATCGTCTGTGTCAACTTTGGATTTATTATTTCTGTCTTAGTTCAAAATACACATTTTTTTCGGTTTTGGTTTGTTGTTTGCTGTTGTTTTTGTTATTTGTTGATCTATCATTGTGTTTTCAAATGTGTTTTTATTTATTTTTTTAAACTTTATATTCGGCATTGTACAGTGCTCAATCATTGAAATGGAGCACCCTAAAATTTTAGCAAAGTTTAAAGTCTTGTAACTCCTGCAAAAATTTATTAATTATTTTTTTTGAGTAGCTTATTTTTTATACTTTAAGATGTTTAATAGTACGTTTTTTGTAAATTTAGTTTAAGTTATATAGGGTGTCAAAAACAGGCCCTGCAAAAAACGAAAAGTTTAGACTGCTCTTATTTTAACAAAAAAAAAAATTGAATTTTGTTAATGAGTTTCTGAAAAGCGCTAAACCAAACCTTCAAACAGTTTTGCAGATTTTGAGCTAAATTTATAAATTAAAGCCAAACTTCAAAAAAACTGTTTTGTGCAATAAAAGTTTAAACTTAAATTCTGGAAAGAGTGGTAGTCATACCGTTAACATTTCGTGTAATAAAAGGCTCCCAAAAATGATCAATTTTTTAAACAGCTCTAAATTTTAGTTTGGTAAAACAATAAAAATTTAAAGGTGTATTTAAAAACGTGTCTTGTATTTTAGATATCAAGACCCTTATAGCATTAGTTTACTCGTTGAATAAATACACAATATAACTCATTCAACAGTTTACTCGGTATAAGTTAATGTTTAAATACGAATTTTGAAGTCATGTTTTTAGAAAAAAATAAAATTTTTACTCATCTAAACGGCTTGTTTCCAATGATACATTTTTGGATAGCTAACAGTAGCGTCCGTATCGTGGTAACAAGCTGTTCATGTTAGAAAAAAAATACTAAGTAAAGTAATGCTATAAGAATGTTGAGATACAAAAAACAAGTTATGTGTCTAAATACACGTTTAAATTTTTATCCCTTTTTTTATCAAAGTAAAATTCAAAGCTGTTTAAAGGTTTTGGATTATTGCTTTAATTTCTAAGTGTAGTTAAAAATCAGTAAAACTGTATTGAGGGCTTAATCCAGCGCTCTTTCAAAACCCAAAAAAAAAAATCATTTTTTGTTACATTAGGAGATGTCTCAACTTTTTGTTTTTTGCAGGGCCTGTGTTTTACGCCCTGTATTGGCGATTATTCGAGATCCGCGAGAGGGCGCTTAAACTCACAAAATGGCGGTTGTAGCAGTGAACAACAAATGCTGTTTACATTGGTTTACATGTGTTGCGTGTAGGTCTCGCCTGTTTTGTGCATAATTTAGTGTCGTAGTCTTAGTGATAATTATTCCAAAAATTGATATTAGTGCAGTAAGTGAACTACTACAGGTACCATGCAACAGATACATAAAAAAATTCCCACCAAGTCTAGAAGATTTTGTTCGGTCCCACGGTGTTTTTCAAATTGCACAAATACATTTCCCTGCACACATTCCCCGTCAGTGATTCAAAACTTTGTAAGCAGTGACAACACCAGTTAAAATTTGAAAAAATATAACCAAATAAATGTTTTTAAAAAAAAGTTTGAAAAAAATGCATACTTGTAATTTGCTTATTTCAGGATTGATAAAAAAAAGAGAAAATGAATTATTTTTCTCTTCCTGAACTGCTAAAAAACTGAACAGTTTTATAGATAATTTTGTTCCCAAAAAATAGACATATAAAAATTGAGTTTTGCAGGTATTAATCGTGATACCCTGAATAAGTCACCCTTAATGTTGTATACACAAACAATAAACTTTACAAAAATAGCTTAATTGAAACACTTTTTCTTTAAATTAAACGCAAAAAACCGTAAAAACGCACTACAAAACACAAGTTTTTACGATGTTGTTCACTGATACAGTGTTTCAAATTGGAACCAACAGATGTCGCCCACTTCGCAAAAATCGCCAATAATTTAAACAACAAATCTACAAAAAACACTTAAGTAAATATCTTAAAGTGTAAGAAATAATCTACTCAGAAAAAAAAAGATGATGCCTATTAATAAATTTTTATAGGAGTCACAAAACTTTAAACTTTGTTAAAATTTTAGAATGATTCATTTCAAGCGTTAAGCACTGTAGTTGTTAAAGTACGTAGTGCCAAATTGCAAAAACACCAATTATTAAAATTTCTTGAAAAGTGTAATTATAACATTTAATAGCTTTTCCAAAAATTAATAACATTGTTGCATTGCCCAGATTTAGAGTATTTAAGAAGAACAAATTTTCGCGTTTGTACTGTTCATTTCAGAAAAGAAATAAAATGTCCAGCAAATCGAAACAAATCTAACATGCAATGCCTATCTAACACTAAATTTGCCTGGTAAATTAAAAAAATTTATTTGATGTTATTTTAATTTTTATATTCTTTTAGACAATCATGATGTGAATATGGACGAACCAACTTTATTATCACCTCATATTTGACTATTATATTCGCCTGGTAAAATTGACAAAAACGCTTTCGTCAAATTTTTATTTTTTACATTTTAGACAACCAAAATGTAAACATGAGCGAGTCTGCATTACATCATACTTTAACTCTACATTTGTTTGGTAAAATTGTCACAAATCAGCTTTTATAAGTTTCTTATTTTTTACATTATTTTAGATAACCGTGATGTATGTATATGGCAACAACAATACTAATGTGATACTCTCTGTTTCTTTATTTCATATTCTAAAGTTTCGAAATGAAAAGGTATAGCTAATATTTTATTTCTTGCAAAATTTATAAAAGATTCGTAATTATTACAAAAGTTCCATCAAAATTTAAAAAATACTGTAATTGTTAAGACATTTGCTTAACCAAGTAGAAAAATGTTGATGGCTTTTTTAAATAAAATACTATTTCTGGCTGAAATAAATGATGCTATATTATCATCATTTAAAATTGACGTACCCGAAATGAAAATATTCAAATAAAAAATATTACTGTGTAAACCTAAACTGCAGTACTATAAAAAGTTCAACGTAATAAATGAATTTGAAAATAGTAGAAAAAAATGTAATACAAAATTTGCTGACCATGTTATGGCTTTTAGGGCTCTAGAATTAAAAAAAAAGAAACAGGCTATATAATAGTTAGTTTTTCACCCAAAAGGGTATGAGTGATTGAGTGCACAAAATTTGAAACTAACTATAAAAGCCCTCAAAAACATTAGTCTCACAGTAGTTGCTACAGTTTGTGACTAAACAGCTGCAAATAAAAGTGCGCTAAAATTATTGAAAGAGACAATCGACATCACTTTTGAATAAAGTTGAAGTAGAAAATAAATTTTTTTTGTACCTTTTTTATGTAATATTTCTTTAAATTTACGTATATGTATTGTTAATAATAAATAAATCACTATTTTTTTTTAATAATTGATTTAAAAACTGCATGATAAATTGCAAAAGGATGACAGTAGTTAAAGCATGGCCGACTAAGATTTAATGATCGCTGCGCTCCATTATGGAGCGCAGCGATCATTAAATCTCAGTCGGCCATGGTTAAAGTAAACTTGGGCGATATGAGAGTGAAGACTTCACGTTTTAGCCTAATACGCACTGTCGCAGCTCCTCTTATCGTCATTTTTTCACCATTTTTCTTGTTGCAATTAAGAAATAATCAAGAATAAATATTAATTAATTTTAAATTTCCCGCTATACGTGCTTTAAGCGTCTCCTGTGTTGTGAAGTAGAACTAAGTAGTTTTTACAGATAACGTCAGAGTAGGCTATCCGAATATTCAGTAAACCATCTGACATAAATTTAAATGTGATACCAATAAAATATAAAGTCACTAAAATCACTAAATTACACCCGGGAGATGGCGCTTTCACGTATTGCTGTCAAAAGTGTGGTTATGTTTTTGAACAAAATGTAAATAATAAAACACTCTGGTAATCGATAAATTATCAATAAAATCAGTATTATTTAAACGTAGTGTGATAATAGAACAATGAATCAGTAAGTGCAAAATGCATATCATAAGTCTCCTCGTAATATTTTGGAAGCCCCTTGCTTGGTTCTTACTTCTCTTCGTTGTGTCATGTTTAAGCACAAAATTTATAATATTACCCATAAATGGTCTTTATTTACTTGGCTATGTGATAATTGTTGCTATTTCAACAACTTGGGCGAGTTTTGTTACTCTACAACACTTCCTAGATCAGAATAAACCTGTCGATTTACCAAAACTATTGAATCTTAAAGGCAAGCACTATGAGAAGGAAGATTTTAATAATACAGCTTCAGTAAAGCAGTTGACATTAGATATCGACAAATATTTTATAGAAAAATGGTTTGTTTATATAAGTAAAGACCCAAGTTTTAACAATGAAAGTCAGAGAATTCTTGAAGAAGTTCTAAGGAAGATGGTTAATGTCCAGCTGAGTCTTGATAATGAAACAATTATTCAAGTAATTCTCAACTTATATTTGAAACATTTGAAAGAATTTCGGCGCAGTTTAAAACGTCGAGAAAAATATTCAGGAAAAATAAGTGACTTGTATAGATATTCCCACATGTGCAGTTGTTCAAAGAAAGCTAAAAATTATTTTGTTCATCAATTGACCATTAATTTATTAAATCATTTCATTAATTGGGAATTAGGAAATTCATTACCTTATCAAATTCTAGTCTCTATAATATCAAAGAGAGTCATGACTTACATTTTAAATTTATTGTCCAATCCTGAATTAATTAATTATTATATTCTGAAGAGTTGTGCTTCGGAAAGTAAGGGCAAAGATTTGAAACTAAACAGTTTTAACAGAGTAAAAATTACACAAATCACTGAAAAAGGAGACGCAACGCCTAGTGATTTGAACAAATCTATAAGCAAGACGAATTTGGCTAAAGTGGACGCTCCTGAATTGCTTCAAAACAAAGAAACTGAATTTAAAAGTGAGGAAGTTAAAATTTATGAGCCCAAAAGTTGTAAAACTTGGTATGATTCACTTGATTTAACGTCAATTCCTTTAGGACAGGATATGCTTGATACCATTGGATTTGATGAGCCGGAAAAAGATTTTGAGACTATAGGTTAATTACTTAAAATGTTTATTTTTCTTACTTAAATTTAAATTTTAGAACATGAAAAAGATGACATTTTATCGCCCATATCTTCAGCCAAGAATCTCTTAGATGAAATGAAACAAATGACCAATTTTGAAGGGTTGAAAACCTCCATGAAGCCAATAAGTGATGCTACAGCTACAACTTTTCACAATATTAAAGATTTTCAAGAAAGTACTGTAAATAATGTTGTAAAGCCAGTTTCACAAGTTACTTCCACTGCTTTGCATAGAATTGGCGGATTACATTTACAGGTAATTTAATAAATGGTATTAGTGTTACTTTTAACGCGTTCCAATTTCGTTCTTTCCTGATTTATGTGTTGACTGCAAGGTTTTTTTTGAAAATTCCATCTAAGTGTGTGTCCTTTGCCGAGAAATGAGTGAATACAAGTTACGTCACTTTTATTTACAGATAACATTTATATTGATATGTAACGTCTGTCTCACTGTCTTATCCCCATTTACAATAAAATTATTAGAGTATGCTTTAATCTACGACGTATAGCTTTGTATGAATTTGACAGAACACAAACGAAACATTTAAATAACAAAAATATTGTAATTGTGAAAAGTACATTGCAGAAACCTCTGTTGCAGCAACAGAACTGAGTACAAGGATTTATACTCTTATATCCAAAATTTTAATTTCTTAGGGATTGAATTACGCTGTCATTGACAGCGCGGCCATCTGGTTTGCATTTGAGTTTCTAATACTACCTTAGAAGCTTTATCTTTGTCGTCGTATTAAGCTGAAAAAAGATAAAAAGTGTGACATTATTAATACAATACGTTTTGTGTTATTGCATTTTAGGCCATGATGTAGAAAGAGATAGCAATAAGAACGTGATTCTTTACTTGCGTTAAAGGTTTTATTACAAGTGGGGATAAGACGGTGAAACAGACTTTAGTATTAAGTAAGTATGGAGGTAGTTTACGTAAAAAGGTTTACTTCTGAAAAGATTAAACCACTATTTGTGAACAAAAGTACGAAAAACAGACTGAAATATCGATTATTAAACTTAACTAACGTAGTAAGAGTTTATTTTTTACAGTCGCTTTATTCGATAGGTTTTGTATATTTTACTATAAAATTTAGCTTTACTTAACGATAAAAAACGTGTCTTTTACACAGCGTAACAATTTTTACTACAAAACAAACGCAAATACTTCTAACTTTATAATTTAGTTGTATTAGATGCTAGATGGTATAGTAAAAACTGGGTTGACCAAGTCCAGTCAGTTGTGTGTCAATTGATATTAAAGATGTTTTAACGAAAGAAGTACAGACTTGATCATGGCAAATGCGACTCCTCGGGTCGGCTCGGATAGCTTCCGAGAGCCAGCAGCTCACATTCTAACAACACAGTAAAAACAGGCATTCGGTTTGTATCGTGTCGCTGCTTTCTTTTTTCGTCAACTGAGGACCGAAATATTCAAATTGAGATCTACGACTTCTTGTTGCCGAAGAAAAGTATTAAAATTTGCGATATTCCCGATAGCACTTTAACTTGAAATTAATTAATAATAAGAATTTTTTTTTAGATTATTTTAGTAAATTTATTCAATACATTTTGATTACGTATGTAATGATGATTAATTAAATATTTCTTATAGCAATTTGGTAACTAAAAAAACATTAATCCGACTTTTTGATTTTAATTATTTCACATAAAACAATACCGTAGAAAAATAAACAACAATTATTATTAATAAAAATGGTTGTAATAAAAGTAAAAGGCTTTGTTTATAATTTAATTTTTAAATATAGTCGGTGGACACTTATTGGCATTTTATTGTTATGTACATACCTTTTTAATCACGCATCGATTTTTTTGAATATAAGGCCGTTAAATACAGAATAAAAGTAAATTCTATTAGAAGCTTTTGTTATGGATTTTAGAATTTTCATTTGTAAAACCTTTTTGTTTTTTAAGGATGAAGCCGCAGGTGTTGTTGAAGGTATCTTAGATTTTGGTAGAACACGAATTCGTAAAGGACTTCGTTTGACGGGTCTTCAGGACAGTCCTCCTGAAGAAGCAATTAAACTTCCTCAAAAGAAACAGATAACAAAAATGGACAAAATTGATGATTTTGAAACGACTTGGATAAATCCAATACAAGAAGTACAAGTTAGTGCAATTCAATTAAAATCTGAAACGAAGGTTCCATCAATACAAACTGAATCACACGAAGAGGGAAGTCCTGAACCAGAATACGAGGAGGCAGCTGATTTGGCCACGAGTATAGCTAAACTAAGATCTTTACTTGAACAAAAGTCATCTGAGTCGAATTTGTCGACACCAGCCGTGAGTCCAATGTAAGTTTATTTTGATAACAGGTGTTCTTCTAAAGGGAATCGTTCCCATCTTATGGAAATCTAATGACCACTCAAATCGAGATTTTTTTGTATTGATAACTCTTGAAATAAGGAGCAATTGAAGGGTACAAGAATAAAATGATGAATGTCCAGAGGTGACACTCCTATCGTTTGTCATGGATACGGCATATTTTTTTATTCGATATAACTCTCGAGTAGACTCAGGAGTCTTGACAGTTATTGTTTTTAACTGTTTTTTGGCAGTATTGGATTCAATATTGGTGAAAAATGATTAAAATCTCAGTTCTATTAGAAATCGAATTTTGTACCCTTCAATTGGTATCATTGTGCCAACTTTGTAGCTCTTCAAATAAAGGCTAAATCAAAGATTAAAAAATTAAAAACGGCAATGCAAAATGCATTGGTAAGAGTGAGAGCCAGTAAAGGCAGACAAATCGAGAGGTAGAAATGTTTGGAAGTCTATAAATCATCAACGCTGGGTTTTGACTGTAATAATCTGGTAGTTTTATCCATAGACTTAACGCCATGGGAGGTGCATTACGGTTTGGTACCTTTCAGATAATATTGAGAAATGAAATTCTTAAACATCTAATTACTTGGTACTGATATTTATATTAAAATATCTGGATTTACTGATATAACGGATATACTATTATAATTAACTAATGTAATATTAAATTATTAATTGATATACACTCGAAACTAATCTAAACATATTCGTTGTAAACTTGTGGTACCAGAAAATCGGGAATTATTTTAAAAACTAGGACTGTGTCTAACTAAGTTACGAAAATCAATTATTGTAATAAGTATTTTTGTTGCCAAATGTTATTTTATAACTAGGATAAAAAGTGACCTTATTAAATTATTCCTATAGCAAATCCGCAATACTATATTATGCTATTTCATATACCGAGATATCAAAAATTAAGTATATCGTAGGCGCTTCTGGTTTAAAATATATTTATTTTAGTTTGTATCATCTTTTTTTAATGAATTTTTCAGTATCTGTCACGTTACGTCAGTGATCCAATATATAGCCTGAAAAGTCTGTCTAGAATTTTCTCAAAAGCCTGACAGAGCGTCACATCAATTTTGGCCAGGGACCATCAACCTGTAGATTTTTTTATTATTTTTATTAATAACATTGTCATTTCTTAAACGAAACAATACAAAAAAAAAATTCTGGCGCGATGGTTTAAAAGTTTCATTTCATAAACATTACTAATGTTTCTATGCGTTTTAAATAGATCGTTTTATTATAATAAGAATTATTTATTATAATTAAATTAACATCTAGGTATATGGTGAATAGTCGCATCTTATTTCTATAATTTATTTCAATACAAGTTAAGAGGAATTTACATTTTCTGAAGTCTGGGATAATAAAATGTAAATACCAAGAAATAAATATCTATTTAGCTGGTACCTGACCTGAGACCAAGGATCAACCGACTTAATCTCTGTAAATCCGTAAATAAGTTAGAGTTTTATGAACTTGGTGACAGAAGTCGTTTAAACTTTAAATTAATCTAGCCACTTTATTTGAAGAATCACAAAATTGACGCAATGAGCGCCATTCAAGAGCTATCGATTGATACAAAAAAATCTCGATTTGAGTGGTCATTAGATTTCCGTAAGATGGGAATGATCTTCTTTGGTGTCGCACTTGGTCATAGAGATTAAAGATTTGTAATCTTAACAATAATCATAATTAGTACACTCATGACGGAGTATTTTATGATTTCTATTTCGTTACCAACTTTTGTCCAATTCAAAGCATAAATGGAAAGAATACACACGATACTTAATAATACAACGGACTTTTAGGCCATCGGATGATATTTCAAACAAAATTTTGCTTGGAGGTGAAGATGGAGATGAAACTGATGGTGTAATGCCGAGTTTTTATAAATTTTGTGCAAAAACTGCAACTGGTGTTATACATAATACCCTGAATACCATTAAAACTGCACTTCCAGGAAATGTCGCTGAATGTGATAGGTATGATGGGTTAGAGAAATGGTTATTTATTGAGGCGAATTTGTCGGTGAGTTTAATGATCTAATATAAGGTTTGTTAGTATCTATAACTTCGATTACTGTTTCATGATTGAATTTTGAATATAAGGTAAAGCTACTTACTCAATTTCTGTCGTAAAGAGAAAAATTCACACTACCACATAGATACTGTCTTTCAACCATTTCTTTCTGGTTCTGTTGATTCATCTGATATGTTATTCTTGCACTGTTTATAGCTGCGTTCGGCTTTGCCACTCCGAGTGCACCGCCTCTTTCCTTATCTACTTTATTGAGTCCATATATCACTATCTCTAGCCTGTGACGAAAACTTGATGCTTCTTGACACTGTATCTAAAACAACATACGCTATTTGTGCACCCAGTTATTAGATGGGACAGAAAGAGCATACGTTGTCATAAAAACAGTCTTTATATTAGTAAATCCTAAATTAAAATAATGCGACGGATTTATCTGTCTTGAATGAGATAAACAAAGACAGAGTAGGTGCACTCGAAGTGGCAAAGCCGAACGCACCTTATATTAGATAATAATAATAAATAAATTTTATTGTAAAAATATAAATACAATGAGGGCAGCGATCATTTATTTAATCACAATCGGCCATGGTTAATGTTACTTTTAGAAATACCGTTTTCTACCTTTTCTATGTTGTGTTATTTATTTTCTGCACAATTGCTGGGGTAGGTATGTACTTATGCTACAAAACTGAGGTTCAAATCATAGGTTTTAAAAGAAGAAATCATTGCCGTTATTTAAATTTGACCATTAAATAGTAATCGACTACTCCGGTTGTAGTAGAATATCTTTTACACTTTTTATATTTCGATTCCTTTGTGTAGGAATCCGATTTATATGAACGTATGTCAAAACTCCTTGGTGAAAGAAAAGTCTTTTGTACAGTAGACACAGCATATGAAGCTCTTGACTCCTTAGATTCCCTTCAAGCAAACGATAAATTACGTCAGTCTAACATCCAATTTAATAACGAACTTGATGATTTCGAAGTTAAACTACCAGTCACAAAAGCACTTTTTGATATTTTATGCGAATTGTTAGCAGACAACAAGAATACATCTTTGACACAAGAGCCTGTTATTATGTCTACTTTGTTACTATTTGGAAACTATATTGAAGAAAATATTCTTACACAGGCTAATTATTATTTGCGTTATTGTTGTGCCAATGCTAAAATTCCATCAGAGAGTGAAATTGAAACGCTATCTTTTGAACTTGAAGAGTTTGTTGATATTGTTTTGAGTGGGATTCCAGGTAAGTTTATAAAAAATCTTGATTTGTTTCGGATTAATTTCATTTTTAGATTACTTAAAATGTTTAATTGGTGAGAAAACTTTAAAAGATGTTATAAATTTGTTTGTTTCGTCGTTACAAGTACAAAGAATTAACCAAGATGTTGTTTTACAAGTTTTTGAGATAGTTTGCATGAAGTTAATAGATGGAAGTAAACAGCTGTCACCTATTTCAGCTTAAAGATAATCTTGTTATGTTCTCAATATAGATTTTATGTAAGTAAGAAAACAATAAAAAAACAGTTTATTAACAACAATTTATTAAAAACCTATCACTGAGTTAATATCAGCTTTTATCATATTTATCTGACTGTTTACATAAATCAACAAACACACCTTTGCCTCTGCTTGCTATATCAGAGTAGCTCTTCTTCCCCTTAGGACATAGTTTATTGGAAAAAGATGCATCTCTTTTCCTGTGAAAACAGTAGCTTTTAGTTATACAAGGACACTAATGCACTGTTTATTATACTCGTACTTGCAAAATGGTGGAAATTTTTTAAAAACCAAGGAGGTTAGATAGGACGGAGAGAGTACAACTTGAAATAAATGGACTTGCCGCCTTCACTGCGCAAAGCTATAAACTGGTACTGAAAACAGGCGCATCACGAGGTTGAAGTCAGTAGCGTCACACAATGTAGTGTAAAAAGTTTAAACAAAGGATAAAAACACAACAAAATGACAAAAACAATAACAAAAAATATTAACAATCAATTCACACAGTCAAAAAAAATTAATAAAAAAAAACAAAACAACGTTTGTTTGTAAACAACCAAACAAAAACTAGCATCCTGCGTCAGCTACGCCACTGTGCGAGACCAGACACAGCCAAACAGGATCTGTCGATTCTGCGCTTCATTTGAAACCTGTCATAAACTGGTACCAAGCTGGTACCAAACTGTTTACACGGGAAGTATAGGGCGTACTCTCTCCTTTCTATCTAACCTCCTTGTTAAAAACTATTAAATAAAATTCTCACGATTTTCAGTATAAGTATAAAAACAAGCCTTTGAAACTTACCCTCTTCCAGGCAGCGCCATTTCGTCTACCGCAACACTTTCGACATACAAATGATCGTTGCACCAAAACAAACATATAGTTTTCGGTTCTAGGACGTTAAGTTCATACTCCCAACTCAGTTCGACTTTTTTAATATTGCCTCCTAAATCTGCTGGATGTGATACGACACTTGTGAAAGTGGTACCGTGTTCCAATTTTGTCTCACCAGAAGGCGTCAAATCTACGTGAATAACTCCTGCGGAACTGTAAATTGAGGCTTTGATGAAGCCTTGGACCCAGGATTCTGCCATTCTGGGTTTAGCTAATTCTATTCTCACTCGATACAGTCTTCCTGAAATATACAGAGATATTTTATCGAAACTTTGCTTCAAGTAAAAGTTCACAGTCAGAAGGACATTTTTGGTTAATTATACGATAAAAGAATTTTTAAATAGTGGAAATAAATATAAAGCACACCTAGAAATTTAAATTTAAAAAAAGACGTTCTCTAACTATTTACTCTATTTACAGTAAATAATAATACAGTGAGAGCGAGAATAAGCTGAACTCAAGTTGGCTTTGCACATTAGGATGGGCCAAAAAAGTCGACTTTTTTTAACTTCCGACACTGAAAAATTGCTTCCTAGGCACTTTAAAAAAAATGCTCTCCAAAGATGAGATCTTAATTTTAATAGAAAGATCTTCCTCATCGCAGTTTTCCATTTTTTCTTCAGTTCCATATGGTAAAATCCATATCTCGTCATTACTTGATCGTACAGCCAATTTCTATTTACATTTTTGTAGAGAATTGAACGCTCTACGAAGAAGGTATCTTACAATTTTTTATAGCTCTAATGGATTAATTTCAAGTTGAGATAATATCGATAGTAACTTCGTTTCTATGGAAAATTAAAAGATTAGGGGCTGTGATTAGTTGTTGCCATGGAAAAGTATTAAAATTTGCGATACTACCGGTAGTACCCCATCTTGAAATTAGCCCATTAGCGTTTAAAAGATATCGGAGGTCTGAAGAATTTAACAAAAACTTTTTGATTCTACTCGACTTCAAAGTTAGTTAATTTTAACCTCTTGGCAGGTCAGAAAATCGCTCTTGTTTCCCTAGGGAAACAAGCATGTCGCAATTTGTGGCCATTAGATGGCGCTGAGTTAAACGTCAACCAAAGTCAATTTTTTTTTTAAATCTTAACGTAATTATGTGGTTTCTACTGTTGGAATACGAGATCTAATACAAAAAATTACGAGTTCTGTAAATACGAAAGACGAAAATCAGGGTAAAGTATTGAAATTCAAAAGCGGGTTTGTTGCGACACCTAACTTCAAAATATTTAAAGAAGAGAAAAAATAATAGTAATTCATCACCATTCGTACTGTAATCTACACTCTAATATTGAGATATTTTGGCTGTATTCAACGTAATAAGTGTCCACGGATAATTAATTCAACGGTCAGAGCATTCTCACTAGGCGGTGACGTCAGCGTTCAACCGCTGCTGCTCCCGCCAGTCTGAATTAGCCTACACAACGCGTTACATGCCAGACAAATCGCAATATTTACGTCCGTGCTTTATTACGTTTTAATACCTAACACACAACAAACTTTATAAAATGCCGTGTCTGCGATGTGCAGTTGCAAACTGCGGTAACAGTTTAGAAATGACCAAAATTTACGCATTGGGTAGGCTAATTCGGACTGGCGGAAACATCAGCGAGTGAACGCTGACGTCACCGCCTAGTGGGAATGCTCTGACCATTGAATTAATTATCCGTGATTAGTGTCGGTCAATTATCTGAGTTTGACATCTTTCAATTTTAAATTTTCCGTCAGCTATTGTATTTGTTGGAAAAATGTGATTTTTACACAGTAAGTGCCTCGACATACAACATGTTTAACAATCAGGTAAAAATATAAAAACTCTGCCGAGTTCTTGTTATTACAGTCAAATTATTACGAGATATTTTGAGGTTAGGTCACATTTCCGTCAGCTTATTTTACCGTTAAAAGTTTTTTATTTTAAGTAGGATAAAAAATAATGTGTGCACCTCATCAATAAAGAGGTTTTCGAAGCCTCAGAAAGTAGCCAGCTTCGACTTCGTCTCATCTGGCCATCTCTTCCTTCGGCTTGGAAACTGCCTCTTTCTAGCTAAGGTGCACAATATACTATTTTTTTACTTCTAAATTTTATAATTCGTAGATAAATAAATAATATAAAATGCGCAACATATACAGTGAGCGGCAAAAGTATGGAACATCTAAAATAACTTTCAGGGTCTCTCAAAAATGAGATATCGACATCAACTTTGTCTTTTTATTATATTTGATATTTTGATTTTATATTATTTTTGATTCTATGACAAATTTTAGACCTATTTTATGTATAGTTTCGTATAGCTACCTTCAACTGTTTTCGAAATATTGACGGTTAAAAAAAAAAACAAAAAAAAAATATATTTAATTTTTTCTTGAGTTAATTGTTCAAATTAACACCCAGTAGTAATCTTTTGACAGTAAGATGTCTGTTTTTGAGTTATTAAAAGTTGGAATAAAATAAACATTAAAAAAATTAAATTTATTATTATTGAACTCATTGTAAAAAATTTAGCATCCTATGACTTTCCACAGTTTAAAAAATAGGAACAGTTAAAAATTTTATGAAAATAATAATTGACACTTCTAATTTAAAAAAATGTGTAATATTAATGCCGCACTTAACAAAAACTTAAAGAATAGAGATATTAATTTTTCGAAAACAGTTGAAGATAAGTACAGGACACTAAATATACACTAAATATGTCTAGAACTTTCCATAGAATCCAAAAATGCAATAAAAATAGGATGCCATTTAAAAAAACAAAGTTGATGTCAATATTTTATTTTTGGGACCTACTGTATAAATTTTTTTTCTTTTTTTCAGAAAATGCGCAATTTAAAAATTAAATTGATCTGTCCGAGCGATTTTTTTAGAAATAAATAGTTTTGAAGTTATTTTGGATGTTCTATACTTTTGTCGCTCACTGTATTTTTGTAGGAAATTAAACACTAAAAAAAGTCTCTTGTGGTTAATCGACTACTGTAACCATTCAGAAAAAATTGGGAATTTAGTTTCAAATGTTGGTTTTTAAAATGTGAATATCTTCGAAATGGTTGAGTAATCGATTAACCACAAGAGGCCTTTTTTATAGAGCGTGTAATTTCCTACAAAACTATGTATATGTTGCGCATTTTATAATATTTATTTATCTACGAGTTATAAAATTTGGAAGTAAAAAATTTTTTTTGTTAAATTCTTCAAACTTAGACCTCCGATATCTTTTAAACGGTAATAGTTATAAAAAAATTGAAAGATACCTTTTTTGTAGAGCGTTTAATTTTCTACAAAAAATGTAAATAGAAATTTTTTGTGTGATCAAGTAATGACGTATGGATTTTGCTATATGGAACTAAAAAAAAAAAAAAAAAAAATGGAAAACTGCGATGAGGAAGACCTTCCTATTAAAATTAAGAGCTCATTGGAGAGCATTTTTTAGATGCCTAGAATCAGTTTTTCATTGTTGGAATTTAAAAAAAAGTCGGTTTTTGTGGCCCACCCTAGTGCACATCTTGTTTGATCAGTTTATTTTCTTCACACGGTATATTTGTATGCCTAGGCTGCGAAATGATTTTTTAGCCGAGGCGAGGTTGCAAAGCCTCTAGGATATCAAGCACATTTCGCAGACTGGGTAGAACTGCACCATTTCTCGAAAATTTATTTTGCAACTTTTCTGTATAAAAATGTTTCTTAAAACGATTGCTAATGGCAGCATCTTTAAATAGAAATTTGGCGGTCATAAAAAAACGAAGTCTGTAGTCTATCTAGAGGCTGTAGAACAAAACTTTTTTAATAATTTTTCACCTACCGGCCCAACGCTTGTCAATTTGAAAATGATTTAGAAATATCTCATTCTTCAAATGAGAAGTGTAAATACATATTAATAGACACTAATAAGTTGCTTATTATATTGCATAATCATATTAAATTTACTAATACTTACTACAAAATGGGAATTCTCGTCCCGTAGTTAGAAAATACTTATTTCCAACCAAATCCGTTAGTCTCGATTGCGAAATTTCATTATTTTCTACAGCAGGACTGGTATCAGCATGGTATCCCATCACAGCACAATTTGCAGTACCGGGCTTACATGTGAAGCATTTACCAGCCATAAACTGCTCGAAACTGGAACAGTGGTGCCCTAAAAAAATTTCGATTATTTATAAATCAACACTAGATATAACTCAGAATTTAACTACCGATAGCGATGGGGCGCTACTGTATGAAAAAGATGGAAAAAAAGCAAATAATGGTCAATTGGAAAATGCACAATTTACCACATATTACATTTTGGCATATACAGAGTATTTTTGAAATGATGTTAAAATTTTAATAGGTGATAGCTCTCTTCGAAAGGATGCTAAAAAACCAAAATTGTCTTATACAAATGTTCATAGTTTTCGAGATACACCCTGTAGAACTTTTTTTTAAATTTTTTTGAATGTGATTCAATGTTTTATAGTAATTTTTTTGGTATACAGTGTGTGATTGCAATATATGCAACAATTTTTTCTAGTGATAGTTGTAGTTTAACGTTAAAATCAGATTTACAGGGTATTTTTAATTTTTTTTATAAATGTCACCAGGTTATGATAGCTCTTGTTTTTTGAAAAAAAAATTCCTACAGCGTATATCTCAAAAACTATAAACAATTCTCTAAGACAAATTTGGTTTTTTAGCATCCAACGAGAGCTATCATCACCTGCTAAAATTTTTAACATTATAACATTATTTCAAAAAGACCCTTATGTAATAAGTAAATTGGTAGAAACTAGTATGCATGTCACTAGGAAGGAAAATCTACCGTTTGCTAATGTTATAATAAATAAATATTGGATAACCATTACTTGTTTAACAGCATCAAAATACCACCATTAGTATTAAGAATATGATACTGATTATTTTTTGACGTTTCTATAAATCAATAAAAAAATTTATTTTTGGTCACATGTGTACCTTTCAGTCAATAAAAATATTATTATAGTGGGAATATTCTACCTAGCTTATTCCCGCTGGAATAATTTGAAGTGTTTTGTTTTCATTATGACCACGATTTTTTGACAACAATTTTTGTATTTAACGTTTGTCAAATTTGTTTTATAATTGAAATAAAATGAATCCAAAAAGGTTCGTAAAAAGAGCGCGTAGCGGACGTAACTTTTTCGAAGTTCAGTCAAATCAAAAATCAATTTATTCTCGATCTCTTGTGATATTACAACTGAAAAAATCTTAATTTGCGTAGGTTGTGAAGTAGGCAGTAAACAGGAACAGTGTATGTATTCAAAAAAATTCTAATTTGATTTTTAGCTTTGTTATTGAATTATTGGGGTTCCTGTGCGGTAAATTCAATAGGCGTCTACCTAAACTAAAATTTTTATCGCTCACTCATTATAAACTTACCAATATATGGGCATTGGGTGTTTATACTATCTATAAATAATTTTATGGCTCTGACATGGTTACATGCAACCAGAACTCTGGATGCTTCTTCAAGACCATCTCTGAAACATTATTGAAAAAATAAAAAGAATTCTTAATTGGTTCCATTTTGTCGTCTGTGTGTTTCGATTTATTAATGTTGTTTGATTTCGGGATAAATCAGACTCTTATGGTATTACAATCGTTCGTATACATGTCTGGGGAGGGGGGGGGGGGGGACATTTTTCACAAAAAATTGCTTCCCCCCGCAAGACATGTATGCGAGCGGTTTTCTAGTTTAATAGCCCTGAAGAAGCTTTAAAAAAAGAGGCGAAACGTAGGCTAATAAATAAGCTTCGGAGCTAGAGAGTCTTGATTAAACGACCAGGTAATTAACCGGTGTAATCCAGCGGGTTGTATGTTATTCATTCAACTGGTCTACTGGTCAAGTGGTGTAGACCAGTTGAATATATAATATGCAACCCGCTGGATTACACCAGTTAATTACCTGGTCGTTTAATCAAGACTCTCCAGCACCGAAGCTTAATAATAAACAAAAACCGAGTAATACCATAAGAGTCTGATTTATCCCGAAATCAAACAACATTAATAAAAAGAATTCTTCTTGGAAAAATTTACTTGCCTGATAAGAGTTAAAGGTACAAGAGGAGTTTGGGTAATATCACATCCCGGTTGCTCTTTCCCATTATTGGGGTAGAAGTCTAAATGGCCGCAAGGCTGCGACATTCCATAGCCTGAAAATGAGGGCAAATTTAGAAACGCGCTAAAACGAGAACAAACTTTTATTTTTTGCCAATTTCAAGCTTTCTGGTAGTTTTACAACACACGGCCTAAGTAGGTACTTGACTGATTGTGAAAGTTTTTACAGTTTAGTGATACAAAAGAAGACAATGAGTCAGCTGAACTAAGTAAATATTGTCTGTTTAACTAATCATTTTTGGTAGGATTTCTTTTCAAAAATCTTACCGAGGAAAATGATGCCTTTTCCATCGGTGTGAATGACATCGACGAATTCGGCGTCGGTAGGATCCAGACGGACGTGTGCTGGCATCCCCTACAAATCAACTTTATACATTATACCAGCCCAATAAAATTAAATATAAATTCAACAAATCTTAAAAAGAAAAAACAGAATGACAGATCTTTGCATCAAACATATGTATAATTCATACAAATATTTTTGTACTTCCAATAATAAAGTTATTATCTTCTATATATATCATCTAAAAATTATTTTATTTTATTTCCTATTTATTATGTTTTGCTGAGATGATAAACTTGGAGGCTTTTGATATTTTATTAAGAACAAAGCAACTACGGTTTGTTATACAGAGTTGTGTGAAAGTAAATACCTGAAAAAAGGGCTCGGCAGGATCCAGCCCTGTAATTCTTCCCAATTTGGGAATAAGAGATCCAGCATATCCAGCGGTGTGAGCCCCTAAAGAGTGTCCAATGATATGGAAGTCACTGGCATCTATATCATATTTTTTCTGTAATTTTATTTTTATTTATCACTTATCTATTTCGTATTATATTTGTATTACCATTAAAAACTTTATCAAGTGAGCAATTTCCATACCCACAAGTCTTGTATTCGCTGTGGCTTGTGTGTACAAAGGTAGACTACCTCCAGCCCAGTCAACCACAATAACATTCATATCACCCGCTTTAATCAGTTCATCTTTCATATCTCTCACCTGAAAATATTGCTTAAGTAAATTTAATAGGATCTAAGTGATTTTGAGATTTTACCCAATTTGATAAAGGGGTGTCGATAAAACCATGTACTATAAATTTTGTACTTTTATTTGGGTTGAAGTTTGATTCCTCGATGGTGCTCTCATCTTCAACTTTAAGGTAGGTGCCCTGAAGATGTTATTTTAAATCAAAAAAATTAAGAAAGTGAAAGGTAGGAAGCTAAATCTCTAATAAATGAATAATACTCGATGTTTGAGTATTTAAATTAACCGATTTGTTATTAGAGAGTCATTATTAAATTATTACAAGACATTCTACAGTAATTATTGTGACAAAGGTAGCGTTGTGTAAGCTTTATCAGAAAAAAATACACATGCATCATTTTGAAATTTTGTGAGATATCAGTTAAATTGCATGGTTTGTGTACAAATAATTATCAATGAAATTCAAGGTTTATGAAGTTTTTTTAATTACATATGTTTTTTTCGCTTCACGTCTTTTCTACTCTAATACCCATTTATTATTACAAAAATTGTTAACCGTAAAAATTAATTAAAAAAAACAAATGTTACATACGAGGTTATTCAATAAATTAGTTATGCTTCGAAAGGAAACACAATATGTCTTATATAGAGAAAAATGCAATAATGTAATATTTAAAATATTATCTACATCTTTTGTTAATACGCACTTGAGTTCTGGTGTTTTTGTAGTAAATTAAAAAAGAAAAAGTTTCATGGGGTCAAGTTGGAAGGTGCTTGGTGCTCGGCTGTCGCCTCGTGTCGGAATTTTTTATTCGCACGACATATTAATTAATATTGCACTATGCATCATAAACAAACAATATAAATGTCGGTAATATCATCTAGATTACCAAACAGTGCGTAAACGTGACCATTTTGATTAACAAACTTTCAAGTTTGACAAATAGACACGAATGAAAATTTCAATGTGAACTATCAAGGCTATCATTCTTAGATCTGCGTTACGTATTATTCTGTATTTTTGGTATCTTAATATTGGTTTAAAAAGACAATCAAAATCGGTCACGTGTGCGCACTGGTTGGTGATTTGGTCGATATTTTCTTCTTGCTGGTCAACATTAATTTTTGCAACCCTGACACGCACTAAAATAACAAATAATTGCCTCTATGGTTAATATTTACGACTTATTTAGTGATTGTTATGTATTCCTACAAGACATATTTCACGTGAAGCAGACAACCTAAAATTTAGATTTTGTTATTATGTAAATATATTGCACCTATATAAAATGTAAAAATACACTTTGAACAATCTTCGCATTTCTGCCTATTTTTCAAAATATTCCCATGATTCCGAAGAAAAGTCAGCATGGTATAGTTCAACGAAAGATAAGTGAGCTGACTTTCTAAGCCCTCCCAATAAACAGAAGCATAAAAATTATTGCAGTTACCGCAAACCTCAAATAAACTATAAAACCACTCGTAAAACTTGATTTATGAGGGTTTCCATTTCTCGGAACCATTAAAAGATGTAATCAAACCCTGCCATGGTTGTTGTTAAATGTGCAAGTGTGCACCCTCATAAATCAAGTTTTATGAGTGGTTGTATGGTTTATTTGAGGTTTGCGGTAATTGGAACAATTTTTATGTTTCTGTTTATTGGGAGGGCTTAAAAAGTCAGCTCACTTATCTTTTGTTGAACTATATATTTCGGAAAGCGCTACATAATATCTATAAACGACTTCAAACAAAATAAGTTTGATAGTGAATCTTATAAGATTTGAAACGCTTGTTTTTTTTATATGGAAAAAATTATTGATATTTAAATATTAATTTTCACAAACCTCTAACATTTTTAAATTTAAAAAAAACCTTAAAATTAGTCTAAAGTGTGTAGAATATGGGTACCCAGTAGTATAATGGGACTCCAAATCGTTTAGTAGCTAGAGGTGTAGAAGTGCAGGAGGGCGTGTACTCACACTAAGCGTGTACTCATTATTAAACTTATTATAAACTCTGTTATAAAATGATCCCAAGGGTGACAAATCAAAGAATTAACCCTAAACAATTACCTGTCTATAAAATAACTTAAAATGTTGCTTCATTTTTGGTTATAGAAGTCGTTAAACAACATTAGAAAAAATATAAAAACAATTAAAAAAGTTTATGAAAATTAATTTTTAAATTTCAATAAAGTTTTTTTAATAAAAAATAAAGTTTTTTTAATTTTGAGTTTACAACAAAAAAGAGCGTTTAATTTCCCATAAGACACACTATCAAACTTACTTTATTTGAAGTCGCTTATTATGTAGCACCTTCCAAAATATACCATGCTGATTTTTCTCCCGAACTTTGACCCCCTCTTTTTTGAAAAACAGTCTTTAAATGCGAACATTGTTCAAAGTGTATTCTTAGATCTTATAAAGGTGTATTATATTCTTGATTCAAGACATATAGGGCTCGCCAATTAAGTCGTAAAAGTAAAATAGTAGTCATTAAATTAAGTAGCCGTGGCCTTGATACAGTCGACCAGCTTTGTTTTCGATGTAACAAAGCGGAAAATAACTAATCATTGTCCAACTAGACAACTATGTCAACATTTCGTTACTAATTGATCACTGAAGTGCAGCTGTGCCCTTGAACAGGGTTGGCTTCAGGTTTAAGCTTGGCACAGCTGCATTTCTGTGATCAATTAGTAACGAAATGTTGACGTATAGAGCTTTTCACCAAATGGTGCCGGTATGTTGTAAACCATTTAAGTCGTAAATAAATTTAACAAAGCTCAATAGTCATCTATAGAACCAAAAATCTAAAAAAGAACTAAATTACAGAATAGTATCTATGGTTTCCAAGAAGAGAAATCTACGGTAGGTGCCTTAGAGAAAGTCATAGAGAATAAAGATGGTGAATTCCTCTTATTTTGGGCATGCGAAATGCTTTTGTCTTAGCAAGTTGGGAATAATTTGATCATGAAGGTTCTAAGAAAGAAGAACATCTTCAAGAGTCTAAGCAGCGTAATACGTAGTTATAATACGTATGCGATAGGAATTTAGATATGGGAGACGGACCAAGTCATGAGTGGTGTTCCGCAAAGATCGGTTCTGGACTCGTCCTTCTAGAATATCTTGTGGCTATACGATGAAATGTTACATACAAAGGTTCGCCGTTCATTTAGCTATAGTAGCGATAGAAAAGCGTATCTAAGACTTGGTGAGCACAGCTGAGATAACGTCCAGTATGGAAAGAAAATAGCTGTAGCTAGCTCCAGAAGGAAGCTGTGCTTCAACGAGAAGAATACCAAATGAGAATATCATCTACAGTGTAGAAAAGGCCCAAAAAGGAGAATGTGTTTTATATAACACGTAACGAAGGTGATAGCAATTGCAGAGAAAATTATGACAGTGCTAGGCAGACTCATGCCAAACTTGAAAGGGCCAAGAAAGGTAGAAGTGGCAAACATGGATCAGTTACAATATAAATGTCTACCTTTTCTAAAGCGTGCGGTTGTGTAGTCATTCCGACATTGTACTAAAAATGAGACTTAAGATTCTTGACTCGACTGACGTTATAGCACGTGATTCTGAGAGTGATTCCGGCCATTGCTTGATCCGAAGAGTGCTGACGTATCGTTCTAAATGAATGAAGAGTGTACGAGTATACTAGAGAGCGGCCTATCTGTATATAACAAGTTCAGCGGTTTAACAGAGCGGCATTCTCGGGAGCGAATCGACGTTATTGAGCGACAATCGTGGGCGTTATACTATGTGACTGAATTATTTATTCATCGAGTTATTGTTGTGTGTTATTCGTGTAAATAGAAATAAAGTATTTGTTAAAAATCCAACTTTTTAAAACACAAGGACCCTGAATTAGGAGAATCGTTACATTATTATAAGTATGTAATTTATTTATAATAATATTAATACTTTAATAACTACAAATTACAGTAGTACGTGTATGCTATATACAAAGGTATAATTACGAAAACAATTATTGTACTAATAACTAACCGATTAAACAATTAAACTACCTTCAAACAATTAAGTATGTTAAAAATAGCTGGAATGCTAGATAGAATTAAATACTGCAATGTCAATTTTGTTTATTGTTTTTAATCGTTTTTGTATTGGTACATATTTTTCTTTTCGATATTAGTTTCCTGTTCATATTATAATATACCTAATACGCAATTTTAAGTACAAGTAGATATGTAGGTGAGTACTTATTAAATTTCTGTTATGTAGGTACAAAAAGATGTCGCATTATTGGCAAAATAAATATTTATGGAAGAATATCTGTACCTCATTGGGATTGTAGCGCGTATAGAGTATAAACCTCGTCTTGATGACATTCCTCGGAAGAGGAAATAAATTTATTGGCCTCAGTATCAAATGATACCAACTTCTGGTGATATTCAAACATCCTAGGTCATCATAGCACCTCGATTCGTTTTCAACTGCAACCATCCAATTTGGAGATAAACCACTTTGATGAAGGGTAGAAATACTCACAAGGCAACCAGGGCAAATTGACTTCGATCTTGTCAGATCTTGCCCAATCCAGAATGCCGGAATCAGCCACATGCAACACAAGAAGTACTACACCAAGCGCTGGTAAACACCTCAGTACCATTTTTCCGGTACTAACGGTTTCTTCGGCGATTGTAGCCTTTGTAACGCATGGATCTCAGTTTGGTGGCACTCGCGACACTGAATTCTGCAAAGAAACACAGCATGATTGATCTTGAACTAGGTTGGGGCCAGAAACATTCTCTCCAAAAACAATATAAAGGAGGGGATCCCCAACATTGTGGCACGCGCTAAAGGCACCTCTCTCAAGTATTCGGCGATTACACAAGACACAAACATTCGATTATGTAAGGAAGAAATTCAGTGAAAAGCTTTCACTAACACAGTTAACATCGAATTAACAAAAAATGTTCCAATTTTGAAAGGTTGATGGAAGATATTAGCATTTTTAATTTATTGTTTTGTTTGTTTCGATGGGATTTTTCCTATGGTCAAGAGAAAGGAGTCACTCTGTTTGATAAAAAGGGTGTAATAAAGATGTAAATAATACAATATGTTTTGACACAGTTAGATAACTTGGTGATTCAACGACCGCTTCTTATTTATTAGTCATTCGTATACGGATTCATCGTTATGTCATCAACTATCATTGATGTGCGGAAGTTTTTTTTATCAGCATTGTTTGTTGTGGAGCAAATCGCTATAATAATTCTACGTAATTTTTATTTTTGACTTTGAGGTAGCTTGTTGGTAGAACCATTGATGGTAATATTTGTATGTGTATACCCTAAAAACCACTTAGAATAATAATGAAACATGATGTATTTTAAAGATGAATACTATTTATTTTATTGTGAAACCATAATCTTCTTTATACGCCCCAAAATTAGGACAATAATCACAAATAAATACGACTTTTTCAGTATTTATTTCGTCAAACGAAGCAATGATTAGGTACATTTATACTTTTTCCATGAAAATAGAAATAGTGACTTAAATTGTAAATCTTAGAAATAAGGTTCTCCTACTTGAATTATTAGCATTTTTACATTTTATAACCTCTCTAATCTTGTATTAGTAAAAGATAAAACCAATCTCAGATGTTTGTTTTCGGTTTTACCAGTAAAAGATTTAGAAACGTTATAAAATGTAATAATGATGTCTAGCAACAGCGAAATAGTTCACTGTTTTTTATAGACTTTTTAAAGTTTTCCAGAATTAATCTTATTTAGAATTAAAAAAGCAAATTATTGCAAGTTTTATTGCAAATTATAAAACGTCGTATCGACAGTAAATAAAGCCGAAAATGAAAAAATATCTAAAAAAAAATTTAACCATGGTTTCTTTGCCTAGGAAAAAAAAAGTGAGAAAATAGTTGTGTTACTTTTCATTTCGCATCCCCAATTCATAAAGGTTCTTTAATAATATATACAGAGTTTACCTGGTGATTTTTTACATTTTTTCCAAAAATTTGTTTTTGTACGAGATATGATGTGTGATTATTTATTTTTTTGTATTTTTTTGATATTCAGAGTGTGATTAAGGGAGTATTCTGGTGTAGATGCATGAATTTGAGGTGTTTTTTCGGGTGCTATAAATGAAAAACAAAAAATATTTTTACTATCCATTTTTTGACAAGATTTTTATTAATCTTTTAAGAGTTCATAAAAAAATAAAAAATGTCACAAAATTAAAAACTCAAAATGTTAGTTGTTGAAGTAGGGGATTGAAAAAAAATGGCGCGCCAAGTTTGTCACAATTGCAACCCTTCTAATAATGGTCCGAAACAAAAAAATAAAAAAGATTATTAATTTAGATGAGTGCTGCTATCGTACTAACTAAGAAAAAGTGAGAAAAATTTTTTTTGATAAATTCTGGCTGTCCGAAAAAAAGAAAATTTTTTTCTATTTTTTTACCTTTTCGGAATTTTTTAAAAATAGTAAAAATTTTTATTTTGTTATAATAATAGTTAGTACGATAGAGACATGTATTGAGAACACTCACACCAAATTTCAAGTAAATCGGTTAAGTAGAACCTGAGAAATCATGACAAACTCTTGGAAAATGTAGTTTTGAGATAAACGCGTTTAAAGTTTCGGGTAAAATTAGGTAGACGGGTGATCGTCTACCTAACGTCTTTTGTTCGATCCAACGTCTTTTGTTCGATTCGTTCCGGTCTAAAATGACTATATCTCTGAAAATAATTAAAATTTTAACAAATCCTTTTAAGGACATATTTTTGGAAGGTTAAGCTTTGAAAATATAAAAAAAAGGATTTTTTCAAATTTCTAGACCAGAATACCCCCTTAAAAAGTTAAGAAATTTTGTCTGGTGATTGTTCTTGTTAAAACGAAATTTAAATACCAAAATTTGTCTTTTTGAATATCGATAGTTTTTGAGATACAACCTGTAAAAATTTGAGATACACCATGTATGACAACAATGTTTTTGGGAAAAAACTTCTAAATCCTATATCTCAAAAACCATAAACATTTGTATAAGGCATATCTGGGTTTTTAGCATCCTTTTGACGAGAACCAAGCAAAACCTTGGTACTTTATTTATTTAATTACACCTTGTATGCATTTTTTGGGGAAAATTTTTATATATCTCGTCACTGGTTCATTCAGAGAAAATAATTACCAGATTTTCCACTATAACGCTGCAACCCAGATAAAAGTACACAAAATTATAAAAATTTGATTAAATCATGACAAGCGGTTCGTTTTAGAAAAATGTAAACGAAAAATTTGTAGGGAATTAGATTCTTTTTTAAATAAGCCTAACAGCGTCAAAAACGCCTCAAAAAGGAGTGTATCAGTGGCTGCTGGTTGATATTATTATTTCTGTATTCTCAATATGTTGGGATCCAAATTCTGTTTTTTTTTTCTGACTATTGAAAAAACTGAACAAAATATGCGAAATTTAATTTTTTAAAATGGCACCTCTTTGTCTTGCAAAACAAGCGTGTGTTTTAAAAGAAGGTAACATGAAGTTTAAAAATTAAATTTTTGATTTGAATTTGTCTGGTTTAAAGCGCGCGAAAACGCTTTAACTGTGGTAAACCAGACTGAAATGTCACCTATTACTATGCCATCAAATTTGCTTGTTGCCAGTTGTGTTGACGATCACCTAATCATTTGTATTTTGCACGTATTGTGATTAGGGAAATGAAGAAAAATTTCTAGAAATTTACTAAAAAAACAGAACTACATAGAATCACAACACAATTTGCAGCTGGCGTCAAGGTTCCCTCATGAACATTATATCTATGTAGCAACGTTAGCTATGTTTATCATAAAAGGCTAGTCCACAATTAAACGTTAACGGCAACCACAACTGTAACGATTACGATAAAAAAGTTGAAACGTATGTAATATAATGGTGTAGTCCACAATATTGTGTCGTTAACGGTAAACGATTTCAGTCGCGGGAACATGACGGAAATTGTTCGTCAACATTCAACTTTTGCGTTCCCGATGCTTACCGGAACCAATCAAATCATCGATTGCACACATGCGGTGTTTGCACTGACTCAGCTGACAGCTTAATCTTGTAGCTTCTGAGGTTATGTTGTCTTTTATTGATCTACTAATATTTAAGCTAGACAAAATATAAATATAATTATCGTAGATATTACATTAAAGGGTAGACATTATAAATTTTCGGACCAGTTGCAGCTCGAAGTGGAGACTATGATGAGATTTTACCGTTTTGTTCCCGGGTATTGTGGACGTGATGCATTTAATACCGTTTGCGTAACGTTGGCGTTATTGTTGCCGTTATCATTTACGGGTGATTGTGGACTAGGCTTTTAGTCGGTCAGATCAGTAAATTGCGTTTTTAAATTTTAACAATTTTGATTCTTATATATTCCAAATACAATATGATTGGAAACACGTATCTTTTAGAAGGCTGAGAAATACTTTTTGTCAATCTAAATTATATGAAAAGAAACAAAATAAACATGAAAAAGAAACAAAAACAAAACAAAAACATTAAAACACTTTTGCTAACGTAGACACTCTTTTATTTTTTACAATCACTAATACATGTGATCAATATTGTTTCCGCAAAAAAAATCTGATAATTATTTCATATTTTCTATTATTCTTTATTTGATAACTGTTTAAACATAAATAATGAGAAAATATTATTTTGTAGAATATAAATTATAGGCTAAACTAATAAACATAATACTAAACAATGTAAAAAAATTTACGTAAGTTATATCTACAATTAAAATTCTATTAAAGATCAATTATTAAATTATCCATATATTTACCTCGCTTAATTAATAAACAAATTACAATTAAATGAAAGTCGTAATACCTTAAAGGATGTTTTATAAAATTAAAAAAATATATTTATTTTTACTACGAATACGAGTTTCACTTTAATGTAAAATAGTTAAATCCAAGCTGCAAATCTAAAATGTTATTAATATTACATTCATCTTGATTTAGTTGCATTTTTACAAAATTTACTATGCATTTTTGAAATTGAATTTAATTAATTAATACATTCTATAAATTAAAAAATTGTCAAAATATAGAGGTTTATAGATACTTATATTAATTACGTATTGTAGAATTATTAGGTATATGTAATATGTACTATAAAAATTTGGATAATTTTTTTTTACAATTTCAGTAGGCAAAGTTCAAAAACTTCGTTTACTTTGTTATAAGTACTAATTATTGAAAACCATGACGTTGTAATGCAATAATACCAAACAGATACCTACATACATTGTTTTCAGATAGATTATTCTCAAATATTTACAATCCGAATAAAAGAAGTGGGAAAATTCATCAATTTGATATGTTTTAAACTAAAATTCTTGACAAACTAGTCACGGTATTTGTTAATCACAACGCCTTTTGATCACAGTGGTCATCCTCAGGTACCAACAAAATTATTTAGATTTTTGGATCAAAAAGGTGTTAAACATTGGACACAGATTTATTAAGTTTAGTAACTATCCTATTAGTGTCAGTTGTGCAACTAAAATTGTACTGATAAAAATAAATTTTTGTAGGAATGAGAAAGACTTTAACCCAAAATGATCAAGTTGGCCATGGATTCAATTTGAAAGAGTAGGATGACCATGACACTAAGTTATATTAAAGTGGAATAAAACGCAGAAATTAAGTATAAAAAAACATCCATCTGCTTTCTTTAATTAATCGTTAGAAATATGTATGTATTTACATATTTATTTTACGCCGTCTTGTCACAAAGGTGAATGTACACTTGTTTATACCAAATGTAATAAAACTTGACCTTTCTATTCCTGTATCAATTAACCCGACAGTTTTTCTTCTTCAACCGTTACTTAATTTTTTGATTATTTTTGAAGTGGTAATCATGAGTTTACAATTTTTGCAGGATAAGAGTAAAAGTTGTGAATAGTCGTAAAATTACATACATATTTTACCAATGACCCATGTATATAACTTTTTTAAAACCCATGCTTCCGATTTTGACGGACAGCTTGCGGCGCATTCTTTTCGATGGGTAAAAGTGATTTCGACTAGAATTCCTTCAATTTCTCTCCTTATCTCTAATTGAGAGCTATAGAAATGGATGGACGACAATACGTTCACGAAATGCTTTCAAAAAAGGGAACGTGAACTCTAATCGACAACATTGACACAGAATCACATCATTTGCATAATTTGGCAACAGTTGATAAAAAAATAAATACATGATGGGGTAATCGCTGAACAATACAGAAATTGTATAATTTTAACACTGATTGCGAAATGGGATTCTGCGATTTGATGCAGGTAAAATTTGACTATTACGTCATACTTCCTTGTATTTAAATGAGTTTTTTAAATGCACACTGGCACGTTATATAAAAGATGAAGATTTTGTGCAAGTTTGCGGAAGGACTCGTTCATGTGCGAGCCGGAGCTGGAAGTCGCCGTGACCACGTGAAAGTGGCTAATGGGTGGTTTGGTGGTGGCGCTGAGCCGCTCTTACCTAACGTATAATTTGTAAGGTTTATTAAAAGATAAAAAAAAAAGTTGGCCAGTTTAACGTAATTAGAAATGTGAATAATTTCTATTAAGTCTTTCTGGTAGAGTAACTCTACACACAAACTACCTACCTATAAAAGTATAATCATATATTTTTATGTAATTTAAAACAAATTTAACAAAAGAAACTGTCTTTTATTAAACATATCTTTTTTATAAGGTTTTTCTAGTTACTTTATCTTATTTTCAGACACAACAATAAATAACAACGTACACTATACTAATAAGACAGCTAACTCTAACACGTTTTTTCATCTGCCACTTACTTTCTTTTGTTGTGACAGTCTATCTATCTTATGGACGAACTAACTGCACTATAAGAGCGAAAATAAAATTAGTCATGTGTGCGCCCTGCGTAATTAGACAAAACTCTACTAGCTAACCGTTCAGAGTATACTCTAATTTAACTAAATTTCGTTTGTATGGTATATTAGTTGGTCGACCTGAATATTTGGTGGATGATCTCCTTCAAACCGATTAGCCTAGCTCTTGGCCTTTTAGTTAATGTATACTACATCATTTAGCTTCTTAACTAGGTACTGTCGTTTCCAAGTTTGTTGAAGTTTTGGAATAAAACCTTTCTTTCTTTGACACTGAAGTATCAGACGATATCCTCTTTCCATATTTGAGTCATTCGATCTGCATCATTTTTTCTTCTCTAGATTATTATTAGCACTACCCAGAAAGATTGACATGGTCATGATACGTATCATATATTTTTTAATACACACATATTGCACTTTCTACACTAAGTACTTGATGATATACTTGCCAACTTTTCGATATCGAAATAAAGGACATTGTCGAAGGAGTATCTACGATTGTTTTTATGGAGTGAAGGGGGGAAAACTTTAGAAGTAAAATAACAAAAATAAAAATTAAAAAAAAAGAGTGCTAAGAATAGGACTATTGCAAAATGTCCCGTCTACACTTAAATCTTTTTTCTTCATCGCGCACGAAAGACCATACACAGTTTTAAACACTTTGTGAGCCGAAAATATATTATAGATAACTGAAATAGAGATTTTTGGACGTTTGAAGCGAAAATTATTGTAATTGCTCCGTATCTACTAAGACTTTTCTCAGTATCCGGCTCACAGGATTATTCTTTTATTAATCTAGATTTTTTTGGTTTTTTATTATTCTAAACTTTTTTTAGTACTCGTTTTTCTTATTCCTATTTTTTTCCAAATATTGTTTTTTAAATTTGTGTGGCAGGTTTTTCACTTTTGAAAATGACAATTTAGGCACGAGCACGATCTGCCACTACATTGAATAAAATTTATTTGTTTCGTAGGAACAACCCTTTGAGATATTGGAATTGAGGGACAGCAAAAATTGGGAATGTGAGCAGTTATTAAAACTCGAATTAGACATTATTATAAAATTAATAAAAGCAAAAATAAAAAGAAAAGTAATACAAGTTACAAAATTTACAAAATGAGCTAATTTATCAAAATTTAAGTAAAATTTAGCGTACCAAAAATAACAAAGAGAAATATGTGTTTACAACAGTTTGACTAATTTTCAATGTAATTTTAACGTGCAGATAGTAGACAGAATAAAATAACAAATAGAAATCTTATACATTTCAAAGCCACGCTTATCTAGAAAGAGGACAGGAAAACCAAAACTAATTTCAAAAACGGTACAAAAATGACTTACTTAAAACAACAAAAATTACAATAAAAGCAATAGGTCCATCCCCGAACAGTTCACATTTTTAATTTAGTTCTATTGTGCCAAACCATAATATTTTGAACCCTTTTGGCAATTGTAAATTACCAAACGAAACCTCAAAAAGGTTGCCATGGTTGTTGAAGCGAGAAGAACCGAGAAGGATTAAATCAAAAGAGACTTACTGTGCAACATCTTGTGGAGACCATCGGGTCTCTTCACAAACACTTTTACTTTTTAACTTCAAAACTCAAAAGGGGAAACGTTAATTACTACATCGCTGGTAACTCGTCATTATACTGGTTCTCTCCCAATTAATCGGACGAGCTTCTATATGCTTCAGTTCCTTTGTCTGTTCGATGATTCACGGCATATTCCATAAGAGTTCAATTCTCAACTCCACAAGATTTGTTTATATTATTCGCTAAAAGCTTTTCATAGCTAATTGGTATCTAAGTTGATGTGAAACTGTCCAGTAACCTTAAATTGATTTTGCTTTGTTTAAACACTTAAAAATTGAATCGCGAAATGAATTCCTTAGATTTGATTTTCCTATACATTATTTTTAGACGATCAAAAGAAAAGGCATCAGTGTCCCTTCACATTTGCCTAGAATTTTGTTCTCTCCAGGACCTCCCAATAGATGTTTTCAACTTCTTAAATTTTTCTTTATCGTTTGTCTTAGTTGTATTTTTTTCTTCTCTTCCAATCGTTGGTTTTGACCTAGGCCTACATGTTTTTTTAAATTGTCTAAACTACAATTTAATTTTTTTTTCTTGTACAACATACATATTCATTGTTTTCTCATTAAGTCATCTTTTCTACAAATTTTTATAGAATCTATTTTTTCAAGTTCTTCTAGAATCTACTCCTGTTCTTTTTCCACTAGTAGTAATTCTCTTCATTGTTCTTATCTCTCCTCCATTAAATACCCTATTTACGTAGTTTTCATAACTCATGTCTGGAGAGAACTTTTGTTTGTTTATATTACTTGTTTATAGTACTTAAAACTTATTTTGGTGACTTAAAAGGGCAACTAGACAATTAATTTATTTTGAAATCAACCAATTACAAATAGGTATGTAAATTTTCAAAGGCTTGCTCGTTTATCTTTGGTAAAAAAACTAGATAAAAGGACAAATTCGTCCTTTAAGTACATACATGTTAAAGACTAAAGGACAGCTTATAAAATTAAAGAATTGTCCTTTGAAATAAAGGACCCTACTTGCTTAGTAAAGTCATCTAACGTCCAAAGTGGCCTCCACTTCAATTTCATGTGAAGAATCTTGTACCCGAGTTTAGAAATCTGTTTCCTTTGGCGTCTGACCTTTTTTATCACCTATCTCTTCATTATTCTCAAATTCGAATCATTTTCCTGTTCATTAGGATGATCGTCACAGTAAGATGTTACACCTTTGTCCCAGGTTTTAGCAGTGATCGCAATGTTTTTTGTGCAGGCTATTTGTGTCCTATACCTACTTTTCGTTTCCTTTTCCTATCTTTTTCCTTTTCTGCTTTGACTTCCTTGCTTTCTTCAGTCTTTTTCAACATTATAAATCACCTTACGCAATTCTTGAAGTTAAACTCATTATTTTTTTTTCATATGAAACTTTCTTCAGTCGAAGCTTCTAACCGTAACACATTTGGGAGCATAAACCTACCTGCTCCAGTAATTCTTACATCTTCTTGGAGGATGAGGATGTCTATACAGGTGACTAAACAAACCACAACTGTTACAATGACGGCTACTCTAATATTATTTATTTTATTATACAACGTTAGCATAATAACATCTTCGCAACGGTTTGCATTAAGATTCCTATAACGGTAATAGTGTTTAAATTTGATGGAAGCATCCTGTCTTTCTCGAAGTGTACTGATTTTCATATAAATAATGACAATAAAAATCAATGTCGAACCCACATGGAACTTTTGCTTCCGAAAGCGCTTTGCCACTATTGTATTAGAATTTTGATTATACTTGTAGGTTCGACATTGATTTTTATTGTCTTATTTATAGTAATATTGTTGTTGATAGTTATTTACGTAATATTTTCAATATTCTTGTTGAATCTTCTTGGTGTGTTGAATGAAACTTAAAACACCCATTAACACCAAACATTAACTTAACACGACGCGAGTTTCCACAACAAAGTTAGCACCCTCGTGTCATATAGGTTGCAGTAGTGAATGTTGTCAATTGTCGTTCGTTATCTGCTGGTATGACGATATGAGGTAAAAAATAACATAATTCAAATTAAAAAGTCAATAAAAAATTACTTAGATCCCTGGTGGATTGACATTTTTCGTGGTGAACATGTCAAAAAATATTTTTTATTATTTAAAAACAGTTACCTATTGTGTAATACGTTATGAAGAATCGATTATTGTTTAACTCGCATAATTTGCAAAACTCGTTCGCTAGGGTTACTCGTTTTAGCGTATTATATTATAATTGTTAAACAAAAATGATCTTTTCATAACTTGTTACGTAAATACCTAACTATTAACACCAAAACAGCGTCAAACAAAAGTAACTGTTTTAATGCAAAAGTGTGAAAAAAAATCCCAACATTAAAAAAATATTAGAATTTAGAACGTTTAATTTGATGTATGTATTTTAATTCCAAATATTAAACGTGAAAAAAAGTAACATAACGTTTAATTTTATGAATTAATGGGCTGATTTCAAGTTGAGATAATACCGGTAGTATCGCAAATTTTAATACTTTTCCATGGCAACCACCAATCACATCCTCGAATTGTTTAAATTTTGCTTAGAAACGAAGATACTACCGGTATTATCTCAACTTAAAATCAGCCCATATGTATTTTATTTCCATTTAAATTTACATCTTGTCTTTTGAAATTAAGAACGTGGAAAAAGTTATGTATGTAGTTCGTGATGAAAGTAACCTTTTTTAATTTTAGAGCATGCTGCACTCCCCTAAGCGAGAAAAAACTGATACTTTAATCACTTGTTACATAATAGTTATTTACTTATTTATAATCACAAAACAATCCAGTAAGCTTTGGAGATTTCGTTATAATTGTTAACATTTATAAAAATTGGGCATAGATCAATAGAACAGCGTCTTCATTGTCGAGAAATTTATTCAGTTTAAATCAATGATCTTCCCTTCAAAGGTGTTTGTTAGCGAGTTGATTATTTTGAAAAATGATGAAAAAATTATTCACCAACCAAGACCCCTATTCTGCTGAACCACACACAATTTTTCTAAATATCAACAATTATAACACAAGCTTCAAAACTGTTTTATATAAAAATATCATCATTGTGAATAATTAATTAAATTTCGAGTTATCGATTAAATAAAATACAATATACGTCGTATATAAAGTAATTTTCAAATTCTTTTATGTTTAATCTTTTATATTTTATCGATGTTTAGAGAACAACAACTTTAAAAGAATTACAAAAATGTTAACTTTCTTTTGACTCAATTCCGATCCTATGTATAACAAGGCATAAATATTTCAGTTTGAATTGTTGTTTGATAAGTACATACACACAAATCTTCCCATCTACTTCAACAAAAATACATTATAGAATATGAGCCGTTATACCGGATAATTATTTAGGATTGTTATGTTTTTGTTAGGGATTTTGTAGATTTTACAAGATCGCTTCAAAATTACTGGGAAATGACAGGTTTAATTCACACAAAACTATTAAGCGACGTTTCGTCTATTATATAAAATACTACTTCAGGCTAATAGTCACAAAAAAAACACCAAACAAAACCGAACAAAAAGTTGGTCATTATAAACAATAAAATTCATATAAGTGCAACAACTTAATTTTTTTAATTAACAACGACGAAGTAAGAATTTCGCCGACCATAGTTTAGACACTATGAATCTTTATTCAATAACATCAAATAGCATTTAAATCTTTAGAAAGTAACAATAAATTTTATTCAAATTAGTTTTATTAAAAATCGATCGCTTTCTGGTTAGGTATCGTGATATTACAATCTCAAAAGAACATTAATTGTGACTAGTCAACTCACCTGTGATTTTTGAAAATTGAACCAATAAAAATAAGACATTGTTTGGTTAACAACCAATCATAACGAATTTTAGTTAGATAACCACGCGTGGTGTATTCAACTGAGATAACCACTAGTGAAAATGGTGAATATTTTTAACACATGGAAATCATGTGTAACTCAATTTTGAGGATCTGTATTTTTAATATTATTTGGTTCATTGAATAGTCTTCCGAATACGACTCGAGTCAAAGTTGAATATTTTTCCGGTGGTATCCTGTTCCTACCAAGAAAATGACCATTCGTGATACCACCACAAAAATATTCGACATAATTTTGACTACTCGTGGTATTATAATTGACTATTTTTTGACGTTTCTATAATTCAATAGAAACGTTTAATTCCAGTCATTTTTTATACTTTCGGCCAATTACAACATTAGATATTATATTGGGAATTTTCTACAGCAGATTATTGCCGCGAAAAGTATTTTGTTTTTATGAATAACATTTTTCTTTATTTGACGTCTGTTGTCAATTTTCTTAAAAACTGTAAAAATAAATCAAAAAAGTTTAATACATTGCCAAATGAGAAAATCATTAACAAAATCAATCTGAAAAAATATTCCATCGAATACCACATGAAAGTTCGTAAAATTAAAGAATAATTTTCAATTTATTCTCACTTTCTTGTGATAAGTATTATTACAACTGAAATTTTTTTTCTCATGCCCCAATTAACTTAAACTATTGAAAGTTTAAACCTCCAAAGTAGTAGAATTAGTAACTTTAGTATAGTAATAGTAGTAATTAGTAACTTTATCATTTTCCAATTTTTGTAGTGAGAAATTTAAGTAAGTTGTGTTAAACAATAAAAAAATTAAGATCATGTACAAAATAGTGTACATAACTCACTGGTATAGTATATCAAGTTTTATGAGGTGTTTTATGGTTTATTTGATGTTTGCGGTAACTGCAATTATTTTTATGCTGCTGTTTATTAGGAGGGCTTAAAAAGTCTGCTCACTTATCTTTCATACAACTATAGAAATCAGTGGCGGCCGGTGATTTTTTAAAACTCTGTTTTTTGAAAATGGAGCATGGGATCCAATTTCTGTTATGAAGGATTACTATTGAGATCAAACTAAAGGCTACTGATAAAAAAATATTTGCGAAATTAGATTTTTAAAAATTTTTCTTAGTAGTAGCCTTTAGTTTCATCTCGATAGTAATCCTTGTAAACAGAATTTGGATCCAATGCTCCATTTTCAAAATACAGAGTTTCAAAAAATCACCGACCGCCACTAAAAGAAATACACCCTTTTGCCAAACAGTCCAATGAGCTGCAGTTGAGGGTTAAGATGAAGGTGGTGTGCTATGTTTTTATAACCACTTATCATTTCATTATCGTTGTTGTGGGGGGAGAAATTTTATACTCGTACAACATAGCTATTCGAATTTTTTTATTTAAATTTTTTTCAATGATAATAAAAAATATTGATACAGCAATAATTTTTTAAAAAGCTTGTTTTAGAGGAAAAAAAAGTTTAATACAAAATGAGTTATCCTTTTCTTAAAAGTTTAATTATGCAAATAAAAAAATTAAAAAGGTAATAAAAATTGCATTTTTATAGTTATTTAGTGTATATTTTGTTTTCTTAAAAATGTTAATTCATAATGCAGTTTAGTTGAAAAACGCTTGTCTTCATTGTTTTAGTGAACCAGGTGTAGATCCTTTGGATACAATACTTAATTCGTCCTTCGTGTTTAATTATATACTAAAGTAATAATTGTGAAACAATTTAGTATCCATTATAGTAATTTACTGATAACAGGTTAACACACTTCGAAGTGAATATGATTAATTAATCACAAATTTTATGGTCTTGTAATTTAAATGTTTGTTGTTTTGGTATTTTTTTATGATGATGATGATGATGTGGAAAGTAAAAAAACATTGTAATTAGTCAAGGCTCATCAAACTAAATAAAAAAAATTGTGGTTTGCTAGTTTGTTTACAACTACACCATTGACGCCAGTGATCCGTACCATTCGCATCTTCTTACCTCATTTCCTATCATACTAGTCGCTATGCAGAAAAATGACGTAAATTTAATTTAATTTCTAAAATTCGAAGCTTTACAGTGTACCTTTTTGTTAACCACGGTGTATATAACGTCTTTTTTTATATCAGTAGTGCAATTATGCACTATTTCGTAAGATACTTTAAGACAAGTGTCCCAAATTCGAATAGCATAATTTAAACACAGGTTTCAATAAATACTTGGGTAAAATTTTATTTATTACATTTATTTGTCATTCAAAAATTATTTTATGCTTTTTATTTGATTTAATTAAGAGTAAGAGAAAAATAATTATAAATATTACACTAACAGCCTTTAGCTGCATAATACAGGTGCTATAGTTTAATATTTTATTCCTATTTCAGCTCAAATTATATATACCTATAAATTGTTATATGCAAACATATTCTCGACCAATTCAATATGAATTAATTTGTCCTTGTCTAAATTTAGTCAAGTAATAGGTAATTGTGAAACATTCTAACTTCTGATTATAGTAATTTAGAGTTAACACACTTTAAGGTGATTAGACTTGATTAATTAACACAAGAACAAGATTTTGTTAGTAGAAATTCAATTGGTAACAAACAAGAAGTATGTATTTGTATACCAGGGGTTTTAAAATCAAATAATCACCACCTATTTACACACTAAATATCCATAATATATTTATACATTAAAATATAATTAAACAAATAATTGGTTTAACAAATAAGTTTATTAAGCCAATTCTACCACAATTAGTTCATTAACATGAGGACTCACAAGAAAAATATTTACTTATTCAAACTCTTAAATTTATGCAAAAAGGAGCTTAAAATAAAGAGGTGGCATAAAGATTTTGTCGGAAATTCTGTCAATTTGTAACATTAGTATAGTTTCTATAGTTAGATTAATCTCAATTATGAAATTAAGATTCATTTACACACTAGCCTTGTAACTGATTCAAATCAGATTATAATTAAGCTGTAAGATTCCGAAACTCTCCTAAATAACGTACAGTTCGAAAGTTTTGGAAAAAAAAATAATTGCTTGGACTGAGTGACAAAAATGCATGTAATAAAGCAGATCATGGAAATGAAATGTCACCACTCTTGTAATCTTTATAAACAATGCAAATGTTTTGGTCTCTACTTCGTAAAATGTCTTATAAAATTGATCTTAGTCGAGATATTTATTGATAGCCTGGTTAGGCCGATGTCGAAATGAGACATTGTCAATATTTATAGAGATCAAAACATTAAACAAATCGACAATTTATCGCACAATCAAAGAATGTGAAGAAGAGATACTATGTATAAACTTGCCTAAAAGCGGCCTGCTGCGAGCTTTGAATCAATTAAAAGAGGCTAGACTAATTTAGGCAGTTAAACATAAAATTGGAACGTCACAGTGAAAACTGGCCACAAGAATTAATGTTAGAAAAAATATGGTGTTTTTTCACGTAAGAAGATTGTCTTCCGAAAAAGGAGGAAAACTCCAAAGACACAAAGGCTCAATTAAAGAAAAATCTTAAGTGATGAGTGCTTTTTGTCAACAAGTTGATTGCGATAGACGACGAAAAATATTTCACTTTATCCAACAGTAAGATGAAGGGCAATGATGGTTTTTCCACGGACGATTGCGAGAATGTCCCTGATGATGAAGTACAAAACGAGGAACAATTGCGCTGATGTCGTACAAAGGATGAGGCCTCAGGGAAAAACTTAGGCAAATCGAAATTAACGGTCTCTTCTTATTTAAATTTTATTGTATAATAAGGATAGTTAAGAGAGATTGTTTAAAAGTTTGATACAAATTTACAAACTATTTCTATAAGAACTTTCAGCGTCTAAATTTTTTCCTAAAACTTTCGTTACAGATGTTATTTTGAAGTCATCTGCCATGTTGCATGGTTATTCATTTTTAATGTTTAACCCTATATCATTAATCAAAATAATGAAAAGGAACGGACTCAAATCGATCCTTATGAAACACTGTAAATCAAACATATGCAGATAGATAACTATGAAACCACTCAAAAAACGAATCAAAGAGTTTATAAGCTTTGTGATAAACTATAATAGTTTACTTTGTCAAAATTCTTACTAAAGTTCGAATATACTGAATGTACATCTTCACCAACAAGCTTCATAACACTGTTAAAATAGTAGTTCAGTAATTTCAGGTTTCATCTACCGGGTTTTCATAAATGATTGTAACATCGTAGGTGGCTGTGGAAATTTTTGATATCAGGAATATTCATTGTAATGTCCTATTTTCGCAACGGAATATTAGAGAATTGTACCTGGAATTACTCAATTGTCTAATAATAATTATAATAATAGCTAAAATTATTGCCTTGTAAAGGCAAAACATTTTTTATTTTTTCCACAGCCACCTACGATGTTACAATCATTTATGAAAACCTTGTACCAGGTGAATTAAGTTATACTCGCACCCTAAAAACATATCTTAAACACGAAAAAAAAATGATATTTTTGTTCTAGCAATTTATTTGACCTATAAAACTGAAGAAAAAAGATTTCGGGAAAATATCTCACGTCCTATTTTTTACATTAACTGATCAAAAATGTCTAACAAAATCAGTCTGCAAAATTTATTATTAAAAAAAATGTTAGACTTTCATTAAAACCCATTTTGATATTATTTATCAAATATTTTAGTCTAATTTATGACTTGATAAATTTGAGTAGTAATAAATCCCCGGCTAAAACCCTAACAATTGAAGTGGATTTGAGACCTGAGAATTTGTTAGAAAAATTGTTTTACCAGCTGCCTTAACTTTCAAGTATCCACAATAGTCGTGTGCTAGTTTTATGACGAATACCACAAATTTCAAGAAACCATCACTCTGGTAGGGTCCTTTTTGAATAAAATTTACGATACTCTCATAAACTATAAGAAAGTAGGTGCTCCAATATCAAAATGTTAATTAAAACCAAATGACACATCTGTTCAAAAATTTAATTAGCCACTTTGACTCATTGTATCAAAATACACATATACAAAAAGTCGTTAACGTTCGTTAATTTACGAAAGGTGATCCAAAAGTAATGATAATCGGTTATTTCCAGTTCGCATAAAAATCCAAAATAAATTTTTTTGCTTGCTTATATACCCACTAAGTCACCATAAAAAAAATCATATAAATAGGCCACAATTCTCGGGAGGGACATTTATTTGAATACGAACCGTCGACGGTATAACATCAAAATGAACAAAAACGAAATTAAACCTGTTATCAAGTACCTCTGTTACAAAAAATATCTTCCAAAGATATACATAGCAACTTGGTGAAAACATTGGGGGACTCTGCTCCTCCATATCCTACAGTTTCAAGCTGGGCAAAGAAATTTAAGCTGGTTAGAACATCCATTGAAGATGAACATCGCAAAAGACGCGCAACCACGTCTCTCACTAAAGATAACGTAAAAAAAGTCAAAGATATTGTGTTGGCAGATCTAAAAGTGACCATCAGGAATGTAGCTGAGGTCACAGGGATCTCATATGGCAGCGTTCAAAGAATCCTTGTGAACGAACTGCATATGAAAAAGGGCTCCTCGCGTTGGGAGCCGAGAATGTTAACCGACGAGCAAAAGAAAAACTAAGTCGACATCTCAAAAAGTTTTAAGCAGATATAGAATATTTTTTGTCACGTTTTGTGACTATGGATGAGACCTGAATCCACCATTTTGATACTGAAACTAAATAACAATCGATGACTTAGAAGCGAGCCTTTCTCCTCGACTCCGAAAAAATTCAGTGTCAAGTTCGGCGGAAAAGGTTATGGTGTCTGTTTTTTGGGACGCTGAAGGAATAATTATGGTGGAATATTTGGAGAAGGGTGCTACTATTACGGGGTCTTACTACGCTGACCAAATAACAAGATTAGGAAGACTATTAAGAAAAAAAGACGCGGCAAACTGCGAGCTGGTGTGTTGTTTTCCCAAGACAACGCACCGGCTCACAATGCCGCAGTTGCGATGGCTGCCATTAAAGAAGCGAAATTTAAACTAGAACACCCGTCCTATTTGCTAGATCTAGCTCCCAGTGACTTCCTCAGCTCAAGAAACATCTCCGGGGCGAAAAATTAAAGGACAATAGCAAAGCGATGACCGCTGTTGAGGCGTTTTTGGAGAATCAAGAAAAAGATTTTTTTTAAGGGAATCTTGGGTTTTAGAAAGATGGACTAAATGTGTCGACCTGTTAGAAGACTATGTAAAAAAATAAATTATTTTTTTAACTATAATCGTCGTATTTTATTTTCATTATCATTACTTTTGGATCACCCCTCGTATATATAACATAAGCAAAAGTGAAAAATGTGACCGTATAAATAAACAATTTGAAACTTGGAGAAAATCTTCTTCTATTTGAAAACATCGCCTACAATTTTTTTGAGAATTTTTGCTCAATTAGAAATGGCTGTTTTTGGGGTGTCGGTAAAACTTGATTCATCCGCTATATCGAAAATATATTTAAAAGCTGGATTTTTGCATATAACTTCATTTTGATGTTATAATAGACATTAAAAGTCTCCATCGATTTTGTACCAGCTTCACGAGATATTCGTGGTCAAAGTCGACGAACAAGGCACAGCTGTAACGTGATACACAAAGTTTTTAAACTGCTTTATTGTCCTATTGAACATATATTTTTTCCGATTTTTCCATTAAAACATTTTTTACAGAACAATTTGCTGCTTGGCGTTAAGAGGCAAATTTTTTGACAAGGACTGGGTTTCATGGACCTAAGCCTAAAACCATCCTAAAACCATTACTGGTTATACCTGTGTAAAAATCGAATATTCTAATACAGTTTTGGCCAAATTTGATTTAAAATTTACTCAACTAGGAAAAAAAAAAGGATTAGATATCGTTGAACGTTATTCAAAAAATCCACTGATTTCGAACTAGTAGGTTGCTTATTTGTTAAAATAATTTAGCGATGTTTGTTGAAGAATTAATCAAGCATTGATTAATTCTTACTAATAATACTTGTAATAATTCTTCTATTAATAATATTAATACATTTCTTATTAATATTTGAATTACAAGTTCGAAAATTGTTATTTTGCGAATACGAGTGAGTTCAAGCGAGCGAAGGGAGTCGCTACAATATATGAGTACTCACAAAAACATTGTCCAACTGTGTGAGTCTGTGATGATGTTGTTTCTATCAAATTTTTGTGGCAACAATACCGTAATATTACGATTTTCTAATTATTAACTTTGACAATAATGTCAATTGGCAGTCAATATTGCCAGTGCTTTATGTCTAAAAATTTATTCAGTAATAATAAATTCATCTATGTATATGAAATAGTGTTTTCTACTAGGAATCACAACAAGATTAAGAAATACGTTTTATTTAGTATTAGAACTAATAAATTACTGAAAAAACTATTTGAGAAAATAACAGGTTTCCAAAGAAGGATGCTTACATTTCATCGTCTTAAGGGCTAATTTCAAATTAAGATAATACCGAACTATACACCTATGTATATAGGTTGTCCCAGAATTGTTCAAAAATTTGTCGTGCATGTTTTTATTTTTAAATTATGCAATTTTAAAGTTGATCAGTTAGATTATATCGTTTTCAAAATCGTAAAAAATTATTATTAAAGTTATTATTAAAATCGTAAAAAACCAATTAAAAAATTCAACAAAATTTTTTTGGTAAAGTGGAAGCAGTCTAAACTTTTCGTGTTTTGCAGGACCTGTCTGTCAAAAACCTACAACAAAACAACAACAAAAACTTTCTCGTAAACAGGGGTGAGCAACACGCGGCCCGCGGGCCGCTTGTGGCCCGCTAAACATGTTTATGCGGCCCGCGAAGCATTTCTAAAATTGAAAAAAAAATATATTTTTTTATTCTAATGTTTATTATAAATAAAGTTTTGTAAATTATTAATAAGTGTTTCTTTATGTGCGGCCCGCCAATTTAAACTGGCCCGTGGATTAAAAAGGTTGCTCACCCCTGCTAATATAAGAAATAGGCTACCAATAAAAAAAACATTCCGAATAATTAATTTTTCTAGAGGTGTTACAAACCTTTAAACTTTGTTGAAATTGGTAATCACTGTATTTTTATTTTAAGCAAAAGATACAAAATAGAATTCTACGCTACTATACTCTTTTCGATTTGCAGACATCTTCAGATCTTCAGAGAAATATTTTAAATACAAGTACATAAGTTGTAGTATCAAAGCTTGTTGTCACAAATTTCAAAGAAAACAATTATATATTTAGAAATATTTTGAATAATCAATTATCTAAAATAAAAGTCTTCGTAATTAAATTATTATTAACATTTCACGGCATTTTTTCGTCCTTGACTGTCGGCGATGATGTCGAAAACTTTTTAAGTGGAACATTATCTCAGACACCATAATTGTTCTTTAAATGTAGCTTGACATAACAACTTCAATAGGAAATTCAAAAATTATGTTAATCGAGAGTCATAAACAAATAAAGGACTATTTGCAGAAGCACGCCTCTATAAGTGCGAATATTAATATTGCTTAATTTCCTGCAATCGATCCGATCTAGAAGGTTAAATAAAATAAATGTGCGTACAGCTTTCATTTAAGATGTCATGTCTTCAAACAATTTTTGCTTTCAATGGGGAGAACCATTCTTGGCAAGGACGTGATTACCAGATAAGGTGTAGCGCGTGATTTTTTTTAGATATAAGTATAGGTGTAGAATTCTTTTTTATTCCTTTCTTGATTATATTTGAAGTAATCAAGACGGTGGGATATTTTATTTTGCGTTCTTCTAGTTCTTATTAAATGAAACAAAAGAAGACTTCCATGTGATAGACACAGGATTCTTAATAAAGTCGATAAAAAATATGAATTAGACAAATTTTATTTATTTTTGCTTATATGAAACATAGACAAATAATGGACAGATAAAAATTAGGTTTCTAGATTGCTACATTCAAGTCAAAAAATATCTACCGTGTATAAATACTTTATGATGTATAACACCACAAAAAATTTTGACATTAGTAATTACTATTGTGACAGATGTTATGGTGCTCAAGAAACAATAGTTAAAGATTGCTTCACAATTTTTTTGTTATCATCAAAATTCAATGTTCCCATTTTTTTTTTTGGCATAGACAAAAATCCTGCTTTGTCTAGAATTGTCATCATAACTAATATTATTACTGTATCGAATTATATATCTACTAACATAACCAAATGATTAACACGACGAGGGATTAACAACGTTATTATCTCTCAGCCGAGGGATTAAAACTGTTTTAATTCTCACCTGAAGATGACAATATTGCGGACAAAACGCGTGTCCAGTTAAGAGAAGTGTTTAATGTTAGTGAGTTTTTGTTTGTTTCATTGTAATCAATAATGTAAAACAAAACTAAAGGTTGTTTCAAATCTTTTGTAATGTATAGTACTCATATATATGTCAACACATAATTGTGTCAGTTAATTTTTGAAGAATCAGTAGTGAATTGTGTTTTTAATGTTCTTTATATATGTTTATGTTTTTAAATGTAAATTATACATAATATATATATTAAATTATATATAATTTATATATATTCGGTTTATAGCGTCTTGTGTCACCTTCCGATTCCCAATCTCCATTTTTTATGTATATATAATTTACCGTTTTAAATTACATTATATTATCATATTAAATCGTCAATTTTGAATTTATTTTCACTTAAAAAATTACAATATAAATGTCGATATTTTCTAATATCAATAAACATTATACGAAAGTTTTGTTTTACTTTGGTAATAAAATTAAAATATACAAATATAGTAGGTAAGGTTTAACTGAACCATAACCTAGGATACTTTGTATGCATAACATGTACCTTTCATTGTAGTGGATTTTTAAAACAAAGCGCACCACTGCGTCTAAATACATTAATTAAAAATAATTGACGACACACATTTTCAATTAACCCAACACATCATTAGTCTTATTACATTACCCTCTTCGAAGACCCTTTTTATTTTATGAAGTACCAATAAAACTTACTTTGTCCTAACGGGGACTTCAAAATTTTGGTATTCACAAACACGTGAATCCCTCGTTTAAATTCGGCATAAGACACAACCAAACAGTACCAAAAGCACACTCACACTGCACTACACCAACAATGAATCTAGAAACATTATTAAAAACGTTTACTTTCTCCACCACTGGAGCGCACCGCATAAAAATCGCTCCACGTTAACTGACTTCGTTACTTTCTAATCACATCCAAAGTTACGTCATTTGCGAACGCCGATTTCTTAGGCATAAAGATGTATTTGTAGGAAGTCGGAGTTAATTAGAGGTGTAGCGGTGCATCCTCGTCAAGGAAGCGCCATAGAGAAAGTCGGCGGAAATGGGAGGTTGTCCGGAAGAAATGGTTGAGAACGTGATCATGACCCTGGGAAGGTTGTTGGTTGTTTGCAAACACACGAGGAACAAGTAGGACTTTGTGTATTGGTGTGATCTCGATATTCTTCTTTGATACTTTCTCAAACGAGTTGTTGAAGTCTCTTAAATATGTAGAAATTTTATACTTTACAACAATTGCAAAAATATTTTTTGTATTGGGTAGCGAGGTTTAAAAACTTGAGTTCTGTACTCAAGTCTTTTATTTATAAAATTAATGTTGCGATATATATTTTATTATTAGTATTTTTATTTACAAGAGGGATCCAAAAATGGAGGTGCACACTGAGGCATCAGTACCAATTGTAAGATGTATGCAACCTCTCGAAAGAAGGCTAAATCAGCAGTCCTGTGCCTCTAATGAAGCCCAGTACCTTGTTCGTAAAAACCTTTTCGACAGAACATTGGGCTTCAGATATAAATCTCTGCAATTGCAGGCTAAAACAGGGAATATGAAGAGGAGTCTCTTCATCTTTCGCACCTTCCCTGCAGATGTCATTTATATTGAGATGTATACAAATAACTCTTGGTCTCTTTTATCGAGACACAGATAGATTTCCCGGCTAAGTCGAACCTTCCACAGTCCTAAATAAGGCTTCTGCGATCACAAATTACGTTAATTTCTACATATTTGAGAAGCCGACCTCAAAAATGCAGCTACGATACCACTTTTGGCAATGTATTACCAGAGGGTCTCGGCTCTGAAGTACCACTAAAGAGAAGCCTCGCGGGCAGGTTTTGGGTTTGAAAAATGTCCACAGTTCCAACTCCAGTGACCCTTGAATGGAACTCGAAATCGAACAGCACGGAACCGAGACTTACAAACCCTTCTTCAAATGTGGCTTCTGTGGGTCATTCAGCTGGGTTCTCCTATCCGCCACTGGGAAACGTTTTACGGGAAAGTTGCGATAAGATGAACATCAACAAAACGAAAGTAAGATTTATACTGGCATGTTGTGATCTAGTTTGACTTGAACCTGATAATAACTATTGATGATAAAGTAGCCCAGTAAAATTAGACAAGAGGTGTGCAAAACTCCGAAAAAATTCGTACCAAGCTGAATGAATTTTTGTGGAGGCTTTCATGTAGATGTCCTAAACATATTTTAAAAAGTACTTTATTTTAACAATGGGTTTCGGTTTTTTAGGGGATAAAATGTGGAGAATTTTAGTTTTTGCAAATATCTCGAAAATTATCAATTTTTTATTGATGAAAAAATTGTAGTTTTTAAAACTATAAGACAAACAGATCCCTACACTTTATTTCGTAGAATTAATTATTTTAAGATGTATTGGTTGTCTCTTTTCTTGGGCCAATAAAAATAGAATAGAAATAAATCCCATATAGAGAACCTTAATGGTATCAAGAACGATAAAATCATTTTACTGATCAAGGACAATTTCCAAAAAATGACCGTGCCTCACCATGTATCTTGGAAACGGTTAATTGTAAAACAGTGACAATTTAGAGACAAATACTTATAAAACACCTTTTTTTTTTAAATTATTGATTTTGAAAAAAGTTGAGTATTTGAAATTTTATTTTTTAAAAAAGTTTCACTAGGTACCTCACAAAATTAATTAAAATTAAAATTTAGAAAAAAACAAAAAACGAAGTTCTGTTTTATGTCTTGATAAAAAAAAACATATTCTACTATAAACCGTTTCGAAGATGAGACAGGGCCATTTTTGGAAAGCAAATTTTGCAAATTTTGTTCAACGTTTTTTTTAGTGCAGAATTCTTCTATTTGGTCCCAATAATTGTCACCATTTTAAATAAATGTAATAGTCACCTATTACAACAGAATTTGGGTCTTATACTCTGTTTTGAAAAAACATAAATTACAAAATCTACCAGCCGTCACTGATAAATACCTACTATTTTGTTTTGAAAATGTATTTTTGCACGACCGAAAGTAGAAATTAACTTTTCTGATGTCAAAATCATGACAGAAGATCAAGATTATCTATTTTAGAAAAATGAGGGAAAGAAATGAGCCCAACGACCGGCGTAAATATTTGCTCCTGCTGCTATGTTATTTGTTCATTATTTGCTTCCGTCGCTACATCATTTGGTTGGTTGGTTCAACGATCATGTTTTTGCAAGAAACTAAAAAATTTTGGTTGTTGATTACTTGTCAATTAAAACAATTAGTGTATTTCAATGAATACTAGTTTTTAAATTTTATTTAAGAATAACGCTTATTTCATAGTTAACTTAATCAAATTCGTACAAAAAATAGTGTATATACCACTGGAGAAGAAAAATGTTATTATTTCTTCGGTGACTATAAATTGCATCTCGCGAATAATCATACATTGTTCTCCCTTGATATACATGATGATTTACGAGGAATAATGAGCTAGACCAAATTTTCAACGCAACCAACCATACGTTTTCCAAATTAACTTTGCAACAATTTCTTCAAATATTGTAATTTGGATCCACGATGCCTATCAGTGTCAGTATACGAATCATTTTTTGACAAATTTGAAAATTGTGCAGAATGTTCACTTTTTCAAAAGAAGACAAACACGTTTTTAATTTATGGAGAATATCTAAAGAATGCATCTTTTCCTGCCCATGTCTATATCTAGTGATATCCCGACAGAAGAGCGCCTTCCAATAGAATTTTTAAAAGGTTGCAATGTCAGCTGAGAACAAACTGGCCCGCTGTGAAATTATCAAAGCGTTGAGTAACCACAAATGAAAAACACGAAGTAGCAGTTCTCCAAATTTTGGAGATGTCAGTCAACGTGAAGTTGCAAGAAGGATAGGGATTAGCCAGTCTTCTGTTTGCATAATTGCCAAAGAAAACAAATTAAATAAAACAAAGTAAAAATAAAAATCGTCATCGTTAATATATTTATTTACTTGCATTTCACATTGTTATACTTGTCATATTTTATTTATATTATGTTATTTTGTTTTTTCTATATTCTTTCTTGACTTTATTGTTATTTTATTTTTAAGATATTATATTTTATCTATTTATACAAATTCTTATTATACAATATTTTTATATTTGTCTTGACTACTAGTTTGTAACTAGTTTAATAACCTTTTTATTCTAAATTTTCGCGGTGCATTTGTGTGGTGGGATGATCAAACCCCCTCTTTTATTTTAATATTTGACCATTTCAACCTTCAGTCTTCCTTCCATCACACAAACAATATATATAACAAGTGTTATTAGTGTCTTATTATTAGGTACAATATGTTATTTATTGAACTTTCTTACATGTATAGATCATTTCTTATTTAGATACCGTTGTCTCTCTCTTTTCAACACATAATCTATATTACATAACAACATATACAACAATGTACCTATATAAAACACAAGTCAAGTTTCTAAATACACGTTTAAATTTTTATCATTGTTTTATCAAACTAAAATTCGGAGCTGTTTAAAAATTTGGTCATCTTCGGAAGTTTTTTTCTACACAAAATATTAAGAGTATGTCGACCGTTGCCTTTCGAAATTTAAGTTTGAACTTTTATCTTTAGAATAACCAAAAAAGAATAATCAAAATAATCAATTAACAAAATTATTTCTTAATGCGCAAAAAACAGTTTTTTTTGATTATTGCTTTAATTTATGTGTAGTTTAAAATCTGTAAAACTGTATTGAGGGCTTAATCCAGCGCTATTCCGGGACCCATTAAAAAAATCCAAATCGCTATTTATGTATCAAGTACGCAAAATGTAGTTTTAGGAGACGAATCGTATTTAAAGACGAGTTCCCTAAAACTATTTTGCGGACGTAGTGCATACAAGATTTTTTTGCATGAGTTCTCTAAATCATCAAATTGATTCTTAAGAGAATTGATAATTGCGGCATAATAGAATACGTTTTTAAGTATCATAGTTAGTTTGGCATTTGGGTGGTATGACAACATCATAAATAAAAAAAAAAACGATAAAATTAAAATGAATCCAAGCGTAATCGCTGAAAAAGCAAAAAATATTGTTTTGAATTTACTTCCTGCTAAATCTCGTGAACAATATGAGAAAGTTTATCTTCATCATCATCTTCATGAAAAAGTAAGTGCACATGCTTGTTTGTATCGGGTGTTTTTTTAAATTTGACGTCAAAGTTGGCTGTGCATTGTCGTTTGTGAACGCACCACAAAATAATATCTAACCTCACTTTTGTAATTATTTGCAAAGTAGCAAAAGTCAATCGTCAAAGTTTGAATCATTTGAAAATCTCCATTTTCGAATGGCCAATACATAACTTGGGCGAGTTACGACATCGAATTGTTGGAAGAATTAATGAAATTAATGAACATCCTAACATGCTGATGAACCTTGCTGATGGAATGTGTCGACGAATCCAAATGTGCATAGATGAAGGTGGTGGACATTTCGATTATTTGTTATAATTTTTTTCGGTTAAATTGTAATTATAAACCGTAACTAGAGCAGTTTTAATTTTAATCACAAAAGTGAGGTTAGATGTCATTTTCTGGTTTGTTCACAAACGACCATGCACAGTCGACTTTGACGACAAATTTAAGAAAACACCCAATATTTCGTTATGACTTTTCAACGTCAATGTCAACGTCTGCAGCAGTAACATCATCTTCTGTTTGCAATTCATCACATCGAATTGCTGCTGTAAATGAGAAAGAAAATACTTTTTCATTTAGCGATAATAGTTTCCAATATGCTCAAAATTGTGAATTTCATTTTCATGTATCTAAATAAATAGTTCTTTGTAGGTTATCGACTTGTCAACAAAAATAATCCTATAAAGTTGCCATAACAACTTTAGCGACCTTGGCCGCTAAAGATGTATTTTTCGGCGTTTTTTGAGCAGTTTAAACGTTTCGTTTTTTGCAAAGCCTGTCTTTGACACCCTATATAACTTAGGTAAACTACAAGTTTACAATAAACGAATAAACTCTCTATTAAACATCTTAAAGTATAAGAAATGAGCTACCCAGAAAAAAAAGATCATCTCAATTAATAAATTTTTCCAGAAGTTACAAGACTTTAAACTTTGTTAAAATTTTAGGGTGTTCCATTTCAATTGTTGAGCACTGTATTTTGGTTAGATCGTTTTAAACTTGGTTTATGTGTAAAAATTCAGTTCAATTTTTTTTTATGTTCAGCAGTTGTAAGACATCCTGTTTATAATTTATTTTTGTAGGTGAAATATCTATGCAAAATGCGCTTTGAAGAACCCAATTATGCTCGAGATGTGGTTTCAAGCAGCGACAGTGATGACGCTGATTTTTTGGAGTGTCAAAACCAGCCCCATCAGGCCCCTTGTGACGTATTGAATGATCCGCTTGTTTGAAAATTGTAGAAATTGAAACAGAGGTCAGGCCAGAACGTCGATGTCATATTGTGGAGTCCCAAGTGTTTTGGTATCTACAGATGAAGAATCAAAAAAGAAGCAAATCAATCTTCCTGAATCTAAACATACATTAGAAACTTAGTGATTCCGAAATTGAGAAACCTAAAGAGATAATAAAGAAAAGAATGATGGAGAAATACAAAAAGTTTATGACCAAGTAAGAAGAAAATTTTAGCCCCCAGTATGAAAAGTAAACCGATTCAGAAGAAGAAATAGGACCTATTTTTGTAAGCAAGAAAGATAACTATTACAGAAAAAGAGAAAGAAGCCCAATAATAAAAACGACAAGAATTGGAAGCGGTGAAAAATGCCGGAGAAAGAAGAAAACAAACACTGAAATTGGTTGAAGAGACAATGAAAGGAACAAGGAAAAGATATTTAAAATAACGAACCGAATATCAATAATATTTGTTGATAAAAACGACGAAATTGAATATGAAGCATTGAAATTAAGAATCAAAACGAATCAAAACAGACCGAGAAGAATGAGAAACTATCGAAAAAGAAAGACTTGGAATTGAAAGATTACGTAGTAATACAAAAGAAGAACGAAGACATAAATTAAGACTAAATCCCAAACCAGTAAAAAAACAACAAAGGGAACTACAAATTCTTACAATCGTGGTCTTTGTACTTAGACAATGAAGATGAAGTTTTCAAGAGAGGTTTTGCATAAGCTACTTTAATTACCTATTTTAGAAAATCACTTTGATAAAACGTTATTACCGCAAGTTATCCAAGTCAAGAATTTCGGTCTTTCTGAGAGGGCAGAATACACACATATAGTTGATCAGGACACAACACAATTTAACTTTCCTTGATCTAGTGAAACTTGACAAAAAAAACAGTAATTCAGTGAAAAAAAAAAATTTGATATAAAATTTTTAAACATAATTACAAATAACAAAATTTAAACATTTAAAGCGCGAAGAGCAATCTTGGCGGCTGCCCTTTTCGCCATGATTTTATTTGTGCCAAATCCATGAACTCGTTTTTTTCTACCATCACACATAAAATCCAAAGATACCATTGTCCTTTTATTTCCCACATCATTCGCTTTGCTGTAAAAATAAGCAAAATATTAAGTTTTATGTAACATCTAACAACTTACCTAAATTGGGGGTACACAGCATCGCACTCGTACAATCTTCTGATAACATTTTTAGGTACATTTTTAGTAAACAGATCAATTTCACGCCACATTATTCTGTAAAATACTCTCCAAACAGTCTTTAAATCCTTGTTACTATCTAAATAAATTGCACCAGCTAGAGCTTCAAAAAGGTCACCCAAAACCTTAGGCACATCAACATACTCAGCAATATTCATTTCGTCATCTTCCAATAAAATCAAAACTTCATCATCAATCACATAATTTTTGACTTTAAGATAATCCGCAAATTTATCGATTTGCCCCTGAATATTCGAATTCATCATAAGCAGAAATTTATGAAAACCAGAACGAACAACATGACTTGCAAATGTATTATTATTAACAAGAGCCGAACGTAAATCTGTTAGTTGACCAGGATCTAAGGTTCCACAATGGTCATAAATATAACAAGTGATCAAAAAATCCAAAATAGCATCACCAAGAAACTCCAAACGTTCATAACTATGTGTCAATCGGTTCGGTGAATAAGACGGATGTGTCAGTGCTTGTAACAAAAATGCCCTATTGTTAAACTGATATCCCAAAATTTGTTCAAATTGCTGCCATTGTGGGATGTAAATCTCAATATTTTTCACATTAGAATTTTTATTGACAACTGGATCAACTACTGCGGTATCGATTAAATTTTGTATATGCTCAGACATTGGGAAAATGCCAATCCATTCAGAAAATTTAATCGCACCTTGGAATCCACCACTTAATAAATAAGCTCCTAGAAGAGCTTCAACACAATCGGCCATTGTTTTATCACCAACGTATTGTTTATTCAGAAAATGACACATACTAGCTTGCGAACTGCTTTCATCTGAGGAAATTTCTTCAGTCTTCATATCACTTAAAGTTTTCTTCTTTAAATTCCCGGAAATTCGTTCTTCTGTTGGAATAGAACAGTGAAATAAAGACGTAATTGAATATTCTTTATTCTCAATTGCTGCGGTGATGGCTTGTGGAACACAAAAACATGGTGGTACCCATTCTGTGCTTGGAGACTGCTCACTGTTTTTCAAAATGCCACCCAGATTTTTACTTGCTGCCAAATAGAACAAGTTTTTGTTACTAACAAGCTTGCCTTTGAGTGATGTCGCTTTGCCCTCATTAAAGGTAGGGAATTTGAAAAAAATATAAAGAGAAGAAGATAATTTCAAAAACGAATCTCCAAGTGTTTCAAAACGTTCAAGGTTAACAATGTCATTGGCTTCAGCTGTTGTTAGCGCCTGATAAAACTGACACAAATTTGGACTTTGGTTATCAAAGTGGATTTCTAAGACAGTCAAGGGTTTCTCTTCAAATTCTTTGTCGTATGTGATTGCTGGCAGATTTGGGTGTTTCACTGGACTTTCATTTTTGACCAACCTATCGTTCCTTGAAGGTTGGTGAGAGATAAAAGTTTCGTAATATTCTATATCCATAACAGTTACATCAATCTCACGTTCTATATCTATTGGTTCTTCAATGTTGCGCCAATAATATTCTGCTTCTAACATTTTAGCCGCAAAATCTTTATTATATTGAGTCTGTCCAAAGGTCTGCATCAAGTTTTTCGGACATTCTAAAGGAAGACAATTATCAATAAAAGATGTAGTATTCTCAGACTGCGGCGCCATCAGAGAATTATTCGGTTCATAATTCAGCAAATGTTCATCTAATTGCAACGAAGGACAATTTTGCAGATATTTTTCATTAACACCAATATCACGTGCAATTTGGACTTGCAACTCTTGTAGTTTTAGTAAATAAGTTAAACGTGAGAGAAGACTTGGCAAAAACCTTGCCTGAATCCATAAACATGCTGGAAACTCTTGTTTAACAACCAATTCTGGTATTAAATACTCTTCCAATTCTTCAAATCTCTTCTCTTTTTTTCTTTTACCTCCAACACCTCTAGGTTTAAAAGTATTCAGTCGTTTTGAAAGACCTTTGGCTTGCAGAAGGGGTTGACGAGGATTTAGTATAGTCTGTGAATATTTTTCATCGTAATACGTTACAAAATTGGTAAAGTCGTGATTTGGAAACGAACTTAGCGCACTTTTATCTGTACATACTCTTGTTACCACATACATCTGAAATAACATTGTAAGCAGATTCAGGGAAAAATTAAATGTCATCCATATGAACCAGCCGTAAAAAACTGAAAAGATTTATTGCTGCGGTTCATGTTCTGGCCCTTAGAACCTTAAGACCGGCCGGTTTATAGTAATGACATTCATTTTTTTCCTGAGTGAATAGGCACATTATTTTTTATTATATCTGTATGATATCAAGTTGTCTTGTTATGTCAAGTTGTATTTATATCTTTTCAAACAACACAGAAATAAAATATTGTTTTGGAATTCACAAACATTAAATGTTCATATAAAAATTACAACTCCGATATAATAAAAATTAGAGAACGTTTAATACAGTAGAGATGCAATAAGGTAGACTAATTCAGGTCTTCATCTTATAAATAATAAAAAATAACAACTGTATTCAATAGATTTCAATCAATTTTTGGAGATAGAGTCCGTACACTTTCAGAACAGCATACCAATAAAAATGTGCAGATGACAAAATAGTGTAGGACCAGTCCCATTTGCAAATTGAAGGGGAGGAAGCCAAGCGGCACGTGGTCAGCGAAAGGTCAGCGGCGTTCGTCATTCTTGGTCATTCTGTTTAGTGTCGTTCGCTGACAGATTTTGATGACCCAACATTATCTAATTCATTAGAAAAAATAAGACAAATTTTCGGAGTTTTTACCTCCCATCAGTGCAGTGTATTCTTAATTGTGCCTGATTATATCTTTTTATTGCAACTCTAGTGTACTTAAGAAAATTTACTTACTGTTGGTTGTGATCTATACCAAGGAGAAATAATTTTGCCCAAATAATTCTCTTCAGTCACTTGTAAACCGGTACGTTCCGCAGATGTTGGTTGTGATTTACTTTTCAATGATTTATTCTCGCGAATTACTTCAAAATCTACTTCAACATCATCATGCTCTTGTATAGGAACAACCAACAACATTTCCGAGTTCATTCCAGAATTGTCAAAAATTAAATATTGTTGTAAAATTTCAAGCAGGTCGTTGAAAATCAAAAAGTGAAAACCTCTCATTTCTGTTAATTCATCTGTTGTGAATGTTACTGCTTTAACATTGGTTTTTATTTCAATCTCGATGGTTCCATATGAATCAAATAAGGGAAATTTACACAAGTCTGGTAATGGATTTGGTGACAACAAGCCAAATTTCAAGGGGGTTTTATACAAGTCATAAACGATTGCAGTGGTATAATCTTCACTTCGTTTGTATAAAGGATTTAGATTAATGACGTGTAAATAAAGTGTTTTTTCTACTTGAATCTGGTCTTTTATGCACAACGGAATCTAAAATTAATAGGTATTTTCAAAAATTTGTACCATGAGAGAAAATTTTCTGAATCATAGCAAGCTCTGGTCTGTCATATTTTTGATAGTTTTGCTTGATCAGTTAAGGGACGCAACGCCAGCTCTAATTCAGAACATTTTCGTTGTTATCCTGTAATCGTACAGTAAATGGCCGAAAATGGCTTTATTTACTGTAGTATTAAAATGACAAAAATATTTACCTGTTTATTATGAAGCCTTTTCTTCTTCTTGTTTCCTGATTCTTTTTCTTCTTCTTTTGGCCAATGTTCAAACAGATAGGATATATCTGCGTCATTTAAATCTCTTTTGAAAGGCAACAAATTATCATCAAGTTCACCACACCTATGTAATTTTATACAAGCAACTAATGCAGCTGCTCTTTTAGCATCTTTTTTATTACCCATAAAAGGTCCCTAAACCCATTTAATAAATTATTCAAGCATGTTATAAAAAAAATAACTTACGGTAATTGGTTCCAAAATTTGGCTTACAGTAGGCAAAAAAATAACCACTCGTACTTTACCATTATCTGGGTTTTTTTCTAAATACCATTCAGGGGAATAAAATGAATATTGGTCAGTTTGGAAGCTCGAACAATAACGACACAAAAGAGCAACTGAAGAATTCATGTTTACTTGTGCAGAATTGGGGCCGTTTACAAAATATGGTTCTAATGTGTCTTCGTTATACATTTCATTTATTGCGGATTCACTTGGAGGATCTCTTTCAAAATTTTTACCAACCAGAAACTGAAAACAGGAGAATGACAGGTAATAAAAAACCATAGCAAAAAAAAATGTCATAGAAAACTCGTATTTTTGGCAAAATTACTGAGTAGCAAAAAAAATCCTAGAAGTTGAAAACCATCGTTAAAAAAAAGAGAAAAAAAAAAAACAATTGTAGACAAGCAAAAGAAGTTTCTACAATTTGAGAAACGACAATTGGTAAGAAAAAAGAATACAGAAAATTTTAGAAAAATTGAAAGACGACAGCTGAATGAAAAATAAGACCATTAAAAGATTCTAGAACTAAAATGATTAAAAAAAAACTTAAAAACCGACAAAACAAAAATATATACATATATAAAAAAATTCAAGAAAAACAAAAAAGTTTCTAGTACAGCAGGAAAGACAATGTTTGAAAGAAAGAGATCACCAAAGGAAAAATTCTTTTTCAAAAGACATTTAAAAAAAGTTGAAAAACAACGTTTGAAAGAAATAGAATTTGAAAAACAACGCTTTGTAGAAAAAAAACCTAGAAGTTAAAAGATGTCAGCTTGAAGAAAAAAAAAAAAGAGAGAAGAATTCTAAAGTAACAAAAAGTTTCTACAAGAATTTAAAAAACAACGGTTGAAAAAAAAACCAAAATTCTAGAAGAATATAAAAGATGTCGGTAGGCAACTCTAATTATTCTAACAATATTTAAAAAACGGCAATTGCAAGAAAAAAAGAACAGCAATAAAAAATTCAAAATTCAAAAACCAACAAAGTTTCTAGAAGAAAAAAGTGATCAAAAGAGAAACTCTACAACAGAAAATTTTAGTAAAACTTGAAACATGACGTTTGGGAGAAAAGAGCAAAAGAAAAACCTAGAACAAGTTGAACATAAAAAAAAAATTCTCGAGTTTTGATTTTTGGTTATAAAAAACACTGTTCATCAAAAGAAATTGCTCAACTTGGAGTTTTATCAGCTGATAGCCCTTGTTGAAAGAATGGTAAAAAATCAAATTTGCTTTATACAAATGTTTATATTTAGTTTTAAAGATATACGATAAAAAGTTTTTGCTCAAAAACAGGATTGTCATACATCGTGTATCTCAAAAATAATGTCTTTTGAGAAAAATTTTTACAGTATGTATCTGAAAAATAAGTACCATTAAAAAAGGCAAATTTGGATATACCTATGACATGAGTATTAGGAAGCAAAATTTCTACACACATTCCAATCACAGCCTATACAGGGTGAGTCTGCTAAAAGTGTTTCTTAAGTTTTCTCAAAAACTAATTATCACATCAACTTCAAAACATTGTTTTTTGTGCTACACAGGGGAATTTTTTCAGAATTTTTCTAATATTCTTTCAAATAAATATTAATTAATTTATTCAAAAAAATCCAAATATTTCCAATTTTTAACATTATTCTAAAAGAAAAGATGTCAAAGAATTATTTTATATCAAAAAAATTTATAATACATTATATCTCGTACAAAAACAAAATTAAAAAAAAGTGTTACATTGTATATTTCGAAAACCATAAACATTTGTATAGCGCAAATTTGGTTTTTTAGTATCCTTTCAACAGTTTCAACAAAGACTATCTTAAAAATTTTGGGGTAACTTCAAGAATACTTGTATATGATAAACAATAAATCATCAAATATTACAGAATATTAAAAAAAAGTGTTTTAGCTACTCTATATTATCTGAAAATTGTTCATAAAAAAACAAAAACTCGCAACTTGTCATGACGTTTCAACTGTAACGCATGTTTTTTTAGTTTAATTACTACAAAACTATCAGAAATTACAAATAAGTTACTTACTTCATTAAGGAGACCTTCAATCCTTTTAAAGTCATTGTACTTCTCAGTAAATTTAAGCGCTTCTGTGGCTTCTAAAATAGTGCAATACCAGCTCTTATTGTGCCTTGCACGTCCTTTAGATTGTATATAAGAGCGATATTCTTCAGATTTGTCAAATTTAATAACAAGTGTACACATAGGTATATCCACACCTTCTTCAAGAACATTTGAGCTAACCAATACATTAATTTCCTTATTAATAAAGCTATTCAATACTTCTCTGTTCTTTTTCGACAAGTATAAATTTTCTCGTGTATCTTTATAAGGATTATTTCTATTCCCAACAATAAAATTCGATTTCAGATAATTGAATTTGGGATCTGTTTCTTTCAGTTTTTGAATAATATGATGGATTACTTTCGCTGTAAATCTTCGTTTTGTAAAAATTAAGCAACAAATTTCTTCTTTTGACTTATTATTGTAATCTTCAAAAATTTTAAACAGTTTTAAAACTTTATCTGAAGAAAAAGACCACAGTTTCTCTTTTGGTCCATAACCTGCCATAGCTTTTTCAAGAAATAATTTTGCCATCCCGATAACTGTCGTAACATAATTTAACATAATAAAAAGTTGATAATGCTCACAATGTTTTTTAATTCGTTCAATTTGTATCATATAAGAAATACAAGCAATATGACCGCCAAATGAACCAAATACTTCAATGTGAACAATCAAATCCTCAATTAAATTTATCAAGCTTTTTAAAATATTTGTAGGCTCTAACGGTGTTAAATTGGATGATAATACATGTATATTGTCATGTTCATCTTCAATTTTTAAAGATTTTACAGTTCTGATAAGTTCACGTAACTGGCTGATTACTTTGATCTCGGTCATTGATGAATTTGGTGGTTTACAAATTTCGAAATATTCTTTAGGATTGGTAGAGTATCTACAATAAAAATATGTACCTATCTTTAAGACAATAATTGAGTAAAATTACCCAACAACTGCATCTAATCCTTCCACTGTGGCTACTTTACTGTGATAAGTAACTTCAAGACTTCTTACCTCTTCCATTACTCTTGACAATTTGCAATTACCATTTAACAAAGTTGCTGTAAGACCAAGAATTCTTGGTTTCTGTTCAATACCCTGCATTGTTTTCATTAGTTGACGCATAGCATGATTGTCTACACCTCTATGACATTCATCAAAAATCAACAAATTTACTCTTTCCAAATCTAAAATTTAAAAATAGTGTCTTAAAAACACGTCTTATTGACACGAATGTGCTTTTAATGTGGAAAAGTGACGTTTACAAAATAAAACGACGTTTTATAAAAGCCATTTTTTAATGAACAGCCGTTATTAATAAAGACCACAGCCGTCTAAATATTTTTTTTTAAATTGACGTCTATAATAGCCTCTTCATTTGGTCACTTAGAGAGATCTCCGCAAGGCGCTGCTAACATTGGCTTTCCTCCAAATCTTTCAAAAGTCACAATTTAAATCTGTCAAAACTGAAAACTATATCAGATTACTAAAATATTTTAAAACCTCTGTCACGTTTACAATATGTGTTTGTATTGATCGTTTTGATTATTTGTTCGTGGTTTTAGTTTGTTTATTGTTCCACATATGTTTTCCTTATTCACGTTTGCTTAAGTGTTTCTGTTGATCGCTTTGCGGTCTTCACAGGTTTTGTCCAGTTTTTCGTTATTTTAGTTTTTTTATTATTCTAGTTGTAACTAGACACGTTTACTTAAGTCACAGTTCTCTAATGTTTCTGTTGAACGTTTGCCTATTTGTTCATTGTTTTAGTTGTGAGTTTTCTTTTGTTACCTTAATTAATTATTAATAATTCTTTAACTAATTATTACGGCATTATGTCACGTAAACAGAAGTGCACCGTGTCTCATTGTAAAAGCTTTGCTCTTTAAAAAACCTGTCATGAGTTACCGAGTGATTCAACAGTGAGAAGTAAATGGGTGAAAAACATTTATCGTTTTTGTGGTAAGGTTTTTCTATCGCATCCATATTTCTCTAAAAATGCCAAGATTTGCAAATTACATTTTGAAAGCGATTGTTTTAAAAGTGTACCATCAGGCAAGAGAAATACTATCACTTGCACGCACCCTATTTCAGGTATCAGTAGTGTGAGGTGTAAAAAAAAACAATAAATTTACCTGATACACGTGGACCAAAATTGTAACGCATTACAAAACATACGTAATTTTTTTTTAAGACTTTTATGTGGTTATTTTTTGACACAATTTTCAGTTTTGATAGATTTAAATTTTGCTTATATTGCAGATATTGAAGGTTGAAGAAAAGTTGATGTTAACGGCGCCATGCGGAGATCTCTCTAACTGAGCAAATAAACAGGCTGTTACAAATGTTGTTAGAAATTTCATGTAAAAAAAATATTATAAGGAATATCACTCCAATATTTTGGATATATCCATTCTACACTGAAACAATGCGATTAACGTTCTAGAAAAAGTACATATTTTGCATAAAATCAAGCTTTAGGGCATATTTTTAGTTTTTGGGCATAAAGTGAATATTTTTTGCTTTTTCAACATAAAATCGCATATTTTTAACTCATTCAAAAGTTTATAAAATTGGTTTTCCCCATTCATAAGAGGATAAATAAAATTTAACTGGAATTAAATTATTCTTGTATAGTGGATCTAACGACATAGTAGAGTGACTAAGCAATAAAGTTATAACCATTGTTAACTAAAGAAAGAGTGGTACTCGAGTTAGGCTGCAGGGATGATGAATGAATCCGTCGTAAATTTTTCTGACACCCGATTTTGTTGCTTTACTGAAATCCCAAGGCCTCGAGGCAGGTAGGCAAATAACGAGCCCATCATCTGTGCAACCGAACTTGAGTACCGCTCTTTGTTAAGTTAACAATGGTTACGACTTTATTGCTTTAGTCACTCTACTATTTCGTTAGATCCATTATACCTAAAGCACAACTTCGATAATCCGGGCAGATATATCGAAGTTTTCGCGGTATCCAGATTCGCGAAATTGTCCGGTCCATTAAAGTATAGTTTTTTTGGTCTGAAATGATTTTAATAACCAACTATTACACTAGATATTTGATTTTATGTAAATATGTATATGTGCAAATTGAGATTACAAGCGATGACGTCAAATCGCGTACCAAACAAACCAGAAAACAGCTGTGGTGTCGTAGTGGGGATCACTTAATCTGTCTTGCCATTTAAGATTTTGAAATCTGGAGCTAGGGGGATTATGTGACAAGAACGAGTTTAGTAATAAAGGCCCCCCTTTCATTAAAAATTTATCTGTTTTTGGTTATTGCACGAAAACTCGTCCTAACAAAAGATCACAAGCAACTAAAACCTTACTTTCCTTTGCAGTTTATAACAAAACTTGTCACAAAGTATTGTCAAGTTCGTATCTGCACAAATAACTAGCCGTCTTTACCACATAAATTTAAAAAATGTTATAAAAAACGTAATAAAACCTTACAAAAAAAAAACAAATGGGCTATTTTCAAGTTGAGGTAATACCGGTAGTATCTTCATTTCCATGGAAAATTGGAAGAATTCAGTGTTTTGATTGGTTGTTGCTATGAAGATTATTAAAATTTGCAATAATACCGGTAGTATCTCAACTTGAAATTACCCCAAAAGCGTTTGTTTTGTTTGAAACGAAAACACAGGATGGCGTAAGGACGTCACGTTTGCAGTTTCAATTAGAAATAGCTATTTACATTCGTATGTGGTAGGCTTAATTTTACAGGCGACAGCTTTGTTTCAGGCCCGAGCTGAAAGCGAAGGCCTGATTAGTTGGAGCCTGTAAAATTAACTAACGCATAAGATTTGTATAATATTTTTTGTCCGAAAGAGTCAAATTCTCTTTTTTTGCGCCATATCAAAAGTTAGGTTAGTACAAATAAATTCTAAAAACCAATAAAACGTACCCAAATGCGGCTTAAATACTCTGTCATTGCTTGCATAATTTTCTTTAAAACATGTTCAAAGGTCTTTCCAGTACTTTTATTCACACTTTTAATTCTAAATTGATAATTACTATAAGAGATTCAAAATTTAACAATAATAATGACCATAGAAAAGAATAATTATAGAATAATGACATTTATTAAGTAGACACGAACACACGTTTTGAATAGATGGCGCTGTAGCGGTTTATTCTATATAAAATTGCAAATTATTTTTAAAATTATTTTAAATACATACGTATTATTTTTTTAAGTTTATTAACTGTAACTTTTTCCAAAATATACTTTTATTCCTATAATTTTGTATTGTTAGTAATTAAATAAAACTCTTGCACTACGCGTTGTCTATGGACCTGTGACGTTTCAGCGATTTTTTCAATTCACCATTTTTCTATTAAATATAGCTTTATTTGTGGTAATATTTTAGGTACGTACACTTTGATACATAAACTTTATTACTGTAAGGTTAGTTCTTTCCTCAAGCATATCCTGTGGTAGTTGTAACCGTACAATGTGAGACCCGGTGTTTTTCTCATTTTTACCGCACAGTTTCCAAAAGGCCGACTTACTATTGGTGGATGCACAACTATGATAGCCTACTTTACAATACGGGAGGACAAAAAAATATTTTTTACTTGTTCTAACTGTGACTGTGGCTAAGATTACGTCTCCCCCGACCATTTCACAGAAAATTTTTGTAGTCACCCGTTATAATTTGAACACTTACCAATAAAATTGTTGTTGACCAGATTTAGCAAAATCTGGGATGTCATCACAACAACTTGATACTTATTAAACTGTTCTTCCCATTTTTCCTTCCGCCAAAAATCAAGGTTCATTTCTCCTGAATATGTTCCTACAGCAAAATTTGTATGATCTGTGACATATTTGGCATGTTGGTCTACTAAAGGAACCGAATTTACTAGAATAAATGTAATCTTTCCACCTTCATTATAAGGCCTAAATAACAAATTACATCAGCTTTTGCAAAAAATTAAAGTTAAGTAAATTACCTTGATAAAGGGGCACTCAGGTGTTTTAAAACCATTATAGCAATAAATGTCTTACCAGCTCCTGTCGGTAAGTAGATGATTGTGTTATTTTCAATAGCAATTTTCATCAATTCCACTTGATAATTTCGTGGAATGAATTTTTCTTCGTCCTCCATTTTGTATTGAAATTTTTTACGTTTATTTTATGAGAGTTGAAAATTGATGAGGGTCCAACACATACTAGTTATACAATAAACAAGAACTCACTATTATGTTTCACTATTTTATTTGAAATAGTATATAATTAAATAAATTTCTATTACTCTCTATTAATGATGAAATAACAAAGGCCACGTCAGCAACTTTTAGGAAGTTAGGGGAATCCCACAAACGTCTAATACATCTTTCAATTATTATGGATACATTACTCACCCAAAATATGAATTACTTGGAACAATAAATAAATTAAAAACTGCTTTCTTTCTTATCACTTATCTTGACATTACACAACAAAACATTAAAAGTATTTTAGAGATTATTATCTAACATCTACTATTTAATGTTTATGCCATTTTGGTAGTGGGTAATGGGAGGCATATGGGAGGGATAATTTTCTTGAGTACATCAGCTCTACCGCTCTTCAACAGTAGTTCAATAATTTCTCATAATGATTGTGACCTTCTGGATTTATAAAAATATTAATGGAAAAGAATAGCCTGTTCAAAAGTTGTGTTACTGCATACTATCTAAAATTTAGAATGTAAATATGCCCGCAAAATTACATAAAGTTTATTTACGTTAAAAAAAACACCAACATTGCAGTTTACACCTACAATACATCTAGCAACATGTCACAACTTTTAAAATGACGTACAATAAAATTTACCTAAATTTGACGGGCATTTGAAGCTGCAATTTATTGTTTTATCAAATTGTGGTTTTTTGAATAGTAAATAAATTTTATTTGCTAGTTAATTTAAAAGATTTAAAGCTTGTCAATTAAAAAGTCGTAAAAGTAAAATAGTCGTAAAAACTATGTAAACAGTCATTAAATTAAGTAGCCGTGGCCTTGATACAATCGATCAGCTTTGTTTTCGATGTAGCAAAGCGTAAAATAACTAATCATTGTCCAACTGGACAACTAAGTAACGATAAATTTCTAGTGTGGTCAGATAAGACAAACTATAACTAAAAATTTATTTACATTGTTTAAACTAGATTTGTCTAAAATATTTTGTGTAAATAAAATATTTTCAAATTACCCACATTTTTATTAACTTTAGACGCATGATAGATGTCATATACTTTTTTGGAACTTTTCGTACATTTCAATCTTTTTGGATTTTTGAGTGAATTTTTTGCATTCGTGTATAACTATGTATAGGCTGGAATTAATTTTTCACAAATTTCTAAGAAATCGTTTTATCCAAAATGTACGTAATAAAAAAACTTTGAATATTATTTTTATATATTTTTGTTACAGTTTTCAGGTCAATATTATTTAACATCTGTATTATGTTGTGTTATTTTAATAAAAGAATATTGTTGTACTTACCTATAAATTGTAACCTACCTAAAAAAAAAAATTACGGATATTTTTATATATAAATATATATATTTTATATTACTACTAGAGTCAAAGGTTAGCTTCTGTCTTTCAGGTCTGGCTATGAAAGAGTGCTCCGAATTTTTCCAAATTTGGTGAGTAATCATCTTTTACTCACAGAAACTCACCCCTAAAATTTCAACTCCCTACCCCTAAGTTAAGGGTAGTTTTGTAGGGGTGGAGGGTAAAAAAACAATAGATTTGGTATTTTTAAATAGACAGCAACGTTTGCTAATTTATTTTTGATTTTTTCCCTAAGTTTTGTGATGATAACTGTAAAGGGGTAAGTTTTATAGAATAAAAATTGAAAGGTGTAGAAATAAGGAGTGAATATGGGTGAATATGTCGAGTTTGGGGCTGTTCCCATTGAAAAAAAAATTGAAAAAATCACATAGTATTGTACTAACGGAAGTAGGCTACTGTTAAATTTTTTTTTGTGTACGACCACCCTTTGATGGGGGTGAGTTATAAATATATTGAAAAAAATTATATATATTTTTTTAATTATAAGTGTTTTAACTTATATATTTATCTATCCAAATTAGTTTTTAATTTTTTTTTCAATTCATTTTACCAAATACAACCCCAAACAGTAATAAATACTACCTGCTGGATCTGGGGGTGTTCCCATCGAAAAAAAAATTTCGAAAAAATCATGTAGTATTTATTTAATGCCAGTAGCTTATTGTTAAAATTTCATGTGTCTACGACTTAAAAACTACCCCCACACCGGGTCAATACTACCTTCTGGGTCTGGATGCAACCAACGATACACCCAAATATGAAGAATGATCCATCTCAGGAACATTTTTTGTAAAAATGGAAGAATACATACATACAATTAATTCACAGTTTTTTTTTCAATGGGAACAGCCCCAAACTCGACATATTCACCCATATTCACTCCTTATTTCTACATCTTTCAATTTTTATTCTATAAAACTTACCCCTTTACAGTTATCATCACAAAACTTAGGGAAAAAATTAAAAATAAATCATCAAACGTTGCTGTCTATTTAAAAATATCAAATCTATTGTTTTTTCACCCCCACCCCTATAAAACTACCCTTAACATAGGGGTAGGGGATTGAAATTTTAGGGGTGAGTTTCTGTGAGTAAAAGATGATTACTCACCAAATTTGGAAAAATTCGGAGCACTCTTTCATAGCCAGACCCGAAAGACAGAAGCTAACCGTCAAATTTGTTGACAACATAAGTGATTATAGTATTATAAATTACATTACCAATATTCTTCTTGTTCTCATCGTAACAATAGTTAGGTGACATTATAGTAACATTTAAAAATAAAATAATTATCAACAGCTAACACAACAATTTAAATAATGACGCAATTTTATACAAGTAACGTTACTTTGCGTATCAAAAAAACAGTCAACGTAAATTTTAACATTTTGCCATGAACCGGCCAGACTTTTGCGACTTTAGTAAATTAATCTAGAAGCTCAACTTTAAATGGTAGTTTGATTATTAATATATAAAAAATATGTATATAAACTGCTGGAAAACACAAAATAAATTCAATATTTAATTATAAAAATTATTAACACATGCTTATGCTGACTTATCTTTTTATCAATAATAAAAACCTAAATTCAAATCGTAGTTCCTCTTTAACAAATTAGTAGATATTATGTATCTGTAGATTTTTCGACCTAACCTCAAAAAATTGCCTACAGAAATGTGCCGTTTTTGTGAATAAATTGCCGTTTTTTACTATGGAGCCCTCAAATAATTTGTTAGAAAAGATTTTGGAGAACGAAATTTTGGACAATTTAATTCATACAACAAAGTGCCTACCAACGCTGAACTTCCTTCTTCAAGTGAAGCACCAGAGAAAACTTGGGGGGCACTGTGTGGAAATCCCAATTTTTATTAACATTATTTTAAATAGTGAGACAGATGTAGATTTAGGAGCTCAAATTTTGAAAAATTCGTTACTTATTGCTTCAAATAATAATGAAATTTTGTCAGAAACGAAAGCATTTTGTTTAAGAAAAGTTGATTCAAATCAAAACTCAGTTGAGGTTTATTATTGCTTTAATTTGTTAAACGTAATTTTCGAGTATTATAAAGATAAAAAATTGGAGCTGAAAGATATTGAGTTGTGTAATGGAATTGTGAATGCTTTAAATACGTCTTCAAGACCTCTTATCATTCTTATAGCTACCGATTTATTACCAAATTATTTCAGTGTTTGCTGTCAAAACGATAAAGAGTCATTGTTAAAATCTTTGTTTAAATTTATACAAAAAAGTAACAAATTGGAATTTTTGTGCGTCTTTTGGTCATATTTTGTCTCATCTGATTTTAACTTGTTGAAATGTGATGAATTTTGGAAACTCATAATAGAAAATATCACAAATCAAAATTATTTACAAAAACAAGCAATTTACCTATTATCTAAAAGTAATGAAATTGTTTTTGAACCATCATCAATTCCAGATTTTTTAAAAGTGCAAAATCAAGCTGAATTTGGTAAAACCTGGCGAGATTATTTTATTCTCCTTGATGTTTCCAACGAGAAACAATTGCATTTCATTGAACCTTCCTTACACATGTTAAGCTCAATAAGAAATTTACACATTTCGTGGAGATTATCTCTATATAAAATTCTCTTACAACACTCGCAAAATCTTGTTGTATATGAAGTTGTTAATTTTATTTTAGAAAATGAAAACGATTTTTCGCAAATTTTACAAGATGTGTTTAGTGCTGTTAACAAAAATAATTACAATGAGGAGTCTCAAAAAATATTTCAAAAAATTGGTTTCTATTGCTCGAAGATACAGAAAAATGAATTTGAATTTTTTCTGAACGAAAGTCTTAATGTTGCGTGGACTCCTGCATCAGTTTGGGGCTTATACAGTAATATTTTTTCTAAAAGTAATACCGAAATTTCTTTTGAACTTTTTTTGAGTATAACAAAAAAATTGAAACTTGTTCCACATAAGTTTATCAGAGAATCATGTACAAGAATAGTACTAAATTATTTCACTCAAAATTGTAGCGTGAAGTCTCTGGATGAACTTTTAAAAATTTTATCGGTACTTTGGAATTTTAATGAAGACCTGTTTTATTGTTTTATACAAAATAATAGCCAATTGATAATTAAATGGGAAATTGAGCTTTTTAATAATTTTCAAACGAGTATTGATAACTGTTGCGAGGATGAAGTTGAGATTCAGATAAAAATATTTCAAATTTTAAAATTAGAAATTCCGACAATTTCAGTTTTTAAAATTAATGACTCAATTTGTTATTTTTTGCTTCAATATATTAATTCAATTGATTTGGAAAATTACGTCTTGAATAGAATTGAACATGTTGCTGAAAATGAAAATATTTCAGTCTTGTTAAAAATTATTTTAAAATTTTCGACACCAAAATTGTGTGAAAAGGCTGCTGATATTCTAGCTGGACATGAATTTCATAATAAGAGGATTATATCTTTTGGAATACTTTACAAAAGTGGTAATTTTTCTTTAAAATCAGTCATTAATTTTTGGAGAAGTATGACAATTGATGAGGATATTATGAATTTTTTTGTAGAAATTCTACTCGATTTTTTAAGATGTAATAATGTGTCTAACTCTGATGAAATTGAACAGACTGTGATTTTATTACAGAGGGCTTTAGATGGTCAAAGTAAGGCAACAATTACTATTTTACAAAATATAGCAGTTATTCTAAAATATAGTAATTACGAATTTGTGTCAAATTTTATTTGGTTATGCATGGATGAATTTTTAAATTTATATAAAAGCAGTAATTTTAAAACCATTGCAAATACATTTTTGGTACAATTATTTCAACTTGAGGGTCAATTAAGCTATAATATTCTCGAATTTACTAAAAAATTGCTACAAGTTTCAAACACTGCAAACTCAATTACTTATCTGTTATCGAAAATAATTCGGGATTTGTGTCAACAAAATCCTGAAAAGGGTTTAATGTTTCTCCCTATTATTGTCGAATTAGTTTTATATGGTATAATAATAAATAAAAATGAGAGGTAGGGTTCTTAAAGGAGAGTGTTCTAGTTTTATGGAAATCGTAACTCTTGATATTTGCTTATTGAAGAGTTCTTTGCAAGGTAACCGCAACATTAATTGAAATGACACTTTCATAGACTTGAGAGAGAGATTTTGTGACTTTATTTACAAAGCTAGCAATTTGGCGCAATGATATGAAATTATTTTTTGATTGATCTTACGATTTGTAAAAGACTAGAACACTCTCTTTTAATTAAGCAGAATTAATTATGTGTATTTTTTTAGGACAGAGTATTGTGTTTGTCAAGATATATATTTCAAATTGGCATTAACTGAAAACAAGTAAGTGAAAATTTTAAGTTTATTTTATATTTTGTATTTGATTTTAGTCCAAATTTTGAGGAAATAGCAATAAGGCTAAATGCTTTAGATACAATTTTATATTTAATTAAAAATTCGTCAAAGAGTGAAATAATAGTTGATCAAATTGTACAATTATTAATTGGAAAATTCCAGGAACATTTTGCAAAAAGATATTTTCCAGATTCACAGGTATTATACCGGATGTCCCAAGTTTTATTGCTGTTTCGTTTTTATTATAAGTTTGGACACGACGTCGTTACTTTCTCAGTGAAGTGACTTTGCTGATTTTTACATAAAAATCGTTATCAAATTTTTTTAAATGTGCAATTCCATGTTGCTGTGTTAAATATTTTTCGGAAATATCATTTGTATTTATTTTTATAACCGGCCATTTTCAGTTTTCCAAATTTCACTTTGTAATTAGCTACTTTAAAAAACCCTTTGATGCAATTTTGTCAAAGATTTTTAATAAACCCTTGTACATATTGCAAAAACTGCCTATTTCATCAAATGATTTCAAGTATAGACAGCAGATAATCAAATAAATAAGTATTTTTTTTTAACGTAATTTGGGGTGGAAGTAAAACTTGGGTCATTTAATGAACTAACAATTTTTACGTGTTACTTTTATTTCAGATTCATTTCCAAAAGTTGAGAATAATCCAGACCTTACTATTATTAAATAATCACATAAAAACCGAAAAACAAAACTTGGTCAATCTCATAATCGACAGTTTTGTTATTGAAAGTCATCAACCATCTGTAAAACATTTAATGCAATGGCTCTTAATACTTTTGTTGCAAAATGAAAAACATGTTTTTATTGACTTAATAAACAACAAATTGCAATCAATAAATATCAATCGACCATCAACAATTTCTGGTTTTGTACCAGTGCTTTATAATTTAGTAATCCTCCAAAATGAATCACAGTGGGAGCAAGTTATTGAAATGTTTTTGCCATACACGATGGGGCCTCAATTTAAACTTCGCATACTTTTTCAGATTGCATTAATAAAACTTTATGAGAAAGCAACAGAAAAAGAGTTTCTTGAAAAATACAAATTTCTTTATAATTCGCTGAAACAAATCATTTCAGCTACTAGTAGTACCGTGTATGATCCTGAAACAATAAAACAGGAATTTCTTGATAATATTGATTTAGAAGATTGTGACTGCTCAACGATTTTTTATACAATACCAAGAAACAATGGAGTTTCGAGTGTTGAATGGGAGAACCTGAAAATTGTTTCAGAAATACATAACTTTAAATATCTTTCCTTTAATCACTCAGATGCTCACAGCGAACAAAAATTTTCGACAGTTATTACACAAGCAAAAATAAGAAGTGATAATATACAAAAGAAAATTACTCCATGGAAGGACATTTTAGACACTCCAAATCCTGAAGATTTAAGTAATTTTATTTTGGTAACTTCCCTAATTGAAAAATCGACAAATTTGGGTGGCTTATCACGAACTTGTGAAGTTTTTGGTATCAAAGAAATGGTAATGAGGACAGCTAAAGTTACTTCTGATAAGGAATTTAAAAGTTTGAGCATGTCTTCAGAAAATTTTGTTAATGTGTTGGAAGTGAAAACTGAAGATTTGAAGAGTTTTATTCTTGAAATGAAAAAACAAAGGTACAGTGTGATTGGGGCTGAGCAAACTTCAGAAAGTGTCAAATTGGACGCTTTCAAATTTTTTAAAAAAACTGTTCTTGTTTTAGGGTAAGTAACAACACTAGCAAGCGTTTATTGAAAAAATCTAGAGTGCTATGAAATTACAAATCAGTTGTTTTATTTCTTTTTTTTTTCTACGAATTTTTCTATGAACAGTCTACAGTGGGAGTAACCTAATTTACAATTTTTAGGAATGAAAAAGAAGGTATTCCACCAGATTTAATTCCACTACTTGATCATTGTATCGAAATTCCCCAATTTGGAATGGTCAGATCTTTGAATGTCCATGTTGCTGGTGCTATAATCATTTGGGAATATTGTAAACAACAAAGATTGTAAATAATTTTATACTTAAAGAATAAATACTTATTTTAAATCAATTTGATTAAATTTTCAAGCTTTTTGAAATGTCAGATTCTTCTTGCATTACTCTCCACACAATTTGCAAAATATTTCTTTCTTCTGATAAGTGCTTCTCAACTATTTGTGAAGTTTTTCAAGGCTTTTTTTCATCTAATAAACAAAATTTCATTACGCATTTTCAAAATCGTAATCTTTTGGATTTATGACTGTTATAACGGCCTGCTCAAAGAGTGTTTCATCGTTTTACCACGCCAGTTGATTACTAAAGTGCTTCAAAATAAGTCTTACAAAACGAATAAACTTTATTATTTTTTGCGGTTATCTACATTTTTTTTTGAAATATTTTTTCACAAAAAAATTATTAAGTTTATAAGAAAAAGAAAACAAAAGTGTATTCTAGAAGAACAGAAAAATGACGTTCCGGGGCAAAAGAACAATAATTTTTTTACTATTAACTGCAAGAAAAGAAACGAGAGAAAAAAAGAATAAAAAAACCTTTGAAAGAACTTAAAAAACAATGACTAGAAAAATTTAGAAAAAAATCAGAAAACGATCTTCAACAAATGGATTAGTGATTTTTTATGGTAGCTTACGTCGTAGGGTCTGAAGAAAGCAACTGCTGAAACCAGTCACCCAAAAATAAAACAAACAAATACTAGGAAGAGTTTTATTACTTACTAAAATAAATTTGAGATTAAAAAACGACGACTGGAAGAAGAAGAAGAAGCCGCTTTTCAAAAAGTAATCAAAATGCCGCCGAAAATTATCGTCCAATATCGCTCTTACCTGTATTTTCCAAAGTATTAGAAAAAGTATTGTCAATTCAGTTATGTAACTATTTTGAAGAAAATCTACTGTTCAGCTTGAAACAATATGGTTTTAGATCAGGTCGCAGCACAACTCATGCAATGCTACATTTGGTAGACGAAATATGTGACTGCTTTGATAACAAAAATTATGCCGCTGCTTCCTTTTTAGACCTCTCTAAGGCTTTTGATTGCGTGTCTCATACTATTTTGCTTCGTAAACTTTACACTTATAATTTACATCCTGTAAGCTGTAAACTCCTTTCTTCCTACCTTACAAATAGAGTACAACAAATCAAAGTCAATGATAAGACCTCCAGTTTTCTTCCTGTAAAATATGGTGTTCCTCAGGGGTCAATTCTTGGTCCCCTGTTATTCCTAATTTTTATTAATGATCTTCCGGCTCACCTTAAAGAAAACCAGATTATACTGTATGCAGATGATACAACAATTATCAATCAAGGTGCTAATTTATCTGATGTTATAGATTTAAACAGTGAGGCGCAGTCGAAAGCTTTTGAGTGGTTCTGCTGTAATCAGTTAAGCCTAAATGACACAAAAACTACCAACTTAGTTTTTACACTTAAAAACAGCAACTTACCGTCTGAATATGCATTAAGTGCTAAGTATCTGGGCGTTGATATTGACAATAAACTTCTATTTAATGTTCAAGGGGAGACACTGGCTAACAAACTTTGTAAAAATGTTTTTTTATTGCGTCAGCTTTCAACATGTGTGTCTATCAAGTGTCTAGTATCAGCATACTTTGGTTGGTTTCAGTCTGTAATGTCTTATGGTATTCTTGTGTGGGGACACTCCTCGTGTCGCCACAGAATATTTTCATTACAACGTAGGGCCATTCGAGTGATATTTGGACTTCAACATCGTGCGGACTGTCGTGCATGCTTTATCAATAATAAAATATTAACTTTCCCATCACTTTTTGTATACCATTGCTTAGTTTACGTTAAAAAGAATATCAGTGACTTTTCGCAATTTCTAGATAGACATGATCATAACACGCGCGGTAAGGAAAATATTCTTCCCGCATCTCTAAGATTATCCATAACTCAAATTGGTACAAGATACTTCTGCATAAACTTTTTTAACTATTTGCCCATCAGTTTCAGAAACTTGCCTTTAACCATTTTTAGAAAAAAATTAAAGTGTTTTCTTATTTCTATTTGTTTGTATTCCTATGATGATTATTTTAATTGTGACTTCTCTCAGCTTTTGTAATTGATATTTTGTATTTCTATTTTATTTTTTATTTCTGACTTATGTATACCTTCTTGGTTTCTTCACATCAATAAATATTATTATTATTATTATTAAGAAGAAGATGTGTTTAAAAGAAAAAAGATTCTACTAGAAGAAAAGATAATTTCATCACTTAACATTTGAAGAGTTCCGATAGAAAGAAAAAGAAAAACTGTGTTTAGAATTTTTTTCTATTATTAACTGCAAAATAAACAAAGAAAACTTTAAAAGAACTCGAAAAGTTACGACTAAAAAAAGGAACAATTCAAAAAAAACTCAAAAAAACTTCGACTGGAAGAGAATGGAAAATAAGAAAAACTATACAAAAAAAGATTCTAAATAAAAAAAGAACATTTTAAATATGTTTTTTGAAAATAGAGATTGGAAGAAAAAAAAATTGATTCTAGAAGAAAAAAAGAGAACAAAGGTGGATTCTAGAAGAACAAGAAAAACAATGTTCAGAAGAAAAAGAACAATTTTTTCCGCTACTAATTACTGAAAAAGAAAGAAAAAACAAAAAAAACGGCAATTGAAAGAGAAAGAAGAATAGGAAGAAGTTCGTTTAAATAAAAAAAAATCAGAAAGATTTTACTAGAACAAAATAATATTCTAGAAACAGTTAAAAATCAACGATTAAAAAGAAAACCAAAAAAGTGTAGACGAACTTGTATAACGACAACTGGGAGAGAAACAAGAGTAAGAAAATTTCAGACATAAATAATAAAGAAAATTTGCGAGAAATTGATTTTTAGTAGTTATTTAATTTTTTCATTATTAACTCTTAATTTTTAACAAAAATGAATAAACCAGTGGATTCTGAATAAAAAAAAACAAAAATCCAAAATTTCGCTAAAACACTGATTTGAGATATTTACATTTAAATTATAAAATTAAATTGTAATTTTTAACGGTGCAACTTGGTATAGAGGTAAGTTGTGTTAGATTGATTTATTTTGACCTGAAAAACCTGTAGTTGTCTTATCTCTTAATTTTTTTATATACGTTTTACAGTAATTAATTTGTATAATTTTGTTATAGTAGATCCGGCTGTTTCAGTTGAAATAAGACAATTTTTTTACAGGTTTTTATCATTTGCGATGCTGTATTTCAAGTTTTTCAATATGCCACGCAATGCTGGCTGAATCACCCATACCGAGTGTAAACCAAATTAGGCTCACCCTTTTTTTTTATGGGATTTTTTTAAAATAGAAAAACAAAACTTAGGAAAATTATTATGTTAGGAAATCTGAAAAACGAACGTAACTATGGATTTTTAAATGGAATACTATACATATTTTTATATTTTTGAAATCTACGTTGAATTCTGAGTCTACTTTTTATAACTTTTTGTGCTTTTATCTAGAAGGCAGTGTTGTGATAGTTAAGAAATATTTCTAAATAATAGAACTAAAGCAAATTAGTGTTTTTCGTCTTACTCAATTTTTTTAAAGGAAACAACAGTGGCTTACTCAACATTTTAAAATAACATTTTTTTTTGTTAATATAAAAATATCAAAATTTTGAGAATCTATTCAGAAATTTTGTAATATTTACAAAATATTGTAGAAAAATCTCTAAAAGTTAAATATTTTCAAATTAAAAAAAAAAAATTGTCAATATTACAAGAACTACTGAGTAGATTTTTCAAATTTTGGTATTTTTGGTTTGACAAGAACAAGGTTAATTTAAAAAGTTGTCACCGACCCGGCTATCGGTGCAATTTTGTTTGTGTGAATTGGGGATGTGGTGAATTATGAATGGAAAGGAAATTAAATTTAATTAAAGAGAGATAATTAAATTATTATTACGAAGAAAATAAAACACAGGTGTAAATTTTGGAGACGGCACTGTCAGGCGAACGAGGGTTGAAAGGGTTGAGTGAGAGATGGCGCTGTGATGCGAGTGAGTAACGCGCTGTTACTCCGCAAGGTGGCGCGCGCGAACGAGCAGAGAGAGAAAGAGAGCGAGGTGAGAGAGTGAAAGAAGTACGGATGAAGGTAAACTTCATGAACTTGCAATCGACTGCGGACTCACGACTCACGGTTATGACTGACGAGTCACGACTGACTCCCGAAGAGCCGAAACGGCAGTTAAAGCGAGATATTTGCCACCTTTGAAAGGTTCGGCAAAGATCGAGGGGTTCCGATTGTTTGTCTGCGCGAATCAAGATCGCGAGATAATTGAATCGCGAGAATGAGATAAAGCGTGGAAGGAGCGGAATTGAAAAAGGAGTTGAACAGCGTTTGAATCATAATTTTACGACAACCCGTTCATGAGATATGAACGAAAGAAGCTTAATTAACACAATTAACGGTTTAATAATTAGTCCGCAACATGCGAGAGGGCTGCGTGATGCGAGGTAGGTCGCGAGAAGCCTACCTGACGAAATGAGAGCGAGATTGAGCATGTCGCGGTTCTAATTATCGAGAAATGCGTGAGATGAGTTAATTGGTTAATTAATTGCGGTTTTTGATAGGGTTGCCGTAGGAATTACGGAATGAAATTTATACGAAAAGACTCGGATTAAAAAGAGCTTTTCATTGTGTGGAACCACACGTGGATACCTGTGCAGGTGAGCACGGGAGCTGAGATTTCTCGCTTTCTTTTGTTTGACGGCTGGCAGGTAGAAAATGCATCCGGTCGAGGGATGACCTTGCAGCTAAAGTTAGCAAAGAAAGCGACTTTTAACGTTGGAATGTTGTGGAATTCTGTTCAATTCTAATATTACCGATTTGATGGAATTTGTTAATTCAGGCAACACAGAGAATTTGTGAAAACCTAATTAAATAAAAATCGGATTACGATGATGGTAACAAAGTCAAGTAAGCCACTATTCCTCCATTTGAAAAAAATGAGTTAAACTGGAAAAACGAATTTATTCAAATTTGAATTCTTGTATTTTCTAAATTAAATATTTATGGGACTGGTTTTATTTTTCAAAGGTTGCCTACATTATTTAGAAATATTTTTTTACTATCACAGTCTAAGTCTTCTAGATAAAAAAACAAAAATTTAAGAAAAAGTTTTTTATTTTACAAAATGTTGTAAAAAGTAGTACATTAGACCCAAAATTTAATGTAGATTCCAAAAATATGCATAGTGTTTTATTTAAAAATCCAAAGTTATAGTCATTTCCGGTAAAACCGGAAGTGATAGAAAGTTTATTTTTTACTCAATTAATGGAGATTTCCTAACATAATAAGTTTCCAGAGTTTCGTTTTCCAATTTAAAAAAATACTTAAAAAAAAGAGGTGAGCCTAATTTTGTTTACACCCTGTATATTAAGTACTTTTATGCTTATTAAATAAAATTATTTTTACAAAAAATATTGTGTACTACCGCTGACGAAAAAAGGGAAAAAATGTCTATTTTGTAATCTAGTTTATAAATACAGTAGAACGCTGATTATTCGAATTAATTGGGACCGGGGTCGATTTGGATAACCGAAAATTCGGATAATCGGACATAGACTGGTAATAAAGAAAAACGAACTGTTACACATCCAATAAACTTTATTTTTAGGGACTTTTTTAACTTTAACTTCAACATGAACACATCGGTTCTCCATTAAAAAACCATATAAATGCTTTATTCTTATATGTCTTTTTAACAATTTTTATATATTTTAACATTTTATTTTAATCCTTTTTTGGGTGATTGCTGATGATGGCATAATAAAGGCTGAAACTAGTCCTACAATTTGTTTTATTTTCAATTTGGTCGGGCATCGACTTGAAGATTTAATTTCCATTCATTCATTTCATTAAACATTACTTGGTTTTAATTTTTTATATTACGCTTAGGACCGATTCAGATAATTAGCGATTCGGTTAATCGGCGTTATACTCGACCATCTTCGGTAGTTGGTTTATAGCCGTTCTGGGACTTTGACAGCACGAAGCTGGTACGGTAGTTTCTATATTTTATTAATTTTTCAATTATGCGAGAACTATTTGTAATTTGTAACTGGATTAAAACTAGAATGTCTAAAGCATTGGAGTAGAGTGTTTTTATGCCTTATTTGTATTTCTATATGAGATTTTTATTCGGTCAAAGTTTAGCTATTATAATTTCAACTTTTTGTGCTACTGCAATAAGGGCGACTTTTTTAAGGTATGTTTTTAGAATTCCAGTGCTTCGAATTTCCGCGGATTTTTGCCGTCACATTTCTCCAACCATAATAGTCTACGAAATCCCTTATTAGATTAAGCATCAAAATTCAAAATGGCTGGCGACCATCAATACTTTGGTAACGCTCATATTCAGGCAGTATTCTCCCTATCCCTTTCTCTTCATATTATTATTCTAGGCAACCAAGTAAACAGTGAAAGTGTCATGATAGTGTCTGGATTTTTACGCACAGCAGGACCACTTTATAATTTTTATTTTTTAGTTACCTGCCAGTCCCAATAATCTGTCATAATTTTAGGTATCGATTACGTAAATAATAATAATAAATTAAATAGGAACAATCGCTTTGGAATGTTTATAATGGCCACTTATGGCCTGAGCTCATTTATGTTTTTAAGTTTGGCGGATCCTTTCGTTGTTACGTGACTGTACCACTACGATACACTCGTTTCAGTGAATTGACAGTTTTTACCAATCAAATTCCTTCTCATTTCCCAGACTGTACCCGCTCGTGAGTATTCCAAATCCGAAGAGAAGCACACGATTCAATCAGCTGAGTTTGACATCTGCAACATCATATTCTCTGAGAGAAACGTCACCAGCGCACCACCAAATTTTTCTCCCTGAACAGGCACTGACTTGCGCATTTCCTCAAATTTTAGACAAAAGCACCCTAAACAATGACCAAAATCTTCAAAAATTAAATAAATTTGGTCCACTAAACCGGTGTGATGTGATCGAATTTTCTCTAACAACTGTCAAGATGTCTGGCGCGACTCGCGCCAGGACTTCACCCCTAAGGGCCACCGTACCCTTGTCATGCGTCACTAAAGGTAAAAACTGGCTGCTTATCGTTTCGCAAAAAGTGTATTTATTATCATCAGTTTGTGCGATGGATAAGAACCGAACGGTTTCAGGTGGTAATAAGGACTCCAAGGGGGCTACCATCCGGCGAACAGCTTCGTTAGATGCGATACACAGGCGTCTGTTATCAAGGGAGACGCTGGGGAATAAGGACAGAGGCTCTCACACCGATAGGGCCAGCAGTTTGGACTCGTTGCAGGCCTTGGGGGAAGCAGTTTCAGATGCGGGGACTAAGATAACAAGGACGAAGAGGAGCCCTAGAGATGATAAACCGGCGCATAGTAAAAACCGTAAGTTCTTGACGAAAGGTCGGTTGAACAATTAAAAAAAAACTTTTGCTACAAACTGAAATTATTTCTTAGTTATCCGACTATAATCAGTGAGTATGGTTATAGCTTTTTTATGTTTTTTGTAAGAATAAAGTACTACTAGATTAGTACAGTTTGTAACAATAAATTTGGCTCATCAAACTTGTCATTGGTAAATTTGATGTTCTATTTGAAAACAAGTTATATCCGTACAGTCTGTGACAATAAATTTGGGACTTAGTACTCTCGACCCAAGTTCTAATGGCCACTCTGACTTAAATTGTAAATCTTCACATAATAGATTTACTGTGGTGCCAATTGCAACTACATATCATATACTTTAGTTGGCCTGGGGGTTTTACGTTTGTGCCTCAGGTAGATCCCAGATGTTTCTCATTTAAGTAAATAAGAGGTAATGGAAAGTGTATTTAGCACCACAGCAGGGGATCTATGTAAAGAGTTACAATTTAAGTCAGAGTGTCCATTAGAACTTGGGTCGAGAGTACTTGGTATTTGGGACTGATTAAGTACTCATAGATTAGTAGAGTTTGTAACAATAAATTTGGGTCATCAGACTTGCCATTGGTAAATTTGGTGTTTTATTTAAAAGCAAATTATCTTCGTACAGTCTGTGAAAATAAATTTGGGACTTCAAAACTTTAACATTGCCAAATAAAGCAACCTTTCTTGTCAATTTTCAGATGAATTATTGTCGTATCGTAACAGACATTGTGATTGTTTATAAAGAAAACAAAAATTAAAGTTTGTTTTTTATGTCAATGTCAAAATACCAAATTTATTGTCGCTGCATGCACCTATTGGTATTTGTTTGCGAGTGTAACAATGCTTGGTACTAGTTGTAAATAAATAAAGAACACAGATAACAAAAGTTTTAAAAGGTTTCGGCATATGTTTGATAACAACACGTTTTTTGTAATAGATAATAGTAAAAAATGTCAATTTACGTAAATTTTTGCACAATTTGCTACTTCGCAGCTTCAATTTAAAGCATAGTATTCCAGTTTTATGAAAATGTAGTCAAATTTAATTTTTTTGATATTCTTTGCACACTCTTGAAAAGATAATTAGTTCATATCATTGCGCCAAATTGAGAGCTTTCCTATTTATACAAGTGTATTATCAATTTACATACAGGTGTCCCAACGGTCCGTAAAAGCTCTATAACTTGTTTATTTTAAGAGATATTGACTTTTTCTTTTTTTTAGATTGTAGCTGCGTTTTTGATGCACATTTTAAAAATATTGCGGCTTATATACAGGTGTCCCAATATTAAAAAAACACTAAAGTTATGTTTTTTTAAATTGAATCTACTCAGTTTGATTTTATTTTTGGATTCTATGCTAAATTAAAATAACTTTTGTAGATGTTGTTTTCATTTATCTGTTATCAATTTTGATTTGTGGCGCTTTATTTACCAGAATTTGAAATACAGGGGTCTGTCTAAAAGTTCGTACCTTCTAAATGCTTGCACACAAGTTAAAGTAAGTAACGCTGTGTGATTCTTGAAGGTTTGCCGCATCTTCTAAGTGTTTACTCAACAACCTGCTCAGTGGCATGTGCCTACTGCGATTTTTTAAACATGACAAATTAAAAATGTCAAAAACTTATTTTTTTCAAATGGCACCCTCTATTTATTATTGTACTAATCAAAAAATCTTTTGACAAGCTTTCCATCAATATAAGGTTTGTATAGTCTAGTGTAAAATTACAATAAAAATCGAGTGGGCCTTCCTTATGCACAAAAAAATAGCACAGAAAATAAACAAAACTATGGAATTGGAAATTATTTGTTGCAAGAAAATGTATAATATTGTGCACAATTGAGTTACAGAGAAAATTAGGCAAAATCTAACATATCGCAAAGCAGAATTAACCCAATTTAGTAGAACAATGTAAAAACATTAACAAAAAAAAACATTAAAGCGATTTTACAATTTTCTTTATAACCGATGTTCAAAAATATTACCATTTTCTACAATACAAATATGCAGTCTTCGTTATAGAGTTATAGAGATTTATAGAGATAGTTATAGAGATTTTTCGGACTGTTGGGACAGCCTGTATCACCAATTGCCAGAAACATACAAATTGAAATTCTTATTTTTTTGGATACTCTTAATCATCCTAATGGATTTCAAAGAAAGTGGATATTTAAAAATTTTCAGAGCACTGATATTATAACCAAGCAACCATTCAAGTCATTTTCTCATTTTCTGATAAAAGAAGTATAATACGTCGTTTTTATATAAACGCTCGATAGTTAAATTAATATCAATTTTATTAGTTCCATCCCCCGTTCCAAGAAATTCATCCAGTATTCCACCGAAATCCTCACGAAATTCTGAAGAAGGACTGAATCAAGAACTGGAACTGTATGCTAACGCTGAAACGCTTGAATGTGATCGATTACAAGAACCAATACCTGAAGGACGAAAAGCTCCAGTAGCCGAGCTGATAAGAGAAGGACCATTTTCGAGGATATATCCACAAGCTAACCAGAATTCATCAGGTCTGTCTCTTTTTTGTAGTCTCTTATCTTAAATTATTTAAAATTGCTCTAATTTTAAATTATTGAATGCAAGATTCGCCACTGAGGGACTCTGTATCACCGTCTCCAAATCTTTTGGACACACCACATAGTGAAACAGGTTAATAAGATTATTTGCTTGTGGCATGGGTAGGCATTCTAGCAGTAATTTAAAGTTTCATTATAATATCTGAAGAATATGCAAAATATTTTTGAAGTTTCTTTACAAATTTTAACAGGTGATAGCCTGATAGGTGAAAGGTTGGTAAAAAAACAAATTTGTTACAAATGTTTATGGTTTTCGAAATATACGATGTAGAACTTTCTTTTCAAAAATTTATTTTTGTTTGAGATACGATGTATTATAGTAATTTTTTTATATTCAGGGTGCAATTAAAATATGTGCAGTAAATTGCCTGTGATAGTGGTGATAGTTTTCATTAAAGCAATGCTAAATACTCAAATTTGCCTTTACAAATGTTGTTTTTTGAGAAACGATAAATTGAGATACTACACTGTTTTTGAGCAAAACTTCTACATCGTTTAACTTAAAAACAATAATCATTTATATAAGGAAAATTCGTTTTTTAGTCTCCATTCAACAAGGGCTATGATCTGTTAAAATTTGTAAAGTGACTGTAAAAACATTCTTTATGTAGTTTCATTTTCAGACTTACAACGGGTGTTCATTTAAATTTTGTGGCAAGGTAGGAGTTAATGATGTGATTTAGTAAAAATACAAATACTGAATAGGTTGGTATTGAAATTGCTACAAATTTTCGTGTAAAAGATATTAAATCGATGAATTTTCTTATTGATGTTGTTTGGAATAAGGATATATTTAAAATGCGACTGAAAACAATGATTGGAATAACTAAAGTACCAAAATTATACTAAAATTTTGTGTTGGCGCAACACAATTAATTAGTATTTGTTGATCATTCATTTGGAGTCAGAATTTGAAACTTCCATGTCCAATTTAAAAGAACACCCCTTATGTTTATGTATAGTGCACATTAAAAAATATATTATAGTTATTAGTTTTGGATTGTTTGGTTATTGAATATTTCAAAATTAATAATAAAAGAAATAATGGAGTTCTCGTAAAAAATTTTTCCTTAAATTTAGAAATACAATAATCAACAACGCCAATACTTGTGGCTCCCTATTACTCAACCTAATAGTTAATAAAATAATTGTATTTTCCCTCAGAAGACAGTCAAGGTTCAAGTCCAGACCAAGAACGCATAATATCGGGTTCTTCTCCCCAAATCAACCGATTCTCATCAAGTGCACCGCCAGATGGCTGTGAACGTGTATTATCGAAATCAGTACCGATCCTAAGACCGATACCTCGAGAGGTCCTCTCCTCGCATCCAAACACTTCGTTTACGCTCAAACCAAGTTCACATTCAGCTTTCGAGACTTTGCACAGAGGCATGCATCAACCATCTAAAGACTCTTTAGACAGAGATTCACCAAAAGTGCCCCAGGAAGAGGACTTATAAATTTAACTATTCAAATTTACAGAGTTTCAGATCGTTAAAATCGGGTTTTGAAGTCTGTTATTTGTTGTGTTGTTATTGCTAAAAACTCCGTGTAAAACCTCAGCCCTTGAGAGAATCTCTTTTATTTTGTTAATTTTAATGGGCTGTAAAGATGGAGGACTGTGTGATTTAAAGTATTTTTACCCAATTGCATTTTTAATGTTTACGATGATTTAAAAAATATTTTTTGCTTGATAGACTGAACAATGAAATAAAAAATTTCGCAAATTTTGTACATAACACATTTTTATTTAACTTTGACTTTTTTTTATATAAAAAAAAAAAATTTATCGTCAATCCTGTACGCAAGTGTAACGTAAAATTCCCAGACAAACGCTGCACGTTTCCAAAGAAAACAATATAACAAAAGTTTGTACACCAAGTGTTGCAATTTTTACTTTGTAATATTCGCTTTTTATGTTAAGATGAATATCCTATCTTTGTAATTTTGAACTGAGCTAACTCCAATGATCACAATCTTTTGTTTGGAACTGTCTTAATGACGTCACACTTGCTCAGTGAATTTAATCACTATTAGTGGCCTGCATGATTTCTCTTTTTTTTTTTTTGTAATTGGAGCGATCTGAAATTCAGTTCACAGCAATGATACATTCCAGAGTGAACTGTTCAATAAAATGCTGTGATTATTTTGTAAAGGCAGAAATGATTTGATCAAAGTTGTTTTTTATGTAGATATTTTCTAACCTAGAATTGTTACCTTTATTGTTATTTAAGATATTCTTGTGTATGTACAAACATATCTAATAAACAGACTGACATATATTTTATGACTTTATTCAGAATAAAAATTATAATTAGAAACGTAATTTTTGGAAGAACCACTTATTCTTCCCTGATTTGTATCTGTCTTCAAATTTAACGCGAGTTTGGAATCTAACCTTCTTCCTCTTCATTGGATCTTTCAAATCCTTGGGGGTGATTTTTAGATCATTTGTTAAATCAACTGAATACCTGGTGGGCATCAAGTGATTGTAATTCAAAATCTATAATTACTTATTTAGAATTGTTTTACTCTTGGACATATACGTACTTTGACAAAAGGTTTGATTTTGGATCTTTTATGCATTTTGCCTTTTCCCATACGTTTATGGACCTTTCTTGGATATCTATCGATACCAGCAACGATGGCATGTCCATACTGTTTGTCGGAAGTTCCATCATCGTTATTTTTTATAACGATTGCTTTACGTCCTGCGTATCGGCCAGCAAGGACCAACACGACTTTCCCCTGTTTCATAATTTTACCCATTTTGGCTCTAAAAACGAATAAACACTAAAATAAATAATTAACATAACCTCAAATTATCTCTAATCAATTTTAATATTGCAAATGTAGTAAAAACCACAAAAATTCATCTCTAGGTCTTGTCATAAACACATTTTTAAATCATTTACGTTCAATAATAGTTAAAATACAGCAAGATGATTGAAATAAATACGAAATTAAAATTAATAACTTACGTGCTCCGAAAAACACAAACTAGAAGAGCTAGTGACTTTTATTTTGTTACCAACTTTTGCAGGTGGTATCCCTACCAGTTAAACGCGCGCTTAAAATTTGAATTTAAACTTCTTGCAAAATCTGTGCGGGTGTTTGATTTCACAAATCTATACTGGTATAATCTGGTTTTGTTTGGTACACTTCTATATTTCTGTTAAAAAGGTGATTTCAAAACAAGTTGGGAACTTTACAGGTGACCGAAAAATTTGGTGAATGTTTTGTTGCCATTTTTATTCGACTTTATTTCAATGTTAGCAATAGAGGGGACGCAAAATGTAATTAACAATGATTATATTGAGTCAGTTTGCTGAATTGAGTTCTACCTGTTACTGTTGCCTTGTTTATTATTACAAGGTGGCTATCGTAGTTTTATCTTAAATTGGTTTTTCGTGGCAATTGGTGCAAATTTAAAAAAGACTCAGAGGAAATATGATTAGTGTTTGATAATTAATTTGCAACAAAGTTTGGGATATTTTTCTTTATTTAAGGTAAGACGAAATTGAAAATATTTATTTTAACATTTATTATTTAGTATAATTGGTATTTCTTTCTCGATGTTTTAAGACTATCTGCATAATTTTTTCCTAATTAATGCTTCAAATTCTTTATTATCTACATTTCACATTGAGAGATAAATATAGGCATTTATTTTTTATACAACAAATCGATTACAATAATTAAAAAAAACGCATTGTTTTTAATACTTTTTGATTAGTTAGTTCTCTCAAACCGGTCAGCTATATTCTTGTACCTAGTTACGTAAAATTATAGATATTATGAGAATTTTGAAAGCCAAATGTTATATAATTTGTAGAAAATATAATCTGGAAATTATTTACATTTATTAATAATTTTCTATTGTTGTCAGTTTAAGTTATTCCTTAATATCAATGGCGTACCCCAAGATTAAAATTTCTTCTAATTTTATTTATAGGTTTTATTTTACATTCGCAACAAATTTTATTTAGCAGGTACTGCTACAATTTTTTACCAAAAATATTGCCTTTATTTAAAAAATGCCTTTCATTTAATAAAGTAGCCCCCCACCCCCTAAAAAATGCTTCAGGATTCGCCACTGCCTCGTAGATACCTAGTATTCAAATTCCATTTAGCGATAAACACACTTCACTTTAAAATTATTATCTTTAACTGATAATTTCAACTATTTTTTTAAAACCGAATATAATATAAATTACTGAAAATATTTTTTGTGTAAATAAATAATGTTTGAATGAATTTGGAATAAATAGAGTTATTATATTTTATTAGGAATTGATGCCAGTCATTGACCAGAAACTAGAAAACCAGTTTATTTTTTGTGTTGTCTTCATCATTTATTATGTCATAATACTCATAATTATTGTACAAATATCAAATTATTTTAATAATGTAAATTTTTTAACAAAGAGGTGTAAATTTTGGGAAATTCCAATATGTATTTGAACAAAAATTAATTGCTTACCTTTCTGTTTAAAATTCAAAATGTTTCTTGCGAGACGTGTGGTTTTTTAAATTAACAAATTGAATAAGTAACCCACAATACTATAAAAATGAAAGTGGCCTGTAAAGAAATGATAAAGGACCGTGTTGACAGTACAAATAATATTGTTGTGTCGAGTTGATATTGTTGATATTGGCGAAAGTTGAAGTTTCACCGGATATGTACAATGTTTTTACTATATTACATTAAAGAACGAATGTAAGTCTATTCTCGTGGTACGTGGTAAAAAGTAGTTCAATATATATTTTTTATATAAAATATTTACATCACATTCTCTTATTTTAGTTTTTTTGTATGTAATAGATTTTTACATAATGATATAAAACATAAATAGAGATTATTATTCACTCAACTTGCCATACATGAGTAAGTGAGGGGGACATTACCTAGGGTAATGTCAACACCGATATTTTATCCTCTTTTGGTAAGGACGGCTACCACTTTCAAAATTTTAAAAGGCAAGTGGGGTCAAGTATGGAAGGGTGATTTAATGAACTCTTTTTTTCAGATGATTTATATTTTATTTAAATTTGATACTACATTTAAAAATAGTTATGGAAATAGTTATTTAAGTATTAAGGGCATATTCAAGGAAATTACAGTACGAGGGAATGTTTAAAGCACGACATATGAGAGCTTTTTTAATTTTCCGAGAGCTATAAATGACGATAATGCCGGTGGCACATACAACGATTATTTTGCTTTGTTTTTTTAAATAAGGTTTAAAATTCTAGTCAATTTAAAAAATAAATAAATTTAATAAAAATTGCAAGAAATCGATATAAAAATAGTCGATTATTTCGCCTTTGATAGGCATTACATAAGGTTAAGGTTATTATTATTGCTTTTTTGACGTTTTCTTGTATAAAAACCATAGATATGAAAACTGGAAACTTCGTATTTAGTTGTAATTGATGCTTAGAAACTTTTCTATAAAGATAAAGATTACGCCTTCATTTGGGGGCGTATAAAGAAATTATGGTTTCAAAATAGAATAAAATACAATAAATTTCTCAAAATATAGTGCGCTTGCTATACAACTACTCACCTGGCGGAGAAAATTTTACATAGTGAGAGGCAGGTGTTTTCGATAAAATTTGATAAATGTAGAATTTGTACTTTGGATCTCATTAATCATGTAATTCTCATTACATAAATAACAAAATTTCACAAAGAGGTAAAAACAGGTAAAAGCTATTAAATACAAAAGAAATATAAATAATGGTTGTTTATAGCTTTAAAGTTAAAACAAATAGTCTAAAAAAACAGTTTTGGGCTAATTTCAAGATGCGATAATACTAGTATGTAGTATCTTCGTTTCTATAGAAAATTAAAAATATTGAAGGCTATTATTGGCTGTTGTCCTCGAAAAGTATTAAAATTTGCGATACTACCGGTAGTAACTCAACATGAAATTAGCCTATTAGATTATTAAAAAATGTCAAATTGTCAATGTGTCGCTCACTCAAACACCATTTTGTCTTGTACGCAGCGCCTCCTTTAGTTGTTTTGTTGCAGAATAAAGCCCTCTATACTTTTAATAATAAAATTGTTAAAAAAAACAAAATGTTTTAATAATAAAATCTTAAAAATAGAAAAATTGATCCACATTGTATTGTTTTTTAAGTTCGAACGATCTCGTCTAATGAAGACAATTTAGGTTACATCGAAAGACGTTAGTAATATTGTTATTTTAAATGTAACGATATATTCTTGCTAATGGTTCATTACCGCGGGGCACTTAGTTTAATAGATTTTATTAATTAAATTTTATAGATCAGGTGATTCTGAAGTATGAAGCAAAATTTTAAACTGAAATGCAGCACCGCAGATGACAAAATCTGCAAAAAATTTGGCTTACCTTAAATCATAACAAAATTACAGACTTTTAAAAATGAGTATGAAACAGTTATATACATTTGAGTGCGATTGTAGGTAAAATTTACAGTGCACAAAACCGAGTCAGATGAGTTTAAACTCTGTAAATTACTTATCGCACGACATTTTACAATATCGGTAATGTAAATTGGCGTTTAACTGACAAGTAATATTGTTAACGTTTACGAGGCCAAAAAATAATTTTTTGGTGTATCTCGGAAAGCGCTTAACCAATTATTGTAAGATTTTGATACATAAATAAAACTAAAATTTTGCTACATTCTTTTATTTTCCGGTTGCAGTGCTTTCTGTTTTTTGCTTTGTTTTAAAAAATAACTAGGTTATAAATTTTCAAAAAAAAAAACCAAACTTTTCGATCTTTCTGCATTTTTTAATCTCATTCGATGTGGTCAATCCAAAATCAGTTTTGTTCGCATTATAATTCTCTACAATTTGTGTCTTCAGAGCATCAAAATTAGTTTTGTTGTTTAACCTTATAAAGAAATTTCAAATTATAAAATGTAAAGTATACAAGTGACCTACAATTCGCGGGAAAGCTTCGTAGTAGTCTTAATAAAATAAAGAATATAAATTTTATTAGTTTAAATTTGCATACCAGTAAATGTTGCAAAATAAATACTGTAACAATCTATTACTGTACTATTATTTTTTTACATTGTTGATTACTTTTCGGAAATATGCCATCGCGCTAGGACTGACATTATAGCAGACAATATACGATTGAAAAATTCACATTTACATTATAGCGTTTGATTTTTAGAAAAATTAGTTAAGGCCATTGTCTGGATTTATGAATGCTGTCGCATTTTTCTACATAAATGAAGAGTATGCAAGTACTTACCAGAAAGTGGTCTATCTGTATATAAGCCAGTGATAGGACAATGACAAGTCACTTAAAGCCGAATAGTTGAGTGAGTCGAATTGAGTTTAGCGTTTCAACGAAGAAGTATTTTCGGGAGCAACAATTGTGGGCAATATACTGTGTGACTGAATTATTTAGTTATCGAGTGATTGTTCTTCGTGTAAATAGTAGTTAGAAATGTCTTTGGGAACACATACAACGACTTTTCAAGCTCATTAAATGACTGACAATGAAAGATATCCTCCGGGCTCATGTGGCAGTGTCATCTATCGTTGGTAGATTTATAAAAACAAAATATTGTCGAGATCCGCTTGAGGATGCAATGAAGATGATGAGTACATGGAGCACGTGCTGTTGTAAAGTAGTTATTGTACAGTAGTCAACAATTCAAATGGAACACTCTGAGATTTTAACAAATTTTTAAGTTTTGTAACTTCTACAAAAATTGATTAACCGCATTTTTTTCTTCTTGGTAGCTCATTTCTTGTACATACTTTAAGATGTTTAATAGAGAGTTTATTTCAGATTTGTTGTTTAACTTGTACAGGGTGTTACAGACAGGCACTGCTAAAAACTAAAAGCTTATGGGCTGTTTTCAAGTTGAGATAATACCGGTAGTATCGCAAATTTTAATACTTTTCCATGGCAACAACCAATCACAGCAACAAATTTTATTAATTTAGAAACAAAGATACTACCAGTATTATCTTAACTTGAAATCAGCCCATAAGATTGTATCAATTTTGGTAAAAAAATTTTTTAATAGGTACCGTGAAAGCATTTGTTCAGGTCCTCAAAACGGTTTTACAGGATTTGAGCTAAGTTTATGAATTAACACGAACGTCTAAAAACACTGTTTATTGTGCTATAAAAGTTTAAGCAGAGTCCTGGAAGGCAGAAGTAGACACACCTTAACATTTCGTGTAACGAAAGCTCTCAGAAAAACCCAAACTTTTAAACAACTTTAAATTTTAGTTTGTTAAAGATCTGATAAGCAGAAAGTTTAATTTCTCTCTAAAAACATGCTTTCAAAAATCCGATTAACCACCGACTGTTACTGAGTAAACAAGGAGTAAACTTGTACATATATTTATAAACAACGCAGTAAACAAAGTCTTTAGTTTTATTATATATATTTGATATCAAAGTAAGAAACAATACATTTCAAAAAATATCAATTTTTACTAACAACAGTTATTTTTATAATACGTATAAGTGCGTGATGTAACTTTTTCTTTGTAAAAAAATTCTTTAAATAAAGATTATAGATCGAAACACTGAAAGCCTCCATGCCTTAAAAACAAGTTCACGTAAGTACTGTCCATATAAAGAACGATCTAAAAGTTTTGGAATCAGACCAGGCTAGGACATACTTGAGGTTTGTCTATTTAAGTTTGTCTAAAAGAATTTATTACTGCCATTTTAGCTGTCAGAAATTACTGAGCAAAATTCTATTATAAAATAAGCTAAGAAGTTTGTGTTTGTGCTAGAAACGTAGTCAATACTCGTACAATAAGAATAATTTAATTTTAGTCTTCCAGAAACGATCCAAAATTTAAAAAAAATGGGAAATCAATTCCGACAGTTTTAATGACGCAATTCTCATGACCACTATTCTACTACTTTTCCTTCCATAATCAATTGAACCATGCACAACTTTTGGATCACTCGGTACAAAAAAATAAGAACGTGATTTAATATAAAAATTATAACTATTATTTGTAATTGGTTAAGAACCTGAAGCTGTAAATAAAAAAGATATTTTTTAACTTGTAAAAAATGTGCACCAAGTAAGTTATTTTAATTAGTCAGCGGCATTACATTATTATCATTACTATCAAATATATAATTTATAAACAAAAAATCAAAACAAGTGTATTTTGACAGACCCTGTATGCCGTTATAGTATACTGGAATTACATCCAAAATGGGTCAAGTTAAATCATTATGGAATCGTCCTCGTATTAATACGTGCAATAACTTGTAAGTTTATTATTATTTAATTAAATATGTATGTATGCTTATGCTACAATGTTGTACTTATCTAAACTATTGGCGTAACACATTTGTATAAGAGCACATAGAGTTATTATTTAATTTTTAAATATTCATACATATGTAAATATTTTTTCTGTTGAAAATTGCTTATTTTAAAAATGCTCATGCAAACTTCTTTACTTGAGATAATAAAAGTTTAGAACTTCATAGCGTGTCTAAATTTCAAGGTTTACCTAAAGAATATATTTTATGTTTATAAAAACTTAATATTTTCTGATTTTACGAGTTCATAACACATACACCATAATTTTTTTATTTGCTTTCGCTCGAGATTTCAAAAATAGGCAACACGTTATACAATTGATAAGCAGTTTTGGGAAAACTACAAATGATGTAAATGAACTGATTCTGAAAGCACTGCCAAAAGTATTGTCAACAATGTTGACATTAATTCACAACTCTCTATGCCTTAATTTTAAAAATTAAATTTTAGAATGTACTAGCAAAGTATAATGTGTTGCCTGTCTTTGGAGTTTCGGGCGGGGGCAAATAAAAAAATCACTCTATATATTTAAATACTTACACGATGTTTTTGATATTACGTTAGAAATTTTAGCAGCTAAGAGTCTCCGCTGAAAGAATACTAAGTAACGAAAACTGCGTTATATGTATAAATGTTTAAAGTTTTCGAGATAAATTTATCTTTTCAAATGTTGATGGTTTTTGAGATACACGCTGTAAGCATTGTTTTTGAGCTTCTAATAACTTCTATATGGTATATCTCAAAAACTAAACTATTTTTTGAGGCAAGTTTGGGTTTTTAGAATTTTTTTGACGAGATCTATCACCTGTTAAAATTTCTAAAATAACATTTAAACATCGTGTTTTTTTGTGATTTGTACATTTCTCTTTCTGGTTTAGATATGTTGATGTCGTTATATAATTAACTCATTACATAAAAACATTAAATTTACTTTAAAAACAGAAACAAATTGTTACATTTCTTTTTTAGATTTTAATATACTTAGAAATGACAACTCATCTTTCGCTTTTGAAATTTTTGGAAATCCTACTTTAACCGATACAACTGTTTTAATTTTTTATTATTTAAACTTTTTAATTTTTTCTAGACCAAAAAAAATATTGAAAAAGAATGGTATATCATTAAACGAATAACAGTAAATAATTACTTTCCTTTAAAAATTAAATAACTAAATAGAACTTTTAATCATTAAATAGACATTTCTATAAATTTAGGAACAAATAGTCTCTAAGCTTCAATATATTAAATAATATTTTTAGTTCATGTCCTTTTTTAAAACCTATCTATTTTTTTATTCCTTTCAATGGCAAAATTTCTTTTACTGTCTCTCATTTTTTCAAGAACTATAATATAAATGTTGGTCTTAATTTTAACGGTAGTCTTTCGATCTGTTTCGTACACAACAAAGATCAAATTCTTCTTTTCAATCAATTTTTCAGGCATCTACCAGTTATCTTATAATGACTGCAATGCTGTTTATATCAGTCTCACAGGACGAAGGATTGAAACCAGAATTCGTGAACCTCTAAAAACTCTCAAATCCGATCACGAATTTTTTTTACAAATTTTAAATAACGAATTCAATTTTGACATTAATATTTTATCTTCACTAGTTTAATCTTCATTAATTAATTGAACGTTTGTTTATCACCTTGTCGTCTTACTCTCTCTATCAGTACCTATAATTTTAATTATTTTTTTAAATCAAATGTCAAGATTATGTCAATTCTATCTAAAAAACATACTTTTTAGGGTAAATTGTGGGTCGGTGGTTTTTTGATAAGTAAACAAAAAACCACCGACCCACAATTTACCCTCAAAATACATCCGGCAACAGGGCACAACTTTTGAAATGAGACGCAAATATTCAAATGGCAGTCACTTGACTAATTTACTAGAAATGACAGTGTCAAATTCTAGTAAATTTAATTTTGACAAGCCAAATTTAAGAGTTGATGGTTTTTTGATAAGTAAACGAACTTTAGCAATCATTTGTTTATTTATTTTTTTCTTTAATGCGATCAACAATTATTTTTCTAAAAATAACGATTTATTCTACTTTTAGTATATATTTTGATTCTTATATGTTTTGAATTTAATGCTATGAGTTTGTTAAGTTTTTTCTAACATTTTTATATATATATATATATTTTAAATTATTATTCGGGCTCTAATCATCAGACATAGTTTTCGATAACCCTCTGCTACTATTATGTAAGAATTTTGTTTAAATAAACTTTTGGATTTGACTTTGATTTTTATTCTTTCATTATTTGTATAAAAAATCACTCCACTTTGAGAAAGAAAGGATACTCTCATCAACAAATATTTTTATAGAGCATTCTCTTGCAGACCGCTCATCTATTGCTGAGACCACTACACAATATGTTTTTGACATCAAAATAAGAGCAAAAAGGACTATAGCTTAAAGCTTCAAGTATTTAATAAATTTGCAGAAATAAATTAATTGCATGACTGCATTATTACCTGTGAGTAGAATGTTATTGAGAATTCTGAAAAATTTTAGGATTGTATACTTCTTAATTAGAAAATAAGTAAAAACATTATTTGATTTTAACAATTAAAATTTTTTACTTCAGGAAAAAGTTAGTGGTCAGTATTGCAAATATCTTAAATCCAATCTAATAATTCACTCTAATTAATAAATATACGAATAATTGAAACCATTTGTCGTAAATTTATTATTAAACTAATAAAGTCGAGTCACGTTTTAGACATAATATCAACACATAATTTAGTGTATTTTTTAAAAATCATTAGGTTAAAACATATTTTATTTTATATCTTGTGTGAACTAGGTTTTTTTAGGTTTAATTATAGAATGCTTATTTATCCTTATCCCTGAGAAATAAAACACTTCTTGTTTTTTATGAGTAAGTATTGCAGAATAAGTTGCAACACGATATTAGTTAGGTATTTATTTTTCTTTTATAAAAAATGTAACATTTAATTAAAATGTCAACATAACATAACTGAACTATAATGTTAAGTACTCATATTCGTATATTTTTTACAAGATTTGAAAATAGCAGAATCAGAATGCGCTGGATTCAATTTTACAGTTCAACAACCTTATTTAAGTTGGAGCACTGTAAAATAACCTAACGGAGGATTGTTGTATAAAACTTTTTGACTGACAAGCTCTAAACTACTATTGTACAGATAGTTCAATATGTTGTGTTGACATTTGGAATTTGACAACATTTTATGGCACAAGACAATTTTCTTTTTAACTGACCAGTGTTGTTATATCACATTCTGCTAGCGCATTTTGTAAACATCAACCTCCCACAAATGTTTTTTACAATTTTTGATACATAGAAAAAGCAAACCAATAATTTTTTGTCAAATTTTATAAGAATTTTTGTATTGCATGAATAATTTCATTACAAAAAGATCAAAAAAAAGTTGTTAAAACAATAGTTTTAACGCCTCTTCGAATTACGTAACGAAGTTCAGATGTTTCTGTTATATACTAACTTTGATCTCCACGATTGTTTTAGTGACCAATTCTGGCTCTCACGTTTAGCCGATTTAGCAGATATTTTTGAAACATTGAACGAATTAAAATCTGATTTATAAGGTTCCAATGTATCTGTTTTTACTGTACATTATAAAATAAATTAAAATGTGAAAAAATTAGAATGCAGAATTAAGGACCTAAAAAGCAAGAAAATTGCTATGTTTAATATTAGTAGAGTATCTTTAAGAAAACAAACCAAATAAACAACTGACTAAAGATATAGAAAAACATTGCATAGGACTTGTCAGTAACTTTTATTCCTACTTTACTGAAAATTTAGAAAACGAAAGTTAGATAAGAAATCTGTTTTCTATTTCGAATACTGCCTCACAAAATGTTTCAATTTTAGAAAGAGATCAACTCATAGAAATTTCATATGACAGGAATCTAATAAATAAATACAAATAAGAAAACTTATATAATTTTTGGATACAAAAGCGAGGTGAATACAAAGACATTGCGGTAAAAGTGAAAATTTAAGGTCTTTTAGTACGTCGTATCTCTGTAAAACTGATGAGTTTCATCAATGTTAATAACAAAAAATAAATTTAGAACACGGTTATTGTTAACTTGAACCTTATTTAAGATTAAAATTAATGAAAATTAAACCTGATATATCCCAATTAGTAAGAAATAAACAGGCTCATCTAGCGCATTAACAAAGTTTCAAACGAATTCATACAATAGTATAATTTTTCATGTACCTTCTAATAATCTTATGTTCACTTACATATTAATATAAATAAATAAAAGAAGATTAAATTATTTTATGTCTAAATTATTTTAATCAGACAATCCTTTTGTTGGTAATGGTACATAAATTTTTTATCTTCTATTTCTGTGGTATGAAATTTAGACAGCTTGAGAACCCCTGTTCTAAAACATTTAAAACATTTTCAATCATTTATGTTAATTTCTGTCTGTGGACAGCCAAAATAGTATATTAAGTATGGAGAACGATAAGGAATGCTTACCGTTCGAAGACAATTGTTTGGAGGAGGAGCGAAGTGACGACTCCAATTATTGTCTGAGAACGGTAATCCTTAACGTTCGACATGCTTATAACATTATTTGCGCGATTGGAGTTTCTAGAATAATAATAATAATAATAATTTATATCAATACATTTGTGATAATTGGGAAGATTGAAACTGAAAACTTTAGGTGGCTGTTCCATGGTTGCTATGGTTTTGTTCCAAACAACTAAAATTGTCTTTTTGATACAATCATTCCTACATAGTTCTGTTTTGTGGTTCCGTTTTCAAAGCAAATATGAGCGATAGTGATGATCTACCGGATGATTTAAAAGACGCTTGGCAAGAAGGATGTTCGGCAATAATTCCAGAAAAATCTAAAGCCCGATATGAACAGACATACAAGTTGTTTAAGGAATGGCGTGAAGCAAAGAAGATTTCTGTAAATGAAAAGAGCTTGTTAGCGTATTTTGTGGTGAGAAGTGGACACTTGAAGGCCCCAGGCAGTTTATGGGCGGAGTATTCTATGCTGAAGAGTACAATTTTTCTCCATGATGCTATCGATATTTCTAAGTTTGCAACGTTAATTGCTTATCTTAAGAGAAAAAATATTGGAAATCGGCCTAAAAAGGCTACAATTTTTACCAAAAAAGACATGGAAAAATTCTTGAATGAAGCACCAGAAGAACAATTTTTAATTCAAAAGGTATGTTGTAGATGATGCTGAGTTCTAAGGAAACAATATATTTGCAGGTAGCAATGATATTGGGAGTATCAGGCGATTGTAGACGAGAGGAATTGTACAATATTAAAATGAGTGACATAGAAAAACATGAAGAAATGTTTATAGTAAATATTCCAAATACAAAAACGAACATTCAGCGAACGTTTACAGTTATTAATAAAGAAAATGAAGCAGTTCATTATTTAGAAATACTTCGAAAATACATAAGAATTCGACCAAGCAACTCAACGTCAGATCATTTATTTCTGAACTATCGAAATGGCAAATGCACTAGGCAAGTCACAGGAAAAGGCACAATTGGAGGCTGGCCGTCAAAAATTGCAAAGTATTTAAAGTTGCAAGCTTCTGAAGGTTTTACTGGACACTCGTTTTGACGCATATCGGCTACACTTTTGGCGAATAACGGAGTTGATGTGTTGGAACTAAAAAGACATGGTGAGTGGCGTTCATCAACGGTGGCCGAGAGTTACGTGGAAGATTCCCTCCAAAACAAAATTGAATTTGTTCATAAAATTTTACACAGGGATGTTGGTGAACTATTACTACAACCTGGGACTTCTACGTCGGAAAGTTTGTCTATTAACACTAGAAACTCAAATGCGAGTGGTATTACTACTATTAATTATAATAATTGTACATTTAATTTTAATAAATAAATCGCAAAATTGTTTTTTTTTTTAGATTTAATTGCTTACCATTCACTAGACGGTATGTGAATTACTTACCGTTTTGTTACACGTAGCAGCTAGTAACAGCAACCTACCGTCGTGGAAACAGGCACAGTAAACTGATAAAAACAACCAATCGCGCAAAAATTACGTTTTTGAAGTGTACTCGAAACTTATTTGGAAAGTATCCGAAAAAATCGAAATACTTGTCATATTATAACTGAAAGTAGCGATCTTTTCGATTAAAGTAAATTAGGGTTCTTAAAGTTTGATCGGTGGTTTGGTAAAATTTGGAAAGTTACAGAATAGTTACTCGTTTGCACTCGTTTGTTCTTTATTATTGCAGTTTAGCAATTTGTTTCAGGTTTTTAAATTTGTGTAAAAGTTTTTTAATATCTTAATAAAACGATGTTAAACTAAAAGTGGCAAAAAGACAGTGTGAAAACAACAATAAACAATAAATGCTCAAGTAAAACTTAATTAAAAACTTAACAAGCATTATTGTGTAAGATTAATAAATACGGCAGAAAACGTAGCGAATCAAATGGTTGTAGAACGACAGAAATAAACAATGTATATAATAAAATATAAATGTTTCACTTTTTAGCCTGGTTAACTCTGAGTGATTATAATATCATTGAGTTTATAATATTCAAAAAAGCATAACTTTTATTGCATTTTTCAACCATACCTTAAAACTAACCAAAAATTCTAAAACTTACTTCTAAAAATTACGAAAAAGAAAACAAGCAGAGAAATCATAAGAGCAAAATTTTCTGTGTAATCAAAAATAAGAATTTTTTTTCTTTTCTAAAGTCGATCTCTGAACGTAAATGAAATTGTTAGCATTTCATGCTACCGATGCATAAATTGCTGGGTTTTTTGATTTCGGGTTGTTTCTTCTGGGTTTTTGTGGAACAGATCCTGTCTTCAGGTATCGATTCCATAGCCGACTTACAACATTTTGACTCATTGCAAAGGTGTGAGCAACATTTGATTGAGTGCGGCCAGCCTGCAACATCTCAACAGCTCTGTTGTCTTCAGCTTTAGACAAAATTCTTTTTTTTGTACAATAATGAATATACGACGACGATGAAAGCGAAACTGATTCAAGTATCTAAACTATAAATTTAAGAATTTATCTTAAATACAAAAAAGCGATTAATAGTGCTATTTTCTTTACAATAAAAAATAAAAGTTGTACTGCAACCTAAAAATAATAAACAGATACATATCCCTAATTTTTTGTGCACAATGCATCAGTTAAACAATTTATTGCCACCTCAATAAAAGCGATAATCATGGCAATCTAAATACAATCAAAGAGCCTACTTTAAAAGTGTTTTTTAAAAACAGAACGACAAAATGGAGAAATTATTTTCAGAAAATTAAACTTTTCAGTTTATAAGATCTCCAAAATTTTTAGGTTTGGAAAAAATAACATATAATTTGTCTAGAAAAACTTGCTTAAATTTTATGATTTTGACTTACTTTATAAAAGATTAAATACTTAATGGTTTTTGCAAAGAGAACTGTACGCTATTGTCAGTGAAGTCACTGGACCGTTGAAGCAGCCTTGAAAGGTTTGCGGCTTCTTTATTTCTAAGACTTAAAAAGTTAAATGCCTATATTGTATCATCAAATTTAAATTTATAGCCAAACTTTAGTGAATAAAATGGAATAACTTTTTTTTATAGATTTTACTTGAACCCATTTTTTATTTACAACTACAAAAATATTATATCATATTTTTATTTGATTACATTTTAAATGTAAAAAATAGATAAAAATTAATAATATTTTTTTTAGGTTTATATTAAAAATTAATTTTTAAAACTCTGTATGTCAGTAGTTTTTTTCTTTAATTTTTATATCAAAACTACTATCTTTTCCACGATTTATACGACCAACCTTATTGTGGGAGATAGATTTGTTCTATGTTTTTTTTTTGGATTTTTGAAATCAAGAAAAAAACGTTTTTTTAAATGTCTAACTTCGCAAATAATGCAAATATTTAAATCTTTTTTTTTAATATTTGATTTTATTGACTATTAGAATTAGCCATTAAAGTTTTTGGAGAAGTAAAATAAAAAAAAGTTTTAAGTCAAAACGACCTCAGTTCTATAATAATATTATGCTAAGACGATAAGATTCGCGACTTAATTAATAAGTTCTATATAACGAGTACCAACGTAACATACAGAATGCCTCACAGAAATATCTCCAGGTGGAATATCTCAGTAAATAATTATTTTCTGTAAATGTTTTTAAAAAGTTTCTAAAATTAAATTAATCAAAAATGTTATATTCAAAATTTATACAGGTCCCACGCTTTGACATAATTGTTGCTAAAAAATTATTAATTACCAAAATTTATGAAAATAGGCCATAGCCAAAACTGTCAACAAAAAAAAGAGATTCGGTAACTTTTATCAAATTGAATGAAAACAACTTAATATTAAGTGCAATCATAAAAAACAATTCAAACTTTTGTTTAGAAAAAAAATGTAAAAAATATTAACTTTTATATAACTTTTACACTTGCATTTTAATTTGCAATAACTTTGAAACTACTTATCCAATTTTCAAAAACAAAACAATTGTAAAAATAATATAGTTACTTTCTACTTAATCTATGTTGCCATTTCACTTTTTCTAAGGGTTGTTTCATTTTAAAACTACCTTTATAAGACGTTTCCTTTATTAAACAAAATTGACTTGATTTTAGAACTTTCAAGAAAACAATTATTTACTGAAATATTCTACCTGTGAAGTTTTCTGTGAGACACTTGTATGTAATAATTTTGCTAAAACCATTGAAATAACTTTTATTTTGCGAACAATCCAATGATGTCACAAATCAAAATGAACAAATAATGATGCAATACAAATAAAGTTTCAATACATTGGTGTCTACTTGTCTTTACTAACGCAATTAGTGACCGTCTGGTGTGTTTTCACAAAACACTTTTATCTTTTTCGAAACACATTTATCTTCACCTTATCAACAATCAATTCAATCAATTCTGATGTAATCCGTCTAATTATCCTTAACTAGATAACATACATATTTTTTCTTTGACTTTTTGACCTCTTAAATAATATTAAACTAGGTAAAATTTAATTTCTTCTCATTTATGTCATTGCCGATTCCAACTGGTTGTACCTGACCTTAACCCATCAGAAAAGTAGCACGAAATTCGCACTCTTGATGATTTCTTAGAGTATGTACTCAAAAATCTCTTGATAAAATATAAAAAGTATTTAATACCTTTTATACTAAACTGAGATTACATACTTTAATTGTGTGCCAAGTAGCCGACGGTTGTAAAAAGAAGGTTAGGCTTTTAACACAATTGTAAACTTTAAGTTAATAACTGATTATAAAGTAACATTTTTTTTGCAGACAATGAGCCGACCTGCCAGTCCCTTTACTAGGAAAAAAATAATAGTGAAAATGAACAGTGTTGCAAGTGCACTTGCTAGGAAAAAAACTTTGGATACTTCAAGCACTGGTGAACTAGCTCGAGTCTTGTCGTTGATTGATTTGTCGGCCCTTGGTGTTGGTTCCACTTTGGGGTTGGGAGTATATGTGTTAGCAGGATCTGTGGCGAAAAGTATAGCAGGACCTGCTGTATGCATTTCTTTCCTTGTTGCTGCTATAGCTTCAGCTGTTGCAGGTTAGTCAAACTTTTGCGGTTCTAAGTTCCAATTAATTAAATTTTGGGCGAAAATAAAACGGTAATATTCCGAAAAGAGTTTATTTAATTTTTTCAAACGTAATAGAATGTGAAAATTTTATTATCTTTAAGTTTGATCGAATTTCATGTCAATTTTTCAATTACATTTTAACTTGTCTGTTATCTTTGATTGAGTATTTTGTATCATATTTCTAATTGACTAAAAAGGTCAACAACATTTATGCACGGTTGCACAAACGCTCGTCAAAAGTGATGGCTTGTTAATCTCTCATTAACGTAATTTTAGTCAATCAGGGTACGATATTTTTATTTAATCAGAATTAATGGTTCGTCAAATTTGATTGACCTTTGTGCAATCAGGGGTTAAAGTATTGATTAATTAAAAACCGGACAGTTATTAAAAAAAGTGGGGGTCATGTACAGTCACCTGCGTTAAGAATCTCATCTGATAGTCTGGTCCTGGTCATAAAAAACTGAACTAAGCCACAAACATAAATCTTTTTGGATTAAAAATTTTAATAAACTTTTACTTAAATATTCTTAGTTAATATACAGTGTGTAAAAGCCAAATGGAATAAATTCATTATTTCGGTTACTGTACATATGTATTTATAAACAATCTCGAAACACGTCAAATTTAAATTATAAATTGACATTTTTTAACGCAAAAATGCGATCCCTACCTTTAACCCTCTTCGAATGACAGGTAAAACCCCCAATTTTTTAAATGAGAAGAATAGGCTTATCATATATCGTTTGAAAGGTCTCTTCATTTTCTATTCAAAAATATTATTGTTTTCAAGTTTATCGCAAAAATGAAGATAGAATTAAATTTCGTTATAATATACTCAAAATGTAAAATGTAATGGAAAATGTAATAAAATGTAAAACACTAAAAAGAAGTGTTTCTTTTTAGTTCAATTCTATCTTCATTTTTGCGATAAACTTGAAAACAATAATATTTTTGAATAGAGAATGAAGAGATCTTTTAAACAATATACTACGAGCTTATACTTCTTATTTAAAAAATTGAGGGTTGTACTTCTCATTTGAAGGGGGTTGAAGATAGGAATTGCATTTTCACGTCGAAGAATGTTATTTTATAATTTAGATTTGACGTGTTTTGAAATTTTTTATAAATATGTACAATGACTGAAATAATGAATTTATTCCATTTGGCTTTTACACACTGTATATAGATGCATTTAAAATAATTTTTTAATTGATAAGGATATTTTAACGCACGTGTCTAGCTCTAGTAGAGACAGATATAAGCTTTAAATATTTGCAATGAATATAATTATCCTAAACTAATACTAAAGGATTTAGAAATATTTGGGTTTCTTGGATTCATTTTTATATTGTTGATTGTCTGGCAGTTTAAAACTTTTATTGTCTTTTGTATTTTTAATGACACTCATATAAATATCTCTGTCTATATTTAATATGTTTTAGATATAGTATATGGTTTTAAGTTTTTACTGATCTGCACAATATTATTTCTATTATGGTAATAAAGGATATTATCATTTAATATCTTCAAATAAAAGATATAATTTAATATGTGAAACAATAGTAAAGCGATAGACAATGTTATTAAAGAACAAATACTCAATCACACTTTTTAGACAAATGATCTTTTCAATTCTTTTAGTAGCGTAACGTAATTCTTGTTTTATATTTTTTTAAACTAAATAATAAACTAGTTAAAAAATAAGGCTTGTTCATATTTTTCGACTTTTTAATTCTAATTGAAAATTAAGTTTTTTGACAACAAAAATGTTTTCCTCTATTATGATGGTAAATCTATTGACTGAAGAGTGTTATACATCGTTCACTTTTATTATATGTATATGACAAGCAGGGGTCCGCTTAATAAAATTTACGACTAGTAATACTTACTAGTGCAATTAAAATAAAATATTAACAAGTTCACGCTTCATAAACAAATAATTTCATAAGATACTGGAGTAATAGTGACTAGTATACTCCATTTTTTATTTATTTGCCTCTGTCTGTCTCATTTCAACACATTGTTGTGCATGTTGCTATGTCATATAGGTAATGTGTTGAACAGAGACAGGCATTAAAAAGAAAAACGAACTATAAGTTACTTATCACTGATTTTACTACCTAGTGTTCATTTTATAAAGATACAGGTTACTTGTTACTTAATTGTTTGTACATATTCACTTATCAACTAGTTATTTTTATGAAATGGGTCCCATATTGGACTCGGGGATTTCTGTACTTGTTCATATAATCAACTAATAATCTATCTAAATAAATATCTATTATTTGATTTTAGATTAAATCAAAGCGCATCCTTAATAACAGTATGAGTCTATTTGCGCTTATGTCGATGTCGGTTCCGATGGTGTAATCTAAGAATAGGATATAAATCATATAATACAGGGTGTATCAGAAATGGTCAAAAATTTAGCCAGTGATAGGTTTCGCTTAAAGAAATTTAAAGTAAAAATTAAAACTAAAAATTTAGTACAAAATACCATACCTGCCACTGATCTATGTGATAGTATTATAATGGTAACTTATCTATGCTATATTATAATGGTAACTAAAGTAAATGCACTTTCATAGCGTCCAGTTGTTAATTTGTTAGGTTGGCAGCTATGCCTAGTTTTTTTGTAGTGTATTGGTTGGCAGTACTAATTCGCTAATTCAAGTTAGATAGCTAAAAAATAATTTTAATTTAATATCAAAAATTCATCAAAAATGAATCGTCAACGTTCTGAGAACAAGCGAACAAGCGAACAAGGCTAACTGTTACAAAGCACGCGCTATTGCAAAATGTTATACAGAAATACAGCCGAATTTTCGAATTGGTGCCGGTAAGCCATAAAACTTTATTGCTCGGGTAAGGACCGAGCGGTTGAAGTGACAAGTTCAGGCATAGTTCAGAGCTTCTCAAACAGTTCTCTAATACTAGCGTAACACAAATTGATAAGGTATAATAGTAGCTAAGAATCATTTTATTTAAAAAGCAGAACATTTTTATTGTTTTCACAGTCTCCTACGACCATACAACTATTTATAAACACCTTATATTTATTTGTAACCATTTGCCATCAATCAACTACATTTTTGGGTACGCTGGAAAAATAAATGCGCTTTTACTATGCAAATATTTTTCTTAACAGCCACTGTTTGTATCTTTGTTCAACACATTTGTTGGACGTAAACATCTTGCTTTGTGGTCATAAAACTCATCTACCTACCCTGAAATATCCCAACAAAAGACACCCTCTTTAGCTTCCAAATAGTGTGGTTTGGTGTCATTTATCCGTCTTTGTTAAGAAAAATTTATGACTTAAACGATTTACAACTTACCGGCACCATTTCGAAAATTCGGCTGTACAAAAGCCTGATGCGCCTAATAGAATGTTGGAGACAATTAGAAATCAAATTTTACCGTCCCATTATCAATTTAACGTTTTCACTGTAAAACAATTTTTACCTACTTAAATACTTAAATTGTTGTCCACATTGTATTATGTTACGAAGTTTTACCCACTAAAAATTCTATCAATTCTAAAATAAAAGTGTAAAACAAGCAACATATTCATCATAGGTTTTTTTGATTTGCCTACATATTAACGTAATGCAGTTCAGGGAGACTAATGTGGTTAAAATCACAAATTTAAGAACTCCAAAACACCCAATTTTGCAGCACCCAAAGGGAGTGCATACCATTAGCTGCATTAGGAGCCCCCTAAACACAATCTTGAACTGATAATTTTTTATTTTTTTTTAGATTATGTTTAGTGGTAGAATACAGCAGACACTATTGCTCGGTTTTTTGTTTTATTTGCCTACGTTTTGCCTTTGGGTTGAGGCTTCTTCAGGGCTAACTAAACTGGGAAACAGCTCATACACGTGGTGCGTCGCAGAGGAGAAGCTATTTTGTAAATGATCTAATTTTTTTTTTTTGACCATTTGACCAGCAATTTTCCAGTTTAGTTAGTCTTGAAGAAACCTCAACACAGAGGCGAAACGTAGGCAAATAAAACAAAAAAACCGAGCAATAGTGTCTGGTTTATCTCACCACTAAACAAAATGTAAAAACAAAAATCTTTATACAGACGACAACAACAAAAAAAATAGAACCAATTCTTTATTATATTTTTCTGGGCCAATTTCATAACTTCACAAATGTAGATTAGGTTTAACAATTAAAAATTAACAAATTCTTGAAAGCGTCAGAGATTCTTACCTATTTTTGTACACTTGTCAATTCTGACAGATTTTCCACTTAAAACAGTTGCTAAAAGAACGATTTACACTAGCCGATTATTGTAAACTTACACTAGGGAGTAGACGCAATGAAAGTGCACCAGATTTAAATGATTATAAGCGTATCGTGATTTTATGAAGAAGGACAAAATTTAAAATTTTTAGCATCTGTCGCAAAAATGGTATATAGAACAGTTGTTTCTTTTGATGAGATGTATCACAGGTTAAATTTTTGACCATTATTTTTGATACACTCAGTATATTAAAAGAGTCTAAAATTGTAAAGTTAAAAATTTTAAATGAATGTATTAAGCCATAATTATTCTCTTTCACAAATTTCAAAAAATTTATATGTCCAATTGGCTAATATATTGTATTTTACCTAATGTAAATATAATGTTAGAACAATGTTAATGTCTATGACATAATTTCGATTCTAGAAAATTTTTAAGTTGGTTTCTGTGGCCATTTTCCTATAAAATCTAATATCTGGCAAAATTTTTGATATTTTGTCTACTTCTTTACAATTAGCATTTTGAGTGGTGAAGCTGGGATATTCAAAACAGAGCATGGAGTCCATTAAATTTTGTTACAGGTGGTGATTATTGAGACTAAATAAAATATTATCACATTGAAAAACATTGACAAAATTTGCAAAAATTTGATTTTTAAAAATGAGGTGTCTACCCTGGCTATATCCAAAATGGTTTATAATAGAACAATACAGTTTTTTTTCTTAATTATTAAAAAACAAATACACAGTATTTTATTGTTGTAAAATTTTGATTTGTCATTTTTTTTTAATTTATAAACTTATATTTGCTGGCATAATATTTAAATATTAATTGGCTCTAAGACTTATGAAGTTTTTCAAATAAAAATTGAATTACAAGGCTTTATGACAAATAGTACAAAGCAAAATTATATTTTAGAATAAACAGTTTTTTATCTTTATTGAAAATAAATAAATAAATAAATAACAATACAAAAATACTTTTTTAAATTTCCTGTTTCTCGGTTAATGTCACGCATTCTTATCTAAACCGTTTAAAAGTGTAAATTTACGACGACGTTAAGATTATAAAAAATGTGACTAATGTTTTTAGATTTCACTTTCTAAAATTTGATCTCACCCACATGCTGACACAAGCCCTCTTTAAAGACTCTCCACATAATAGTATATTATGCAACAAATTTTATAAACGACATTTTAGTCACAAGTTTTTTAAGCTTAATAAACGAGTGTCTAGAGAAGTTTATAAAACTTGTTGCATACTATACATTTTCTACGACTACAACAAATTGCAAATCCAGCGAAACGTATATAAGCAAAATCAAAATTAATTTAAAAGTTTACAAATACAAATTACTTGAACGCCGCGTCGTTATTTTGACTGATTGATGCCAAGCGAAACTAGGCAACTTGATTTAATTTCAGCGCTTGTTTGATGCGCTTGCACTCGCCAATCCGTGAGTAAAATGCACGATGTCACGGTTTGTCAAGCTGTATCTAAAAGGTTATTTAGCCTCATAGCAATCTATACCGTAAATGGCGTTTTAAAGAGTAGGAGTAGAAAAATGCAATTTACTCCGTTAAAGGTAGGATAATACCTAACCGTAGGTACACCAAATTTTGTTCAAATTCTTTCTTAAAAATTAAAATCTTTAAGAGTTTATTCTGATTGAATATAAAAAAAAATGTATTGTTTAATTTTCAATGTAGGATTTACTTTTGGCAGTCCCATGCTTTACTATTTTTGTAATTAAATAGAAACGGTTATAGCTACAACTTTGTGAACTTATGACATCACAAATTGATCTTTTATGAACACTTTGCCTAAGTTTGGTGCAAAGATTTTGTTTTCCTACTTCGTAATTCCCAATGAATTTATCGGGTACCTGGTTTGAGACTAGTAAATTTTACGGAAAAATTTTTATAAAAATCTTGTAATCATATAAAAATGATACTCAACAATTTATAATATGAAATAAAATATATATAAACAAACAAAAAGCTGTTGTTAAAAACAGAATAAAATTATAATAACAAAATATTATGCAGGTGTTACATATTTCTAGCGACATTTTTAATTTTAACTTATAAATTTATTACTTGAGACACATTTTTTTGGAAAATTTAGTATGTTTATGATAAACTGATTTACTATAAACACTTCAAGCAAAAGTTTACATGTTAACTAATAAAAATGGTCAAAATATTTGTTATGGGACTGGCAGTCCCAGCGCGACTAACGATGTCACATAATATGGCGCGCCTAACGAAGGGACTAATATTTATTTATGTATCAAATACGTAGTGTTACAAAGTACAAAATTAGTGGATAAATCGTAATTAAGGACGAGGCGACGGGGTTGTGTTTTTAATGAAAAAACTTCCTAAATCAATTTGATTATGTGGTGCATACAAGATTTTATGCGCAAGTTTTTTATAGCACCAAATCAATTGAAAAATTGATTAAATGATTTTTTTAAATATATTTAAATATTTCTTAAATTGCGATTTGTTTGTTTTTATGAAAACTAATTTTGTAATTGTAACAACCAAATTAGTGAAAATTGTTGGGCCTTATGCAATATCAATGAAATTTCTAAAATTATCACAATTAAATACGCTAATAATTTGGGTACATTGAATAATTATAAAAGTATTATTAAAAGACTAAATACTATGTTTATAAGGTAAGAAAACCACAAGAAAACCACACAACAGTACTGAATTGCCACTTTTTTTTAATGTCAAAATGACGTTTTCTTTAGTGCGTCACTTAAATAAAACTGAATAAAACGACTACTCTGTCTTTGGCCTCTATAAAACATTAAAAATTTTTTGTTTTATTAAAACTCACTTCTGACAATAAAATACCCTTTTCAAAAAATATATCTTGATTATAATTTGTAAAAATAATAAAAATGATTATCTAAAATGTTTCCATCGTATGCAAAAAGATTCATATCTTTTTCTGAAGTATTTTTCCATTTTACATTTTGATAGTAACTAATACTTAAACGTGAGAAATTTTCCAATTACTTCAATCAATAAAGGGAGATTAAATTGTTGAACTCCACAAGTAAAAACAATGCATTTAATTACTTTAGAAGTCAATACAATACAGCCTGAACGTAAACAATTTTGTTAAATGTGTCTACGTGATTAACTACAAATGAACAGAATTAGGTGATACATATTGGACAATGTGTTTTATATTTTACTTAGGTTTCGTATTTTATTTCTTACTCACGCGTCTTGTAAAATTTGTTTTAGAAAAAAATATACGTTTAGAAATAATATTGTTGTTTCGTTGTTTAAAAACCAAAAGTTGACTTGCGGTTTTTAATTTTAGATATTTTTTTAAAATTTTTAGACGATTTTATGAAAATTTGGTTTACTGTCCATTTAGTATGGTTAAAAAAATGAGTTTGCAGGTACAAATTTTACAATAAATGGTTTCTTTATTTTTTAATATCAAAAAATTATAATGAAGTAAAAAGAACCAAATCTTTAAGATTTGCAGCGCTGTTGTAAGAATTACAAAATTTATGCTGTCAAAATGCAGTGTTGCCAACAAAAAATTAATTTTCTTTTACTAAAATTTATCATTGCTCTTATTACTGCCAGAGTAATAATTAATAATATTGACTTTTGATAATTTCTTCGCCTTAAAAATCGAATACACACAATTGTCGTGTGAGAGGTAATTTACAGTGCTTAGACTCATCTGAAATCAAGTCAATTTTACCTATCGCACTCGAATTTAAATAACTATTTTCGTTCTTGATGCAACATTTATAATTACTGTTTGTAGTCAAAGCTTACATAAAAATACTTAAATTAGAAAAAAAGGTAAGCAAAATTACTTTGTAAAAGTAATTTAAACGTTTGGATAGTTAACACAATCACAAAAATGTATAAGTTGTTAAAGTATAATTTGTTGTGTTTATTATTAGCAGCACTACCATGTAACATTATTAACTATTAGAAAGTTATTTATGTAATAGTTTTTAAGTGTTCTTTTTTATCATTGCAGGATTGTGCTATGCTGAATTCGCTGCTCGAGTTCCAAAGGCAGGTTCTGCTTACGTTTACAGTTACGTTTCTGTGGGAGAAATTGTTGCATATGTTATTGGATGGAATTTAATTTTGGAATATGCAATAGGTAGGTTTGTAGATTCTGCAGATAGTAAACTGCTTTAAATTTAAATAGCACTCACAAACGATCTTTTACCTAAATTGGAAAATAGGTTCTGGTTTTTAGAATAGAACAATTTTCTCATAATACATATTTGTACGTGCCGCCATAATCAGCTTTACGACTGTCGTTTACTCTCACAGTTATTTTTATGTAGTTTACTTTTAATATAAAAGATAGGTCAGCTCAGCTCCTGTCTACTGAAACTGAGATATTATACCTAAGTTGAAATTTTTATATTTTGTATACCGGGTGTTTCAAATTTTACCTCTACCTACAAAATGGCATTTTCTATTTGAACAAAAAATTTTTAAAAATCACATAGTAAAATCACATCTATATTAGAAGTTTATCTTGTCCATATTTAAAATCATTTCATTGAATAACAAGTTTTTTTGATTTTGTTTATAAGTTATCAATAATTTGAATAATATTTTGATCACCAATATATTTTGGTACCTATGCTATATTTGTCCGTGGTATTACATTATTTTAAATAATTTTAGTTTTTTTTAAATTTTAATTTTGATATTAAAGTTTTTGTTGATGGTTATTTATGACAGAATAGTAAATTTGAGGTGAAAAAATAGTTGGATTGTTTGCGTTTTTTTTATTGTACCATTCATGTACTTGTGGTCGAGCTTTTGTATTTGAGATTTATGAAAAGCATGCGCCAATTTCAAGTTAAAGTTATAATGTAAAATCCGGTTTTATTCAAAAACTAATGATAAAAAAAATTCAAATAAAATTGAAGATTTATTTTCTAATTAATGTTTGATTGATTCTTTCTTCTAAATGTTAAATCATCAAAATTTGAGCAAAGTTACTTTTTTTCATAAATAATGACAATACAAATCAATGTCGAACCCAGAAGTATAATCAAAATTCTAATACAACAGTGGCAGTGGCAAACCGTTTTCGGAATCTGAAGTTCTGTCATTAGTGCCTGAATAACAATGTAAATAGGAAAGTTATATAAAACGTTAAAAATGTTGAGAATTTATCAAACATTTGTCAAAAACGAATTAAAACATTTAGGTCCGATTGTACATTGCGCGCTTAAACTTACGTTCAACTTGAACCTGCACTAAACTCAAAAACTCCCCTTATCTGATTGTATAAACGACGCTTAGCAACGTGAGTTTAAGTTTTAGGTTAGGAGTTTTAGTTCAAATCCAAAATATATAGTTTGAGCGGTGGCATTTATCAGTTTAAGCGTTACTCAAGAGAATTTATTTTGTGAATTTTGTTTGGCTTTGAAAAAATGAAAGAATTGCTGGGTTTTTTGACAGATGACAAAGATATATTAAGGAAACACTTTATTGTGATTGAACCGCAACTTTCGTGAACAAAAACTTAAGCACGCATTGTACAATCGGGCCTAAACAATAACAATGTATATTAAATAAAATGTAAATAGAATAAAATATTATTATTAGTTCAATACTCTTTGGTTCAATAGAGTCAATCAAAAAGTTTTAACATTATTATTTAGGCACTGATGATGGAACTTTAGTTTCAGAATAGACGAAAGCGTCTTGCCACTCTTGCATTAAAATTTTGATTAAATTTGTGAATTTGACATTGATTTGATTTTTATTGTCATTACTTATATGAAAGTTACTCCACTTCAAAAAAAAGATTGCTTTTATCAAATTTACGTTTTTTTTTAATTTACAGCAGCAAATAAAGTCTTATAAAAAAATAACACTGGTCAACATGATATTTTTTTTTTTGATGTCTAATATGTGGATTTTATGTACTTTTTTATGCAGATTTTAAAAATGTTTTCAAAGATTGGCCATCACGTCAAGTTTCTGAAAAAACTTAATAAAATATTTTTCTATACAGTGTAAACGATTGGTAATGAATAAATTCGATTAAAATTTAGGGAGTTGCTTTTTAGGAAAACGCTTGGACACGTTTCCTGTTATTTTGTAACGCGCATTTTTTGACAAAAGAATTTTATATACAGGGTCTCAAAATCGAGATACGACTCTCAACTTAGGAATTTTAAATAAAAACCTTAATGTTTTTCAGCATATTTGAATTCTACGTATAGTTTTTCGTATTTTTTATGTATTACATTTTATGTCAATTTTCAGTTGTTTTTAAAAAAATGGCGTGAACTATTTGTAATAAATAAATTCGATAAAAATTGAGAGATTTGCCTTTCAAGAAAACGCTCGGACACGTATTGTGTTATTTTTCAACATTTACTATGAATTTATTCTACAATTGATTTTATGTTAATAGTTTCATTTTTTTCTAACGCCTTTTTTTCAAAAACAACTGAAAATCGACATATGGTATGCTATATAAAAAATACGCAAAATTATACGTAAAATTCAAATATGCTAAAAAACATTAAGGTTCTCATTTAAAATTTCAAGTTGAAGGTCTCAATTTTGGGACATTCTGTACATCTAATTTTTCTGTCAAAATATGCGCGCTAAAAAATAATAGGAACGTGTTCGAGCGTTTTCCTGAAAAACAACTCCTTGAATTTTTAGCAAATTTTTTCATTGCAAATGGTTTACACTGTATAAAAAAAATATTTTATAAGTTTTATTAGAAACCTGACGTGATGGCCAATTTTTGAGTACATTTTTAGAATCTGTCTAAAAAAGTACATAAGTGACACGTATTAGACATCAAAAAAAAAATCATGTTGACTAGTGTAAGCGCCACAATATACTATATGTACATACATATTTAGTTAGCATAGAGTAAAAATTTTTAATTTATTTATTTTATTTTCTGCAAAACCTGACGTGGTAGAAAAAAAATGTTTATATTTTAATTATCTCATATATGTATAAAATAAAAATAATTTGTATAGAATTTATTTAAAAAAATTAAAAAAATTAAAATTTATTGTCTAGTGTATTTTTTTTTATTAATAATAATAATAATGTTTATGTTTATTAACGGCCACGCCAATTACAATTAATATATAAAATACAAACATAAATAAGTACAATACAATTAATAATATAAAATAAAGTGTTAATAATTATTAAAAGATACTAATTCACTATTGTCAATCACAGTTCTTAAGTCTTTTAGAAATTTGTTTTTAGTTAAACCTATGAAATCAACATTATTTGAAAGTTCGTTACATGTTCTTGATAGCCTAGAAATTACAGAATTTTTCCCATAATTAGTACGGTGGTAAGGCACTACAAGCATTCTAGGTTCTCTAGTATTACAAACAGGTGTATGTATTAAAAACAGCGATAGAATAGAGCTACAATTCACATTACCAGACAATATATGATACACAAAAGATGCGTCATAAAATACTCTACGAGAAGATAATGAGGATAATCCTAAATAACTTAAAATGTTTATATAATTATTTCTGTCATAAAATATGTTAAACTTGTAGCATACAAACTTAACAAATTTTTTCTGAACATTTTCAATTCGATTGATATGAACATTATAGCAGGGTTGCCAAATAATTGTACAATATTCCAAGATTGGACGAACATAACAATTATATAGTAACATTACAACACGCAAACTTGAAAAATCAGAACACTGTCTTTTTATAAATTCTAATGTTTTATTTGCTTTAGACAAAATATGGTTTATATGATAATCAAAACTTAACTGGTTGTCTACAATAACACCTAAATCGCGAATATGTGTGACACATTCAAGTCGATTATCTGATACAGAGTAAGATGGTGAACTGTAATGTAATTTCCTAGAAAATCTCAGTGCTTTATATTTATTTATGTTTAGTTCTAAATTATTTTTTTTACACCACATACAAAGACTATTTAAATCACGTTGTAATCTATCACAGTCGTTATGATTATTAATAACTTTAAAGATCTTTAAGTCATCGGCAAAAAGAAGGATTTCAGAACTTTGAATAGCTGCTTTAACATCATTTATATATAGTGAAAAAAGAATTGGTCCTAGATGTGACCCCTGAGGTACACCTGTGGATGGCCGAATCTCGCGAGACTTAACACCATTTATAGTTACATACTGTACACGATTTGATAAAAAGGAATGAATCCAACTAAGGACTGGATCACCAAAACCTAAATTATCCAGTTTTGAAATTAACAACTCAATAGAAATGCGATCAAAAGCTTTTGACATATCAGTATATATACAATCAATTTGGAATCCATTTTCGAGATTTGACGTTATATATTCAGTAAACAGAAAAAGATTGGTCATCGTGGAGCGACCCTTGAAAAAACCGTGTTGTTCTTCAATAATAGATTGTTTTACAGAAGATGATATAATGTCAGCCATTATGGAGTCAAAAACTTTTGATAAATACGATGGGGTACAAATCGGTCTATAGTTGGAAATATTTACACGACTACCATTTTTAAAGACAGGTCTGATATCAGAAATTTTCCAAATATCCGAAAACTGAGACAGATTAAGAGACTTATTGAACAGCATTTGTAATGGAGATGTTAATTCATAAGCACAATTTTTTAAAAACATTTGAGATATACCATCGGGGCCGGTTGTATAGTTGTCTTCGAGATTTCTCAATTTCGAAAAAATAACTTCCGCAGAAATATCAAGGTTATTTAAAAAGACAGCATTTTGATTGTATTCAGCAAGTTTTAAATCTGATAACTTAGGTTGATCAGCATAAACGGATTCGAAATGAGAGGCAAAGAGATTTACAATGCCATTAAGAGAATCACACGAATTTTCATTTTTTTGGGATAACGCTGTATGGCATTTTTAAATTTAACATATGACCAAAATGTTCTATTGTTAGTTATAATATTTTGTTCTACTTGATCAAGGAATTGTTTTTTACAATTCCTCGTGGCATTTTTACATTGTTCTCTGAGTAGACAGAATTGTTCATAATCATTTAAGAGACCACTACGTTTATATTTTTTGTGAGCAATTTTCTTTTTAACAATTAAAGATCGTGTTGACTTGTTAATCCAAGTAGGAATATTTTAAGATGATTTTTTACATTTGATCGTAACAAAGTTATCTAGGACATAATAGATGTGAGAATAAAAATATTGTACAGAGTCATTGATATCAACAAAGTTAGCTAAAACAGACCAATCAATAGAGGCTAAATAATTTTTAATAACATCGTATGGTGCATTCTTATAATCTAAGTAAAAAGCATCAGTTTCTGGTTGTAAAGCAGGTACAATAATATCACAGATATTAGGTACAATTGAAGTAAACCCTTGTAAAAGTATACTTAATTTTTTTATTTTTTTTAAAATAAGAAATAAGGTAAAATAGGGGATAGAGGTAAAACTTGGGACGTCCATAAGTTAGAACACATTTCATAAAAATGTTTTAATATTTTTTGCTAGAACGATTCTACGTTACACTGAAATTGTATACATTGACTTCTGTCAATTGCTTTGGTCACTTTTCAATACAGTTCGAGTAAAATGCATAGGAAATGTCTTAGAACAGAAGAATATTTGTGTGTGAAGTGTATAGAAATTTGAAAGGTAATATTAATTATTTAAAAATTGATCAAAGTTGGCGGGATAACACACCTACCACTAACATCATTAGTGTTGTTTTTGACAACTGTTTTACAAGTTGTTTTTCAACGAAATTTTGCCTGGTGATAGTCTTCATTAAAACAATGCTGTTTCAGCAACATTTTGCTTTTACAAATGTCGCTAGTTTTTGAGATACACGCTGGAGATTTTTTTCCTAAATAACAATATTATTTTTGAGATAAACGATGTATGACAACACTGTTTTTAAGCAAAAACTTTTACAGTGGACTTTGTATAAATATTTGTAACTCGAAATTACTTGGCACAATTTTAACCTGAAAAAACACAGCACAAAAACCTGCCCATTATTTTTATTAATTAAGACTTATCAAAACTAAGGATGAAAAAATATTTTTTTGTATATCTCAAAAACCGATTATTATAAAATGTGGCAAATGAGCAAAAATAAGTAGGTCTACTTGTTTTCAGGTTATTTACATTAAAATATAAAAACGAATTTTAATCTCCAACTTTGGCGCATTAAACGGTGCAACTTGATATAAGGTAAATTGTGTTAAATCGCTTTATTTTGATCTAAAAAACCTGTAGTTGTTTTATGTAAAAAAAATTGTTGGACGTTTTATATTAATTAATTTTCATGTTGTATGTTTATCAATTGAGATAAGACAAAAAAAATTTACAAATTTTTATTATTTGTGGAAAAGTTTTTTAATATATTTCAGGTTAAAATTTGTGCCACAAAATTTTGAATTATATTATACGTATATGTATAAAAAATACCTAGAAGAGAATCAAACTTGTTAAAGAGGCCATTCACTTTAGTTTAATAAAAATGATTGGGCCCACATTTGATTTCACGTACACTTTAATTTAACCATTTATTATTCACTTGACTAAACTCAAATAACAATCAAAATATTTCTTATTTCTTGTTTTTTTTTCAGGAACCGCAAGTGTGGCAAGAGGTTTAAGCGGTTACATCGATGCTCTTGCTGACCAGAAAATAAAAGAGGGAATGGAAAGTTGGGCAAAAATGGACATCGATTTTTTAGCATCGTATCCTGACTTTTTAGCATTTGGATTTATAGTACTTCTAACAGGTAAAATGAGTTTACAAAATTCATCAATGTTAGCATTTCAAACAACGGAAATTATGAATTATCTGGTTCTAAACGTATTATTATGTAATTGTTTTATATACCTACATACTAAAAATTACAACGAACCACAACGGACAATCCGGACAACAGATAGCACAAAAAAACTTTAATTCTTTGGCAACAGAAATGTTTGTTTTATTCGTTTATTATGTTGATGTCACGTTTTTGTTGAATCTGTGTAAATATCTACTTTGGCACATTTATGATTTGGGGCCTCTACATTAATTTCACAGGTATTTTACCTTGTCTGTTTTATGGTATTTCCTATCAACTAGCCGGTTCTATCTAGATCAGGGATTGTATCCTTGGGGGAATAAAAACGAAGTTAATTCCCACATATTACATAATCGGACACGCAAAGATAAATAAACAAAAAATCTTATATAACAAAAATTATGAATGAATATTAATGGCAATATCTTTCTCATGCGAACAGCGTTCATTTGACAAAAACTATAAATATTTATGGGTTCAGGAATAACTTAAAATTATTTTGCTGGTAGTCTTAAAGATTAAAAGAAATAATAACATTCAAAAGTCCTAGTCTTTGACTGTTGGAAAGCCTAATTTTCTTATACTAAGTGTATAAGTTCTAAGAAAATATTAAATCCATCATATTTACCATTTTTAATTTGATCATAATTATTTATATTAGAACAAAAACGTGTTTTATAATTTGGATGTTATTGTTAACCACTGTATAGCATAAGCAAGAATAACAAAAACCTGGAACGTATGACGTCTTCTATAAATTAAATATCTAATTACTTAATTAATTTATCTGAAGCGTCAAATATTTTTCAACTAATTTATATTTTGAAAAAAATAGATTTTTTTATTTAAAAATGTACTTATTTGTATTTGTCAAATTTGTAATACTTTTTATTTTTTACATGTGTATTTTGATATATTGCATCAAAGTGGATAATCAAATTGTCAAGAAAATGTGTCGTTTTTTTAAATTAGCATTTAATTTATTAAATGATTGAAAAATGACAGATTCGTATTTTTTTTAAAAGAAGACATCAGTTAGGGTGGTGGTTGCTACAGTTTGCCAGGCGACTATTGTGAAATCTTACAGTGGCTGGTAAAAAACTCTGGGTTTGCTATTATGCCTCTTTAATTCCATTATTTGTCAGATATTTATTGTTACTCCAAATTAACAAGTTATAAATTGGTGTTAAATTCTCGTTAAATAATGTAAAAACAGATTTTATCATCACATTGTATCAATTTTTTTTGAGTAAAAATTTTGAAAAATTGTTTGCTGGTTGATTGTGTTTTGCATTTTTAATCAGTTGATGCATAAACAAACATCGAAATTTTACCGTAAAATTATTTTTTAAGTCTTCATGAATCAACTGAATTTATAGAACACTTTTTTTTTCTAGTAAAGTTGAACATCAATTTAGTGTAAATACGGTGCTGACAAAACTTGATTCACCCGATATACACATAACTTCTTATCGATTAACGATAACCTTTAAAATTCCATAGATTTTTTATTTCCAGTCGCAAAGGGGCAGATGTTTCTAGAGTACCTACATAATAATTTTTATAAGAGTAGGGCAAAGAGCGTAATCCAATTTGATTAGTGGATCACTTCTTTTACAGCCTATTTGTTGTTTATTTTATTTAAAAAACCGTCAAAGAAGAACAATGACAGGCTGCAGTGCAATAGGATGTAAAAATAGAACCAAAGATAGTATAATCTCCAAATCTATTTCAAAAAACCCATATAAACGTGCTGTTTGGGCAAAGCATAAAATTATGTGGCGAACATTTTTTAGAAGATCAGTGGGAAATTTATAGGAAAATACTGAAAAAGCATGCTGTACCTTTCATTTTCTGCTTTCCTAAGCTCTCCTTAAACTCAAAATATATGCTGCGTTACCGGAAAATTTAAACAAAAATGTAAAAAATTTGGATCATATTTATCTCCAAAAAAAATTTAAAATTTAAAGAAGAGACTGATGTATTTCAAAGTAAATAACAAAAAATTAAGTCATGCCCTCTACTTACAAAAACCTCAAAATAGAGAATTAAAAGAAAAATTGGAAAATGTTTTTACAGATCAACTTCAGGCCAGTACACAAAAAAATTTAGAAAATGTTTAGACGAAGCTTTAACTGAATTACTAAAACTTAAATTTGCATGTAGAAGTAGTGAATACACCATGTTGAGGAAAATGAAATTGCCATTTCCAGGCATTCGCACATTAAATTATCATTTACAAAATTTATACTTTAAGTCAGAAGTGTCAGATAGAGACATTCAATAAGGAATTTGTTAAAGATTGCAAGTTACTTTTAGATAAAATAGATATAAATTCTGGATTAGACTATTGCGTTCAAACTGAAACATATGTTGGAAATATTACTTTCCCTCAACATAAAGGTGTAACCAGTAAAGGTTTGGTAATTATGCTATGAGGAATTTCAACCAGGTGGAAACGAATAGGCGTGTTTTACTACATGGGAGACATCACCAATGAAATGATTTTAGGAAATGTATTATTAGAAATTTTCTAGAAAACCAGTGCAATAGAGTTATCTGTTCATTCGGTTACTTCTGATATGGAAGCTTCAAATCAAGCGATGTAAAAAAATTGGAATAATGGCTGAAAAACATTTTGCGAATAAAAATTTTATGATAAATTCTCCTGGTAGACGAAAAATCTACTTCTTAGCAGATAGACCTCATTTATCAAAAAACATTAAGAATTGTTTGCTCCAAAATAAAACTATACAGTTATCGCCACATTTTGTAGAAAAATACAAATTACCAAGCAATCTTGTATAAACTGAGCATATAAAAACATTTTGTGATGAAGAAGAAACTGCGGATTTAAATTTTGCACCAAAATTAAGCGTTGATTTATTGAATACGGAACATTTCAACAAAATGAAAGTTTTCCATGCACTAAATGTGCTAAACTAGATCGTTAGCTGTGGGATGCGATTTGATGCAGAATCTGCAAAAGATAAATCATCGTTAACAACAGCTTTTCTTATCGATATGGTTTTCAAGTGGTTTAAGCTGATAAGCTCTCGGACGGCAACATTGGCTTTAAGTAAACTTAATTTGAGAGTATATTAGGCAACACTATTTTTTCTAAAGGAATTTATAACATTATTTTCAAGTTTAAAAGTAGCTTTTGTTAAAAATGAAAAGTCCATATGGAAACCTATTCAAACGGGAGTAATTTTAACAACAAAACTAATTCTAGACCTTCAAGATTTATTTTTAAATAAAAAACAAAATACTCATTTTTATTAACTTCGAGATTTTCGTAAGACTGTTTAAAGAACGTGTTTTCTCAAATAAGATCAAAACATCCCGTGCCGACAGCACTCCATAAGTCAAACAAATATAATAAAGGAGCATTATTGACAGATTTTTTAAATTGTATTAAAACGAATCAAAGCAAAAAAACTGATAAACAAAAAAAAGCTTGATTTTACCTTCCGGTTGAAATAACATCAAAATAAACTTTCCGGGAGAGAAAAAAATGCTTTGTATAATTGTGCTGGATATGTGATAAAACAATAAAGAAACAAAAAATTTACAAGGATTGTATGTTGGCTTTAGGATCAAAAAATAAACGAATTACTAAGACCTTATTTCAAGTTTGTGGTTCTAAAGAAATACGAAGCAAGATGTCTGTTTTATATGTTCGACAATACGTTTTACACTGCAGTTTTGGTAGAAAAAGCGTTTTTCGATCTAGAAAAATATTTAAAGAAAAACAGCTACAGTCGAAATATATTGAAAGTTCAAAAAAATGCAGTTTTTGCCGATTCTAATTATTAGGCAATTAAGTATTGACGTTGTTGTAACATAAAATCAAAGTTTGCACTAAATTTTATAGTTTATGGTTTAAAAATGTATAATATTTAATAATATATTTTTTTTTGTCTATAATATTTAATGTTTATTAGTGTTATAGTACAAGGTACTTTACACACGTCAAAATAAAAAATACAGAAAGAATTAAGTACAGCATAATGAATGTTTAATCTTACCTACAGGTATATACAATTAAAATAAATATAAAGAATAACTAGAAGAAAGCAAGAAGTAACTCATTGTTTTAATTCTCCATATCACTAAAATCATGTTGTAAGTATTCTTCTATAGTGAAAAAAGCTTTTTTTAATAAATAACTTTTCACAACATTTAAAAATACAGACCCACCTTTTTTACGAACATTGGTCGGAAGTACATTATAAAATTTGACACAATAGTAATTAAGTCCACATCTGGACTTACATAAACGAAAATAACTTATTTCATAATTATGACTTCGTGTTGGTTATTCATGATATGATTGTAGAGTGTTGAAGGAATCAATATTTCTAATAAAGTAATCAAGACATTTAAAAATATATAAACAAGGAAAAGGTAAGATGTTTAGGAGTTGAAACCATTTTCTGCAATCTTCACGATATCCTAAACAAGCTATAATTCTGACCGCTCTTCTTTGGAGTCGAAATAAGCGATTCACTCCACCAACATGACCCCATAATAGAATACAATATTCAAGGTGTGCATGTACAAGAGCAAAATAGGAAGTTCTTAACAACTCGTGAGAGAGAGAATTACTTAATATACGTAATAAATAGATGTTTTTACTTATTTTGTTTGCTATATAATCAATGTGAAATGTCCATGATAGTGTGTTATCAACATACACCCCAAGAAATTTTGTCGAGTTTTTGATGTCATTATCATCAACTATTTGCTTTAAAGTGAAACAGATTTCTATAGTTTTATCTTTATTTAGGTGTAATTTGTTGTTATGCAACCAATTTTCAATAGACTTAAGATATGAAGAAACATTGTCATCGAGGATTTGGATCGAGGATCCAGACAGTCCTACGGTAGTGTCATCCGCGTACTGAATAATATCCGCATCAGGAGTATAATCGGATAGATCATTTACATAAATATTAAAAAGTAATGGTCCTAATATAGACCCTTGGGGCACACCGTATTGTACTGGTAATTCTTTAGATAATTCGTCATTTATACGAGTGACTTGAGAACGATCACTAAGGTACGATAAGAGAAGGTCAGTACTACCAGCATCAAAACCGTAACATTTAATTTTTTTAATAAGTATTTCATGAGAAATAGTATCAAAAGCTTTACTGAGATCTAAGAATAAGAATAAGAATATACTGCAAAATTTAAAAAAAAATAGAGTAGGTACGTCAAAAAATTAAATGGTCAAGCAAGAGTCATGCCATGAGAGTTATAGTTCAAAATTAAAAACAATAGATACATATTTTTTTAGTATTTAAATGAACGTTTAAGCAAATACACTTATTACTATTCAATCAGTTATTGTTTTGTTTGGTTTTCTTATATTTTGCATTTTTTAATTTATTCTGATCCGTTAAAAAAACTGTTGTGACGCCACTGACTTAATGACATAAATTGACTTAAATTTGGATAAAAAATAGTTGTCAAATATACGTGTTTGCCCTACTCTTATCAAACCAATATAATATAGGTACTCTACATGTTTCTCTTGCTTTGTAAGACATATGTGTTATACATGGTGTTTAGTAAATACGGTAAAAAAAAACCCATAATTGGTAATGAAAAATAGATGCCATTCACAAAAAATCTTTAAATAAAAGTTTTTCGTTTCCGAACTAAAATTAATCGAAAATTTACTCAAAATTTTCAGTGCGCTACTAAGTTTTAAAGCTAATTCAAAACGCAAGTTTGTTTGCTTAGTTACAATAATAAAAAATAAGTTTGACTTTTTTTGTTAGACAATTCAAATTGTCAACGTAAAATTGTCAGCTCAGTTTTGTACGGTATTTACAAGACAACAAACGTCAAATGCATAGGACTATTGATTAAGTAAACGCCTTTTATTCAAAACTTATTTTCCAGTAACCAAGAAATAAAAAAAATATATTAAAAAATTAGTTGAAATTAAATGCTGAAAATGATGACTATTTATCTGGAATGGAATAGTTTCGGCAGCATTAAAAATGCAATTTCTAAATTGTTCCACATTTTCAATTTCAACCTGATTGTACACCAACTCTTTCATATGACCCCAGAAATAAAAATCCATTAGCGTTAAGTCTGGAAAGCACCCTGACCACCGATGTGGACCATTCCCTCCAATCCACCGTTGACCAAATCTACGATTTAAATAGTCACTTACTCTACGTGCAAAATGAGTGAAGCTCCCTCATGTATAAACCACATAGTGCTTCTCAATTCTAGTGGCACGTTTTCTAATAATCCAGGCAAATCATGAGTTAAGAATTCGTAATAATTATCACCATTTAAGCGTGGAGGTAACTCAAACGGTCTACTAATTTGATTGACTCATTGACTAGACAAGTTTATTTTGATGTTATTTGCGACACGTTAGTACCAGCATTATTAGAACTTTTTTTGAATAAAAAGGATCCAGTCATATCTGCAACTAATGTTTGGTTTAAACAAGACGGTGCACCTTCACACTACGCTCCTGTTGTCAGAGATTATTTAGATGATGTTTTGTTTGCATTTTTGGGAAGCTACTTAAAATCAGAAATATTTGCAGAAAAATCAAGGAATTAAGAGAAAAAATTACAAATCAGTACCGCATAATTAGTTGAAAATGAGAAATAATTTGCTAACAGAGTTTAAAAATTGGTTGTATTATTGTCAAGATTCGGAAAAACCTTAATTTGAACATTTAGTTCAATAATTCTGTTAAAAATTCTGTCTATTTTGAAAAATTTAATAAAACATTAAATTGGTTAAATTACTTAAAGTTTTCGTTTAGCCCTTATAAATGATTATGTCACAGCAAAAAACCGGTTGGCAAAAAAATAGAGACAAAAGGAAAACGTGCGCAATAAAAAAATAAAATCAATGTCTTGGCATTTTTCTAAAAAAAAAATTAACTTAAGAAATATAAATTTTATTCTATATTTTTATGTCACCCTGTATACTATTAAGAGTCGCTCATTATTTTGACCAACTTAAAACACAATTTTGGAAATTTGATAATATGTTGGGTTTTTAAAGATAACATTAAGTACTGTTAAATCGTTGATCATACAGAGGTTGTAAAATATTTGTTTTGTCGATGGTTGCACGAAACAACTTTGTTGCATATACATGGATAGTGTACAAACATCTGCAGCCACCAAAAAAGTAATTACCTATTTTAAAAGATGATTCAATTACAGTTACTTTTTAATATAAATGATTGAATAATAATTAAATGTTCTTAATATTGTACTTAAATTGTTGTTACAGTACTAAAATTTGGTTTCACAAATTCACTACATTTGAAAATTAATACTTATCCTCGTATAATTATCATTCTGTCAATATACAGTTATTTACTTAAAATATATTAATTTATGTATTTAACGTTTCAGGATTGCTTTCTATTGGTGTCAAAGAATCCTCAAGACTCAATAACCTTTTCACCGGTCTAAACTTAACCACTGTAGCCATAGTAATTGTTGCAGGATCTTTAAAAGGTACTTTTACTTATTTATTTTACAGTTATAAAAACGCTTATTCTAGCTGACACTGCGAACTGGAACATACCTTTAGAAAAAATTCCAAGCAACTATACATCAGCAGCAGGAAAAGGCGGTTTTATGCCATTTGGTATTGCCGGAATGATGGAAGGAGCAGCCCAGTGTTTCTATGGTTTCGTCGGTTTTGATGCTGTTGCAACAACAGGCGAAGAAGCTATAAATCCTCAAAGAAACATTCCCTTGGCTATAGTCATTTCATTAATTATTATTTTTTTGACGTATTTTGGAATTTCGACAGTCTTGACAATGATGTGGCCCTATTACGACCAAAATGCAACTGCACCTTTTCCTTATGTTTTCGAGCAGTTGGGATGGACTGCGATTAAGTGGATTGTGACTATTGGTGCTATCATTGCACTTTGTACAAGTCTGCTAGGAGCAATGTTTCCACTTCCTAGAGTTATCTACGCAATGGCCAACGATGGCTTGATATTTAAGTTTCTGGCAAAAATACACCCAAAGACTAAAACTCCAATAGTAGCAACTGTATTGTCTGGAATGCTTGTAGCTGTGATGGCAATAATGTTTGATACTGATCAGTTAATTTACATGATGTCAATAGGAACTCTTTTAGCGTATACAATTGTGGCGGTGTGTGTGTTGATATTGAGGTATCGACCCATTGAAAAGGATTATCCGAATGTTGAACTTAAGCAAAATCTTGAAGTTGACTATACTTTCTTTAGCATGTTTAAACAAATTTTTAATCTGAATATGATTAAGTATGCCAGTGATACATCAAGTAAAATCACTAATTGGAGTATAATTTTATTTGCAATTTTTGCTGCCGCTTTTGATTCTTTTATTATCTACGCACTTGATGTGCTGGATAAACCATTTTGCTTAGTTCCTTTCGTTCTTGTGACTTTAGTAATGATGACTCTAGTTATAATAATTGCCAGACAACCTACAGATCAAGTGAAACTTTCATTTAAAGTACCTTGGGTACCTTTCATTCCATGTTTAAGTATTATAATAAATTTGTATCTTATGTTAGAATTGGATAAGGATACTTGGATACGATTTGGAGTTTGGTTGTTTATAGGTAAGTTTAAAGAAATGTTTTGAAATATGTTTTTAATAATTGCATTTTTTTAGGTTTTCTTATATATTTCTTTTATGGAATTAAACATAGTGAGGAAAGAAAATTTAGAGAAAATAACAAAATAAAAGCAGAATTAGCAAACAATACAACTAAACAAATTACTAAATTTTAAAAACAAGTTATTACTATATAGGTACATACACAGAATTGCTGCTATTGTGATAAATGTTTATTTTAATTTATGTAACTTGGTATTTTTCTTATTTATTTAATAATAGCAATTAGTGATCTACAATGCAAAAACTGTTACTACTAGAATGCATTTAAGTTGACTTGTCAACGTTTTACTCGTAGATTTTATACAGAAACAAAACAAAGCTTTAGAAATACAATTTATAAAAAGATAAATATAAAAATTTGTTTTAACTGAAATTTCTAAAATAAAGCATGGATACCATTCAGTGCCGTTATGTCATCAAGAAAACTACCAAAATTCAGCTAAAAACTTAACGGTTTTTATTAAATCTATCACTTAATGTTACAATAATTATTATTCCTCTAAGTTTATATTAATAACTTTGGCAATTTGAAATTTTGGTTGATGATGTAAATGCTCTAAATGGTGGCCGCAGCTTTTGTAGTTTTTTCGCTTATTTAATTGCCACATGTACTCCCTGTTCACTTGATATTCACACAACGACTGTCATTTTTCTCCAAATTTTTGAGTAAAATTGCAATATTTTTGACCAAAAGTCAAAAGTAATTTATTTACCAAAAGTAATTTATTTGCTTATTTTTATTTACGTTACATAGGGTAGGCCAAAATACAGAAATCGCTTAAAACAGCTGAAATTTTTTACTTGAAGCAACAGTGATAGTGCGAATGTTAAAATATAAATAATTTTAGGGAAAATGTTCGAGAGTATATTTTTGGTCTTAGAAAAAGGTTTAATAATGATTTTTGTGTTTCTTAAGTACTCATTTTACCGTCATGGCCTGAAAATTTTTGAACGTACGAAAGAAAAACACGGGATATTTGAGCTGGTTTTTGAGATGTCGTTTGTTTTGGACAAGACCTGAGTGCAAGTTTATAGTAGATTGTATTCCTCAATTACCATAACTAATGTGGAGAACTGTTGTGAATATAGCTATAAGTCTTGTTGAAATATTTTGTGACAGCACTACACCACTACACTATAGAGAACAGACTTTTTTTGAGTGGAATGATAGCTTATCATTATCTTTATACCAAATTACATCATCATCACCTCATAAGAAAGTTAATGCAGTGCTTTCTATTTAAAAAAAATAAAGTCACTTTCAAAATTTTAATTTATGGCAACTCTGATCTGAAACTTTTGTACAGTTTTTCGTAACTGAAGTTGAGTATTGTGTTCTAGGTTTTATTTTTTATTTACTTAATCTTACTATGTTTGAATGCTTACTTTTTGGCTTACAAATTGTTTATAAAATATTTTTCACATATTTTAAAACAAAGCAGTTAAACAAATACAAAGTTTTATTGCACTACTTAACCAATTTTCAGACAAAACACTCCGTTATAAAGAGAATTTAATTATTTCTTTAATTATGTGCCACTTGATCCCATTGGCCATATATAAATTTTGGGTGTAAATTGCATTGTTGGTTGTGTTTACCTAATGTGAAAAAAAATTGGCGTTAAAAAAAATTTATTAAGAAAGAAAATACAAATATATAATTTTTAAAAAGCACAAAATACTAAAATATAATATAAATATAATATATATATAATAATAGTGTCATTTCTGTTTACGAATGTAGAATAGTTTCCAAACAAGCAGTTTGATTAAGATTTAGGTTAGTGCCATAAGATTGCCTCCTTCTAAAAATTTACTTTAAAGATTTAAAACATAGTCACAAATAATTTTGTACCTAGCAGCTTATTCAATTTTAAAACGCAAATAACAAATTTTTCAAAATCCATTGATCCATTATAACCATACCGCTGCATAAGAGCGAGCAAAATACTTTTATTCACTTTATAACCGCAGTCTTGAAGTACGTTTCGCAGTTCAAAACCATCTAGAGTCCCAGAGTTATTAGTATCATATTCTTCAAACGTAAGCTAAAAAAAATAATTAAGTACAATTTGTAAAACATATTTGCGACAAATAATTAAAATGGCGTAATTCAATTAATAAGAAAAAAATAAAAGGAGATTTTTTGAAATTTATATTAAATGTAAAATTATAATTTGTGTAACTTTCTAAAACCATTAAAAGCTGAGAATTTTTATTACTTTCTTGTTTCATAAATAGAATAGCCTCAAAAACCATGCTTTAAATTTGTTTTAACTATATTAATTATTACTTCTCTAAAAATAAAAAAACAGGCATTTTTTGTTTTTGAATTTTTTTGTTTTGTTATACTTATAACCAGGGCTTTTTTTGTGGAGGAACGCGGGGGCACTGAGTGCCCCCAAAAGAAATTTTGAAGACATCGAAAAATTGCAATAAAAACTGAAAAAAATTACGTTTAGAGAAAAAAAATTTGTACGTTGACAAACAAGTTCTCTTTGAATGAACAAAATATTTTCCTAGCATTTTGCGATTATTTAATAGACAAAAATTATAGACTTACAAATTTCGAAAATTAGCGTGTCCCCAAAAAAGAAGTGACAAATAAAAGCCTGCTTATAACTACTGAGCCACCATGTGCGCATTTTAATATGTACAGTGCACAACCTAAGGTTTTAATAACAATTAAAATATTACAAAAATTATAAAATTATTAAAATAAGGATAAAAAATAATAATAAATGCGCTTAAAAATTTACATTTTATTATATTTTTACACTCAATTTTATCTCTGTTATTTTTGCATTTATTATTATATATTTTTTTATAAAGTTACATTCCACATTTCACTAAACGCTCTACTGTGAAGATTCTTCTACCCTCACAACAGGGTTCCAAGTTCGTGTAATCAGTCGCCCACTTTTACAACTTCAAAATGATTTCTGAAATCGTTTATAAAGACTTTTTAAATCTGAAAAAACATTCTTAATCACAATAAAATTTTCTTGGGTTAGTAATCGAAAATTATCGGTTAAAATAAACAAAAACTGATAATCTTTAACACAATAAAATAGTAAATTAAAAAAAAAAATAGAAAAAACCTAACTGGTGTTCTAAATTTTTTATAGATTTTAATATTTTTTTTACTTTTATCTGACTTGTGGTTTTTGCTAAACTAGAAGAAACTTTTAAAATTAGTTTTTTATACTGAAATTTGTTTAGAGCTTATCCTTAAGAGATTGTTTATTTGGTAACAAACAATTCTTAAAACAACGTTTAATAACGTAATATGTTCTACAAAAATATTTTAAAGATCGTATATTTCGTTATTTTATATATGAAAATAAATAAATTTAGATACATCAATCTGATGATCTAAAGTACTTTTTTCTTGATATTTTACAAGTATTAAGTAGCTCGATTAGTATGTTATTTTTAATGATAGTTACGCTTATTTATATCTTATATTTTCCTTTTCTTATATTTAAAACAAAAGAAAACAACATATCTCCAATAAATAAATGCACATTCGCGTTAACTTTTTTGTTACCTTAATTTTAGTAATGTCTTGCATCAATTGTTGAAATTCGCCATAGTCTAATGTTCCAGAATAATCAGAATCCCACAAAGCTATAATTTGTTGACAAGTGTCTTTAGAAAATGATATTTTAGACTTTGAAAACCAAAATAGTTCTGAAAATAAATTATTTTTGCTTATGTAATTTTTAAAATAGAAAATCGTATTTATACTTTTCTTGCTAAAATATTTGTTTAGAGCTTTTTTCATGCTGTAGCACCCTACTTCTTTGTTTCTATTAAATAGTTTTTTAAATATTTTTTTATCAATAGCATAATTCTTATCCTAAAAGTACAGAAAAGAAAAGTAAAAATTAACAACTTAACTTACATTATGGCACCATGACAAATATCCTAGTTCATAATCATTTTCTCTAAAAAAAAATATTAAACATCTTAATTAATAAACCAAAAAAATGTAATTTACTTTATTTGACTACCACTTTCGCAGTATGCTCTTAAAATATAACATCCATATTGGTTTTTGTGACCGGTGTTAGGTACTAAGCAGTATCTGCCAGCAGGTAACAGAACCCTCATAGTTAATTGGCGACATCCAACTACTTTGTCTGCAAGCAGAGGTTTATGCGTTTTAAAAAAAGATTTTTCAAGCAATTTCTGATTTTGATCTTCAAGCTGAAATAAAATATATAACAATAGCTTAATTATTTAATAAAAATACAAACTTGAAATAAATCAAGTTGAAGTTCTAAATAAGATTCATCATGTCTACTTTTTTGCATTAAACCAATGATAATATTACATAGCTGCTCTGCATTGTTTTTAACTGTCAAAATATACTGAGGATTACTAGCGTAAGTGTCTAAAAAAATTTAAACGGTTAATTAAAATAAGCATATTATAAAATAAATAGGTTATACAGTATTGTATACTATTTAATTACCTTCGTTTTCATAGCCTCCTCCAGCTGTAACGTTTGGAACCCAACAACCTTCAAACTTGTAGATATTCCAATGTGTATCATTATTTTGACAAAATATGCTAGGATTAAGATGACAAATATCTAAATAAGTAAAAATTTTTTGAAAATCATCAACTTCTATCCAAAATTCACCATCCTCTTTCTTATTCAACAACGCAAGTCTTTGATTTTCTGGAATTGAATTCCAAATTGGTGAACTAAAAACAAATAAATATATAAGTAAAAAATTTAATAAAACTATAATAAATTAACTGGTCACTCCATGGACCATTCCATTCGGCAATACCGCCCCAAGGATTTCTTATTCTTATTAGATTTACAACAGATTGTTCTATTTGCAGAGAATAAATTTTAGTGATGCTATAAGCATGTAATGGAATTATACCATTTGAAGACGCGTCACTTATTTCAGTTGGCTAAAAACACAATTATTATTTAAATTACAAACACAGTAGTTTACTTGTTTACTATTCTGCAACAACCCAACAAAGATGATTTATCGTAAGATTTTTTTATAATGTCGTATATACTTGGATGATCTGCATTGTAAACTTCAGATAGACCTCCAGATAAATCTTCTAAAGCTTCGTTGATTTTACCCTCTTCTAAATTTTTATATGAACCGTGTAATCTTGAAAAAAATAAATTATTCATTATTTTTAATGTTTTGTTATTTACTTTGCATAAGCTTTTTCTAGTAAAGAAGGCCAAAATTCGTCAGAAGTCTCAGATTTTGAGTAAATTAATTCGTCATTAATTGTAGGTAGTTGATCGTCGATAACTACATCTACCCAGTTTCCATACTGCCAAAATCTAAAATTATATGGGTTAGAATAAAATAAAATAATTAATTATAAACCTGAAGTGAAAAATTCCTGCATAATTTTTCGTAAAACTTTGCTCTGGTGGAACCACCATTGAAAAAAGTTCCGGTTTCTGTGTTAAATTTACTACAGCCGCAAGGAACCAACAATCTTTCAATTGTCCTTGATTTACGTCAAATTTAGAAGCACCATTTTTTATAAATTTTGGTTTTTCACATATTTCCTACAATAAATAATTTAAATAAAATTTGTAATTTGTGTTTTCTTTTGTATAAAACAAAAATAACAATGTGAATCTATAAATAAGCAGTCACTCGCATCTTATTAGCAAACTGTAGGAGATAGCACTTTAACCAATTTATCAAATATTTTTTTTTGCTGGAAATCATAACTTTGCTATTCTACGTTTAGATACATAGTTGTATTGTAAATACCAAAAGTAAAGTAACACACAAGAAGAGGACAAGTTATTAAATAGATCTTAAAACATCGGGGTCAAGTTAGTGTTTGTGGGGTACGAAAATACCCTGTACTCAAGAGAGCAGGACTCTGTCCTTGTTTGCTACAGCGTTGTGTATAACCATTTTCTGTGACTCTTCGGACTTATGTATTTGTAAATTCTTATCTAATGTAAGTGTAATTTTTTTTGTTTATTGTTATTATATTTTGTTACCGAACCAGAGTACTTTTATTTAAGCTCTCTAAGCTACAATCCTCAATCACGCAACGACGTGACATGTGGTGGAGGCGCCGGGTAACGATCCCGGTATTCTACCCCGCTAAATTTTATCGTTTCGACAACCCGAAATACATTTGTTTGACCTGATAAATGTCATATTGTATAGTGAAGCGAAATCAGAATAAATATTGACCATTTTAACTTTTCAGAGTAGTACCAGCTGAAACGTTATATATTTTATTAATTGGATTATCCTCTATCAAAATGACCAACTACAACATTTTTTTTATGTTTCAGAGTATGGGAATTTGAAAAAAACTTAAAATTTGGACTTTTTTAACATTCGTGTTTTTTTATCTTTACACCGAGCTATCTCAGGAACCATAACAGCCATCAAGTTGATTTTTGTTGCGTTCGAATGTAAAGACATGAGCGATTTTGGTCGTTTAATTCAAAGAATTTTTTTCTATTTTTAATATATTTTTGATAACCTAAAGTCGAACTTCCGGTATCACGGTAATCAATTATAGACGATGCGAACAAAATTTTTATTATTAGAGACAGACCCTTACATTAAGCGAACGAAATGTAAAGAAATAATCCGGGAGGTTTTTGGTAAAACCAAAATTAGATTATTTTTTGTCGATTTCGATATATGATTTTTTTTTGAAACGATGACGCCTGCATTACTTGCGCGTTGAGAGTTGGTAGCTTATTTAGACTCTTACATCGTATATGCCGGAAAAAGCTAATATTTTTATAATAATAATATTAGTAATACAATAATAATAATAAAAAGAAGAAGAAGAAAAAGTCGAAAAAGAAAAATAATAATAATTGACGATCAACGAAATAATTTTAATTGTCACACTTTAGTAATAATTTGTTTTCGAACATTATTTAACAGGAAGTGGTTTTTAAAAATAGCAAGACAACTACATTTGAGAAAGAACATTATTTCAAAAATATTGAAGAGATTTAAGAATAGAGGATCTATTAGTACTCGACCTAAAACTGGAATCACGATTCGTCAAAATAAAATATTCTCAGAAAAAATTGCCCATTTCAAACTTTTGTAATTTTCTTATCTATTTTATGTGCTCTTTTAAAAACTGTAAAACTTAAAATATGTTATCGACAGCTTTTTGTGTAAATCGGTGTTAAAAATTTAACTAACGAATGTATAGAACATTTTATTTTAAAGCACAAAAAACTTTAATAAAACATTATTTTATTAACAAACTACAAATGACTTAAATTATAAAAACAAAGAGTATTTAATAATTTTTCGCCATATGTTTGATGGTTTTTGATATCTTATATCTTATCCAAACATTTTTTTTTAAATCTGCTTGTACAGATTCAGAGATCTGCTAGGAAAAGTTTCCTGTCGTTACCATTAAACACGGAGGCGGTAACACAATTAGTACAAATGAAACTATGGATAAATTTAAGTATTTAGAAATACTAAAAAATACAATGCTACCTTATGCTGACGACAATTTGCCTCTGAGAAGAATATTTCAGCATGATAACTACCCAAAGCACACGGCAAAGATTGTGAAAAAAAATTTTCACGCACAATTTTATGCAAGTTTTGAACGAAGTCTGGAGTTCCATTTTATAAGAAACCATTATTGATAAATTAATTAACTCAATATATCGCGGTATCGCAAATAAAGAGAATACAACAAAATCAAAACATTTTATAAATATTAATAAAACTCTTTTCAATATCAGTTGCTTTACTTTTGCTTCCCCTAAATTTAATGTTTTCATTTTTCTATCCATAGATTCAAAGATATTACCTAGTAATGCAATTCTATTTTTTATTAAGGGTGTTGGTATTAAACATTAAATACTATGCAAGTAAGTATTATATAAAACACAATAATTGTAAAAATCGAAAAGTTGTTTTATTTTTGCTCGGTACAGTATGTACAAATTTTTCTAATGTTTTTCCCAATAACTGTACAGCTTTCATTAAATTTCATTTTACTACATTATCAAAAATGTGTTTGTGTGCAGAAATTTAAAATGTTGTGACGATTGTAAATATCAAGATTTTGACAATCGGCTCAATTTTGTAAAAAATATAGAAGATGCTAAATTTTGAATATAATCTATTAATTTTTTTCTAATTAAAAATTTATGATAATATACATTTTTTCTAATTTTACTTATTTTATTTAATAGTACAAAATATAAAAAATCTTGATTGCTTATTGTATTATGGCAGGGTGATGAATTTATCAATTTAATTATTTGTCAGGTGAGGAAAATGGTCGTAAAACCACATATAGAAAATTATCGAATCAAAATTCAGTATTATTTTTATTATCACCATTATAATTAAGAAAATCTTTGTTTTTCCTGTCATATACCTACGATCAAAAGTCCAAACAAGCCTCCATCTCACAGCGCGCTAATAAAGCGGATGGTCACCATTTTAAAAAAATTATATCTCGTAATCTACAAAAAATAATTCAATTCTGGTTTTACTAAAAACTTTCTGGATCATTTCTCTACATTTCGTTCGCTTAGTGTAGGGGTTTATCTTTAATAATAAAAATTTTGTTCGCATCGTCTATAATTGATTACCGTGACACCGGAAGTTCGAATTTAGCTTATTAAAAAATATATTAAAAAGAGAAGTAAAATACTTTCAATCAAACAACCAAATGCGCTCAAGTCTTTACATTCGAACGCAACAAAAATCAACTCAATAGCTACTATAGCTTCTGAGATAGCTCGGTGTAAAGGTAACAAAATATAAATATTAAAAAAGTCTGAATTTTCATTTTTTTTCAAGTTTCGATAATCTGAACCATGAAAAAATGTCTTAATTGGTCATTTCAGATAATCTAATTAAAATTTCAGCTGGTCCTACACCAAAAAGTTAAATTAGACGATTTTTATCCTGATATCTGAGATGATTTCTCTCCACTATACTTTCAAAGCGTGCGCGCTCTGGCGGCAAACCCTATGAACTCAGCGCTAATATTAAAGTAAATACACATTAAAAAACTGAAAAGATTTTTTTAAATTATTAAATGGTGATAATATTTGGCATATTTTTCTAGATAAGTAAGTCTAATTTGATGTTTTAAGATTTTGTAAATTATGGGATATTGATTTGTTTATATTGGCAACAATATTTAAATAAATTATTGATTAATAAAGTTGAAAATAGTTAAGCGCCCTTTACTTTTATATTATTTATTTACAAAAAAATTACAGTATTTTCTCAAAATTTAGACCTAAAAGAATGTCATAGAAAAAATTAAAACATGTTTTTTTTTAAATAAAACAATGGTACTTTTTTTTCATTTATGGCAATAGTTAAGCGCCCTAGGCATTTAAAAACACGTCTTTTGATGTATAATATAATAAAAAAAAACATATTTAAAGACCAAAAATGTCATAGAAAAGTTTCTAGGGGGGTCTGACTAGCCTTAATTTATAAATTTAACATAAATTAATTTTTTTATGAGTTTTGAAAGAGCACTGGATTAAGTTCTCAATACAATTTTACAGATTTTAAGCTAAACTTAATTTAAGCAATAATCCGAAAAAAACTGTTTTTGTGCATTAAGCAATAATTTTGCTAATTGAAGTAAAATTTTACTTCTTTTTGGCATATTCTAAAAGTAAAAATTTAAACTTGAATTTCGAAAGGCAACGGTAGATATACTGTTAACATTTTGTGTAGAAAAAAACTTTCGAAAATAACCAAATTTTTAAACAGCTCCGGATTTTAGTTTAATAAAAAAAGAAGGATAAAAATTTAAACGTGTATTTAGACACATAACTTGTTTTTTGTACCTCAACATTCTTGTAGCATTACTTTGCTTAGTATTAATCCGATTCGTAAATAGAATATTAAAGAACGCGTTTAGAAAAGTCAACTTTGTGGCACGAGTTTTTATAAAAAATGAGTGCCAAAATGAATTAAAAAACAAGTTCTTGATGCTATTTTTCTACGTGTTTTTAGGGACTTTTGCCTTAAAACGAGTTAGATGGTAATAAATGTCATGAAAGTAACAAATGTTTTTTTAACTTTGAAGTGTTTAAAATTTGTTCAAAATTCTGTGTAAGTAACTTACAAATTGTTCTTTTTTATCTACCGTATCCTTTATAAATTGAATAGTCTAATTGGCATAAACACAGTAACAAAAATCTCCAAAAACCTTGTAAAATTATTTTTAAATTACCAAACTAATTGCAATTCTCAGCGATTCTTCTCATCGGTACTTTAAACCAAACAGTGTTATATACTCATCTAGCAAATAACTTGTAAATTATCAAATGCTAAGGGGGTTGTAAATCTTCAAATGAATGGCTATAAGCTGTTTCATATTAAAGCTGTTCTATATTCAAAAAGAAAGCCCAAGTTACCTCATTTACCGCCGCTTGTCCACCCGATTTTCAAATATTTTATAGCTTAATTACGACACACACACACAAAAACACTTTGGTGAGGAATACTGGTCATCAAGAGCAACGAAATTTATTCGAATAAAATTATTATAACCTGAACGCTGACAGAAACGCTGAAACGTGATAAATGACGTTTTTGTCTTCCTGAATTGTAAATTACTTTGACGTGTTGTAAACGTTAACTGAAAGTGTCACTTTAGGCACTAGTGCGACAAAAACTGCAGTAAATTTTAAGCTTTAGAAGATGTTTAAAAAATAAATTAAGTATATGACGATAAAGTTAATTACACAAAACTTTACTTTACATAATAAGCAACAAATAAAAAAATATATAAATTTATTATTCTATTTTTTATTTTATAAAATTATGGCGATATCTATGCGAATTTAAGTAAGTTTATAATTATCTGTATTACCAACATAGCGACATACCGACCAAATATCAAACATTTTTACAGAGTATAAAAAATACAGTTAGACGTGAAGTATTTTTTAGTTTATTCAGTTTATTAACTGTAATAGTTATAGTTATAAGAAACATTGCTGTATAAAAAAAAACAATTACAATGACTGGGACTTGGTTTGTGCTTCTAGTTTTTAGGTACTCACCTAACCTTAAAAGTTGCTGTTTATTTTGTAAGACTGTTGTAAATTCTAGTAATGACCAGTTTATAAATCTGACACATTCAAGAAAAACTTAAAACCGTTTTATTCTATTGATTCCAAATCCTCTCAGCTTGAATCAATGATGTCTTATTACTTCTTCTCAATTGACGAAAAGGACCTAATCGTGATTTTTCAATTTTACAAAAGTGGTAATTTTTCTGGAGACTGAATCATTTGTATTAATAATTTACTCATTTTTCTATCTAGTATTTTGATAATTTTTAAAAAATTATCAAAGTTTTTCTATTTTGCTCTAAAATTTGAGGTTATGTATGTTTATTAGATTTATTAAAATTAAAAAAACTGTCGGACAAAAAATGTTATACAAATTTCGTGTGTTAAGTCATTTTACAGCGCTCCAGCTAATGAGAAACTCGCCCTACGGGCTGGTTTCCCAAACGAAGCTGTTGCGCTGTAAAATATGACTTTACCGCACTCTAATGTAATTAACTATTCATTTCAGCGACAGCGACAGCGTGTTGGAAAATTGGAAAAAAGTAAATTGCACTAGTACTTTAGGCACGCATTTTTAGTGCTGTATTGGCTAATACGACACCCAAACCGGTCTCTGTTAACGACGAAAAAAATTGAAGCTTTTCTTAACTTAAACAGCTCGTTATCATTAGAAACAAGCCGTTTAGATGAGTAAAAGTTTTAATTTTTTTCTAAAAACATAATTTTAAAAACTGTATTTAAAGACCAACTTACACCAAGTAAACTAACGCTACAAGAATCTTAAAGATTTAAGACACAAGTCATGTTTCTAAATACACGTTTAAATTTTTATTATTGTTCTGCCAAACTAAAATGCGGAGCTGTTTAAAAATTGATCATTTCTGGAAGCCCTTTATTACACGAAATGTTAACGGTATGTTCACCACTCTTTTCAGAATTCAAGTTTGAACTTTTATCTTTAGAATAAGTCAAAAATATAAAAAAATTAAACTAGTTAACAAAATTATTGCTTACAGTACAAAAATAGTACATTATACACCAAGGTAGAGAAAACACTTTTTATAGCCGAGCGGGTTTAGTGCCCAAGATGCGTAGCATCGAGGGCAATAATAGATGCGAGGCTATAATAGTTTTCTCTACCGTGGTTTATATATGATTTTTTTCACTACTAGCACATTAATTTATTAATTGTCATATAAAAATATAACCTCATTTAACGAGGACACATCCAAACTAAACATAACGTGTCTTTATTTATTGTCGAAAAGTAAATTTGATGAAAATAAAAACGATTGATATTTAACTACTTACGTTTTTCCACTTCGGAAATTTAACTTCACAGATAAAAACCAAAAAGGACGTTATTGTAAGCATTTTTTATGTAAGCAATTATTTATGTACTGAAAAACAAAATAGCGTAAATTTTCCATCAACTGAAATCTTCAGAACCTCTAGTTCAGGATTTAAGTTGACAGCCCCCGCTTTTCCGGTCGGAAACTTGAACAATGGAATTTGCAACAACACATATGGTCAAATTAACTATACATAGGGCTTTACACTTGACGTGTAACCTTATGAAAGCCCATTTTCATTATTTTCAACTTTAATAGCAGTTATTTTTATTACTTCTGCATAAATTAAAAGTAAATTTTCTGTTCTTGTGTTTGAGGTTATGTTATTTACAACTTTATTTACCTACCAATTTTCAAAAAAATTTCCATTTCGTCACACTACAAAGTGTTTTTTACAATGAGACAAGACCAAAATACATGTATAAAGCTATAGTATTACTATATATATATAGTAAAAAATTACAATATTTTTTTAATGCAATTAACGGATTTGATTACTGGTTGGTTGAAGCATGACTACCTACCTTTTTCAATTTTCTTGGATTAAAAATATTTCATTATTAAAACATCAACGTTTTAATTATGCGTTTATTCTGCTTTTTAACGTTTGGCATAGATTTTATCAAGATTATGATCTGTCTAACACACACTTGACATTTGAGAAGATATTTCGCGCAAGCGCACCATTTTGTTTTGGCAAATTAGAGATGAGGTGCGGTGTTAAACAAACTTGTCTTGAGATCACAAATATTAAATAAACTGTTTATTAGGTATTTCTAGTGCACCTAATTTCGGACATTATTTTTTCGGTGAACACTTATATCTATCGTTTATAAAAATTGCGAAGATATTCGCATCAGGCAACACAGTTAAATGTCGGTATCCACTCAACTCTAGCACTTTATCTCCCTTGGTTTATAATCATTATTGACTACTAGGAGAGAAAAACAACTTCACACCCTCTCGACAAACTAAATAATGATGTCTTCTGAGACTAGTAGTAAAAAAACAATATTTTTAGATTTTGGAGTTAATTTATAAACTTAGCTCAAAATCTACAAAACCGTTTCAAAGATTTGGTCCAGAGCCCTTCCTAAACCCATTAACAAAATTCAAAGTTTTTTTTTTTGTTAAAATGGGAGCAGTCTAAACTTTTTGTTTAGTGCAGGGCCAGTCTTTGACACTCTATATAACTTAAACTACAAATTTAGAAAAAACGCTCTATTAAACATCTTAGAGTATAAGAAATGAGCTACCCAGAAAAAAAAAGTTCTCAATTAATAAATTTTTGCTGGAGTTACAAGACTTTAAAACACTAAAGGTGTTCCATTTCAATTGTTGAGCACTGTACATATACTCGACAAAACATCTTTATCAGCTAATAGAGCGTAATGTTGCTCTCGTATTATGTGACAACTGATATATCTCGTATCATTCGAAGGCGCACTTTTTGAAGCAACAAATCTTACTCTTACTAACATAAACATTTTTTTAAAACGTAAGTGGTTTAAGTTTATTGTTTATTTTACATCTAATGATATAAGTGTTGAAGATATTATGAAGAATTTATTTCAGTCATTCAGTATGGATAACGATTTTGTTCGTTCTGGTTATTCGTCGTGGTCTCACTGTGTCCCAATATTATTTTTTTAATAAACATTTATGTGTGGTATTGTTTTAATTATGGTATAGTTAATGTGTTGTGTTATTGTTAAACGCTATTAATAACAAGTGTTTTAAAAATAGGTCTTCCAAGTGTAAAAAATTTGTCGAGACGCAATTTAAAAAATTAGACAATCTAAAATCTAAATTGCGGAAAAATTAAAACATTTTTTGTCTTTATTTTTTACTAAGGAAAAAGAAAACTCTACGGAGAAATTACCATCTACTAGTGCTGGTACTTTATCGTCAATAACAATTAGTAATTTATTACCATCATGAGCTAGTGTAAAAGAAATGAGAACAGAAGAAAATTTACTTGTGCTTGTAGTGGAGTAAAATCGACGTCCTACGGGCTTCTTTCTTGCAAAAATTTTTTTTAAGGTATAACCAAAAGGGACCTTCACAGTCTTATAAAGTATCATTTTGGCCATCTGAAATCGCTATCTACAACTTTTTTTAGTAGGACACAACTTTGTAAAATTAATTTTTTTATGTCGGAGCAACAATTTCCAAAATCGTGTTTTTTAAAACATACATCGCGCTTATAAATTAACTATTTAAGATAAAATTTTGAAATTTCGTCCACTTATAGAGAAAACCAGAGCGCATCTAACAGTAAGAAAAGATTTTATAAAAAGTTTTTTGTTTTTGAGAAAGGGGTCTCCAAAGTCACTAGTTGCGAAATTGTGCATTGACAATTTCACCCTGCGGGGAGCTATGTGAATTATTAAAAATTTGAGCATATAGTGTACATTTTCGGATTTACAAAACCTTAAATAAGTTTTTTAAAAAAAATTAGAAAAATAGACTTAATATTTTCCGAAATATAAATTTTTTAAAACAAGGTTATGCCGCGCTACTCCGCGCCACACGCGTTATATCTACGTGCTCACATGGTAGTTCTTCGTTTGTAACATTCTAACTATATTATGACTTACTTGAAGGTAAATTGATAGCTGCTGTAACTATAAACCACAAAAAATTATTTATTAAATTTTATTAAAACAAAAATGTTTTATGTAAAGTATAAAAAAAGAGAGACTAAATTTCTTCTTCGCCTTCATCGGATTTATCGTTGCTCTCTTCAAAATTGTTGCATTGCTGGCAGGAGCAGTCAACACAACATTTTAGCCCTTCCTTCAAACAGATACATTTTGAAGTATTGCATGTTTTATCAGAGCAAATTATTGTTAGTAGTCTTCTAAGCTCTGCTGGTACAGACGGTTGTAAAGTCAAAGTAGGTTCAAAATCGCCACTATCGTTTATAGACCAGCCAAATTGGGTGGCGTCTAATTCTGGTATATTTTGCCTATGGCTTGCCATCCAAATTTTTAATTGATATATACATACTTCTAAAATATTAAAACTCGGTAATAATTTAAATATTATATATTTTCACTATGTATATTTACCGCAAAACATGCTGTTGGAAGGAATCGTTAGTTGGAGGTAATTCTGAAGCTAATTTTTAAGATTTCAGGCTTATATGATACCTCATATCATTTAATGTTTTAATATCTTTATTTTTATTTCTAAATAATGCCAAAACAATTTTTGTAGCTACTTCAATACTTTTGTTTACATCCGGCAATGTAGCTATTTCGTGCAAATTAAAACCGTCTACACTTTTAACAAGAATATCGAATGCCGTTTTTTTCCTAATTTTATAAAAAGAATTTGTTGTCACATCCGGTTAAAGCGTGAAGCGCCAAAAGATTTCTACAAATTTTATCTTAAAAATGGTTTACTACGTTTGGAATTGAAATGAATTTTGTTTTTGATCTAAATTTTATATTGACAAACACTCGTAGCAAGTGATGACTGACAGTGATAATGGTTCAGAAGTATTTATCAATTATTTAAAACGTGTTAAAACGTTGGAAGATCTATATAGCAATCACGAAGAAGCTGATACACGATTAATTTTACATGTATTATATGAATATAAAATGCAACAACAGAATACAATTTTAGTAAAGTCTGTAGATACAGATGTTTTAGTTTTGCTGATTTACTATTATAAATGTAATTTACTAAAGACAGATTCAAAACAAAACAAAAAACAAAATTTTATTGATTATCAAAAACAAAATTTATTTCAATTCCAAACGTAGTAAACCATTTTCAAGATAAAATTTGTAGAAATCTTTTGGCTTCACGCTTTAACCGGATGTGACACAACAAATTCTTTTTATAAAATTGAGAAAAAAACGGCATTCGATATTCTTGTTAAAAGTGTAGACGGTTTTAATTTGCACGAAATAGCTACATTGCCGGATGTAAACAAAAGTAATGAAGTAGCTACAAAATTTGTTTTGGCATTATTTAGAAATAAAAATAAAGATATTAAACCGTTAAATGATATGAGGTATTATATAAGCCTGAAATCTTAAAAATTAGCTTCAGAATTACCTCCAACTAACGATTCCTTCCTGCGGTAAATATACATAGTGAAAATATATAATATTAAAATTATTACCGAGTTTTTAATATTTTAGAAGTATGTATATATCAATTAAAAATTTGGATGGCAAGCCATAGGCAAAATATATCAGAATTAGACGCCACCCAATTTGGCTGGTCTATAAACGATAGTGGCGATTTTGAACCTACTTTGACTTTACAACCGTCTGTACCAGCAGAGCTTAGAAGACTACTAACAATAATTTGCTATGATAAAACATGCAATACTTCAAAATGTATCTGTTTGAAGGAAGGGCTAAAATGTTGTGTTGACTGCTCCTGCCAGCAATGCAACAATTTTGAAGAGAGCAACGATAAATCCGATGAAGGCGAAGAAGAAATTTAGTCTCTCTTTTTTTATACTTTACATAAAACATTTTTGTTTTAATAAAATTTAATAAATAATTTTTTGTGGTTTATAGTTACAGCAGCTATCAATTTACCTTCAAGTAAGTCATAATATAGTTAGAATGTTACAAACGAAGAACTACCATGTGAGCACGTAGATATAACGCGTGTGGCGCGGAGTAGCGCGGCATAACCTTGTTTTAAAAAATTTATATTTCGGAAAATATTAAGTCTATTTTTCTAATTTTTTTTAAAAAACTTATTTAAGGTTTTGTAAATCCGAAAGTGTACACTATATGCTCAAATTTTTAATAATTCACATAGCTCCCCGCAGGGTGAAATTGTCAATGCACAATTTCGCAACTAGTGACTTTGGAGACCTCTTTCTCAAAAACAAAAAACTTTTTATAAAATCTTTTATTACTGTTAGATGCGCTCTGGTTTTCTCTATAAGTGGACAAAATTTCAAAATTTTATCTTAAATAGTTAATTTATAAGCGCGATGTATGTTTTAAAAAACACGATTTTGGAAATTGTTGCTCCGACATAAAAAAATTAATTTTACAAAGTTGTGTCCTACTAAAAAAAGTTGTAGATAGCGATTTCAGATAGCCAAAATGATACTTTATAAGACTGTGAAGGTCCCGTTTGGTTATACCTTCATTTTAAAAATAGGCGTTATTTTATCCCGATTTTACTCCACTATTGAGGATACTTTGTCAGGTAAGTACTTCTAGCGAAGAAAGAAATGAAAGAAAAACAGATCAAACACAGTAAGAAAAAATACTTTTGGAAAACATTGACTTTAGTAATCCGGACTCATAGGCTAATGTTACAAATAAAACACTTTTAATAGTTATTTATGTATTAAGGGCGTAATCAAAAAGATGATGGCACAAAAGAATGTTTAAAGCCCGACGTAGGAGGGCTTTTAATTTTCCGAGGGCCAGTAGTAACAATTACGCTCGTGGTACATACAAAGTTTTATTTTATTTTGAATCGTTTTAATTTTTCTAATAAAACGAATAATATTTAAAATTTCGGTATTTTTTTAAACTGTAAAAAAATTAAGATTAACTACAATAGTTGTCGTTGCTAGTATACGGTGTGTTGTTATTTTCTGTTTTACAATTTTCCAAAATAAAAACGTGTGTGAAAACGTGTATTTTAGAGATATGTTACAACAGGTAAGAGCCACAAATTCAAGAAAAAGTTGTGTCGCGCTTTGTGCGTTTTTGAAATAAATGATGATTTTTTATGATAATTGTTATTTAATGTAAAAAGTGACGTTTACAAAATTGAAGACGTTTATCTAACAGCTAGACGAATGTACAGTTATTTATTTGTTATTGTGGCGTAGCAATTTTAAAAAATTCAGTGCTATAAAAATAAAGATTTCGCCCTGATTTGCGGGCGTATAAAGTAGATTATGGTTTCAAAATAAAATAATTTAAGTTATTGAAAAAAGGCCTATTTCTGGCAAATTAATACACTCTATTTTTTATTTTTAAGCCGTTGTCTGTCTCTTTTCAACACATTGTTGTATACAGGGTGTAACATTGAACATTTCTACTTCTAATAACTTTTAAATACGTGAAGATAAAAAAATAAGAAAAAACTTTAATAGGACCATACTATTCGTGGTACATCAACTGAAAGGTAAAAACCGAGAAAATGCGACAAAAAAACATCAACAAAATAGTTTGCTGTAATATTTATTAACTTAAATTAACTGTTTAATATCTGGTGATTTGGTCGGCCATTTAATGGTACTTTTTTGACCTATTTATTTGTTTGAGTACGTATTGTTTAAATACTCTTTCAAGAGTCTAAAATAACAAGGTGGTGCGCCATCCTGCTGAAAAAATACTTTATAGGAGTTTAACGTAGAGTTTGTTTTACTTAATTGTGACGAAGCCATACTCTTGTACAAAGTCTAAAACTCAATAAATTATTCTATTTTATTTTATTCAATTCTAAAGAACGGTTTATTTTAAAGAAATTGTTTTTCCAACAAACACTAACTTCGTAGATAAATCCAACTTGTTCTCCGTATAGTATAGGCGGGCTCGTTGTTAGTGATTAGAAAAAAAAGATTTTCTGATTCATATAGGTAAATGTTATGACTTAAAATGACGATCTTTTTGTTCGTTTTTAGTTTTGTGCTTTAGTTGCTTTTGTGACTATTAAGTAAAATTTGTTGTCATGTTCTTCAGATCATAACGGATAGCTGTTTTTGTAGCTCGAAGAAGTCTGTTATATAATATTTAAAATGTCGCTTAGTAGTTTTCTTTGATTTCAACCTGTCTTTCCTCAGTAATTTTTGAAACAAGGTTAATAACGAGTGACGTAATATATGCTACTATTAACGTTAAAAATTGAAGTAAAATTAGACATTTTATAATGAAATAAGGAAAATAAAGTTATATGCAAAAATTCAGTTTTCCCATACATTTTCGGTAGGTGATGCCTAAAATTACTGAACTATTAGATAAACTGGAATCTACATAAGAAAACACTTATCTTTTTAAACAAATATATTGAGATTAAAAAAACCCACACTAGAAAAACCCAAATGTTGTGAAATGATAATCTCATATTTTAACAAATTTTTGTCTGTGATATAAACCATGTTTTATTTAAACGTATTTTAAAGTATGCGATTTAATTTTTTTATTTGTGTTATTACTATATTATTTTTAGCATTGTATTTTATTACTAAAACTTGTATAATTTGTCTTTTATTTCTGTATGTATATTTTGCTTTTTTATATACAGGTGTTCCAGAACTGGCCGATCAGCTGTAAACTACAAGATCCTCTTTTCAACTTAATACCAAATTCCAAAAAAATATTTTTTTTAACTCTATCGTTTTCAAATTACAGCAATCACATAAAATATTAATTACCTATTAGTATAGATAATATCCATGTTACTAGGCAATGAAATTAATATTTATTGTTTGGTCGACTGTAATAACTAAATTGTCAAAGTAACAAGTGTCAGTTTTCTAAAAAATGAAAATGTTTAGTTTAGCTAATTACACAAAAATGTTGTTGATTTAAGGTGAATGTCGTAGGAACGCAAAAGCTGCTGCAGTCCATCAATTTTGTCTTCCCGATTATACAGTAGACCAAAGAAATATTGAAAGTTTTAGGGATAGTAACACGAATATTACCTTTACTAATAATTAAAATTTTTATGTGATTGGGTAATATAAAATTGCTGTAATTTGAAAACGATAGAGTTTAGAAAAATATTTTTTCAAAATTTGGTATTAAGTTGAAGAGAGAAATTTGTATTTTACTGCTGATCCACCAGTTTTGGAAAACCCTGCATAGTTTTTGTGATTGGGTTTGAATTATTATATTTTACACAATATACATATAATTTATTTATTTATTTTTAGTGCACTTATCCATCTTATTTTACTTTGTAAAGCTAAAGTAATAGAAAAATTACTTACAAAAGGTCTTTTCCATACTACATCTCCCTTAAGATCCGTTAACGTTATTGTGTTTACTGAAAAATTTTCATCAACAAAAATAGTTTTATTTTTCAGAAGATCTCGTAATAAGTTATCATAATTTTGTAATAGTGTTGCTGTTTTAAAACATGTGCTTTTTTCTCCAAACTGCAATTAGAATAAAAATACATTAATATTTGTAATACAGTACATTATTATATCGCAAAAGCAGAAAGTAAGCACTAGCAACCGTTTGAGTTTAATGCCTAAAGCGCAACAAATAAAGCTGCTAATGCTTTCATGCCAACACAACTGTTTTTGCATACTTTCAATTAAAACAAATTAAACATATAAAACTAATATCTAAATCAAGAGTGTGAAATAAATGTCGTACAAAAAAAAATGGAAGCGTGAGCTGATATAATTGACTTTCGTTAAAAGTAGACAAAGAAAATTTATTTATTAAAAAAAATATTTTAAAACAAATAAAATAAAAAACACTATGTTACAAGAATTTAAAATTGCAATAAAATAATATAGTAGGTATATTAAAAAAAGCGTTTCTAAAACTCATATTTCTAATTCAGATATGAAAAGCTACCATTTTCATATGTTAGGTATTTCAGTTATCAAACCTTCTTTATAAGGTAACTAGTGAATCAAAGTGACATTATTTTATACAACATTTATTACATACAACAGCACTAATTTTCATAAATTTTATTACAGTCTTTTAGAGACGCAAATTATGAAAAATATATTATATAAACATAAATAACAGGTTTTCATAAATGCTTGTAAGGTTGTAAGTGGGTGTGGAAAAAATAAAAAATGTTTTGCCTTTAAAAGGCAATAGTTTTAGCTATTATTATAATTATTATTAGACCATTGAGTTACTCCAGGAACCATTCTCTAATATTCCGTTGTGGAAATACGACATTACAATGAGTATTCGTGATATCAAAAATTTTCACAGCCACTTACGACCTTACAATCATTTATAAAAACCTGGTACTTCTAATATCTATATTACACATGCTTACCATGTATACTTTGCTAAATGAATCATGATTTGTTTGAACGTCTATAGCATCTGTTTCTGATTGATTTTGGTTTTCAAGTTGGGTTTGACAATTTGGATGATGGTAATATGTAATGTTTGGTTCCGTAGGACGTAAACGTTTCGGCATTTTTATAAAAAAGCAATAACCAAAATTTTGAATACAACTGAAATGTATCCTTATAAATTGTAGAAATTTATAAATAGATAAGATTGCTAAACAAAGCAGATAACAGTTGAGTATCAAAAAAAAAACATATATCTGATAATATGATCTGTTCAATATCAAGGCTCCCGCAGAATATTTGTGACATGGAGAAAAAAAAATCCCTACATATACGTATGTGGAATACTGAAATAGCTACCAAAAATTCTGGTACCTATTTTAAATTTTGGGTGGCTACAGAACATTTTTTCTTATTTTTAAATTGCCATGGGTTGCGACCTCTTGCAGGCGCCCATTGATCTGTTCGTAATTATCTTTAAGTTTTGATATTACCAAAAAAAAACGTATTTTTTATTTTCACTTCTTTTATATTCATTGATTAAAAACAAAAACCATGTTTTTCCAACAGGCATATGTTTGGTTAAAGTCGGATTTTTTAAAAACAATTGTCAGCAAGGAGGTTAGATCTAACCTCCTTGATTGTCAGTGTTAAAACACTGAAAAAGATCAGACTGTAAAAACGTTATAAGATAGACTCATAATGTGGTACTAACAATAGACTGTTTTATATTAACAGTACTAACTTCAGACGTGCATTAACATAAGAACACTGACAATTTCAATTAATTTTATTGATTTAAAAGAAAAAATACAAATAAATAGTTTGTTGCTATAAATATAAATAAATTGTTGCTATTGGTAAGTTGCCAAAAAATTTTTTTTGACATCAATTAACATGTTATTTATAAAGCAATTTAAAAAAAACATAAATTCTGATAAAGATAGTAAGAACACAAGATTATAAACCATTTTTTATTTAAATTATTCAGAAAGTGCTGAACTAGAAATAACGTTTTATTCTACATATTTGTATTATACATTTTGTTGTTTAATGTTTTAAATTTGATAAGTTTTTGCAACATTTTTAACTTTTTGTATAACTGTCTTTTTTACTTTGTTAATGTTAGGCACTGAATATGGAACTTTAAATTCCGAAAGCGCTTTGTCACTGTAATATTAGAATTTTAATAAAACTTGTGTGTTTGACAATGATTTTTATTATAAAAATTATAAAATATTCCTTCACTTCGAGAAAAGATGCTTCCATCAAATAATTTAATTATATTGTATATTGTAATTGGTTATTAATTTAATATTGCTAGGATACCACTGTAATATGCTTTTCCTATTAGTCTCAAACTTGTATCATAATAAGGAATAATTTGTACATATAGTACTCAACAATTGAAATGGAACACACTAAAATTTTAACAATGTTTCTTTTTTCTGTATATTCTTCAATAATCTTTTTTTTCTGGGTAGCTTATTTCTCATACTTTAAGATGTTTAATAAAGCGTTTTTTCACTGTCATAAATACTACACTGTTATATAAATTAAAACGTTTTTTGTAAATTTGTAGTTTAAGTTATACAGAGTGTCAAAGACAGGTCTTGCAAAAAAACGAAAAGTTTAGACTGTTCCCATTTTAACAAAAATAAATTTTGGATTCTACGCTAGGTACTGTTAGCCATCCACAATTGTTTCATTGGAAACAAGCCGTTTAGATGAGCAAATGTTTTAATTTTTTTAAAAAAACTTTAAATTTCAAGACCCTTGTAGCATTAGTTTACTCGGTATAAGTTGGTGTTTAAATACAATTTTTGAAGCCATGTTTTTAAAATATATATCGCAGTCTGATCCGCTTGCAAACTGACTATGAAGCAATAGTTTACAGCACCGCTTGTAAAAGTACTCTAAAGAAAATAGACTCTGTTTATAGGTGTGCTCTTCGAATCATCTTTGGAGCTTTTCGAACCAGCCTCAATGAAAGTTTATTTTACCTAGCACAAAAAGTTTTACCGCAGTATAGACGCCAACAACTGCTTCGTTAATATGCTATAAAATTAGCAATGCCCAACCATCCAAATTTTGATCTTTTTTTTACAAATCCATATTTTGCCCTTTTCTTACAAAAACCACATTTATCAGCTCCTATATGCTAACGCTATCATCTTCCTTTATCTCATATAGGTTTTGACCATTTTTTTTACCTACCTTATCTTCCCCAAAGTTTAACTTCTTTCTGGACCATACCCACTCCTAACATTAATCTTACACTTACTTAGTTTAACAAAACCAACACCCAGCTAGAAATCTTACTTTAAGAATACCATCAGCAACACAACCAACACCAAGAAGCTCTATTTATATTCACGGACGGATCCAAGTCTTTGAATGGAGTAGGGGCTGCAGTATTCTCATCTTTTCAAATGCAAGTTAAGTTCTCAACAACTTGCAGCATATTTTGTGTCGATCTTGCAGCTATCTATGAAGCAGTTAAATATACAAGCAAAATTTACGACACTCATTTAGTCATCTGCACTGATTCTCTTAGTGCCTTAACCGTCTTACAAAATCTTTATTCATTTAACCTCATCGTCCAACAAATTGCAGAACACAGATCGGCTCTTACTACACTGGTAAGACTTTAACCTTTATGTATACTCCCTCTCATGTGGGAATCACAGGCAACGAAAAAGCAGACATGCTTGCAAATGCTGCCATCAACACCACTGAAGCTACTCTGTGGTCCCTCAATCTATATAGTGACCTTCCTGTTGAATTCAAATAAAAATTTACTCTTCATGGCAATCTGTGTGGTCTTTAAGTTCCAGATTTCTTAAGAACATTAACCCCACAGTGCTAGAATCTCTGACCGTACCATCTGATAGAAAATTATAAATTATACTATCTCGACTGAGACTAGGACACATTCGTTTAACGCATTGTTATCCTGTTACTGGTGACAGAAAACCACTCAGCACCTGGTGTACTGTTCCTCTCACTGTTCAACACATCTTAGAAGAATCTAAACAGTTCCAACGTTATCATAGACAACACCTCTCAGAGGGATCTATGGAAACACTTCTGCGTAGTCATTGGGACAAACTCAAAGTCTTTCTAAAAGCCGTCCAGTTGATCCATCTATTGTAAATCTAATCTTATCCATATACACCCATACCTCGCTTTACGGCTTAGATACGTTTTACGAAACTTGGTCGCAAAGCGAAAAGCCGTATAAGGAATCAATTATTCTAATACAAATTCATACAAATGCAATGGAATCGGTTCCAAATTTGTTAAATATGTAACATGGTTTATCACATCACGTTCGTTCAAACCTTCAAAGCCGAGATCATGTGCTAGATCCAAAATGTTTTGCCTAATTTCAGGAAGCAAATTAACTTTTGCATCAGAAGTTTTTACACATTCTGGCCACAGTTTTTTCTTAACATGGTTCATTGTTGTTAATTTTAATTCTTTCCATAATTCACTGATGCTGTCAACGGCATCCTTGATGTTATAGTTTTTCCAAAATGTTTTAATTGAAGATTTACCATCGGTTTCCCTTATAAGTTTGCACGAGATTAGCAACAGGTAAATATATCGACATCGAAAAGGGTTTTTTTGCCGTTACAGCGAAACATTTTAAGCCGTAAATCGAAAACTTGCCTTAATTGAAGAGGACCGTTATAGCGAAATGCTGTATAAAGAGCGGCCGCATAGCGAGGTATGAGTGTATTGTAAACACACCTATTGTACCTACCGCTAATAACCATTATGGTTGATGCTATATGTATTTTATTTAAATTTTTGTTAAATATAAAAAAATAAATAAATTTCACTTTATGTATTTTAATTCTCTATTCAACTATGATATTATTTAGAGCCTCCGCAATATTTGTAGATGTATGTTTGCTACCAAACTTTGTAGGTTGCAAAAATAAAAAAATTTAATTGAATTTTTTTTATCTATGTACATGTGACTCGAAAGTCTCATTATTTATGAAAGTCCAGAAATCAGTGCCCAAACTTATAAAGTCTGTACTGTTTATTTATTTTTTTTCATATTATTCACATAATAATTTTATTTGTTTTAGATTAGGAGTTTGATATTATGGATTTAAAGTTGTTAACAATTCACAAAATCCTTTGTCCTTTACGATGGATATTAACTGTAGATCTACACAGATCATTTTTATAAGTGTCAAATCTGCTATCTTTTTGTTATTTCCTATTATTAAAAAAACTGTTAGATTTAGTGGAATTACGTTTTTTATTATTAGGTACCTAAATTTTCGGTTATTTTGCATCTTTTTAATGTTATTTTTATTGAAGTGTTTTGATTTCTATAAGATAATTTTATTTTGCAAAATTTTTATTTCACTTTTATAAAATTTTTTGATAATTTTAATTTATTAATATGTTATTTATTAAAAATTAAGAAAAATTAAACAGGAATTGAATTCGAATAAGCATTACTTAGAAAAAATAATTAAAAAGTAATTATTATTAATTAACTATTAGTTTTAGTTATTAAAAAATAACTAAAAAATATTTAAAAAAGTCAAAATATTAATTGTTTTACATTGCTAGAAATATTGTAAAATGTTTTTAATAATATTTTATTTTTTTACAATATTTAAATCAATTAACGTAACATTGAAATCAATTTTTAAATAAATTTGATAGAAGCATCTTTTCTTTCTGGAAGTGGGGTGATTTTCATATAAGTAATAATAATAAAAATCAGTGATTAATCAAAATTTTTATATAACATTGGCAAAGCGCTTTCGAGAACTAAAGTCCTATCATCAGTGCTAAACTTTTATCAAAATCGAATTTAAAACAAAAGAATAAAAATGTAATATATAAAAATAGAATAAAACGTTATTTTTAGAACAACAGTTTTTGGTTGACTTAGAGATAAAAAAATGTAAACGATTTTGAACTACATTAATTTTTTTTTTATATTCTAAAAGGTGTAGAACTGGTTGCATGTTCAAATATCCTAATACTTCAATTTTTCCGCGAATCTTGTGGTGTCACGAGTAATGATTAGTGTCATGACTTCCGATATAATTTTTCCAACACTAGATACATCAAATGAGACGTATAAAGCCTACTTATTTGACTCTGGTCGGTATGATCGTAAAAAAGGTGGGACCGTTTAACACGTGTCAAAGAATAAAAATGTAATATATAAAAATAGAATAAAACGTTATTTTTAGAACAACAGTTTTTGGTTGACTTAGAGATAAAAAAATGTAAACGATTTTGAACTACATTAATTTTTTTTTTATATTCTAAAAGGTGTAGAACTGGTTGCATGTTCAAATATCCTAATACTTCAATTTTTCCGCGAATCTTGTGGTGTCACGAGTAATGATTAGTGTCATGACTTCCGATATAATTTTTCCAACACTAGATACATCAAATGAGACGTATAAAGCCTACTTATTTGACTCTGGTCGGTATGATCGTAAAAAAGGTGGGACCGTTTAACACGTGTTGGGTAAAAATGCGGAACATAATTTCACGTAAGCGGAAAAATAAACTGTTCGAAGAAATGCGCTTGCAAGTAACATTCTGCGAAAATTGGAAGCCCCTTTTCAAAGAAAATAATCGTCGTTTGTCGCTTGTGTTGTTTTTATGACCCCTAATGCACGTATATATAAGGTTCATTTTTAACTCGGTTGAGTGGGTGGAATTTTCAGGTTTGCATTCATACTGGGAAGAACCAGTGACTCCAAACTGTTTTGTTTATGCACAGTAAAGTGCATAGCGCACGTTAAAATGTTTTAGAACCATTGACCTAGCCGAACTTAAATGTTTTCTTCGAGACGCTACCCACATTAACTGATTTAAGTACGACCCTTATTTACAAGTGCGTTAGAGGTCTTGAAACAACACAACCAACAGTGCGGTTGTATTTTTACAGGACACGCATTAAACGGTACCACCACTTTTATGATTCCGCAGGACAAAGTCAAAAAAAAATAAGGTATATACAAGATTCAACGACATTTACCACTAATGCAAGCAAAAGCTTTCATTCCAATTTTAACAAAATCATATATTATACATATTGTGGCGACCTCTCGTAGCCACCGGCAAGTGACGACCTCGCACAGCCGCTATGTTCCAGCTCCGAGGTCATAGCTCGCCCTCTTCCCTCGTGACGTGGCCGTCGACGTGACTAGACCTCTCTTCCCTCGTGGCCGTCGCCGTCGACGCGACTAGACCTCTCTTCCCTCGTGGCCGTCGACGCGACTAGATCTCTCTTCCGTCGTGGCCGTCGACGCGATTAGACCTCTTCTCACGTGGCTGCCAACGCGACAACATGTTCCCCGTTTGTTCGATTCTTTTGTGTGTTATTGTAAATAGTTATATGTTATGTAGTTAGGATCTTCTGGTGTCAATAAATTGTTTACCCAAAGCAAATCTCATTCAACTACAACCCAAATTCCACAATATAAATCATGTATTAAATTCAAAAGTGTAAACTTATCACTTAAAATTAAGAACAAACATGTACAAATTATACAGAATTTTTTACAAAAACAAACTTGTTTAATAATAAAGAAAAAAAAATGTGTCTCATATTTGTAAATTTAATAAAATTTTGTTAAGTATATTTTTTGTTTGATAATACTTAATAGATTAAATATTTTTTCTAACTCGAGTGCTTATCAAAAAGCACTAATAATTCTATTCTATTCTTCTTTAATAAGATGTCACAACAGTAGTTTTAAAAATAACAATTTATTTAAAAGCGAAAAGTTAGGCAGTATGATTATTTATAATTCACATACAAATTTATTTACTTTCTTTATTAATTTTCTACATATTTAAAATTTAAACCATCAATTTTTCTTTACGTGTTGAACTTAAAATATTTTCAAAACCTATCTTAATCAAGGAAGTGTTGAACCTGTAAACCACCCCCTAGAGAGTAGCACTAATTCTGAGGTTGGTCCGCAAAAGGAACATATTTCAAGGACTCCTACGTCGCTGGTTCGCAAAAAGAACCCGCCGTAGGTAAACTATTCTGTATTAAATACGATATAATCAAGAAAAACTACTCTCTAAAAAGCTATGAAAATCTTTTTGCTAATGTAAATTATATCGAAAGAAACAAAGTCATAGCTTTCTAAAAAATAAAATTAATTTACTAAGTTTTATTTTTAGAGCATTTAAATTGTTTCTAAATTTGATGGTAATTTTTGCCTTGCTTTTGAAATTGCAACAATATTATAACATTCATTGCTGTAGACCCAAATAAAGAATACAAAGTATTGTAGTCAACATTTAAAAATCCTGCAGCTTTGAATGTTACTTGTCTTTGATGCACTTGTTCTGCAAACAATATCAGTTCTTTTCTCAACATATTATCGTAATTAGATTTTGGCGAAACACTAATATTATAAAGAATTTTGTAACAAATATTTGCAGTGCCTCGAATTGCATTATTGGCGGATGTGCAAGATTTTGTAACCATTATTCCAAATATCTGAAAAAAATGTTATAATTTAAAAAAAACTAAGTAAAAGACATGATACCATATACAAAAGAGACTGGTAACTATATAAAATCAATATATAAATAACACTGACATTGTTTTGTGGAACTACACTTCCACTCCCATAAATCAACAATAAGAAGATAGTATATGTTGTATAAATGACACCCACAACCAAAATTCCAAAAATTGGCAATCCAAAACATTCATTAAATTCATCAATTAAGTTACATAACTTATTATGTGCACTAAAACACTTCTGTAAGACATTGTTGAAAGGTGTGTCGTCAGGAAAGTTATGTAACGATGAATTTGTAAGATGTATTAAAGACGTTCTTAAATTCAACATTTTATTTTTTATTATAAAGGTGTAACTGCAAATGTATAGAACTTCAATTGCTAGTAGATATTCATTTATAAAATTTGGTACATCAAATGTGTAATAGTTCCATCCAAAAGTTATACCATTTGAGAATAAATCGTAAGCATAAAGATTTATTAATACTAAATGAACAGCTACGAGTTCAAATACAGCAATTTTTTTTTGTTTTTGGGTAATTTTTAAATTTTCTCCTACAAACAGAACGTGCATCTTAGTTAGTTCTTCTAGGAGTTTTCTAATTCGTTTTTCTTTAAGAAAAACGGCATTTATAATTATTAAAACAGTCATTGAAGTTAATGTTCCGGTTGTGAGAATATCAAAAACAAATGCACTTAGAGTGCTGTATTTCCAAAATTTATTCCATTTGTTGAATATAGTCCAAATACATAAGCAGCTATCTATTGTGATAATTCCTATAGAATAAAAAATGTACCAGCCGGGTACAACAGAATTTGTAGATCCAATATTTGGAACACAGACAGCACAAATTTGAGCAAATCGAATTAATAAACTTGACGTAAATTTTTCTGCGTGTATTTTTTCTTGTATTTCAACCATTTTGAAGTAGAATTTGGAAACATATACAGAATAACATGTAGGTACTTAGCAAATAACGTTGATAATTGCTAAAGCTTTTTAATAACATGAATAAATATTACTTATCGATTTCCGGCTTCATCATTTCAAGTAAAACGTCAATTTACTTAATACTAGGAAGTTTTCGTACTTTATGAAAATTGAATTACGTCTGTTACAGTTTGTTACAGTTTTTTTTTAACAAACTAAATATTTACATTCATTGAATGATAAGGAAGAAGATATAAATTTAAACGTGTGCCTATTTAGAAACATGATTTATTATCTGAATTCTAAGATTGTTATTAATTTAAAATAATAACAATAACCCTGTTATTATAATAAAATATTATAATTTTAAACTGTTGAGTAAAAAAAACTTAAAATTTTGATTGCTTTGTTTTTCTTTCGCGCTGGCCCTAAAAATCGAAGTCTATTTAATAAACTTTTCTTAATTATAGCTTTCAGGAGCTTCATAAATGCCAAAAAAAAAACAAAATTTAGCATAAAATTTTTATAATAATTTAGATAAAAATTGCAAAAACTCTTACTTTAGCTTTGCTTTACTCAATGTTTTTTTTTTCAAAATTTGCTTTTAAAAATTGGATCTGACTACCGACTAACTGAGTAAACCAATGCTACAAAGATCTTAAAAAACTTAAGGAATGAGTCATGTTTCTAAATACCCGTTTAAATTTGTATCTCCTTTTTACTAAATTAAAATATTGAGTTTCAAAATTTGGTTATAATTAAGAACCCCTTGTTACACGAATTTTTACCATCGGGGATTCAAGTTTAAACTTTTATCTTTAGAATAAGTAAAAAAATTCCAAAATTTGATATTAACACAATTATAAGCAACAATAAAAATTAATATCAAACCCAACAAGTTTAATCAAAATTCTAACAACAAAGGCACTGATGGTAAAACTTTAGTTTCCGAAAGCGCTTTGCCATTGTTGTATTAGAATTTTGGGTTCAACATTGATTTTTATTGTTATTATTTCTACTTATAAAAATTATCCCACTTTGAGAAAAAAAATTTAACAAAGTTATTGCTTATAGCGCAAAAAACAAATTATTTTTGACTTTAATTTAAGATATTAGCTCAAAATTTGTAAAATTGTTTTGAAGATTTGCTCCAATGTCTTTTTGAAACCTATTAAGAATATTTTTTTAGTAAAATGAGAACGGTCTTAAGCTTTAATTTTTTGCCTACGATAGGTACTCTCTGCATAACCTAAACAAAAAACTTATAGAAAACACTGCTAAGCACCTTAATTAAAGTACATATATTTAAAAATGAGCAAGCAAATAAAGATTATCCCGATTAATAATTTTTTCTAGAATTTATAAGGTTTTAAACTCGAATTTAAAATTTTAGAGTGTTTCATTTTAATTTTTTGTTGACAACTGTGTTTTAGAAAATAATTTTGATTTATACTTTTGAGTCACCTGATATATTAGGTACATATAGCAAACAAACCACTTAATTACTTTATTTTGTCTTACACACCTACATTTTCAATTGCCTGGATTAACTATTTTTACGAGTTATTGTACTAGAATATAATTATAAAGCATTAGTTAATTGATTAATAAAAGATTATACCTTGCGTAATCAGTGATATTCCATTTAAGTAAACATTTTAAAACTATACGGGATGTCGCTTTAAGTTACTTTTTTCCAAATTTATACTGACATACCATCAGATACTTTGGGTTTTAATTGTGAACATAAATGGTCATACATGAAAATTAGACTTTTCTAGATCTAAACGTGTAAAAATTTGTTATTTAAGCTTAATGTAAGACTCGAAAATTATACGTTTACAACAAAGATCAGAATTGTTATTATGACAAATACAAGTTAAATTCGTCGATTTATCAACTGAATTTTTAAAAACTTTTATTTTGACTATTTTACACTATCTGAAATTACACTTATTTTATTATTGAAGAATGCACTTTGATTTGATTAAATATTTTTTGGAAAATAAGTGTAATTGGAAAATACACTTTGTTTTATTATCTTTATTTACTACTCTTATTAACTAAATTGGTTAAAATATTGAGACCTGCACACAGCACGATGCTAAGCTGTACATTATATCTGCCCTACTCTAGCTGAAAGCTGGTATATATACAATCCTAATGTGCTGACTCTACAATATGCTAGACAAAGGGGTTACTATACTAGGGGTACTATAACTTACACATTGTTCGAGGAAGCGAAATACCAAAACGATTATATCACATCGTCAAGGTTTACCGCTTATGGATACATCGTAGCTATGTAAAATTTGTAATGAGGTAATATTGGCTAAATTTTTAAAAGTTTATTGTTTCATATAATCAAAAAACTTTATCCTTTAGAAGTCTATGTCTTAATTTTTTTTTCCATTTTTATTGACAACGATAAAAAAATAACTAGTCTTGACAGTTAAGTTACTTTTTATTGAAAGTTAAAACGAATTTACCTGTTAGATAAAAAAAGAAATTTGTAAAAAAGTTTAAAAAGATAAATAAATAATAAATTGTTTTATAGCTTTCTAAAAAATAAATTTCTTTTATTTTGACTTAACTATTTTTTAAAACACTATTCCAGCTACGCTTTCGTGATGTTCTATCAAATATTTTAAAAACACAATTTTTATTTTTGATTGTAAAAAAAAATGTATTATGTATTATGATTAATGATTTAAAGTTTAATTATTATGTATTATGATTAATGTAAAAATTAATCGCTTATTTGTTATTAATAATAAGTTTTTAAATTTAAAGTTTATTTTTTATTGTTTTATGTGTAGTTGTATATTCATTATTGTACAAATTATTGTGACTTTTGTCACTATTGTGAGCAAATCATAGAAAAATAAAGAATTTTACTCACACCCTTGAAGCGATTGGAAGTGTTGTAAGTCGATTATGGAATTGATACCTGGAGACAGAATCTGTTCGGCAAAGACCCAGAAGAGGAAGACCTCGGTCTATAACCCGAAATCAAGACTGTGATATACGCATAGTGGTAAGAATAAATCCAGCAATTTATGCATCGGCAGCAAAAATGCTCTTCATGCTGCGAAATGACCAAGATAGATCCAAACCATTCGAAATCGATTTTGTGAATTTGGGTTGAGAAGTCATCCACCATATCGAAGTTCTCAATTACCTATTACACCATGACCATGCGGCACGTGTGAGATGGGCTACCCATTATCAAAACTGGGTTATGAAATGAAACTCGGTATTGTTTGCTGACGAATTCATATTCGGTCTCAGAAGTGACAGTAGACGTATTCGAGTATGAAGAATGGCTGGTGAACGGTATCAGCAATTCCATAACCATAATCAAGTATGGGGAGGAATCTGTGTTGGGGGTCGGCACTGACTTGTACATTTGCCATGGAACGATGAACGGTCACATATATGCGACCGACATTATAAACAACATTGTTGTCAATTTTCAAGCCGCTATTGTTCAAAATTTTGTTTTTATTGACGATAATTGTCAGCTTCACCGTACCGCGGAAGTGTTAAATGCACTTGATTTCCATGGAATTGAACAAATTGCTCTTCCTCCATGTTCACCGGATTTAAATCCAATAGAGCATGTATAGGATCTTCTTGAAAGAGCATTGCATTCACATAGACCTTAATTCAAAAGCGTAAGGAAACTTGCGCAGCTATTACCTATTCTGTGGTTGCAAATTCTACAGGAACAAATTGATACTGTTATAAAGAGGATGACCCGTAGAATTTAGAAAGTTTTACGTGTTAGAGGCCAAAATATTCGCCATTGACACCAAAAATATTTTTTTTATGTACCTGAAATTATTTTTTTTATTTATGAACTTAATTTTTAATTTATTTTTATAAAAACATCAAATTATGTTTTAAAATTAGTAAACAAAATATTTTCTGGTGTTATTTATTGAATTTGAACTAACCTCTTTTAATATTTAAAATTTTTAATGTTTGCCAACCGCTTGAATTTATGTTGGTATTGCAAAACTCATTACCAGCGGGGGATGCCCTTGCACGACTAAGAGGGAGCAGCTGGTGCCGCTGGTGGAATTTGCCGGGCGCGGGAAGAGTGGTAGTTCCCCGGAGCACATAGAGGTGTTCGTATGCTTTTTCACGTTGAAAATAATTTACAAAGGCTATTTTGTTAGAATTTTAACGAATTCACCACGTGCAAAGACTGAGAAACCATTAAAATCTTTGGTGTTAGTGTTTTCACTGGATGGTTTTGAAAAACAGAGATTTTTGTAAATAAATCGAAAATCATGTGGCGAGACAAAACATTCAAATAAGATGTGAGACTTTGCTATGTTTTAAATGTTTTACAGGTAATCTGAGGCTTTTTTTATTATTTTTAAATATTGTTTAAAATTGTTATTTTATAATAATTTGTTGAAATGTGGTTTTATGCTTTTGAAGTGGGGGCGACATGTCGAGACTTGTTTTGTTCAATTAACTGTTTGAATTACAATAATTGTGTGACATCAAAATTTTGAATTGTGTTGCATTAACTTCATGGATTAAATTTTGAACTAAATTATTTAATAAAGTTAATATTTTTGGCTCTATTTTTGTTTCTGACTCATATCCAAATTATAAATAATTTTAAAAGCAATATGGGGGCGTTAAGTAGTCACTTTCTTATATTTAACTAGTCTTTAACTAAGTGTTCTCCTGCTTGAATTGCCAAAGATTTTATTTAGGAGAGAGTGGGTTGGAGTCAAGTTCATATGAGATTCAAACGTACCTGATAAGACTCCTTTAGGCCTCAACCGACAAGGGGAGGAAATAGATGGGCATGGGGCCTATCTCATAACTAATTCTCAAAACATTCTCTATCAATTGTTTGTTACCATTTCAAGTAGTTTAGTTGGACCAGTAATTTCAACCACTTTTGTTCACACCTGTCACATCTTTGTAATTATATTTCTTTATCTTTTGTAGAATTTAGTGACCTAACTTAACATGTTTTTTTCACATTTAAATATAAAATGTTTTAAAATTGTTGTAAATGTTTTTGTTGAATATTTATGTAACTTTTATTTGAAAACATACTTGAGATTTGTTTGTGGACACGGTTTAGGAAGGTTTTATTCGGTATTTCTTGCAGTAAATATTTAATTGTTCCTTAAATGCCATAACTGAATGTTACATGTACTTTTTGTGTTTATTAATGTGTGTTTTGATGTGTTTGTTTTATTATGATTGTTTTGTTTCATTGTTTATGATGTGCATTTTGTTTCGTTGTGGTTATTGCCCACTGATTTACTTTTATTTTGTTTGTTTTACATTTTTTTTATGATTTACTGCAAGAAACAAATAAATAGATGTTTCCTTCCCCAACTAATATTTTCAATAATAGAAGAACTGTTTTTTAAAAAACTTTATTATTTCACAAAGACAAAGTTACAGTAAAAAAATTATATTACAATAATAATTGGAAAGATGTTGTTCTTGCTTTTATAAACTCTGACAACTAGTGTCAGTAGTTTCTTATGCCAGGGTTAGGTGGTCATATAACTCACATTGTAGTTTTATTGTATTCTTCCAACTCGGTCTTTATGCAGTCACATCTCAAAGAACTTTGCCGCTATTCTGTCAAACACAACGTAGGGCTTCTTTCGACTAGACGACGATTACGACCTTCGGCCACTTTTATATGAATTTGAATTGAGCGCACAATTTTAAGTTTGTGGTTTGTGGATAAATATGGCCTAGTTTGTGTTATTACAAATTTTTTCCAAATTTATACAAAATTTCTTAATATCACTAACTTTTTGTGCACAGTGTAGTTACTTAACCAACAAGTTGTTTAATGAGGATGATTAATAATCGAGACGTTTTAACGCATCATTATAGTAACTGGAAAAGATATTTGAAATTCATTATAAAAGTCAGTTGATAAGTGCACAATAGTTTATGGTTAGAGGATTATTGGTGCCATAAATAAATGACAAGACACCAGGCGCGTTCTCCAAATACTGAGGTAGACGGATTAAGAAATTTTGGACTCTTTGCTAATCTTTGGATTGATAACGGAATTAAAAAAATTGCTTCCGAGTCTGGAAGATCAAATTCGCCGAAGTGTTTATGACTTTTACGACAAAAACATTGTGCCGAATATTAACTTGTTGTACACCAGTTTAATTGAAAATAACATTTTGTCGTGCTGTAAAAAAACTTTTGTGAAATATATAAAAACTATTGGTTTCACATTCAATCGTATTAATAAAAACAAAATTTTTAATGGATTTTAAGTGATGTAGTGAAAAAGTGGCGATATCGTTATTTATAAGAAATTGAACAATATAGAAAAGAAAACCGGGACATTTTTTATCTAGATGAGACCTGGTTTGACACACATGAGACAGTTAAAAAAGGTTGGACCGACGGTACTAGAAGATGCATTTTAAATATTCCTCCTTCCAAAGGTAAAAGAATTTCAATTTTGCATGCCGGGAGTAGAAACGGTTTTGTGCTTGATGCATTACATTTGGGGTGTAAAAATTTAAAAGATGTTAAAGCCGACTACCATTCTGACATGACTGCAAAAGTTTTTGAAAAGTGGTTTACGAAAATCTTAATACCCAAACTTCCAAAAGGTAGTATTATTGTGTTAGATAATGCCAGTTATCATTCTGTGCAAATTGATAAGGTTCCGAACTCCAGCAGTAGAAAAGAAGAAATTCAAGAGTTTTTAATTAAGAAAGATTTGTTCTTTGAAGAGAAGAGACGTACACCAAAAATGAATTATTAGAAGTTGTTTGAACAAAAAGTTACAAAATAGATCAGGTTGCGTCTGAATATGACTTAATTGTTCTGCGGTTACCGCCCTATCATTGTGTTTTCAACCCGATTGAGATGATATAGGGCCAATTTAAAGAAAAATTAAAGAGGCAAAACACTGGACAAAACTTTAGCAATACAACATTAAATTTAATTAGAGAAACATTTAAGTCAATTACTGCGGAAGCCTGGAAGAATTCTGTGCAGCACGTGGTGAATATTGAAAACGAATACCGAAAAAAGAATGTTAAAGACCTAATAATCGAGCTAGAAAATGATAGTGACAGTGACAATGATTAACAATAAGTGATGAATCTGTGAAAAGACTGTGCGTCATAACGTTTTACGTTTTTATTTTTGTGTAGTTTTAAGCAGTTTAAATTTTTTACGAAATTCTGTTTTTTAATTTTTATTGTAAATGTGTATTTTATTTTATATTTAATATCAATATATTTAGTGTGTAAATAGATACAAATATTTGTAATATAAATAATTTTTTTTTGTAAATTAATTTCAAAATAAATGTATGACTTCACGGTTTTACAAATCCTAATTACTTTATGACTATTAAAAAATATTTGATTCTGCATGCTTGCGTTTTTATTTCAATTCTAATTTAACCGAAAATTTAACTTAAATTATTTCAAGTCCGGCCCAGTTCTAAAATTTACCTTCGATCGTTGGGTCTTTTGTAGTTGACCGTAACCAGCTTAGTGTTTACTTGGGTCTGTCATAAAGAGGCTGGCTACTAATAAATTCCTGCATAAGTCGGGTTCATATATCTTTTCCATTTACTATACAAAATTATATTTTATTTGACAATTGTACGCATGCGCATAGTGTTAAAAGACTTCTCTCACAACATGTTTTTAAAAAAAAATCATAAGTATTTTAATAAACTTTTTTCTAAATAATCAAAAATAAGTTAATGTACTTTAATCAAAATTAAAAATTAGTAGATCGGATCGGTATCATACTGGTATAAAATTATTTGTAGCTCTTATTTTCAATTATTGCCCCTTTCTAGGCTTATATCGCCGATGCTTATTTTCTAACTTCGTTTTATAATATACAGTGTGAACCATTTGTATGGAAGAACTTGGATAAAAATTGAGGGATTTGTTTTTCAGGAACACGCTTGAACACACATTTTGTTAATTTTCAACGCGCATTTTTTGACAAAAAATGGGTATATAGGGTGTCCCAACATCGAGATACAACCCTCTACTAAAATTTTAAATAGAAACCCCAATTTTTTTAGCATAAATGAATTTTACGTATAATTTTTACATTTTAAAAATGACACTATGTCGATTTTAAGTTGTTTTTTAAAAAAAGGCGTGATCTATATGAAATAAATAAATGCGATAAAAATTCAGGAAATTAATAAATCAATGTAAATAAATTGACGCTGTTGACTTTAAATTCAAAACTTGACAAATGTCATTACTTCATTAGTGTTAACCAAATTTGTCAAAAATCACAAGTTGTAATAATTTTTTAAAAGAGATTTTCAGAATGCTTTTTTTGCAACGCAAAGTAGAAAAAATAGTATATTACACTCGTTTTATAAAACGATTTGTAACACTCATTCTCTTTGAGCACTCCTCGCTTCGCTCGTCATGCTCAAAACTCATTCGTGTCACAATAATCGTCTTATGAAACGTATAATTATGTACTATTTTTTTTATCACTATAAAACGAGGCAAAAATATTTGCAAAAGAATTTAGTTTTCAGGGTCACCAAAGTCGCATTGACAAAGAGAATTAGATATAAACACTAATTGAGCAAATATGAACGAAAATATTTTTTCGCAATCACTGAATCACTATGCTCTTATTACTAGATTAGGGTTTTAAAAAGTCGAAACATTGGAATTTTATGGTCTTAGTTTATCCAAGAATTAACAATAAATTGATTGAACTGTGTAATCTTCTTAAATCCGATAAAAACACGTATCTAAACGTATCTAGACATAAATAAACTTGTAACAAAATGGTTAGTTAATCGCTGTTTACACCTGTGATCAGTGTTAAGTGACATGTGAAAAGGTAAGTGATCTACAATTGAAACATTTTTTTCTGTTACGACATTGACTTTTAATTAAATTAATTTCAATTGTCGCCAATTGGCATCTAAATGATTGAGACTAGACAAGCAAGCAGTGTATATAAGGTGTTAAGTTTTTTGTATAAATGATTACGGAAATTTCAGAATGTTTAGGTAAAGATTTAATTACAATCTAATCTAATCTAATTTTTTAAAAAAAACATCTACATTATCTTTATTTTAGATTTAATGAAAATGGGTTTACGCCGTGTCACACTTCAAGATGTGGTAAACACTCTTTCAAGAAAAAAAGTCGTTGAATTCGAAACGGGTACAAAGTTAGCAAAAGTGCTCACGACTTTAGATTTAACTGCGTTAGGTGTTGGCAGCACTTTGGGGGTTGGGATTTACGTGCTGGCTGGAGATGTTGCAAGAAATAATGCAGGACCGGCTGTAACAGTTTCGTTTTTTATTGCAGCTGTAACTTCGATTCTTGCAGGTTCAAAAAAACTTTCAAAATTTGCATATTTTCAGACTTTTCTTATTGCAGGGCTTTGTTACGCTGAATTTGGAGCACGAGTACCTAAAGCGGGATCAGCATATGTTTACAGTTATGTCTGTATAGGAGAATTTTTTGCTTTTATTATAGGATGGAATTTAATACTAGAATATTTGATTGGTAGGTACAGGTAGAGGTATTTAATAAGATATACAAGTAGGTCCTAGGAAGACGTTCGTATACAACAACCTAAGATTCTTGAAATCAATATACTTACGCAACCAAGTTGCACTGTGCAGGAACTAAAGGGTGAAAAGTTAAAAATTAAAATTTGTTATTAATGTATAAATTTTTCTAAAATGTATAGTTTGACGAAAGATATTTGGGCAGACTTTGCAAGTACTCCCAATAAACAGAGCAAAAAAATAATTGCAGTTACCGCAAACATCAAATAAACTATAAAACATCTTATAAAACTTAATTTATAAGGGTAAACACTTCCACATTTAACAACGACCTTTTCTCGGAACCATTAAAAAATGTAGGCAAACCTTCCCAAGGTCGTTGTTAAATGTGAAAGAATGTGAAATCAAGTTTTATGAGGTGTTTTATGGTTTATTTAATGTTTGCTGTAACTGCAATTATTTTTATGCTTCTGTTTATTGGGAGTACTTGTAAAGTCTGTCTAAATATTTTTCGTTAAAAAATAAACAGTAACATTTACAAGATTATAATGACTATTAACAAGGTAAGAAAAGGCCTCAAACACTTGTTTATAGAGAAAGTAAAATTAAAGTAAAAATTTTATTATAAAATAGACATATTAATCACATCATTTCTTAAAACTGAATAATTTTAAGCATTTTAAAAAAATCTTTTACAAAAAAATTTTTACATTTACAATTAAATATTTCTTAATTTTTTGACAATCGATAGTTGAGTTTCTCAAACTTTATCTGTTAAATTGTTTTTGATATTGTATGGCTCTGACCTTAGATAAAAAACTGGACAAAAAATTCCTTGTTTTTTGTCATGATAATAGACTGGGTTTATATAAAACATAAATTTTTATATATAAATTTTTTATACAGTGATACATCTCATCAAAAAAAACAACTTTTCTATTACTATTTTTGCGATAGTTGCTAAAAATTTTGAATGTTGCTCCCTTTCATAAAATGACGAAACGCTTATGATTACTTCTCAAATAAATTAGGTTAAAAAAAATTCTATAAAAATTAAATTGCCTAGTTACTATTATAATACTACATAGGTCAGTGGCTGGTATGGTATTTTGTACCAAATTTTTAAATAATTTTATCTTAAAAATGGAATTTAGTTAAAGATCTTTTTTAAGCGAGACCTATTACTGGCTAATTTTTTGATTATTATTTCTGATGCACTCTGTATTTTTGATTTAAGAAATATAGGGCTCGCCAATTAAAAAGTCGTAAAGGTAAAATAGTCGTAAAAACTATGTAAACAATCATTAAATTAAGTAGCCGTGGTTTTGATACAGTCGACCAGCTTTGTTTTTAATGTAACAAAACGTAAAATTACTAATCATTGTCCGACTAGACAACTATGTCAACATTTCGTTACTAATTGTTCACAAAAGTGCAGCTGTTCAAGAACACAGCTACTTAATTGTCCAGTTGGACAATGATTAGTTATTTTACGCTTTGTTACATTGAAAACAAAGCTGGTCGACTGTATTAAAGTCACGGCTACTTAATTTAATGACTGTTTACATATTTTTTTAGACTATTCTACTTTTAAGATTTTCTAATTGGCGAGCCAATTAATATTTTGAATCAAGAATATATCATAGAACTAAAATCATTTAATCTCGAGAGTAAAAGTTTAGAACCTGAGGGCTCAAAAGACTTGAGAGCTTTAAATAAAATAATTTTATTATTTCTAGCGACTTTTGTTCTCTTATTTTCTTTTATCCAGCAGTGCATTTTCTATGTAATACATATTTTTTATATTTTAAATTCTAAGGGTATTTCAATGTCAGTTTGAAATCTCAATAAATTTTAAATGTCAATTTCAAATCCCAAGGAATTTTAAATGTCACTTTAAGTTCCTTGGCACTAAAAACAGCAGTCTATATAGTCCCTCTTAGAAGGCACTTAAGTTTTGATTTAAATCCCGAAGGTGCAAAAAATAATTTTTTAGGCCTCCGCCCAGAAACACTAAATTTCTAGTCGTATAAATGGTCCGGAAAGTGATCGTTTGCGTTTGTCACCATTTTGCACTGTCTAGACATTAAAAGTAAAATCTAGGGATTTTCTGTTTTTAAATTGTACTTATTCCAATACCTGTTATATGATTTTTGAGGCAGCAAATTTTCAATTGCTTTTCTGGCTGCGTTTTTTTATATGTTCTGGGTTATTATCGTCTACCATTTTCTGATTTATTGGAAGAAGTTCTAATTATTTTAGCACAAAAGCACGATTTGACAGAATTTATAATTGTTTATTGTCAATGATATTTTAAATTTAAAATCTAATTATCTTGATAATGCTACCAACCTCAGAAAAATAAATACTCTAGCGCCAAAAATTTTTACAATAAAAATGTTTTTTTTTTAATTTAGGCAACTTTTTGGTCTAAAAAACGTTGTTTATCACACGGCCGGAAACTTCTTCACGAGAATTCGCACTTGTGCTCATACTCGCAAAACGACAGTTTCTGGCCTTGTAATAAAAATAACTATATTTGTTTAAAAGTTTACTTTTTTAAACAGAAAAAAATCCGAATTAAGGCGACATATTTTTACAACTATCGGCTTTAAGTTTTTTTGCAAAATTGATTTAAACCATTTTGTAATATGCACTACATAAATAACTTATTTTTTAAGGTTCTGCAACTGTCGTAAAAGCATTATTTCTGTATTTGGACGAATTGTCGAACAATGTAATGTCACAGTTTTTTGAAGAAAACATGCCTATTGTTGCTGGAGGAGAATTAGGAAAATACGCTGATATTTTTTCATTAGGTCTATCATTTTTGTTCTCTGGTACCAACATAAAATAATAGCTGCTTATTTCATAAACTTTCTTTTTAGTTGCCATTGCCTTAGGAGCAAAAGAGTCTTCTTTAGTGAACAACATTTTTACTCTAGTCAATTTGCTTGTTGTAGTTACTGTTATAATCTCAGGCATATGGAAAGGTAAGTTAAAGTAACCTAAACAACCTAAGACATAAATTAATACCTATCTAAATTTAGCTAAGGCATCTTATTGGTCTATTCCACCAAAAGATGTACCTCCAGGCTATGGTAATGGTGGTTTTACTCCTTACGGTATTAAAGGAGTGATCCAAGGAGCGGCTAGATGTTTCTTTGCTTTTATTGGCTTTGACTGCATTGCCACTGCTGGCGAAGAAGCAAAAACTCCACACAAATCTATCCCAATAAGTGTAGTTACATCACTCCTTATAGTATTTTTTTCTTACTTTGGAATTTCGACAATACTGACAATGATGCTACCATATTATGAACAAGATGAAAAAGCCCCTTTGACTCACATTTACGAAGAAGTGGGTTGGATCGCTTTAAAATATGTTGTAAGTGTCGGTGCAATTTGTGGACTTTTTTCGAGCCTGTTAGGAGCAATGTTTCCTTTACCAAGAATTATTTATGCTATGGCATCTGATGGTCTTATTTTTAAAGCACTTGCAATTGTGCATCCAAAATTTCATACTCCTTTTATGGGAACATTAATTGCTGGTAGTATTGCAGGTTTGTGCAAAGTTATTTGTTTTGTTCAGTATAGATAGCAACTGAAGCAATTATTTTAGGTTGCTTAGCATGTATTTTTGATGTTGATAAATTAGCCAACATGATGTCTATTGGAACTCTCTTGGCATATTCTATGGTTGCTGCTTGTGTTCTCATATTGAGATATGCTGTCGATGAAGCTGAGAAAAAATTTGAAGACAGTGAAAAACTACCTGAAAAAAATATTTTTAAGGAAATTTTTAATTTAAAAAATAAATATCCAACAAATTTTACTTCTTCACTTGTTTCTTGGTTTGTTTTAGCATATTGTATTGAAATAACTAGGTACATATTTAGTTGTAATTTAAATAACTATTTTTAGTTTGTGTTTCATTTATTTTTTCTGGATTAATTACGGGATTTGAAAAAGAATTAGAAAATGCCGAACCTTGGTTATTGACCATACTTTGTCTTTTGGGTGTAGTTTTATTTATTTTGTTGTTAATGATCTCATTACAACCTAAATCTTCTACACAGTTAACGTTTGCAGTAAGTTTATTCAAATTAAGTAAAATATGACGTTATTAATAATATTTTTTAAGGTTCCTTTTGTGCCCTGGATTCCTGGTATAAGTATTGTCGTTAATGTTTATCTAATGACTACTTTACCAGCCCATACTTGGGAATATTATGGTTATTGGATGCTCATAGGTTATTAATTCATTACTAATATAAAATTTAAAACTAAATCACTAAGTAATTTATACTTCTAGGTTTTTTAATTTATTTCACTTACGGTATATGGAACAGTATCGAAAGAAAATCAAATAAGTCTAAAAATGACTGTGAAGACGATATTTCACATTGTAACAGTAATAACACAAGTTAAAATCATAATCATTTTGTAGCACAATTTATTTATTGCCGAAATACATAAACATAAACAAAACACCATTATTCTTATTTATTATTATCCACAAAATCGTTGCATGTCTGCATAATTTTTATATTCATATTTCTGCCACACTTTTTGAGCCAATACATCTTCTTCTTTTGTGGGAGTGTAAGCAAAATAGCAATCTCTCCATGTTCTGAAAGGGAATTCATACGAATAGGTCGTTGGGAAAAATTCACGACCAAAATTCACTCTTTGTTGTTTCTCATTTCTATAAAACTTTTCAAGAAGACCATTAACCTAAAATAAAACAGTAATATATTTCTTTTAGAAAATAATTTTACCATTTTTCTGATATAAGCTGCTTGAGACCAATTCATCTTATTGGCTTCTTGTACTGTAACTGGTAGCTTAGGAAAAGAACTATTTCTGACGTTACAAACGTCGCAATGTCTCCATTGTTGTTTACTATTGAAAATATATTTATCTAAAAATTATGTGCACTATTTGTTGCACATATTTTTTTAACGTACATCTATCTGCTTGAGTCCAGAATGTTCCACATCTCATTTGCATCCACAGTTTAAAATGTGGTAATTTGTAGCATTCTGGAAGTTTAGCTAATGGGTAACCATCTTCTGCCATACTTTCCAAAGCTTTCTAAAAATTTTAATTTAAACAGGTCTTTAGTATACGCCGTGATTCAAAAGTATGAAACAAAATTATATCTAGACATGCAACACCATAAATGATGTACGGGCTTTAAAAGTTGGGTTAAAAAACCATTTTTTTTTGAATATCTTAAAAATCGCGTAACCGATTATTATAGGTAAAATTTGGTACATAAATAAAGTAAAACGTTTTTTTTCTGATAATAACAAAATTTTGCTAAATTTTGACAATTTCCGGTTGAGTATATCCGTCGCACACTTTTGGTAATTATCCAATTTTTAGCATTATCAATCCCAGTTTTTATTACAAAAATTAATATGCCAGTGGATTTTAAACAAAAAGTAAAAACGCAAAAGTACGATATAACGTAATGTTTTTGAGATATTTACGTGTAAAGTATACAAACGAATTTTAATCTCTAACTTTGACGCCTTCCAGATCCTAAGCGGTGCAACTTGGTACAGAGGTAATTTGTCTTAAATCGTTTTATTTTAGCCTGAAAAAACAGTTGTTTTATGTCCACATTTTTTGTTACATGTTTTATAATAACTAAAGGCTATAACTTTAAAGGCTTTATAACTTTAGGTTATAATTTCGTTATCAATTAAGATAAGACTAAAATTTGTTTGCAAACTGTTATCATTTGTGGTGCTGTATTTTAGGTTAAAATATTGCTCTGTACTTTTGAATCATCTGATATACAAGTGTCCCAATTTAATGATAGGCTGTCATTTAAGGCCCAACACGAAATAAAATATAGAAAAAAGTTTTCACTCGTCAGCTAAAACCTCTATAGAAATATGCCTGAAAGGGGCAGCATCTATAATTAACCTTGCAGTGCCTTTTGAATTAAAAATTGTAAAACTAAATACACATACAAATACTATCATATGGAAATTAAATCTTTGATATTTTTGTATTAAAAAATTTATAAAAAATTACTAAAACATTTAAAAATAATCTGATCAACAATTGAAGTGATCCACCACAAAAATTGTTAATTATACACGATTTATTTTTATTTTTGTTGTTCTTTTGTACTCTTTCGCCTATCTGAAGTATTTTATGGTCTTTCTAGTGGTAGTTTTTAGGTATTAATTTTAAAAACGGGCTTTTTCGCAGTTTTATCTGACAAAACAAACAAAATGAGAATTTAACTGAGTGTCTTTTTCAGTAATATTAAAACTTCCACGTTAAAAGTATTATTGAGGGTGACATATCCTTAATTTCTAATGCTTCAACAGCGTTTATCTGACCGAGAATTGCACCATGTGAACATGTGAACCACATGGTGCAACGAAGGGTTATCTCATTGCGAGGTGGCGCGAATTTTTAATGTGGCACATGGGGTGATCAATAGAGCTATTGATCGCTTTCAAGAATGTAGAACTCCTCGTTTCAGATATGGTGGAGTTCGTGTACGCAGTCTAACTCCAAGACAAACTCGTTTTTTACAAATTACTACTCGCCGAAACCCTACCTACAACGCTACTCAGTTAAATAACGCGCTACGACGAGTTACAGGAGTAGCTGTTTCTACTCAAACAGCTCGACGAAGGCTACACGAATATGGCTTAAGGGCTAGAAAACGTGTACCATGCCCACTGTTAACCCGGCAACATCGAGTTCAACGGCGAGATTGGGGGGAAGCTTATTTGAACTGGACCCAGGACGAATGGTCCCGTTGTATGTTTGCAGATGAGTCTCAATTTACCCTTTATCGTTTGGGTAGGCGTATTAGAGTGTGGCGACGCTCGCACAAGACGTACCGTAAAGAAATGTGAGAGCACCGGGTACCTTTCGGAGAAGGTGGTGTTACTCTTTGGGGAAGCATTATTTTTAACGGCTGCACAGAGATTGTGGCACTACGGGGGTTATCCATGAATGCACAACGTTATAGGGATATGTATATTCTACCGATTGTAGTCCCTTTTGCCAATAATTTTGGAAATGGGTTTGTGTTTGTGAATGATAATGCACGACTGCACCGTGCTCGGATTGTGAACAATGTTCTTAATGGTATTGAACAAATGGTGTGGCCGGCACGCTCCCCTGATTGCAACCCCATCGAACATCTATGGTCGTACATAAAGCACAGGTTATCGGAACAAGATGTCCAATCAGAAATTTTTGAGGAGCTTCAAAACATGTTGGAACAGGAATGGGAAGCAGTGTCTCAAGAAATCATCAATAATTTAATAGAAGGTATGCCTAGGAGATGTATGGCTATCTATAAGGCTAGAAGTGGTCCTACTAGATATTAATTTATACAATATGTTTGATAAATAAATATGTAAATACAATATGTGTATACTAAATATTGCTGTGGGTATTTACTGTTTTTGTAAAAAGTTGAATAAATAACCAAATATACTGATTTACGATGTTGCGATGCATGTGTACCTTTCTTTTTTTACTTGGCGTGTATTTTAATAACGGTTTTTTAATGAAATATGATGTATGAAAATGAAAATATCTCTTATTTTAGAGTGGATCACTCCAATTGTTGAGTAGTTTATAAAGATTTAATGCTTAAAATTTGTGCAACGCTAGCTTTTTGTAAAAAAATTAAAACATAATGTAGAGAATAAAATTCTGTATAGAAAAACCTACGAGATGATATATTTAGCTTCAATATTTTAGGCTTAGGATAAGTTTGAAAATATAAAAATTTAATGCTTAAAATTTGTGCAGCGCTGGTATTATGTAAAAAAATTAAAAAATAATGTAGAAAATAAAATTTTGTATAAAAAAGCCTAGGAGGTAATTTAATTATCTTCAATAACTTAGGCTTAAGATACGTTTTAAAATAAAAGAGTTAAACAAATCGGGCTGTTTAAATTTTCATATCTCTAAAAACTAAAAAAAATTAAATATATAGCCTTGTGGACTTTTTTAAACAATATTTAATTTTTTATAACTTCTTCCTTCAAATTTTCTTTACACCTATGAGTATTTGGGCAGTATTTTCAAATAAAGTCAACCTTGTACAAATTTTAAACTTAAAATATTTTTTTAAATTATGTTTCAGTAGTTTTTTAGTAATGTTTTTTAATGAAAATATTAAAAATTCAATTCTCTATAGGACAGTATATTTTGTTATATTTGAAACTATTTTAAAGGGGTTGTATACCAAAACACGAAAATACGGTAGAAGAAATTATAAGAACAAATCTTCAAACAGCAGATAGGTGCAATTTGCCGTTTTAGAAATATTAGAGATCAAAGTGTAAAGGACGTTGACTGTGACGTCATACCGACATATTTTGTTTTGTCTGTTGATATGTTTTAAGATTATTTATGTCTTATCATTATTAAACTTTGCAGTTTCACATTATTTTTTAATCATAATGGCGTTTGGTTTTGAACCAAGGTGTAATAACAAAAATGGATTAGGTAAGTTAAAGAAGAGTCTGAATAATCTGCAGAATGACGAAAATCTCGAAAATGAAAGATTAAACGACACATCTTGGTGGTGCAAGTGCCGAAATTGTGTAGCAATGCCAAAACCAAAAAAAATGTTCTTGTTGCGTTGAAAATGAACTAGAGTAGATTTGTCGCGCCATAATATACTTTTAAAAAGTATTTTACAAGAAGAAAAGAAAAGATCGTCTCGTTCTTTTAACCGCATCTCACAATTTTGTTTACTTTTGACACGTGTTATGAAATAATTATTTATGTAATGAATTATGAAAAGACCGACTTTGTTTAACAAGCATAATTTTTGCCAAAACGAGTAAGTAAAGCAAACGACGGTTTAATTATGTACAAAATTTAATAGTGTCTTTAAAAATTTAATTCCAACTTTTTTGGGCTTTATTCTGGTTAAACTCTATTACGGTTAAAAGTTTGGTGGTCCCAAATATATAGAAAAACAAGACAGAAGACAGAAACTCCTGTCTAGACCTTGGTAACATTAACTAGTTATCATGAGTCCACATTTACAAAATGTACTTGGAATTGATATGTAAACACATAATAATGCTGACTTCGAAACGACTAGCATGGATAATCGAAAGTGAAAACTTGATTTTGCATTGAAACCTTTAGTAACGCACGGATTACCGAGAAACACGGATAATCGGTGCATGGATAATCGAGGTTCTACTGTACCAAAAAATTGCCTCATTCTCAATGCCTACCTTTATAACATTTTTTTGCCATTTACGATTACATAGAATTTTCTGAAAGATAAAAAACCTCTTTAAAGTAATTTCTTCTTTAACTTCCGGTTCTTCTTCGACTTCTTCAGGTCCACACGTACAGTCTACACATTCAATTATTTTGCCACAAGTACAGTCGTTACAATCAAGTTTATTGCAGTCACAACAAACATTTGAATAACTTTTAACCATACAGCTTTGACACAATTTTAACTGTTGATCGCATGGTTCTAAAGATTTTTTAAAAATTGCTAACTCAGGTTCCTCCTTCAGTTGTGTTTTTTCAACGGTTTGCTCTTCAGTTTTTTCTTCTACTGCGTCTTCATTAGCAACAGTATCATCCGTTTCATTTTCAATATTTTCTCGAAAAGCTGAACTGGCCATACTAGATCTTCTACTACTAGTAGGTGGCAGCATGTCTTTCATAAAGTCGTTGTAAACATCTTTCATTTGTGCCAAATATTTTTCATACAAAGTTATACATTGATAATGTTCATCTTCAAATTTTTTATAAACAGCCATACAATCACATTCTTCAATTGGCAAAGCACTATCAAGTATATACATATTACCTGCAGGAGTCTCTTTTACTCCGACAATATTGTATCGAATTCTACCAGCAGGTGCATGAGGCATTATAGCTTCCATACGTTTTTCTTCTTCTTCTTTGCGTGCATTTTTAGCACAAACACAATCAATGGGTGGTCGCATACCAGTTATTACGTAAACTGGACCTTCTGGTGTATTAACAATACCTCCAATCATAAACTTGTCTTGTTGTTCTTTTAACGAACACACTAATTTTTTGCGTTCTTGAAATTCTTGATATGCATCTGCTTTGTCTTCGTATTCTTTTAAACAACGACAAGGCCGTTCTTTTGATATTCCTTCTATGATTGGAATTTTGTTTTCACTAACTGATTCTTTAATACCTCCAATTATATACTTTGCTTCTTTTTGTTTTCGGTCTTCTTTACATCTTTCACATTGACAAAAAGGTGTTTCAATTAACTTTTGTGCTTCTTTTCGACACCTACACAGTATTTTAGCTTCTTTTTCAAAACATTTAATTCTTTCTTGGTATTTGCTCAAACACTTGCATGGTTTCTCTTGAGTTACCCCATCAATAATAGGAATTACACCTTCTTCCGTTTCTTTCATTCCTTGAATTCCGAAAATTGCTGCCTTCATTTTCCTTTCTTCTTGACATTTTTCACACTGACAGAATGGTTTTTCAACCAAATCTTTATATTTTTTTTTGCATCGACATGATTTTTTATCTTCAGTGGCTCTATTTTTGTATTCACAATACCAATCAAAAAGAGCTAATCCTTCGGCGTGTTTGCAAGTCTGTTTTATTTCATCTTTCTCACTTACAATTTCAGGTTTTGCTATAACAGTTCCACATTGAGACCTCGTCGATGCAACTGTATAATTTGCTGAATTGTTAAGACTGTTTTTCTGTTGTGAAGATTTTGTGCCATCATTATCCTCTTGACAAGTTATTTCGTTAACTTTTACACTTTTTGTTGGTTTCCAACAACTACTTGATATGTTTTTTGGAGCAAATTGAACAGATTCATCTACGCACGCTTTCACTTGCACCGAACAAGGACAGGTGCTTTTAGGAGGACAAGTACATCCTCCATCAAATTGTTCAGAAATTTCCGGTTCGCAGCAAGGTTGTACGTATTCTAAATAACATGGTGAATCATCTTGAACTCTCTCAAGGTTTTTTTCTTCTTCTACCTCTTCAATTGAAAAATCAGATGGTTCTCTATTTCTAAAATTATCACAGACATAGTGTTTTGAAGGTTTTAGTAATTTAGGTACTGGTTTAAACTCAACTAAATTTTCATAAATCAACTGCGCTGCGGTTAATTCGTTTTCAATATCTTCATCTTTATCATTGCTAAAAGCGTTGCGAATACTGTTAGTTAATCTATTATTATCAACCTCATTTATTTGTCGTTGCATTTTCCTAAGATCTTTCTGCAATATTTAAATTATGTTAGAATTATAGCATAAATTAGATACATTTTAACCAACCAAATAACAAAAATATGGGCTTTGAGGATGTTGAAGATGTTTGTTATAATAAATTCCACTAAATCTGCTAGGTTTTCTCACGAAAGTGAAAGGGATTAAATATGGCGAAGCATATTTTCTTTTTTTCTTCAATTTCGGAATTTTAACTAAATCCTTTGGTGGTCTTGGTGGTGATGGAATTCTGATATGTAACTCTTTGAGAGTTTCTTGCATAGTTAAATGTACAACAGCACTTAATAATAGTCTGTCGTTGATAGAATATTTTACCCTGGTAGGATTTATTAGCTGATACAAAATCAGAAGAAACTCCACTGGACATTTACAACAATTTTTTAGTGCCTTTTTTATATGATTATGATTTGGGCGTAAAACCAAACCAAGAGAAGCAATATTTTCTTGAGTATTAATAATAGTCTCTTCTGCTAAATCTTTTTGTATACATTTTTTTAAATTATCAACTGTTACTAACTGTAACGGAGATAATTCTTGAAACCAAGCAGGACCTACCTTTGCCAAAGCTTTGAAATGATTGTCTAGCACTAAAAATAAAAAACTAAAAATTAAATATCTATTTTTTATAAAAAATTACTTTCATGTCTATTATTGTTTCTTGTCCGTTTTACGTATTCTGTAAAAACTTTAAGATGTTGTTGTTGCATTTTTTCTTCTTTACGGCGCCATATTTCGTCAATAAAAACCCAGTGAGGAGGACCACCATCAAAATATTTTCGTTTTTTAGGAGGTGGCGGCGGAGGAGGTTCTGAAAGAGCTGGATAATATTCGGCTATTGTCTGTTGGTAGTGAATTTTTGTCTCTCCAGCATCTATTTTAGTATCCGTTTGAGAAATGTTGTAATCTAAACATGTTTTCGGTTGAGGCCGATATTCAGTAAAAATGTTATGTTTCTTATGAACGTTTGTAGGAATAATCTGGCATATTGGTTGGTCAGGATGAAAAATATCATCCATCATATTATTCATGAAAGCTGGTTTTCTGTGATGAGTTCTTTTGCTTGTTGCCATGTTGAATTTTAAAATATAAATTTAGAAATATTCGGAAATTTTGACACCTAAAAATTATTTTTAACAAAAATGACACGTTTGTCTTTTGTTATAAAAAAATAAGTGTAAATTAGGAATTGTAATAACTAAAAAATAGCTATAATGGGATCATAGCTTACTACAATTAATAAATCATTTTGTGATGTTATGGCTTTTTCCTTGATCTTTTGTTTTAAATTGTAAAGTGTCAAGACTATAACGTGATGTCGCGACATTTTCCAACAATATAATAATAATATATGTAATATCAACATAGCTTTTTAAAATATAGATTGAATGCAAGTGCCAGCCGATTGGTGGTAAAGTAAAGTCAAAATTGTATTTTACAAACTATTTTGTGAGCTTTTTAAAGTATTTGCAAACTTATATAATTAGAGAAAATTAAGATTTTAGTTAAACGAATTTTAAATTAGGTTATGTGTTAAAATTTTAAATTTTTTTCAATAAATTAACAAAAAACAGTGTCTAAAATTTAAAACCTAACACTTATAAACTATATTTTAAATAGCATTTAAAAGAACTAGTTTTATTACTTAATTATTTTGAAAAATATTTATTTGTTTTACTACCAATTGCTTTGACAGCTGATTACTTGCAGGTAACATATTAATACAAAAATGTCAGTTATAACAATTTAATAGTCTAGAAAAAGGAATAAAATTGTAATCTTTCTGCTCTACAGTTGTTAATAATTTTACGTACTACAGCGCCACTTTTTTGAAAGAATAGCCTTAACGAACAAAACTTATCTGACACTCATATTAAGCTATAGCCGTCATATTTGCAATAAAAAGTGAGAAAAATCATTTTCTTTCTATCTTACTCATGAGAACATAACTTTGCGTTACTGTGTTTATTTAATTAAGAATCTTAACACGTCGCAACTAACGATGTACTTTTTAGGCAGTACCGCAGTACGAGATTTTTTAAATCTTTAAATACAGGCTGTTACTGAAGTTTGTTATGACCCAAACTGGGCCATATTTACCGCCATAAACCCAAATTTGCGGGCTAAATTTAAATTCAAATGAATAAGGCCAAAGTCGTGATTTCGTGAATACAATTCAAGATTTCGATGTCACATAATTGTATTTCAAACTATCAATTGAATAAAACAAGTTTTGATCTGTTTGCCCCCACTTCAACAGCATAAAACCACATTTCAACAAATTATGGTTAAATAGCAATTTTAAACAATATTTAATAATGATAAAAAGTGTTTAGATTACCCGTAGAACAGTTAAAACTACATAAAAGTTTATTTATCTTACTGGAGCGTTTTGCACGCCATGGGATTTCCAATTTATCGACAAAATCTCTGTTTTCCAAAGCCATCCAAGTAAAACACTATCAGCAAAAGTCTTCTTAATAGTTACACAGTATTCTCATGTGGTTATTTTGTGAAAATTCCAACAAAATGATTTTTGTAAATTTTCAACGTGAAAAGCCGTGCGAAACTCTTTATGTGCTTCGGGGAACTACTCGATGCCGCGCCCGGCGGCCACCACAGAACATTTAACTTAAGAAGCGAAAAGTTCCTGTTATTTTACTAACAGCACAGGCCCTCTCGTGTTCAGGTGCGTTACTAATGTTAAAAGTGGGAGATTTAAAAGGATCTTAATTTTTGTTTTTACAGTTATTTTTGCATATACAAGTTTTTTTGCAGATTTTGTTTAAAATAACACTATTATATAATAGTGCTATTTTAATCAAAATCTGCAAAAAAACTTGTAAATGTTAGAATTTATTTTAACAAAATAACATGTTTAATTTTTATGTTATAGCTATTTATTATGAAAACAAACAATATTTGCTGAAAAAAATTTATTAAATTAATAAATAAAAACAATAAACTCCAAAATAACTAAAATAAAAAAAACTTAACAAAAATAAATTCTAAATACAAGGGATGGATTTGGTATGGTGGTAATGCAACACACAAGTGCCAGAGTTTTCAAGTCGCCTCTGACATGACTTAACGACCATTGCTGGCCGGGACCGACGGCTTAACGTCTCCTCCGAAAGACATGATATACATACATGTAGAAATAAATATAAAATAATACATACCACATGCAAACGAAAATAAAAAAAATTCTCAACATAAAAATAATTTAAAAAATATATATAACATGAATAACAAGAATATTTAATAACTGAACAACAAAATAAAATAATTCTATATAAAAAACAAAACTTTAATTCATTGCACTTTCAAATCTATCAGGCACACTTCACTTCACTTTCAGTCTTTTCATTTTCTGGACATGGCCGGGTGTTACGGATTTTGATTTCTGCTTATCTTTTACGTACTTTTGTATTAAAAAGGCTGTGCACCAATTTAATATTAAAAGGTCGCAATCGTGATTCATGCAATACCTTTGCCCAAAATCAAACTGAGTTTTATAAAGTTCCTTAAACCTGTCTTCTAACATTCCCTGGTAAGCACAGGTGTCAAGAAAACAATATAAACTTGTGTGAATGTTTTGGACAAGTTGCATTACATACTCACTAGCATACGTCAACCGTCGCTGGTCGTCGAATTCCTTGAATGTGACAAAGAGATGGTGTTCTGTGGACTCCTCAGAAAATAACTTTTTCCGACAGGGTCCACACACTGGAATTTCGATTTTCTTCAGCACGTACCCTGCAACATAAGCTAAACCTTGAGTATTTTCACAACAAAGTTCTTCTTCCTGCATTGTGCTGAAGTCCATCTCAGTAGGTGATACCAATTCCAGATGTCTCTCTTCACTCTCTGAAAACATCAACAAATTTCCCAAGTTTTCCAAAGGTGTGCACTCATCATCCTCACAGTTACCACCAGAGCCTTTTGGAGAAACCAAATTGTTGACCACAACTGTTTTCAAGACAGCTGTAAACTGGTGACAAGTGGGATTGGAGTTGGAAACACCGTGCTGTCGAATGCTGCAAAATAGATTTTCCACCGGGTCTTGATTTAAACCACGTAAGTTTAAATAGTCAAATCCGTCAATGTTTTTGAGGTGGTCCCAAAGAAAAATACCAGATTTGATTGTCGTTTGCCAACCTTTGACAAATGAATACTGATTGGTGCAATCAGTACCATTGTTCAAATCTATTAATCTCCACTGGTCCATTTCTGTTAGCAATTTTGACCAAAATGGCAAATGGAGTGACTCATTCGTCAAAGCACAACGATACACTTTCGAATCGGGTGCAAAAAGACGCGAACTGTTCAAAGAGTCAAACAAATCATCAATTTTTTTGACGAATTCTGCCGTAAAAATTGAGTCAGCTGGCAACTTATCTGTAAAAACAGAAAAAGTTTCAATGGCACTTGCCACTGAGCTACTTAACTGAGCAGCAGCCACCTTGACTTTCATTTTTACATAGGAATCTTTAAAATTGAAATGCTCTTTTTTCAACTTAGGCAACGATTTGAATTGTTTTTGCTGGTCAAGATTAAAAACAGCCTCAATGTGCTCAAATTTGGCAAATTTATCAGAATCAAATTGGATCTTACAACGCAATAACGAGTTTCTGGTGTTTTTAAGTAAATGAGGGACATCAAAAATTGTGACAATGGGACGATCATTAATAAAAAAATAATAGGAACCTCGTCGGGGGTGTGGTTCAGCACAAAGCTGAGACACGGCTTTTTGATTTGTAGACCCTTGATCACAAACAGTGGCAACAACTTCAAGACCGATTCCCTGAAGTTGACCTATTATTTCTTTAATAATTAATCTTAGATTGTCAGCTGCAATCGTATGACTAGTGAAATAATAAGCAACTACCTGCTTCCATTGCTTTCTGATACCTCGGACCATAAAAACAAGAGCATGGTTGGCTGCCTTGTTTGTCCGACCGAATGAACCCAAATCTTCAAAACCACTAATTAATTGCTGATGGGCCTCATAATGAAATCCATGAGATAAAGAAATTTCATCAAAAATCAAAGTACAGAATCGATCTGTCCTCTTCTTTTTCATGATTTCTCCCTTTAAATGATTCAAAATTGCATTATTAATTCCAGGTCCAAATGGAATTTTAGACAAAACAGCTTTCAAGGTTCGTGTAGAAGGCAACTGAAAATATGTTTGCAAATATTTATACAAGCGTGGACTCCGTTTGTACATAGACAAGGCAAACGCCTTATCTTCAGGAGTCCACCTCCGCGCTGTCGGATGTTTGTCAATGTTTCTCAACTGCGAATTGATGAAATCCTTCGTTACAGAATTCAGGTTTTCATCAATGAACTCGAATTTTCCGGACTTGTATAAATTTTGCAAAATATTCACTTTGTGCTTTTCTTGTTGCAACAATTTTTGCAACTTTGACAAACGTGATGTTACATTTCGATGAATTTTATACATCTGTTTCTCCCGTGAAGTTAAATCTGCCCTTGAAAGTCTCATTTTGTGTAACATGCCATTTTCAGAACTGTCTTTCAAAAACGCAAATTTGTTGCACCTCTCATTGATCGTATTATGATTACCCTGAAGAGAGTAATTGTGATCTTGAAGGTTATTGTTGCTTATTATTTCATTATTTGAAATAAGAGGAGGATCAACAAGACATCTCTCATTAGATGTTGAAGGCAAAGAACAACTGTTGGATGAAAATTCTGTTGAATTTTCTACTAAACAATTTTCTGATAAAGAAATTGTTTTTTGTGAAACTTCAACAGATTTCTCTTGCAAAGGCGCAACATAAAGCCTTGGGACTACATTTGGAATCAATTTATCCTTCCTTTCATTTACAAAATCGCGGACTTCGAAATGATCCTCACAAATTCGCCAAAATTTTGTACTCACAGATTCCTGCACATCGCAAACATTCCTCCATAAGTTGTGAAGCCTTGGGTACTTAGGGAAAGTGAAGAAGTGTTTGTTAATTCCTTCAGAACGGTTCGGCACATAACCATTACTGCACCCAGGGTATTTACAGGAATATTTTCGGTAGCCAGCCATAATTTCAGTATGCGTAAGATGTAGAAATCAAAATCCGTTCAAACGTTAAAAGATCAACGAATCTACAATAAATAAATCGTAACTAACCTAACAAAATTTTCCACGTGCAACAAAATACTTATCTGTTTTACATTAAAACCAAAACCCAGCCAGATCCAGAATAACTCGTATATTACCTAAAAAGCTAGAAAAAGTAAATTGTGAGTTTTTATTTATAATTTTTGAGCATTTTTACTTACAACAACGCGCGAAAACAAACACCACCTGTCACTCCATTTCACGCATGAAATGTTTTTCTGGGCAGTGGCGTACCCTCAAACCTAAACTTTATTTAACAAATTTAATCAAAAAAAACATAAATTTATATTAATTGTGACATATACACTAGTATGATGTAAATAAATTTTAAAAATTTTGTTGTATTACTATTAATTTACCATTATTGTAATTTAAGTTTATTCTTCCAAATCCCCCCCAACTAGGTGCGCCACTGTTTCTGGGGGATTCTGTTAGAAACCTAAATCACTAAAATCACTAACCCAAATGCGCGTTATTTAAATTTCTGTAACTTGATTGGTTCTTTCCTTTTCCATCCCTTGGAGTGTAAAAACCCCACCATAGATACCGACGAACTCCCATGCTCGGCAAAACGCGCGCATCTCGTTTCACCCCCGTGGCGGCCACCATCCAGTGATTCATGACTGCGCGCGCATCTCTCGCCGGTTCCGCAATACCAACATAAACCCTAGAGCGGTTGGCAATCGTTTGAATTTTTGAAACGGGTTACTTTAAGTTACTTTACAAATTTAGCAGGTGATAGCTCTTGTAAGGATGGTAAAAACCAAATTTGTCTAATATAAATGTTTATAATTCTTGAAATGTACGATGTACTTACAACTTTTTTTTTCAAAAATTTGTTTTTGTATTTGTGATTGAAATATGTGCAGATATTTTGCATGGTGATGGTCCTCATTAAAACAATGTCAAATATCTAAATTTAAAATACAGGTTGTAAAAATTTATTTTTTAGAAAACACTATTTTTGCGATACACAATATAACAACATTGTTTTTGAGCTGAAACTTTTTAACTTCTATAGCATACTTTAGAAACTATAAGCATTTATATAAAGCAAATTTAGTTTTTAACATTTTTTCTACAAGGACTATCACCTGTTAAAATTTGTGAAATACTTTAAACTTTAAAAACACCTGTATATAACAGCAAATAACATTACGTACACTGCTGTTTATCTTATCCTACAATAAATTTCTAGTACCCAGTATTGTTGTGTCAGGTAGCAAGGTCTAAATAATTAATGTTTATTATTAATGTTTTAACCTTTTTTTAATCTGAGAGAAAAAACCTATCATGCACAAAAAACCTTAGGTTTGATTAGTTCGGGTATTGACACACTCTAACTGGCTAAAACACCTGATTTTATACGCTATCTACCAGTATCGCTTAAACATTTCTTTAAGGAAAGGTTGGTTATCATGTCTTTAGTTTTTCCATTCCTCTATGTTGTGTCTTTTTTCAATTCTTTGTTCCCCTTTTGTTTTCTATTTTGTGACTGTGTAGTCCCGCGAAGTCTCATCGCTGGCATCAAAAAAGCGTATGCTACTCTCACTTAGTTTCTTTATCATTCCCTCACTATCATTGTAGCGTCTGCCTCTCGCCTATTCTGTGCAAACTTTTGTTTCTTTTGTTCACATCATGACCTTTCCTTAGTGTCACTTGCTATTCCATCAGCAATTCAATCGGAAAAACATCCTCAAAGACGTGTACCGTCTTTAAGATAGGAATCAAAAACCTTCTTTGGTTTAAGTCTATCTTAGTGCGTATTTATCTTTAATCAAACACAAATTAAAAATTTTGATTTTAAATTTTTGTGCTCTGTAAGATCATCTGTTAAAGTAGTGTCAATTGAAATGCGGTAACCGAAGTGGCCACGGTAAAACATTATCGCCAGCTTCTTAGAGAAAGTTTATAGTTTGACGAGCAATTTGTGAACGTGCGTTGTCTTGCTTAAAAAAGACATGTCAAAAGGCGGCCATCTAAATAAGACAGTAGAGTGGTTTGTTAGACGTGATTAACATAACGCACAGCTGTTATACTGTCTCAAATAAACACAATAGATAATTGGCTGACATAAGCAATAGCTTTCCAAAACATTACTCCAAGTCCTATGGACATGTCTTTCAATAGCAAAGTCAATATAAGATTGCACTCTACGACGGCGTCTTACTCTCCGGCGGCCATCATGCATGCCTAGGAAAAATTGTGATTTGTCGCTGAATATCACTTTTTGCCATTCTATCTCTCAAATCTGCAGTTTTCTGCACCAGTCCAAACGTTGACAACGGTGTTCCGCACTTAAAAAAAGCACTAACCTTGGACGGTTAGAAAAAAGTTCAGAAGCTCAAAGCGGCGATATAACGTTTGCATACTAACAAGCTGACCTTCTTCTTTAAACCATTAGTCACCGAGTTGTCGCGTAGTAGCAAAACGATTTTAAATATCAAGTTGTTTGAAGCGGCTATGTTGACGCTCTGTGGTACCCCTCAGTTGACTTGTTGGTCTGTTTCATGTTCCTCTATGTTCTTCTGCCCACACCAGAAACAAGACAAACCAATTTCCTTAAAGGCCACAATTCTACCTCTGTCGAAATCGCTAAGATGATGATATCGTTGATGCCATTGAACTGGAGGCATTTTGTTACTATTGAAACAAGTAGACGGAGTCACAAAAACTGCAAATACTTTAATTTATCAGCTCTGAAAAGTCTTTTTCTTAACAAAAACAAAGATCTAAATCCTTTTTTGCAAGAACTATGAAAGATAATGTCTATCTATAACTCTATAACTATCAGGAGAATGTGTCGTGCGTAACGTGGCGTGTGTCGTGCTGTCTTGTTTAATCAGATTTGGACCGTGTCCCTTGCTCAATACAATCATGGGTGGCAGTAAAGGCACCCCTATTATTGACGAAACGACAGTATCAAAAGTGGTAGAGAAGGTGCTTTCTAACACCGACTTTATCGAAAAATTAGCCGCCGCGGTTACCCATAAAGTAAGTGAAATGGTGCGTCAAGAATTTAGTGACAAAGTAGATTCTCTGGAACAAGAAGTGAAAATGTTGAAAACACGATTTGAAATTCTGGACCAAAGTCAACGACTGCAAAACTTGCGCATCTATGGCATGGGTACTACTGATTCTTCCACTATCGTCGACGATGTAATAGGAATGTGTAACAGCAAACTTATCATTAACAGTAAGCTTATCATTAACGCCAATGGATATCGAAAGTTGTCGTCTTCAAAATAACGTAAACAGTAAAGGACCTCCTCCTGTTTTCGTCCGTTTTGTAAGTCAACACACGAAAAATCTCGTTTATTCAAATAAGAAAAAATTAAAAGGCACGAAAATTGTATTACGTGAGGATCTCACGCCATCAAAACTTGATCTTGTGAAGCAAGCCTCGAAGTTACTTGGCAAGAATTGTGTGTTTACTAATAAATGTACCGTTCTAATTAGATTAGGAAGTGGTGTACGAAAAGTAAGTGATACGGCCGATCTTAATCAATTACGTTTCAAGTCCTCGACAGTCACGAGCTCACCTTCAGTTTCATCTCTGTTATTTTGATAATTTATTTGTCCTTTATCATCGCTATCAAAATTTTCGCTATCGCTAAAAAGAAATAATTTAGTTTGTTTCTATATAATATTCTACCTTATTTTGTAACTATTGTAACTTTTGTAAAATAAATTAATTATTTGATTATAATTACGTTAAGATTTTATCAATTTTAAGTTATAAAAATGTTTGTTGCCCATCTAAATTGTCGTTCATTAGCGTCCCATTTTTTTGATTTAAAAAGTTATGTTTTGAATTCCTCATATGATGTTTTGATTGTCAGTGAAACATGGTTAAATCCGAACACAGAATCGGATCTCTTTAAAATAGAAAAATATCATTTATTCAGACGTGACAGATGTGGAAGAGGAGGGGGAGTGGGTTTTTACATTGCAGATAATCTGAAATATAAAATTATGGACACGAGTAAAGCAATCAAACAACTTTGGATACAAATCAATGTCAATAGAGTAAATATAGCCATTGGAGTAGTTTATAAACCTCCCCTACTGATAATGATTTTTTTCTAAAAATACTTGAGAAGACAATGAGTACAATCTATACCACTAGTGAAACAATCTGTTTATTGGGAGATTTTAACATCGATATGTTCAATACAACAAGTCCAGGTTGTAATGCTCTCACTAATCTTTCAAGAGCATACGATCTTTCACAAATTATGAAAGAACCAACACGAATTGACAATAATACTTTTTCATTGCTAGACCTAATTTTTATAAATACTAATGCAGAAATTTTATGTAGCGGCTTAGTTAATATGCACCATATTTCTGATCATGAATTGATATATGTTAAATTTCATGGTCCAAGTATCTCAAAAAAAGAAAAAAAATACTTTTACCGAAATTTTAATAATATAAATATTAATGTGTTACATAATGACTTAAACTCGTTACCAATATAAAGAGTAACAGAAATAACAAGCTTAGACGATAAGGTTAGTTTTATCAATAATACTATACTATTTTTATTAAATAAACACTGTCCTGTCTTAAAAATTAAAAGTGCAAAGCCATATACACCTTGACTAACTGATAATTTAAAATTATTAATGAAGTTACGCAATAAAGCTAAAGTTAATACAAAAAAACAAAAACACAAACTAGTTGGGAATACTATAAGCAATTAAGGAATTTTACTAACTGTGCTATTAAAAAAGAAAAAAGGCTTACATGGTTTTTAAAATAAAACAGAGCAATTTAGGGGTAATCTGGTCCGAACTGAAAAAGCTTAACATTCTATCCAAAAAAACAAACAATTTCCCTAATAACATTAGTGCTGATTCAAACGAATTTAATCTATTTTTCAGCAATTCACAAGTTATTAGCAACAGACATAAATCAGATATAATATCGTTTTACAAAAATAATATAAAAAATATTATCGATACAAAATTTCGTTTTAAACCTGTAAACGAAAATAAAATATTAGAAAAACTAAATACTATTTTATCACCAGCAATAGGATCGGATGATATTCCAATTTTATTTCTAAAAATGTGTTGCCCTTATATACTACCAATTTTATTGCATATAATAAACTTTTGTATTGAAACCGGTTCTTATCCTTACCAATGGATTACCAATCAATTATTAAACCAATTCCAAAAGTAAAAACTCCTAAACATGTGCAAGATTTCAGACCCATTAGCATCTTGCCAGCAGTTTCCAAGATATTTGAAAAAATTATTGAAGAACAACTTAGAGATTTCGTAAATGAACATGGTCTTCTTCCAGAAATCCAATCAGGCTTTAGACCTCAACATAGTTGTACAACTGCTTTATTAAAGATTAGTGATGATATTATCCAAGCGACAGACTCTCGAAGAGTAACATTACTACTGCTACTTGTTTACAGCAAGGCTTTCGACACAATGCAACATGATGTCTTCCTGTCACTGCTTAATTATTTAGGGTTTTATTGCTCAGCAATAACTTTAATTGAAAATTATTTGACAGGAAGACGTCAGTTTACTAAAATAAAAAATGCTTGCTCTGAGAGTCTACCGATCTTGACAGGAGTTCCTCAAGGCTCTATTTTAGGCACGCTGTTTTTTTCTTTACATATCTCCTTAATACCAAACTACAATAAATACTGTCGGATTCACTGCTACGCAGATGATATTCAGCTATATTCGTCATTTAACATTGAGGATTTCACAGAGACATTGCAAAGAATACAACAAGATATAAATACACTTTCTTCTTATTCAGGAGCTCTTGGACTTACAATTAACCCATCTAAATCTGTGATTCTTTTATTTGGAAACAAAACTGATAGAAATTTAGTGTTACATGAAATAAATGTTACAGTTAATGATTTGAAAATCCTGATCAAAAATGAGGCAAAAAATTTGGGCTTAGTTTTGGATACTTACCTGCGCTTTAATACTCATGTTAATAACTGCCTTCAGAAAGCAATGGTACACTTATACGGTTGTATAGTTGTAGAGAATTTCTAAATTTTCAATCAAGAAAACTACTTGCAGACATCCTTGTAGTGTCCCAATTTAACTATGCTGATGCCATACATGGTTGCTGCCTAGACCATAATAATAAAAGAAAAATACAAGTTGCACAAAATTCTTGTTTAAGATTTATTTTTGGAATTTCCCGTTGTGAACATATATCCCATAAATTAAAAGAGATCGGTTGGTTGCCTATGGAATAAAGGAGAACATTACATGCAGCTTGTCTCTTTTTTTAAATAATTAAGTCCAAAGCTCCACAGTATTTAGCTAAAAAAATTACTTTCCGCACCGATGTACATAATATCAATATTAGGCGTAAGGACTTACTTTCTGTCCCCTTCCACAAAACTGAATTATTTAAACGGTCTTTTTCTTATCGTATTGTGAACATGTTTAACAATATCCCGTTTTGTGTTACAAACGTCACAATCAAGACATTCAAAACAAAATATTTATTTTTTTGAGTAATAGTTAGATTGAGTTAACAAAATATTTAGATAACGTTTTAATACCATTACTTAATTTATTTGAGTTTATTACTTTTAATTATAGAGCGATAGCATATATTTGTTCTTTTTACACTACTTTTATTTTATTTCTATTTTTTAAAGGAACTTATGGAAGATCAGAATGTTGCGTCAGCATCATAACTGAATAAGTTCCTTTGGATTTTCTTTGATTTTGCTCTTCTTTGTATGTGTACTATTGTAAAGTTTAATTTATGTATTTATGTATCAAAGAAAATAAACATTATTATTATTATTATTATTATTATTATTATTATTATAAAGCGTTGTAATGGTTACTATAACTAGCTTTAAATTTACTCATTTTGCTGCTAAAAAATCACTTCCAAAAATTATTTCTTTTAGATGTAACACTTCTAATATCACTTGAGTATATTAATAAAAAACAGGCTCTATAATAACACCTGCTTATTATAACCTAGAACAAAATGAATGCAGCTATATATCGCGTATCGTAGATATAAACATCCAACAAATTAAAACTAAATGTACAAAAGTACTATAATGACTTCTAAAAGTTTTACTTATAACAGTATATTCGTTATATTAGTATACCTAAATGTTTTGTAATATCAGTACGAAATAATTAGATGTTTTGAGATTTCTTTTCTCAATACTACCTGAAAGGTCCCAAACCGTAATGCACCTTCCATGGCGTTAAGCCTATAGTTAAAACTACCAGATTATTACGGTCAAAACTCAACTTTGATGATTTATAGACTTTCAAACATTTCTACCTCTCAATTTGTCTGGTCTCACTGGATTTCACTCTTATCAATGCATTTTGCATTGCTGTTTTTAATTCTTTAATCTTTCATTTAGCCTTTATTTAAAGAGCTACAAAATTGGCGCAATGATATAAATTGTTTCTTATTTCAAGAGCTATTGATTGATACAAAAAATGTCGATTTGAGTGGTCATTAGATTTTTAGAAGATGGGAACGATCTCCTTTATCAGTTAAAATTAAACGAAATCTAAAAGCTAAAATTAATCAATTGATAAACACCATATAAGGGTTTGCTTCATTGCCGCATTAACTAAGACTTTTGTATTTCGAGGTATTTTAAAACAATAAGATTTAAAAATTTGACGTTAAAATCACATTTTTTCTGTTATTAAGTTTAGCTAAGAAATTCTGGAAGTGTGGCTAAGATAGAACTTTTAATTTGTTAAACTTAAGTAAAATAGGAACCGAATTCAAACCTTTTTTCTATCTAAAATATAGGTTATTTTTTATTTTAAAAATTATAAGTTGATAACAAAAACAAATTGGTACGTTCTAAAAAAAGTATCTTATTTACAATACTAAAAACAGAAGTCCTTTGGTAAATAAAATCGGATCTAAGTATGTAATACCAAAACCCCATTTTTAACAAAAAAAATCTCAGCTTCATATTACACTCACATATTTATTTTTTTCAACATTTTGTAAACATTACTAGATAAATTCTCTTCATTAAATATATACACATTTATTAATTTTTAGCCGAATTGGCCGAATTAAGAGTTGCGGTACCGCAAACCCTTAAGAAAAAAATATGCTTCTATCGTCCACATTTATAGTTGTCTTTGTAGAAAAGAACTGTACTAACATATAATTAAAGAATTTATTACTAGCTGTTCTTACTTAATTTACTCTTTATTATCGTACTACAATTTCTTATCTTTTTTGATTTATTTCTTTTGAACAGTCAAACAATCACATTTTTGTATTGGCAAAGCATTTTCAAGAATATAAACATTACCAGTAGAAGTTTCTCTTACACCACTAATATTGTATTGGACTCCAGCAGCAGGAACTTTTGGCATTATAGTTTTTATATGCTTTACCTCTTGTTTACTAGGTACATTTTGAAGAGACGCAAAATCAGTAGGTGGACATACGCCTGTTATTACATACACTGGATCTTCAAATATGTTAACAACACCACCAATGATAAACTTATCTTGTTGTTCTTTTAATGAATATACTAATTTTTTACGTTTTTGGAACTCTCGAAATGCATTTATTTTCTTCTCGTACTCCTTCAAGCAACAACAAGATTGTTCTTTTGATATACCGTTTATTATCGGTACTTTACCGTTGCTTACAGTTTCTTTCACCCCTCCAATTATATACCTAGGTTGTTTTGGTCGCCGATCTTCCTTAGGTTTTTCACATTCACAAAAAGACGTTTGAAACAATTTGTGTGCTTTTTTCACACAACCGCAACGTACTTCTGCTTCTTTCTTCTTTTCATTTTCGAATTGTTTTATTTTTGCTTGATAATAATTATTTAAACAATTGCATGATTTTACTTGAGTTACTCCATCAATAATAGGAATTATACCTTCCTCCGTTTCCTTCATTCCGTGAATTCTATAAATTGCTTTCTTTTTTTGCTGTTTTTGATTTTTTCCACACAAACAAAATGAATTTTCATCAAAATCACAGTTGCATCCATATGCTCTTTTATTTTCTGTGTCAAAATTTTTGTACCAACAATGGCAATCAAAAGAAGTCGTTCTCTCTGCAGATTTGCGTGATTTTGTTTCACATTTTGTACTAACATTTTCAGATTTTACAGATTCATACTGTAATCTAGTCGAGTCATCTGTATTAATTGTGGAACTATCTAAAAACTTAATCTCTTCTTGAAGACAGTAATTTATCTCATTACGAAAACATTCTTGTTGATTCAAATATATTTCCAAACAATTAACTGATTTGGTTGTTGATTTACATTGTACTGATTCATCTGCACAAGATGTTACTTCCAAAGAACAAGAACACGTAGTTTTTGAAGGACAAAGACATTCTCCGTCAGACAGTTTAGATGTTTTTGTATAGCAAAAATGTTGTAATTTTTGGAGTAACTTTGTTGGGTTAACCAATGCCATTAGTTTATTTTTAGTATGTCGATCTCTTCCATTGTTTATTAAATTGTGAGTTGATGTTAAATTCAAGCTATCAAATTCATTTAATTGTTGTTCTATTTTTCTAAAATCTTTTGTATAGCAAAAATGTTGTAATTTTTGGAATAACTTTGTTGGGTTAACTAGTGCCATTAGTTTTTCTTTAGTATATTGATCTTTTTCTTTGTTTATTAGATTATGAGTTGATGTCAAATTCAAGCTATCAAATTCATTTAATTGTTGTTGCATTTTTCTAAGATCTTTCTGTAATATAAAATTTAAATTAAAATAATTAATAATTAAGTACCAACCAAATAACAAAAATAGGGACTTTGGGAACGATGGCCGTGCTTGGTGCAATTTATTTCACTAAATCGTTTTGGTACTCTAACAGAAGTAGAAGGAATATAATATAGCGGTGCATAATTTCTTTTATTCTTTAAATTTGTAATTTTATTTGAAGCTTTTGGTAGTCTTTGTAACTCTTTTAAAGTTTCTTGTATAGTCAAATGTACAACAGCACTTAGTAACAATCCGTCAATTATAGAATTTTTCTTTGAGGTTGCTGACTGTGAACAAGATAATTTCTGAAACCATGCAGGGCCTACCATTTCTAAAGCTAAGAAATTAACTGTTAAAAATAAAATAAAATGTAGAAAAATACTTTGATGTTTATGATTGTATCTTGTTTGTTTACAACATTCTTTCAAAACTTCGTTACAGTATTTAAGCATTTTCTCTTCTTTTCTGTTCAATATTCTGTCAATGAAACTTAATTGAGGAACACCATCAAAAGATCTACATTTTTGAAGAGGTTGTCGTAATGCATATTCTGATGAATAAGCGTGGTAACATTCTCCTATTCTCTGTTGGTAGTAAATTTTGGTATCTCCAGTATTTATTTTTAAATTCCTTTGAAAACTGAAGTAATCAAAACATGTTTTTGGCTGATAATATTGAATAATATTATTTTGTTTTTTCTGAATGGTTGTAGGATTAATTTGACACACTGATTCTTTAGCACATATTTCGTTGATAAGAGGTTCTTTGTGATAAGCTTTTGTGTTTATTGTCATGCTACTTTTTTAAATTTTGGGAAAAGAAATTTTGACATCTAAAAACAATTATGATATGAATGACAGTCCTACAAATCAAAAAAGAAAATTGGACTTATTAAACTTACAATTTGCAAGAATTAATTAGTGGATATAATATTTACCAATTGAGTCTATTTTAAATTATATTAACTTATGGTTTGTAATGAGACTAAATGCCAACTTCTATCAAATTGTGATATTGGCTCAAGCAAATAAAATATGTTTTTCTACTTTACGTCGATAACAGAGTCCGATTTGGGTGCGGTAATAGCCATTACAGCTAGTGCAATTTAGTGTTTTCGGATTGGTAACACCGTGTAACACGCTATCGCTGAAATGAAACGTTATGTTTCTGTCGCCGTTGAGATTACAGTAATTATATTCGAATAAATTTTGTTGCACTTGATGACCATCAGTATTCCTCAACAAAGTGTTTTTGTGTGTGCGTGTCGCAATTAATCTATAAAATATTCGAAAGTGGGGCGGAACAAGCGGCGGTGGACATGCGACAAACTTCAGCTTTTGAGGTTAGAACAGCGTTAAAGTGAAACTTGAAACTAAAATGGAGCTTTTGGTCTTTATTTTGACCATTTACAATCCCCATAGCATTCGATAATTTACAAGTTATTTGCATCAATAACCGATACGGTAGGTAAAAATGAACCATTTGTGAGTGACTTACACAGAATTTTAGACAAATTTGAAAACATTTCAAAGTTCAATGACTTCATTGACACTTTAGTGACATTTTTATTACCAACTGTCTTGTATTATCGCAAAAGTCCCCAAAAGATTAAATAATTATCTTTTTTTCTTAAAAATTACGTAAATCACGTAAAGTAGAAAAAATAGCATAAAGAACTTGTTTTTCAAAGTCATTGTGGCACTCATTCTTTATAAAAACTTGCGCTCGCGCCCGTTTTATAAACTTGAATTCGTGCCACAAAGTTGACTTTTCAAAACGCGTTCTTTAATATACTATTATTTCTACTTTGCGTCTGTAACAGATACGGATTTGGGTGTCGTATTAGCCAATTCAGCACCCAAATCGCGTGCGTGAAGTACTAGTGCAATTTACTTTTTTTAGGTTGATAACACGTTTTCGCTGGAATGAAACTTCATTTGTTACGTTTCAATAATAATAATATATAATATTAATAATAATTTTATTTGAATACATTTTATTGCACTTGACCAGTATTCCGTATAAACGTCAATTTCAAAAAAAATTTATTCAGACGTGTGCGGTTCTGTTTATATAGCGACAGCTATATTCGATCTTAGTTGGCCATGTTCAGCAAATTATAAACAGCCTTAAGAGTCTTACGGCCAGTGAATTAGATCACACCCGATAGAGAGAACGTGGGTACATGATGGAAAATGAGGTGTAATTCATCAGTGACCTGATGCAGCAAGTCGCTAACTCTTTAGGGTTTGAACAAGTATGTTAGAGTGCCGAAAATTTAAGAAAAGTAGTGGTCAAAAGTGAAGGAAATTATGAGTCAATCCGCACGTAGGATAAATATATCAAGTTCATGACCTAAATCTGAAATTCTTTGTTAATCATTATTGGCAAGTGATTGAAGGAAGCTGTAATATTGTGCAATAATTTTAAGAAGAGCGAAGAAATGAAATCTGGATCATGATGGTTTCATGGTCACACGTGCTTCAATAAGGTGCGTGGGATGGATTTGCTATATATTTTCTTCCGAGCAGACATGGAGGTATTATTATTATTGTTTGATCGGCGATTGAGTTTCTTTGAGTACCCAAGTATTGAGCACTTGTATTTTGTTGTACTCAGTAAATTAATTTGTGAAATCAAGTGTATCCTGACATCAAAACTTTTATGTGTTTTTGTTCTGAAAAGTATTAACCTTTGTTTATTACCCCGAAGAGCGAAGAAACTAACTTTAAGACACAACGGAGCATACTCCCGCCTTGTACTCTTTTGTAAATTCTCTTCACAGGAAGAAACTACTCCACCAGCCTCTGTTTGTCAAATTTGAAGTGACTCCCAGAATGATATTCCTAATACAGATAAGGCGCCGACAACGCAAGTTTCTGCTAACAAGACCCGTCGTGCCAAAAAACCGATTTCCTGCTGTCCACCGTCGTCATCAACTTGGAGACCATGCGGGATGATAATGGATTCTAATAAAGGAGGAGTGTTACCATAGATGAAGATGTGTTACGTCGGACTAAGGCCGCTTACTTACCTGCTCGAGGCCGAAAAGCGAGAGAGTAAAGGGTTCTTGCCAAGCTGTCGACCGCTTTTACTCTCTTTTAACAACTCGCTACCAAAGTTGTTAATAATTGTTTTAAAACAATCAAATATGTGTTTATTTGTGTAACAATACTTTTTTAACACCCTATATAAAAAAAATTAAGAAAGCTGTGTTTGGGCTTCAAAATTTTATTCAACATCTTAAATGATACATTTATGAGAATGGGATTATGAGAAGAATTTACATCTCTATATCTTGACTTTGTTCTACATCCGAATGGAAGGATTTCAAAACTTTTAAAAACAATTTGGGGGTCAAAGGCTACAATTATGTAGAATGTAAGAATGACATTTATAAAAGTCACAAGCGAAAACTATTGTACAGATTTAGACTGATACATTTCTGTAAGGGGTGCTGAGTTAAAAAAACTCAATGTTTACAATGTTTAAAGTTAATAAAAATACTAGAAAAACAGAATTATTTCAAAAATTTTACTTTAAAATATTTTTTTGTCTACCTTTAATGCAAATGAATCAGTAGTCTTAAAAAAAGTGGTGAAAATTACTTTTTTTCTTGGGAATTATAAACTATGGTCCTTAACACAAATTTTGATTGAAATTTCAAAAACAAACTTATAACTATTTGAAAATATATTTCTCTTCACATCATTCGATCTTCTTGATCTTCCTCTGACTTTTGAAACTCCATCAAAAAGGGGTCCTTCAAAAAAAGGAAAATTTCCCGGATCTGCTCCGGAGTCTTGTTCTTGATCAAATTTTCCACTCTATTGCAAGCAACCTCAAAGAGTCTCTTGATATCTAAGTATTTAGCGGCCACGATCAGTAACAACAATGTGCCGTAGTCCTCATTGAAAAATTCCGCATCCCACGGCGAAATATCAACACTGTTCTTCTGATCCTCATCATTTTCTAAAGGTGGTGGATCATCTTTGTGATGAGTTGCCCACTCGATCACTTTCTTCAAGATGGCCGAATCGACGTTTGAAAGAGGCACTACTTTCTCGTCTTTTTCATCTGTTTCTAGGTTTTCCACCATAGTTTTAATGGTGGTAGAGCATTTTGCAAGCTCCACGTCCACTTCGAATGTCTCTCCATCAGCGGAACGTAACTTAAAATTCGGCATTTTTACTTCGACGCTTTTACTCACAGCAGATGAGCAGATTTTATGACCGGATATCTGGATGTGATTTGTAAAGTGCAGTGTTGCCAGAAATTTCCACGGCACAGCGCCATCTTTTGCATGCAAAAGCGCCAGAAAACGCCAAATATTTAACATGAAGCATCTAATTTATTTTAAATAAAGTATATAAAAAACAATTTTTATTAACATAAATAAAAATTCTTATCGATTAACAAAAAAAACAACAGAGTAATAACTTTATAAAACTAGTAAGTTATACCTACTAACAAGTATACAGTATAAGTAGTTTTAGTAAGTTACTTTTAAAAGTTATACTTTTTTTTCTAACTTTGTGGGAAGCGCCAGAATTGCGCCAAATGCTAATAATTCAGCGCTCTTTTATGAACGAAAGTGCCACATCTGGCAACACTGGTATAGTGGGACGTTCGTAAGTTAGCGCATGCGCATATATAAATTGACAAATGTCAAAGTCAAATTTTAAAAACAAATTAAAACCTCACAAAAATCGATTCCAAATTATTTAACAAGAATGAAATATAAAAAATAAAAAGTACGCACCGATTATTGTGTTTTGTTGAATAATTTGAGAATTTTGATAGTACTACAACATTGGGTTAGTAATAACATAACCTCTCAGGTAAGTATTTCGTTAAACTAGTCTAAAATTTTTCTAAAAAAATCACGGAAGAGAACAAAATAGTTGATAAATTTTAGAAATTTTATTCGTTTGTAGGTACCCAAAAAAAGCTCGAAAAATCACGTATAAATGGTAGCTTCAGCTTATTTTGCCACTAGTCATTTCAGGAGCCGAAATAAGCAACATTTAAAAAACCTTTTTAAGGTAAATAAGCTGTAATAGGAGGGTTATTATTGTAAAATGTGAATTAAAGGAGTATTTCTGACTGGACATTTTTGCAATAACCGGTAGCGTAAATTTAACACCCGCTGATAGCGCAAAAGTTGGTAAATGCGCTTCCAGCACCCTCCCTGAGTTTTGACGGGGCCCAATTGATTACTTATAAAATATTCGTTAAAACTCAAAACATTTAATCGGAGTGATTTCGCGTGGGCTCATGGGTCTTTCTGCCGAGATATGAATTTACTAACTTGAGATTTCCCTTCCAGGTGGAGAAATTAAAGATTTAAAATATAGTGCAGTTAATTTATTACCAAATACCAAAGTGAAAATACATAGACTTTTACAATAATTTTCCCACACCAAAAATCTTAAAAACTAGAGCTCACCAGAAGCCATGGTCGACACTGTTATTGTTTTTTTTTTCCAACAAATTATTCTAACACTAAATTTTTTACAAGGTGATTTAAAGGTTAACTAACACTTTATCACTTATAAGCACATTTTTTTTAACTTAGAATGAATAGAATTTTTACAACTAAACTGTCGAGATTAGAATTAATAGAATAGCTTCAGAATGAATGTTAAATGGGGTGCAATAAGTTTTTATAAGCGTCCCTCCTAAACTTCTTTGAGGGTTGACACTTTTTCTAAACTTTAATTCTATTTGCTCTTTTCAAAGTTTAGAGTAGACGCTCTTTTCCTATTCGTTACAAATATAAAATTGAGGTGGACTTAACTTATTTCTATTGGCTAGTGTGAAGATAGGGTGGTGTCGACCGTTCCTCATTTTCACCCTAACTTTATGTAAATACTTTTAATTTGGGTAATGTACACTTTGATGCAGAAGTTTTGTCATAGTGGCGGACACGGGTCTTGCGCTAGGCGAGTTGAAGAGCACATAATTAGTGTAATTAAGTTCAATATTTTTGACATTTTATTAGACAAAATAAACAATTAGGTTTATTATAATTAATATTTAATTCACCTTATTTATACTGGTTTTAATTATTTTTTAAAAAATTGTTAGAATTAATATTAATCAGTGGCGGCTGGTGATTTTTTAAAACTCTGTATTTTGAAAATGGAGCATAGGATCCAAATTCTGTTATAAAGGATTATTATTGAGACCACACTGAGGGCAACTGCTAAAAAAAAATTGATCGAAATTTGCGAAATTTTCTTGGTTGTTTTGGTGATTGGCGGATAATTTTTACAGTTTAGGTAATTTTCAAATATAATTCTCAAATAAGTTAACAAAAAAAATGTGGATACTTTACATTTAGTAAAATATTGGATATCACTTATCACATTAAATTTTTTTTTTAACATTTCTAACAGTCAAAATTTTATACAGGTGTCTTGATATTGTTAAGTTATTAAGGTTAATTTGGAAAATAATTATTTATTATTTTACTTTATTAATACTTCAGATATAATCATTATAATCATTTTTTATAAATTTAGTTGTTTATTGTTACATTAGTTGGTCTGACATGGGAACGAAAAAAGGCGACTAAACTACCCTGGTATCTAGGGACAACTGACCCTGTTGTCGGCTTGTGCTCTTCAACTCGCCTAGCGCAAGACCCGTGTCCGCCACTATGACAAAACTTCTGCATCAAAGTACCTGTCGAAATTTTGTCGCCAAGCCATTATTTGGTGCGCCTAGAATCACCCTCTCTTGGCGCCTGACGACTGACATGGATAATAAAATAACTAATTTCACAGCTAAACCTTCCTAAAAATAGATCGGTACTGGTTCTAATTTGACTTTCCCTTAACAATTTATTCTATCATAAGGCCTTTGTTAACTGAAAAAAAATGGAAATATTTACTGGAGTTTATTCTAATCTTGATTTAGAAACATGCTTTTTCGTTTTACCCTGCATTAAGTAAAAGCTCAATTGGGGTGCATCTGCTGTTGTTAACTTTTGTGAGTCCAATTTTTATACATTAAACCGCAACTGAAGACATGTTGGGCTTTATGCTTATCACAGATAAGAAAATATTTGTGGCTGGGTGTGTTCTGATAAACATTATTTAATGAAAAAGGTGCAGAGTTCGGTGAAATAAACACAATAAATGCAAATGAGCTGAAAGGTGTGACTGTCTTAATTTATTAAGTATGATAATTCTATGAACAGCATGAGCTTTTAATTTGATTAAAATTTAAAAAATCTATAAAACAATATGCTTTTAACTTGATTGAAATTTGAAAAATTATTATTAATATTACTATTTGACGACTCCACAAAGCATATTGACTGCTATTGTTGGCGGTCGACAGAAGATGCTTTATTTGGCACCCAATTTTACCTCTTCAAAAAAACAATTTTGGTATTTTTATATAGATTTTCAAAATAAAAAAGTTTTCGTTTTGTACCACTTCTGTTCACTATCATGTTTATTATAAATATGAATAAATTATATAATTTATAACTAAATATTAATAGTACTAGTAGTATAAGCGGCAAATTAGTGATTTGACCTTGAAGCAAAAGTGCCGCGGTGGTTAAAAGTGCCGCGGTGGTTAAAAATGCCGCGCTCGCATATTTTAATTGAAACATAAAATTTTTGATAATTAAATTATTCTTTTGATAATAAATTTTATATTGGATGCATTGCTGCACCTGTACCTTATCAGATAACCCTTTGAAAGAGAAAATACACTTGCTCTCAAAAGTGCCGCGGTTAGACCGCTGCACTTTTAGGGGCTGTCTTATCATTTGTTGTTGTCTAGCGCGGCACTTTTACTGGCGACAGTTTTTGTCATATTTGTACAAAGCCCTAGGTAAAATCGTTTTAAATTGATAACTACCAAATATAATAATAAATTCTCACAGACATGTATTTATTTCATTTAATTGTAATGTTTATTTAAGGAGGTTTATGCATGTGTGAAAGAGACTTGATTTAAATTAAATCCGATTTACAGATATTAGCAAAGTGGGTAAGATCGGTATTGGAATTTTACCTGTTATTTCCGGTGAACGCTTTGTTTTGATTTGTCCCTTACCTTTCTTTGTACCTGATATCAGCTAAAATTACTTTTAATCGTTAACCTATAAAATATAATATAATTTTGACAATTAAGAAACAATCTTTATGGGATAAATCTGAATGTTTCCATGTACTAAATTATTGAAATTTTTTTTTACATTATATGAATAAGATCTTATTTACGCTTAATCTTAATCAATCATAATTAAAATACTAGCAAGTTGGATTCTATAAATACTAGCAAGCTGTGTAACTTTGGTATCTAAAGTGAATAAATAAAATTATTTATTTTTTAATAAATAAATCATGTCTTCTCTAAAATATAAAATGTAGAGGGTGTAGAACAGGAAGGGAGGTTTAATACTTGAAGGATATAAACACTTTCAGATTGAGAAAATAGAGAAAGTGAAGGTTATTAATGAGAAATTTCGTTTGGTACACGAAACAGTGTATTCAATCACGAAATCTGGTAGTAAATTTTTAACAATTGGTGTAAAACCGCTTGCCCTGTGTTAAAAATACATAACCCAGAACTAACATCAGCAATTACATTTTCGTTCAATACATTCAAAGATTTCTTGAGAGAGATGAGTAAGGTTTGAGCGGTGAAATATAGAACGATTCCGGAAGAGCAAATTTTAGCCCCATTGTTTCTTGAAATGATAGAAAATGGTGGTTCAAAATTAAATAGAAAACTTTTTGTTATTATTAAGAATAGATATGAAGATAATAGTACATTGTACGAGATAGTTTTAAAATTGCCTGTTAATGTAAAATCTGATGTGGAGAGTAGAATTAATTATTATAATCAAAATAATAATTACAACTGTTTGTACAAATATTTGTGGCAATAATTATAAATAATTAAAATTATGAAAAACTTATGTTTTTTTTACCAGTTATACCCTAAAATACATAATATTTTTATTTCTTAAATAGTATAGAGCATATATCAAAACGTTATTATTCCTGTTTGTGATGTTAAAAAATATAAATGGATTGGTATAAGGTTTTTTCTTTCAAAAATACATTATACAATCGTAATAAACCCCTAATTTTAATCATGTGTAGGCAATGTTTTTGTTTCTGAAGATCTCAGTACTTAAAAATGTTTTTTTAATTTTGTTGTTTGATATCTAATAAAGCACCAGTAACTTGTCTTTAGATAATCTGGTTATGAAAAACTTTTGTTATAAGTTTAGAAAAAGCGTTTTATATAACATGTTTGCAAAGTTTCAAAATATTTTTAATTTCTACTTTTTATTTAAAATTTACTTTATAAATTTGTAATCTTATTTTAACTTACTTTTTCATAAATTTATTTTCACTGTTTCATATCTGATACGATGTGACTCTTATCTTAGTTTAGTTAGGTATACCTAATAATTACTTTGTCTTTTTCTGTTTTATGTTTGGTTTAAACTTTAACCTAATTTCAAAACTTTCTATTTGGCTTTTTTATTTTCTATAGTTTCGAATATATAAAAATCATTAAAAGAAAATTACAAAATAAAAAATAAAAATATGGAATTACAAAAATTAAATCGGTAGTGTTACATTTCTTTTTGCAAATCTTGGAAAAACTTACTCAAAGTTTTACGAAAATGTTTGTTTTTATTTTTTTAAATTAATAACAAGAAATTTTTTATGTCAAGTACGAAAACTTAAATGATACGGTCCATTCCCAGAAAAATAAATTTACACAAAAAACTAAAATTTTATTTGCAGTTGTAATGAACAAAAAAAATTAGTTTATTAATTTACGTAAAATTATTAATAATACATTTCTTTTTATTTACCAAAATTTAAAATTAAGTTTTAAGAAAAATTTTTCATTTACTTTCTAGAAATTAAAATACGAAAAACTAAAATTTATATTTTACTGCTGTAATCATCAAAGACTTGTAATTTATTCGGTTAGATAATATCGATTATAACACATTTCTTTTTGTTTACTAAATTTATAAGAACTTAACTAAAAGTTTTAAGATAAGTTATGTATTTAATTTTCTAGAAATTAAAATGCAGAAAAGTAAAATTTTTATTTTGTTGTATTCAACAAGCATGTGTAATACATCCAATTAGATAAAATCGGTTTTGTAATTGAAATGTTTAAAAAAATTACTTTTACTTTCTGGAAAGTAAAATACGAAAGACTAAAATTTATATTTTGCAGCTGCATTCACCAAAGATTTGTAATTTATTAAGTTAGATAAAATCGACTATAACACATTTCTTTTTGTTTACTAAATTTATAAAAACTTTGTTAAAAGTTTTAAGAAAAGTTTTGTATTTACCTTCTATAAAATAAAATACAAAAGACTAAAATTTATATTTTACTGCAGTAATCAACAAAGACTTGTAATTTATTAAGTTAGATAAAATCGATTACAAGACATTTCTTTTTGTTTACTAAATTTGTAAAATCTTAATTAAAAGTTTTTAAAAAAAATTATGTTTACTTTCTAGACATTAAAATACGAAAAAGTACCCAGAAAAATAAATTTACACAAAAAACTAAAATTTTATTTGCAGTTGTAATTAACAAAAAAAGTTTAATTTATTAATATACGTAAATTATTAATAATGCATTTCTTTTTATTTACCAAAATTTAAAAATTAAGTTTTAAGAAAAATTTTGCATTTACTTTCTAGAAATTAAAATACGAAAAAACTAAAATTTATATTTTACTGCTGTAATCAACAAAGACTTGTAATTTATTCCGTTAAATAACATCGATTATACACATTTCTTTTTGTTTACTAAATTTATAAGAACTTAACTAAAAGTTTTAAGATAAGTTTTGTATTTAATTTTCTAGAAATCAAAATACAAAAAAAAATAAAATTTTTATTTTGTTGTATTCGACAAACATGTGTAATACATCCAATTAAATAAAATCGGTTTTAAAATATTTTTTTTAGTTAGTCAAATTTATAAAACGTAATCGAAATGTTTAAAAAATTTAACATTTACTTTCTAGAAAGTAAAATACGAAGGACTAAAATTTATATTTTGCTGCTGTAATCATCAAAGATTTGTAATTTATTAAGTTAGATAAAATCGATTATCACACATTTGTTTTTGTTTACTAAATTTATAAAAACTTAGTTAAAAGTTTTAAGATAAGTTTTGTATTTAATTTTCTAGAAATTAAAATGCAGAAAAGTAAAATTTTTATTTTGTTGTATTCAACAAACATGTGTAATACATCCATTTAGATAAAATCGGTTTTGTAATCGAAATGTTTAAAAAAATTACATTTACTTTCTAGAAAGTAAAATACGAAAGACTATAATTTATATTTTGCTGTTGCATTCATCAAAGATTTGTAATTTATTAAGTTAGATAAAATCGACTATAACACATTTCTTTTTGTTTACTAAATTTAAAAAAAAAATTGTTAAAAGTTTTAAGAAAAGTTTTGTATTTACTTTCTATAAATTAAAATACGAAAGACTAAAATTTATATTTTACTGCTGTAATCAACAAAGACTTGTAATTTATTAAGTTATATAAAATCGATTACATCACATTTTTTTTTGTTTACCAAATTTGTAAAATCTTAATTAAAAGTTTTAAGAAAAATTTATGTTTACTTTCTATACATTAAATTACGAAAAAGAAAAATTTGTATTTGTTGTTGTATTCAACAAGCAAGGGCAATTCATTTAATTAGGTAAAATTGGTAATAATTGTTTTCTTTTTACTTGTTAAAAATAGAAAAATGTAATCAAATTTTAAAAAAAACTATTTTATTTACTTTTTAGAATATAAATATGTAAAGAAAAACTAAAATTTATGTTATGCTGTTAAAATTAACAAACAAATGTAAACTTTATTTTTCTGTCATCTATACCTAATGATATTTTTTCGAAACTAAACAATTTTAAATATTATTGAAATAATTTTAAAGGTTATATTAAGTTTGATAATGTTAGTAACAATTAATTAATTATACTCGTAAAGAGCCATTCAAAAGTCGTGAAATCAAAGCAAGCTTAGTCAAAAATGGAATTTGTTTACTTAAAATTAATTATTATTACTGTAATTTTAGATGTCAGAAATCATTGTGTAAATTCTTTTAGAAAATAAGTTAACTAGTATGTCTACGTTTTGTGCTAGAAACGTATCAGTAGCAGTCAAAATAAGAAAAATTTAATATTAGTTTTCCACTTTTCTAAGGAGCAAGTTAAAGTTGAAAAATTGAAACAAAATTCTGATATTTTTAACATTTTAAAAAGATGCACAATTTTTGAAGACGATCACTATATTTTCTTTCTCTCATAACTAACTGAGATTCCAAGACTTAAGATGGTCGATAAGTACATATAAATTTTTGTCAAAAAATTTCTGGTTGCCTGCCAAATGTAGAAAAATGTAAACAAAAATTTTCAATACCGTCCATAGCGTCTGTTTCCGCGGAGCGGATGTCGACGCAATGGATGGTCATTAAGGCTCGGTGGATGGAAATTCTGGAAAGCTATACTTCTTTTGGTTCTACATGCTTGTTTTTAGATTAGAATACAATATCATCAAGATCTAAGAATGCATTTCGATCATTACATAGAGATATCAGAACAGTGGCTTGTGCAGTTGCACCACTGATATTACGTAATTGTATTAACTTTATAAAAATTTAATTATTTTATTTATTACATTAACTATTAAGCAAGTTTTATAATGTTAGTAGTTAGTATGTTTGAAGATCATTATGTATCTGACGATGTATGATATACAAATCTGAAAATGTTTACTTCACAGACTTGTTTTATTAAAATCATTACTAAACTTTTCAATTTTTATATTAAATCATTTTTAATAAAATAAAATATTGTTAATTTACTAAATCTAAATTACGTATTAAACACAGACAAATTACAATTGTTATAAAATATTTTTAAATTATTAATAATTTAATTTAAATTTACAAACATGAAATATTTTTTAGAATTTTGCAATTTTGCATGTTAAACAGTTTATCAGAATACAAACTTAAAACGTCTAAAATTTAAATTAAAGTATTTAAATAATACGTTATTTTGTTTTATTTAAACGATGTACTCAATTACAGATTCTCTGCAGAAAATGGAAATAAAACATTTTAAACTTTCAATCAAACCCAATGACGATGATTTAACGAGTCAAAATCCCCTAAAAGCAAGCTAAATTTCCCCAAAACATACGTCATTTTAAAAAAGTAAAAAACATAGTTTTTTTTACAGAATACAATTTTAAATTTATTGCTGATGAATAAATAATAAAGCACTTTTTTTAAATAAGTGATAAATGTAAATACTCCATGATAAAAAAAATCTGATTAAGTGGGCAACAAAAAATTAACAGTTTAACATTTTGTTTTTGGTAATTTTGTAGTAGTTAAATATACCCTAAAAAATTTTCTACCGAGCTTTTCCCCTAAATATGTATTTCCTCTTCTTTATAAAATACTCTAAATTTAAGAAAAAACTTTCTAAGTTGTCAACGCTGACTTAAATGTTGATGAAATGTTTTTGTTTTATTAGTTATTTAGTTTGTCAATAATTGAAATATTACTTTGCAAATTATCTTACACATGATACTAAACTATCTCAACGCTTAGTGTGTCTTAAATTTGTTTTTTTAATTTTGACAAATTAATCTAATTGCTAATATCAAACGTACATAATAGCATTGCAAACATGCAATGCTATGTGCGATTGACTCAATCATGATGGTCTACTGAGATAACATTAAGTTTGAAATGTATAAATTATAGTTACAAATTTATAATTTTTGTAAAAAATAATATGTTTATTGATTTGAAGTTAAAAACAATTGTAAGTGTCGTTGGTTTGGTAGTTCAGCATTTATTGATTTTACTTGTTAATGTTGTGTACCATGAGAGCACTAATTTAAAATTAGTCCGTATTAATTATTCTTATTAGTGACTTACAGATATTACTTCAAAAGGTATAATTCTAAATAAACTTCTTCGTTTTGTACTTGATCTTTCTTTATTGTGCAAAATTCAAATACTAACAAATTGGCATTTTGATTAATACCTAACACTAATTTCAATTTTTGAGACAGAAGTTAAGGTTGATGTAGAATGTTTATACAGCCGGTCAGAAAGGACACTATTTAAGCTAATACAGTCTGGTTATTTTTTAATTTAGCATTAAAATTTGTTTTTTTAGTTTAGCATATAAAATATTCTTAATTTATATCACACATTATCAATTAATCTAATAAATTGCGTATAAGTTATAAAAATAATTTATTAAACGTTTTTGAAATGTTACTCAACATATGCATATTCTAGACTATTGATATAATTATAAAAATATTTTCATACTTAAACTGGAATTTTTTTGAAAAATAAAAGTTACAATATTATTACAAAATTTTAATTAGTATTGCTTTAATAACAAGTTTAGAGTATACCTAGTAAAATTAAAACATAAAATACTTACATTTGTTTAAAACTAAATTACACATATGTAAATTTAAAAACAGTTTTAAAAAATGTGCGTGTTATAATTAGGAATAAACTTGAACAAAATTTACTTGCTATTACGTGTTTATTAACAATAGCAAAATACAAATTTTAATCTATTGTATTTTAGAAAATTTTTGTTTACATTTTTCTACATTTGGCAGGCAACCAGAAATTTTTTGACAAAAATTTATATGTACTTATCGACCATCTTAAGTCTTGGAATCTCAGTTAGTTATGAGAGAAAGAAAATATAGTGATCGTCTTCAAAAATTGTGCATCTTTTTAAAATGTTAAAAATATCAGAATTTTGTTTCAATTTTTCAACTTTAACTTGCTCCTTAGAAAAGTGGAAAACTAATATTAAATTTTTCTTATTTTGACTGCTACTGATACGTTTCTAGCACAAAACGTAGACATACTAGTTAACTTATTTTCTAAAAGAATTTACACAATGATTTCTGACATCTAAAATTACAGTAATAATAATTAATTTTAAGTAAACAAATTCCATTTTTGACTAAGCTTGCTTTGATTTCACGACTTTTGAATGGCTCTTTACGAGTATAATTAATTAATTGTTACTAACATTATCAAACTTAATATAACCTTTAAAATTATTTCAATAATATTTAAAATTGTTTAGTTTCGAAAAAATATCATTAGGTATAGATGACAGAAAAATAAAGTTTACATTTGTTTGTTAATTTTAACAGCATAACATAAATTTTAGTTTTTCTTTACATATTTATATTCTAAAAAGTAAATAAAATAGTTTTTTTAAAATTTGATTACATTTTTCTATTTTTAACAAGTAAAAAGAAAACAATTATTACCAATTTTACCTAATTAAATGAATTGCCCTTGCTTGTTGAATACAACAACAAATACAAATTTTTCTTTTTCGTAATTTAATGTATAGAAAGTAAACATAAATTTTTCTTAAAACTTTTAATTAAGATTTTACAAATTTGGTAAACAAAAAAAAATGTGATGTAATCGATTTTATATAACTTAATAAATTACAAGTCTTTGTTGATTACAGCAGTAAAATATAAATTTTAGTCTTTCGTATTTTAATTTATAGAAAGTAAATACAAAACTTTTCTTAAAACTTTTAACAATTTTTTTTTTAAATTTAGTAAACAAAAAGAAATGTGTTATAGTCGATTTTATCTAACTTAATAAATTACAAATCTTTGATGAATGCAACAGCAAAATATAAATTATAGTCTTTCGTATTTTACTTTCTAGAAAGTAAATGTAATTTTTTTAAACATTTCGATTACAAAACCGATTTTATCTAAATGGATGTATTACACATGTTTGTTGAATACAACAAAATAAAAATTTTACTTTTCTGCATTTTAATTTCTAGAAAATTAAATACAAAACTTATCTTAAAACTTTTAACTAAGTTTTTATAAATTTAGTAAACAAAAACAAATGTGTGATAATCGATTTTATCTAACTTAATAAATTACAAATCTTTGATGATTACAGCAGCAAAATATAAATTTTAGTCCTTCGTATTTTACTTTCTAGAAAGTAAATGTTAAATTTTTTAAACATTTCGATTACGTTTTATAAATTTGACTAACTAAAAAAAATATTTTAAAACCGATTTTATTTAATTGGATGTATTACACATGTTTGTCGAATACAACAAAATAAAAATTTTATTTTTTTTTGTATTTTGATTTCTAGAAAATTAAATACAAAACTTATCTTAAAACTTTTAGTTAAGTTCTTATAAATTTAGTAAACAAAAAGAAATGTGTATAATCGATGTTATTTAACGGAATAAATTACAAGTCTTTGTTGATTACAGCAGTAAAATATAAATTTTAGTTTTTTCGTATTTTAATTTCTAGAAAGTAAATGCAAAATTTTTCTTAAAACTTAATTTTTAAATTTTGGTAAATAAAAAGAAATGCATTATTAATAATTTACGTATATTAATAAATTAAACTTTTTTTGTTAATTACAACTGCAAATAAAATTTTAGTTTTTTGTGTAAATTTATTTTTCTGGGTACTTTTTCGTATTTTAATGTCTAGAAAGTAAACATAATTTTTTTTAAAAACTTTTAATTAAGATTTTACAAATTTAGTAAACAAAAAGAAATGTCTTGTAATCGATTTTATCTAACTTAATAAATTACAAGTCTTTGTTGATTACTGCAGTAAAATATAAATTTTAGTCTTTTGTATTTTATTTTATAGAAGGTAAATACAAAACTTTTCTTAAAACTTTTAACAAAGTTTTTATAAATTTAGTAAACAAAAAGAAATGTGTTATAGTCGATTTTATCTAACTTAATAAATTACAAATCTTTGGTGAATGCAGCTGCAAAATATAAATTTTAGTCTTTCGTATTTTACTTTCCAGAAAGTAAAAGTAATTTTTTTAAACATTTCAATTACAAAACCGATTTTATCTAATTGGATGTATTACACATGCTTGTTGAATACAACAAAATAAAAATTTTACTTTTCTGCATTTTAATTTCTAGAAAATTAAATACATAACTTATCTTAAAACTTTTAGTTAAGTTCTTATAAATTTAGTAAACAAAAAGAAATGTGTTATAATCGATATTATCTAACCGAATAAATTACAAGTCTTTGATGATTACAGCAGTAAAATATAAATTTTAGTTTTTCGTATTTTAATTTCTAGAAAGTAAATGAAAAATTTTTCTTAAAACTTAATTTTAAATTTTGGTAAATAAAAAGAAATGTATTATTAATAATTTTACGTAAATTAATAAACTAATTTTTTTTGTTCATTACAACTGCAAATAAAATTTTAGTTTTTTGTGTAAATTTATTTTTCTGGGAATGGACCGTATCATTTAAGTTTTCGTACTTGACATAAAAAATTTCTTGTTATTAATTTAAAAAAATAAAAACAAACATTTTCGTAAAACTTTGAGTAAGTTTTTCCAAGATTTGCAAAAAGAAATGTAACACTACCGATTTAATTTTTGTAATTCCATATTTTTATTTTTTATTTTGTAATTTTCTTTTAATGATTTTTATATATTCGAAACTATAGAAAATAAAAAAGCCAAATAGAAAGTTTTGAAATTAGGTTAAAGTTTAAACCAAACATAAAACAGAAAAAGACAAAGTAATTATTAGGTATACCTAACTAAACTAAGATAAGAGTCACATCGTATCAGATATGAAACAGTGAAAATAAATTTATGAAAAAGTAAGTTAAAATAAGATTACAAATTTATAAAGTAAATTTTAAATAAAAAGTAGAAATTAAAAATATTTTGAAACTTTGCAAACATGTTATATAAAACGCTTTTTCTAAACTTATAACAAAAGTTTTTCATAACCAGATTATCTAAAGACAAGTTACTGGTGCTTTATTAGATATCAAACAACAAAATTAAAAAAACATTTTTAAGTACTGAGATCTTCAGAAACAAAAACATTGCCTACACATGATTAAAATTAGGGGTTTATTACGATTGTATAATGTATTTTTGAAAGAAAAAACCTTATACCAATCCATTTATATTTTTTAACATCACAAACAGGAATAATAACGTTTTGATATATGCTCTATACTATTTAAGAAATAAAAATATTATGTATTTTAGGGTATAACTGGTAAAAAAAACATAAGTTTTTCATAATTTTAATTATTTATAATTATTGCCACAAATATTTGTACAAACAGTTGTAATTATTATTTTGATTATAATAATTAATTCTACTCTCCACATCAGATTTTACATTAACAGGCAATTTTAAAACTATCTCGTACAATGTACTATTATCTTCATATCTATTCTTAATAATAACAAAAAGTTTTCTATTTAATTTTGAACCACCATTTTCTATCATTTCAAGAAACAATGGGGCTAAAATTTGCTCTTCCGGAATCGTTCTATATTTCACCGCTCAAACCTTACTCATCTCTCTCAAGAAATCTTTGAATGTATTGAACGAAAATGTAATTGCTGATGTTAGTTCTGGGTTATGTATTTTTAACACAGGGCAAGCGGTTTTACACCAATTGTTAAAAATTTACTACCAGATTTCGTGATTGAATACACTGTTTCGTGTACCAAACGAAATTTCTCATTAATAACCTTCACTTTCTCTATTTTCTCAATCTGAAAGTGTTTATATCCTTCAAGTATTAAACCTCCCTTCCTGTTCTACACCCTCTACATTTTATATTTTAGAGAAGACATGATTTATTTATTAAAAAATAAATAATTTTATTTATTCACTTTAGATACCAAAGTTACACAGCTTGCTAGTATTTATAGAATCCAACTTGCTAGTATTTTAATTATGATTGATTAAGATTAAGCGTAAATAAGATCTTATTCATATAATGTAAAAAAAAATTTCAATAATTTAGTACATGGAAACATTCAGATTTATCCCATAAAGATTGTTTCTTAATTGTCAAAATTATATTATATTTTATAGGTTAACGATTAAAAGTAATTTTAGCTGATATCAGGTACAAAGAAAGGTAAGGGACAAATCAAAACAAAGCGTTCACCGGAAATAACAGGTAAAATTCCAATACCGATCTTACCCACTTTGCTAATATCTGTAAATCGGATTTAATTTAAATCAAGTCTCTTTCACACATGCATAAACCTCCTTAAATAAACATTACAATTAAATGAAATAAATACATGTCTGTGAGAATTTATTATTATATTTGGTAGTTATCAATTTAAAACGATTTTACCTAGGGCTTTGTACAAATATGACAAAAACTGTCGCCAGTAAAAGTGCCGCGCTAGACAACAACAAATGATAAGACAGCCCCTAAAAGTGCAGCGGTCTAACCGCGGCACTTTTGAGAGCAAGTGTATTTTCTCTTTCAAAGGGTTATCTGATAAGGTACAGGTACAGCAATGCATCCAATATAAAATTTATTATCAAAAGAATAATTTAATTATCAAAAATTTTATGTTTCAATTAAAATATGCGAGCGCGGCACTTTTAACCACCGCGGCACTTTTGCTTCAAGGTCAAATCACTAATTTGCCGCTTATACTACTAGTACTTCATTTTCTACCTAGAAAGAAGAATGAGTAGAATTGTAGAAATTGATCCAAAGAAAGATGCAATTGTATCATTATCAGTGATTTCTATGAATAATGACATTATTGTCTCCAAAAGCAAGAAACTTAAATTAAAAAGAAAAGTAACAAAACCAATACGTAAATCAAAGGTCAAGATATGAGCTCATAAGAAATTTATTTTAACTAAAAAAAATATTTTAGATCATAAAAATACCTCAATAGAACAAAAAAAAAACAAGGCACCACAAGGGCGCATTTATTGTGTATTTGGTGCCAAATTTGGCACCAGTACATTACATAATCTCTTGTATTCTATAACAAAAAGTTACCTAACTTGAATCTTGACTATGTATGTTCTTGACTATGTACACAATAAATAGGTGAATGAAAATCAAAACGAGTGCTTTCCTTAGACCATTCACGAAACCGCTTCGCTGTAATGGACTGCCAATCTCCTAACCTTCCTGTGCGTGAGTTACACGCCAACATGCAAGTGACAGAGATATATATTTTGTTTCTTTCTTTTCAACACCGCGCGCCGGTGTACGCAGTTGCCAAATTTATTTTGCTTCAAAGTTGGGAATTAAAAAAACAAACAGCCCAATTTAAAATAGAAACATCATGTAACATTTGCAAAATTTTTAAAGCTGATACAATTTATTTTATTCTGCAGACCTATATATTTTTTTCTTACACTAAATTTAAATTTGAAAACATGATATGGCAACGTTACAAAGCAAGAACTTGAAATCGTTCCGGCACAGCAAAGGACCAAGATATACTTTTGTTCTTTAGATGTTTTCGTGTGTTTCTGAACCGTATTAGCAGTCCATTACAGCGAAGCGGTTTCGTGAATGGTCTAAGGTGCTTTCTAGCTAAACTGCGCTACAGAACTAAAGTAATTTAAATAATACTGTTGGGCAACACCAAAAAAGAACATGTTCATTTGAAATTTAGGGCCATAATTTAAAATTTGCAACTAATCATTTTGGTGTTTTCTGTCACCAACCCGGCTATCGGTGCAATTTTGTTTGATTGGGAATTGTGAATGTGGTGAATAATGAATGGAAGTGGTAATAAAAATTTAGGAAAAGGAGATTATATTTAATTAAAAGGAAAATAATTAAATTGTTTTGAACGAAGTAAAATAAAACAGTATTAAATTTGAAACGGCACTGTCAGGCGAGCGAGTTACAAGAAAGGGTAGAAGGTTTGAATGGGTTAAGACGAAGATGGCGCAATATGCGAGTGAGTAACGCGCTGTTACTCCGCAAGGTGGCGCGCGAACGAGCAGAGTGAGAGAAAGCGAGGTGTGAGAGTGAAAGAAGCACAGATGAAGACGTGCGATGTCTTCATGAACTTGCCTCCAGTGCCTCCCGTCCTTTCGAAGAGCCGAAACAGTGGTTAAAACCGAGAATTTTGTCAGCTTCGAAAAGGTTTCGCAAAGATTGAGGAGTCAAATTGTTTGTCTGCGCGAATCAAGATCGCGAAATAATTGAATCGCAAGGATGAGATAAAGCGTGGGAGGAGCGGTATTGCAAAAGAAGTTAAACAGCGTTTGAATCATAATTTTACGACAACCCGTTTATGAGATATGAACGAAAGAAGCCTAATTAACACAATTAACGGTTTAATAATTAGTCCGCAACATGCGAGAGGACTGCATGATGCGAGGTAGGTCGGGAGAAGCCTACCTGACGAAATGATAGCGAGATTGAGCATGTCGCGGTTCTAATTATCGAGAAATGCGTGAGATGATTTAATTGGTTAATTAATTGCTGTTTTTGATAAGGTTGCCGTAGGAATTACGGGATGAAATTTATACGGAAAGACTCGGATTAAAGAGGGCTTTTTGATGTGTTGTTCTATATGGTTAAAAGCTGTCATTTTATGTTTTTAACCATGTCATTGTCCCGTCCCCAGTCAGTCTTCCTTCCATCACGCACGTGGCTGTGTCTCACTGTTTTGAGGTATGTTAAATCTTTGTTGTTTTTTGTTTAAGTACTATTTAATTGTTATTGTAGACATTTTATTTTGAAGAAGATGGTAATAAACCATTGAAACGTCAATTTACTTCATTTTATTGGGATTTTTTTCTGATAACCCTCAAGAAAGTTTTTTTAAATGTTTAAGGCAATAAAAGCAGAAACAACATGTTTTTATAATATTAAAAGTAGGAGTACTAATTTTACATGTCAAAAGCGCAAATTTGTTAATTTTAGAAACTAGTGTAATGTTGTTTTCAATTGAGTAATTGAATTGGCATTTTACTTATTCTAGAGGCCGGATGCGACACTTTTTACCTTATTTTAAATATTTAGTATATTAAAAGAAGGGTAAAATTTTGTAAAAATTGGTGTGGAAAACGACATTATACTAATTTTTCCAATTGTAAAAACCGGAAGTAATGTTTTCGCAATTTTAGAAGTCATAGAAAACATTCTATGTCTATTACTTTTTTTAAGTTAAAAATAAGGTGAGAATAAAATGCAACTGAATCATAGCAGTCTGTACTAGCAAAACTGTAATAATGTGTCTAATGTTAATACCCACTTCTACGGGTTGCTCTGATTCAGTTACATTTCGATCTCACGTTATTTTATAATGAGCAACATTTTATTAATTTTGATTTACAGAGATGTAATTTTCTCAATTTTAGAAACCAGTAATGACATTTAATTTAATAATATATTTAATATTTATTAAATTATTATAATATTTTATTAATATTAATTTTTAATATACAGAGTGACATAAAAGTATAGAATAAAATTCATATTTTTTAAGTTAATTTTTTTTAGAAAAACGCTAAGACAGGTGAATTTTATATTTTTTCCCTTGTTTTCAAATTTTTTTTGTAATTTTTTTTTAATGTGATTGGCACAAAACGACACAATTGCCATATGAATCGATAAAGATTGAAGAATGAATCACTGGATGAGAGAAACCCATACTCGTCATAACGTCTTCCAAAATTTAATGTTTAGTGTGATTTTATCAAATCACATTTTAAGACCGTATTTTTTTGACGCTACATTGACTAGATAAGTCTATTCTGATGTCTTTTGCGTCACGTTAGTACTAGCATTAGTGGAACTTTTTTTGAATAAGGAGGATCCAAACATACCAGCAGCTAATGTATGAATTAAACAAGACGGTGCACCTCCACACTACGCTCGTAGTGTCAGAGATTATTTAGATGATGTTTTGCCCGCTTTTCTGAGGGACTTCTTAAAATCAATTTTGTAGGTAGTTTATTGAGTTTGATAGAATGATATGGGGCATTATCCATTTTCTACTACAAATCTACGAAAAATCTACGATCTTTCTATCATCAAAAACCAGTGCTGGAATTAATTGATTTTAAACCCATTTTTTAAACAATTTGCCATTCATTGATTTGTGGTAGTCCCTGTCATTACATTTTGTTCTTACTAATAAAAAACATGAACTTAAAAAACAGGAAGTACAGTCTGCATGTTGTATGGTAAATCTTTTTCCTTCACCTTTCCTAACTTTATATTCACATTTAGGGAGAGAATTGTTAGTCCAAGTTCGAACCTACAAGCCATTTAAAGAAAATCTATGTTTCGCCTAAGAAAATAAAATTGACATCGGGAAAATCTCTTTTATACTCCATGTATTTTTTCATAAAACGAATGCGTTGTGTTGCTATATACGGTTTTTCCATTGAAATTTGCGTATTGTTTTCCATTTTATATTTATACCTCATGCTTTTTAAAATTTTATTAAGAGTTGTGTGACCACTTATATATTCTAAATTTTCTATGACATAATTGAATAAATGGTTAAAATTAAAGTTTTCACCAGTTTTCTTTTTTGTATGAATGAAGCGAGTAAGTTCTTTACCAAAAAAATGATTTTCATAAAACAGTAATTTCTTGCGTCCTCCCACACTTCTAGAAGATGATGTCAGTTTGTCAACCAGTTTTTTTTATGTTTTAAAATATTAAAAACTGTTGTTCGTGATACTTATTATATAACAATTGAAGAAATAAAGGTTGTTGTATGAGGTAATCTTAGATGGTTTTATACTGCAGTATTATTATCAAATGCTTTCAAAAGAAACACAGAAGGGCATTGAAGAATAAGCGAATCTCATAAGTTTTCTCATTACTTTGACCGAAAGTGAGATCTGGGAAATTATACTTACAGTAAAATGTACAATCGTTAAGATTACGCTATTTTTTTGTTGCAAATAATATTGATTTTACCGTCAAGTTTCTCTTGAAGTTGATGCTCGCTTAAATTTGGTGCTAATGCTTTTAACTCGTCGTGGCTCTTAACAAGAGCTTTTAATTTCGAATTTAGCAAATTTCTTTGTTGTCGTGACATTTTGGTGCTTTAGGCAAGAAAAACTTCAAAAAAACTCAAATTTGACGAAATCCAAAAAATCGAGAAACTTTAAAATTGACGCGATTTTGTTACCAACAAAATATTATTTAAAAAATCTAGTACAGGGTTTTCATAAATGATTGTAACATTGTAGGTGGCTGTGGAAATTTTTGATATCACAAATATTCAATGTAATGTCCTATTTTCACAACGGAATATTAAAGAATGGTTCCTGGAGTTACTCAATTGTCTAATAATAATTATAATAATAGCTAAAATTATTACCTTTTAAGGCAAAACATTTTTTATTTTTTTCACAGCCACCTACGATGTTACAATCATTTATGAAAACCCGGTAGAATTTATGTTTTCACCAACATAATTGAACAGGTGGTGGTTTTTTAGTTTTTGGAGTCATTATTATAACAATTTAAATTTTGGTGACATACACTATTTTGCCAACTTCTTAATTTTAGTGAATCTGAAAATGTAACCTACCCAAATTAAAATCTGTATTATATTACAAAAATAATGAAACTATAAATACTAAAACCCTATAAATTTAATACTGCTAATAAAAACTTGAATTTTCAGAGCCGCCTATTATGATAATTTTGTTGAATTTGATTTTATATACTGACGTAAATGTAACAATAGTGTATAACTATTACATGCTACTATAATAAATAGTAGTTATACACTAAAGTAAAGAATACATTTTTATAGCCGAACGGGTTTATTACCTGGAATGCGTAGCATCGAAGACAATAATTAATACAAAACTATAATACAGTAGAACTCGCTTATAATGAACCTGACGGGACCGTTAATATTAGTCCATTATAACCGAAGGTCCATTTTAAAAAAATTGAATTTTTTGACTAAAAATAATATTAACATACATATTACTATAAATTATTCATTTATTGATTAAAACAACAATGACGATACAACGTTCTAAATAAAATAAAAAATAAATTTATACATTATTTTGTATATTAAGAATAATACATACATAATTAAATTTAAAAAGTTATAAAATGCGAAAATAATAAAACAATGTGTAATTCTACTTTGTTTTTTTTTTTTTCTTTAAATAAATAATATTATGATATATATATATATATATATATATATATATATATATATATCCTGCTATCATTAGCACGGCCATACATTGCCCGATCCCTATCATTAGGACGTCCAAGTGCATAGAGCGCCCGTATATGGACGCTCTGCTGCAACCCCATGTAAAAAAATTTTTGGAGCCTTCCTACACCATAAGGAAGCGAATGGCAAAAATCGATTTGGACGCTTTAATGATTTCTGGATGAAAAATTCGTATAATTTTTAGTTCCGGCGTATATAGGGGTGGTGGCGCTGGCGTAATATACGTATATTCAACCTCGGTGTATTAGAGCGTCCGTCAGTTCGGCAACACTGTAACGATACAAATAACATTCTCTCGTATCTGAGTTGTGAGGAATAAAAAGATAGACGCGCTGCGCTAATGTTTCAAATTGAAATCTGTTAAAATACAGTAAGCGGTAAAATTGTGAAATATTTAAAATAAATTTAAAAGTATTTATTTTTTAAAAAATCGCTTGAACAGGTCAATTTTATTTTTAAATTGCGCATTTTAATAATAATTTGTTAATAAATCTTAATATATATTTTTTAATCAGTGTGACCCAAAAATAAGATACCGAGATCAACTTTGTTTTTTAAAGGGCACTTTATACTTTTTATTGCATTTTTAGATTTTATAACAAATTTTCGACATATTTTATGTATAATGTCGTATGCCTATCTTTAACTGTATTCGAAATATTGACAGAAAAAAAAACAAAGAAAATTAAATATTTATTTTTTTTCTTAAGTTAGTTGTTTATATTACTTCTCAAATAATCTTTTGATCGTAAGACGTCTGGCTTTAAATTATAAAAAGTTAAAATAAAATAAAAGTAAGAAATCTGTAATTTATTACTATTGAACTCATTGCTAAAATCTAGCACTCTATAACTTTTTGACAGTTTAAAAAATTATGACAGTTAAAAATTTGTTGGAAACAATAACCAACATTTTAATTTTTTAATTATGTGTAATTATAAATTATTTTGTTTTTTTAATAAACTGATATTTTCAGAAAATAGATAGATAATGCCCGATCAATTTATTTTTTTTAATAAATAGTTTTAAAGTTATTTTAGATGTTTTGATGTTTTTATTGCCCAATTGGCTTGACGGTCCTACGTGAAGATAACAAAAAAAAATAAACACAAATTAACAAAACAAAATATGTTTTTTAAATTTTTTTCTATTCTTCTTCTAGCACACATAGCTTTTTTCATCCATTCTATCCCTTCTCCATTTTTATTTAAAATTTTTATCCTTTTATAATCGCACATTTTTAACTTTACACACTCTGACAAACAATGCTCTATTGTCTCCTTTTCTACTCTACATAATTCACACATTTTTTCCCAATCTTTTCTCCAAAGTTTATTTTCCTTTTCACCACTACCACATCTGTATCTTCCAACTATTTTTTTTATTATCGACATATCGACAATTATCGACAATCTTTTCTTCAAAATTTATTTTTCCTTTTTTCATTCCCACATCTGTATCTTGCAACCATTTTTACATTTTTATTTTTTATTTGATCTAAATATTTTGGCAGTTTCGTGGTTATAACCAGGGCATATTTTGAATTGCACCTTGATTTTTTTATACTTGCAATTATTTCCTGTTTATCTACGTCGCAATCTCTTTGTTTTAGTTTTTCTTCCATTGTTCTTCCTACTTCTCTCATTCTTTTAATTTTTGCACACGCTTACCTCTTTTTCTCATAGTAGTCATCTTCATCATCATCACCTAACATTTCCATTTGTTTTAATTTTAGCTCAGCACTGTTGTAGTATTCTGCATTCATGTCGCATTCTTAGATTTTTCTCGATTTTTCCGCTCTTTTTTCTGTTTCTACTCTCACCTTTTTCTTGCACACACTCAATTTTTTCATTTTCTTTCTATCCCTATACTTCTGCTCTATACATTACAATACTTTTCACTACCAAACGGTTAAACAACATCATCCTTTTTTTTAAAAAATTTTACCAAATTTACGCTCTCCCAAACTCCAGACATTTTCCATTACTTTGTTTGCTTCCTATGTTTGTTTTTTGTCTGTCATACTACTATTTAATACATATCTCAAATATTTTAACTCTCACTTGTTCTATTTTTTTTCCATTTTCATTCATCTTCTTTTTCGATTCTTACTTTCTTTCCAAACACCATAATTTTTGGTTTATCTACATTAACTTAAAGTTTTTTTGTTTCTTACATATCTTTCCATAACTTTTAATTTTACCCTCCTACTTGCGCTCTACTTAAAATTTCATTCACATCTTCCATAAATGCTAAGAATAATGCAAAACTTAATTGACAGCTTTGTCTGACACCTTTATTTGTCTAAAAACTTTCACTCACTTCTTCGCCTACTTTTACTTGGTTAATAATTTGCTCGTAGATTTCTTCTATCTTGCTGCTTACCAACCACTTACATACTTCTTCCTTTCTAAGATACTGTCATAATTTTTTTTCTATTTACACTGTCAAAAGCTTTTTTAAATCCATGAACAATGTATACATCGTCCTCTCGCCTTGTCTTTTTATTCTTTGCTAGATGTCTCAAAATGCATTGATAGCTCCCTTTCCTTTTCTGAATCCTGCCTGTTCGTCTGGTAAAATACTTTTTTTGTCTATTTCCTTTCTCAATCTTTTCTCTAAAACCATTGCAATTGCATATATTTTGTACGTCGTATTATATCACGGTAATTTTCAGTTTGGTTTTTACTCCCTTTTTTATGTCTTAGTACAATTAACCCTTTTCTTCACTCCATAGGAAAGCCTCCTCCCATCCACACTGTATTTAGCACTTTCCATACCCTATCCCATAGCTTTTTTGTACTAACAGCGCTTCATTTGAAATTCTTTCTTCTCCGGGTGCTTTCTTTTTTTAACCTAAGCATATGTTTTTCAATTTCTACTTTAAAAAAATTGTTTATTTTTACTTGAAATTTCTCATGTCTTGACAAGATACTTTAAATTGTTACTTTCACCTAAAACCTCCATAAAGTCTTTCTTTTATTTATTTATACTTATATTCTCACTTATATTTTTTTTTCTTTCTTCGTTTATAAATTTTTATATATTTGCTTTTTTTATTTCTGTTATTTTTCTTTTTTCTTTTTTTCCTTGTTGTGTTTTTTCTATTCACACTTTGTTTTGCAGTTTTTTCTTGTTTCTAGATTTTTTACATTTTTTAAGTTTACTGCAAACTTTTTTCTTTAATTTGCCGCATTTCTTATTCCACCATTTATTTCTTCTTGTTTTTAGATATATTTTTTTTGGTAACTGCTGCTTTGATTTTACTAACCAGGCCTTTATACATACTAGCAATAACTAAACCTCGTAAGTTTTCTGTATTTATTTGTTGTTTCTATTTTTCAATTGTATCTTTGTTCCATTTTGTTCTTACTTGAAATTTTTTTTTCTATTTTTTTTTCTTGGATTTATCTCTTTCTTAGGTTCTTTTATCGTCATTTTTAGAGTTATGTGGTCAGCTTCGACCCTATTACCTACATGGAATTTTATTATATTTTCTCAGGCTTCATTATTTGTAATTATAAAATCTATTGTGGTCGTTCTATTCTGTCCAGTATATGTAAATTCTCCTTTACGGTCACCTTCTTTGTTTCCATTTAGAATTTCCCAACACCTTTCTTCTATCATCCCGATTAGTAATGAGTCTTGTTTATTTTCTCTTTTATTTTTTTGCTGTTTTTATTTTTTTATTTTCCTCCGTTTTTGCTTCTTTTGTCTCCATTTTCGCGTTGAAATCCCTCCCTATCATTAAACACTTTTCTTCTGTAGCTTCTATATTTTCCTCTAGTATTCGCTCTGTTCCCTTTATCTGTTTGTTCAATAGTTTTGTCATAAATCTTTTAAGTATTCAGCCTGATGATTTACAACTAACTGAATTTTCTAATTATTTGGTAGAAAATTACATAGCCGAAGATGCGACTTTTCTCCCAAATATGTGAGCTAGTTGTACCGATAGTATTAGTAGGAAAACTAATAGCTGCCAATCAATTCATTCAAATATTAATGAATGTTTTTATAAAACCCATCTATAGTTATTTATTTTCTTAAATATCCTAAATAATTTTCAAACAGAAAAGTACCTAAAACTAAAAAGTTTGGAGGAGTTTGTTAGAAATAAAGATCTTAAACTAAATTTTAATTGTAGAAAATATAGTGCAGGTTTTTAAATTTTTAATTTGTATTTAAATTGGTAGGTTTTTCTTGTAAGTGTATGTCGTTTTTTCAGTAATTTTTTTTTAAGTTCTTGTATCTTCTTTTAGTTATAAGTATTTTTTTTTAATTCATTTAATAGTATAGTTTTTTAATAACTATTAATATAGTATATTAATAGTTTAATAGTAAATAAATTTTAAGATAGGAATCTTATCAGATTCTACTACAATTTTATAAATAAATAATCGGTAGCATTGAAAAGCAAAATAAAATTTCTTAAAGCAAAAAAATGCTATGTGTAACATTTGAACTAATAATTTAAAATATTTTTTTTGAATAACTAATAATAAATAGCAATTGAAATTAATAGTTTTCTTTGGCAAAATCAAACTTACATTTATTTTTTATCAAACCTTGAGTAAGACTAGTTTTCTTAGTAACGTTCATGTTGTTTTAAATTGTTATTGTTGAAACTTTTCGACTTTCAGTAATTTTTATTTTCTTTTTTCAATGTCTCCATTTCCAAAATGTTAACAGAAAGATAGAGAACTTTTTTGATATACAGACTTACTTTTATGTCCAAGTAATAACTATTTCAACCAGAAATAATATTTTTATAATTAAATTAATAATTATTAATAGAAAATATTTTATTGCGGCTTATTGTTAGTAAGGTTGCACTGGTCGTTAAAAAATTGACTTTCAAACCACCATTTTAACGTCCGTGTATATTCTATTTATAGACACAAAATGAGAATTACAACTGGCAACACCGCATGACGCTCTATGACGGTCTATATACGCCAAGGGACGCCGTATGCACCAATATACGGACGCTTCAATGATTGTTCCGTAAAAGGACGCTGCAATGGTGGTAGATCGGATTTGAAAACTTTAGATTTGCTTCATATTTAGACAACGCCACCTGTAAGGGAATAGACGATGTATACTGGTAGAAAACTTTTAAAAAACAGCTTACTTCTGTGAGTTTTAGACCCGGACGCTCTAATAATGTTTTTCGGACGGACGTGCTAATGATAGCGGGATGTATATATATATATATATATATATATATATATATATATATATAGCGCTTTAGTACAAACCTGAGCCAGAAATGTGTTTGCGGGCGGTACATCCTGAGCCACTCTGACGGACCTGAGCCAAATATATGGCTCAGGATGGCGGACCCTTATAAACCGCATATTTAGGGCCCCCACAGTGCACTGACAAATTTTTTTTTTGGCTCAGAATTGTATGAATCTCCAATTTGTAGTTCCGGCTTTTGCCGCGCTGTGAAATGATGGCGCTGCAGTCGCGTATTTTGTATATATTTGTATATACAATCCTGAGCCAGTAGTTTCTTAGAATTAATAAAATAAAACAAACTGGCTCAGGATTGTATTATACAAATAAAACAAATTGCGCACTACATTATTTCAGTCAGCAATGGAGTATGGAGAAACACGATAATTCATGGTGTTTAGTCGAAATTAATACGTCGAAATTAAATCGTTCAAACCAATTTGACGTCAATTGAACGTCAAAGTTATAAGTAACTTTTATAATTTTAACAATGCTTGCGTTGCTAAGACATCAAATCTTTTGTATCAGAGACGTAGGAATCTCTGAAAATTTGGGTTTTTTTATCCTTCAGCGCCTAGAAAAATTAAACTGCATTTTTTCAGCTGTTTAAAACCTAAAGATACCTTCTTTTTTTGTTACCATATTCAACAAACACTTGTATTGTAGAACGCTACTATAAACCCTATGTGTCAGTATAACTTTTTTTTTATTAAAATATCCAAATAAATTTGCAATAACATAACATTGACACTTTGATCAACTGCAAATATAATCATAAATTTGAAATATAAAATTAGTATTTTTTGAATTGTAAAATTATCTCACTTGCTGTTAAAGTAGCTCTTATATTTCTTGTTGTAAAATGTACTATTATTTACAGAATTATTAAACTAAATGTGTAAATTGACGTTCTATTGTTTCCTGGCAATAATACAATCAATTTTTTCGAAATCAGTTAGCACATAATTTATTCTTTTTTGACTAATTGAGCGGCATTGATTTGTGATTCTTTTTCGTAAATCCTCTAAATCTCTTGGTTCTGTTGCAAATACTTTTGATTTTATGTAGCTCTATAATAAAGTCAAATAGATTTAGCTTTAAAAAAAGCTTACTTGATGCTCATATAGGTCGATAGAAAATCCGCACTGGATGAGAAAAACCCATACTCAACATCCACAAAAATTGAATGTTTCATGTGGTTTTCTCAGATACATTCTAGAACCGTATTTTTTTGAAAACATATTGATTGGACAAATGTATGTCCAAATTCTTTGCTTAAGATGTTTAATAGAGCGTTTCTTATAAACTTATAGTTTAAGTCATATAAGTCAAAAGACAGGTTCTGCAAAAAATGACAAGTTTATACTGCTCCTATTTGAACAAATAAAACTTTTTATATTTTTCTAATGGGACCTGGAAGAGCGCTAGATTAAGTCCTTAATATAGTTTTACAGATTTTAAGTTACACTTATAAATTAAAGCAATAATCCATAAAAACTGTTTTTTTTTGCGCATTCAGCAATAATTTTGTTAATTGAAGTAAAATTTTACCTCTTTTTAGATTATTCTAATAATAAATGTTTAAAACTTAAATTTCAAAAGGCAACGGTAGACATTCGGTTGACATTTTGTGTAAAAAATTTTTTTTAAAAAATGACCAAATTTTTAAACAGCTCTGAATTTTAGTTTGGTAAAACATTAATAAAAATTTAAACGTGTATTTAGAAACTTGACTTGTGTTTTAATTCTTAATAAAGACCCTTGTAGCATTAGTTTACTCAGTTCAAATAGGTGCTTCAATACGATCTTTGAAGCCATGTTTTTATCTAGAAATATATTAAAACTTTTGCTCATCTAAATGGCAGTGAAGCAATTGTGGATAGATAACAGTAGCGTCCGTAGTAACGAGCTGTTTAAGTTTTTTCCTAAAAAAGCTTCAGTTTATTCCTAAGAATATGCTTTTAAGAATTGAATCTAATCACCGACCAATGTTAAATAAACTAATGCTACAAGGATGTTGAGAAACAAAAAACAAGTTAAGTATCTAAATACAAGTTTATATCTGTCTTTTATAAAACTAAAATTTGGAGCTGTTTAAAAACTTGGTCATTTTTGGAAGTGTTTTTCTACACAAAAAATTAACAGTACGTCTACGTTGCCTTCCGAAGTTCAAGTTTGAACTTATATCTTTAGAATATTCTAAAAAGAGGTAAAATTTTACATGAATTAAAATAATTATTGCTTATTGCGCAAAAAACAGTTTTTTGGAATAATTGTTTTAATTTATAAGTGTAGCTCAAAATTTGTAAAACTGTGTTGAGGAATTAATCCAGCGCTTTTCTGGAACCCATTAAAATAATCCAAAAACCTTTTTTTGTTAAAATGGGAGCAGTCTAAACTTTTCGTTTTTTGCAACGCCAGTCTTTGATACTTTGTAAAACTTAAACTACAAATTTGCAAAAAACGCTTTATTAAACATCTTAAAGTATAAGAAATGAACTACCCGGAAAAAAAAATTATCTCAATTAATAAATTTTTGTAGGAGTTACAAGACTTTAAACTTTGTTAAAATTTTAGGGTGTTTTATTTCAATCAGAGTTGGGCATTAGTCGAATAAAAATTTATCCGATTGAAAAAACGACTAAAAAATTAGTCGGAATTTTTAATCGTAGAAACGACAAAATTGAAAACGACTAAAATTTTATCCGACTAAAAATACAACTAAAAAAATCGGTTAAATATTTAGTCGATAATAATGACTAAGATTTCAATCGGATAAAAAAATAGTCGGATAAAAATTTATTCGAATAAATTTTTTATCGGATAACAATTATTATCTTTTACCCAGAGTTCGACAAAAATTATCCGATTGAGGTTGTTGACTAAAATTTTAGTCGCCAAAAATAATCGTACGACTAATTTATTTGTCGCTAGTCGCAACTAAAAAAAAACGACTAGCTGAAAAGCAAGTTTATTAAGATTATTTTCTGAACCAAACTTGAAAGCTTTTGCTTTACTTCAGATTATGCAGTTTTCCCTGATTAACGATTTTTTTTCCTTATAACAGTTTTGAAGAGTCGATGAAATCAGTTTCCGACTGGTTAAACAAAACATTTTAAATTTAGTCATTTAGATGAAATTTCGATAATTTTTTAGTCGTTTCTTAAATCAGATAAATTTTTGCCCTTCTAACACTGCGGACTATTACACTAGACAAATTATTATTATTAATATCTATACAAATTTAGTCTGATAGAAAAAAGCAAAACACAACTTCCATTATAATAATATCTCCTATAACATCACATCATGGATAGTAAAAACCAAAAATTATTACTGCATTGTGATCAATTTTTATTTGAAAAAAACAATGATTAAATTAATCAATAAATTTTTAATAAATGTTGAGCTGCCCGGCAATAGAAAATTAGTATCTAATATTTAACTTTAAACATAGAAATTTAAAATTTATAGTGTTAACACAAACATAGGCTATTGAACTAGAAATGCATTAAAATCTATTCAATTTTACTTCAAAGTACAAAAAAAAACAATTTTTAGTTGTTAGTCATTGACTAGTGTTTTAAAAAACGATTGCTTTACAGTTAGTCGTTTTTTTAGTTGCGACTAGCAACAAAAAAATTAGTCGTACGATTATTTTTGGCGACTAAAATGTTAGTTATCAACCTCAGTCGGACTTTGGGTAAAAGATAGTTGTTATCCAATTAAAAATTTAAAAAAAAGTTTTTTTAATTTAAGTAAACTACATTTTAGTCCTGCCTAAAATAATACACTCCGTAAGTGAACGAGAGTTCAACCGTTATTACTGTTGCTATGGGGCAGGATTGTCGGTAAAAATTTAACTTTTGATTATTGTGGTATATACATACGGCTTAGTCATTGCTGTTGCTATGGAGCAGGATTGTCGGTATATTATATATATGGCTCAGGTTTGTCAAAAGTGTTGGCTCAAGATAGTCTTGTATATGTAAACATATACAAGTCTGGCTCAGGTTTGCTGCATTTTCAATAGGCTCAGGATAGTACGAAATATTTCGTATAAAATTCAAATTTTTTTTAAGAGTTAGCCGTGTATATATTGCAGAATTAAGCATCAATGATCACAAGAAAAGAATATACGCCTGACTTTGGTTCGAATCTACGCTATTTCTTGGTGGAGCGGGATAGTATGGAATTCCAATTGGTCTGACTTTGTACTAAAGATCTATATATATATATATATATATATATATATATGTTTTTGCAGAAAAAATTGCTGCAAGTTTTGAAGTGATTTTAACGCATCTTGGATCGTAACTTCAGCTAACTTTTGCTGTTCTCCTTCTTCTTCATTTTTAATGCTGTATTTTGACTAAATTTTTACTGAAAATCCCCAATAAAATTTGTTTATAATGGACCTCATCATTTTAGAGATCCATTATATACCAAAGTTCATTACAGGCGAGTCTATAATAAGCGACATTGAATACATTGTTTAAGATAGTAGTTGAGACAGGACCGTGAAAACTGGTCCATTATAACCGGAAGTCCAAAGTCCATTACAAGCGGGTCTATTATAATCGAGTTCTACTGTAGTTTTCTTTTCCTCTACCTCTAATTGTTGTTTATTTTACATAGGCACTGTCACTTTTCACTTTTTTTTTCTTTATACAACTGCTCTAGTTCTTATTGTAAATGTTTATATTGACTTTATGTTAATTACTTTATCAAATTTTCTATAGGTTTAGATAATAGCTATTTATGTATCAAGTACGCAAAATGTAGTTTTAGGGGATGAATCGTAATTAAGGACGAGACGACGTAGGAGTCGAGTCTTTAATGAGATGAGTCTCCTAAAACTATTTTGCGGACGTGGTGCATACAAGATTTTTTTGTATGAGTTCTCTAAATCACATAGTTAGTTTGGCATTAAGCTGTTATGACAACATCACATGGAGGAATAAATAAATAAGACTGGAGGTAAGGTCGCCTATGTTCACCATGTAAAATTCTTGCCTGAAATTTAAGCACCTTTTACAACCTTTTTGACTAACGCGCACACACAGGCGCATCGAACTGTGCCGATGAATGACGAATGTTCGAACTCTGTTATTCGTCAGTGGCGTTTCGTCTTGAGAAAAGCATCAAAGTAGCGTCATTTTTGAAGTTTTGTTTTAGAGATATGGAGAAGAGCTTAAAAAATTTGCCATTACAACCCATTTTTATTCTCCTAAAGCGTATAATTTTATTAGGCAACAACAGATTTTAACAACTCTGAGTAATACTATTAAGCGAATTTTCTTCAAACTTATTTTTTAACTTGTCTTGCCCCCAGAAAAAGATTTGATGCTGCGCCTCTGGAATCCGGCACCATATTGAAACACCTTTTACGACTTTGCCGCTTGGCGCGAAATCTCAACTTTTTAAACATTCTTCCCTCCAGTCTTATTTATTTATTCCTCCATGCAACATCATAAATAAAAAAAACTAAAACTAAAATGAATCCAAGCACAATCGCTGAAAAAGCAAAAAATTTTGTTTTAAATTTACTTCCTGCTAAATCTCGTGAACAATATAAGAATGATTATCTTGATCATCATCTTTATGAAAGCGTAAGTACACCTGCTTGTGTGTATTTCGTTTTGACTTTTCAACGTCAACGTCAACGTCTGCAGCAGTAACATCATCTTCTGTTTGCAATCCATCACATTAAATTGCTGTTGCAAATGAGAAAGAAAATGGTTTTTTATTTAGGGATATTACTTTCCAATATGCTCAAAACTGTAAATTTCATTTTCATGTATCTAAATAAATAGCTCTTTGTAGGTTATCCAGTTGTCAACAAAAATAATCCTATAAAGTTGCCATAACAACTTTAGCGGCCTCGGCTGCTAAAGATGTATTTTTCGGCGTCTTTTGAGTTCGTAAAATTCTAATTTTAGAGATCGAATGCAAAAAAAACTTTTATGAAATAACAATATGTAAATTTTGACATTGTTTATTTCTATAGTAATTTTTCGGGTCAAAATTAACTACCAAATTAATAAATTCAAAATTACTAAACTGAAACACCGTGTAATGGCAACATACATTCAGAGCTGGTGTGTTAAAGGTGAATAACATCGTGATTTTTGCTCTTCATTTATTTAGAGTTTCGGCTTATAATAGCTGGAGCTGAAAACTTTGTTGTGCACCGACTTGTTCGGAAAACTGTGCTTTTTTTAACAGCGGTAAGTGCGTCAGTGGTTTTCTTCGTTACGCAGAGTTATTACGGTTTAATCGTAGATAAAAATTTGCTATCAGTTATCAAGTTCTTTGCGCGCTGATAGCGCTATCGCCACGGCCGACCTGTGAGGCGAATGACTGTGGCAGTTCGCAGATTCTGTGATTTTGCTCTGAGGCCACTGACGCTGGCTGTTTAAATAACCAGGCTGGTTTGTTTATTTACAATAGTAATTTGCTTGTCGTATAGACAAGGGTGTACAGTAATTTAGCACCCTGTTATTGCAAAATTTCACTTTGTTCTATTGGTGTAATTTGTTTTTTTTTTATTTTTTATTTTGTCATAATTTTAATTTATTTCTGTTTTGATTATCCGCACTTTGTTTACTTGTCATTTTTTTTTTGTTATCTTAGATCGTCTAGGTTAATTATATACTTTTTAATTTATTTACTATTTTATGTAATTAAACACTTTTAAGAGCATATCTCTCTAAATGTCGGTTAACGTCTCTACGTCCTGTTCGGCTAAATGCCCAGGCTGCTCAGCTGAGGTTGATCCATGCATTTCTTTATCCTGTGATGGATGTGGTAGAGCTATGCATTATTCTTGCATTGCTATTCTTCCAGACGAAATAGCTTCATACGAACGTGCCCGTAGACGCTCAGCTCACTTAAAAGTATTTTGTGAAGACTGCAACGTTCGTTTTACATCCTTTTTTAGTCAGTTTTCTGCTAATTATTCTCTTGCCTCTGTGTTAGAAACATTTAAACAGGAGCTGCTAGATAATATCAGTAGCAGCAATAAACCCTTGCGTGAGGAAATTAAAACATTGAGAAACGAAATAGACGTGTTGAAGTCAAGTAATATTGACATGGTTAGACTGCTATCAAATCACAATGTTAAACCTATCAAGTCTTCTCCTAATATTCTTCCTGCTTTAGATAAAAGTAAAAATAAATCTAAAGACACAATTATTTTAACAAACTCTACTCCTTTGTCGGTTTCTCAACCAACTAAACCTACTATTTCGTCTAAATTACACTCAGACAACTTTGTTGGTACTAGTTTAACAAACAAATAGACATCCTCGGCTCAAGTAACTTCAGTTACATCGTTGGAGTCAACAGCATCGGGCAATCGCAAACATAAAGTCGTTATATTTGCGGATCAAAAAGGACGTAATAGCGTTAGTCTATTAGAATCTTATATTTCTTCAAATAAATATGATGTACAGTCTGTAGTAAAACCTAATGCTTCATTGCCAGATATTATCAACAGTCAAACTTATACAGCAAACCTTGGAATGAACGATTTTGCAGTAATATACGCTGGTAACATTGAAGCTCAAACTGGAAAAATTCCTGATCTACAAACATTAAGTAAATTAATTTGTGGAAATTTTTCTAACACTAATGTAATTATTGTTGGTTGTCCATATTTCTTGAATCGACCAATTATAAATAAATTTGTACATACTTTAAACCTCCGTCTATACAATATAACTAAAAATAATAAAAATATTTATTACTTTGATACAAATCAAATTATTTTTGATCAGTTTAAAACCTATGACTTTATTTTTAATAATGCGGCTAAAAGAGGAGTTATGATGAACCTTGCAGGTTCTATTACTAATATGGCTGGCAAAGCTCCGGCGGTTTTGCTAAACAGCAACAACAATTCTAGCCCATAGCAATTATTGACCTCTGTTTCACCTGTACTTGTAATGTCTAAACTCAATTGTTATTACCAAAATGTGCGAAGTCTTTGTAATAAAAGTGATCAATTCTTTCTTTCTTCTTCTTGTTCAAACTACGACTTTATTGCTTTAACAGAAACTTGGCTAAAAGACGGTTTTTATGATGGAGAACTGTTTGATCTATCTATATATAATGTTTTTAGATGTGATAGGAATTATGATTTAACAAATACTAAACGTGGTGGTGGTACATTACTTGCAGTCAAACGAAACTTTTCTGCAATTGAAATCGATATTTCTTCTGCACGTAGTGTCTGTCCAGAGATTTCTTGCATTGACATTCTTTTAGTTAAATTATCATTTCTTTTGTACAATTTATTTGTACTTGTAATTTATATACCACCATCTTGTCAAGTCTCAATATATGAAGCTTTCTCCGAATTTTTGATGTCTCTGGATTGTCTATATGGATCGGAATTAGTAATTTTTGGTGACTTTAACATAGCAAATTTTTCTAGTTATGTTAAAGCTGATTTCAGATCGATGGCTTATAACTGTATAGAAAATATAATGGATTATTATGAATTAGCACAGCTCAATAATGTAACTAATGATATGAACGGAACTTTAGATCTTGTTTTTAGTAGTTGAAATTGTTTTGTTAAACCAGCTTCAGACGCTTTGGTACCTGTAGATTTATATCATCCTCCGTTGGACATTACAATTAATCTTGAAAATTTGGTTCAAACCAATTTTCCGAATCATCACTTATATCAATTTAATTTTCGTAAAGCTGATTTTACGACTCTTTATTCTGAGTTATCAACAATGACTTGGTCTTCTGTTATTAATTGTTGCTCGGTTAAAGATGCATTAAATAATTTCTACTACTTGCTTAATAATTTATTCGAGCGCTTTGTTCCAAAAAAGATAAAATTTTCTGGCTCGTATCCTACCTGGTACAACAAAAATATAATTAAATTATTAAAACAAAAGTTTAAACTTTGGAAAAAATATAAGAAATCTTGTAGTTTAGAAGATTATATCAATTTTAAACATCTACGATCCGAACTTAAACTTAAAGTAAATACCGCTTACCAAACATATATTCATAACATAAATATTCATGTAAAAAAAAATCCTAAAAAGTTCTGGTCACACTTATACTCATTAAAAAACGTAACAGCGCTACCGTCAGTTATGACACTTAATGACCACTCAATTAATGATCCCCAAATAATAGTTCACTCTTTTGCCGAGTATTTTTCAAAATCATTTTCTGCGTCTGTGGATGGAAGTTCTTCTCCTAATAATTTACCTCGTAATCAATTAGCGTCAAATACCTTGCACTTGACTTGCATATCAGAAGACGACGTAATGCTTCCATTATCAATAAATTAAAATCTAGTATGACATCAGGCCCTGACCAAATACCAGCGTTTCTAATAAAAGACTGCAAATTCTTGTTCGTCAAGCCTTTGACTGCCATTTTCAATAATATTATTCGCCTTGGTTGCTTTCCTTCTTTGTGGAAAAAATCCCGAATATGTCCAGTTTTTAAAAAAGGTGTTAAGTCCAACATTGTAAACTATAGGCCTGTTGCTATTATATGTAACTCTAGTAAAATTTTTGAGTTTATTTTGCATAAAATTATTTACAACCATGTGACTAATCTCATATCTGTCCATCAACATGGATTTATGTCTCATAGATCTACTACATCTAATCTCGTTTTAATAACGCAATATTTATGTCAAGCTCTAGACCAACGAAAGCAGGTGGATGTTGTCTACACCGATTTTTCTAAGGCTTTTGATCGCATTGATCATAACTTATTACTGCAAAAACTGGAAAATTTTGGTTTTTCGGATCTATTAATTTCTCTCGTTAGATCTTATTTAATTGGCAGACTACAGTATGTGCAATATAACGGCTATAAGTCCTACGAGTTTAATCAAACATCAGGTGTTCCTCAGGGTTCTGTCTTTGGACCATTATTTTTTGTCATTTTTATTAATGACATCGGTATTAATTTAAATGTTAACTACTTACTGTATGCAGATGACCTTATGCTTTATACGGTAGTAAATTCAATAAACGATTGCAGAAAATTACAGGAAAACAATAATGTTGTCTACGACTGGTGTGTCCAAAACAACTTACTTTTTAATATATCTAAGTGCTGCATTGTATATTATTCTAGACGTACATCAAACTATAATATAAATTGTAATTATGAGATTAACAACATTGTGTTGCAACGTGCTACTTCTGTCAAAGATCTTGGTGTAACTTTTGACGAAAAGCTGTCTTTTCAAAAACATATAGATGAAACAGTATCATCGTCATTCAAAAGTTTAGGCTTTGTTATTCGAAATAGCAAGCGTTTTTTAAATATAGATTCACTTCGTATATTATATTTTGCTTATGTGAGGTCAAAACTTGAAAACTTGAATACTATTATATCATCTCGAATGTGATTGAAAAAGACTATGTTTAGTATAGAAATATTTATTTATTTAAAAACCACAGCATTAATTAACAAATATTTAATAATTATCGATGCTTCAGTTCTTTTTTAATATTACGTTCGATAATATACCATTTATCTAAAACTAGCTTTAATGCAAGATCACATCTTCGAAGCATTTTCCCATATTCTGTTATAGAGTCGCTGCAAGTTTGAAGCTTTTTGTCCGTAACTTCTATTTCAGGAAACTCTGGTAATTCTTCTTGCAACATAATATTTGTAATATTAGCTATTTTTTCAATCTGTCTTTCGTCAACAAATCTTAATCTTTGTCCCTGTACACGCCCTTTGTAAAACACATCAACCTCTTGTTCTTTCGGCTTGATTAGTACTGTTCTACATACATTTAACATTAAGTTTATATCACGATCAGATAATTTATTTGTTGTTTTATGTTTATAAGTGTTTCTTATAAAACACTGAGTTAAATACTTCATTGAAAGCATTCGGTTGGTTGTTATCAATCTGCTGAATAAATAGATAAATTTATCAGATTTTGGTTTGACTTTTTGTAATTCATCAAACCCGCTTTTTAGTCGTTTAAAGCCAAATTTATATCTTAAAAACGTTGGAATATAATTCATTCGTTCATCAATATAATTGTAAATACTATATCCAACTTGTACACACGAAATTTCTAATTGAGCCTCGAGATACGCCATGACTATAATCATAATCAAAGTGAACATCGCCAATTGTAAAACAATCATATAAACTGTGATTACAAAAATTGCAGTTTTGTAACGTAAAAATTCTTCCAGCACCATTTCTCTAGGTTTTAATGCCATTGTTGTCATTATTCTCATTGTTCTCGCTACAGTGCGAACTCTAGTAAATTGAGTTCCCATCAACAAATAAAAGGTCAATGCAAAAGTTACAAGCATTGCCAAATAAAGTACAGCAAATGATAGAAAATAACTTGCTGCTATTGATAGAGTTCTTTCTAATTTTCTAAACATAGACCCAAACCGAAGGAACTTCCATAAACGAATAGTTGCTATACCTACCAGAAAACCAGCAACATAACTCATAACATCTTCGATGTAAAACAAGAAAAAATAGTTTACAAATTCGTTATGATGTACACGTTCCAGTGCCTTTACATAGTTTCCCACCAAATACGTTCGCACCAAAAACAAGCAAATACTTGTTATACTCAGTAAAACGATTAAAGTATCCAGGAAAAACCAAACTTCTTTCCATACAGTATGAAAATGTTTCACGGTTCCAATTGTTTGCTTGATTAACATAAGAATTACCCAAACAATAAAGAAGAAAAATAGGATAAAAGAAATGAATTCTATTTCGTTTCCAACAAATAGCATTCGAGCAGAAACTACCTGAAAAAAAAAAAGATCAGTAACAATTAAAGTCAAAGTTTTGATACTTGTTCTATGTTTCAGCCATAACAACGACAATTTTTATTATCAAAGTTTGTTGCTATTGTAAATGCTTAAAGTGGCACTCTTCGAAAAATAGATGGTCTCGGTATGAACAATCAAGATAACATACAAAATGTAAAGATTATGTTTTTGAATTTTTTATATATTAAACACAACACAGTGTAGTTAGTAGTTATTTACTAAGGGGCTGATTTCAAGTATAAGATAATACCGGTAGTATCTTCGTTTCCATGGAAAAATAAACAAATTCGAGGTTGTGATTTGCTGTTGTCATGGAAAAGTATTAAAATTTGCGCTACTACCGGTATTATCTCCAACTTGAAATCAGCCCATAAGTTACATATTTGTGCGCAAACATTTTAACTGATTAAAAAAAAGATAAAGTTTTTTTGTTTAGAACACTTTATTGAGTTAATCTTGAATAGTTTAATATGATTTGTATGATGATACGTAGACCAGATTTGTACTACGTAAAAGAGCAAGAAAATGTATAGTAAATCTTCTATAATTTCAACAAAAAATGATTTTATTTAAAAAAGATACATTTGATATCTATGTAAAGAAAACAAATTTTGATTGTTGATTGGCAAAATATTAGATCTTTTTTTTAAATTATTTGAAATTTTTTGTTTTTAAAAATAATGCCTCATTTTAGAGAATAACTAAAAATTAAAATAAGGCATTATTTTAAAAACAAAAAATTCCAAATAACTTTAGAGAAAAAGAACTAATATTTTGCCAAAGAACAATCGAAAATTTCTTTTTCTTTACCTAATGTATTAAACTATTATTATGTATTAAAATTAAAGTATTAAAATGTATGTATTAAACTATTCAAGATTAACTCAATAAAGTGTTCAAAACAAGAAAATTTTATCTTTTTTTAATCAGTTAAAATGTTTGCGCACAAATGTGAAACTTAGTAAATAACTACTGCACTATGTTATGTTTAATATATAAAAAATTCAAAAACGTAATCTATGTATTTTGTACGTTATCTTGACCCAAATTTTACCGAAAACACTGATTTTTCAAAGAGCGCCACCTTAAGCTCTAAGAGTAAATTGCGTTCAGACTCGTTAAGCGGTCTACAAACGATAAATTTTTTTGCACAAAATTGTAGCTTATACACTACTATATCTCCTCTATCCGCTGTGAGCGAAGGCATGGTAGGGGAAATGAAATCGACGGAAGCGCTTGCAATGGTCACGTTTAGCAATTCGGGAGGCTATTATAGTCGATACTGTATACAGTGTGTCAATTTTAAAAGTTGCAATCGGCAATATCTCTAGAATTGAAAGAGTTATTGAGAATCACTTAAAATCGTTTCGGTGGTTGCCAGGGGGAATCAAAATGACATGGTAAGTGACGCACCCCCACCCACCCTTTAAGCCACAGCCATCCCAACTTGAAAATTTTAAATGGCACTACCCTACTTGTGATACATCGTTGGAAAGCTCATAACAAACGCTTTCCAAAAATGTTATGCAAAAGCCTATTTGACAAAGTCATTTTTCCAACTCGAAAAAAAAAGACTTTAAATTTTCATTTTTGTTATTCGCTGTAGTAAATAAACTCTAATCGAAACTAAAATAAAACATTGCCCAAGTGATTAAATTTTATTAAATGCTATAATAAATGTTGAAAATGATTTCCGTTGTTTGCTAAACAAAAATAGAACCTGTTTTGAAATTCTTCACAAACTTTTTGAAAAGTTTCTCTGCGAATTGCTTGACACTCTTGAATGATTCTTTGTCTCAATTGTTCAAGTGAGTCTACTTTTGTTTTATAAACCACAGACTTTAAATGGCCCCATAAAAATAAATCTAGTGGTGTCAGATCTGGTGACCTAGGAGGCCATTCAATAGGTCCTCTCCTCCCAATCCATTGATCTGGGTAGTGGTTATCCAACCATTACCTAACTGGAAGTACATAGTGTGGAGGTGCTCCATCTTGTTGAAAATGCAGTAGATGTTCATTTAATCCTGGATTTTCCAATTCGTCCAATTGATTTTCAAGCTCCTGAACTATAAGAGGCTCTATGGTTATCTCCAGCATATTAACGTATTGTTTGCCGTTCAAATTGCCATCAATAAACAGAGGTCCAATAATGGCATCTCCTAGTATCCCAGCCCAAACATTTAGTTTTTGTGGATACTGCGTATGTCCCTCTCTAAATATGTGAGGGTTTACATCACACCAATACCTGCAGTTTTGTTTATTTACATTTCCATTTAAATAAAACGAACAATAATGGTTCGGTAATGCATTTTTCAGTAACCAATTCACAAAATTCAATGCGCCGATCCGGGTCGTCATCGCCAAGTTCTTGGAGAATTTGCATCTTATAAGGATAAAATTTATGAAGTTTCAATACCTTTCGTACTGATTCGTGTGATAATCCAGTTTCCCTAGCTGCGTGACGAATTGACATTTTTGGATTTATAGCATATTGTCCAAGTACTTCAATTTGGGTTTCCACACTGAGTACTCTTCGTTGACTTCTTTTTTTATTCTTAACAGATCCTGTTTCCTTAAATTTGGCGACTAACTTCTGAACGTACGCATGACTGACATGTTTTTCTGGATATTTATTGTTGAACACTGCCGCTGTTCGAAAAGCACAACAATTTTCAGAACCGTAAATAAATATCAATTCAACACGCTCTGCCGTACTATAAACCATTGTCAATTTTTGACACTTTACAATATCGTTACCGGGTAACATTTAATAAATGAAATGTATAAATCTACAAGAACAGATACATTATAATCTAAACCCAATAAACATAGGAGTGCAAAAACCATAATGTATTGTCATTTTGATAAGATTCAGAACACAAAAAAATCACAAAAAAAAGAAACATAGTCTTTAGGATTTAAATCATATTTTTGGTTGTATATTTTGTCAATAACGTCAATTTTTCCTCCAGGACATCGCCTAACAAAAATGAAAATTTAAAGTCTTTCTTTTCGAGTATTTGGAAAATGACTTTGACAAACAGGCTTTTGCATAACATTTTTGAAAAGCGTTTGTTACGAGCTTTCCAACGATGTATCACAAGTAGGATAGTGCCATTTAAAATTTTCAAGTTGGGATGGCTGTGGCTTAAAGGGTGGGTGGGGGTGTGTCACTTACCATGTCATTTTGATTCCCCCTAGCAACCACCGAAACGGTTTTAAGTGATTCTCAATAACTTTTTCTATTCTAGAGATATTGCCGATTGCAACTTTTAAAATTGACACACTGTATAAACACACGCGAAAATATTTATTTGTTTTAATTTTAATAAATTAAATAAAAATGAGACACCAGAATTGTTGTGTTGTTAATTGTACAAATACTAGCAGAAAAAGTAAGTGCAAATTTTATAAATTTCCGACCGCTGAATGGGAAATAAATCAACGGAATCGGTGGATAGCTGCAGTTAAAAGGCTAAAGTAAGTAGTACCATAACCTTATAGTTATCAAAAATAATAATTCAGAGTATTGTAAATCTTTAAAATTTAGTTAAAACGTAATTTTGTAGCGTTGATGGATCACAGTCACTGCGCATTTTTTTTAGAATTGTACAGATAAGACAGGCAAGACATGTCCGGAATGTCATTTAAGGGTCTCCTTTCTTCAATTTTAAGTCTAGAGGTTGAAATTAATTTTAAATTTCTTTTTGGTTTTTTTTTGTTTTTAATTTTTTTTTCATGTTTCTTTATAAATAGAGTAATTTTTTTAAGTAATAAGTATGGGACCTTATAAGATACCCATATAAAAAAAACCGCATCATTATAGCTTCATTTAAAAATTTTCAAAATTTTTGGTTACTTTGGTGGCGGCTGGGGACAGTAGGGGGAGTGGTACAGAGCAACTAATATTTTATTTTTTTATTGTACGTTCATGTGTATAAGATACAAAAAAAATTTTAAAATCTGAGAAATTTTTTGGCCTCACATCCATCTCAAGCTCCCTATTAGAGATCGGAGGGAGGGACGAAAACTTTTTTATTTATGATCTTAAAAATCTGAAATTCTGGGGTTACAAAATATAATTTTTTTAAACATTTCCGGCACTATCACAATTTTTATACGGTATGTAGTTACCGAGATCTATAGACGTTTATTGGGGAATCTGGGGAGCCCAAACGGCATTGCGCATGCGCAAAATTTTTGTAGAATATTAAAGCCAGGATATGTCCGGGATTTTATTTGAAGGTATACGTTCTTCCATTTTAATTTTAGAGATAAAAAAATTTTTTTGAATTTTAAGAATATAAAATTTACCACTTTTTAACCCTTTTTGAGGGGGTAGGAGTAAATTTGAAGAAATGAAATTGTCAAATTCGTATTCCCCAGATCAAAATACGTCGGGACTGTCAAACCTACCAGCCTGAAGTTTGGTTTAGTACCCATTTTTCATCTCTAGTTATTGACACACATATAAAAACATACTCTGACAGCCTCCCGTAATTCATATTTTGTCTGGCGCTGGAGTCACACTCGGAGCGAATTGGACCAGCTTAAAGAAATATTCAAATTTCACACATAGCAGTTGCAGTTGTTTAAAGCTTATGCAAAACTTAGATCTTGAAACACCGCTCTGCTTACATTAAAATCTGCTGTCAACTCTAATGCTGTAACTAGTCGTTTAGTAAAAGTTTTAAACTTTATGTAGCTAAGAAAAAAAGCAAAAAAAGAGATAAAATGTAGAGTTCAAATAACAAAGAAAAAGTTTTAGAGGAGTTTTTAAAATATTTCAACGTAGATGAATTAAAAGCAGCGCCAGATCATCAACGAAGTGTAAAAAATTGGTTGGTATTAGTGGAATCTACCCAGAAATGATCAAAAATTACCAAATCATTTATTTTTTTGGTTAAGTGCTTGTTACAAGATTCTGAAGACAATAATTTATCGGCGCATTTTTCCTACTCATTGTGGAAAATGTTTTTTCTCTCAATCAAGCTGGATTTCGACCACAGAAAAATTGTTGCGACCTGGCTCTATTGAGAGAGACTAAAGAAACATTAATTGACATTTAAAATTTCTTGAAAATTGCTTGAGAATTAAAAATCATATTTAAAATTTCTTCGAATTTAAAAGTTTCAACACATCAAAAATGAGTATATACTATATATTTAGACTAAAAAGATTTATTAGGGTCGGTTATTCAATTAATTATAACATAACCGTTAATTCCATTGTAGTCTTCACTTTTGAAGTACGTCATTACAATAAAAGTGTGATTTATCAAAATTTTGGCAACAACTAATGACAACTTATTAATAAAATTTTTGAAATGTCAAATTTGAATTCGAAGGTAGGTAGGTCAGAGTATCCAATTTTAAGTGACATTTTAATGTTGCCAACTCAATCAGTAGTTGTTGATTACGTTGTATTGACAAGATTTTCATTTAGAGTGATTTGACTATTATACCGTGAGAGCGAGAATAAACAGAATCAGAGTGTTTTTTTTCGCTTTCTTTGTGTGTATATTTTTTAATATTAAAAAAAAACTTTATACTTACATTAACGGTTCGTCTAATTAAACCAGTTACACTTTGTTCAATTAACAACGTAACTGAATTGAATATGTTATAATTCTGGTTGTAGGTCAAGAATTCAATAAAAACAACTCTAGTTCCACTATCAAACCAATGTTTGTTAAGAATATTACAAACGTTAACGTATGAATTATATAACTTGCGTCCCAAATACACAATGTAACCACCACCACCATAAATGGCAACTTTCCCTAAAAAATTGAAAATGTTATTTGAAAAATATAAATTTTATTTACCAATGTATGGTAAAGTATTTGTTTCAGCTTCAGTTTTATATTCCCAAATTGTTTTCATTCTGTCATAAGCCATATAAGGTGCATAGTCTTTCCAGCCATAACTGTGAGTTTTAGTTTCCATCCAAAAAAGAGAAAATTTCGGCCAACAAGACATATTTAAAAACTTCATTTGATCAGCTAATTTACATGAACGTGCTATCATCCTTTGTTGCCTTATTCGAACAACTCCAATCATTTTGTTCCCTACATCGATTGTTAGTCCTGGATATATTATTGCAAAATTCCCATACCAATATGTGGGATGTATTACAGGTAATAAAGTATTATTAATGTACACAGGTACACTAAAAAACACTAAAAGTTAGAAATAAATAATTTATATCTACTTTTTTACTCTAAGATATCATCGACATCAGAAAACCGCATACTTCTGGTATGCACTCCTTCTATAACTTCAGACATCTCAGTTTTTGCGTATACCATTAGAATATCTTTTTCCGCTAATATTATTGAGTATAAAATAATGATATAAATCGAAAACATCAGAAGATCTTCAAATTCAGCAATTATTGTTGAACGTTGTTTTAAAATTAAATTTAGTCTCTAAAAATTTATATTTGACAAATTTTTTTTTTATTTTGTAAAACCTTTAGTTGTTTTGATGTTAAAGGCTGATACAGATGTTCAAAATAAGGTTTCAGAACTTGAGTACCAAACCGACTATACAAAAATAGTCTTTGAATATTTATTGCTTCTCTTATATCGTTAAACATTGCATCAATATTGTGTCCCTAAAAAATAGTACCTATTGTTTATAAATATTTCAAAAATTTTTTACACTAATACAATTTTTTTAAATAAATACTAAATTTTATAATGTGAGATAGAGATTTACTGAACGAAATTATGTTCAGAACTAATATTATAACGTCTTTCGCATTTATAAAAAGTTTGGTAACAAAATTATGACTGTGTCTAAACACCCTTATTTACTTTATGATTAATTAAAAAATAATGCATCAAATATTACAAATATGCGGATTTTAGTTTATATTTATGCTAGTATTATTATACTTATGCTGGATGTCCAAGTACTGACAAATTAGCGGTAAACTACAAGTCCTCTCTTCAACTTAATATCGAATTCGAAAAGAAAAAAAAATCCTAAACTCTATCGTTTTTAAATTACAGCACTTAACCAGTTACATAATAAATATTAATTATTTTTAAATTCGTTATTTCACGGTTAAAAATTAGCAAGATTTTATAAATGTTGAGATGAAGATATACAGGATGTTCCTTAATGATATGCAAATATTTAAGGGTGTGAATCTACATGAAAAATTAATGTTAGTTTGTTTTATAAACTATGGTTCAAAAATGTATCCTTACAAAAACTCGAGGTGTTGAAAAATGATACGCCAATGGTTTTTTTAAAATAAAAAATAATTTTTAAATTTCTTGTTTAATTTAAAACATAAGATCTCTTTTGAGTTGTTTTTCTTTGATGCGCCATTTTTGAGTAAAAAAACTTGCAAAAATATTATTAATTTAATTAGAAAAACTAAATACAATAGGGGTAATGAACAACAACAACTGACAACATAAACATAACATTAAAAACAACGAAAGGATTACAAAAATTGTTGAAAATAGCCACCTTCAATTAGTATGCATGCTTCCGCCCTCCTTCTCATGGAATTGCGCACTCGTTGAAATATCCTGGAGTGTTTTTTATTTTATCTCAAGCTGCAACTGTTCTTTCTCTTAATTCCTCTACAGTGTTAATAGAAATTGTGTACACTAGTGCCTAGTGCTCCACAAAAAGAAATCTAAACTGTTGTGGTCTAGGGACCTTGGTGGCCATTCTTGGTGGCTCTTCTACCGCGGCCAATCCAACGATTTGAATAAAGAGTTTGTAAATAATTACGAACCGTTACACTGAAATGCGCTGGTGCACCATCATGCATGTACCACATATTGTTTCTTATTGCTAAGGGAACATCATCAAGCAGCAAAGGCAACTATTGTTGAAGAAAATTGAGTTAGGTCTGTCCGTCAAGTCGTTCCGGCAAGAAGAATGGGCCAATAAAGTGGTTGCCAATAATTCCTGCTCATACGTTAACCAAAAATTGGTGTTGGAAATGGGTTTCGGTTACGGCATAAGAATTTTCTTTTGTCCACAAATGATTATTGTGGAAATTCTAAATGAGCATTTCAATGAAAAATTAGCTTCATCCGTGAACAAAATCATTGATTCAAATTGCGGATTTTGTGTAATATTTTGAAGATACCACTGACAAAAGACCACACGCCTTGGAAAATCAATGGGTAGTAGGTAATACTGTACTTGTTTCAAGATGTTCTTCAACTTTGTGCGGCACTACTTTTTCAATTTCAGGTGTTCTCACACTTAGAAGTTTACCTTCAGATTTTTCTTTTCGAACAGAACCAGTTTCAACAAGACGATGATGAATATTAGAAAAGGTTCGACTATCTGGCAAAACACGACCGGGATATCTCTGGTGATAAATACGTCTGGCTCGCTCACCATTACCGTCGGCAAGGCCATATATGTAATGTATTTCCGCCATTTCTGCATTTGAATAATTCACCGTTATTAACAAGATTGTAAAAACTAAAAAATGAAAAAGATGTTAGAGCGAACAGATTTGAATAACAAAGACTTACTAGAGAAAGTCAGATGTCAAAAGCCAGTGACATATTCTAGGGCAACTAGATATTTATTGCTAGATTGCATTCTTCAATTATTACATTAATTTTTTCGGACAATAGAACGGTTTTTATTTTTTTACTCAAAAATGGCGCATCGAAGGAAAACAACTCAAGAGAGATCTTATGTTTTAAATTAAACTAGAAATTCAAAAATAATTTGTATTTAAAAAAAAAACATTGGCGTACCATTTTTTTCTTAAAAATTATCAAAGTCAATGCCCGTACGCACGCCACTGTTAAAGCTAAAAATTCTTTTTGCATTGAAAAATATGCACCTTTATTAATTTTTCACTACGTACTAAATATCACTGAAATATCTGAAGCTGTTCTGAAAATATTAATTAATTTCCCTTAAACTTGAACTCCCCAAGTTTTTGTAAGAAAACATTTTTGAATCATATAGTTTATTAAGCAAACTAACATTATTTTTTCATGTAGATTCACACCCTTAAATATTCGTATATCATTGTAACTAAAATGTAACTGAATCGAGCAAGCTGTATGTATTAACATTAGATACATCATTACAGTTACGCTGACTCAGCCTGCTCTGGATTCAGTTACATTTTGATCTCACCTTATAAATAAAAGGGTGTTGAATAATGTACTTGTGAATCTCATAGGTTTTTAAAATGTTTAAAGATTAGTTCTTAGAAGTTGAATTGGTTTCAAAATTTATTGTCCAGATTCCTAAAAAGTCAACATTATTCAACACAAAACTAAATAAAAAGGAAAAAAATAATATGTAGATAATAATTGAAAGAATTACCACTGTCTCCAGCTTGAAAAAAATGTTTATTACCATTGAGAATAAACTTTCAAAGATAAAAATACCGAACAAAATTCCAACAATACAAGAAAAAAGCCAGACGATGCTGCTATAAAATTGTACCCAAAACCCAATAAAAACCAAAAATGTCGTTGAAGTGACTATCATTATAATCAAAATTGACCTCAAAATTAATTATTTCCAAAAAATTTAATAAATATATCGTCTATTTAGTACTTACCAACAAGCATAGGTAAATGAAACTGGCAACTTTTTTAAGTTCCTGTATCTTGTCAACTGAAGTTGACTAAAACTGTAATAAAATTAGTAAATATTTAAAAATGTATAATTAATAGTAAAAATTACCGAAAACACCATGCTATTCCTAGATGAAAAAGACATGCAAAAAATGAGGCAACAAATCCAACAAAAACAGCATAAGCATTAATAAACCAATTGTGTCTATTTTCTAACGAATCTTTCAATTCTAGACGAGGCATTCTATGAAAAAGTAGTACCAAAACATAAATTGTTAAAGTGTTCGAAAAAACTATAGTAAGTTTTTTTGTGAAAGAAAGATGCTCTTCATGGCGAAATAAAGCCCAAGTGTGATATCGTTGTGAAAAATTAATTTTAATGTTATGCTTTTTTAAAAAATTTGGATTTGGGTTGTCATTTTCTGTTTCATGTACAACTGTTACATGACTCTTTGCATTTTTTACTGATAACTTTGTTGAGACATTAAACAACTTCTCGGTCCGTAGTTGCATGTCATAAACTAATATCTCTCGACAGTGCCTACAAAGACATAAAATATAAACAATAAATGCTTTATATGTACAAGCTATTCCAGAATTATTTGACACAAATTTAAACACGTTAATTAATGTTCCAGTTTAATAAAATTTGCCTCAAATATCATAATAATACAAGTATGCTTCCGAAATTTTATTACGATAGCTAAAAAACTTTTTGAAATATTTAAAAAAATCTCAAAATCGTCAACTTTGGCCAGCTGTAGACAATTAACAAAAGCACCGCGCAATAACAATTTTACCGCCTTTTATCTTTTACTGGTCTAATGGGCTGATTTCAAGTTGAGATAATACCGGTAGTATTGCAAATTTTAATACTTTTCCATGGCAACAACCAATCACAACAACAAACTTTATTAATTTTCTATGGAAACAAAGATATTACCGGTATTATCTCAACTTGAAATCGGCCCATAAGGCAATACTGATTAAATTTCTGTCAAATATTTCTGAACATTCTACCTATAGGTATAAACTTTTTTCTGAAAACAAAGATTTCTTACTCTTAATCAGTAGAATATTCGTTCTACTGGTATAGCTTTATCACCTAAAAAATGTTACAAATATAAAGTTCATACCAAGCAGCATTAGGTCCAATTGAATCAAACCACAGTTCTATTTCTTTTATTTCGCCCAAATGACTTTCAGTGGTTAATACAAACATATCGTTTCCAAAAGCTTGCAGAATTTGTGATTTAGGATCAGGGTAATTCAGTACATGAGGCTACAAATTGTTAGATCTTTAAATGTTATTCAAAAAAATACTGTCACTAACATCACTTGATTTTTTTTTACCGATGAGTTTAATAACCACATTGGATGAAGTTCCAGCATTATAACCAACTGCAGTTTTAATAATCAATAAATAAACAAATGGATGTTCTAGATCATTATCGGCCAAAAAATATATTTGTTTCTAAATCATTTATAATTCAAAAAACAATTTAGTTTGAAATAAATTACATACTTTTCTCTTTTCCGTTAATGAAAACATCAGTAGCAAAAAGAAAATAGCGTAGGTTACACAAACTGTTATGAAAATGATTCTCACCGCTATAATTTCTAACTCAAAATCGGGTAGCAAAATTTTTTTGTGTTCAATGTAAAAATGTTCCTTACATCCGGCAATAATAGAAAAGTTTGTATAACAGGCACAATGAAATTTCGCATTAGCAGTATACTTTCCAGGCTATTAAAAAAAGTATTTGTAAAATACTAAAAGGTAAAATGATTTAGAAACGCTAACATTATAGAGCCCCAATAAAGTAGTTTAACTGAAATAATAAGCAAATTACTTGCTGCTTCTAGTTTATCCACTCTAATATTTTTAGATAACAGTCCAGCATCCACAAATCACTCCCAAACGCAAGTCAAAACATTGAGTAGGATGGGCAATTTTCATTTTAAATAATCCGTAATCGATTATTTAATTTAATCGATTATTTTGATTAATCGATTTTCCCGATTAATCGATTTTTCCGAATTTTGATCAATCGAATATTCCGATTATTGATTAATCGATTATTCGAAATAAGCAATTATTTATTACATTCATTAATTAATCTTTATTAATTGATTTAAGTATTTATAATAAAAAATTAGAATTATAAAATTTAGATCCTACTAGCCTACTACCTTACAAGCATTGAATAATCAATTATTGCTTAACTGATTGATCGAATTATCACGTAATCAACAATCGATTAATCAATTAATCGATTAATTTAAAAGTATAATCGAATTGTGATTAATTAATCAATTACATATTTTGCCCAGTCCTAGGTAGGACAGTCCTGAAGCAGCATGTCTCCCGACGGGTTGGATTGTAAACTCTTTATTAAGAAATTAATTTTTGCACAAAGAGACAAGCCATATAATGTTAGAGTTTCCAGGTAACTATAATAATTTAAGTCAAAAAACCAAAGATTCACTCAAGATCAAATAAAGTTAATGAGCCTATTTTCGATGGTCTTTAGACATTAATAACTATATAGTTAATAAACTCTAGTCAATGTCTGTAGATTTGTTCCAACAACGTTTTAGAGTCAGTTCAGAACAGTTCGGAACTAAACAAAGCATGCGCAATAGAAATTTTGAAGCGCTAAAACGCTACTGCGTTCGTGCAATACAATTAAACTGTTCTGAACTGTTATTGAAACAAACTTTGTAAAAGTGTTGACGATGGCGCATGAATAGTAAAATAATTTGCCAGAAAATTGTTATTTTAAACTACTTTATTTAAATGACTCACTGGTCTAGCAATAAAAAAAATAAAGCTTTTCAATATGTGCTTGTCGAAAGTACGAGACATACTCCGTGTACAAAATTGTACTGCATTAATAAATTCTTAGTGAATTTAAATAAATAAATAAAGTTTTTGGGAGTATGGTTTTGTGCCTTTCTAAGACATCGACCGCAAAATTATTGACCTCCTTCAGTCTGCTTAAGTACTTGGTGTCTTAAGTACTTAAAAGAATTAAAAACAAAAACGTATTGAACACACTTGTATCCGAATTACTTGAAAAAAGTAATCCAAAAAGATGATTCGCACTTTCGCCAAACATGTGTTAAAAAACTGTGCCTCTTTTACTAATATTTATTAAATAAAGTTTACAACCCTGTCTTATTACACTATTAAATATTACACCGCCATTAATAAATAATTTATTAGTTGACAATGTACAGGATGTTATGGAAATGAATGCAAAAATTTTAACCTGAAATACAGCACTACAATTAATAAAACATCTGCAAAAAAAATTTGACCTATTTTTTATTGTCCAACTAATAACAAAATTACAGCCCGTCAAAGTTGGGTATAAAAAACATTTTCTGTTATATCTCTTAACCGCTTAACCGATTACTACCAAATTTGGTACACAAATAAAGTTAAGTATGCTCTTTTTATTTCTACCCGCAAAATTTTTCAGCACATCTCAATTTCAAGTTATGGCACTTATGTTCCACATTTTGGGTAATTAACCAATTTTCTTTTTATTAATTTCCAATTTTTATAGCAAAAATGAATATGCCAGTAGATTTTAAAAAAAAGTGCAAAAACGCAATATTTTGCTAAAACATATTGTTTTCGAGATATTTACGTTTAAAGTATAAAAATGACTTTTAATCTTTAACTTTGGCGTCCTCTAGCTCCTAAACGGTGCAACTTAGTATAAAGATAAATTGTGTTAAATCGCGTTATTTTGACTTGAAAAACCTCTAATTGCTCTATGTTAAACAAATTTTGTTATACGTTTTGTAATAATTAATTTTTAGGTTATAATTTTGTTACCAGTTGAGATAAGACAAAAAATTTTTTGTAGATTTTTACTATTTGTGGTGCTGTATTTTAGGTTAAAATTATTGCATTCATTTCCATAACATTATGTATACATTATTAATATACTCTGAGCAGCGAAACTATGGAATAATCTTTTTAAAACTAAAAATATCTTCTAACAGACCTTCCGTCTTAACGCAAATGTTTTCTAATAGAAATTATAAAACTTGCCGAATGACAATATCTGGTTTCAACAAGATGGGGCATCTTTACACTTTGCTCTTCCTCTTTGTGACTTTTTAAAGAACCATTTTCCTAGAAGATACATTATCAAACAAAAATCAATTAAGTGCCCCCCAAGAATCCCAGGTCTTACACCTCTTGACTTCATTTGTTGTGTTATTTAAAATCCAAAGTTTATTTTAATATACCACAAAGTTTGGAAGATTTAAAAACTAGAATTAGAAACAGAATGCTGAATATTAATCCAGAAGTTCGTAATATACACGAATAATTTTTTACAGATATGTTCATTATCAAGTTGCTGGAGGATGGCACTTTGAACATTTGATTTAAAAGATAAATTCCCTTCATTGTTAACAAATTTTATGTTTTTTTTTGTATCAAAATTTATGTTTTTCACTTTTGAATTATATTTATTCGAAAACTTTATTACGTTGCATTTGCAATATTTAAAAGTTTTTATAAAAAAAAATTACAGCGACGTCATTACTCAATCCAGTATGTTAAAAATTTCAAATCAAGTTGAAAATAATGTATTTTTTTTTAACAGAAAATTAACCTGTTCGAGAATTTTTGTCCAAACAAAATATTTTTAGTTTTAATACGGTTATTCCATACTTTTGACGCTCACTGTATGTATAACTAAGCAATGAAGTTGCTTTTTTACACTATGGTTATTTTCCTAGGCTATCATCTAAAAGAAAAATAATAACCATATTCATGTAAAAATGTTGAAGTTTAGTAAACTCAGAACTTAGTTCAATATGTTTTGTTAAATTTTTCTGACGTTTAGTAAAATATGTATATATATTTTGTCAACACAAATCAATAATTATTAGTGATGCAACGAATACTATATTCGGCCTTTAGCCGAATACCGAATATTCGGCTTAACGTTTGCGCCGTATACCGAATATTCGGTAAGCCAAAGAAGCGCCAATTTTATCTTGTTTTTCTAGGAGCACTTCCATTTGTGCAGTTGCAAAACAAACGGAAACTGGTTTGTACAGATAAATTAGGCGGGTTCACACATATTATTTAATTATTTTATCTTTTAACTTGTAAATCTTTGTTTTGTGGAGTACCTTGGCATCAATGAAAAAAAGTCTTACATTTGGCAAGATTTTATTAACAGTGCAAATATTTTTTTAATGCTTGTTAAACAACACAGAACAATTTCTAGAATGCATTCCACTTATTCTCAAGTTTTGTATTCGGCCGAATAGTAAGCCGGTATTCGGTAATCGGCCGAATACTAAAAATCTAGCCGAATACCGAATAGTTACCAAATATTCGTTGCATCACAAATAATTATTGATAATAGTGTATTTGCAATAAATAAAAGTTTAATTTTGGCATTGAATAAAAATACATTTCATAAACAGGTACAGTAATAAAAACGCTGCTGGAAAGCACGCTTTTTGAATATTAGTTTGAAGTGAGATTTACACCAAAACCACATAAGTAGAACACATGCGCCTAAAAAATTTAAATAAAAAAATAAAATTTATTTTATTACTAGAATAAACATGAAAATATAACAAAAAACAAAGCTTTTACGAAAAAAATATTTATATTAAATTTATTTTTAAATTAAAATTAAAATTGCATAAAATTTGTGGTAGAAAAAGAAAGTCTGCACAACACAAGAATATTAAATGTGAAACTTACAGTTAAAGCAGCAAGAATTTATTTAACAAATTAATTTGTAATCATTATAACTGAAATTATTAGGTAAACACTAAACAAGTTTTAGATAACATTGATGATGCAACACGTTGCAACATTCGTCATTTTTATTTTATAACCATTGACTCTGTTTTGCCGCTGTTAACAATGATAAAAATCTGTCAAATTTTATTTAAGGGTGAGTGTTTTAACTGGAATAAGTTTTATAACTCGACTTCCATTAATTGGATCAAAAAATAAAAAAAAAACATTATTTCTACTGTTGTTTTTTATTCAACGACCGTACCTTTACATTTAACTTTATTTACACATTTGGTATGTTTACATTCTGCCTCCAGGTGAGGAGAAAAATTTATGAAAACGCAAAAATAATAAAGCAAATTAAAAACAGTTAAAACGTTTTTGCTTTTTTTATCTAATTAATGAGAGTCAAATTATGGAATTTATTCCAGTTTACATACATATTCATACTCACCTTCTATATAGAAATATTGAGTTAATTACTTAAACTGCAATACTTTCATCTGCACAAAATTTAATTTTCGCTTTATCTGTGGCGGGCATAGAGGAATAAATAAGACTGGAAGGAAGGTCGCCTATATTCACCATGTAAAATTTTTGCTTGAAACTCAAACACCTTTTATGACCTGTTTAACCAACGCGCACAGAAAGTCGCATCGAATTTTGCCAATTACCGACGAATTTTGAAGTTCTATTATGCATCAGTGGCATCCTGTTCCTAAAACACTGAATAGTAGCGTCATTGTCTCACGTATCAGTAACGTATTCGTTGTATTCAACTTGCATGAAACGGTTATAACAACCCTTTATTTTATTTGTATATCGAGATTACAAAACAAATTTTCTTTAAATTTATTTTTAACTTGTGTTGCTTCCAGAAAAAATACTAATGCTGCGCCTCTGGAATCTGGCACAATGTTCAAACACCTTTTATGATTTTGCCGCTTGGCGCGCAATCTCAACTTTTTAAACATCTTTCTCTCCAATCTTATTTATTTCTCCATAGTGGCGGTAACCTTACGTTTGTTTAGTGTAACTTTGCCTTTGGCGTAAATGTTTACAAAGGATGATTATCCCCTCTTTATGAATTATTACTATATCTGTCTAGGAAATGAATAATTTAATTCAACGATTTCGGAAAAGTATTACCTACTCCAATTATTTATTTCAATAATTATTAAACTTGAAAGATTTACCATGCATCCTATTTGCCATTTAGTAAGTGATCTAGACCATTTGAGACAACTTATTCCATACCATCTAAACATGAAAGTGATATTTCCTGTGGTACCCTTTTTAGCCAAAATGCCTACATATACCAAAATATGGTCCTTAGCTTCATTTATAAAATAAGTTTTATTAGTAGAGGCTATTATTGTATAATTTTTCTTTTTAAAATCTTCAAGCGTTGGATACGAGAAATTGGTTATAACGTACTGTCAAAATATATTTTCTTTACTGATAACATACCTTCTTTACTTTAATACTACTAAAGTACCTCTAAAGAATCATCTTGCGAGACATCGGTAAATTTGAAGTTCAACATTCTTAAACGTGGTAAAACAATTCGATAAACTTTAATTTGATAATTTAATTCAGACGTATTCATTTTATCAAACTTCTCTGGAACTTCATAAAAGTCCTCCATAGAAGTTACCGTATCAATATCTTCGCTTACATCAAAAAAAATATTTAGAGGTTTTTTAAAAGTAAGCACTTTTGCTTTGCACATCGAATGTCGAATTTGAATCATGGCAATATCAGTAGCAATTTCATATGTTTTATCAGGATTAAACCACATGATGTTGTCTCTATATGTAGTTAGCTGCAAATGTATTTTCATTAAATGTGTTCGAACCAAAGAGGTTAGATAGGAAAGAGAGATTTAAACCAAACGGTTTACACCGCTAGTATAAGGCGTACTCTATCCTTCCCATCTAACCTCCTGGGTTCAAACATAAACCACAAAGTACTAATAAATTAAAAATACAGTTCCTTATTGATCAAATTTGAAACTAGTAAACAAGTGCGTTATTACGAGAGAAAATTGAAATCGTTTGCCACAAAAACTGTCAATTTCAAATTAACTTTAAATTTAAAGAAAAACGTATTTGATCATTATTTACACTCGACAGAAAGCGTATCGCACTTAAAGTTTTGTTTAAACATTCTGCAAATAACTCTTAATTTAAGTTATATACAATAACTTTATCAACAGCCTATACAAGCAATATATTTGGTACACTGTGCACGTGAAAGTAATCCTAACTAAAGTGTTTACAAAAAGTGATATACATTTTTTAGAATATTTTATAGTTATTAGACAGCAATTTTTAGCAAATTTCTGTCGTTGACAATCTTACAACTTACCATAATATCATATACATGATCATCATTTACAAAATCTTCTGGGGGCAACAAAAGAACTCCATGAGACTTGAGTATTACGCCCTGAAATTTATGTCCTTCATTCCTCGATATAATCAAAGAATCAGTCTTTCCAATTTTTGTGTATGGTTGATCTCCTGTGACTAAAGTCAGTGAAGTCGCTTTTGCAGCAGAGTAACTTGCATTCAGTACTTCTTCACTTGCAGCCTTAAACTAAAATTTAAATCTTAACTACCGAAGTGAGTTCAAGTCACATTATTATCGTTCAGATCAACAAAGAGTGTGCACACGTAACCAGTTTGATTAATCAAACCTTCAAGTTTGACAATTAAATGCGAATTAAAATTTCAATGTAAACTATTAGAGGTGTTCTCTTTGAATTCATGTTATTAAAACAATTTGCGTTCTTCTAAATATGTTTTAGTATTGTAATATTGGTATTAAAAAAACAAAATAGATGCATACTGATTGGTGATCTGAAAGCTACCGATATGTAGTCAGAAAATCACAGAAACGTCAATTATAACATAGAGCATCATAAATAAAATTTAATTATATATTTTAATGATACATTCTTTAATGGATAATTTTTGCCAAAATATCGTTCTTTAATATAGTCCATTAATAATCGTTCTAACATTTCACACTTTCTTTCTTTAAACAGTTTCGATTATTAATTGGCTTCATTAACATTTTTGTTTATTAAATAATTTATGTGCCATAGCTTTCAGTTATAAAAAAATTATAGAGTAAGAGAACCTAAAAATTTTGTTATTGTACGAGGTTTTTGTTTGCGAACAAAAACTTAGAAATTTGAAAAGTTTTTAATGATTTTATTACTGGTGTCCAAATTGACAGTGAAAAATTATTTTCTCCATTAAAATTTGTAAGATGTTCTGGCTTCCCTTGTTTTTCTGTGAACATATTAGAACATGTTTGCCACAATATAAACTTGGTCAGAAAAAATCTTGTAACCAGTTTCATATTAATGTTTAGTAACAACCGAATTTGAAACCTGACTTCCAAAAGACCTCATGAAGTGTAAGCAGCTATTTTTCGGAGATCCTTGACGCATGAAAAGACTGCTTTCCTGCACCGGGGTGTTTTTTACTTACCACAAGGAAACAGTTAAAATTTGCTTAAGCCATTAGTCGGCAATGATAAAGCAACAACTTTGGGTTGGACTTCTGTTTTCAAAATCTTTCAATCAGTCTGACTAACCCATTAATTAATAAACAAAATTCTCCACTAAATTATAACATATATAATAATTATAATTTAACATATGTATGTTAAATTATTTTTTCTTAAAATGTTAGTTTATATTTGTTACAAAAAATGTTGTTCCTAACTATTTCAGGAAGCAATCTCCCGTATTTGCACTAATGCAGCAAAACTCTCTTCGCTCATGCTGCAAAGTGCTCATGCGGGAAATTTATCGTCCCGTATAGGTTAGGTAAATAACTATTCCTTTTTGGATATTTCATATATTACTCTCAGATATTTTATCCTTTGGGTTTTGGAGGGATTAACTAATTTCTAAAGTGAGTTTAAAAATGGTTCATAGTTCGTCAAAATGATATTTTTGCAGAAAAAATTCTCTAAATCTGAACATGCAGATTTTAAAACTGTTTGGATAAGGTATTAGATATCAAAAAACAATCCATCATTTGGCGAAAAATTATTAAATGCTGTTTGTTTTTATAATTCAAGTCATTTGTAATTTGTAGTTTGTTAATAAAATAATTCTTTTTTAAGGTTTTTTGAGCATTAAAATAAAAAAAATTATAGATTCGTTAGTTAAATTTTTAACAGCGATTTACATAAAAAGCCCTCAATAAAATATTTTAAGTTTTACAGTTTTTAAAGAGCTAATAAAATATATAAGAAAAATGCAAAAGTTTCAATTGGCAATTTTTTCTGACGAAAAGTTCATTTTGACGAACCATGGGTTCTTATAATATACTTTTTAATTATTCTACCTACTCGATCTAATATTTTTGAAAATGATTTTTGAAAATGCCGTTTTGGATGATTCAGGAAAATAGGTAAAATTTTACAACTATGGAGGCCAGACAAAGTGTTGTCCAAAGCCAGATTTTGGACTTTAAATTTTTGACAGTTTTTTACTCATATCATAAGGTTTTGTCTTGTGTTTAAACAAATATAAACGTCAAACAAAAACATCGCACAAAAACGTAATCTGTAGACGGCTTAAAATTTAAAGATTTGTAACAACTGAAAAAAATTATAATTTCACATTCTGTGCAAAAAAGTTAAAAACAATTAAATGCAAATCCAAATTTGGTAAAAACGTTTTTGTCTATCTAATTAAAATTAACAATAATTGATAAAAATTTAAATCTAAAATTTTAAGTAGTTACTATAAATAATATTTTTTCTTGTTCCATTTAATAGTAAATGTCAGTCGTTTAGGTAGGTGTTGTTTTCCTAAATTTGTTTTGATTTTTTTGCTTATGTTAAGCTTTTAAGATTATTAATTATGCCTAGAATAAGAATATGCTAAAATTATCAAAAATTAAAGATCTATTATGGCAGATTATTGATTAAGAGTAACACTTTAAACTAAAATCCTCACAGCTTTGTGTATATACTTATTTTAACAAGCTGTTAAAAATCATCATTTTTATAGTCCTCTATATAGTTTTGGTGCAATTATCATTTAATATATCCGTCTAAACTCATCTCTGAAATGTTGTCTAAGTAAAGTTTTCTTCTGTACCTTTTTAAGCAATGTTGTGACTGTTGTATGGTTAAAAAGAAATCTCAGGAAAATAGACTAAACGAATCAATTCTAAAATTTTTATTCTGTAACTCTATCGCTTGATCTTTAGCAGTAAAATGTTACTCAGCAATTGATTGATTTTTTGAAATCAACACCATTAAATGAGAATCTCGTTGATGTTTCTATTTATTCCCAGTCTCACATTCTTTGTTGCTGCATTTCATACTTTTTTCAAATCAGATTTGATAATGATTATGAAATGCAATAAATTTATAAGAAAAATTGTCTTTTGTAGTCCAGTAATCTAACACACTCAAATTGTTCTAATTGTTGAAAACCTAAGTATATTTTTATTCTATACATAATAAACTTAATAAACCAGAAAACCTAAACAAGCTGACATAAACAAAGAATAAGAAAAACTTAGAAAAACAGCAGGTAAAAAAGATTAATGATATCTGACATACAGGTGTCCCAAAATTCACGAACCAACTTATTGATATGTTAATTAAGGCTCAAAACAACACAAGAAAAATGTTTAAAAAAACTCCATTTTTATTTTGCCAGTTATAATGATGACATTTGGTATAATAAATATCTTAATTAATATGACTAAAATGGTAAAAAGGTAATAAACTGTAGAATAACAGCTACAAAAAAACTTCTCTAACCATAGGGATGAGCCTAGCATTTCGCTTAATTTTTTTTTAGTATACAGTTGTGATTTAAATATATGTAGAAATTTTTCCTGGTGATAGTCCTAATTTAAATGTAAAAATCAGATAAGTATACAGCAAATTTTTTAAATACATAATTTTATAAATTTTAGCAAGTGATAGCCTTTGTTAAAAAATGCTAAATAACCAAATTTGCTTTTTAAAATTTTACTGACTTTTGAGATATAGGCTATAATTTTTTTTTTTGAAAAATATTAATTTTGAGATACTCGATGTATGACAACACTGGTTCTAATCAAAAACTTTTACATCGGGTATCTCAAAATCTATAAACATTTGTATAAGGCAAATTTGGTTTTTTAGAATTTTTTCAACAAGAGCTGTTACCTGTTAAAATTCCTAATATTGTTTTAAACACACTCTGTATGTCTGTATAGAATGTCCGATTTTAATTTTTCAAGCAGATTTTGATAGTTGAAGTATAATACAACGAAATGATTATTCTCATTTTGCTGTAAAGTCCTTGGAAATATGTGAAAAATGCTTGCAAATATGAGTAAAAACAGATGAGTCGAGAAGAAAATAAAATCAGGAAAGCGGTATATTTTGAATTTATTAGTTTGCTATATAGAGTGTGTCAAAAGTCGCGAAGATCCTTAAGAGGCATACATGGGAGACCCTCAAGAAACACAAAAATTTATTTAAAAAAATTCAGTAATCTTTTTTTGTATTTTCTTGAGATTTTAGTATTTTCTTGAGATTTATGAATACGTAATTTATTTCAAATGCTTTATTGTTTCTTTTTTTTCGTTTTTCTGACTTTTTTTAACTAGATCAAGACAATTTCAATTTTTTTTGCAAATTCAGATACTCATAACTTTTCAAATTTTGAAGTTAGAAATTTTTTTCTTTAAGGTTTGGATTGTTTTAATGGTGGGAATCAGCCCACTAAAGGATCTACGCGACTTTTGACACACCTGTACTTATTTGTTTAGTAATGTAGTTATTAATCTGGTTTTTTTATTAAAAATAAGTGAAAATTAAAGATTTCATCACACGTCGTCTTTTTCAATATTAATTTACACTTACAGTTAATTAAAAATCATATTTTAATTTAAAAAAATACAAATAAAAACACTCATTACGATCTGTTAACTGTTCAAAAATTGTACAAATAACGTCATCAAATGATTCAAGTTTAGAGCAATCTTATGTCAGACATATTAATCTTGAAGTAAACGAACATTTTTACTATTGAAAATTAGACAAAAAAATTTCTATAGCAACAACTTAAAAATTTAAGTTTAAATTTTTATTATTTGTTATTTCTAATTAGGCAAACGTTTTAACCAAATTTGATTGAAATCCATAAACTTCTTCTAGGTGTTTTCAATATTTGTGATTGGCGCAACCCAGACAATTCATAATTGGCAAAATAAACAAATTAAGAAAATGTAAATGTAGCAAAATACTGCTACAGCATTACTAAAAAAGTACGGCAAAATAAAAAAGTGAAAGTGGGGAGATATACGTAAATAATGATTACACTAAAAATGAGTTTTTTTTATGAAATTTCCTAATTTCTGTGGAAAATGTAGTTTTATTTCAAGCCTACTAGTTTCGAACCTCTATGGGTTCATCTTCAGGGCTCTTGTCGAGATAATATTACAGAACACATGTGTGGAAAATGTAGTTTTATTTCAAGCCTACTAGTTTCGAACCTCTATGGGTTCATCATCAGGGCTCTTGTCGAGATAATATTACAGAACACATGTGTTCTGTAATATTATGTGTTCTGTAATATTATCTCGACAAGAGCCCTGAAGATGAACCCATAGAGGTTCGAAACTAGTAGGCTTGAAATAAAACTACATTTTCCACAAAAATTAGTGCATTTCATAAAAAAAAACTCCATTTTTAAAAAACTTGTGGAAAAGTCAAATACAACCAACAAATGATTACACTAGTCTACAAAATTAAACTTTAGTTTTGTCCTTCGAATGAAATATATTTTTTTGCATAAGCTATTAATCTTATTAACTTTATTTTTTAAATAATTTTAAAAGAAGTATACCCCAGAAATAATGACATTTTGCGAACAACAAAACTATTGAAAGTTAACATCTTTTTGTGGATATAACTTCTAAACCGCGATTCTTAGGGCAAAAACTCTTACAGCAGTTTAAAGACCATGAAATCTGCGCCCAATACTTACTTAAAATTGATCTAGAAGTATAGTCGTCATCGTCAGTCAAATAATGACATTTTACATAAAAAAGTAAAAAAAAAACGTTTTTTCTGAAAAGAGTGACGTGCTAGCGGAAAACAAAAAAATATGTATTAACTACCCTTAGTAGCTTATTCAAAAAAAATATATTTCATTCGAAGGACAAAACTAAAGTTTAATTTTGTTGACTAGTGTTATTATTGTTATTATTATTAAAGATGCGCAGTGGTTTGTGAGACCGCTACGGTAGTTGAGAGGTATAATAAAAATAATAATAATAATAAATAATTGTAAAATAAAGAAAATTTACGGTATCGATATTCATGTAATATTTCTGGGGAAAGTCTTGATAATTTGGAAAATTTTCATTATTGAGAAGATCATCATCATAAGGCGCCTCAGTAGTAATATTAAAATCAATTGGTTCCATAAGATTTGGATTTTCAAATCCGAAAGTCTCCACACATTTAGATATCATCCTAAAAACAACTAAATTAAAAAAAAATCACATATATAAACAAATAACTCATTAAAGTCAGTCGCTTTGTCAGTCATAGTCAACGGATATTTCTCATTCTTCATTAGTTTCAATAACTTCTGAGCCATTTTGTCACATATTGTTGCTGTTACTAAAGCCAGATTAGGATTTGCTGGTTCTTTCTTATCAGTGTCATAAAGTTTCGATATTGCGTTAGCTACTGTCAAAACTTCGTTAATTGAACTCACAGATACCTGAAATTAGATTATTGTAGAATCTACAATCTAAATTTTCAAAAAAATTCCAACTTTATTTTTTGTTGCAGCTTTATTTTAAACTTTATTACATAAAAAGTATAATAAAGTTTACCAAAAAAATACCTAATATAATCCTTCAAGATTAATTTTTTTATTAGCCGTCCCAAGTACACTGGAAGTATTTTTCCATTAAACTGCCAGACTGATATTACATGTAAAAAATTTCTGAGCAACTCACACCAGATTTTTGCAGTAAGAGATTATCACAAAGCAAGGCTTTCACAAGTGCTTTAGCCAATATTACCGTAATGCATCAAAGATAAAACAACGACTATATTGTCCTGTACTCTACAGGCAATCTGTGTATGCTTTCGCATTATTAAATGTTGTTTAAAATTCTTTTTTAAGAACGCGCCGCCGATTTCGACAACCACGAGATGGCGAGTTGTATGGCAAGGGTTTCCTGGAATGTCAATTGTGTAAAATTGGAACAATATTACAAAAAATGTATAAATGACTTTTTCAGAAAAAGATCCGATGCTGCTGTGGACATTTTTCTAACAAAAATCATTGTTAAAAAACTCAGTAAACGACACTCGAAGACGACACTTTTTTGTAATTTTATAAAAACAGATCGATACTAAAAACCTTCAGTGTGAAGAACGCATTGATTAAAATCCACTTGCATAATTTTTTTACAACAATATTACCATTCAATCACAATTGACACTTAAAGTCCATACCAATGCAAGTACCCACAACAAACATAAATGAAAAATCGCCAAAAACTTCGTCCACAGAAAAAGAAATCGTCTACAGCAGCATCGGATTTTTGTTTTTTTGTAATGTTCCAATTTTACACAACTGACATTCCAGGAAATTCTTGCAAGACAACTCGCACGCCATTTCGTGGTTGACGAAATCGGCGGCGCGCTCTTAAACATAATTCTTAGAAACGTGATTTTATTCTTTTGGAGTGAGAGATCAACGTCTAAGGTCTTATTCTACCAGCTTTTCAAAAACTGCATTTTGTATTATTATAAGTAATTGAGTCAAAAAATAAACCTTTTTAATACTTTAACAAATTGTTAATACAGTCAAACTTCTTTAAGTCGAACTTCTTTTACTCGAATTTCTCTCTAACTCGAAGCTTTTTGTTTCCTCTTGCATTTCCAATCTTATTTACATATGTTTAGCCTTCTTTAACTCGAATTTCTTTAACTCGAAAATTTCTATAACTCGAAATTATTTTAATGAACAAAGCATGCACGAACTTCTCTAATTCGAAATTATTTTCCAAAATATTTGTCGTAATACTGCGTAGTGTTATTCGTTTTTAAGAATACCCACAATTCTAACCTTTAATGCGTGTCAATGCTTGTTGTGTTGATTTTGTGAAATTTACATTCGAAAAAAGTTGCACATTTTCTAGAAAAATGACATCTAAAGGTAAACTTAAGAGTCTAACTATTGAAAAAAGTTGGAAATTTTGAAAGAAGTAGACAGTGAGATGAAAAAGAAATTTGTAGCTAAAAAATATGAAATACCGTCGAGTACATTATCTACAATTATTAAAAATAGTATTATCTATGGTACAGTTTGCCCAGGAATTTAGAAATTCTGCAAATATGAAGCGAAACAGACCACGAAAAATTGTAAATTCAGCCGTTTTAAAATGGTTTTCTTACAACGTAAGTTAAAGTTTTGTAAATAAAAAATTTTTAATTTTTAATCTCAACTTTAAGAACGAGATAAAACATAAAAAAAACATGCGACGAAAGCGCTGCTGTTGATGAAGACCAGTGTATCACTTGAGTGAAAAATAAATTACCTGAAATTTTGGCACCTTAAAATGAAAATGACATATTTAGCATATCAGATAGATGAAAAACATTTGGACAATGTAGCAGACATATTCGGAAAATTTGTGAAAATACACGATTTTGCCAATGTCACTTGACGACTTTTTGACCATGGATAATTACCAGTGAATCTCCTACAGATCAAGAGATCTGTATTAACACTCCATCTACATCACAAGAGAACAGCCTAGATGATAGTGATGAAAAATTAGTTGAAGAAAAGAATCACTGCTGGAAAATCCTTTTCATTCTAAAGTTAGAAATGCTTTTTTTAAACGGTTTTTTTACGATGGAAGAAAACACAACTGATATTGTTTATAATTCACTAAATAAAATCGAGCAATTTTATTAAGCCAATTGTACCAAAAAAACTATACCTCAAAATCTCATTACAAATTATATGCATTGAGAAAGAAAATATATATTTTTTTACAAATCTGTAATAATGCTTGTTTCCAATAAAAAATTAATTTCAGTTTCTATAACTCGAAATTTCTCTAACTCGAACAAATATTCGTACCCCTTGATGATTCGAGTTAAAGAAGTTCGACTGTAATAACAAAAATTGTCGTCGGTAACAGAGTCTGATTTGGGTGCGGTAATAGGCAATTCCGTACCCAACTTGCGTGCGTTAATTACTAGTGCAATTCACTGTTTTCGGATTGGTAATACTGGGTAACACGCTGTCTCTGGAATAAAACGTCACGTTTATGTCAGCATGAGATTATAATTGTATTCGAATAAATTTTGTTGCACTTGATGATCAGCAGTATTTCTCAACAAAATGTTTTTGTGTATGTGTGTCGCAATTAACCTATAAAATATTTGAAAATGAGGCAGGCGGACAAGCGGCAGTGGAAAGCGACAAACTTTTAAGGTTAGAACGAACAGCTTTAAAATTAAACTTAAAACTAAAGTGAAGGTTTGGCCTTTATTTGGCGATTTACATCACCCACAGCATTTGATAATTTACAAGTTATTTACTAGATGAGTGTATATTACTGCTTGGTCTGAGATAACGATGGAAGGAGTCGCTGAGTCACGCAATTAGTGTAATAATTTAGAAATAATTTTACATTGTTTTTGGAGATTTTCCTTACAGTGTTAATGCCAATTGGAGTATTCAATCAATAAAAATACCGATACGGTAGGTAAAAAAGAAACATTTGTGAGTTATTTACACAGAATTTTAGACAAATTTGAAAACATTTCGAAGTTTAATGACTTCATTGACACTTTTTGTGACATTTATTAGGTACCAACTATCTCGTATTAACGCAAAAGTCCCTAAAGATAGTCTCTAAATAATTATTTTTTTTTACTTAAAAATCACGTAAAACGCGTAAAGTAGAAAAAATAGCATAAAGAACTCGTTTTTTAAAGTCATTGTGGCAATTATTCTTTATAAAAACTCGCGCTCGCGTTCGTTTTATAAACTTGAATTCGTGCGACAAAGTTGACTTTTCAAAACGCGTTCTTTAATATACTATTTCCGAATTTTTTTACCTCTATATCCCCCTTATAAAAGTACGATACGCTTATAAAATTTTGTAAATTCATAAATTTTCTATAGATCATGGTGACTATTACAATGGTACATTCTACTGTTTTGCCCAGTGCTGCGTATGGAATTTCTCGCCAAGCAAGACTAACTAATTTTATCTTAATAATGGTAAAATTTCCAAAAAAAAATATCTAGAAAAAACATTTCTTTAAACGAGATCTACAAGTTTTTGTATTTATTTCTGAAACATCTTGTATATAAAAGGTATATAACAGATAATAATAATATAAAAATAATAATAATATTTATTAGTCATTAAAGAAATTACATGCATGACATGTCAAAAAATCAAATATATACATTTAGAATTGTAACAGACACGGTACAGATTTAGTTACAAACAATGCAATTGGTGGCAAATGTCCATAAAGAAATTCCTGCAAAATAAGCCATTTCTGTTAGGATGTTTTTCATAATTTTAGAGAACTTCTTTAGTGGTAATTTTCTAACACCAGGTGGTAATTTATTGCAAAAAAATTTTCCCCAGTAGACAACATTATTATATCGTTGTGTTTATGACAGTCTACAAGATAGTAGATTTAAAATTAACATTCAATCATCTAATTCATCAACAATGTCTGAAGTTGGTAAATTTCCCCAAAATAATAATTGATTTCTTGGCAAAATATTTGTAAGTTTTGAAATAAGGTTAATTTTCTTTGTCATATCTATTACTCTGTAAATCGTTTTTTGAATTAATTTGGGAAACATTATGACAGACTGCTTACAATATTTTGCTAACAATATGTTAAAATCTCGAAAATCTTTCTCAAAAGATTTCCTACATTGATAAGATTTGTTATCTGTTTCGAATTGAACCTGACATAAATTTCACAAAATAGGACGTTTAATTTGATGAACTGTAAAAACACATTTCTAAAATGAAAGAAATTTTCTAGTTTTAATTCAAGTACACTCTTTTTTGTGATGTTCTTAAAATTCATAAAATCTTTAAAGTCATAGACTTTTTTCATTTTCTGTAGTCGCACTTCAACTTGATGGTGAAATAAATCTGCGGACGTAAAACTATGTATGATTTCATTAGAGTTACAAAGATAAATCAAAAACGAATAAAAACCTCAGTTCTTGTTTTGAGCGACAAAATTATCTAGTCATATGGTAATTTTATCAAAATCTCTAATATGTGGATGCCGAAAAAATGCATAAAACGTAAATACGTTCTTTTTTTTCCCACTTAGACCTTCATGCCACGCACACACGTATGGTCCTTTTTTTAAATTTTTATCAACATTAACAAATGATTGCGATGAAAGCGATGATCCTGGGAGTAAAAATGACTTCCTTAAACATATCGCATCTTGGTAACATTATTACCTATAATATAATCAAATGTTTCAGTAAAATGTAAACCAATTTTTGAAAAAATTGTTAAAGAAATTGCCACCTAGATACCTACTTTTTGAAGATCTGCTAAAAAGCAAAATTCATTTATTTCAAATTTCATATCGTATTCTTATCTAGCTCGTACATATTTTAAATTATGAATCTTGTACTCCTCACATTCAAGGCAATTTTCTATTAAAGAAGATTTCGCGTAGTCCTGTACATTTTTACTATGGTTTTCAAACTTTTCGCACTGCCAACATTTTTCATGTCTAGATTTGACAAACTCAATATTTAACTTAAGTACTTCTCTTCTATAAAGTTATTATCTAATTATTGGAGTAATTCTTGTACATATATTGAATTGTTATATCTGATAGTAAATATTTCCTGTTTTGCAAGTTTGAATACATTTTTAAGCGCACTATCATTAGTGCCGACATATTCAAAACTTTTTAAAGAAGTTTGGCAGGTTTCAACTTTTTCTCCGTTTTTATTCTTTGAATAATATTTAAAAAAACAATTTCTCCTGAAATTCCCAGTTCTAGTTCTCATCTGCACAGTGCTGGTAGATATGTGGTGTAAAAAAACGTGTTTGTTTCATCTGCACGAAGCAACCAAAATTCTTTTCCATTGCTTTTCCTTGCTAATTAAATTTATACATATTTTTCTTACAATTTCTCCCCCATGACCCCTTCACCTCGTGTTTTCTTATCTTTGATTCAAGTTTTATGTTATTTCTTTCAGACACAGAAGTTTTATACGATTTTTTTTCTTTGGTTTTTCTTTGTTAGTAAGCTGTGATACACCTAACACATTTTTATCTTCATTTTCACTAATTCTATAACTTTCTTGTAAATACAACATGTTTTATCGATTTTCTAAACATAAACTGACATAAACCGAGAATTAACAAATTGAATTGTCAAATAGCAATGTTTATCTATAGCCACCTTAAGAATTATTTTGCGATAAATTAGGTATCTGCTTTTAAACTATCTAGATTAATAAAATAAAAAAATGCATTGCGTTATAGTTGTGTTGTATCCGTTTTCTAGTAATTTGTTTGATGATATATTCGTATTTTTTTGAAAAAAGTGGTTACTTGCAAAAATTATTAAATGTTAATTTTCCACAAGTTCGTATAAGATGTTGTTTTTTTTTTAATTCCCAAAGACAAAAGTGTAAAGAATATATATTTTTACATATGCACTTTTAAATTATACATTTTTTGAACGTTTTTTTTATTTAAAAACTCGTTATGTTATATCTTGCTACCTTTGCGTTTTCTTTAAAAATTTGCAAAAACAAAAGTGTTTGGAATTAAATTTTCCATAAGTACCTATAACTTTTTGACATATTTGACATCTTTAGACTCTTTTCTGTATTTTACAAAATCTGTATTTTTGTGCCAACAAAATTCAATATCTTGCTACCTTTAGAACAAAAAAAAAATGAAATTAAAAGGTTTATCATGTAAATAAGCTATTAGTAATTTAAAATTTTCAATCGCATTCAAAAGCGGTTCAGAAGCGGTTGTAAAAGGTGCAAGACTTTGTTTATTTAATATAGAGTGTATTAGAAATAATAGTCAAAAATTTAGCCAGTGATAGATTCCACTAAAAAACAAAATAAATTAAATAATATTAAAGTAACTTTCGGTTATTCTATAGTTTACCACAATAAAAAACTGAAATGTAGTTAAAAACTTTTTGTTCAATTTTATTGTTTTGTTTCCTGGTGTTAACAGTAAGTTAAGATAAAACTGATTTCTCAGTTTATAAATTTTAGATGATTTGCATTGACTTATTCTTGATGAACTACCAATTGTTAATCGACATCGATTTTTGTTTTTTATTAAATCGTCAAACCGATTTAGATACCAAATTTGAAACCATAAATTAATTTCAAATTGAGAGCAATTTATAATGTTTTTTTAAGCGACAAATCAAACACTTCACTCTTAAAAAATAAAAAAATAAGTGCCCGTGAATGCGAAAAACTGTGTATATACCACGGAACTAAAATGTTTCTTTAATCTCTCAAAATGTTTGCTTCATTCGGGCATATTACCTGCTAAATTAAATTTCTATTTTAGTTTCATAGTATATAATATATTTTATATTTGTACTATTATTTAGTCATAACTTACATTGACTAAATCCTTGGGTGCTTGCTGTTTTAAATCCTCAACAAACTTAGCTATATTATCATCTTTCTGATCTTTAGACATTAATTCATCAACTATAGCCCCATATATTGACAAACCTTTCTCTCTTTTTTTCGGATCTTTACTTAATACCATGTTAGGTAATGATTCTCCTTCGGTGTCTCCGTTATATATATTTTTTAAAGTGTCTAAAACCTCTGCACTCGTCTGATTTGATGTCAATGACTTTACTGCAACATTCACTGGAACTTCAAGATCAGGTCGTCCGACTTGCATAACTTTTACAAAAAAAGTGTAACGTTCGGAAGAGGGTAAAAAAAATTTCTTTTGAAAAACATTTGGACCACTTCCCTCTGCCAATACTTCTTCTTTAGTAAAATCTGAAAAAGCCTATTATATTTGTTTTCCTTCCCTTGTTTGATCTGATAAACCATTTCTTTTCCTGCTAATGAACTCGTATATGTATTTGTCGTCATCTGATTCTTGTTTACAATGAAAATTAAATAAAGTTTTTAAAGTATGTCCATTGTCTGGTATAACTGAACAACTCTTGACTTTTGGTGGTCCTCCATAGGTAATTTCAATAGCTGCATTACCTTTACGACCAGGATGATTTATTAACTTAACATTTACAATATAAGTACCAGGTTTTAGACTATTTGGTTTGATGATAAATTTAGAAATACCTTTATTACCATAATAAGTACCCTTATTATAATCAAAAAAAAAGTATGGATTCGTTTTCGATTTTATAGCCCATTCAAAATCATCTTTTGTTATTTTTTTACAATTCTTTTTACACTTTACTTCCAAATATGTTGGAATTTTAGAGTTAGCTATTTCTGTTTGTGGAGGACAGTTTTTTTGACATCTAAATGCAAGTATGTTTAATTGATATTTTATATACAGAGTGTCCCAATACTGGCGAATCAGCCGTAAACTACAAGTTCTTCTTTTCAACCTAATACCAAATTCTGAAAAAAATATTTTTCTAAACTCTATCGTTTTCAAATTTCAGCCATTTTATATTTACCAATAAATATTAATTATTAGTAAAGATAATATTCATGTTATTAAGTAATAAAATTAACCCTAAAACTTTCAATATTTATTTGGTCTACTGTATAATCGGGAAGACGAAATTGATGAATTTTGCCGATTTAAGAAACGCTCACGATACAGTCTAACAGCAGTTTTTACATTCTTTGCACATTCACCGTAAATTAACAACATTTTTGTATAATCAGCTGAACTATACCTTTTTTTTGAGAAAATTAACAATTGTCACTTTGACAAAATATTTTTTCGAAATTCGGTATTAAGTTGAATAGAGAAATTTGTAGTTTACGGCTGATTCGCCAGTTCTAGGACACTCTGTACATTTGTATATAAATATACTTACAGAATGAGTAAATTGGCTGCACCTCTTCTAACACTAATCGTTTGGGTTGTGTTTCCTTTGCTACCATATTTACTTTTTACAATGAGCAAGATTTTAAAAATATCAGCATTTCGGACATCTTTTTGTGGTATTCTAAATTTTTTAGCTGTTGAAATAGTGCCTTCTTTACATACTGTTGGTGGTCGCAATTTCTGTTTACAAGTCCATTCGTAAGTTAGCCCTTTCTTTGAGTTATTTTTATAATTTATATCATAAGAAAAACTTCCATCTAACTCAATATCTGATGATGGAGCTACAACTCTATCAGATCCCCCATTTATAATAGCTACAGGTGCATGTGGTTCAAACATGTACACGCACCAATGAAAACCCGTTTTACCAAAAATATTGTCGGGAAGATCATTTCTCTAATAAATCGTAGTGTGTATTATTATTTTGCTTTTTAAAGCAGAGAAGTCGTACTTTTTGTGCAAAATTTTTGGCAGTTTTAGTGCAACGGATGACAGTGAGGCACAAAAAGTGACGCTGCTGGCTGTCTCATAAAAAACGCATTTTTTTCAAACGTACAATTTTATTATAACAATGACAAAAAATGTCTTTTGCTGTTACCAAAAGTTTAGTGGCAAAAACAACATTTATAGGATAATTTTATGTTGAGATAATACCGATAGTAAAGTCCGTCTTACCTGCTTATCCCCATTTGTAATAAAACCTTCAGCGCAAGTAAATATTCACGTTCTTGTTGCTCTCTTTCTACATCATAGCCTAAAATGCAATAAACACAAAACATATTGTATTAATATAACGTCACACATTTCATCTTTTTTCAGCACAAAGACAAAGGGAAGACAAAGACAAAGCTTCTGGAGTAGTATTAGAAACTCGAATGCAAACCAGATGGCCGCGCAGTCAATAACATCAGCGCAATTCAATCCTAAGAAATTAAAATTTTTTATATAAGAGTATAATTCCTTGTATTCAGTTTTGTTGCATAACAAAGGTTTCTGCAATAGTTTTCCGAATTACAATATTTTTGTTATTTAAATGTTCGTTTGTGTTCTGTCAGATGTCAAATTTACACGAAGCTATACGTCGTAGATTGAGGCATACTTTAATAATTTTATTACAAATGGAGATATGACGATGAGAGGCTTTATGTCTTCGTTTCCATAAAAAATTAATAAAGTTCGCTGTTGTAATTGGTTGTTGCTACAGAAAAGTATTAAAATTTGCGATACTCCCGGTACTATCTCATCTCAAAATTATTCCATTAGAGACATAAAATAGTTATTTGTTTAGTTAAACAATAAAGTATGTGATTTATAATGCAGTTCAAAGCCAAGACGCAAACCGAGACTTTAAAGGCAAACAAGATATTAAAATCTGCTTTCCTATTATTGCCGTATTAAACATATAATATTTTCACCAAAATAATTTTTTACAAAATGCTGTTTGGCATTAAACGTCAAATTTTTGTGAGAGCTGAAAAACCGTAAAGACTATAAAGTATTTGCTTTTGCACTGAAATTGTTGCTAGAATGAGGTATTAACTGTAAATCGGTGAAAATAGATATTTTTATGTAAGAATCTAAAGTGACTGTTTTTTAACTGAAAAAATGAAAATTTTTAATCGAGACCTTACCGTAAGTCGAGACTATAACTCATTCGAACCGCTAACCTAGATATAACCTGGAGTTTCCATGGAAAATATCGTCGATTACACAAATTGGTCAGGTACAAAAGCCCGCTTAATCAAGTGGGAGGGGGTTAGTACTACATGAGCGGACAAGGATTTAATACTTAGTTAAATTACCCGTTGTGCCTAAAATTTTATAAAGTCCAAGAAAAAGTGAGCACTGGGCGAGGTTTTGAAAGAACCGTTGCGACTTCCTAAGATGCTAAAAAGTGATGGAATTATTTTATTTAATTGTAGAATTAGTACTGGGTGGTCTTTTGGTGGCTGAAAATCTAGGTTTGAGTAGTTTTACAGATGTGTGAAGATTGACTTGACTTGATCAATCTTTTCTTGGACAAGATAAGTCTCCTAACTATACCAAGTATTTTCTTGGTTGAATTTCTTAGTTGGTGTTGAAACTGTACAACCCCAAATTTACTGTTTCTTGTACATGGCGCTTGCGCTGCCTCTTTTGTCTGTTGAGGGTTCAAGCCCCGATCTCTAGTTAAGAAAAGTAAGTTCCATGTTAAGTTCGATTGTAGCAGTACAATAATAAAGTATCTCCGAAACCTTCGATATTTTACTTATCCCTGTTACATATGAATGCATAGTGTGTTGCATACGAACATGCATGAAGGGTTGCATCATAGAGTAGAGACAAGCTGGTTGTAATTGTATGACATAATTAAAAATAAAGTAAATCCTTCCACATCGACATGTATTAATTAACATATAACATGGTGTCAGGTGTGAACAAACCGTGAGTAACTAGTGAATAACGGGATCTAATAAAACTTAAGTTTTATTTAATAATAAATCTAAAAGTGAGGTTAGAATAACACGTGGTGTTGAAAACAAGAATAAGTGATGGATTATCTAAGGCCGCCAGCACCTTTGGTCTTCGACAGTAAAGTTGACAAGAATTATGAGAAATTTAAGCAGAAATTTGAATATTTTCTCAAAGCATCGGGATTGGACGAAAAATCAGATGAGAGAAAAGTGGCTCTATTTCTTACGGCTGCAGGAGAAGAGGCGTTAGAAGTGTTTAATACGTTAAAGTTAACTCAAGAAGAACGTATTAATTATAATTCAGTAATTTCGGCATTTGATGTGTACTGTAAGTCCAGGACTAATGAAACATATGATCGTTTTAAATTTTTTTCACGTGTTCAACAAGAAGGAGAAAATATGGATCATTATATAAAGGACCTAAAAATGTTAGCCAAACCGTGTAATTTTGAAGGACAAGAGGACTCTCTTGTGAGAGATAAAATCATTTTAGGACTGAAGGATTTAGGGCTTCAAGAAAGACTGTTGAGCGTAACCAAGCTGACCTTAGAAAAGACGGAACAGTTATGTCGAGTATCAGAAGCTAGCAAGATGCAGGCACAAGGTCTCAAAGGACAAGAAGTCGATGCGATGAGCCAAAAGGGGACAGGAGTTGTGAAAAAATCGTCAGTTACAAAAGAAACTATTCCTTATGACTGCCTGAAATGTGGAAGGAGGCACATACGAGGGAAGTGTTTTGCATATGGCAAAAAGTGTAACAAGTGTGGTGATAGTGGACATTTTGCAGTGGGCTGTAAAAAAGGAAAAATCACAAAAGGTAGTGGAAACTGGCAAGGTAATAAAAAGTATCATAATAAAACTGTAAATACTATAGCTGAAAGTGGAAATGTGGGTCAAGTTTTTATTGAGGAATTTAAGTTGAATAATAACGTTGATCACATTTCTAAAGACGTTTGGTTAGAAAGAATTCTTATAGAAAATAGAATTGTTAATTTTAAGTTGGATACAGGGGCACAATGTAACGTTTTGCCTTATTCTATTGTTAAGGAATTAGGGAAAGCCCAGTATGTTAATAAAACTGATCAGGCTATAGTGACCTATGGAGGAAACAGAATAAATGCAGTAGGTTATATAATCTTACAATGTGAGGTAAGAGGAAAAAATGTAAATATAAAATTTATTGTTGTCGATGTAGACAGTAGACCGATATTAGGTTTGAATGCTTGTGTTAAATTGAATTTAATAAATAAGGTTGATAATATTGAATACACAAATAGTACATTAAAAAATGAGTTTCTTAATAAAAACAGTACAGTGTTTCAAGGCACTGGTAAAGTACCATTTGTGTATACCATAAAACTCAAAAGTGACTATGTTCCTGTAATAAGTAATTGTAGACGTTTGCCTGAGACTGTTAAGGCTAAACTAAAGGAAAGTCTAGAGATTTTAGTAAAAAGGGACATTATCGAAGTAGTAGATGGCCCGTCTGAGTGGGTTAATAATATTGTCTGTGTGGAAAAGTCAGATGGAAGCTTGAGAATTTGTCTTGATCCAATGCATTTAAATAAATATATTTGTTTAGATAAACATCCAATTCCTACTTCTGAAGAAATAGGTTTAAAATTGCGTGATAAAGAGGTATTTTCGGTTCTAGATATGAAAGATGGTTTTTATCACATAGGACTTGATGAAGAAAGTAGTAAACTGTGTACGTTTATCACACCGTTTGGAAAATTTAGGTTTAAAAGATTAGCATTTGGATTGGCGTGTAGTCCAGAAGTTTTTCAACGCGTTAATGAGAAAATTTTTGGAGATCTGGATGTACAGATCTATTTTGATGATGTTATTGTGGGAGGCAAAAATGAAAAAGAACATGATTTGAATTTAAATAAGGTAATCGAAAGGGCTAAACAATATAATGTAAAATTTAATCCGAATAAGTTACAATACAAAGTTAATAAGGTTAAATACCTGGGTCAGGTTTATTCTAAAGAAGGGGTACAACCAGATAATGATTATATAGAAGCCATTTTAGCTTTAGAAATCCCTAATAATAAGAAAGAATTGTTAAGAATACTAGGAATGGCTAACTATTTAATAAAATTTATTCCTAAGTTGTCAGATATAATCGCGCCATTAAACAATTTAATTAAGAGTAATAGTGAATTTATTTGGACTGGAGATCACACTTTGGCATTAAACACATTAAAGTTAACAATTAGTAATTTACCGGTTCTAAAGTTATTTAATCCTAAAGAAAAAATTGTGGTGCAGTGTGACGCTAGTCAATCGGGTCTAGGAGGTTGCTTATTACAGAATGGACAACCTATAGCTTTTTGTTCGCGTAAATTAACCGATACTGAGTCTAGATATGCGCAAATTGAAAAAGAATTTCTAGCAATTTGTTTTAGTGTAATTAAATTTCATCAGTTTTTGTATGGGAAAGAGTTTGTGGTACACTCAGATCATAAGCCACTAGTGGGAGTCCAAAATAAAGATTTAAATAAAATTTCAGCTCGTTTACAAAGAATGAGACTGAAGTTGTTGAAATATAAGTATAAAATTGAATACATTCCGGGTAATAAAATGTATATTGCTGATTTGTTGAGTAGATCTTTTATTAAGAAAGAGGTGTCTGATGATAAAACTATGTGTGAAATTGTTCACTGTTTAGAGGTTGAATACCCAATTACTGATAATCGTATGAAGGATATCAAAGTAAAAACTAATAATGACAATGACTTAAATAGAATTATGCAATATTGTAAAGAAGGGTGGCCTCAGAAAAGTTTTCTTGACAGTAGTGTGTTAAAACAATATTTTAAAATAAAAAGTGACTTAATTGTAAAAGATGGTATTGTTTACTTCAATGATAGAATTTGTATACCAGAAAGTTTAAAATCACACATGTTAGCACAGCTACATAAGGCACACATAGGGATAGAGAAAACCAAAAACAGAGCAAGAAATCTTTTCTATTGGCCTGGTTTGTCTACTGATGTAGAGAAGTTTATTTCCAAATGTAAAATTTGCGAAAAGTTTAGTAGAAATAATACGAAAGAACCACCGATTCCCCATCCCATTCCGAAGTTACCATTTGAAATAATAGCATCGGATATTTTAGACTTCGGTTCAAAATCGTACTTAGTAATTGTAGACTATTATAGCAATTGGATAGAACTTATCAAATTAAAAAATAAGTCAATTGATGAAGTTTTGAGACACTTCAAAGACATATTTTCAAGATTTGGTCTGCCCTTAAAGATTGTGTCCGATAATGTTCCCTATAATAGTTATAAGTTTAAAGAATTTTGTCAAAAGTATGGAATTAAATACGTATTTACTAGTCCTCGTTATCCTCAAAGTAATGGTAAAGCTGAAAAGGCTGTACACATTTGTAAACAAATGTTACGTAAATGTCAAAATGAGGAAGAGTTATTTTATAGTTTGTTGGAATATCGTGTAACGCCATTAACTGGTTTTAATGTTTCGCCATCTGAATTATTAAACAGTCGAATAGTCAGAACAAATGTCCCAATTTCAAGAGAGTTGTTAAGACCTAAAGTCACAAATTTTAAAGAATCTAAAATTCAGAAACAAAGAATTGTTACCCGATATTTCAATCGATCGTCTAAGTATAGACCTAATTTTAAGGCAAATGAAAATGTTACGTTTAAAAAACGGAAAGAGGAAAACTGGGTACCGGGCAAAATTGTAAAATTAGCGGATACGCCTAGATCGTTTATAATAAGGGATAAAGAAGGAACACAGTACCGGAGAAATTCCTCTTTCCTCAAACATTCAAAAAATCAGATGAATGAAAGAGAAGCTGTTAATTTTAGGGATGAAGAAGAAGAGAGTGAAGAGAATGTTCAAGTGAGTGAACAGAACAATAGTTCATCTATTAATGATTCTGAAAGGGTGAATGAAAATGATAAATCACCTCATACGAGGTATGGTCGCCGGATTGTTCACCCATCTAGGTTTAAGGATTTTGTTTGTTACTAGAATTAAGATTTGTTGTAATTAATGTGATCTAATAGTTTGTAAAAAAGGGAGGTGTTACATATGAATGCATAGTGTGTTGCATACGAACATGCATGAAGGGTTGCATCATAGAGTAGAGACAAGCTGGTTGTAATTGTATGACATAATTAAAAATAAAGTAAATCCTTCCACATCGACATGTATTAATTAACATATAACAATCCCTTTAACCAAAGATAAATCTCAATAGTTGGGAATTCCCATTTGATTAATTAATAAAGTAATCCATCTATCCAAACTTTATCGAACGCCTTAACAAGGTCTAATAATAAAGTCATTCGAGTTTTTTCACCTTTTTGGAAGCTTTTTAATGTATGTTTGGTGATTCTTGTAAATTGTTGTGTTGTTGAGTGTCCTTGTCTAAAGTAAAATTGCTCTGGCCGAATTAATTCTTTGTCGTCAATTACACTCACCGGCACAAAATTCTATCCATCATTTATATTTAATTTTTCTTAAATAAATTTTGTTCTAAGAGGCAACAATTTTTTGCTTACTTTAAATTACACAATTTCAAATAAGTATAAACAAAAAATATCATAAATTAAACAATAGTGTTTTTTTTACTTTTCAATAACAAAAATAGTGCTGAAATTTACAAAAAATTAAAACCTAACAAAGTGGTAAACCTACACTTAGGACTAAACTCGAGTTTAATAATGTGTATCACCTCCTTTTGCTGCCATTCTTCTTGGCATTCCCTCAATAAAGTGTCTTTGGCCGATTCACTCCCAAGTTTGAGTTACTGCCACATTTAAGTCTCTCAAAGGTAGTGGAGTAGGAACTCTGCTTCGAATCTTTCTTCCCATTATATCCCAAAGGTATTCAATCGGATTTAGGTCTAGACGTAGCTCTAGTCATATCATACGCTGAATACCAACCCAATCGAGATACGTGCTCACGATGCGTGTAGTGTAAGCACGTGCATTATCGTGCATGAAAATGAAATTTTCCCCAATAGTTGGTACATAAGGCACAACATGGGGTTTCAGAACGTCTCTGATATACCTGTTGACATTTATTCTTCCCTTATCTACAATGACTAATTCGGCGCAGGCTTCCAAACTAACGCCATTTCACACCATGATAGAACCTCCTCCAAAATTCAGTTTCGGTACAAATTACACTAAACAAATCTTTTCCCCAAGTATCGACAGATTCTTTGTCGTCCATCTGGGAAATGAAGACAAAATCTCGACTCATCAGAGAAGAGAACTCATCTTTAATCACCAACATCCAAATTCTTATATTCACGAGCAAAACGTAGTCGCTCTTCTCGATGCTCTCTGGTTAACTTGGAGCCATTTGCTGGTTTTCTTGCAAGTAATCTTTCTTTGTTTAGTCTCTTTCTTACTGTTCCTTCGATAATTGTTACATCTCTTACTTCTTCTAAAAACTACGAGCAGCAACAGCTGTCGTGACTCTATTTCTCAACACTTGCAATGTGAAAAAATGATCATTTCAAGCAGTATATCGCCTTCTCCCAAACCCAACTCTTCTAGTGTAGTCTCCAGTTTTCCGAAATCGTTCTACAGCTCTTTGCACACTGCATTTTGAAACTCCAAGAACTCAAGCTGGGTAGTATTGTGATCGACCATCTTAAACTAAAACAATTGCTCTAGCTGCGTCCGTTGGATTTAGAACCATATTTGCTGTTGTAAGATTAAATTTATATACGTAGGTCTCCAGAACTACGTATACATAATTTATTTTTCATTTTATGGCTCTGTTCGAAATTTAATATATTGAATTTTCTATCACTCTGAACAAAAATTTTCAAAATTATCTCAGCTATTAGTAGAGATAAAGCGATAAAAATTTTACTGGTGTTATACGTAGGTCTCCAGAACTACGTATACATAATTTATTTTTCATTTTATGGCTCTGTTCGAAATATGCCAAGTATAGTAGCAGGTATCACAATAATGACAATTATCCACAGGTATCATAATAAAAGAGAATAAAATAGTTAAAAAAACTTAAAAATTTTATCCGGTGCTTATGTTTTTTTTATTTTTAGTCTTAATAATGGCTAGAAATGTATCTTATTTCTACCTAAAAGTACTCTGGCTAAAAAAAATTATAACAAATTTGTTTTTGACAAAATCAAGTGTGGATCGAATTTTGTGCCGGTGAGTGTATTTTTATTATTCTACTAATAGTTTATATGTAATGTAATTAACTATATATGTAATAGTTTTTCAATAATCTTGCTTATTACTGGTAGTAGGCTGATGAGTCTATAGCTATTAGCATCATTTTTTCGTTTACTTGGTTTAGGAATCATTATAATTTGTGCTTTCTTCCATTTGTTTGGATATTTTCTTAGATTAAATGTGGCATTTGCATTTATTGTGATAAATTCTATTGATTTATAATGTATGTTCTTTAATATTTTATTAGGGAATTTCAAGTATTTTGCAGTTTTCAGGTGATTTTAAAGTTTTTTAGATTTCTTTTTTGATGTATTCGGTGAATTGTAAGTATTTTATTTTATTTGTTTTTGCTTGCAATTTGCTTTCTCTTCATTAGTTACTGCTGGTTTGTTGTAGTATGGAGTTTGATTTAGTGAGGAAACATCACTGTTTGGTTTTCTTAGGGATTTAGCTAATTTCCATGAGTGTTTGTTTTCGGTATTGATACTTTAGATTTTATTGTTTCACTTTTCTTGTTCTAATTCGTTTAGTTTGTTTAGACCTACACAGTCTGCCGTAATTTTGTTAAGTCTTTTTTTTTGTTTGTAGGTCTAGTGTTTTTAGGGATAATAAACATATTTTTTGAGTATATTTCTTTTTTCCTTTGATTAGTTGAATTATATTTTACGGGGTGTAGTTTTTAATTTTTTGTATGCTTCAATTATTTTCAAGTCGGTTTGTTGCAAATTCGAGTTCTTGTGTTGTGGTTGTTTGTGGTGCACTGATATTTGTTAATGTATAAAATTTTTCCCAATCTGTTGTTAGTTGTTTGATTTTGTTGTTAGTATATTGAGGATTTTTGGTTCGTATTGGATTTCTAATATGAATAACCAAAACTTAGATCGTGAATGACGTAACAGTTATAGTTTTTGGTCATGTTTTGACTGATGAAGATGTCCAGTTGATAGGGATTTCCTTGAGTTGGAGTGTATGTTGGTTCTTCTGGGGCAATAATGCCAAGATTTTTATTTTCTAAGTATTTAGCAAGGTATTTACTTTTTGTGTTGGTGCGGTTACATTTCCAAGTGGTATTTTTTGCGTCTAGATCTCCACCTAATAACTGTGTGGAGTTCTCATTGTTGTTTATAATTTGATTGATTCTTTTTTCGTCTAGCAGTCTGTTTGGCGGTATGTATGTCGCATATATTTCCATTTGTTGGTTATTATGTGCTGTTATTTTTGTACCTGTTGCAACGATATTTTCATTATGTTGTGGGTTTGGTAACGGGTGATGATAAATATTCCTTTTAGTGAGGATTGCTACCCCACCTTCTGTTTTCTTTTCTCTGTCATTTCTGTAGGATTTGTAGTTGAGGATGTTGAAACGGTAAGAATTACGAAGATGTGTTTCAGTTATGAGAGCTATGTTGATTTCTTCCGTTTGTAAAAAATCTTGAAGTTCATTTTTTCTGCGTTTAATTGAGTTGGCGTTCCAATTTAAAATTTTCTTATTCATGATTGTTTTACAATAGTGTTACAGAAAAGGTTAGTTACGTGATTTATAAAGTTTGTGCGTTGTTGGTTGGTTGGTTTTGTAGATATGAAGTCTATCATCATTGCTGCCAATTCCTTTAAAATTTGCATTTTTTTGTCTTCCTAGATGTATGTTTTATGTTCTTGCTTTGGCGGGTTCTTTTTTTGTTTTTTCTGTAAACATTCTTTTTTCTGTATTTTTTTGATGGTTTTAGATTCGGTTGGTGTTATTACAGTTCATGCTTGTTTCTCAGTTTTTGGTAGAGGTTTTTTTGGGTAGTTTTTAGAAATACTAAGGTGTTCCCCTTGACAATTTGTGCACTTTGGTGGTGTTGTTTTCTCTTTATCACAAAGATGAGTACTATGTTTCTCACCGCATTTCATACATTTACAGTTATTATTACAATGCTTCTGCACGTGACCGTAACGTTGACATCTGTGACATTGAGTTAATGTAAATCAGTAAATCAGTCAGTAAATCTAGTTCGAAGTGGCTCGATCGTTATATCAAGTCTTAATATTTTCTTAATTTTATAGACGGATTTGTAAATTTTTGGAATTTCAATTAGAAGCATCTGTTGGTTTGTCTTGTTCTTCATTCTTGAAATTTTGGTAACTAAGTAGTTGTCCCGTTTGAAATAGTTTTCAATTTTTTGTTTATTAATTTCAATCGAAATTTTTTTAGACACAATTTTGAAGTGTTTCTCGCTGCCTAATTGGAATATTTAGAATTGAGCGTTCATTTCATTGAGTATTTTGTACATCCTTCTATAATCGTCCTCGTTTTCAGGTTGTATTCTTATACCTTCAGGTGTAGAAGTCGCTTTTGTGTAGTTTATCTTGTTTTGTTGTAATTTGGCACTTACATCAAGCTATTTATCTTTTGATCGTAATACCAGTGACGTTGTGTTTTTGTTTTGCTATCATATTTGTTGAATACTTTGTGTTCTTGTTTTGAGTTGAGATTTCGTTTTCATTTTCATTGGCATTGTTTATTTCTTTGTCTCAGTTTTCAAATTCTTCATTTGTTAAATTACTGTACCTGTTTATTGATGTCCATGTTGTTGTTGTTTTCTCGATGTTTGTGAGTTTGATTACTTTTTTAGGGATGATAAATTCGTTATTTTCTTGTCTTTTTCTTTTTCGGTCTTGTTTGGTGATTCGTCATATTCAATTTCAATATCCGAGTTGGATTCTTTATTTTCGAGTTGTTTAATACGCTTAATAATGTGATAGTTCAGAAATTTCAGCTCCTTTAACTCCAGTTCGTAGATTTAAAGATCGGGACCTTGATTTTTATTGTTGTTATTACTCATTTCTAGCATCCTTTCGCACTTATTCACTCTTCGCTATTATTTGTCTATATTTGGAAGAATTTTATCTTTTGACTTACAAACTAGTTTATGAGAAATTGTTACCGAACCGATCAGGTAGTTTTTCGAACGAAACGAACAACGGGTGCCACGCGCCAGACCTTTGCAATCCACTTAAAATTCAGGGGCTGGGGTTTCTTTCTTTCTTTATTCGGTAAAGGACCGAAAAGTTAATTTCTCTATTACGCCATAAAATTCAACCAAATATAGACACTCTATACACTATATTGTAACTAACTTAACTAATTTTACACTAATGACATTGTTTTTGAGATGCACTGAGCTTATTATTATTCTATTAATAGTAAGTAAATTTATTTTGATTTAGTAATTCGCCCCGGTGCTTTAACAACCATGACAAAGTTCTTCCGATTTCATTTGGTAATTTATGATTGTTAAAAAGCGCGGTTTAGCAGCGAGTATGTCATTAAAAGTAGACTAATCGGGGATTAAACTACTGCTATTGAATTCTGGCAAATGTAAATTACCTAGTTGTTTTGAATTGATCGTAAATAATGAATAAAAATAAGTATAAACTTTTATTTCGTCATTTTCAAAAGCATAACCCGCCACAATGGCGAATTGGTCGAAACAGTCGTTACCTTCTTAAAAATAAATAAGAGTTTAAAAAAGGACCAAACAAAATTGAATCATCAGTTACGATAAGATACATCCATACTTTTATAGTAAATGGAAAAGATATATGAACCCGACTTATGCAGGAATTTATTAGTAGCCAGCCTCTTTATGACAGACTCAAGACCCACCGATCGAAAGTAAATTTTACAACTGGGCCGGACTTGAAATATTTCAACTTAAATTTTCGGTTAAATTAGAATTGAAATAAAAAAGCAAGCATGCAGAATCAAATATTTTTTAATAGTCATAAAGTAATTAGGATTTGTAAAACAGTGAAGTCATACATTTATTTAGAAATTAATTTACAAAAAAAAATTATTTACATTACAAATATTTGTATCTATTTACACACTAAATATATTGATATTAAATATGAAATAAAATACACATTTACAATAAAAATTAAAAAACAGAATTTTGTAAAAAATTTAAACTGCTTAAAACTACACAAAAATTAAAACGTAAAACGTTATCAAGCACAGTCTTTTCACAGATTCATCACTTATTGTTAATCATTGTCACTGTCACTATCATTTTTTAGCTCGATTATTAGGTCTTTAACATTCTTTTTTCGGTATTCGTTTTCAATATTCACCACGTGCTGCACAGAATTCTTCCAGGCTTCCGCAGTAATTGTCTTAAATGTTTCTCTAATTAAATTTAATGTTGTATTGCTAAAGTTTTGTCCAGTGTTTTGCCTCTTTAATTTTTCTTTAAATTGGCCCCATATCATCTCAATCGGGTTGAAAACACAATGATAGGGCGGTAACCGCAGAACAATTAAGTCATATTCAGACGCAACCTGATCTATTTTGTAACTTTTTGTTTAAACAACTTCCAATAATTCATTTTTGGTGTACGTCTCTTCAAAGAACAAATCTTTCTTAATTAAAAACTCTTGAATTTCTTCTTTTCTACTGCTGAAGTTCGGAACCTTATCAATTTACACAGAATGATAACTGGCATTATCTAATACAATAATACTACCTCTTGGAAGTTTGGGTATTAAGATTTCCGTGAACCACTTTTCAAAAACTTCTGCAGTCATGTCAGAATGGTAGTCGGCGTTAGCATCTTTTAAATTTTTACACCCCAAATGTAATGCATCAAGCACAAAACCGTTTTTACTCCCGGAATGCAAAATTGAAATTCTTTTACCTTTGGAAAAAGGAATATTTAAAATGCATCTTCTAGTATCGTCGGTCCACCCTTTTTTAACTGTCTCATGTGTGTCGAACCAGGTCTCATCTAGATAAAAAATGTCCCGGTTTTCTTTTCTATATTGTTCAATTTCTTGTAAATAACGATATCGCCACTTTTACACTACATCACTTTCCATTAAAAAGTTTTTTTATTAATACGTTTGAATGTGAAGTCAATAGTTTTTATATATTTCACAAAAGTTTTTTTACAGCACGACAAAATGTTATTTTCAATTAAACTGGTGTACAACAAGTTAATAGTCGGCACAATGTTTTTGTCGTAAAAGTCATAAACACTTCGGCGAATTTGATCTTCCTGACTCGGCAGCAATTTTTTTAATGCTCCGTTATCAATCCGAATTTTTCTTTAGGACGGTCCAAATTTTACCAAATGCCACATTGTAGTTTTTGGAATTCCAAACATTTTGCAAGTCTCATCCAAGGCCCTTTCTTCCATCTCACTTTTTTTCTTTTCGTAAATTGACAAAATAAGACTTTTTTCATCGTAAGATAAATGGTTACGTTTTCTTTTTTTGGTTCGCAGTTCATCCTCTTCCACATCAGCATTTTCACCCTCTGCATTTTCATCCGGATTTACTTGAACAACAAATTCACTTTCCCACGGTCGCCACATCTTGTACAGTACACACTGACTCGCTCAAAGATTCAGTTCAAACCGTGGAGGGAGGAATAACTTATTCATCCCTCCACGGTTCAAACTGATAATATATTTGAAACTACCCCTATTTCAAAACAAAATTTTCTCTTAATCTTTAACCCGCTTAAAATATATAGATATTTGTCAACCATACTTAACATTTCAAATTAAATACACATTAGCAATTATCTGAAATAGAAATTTCAAGTTAAAGCCGAGAAGAATGCAAAGATTTGCAAAGAGTCCAAAATTTCTTAATCCGTCCACCTCAGTATTTGGAGAACGCGCCTGGTGTCTTGTCATTTATTTATGGCACCAATAATCCTCTGACCATAAACTATTGTGCACTTATCAACTGACTTTTACAATGAATTTCAAATATCTTTTCCAGTTACTATACATTATCATCTTATTTGCACGTAATCAAACTGTCAATGTCCTATCACAACAAATTTATTTAGTTTTTGTTCGTTCCTTTAGCAACACTATTTTCATCTTTAGTTAAAAAAAAAGATGAACTTTTTTGAGTGTCTAATAAACGACATACTTTTACTTCTCATGACTAGTTGTGATTTTTTTATAAATAAACAATCTGTATAAACAATAAACAATCTGACACGAATGTCAAAATCTAAAATCGTGAGCAAAATAAAATAATTGACCGTTAAGTGATTGTATTTTGTTGTCTTTTCATTTTATAAAATTTTAAAAATTACGATTTCAAGAAAAACATGATGTAAATTTCAGCTCTAAAGTTGCTTTTTTGCACTTAAATAATTAATTACTCTTGTTCAACTTCAGAGTTTTGTTTTAGAAATAACTATTTTATGGCGCTATTTTATCAACTTAGGTTTCTCTGACGTTTGAAAAAAATGTGTCTTCAGATAGAATAAAAAACTTACGAGAGAATTTGGCTTTTTCTTAGCTCTAATTTCTACAGCTACATGACCAGGTTCAGTAGCATAAGGAGGTTTTACAAAGTAAAAATTGTCATAAACTGGAAATTTTATCTCAGGTCCTGTAAAGACAAGTAAGGTATTAAAATTCCACAAACATATGTTTTACTTCCGCATCTAATTAACAAAAAAATTTGAACATAAGCAGTCCATACTCAAAAAAATTTAAATATACTTATGTCAAATTCACATTTGTCATGTTTGACATTCTTGTAGTTATGATAAAAAAAATAGTACGTGGGATATGGTATTCTAAAACAGAGTAATAATTTTTTTTTAAATCATCGTGACGTTTCGACGGTGTATTTTTTCTTCATCAGGCGAGAAATTTTACTTGTGTGGAGGTCATTGCGGCGACAAATTTAAAGGTGTTTTATTTACCTGTCTTAAAAGACCATTGCTCACGTATTAATTTTTACCTTTTTCAAATGTTTATATAAAAATCTGTGGTGAAAATAAAAATTAGGTTGACAAGTTTTTTCTAAAAGTTATTTGAACTTACTATATACTATTTTATCATGGATTTTTTAACCACACACTCTAATTCAACAATGAAAACAAAAGTTATTATTGAAAAAAGAAACTGTCACAATTTTTTTCGGGGGTTCTCAGCCAATAGGCAATAATAGCAAAATAGGCAATCCGATAAACACAACGTACCTTGTTTTTCAATGAAAAAATTTTGACAGTAGTAGTGTTGCCTTAGTTGCATAATAAACAAACAAAAATTAATTTGCAAAAATTGTAAAGAGAAAAATCACGCAAATACTCTTGACGAAGACCATTCTTGTTCAGATTTTGCCTGAAAAAAATTACCGATTGTAAACTTAAGTTCTTCCATTTTCCTCAGGACATTGATCAAAAACTACTCGACTGACGTCTCTCTCGTAGTTTTTATGACAATGTCATTCGCAAATTTGCTAGGCAAACTCTCGCAACATTCGGTAAATTTTTTCGGCAAAATCTAAACTCGTATGGGCTGATTTCAAGTTGAGATAATACCGGTAATATCACAAATTTTAATACTTTTCCATGGCATCAACCAATAACAACAACAAATTTTATTAATTTTCCATGGAAACGAAGATACTACCGGTATTATCTCAACTTGAAATAAGCCCATTATAATATTATAATTGAAAATAAGTGTTATATTTTAGGATAAAAATCTTAAAGTTTGGAGATGTTGTCCCGCTACCTGGTTGTAAGCGGTCTGTTTTCGTAACTTATATACCCTCATTAATGATTTAAATATACACAAATCAAAATAATCTAGAAGACACTTGTAAATACCTATTGATTTACGGCAAGATTTTTTTACAAAATATATAAAAAAACTAATAGAAACTGTTAAAGGCTTTATTTTTTAGACTTTGAAAAAATAAATTAAATATCATAAAAAATAAAAAACAAAAAAAAATTAAAATAAAAATTTTTAAATTTACGAAAAATAAAAATTAATACAATGTAAAACCTCCACGGTTATTGATCACTGTCCTACACCTGTTAGGCATTCTTAAAATTAAATTATTTATCGTTTCATAATTTACAGCCTTGGTCTGTGAGACACTCATGAGTAGCTTTAGTGTTTGCAACAATACATTTTGCCGGAAAAAACGCCTGCCCATCATATTCCACAAATGTTCAATCGGGTTCAAATCAGGGGAGTGGGCAGGCCACAGCAAAAACGTTAATTTCATTGTTGGCCAAAAACTCGCACATAATCCTGCCTGCATTTGGATGGGCATTGTTGTGCATAAATAAAAGATTTTCACCCATTTTTTCGGCAAATGGAAAGACCACAAGTTGAAGAATATTATCGCGATAAGTAATCGCATTTAAATCCCGATCTATAGAAACAAGCTGTGTTCTTCCATAATAGTGATACCAGGTCAGATCATCACTGTTCATCACTCCTTGGTACATGAAGACTTCTTAGGCAGTTGCTAGACGTTCTGCATTTCCAAGTCGTCTCCACACTCTTAGTCTTCTGGTGTTTGGATGCAAATCAAACCGAAATTCATCGATGAACAAAACTGTGGCCTACACCTGTTGTTGCCAATTTGTATGTTCCTGTGCTCACTGTAATCTGATAGCGCGATTTCTAACGCTAAGGCCAGCTTCATGAAAACAAAGAAGGTGACCGTGAAGGGGAATTTACATATATTGGAAAAAATAGAACGACCACAATAGATTATGGAAGTACAAATAATAAAGCGTGGGAAAATATAGTCAAATTACAGGTAGGTAATAAGGTCGAAGCTGATTACATGCCTCTAGAAATCAAAATAAAAAGACTCGAAAAAGCAATAAAACCAAGAAGAAAAAAAATTAAATTTCAAGTAAGAACAAAATGGAACGAAAATAAAATTGAAAAACACAGACAACAATTAAATAAAAAAACTTTTGAGGTTTAGATATTAATAGTATGTATAAAGTTATAAAGACCTAGGTAGTTAGTAAAATGAAAGCAGCAACAATCAAAGAAAAAATGTATCTAAAAACAAGAAGAAATAAATGGTGAAGTAAGAAATGCGGCAAACTAAAGAAAAAAACTTGCAGAAAACTTAAAAAATGGAAAAAAAGCTACAAAAACAGAGTATCTAGAAACAAGAAAAAAGTTCAAAGCAAAATGTGAAGAAAAAAATACAACAAAGAAAAGAAGAGAAAAGGAAAATAAAAGAAATAAAAACAGAAGCAGAAGTATGGAAATTTATAAACGAAGAAAGAAAAAGAAAAGACAAAATAAGTGAGAATATAAGTATGAATAAATAGAGGGAACACTTTATGGAGGTCTCAAGTAGAAGTAACAATAAAAGTATCTTGTCAAGACATGAGAAATTTTAAGTGGAAATAAAGAATTAAATTTAAAAAAACGAATAAAAGAGGAAATTGAAAAACAAATGTTTAGGTTAAAGAAAAAGAAAGCACCCGGAGAAGATGGAATTCCAAATAAAGCGCTGTTGTTTGGTACAAAAAAGTTATGGGAAAAGGTATGGAAAGTGCTAAATGCAGTGTGGGTAGGAGGAGGCTTTCCTATGGAGTGGAGAAAAAGGTTAATTGTACCAATAGATAAAAAAAGGGATAAAGACCAAACTGAAAACTACTATGGTATATCCTTACTTAATACGACCTACAAAATATATGGGATGGTTCTAGAGAAAAGATTGAGAAAGAAAATGGACGAAAAAAGTATGTTGCCAGACGGTCAAACAGGGTTTAGAAAAGGAAGGAAAGCCATAGACAATATATACATTTTGAGACATCTAGCGAATAAAGAAATAGACAAGGCGGGAGGACGTATGTATGCATTGTTCATGGACTTTAAAAAAGCTTTTGACAGTGTGGATAAGAAAAAATTATGGCATTATCTTAGAGAGAAAGGGGTGTGTAAGTGGTTGGTAAGCAAGATGGAAGAAATTTACGAGGAAACTATTAACCAAGTAAAAGTCGGCGAAGAAGTAAGAAAGTTTTTGGACATATAAAGGTGTCAAACAAGACTGTCCTTTAAGTCCTGCACTATTCTTAGCAAATATAAAAAATGTGAATAAAGTTTTGAGTAGAACGCAAGTAGGAGAGATAATTGTAGGCAGAGAGAAAGTGTGGTCCCTGGCGTTTGCAGATGATTTAGTAATTGTAGCAAAGAGCAAGAGTAAAATAAAGGAAAGAATAAAAGTTATGGAAAGATATGTAAGAAACAAAAAACTCCAAGTTAATGGAGATAAAACAAAAATGATGGTGTTTGGAAAGAAAGTAAGAATCGAAAAATAAGATAAATGAAAATAGGAAGGAAAAAATATAGAACAATTAAAAAAGTTGAAATATTTGGGATATGTATTAAATAGTAGTATGACGGACAAAGGAAAAATAAAGAAAGTAGTCAAAAAAGCAAACTAAGTAATGGGAAGTGTCTGGAGTTTGGAAGAACGTGAATTTAGTGAAAATTTTAAAACAAGAATAATGATGTTTGACAGTTTGATAGTTTGGTAAAAAGTAGAAGTATGGGGATGGAAGGAATATGAAGAAATTGAGCGTGTGCAAGAAAAGTATATAAAATAGGTTTTAGGGTTTAATAATCAAACACTAGGGTACATAGTAAGAGAAGAAAATAAAAGAGAAAAGTTGAGAGTGGAAACAGGAAAAAGAGCGGTGAGACTCAAGGAAAATCTAAGAATGCGACAAGAATGCAGAATACTGAAACAATACTGGGCTGAAATTAAAAGAGCAAATGGTAATGAAGATGGGTAGAACGAGATGACTACTATAAGAAAAAAGGGTATGCGTGTGCAGAAATTGAAAGAATGAGAGAAGGAGAAAAAACAATGGAAGAAGAACTAAAACAAGAGATGCTGACATAGATAAACAGGAAAGAATAATTGCGAGTATAAAAAAATCTGCCAAAATATTTAGATAAAATAAAAAGTAAACATAAAAAATGGTTACAAGATACAGATGTGGAAATAAAGAAAGGGTAAATAAATTTTGGAGAGAAGATTGGAAAAGAATGTGTAGATTATGTAGAGAAGAAAGGGAGACGATAAAGCATTGTTTGTCAGAGTGTGTATAGTTAAGAATGTGTGAGTATGAAAAGATAAAAGTTCTAAACAAAAATGGAGAAGGGAAAGAATGGATAAAAAAAGTTACGTGTGCCAGAAGAAGATTGAAGAAGAATTAAAATTTTATTTTTTTTAATAATTTGTGTAAAATTTTTTTGTTACCTTTAACGTAGAACTGTGTAAAGCCAATTAGGCAATAAAATCATTAAAACCTAACCACTAAGGCCAGCTTTGTGAAGTCGATTACAAATCATTTGGTTACTAACTAGGACGTGGTGTGTGTTATAAACTGAATTACTAATTCTGTTTCTGTTGTGTTGAGATCCCCCAATTTGCAAACGCACAAATCGGTATCAATTTGCAGTGGTCGCCCTTGTATGTCTTGTATGACGTTTCTGGATTTTATTGATTTAAGGATATCTTAACCACAATCGGTTAACAATACTTTTACTAATGTTAAGGGCATCAGCAACTGCCGTTTAAGAGAAACCTTCTTGGAGCATCCCAATAATCCGTAACTGTGTATCGCTATCTTAATGGTGTCTCTCCATGTCTGATCGATCCCAAACTGATTAAAATGCAAAAAATTTTGCCCTAATCAAACATAGTCCAGTCATTTTAGTCAAAATTAGGTAAGAATCTCGGAATTTGAGATATCCAGCTATAAACTTGTATAAACTTTTATTGTGACATCCTTAAAGTTGTCTCAAAACCTGCATATGGTAGGGTGTCTGCGTCTATTAAAATCAAAGATCAAAAGTCACAAAAGTCAATTTTTTGAAAATTTTTCGCAAATATCTTGTTTTTTATAGGTTTTTTGCTATATCAGTTGCTATAATAGTTATATATTTATCAATAATTAATAAACTTTATATGGCGTGTTTTCGATCGTGGCTACCCTATAGGTACCGGATGAACTTGATGCTCTAACCGCGCGCAGTCCGCCCTCTATCTCGAAAACGGTTCAACGTACAAAAAAAAATTAAAACAAAAGTTGTACAGAATTTAGTCCTCTACAATATTGATAATAAATACAAATAACAAAAAACCTATAGGAAACGAGATATTTGCAAAAAATCTTCAAAAAATTGACTTTTGTGACTTTTGACCTTTGATTTTAATAGACGCGAACACCCTACCGTATGCAAGTTTTGAGACAACTTTTAGAATGTCACAATAAAAGTTTATACGAGTTTGTAGCTAGGTATTTCAAATTCCGAGGTGAACTTACTAAAATGACTGGACTAACATTGAAACCCTATAATAAGAGTTAATTTGTTAGTCCCACTAAACAAAAACTACTTTTAATCTTACAACATTTTGTCAACAAAAACACCTAAAGTTGATAAACGTATGCAAAATAAATTATGTATTTAAGAAATTCTACTAATTGACACTCTTTAATAAGTAAATATCGTAAAGAGTCTATCGTAAATGTATTGTAAATATCGTAAAGAGTCTTTACGATATTTTTTGACAATACTAAGCGTGTCTTCTAGATTATTTTGATGTGTGTACTTCCACATGTGATCAAATAAAAGCAATGAAAACTGTGGCTAGTTGCAAGACTACTACAGGTGGTATACACAATTCAAGCAAGTGAAGAATAATAATTTGCAAAAACTTACCTTTCATTATTATAAACTTAAAATCATAGTCGTACTCTTTAACTGCATCTTTATCGTTTTCGTCAGTCCAAAACGGCGTGACTATAATTTCTTCATCATGACGAAATTTATCAAAATCTTTTACATTACTGTAACAATTCGTTAAATTACATACAATTGTTTATAGAGAAATTTTTAAATGACTTACCAATTTTTAAAATTTACTTTATGCTGAGGCAGATCATTAACATAATCTTGCATATTAATATTTAGTTTTTTAGATTGACATCTAATGATTATCAGTAACAATAATATACTCGTACTTCGGAGCACTGGCATAAATACTATAAAAACATTATTCTTAAAAACATAATCTTACCATTTATGTAATTCAAGAAAATTTTCATTTTTTTGTTACAAATTAATGTTTGACTCACGTCAATGTAAGTTCAATTTGTTAACTAGAAACCTACTTGATTTATGATATCAATATAAAAAAAAGTGTGCGGAATGGTGTACAGTCCAAAAAAATTGATATTTATAGTTGGAACAGTGTAAACATTCGAACCATTCTGAAAATTATTCACGGGTTGATGGCTTAAAAAAAATTTTAATAAACAAAACGCCCCAGAAGTGAAAAACCTTTTATTCGCGAAAAATCCACAAGCAATATCATTTTGTGTAGAACGATATGGCTGTTTAAATTTTAAAACTCTGGAAAAGAAAGTTCTCTATGTTTTAGCTTTAATAATCGTGTTTTTTTTTAGATTTTTGCCCATAATATGTGATGTAAAAAAGGTTTTCCGCTTCAAACTAAAATTACACTGCTCCAAGAAATTAACGCACCATTTGAAAATAAAGTAAAAAAATTAAAACTATGTACATTTGACAACTTTGTGAGAAGGTTTAATCAAGCTATAATCTAGTTACCCATTGTAATAAAAGTTTTGACATTAAAGTCAGAAATTTGAGTTTAATAGTTTTTTAAGCAGAAATTTTAAAATAATTTTCATTTTCAAATTGTGTTAATTTGAATTTCGTTTTATTGTTATTTGAATTTGCCGTTTTGTGGATAGTTTTTATCATTTGAAACAATAATAAAAACATTATGATGAATTTGACTCGAGAAGAATGCGCCCAAGCTGTGGTTTTGTTGGAGGAAGGATGGAGCTACGGAAGAATTGGTGAAAGGTTTGGTGTATCTCATACGTCAGTTTCGCGTATGATACAAAGGTACAGAGAGACAGGAAATCACCTCAGAAGTCCTGGGCAAGGAAGAAAAAGGAAAACCACTCCTATCCAGGATAGATTTTTAAGAATATCTGCGCTAAGGGAACGCTTTGTAACCGCCAGGAAACTACAAACTGAGTTCCGTGACGTAGAAGGAATTCAAATCAGTACCGAAACTGTTAAAAAAAGACTTAAGGAAGATAATTTAACACCCCATATCCCTGCTCGTGGTCCTGCATTGACTGCAGAACACCGCAGAGCCCGATTAGAATTTGCTAGAGAGCACATAAATTGGCAAAGAGAGGATTGGGAGTCTGTTCTTTTTACGGATGAGTCAAAATTTTGCCTTTACAATTGCGATAGACGTGTTCGTGTGTATCGTAGACCAAATGAGCGGTACGCACAGTGTAACATTCAGAATACCACATTGTTTGGTGGAGGCTCAGTAATGGTTTGGGGTGGTATTTCCTTACAAGCTCGCACGGAGTTAGTGGTTGTAAATAATGGCTCTATAAATCCGGACCGTTACATAACAGACATTCTTGAAGAGCATGTCTACCATATGCCCCTTATATTGGTCCAAATTTTTTGTTAATGCAAGATAACGCAAAACCCTACACTGCCCGAACTGTTAAAGATTACTTGAATGAGGCAGAAATCAATGTTTTGGATTGGCCAGCTCGAAGCCCTGACCTGAATCCTATTGAGCATGTTTGGGACATTTTCGGGAAACGTTTAAAAAATCTTCCACATCCTCCTGTCCATCTTCAAGAGGTAGTTCCTCAACTAAATGAAATTTGGAGTAACTTAAATCAAGAAGACGTAAGTTCGTTAATTTTGAGTATGGAACGAAGATGTGCAGCGGTTATCAAAGTAGAGGTGGAAATACGCGATATTAAGGATGGGAATTTAATAGAATCAGACAACCAGTCTTACAACAAAATCTCAGAAAACTATGCCGATTTTGCTAGTGAAAAGCAGCTTTAACAAGCAAGTAATCAAGTTGAGATTTTTATACAACTTAAAACAAGGTTCAAACAGTAATACAATTAACACAATTCTTAAAATTAGAGCGCTGTGCATCAGAAAAAAATTTGAAAATCACCACGTTTTCAGGCGGAAATTCAACTACTTTTAAACATGGTTTTACATAGTATTATTTAATTTGTATAGAAAAAAATTATAATCCCATAGTAAATTATGCCTTTGTCTTTCAATGTATATAGTTTTTAAGCACTTATTATTTTACATTACTTTTATATACACAAGAAAAAAAACTCTGACACAAAGATTGTGTGGTTGCCTACATCAAATAAAAACGGGGTTCTTAAAGAGGAATCTACAAATTAAGTGCAACTGCGAGTTTGGCACCTATGTAATAGAGGTCGCCCCTGATTTTCATAAAAAATTGCAAACGGTAGGGTTGAAATAAAAAAAAATTGCTTCTTAGTTCTGACCAGTCATTTACTGTGCCTGTTAATCTGAACTGTTTATTTTGTCTTGCAAAAAACAATTTTTATTGCTAAACATTTTTTTTCTTGGTGACCGTGCGGCTTGTACTTATAAAAAAAGGTGATTTAACAATCAATTAACAAAATCAATTAATTTTTTATTTTGTAAAAGTAGGTTAATTTGTATCGTGCTATATATTTGTGGTTTCAAACAATGATTATGCCATCTAAAACCCAACATTAAAAGTTTAAAAAAGAGAATAAAATTAAATAAAATAAAATTATTTCGAGGGCTTATCTTATCTTACATTCTTCTACTGCAACGTAGGACGTAGGCGTTACATGCCGAACAGTCCGCATATTATAACACTTGATGTGAAGACATCTGTTAAATCTAACAACCGATTTAATTTTTTGCAAAATAAATATATATATTTTTTAATTAATGGCATATTTTTCTGAAGATAAAAAATTTTTTAAAAACCTTTTTTTAACATCTTGCTGTTTAATTTGAATTAATTTGAAACAAACGACAAATTATTTGTAACAAATTTATTTAACTACCATAATATAAAAAGGCAAGTGTTAGAATATCCAGCAACTTGCCAGAATCAAATTTGATGTTTTTTTAGGTTTTTCAGACGTCTTCTCTTACAATTTTTTGTATATGTTTTTAATGTATTGTACAATATTATACATACTATTTATAAAGTTAAGTACTAGGCAAAAAACAATAAAGGTTTGATACTTCTCCTTGTCATAGCTAGCTGCGACATTTTTTTTTAAAGGAACGGTAAATTAATATAATTATTATAATTATGTTAATTTTTTTCTACAGTAATACTAAAATATTTTTTAAAGTACCTATATTACTTATTTATTAAATTACATTGTGTTAATCATAAATGTTATCAAAAATTTAGATTTATCGATCTCATACAATAAGCAAAGTTGTTGCTTTGCTCTTCTTCCAAATAAATGTCTTTCAACAGTCAAATGTTCTTACCGTTTTTGATACACAATGTACTATTCGGAATGAAATCAGACATGAAAAGACCGAATTTGTTAACAAATATAATCTAGATTCGTTCGCAAAAAACTTTTATTCTCTAATAAATAAATGACATTTCGCAGTTTTGAATAAAAAATAAGTATCTTAGATTTCAAAACATTGCCAGTCGTAATAAAATAATGGTTCAGAAGTATTTATCAATTGTTATTATTAACCTTTGAATAGTTCTGAATTACTGTGTTGGATGATGGGAATATAATAAATACGGAGATTTAGCGCGTCGGAGCTATGCGCGACAAAGCCTTGTTTTAAAAAATTAATATTTAGGAAAGTATTCGGTTTAATAACATGATTTTTTTTAGAAAACCTATTTAGAGTTTAGTGATCACAAAAATGTATATTTTATGCTTAAATTGTTAATAATTCACTAAGCTCTCCGCTGTGTGAAATTGTCAATGTACAATTTTGCAACTAGTCACTTTAGAGACCCCTTTCTCAACAGCAAAAATTTTTTTCTAAAATCTGTGATTACTGTTAGATGCGCTCTGGTTTGCTCTATAAGTGGTCAAAATTTTAAATTTTTAGCTTAAATAGACACTTTATAAGTGCGATGTATGTTTTAAAAAACACGGTTTTTGAAATTGTTGCTCCCACATAAAAAAATTAATTTTACCAAGTTCGGTTCTACTAAAAAAAGTTGTAGATAGCGATTTCAGATGACCAAAATGATACTTTACAGAACTGTAAAAGTCTCATCTGGTTATACCTTCATTTCAAAAATAGTCGTTATTTTTGCTCGACTTTACCTCACTACTACCACAATAACTTATCTGTTAATTATCTCTTATCTTATCTCTTAATTGGTCTGACGAATGCCGATCTGCTCAGTCTCAAAGAAAATATTTCTGTCCGACATCTCTTGGTCGATAGCGCAATTACTCGAGCACCTCTTCAGCAATTTAAAAACTAGACTTCAGCGATTCGCCGAAGATTCGTGGTGGCACCACATTGGTTGCCCAGTCTTAAGATGTTTTCTGTAACTTTTATAACGGCGTAACTTTAATAAAATTTTGTTTTCGGTTTGTTTTTCTATATTTGGACACATTAGATATTAATTTACTTTAAACAAATGTTTTTGTTAAATTTTTCATAATTTTGTACCAATTGGTCGAATACATGTTTCAATTTTCAAAAAAATTCAAGTGGTGCGTTAATTTATTGGAGCAGTGTATTTACATTCAGTTATCTGGAAACTCTGCAATTTATGGGTTCAATGAGGAGATTGAACATAATCAAGAAATGCTGAAATGCTAAAGTTCTTTACTAATATCCAGTGGCGAAGCGTCAAGATAGACAAATTGGACATTGTCTACCCAAAATTTTTTATATCGATTTTTATTTTATTTTAAAATTTTCTAATTTACCAGAAGGTAATGTACGATAAAAAATATGTTAGTATGTTTATTTTTGTTGTATTTAACCTAAGCCGGTCAGCGCTCATCCTATAATAATACAAATCAGCAATAAAATTCTCTGGGTTATAGTATAATCGTAAATGTGTCTATACACGATTATGTTATACGGTTCCAAAACAATTTTGGGATACCTGACTTTAACGGCAAGTCTTCTGTTTATTATTAGTGCAATAAATATTGTATTGTTACCAAATGCAGGTGATTTATGGTCATTAGACCTTTCGGTGGTATTTGGGAAAACCGCCCGAGGCAGATCAAATTTATATAAAAGTGATGACAAATCTACCTGCTCTGGACGGTTTTCTCAGATGACACCGAAGGGTCTAACGACCATAAATTATTTACATTTGGTAACAATACAATCTTATTGCACTAGTAATAAACAGAAAACTTGTTTTTAAAGTTAGGTACACCAAATTCCAAACCAAGTAAATAAAAATAAACTTACTTTTTAGTATCTCTTAGAGTTAAAACAGCTCCTTTTCACAATCACTTGAACTTGATAACTTTGCGCGCAAAAGGGGCAATTTTACTACTACATTCATTGGCTGCTTGCCAAATACTAATTAATTCTGTTTAAAACAATCGAGTTTATATACCCTCAATTACTTTATCTTGTTGGAGGGTCATGGTATGATCACGAAATGTTCCATAAAAGTTCAAGCTTCTAATCTCAACTCCGCGAAATCTGTTTACATTACTCACTAAAAGCTTTTCATAATTCTATTAACAAATAGTATTAAATTTTCTGTGAAACCGTCCAGTAACTATTAACTGACCTTTGCTCTGTTTAAAAATTTTAATAATTAGATTCGCGAAATAAATTCTTAGGTTTGATTTAGAACAAAAAGGGCACAGTCCTTACAACAGCAATAAGAAAACAAATTACAATTTGTCTATTATTAGTTATTAAACATTTTGTCGGTTACGAAAAAAATCGTAGAACATTAAAATAAACTTCTCCTATTATATTTGTTTTAATATTATGTAATTTTTTAATTTTTATAAATAGCCTTTGTAAATTTGTGAAAAGCATCTGCACAACTTTATGGACACTGTTGTTTTGTAAATGCAATACATTTTGTTTGTGGACACGGTTTAGAAAGGTTTTATCCGGTCCTTCTTGCAGGGAAAATTTGATTGTTTATTAAATGCTGTAACAGAATGTTACATGTATTTTTTGTTTATTTATTCGTGTTTTTAATGTGTTTATTTTATTTTATGATTGTTTTGATACGTTATTTTATGATGTGCATATTGTTTTGTTGCTATTATTGATGACTGATTTATTTTTATTTTAAAAAAACATTGTAGTTTTAATGTACTCTCTCCCCTTGAACCCTCATGCAGTCACATCTCAAAGAATTTTGCCGCAATTTTGTCATACACAACGTAGGTCTCCTTTCCACTAACTAACTAACTTTGGCCACTTTTATTTGACTTTAAATCTAGCGCGCAATTTTAAGTTTATGGCGGTTAGTATGGCCTAGTTTGGGTAATTATATTGTATAAAAAATTGATTTTGCCTAAAAGAAAATCAAACTTTGTAGTAAAAAAATATTCAAAAGTCTAATTATTATTGCAAAGCAGAAAGCCTATTTTAAAATTCAGTTGCGTTTAAAAAAAATTAGCTAGCGAATCGAATGCATAAAATACATTGACACTTTAGGTTTTAAGATTTTTTATTATGTGCAAAACGCTATTTTACCTAAATTTTTAATTTTTGGTGATTTAATCATAGTTAATCTTTTTGAGACAATTCTTATAGAGGATGATTCGAAGAAACCGATGTTGACCATAAAATTAGAAAATTACAGATATTCTAGAAGTTATGGATTTTTTAAACTTTTTTTATTTGTAGATATTGACTAAACTGCTATAAGCTAAAAAAAATTTAAAAAAAGATAGAAAAAAAAAATTATTTGATTGGTCTAAATTTTATCATGATTATACTTTACAAAAAAATAATTTTAACTTTTAAAAATGATTAAAAAGGCTAAAATAAAATTTTTTACATTTTAACTAGCTCTAATACCTAAACCAATAAATCAAATTTTAAGTAAATGATATTAATAGATTCAGCCTCGAGTTTAACATTTTTGATTGGCTCTAACTTCTGTACCAAACTCACTTTCATTTGGTGCATTATGGTGCAAATGACTCATCCATAAGTTGCTATAATAATGGTTCAGTCATTTGCACCACAGTGAACTATATGAATGTAAGTGTGGTGTAAACTAATAAACCAAATTTCAAGTGCTTTGCGGCGTTTAAAAAATTATTCACTGAGCAGTCTATTACGTAATAAAATTATTGATTCTGATCTAATTTAATATTTTTAAAGTAAAAATTTTGAAAATTTTAGTACATATTTTTAATTGGCTCTAATTCCTAAACTTTTAAACCGATTTTTAATTTGTAAGAACTCTAATGTAGAAGATCGTTCAACAAAAATTAAAAAGAGTGTGCAGCCTTAAAAATTTTGCTAGAGTGCGCCAACCCTTTTAAAATCTGTCTTTTTGTGTCTTTTGATGGAGACCCTTAAAAGCACGGAACTCGGGTTCGTTGCATAATGAGGCGTTTTCAGACTTTTATACAATTCATCTGACACATCAGCTTCAGACCAACGTTTATGGTGCCTCTTATGGCAAAAATTTCGGAAATATCTTTCATTTATTTAACAAAAAATATTTCAATTATTATTCAAAACGGCATAAAGTGCACCTAAAAGTCTATTTACAAATGTTTTTGAAACTGAATTTCTTTCAACTGTTTTATGTAAATTAATAGTTTAAAATAAATCGCAGAAAAATTTAAATTTTTCTGTGTTTCAGAGTTTGACTTGTTTTTGACATATGTACATCTTTTCAAGATTTTGGAGAGTTTAAAAAATAAATTCTGACAGATAAAAATTTTAAAAGAGTAGTTATTAATTATTATTATTGTAATTAATTATTAATTAAATTAATTAACAAAATACAACATATTATAAAAACAAGGACGTAGCTGGCGCTTACAATAAATGCTAACCAGAAAAATAACCCCACGATCACATCTACTCAAAATTAATTTAATTATTTACTTAAATTACAATAATTAATTAACAAAATATGTACAACAAATTATAAAAAAAGGACGTAGTTGGCGCTTACAATAAACGCTAACCAAGCTACTGGTCTTTCGCATCTCGCATCACACAAACTTAGAAACCAACTTAACTACTCTTTTACCTAATATACTTAAATTAAGTATGATGTTAGTAACAAAACCAAGCAATATACATGCAAAATATCACAAACATGCAAAAAAAATGCATACATGTAAGTAATACCAGAAAAAAACAATTAAATCCCGAAGAACAGAGAAATACCTAAGAACCTAAAACAGAAAAATTTGGAGAACCTGAAACAGACAAATTAGGAAAATCTCAAATAGTAAAATTAATAGAAAAATCTGAAACAGAAAAATTACGAAAATCTAAAACAAAAACAGAACAATTAATAAGAAAACATGAGACAGAAAAATTAGTAGAAAAACTTCAACCAGAAAAATTAGGATAATCTCAAATAGAAAGAAAAAAATTAGTACTAAAATTTGAAATATAAAAATTACGAGAATCTGCAACAAAAAGAAAAAAAAATAGTAGAAAATCTTGAAACAGAAACAAACAGTAAAAAAAAGCCTGAAATAGAAAAATTACGAAAATCTGAAACAGAAAAAGAAAAATTAGTAGGAAAACCTGAAAGAGAAAAATTACAACGACCCAAAACAAGGAATTACTAAAGCTGAAACAAAAAAGTTGTTAAAATACACTATACCTACATAAAAAATAAAATCCAAAAAAAATTGATTTCTAATAAAACTCAAAATTTTGAATAAAAATTATAAATTAAAGCAGAGATCAACAATTTTAACAAAGTCATAAACTATACATAAAGTCTTAATTAAAGCATTTTCTTCGAGCACAACTGATGACTGGCAAATTTTCTTTTTCTGCTTCTTTCGAACCTACCTTTAATCCTAAAATTGGTGATTCTTCTTCTGCCCTATGTGGCGATTTTTTCCTCTGCTCCTTTAATTCAAATTACCCGCGATGTTCTTGGAACAACCCCAATAAAACAAAGCTTTTAAACCCCAATAAAACAAAAGAAATTTACTTTAAATCGTTTATTTATTTATTACAAAAAAGGTGGAAAGGAATTCTAAATAAAACGCATGAATTTATTATTAAAACAATTACAAATAAAACTAGTTTTTAAAATTGTTTATGTCGGTGTTATTTAGAATTTCGAAAATGCAAAAATGTATTTGTTTAAACAAAATCGCGATAATAATTAATAATTTTTAATAAGATTTAAAATTTAGTATTTAATAATATATAAAAGTACGCACTTTAGAGCGGCTGTGATGCGTCCCATTCGAGAGCTGGTGCACGACTCATTCAAACAAAGGGAAATATCAATAAATTTGCAAAAGACAACAAAAAATATCTTTAAATAAAATAAATAAAATTTTAATTTTTTTCACGTTTTTATTATAATAATTACATATTAATTTACATAAAACAGTTGAGTGAAATTTAGTTTTAACTACATTTTTAAATAGACTTCTAGGTACACTTTATGACACGTTGAATAATAATTTGAATAACGTTTGCTAAATAAAAATTTTTTTTTCAAAATTTATTCGCCATAAGAAGCACCAGGAATGTTGTCCTGAAGCTGCCGTATGACGTCTTTTGAAGACGCTAGGTTGTGCTTAAAACTTGGAAAATATAATAATTCAATAAAGGTAAAAATTCTGTATAATTAGTAACAAAATAAATTTTTATCTGGACTATTTTCAACAATTTTATTTTCTAATACTAAAAATGTGGGGAGTTTTTCGAACCCCTTCATGTCGTAATGAGAGAGTATACAACCCAAAATACATTAAATTCTAAATTTTATCTTATAATTTTAACAATTAGAGCCCTTAAGTCTTAAAGCAAAGACTTTTAGAAACAATTAGAGCCCTTAAAGTAGAGACTTTTAAGGGTTTTTCCGTAGTCATTTCACGGCGCTATACGAATGGTCCGAAAAAGAGGTTTTTCAAGAAATTTGAACATTTCTAATTGATTATAAATAAAATAACTGTAAGTCTAATGAACTTCTAAACAATTGAAATTTTTTTATAAACAAATGGTATTCTCATTTTACAAAGAGATATTATGGGCTCCAGAAGCCGTGACGTCAAAAATGCGCGAAATTTTGAAACACTGTCATTCCATAAAAATACCTTGAAAAAGTCGACCTTATTGCATATGTAAATAAGGTTGAATTTACAAAGATCAAATTTCAAGCGATGAATAAATACACTAAATAAAATAAATAAGACCTAAAAATGTCGACATTCGATAGCCTAAACATTTCATTTATTGATAAGTCACAAATTACAACAAATTTACACTTAATAAAGAATTTAATAGAAAATAAAACGTTCGATGCACAGATTTCCTTCATTTCTAAGCTTTAACGCAGGTCCAATATGAACGAATTCCAGCGAACCATGCCGAATGCGAGCAAATCCCCTCCGATTTGCCCGCGCATCTTGTTATTTGTATGTACTCGGCCATCTTCGGTAGTTGGTTTACAGCTGTTCGGGTGAGTTTGACAGCACGAAGCATGTACAGTAATTTCTATTTTCGATTAATTTCTTAAATATGCGAGAATTGTTTGTAACTTGTGTCTGGATTAAAACTAGAATGTCTAGAGTATTGGAGTTGAGTGTGTTTATGCCTTATTTGTGTTTCCATATGTGATTTTTATTCGGTCAAAGTTTAGCTGTTATAATTTCAACCTTATGTATTAGTGCAATAAGGGCGACTTTTTTAAGGTAAGTTTTCAGAATGACAGTGCTTCAAACGTTCGCGCTAAAATTACGACACACTTCTCCAGCCCATTAATCTGTGATAGGTATTACTGGATATTAGGTACTCTTTCTACTATACATTTCTCTGGTTGGTTGGGATAAACAATCAACAGGTGAATTTAATTTGAGGTTAGGTGAAGACAATAAAATCAAAACCTCACAACAAATTCCAGCTAAACATATTTTTATCAGTATATCATTAAAACGATTTCGATAAAGATCTCATTGTTATTTTTCATAGGTTGCGTACAGTCATGATATGTGTGCATTGGTGATAAATCTAATATTGTCGATTTGACACAGTTAGAAATTATCGTTCATTGGAAGTATGGGAACCGTATGGAGAGTGTTAACAAGAAAGAAAATTCTTGATCCGGTATCTGCAGAACAATCGGAATTAGGCAGAGTTTTGAATACATGGGATTTAACAGCTTTGGGCGTTGGAAGTACACTTGGTGTAGGTGTCTATGTGCTAGCAGGACAGGTGGCATTGAATACAGCAGGTCCAGCAGTTGTCCTGTCGTTTGTGATAGCCACCATTGCATCAGTATTTGCCGGTAAGTCTGATTTGACCCAGTTTTTCTAAAATGGGGCTTTATCACTTCCTCGAGTAATTAGCAGAAATGGCTTTGAGGAATTTATTAAGTGATAACCTTATAATTTATTATGTAAATATGATATTGTGTTATTTAATATATTTATTTTTATTGTCTTATCTGCTTTACGAGTTTTAGACGCAATAATAAATTAAAGAAAACAGCAAATTACAACTGATTATCGTATTTATACGGTGCCTTCAGAAATAACCACAAGTCACGTGACTAAATAAAATGACAGGTGTAATAAATTGTTGCTGTGACAGACTTTTTTTTGAGGTTAGGTTATGAATAAAAACAAATTATGCGGTTAAATTTTATAAGCAAATTAGTCGCGTGGGTTAGGATCATGCTGAAGGCACTGTACATATAACATGTGTCCCAAATTATTAAAAAGAAGTGGAGTTGAAATAAAAAATAATTCACATCTGATGCGGTATATCTTTTGGGAGTTTTGGATAGGTACATTTTTTAAAGTTTGTCATGCTCGTGCTGTTATGTAAATCATCCTGCACAAAGCAGGAGACAGTGGAGCCGGATTTACGTATGAGTCATTGGTCTTCTTTCGTGTGCTCAACTTTATATTTCCAACATAAATTTGAATTCCCAAAGCATACCCCCCTATGCAGTGAAATGCACATTGAGTAGGTTAAGTAGATTCATAGGTTCTTAACAAACAAAAGAACACAATTCTAATCAGTTTATTTTACAAACTTCAACCCTTTAATAAAAAAAAAAACAATAAAGTAATAAAAAACCACTTGAATACTTATAAAACCTTCTAAATACTTGCATACTAAATAATTTCATATTTTTTTTTTAGAGAAATTAAATTCCTACCTGAAATATTAAACACTTGAACTTTTTATCAAGTTAAGCACACGCTATCAGTAAAAAATTGGTAGAACAAATGTATCGATTTAAAAATCGAGCGATGATACAATGAAGGTGCTCTTGCATTAGATAGAAATTTTGATATTTCGCCTGATTGAGGTTTTTATATCATTACGGTCTAACTTCACTTTTGTATGTTTTGAGTGCTATAACAAATTTATTTCTTGTTTTAACAACTTAAAAACTACCTAGTATCTATGGTAACAAATGCATTTGTTGGTTTTTTCAATTACCTGCAGCAAAAGTCTCTCATGTAAAATTTCTTACAAATGGAATTGGGACACTATTATTCTTGGCAGGCAATTTGTTACATCAGAAAAGCTCTCTCCAAGAACCCCAACACGTATTTCATATAGGGTGTAAGAAAATGAGGTAGAAAAATATTACTTGGAATAGTCTTCGTTGAGAAGATGCTAAATACTCAAACTTGCCTTATACAAATGTTTATATTTTTCAGCCATTTTGTTTGAAAACCGCTGATTTATTTTTAAATTTGGCTTAAATTTTAAGTTTTTAAACTTTCCCGATGGGAAAGACTCGACAGTATAAAAATAATATGGCAAATTAAAAAGCGTAAAAACGTTTTTTTAATTTTTTTAATACAACTAATAAAAATCGTGTTATAGAATACATACAACACATAACATTCTAGCCCTATTCTAAAGTGATATAATTAAATATGCAGTTAAAACTTTATATTCAGTGTTTAATAATTATTCAACATGTGCATCGTAAATTCGTGAATTATAGGCGGCGTAATTTGTCACAACAAAGATTATTTTTCTATACCCTAGCCTGAGGTTTTCCATTCGATAGAAAGTGTTTTAATTGTTATTTGTTGTTGTTATTTAATTAACACTGCAGACATGTGAATAAATTATTTGGACCCCATCATAATTACAGTTAGACATCTTAAAATTATATCAAACAGTGAAGTAGGAACAACCGAACATCTTACAACAAGAATTCACCTTTGATGAAAAGGATTTACCTTAAAAATTCAAAAATTGTAAAATTATATTGGAACCCTGTTAGATTGCCATGGAAACGAAACTAAAAATGCTAATTTTAATTGGAGTTACCAACCTTTAAACACTTTGACAATTGATTTTAATTCCGAATAGTACATATATCAGACTCAAAATTTAATGTATATTCCAAAAATATGTATAAAAATATACGTAGTGTTCTTTTTGAAAATACAGAGTTATAGTCGTTTTCGGTAAAACCGGAAGTGATTAACATTATTTTTTACTCGATTAATGGGGATTTCCTAACACAATAAGTCTCCCGAGTTTCGTTTTTCTATTTAAAAAAATATTATTAAAAAAAGGGGTGAGCTTAATTTAGTTTACACCCGTTATGTATATATTATAGGGTGACTCAAAATTACGTGGCATAATTTTAACCTGAAATGCAGCCCCACAAATTATAAAAGTCTGCATTGTTTTATCACAATGGATAATAAAATTACAGGCCTTTAAACGCTGAAAAGGCCTTAAGCCTCAGCAGCGCCCATGTGTTGCATTTAAAGAACTGAAATTAGTATTAAGAAAAATTGTAAAAATATGATTGAAAAAATAAATGATTACGATTACGGCCTTCAAATTTGGGTATAATTTTTTTTTGTTATTTCTCAAAAACCGCTTATTATGAAATTTGGTATACAAACATGTGCTTTTTTTATTGATGATAGTCAAATTTTGCTATAGATATAAGCTCAATTTTCGGTTGGGGTACTTCTGTGGCACATTTTAGGTAATTATTCAGTTTTTTCTTTATTAACCTCCAATTTTTTTATAGCAAAAATGAATATTCCAATGGAATATGAATAAAAAAACAAAATCTAAGTAATCTAAAATAAAGTGTAATAATGAGTTTTTATCTCCAACTTTGGCGTCCTCTAGCTTCTAAACGGTGCAACTTAGTATAAAGATAGGTTGTGTTTAATTTCTTTATTTTGACCTGTAAAACCTGTAGTGGTCTTATGCCCAAATTTTTTTTTTGTACGTTTTATAATAACTATTTTTTTAATTTTGTTATCACTTAAGATAAGGCAAAAAAATTTCACATTTTTATCAATTCTGGTACTGTATATATACTTAAGGAAATTCTGTGTAATGAAGCGTTTTATGATTTCCATGAGTTTTGTCTTTATTTTAGAAATGTGTAACTATTTTATATTTATCTTGATGACTGTATATTCTTTCTGTTCAATTTCATACTTATTGTTTTACTGACGTGTGTAAAATACTAATGTATTCTAAACACCAAACAAATAGTCGATACGCAACGATTGTTAAGCTGCTTTTCAATGTTAAAAATATGTAGATTTTGATTATATTGTGTCAATAAAAAAACAAAGTATTGTATTTTTTATTTGTTCACATTTTTTTATTAAAAACAGGGCTTTTGTATTTGAATTCCAGATCTCTGATTTATTTACCAGAAAAAAATCTGTTTTTGTCATTGTTACCACCCTGGTTTTATTACCAATATAAAAAGAAAGGCTGTGAAGTAGGTTCTTGTTTTTCGGTATCTTTCTTCAATGCTTTTTCTTGAAATAAAAGTCAGTAACAAAAACAGGGTGATATAACTGTTTAATTTACAATGCCATAAACAGAATTTTTTTATAAATAAATAACAGATCTAGAATTAATATACAAATGTCCTGTTTAGACAACAAAATTTTTGTCAGCTTGGTATTGTAAACCAACATTTTTTATTATTGTGTGTACCATTCTGTGAACACTACTAAAGCAAAAACCTTTATTACTTTAAAAAATTATATCAATTAATTTTTGGCTGAATCTATGGTGCCGAATACCTTTAAATCATTGTGAGCACTCACTGTTTATAAAACTCGGCATTTGGATACAATTGGATTTTTTCCACAAAATAAACTTTTCGAAACTTGTTCTTTAATATACTATTTGCTAATTAAAGTACATGAACACTTTTGCTCTATTTTCACAATTTTAATTATGTAAGTTTAATTATTAGAGTAAGTTTACTTTGTATTATTTTTTTTAATTTTGGAAGTTTGATATACGTCATGTATAAAATGAGTCATTGACATTAATCGATTTTTATCAGTAATAAACTAATAAATGGTTATTGTCAGAGATAGATAGAAGTTTTTGTTTCATAAACATTTTGATAAATATATAATTGAATCAATAAATTATTTATTTTGAAATTTTTTAAACAATACGGAATTTCGAGTACATTAGTATTACAACTGAGCACGAAATTTGAGACACAGGCTTTGCACAGAACTGAGGTATATGTACAACATACAACTAAGGATGTTGAATAATCATTCAACGTCTTTGCGCACGTTAAATATATATATTTTTTTAAGTACTCAAAGAATTAGGTAACAGTTGATTGTTGGGGACTTTTTTCATATTGCCACGCTTCTGTCAGAGATCCTGATTTACTAATGTGACACTTCTAAGGCCTGGCCTGTTCAAAAAATTAGATTTTTGAATGATCGTCTAGTATGTTTGTCATTAGGACTCTACGTTGTGTTTTGTATTTATTTGTTCGTTGTTTAAGCACTGTGTATCAAGGAAGAGTAAAACAGCTGAAATTGAATAAAGATATTTATTCAAAATTATTACAAGTGTGTATTTGGTTAGCCTATGATTAGGCAACCCGTTATACAATTCAAACCTTATTCGTAGTTATACAACCCAGAATACGTTGCATCCCTTGAAGGGTTACAACACCTATCCCGGTGTCAAAACCACTGCAGGCCAGAAAAGGGTTAAACCCTGAGTTAATTGCAGAGCTGATTAAACACCTCCGACTCAGAAAATTAATAGATAAGAGTGCGTAGAAGCCTCCCCAAAGAACCAACTACCGCGTACTCTCTTTCCCTAATATGTCCCATTTTCGGGAGTCTTTTTGTTTGTTAATAATTAGCTAGGCAGTCTTTTTATCGCCAGGTTTTAAGTGTGCCATAGTACTACACCCGGGCTGGCTTAGTCTTTTCCCGTGGTGTGGTAGTGGTCCCTGGCTTGGCCAGGAGAATAGTAAAGAGTTTGCAATTAAAGTGCAAGTAATGAGTCAGATGAGTGTAATCAACTATTGGTTAATTACAGCAAAAGGCCGTTAGTAGTTAGACACGTACAAATGATACGCGGAGCTAACTTAATCAGTAAACAATAATAATAAAAAGTAAATAAACAAAAGAGTTAATAATAATAATTAAATGATTGGACTGTAATTTCCAGGGACTCCCCTGTGACTATAAGTCGTTGAACGCGGCTATAAAGTGATGAAATTTAGCTTTTACCCCTTTGATACCGACCTGTGGAATTGTGGTCACCCTCGGGACTGGATGGCCGATTGTCACCCACGAGAGGGTGTTCGGCGGTTTCCTTTGGCATCGTGGTCCGCTAATAAAAAAGAAGTTATTAGTATACGAGTTTATAACCTGGGAAAGGTTTAACTCGTTTGCACCGATTTCTCGTCGAAAATAACGAAAATAATTGGTCAAGAGATTATCCGCCGCGGGCTCAACTCGTCACAGACAGAGAAGCTCCACTTTGGGCACCTGGTGATCAATTTCTCGTCAAAAATAACGAAAATAATCGGGTAAGAGAGTTCAAAGGGTTATCCGCGGCGGGCTCAAACTCGTCACAGACAGAGAAGCTCCACTCTGGATAACCGGTTACCAATTTCTCGTCGGAAACAACGAAAATAATTGATCAAAGAAGCTCGCGGCGGGCTTAAACTCGTCACAGACAGAGAAGCTCCACTTTGAACAACTGCTGATCAATTTCTCGTTGAAATTAACGAAAATAATCGGTAAAAATAAACAGTCTTTTCCAATAAAGGAAAAAAATAAGTTTATTTAAAAATTGTTAATAAGGCTCAAAACTCGTCACAGACAGAGAAGCTCTCATCAACATGGAGAATGGCAAAGCACTCTCTGACGATGGCTTTTCTGGGGGTTCCTTTTATATCCAAATTTTTAGTGACGTCGGAGGTGGCTACGTGACTTTTCTCAGGGGGTTGCTTGTGTGTTCCCAACGTCTGGGAATTTTAATTAATTTTTTAGCGATTTCGAACCAAAGAAGGGTTTGCTCTTATGGCTTTCTTTTCATTCTAAGTTTGATGATTTTCGACCCAAAAGAGTGTGCCGAGGAATCTCCCCTATGCGTAACTAACCCTTTAATGGCTGACCCGGTGACCCTTTTTCCGTCGAACCGCAATTCGTTCTGCCTTCTAAAATCTTCGATTTTCGACTCCAATATTCTTAATTTAACTAAAATATAAACAATTAATTGGTTCCTGTAATATGTGGATGAATAACAATGTTAATTATTCTGTTTTCATGAAGTTTATCTTGATAGATAACTCGCTACGGGGTTGAATGGCTGAAAAAGGAGCTGTGAAAGTGAAAACAACAAATTATAATACACGGGCCCGAGATAAATAAACAATTTACTATTACAAATAAATAGACAATAATACTGAACATCGTCCACTCAATGTTCACCTGTTAAAACGATAATTAGTATAATTATTGTTCACTAAAAAGCTGAAAAATTAAGAGGCTAAATAAATAGCAGTTATACACATTAAATTTGACTAAAACAATTACCAAATAAAAGTGCAAAAAATGTAGCACAACCCTATCTCATTTATATGTGCTATTACCAACCCTTTCCTGTAATAAAACATTAAAATAATGTCGCCGTATTGTTGGTTGCATATATTAAAAGGCCAGCCAGACCTGGATGGTCTCACTAATTAACAATGCAGTTTTTCATACAATATATTTAATAAAAAACATGAGTAATAGGAAACCAAAATTCCGGAAAAAAGTTGATAAATATCAATGCTTGATTATAAATATTTCTAGCTGATGACGTCAACGCATTCGTTGGTGGCCACTAGTATATACGGGTGCAAGTGACTTAAGTCTATTGCCCTTCAAAGATTCTGTTTGTTGTATAGTATTATTCAGCATCTGTCATTATACAGGATGAAATCAAATTTTGTATAGAAATTTTACCTGGTAGTTTGTTGTCCTCGTTGAAAAGATGCTAAATACCCAAACTTATATAAATGTTGATAGTTTTTGAGATACACCATGTATCTATTTTGTTTCAGAACTGTGGATAATTTTTAAATTTGGCATCTTAAACTGGTTCACACGGGATACGTTTAAAACACAAATAAAAAACAAAGTTAAAGAGCACTGTTGTAATAATAGTATGTTAAATATTATTTGTTATATTTACATATTTATTGATTATTATATTTATATGATAATAGTACACTAAAGGCTTTATGAATTTTGGAATATTTATTGGTAGGCAGCTTGTTATACAGCAAAAATTAAATTCAAAATTAAATTATTTTACGGATTATATCTAATAGATATCAAATCTCACTAAATTAGTCACAAAGTACTTTAAGTCGCTGGTAAATCTTGGTTATCATAAAATTTTAATACGAATAACAATATTTAAAACTTGTAATGTGCTCCTAACACTTATTCTTATTCACTGTATAATCAGAAACCTTTTACAAAAAACGGATCTAATACTTAAGCACAAATGCATAAAGTTATTTCATAGATTATAACTTGTTCGTGGAAAATGGTTATTTGGGAAACGGGACAATAAAACAATTTTGTGTCTCAAATTATCCCTCAAACACGACAGCCAGTTGATTCCGCTTGAAGAAGACTGAATACACAGTCGAAACGTTGCGTTAAATAATGCCCCTGTTGTAAATAATTATTTTGCTACGAACAAATTATAATCTTAAATTTCAAGGACTATAAAAATGACAACAACAGAAGCTCAGGTCGAACAGCTGACAAATCAAAAAGGAACAAAAGTCAAAGATTCTAAGTATTTTTTATATTTAAAACCTTGAAAAAATAGCATTTTCTCGAAACGCTTTTACATAATTATATTTTCAGGCCTATGTTATGCTGAATTTGGAGCTAGAGCACCCAGAGCCGGTTCAGCGTATATCTATAGCTACGTTTGCGTCGGAGAATTTGTAGCCTTTGTGATAGGATGGAACTTAATTCTAGAATACGTTATAGGTAAACAAATGTCCAGATTTCTTGTTGTTTTTGTTTGTTTTGTTGTGTCTTTATATATCTTGTAATTTCAGGTTCCGCAAGCGTCGCCCGAAGTCTTAGCCTTTATTTAGACTCCCTCCTTAATGGCACTCTCCAAAACACATTCCATGAAATAGCTCCTATAGACAACATTAGTTTCATGTCAAAATATTTCGACTTTTTTGCTTTTGGCATATCTGTATTTCTTGCAATTGCTTTAGCATTTGGTTTAAAGGAAAGTAGTTTGGTGAATAATATTTTCACAGTTTTAAATTTATTTGTTGTGGTGTTTGTTGTGATCGCTGGTGCTGTTCACGGTAAGTTTGTACTTTTTTTATGAACGGTTTTGTTTTTATATTTTTGCGATAGCAAACACTTCCAATTGGGACTTACCTGCTAATAAAACGGGTCATGATGATCAAGGTGGATTTTTTCCATTTGGTGTCGAAGGTATGATCAAGGGAGCAGCTACGTGTTTCTATGGATTTGTCGGTTTTGATTGTATTGCTACGACGGGAGAGGAAGTCAAAAATCCAAAAAGGGCTATTCCTATTGCGATTATTTGCTCCTTGTTTATTATTTTCCTGGCCTATTTTGGAACATCAACGATTATTACTTTAATGGTTCCATTTTATGATCAGGTAAGGACACTTGTTCGCAGTGGAATAATAACCATCGAATAATATGCTTTTATAGGACCCCCAAGCTCCACTTCCATATGCTTTCGAAAAAGTTAACATGTCTTGGGCTAAGTGGGTTGTAACCATAGGTGGTCTTTTTGGGCTCTGCGCTAGGTTTATTATATTTCTAAAAAATGCCTTTAATAAAATTCAAATTTTTAGTTTGTTTGGGGCAATGTTTCCTCTTCCAAGAATAATATACGCTATGGCTTCCGACAGTCTCGTTTTTCGTTTCTTAGGTCGAGTTAGCCCTAGATTTAAGACACCTGTTACTGGAACTTTGTTAGCTGGTCTTTTAACTGGCTTAATGTCAGCTCTCTTCGAACTCAAACAATTGATCGATATGATGTCTATAGGAACACTTCTGGCTTATACCATAGTCGCCGCAAGTGTACTCCTTTTACGGTAAGATTTTAAAACATTTTTCTTATTTGTCTCTGTCTATGTGCTTATGTATTTGATAGCAACGAGGTCAGGTCTGAAGAAGTGTAAGCGTAAGTAAATTGCTTCTGACCATATCATATCTAGCATCTAGGATGGCTTATTTTCACTTACAGATATACGGAAAACGAACCTTTGGATCCTGGATCAAGTGAAGAATTGGAGTTAATGAGTGGCGAACTCACTTCTTCAAATGTTTTTAAGCAAATTTTTAACTGTGGTGGACAATCAATTCCTTCAGAACTTTCAGAGAAATTGGTCAAAATTCAAGTATGTCTTTATTGCCTTCTTTGTGTATTCATTGGAGTTTGTGCGATGTATTTGAAAGATTGGATTAAACATGATTCCCTTTGGGGTATCATACTGATGGGTATTATTGTTGGATTGACTGTTTTAGTCCTAATGTCGATTACTACACAACCACAATCTAGAAAAGAACTATCATTTAAGGTACTTTTCAAAATGATATTTTTTTTGTAAAACGAATGTTTTAAAGGTTCCTTTAGTACCTTTGATACCTGCTTTGAGTATTTTAATAAATATTTATTTAATGCTGATGTTGGATGTGGATACTTGGATCCGACTAGGCGTCTGGATGAGCGTAGGTCAGTATATAATCATATGATTAGTTGATCATTTTCTCATGGTGTTAACGCAAACATACTCAAACAAAAAAGAGTGATGCTTTTTTAGGAGGTAATAACAATCAACCATAATTGATCGTATGAAGTAAATTCTATACAAAACTAACCCGAGTTAGGTGCAGATTTTAGACTTATACGGTGCCTCCAAACTGAAAATCTTATATTGTTAGTTGCATTAAAAGGCCAACCAGACATGGGTGATTTCAGTAAAAAATACGCTCCAAATTTTTTTTGGAAGCTGAATTCAGACATCATGACATCAGCACTTGTGCAGTTAATAATTGTCTTCGGTTTCAGGTCAATAACATCGACGTCATTGACGTGGAATTTTTTCGAATTCTACAATTTTTAAGCATTTCTAGATTCGTTTTGAGAAACTATTAATATAGCTGTGTTCGGCTTTGCCACTTCGAGTGCACAGCCTCTTTCCTTATCTACTTCATTGAGTCCAAATATCACTATCTGTATCTGGTGGCCAAAACTTGATGCTTTTTAACACTGTATCCAAAACAACACACGCTCCCAATTGTGCACCCAATTATTAGATGGGACAGAAAGAGAGTACATTCTCATGAAAACAGTCTTTACATTAGTAAATCCTGAACTCAAATAATGCGACGGATTTATCTGTCCTAAATGAGACAAACAAAGACAAAGTCGGTGCACTCGGAGTGGCAACGCCGAACGCACTTTATGTATGTCTGCTTAAGAGCATTAAAAAGCATAAAAGTCATTAAGGAATGATACCTCACCTATGATATGTATCTTGAGTATGTTTACGTTAGTAACCATCAGAAAACGACTACTCCTTTTTAAACCTTTTTAAAACTAACGCATGCTGTGTAAATAATGCGCATGGGTATTCAGGCCTTCCTACTTACTATTTTTCCGTTCAAACTCATTCCGATGCACGAAACGACAGTATATGCAGTCTTGATTCCTCAAACAAGCCGAGCGGAAAACTGAATGGTTTCACTAATCATGGTTACATTAACGATGAACAATACGAAACAAAACCACCACTTACATCAAATATTGAAGCAACTATCGCAGTTTTAGATGAGGTGCTTGAAAAAGAAGAAGCCAACATTGATGAAGATTTAATTGATCGCAAACTTTCTGTTGACACTATGTCAAATGCTTCAAATGTTTTGCGTGAAGAGAATGTTCACGTTGTTGTGCATTGTCCTGACTTACCTAATATGTCTGTTGAAGAGGTAAAACCTCTTACTCAATCTAATGACCTCAATAATACCCTTCCTAGTGATGTTATTTTTCCTAACCCTGCTAGTCAACCTCCTGTTACTGTGTTAGCCAATGATATTACAACTTTTGAGAGTAATGTGGACAAGGATATAACGAAATTTGAGGACTCAGAGACCAATTCTGTAGAAGTAGAAACTACCCTCGCTGATAATGGTAATGATATTTTAATAAACGAAATCGAAGCAGATGTTTCTCAAAACGATGAAGATTTCGTAATTCCACCGCCTCCCCCTATGGTCAAAGAAATAGAAAATGTAAGCATTCCAAGGCCTTATTTCAACTTGAATGATATAAATAAAGTTAAATTAAAATCTTGGAACAATAAAAAACCAAAAACTGCTCCTGTTGACTATTCCAGAGAGCATTCTGTAGCTCCTGATAGCGACGACAATCTTAAATTTGATTCAGTGGAATACAAAGAATTTCGCGACCAGTTGGCTAACACATTGCAAAAGGGTTATGTTCCTCCGGTGCCTATCGATTTGAAAAGAAGTATATTACCGGTTAAAGTCGAACCGGTATTGAATGAAGACGTGATTGTAGATAAAATTGACCGAGATGAAGCGAAAAAGGCATTTACTTTGTATTTAGAAAGGATCAATAATGTGTCGATAACTGAAAAAGACCCAGAAAACAACAATAAAAATATAGAAACAAAAGATGCTGAATTAAACGAAGATGTCAATGAGGAGAATAAAAATGAAGTTTCTCAGAATGTAGAAGAAAAACAATTAAAAAATTTAGATAAAAAACAAACAAAATATGATCAAGGTTCTGATCAGTTACAGCATAAACAAAACATGGACAGCATTTTTAAAAGTATAAGATTGAGAAAAGTAGAGAGTTTTAAAGCCCAAGAATCTCAATAAGCTGTAGTAATTTATTGAAGATTGATATTAAAAGAAAAAGGACTGAGTGATGTCGGAGATTATGCTTTATGTTCCTACCTTAGAATCCATTGATATCATTTTAACGTTTCTTTTTCGGACCAAAGGCCTGACAGCTATCCTTATTGCTACTGTTAAAAACGTTCTTTCTTTAATATACGGAAAATGATCATGTAGGTTTTGAACACAATGGTATTTGTGTGTAATCACGTGATTTAGGCACCACTGCTTTATACGTAATAAAGTAATATGTAAGCTAGGAGTTGGACATTTACTACCTCTCGTCTACTATACTTTTTAACATTTTTTTGACAGAAAAGCTTTTATTTTTTGTAATTTGCCAATATTCGGTTTTTAGATTAGGACAAAGTGACAAATTGATTTTCAGATTTTAAAATAAACAAAACTTCAAATTAACTACTATTACTTATCTGGTTTTTAATTGATAACTGAAATAGATAGTAACAGATAGTGAACTGGGTTGTATACTTCGTTTTTCTTTTTAGTGCGCTTGTCTGTCTCTGTTCGACACATTAATTATATGACATAGATACATATTCAACAATGTGTTGAAATGAGACAAGCGCATTAGAAAGAAAAACGAACTATAGCTATATGGACAGAGATGAGAAAGCGGTAGTGGTGCCAAGAAAAAAAAGAGGTCTGCATCAGCTCATTGCTGGAAAAATACTCAGCTATCAGCTGCAGGTTGCACCTGTAGTGGTCAATTGACAATTAAGTTATATGCCATACGTGTCTCAACGTCGGGATAAAAGTCAAATTGACAGTGTTTTTGACGTTTTTGTCAACAGTTTGAATTTTCTTATGGGCTAATTTCAAGTTGAGATAATATCGGTAATGTCTTTTATGTTTCTATAAAAAAAAACAATTCGGGGTCGTGATTGGTTGTTGCTATAGAAAAGTATTAGAATTTGCTTTACTATAGTATCTCAACTTGAAATTAGGCCATAAAACAACGTTTCCAAACTTCCAAATTCCACCACCAGAGTCCGTATCACTTCTTAATTGTCAATAAAATATAACGCTTCTTACTTAATATTAAAATCTCAATGAATGCAGATAGATAATTTCTATAGACAGTGAATTAAATATTTAATTACGAATAACTTTGCCTTTCTGACATTAGATCGGTTAAATTTGATCACATAAACTATATGATTTTTAAATATACGGCATTAGGTATTTGTTCGAAATAAATGATCAGTTTTCCTATTTTTTAAAGTGAGAAACGTCAAAATGATATTTTGGAACTCTGTTCCTATTTATGTGGCTTATTTCTGACGCAAATGCTTTGCTTCTAAACTTTGCATGAAATATTTTCTTTAGTAACATTAAATTAAAAATGATATTAATAAGTGATAAAAAATGTTAAACACTGAGGAACTATTACCCTTTACAGGTCTTTCTATTTACGTATTTTATGGTCTTCCAAATAGTCTAAACGCGTACGGAAATTATGAATTATTAGAATGATTCTCCTGTATTATATTGTTTTATATAATATTATGTACTTTAAATAATAAATTATAGTTTGTAATAATATAATATTATCTCTTTATTTACTTTGTTTTTATTACATTTAAAACGTGCTGATAGTAATCCGATTGAAAATACACCGGAAATTTTCTATTCCTTATAAGGAATTTATATTCCTCACAAGTTTTTCTCCATTTGGTCACAATATCTTGAGCTGTAGTTTGATTTAAATCCAGACTTTTACTTAAACTAGTAATAGTATCTTCTGAATTTTCTTCTTCCTGGACGTAGATCTGGTACGTGCATTTGTCTTGTTTAATCTCATTAAGGTGCCTAACACGTTCCAAAATTGTCCTGATCCCTTCAATCATACTTTCTGATATTCCTCCACCTTTACTTTCTAAGAAATCATGTAGCTCTGTAATTACCTCCGGATGGTCAGCAATATTTTGAAACTCCATTAAAATCCGATACGTCACATAAAAAAGAATGCTTTTATCTGCATTTTTGGCATATTTAAACTTTGATAGACAAATATTGTTGTTGTATAGTTGCGACAATGTAAATCGACCGGAGAAATTCTGATAAACGTCGGTATAAAATTCCAAAGTATGTTTTTTCGTCAATTTGTTGATGTAATTTGTAACTTTTATTGTTTTACAATTTTTACCTTCCATGATTCTGTTTTCTATAGAACTGTCTTTCCAGAGAATTGTTCCAGGAGGCCCACGTGTGTTTAGTATGAAAAATTTTTCGTTCTCATTTCTCCAACGATGATCACAAGCTTTTTTGTTAATCGCTGATTTAATGTAATTCGAACTAATTTCACACCGACCGAAATGATCACATGTCAGGTATTTATCATAGCTATCATACACTTCTAACAATTTAGAAGATGAATCCAGGTGTATTTTACAAATGCAGTCACTGTCGCAAGTATTACAAGTCTTCAAAAGTATTATATTCTCTGATGAGACTTCCAAAGCAATATTTTGTTTCGTAGTCATTGTCAATGTTTCTAAACTGGTTTTAATGATACCATCTTTAAGAAAAAATTGAGTGGTTTCTTCGGCGCCATCATACATTATCGTAATATAATCAGGGTGTTCAAATTTATAATTTGTAACAATAGACACCCATCCTTCAACTTTTGGATTCTTACTAACCCGAATCAGCTCTTTTTGTACATCTGGCCATGATGTGATCTTAGTACCGTCAGGAAACTGAAACACACGTTTTCCTTTTTTATCTTTGAGACACTTCATGCCGTCTTCTCGCTCAAAAAAAACTTCATCAGCATGATAATCATGTTCTTGCAGTACGTAATACTGTTGTTTTTCAGTCATGACGTCCTCAGAAACAGTCACTTTCTTGCCGTTAAATTCTAAGAGACTCTTTTTGGTGTATGGTATATCACCAAATTCATACAAATTAACAAAATCTTTACGTAATTGAACCTTGGGAGAATCATCACATCTTGTGGAATAGAATGGACAGAATCCTTCGTCTTCGTGTTTAAAAACTTTTGCGGCTCTTGTGACACAATTATTACTGAAACAATCACTTTGATCTGTAAATTTGATTATGTCTCCATTTGCACGAAAAATTGTAGTGGAACCGTCAAAATTTTTTATCAAGATGACACCATTTGAATAAAAAATTCTATATTGCTCTTTGTAATAATTAAACCTATACCATTGTTTCACTTCTATCAACTGTTTATTTCTCGGTAGAGTACTTATAAATAAACCATTAGGTAGTGTGATTTGAAAATCATACTTTAAGGCATTTTTTTCCATATTTTTGTTAATATTCAGAACACTGTAACCCGGAACTTTGCGTTTCTTGTGCACAGGTTTGGTTATTATACGTTTTAAAATACTCACTAAAGGTAGAAGTAAAGGTGAAGAATTTCTTCTTAAATGACGAAGAGACGCTTTTGTTGAAATTTTATAAATAGGGCGTTGAAGCTGAACGGCATTTTTAAAAAGTTGTAATAATCGTTGTAGATTTCGATCATCGAGTTTTACACTTTTACTGAAATCTGGGAAAGATTCGGATAATTTACTCTTGCGTAAAATTTGCATCCAATAGTCGTTATAATTAACCTCTCTTGAATGAGTTTCTTCTTCTTCTTCGGTGATTTCTGGAATAGATTCAACACTCAAGTTTTGTTTAGATTCCTGAACTAATTCAGTATTTTCGCTGTTTTGATCAAACTCAACAAAATTAATAATAGTTTCATCTTTTAATATAAAATGAAATTTTGACGGCTGATGAAGAACAAAACTGTTATCATCAACATCGATATTTATGCTACATTTCGGATCCTCCACCAAAAATTTTGTGGTGTCAATGGTGACCTTAACACCATCATCGCTATGAAAAATTGTCGTATGACCGGTCAATTGGCACTGTTTTGGTCCCAAATCATAAGCAATAAAATTTCCATCTTCGCTACAAAAATTCTTCAAAGACTCACTTTTGGGATACTCAACCAGTTCTTGTATAACATTATCAAAAATTGCTTTCTTCTCTTCTGTGCTTGTACCAGTTGATACGTCCAGTAAATAATGGTACTCTTGGTACATTTCTGGTACATTTAAATCAGTTAACCCCTTACACATTTCTTTTTCATCCAAATTTAAATATTCATGTTCTACAAGTTTATTTTCTTGCAACCATTTCTTCTCCTTGTTGGCTATAAATCGGCAAAAGTCCCTCAAACAAACTGGCGTTTTTAAAGATTGGTTCCAGATTTTTGTATCAATTCCGAATTCGTTCAAATTATCGTGAAAGTGCAGAAGAATTGAGTCGGTTTGTTCACAGAATTCACGCTCCCAAGAGGAGAAATCTTTCGTTGCTTTAAAGATAAGTTGTCGAAGAACTGACGATGATAAGTCTTCTTTCATGTGGTAGTATTTGATAACAGAATTTTCTTCCGGGTCCGAAACACATTCACCTTGAGGAAGCGATTTTTGGTAGTGTTTGACTTCATCATACACATTAAGATTTAAAGTAAATTCATATTTTTGCGGTTTTTCTGGTTTGAATTCATTTCTCTTCATTTGGTTAAATATTGCCAAGTGGAAATAATCAAATAACTCCTTTATGTCACTACAGTAGCATTCTTCTTCCGTTGAAACTCCTCGGTTTTCAGTTCGTCTTTGATTTCCAGAAAATTCAATCCAACTTAACGGTTTAAGCAATTTTAAATATTCTAGACTTGTGTCATAACACAACCTTCCAGATTCTCCATAAGTCTCTAGCGCTATTTTCAAGGTATCTTCTTCATGTACTTGATAGTTTTTCAGCTTTTTGTCATTCACTTCCGATGATATTGACAGAGACAGATCTGAGAGAGAATAAATCGGACCTAATTCCCTCCAACACACTTCTTGGACCAAAGCAGCAACAATTAGAGGAATGTTCACAACATCCAGAGGATATGAATCCATGATTCTGTTATATTTTTCCATACAATCAACGTCAAGTTTTTTGGGGGTTTCGAAACTGTACAGTTTCAATGATTTTATATATGCAAGATGTTGACGTTTAATGTAGTTAATGTTTTTTATTACGAATAACAGTTCTTCCAAAATTGTTTTGATTGGATTTTCATCGTTACTTCTAAATCTCATCCAAACTGTATTTTCTAAATATTCAGTAATTTTTGGAGATTCAAACATTTCCCCTAATTTCAAAATAAATTCACAAGGTATTTTTGTTGATGACTCCAAACAAATATCGATAACAGCCGAAACTTCCGTATTAACTTTAGATAATTCTTGGAGTATCAGAGGATTAGGAAAATCGCTCAGTATAAAATACGTTACATGATTATCGACGTTATAGTCAAATGTTAATTCATTTTTTGAAGAGTAATATTAGTGTAATCATCAAGAGACAACTTTGATTTCGATTTTGTCACTTGTGTTTTTGATAATTTTGTTTTTTTATTTCCTTTCTTACTGCTTTTTTTAGTTGATTTTTTACTGCTTTTACTGGACTTATCTTTTTTAGATTTTTTTCCTTTCTTGTCTTTCTTCCCTTTTTTGCCTTTCTTTTTCCCTTTTTTCTCCTTAGATTCACAATCTTTTAGTAGTGCATTAAGTTTTTCATGAAGATCTCGTCCGTGTTGCATTTTTTTAACTTCCGATTTATACTCCTCATACATTACTTCAATTATTTTCAATTTTGTCATTGTAGCTAAGAATTCAGCTGACATATTTTCTTGGAACTCTTTTAAGTATATTTCTGCAGATTCCTTAACAGATTTAGATAAATGAATATTGTCATTTTGAGTTAATCTTTCTATAAAGTCCATAACATCCTGATAGGTAATAAAATGTACATCAGAAAGATATTCATAATTTTTTCCTGTTTCAACAATTTGCTTCAAAAATTCTTCGTCTTGTATTGTACGAGGTGTTATCAATTCAATTTCGAATAATTTTTTGGGACAAAATTTTTCTAGTGAAAGTTGAGCCAAAGATTCAGGAGCAGGCGGAGGATTGGATGTGGTGGATCGTGTTGAAAGCAGTTTACTGCTACCCTTTTTCATTGTGGAGAGAGCAAGTAGGTAACAGTTGCTTTTTACAGTTTTATGAAAAGGATTTTCAGTCAAATGTGACGGAAGTTAAACAAAAATGACGTTGCCAAATGCGAACATCATACCCAGTAAGTCGTTCTACCATGGTGATAATAAAAATGGTATTTCAACATCTCTACTATTTCGAATTTTCACGCATTTTTCTCAAAAAGCAGGCACCATTTCGAATTATAATTTTGAGGAAAACCAGGTCCCGTTATCGTCTTTTGTTTTGGAGTTATAAACAATTTTTTTTAAAAAAAATAATACCTTGGATATTTAATAAATTTTAATCTTACTGTTTATATTAAATATAGCTAAATCTGCTAATAAGCTAAATTTGGCTTGATTTATTCTTTGTAGACATATACAGAGTGATTTTTTTATTTGCTCCCGCCCGAAATTTTAAAAATAGGCAACACATTATACTTTGCATAGATTACGTAGTTTTTTAAAATTTAATTTTCAAAATTAAGACATAGAGGGTTGTGAATTATTGTCAACATTGTTGACAATACTTTTGACAGTGATTCCAAAATCAATTTATTCGGGTCATTTGTTGCCGCATTTTTTAAAGTAGAAACATGTTTTCTAATTCGGAAAAAACGGATATGTTATTGGTACTGGGAGAATGCCAGAAAAACTACGAAGCAGCAGTTCGACTCTACGCTAGACGTTATCCTGATAGAAGGACGCCATGTAATCATGTGTTAAGAAAAATTGAAAAAAATTAAAGAGAAAGTGGAGTGTTTAAAAAGAAGAGCAACAGACGGCGTACAGTAACACATGCGGACAACGAAGCGGCGGTAATAGAAGCTGTAACTAGTAACCCTCAGATAAGTCAAAAACAAATATCACGTCAGCTACAGGTTAGTCAAACCTCTGTATTTAGTATTTTAAAAGCTAACCAATTTTTTCCTTACCATGTAACTATAGTTCAGGGTTTGAGAGGAATCAATCAGAAATTAGGTTTATCAAGAATTAATTAGAGCGGACCCTAACTTTTTATTTTACGTTTTGTTTACTGATGAGGCTACCTTCACCAACAATGGTTGCATGAACAGACACAATTCACATTATTACTCTCAACAAAAACCTCATTGAGATGCTAGCCAGAGTTCGCAGAAATTATGAACGTAGAAAAATATTGTGCCAAGAAAAAGAAGGGAGACAATTTGAACACATTTTATAACAATTACTAAATGTAGTTATTGTATTTTAATTAAATGTTAAAACTGACTTTGATTTTTGAACTTATAACGTCTAGCGTACAGGCGAACTGCTGCTTCGTAGTTTTTCTGGGACTCTTCCAGTACTAATAACATATCTGTTTTTTCCGAATTAGAAACCATGTTTTACTTAACAAAATGTGGCTACAAATGATCCAAATGAACTGACTCTGGAAGTACTGTCATAAGTATTGTCAACAATGTTTACATTAATTCATAACCCTCTATGTCTTAAATTTGAAAATTAAATTTTAAAAAACTACGTAATCTATGCAAAGTATAATGCGTTGCCTACCTTGAGAGTTTCAGGCGGGAGCAAATAAAAAAATCATCCTGTATATTTCTAGGAACCTACCTGTATACTTACCTATGTATTTACTTGTAGTGTAGATATTTCAAATTCTTACAATTCGATCAATAAAGAAATCCAACAAAAGAAACTACATATTAATTAGTGAAATTATATCAAATTAAGACTAATAATAAGGAACTAAATAAATATGTATATTTATATCAAATTATGTTATTTATTACAATATTTCCATATGTTTTTTCACATTAACTAAAGTTTTACTTAATTTGTACATCTTGATTTTATAAGATCGTATCTCTTTTTGTTGGAGTTTTAATTTAGTTTTCATGGAATTCATTTCCATTTTCAGTTTATTGTGATCCTTTAATAGATCTTCATATTTTTTCTTAAAATCCTCAGGATTTTCTTCCTGTTCATATTCAGTTCTAATTATTATAATTTCGTTTACACTTGGCTCTTCATCAATTGGTACATTAACTTTTTTTCCTGACTGGCTCTTTCTACTTTTCAACTTTCTTTCTTGTACTTTTAAATTTTGATAATTTTCCTGCGTTTTTGATGGTAAATTTAAACTTGGCACAGCTGTTTTTAATAAGCGTCTCCTTATAGGTAAACCTAAAATTTTAATTTTTTTCAAAAAATTCTGGAAGTTATTAAAAAGAAAGTTCTTCTCAAGTTATTGACATAATTGGTCACAGAAATTTTAAACTTAAGAGTAAAATCCAAATCTGAAGCTACTTACTGTTATAAAAATAAATTGTCTGTTAAAATTACATCAGGTTGCAATTTGTGAAAAATTCCCTATGAAAGAATTATTTGGTTATCTAAGGACGAATAAAACAAAGTACCAAAATTATTGTCCTGTGGCTCTTTGTTAAAAGTTACAGCTGATGAAACAAAACCGGTCATCAAGTTTCGACACTATCACAAAAAAGTATATTTAAACCAGTAATTTTTGTTTCTTGCGGTAATCTCTTCTTCAAAGGAAGGATCTAATTTAAAAATAGTGTTAGATTTGAAAATTGTAATTTTGTGCTTCGCCTAGTTGCCAATCTCTGGGCTTAGCACAAGACACTTCTACTTTAAATGATATAATCTACTATTTAAAAAAATATTATTAATTATTAAAATTATTAAAATACTGTTTTTTTTTTTTATTTCATGGCTGCTTTTTAACTATTGTTTTGTAAAATGCTCTACGTGCAGTCTTACGGTCTTATTAATTTTATTCGAAGTTTTATCAAAATTTTGCAAGAGGCAAAAAGTTTCTAAACTTAATTTTCCATAAGAAAATAGTAAAATCATGTTTTTTAGATAATATCTGCAAAAGTTCTGGAAAAAATTCTTCCAAGTATTGTATACCAATTAAGCAAGTTTAATGACATTTGGCTCAAATATTTGTTAATAATATAAACATACTGCCCAAATTTTATTGCGATGTCTACTAAAAACGCTTTGAAATATTTATTTAAAAACAATCCCCAAATCGTCAATTTTGGTAAGTTTTAACTTATTTCAAATGCTTCGTTAAACAATAATTTTACCGGTTTTTATCTTCTACTGCTCTAGGGTAATTGTGGTTAAATTTGTGCCAAATAATTCTGGAAAACCTCTACAGTAAGTCCTTTTCTTGATTATATCAACGCTTATTATTTAACTAACACTTTAATTAACACTGACAAATAATTTTTATAATGACACTAGAATAGATTTTTTTCCGCCAAGAAGTTTGAATCATAAGCCTACTATAGTACAAGGTGTTTATAAATGATTGTAGGGTCGTAGGCTGTGGAAATTTTCGATATCACGAATATTCATTGTAATGACCTATTTCCGCTACGGAATATTAGAGAGTGATTCCTGGACTTACTCAGTTGTATAATAATAATTATAATAATAGCTAAAATTATTGTCTTTAAAAGTGAGAACATTTTTTATTGTTTCCACAGCCTCCTACGGCCCTACAATCATTTATAAACACCTCGTATATAGATTTCATTGTCAGATTAATGTACATCAAAAAGTCATGGGTTAGCATTACCTATTTTTTTTCTTTTTACATGTGTATACCACATTCTTATCGATAAAAAAGGCGTTTTATTATTTAAAACGTCATTTTTTTATTATTTCATAAAGAAGGTCATGGTGCATACATACTAGGTTGGGTCAAAAAAATCAACTATTTTTTTTTTAACTTCCGACACTGAAATATGGGTTCTTTGGCACTTTTAAAAAATGGTTTTTCAAGATGAGCTCTTAATTTTAATAGGAAAGACTCCCTCATCGCAGTTTTCCATTTTTTTTTTTCAGTTCCATATGGTAAAATCCATATCTCGTTTTTGCTTAATTGTACAGAAAAAGATTATTTACATTTTTTGTAGGAAATTTAACTCTCTAAAAAAGGTATCTTACAATTTTTTTTATAACTCTTACCGTTTAGAAGATATCAAAGGTCAAAGTTTGAAGAATTTAGCAAAAATTTCTTTTTCACTTCTAAATTTTATAACTCGTACATAAATAAATATTATAAAGTGCGCAACATACGGTTTTGTAGGAAATTAAACGCTCTACAAAAAAAGTCGTTTGTGGTTAATCGATTACTTCAACCATTTAAAAAAAATTGGGGATTTAATATCAAATTTTGGTTTTTAAAATGCGAATATCTTCTAAATGGTTAGAATAATCAATTAACCACAAGAGACCTTTTTTATAGAGCGTTTAATTTTCTACAAGGCCATATGTTGTGCATTTATAATATTTATTTATCCCTGAGTTATAAAATTTAGAAGTAAAAAAAGAATTTTTGTTAAATTCTTTAAACTTTGATATCTTCTAAATGGTAAGAGATATAAAAAAATTGTAAGATAACTTTTTTGTAGAACGTTTAATATCCTACAAAAAATGTAAATACAAATTTTCTGTACAATTAAGCAAAACCGAGATAGGGATTTTACCATATGGAACTGAAAAAAAAAATAAAAAACTGCGATGAGGGAGTCTTTCCTATTAAAATTAAGAGCTCATCTTAAAAAAGCATTTTTAAAAAAGCATTTTTTAAATGTGCCTAGGAATTAATTTTCCAGTGTCGGAAGTTAAAAAAAAATAATTGTTTTTTTTGGCCCACCCTAATACATATACCACCATCACTTTTGACGTAAATATTTTAACGCAAATGAGTGAAAAAAGTAAAATAAAGCAGAAAAGTTAAATAATGTTTGTTGTATGTATATTTCCGTTAATTGTATGTTTCTTATAACAATTAGTAAATAAAGAATATTTCTTGTTATGTATATTTTATTCCAATTAAAATTTTTATTGTCATTTCTGAAAAACGTAGAAAAAGTTTTGTATGCAACTCGTGAGTAAAATCATTGTAAAAAAATCATTATTAATTCAGAATCGTTTTTATACTTTTAAGGAATTTATTTCATTTATCATTATTACATATTACTATTAAAGTAACTTTTTTAAATTGTAGGGAGAGGGTTTTCTTCTGCTGTTCTGCATTTTTATTATTATTAATACAACATTGAATTGGGTCTGTTTTTAAAATTTTACACAAACGGTACAATTGATTTTTGCTATTTTTCTGATGATGACATATTGTCGAAACACGTGTTAAATAAAGGTATAATTCTTCCTTTTCTGCATTTAAAAACAGACCCATCCAATATAGTATTAATAATAACTTTTTTACTTGCAGGGCATGCCAAATTTTAAATTGCCCTACATCATGAAGAAAGTAATACTTTACGCACTTGTTACATAAGTAGGTAACTATTAAAAATGACAAAATCAAAGATGTCTTCATTTGTAATTAATATTTGTTAATTTTATATTAGTAAGGCTATTTCCTGATACATTATTAACACTCGTAGTTAAAGAAATAATATAAATAATGATAACAAAAAATTTGGAAATAATTACCTGTTAGATAAAAATAAATATTTCATCGAACATAATTATTAGGTTTTTTTTTTGTTAAAGGAAGTCATATTTTCATTTTTTTTTAAATAATATTTTGCGTCCTTATGAATAAATGATCACTATAAATACATATTTTTGAAATTAGTTGGAATATGCTGTTTTTCCAATACGTATATCAGTTTCGTTCTTTTTTATTGTGTTTGAATAATTTAAAATAAAAAAAAACAATAATTAAATAAAATTTGTTATTGCTGTAGCTATTTGTTTCAATTGCGCAATCTTGTTACAGTTCAATAGAATGCTGTTAATTATTATTACAGAGATAATAATAATATTTTTTGGGACGCCTATGATTAACAGAAAAAGTACAACAGAGAATTTTAGCGTGCACTTTTGGTTGATTGTAATTATAAAGTCTGATTTTTTTACGATAGGCAAACTAGTAAGCGCTACAAATTTGAAATGGTCATTTATAATTGGTTATTTTTGAGCATTTCAAGTTTGTAGTGCTTACTAGATTGCCTACCGTAAAAAACACACTTTAAACAGTTACTAATGAATAAAAGTAAATAATAAATAACTAACAATATAAATCGAAATTTTTCAGTAAAAACAATAAGAATGAAAATTACTATAATTATTATTACAATTACTACATCACTTTTTGTGGAAATTGATGTAGTGCCAACATAAATTTGAATTTCCAAAGCCTACTACATCTGTGCTACTAAGATGTACATTAATTTGAAATGGACTACACCACACATACAGGGTGTAACATTGAAAATATCTACCTCTAATAACTTTGAAACAGGCAAAGAGAAAAGAATAAGAAAAAAACCGTTTTGACAGTATCAAGGGTGGGTATGCTATTTGGTATTAGCATCTCAACCCTAACTCCTACAATCTTTAATAGGATCATACTATTTGTGATACATCAAATGAAAGGAAAAACTGAGAGAAAGCGACAGAAAAAATTTAACAAAATATTTTCATTATTAACAGAGGTACGAAGTAAAATAATTGATAAACGAATGTTTTGCTGTAATATTTATTAACTTAAATTAACTGTTCAAAATCTGGCGGCCTGACCGGCCATCCGTTGCAACTTCTCTGACTTATCCATTTGTTTGGGTACCTGTTGTTTAAATACCCTCTCACGGTCTGTAATAATGAGATGGTGCTCCATCTTGTTGGAAGAATACTTCATCAAGGTATAATGTGGGGTCTGTTTCACTTGCATTTACGATAACAGGATCTATGATATCATCTGGAAACTTCAAGTATCTTTCTCCCGTTAGGGTGTTAATTATCGTGCGGTAAAACAGTCAGAAAATTATCTCCAAAAATATTCGTCCATCAGTTGTTTTCTCCATATCGGGGTTAATAATAAAGATATTTTGATGCGGTTTTTTGTCACACTCTACCGGGCCTTACCTTTCATTTGATTTATCAGAAATGGTATAGTCCTATTAAAGTCTGTAGGGGTTGGGGTTGGGGTGCTAATACTTTAACACTTAAAAAACAAATAACATACCCATCCTACTTCCCTCTTGATATTGTCAAAACGGTTAATTGTTTATTGTTTTATCTTCACTTGTTTAAAAGTTATTATACCGTGATACTATAAATGATGGTGACTTTTTCTGTTGGGTTGGCAGCAGTATTAAAATTTTTCTGTTGGTACTACATACTGAATATCATAAAAATGTCATAATAAAATTCAAATTTTACAAGCTTCTCAACAAGTTTTTATTATTATATTGTACCTAAAAATGTGACAAGACTCAAATATGACGCGACTACCAACATCAACTACTCAAGCGTACCAGTCCACTATTTTTGCTTCAATCATTTATAATATCACGGTAGGTAGAAGTTTTCAATGTTACACCCTGTATATTGTACTAAATTAAATAATGTGGTCCATTCACAAAGTAAATAACCGCCCAAATTATATACAGAAAAATCACGATATATTCTAGAGTTCTTACCCAATAATTCATTTCGCAAATCCCGTTCATAATCGTCTTCTGTAAAGTGAATTGAACATACTTTACAGTTCTTAGGATTCCATGTTCCTACACGGCCACAGCAATCTATCCACTCATTTCGGATTGTATCATTTTTTGGAAAAGTGTGGTAAGTAATTTCAGGGCTTTTCTCTTTTGTTGCACAACGGCTGTTTTTGCAACCGAAAATGGCACATCGAATCCCTGGCATTTTCAAATAAGGATTAAAACCAAATTTTGGGAAAGAAACGAAAATATACGCCAAAACTTTAAAATACTAAAAATATTCCAAAAAGTTTAAAGAAATTTCTGTTACTTGAAGTCCGTTAATGATGTCATAAAAAGAGTAGGACTTGAATGCTTAGGAGTACCACACAACCATAGAAATGAAGCAGGTTAGAATATGCGTAAACCCCCCTAGTGTACAATAAAAATATATAAACAGCTCTGCTACCTAATCTCTATTTTAAAATGCTTTGTTTTTCTCGATCTTGACATCATCGAGGACATTATTCTAAAACTTAGAACCAAAAAAGCTGAAAATAGAGTATTCACGTTTTATTTAAATGTATTTTATGAAAGTGACTTTTGGATTTGAATGTCCTGGCGGTTGGCACCGCTGCAGGTTGACACCTATCAGATGTTTTAAGGTTAAGTTTTGATTGAGTCATTAAAAAAGAACATTTTTTACGAAATGGCTGATCCAAAATATGCAGATTTACCCGGAATAGTGAGTTTTTAACCATAATTTAATATCTGTTTTAAAGTTTTGTTTATTTAAGGCCCATGATGAGCCTGATATTTACGAAACCAACGACCTGCCAGAATCTGAACAAGCGGTCGATTTTTTTGAAGAAGAAAACGATTCAGTGGAAAGAATTCACATTTCAGCCACTGACGCTTTCAATAAATTTAAAGGAAAATTTCTTAAATCTGATAATGTTGATTTTTCGGAACGAATAAGTAAACGTATTAGAACAGGTTATGATGCACGATCTGGTGATTGGGAGTTGGTCGGTGACGGTGAAAAAGAGACACCGTTACAAAAATATCAAAGATTACAATGCGAAATGAAAGAGTTACTTGAAGAAGTTACGAAAATTCAAGCCGAAAAGAAGGGAGAAGATGTCACCTGTTTAATTTCAAGCAGTCAGGTTGAACAAGCTCTCAAAAAATTAACGGATTTGAAATTGGAGGAGTCGTTAGGGGCTGATCTGATTTCGAGCATTTCTGATCCACAAGGAACACAAATTAAGTAAGATTTGTCACTTTTTCTAACAGTATATTTCTAGTTAAAATTAAATCCAGTAAAATCCGACGAATTTTCAAAAAAAAAACCGCTTAAAATATGTTCGAATAATCCAGGATCGTACCCATTTGTCTTTTTAATTGACATTTTAAATGAACATTGCAGTTTACACCTAAAATATATCTGGCAACATGGAACAACTTTTAAAATGACGTACAATAAAATTAGCCTAAATTTGACAGGTATCTCTTGAAAATTAGCTCCAGTTGTTGGTCGAACAAATCTCAGCTCGAACTGTTTGTAGTATTTTAACATTCTTCAATATTCAAAATTTTTAGCATCTCTTACAAAAATGATTACAGAATAGCTATTTACATTCGTATGCGGTAGGTTTAATTTTACAGGCGACAGCTTTGTTTCAGGCCCGAGCTGAAAGCGAGGGCCTGATTAGTTGGAGCCTGTAAAATGAACTAACGCATAAGATTTGTATAATTTTTTTTGTCCGAAAGAGTCAAATTCTGTTTTTTTTGCGCCATGTCAAAAGTTGGGTTAGGTACAAATAAATTCTAAAAACCAATAAAACGTACCCAAATGCGGCTTAAATACTCTGTCATTGCTTGCATAATGTTCTTCAAAACATGTTCAAAGGTTTTTCCAGTAGTTTTATTCACACTTTTTAAATATAAATTGATAATTACTGAGAAATTCAACATTCAACAATAATGGCCACAGATCCATAGAATAGAATAATGACATTTATTAACTAGACAGGAACACACAGGTTCTGAATAGATGGCGCTGTAGCGGTTTATTTTTAACATTCTGTTCTATATAAAATTGCATATTATTTTTAAAATTATCTTAAATACACACGTTGTTTTTTTTTTTTTTTTTCATTTATTAATTGCAACTTTTTCCAAAATATACTTTTATACCTATAATTTCGTATTGTTGTTAGTAATGGGGATCCACACTTGAACTACGCTGTGCGTTGTCTAAAGTCTCACACAACGTTTGACGTAAGACCTGTGACGTTTCAGCGATTTTTTCAATATATTATTTTTCTATTAAATATAGCTTTATTTGTGGCAATATTTTAGGTACGTATACTTTGATACATAAACTTTATTACTGCAAGGTTAGTTTTTTCCTCAAGCATCTCCTGTGGTAGTTCTAACCGTACAATGTGAGACCCAGTGTTTTTCTCATGTTTACCGCACAGTTTCCAAAAGTCCGACTTCCTATTGGTGGATGCACAACTATGATAGCCTACTTTACAATACGGGAGGACAAAAAAGTTATTTGTTTTGGTGAGATTTATTACTGGTTAAAATTTTTGTATTCATTTCTGAAACACCCTATATTTAGCGTGTAACAAATAAGCGCGTACAACAAATGTGCGAGCATAAGAAAAAAGCGTTTAACAGATAATTTCTTTTTCGTCTGGTAAAGAGTGTCGCCATCAATACCTTCCAAAAACATCCTTGATTTTAAATCATTCCTCGGGCTAACGCTGCTGACCGCCTTTTTATAAGTTTCTTTTTTCGGTAATAGAGGGCTTCGCCAAAAACCTCCTCGATTTTAAGTCAACTCGGGCTAACGCTGCTAACCGCCTTTTTTATAAGAGGAAAAACAAATTTCTTCACTTAGATTGACCTAGACCTGCCAATACTATTCTGTCACTTAGAATGATTTGGACCTGACCTGACCCCTGCCCTGACTTTTTTACAACGCTATTTTTACGCACTGTTTTGTTACAGTCGCTAATTTGATTTGGTGCTATTTTGTTGCACGCGCTTTTTTTACTACGCTATTTTGTTACGCGCTCTTAAGAATCGACGCTTTTTTATAACGCTATTTCATTCTGAAGCCTTCTGTTCAACACATAATCTATATGACATAGCAACATATACAACAATGTGTTGAAAAGAGAAAATCAACGGTAAATAAATAAAAAATGGAGTATAATAACCTAGAAGCTGCCCTTAAAACAAATAATAACAATCTACAAAGCACTACTTAATTACTGTTTGTCTTATTTATACATATCAGTATAAACATTGGAAACCCTTCTTTGTGTAACAATCAGATTTACTTTCGTTTATTAATTAGGCCAGGCACTATATATGCAATTCTCATTTCTGGAGGAACAACAATCTGAAATTTGACTAAATGTAGGCATCATCCGCTCAGGTCGATAAAATCAAACGAGCACAGAGTCATCTGTTGAGTCTCTTTATGTTTTCTTGTGTACCAGTGGTATGTTTTTGACGGTTTTGTAAATTATCAAAATTCGTGATTGGGTTTGTCTACCAGACTAGGCGGTTGCCTATACAATGCCCGCAATTTTACCTTCAGGTTGTTTGTCCTCCAGTCTTGGTCGTTGTCTGGGTCTAATATAAAAAATTTTTTTTTGCGCTCATAGCGGCATCTATTACATTATTCCGCATAGCTACAATTTCAAGCATAATTTTTTATAATGTTTCAAACCCAGTGTTAGGCATTATTATATTATAAAGCCAGCAATGATATTTTGAGAAAAACTGTTTTCTTATAGCAAGAATAAACTTAATGAATAACAAGAACAAAGCAGAGTAGAAAAAGTTAGGTATTTACGCAGACAACGTTGCGTCACTCATACCCATCAATAAGGATTTTTTCACGAACCAAATCTGCTCATTAATAATGATAAACGAGTACTTATAAAAAATAGGTTTTTACATTTGTTGGCAGAAAAAAATCAAATTTAGTAACAGTCAATCGATTAATACCAAATTTTTGACGATGATTTACCAAAATCACAGTATAGAAATGAATCAGTATGGACAGCTGATAAAAACTGAAAACTTGTCAAAAAACTAGCATCACTTCAAGTTAAATGTGTAAGATGGAACCACTGATTTTTAGATTTACCATAGACAACTAGTAATGCACAATTTAAATCTAAAGGGGTATAACTGTAAATAATATGTTAAATAATCGAAAGACAAAGGTCATACAAACATTAAAATTATCCTAAAAATATAATGTAAAAATTTATTAAAAAGTAGAAAACATTTCAGTGTATAACAAATAACATTAGTTGTTTATAGTAAATCCAAAACTCAGTGGCTGGTTCATTTCTATACTATATCGAAATCTAGTTTATGGTTTATACAATTTTAAAAATGACGTTTTTCCTGTAGGAAACAAAAAAAGCCTGGAACGACTGGCCGGATAAATACCTCTTTAATTGTAATCTAGGAGACCAAGAGCGAAAATGACATAACACATAACTAATCAAGAAAGGCAATTTACAAATGCATTTACAGTAATGTTTCACAAACTTTAAGATTTTTCTTACAAACTCGCTTTAAAGTTGTTCAAATGCTAGTTTCTCGCAAATGTATCTCGAATATGTTAAGTGATCTTTCATGTTTAAGATAAAAATCACTTTTTCTCTATCTTTATCTTAATTTTTTTTACCTACTACTTTTTACGAAACCTTTAAAACTGTTGAAACAGATTTGTAAATTTTTAATATACGTATTTGATAGATATTCGCAAGAAATGGCTTATTATTAAAGTTTAAATGGATTAGTAAGTTTAATATTCTGTAAATAACTTTCATTTTTGGCTACAAACTTTCTAAAAGCCAAAAAATTGATTCCCTTTTTTGGAAATTTTTGTCAAATTTTACTGGACCGTTATTTAATTGTGAGAAAAAATGTTAACAAATTAAACATTTTTACAGAAAATTACTATCCCAGTTAGAACAATTCAAACAAAATGCACGCGAAAAACCTGAATCTCAGACTGGAAGTGACGGTTCTGGAATTGTTTATCAATTAAATTATCGTCCAGAACAAGCCCGTTTGATTCAAACATCTCGAGTTGCTGAACTTGAAGGCCGTTTGCATCGTTTAGAGTCAATCCTTGGCTCATCCAGTGACAAATTAACTAGACTATCTTCCGCTACCAGTAAAGACACCTTACTAGAAACGGCTCAGTATTTAAGTGCAACTGCGAGTTTGTTAGATTCCGCCCAACTAGATCACATTGAGGGCAGATTATCATGTTTGCAACAAAAACTCGACGCCATCGCTGAAAAGAAAAAAGAAATCGCACAGGACGAACAAAAGGATAAAATGGTATGTATGAAAATTTATTATTCTACATATTTTTCAACAAGACGTAATATTTCGCGTTGGAATTTGAGTTTCTTTATGAGTGTTAAATTTTTCAAGTGTTCGTTGAGAGACATGAGGAAGTAGTAGTCAGATTTGTCTACTATATCGATCTCGTCCAAAGAAACAGTATCAGATTTTTTATCCAAAGATATGTTTTGCATATTTAATTGCGATGGCTCACCAACACTTTTGTTACCCAAATCACGAAAATTACTCCATTTTTTTTCACTCGTGTCTGCATAGTCAATTTGTTCAGTTTTTGCTTCTTTGGTGGGCCAGGTATCTATATTTTCTGTTGTTTCGGTTAAGTCTTTAGTTGTAATAGGCTTGTCGTCGTCGGTGCAAGACAGTAGGTCGAAGACTCTTGAGCTTAGCACTTTGAATAACAGGTTTCTGAAAAAAAAATATATATATATATATTAAAAAAATATTAAGGTTTTTCAAAAGCAAGTAATATTTTTTAATTCATCGGTTTGTTGTAGAACAGCAAACTATACTAAATTTAAAACACTATCAACTGCTCGACTGTTCTTTTTTATGACATTCATTAAACAATTATTAAAACATAACAACGATTGTTTCTAAACCTTATTTAATTTTAAGTTTGTGTTGGTGCAAACCGAGGTGCAAAGACTGTAAATTGCACTCAAAACTCTCACAGAATCACACATGTAACTGTTTCTCATTTGGAAATTCATAGAAAGACTCATTTTCTTATTAAGACATTTACACAGTGGCATACAGTGCATTAAGTGGGCTTCTTTGAACTCAAATGATCACACTTTTATATTATATTAAAAGAAAAATGGAAATTGAAAACGAATTGGAATTAAATATACGTACGTAATTAGTCTTCTGTAAAGCGGACCTAAGGATAAATGCAGCAATATTATGTATACCAAGTAAATATACAGGGTGATTTTTTATTTGCTCCCGCCTGTGATTTCCAAAATAGACAACACGTTATACAAACGATAAGCACCTTTGGGAAAACTACAAATGATCCAAATGAACTAACTCTGGAAGCACTGTCAAAGGTATTATCAACAATGTTGACATTAATTCACAACCCTCTGTGCCTTAATATTGAAAATTAATTTTTAAAAAACCAGCAAAGTATAATGCCTATATAGCCCATTTTTTGAAGTTTCGGGCGGGAGCAAATAAAAAAATTACCCTGCGTTATTTATCCAAAAAAACCTAGCGTGATAGAAATTATCTAGTTTACTTGACATAAGCACACTAAATGGAAACAGAAGTGTTTTGGTCAAAAGTTACGGTAAAAATAACAACATATTTTATTTAATAACTAAAAATTTAATCAACTATTCACAGTGCTCTAGAATTCGAAAAAAGTGGCCAAAAATCAAATTTTTGCTTTAACAGTTTTAAGAATTCAATAAAACTTTTTCCCTTTAACTACTTTAGTATTGCCCAATTAACTCAGAGGAAATTAAAAATCTATTCAAAAGATATCGTTGATAAAAATACCTATTCGTTGTAACTCTTGAAAATTTTAGTTTACAGTAACTCTGAAAGTATTTTTCCGCTTTTCAAAAATAAAAAACTCTGATAGAGAAAATGTAATTACCTTTCCAATGTTGTGTCACTTGACATCACTTGTCATTTAATACTCTAAAAGTGGTAGCCACCCCTGATAAGGGCTGAATCATTGTTGATATTATCTTAGGTATTTTTTCCCTTCTGAATAAAATTGATCTGTTTAAGTAAATTTCGAAAAAAAATCGCTAAATACTCAGAAATTTGTTTCGTTTTGTTGAGCCACGCTGTGTTAATATTCAAATATATAAATATTAATATGGTTCAAATGAGTCCGTATTAAAATAATATGTAAGTAGGATAGTTACATTTTAATTTATCATTTTGTTAGTTTGTTAGCAATATACAGGGTTATTCACGTAAGATGACGAGCTTGACCACAGTATAGGAATAAATCAGTATGGACAGCTGATAAAAACTTGTCAAAAGCTGGCATCCCTTCACGTAAAATGTGTAAGATGGAGCCACTGATTTTTAGATTTTTAGGCAACTAATAATACAGATTTAACCTAAAGGGCTATAACTGTAAATTATATAATATATAATCAAAAAACAAGGGTAAAACAACAATTAAAATAATTTTTATAGTATTTTATTAATAGTTATAGCCATTTAGATTAAAATTGTGTATTACTAGTTGTCAAAAATCTAAAAATCAGTGGCTCCATCTTATACATTTTACGTGAAGGGATGCCAGCTTTTGACAAGTTTTTATCAGCTGTCCATACTGGTTTATTCCTATACTGTGGCTTGACCAGGTAAAAATGTAACCCAAAATACGATTTATATAGCTAACTGGATCTCTCTTGCATTATTAAATTTTTTTAATTTATTTTCTTTCTTTTGCATTATCATAATCCACATATAGATAACTGCTAGCTATTCTGACAAAATTGCAAAACTGGAGCCTTTTGAGGTTCTAATCTGTTGGTTTTAACTCCTGGACATGTTGTATATGGTACGGATAAAACTTATTCTTTCTTAAAATCCTACAAACCTCTCATTTTGACCGATATGTGGATTTTCGGTTGCAACTTTAATAACTGCAATTTTATTTTCAGGGCAAGTAGTAGTTCTAGTTTCTACTCTTTTAAAGCAAGACCAATTATTTCGACATTCACCAAAAATTAGTATCATGTTCATTTTTTCATTGTTAGAAAACATTATGTTTAATAATTATTATGAACAAAAAAATGTAATAACACGGACAACTACTTTTAATACGTATATACTTGAATTCCTAATTTAATTTACTAGTTCTAGAAAACAATGAGTCCTTTGTAAAAAGTATTTTGGGTTGCATTTTTACCTGGTCAGACTCTTCATCTTTCATGAATAATCTTGTATTAATTGTTTTTAATACTCAGCGTCAAAGATTTTTAAAAATGCATTTTATATTATAGCCTAGGGTGGGCCAAAATAATCAACTATTTTTTTTTAACTTCCGACACTGAAATATTGGTTCCTAGGCACTTTTAAAAAATGCTTTTTCAAGATGAGCTCTTAATTTTAATAGGAAAGACTCCCTCATTGCAGTTTTCCATTTTTTTTTTCAGTTCCATATAGCAAAATTCATATCTCGTCACTACTTGATCGTACAGAAAAAAATTATTTACATTTTTTGTAGGAAATTGATTGCCTTAAAAAAGGTATCTTACATTTTTTTTATAACTCTTATCGTTTAGATGATATTAGAGGTTAAAATTTGAATAATTTAGCAAAAATAGCTTTTTCACTTCTAAATTTTATAACTCGCAGATAAATAAATATTTTTAAGTGCACAACATACGGTTTTGTAGGAAATTAAACGCTCTACAAAAAAAGTCGTCTGTGGTTAATCGATTACTTCAATCATTTAAAAAAAATGGGGATTTAGTATCAAATTTGGATTTTTAAAATGCGAATATCTTCTAAATGGTTAGAATAATCAATTAACTACAATAGACCTTTTTTATAGAGCGTTTAATTTTCTACAAGGCCATATGTTGTGCATTTTATAATATTTATTTATCTCTGAGTTATAAAATTTAGAAGTAGAAAAGGAATTTTTGTTAAATTCTTTAAAATTTTACCTCCGATATCTTTTAAATGGTAAACGATATAAAAAAATTGTAAGATAACTTTTTGTAGAGCGTTTAATTTCCTACACAAAATGTAAATGCAAATTTTCTGTACAATCAGGCAATAACGAGATATGGATTTTACCATATGGAACTGAAAAAAAATAATGGAAAACTGCGATGAGGGAGTCTTTCCTATTAAAATTAAGAGCTCATCTTAAAAAAGCATTTTTTAAACGTGCTTAAGAATCCGTTTTTCAGTGTCGGAAGTTAAAAAAAAATAATCGTTTTTTTGCCCACCCTAATGTGTATGTTATGCCATTGTTATGCGCAATAATGCCTAAAAAATATATATATCCTAATGACGCAACTTGGTGCAAAAGCTGTTAATATTTTCCTAATCAGAAAAATTTCTATTCCATTTAAAAAAAAAATGTTGAGTATTTTTTTATAATCCTTGTTAACTACTTTAAAGTTATAACGAAAATGAGCGCTGTAAATTATAATTAAATTTACTATTTTGTTATTGTTTTTTATTGAACTCGTGCTTATCAAAATAAAGTATTCGCCTTACAGATTTTTTAGTTAAAGTTGCAGAACGAAAGTCTTACTAACAGTCGAGTACTAACCTCTAATTTACACTCCAAATAAAGAGAAATCGTACCTAAATAATCCCTTATCTTAGGAATGTCAGAGCAGGTCAATTCTTGGAATAAAATGATTCAAATTTTAGAAAATAACATATTAGGTTCAATAGACATGCACAATATGAAAATTATTTTTTAAGGTTGGTTTTTTACATTTATGGTCAATTTTGATGAGTTGTAAATCACTATACAGTGGTGGTATCTTTAAATGAAACAGGAAGGTTTGACGATTTTGTATTATTGTATTAACATTGCAAAAATGGTGCGTTGCTCAACAGAACAGCGGTCTTCTTTCTCGACAAATGTAATCAATTTAATTCAAAAACAGCCATTTAAAAGTGGTCTTTAAATCTTTCAGCATCAGATTATTTGTCATTGAGGCTACTTAAAGCATATCAGAAATTTAAGGGAGATAAAAAATTTGAAATCAGCTCGAAACTACCTTGGAAAGGCCACGTTTTAATTAAACTAAATCAATTTCTCATGAATAAAACTTCTAGTCGTTGACCAAGGAGGTTAGATAGAAAGGAGATAGTACGCCCTATACTTCCCGTGTAAACAGTTTGGTACCAGCTTGGTACCAGTTTATGACAGGTTTCAAATAAAGCGCAGAATCGACAGATTCTGTTTGGCTGTGTCTGGTCTCGCACAGTGGCGTAGCTGACGCAGGATGCTAGTTTTTGTTTGGTTGTTTACAAACAAACGATGATTTGTTTTTTTTTAGTGATTTTTTGGTCTTTGTGAATTAATTGTTAATATTTTTTGTTATTGTTGTTGTCGTTTTGTTGTGTTTTTATCCTTTATTTAAACTTTTTACACTACATTATGTGACGCTACTGACTTCCACCTCGTGATGCGCCTGCTTTCAGTACCAGTTTATAGCTTTGCGCAGTGAAGGCGGCAAGTCCATTTTTTTCAAGTTGTACTCTCTCCGTCCTATCTAACCTCCTTGTCGTTGACCAACGTAGTATTTTTATGAATGTTAACAATTTCAACAAAAACTTCAAAGTTTACTGTTTCATTTAATAAAATCACTAATTTTTTAGTTATTAATTAAGTGAAATTTTATAAGAAAAACTGTTAAAAATCTTGCTAATGTTAGACTAAGATAAATCGTAAAAGAATGATTATAAGGGGAGTTAGGGTATTTCGCTTTGACGAATTAATAGTTTGTTTCTATGGTCATTGTTTTATAACTTACCCCTACCCATTAATTTTTATTGTTTTATACTTACTGGCACTCGGAGATATAGGGGACTAGCCATAACATTTCCTCATATAGTTTAATTCTACTTTGTTCAGTATCTTGATAACTTAGGGGAGGAAATTCAAGATAATCATTTACAAATCTTTCTGTTAAATCTTCCCAACGACATTTTGTAGTTGCAACTGAAATTTTTATTCTTAAATAGATTTATAATCAATAGAGTGGTTCCGTGGCAAAAATATTTGCAGGAAAACGACTGTGCTATTACATAAAACATAGTTGAGTTAAACTATCTTTAATGTAATGACACAGACTGTTTCTTGCTACTATTTTTGTGACGAAAAAACCTCTGTTAATTGGTCTTCAAAAATTAATTGCTTACCATCCAATTCTAATTTTTTAGAAATCGATTTCCAACTGTTCTGTCTTCTCTTTTTATTTTCGTAAAATTCGTTGCTTTTGTCATATAAATTTACATGTAATTTCACTTGAAATACTAAAAGGGAGTCAATACCAGAATCAGTATAATCCATTTCGAAATACATTATTTAAAAATGGCACTAATATTTTAATAAATTTCTAACTGAAACTGAGGTTCTGATGTCGGTTAGAATCAACAGGAATATTACCATCTGACTGGATCTCCCTCCAGTGCTTTATTTTTGAAATGCTTTAAATCCATTGGACGTGAGTTTGCGGGTAAAGATTTGGCGGCAAAACTGCAGAACAACCCATTCATTGTTGTGAAACGGTAAACATGCAGATTGTAAAGGTATGAGGATTATTGGGGACGACGGACGAGTAGGTAAATAAAATTTGCAAAAGTTTTCGCTACAAGATGTCTTCAAAACTTCAAATATACAAACGCAACGATAATTATTCAATCTTAAAAAAAATTAATTAATTATATAATACATTTTTAATTAAAAAGAACGAATATAAACATTTTAACGATCTATTTAGAAGTAAAAGTGGATCGATACTTTTGTCGAAAAAGTTTCGTAATTATTAGCTCTTAAAAATAGTCTAGAAAGACACGATATTTTATTCTTAAAAATACTTAACTAGTTTTAAGAAATTTGTTATTTTGTCTGATTATTAAATAGCATAAAAGGTATTAATGAAGAGCGTCTTAAAGAGGTGGTTCCCGGAAGCCCCCTTTACGTCAAATATAATTCATAACCTTTTAACACAAATTAGTTTGATGTTGCAATTGAATCAATTCAAAAATTAATTATAAACAAACCGTTTTGTTTCCTTTGAAAAACAAGATTCTTGTCCTTCATCCTAAAAGTTGACAAACGTCATCGAACTCATATTTTCTTATTTAAATTTTAACACGAATGGTTTTTGGTATATCGTGGTAAACTAAATTAGGCTCACCTTTTTTTTTTAATAGCAATAGAAAAATGAAATTTGGACAAATTACTGTGGTAGAAAATCGCCATTAATAGAGTAACTAATTTTGTAGCACGATTTTAAAAATTTTACCGTAAATGACTGTAATGTTTGATTTTAAATGGAACCTTACGTGTATTTTAATATTTTTAGAATCTACATTATATCCCCAGTCTAAAATTACACTGCTCTTTATTACTTTTTTATAAAAAAAAAATGTTAACTAGAAGGCTTTGACTGATAAATATTTTTAAACAATTAAAAAATTAAACCGTTGCAATAAATATAAGAATTTAGAAATTATAGTCATTTAAATTAATAGTTATTAATAGTGCAAATAATTGTTTGCTAAATAAGTCACAAAATGCGATCGGTACCCATGATTCGGACAAAAATTATTCGAGATATTTTTTCAAAATAATGAAGAGGATCGATCTAGTAGTGTTCATAGGATATTAGAAAAATAATAATAAAAAATATTGAAAATAACAAACTGATAAAAAATTCTTTTTTGTTGAAGGCAGGGCTTCAGTATTAAACAGACCTATTATTTATTTATCAAGACAATTGTGTTTTTGGCATTATAATAACTTAACACATTTTTTGTATGACGATGCATCCAGCTTTTTGTTATCAAATTTTAATTTTTAATATTTAATATAATTTTTTCTAAATAATTTTATTTTAATTAAATTAAAAAATAATAAAATAAAAAAATTAAATAAATTTTATTTCTTTATTGCACATGTTTTTGATTTATTTTTAAATTTTTTTAGGTACATGATTTTTTGCTGTGACGTAATTTTTTTTTTTATAAGCAACCTCTATTTTTGCTGTTGAAAATCGAAAGTACTTTTTTTCTAAGTATCACAGTATAACATTTATAGGATCTAAAATGAACACTTTAACCAATTTAAATGTTTTATTGAATGTTTCAAAATAGACGCAATTTTTTACAGAATTACTGAATTTTATGTTCAAATTGATGTCTTTCTGTTTCCTGGCAATAGTGCAACCAATTTTCAAACTCTGTTATCACATTATTTATGATATTTTGATTAATTAAGGGCACTGATTTGTAATTCTTTCTTTTAAATCCTGTAAATCTCGCATTTTTTTCTAATTTTAAGTAGCCCCATAAAAAAGTCAAATAAATTTAACTCAAAAAAGACATAAATGCCCATATAGGTTGATAGGAAATCCGCACTGGATGAGAGAAACCCATACTCAACATCCACAAAAATTGAATATTTGGTGTGGTTTTGTCGGAACACATTTTAGTTCTAAAATTTATTTTTTTGACGTCTTATTGACTAGACAAGTTTATGTAGATATTTTTTGCGACACGTTAATACCAGCAGTAGCAGAACTTTGTCCCAATACAGAAAATTTAGACATACCAGCAGCTAATGTATAATTTCAACAAGACGGTACACCTCCACACTACGCTAGTGGTGTCAGAGATTATATTTAGATGATGTTTAGCCTCCTTTTCTAAGGGGGCTACTTAAAGTTAAAAGTATTTGCAACAAAATCAAGAAATTTAGGAGATTTAGGAGAAAGAATTATAAATTAGTACCGTTTAATTAGTGAAAAAATAATATATTTTAAAAATTTGTTGTATTATTACAAAGAAACGGAAAGACGTCAATTTAAACATTTAGTTCAGTAATTCTGTTGAAAAATGCGTTTATTATGCAAAATTTAATAAAACATTTTAGACCCTATAAATGTTATACTGTTATACTCAGAAAAAAAAGTAGTTTCAATTTTCAACAATAAAAATAGGAGTTGGCATTTAAAAAACAATTGATTACGTCACAGTAATAAAACGGTTAGAAAAAAATTAAAAATATGTGAATAATGTGCCCAATATTTTTTTTTTAATTAGAAAATATGAATTTTATTCTATATTTTTATATCATCTTGTATAATATATTCAATATCATTTTTATTACAAGATTTTACAGTATAATTAATAATAAATCGACTCTTATTTTACAGTAATTTTAAAATATTTTTTTATTAAAATTGTTGATAATAAAAAACAGGATGATTAGACATAAGAAAAAGTGTTTAATTTACTATGCCAAAAAATTTTTTTTTAGTAAATAAATGACATCGTGGTGTATAATACCGACCCTGTTATCAACAAAAAAAAATGTCAGCTTGATATCCTAAACGAATTTTTTAATTATTTTTCCAACATGCTATGAACACCAAACCAGTTCATTATTTTGAAAATAAATATATCGCGATTAATTTTTGTCTAAATCACCACGAAGTGGCAACTGGATTTAGTCTTTTGAGTGATTTAGAGCCACAACACACGAGCTGACATACAAAACTTTTTGTTAATGCTAATTAATTTAAAATCATTAATTAATTGTTAAAATAATGCTAATTATTTAACGACTCCCAACAGCAACCAATTTTTTTAAAAATAAAATTAATTAATCTGATTAAAAATCAGGCATTCTGATGATATTTTAGACAAAATAAAAACGTAAAAATTTGTGTTTATAAAAGAAGGCAAATACAAAATAAAACGTTTTCCCTACTGAACTAAAAGCCGCTACTGTAACCTTAAATTTTAAATTATATTTTAAAGCGTTAAAATTTTGAAATTTTTTTCAATAATTGTCCTGTTTTTTTTTAAGAACAAATTTGAGTGAGTTGTTTTGCTATGCTAGTAGTGACTTAAGAATTAAGTAAATATTTTTAGTGTTGAATTCGACTTTACATCACTAGTTATGAAATGGTATATTAAAAACGCGTTTCGAAAAGTCAACTTTGTACCTCGAATTCAAGTTTATAAAAGGAGCGCGAGTTTTTATAAAGAATGAGTGCCCACAGTGACTTTAGAAACGAGTCCTTTATACTATTTTCTTTACTTTGCACGTTTTGCGTGCTTCTTAAGTAAAAAAGTTAATTTTTCAATCTTTAGGGACTTTTGCGTTAATACGAGATAATTGGTAATAAATGCCATGAAAGTGTCAAATGTTTTGTTTCTTTTTTACCTACCGTATTGGTTATTTATTGAATACTCCAATTGGCATAAACATAATAAAGAAAATCTCCAAATGTGTGTTACCAACCCAAAAAGAAATAAATTGCACTAGTACTTTACGCAGTCAATTTGGGTGCTGAATTGACTAATACGACACCCAAATCGGTATCTGTTACAGACACAAAGTAGAAAAAATATTTTAAGAATAAACTTACATTTTTGGACAGAATAAGGAAAGCAAGGCCAGAATAAATTAAATACAATAAATATACAAGTTAACACGATATTTATTTATTTACTTAAGATAAATTACACGTAAAATTAATATAACATTTTTTATGATTTTTCATCTTCATATAAATATTTTTCCAACAATCCTAACACATCTTTCTTGAATTTTAATTTTTTCCTTGGTGGTAAACTTTGACAGTCGTGTAAAACCGACATCATAAAATAATGATCAGACTTATTTTGTACTGGATTTATTTCGTTTTGTTTAAAAGTTGATGATAGAACATCTTCTTCACCCAAAAATGAATCATGATAGGAAATATCCGAAAAGTTTGATTGTGTCTCCGTTTTTATATTTAAACTTTCTTGAGTTTCACTATTTTGAGTTTCGTCATTTAAATTAAATTCACTTGTTGTGGGTTTACTTCTCATTCCAAAGGTTATCCTGGAAAAGTGTGAGAAAAATCATAAAAGATGAATTGGTTCCCGTCGACAAGATAGGTCCTTTAAACATATTAAGATAATAACAATAACATTTTTAATAAACAATACATTTACCGTATGTAATTACTTAATTTTCTTACAAAAGATATACAGTAGTTATCAGTTTGCTGTCAGATACAAATGGCATGTCACCAAATTGCTAAAAAGACGAAGAAATATTGGTTGTTTGTCATTATGATTTTTGTTATTTTATGAGAAAATACAAATCACATAGTAAATTTTCTGATCAAATATAAATAAACAAATACATTTCAAGTAGATATTTCAAAACTTAAAATACAAATATAAATATATTAGTACCTTAATATCTACCCCCACCTTCATATTCGAGAACCAATTCGACCCTTACCCGCGAACAATTTGTCCCACTCGTTTTAAACCAAACTACCTATAAAGATTAACGGGAACCAAGTCGTACCCGATCAGAAGAACAAATATTGAAAATGTGTAATAAAATACCATAAAGTACATGTGTACAAGTGACTTTAAGCATGTTTGGGATACTAATAAGTACTTATACACTTTTTTAGTTTTTTTTATTTACCTGCGTTTACGAATATGTGGTGCTAACCACAGCATTTGGTCAAATAATTTGAACTTGACTTTGATATTGCTGGCTAGAGAAGGATAGTCAGTATATTCCCTGTAAACACGGACAAATCTGTCTCTAAGATTCTCCCACCGCTTTTTCATTGAAGGAACTGGAAAATATTCTCAATAAGATAAAGTAATTATTTCTTTAATTAGCTTCAAATTCTTATGTGACATCTGAAAGGTATCACCTCTCAGCTGGAATTATCTATTACGGTGTATATAATGTATTTATTCCCAATTTTAGGACAGACACAGAATTAACAAAAGTCGACGTATAAAAAAAATTAAAAAACAAAATTTTAAATCGTTGAACGTGCTTGGCTAACGCCTTTTTTGCAATTTTTCACTTTCTACATTTGTTACCTAATATACTACGAGTACAGTAGATTGGATCAAATCAAGAAAACTTGTTCGAAATAAGAATACACCTACAATTAATTACTTGAAGTAATCTACTAATTAGAGTATTTTTCCAACTGGTTAAAGCTAGTAATATTATATTTGTGATAAAAAAATGAATACCATCTAAATTTAATGCCTTGGCAATTGCGTCCCATGATTCCCGTTTCCGTTTAGTGTCTTTATAAAATTCGTCACGTTTATTATACAGATTAGGGTGTTTTTCCATGAGAGACACTAAATATTCATCCAGTTCCATGATAAATATGCTTCGTACACTAAAAAATGAAATAACTCGGTGTTGTGGTGAGTTCGGCGTTAATCGACAACGGACAACTGTAAAGTTGAACTTGTATGACCTTTGCGTTTCCGTTCCCGTTATAGGAGAGAGAGGGGAACCGTAAGCGGAACGTATGCGTTATACGATCGATACAAGAGGCGCGAAAGCAAAAATCGACTGACTTGTATTTATTTGACAAGTAACAACCTTGCTTTTTCTGCCACTAACTTCAAAGCTTTCGGATCACCAGCATTGGCGCTATGTATAGTATTAGGGCTTTATCGCATTCGTGCTACTTTTTGCGCCATTTTATAGTTCTTTTAATGATTAGTTATATCACTATGTTCTGTAATAATAACAGAAAAAGCGAACAAAAAATTTAATAAAAGGAAAATAAAGCCCTATTGTGAATTCCAACGGAGTCAATTTTATATTTTTAAAGGCACTATTTATTCTTGATTCAAGAGGTATAGGGCTCGCCAATTGAAAAGTCGTAAAAGTAAAATAGTTGTAAAAACTATGTAAACAGTTATTAAATTAAGTAGCCGTGGCCTTGATACAGTCGACCAGCTTTGTTTTCGATGTAACAAAGCATAAAATAACTAATCATTGTCCAACTGGACAACCATGTCAACATTTCGTTACTAATTAATCACAGAAGTGCAGCTGTTCAAGGGTATGTGTGTATTTCATTTTTTCTCATCTCATTTGTCTCATGTGTGGAAATTCTATAATAATTCTAGATAATCTGAATATTATTGTAGATTTTTTTTATGTTGCCATTTTTATAATGTTACTCACTTGTTTTGTTGAGTAATTTTTGTTTTACAACTGGTAATAAAAATTTAAAAGCAAGAAAAATACGCTTCTGTTGAAGGTAAATCAGAGTATAAAATAGTAATTAACATGTATTAGTCCAGTATTAAGGTATTAATTAGCTTAGTACATTACACACAGACTACATTTCAGTATGCATCTGTATTAATGTTTTATCCCCTTAATTATGTCAGGTCTGTTCCTACAAAGCTTTTTAGGAGTTTGGCAATTGTGAATTGCTTCAACTCTGTAAGAACAAAGCTAGTAGTTAGGAAGCGTTTTATATATTATTTAAATTGTGAATTTTATTTAAATTTTTTGTTTCAGATTTTAGAATTGTACGAACTGGTAAAGAATGGCGAGAAAATCAATAAACTGTTACCACAAACAATCGAACGTTTAAAGGCTTTAGAAGAATTGCATAATAAAGGTGAGTAGCAGCAATATCTGAATATGTAATTTTAACTTTTTTTTTTCAGCGACTGATTTCGTAAAAACATTGACGCAAATTGAATCCATACAATCCGAAATTCAAGGGAATGTGAAAAATAACGAAACTTTATTACAAGGTGTCCAAGAAAGTTTTGCGATGAATCTAAATGAAATTAATGCAACTGTTGTCAGTCTTGATGCTAGGATTAAAGCTTTGAAAAAGAAGTAATTTTTAGGAAATATTAATTTATTATTACTTATGAAATATTATAACATTGTAATTTCTTTTTTATTTGTTCAATAAACTAATATCATTTTATTGAGTCGTACGTGGATAAGTTGGTGGCACAACCTGGACAAGTGTGTAAAATATCGTGGACAAAAATGTCACAATTGATGCAAAATATTTTCTCACAATTTGGACACTGGTATACCTAAAACAAACAAGAGTGTATTATTAAAAATCATAATGCACAGAAATTATCGCATAACACATATTTTTTCAATTTTGTTAGGTTTGTGTAATTTATGCAAGTTGACAAAATTAGCTTTATATTTTTTTTCGATTTAATTTTGAAAAAGAGGGGGAAGCATTGTGTATCAGTCACGAAGGCTTTAACTTCGACCTGAGGTTGCCAATGCTTAGTTTTTGTTCTTTCGGCATATTGTACCACAATAATTAATAAACTGTTCCTACTAGACGTCCTCCATCCTCGAATGTCCCTATCTTTGCTCCCAACAAGATCCCTGTCCAAGAAACGACTTATACTGTTCCAAACCAATATTGGCTTACCTGACTTTAAAGGCAACTCATCTGTTTATTACTAGTACAATAAAGATTGTATTGTTACCAAACGCAAGTAATTTATGGTTCGGTTGTTAAACCCTTCGAGGCCATCTAAGAAAACCGCCTGGGGCATGCAGGTTTGTCACCACTTTTACCTGGATTTGATCTATACCTACCCAAATCCAATGTGGTTTTTATGACAGGCTTCTATTGTATTAAAGGTAATGATAGTAACAAAAGAAAGGTGCCGCTGGGCAATAAAACTATAAACATAAATTTTCTTACTAGTACTAGCCGGACCTCGACTCAGGAAAACAAATTTGATTCACAACAGACTTCGACAACCCTTTGAATAGCATCATTATGACGGTCCTAATGATAATTGCAGTGTCATAAAAACCACATTGAATTTGGATAGGTTTACTTCGGGTGGTTTTCCCAGATCGCATCGACCATAAATTACTTGCGTTTAGTAATAATACAATCTTTATTGCAACCTACAAATTTTATGATATTAAAAATAAAATCAAGACAATTGTCTCAAGGGACATACAAACAGTTTTCAAAGGACTTAAGTCTGGGTTTAGCTGTACTAGTGCCTATTATGCAGATGCTTTTTTGCAGTTGGTGCCCAGTTCGAAAATTTTATTGAACAGTGGCGTAAAAATGTGCAGAGGGATTCAAGTATTTTTAGGTCTGTGCCGCAGCCTGTCCCGTCCTCGAGCAAAGTTATTTTGAGCAGTGTTTTCTGAAGCCTGGCGTGGACTTCATCAGGGGTGAATAATGTTAGGGCGCTTAATTATTCGTATCTAGGAACAGATTCCTCATGACCTTCCTTCACTTAAGGGTGTATTTAACCACAGTATAACACCTAGTAGCGAGAGTCCTTTTATTAAAGTCTATTTTTGCTTCCAACAGTTTTAAGCAACAGAGTGTACGGTTTCAGAGGGAACTCCTTCTACCCATATTAATTATGACGTTGAAAGAGGTTTTTACAAATGTCGAGAGAAGGATGGTAAGCGGTGTATCACGGTACTGAGCTGATTAAAGGGGAGAAGGGAACCGAAAACGGTAGAAACTATATTTTGAATTAAATCAGGTGGGCCGATCCCGACTGTACTGCAATGCCGGGCCAACCCGCGACGGAGGTGGAGCAAGCCCCTAGCCTCCGTCAATTTCCAAAAATCAGTTTAATATACTGGCCCCGCATGCGGGGCGTATCAGATATTAAGCTGATAAGAACAGATACTACACTTTGATCTTAGCCATAAGGCCGAGAAGCGATACCGGAGTTTTCGTCTTCACTTCATTATATCCCCGGAGCGGAGGTTTCACAGTCGCGAAATAGAAACGGTGGCGCCACACAGTAACAGCTTTTGGTACTTTATACTTAACTAAAATCAATACTTATTTTATTTTCAAAAGTGATTTTTTAGCTCGGTAAACGAAATTTTATTACCGTCCGACTTTTGAAAAATAGATGAGTTAACTGGAAGGAGACGACTCTCTTTTTCGAAACCAGTCAGTACTGTGAAATTATGTAACGGATGTACCGAGTGAATCAAGTTATATCCGCACCCCAAAAACACGTCTTAAAACACGGAAAAAAATTATAAAATATATACATTACGACAAATTGATATCTAATCTACCACCGAAAAATTTTTTTTTGTTTTAGCAATTTATTTGACCTATAAAACTAAAAAAAAATATTTCGGGCAAAAATCTTATGTCCTGTTTTTACATCAATCACATCAATCTGCAAAATTTATTATAGAAAAAAAAATGTTAGATTTTGATTAAAACCCACTTTTATATTATTTATCAAATATTTTAGTCTAATTTATGACTTGATAAGTTGGAGTAGTAATAAATGCCCGGGCAACACCCTAAGAATTGAAGTAGCTTTATGACCTAAGAATTCGTTACCAGGTGCCTTAACTTTGAAATCTCCACAATCGACGTGTGCCATTTTTATGACGAACATAGGGCCCTTTTTGAATAAAATTTACGACACTCTCATAAATTATAAGAAAGTAAGTGATTCAATATTAAAATATTAATTAAAAACAAAGGACACATTTGCTCAAAAATTTAATTAACCATTTTGATGCATTGTATCAAAATACACATGTAAAGCCCATTTTTTCTTAAAATCAATTGTCAAAGTGTTTTAAGGTTGATAACTCCATTTAAAATTAACCTTTTTAGTTTCGTTTCCACGGCAATCTAACAGGGTTCCAACATAATTTCAGAATTTTTGACACTGACAATTGATTTAAAGAAAAAATAAGCTTTACACAAAAATTTAACGTTAATTTATAATCAAATGAGCAAAAGTGAAAAAAGTAACCGTACAAGTCCACAATTTGAAACTTGGAGAAAATTTTCTATTTGAAAATATTACCTACAATTTTTTTGAGAATTTTTGCTTAATTAGAAATAGCTGTTTTGGGGTGCGGATAAAACTTGATTCACCCGGTATATAACAGATTTAATTTTATTCCGTTTGTGTTTGTCATATGTAATCAACAATCATCTAAGTGGCGGTTGAATCATCAAAAATTTTGTATGTTTGAGTGCTTGATTAGGACTGAAAACTTAGCCCGCTGAAATTTTCTGGCCCCACATGAAGCACGAATAAACATATCCATTAAATGAGAATTTTTTTATTTCATATGATGCTTATAATTTCCATAACAACTTAGTATTATCGCAATAAATTTCCATTTTAAATTTAAATTTTATTACTGAGTCCGTACTGCAAAATCAAATTTACCAAACTCAAATTGCTTAACACTTTACGAAACTAGTATTGCAATGTTTCATTTCCAGGACTAGATGAATCCGAACGGAATAAAATAAAAATAGACTTTTACACCCCAATACTCCCCCCATAATTAGAATCTGAATCAGAAACTTTCACTTTCAACAATAAAAAAATATCTTTATGAGTATGTAAAGTAAACCTTTATGATACAGTAAACAAAATATTTTTTAAAGATTTCTTTAGTACGGTATTTAATGATTGGTAACATTTTTGAGAAATTGTTTTTCATGCCAATTTTTAGTGTCACCGACCATAAAATAAAAGATTCGGTAAAACAAATTAACAAACCTGTTTATCGCTGTCATTAAAAAATTTTTGACACGCAAAACATATGGGTGTCTGATTGTCATACACTACTTCAGTATAATTAGCTGCTGGAAATAAATGATGATAGGATCTTGCCAAATGTGGAGCTGAGACTAATGTCAAACCACAAGCACGGCATTCTACTGGCAATTCACAGTATTTACTGTAACACTGGGGACAGTAATAACCACCCGTATTCAATTTACTTTCTTCATCAGTACTGTCCACATGACTAAAAATAAGCATTTTAAATTAACAAAAATAAATTAATAACAACTAAAGTTAAATTTCGCGTGAACACACCATCAAATTGACATTTTTTGTGGTATGTTCACAATATAATAATTCCCAACCCTTAAAACCTTACCACATACACATTGTTAAAGGCTCTTCAGTGCCTTCAACCGACATCTGATGAGGGAAACCCATTTTAATTAAGTTCGATTCGAGCGTATGTGCCGCTGGGGGTGGATCCACTTGCTGATACAGCAAATCTTTAAAATGACAATCATCTAAAATAACATTGTACAATCCACCAGTTTGATTGGCTAATTGTCTACAGACGTGAACTTCTGCAGCTAATCCTATGACTGAACATCTAACACCTTCTGTTTTTAACATCTAAGAAATAATAGAAAAAAAATGTGATTATCTTATTTAAAAAATTATAAAACAAAATCACCTGTATTGTTGTGTTAATATCACCAGGATCACAGGTAGTCAGACTCCCCATTATTACCAAAATTTCTCTACTCGCATGTGATGGCAATAATTTTAGTGCTTTTATGGCTATCTCTAGACTATTTTGTAACGAAGGTTCGCCCACAAGAGAAGTCTGTTTCAGATTTTCCACAGCTTTTATGTGTTTACGTGCATTTCCGGCTAAGTCGCTTATTTTTTCGGCACGTTTGTTGTGCATTATAATGAAGCCCATTTGGCTGATTGGGTTTTGATCAAAAAATTCTTCAATGAAATTTTCCAGCAACTAAAATGCGATAGTATTTTATCACAATTTCAAGAACTTTTGTAAATGTTATTTTAAATTAAGATATATAGCCATCAAAAAAATTAAATCTAAGTGGATAAAACTGACAGGGTGGTTCATTTTCGATCGTTTTCGCGGTGAGTCTGGTCAATCTCTAACATTAAAAAGTATATATAATCTATGATTAGACCATATATACCATTAGATTCTTCGCAAAAATATGTAATAGCAATTTTGCGCCTTTTCAATTTATTCAAAAATCAAGTTTTAGTCTTTCTTCTCTTTATGAACTTAATATAAGACAGACCGAAATCATCGTAAATAACCACTAATACTAGTTGTGTATGATTATGCTTTTCTTCTCTCTCTTCTATTCATACTTATTGTTATTATGTTAATATAATAATTTATTATTATCGTGTGTCCAATCGTACACTAAAACATATACCTCATCCCACACCCACCCTCATGATAATAAATATATACTTACATAATATTATACAGCGTGTGTAAAAAGAACTGAAACCAATTAATAATTTGTAAAAAAATTATATTTGGTAAAAATCCTAAAACACGTCGATTTTTATTTTAAAAAAATTCACAATTTGAGGCGTTTAGTTTTTTTTAAACATTCTTCTTTTCTCCACAGCCAACTTTGAAATTTCTTTAAATAGCATCGTACCCTTTATTATACCTCAAATAAAACCTTATTTAATAAGCAACTTGTTGGTGTAATTAGATAAAAACACTTTTAATTTACTGAAATGCTAAAAAACAAAATAAATGTTCAAATTGGGCGCGGTTAACTGCTTGACAATAGGCAAGACGTTCAAAATTTCGAGTACAGTTATTAAATGTGTCCGGTGGTACTCTTATCAAATTCTTCTTGAATTCTTTGTTGCAAAACATCTAAATTATCTGATCTATTTGAAGCTCTTTAAATAACCCCACGAAAAAAATCCTGTGGAGTAAGGTCAGGCGATCGAGGTGGCCATTCTATCCCTTTTAGATACGATAAACGAAACATTTATTTAAACTTTTTAAAAAAATGTATTTTTTTTGTGAAAACTATATGTTCAATTTCAAAACTAATTACACCAACAACTTGCTTATTAAATACACTTTTATTTCAGGTATAAAAAATGTGCAATTAAAAAAAAGTTGGCTGTGGAGAAAAGAAGAATGTTTCAAAAAAAAAACTGAACGCCTCAAATTGTAAATTTTTGAAATAAAAATCAACGTGTTTTAAGATGTTTACCAAATATATATACATTTTAAAGTTATTAATTAGTTTCAGTTCTTTTTACACACGCTGTATAATGAACTAATAAATGATGTACGGAATTACAGTCTTGTTCAATTCTAATGTTGAACGCTTGAGAGTTGCTTCTTTTATTGAAATCCAATGTATCAACGCAACTCTCGAGCACTCGATTACGACATAAAAATTGAACAAGACTGTACCGACTTTTGTGGACGATAGATAATTAGGTAGATCAATTAAGCCTCGAGGATAGCCAATAAATTTCGCAGACGAGATAAATACAGCGTTTTTTAGGCAACCAAAATAGACTTTTAATTAACAAAAATTATTTAAAAACATTACGATTTAGGCAGCCGTGACCGAAAAAAGAATTTAGGACCGATCTAGAAGCTGTATACAAAGCTTTTTTGACCGGTTGTACAAAAACTCGTTTTATTATAGTAGTATTCTTTTAATTTTACCCGAATGTCGTAAAACTTAGTTCTCTTTCTTGCTCTTTGAGAAAGTAGGTACGAGCAAGTAGGATAAACTTTTGTCCGCTCCCTAATCCGGTAATGGTTAAAATTTTTAAACATTTAAAAGAGACAGCAACGTTTAGCACGCCTTTCTGATTTACCCACCGAAAAATTATCAGTGATTCTCAACAAGTCTTAAAAATGCAACGATATAAATTTTGTTTACAAAAAAAATTATAACAAATATTTGAAATTATATACAAGTCTATTTACATTTTATTATTACTATCACTATCATGGTAACAATTCTATTAACAAAATCTTTTGATTAAACAGCTTTTCGTATTTAAAAATGACCAAATAGTTTGAGAACTGCTGGTACTCCAACCTGCTCTCCCCTGTAATAAAGAAGACAACGCTTGGCGGCTTGTATTTTGTTTCACTCATTCGCATAGTAACAACAAAGATAAAACTAGTAGCGCATAGGGAGGTGTTATTTGATACAATTTTACAATATTCGGGTAAAATTAAAAGAATACTACTATAGTTATTTATATTAAGGGCGTAATCAAGGGGATTATGACACGAGGGAATGTTTGTGTGGTACATACGTTTTATTTTATATTAGATTGTTTTAATTTTTCAAATCAAAAGAATATTCAAAATTTCGATATTTTTTTTAAACTGTGAAAAAAAACCCAGATTAATTAGTTGACTATCTTGTTGTTGCTAGGATACGGTATGTTGTAATTTTATGTTTTGCGATTTTCTAAAATGGAAACTGATAAAAACGTGTGTGAAAACGTGTATTCTAGAGAAATGTTACAACAGATAACAGCCCAAAAGTCAAGAAAAAGTTGTGTAACGCTCTGTGCGTTTGTGGTGTTTAACAGTTTTTGAAATAAATGATGACTTTTCATGTTAATTATTATTTAATGTAAAAAGTGAGGTTTACAAAATGGAAGACGCATATTTGACAGCTAGACGAATGTACAGTAACAGCATAAAAATAAATCAGTATAGACAGCTGATAAAAACTTGTCAAAAGCTAGCATCCCCTCACGTAAAATGTATAAGATGGAGCCACTGATTTTTAGATTTTTTTGCAACTAATAATACACAATTTAAATTTAAAGGGATATAACTATAAATAAAATACTATAAAAATTATTTTAATCGTTGTTTTACCATTGTCTTTTAATTATTTATTATATAATTTACAGTTATAGCCTTTTAGATTAAAACTGTGTATTATTAATTGCCTAAAAATCAAAAAATCAGTGGCTCCATCTTACACAGTTTACGTGAAGGGATGCCAGCTTTTGACAAGTTTTTATCAGCTGTCCATACTGATTCATTTCTATACTGTGGTACAGTTAGGTATTTGTTATTGTTGTGTAGCAACTTTAAGAAATTCAGTGCTATAAAAATAAAGATTATGCCCTGATTTGCGGGAGTATAATTTAGAATATGGTTCCAAAATAAAATATCTTACTACACGCGAATAGCTTTTGTATTAAATTTGTTTTACAGTGTTATCTAATTGATTTTCACTTTTTGTCAATTTGAGTTTCACAATACATATTTCAACTCAATTTCACTCTTGTCACTAATAATAATGAACCGTCAGATGTGAAATTAAACTGAAATATTGTGAATCTCAATTGAAAAAAAGTGAAAATCAATTAAAAAACACTAAGAGAATCGATAAACAATCAAGTGAATAATCTGTTTCGTCAGATTTTTTTTAAATTTGGTAGTAAGTAATAATAACACAGTTGTCTAGATTAAAAATCGACTATAGTTTTATATTTTTTATTTATATAATTGATTTGAAAATAGTGTATTAAAGGAACCAGTATTGAAAATTCTACAGATATCACAAGTACTGGTTGATTCTATTTTATATGAGACTCTTTGAAATAGATATGTATAACTGGCTGTTTTTTTAACATGCCTTTAACATTTTAGAGACTGCTATTTACGTGCCAAAAGAAGTTAAAAAGTTCAAATAATCTATGAACCTTCCATTTTATTATTAACCAAAATGGACGATAATACTCAATAAATTAATGTACCTAAATATGTATTACTATTGTCTAGGCCAGGGATGTCAATAAAGTGAATCGCGAAACACTTTTGGGACAGAAATATTCAGGAATAGAAATTGTAGTTTTTTAGCAGCTTAAATGCCTTTCCTTTTACAACTGCACAATAAAAAATTTGACTTTTTTCAAAAAGTAGATCTTGTGAGAAAATTAGTTGACACCCCTGGTCTAGGTATTTTAATTCTTGATGTAACTAATCAGATTTTTAATACTATGGACGACAATAAATTTGAGACATCAAATTTTTACAATGAAATGTGTAGAATTCCATTTTTTCCTTAATCATAATTACGATATCGGTCACAAAAATAAATAACGCCAAAACTGACAAAAAAGTGTGTTTAACACGATTTTACAGGTCAATGTTACAATGTCCCACATGCCGCAAATTGTATTATTCTGAAAATCTTATAAAAACAATACAGTGAAACCCCGGTAATTCAAAAACGTTTTGCAGGGCGGTGTCGTTCTATTGAATTTGTGGGATTACAGAGTACTGCCATAGACACCCAATAGTCTGAATTTTTTTTAAAACAAAGTACCTTGTAATTTGACAAATTACAAATGAAATGAAAAGTGATAAGATTCTATCTGAACTACAAATCATACTACATATTTACATAGTATCGCTCATTAAAATCAATAACTTCATAACTCCAAAACAAGCATTTTTGGAACATGTTTTCAAAACGTCACCACTTTAGTTTGTATTTTTTACACAGTATTTTAAATTGCATCTATTCAGAAATAAGCTTTTTTGAGTTATGACGTTGTTGTATTTAATGAGCGATATATAGAATTATGTACAATGATAGGCGTGTCGGATTAAACAAGGGCAGGATTAACAGGGGTCCACTGTATTCTATTATTCCAATAGTAAGAAACAATTTTTTCGGCTAAAAAATAAAAAACTGTTGATAAATTTAAACTAACTTTCACGGTACAAAGAAGACGAGTTGGTTTCAGATCTTGACTGGACATTGATTCGGAACAATCTACAAGCACAAACAAATGCCTCATCATGCCCAATTTAGAATTGCCTTGTTTTTGTGCCTGTCTTTTTCGTTTAGCTCTTTGAATTATCTCCGCCACAGAGGCATCAAGAAACCCTTCGTCGTCTTCTTTTATAGCCTCCCTAAAAATATTTTTACAGTTCAATTTTCATAAGCTTTAAACCATGAGACCTACCATGTTTTTTCGTATCCTGTTTCCCACCGATATTCCTTAGGATCTTCTTCATCGGCCATTTTTGTAAATTATTTAAAAAAAAAATGTTTACACACACAAACACCGGGAACACAAATTATTGAGGTTATGTATTTTTATAAACTGTCAGTGATCTAGTGATTTGACATTTTTAATCATAGTAGTTGGTGTTACTGACTTTTCAAAATTAAGAAAGTGAACGTGGCCGCTTCAAATCTTATTTTCTAGATAACTGATTGCATAGTTGTTTAAGGCAACACTGAATTTTTTTCTAAGTAAAGGACAGATTGAAGCATGTTTCTATATGCATATGCCCTGTCTTGTCATTAAAATAATAATAATAATAATAACACAATAACCAATAGTTAACTTCAAACTTACATCAAATACAGGGTGTTTCACGGGTGATAATGAGCCTGCGAAACTGAAAATGCAACCAGCAATACAATTCCAAAGTTAACGTAGTTATTTTTTTTTAAATACATTAAATAAAAAATCAATTCATTATTTGGTTAACTAAAGACAAACTAATGCCACTTGCTTGTGAAATCATTCTTTTTTGATTTACATGTGAATAGGACCAGTAGCTGTTCTTGCTTTTGGCTTTTCAAAGGTGGTCAATTTTACCTTAAGGTAGTTTCAAGTCGTTCGAATATGGTGTCAGCATGAGTTCTTCTCTACCCGGAAAACGTTGTCTGTACAAACTTATCGCGGCAGAGGCATTTTTTCCCATATATCACCATCATGTTGGTTTTTTCATCGTTTGAATACATATTTTTTTATCGGTGACAGATTTGACAAACAAAATTTTAAGTCAATATAATCTACGTTAACTCTGGAATTGTATTGCTGGTTGTATTTTCAGCTTCGCAAGCTCATTATTACTCGTAAAACAGTCTGTATAGTTGTTTTTTCAAAAACCAAGACTATAGAAACATCGTTTGATCCGTTGTTTTAATGTATTTTAAAACTATTATCTTAATAATAATAAAACTGAGATCTTTAAGAACTCTAATTCGCGCCAAAAAATTCTGTATATAAAATTTTGACAGTGACAAAATTAGCATTTCATTTTTGTGTGACAGCCTAAGCTGAGAAATAAGACTGTAACTACGGCAACTCAGTATAATAATGTAAAATTTCTCCGACGCGACATTAGCAAAAACTACTTATTATATTTCTGAACTTAGCTCATTATTTTATGTAGGTTTATACATATTACATTACCAATATTACAGAAAAAAAACTTCAGAAAAAAGATAACATTCCGCATATATTTAAAAATATTTACAAAGTAAATTAATTCACAACTAGGGTATAAAGCGTTACGTGAACATTTGACAAACTTTTCGTCTCAATAAAACAATAATATTGTACAATTTAACAGCAGGACCTACTTTAACATCTAAAATTTCAATCAGGTCCTTCTGATTAAGTGATAAGAAAGCTTCACCATCTATTTCATACTGTCTAAACTGATTACTATGGTCTTCCGAACCTGGTACAGTTGATATAAATTCAGCTACTTTATTTACACTCCAAAGTAAAGGATCATCAACATCGTCCACATATTCTTCTAAAAATCTACTATGTTTTACCCAGGTTTCTTTTGATGCCGGTTCAATAGTTGCTTCATTAATTAACGATTCAATTTTACTAATTTTTGAACTGGGTTCCTCTTCTTCTGGAGTTCTTTTTATCCTTCTTCTATATCTTCTTTTCGGTTTTTTTACTTCTTCTTCTTCGGGTTCTTTTGGAGTAACTTCTAACCGTAAATATTTCGGAGGTCGACCTAATCGCGGTTTTCTGAAAGAAATCAAAACGTAAATTTTAAACATTAAAAAATATAAATTTACAATCAGATAGGAGAAGTTTAACTAGAATACGTTCTACTAATTATAATATAGATATTCTCTTTTACAGTGTAGTGAGCCGCGTATCACACACCCTTAGACCGAATAATAATAAAAATAATATTAAGAAATTAAGATGTTTTACTTTGAATGTGCTGTTGTAGGCGAGCTTATGAAATATATTTTGACTTTTCAGTTTGTTATAACAAATGTATTTCTGGTTGTAGGTACAACCAAAATTAAGAGGCAGATTTGATAATAGTTCCAGGTCAAACTACATACCTTTAAAGCTAACACTATGCATTTATCCAAGAAATATTGACTTTAGTTGTAAAATTTAAAATGGTTTTAACAATAAAGTTAATAATCGATGATGCTTTGAAAAGCTGACCTTTTATGAAATCCGACAAAGGTCTGGTCTTCAATCTCTTTTCTCTTTACCGAACTTTCTTCTTTATCGTAACAGTAAAAACTTATTTAACCTACTGTCGGTGGCTATTTTACTCGCGATTATCTTAAATAAGTTTCTATTGTTACGATTATTTATAACTAAAGTTAATCTTTCTTGGATAGATACATAGACATTAAGAACACAAACAAACTTACGTTTTATCCCTAGGCTCTCTAGACACCGGTACCACAGCTTCAACTAATTTATCCGGTGTTAACAATCGATCTGGTAAAACTCTCTCAATATCAATGTTATCTTCCGCATAGGGACAATACTTTTGTTCTGAATGCGTTGGAAATTTAGGTCCCTGAATGTGCCCTAAACCTCTACAACCCACAGTTGGACATTCGAGAAAATCATAGACATCATCTGGTGCTAAAACAATCACATTACAAATTGAAATAAACAAAGATCTAAACCTACTTAATGGAGTCTCAATTGGATGACCTGTTTTTTGACACCAACCGACTGGATGTATATTCTCATTATCATCATCCACCCAATAACTATAACGATCGGGCCAACCATCAAAATGTATCCTGATTTGATGGTCCCTGACGGCATCAACAGTAGCTACTCTAATAAGTTGCGGAACTCTTCTATCAACGCACTCTAGACGCATTCCTCGTTTGAAACCACAAGCCGGACGTTGTTTGAATGCTCGAACTGGTGCTGCCACTGTTTTTGTTTCTTTCAGGTACTTAGCCCAAGAGAATGTCTCCGGATTTGGATAATCTAATAACAAAACTATGTGAAGACGACCACAGACTGAACACGGAAATGTTGGAAATTATTACAGAGTGTGTTCTTTGAAATTTAGAGTCACAGTTTAAATTTGTGAACAAATGTAACTAAATTTGATCTTATCTAAATTCACTCTTAGAATGTTACTATATTTACCGTTAGGTGGTGTTAAGTTATGGCCGTACTGGTCACACCAACCGACAGGATGTATGTAAGGTGATGTAGGATCGGCCCAATAATCATAAATATCATCCCAACTGTCAAAATGGACTAGTATTCGATTGTCCATCATGTCTCGAACTGTTGCTACACATACTAATGAACTGTTTTTCTTATCAACAGCTTCTAATTTCATGCCGACACGAAATCCATTAGGGCATATCGCCTAATAAAACAAAGTCATGTATCAAATAAATGAAAATAATAGAAAAAAAGATTCTTCTTTCGCAAACTTTTTATACAAGTAGGTATATAAAGTGTGATCAACAAATATTGGTTAGGTTAGCCTTAAAATGATAAAAACTTTTAGTAGATAATACAGGCTGTCCCAACGGTCAAAAAAGCTCTAAAACTTGTTTATGTTAGGAGATACTGTACTGAGATATTGTACATTTTAAAAATATTGTTGTATTCGTTATTGGGACAGTCTATATATGCGGGTTCTAATTCAAAATTCCATGTATTTTCTTAAGGAGCTCCATCTTAGCGAACGGTGTTAGGGGTCCTCTAAATTTAGGAAAAACCGGTTTCAGAACCGATCGGTAAAACCAGTTTTTCGCGGTCGATGAGTATGTAACAGTTAAATTAAATTAAAATTGGGGAACCCCCTAAACACCTTGACTAAAATTGAGTTCTACATGAAAATAGGTAACATTTTAATCCAGAACTTGATCTATTTTCTATTGAGAATGAACAGAAATCAGTTGCTGCGATCCTCACCTAAATAACATGCGTATTATACCGGTATTTGTTGATCATACTTTATTATAAACAAAAACATAAATCTATTTTACTTACATTTCCTGCTCTATTCGCAAACAAATGTTTTGGGGCTGCCGTCGACTTCGTATTCTTCAAATAAACCATCCAATTGAAATTATCACTCGTGTATCCAGGGGGCGCTTGCAACAAACGACTGTGCTTTTCACACCACCCTGCCGGAAAAATATCCATACTATCCGCATTAGCCCAAAAATCATAATTTTCCGGATACCCATCAAAATGCAATCTTAATCGATATCCACAAATTTCTGCAACTGTTAAAACGCAAAAATATGACGGATGTAGTGGATCAATTCCTTCCAGTTTCATTCCTGGCCGAAAACCATTTCTGTTGTATGGAAATGGATCTTTGAAAAGTTTTACAGGAGCTGCTTTGGCTTTAACATGATCGAGATATTTAGTCCAAGAAAATCCTTTTTTTGAACAAGTCCAAGGATAGGAAAATTTATCTTGAGAGTTTTCATTAGACGTTTCGTCATCGCTTCCACTTATAGGATCCGATTCGACTTTTTTTATTGGGAAAGAAGCTCTTTTTCTCTTTCTTTTTATTTTTATATCACGATCTCGTATTTGCTTGTTGTTACCAGCATCTTGACAAGCTAAACTACAATATTTTGAAGTAATAAATTCTGAAGGGAGGCCGTAACAACCACATTCGACACAACGGAGCTCCTCTTGAAATTCATTTTTCACCTAAAAACAGTTTTATCAAAATGTCATAGAGAACTATTTCAAGTGAAAACACTTGATATAATTCAAAATTAGTTAGAAGTTAATAACAAAAGAATATAGTTTATAAAAGAAAACTTCTTATTCGCTTAATATCTATAAAACTACTGTCATTTTACATCTGCATTGAGAGTGCGGATGTCAAATACATACCTTATTATTCTTAGCCAGTCGTTTCTCAATAATTTTATCATACTCTTCCCTTGTCAAATACTCAATCAAATTAAATTCATTTACAATAAACTTCAAATCACTCCCCGGCAAACTCCCAATACCTTCCTCCCATTTTAGAATTTTCTGCAAATCAAAATCGTCGTTCATATTAATGTCAGTTTTCTTTTCTTTAATAACTTCTATTTCTAAAAAATCATCCTTCCTATGCTCTTTATTAAAACATTCTGCCTCTTCTAATTTCGTTAATGTAACATCCGATTCCAAACTGAACTTCTCGTTACTTTCAATGATCTCCATATCGTCGTAATCTTTTCTATATGAAAAATTCGATTTCCTTCTTCGTTCAGTTTTCTGTAATTTGACCGGATCGGGATCTAGAAGTTGATTGTTATTAGTTGTGAAATTTCGCTGTTTGTCCCCCTGATAATTTTTTTTAAGAATCGATATCCCATGTTTAGAAAATTTCGGAATTTCCCTACGTTTCTCATCAAAACTAAACGAAATCGAGTCATTTTTTGAATTCGAATCTTCCATTATGGATAATTCGTATTCTTTTTCGCTTTTAATTGTACTATCTAAATCTATCACTTCGTCGCCTTCATCTTCTATGTTAATTGCTTCTTCATTTTGCATTTTTAAATTAGAAGTTGGTATTACTGGCATAAATGCAATTTTTGGTTGCAGTGTATTGGTTGTAACAGTTACTGGTAAGCGGTTTTTTATCACTTTGGGCATGGGCGCTATCATTAATTTTTTACCAGGTTCCACTTTTGTCTCAGAGAGTTTAGTCAATGGTTGTTTAATCATTGTCAAATACGTCCCTGATGACAAAGTTACTGTTTGCATATTGCTAGATTTGTGTATAACCAACGGTCGACCTTTTGATACGTTTTTGACAGGAGTTAGGATAACTCCTTGGTTAGATGGATCTTTATTAACAATACTGTGAGGAAGCGTTGCAAATTGCAATTGCGTATTTACCATGTTGGGGGGTTTTGTAATTGAAGAAAATGGGAGCTTTGACTGTGTTTGAATGTATACCAATGGAAGCACTTGAGTCTTCATTGGGTTTGATGAAATTATTGAGCTATCGGTGGTGTTTGTATTAAGGTCAGAGACGGGTTGGACTACTTCCCCTGATTCGGTAGCCCCCGATGACATTTCTGCAAATTTTATTTAATTACGATAAACAAGAAAAAATATATATATTAACTACGCAAGTAGATTAAAAAAACATGCAAATTAAAAACATGGTAAAGTTTTTTTTAAAGGCATCATCGCAGGTTTAAAATTGTAAAATTTTCATTAAAGCTTTAATAATTTAATAAAAATATGAGGTAAAATGCCTGTGAGGCTCACAACAGTATAATTATACAATATGTAACAGAGCCCAAAGTGCATCATTTAATCCCTCACTTGAGAAATTAAGACACTTTAATCTTGAGGCATATACACTATTTTTTGCACTTCCAATGAATAAAAATAGTATATTAGACCTCAAAGGCCGTAAGCATAACGTTTCATAGTCGAAAACGCAGTTAAGAAACCGAGGGCGAAATCCGAGTTCTCCTAAGCGTTCGTGAATCACAAAAAGTACTTACAGCCTCCAGGTTCACGTACTATTTTTTCAACCACCTGTTTACCACCCTAGGGTTCGTAAGTAATGTCGTTGTTATGGTAATGATTCTATGGGCAGTAATCGTTGCTTACTGTTGCTGTTACGAGTCAGGTATTTAAAAAAAGTCATTTAAGATTTGCATTTGTCCATATCTTAAATTCAAAGAGAGACATTAAACGTTAATTTAAGTCCCTTGAGAGTAAAGATGGTAGTTTAGTTCCTCTCAGTGGAGACTAAGGTATCAACTTTAGTCCCGGTAGTGTAAGAAATAACTTTATATTATTATGAATATTACTTTTTGGTAATTTACAACATATTTTATTTTTTGTTGGTAGGTATACATTTCCAATTTTTGGCCTGTAATTAGTATCCGTTATGCAATAAAGAGTATTGTTATTATTGAAATCACTGTTATTGTCAACTTTGACGATACACTTTTTATTTAAGTATATATAGAGTACATTACTATAAGTAGCAATTAAAAAAATGCGCAAATATATTTCCTAATTAAATAAGTATTAAACTATTCCAAACCAATTTTGGCGAATCTGACATTAAAGCAAGTTTTCAGTTTATTACTAAATACAATAAAGATTGTATTGTTACCAAATGTAAGTAAGTTATGGTCATTAGACCTTTCGATGGCATCTACGTAAAAGTAGTGACAAATCTGCCTGCCCCGGGCGGTTTTCTCAGATGGAATCGAAGGGTGTAACGACCGTAAATTACTTGCGTTTAGTGACAATACAATTTTTATTGCATTAATAATAAAAAGAAAACTTGCCTTTAAAGTCAGGTCAGGTCAGGTCAGGTACGCCAAAATTGGTTTGGAATAGTATATGGATATAAACCCTTTCGTTGCTCAATACGTGTTTATGTTTAGAAAAAAATTAAATTGTAATTCCTATGTCGTTGAAATGATATATTTTTAATATTTTTATTTGTCGGGACCACGGTCACCTAGATTATAGTATGAAGGAGATGTTTATCCATCCGACCAATCGCAGTTTTATTTCGAAGCCTTTTTTCGTCCTAGAAAAATCCTAGAGGGATTTACAGTAGAGGACATCATTTTTCACATTTGTATAACTTATGGTATGTACGAGATTTCGGAAAAACAGTGTCAAATATTTAATGTTTATCAACTGACTTACAAAATTTACTTTTTCTGTAGAAACGGCTAAAGAATCAAAAAAAAAAAGTCTAAAAGTAGCGCTACAGTACAATCTATCTTCAAATCCAGTTGATATAGTAAAGTAGCGACACGAACAAATAACGATCGCCAATTGAGCTCTATCGATTTTTCCGCCGCTAGGATCGCTGTAGTTACCAATCATCATCGCCAATTTTATCAGGCGCGACCTCTGACGGAAAAAATATCCTTATTGAGCTCAATTCATTGTGATTCATGCCGAATTCATTTGTTCTGTCGATACTTTATCTCATCAACTGGCTTTGGTCGCTGTCAGAATGTTTTCATATTTTTGATCCCATTTCCTAAAGTCCAATTAAGAAATCAAATAAAAATTTTAGTTAGTGCATTTTGATTCATGCTGCTTCCAACACGAATGTTTCGTACCGAAAGAACAATCATAAATGCAGAGCAGCAATTTGGATTTATTTGTAGTTAGTTTGCCCATTGTTAGGTTTATTACAAGTTAATAAAAAGTCAGACCAAATAAGTCGAATTTTCGAGTTTTTTTTTATTTAACCCCTTCTTCACAGGCCAATAATATACACTCCAAAAAATTTAGGGCATTAAATTTTGACACTTTGTTTGGCACAATCACGATAACGATCACAAAGACAATATAACAAACGTCGAAATTGACAAGAAAAGGTGGTTTACATGATTTTACTTGTCAGTGTCAAAATTTGATATTATTTTATTACAAATTGTAGTTATTTAAAAAATTCAAGAATTGAGTCCCATGTTACAGTTATAGCTACATAAGGCATAACACAGTAAAAAAATATATAATACCTGTCAATGTCAACATTTTAAAGTTTCAGCTGATACTACAAGGTGTTTATAAATGATTGTAGGATCGTAGGAGGTTGTGGAAATTTTTGATATCACGAGTGTTCATTGTAATGTCCTATTTCCGCAACGGAATATTAGAGAGTGGTTCTTGGAGTTACTCAATTGTCTAATAATAATTATAATAATAGCTAAAATCACTGACTTTAAAAGGGAGAACATTTTTTATTGTTTCCACAGCCTCCTACGACCATACTATCATTTATAAACACCTTGCATTTATGATCCCTAAATATTTTATTTCGGTTGCTTGGTTTTTTGATAATCTTTTGAGTAAATGTTTAAGATTAAATAATCGACAATTCATGACAGACTTAAAGATGATATACAAAAAATAAAATGCAATATTACAATATAGAAACGTTAGTCTTAATAATTTTGCTAGTAGTCATCGCTTTTTCTTGAGTTCATTATTAATATAAACAATAACAATAATGAATTACGAACTACCAATGTAACAAATCAGACAAGTAGACAGAATATGAAACATCAAGTCACTATCATTCAAAAAATTGTATTGCCAACTGTAGAACAATTTGACAGGTATTATAGAAAAAAAACTTTTGTATGTCTCTTATATTTGGAGACACTCCCCACCATGAACCACGCCTTATTCAACTCAAGAAAATTATTGACTATTTTATTTGTTTCAAATTAGCATAGTTACAAGGCAATCTGTCATTTAAAGTAGAAAAATAATAAGTATAATTTCTCTTTTAAATAATTAAGATTGAATTGTGTTTCAAGTCTACAAAAAGTGTTGTTAAATTATTTTGCGTTTATTTAGAAAAATAGAAATAGAGAAAAAAAAATTGTAAACTTTATTTTAACTGTACAAATTCGCCATGATGTAACTTATTACACCTACCGATAATCTGATAAGTTGATTTGATAAAGAAATGTTATAATTAATTTTACAATTTATCGTAATTTTTTCCTGTATTGTTAAAAAAAAACAAAGCACATCATATTTAGAAAGATATTTAGTACCAAATTCAACAATAAACATACAACAAAAAATATTTAAGTTATTGGAAGCAACATGACTTTAAAATCAAAGAATCATTAAAAATTAAAATGCAAAATTCTATTTAAAAATTAAAAATACATCACACAGTTAATGTCCTAATGTTTAGCAATTATCATATATTAATTATTATTCAATAAAAATAGAAAGAAGTGAAAAAAAAATTCCTAATTAGTAATTAGTAAATTACTTTGTCTGGTGTGTAATAAATCCAAAAAAAATAATAATAATAAAAAATAAATGTTAATACATAATACCTGGTTTTAGTTTGCAAAAAAGAGTGAAAATAATATATAAAAAAATAACTCTCCTAGAAAAAAGTGAGGTTAGTATTAAACATTTACGGATGCAATTTCATTTCGCAAAATATTTTAAAACACTGCCCAGTTTCACTTTTTCCAATTAAAATAATAAATAGTATAAAATTTTCTAATTTATGACAAATATCATCTGTTGACGACTTATCTACGAAACTTTAGCAAATCCGGTCCTGTCTCTAACCTTGTTTCAAGCAACAAAAGAAAAAATTATACAGAAATATAGTAAACCTTACCCATATTATATAATTTGAACTATTCACTAAAATAAATAATTAGACTGCCTTCGTACAACCAGGGACGGTTATAAATTTTTTTAAGCGACAAATCGTAAACACAAACTTTTATAATTTTGTTAACACGGAGGGCTTCCGAAACCCCCAAAATATAGCCAGACAGTCCAAAAATTCTTTGTTTTCACGTTAAAATCTTGTGTTAAATTTTTCACGTTGCTATTATTTAGGAAAAGTTTTATTTCGTGCCGTTCACTCCAAAAATCAGACACTTCGAGCGCATGCGTGAGTAGATGCGGAGGGCTGGGGGGAACATTTTAAATGCTTTTCCCGCTCCAAATTAATCATTTTCAATGAGAAAAAAGCTTAATTATCATTAAATTTACACTTAACATGATGAAATAGTTCAGTTATTTTTTCCAAATGTAAAATTAATTGTAATTTGACGTTTTTTCTCTGAACAAATGTAGGACTTAAAATGGAGCCTATTTGTATCAGAAAATAAGCAAAGACAACTTTCGCAGCCCCAAACATAATTTGCCAAAACTTTACAAGCGTTTAGAAGTCAGAATATCTATTTAATGTTTTCAGACATATTTATTTTTATAATTTATTTAATGTGTATTGTATGTTAATTTACCTGAGTTTTGAGATGTCGATAATGTTGATATATTCGTATAGAATGTACTAAACGTTCAAAAACAAACAGATCTTCATATTAATATTCTCCTGCAATGTGGTAAAAAGTTCAGCATTGAATATTTTGTAGGAGTGCTGATGAATTAATTGTGAATATTTGGGATATATGTCACATCAAATTATGTAAATCTTAAAAAAAATGTTTTGTTTCAATATTTAACTAGAATTTGTTTAGTACTTACCTATAAATTGATAAATAAATCTATAAAGTATTTATTGTTGAATAAAAATTGTTAGATACCTTTTACAAAGAAAGCGCATGCGTTATCTGAAAATGAAGTAACAACATGCGGTGTTGCCAAGTGGGTACAATTTAAGCCGTTTATTAAAATTAAAAAAATTAAATTAATATAACGAAACAGTTTTGATTGTTTATTTATTCCTTTAAACAGATATATTTTTGGTGTTAAAATAATTAGGGAAATAATCAATATTAAATTGAACTCTAAGCGGATATTTTTATTGTTTTGATCTTGTTAACACGAATAATATAGTATATGGGCTCCAGAAGCCGTGACGTAAAAAATGCGCGAAATTTTGAAACACTGTCATTCGATAAAAATACCTTAAAAAAGTCGACCTTATTGCACATGTAAATAAGGTTGATTTTATGAAGATCAAATTTTATGCGATGAATAAATACACTAAATAAAATAAATAAGACCTAAAAATGTCGACATTCGATACCCCAAACATTTCATTTATTGATAAGTTAAAAATCACAGCAAACTTACACTTAATAAAGAATTTAATGGAAAATAAAATGTTCGATGCACAGATTTCCTTTATTTCTAAGCTTTAACGCAGGTCCAATATGAACGAATTCCAGCGAACCATGCCGAATGCGAGCAAATCCCCTCCGATTTGCCCGCGCATCTTGTTATTTGTATGTATTCGGCCATCTTCGGTAGTTGGTTTACAGCTGTTCGGGTGAGTTTGACGGCACGAAGCATGTACAATAATTTCTATTTTCGATTAATTTCTTAAATATGCGAGAATTGTTTGTAACTTGTGTCTGGATTAAAACTAGAATGTCTAGAGTATTGGAGTTGAGTCACAGTATATCAGACTGTCTGATATACTGTGGTTGAGTGTTTTTATGCCTTATTTGTGTTTCCATATGTGATTTTTATTCGGTCAAAGTTTAGCTGTTATAATTTCAACCTTATGTATTAGTGCAATAAGGGCGACTTTTTTAAGGTATGTTTTCAGAATAACAGTGCTTCAAACGTTCGCGCTAAAATTACGACACACTTCTCCAGACCATTAGTACCAAGAACGGTAAAAACTGGTTTACCGACTGAGGACAATTATTATGGTCTCATGAGGTCGGTAAAATGTTGTTAACGTTAGTGAATAGTTATTTATATTATTAGTGGGACAGAAGCATCATTACACAACGAGTGTGTAGATAACAGATAACGAGGGCGTTAGCCCGAGTATCTGTAACACACGAGTTACTGTAATGTGCTCTAGCCCACATATGATATACAAAACTTTATCTATGACTGCAAAAAATTAATAAAATCGAAAATTTAATGCTGCCGATAACTCCAATTTTTTTACGTCAACAGTAACCGCTTACAATTTTTCAAACACAGCTCGCCATTTTGAGATAATGAGTAAAAATTATGTTTTGTGGTAAAACTAAGAAAATTGTAAACATGAGTGACTCAAAAAGTTTACCTTCTGATATCGAAGAAGCGGCGACAAATCCTGCTTCTTGCTTGGTGCCAGAGAAATCCAAAGAAACGTATGAGATGGCTTTTCAACGGTTCCGTTCATGGTGCGACAAAAAAATGTTAAATTAAATGTTAATCATTGACCAAAACAGTATAAATCATCGAGTCTCTGGGCTTTTTATTCTATGATTAGAACAATAATAAAAATGAAAAAGAATGTTGACATCAGTAAATACGTGCATTTAATCGCCTTCCTGAAAAGAAAATCTGTAGGATATCGTGCTAAAAAATCGCAAATTTTCACTAAACAAGATATTAGCAAATTTTTACAAGAAGCAAATAATGTTAAATTTTTGTTATAGAAGGTACTGTACCTTTTTTACGCATAAATTATTCTTACTAAGTAATGTTAATTTTAAGGTTGCTTTAATTATTGGAGTTGGTGGAGCTTGTAGGATCCAAAAACTTACCAACATGCTTTTGGAAGATGTCAAAGATCAGAGACAATTCTTCCATGTTCTAATACCAAACACTAAAATAAAAATATCCACAGAATTTTTTATTACGTCAGGCAGAATTGATGAAGTCAACATGTTAAAATTAATTCGAAAATATGCTGCACTTCGCCCTAATAATGTCAGTAGTAGACGGTTTTTTTAGGATACAGAAACCAGATGTGTATAAAGTTACCTGTTGATTTGCTGCTTTCCCCAAGAATATTGCTATTTTTCTTCCATTATCTAATCCAGCAGGATTTACGGGACATTGTTATAGGCGCTCATCTACTTCGTTGCTTGCTAATTCGGAAGCTGATCTTCTAACAGTAAAGCCTTATGGGGGCTGGCGCACGAATACAGTGGCGGATGGGTATATAGACACGGCAAAAGAAAATAAAAATTAATTGCTTCAAAAATTCTGGGTGACAAAAATACTATAACAGTTACTATACTACTGCATCGACAGCTGTTATCGAAAAAAATGTATCAGAAAAGGCTTGTCCTACTATAAATAGGTGTGAAAATTGTGTTATTAATATTTATAACAATAATAGCATGTAATAAAGATTGAGTTTGAATTAAAACGAATTATTTTAAAGAGTGGATTATTATTTTATTATTTCACTGGTGAAGTAATATCTCATTTTACTTCACTCAAATATTCAATATAATATGCAGTTATCAAAGCAGTCATAGATAAAAAATTATATAATTTTGATTAAATTTACTTACGATTCAAGAACGGTAAGTAGGTAATGCTTACCGTCGAGTATTCGTTGATAACAAGTAAACCAAGTACTTACCGACGAGTTTGCTTAGCAACAAGTAAACAACTTTTACTGTCTTGGAAACAGACGGGGTAAACAATCAAATACAGTGGCGGCCGGTGAATTTAAAATTAAAACTCTGTATTTTGAAAACGGAGCATGGGATCCAAATTCTGTTATGGAGGATTACTATTAAGACCAAACTAAAGGCTACTGCTAAAAAAAATTGATCAAGATTTACGAAATTTGAATTTTAAAAATGGTGAGCCATTTATTGAACCTGGTTATTTCCGAAACGGTTTATGCTAGAACGGTGCATAAAATTTAATTTTCGAAAAATATTCTTTCTCTGTAATTTCAAATGCTCATAACTTTTTCTATAATAAAAATTTTGGAAAAAACCAAAATATAATTAGTCATTAATTTGCCTCATAATGCTGAAAAAAAAAAATTCGCCACCGTTTTAGCATAAACCGTTTCGGAAATAACCAGGGAAGGCTCACTAGTTTTAAAAATCAAATTTTGCAAATTTCGGTCAATTTTTTTTTAGCAGTTGCCTTCAATTTGGTCTCAATAGTAATTCGTCATAACAGAATTTGGATCCAATGCTCCATTTTCAAAATACAGCGTTTTAAAAAATCACCAGCCGCCACTGATCAAATATTTTTTTTTTTAATTATACAAATAAAAATATCGTGATAAAGAAAATTTACTGCATAAGGGGAAGCTTTGGTCAGTTAGATTTTTGATAATTTTGCTCGATGAATCAACGAATGCAAAGCCTAATTTATAACTCGAAATCATCACATTCTCGTTCTCACCGTACAACCAAACAAATGGTCGTAAAAATATACATGATGACATTTTTTATTTTCTACGAGGTGGATAAATGTATCCCATATATGGTAAAAATACTATTATTTTTTCCCATGCGGTTAAAATACTTTAATCCCTGATTTGTAACTAAAATAACAAAAATGACTATTATAGACAAATATTGCTTACTCATTTATATTGAATTTTTTTATTAAATAGAGTTATTAATAATGTTATATTAAATACAGGCAAACGTAGAAATTTTAGCTCTCAATTTGATCTTGATACTTAAAACCTCAAGTCAAAATCTCTAATTTTTGCTCTTTATAACTATAATAAATAACTATTATTTTTTAATATTTAAGGCTATTCTTTGTAACGGCCAAAAAAAATTGTTTTTTGCGCGTTGCCATTAGCGATTCTTTAATACAAGCTATTTTAACTAAAAATTGAATTTTTGCTAGTTTGTAATAATTAGGGTTCGGCGAGAGCGAGCTCTTTGCAATGACGTGATTTTGCATTATTCTTTACACCTTCTTTCGCATTATTCAAACGGGCACATAGACAGTCCCACACTCAATCAGCATTTGTTTATTTTTAACTATAATAGATTCTTATATTAAATTAATAAATATATTTTAGCCATATTTTTGGCATCAACGCTAATGATTTTCGAACGCATAATGCATGATCTTGTAGACCGGTTAAATGAGTAACATACAGTCGGCAGGATTATTACGCCAATTAAAATTATCTAACCGTTTGTTCGATAGCTCGCTGTGGCCGAAGCTTGGAAATAAATAATAGTGTACCTAGTTGTCATTTTTTTATGTTTCTCGTGGATTGAGAGTTAGGTCGCAAAACGTTTTTTCTCTTTCGGTTTTTGCAAATTTTTATTTAAAAAAACGTGTTTTAAAATTGTCAAAAATGATATTTTGGGCTAAATAAACGCAGCAGATTGTGTTAATTTTGTTTTTATAACTGCAAATTTTAACGCTGAATTTAAAAAAAACTTGTGTTCTTACTCTCAATCGACGACAATCGGTAAAAAATAATACATCTAGGATGTCTGGTCTAAAGAGACCAAATAGTTCTTTTTTAGCAGCATTTGATGATAGAAAAAGTACTCGTACTTATTACGTCGCTAAAAATTTATTTTCGCCGCTAAAAATTTATTTTCGCCGCTCAAAATTTAATTTATGTCACTGACATTAATGACAGCAAAAATGATGTTTTTTAGTTGTTAAACTGTACGTTTGAAAAAAACCGTTTTATTTGCGTCAGCAAAGTCACTTTTTGTGCTTCATGTGTAGCAGTTTCTGACTTTTGCCTTTCGCCACATTAAAAACTGCTGTAGATTCAGCAAAAAAATGTATGACACCCCGACCTTATAAAAAAAATATGTACTATTGTACTCGTATAGTATTGTTCAATTCTAATGTCATAGTCGAGCGCTAAAGACTTCGCGGTGCTGTGACCTTGTCTAACTAAATTCGTCGATTAAAAGAGAAAAAAACACTTTATCACTAGGTACAGTTAAATTCCAACTGTTTATTCATTGTCTTGTTGTCGGGTTGTTAAATCAGCACAGATATCGCGTCTATGGCATTAAAATTGAACAAGACTTTACATATCACGCATTAATTTAGTATTTTTCTAAAAACTTAATGAGGATTAGAACGACTAATAATTGATTACAATTTTGTCATAAAAACTTTAAAAGTAGAAATGGCAAAATCAAATATTTTTGACTGTAAAGTCGTAAAGATAAAAACATGTCAGTTAATATTCAAAAAATATTTCACAGAAACACATGAAACTGTTAAGTGTATAACGTTGTTTTTTAGATTTTTGACTATTATTGTAAAAAAAATTTGGAATTCAAGACCAACATAAATATTTTTTTCTCCAATTTTTTTATTTTAATATTTTTAAGAATTTCTAGTTATATTAAAAAAATAAATAGTGAAATTGCAAAACTAATTTGCAAAAAGTAAAAAGACGTTTGAAGATTTATATAATTTAATTGAATTAAAAAAAAATACAATTTTTTTGTGAATAATCAGTAATCACACTGTTGTTACTGAGTGTTACTAACAAAGTCTGCAGTTATAAATAAATACCTTTGGAGCACAATCGAAATACCTAACAGTTGTTAACAAAAGCTAATGTTAGAAAAAGACCGGTTAAGTTTCACATTTTTTTATTAGTGTTACAATTTTATGTCCCAATTTTTTGTCACATTTTGTACCTGTTCAAAATAATTAACAAACAACCCTCGTATATTCACTTCACCATTTTATTTATTTAGTATTTTTTATGTATATTTAACAAGATTAATTTGTAATTTGGAATAACTAAATTTGGAATACGATCTAATAAATTTACAGGAATATTTAAAAAAAAAAGTGGTAAAATTTAAATTTAGCAGTGGCGACATGGCAACGTTGCATTCATCTGCCATTATTACTTCAATCTCAGCTGATTCTGTCTCTAGTTTGTTGTGGTAGTGTTTCTGATTTGATATCAAAAAATTATTTAAATACAAAGAACTAAACATTGTCCTATAGCTAGGTTGATTGTTCCTGATGAAATCCTAAATCAGGTAACTTGTTTCGATCATTTCCAGTCGTTGACATATTTATCAAAGGTAAACAAATTTTGATTTTGTGACGCAATTTCTTATTGGGATTTTAAGATGGGGGCCGGCGTTAGTGCAGGTGAAAACAACGACGAGCTCATCGACAACCTCATCGAAGCGAATTATATCAAGTCGTCCTCGGTGGAGAGGGTTTTCCGGGCTGTTGACAGGGGGGCTTACCTCCTACCTGACCCTCCGGCTGATGCCTATCGAGATGTGGCGTGGAAAAATGGAAATTTTCATATATCGGCTCCATGTATTTACAGTGAAGTCATGGAGGGGCTTAAGCTACGATCTGGACTGAGTTTTCTTAACTTGGGGTCAGGGACTGGTTATTTGAACACCATTGCAGGGTTGATTCTAGGTAAAGTTTTCTCTTTTTTGTAACAAATATTATTATTATTGTGCTAATATTAGAGCACAATAGTTAGAGCAAAGCCTTGTTGCTCTAAAAAAAGCTATAAATTAAGAGTGAGTGACCTAAGAAACTTTTTTGTTTAAACTGTAATGCATCATCCAATCTAAATATGGGAGATTTTGTCCCCAAAAAGCTCTGAAGCAAAAAAAGTACTAATAAAAGGTGTTTTTCGAATTTCTTTGCAAAATGTTAACTGTTTATACTTTTCCAAACCAATTTTGGCTTACCTGACTTTCAAAGCAAGTTTTCTGTTTATTACTAGTGCAATAAAGATTGTATTGTTACCAAACTTAAATAATTTATGGTGCTATCTGAGAAAACCGCCCAGGGCAGGCAGATTTGTCACCACTTTTACGTAGATTTGATCTGCCCCGGGCGGTTTTCTCAGATGTCACCGAAGGGTCTACTGATCATAAATTAGGTACTTGCACTAGTAATAAACAGAAGTTTTACTTTTAAAATCAGGTAAGCCAAAATTGATTTGGAACAGTATAAATGTCACTGTAATTTTGAAAAGTGAACTTTTGGTAATATTGATAAAATATTTTTACTTTTTGTAAGTAAAATGATTTTGTGGTAAATAAGATAAGACGAACAAAAAACTTTTATTATAAATATTTCCACATTTATCAAATTTCAATGTTGCTCTATATTTTAAAACCTGCATGAGAGCGTGGTGATTTTCTTGGGACTCATAAGGCAAGGGACCCGACGACACCAATTCATTGGTACCATCAATGGCATCAATTCTTTCAACATCTGAATCTGATCTGATTTCTAAATACGACTCATTAGCAATTTTTATGGGAAACATTTCGTTCAGTCATTAATTTTGCAACAAAATTTGAAAAAACTTGTATAAATCACGAGGTGTAAGCATCTTTTTATCACAAGACGTGTTCTTCATGCCTTGTGAAAAAAATATCGCTTTTACCTGTAATTGTATATGTTGCTATTTTTTATGGCTGTAATACTATGGTCTGTTTTTTTACCAGACAGACAGACACTAGTAGCGTTTGCGTTGGAAATTTGAAATACTGATTTGTGATTGGTTGATTTAAAGAATTAACCAATTACAAATGAGTTTTCTGAATTTCCTGAAATAACTAGTGTCTCTTTGGTAAAAAAACAAACCATAGAACTCCCGTGGGGACAAATTTACCCCTCAGAAATTATTAGTTATTTACAATCGATTTTTATTAAAACTGTGCTTCTACGACTTCTCCTAAATCGTGTGAAAGAGTGATTTTGTATTAAAAAAATGCTTTTATATTTATATTAATTTTTTCACTTCAGATTGTCCATAAGGGAACATTTTGGTCTCAATACGCCAGTAATTAACTATTTAACTCAAATATAAACACCATTTTGTTGAACTTATACAAAAAACACAGTTTTTAAAATTGATGTGTGGACAGAAATGATCTCATGGTTCTCTAGTGTTTTTTACACCGACACTTCTAGTGTTAAATTTAAGTATGGCGTGGAAATATTTCAGGATGGTTTTTTTATCAGCTCTTTTATTATGTTAACTCGATGAGAGACATTAAATTTGATTGTCAATAATATCAATGCTTAGTTTTTATCGCATTTACAATTTGAGATAAGTAAAAAGAAGATTTCCTTATTTATATTACTTATTTTTTTATTTTATTATATGATATCTGTTTTTGCTTTTATTGAAATGTTACTATAATCAATGCCTTATCAATGTAACCTCCAATGCCTTAAAAATTAATGTAGTTACGCACTTGTATAGCCGCCTCGGAAATTTAAGGTCCCTGACTTCTAACCAATAAAAACAATAAACTGAATAAAGGCCATCTAATTGTAAGCTAACATCTGGACGGACATCAGCAAGTACTGTAAAACTTAGGGATAAGTAAAATTTGTATAAATATCACTAAAAATTAGCTTACCATTAGAATCAACAATGGCCATTATTTGGTTTATTGCGGTCTTTAGAAGTCAGGGACTTTAGATTTCCATGGCGGCTGTACAGGGTTATTCACATACGATATTGAATCCATTGAGCAAAAAATGTAATCAAAACTACAAATCACAAAGTTAAGTTGATACAAATTATTTAACGTATGCAAACTAATATAGAACATAGATTGTTTACAGTTTCTAAGATGTCAGATTCATCAACTTCAAAAAGAGGACAGTTTCGACTTTTAGCTATCCAAATTTTCTGCTCGAGATATTTTGCATTTAATAATCACTTTTCGAAAATTGAGCTCACATTTTATTATTATAACAATATGAATAAATTAATTCAATTTCAAATATTATGTTGAAGATATTTTTATATTAATGTATCTTATTATCCAACGCCTTCATATAGGGTGTGTCAAAAGTCGCGAATTTCCTTTAAGGGGTACATGGGAGACCCTCAAGGAACATAAAAATTTATTTAAAAAAATTCAATACTCTTTTGTTTTTTTTTGTGTGTTTTCTTGAGATTTATGAATACTCAATTCATTTCAAATGCTTTATTGTTTCTTTTTTTTTCGTTTTTCTGATTTTTTTTAACTATATCAAGACAATTTCAATTTTTTTTGCAAATTCAGATACTCGTAACTATTCAAATTTTGAAGTTAGAAATTTTTTTTCTTTAAGGTTTGGATTGTTTTAATGGTGGGAATCAGCCCACTAAAGAATCTTCTCGACTTTTGACACACCCTATATAAAAAGCCCATAATTATGCTCACGTTAGATAAGTAAAATGTCCTATAAGTTACTAGTGAGATAATAGTTATTTAAAAACTATGTTTTATAAGACAAGTCTTAAGGCACGAATTCATATTTAAAAGAACGAGTGGCGGATTCTTTTCTTTGTGTTCTAAAAAAATCCAAAATAGATGTATTGCTTGTCAAATCCATCTTGGCGTGTGAGATGCGTAGAAGCGGAAGGAATAAGGAAAGACATACTACGTGCTCCTTCTACATTACACTTCGAAAGCTGGGTTTCAACTGAATTTTTCCTCCATGACAAACCCAGTTTATTGCGCCTCTAACCTTTACACGCCGAGCTGAATTTGACAAGTTATACTTATCTGATTTTTTAAATATATTCTCTGCGAAAGACCAGCCTTTTATTCCGTTATTAAATTTTGACATTGACATAATATAAAATTCCGTAAAGCAGCTTTTAATTTTTATTTTACGTCAGCACATTTATATTTATCAGTGATGTAGTGACAAATGACAATTAACCGTAAGCAACAAGTGCTCTGTTGGTGGAGTTTGTAACTAGTGACGTCGTGTCTTGTAGGTTGCTTGCAAATATGTAGTTATAGCCGCCTCAGAAATCTAAGATCCCTGATTTTTATAGTCCGCAATAATCCAAATTAAGGCCATTGTTAAATTTAGTTGTAAGCTAATATTTGGACGGAGTAGTTCACTACCTGAGGCATTGGCAGGGACCGTAAAACTTACGGATAAGTAAAATTTGCATAAATATCCTATCACTGAAGATTAGGTTACCATTAGAATCAACAATGGCTATTATTTGGTTTATTGCGGGTTTTGGAAGTCATGGATCTTAGATTTCTGAGGCAGCTATAGCTGCTCAAGCAATTGGTGGTAAAACAAAATATTTTTCAAAATAAGTAATAAAACCATTTCTTTTAAATGTTATTTGAAGTATAGTTAAGAAATGTGAGGTCTCAGGTTTTGAACACCATTTTTTGTTAATTTATTGAAGAATTTTTAAGGTTTTGGAGTATAATCATAATCAATAAACATAATTCGTGTAACTAAATTTTTTTTTCTAATTTATCCATACAAAAAAAACATTAAATAGATAGTAAATCTGTTTTAAAACCTTATCCGTTTGCAGGTACCCCAAAAAACCTCTTAGAATAAGTTGAAAAGTTAAAAACAATTTTGGTTATATTTTATCACCAATCGATTGATAATTGCACGCAATCATTTGAAGTACTGACCGTTGAATAACGTGCTATTTTGAAATATGCTTTATTATGTATTCGTGTTTTTTTCAAAGTTGTATGTTTAGGTTTGATAGTATTTTCAAAATCTGTTTTTTTTTTTTGAAATTTGAAATACTTATTTGTGATTGATTTATTTCAATAGGTAACCAATCATAGCATTTCAAATTTCCAGCGCTTACTATGTAGTTTGCCTATCGTCAAAAAAAACAGACTTAAATCTGTAACCGCTATAACCGTAGTTTCAGTTCAGTTAGAAAAGTGAACTGACTAAGGTCCGGTTTCTGAAAGAAAATTTAGTGATATAAAATCGAAATTTAACGTTACGTTAATTTTTGCATCTAGAGATGTATTTTTCTTAGTTACAACAATTCTAAATAAACATTTTAAGATATATTTTTACTTAACGAATTATGTTAATAATTCTTATTTTTTCACTTTTTTAGCAAATCAGCAGTATGTTTGACAAAAATAAACTGTAAAAAATGTTTACTATACCGGGTGTTAACAAAACTAAACTCGCCACTTTTTTTAATAATATTTTTTTAAATAGAAAAACAAAAATCGGTAACTTATTATTATGTTAGCAAATTCTCATTAATTAACTTTATATCGCTTCCGGTTTTTGAGATTGAGAACTAATGGGCTGATATTAATACTTTTCCATAACAACAGCAAATCACAGCCCCGAATTTGTTTATTTTTCCATGGAAACAAAGATACTACCGGTATTATCTCAACTTGAAATCAGCCCATAAGAGAACTAACTAATTGAGATTTTTCAGTTGTTGCCTATATTATTTTTTTGTACTCATAAACTGTGAGCAACTATTTTTCGGTGATCCTCGACGTATGAAAAGACTGCTTTCCCGCACCGGGGTGTTTTTTATTTCCCACAAGGAAACAATTTACTTAAGCAATTAAGTCGGTAATGGTAAAGCAACAGCTTTGGGTTGGACTTCTGTTCCCAAAATCTTCCAATTAGTTTTACCAACCCATTAATTAATAAAAAAAATTCTCAGAAAGTTAGGTTAAATTATTTTTTCTTAAAATATTGGTTTTTATTCGTTACAAAAAATGTTGTACCTGACTATTTCGGGAAGAAATTTCCCGCATTCGCACTAATGGGCAGCGCTCCCAGCGTTCGTGCTGCAAACAAAGTACTCATGCGGAAAATTTATCATCCCGAACACGTTAGGTAAATAACTAATAAGTATTTTTTAACCATCACAGCCTTCTAGATAAAACAACAATAATTATAAAAAATATATTTCACAAAAAGTTACAAAAAGTAGTGTATTAGAATCGGAATTTGATGTAGATTCCAAAAATATATTCCATTTAAAAATGCATAGTTATTGTCGTTTAATTAATAATAAGTTTATGTTTATTCAATTAATGGGGATTTTCTAACATAAGTTTTGTTTTTCTATTTAAAAAAATACTATTAAAAAAGAGGATAGCCTAATTTTGTTTACACCCGGTATATGTATAGAGTTTTTACTTTCTTCGGTCCATCATAAAGCTTTATGGACTTTTTAAAAACCACAGTGATTTTTTTTTTAAAGACCACAGGCTTAAAGGCAATCAAACACGCCAGTGCAGTGGTTTCTAATCACTGTGAAGTGCTGATAAGAAGTCCTACTAAAGTTTTATGATAGACCGAAAGTACAAATCAACAATTGTTGAATTTGTAGGTAGCTACGGTATCAATCATGGCATAGAACTCCATGAAGACGTTATCCAATATGCTTATGTACGACTTGAAGAGTTCAAAAAGCATTCAGGTGCCATTGATGAATACGATTTTTGTGAGCCCAAATTTATGCAAGGCAACTGTCTCTGTTTGGCAAGTGGCTATCACTTATATGACAGAGTGTACTGCGGGGCTGCATGTCCAGAAAAATATTTAGGGCATATAAAAAATTTAGTCAAAGTTGGTGGTATTCTGGTGGTGCCAATTAATGAACGACTCATAGAAATGCGAAGAACTTCAGAAACTTATTGGACAACTCATTACCTACTACCTGTATCGTTTACGAATCTTATCAGACCAGAACCAGGGAGTCAGGAAATTGTTCCACCGTGTAAGATAATTTTCGGATTGATTAAATTAACTGAGTTGAATTTTTTTAGTTGATATTGAACCTTTGTCATTGCAAGAATTGTGTCGAACGACGATTAGGAATTTGTTGAGGACAATTATTGAGGTTGAACATCCGAATGTTAAAACTGTTAAGAAGACAAGAAAGATACCTAAGAAGAAAAAACCTCTCAAAAAGTAAGTACTTGCATTGGAAATGGAACAAATGTTAAAATATTGTTTTAACAAATGTATATTTTTTCAGAAACGGCAAGAAAGACACCACGTCTAAAACATCTGAAGAACTTCTTGATTTCTTTTTGCTAACAATTGCTCGCAAAAAGAAACGCGATACAGCAACAGCCACTCACGATCACGACAATTCATCAAGTTCAGCAAACAACGATGATTCTGATGAACCTTCTTCATCTGATAGTGACGATTCATCTTTGGACGATCCACTTGAGACAATGCAAGAAGCTTTTAATGTTCTAGATAGAACATCACACACTCACTATGTTGTTCCTTCAACAAGTAACTCCGTTGAAACTGAAGGAGCAGCTAGTAGCAGCAAACAAGTCAAAGATGTGGAAGTAGAAAGTAATGTGATCATTCATAGAGAAGCCAATGACGATCGAGTTGAAAACAAAGTTAGTTACAATATAACAGTTGAACCGATGGTAATTGAAGAAGACAAAAGTGAACCAATGGAAGAAGAACGTAAAAATAACAGAGATAAATTTGATAGTGGCTTAGGTGATGAGTTGCTTATTTCGGAATTGCCAGTGGATATGGTAGAAGCAATATCGAGCAGCAGTGATGAGGAGCAAAGTAATAAGAGGTGCAAGAGGGGTCTAAAGGAGAAAGAGAAAAGATTGAGCTCAAAATGGCGCAAGATTGATCGGATTGATACTCCGAAAAAATGTGATAGTGATGATAGTTCAGACAATGAAGATAAAAGTGATAGTGATCGTGATTATTTAGATGCTATGAACAGAATGAAAATGTATATGAGTCCATACAGTGTACACATGAAGAGCAAGATACAACAACTGCCTCTACCATCCAATGTGAAGAAATTTTTAAATTTTTACAGAGAATTCTAAACATTCAATAAAAAATAATTGTAACACCCATTGGGTCATTCCATAAAAAATTATCAAAAAAATTAAAAGTCGCACTATTTTTGATTTTGATAAAACCAAGAATGTTTGTCCAATTGTCAAACAAAAAGAATGTAACGAAATTTTATTTTTTTGAGACCACTTCTGGCTCACTACTACCATAAGATTCATAAGACAAAAGCGAAGTAGTTTTCAATCTTTTATTTTTGACTATAAAATTGTTAGAATATTATCTTATGAGCTGATTTCAAGTTGAGATAATACCGATAGTATCTTCGTTTCTATGGAAAAGTTAACAAATACGGGACTGTGATTCGCTGTTGTCATGAAAAAGTATTAAAATTTGCGATACTACCAGTATTATCTCAACTTGAAATCAGCCCATTAATGTCTCTGATTTCATTTAAAAGTTAAAACAATAGTTATATGTGTGTCAAAGCCAAAAAGTATATTTTTTTTTGTAACTGATGTAGCCGAAAGAAGACACGTTTATCGAGGGACACAAAAATTTTTTAGTCAACTTTATCAAAAAAATTAGTTTTTACTAGTATTTCTGGGTTAAGATTTTAATAGCGGCGGTAAAGTGCTCGCTTTTCGACCACTGTCAAACGGTCATTTTTTTTGTTCAGGTCGACTAAAAATTAGTTTCTATCAAAAAATCTTTTAATTTTTGATTGCTAATGCTCTGAATAGTAATTTATCTACAAATGCAATATAATAACTTTAATATACTACTTATTTGACCCTGTTTGAATAGAGAACCTTGTTAAACCACTAAAGTGGTGTAATTAAAAGCTAAGAATTTAAATTTTATTGAAATCAAAATTGTAAGATTTATTCAACAAAATAGAAGACACTGCATTAGCTGTCACCCTTTGAATTTCTTCGGTAGACTTTCGGATTCATAATTACTCACTTTAGTTATTTATTTTATAATCTTCAGGCTTGTAACAAGTCTCATTTGCTAATATTTAATAGAAGTATTATTAAGGAACGCATTACGAAAAATCACGTTTATAATGAGTGCCCACAATGACCTACAAACAAGTACTTATTGTTGAAAACAACAGTGCTAAAAAAATTAAATCATTTGTGATTTATTTGACATCTTGACCAAGATTTTATTCTTTTATGAGCCACTGACAGTGCTCATAAATTAAACAGTTTTATGCTAGCTGGCTGTATACACTATACATAGAAATTAAAATAACACAAATGGGCTAATTTCAAATTGAGATACTACCGGAATTCGGTATTTTCAAATTTCTTTAATTTTCCATAGAAACGAAGATACTGCCGGTATTATCTCAACTTGAAATTACCACAAAAATCAACAGGATTTTAAAAAGATAAGGAGGGAGTTTGTTAAAAATTTGACGTTTGTATTTGCAGTCCTATGTCAATTTTAAATTTTGAATGGGCTATTTTCCAGTTGAGATACTACCGGTAGTATCGCAAATTTTAACATTTTTCCATGGCAACCAATCACAGCCCCGAATTTCTTTAATTTTGCTTAGAAACGAAGATTCTACCGGTATTATTTTAACTTGAAATTAGCTCATAAATGTCTAAATATATAAAAATAATTTCTGATTCTTTTTTCATTCAATTTTGCCTTCTAAACAGGCGTTTATTAGGCTGTTACTGTTATTAAAACAATTGTTAATTTGAAAATTTTATTCCGTTTGCGGTTTAACATTTTATTTGCTGTTTTACTAATATTTAGTTATTTGAATATGACTTGTTTCTATCTAGCAACCGCTCATTTTAGCATTTACGAAATAAAATTTTCTGTTGACCTCTCAAATTTGACATTTCTGAAGTAAATTGACAATGTCAAACTGAATCATAATTTTTAAAAAATGAGCCTTCGGGGGCAAAATTAAATAAAATTCTGTATTAAACTCTCGGTTAAAATGATCTTTTTTTAAATGAATTTGTTTGATAATGAGACCAAGAATGTGAAGAAATTTCTAATAGAACAATTTTATTAGTCAAAAATTCAATAGTATGAAAATTACTCTCCTTTAGTGTTTTGCTTACTGTTTACCGGAAGTGACATTTTAAAAATAAATTAATGACTAAAGGCTTTTTTACATAATGGATAAAGTTCTATACTGGGTTTCTGAATTTTCGATTGGCTACACTAGTGCGCACTGAGTATATGTATCTCTTTTTAAAAATATGAAATAGACAGAAAAGGAAATACACTCAGTGCGCACTGGTGCAGCCAATTGAAAACATTAGTTTCATAAATTTTAAAAATTTGATGGTTTGAAATGGAACAACCCCTGAGTCTCTAGATGTCATTTACATCCATCACTTGTCAAATTATTCTAACCAAAAAAATTCAGTAGAGGATAGTGAGTGTCTGAACTCTTACAAACGAGAAAGTTAAGATGACATTTAGGAACTCTATTTACTCTTTTACTTCAGATCTTGTGTTTAAAAAATTAAAATGACTATCGTGTTTGCATATAGAGTAGAAAGCTGTTTTTTGGGTCATTTATAATAGAAAATGTAAAGTTATAAATTAGGGATTATATGTAATTTTATACATTGGTGATATTATGTAAAATTATAAATTACGGTCTGAGTTTATGTATATTTAATGTAATCACAATTCTGCTTTTTTGTTTTAAAATATAGAATTAAAGGATTTAAAATTTTGTTTCTTAACGTTGGTGAAACAATTGGTAAAACTGTTTTCCGCCATCTTTTTTGATTACATAACCTTATTTATCTGTCATTTGAATCTGACGAATGTTTTGAGTCAAAAGACTAAAACATGGGGGCTGCGTTTGGGTACTTTCCTGAAAGTGGATTTAATCTATATTTTCATCCGGAAGTAACTCCTGGTCCTAATGAAAAACCCACTTTTGACCCAAATTTAGGATTTGAAAATGGACGGAAAGAACGAGGTATTTATATAATGTCTTTGAGAGATATTTACTATTGTTATTGTAGTTATGCATGCTACTGAAGAAGAGATGAGATCGGCAAAACTACCTCTGAAAGAAAGAGATTATTGTGCTCATCTGCTGTTGAAGTACTTAAGTTGTAGGAAGGATAATTGGCCCATGCCAGTTTTCTGTGAACACGAAAAACATGTCTATTCAACTTGTAAATATGAGGAGTAAGTATCCGTTTAATAAACTGATTAAATTAATGCCTTGTTCTTGATGTGCACTTATAAAATTACTAAAAACGTATTTTTTTCAGTTACGTCCTTCGTATGAAAGAATATGAACGCGAAAGACGCTTAAGAGTCCGTGAACAAAAAATAAGAAAAAGAGAAATTGCAGCTGCTTAGGCTCTTTTATTTCATCAACTGGTAGGTCATTTGTAAATAATTTAAATAAAATTAAAAACAATATTTGACTTTTTATTATCTAATTAAAAACTTATACTAAGAATATTTTGTATTTGACTGGCACAATTTCGCCTTTTTTCTTCTAAATCACCTTGTCCTGATAACACATGTGACTGTAAGGCACTGAGAAATCCAGAATTACTCTTAACTTTAGTTTTCACTTCAGTACTTTGAGGTGAAGATAAGAGAGTTCCTAATGCGACATAACAGCGAAATTGTGATTCTGGATCACTCAACTTTGATAAAATATCTGGAATTACATCCGCCAACACTGACACTCCTAAATCGTCTCCTTTCTTAAGACTTGCAACCGAAAAGTTCAGAAGAAGAGTAGCTAACGCAATCTGAAACAAGTATTTAAGGAAGAAATTTAAAAAAACTTGATATTATACTTGTCCGTTTTTGTTTAAATGCCCAAGAGCTGTTATATTTTCCACAACATCAAATCTATGTTCAAAGACCAAATCTTCTCCATACTCGTGAAGCAATAAGTTACTTAAAGTCCGTAGCGCGACAATTATGTTGTTGATAGTGTTGTTTTCATTAATAAAGCCAAGCAATTTCCTAAGTAAACTTCCATTGTTGGCCGTTGAAATAATTTCATTGTTCTTTTTATGTCTTACAGCCATTCTTATGACATCAACTACAGGAAAAACAATTTCATCTGGCCATTCCAATAGTTTAAATAACGTGTCAAAGGAGTTTGGATCCTCTGGTGGTCCATTACATAGTTTTACTAATTCTTCTAAATAATGCTCGTTCACTGGAGGATTTTGGCTGTCTCCAGTTTTCTGATTAAATTCTTTTAATTTAGCTAAAATAACGCTCGGATCTCCCATTTCGAATATGCGGTAATTTTTAATAGGAAAAAAGTTTGCTCCTTGACTTGACACAGTGGATGAACTTATACTTTTCTGTGGATGGTTAGCAGATGTAGAGTAACTGCTGCCACCTGTTACAATATAGGAGAGAGTATGTTAATTAAGTTATCTTTATTCTTGTTAATCAAATGTTTGGAAAATTTAGCTAATAAGCTCGGAAGTTCAAAAGCGTTAGTAAAATTACCTGTAAATGGATCAAAATTTGTTCCTGCAAATCCCTGATTGTTGGTGCCAGTGCTTGGTGTATACCTCGACCCTCCCGTAAACGGATCAACATAATCCGTAGTGGGTGGTACATACTGTTCTTGAGAATTTTTCAGAATGAAATCAACAACTTGTTCTAAATATGTTGAAGGTAATACATTTTTCGCCAAAAAATTGTGCGCTGTTTGATAAGGATCATCTCCTTTATTATACGGTAATTTCAATGGTGGTTTTCCATCTTCTACATCGACAGAAAATACAAAATCATAAGCTTTTCCTTCAAACATTGTTTTGTCTTGGTTAGTTTTGTCCGTACTTCCAAGCACGTCACCTACTTTTTCCCAATGACTTTTATCTCCATCTTCCACCCACGTGTATGCAACCTTGAAGAGTGTATAATATAAAAATATGAAAGAATATGACAAAGTTTTAGTCACTTTACCACTCCACCACCTTCTCGAATCATTTTCATCTGACCGGCTTTTCGTCCAGGATCGTACAATGCTTCTTTTCCTGGCAAACTAAATCAAACGTAATTTAATTTTAAAAAAGGTCAAGAAAAAATGAGGAAAAATTTTTTTCTTCATTACATTATAATAAGAAGAGATGAATGTAAGGTTTTTTTCGTTAGGTGATAGTTTCAATCTTACAAACGAAGAAACTGTATTTCATCTCAAGGCGTAAAATGTTGAAATATTGCCAAGATAGGTTGAGATGAAATAATTCTCAAATTTAAATGTATGTATATATGAGTACAAGCAGACTTTATTTTATATAAAAATACTTTCCCCTTGTTCTACTTTAATTTCAATATTTTATATATTAATATATTAAATATTTATATATTATATATATTTTATATATTAATCACTAAAGTGCGTTACAATATGTGTACATGCAAAATAATGCCATGAATGATTAATTGAGAATATAACACATCTGCATACGACAATAATTTATTTAAACTAATAAAGGCCATCACCTGTTAGAATTTGTAAGTTACTTCAAAAACACCCTGTGTATCTGATTTTAACATTAAGAGTAGGACTATTACTAGAATAAATTTCTGCATATATTTCATTGACACACTTGAGTCAATTGAGCCATAAGAATTGCTATAATACATCGCATCTCGTTAAAAAAGCAACATTTTTGAAAAAAGTTCTACATATTTGTCTCGATAACTATAAACATTTATATAAGACAATATTGGTTATTATTGGGTTGTTCAATAATTTATGTCGTTTTTTCCTCATAGTTGGCGTGAACTCCAGTGGAGTGAAATCAGGCGGTCGAGGTGGCCCTTCTATCCTGTCTTTTTGACCAATCCATCTTTCCACAAATATGTAATTCATTGTGATACGCTTATTGAGATATGGTAAAAGAACATTTTTTTAAACTTAAAAAAAAATGTTTTTTCTCTGTGAAAACTATTTATTCAATTTTAAAACTAATTACACCAACAAATTGCTTATTAATCAGCTTTCTTTCGAAGTATAAAAAATGGTGCTATTAAAAAAAAACAAAGTTCGCTGTGGAGTAAAGAAGAATGTTTTAAAAAAACTGAAAGTCTCAAATTTTGCATTTTTTAAAATATAAATCGACGTTTTAGGATTTTTACCAAATATAATTTTTTTAAAAATTAATAATTGACTTCAATACTTTTTACACACGATGCCTACAGCCTGATTCAGATAAAATAATGAGCCTGATGATATGGCGATGCAACCCAAAAAACAAATTTCATTTACATCTTTGATCTAATGTAAATTAAGGTTTTCAAATTGAATCGAAGTTATCATCTGCTTAACCCTAACATTAACGCAGAAAACGGTCATTTGTGTAAGAAAGAAAAAATAAAAAACTTATTTTGATTTACCTAAACTCGAATACACAATGTATAAAAAATGAAGCACTAAAAGTAGAGAAACAGATCTATTCTAAATCATAATTTGCAAACATAAACAAGTATACGACACCATTTTTAACTAATGTTAAAGCACTGTCAAAGTAACATAATAAAACTTAAATATATTTCATGTAGCAGTGATTGCGTGGCTTATATTATTATATACTATTTTACAGATTAGGCTTCAGACTATCTTCAGTCAAAAACTGAACGTTAGTAGTAAACAACAAGTTGGTTAAAAATTAAATTAAAAATGGACAATCAAAGAGAGCATTTTCGGTATATTTTATTGTTTTACTTTCGAAAGGGCAAAAATGCGATGCAAACTCTGAAGAAATTGTGTGAAGTTTATGGAAAGGACTGCTTTACTGAACGCTAGGGTCAGCGTTGGTTTGCTTGCATTCGCTCTGGAAATTTTCATGTGCGAGATGCACCACATACTGGTTGATAGTAGAGAAGCTCGACATATCGAATTCAACCGATTACTTGTACTTATAACAGCTTGGCTACATAAACAAAGTGGATGTTTAGTTTTCTTCCGAATTAAAGGAAATACATCTCACCAAACGCATTAACATATGCGACTCTTGGCTGAATCGTAACCAAAACGACCCATTTCTAAAAATAATCATAACGGGTGATAAAAAATGAATTGTTTACGATAACGTAGTTCGAAGACAATCATAAACCAAGCAAGATGAGCTTCCACAATCGACATCTAAAACCATTATTCACCAAAACAAGATTATGCTTTCTGTGTGGTAGGTTTGCAGGGGTATAGTCTACTTTGTGCTGCTTCCAAAAAACCAAACTATTGATTCGAATGTCTACTGTTGTCAACTATCAAAATTAAACAAAAAAATCAAGAAAAAATGCCCTGAACTGGCCAGTAAAGGGGTGATCTTCCATCATAATAACACACATCCACCCTATAGTCCTGACTTAGCACCATCAGACTATCATTTGTTTCGCTCCCTTCAAAACTATTTGAATGGTAAAAGTTTCGATTCCAATCAGGCAGTGAAAAATGAGTTGTGGTGGAGGTCAAATGTGGAATTTTTTAGATTACCGAAAGATGGCAAAAGGTCATCTAACAAAATGGTCAATATATCATTGATTAATGTTTGTTGTTAATATAAATAAATTCACTTTGAAAAACATGAAAAAAACGACATGAATTATCGAACAACCCAATAACATCCTTTTAACCAGAGCTATCACCTCTGAAATCCTAAAATTTCTAATATTGCTTCAATAACACCCTGTCTGAACAGAAATACTGCTTTAAAAGCAGTTGTCGACAGAAGTCAAGTTGATGACATAATGGTCAACAAAGAGAATATCCGGGAAAGAAAACTACTCACTACGAACCCACCGATTTTGGAGCAGCACTGTGAGTTAGGGGCTTTTGAGTAAACATGTGACCAAATTAGCGGCAATGCCATTGTTGTTTGTTAAAAATTTGGGGGTTTGATTTTGAAAACAAATTAATTTTGGTTAGATTAAGTTTCCTAAATTTAATCATAAAACAGTAATCAACTGAAAAATATTCTGTGCAATATACATACTCTGATATTTTATAACCACCAATTTCTTGAGTACTCTGACGAGTGAGAGCTTCAACTTCTTCATTAAATTTATTAAGAGTGGCTTCATCAGCGTATCTGTTTTCATTTTGAGTAAAAATTCGAACAATTCCGTCGCTAGAACCGGTCACTATATCACCATTTGATAAGGAAGCCACTGACCACACAGATTGTGCTGGTAATTGTATAGATTCCACATTTTCTCCATTTTGCCAAATCCGAACAGTTCGATCTTCATCTGATGTTACAAAGCAGTTTTCACTAATTGCTCTGCACCTTGCAACACTGAAAAACAATGTTTTTTACACAATCCCAAAAACTGTCGATTGCTCTTTTAGATTTTTCGTTACATTTCGCGGTGACAAAGGATAATTTTTGATTTATGTTGCTTATAAATCAAGACTTTAACTAATGCAGTGTCAAATTTAAAAGAACACATTTTACCTGTAAATATAATTGGTGTGTCCATAAAGTACTGATGTACTTTCTCCACTATATGACCATATTCTAATCGTCGCATCATTTGCGACAGAAACAAATTGAAGTAATTCGGGCAAATCTATCAAACCTCTAACACAATCAGTGTGACCACTCAAATAATTCAATCTTTCCCCATTAGGATTCCAAATTCCAATAAGTTTATCAGCTGAAGCTGTTACAATACGCGAATCAGCCAATTGAATGATAGCCCATATTGCAGCTTTATGCCCCGTAAAAGTTATCGCTGAAGTGGATTTACCTAGCATCCACAACTTGGCTGAACAATCCCATGATCCACTTAAAAACGCATTTTCCGAAGTGCAGTATTTGCCAAAGCAACTGACTGAAATTATAATTTGTAAATTCAACTTAATTTATTGAACCTACAATAATTTAATGTATTAAGATATTCTTCACTTTAGAATCAATAAACAAATGTTTTCTAACAAGACTGTTATACATTAAATAACAGAAAAAAAAACAAATCAAACAAGTTTGTTGCTGTGAACGTGACTTTTCAGTCTATGCAACAAAATGTGTAATGCTTTTAGGTGAATATAATAAATAAAATAAAACCATTATTTATTTCTCGACAGTGCCGAATAACTCACCTGCATTTGTGTGTTCTTTAAAAGTAAAGGTAGCAAAGGGTTCCGAGGGTTTATATACGTAAATTGTATTGTCATTGCCCCCTGTTATAACCAGTCCATCGGGATATTCAGTTGTTGGCTCTAGATATAAAACGGCAATAACAAAGTTTTTCTGATCTTTAAAAGTTTGTATAGTAGTGTAGCCAGTGTCAATCCTTAAATATCTGTTTGGAAAAAACTCAAACTGGGTTCACAACCTTACCTATTAGGGCTCCACAATTTGGCAGTTTTGTCTCGTGAACCGCTGATTATGGAATCAGTATTTGTTACAACTACACTTCTTACATCTAGTGAATGTCCAAAAAGAGAAGCACTTAACTTGTATTTTTTAGACATTTTTTAAAAAAATTAATAATTTTTTATTATGACAAACCAATTTTTCTACTTATTAGCCGGTGTTTGACAGATATGATTAAAGTATAGCCAACCTTCAGAATTGAAAAGCACCAACCATAGATATAAAAGATGTAGAACTTGCATTAGACCACAAATGACGCAAACATAATAGAAGATGGGCTGGAGAAGTGTGTCGTAATTTTAGCGCGAACGTTTGAAGCACTGTCATTCTAAAAACGTACCTTAAAAAAGTCGCCCTTATAAATTTATAACAGCTAAACTTTGACCGAATAAAAATCACATATGGAAACACAAATAAGGCATAAAAACACTCAACTCCAATACTCTAAACATTCTAGTTTTAATCCAGTCAGAAGTTACAAATAGTTCTTGCATAATTGATAAATTAATCGAAAATAGAAATTACCGTGTAAGCTTCGTGCTCTCAAAGTCACCCGAACGGCTGTAAAGAAACTACCGAAGATGGTCGAGTAGCGAAGTAGCGCGCAAACGCGTGCACAAATAGAGAAAATCGTTCACGTTCGGCATGGTCCGCTGGCATTCGCTTATGTTGGACCTGTGTTAAAGCTTAGAAACGAAAGAAACGAATTTTTTTATTAAGTGTAAATTGGTTGTGATTCGTGACTTATCAATAAATGAAATGTTTAGGGTATCGAATGTAGACATTTTTAGGTCTTATTTATTTTATTTAATGTATTTATTCATCGCTTGAAATTTAATCTTTGTAAATTCAACCTTATTTACATGTGCAATAAGGTCGACTTTTTCAAGGTATTTTTATCGAATGACAGTGTTTCAAAATTTCGCGCATTTTTGACGTCATGGCTTTTGGAGCCCATTATAAATAATGGTAAATTTTACTTATGTAGGCCACCAGTAAAACACTCAATTTATATAAACTTTTTTCACTAAGTTTATGAAAACAAAAATGCGGGTAGAAGTCTACCTACTATAAATTTATACAGATTAATAAAATTTGTGTTTCAAACTTCTGGTTATCACACAAAATGGAACAAATGGGCAATTCAGTTTGGTTTTGTTTCATTTTATCAATTCTCTTAATTTTTTATTTTTTACCAATTTAATATGTAAAAGCTGGTACTACTAGATTTTTTCGTAAAATCAAAAAGCCTAATTAAAAGTTTTTTACATTTTTTAATTTTTGAGATATAGTCTAAAAGTTACATTATTTAAAACGAAAATTACAGTTGACTGTGACTTCATGCAATCACAATTTTTTTTTTACAAAAAAATTTACAAATTTTACTTTGAAAAGTTTTTTAATTTTAGGTCGATAAATTTTGAAAAAATGCTAAGTAAACTATGTAAACAAAGGTATAAAATAGATTTCTTTTGTATCTAGTGTATAGCAAAGCCACATAGCAATGAATTTACGTCATCAGGTAAATATGTGAATCACTACGTTTACATTTATACCGGGTGTTTACAAATGTCTGGCCATTAAATTACTTCTGGAATTTTTGTTAAATTTGCCGCTTTGTTGTGATGACTACTATACATGATAATATATTGAAGGATTGATAGTGTTGACCAATATGTTGACCTCAGAAATGGGAAATTACAATTGTAGCGGCAAATGGATGTTTCCAGCCCTTTCTTTATAAGCACCCAGTACATTGAACGTTATAGATTTAATTGGTTTACGGTGTTTTTATTAAGGAAATTTATAATAAAATTTGTTGAATGGTTCTAACAACCAGAATGGTGTGGTTTTTTTAAATCACTCTGTATAGGGTTGGCCAAAATATATAAATAAGCGATTTCAGGCTAAACTGCAAACATCTAAATATTGACGTTGATTTGCTATAAAAATAGAATTTTTTGGGATATTTTTTATTTCTTTTTATTTGCAATTTTTTGTTTTTAATAGAAACTTACCTCTGAAACAAGCTTTTTAAATAAAATAGTTCTGTTCTAATTTTTTTAATGTTAAGATTATAAAGATTTTTAAATAATAAAAATAATCGTATATCATAGAACTTTAAAATGCGTCATTTAATCCCGAGAGTAAAAAATGAGAGTCTGAGGGCCCGAATGGTTTGAGAGCTTTAATCACTTGTGAGAATAAGGCATTTTAGTACCACCTTTTGCACTTCTGGGATATAGTTTATAAATTAAAAGAGTCATACTAATAATAATGTTACTATTTCAAACTATTTCAAATTTGTTCTCTCGTTTCTTTCATCTATATCATAATAATACGAGATTTTTTCATATTTTAAATCACAAGGGATTGTTACTTGTTGTAAAGTTGATACTTTAATCGCGGAGGTGCAAAAACAATTTTAAATATTTTGAAATATTTATTCTGATATTTTATATAGATATTTTATTCTGCCTAAGATAACAATTCACTGATTAAATAAAGTAATGCATATTTTTAAAAACGTCTTTTTTATTTTTATTTTAAGATATGATAAACAATCTAATACCTTATGTTTACGCTTTCAGAATAATTTGGAGATTATATATAACGATAACGATGATAAATTTTAACTTATGTTAAATGTAACTTATTTTATTTTGTCAGTAAAATAAATACAATAATTTATCTAAAATTGGGTGTAATAGACAAATTACCATAGTAATTTTGAGCACAGAATGTTAAACATATTATTCATTTAGGAAGTGAGCACTCAAAAAATTAACCACACCACTCTATGGACGTCGTGTTTAAACTTTTTTGTAACTAATATATCACATTTTAAACTCATATAATAAATAATTATTAAATTATAAATTAACGACTACAAAAATCCATTTTTCTAAATTAAAAAAAAAATGTTTATGCAGCCGGTTTTACGAGTAATAATGAAACTACTAAACATAAAATACAACTAGCAATACAATTCCAAAGTTAACGTAGTTATTTTCTTTTACAAATACATTAAATAAAAAATCATTTGGTTAACTGAAGACAAACTAATGCCACTTGCTTGGCATTAGTAAGATTATTTTTTGGCTCACATGTAAACAGGACCTGTAGCTGTTCTTGCTCTTGGCTTTACAAAGGTAGCCAATTTTTTCTTAAGGTAGTTTCAATTCGGTTCAAATATGGTGCCAGAAAAAGTTCTTCTCTACCCGGAAAACGTTGTCTGTACAAACTTATTGCGGCAGAGGCATTTTTTTCGATATATTATTATCACGTCTGTTTTTTCATCGTTTGAATACATTTTTTTTATTGGTGACAGATTTGACAAATAAAATTTAAAATAAATATCATCTGCGTTAACTCTGGAATTGTATTGCTGGTTGTATTTTCAGATTCGCAGGCTGTATGTAATTGTGCGGGTTATGCACTTAATTACAGCGTTCCCAAAACCAGAAACAATAAAATGTACCTCTTTTAATTTGTTATAATATTTTTTTACATTTTGACACTTTTAGTTATGTCGGAAACAACCACTAACCTTGTTATTTTAACAGAAGTGATGATGACAGGTTTAAATTTGTCTTAAAATTTTAAGATTAATATTAACATGGTTGTGCCAGAGACAACCGTTGTGCTTTTGAATGCCACTTTTAGTTTATTTCTCAGTGACATAAATCTCCTAGAAGGAGTTCGATTTTAATTAAACTTGATAGAAAAGTTTGTCTAATTAAAGATAATAAATTATTAAAATTTGGACTTAAAATTTTCTTTTTTTTTGGTCTATGTTAGGTTAATTAAGTTTTGTAATTATGCCTAAAATTAGCGTCGTAATGTAAAATTATTAACTACTAAAAAAATTTACTTTGCCGTTTTTCTACAGTTTTAATGTAATTTTTGTCAACAAAAATTAGTCATTCGTAGTGAGGTATTGTTAAGTTTGCTAAAAAAGCATAAGACGTTGTGAAATAAGTAGACTGCAAACATTGTTAGCTTAAAAAAATCTACGTAACTTAGAGCTTCCATGTAGCTATTGACGAACACCAAAGGGGACCCTCTACATGACTTCAATTCTGCCATAATATCCTTCCAATTAAAATCAGAATTCATCTCTGAAGACAACTCTTAATGTTGATTGTCTCATTGTTGATAAAGTTTATGTGTTACTCTAAAAATTGTTCTAGATGTTTATCTATGAAAAAAAACTTTGTACGAAATTTCACAAAAATAGATAATCAGTAATTAATCCTGTACCCAAACTCTAATTTCTTATTAGTAGAGTCAACAGTCTTCAATGAAGATGTTTGATCATGTATAGTATGTTCCCAGTCTCCCCTACATTTTTTGCTGCATTCTAAATTTTCCTTAACCAAGCTTAACCACATTTAGTACGTCAGACTAATATTCCTTAACATAAATTGCTATAAGTTTGTGAGAAAAATTACTGTTTGTAGAACTATAATGTGACCCATCTAGAATCTTCTTACTCATGATAACTCGGCATATTTGGATTCTAAACATAATCTTAAATTTAATCAATCCATCATAAATAAAAAGTAAAAAAGTCTGCATTTTCGCTACTATATGCCTACCCTATGTGAAAATACAACATTTTTAACTAGAGGTGAAAGTGCGTGACATTAAGAAAACCGGTAAAAAAACTAAATAAATGTGTAGTGACGTCATTGACACTTTAATTAATTGAAAATACAATTAGAGATTCTAAAGATAAAATTAGCATTTCAATATCGTAGAAAAAATAGTATTAACTAGACGACAAAAATTTCGATTTTTTCGTTCTAGAGTCTCCAACTCACTGGTAACGCAGCTCGTATCAAACCAGTGCGAAAGGTGACAAATCGTTAAAAATCTTTTTACTAGTAAACACCGACACATAAATAAACACATCTGCAAAATTTCAAACCAAAATATCTTTTCGTTCTTCATATCAGGAACATCCCACTATTCAAGTTAAAGATTCTACTGTAACATTGCGTCATTTATTATCACCTGCACGTCGCATTATTATTTCTAATATCTGTCCCTCTGTGCCTCATGCCGTCCTTGAAAATTTGATAAAAACTTTGGGCTTTTCAACGGCTTCTCAAATGTCATATTTGAAGGCCGGCATTAAAGATGACGAATTTAAACACGTGGATACAAATCGCAGACAAATTTACGTACAACCGGACGAAAATATTTCGCTTTCTTCCTCGATTGTCATAAAATATGAAGGGTCGAATTTTCGAGTCTATTTAAGTTTGTCATTTCATTAGTGATTGCCCACAAATGATCGTAGATGGCCCGACCTGTAACGATAATAACGAGAAAGACTATACCGACACATCAGCAAAAAGACAACTCTCAAGTGAATCTATACCCGAACAGGATGTAACTTCACTTGAGCAAAATAGTAACCCGAATAAAATTTCAAAAATAAAAAAGTTAAAGTCTTCTGATTCGACCGAGAGTTTAACACCGATTTCGGAATCGCTCGAGCCGGCTAAAGCATTATTGGACAACGCACAGTATCCTCTTACCTTTTCTGAAGCTGTGGAGTTTTTGGAAAAAGCTATAAAAGAAAAGAACATCGTTTCTCTAGTTAAAAAATATACCGATGATATCGAAGGGTTTACTTCTTATGTTGTATGACATTGTTCCGCTAGTTCATCATACTAGTATCAAGAATAGATGCAAAAAAGTCTAGAAAAAAATCAAAAAAGCTCTAGAAAAAATACATAACTTGCAAACCTCAGATTACCTCGCATTGGAATTATAATAATTTTCGCAAAAATTTGTTTGAATTTATATCTATATCCGATAAAGTTAATAATATAACACAAAATTATTTTACGAACAACGTTGTTTATACCAATGAATATAGCATCTCTAGTAGCTAAATTAAATGACTTATCTTCTTACATTGTTGATAAACCTTCCTTTATTTTGTTATCTGAGACGTGGTTAAGTCTTGACACTCCAGATTCACTTGTAGAGTTAAACAGTTATTCGCTATTTAGGAAAGATCGTCTTAACAGAAGAGGAGAGGGTGTTTGCATGTATTTTCTGACCAAATAAGTAGTAATTTTACCCTAACTAATCTTGACGCTGATGTAGGAGGCATGGAGGCATGTAGGTGTTATTTCTGAAATTATCCAATAGATCACTCACATTTGTCTTGGGTTGTGTTTATCGTCTCCCAGGAGCCTCAGCCGCTGATGACGATTTGCTATGTAAAGTTCTATTAGAATATGCAGAAACTTACAAAAAAAAATTTTATATTTGGAGATTTTAACATGCCGGACATTGTATGGCTTTTAAATGCATCTTCTTCTGTTTCTACCTCATCCCAGAAACTTGTTGATATCCTGTTAAATAGTCATTTAACGCAAATTGTCTAGCGGCCTACTCGTTATAGAAACCATCAGTAAGCTTCTCTTCTCGATCTAGTTATAACTATAGGTAAGTCGGACCATGTTGTGATAAGGAGTGACTTGCAGATTGGCTTTACTTGTAGTAAAATAGCACAACTTCAAAAGATATTTATTAACTTTGATCAAGTCAACGAAAAATTTTCTTCATCGAATTCTTTCGTGTTCACATATCCAAGATAATTGGTCTCAATTTAAAGTTTATCTTCAGAACATAGTTACCGCCAACTCCCAATCTGTCTCGGTCAAGGTTTCTTCCACAAAACCTTGGATTAACCACAATATTTTAAAAATGGTTCGACATAAAAGATCGTTATGGAAAAAATATAAACTGAGTTTGAACGAATGTGATTATTCTATTCATAGGGCTTATTCCAATAATCTTTCCTCCATAATTAAAAAGGCCAGAGCTGAATATGAAAATCGTCTTATTGACAAAAAAGATGTTAAGTGCTTTTATAAATATGTTAAAAATAGTATTTCTGGGTCAGTTAAAACTCCTAGCGTTAGGGATGATATCATTGTGGATGACGCTGAGGCAGCTAACGCTTTTGCAGATAGTTTTGCATTTGTTTATACAAACGAGCCGCCATCGCAATTGCCCTTAATACAAGCACCACCAAATTTAAGTAGTTTTTGTGACATTCTCTTTTCGGAAAAAGCTGTTGCAGCAAAACTCCAGAAACTGGGTGTTACTAAATCACCTGGACCTGATAATATTACTGCCAGTGTTTTAAAAAATTGTGCAATTCATCTCACTAAACCGTTATCACTTTTAATGAAACAATCTTTCGAAGTCGGTGTGTTACCACTTGATTGGAGGACCACAGTCGTAAGACCTATATACAAAAAAGACGATAAATTTGATGTATCTAATTATAGACCTATCAGTTTGACTTCTTTAGTTGTTAAAGTCATGGAGTCTATAGTTTATGACCAAATTATGGAGTTTCTTAATTGTCATGGTGTATTACCATCCAGTCAGCACGGTTTTATGCCAGCTAAATCGACTGTTACCAATTTATTATATGTTGTCTTGAAGATTGGACCAGGAAACTAGATGCTGGTAATTCTGTTGATGTGGCATACTAATTAGACTTTTCAAAGGCTTTTGACAGAGTACCTAAACGACGACTCCTTTATAAACTAGAGCATTATGGTTTGCGTGGTAATCTGCTCAAATGGATCGACGCTTTCTTAAGCAATCGTATGTTTAAAGTCAAAGTCAGCAACTCTTATAGTGCACATAAACAAGTCTTAAGTGGTGATTCCCAAGGCTCACTCCTTGGTCCTTTATTATTCATAATTTACACTGCTGACATTCCAAGACAACTAAAATCTCATTGTATAATGTACACCGATGACATTAAGATATATAACAACAGCAAAAAACACTTCGATATGGTCTATGATTTGCAATTAGATAATGAATGGTCTCGTCTCTGGCTTCTTCCACTCAATGTGGATAAATGCACTGTCCTTCATTTAGGTGACAAAAATGTCAAATTTCCTTATAAAATATTCAATGGTTTAAATCTGGCAAAAAATCAGTCATGTCTCGATCTGGGTGTTCTCATAACGTCTTCCTTTTCATGGTCCGAGCATATTTCAAAAGTCACTAAGAAAGCCAACGGGATTCTTTATATCTTAAGTAAAACCTTCATTAGTTTAAACACCAGATCTTTTATTAAAGCGTACAAAACATATGTTCGACCAGTTCTAGAATATGCAAATAGTATATGGGTGCCCAATTTGCAGCGAGATGTGCTACTCCTAGACTAGAAGGCGTTCAGCGTCGGGCTACTAGGCTGCCTTTTGGCCGTGTGCGCCCTGACTATCCTCAGCGTCTATCCATGATGAACTTACCATTGCTGTCTGACAGACGAATGCGAGGAGATTTAATTACTGTATTTCAAGCTCTTAACAATCCTACTTCTCTCATTAGGCATCTTTTTAAACTTAACACAACTGGTCGCACTAGAGGACATCATCTAAAACTTGCCAAAGGAAAGTTTCACACTACAGTTCGGCAGTCGTTTATTTCGAACCGAGTCTTAAGTCTCAAGTGGAACTCTTTACCTTCAGAGATCATTCTATGTAATTCTACTTTAAATTTTAAGATAAAATATGATACTTATCATGCCTCCAGAAATTGAATATCTCACTCACGAGCGCGGGCTTAACAGGCTAAGGCCTCAGCCCGAACGCATTTATTTAATAATAATAATAAATAATTATATATTTTTGATGGTCTAATTAAAGAAACACTCTGTATGTATACAACTTAATTGCTCTTTTACAATAACTAAATTTATATTTACTAAGTTTTATACTGTTTTTAATTAATACTTTACAAAAACAACATTTCTAACTGTTACAACAATTGAATCAAAAAAAAAAAAAACTCTACTAGGTCTAAAGAACATCGACCACCAGGTGTCATACCAAGCTTCAGAATTTTATTTGTTTCTTTTTGGTCTTTCTTAACTCGTTCGGTTTTATCAAACGGATAGTTTGCTGTGCCTGGTTAATTTATAAATAATGTAAGTCAAAAAGTTTGAGCAAACATTAATAGTTTCTTGCATTACTTACTGCATTATTGACAAAAATTATAAAAAATGATGTGTTTTGTACATATTGAGAGTCACATATAATTTACGTTTAAATGAACAAAATGATGGGCCAAATATTATAATATTTAGTACTGTGTATCCAACACATTAATTATTATATTTTAAATGAACTATTCAGAAAACTTTTTTCCTATTTTTACGCCCACAAAAAGTTTTATATAAACATAATTTATATGTCTATTCCAATCAATTACATACGAGTATGTTGTAAACTGTGGAAGTTTGAAAAAGTAAACCAAAGAAAATAAGACGAAAGAATTAATAAATTTTTCTAATATCTGTTTTTTTTTACTAAAGAGACATTAGTAAGCGTTGGCAATTTGAAATACTTATAATTATTAATTTTTGGAATCAACCAATCACAAATGGGTATTTCAAATGTCTATCGTTTACTGCTTTATCTCAGATAAAAAACAGACTTTAGAAAATTTTGACTTGCACCCTTAGGTTTTATACCTAAAATTAAAATGAATAGTGACAAACATATTAAAATTTGTCGCACAACTTTAAAAATACTAAAATATAGTCTTATCTGGCCAAATGAAGATGATGAAATGAATCCAGGAATATGGTATTATATTCGTGTTGCAAGTTTTTTACTTATTACTAGTGTATGGGTTTTATCGGTGTTTATGCATCTTGTAATGACCTTTATTAGTATGTATTTAATTAAAGACGACTTAACATTTTTTTTATTATTTCTATTTCTAGATGGCGTAGACATACCATTAAGTGAGGATTTTGGTCTTATAGTAGCGTTTTTTGGTCTTTATTATATGACAATTATTTATGTAAAAAATCAACCGAAAGTCGCTCTGCTTCTACGAGATTTATCGGATTTTGAAACATTTGGAAAACCACCTGGATTTGAGGAAAAAGAAAAAATACTAAGTTATTGGTCTCTTTTTTTCTTTTATTACTGTGTTGTTGGAGTAATAATCTATAATGTAGTTAAATTATTAGAAAAACCTAAATGTGAACAATTGAATGAAGAAAAGAAATTAAAAGAAAATTGTGGATTGTTAACGCCAACTTGGATTCCTTTCAAGATAAATTATTTTCCGGCTTTTCAGTTAGCTTTTCTTTATGTATTTATTTCAACACAAATTTTAATGAAACTAGCTTTGATAATCTCTTTCAATGTTCTTGAAATGACGCATCATATAATACTCAAGATTAATCATTTGAAAATAATGATTGTTGAATGTCTGGATGATCAAGATTACGCAGTATCAAAACAAAAACTAAAAACTTGTATTTTATATCATCTACACATAATACGGTATTTAATCCGGAAAATACCTATTAAACCCGCCATTTACTAAAAATTTTTATAGTTTATCTACTAGATTAAACGATTGCTTTTCTAGCAGTATGTTTGCACATCTTACAATCACAGCCGTTATTTGTGGATGTTTGGAAAAACAAATGATTGACGTAATTTTAGTACAACAAAAAAAAGCAATTTATTAAATATTCTAATGGGTTTTGTAGGGACAAAATAGTTTAGGAGCTTTTATTCACGTTTTTGGTTGGATTTTAGCTTTATTTCTTGCTTGCATTGGAGGACAACATTTAATTAGTGCTGTATGAATTATTTATTTATTTAATTTTATTTATAAATTACAGACAGTGACAAGAAAACAAAAAAAAAATAATTTAAAAACATTGCTATATTGTTTTTAAAACAGAATTTAGACACATCCAAACTGACATATTTAATCATTAATAAAGTAAAACAGAGTAGTATATATAATTATGTTTACTATATTTAAAATTTTTGTAATAGCAAGAAGGAATGTTTAAATTTTAACAATTTAACAATATCTTTAGCACTTATTGTAAAAAAAATTATTATTTGTTGCTTTAGTTTCGAGATTACGATGTGTATAAAGTTCTGTTTTATATACATTATTTTCTACTGTCTACCCAAATTAGCAAGTTTCTCGCTCGCTTAGTATTTTATTCGTATTACTTACTTTTTATTATGAATTGTTTTAGAGTAATTCTATTTCTGATGCAATTTGGTCATCTAAGTGGTATGAGAGTGACGTCCGTCTTCGCAAAGATTTATTATTTATGCTGGCTAAGTCTCAAGTAGGACTTCATATAAACGTTGGATCATTTGGAATTTTGTCTTTTTCCGTCTTTGTATCGGTAAAATTTATTAATCGTATTAGGTACGCTGTATTTGTGAGATTAGGTAGATACCAATTTTGTAGGGAGTACTCAATTCGAGCTCCATATTATTTATATCTAACAACAAATTAATTTACACAAAACATTAGTATTGCCTTGGTTAATCGCTCTATGTCGCTAAACTAAACTGCTCCGTCAACGGCTTCTTTTGTTGAGTAATAAACATGTTTATAAATCAATAATATTGAATAAAAAAAAGAAGAAAAGAAATTGATCGTTGTGTATACGCAGTTTATTGTAAACAAATCTTTTGATAACGTAACATTGTTTCCTAGTGCGAAGTATAATTAAGTAAAAAAAAACATGAATTAGTTGAAATAATAAAGTGCCAACACAAAATAAAATAAGCATTAAAAAAACAAAAAGAATATTTAGGTATATTAGAAAGAAAAAAAATAATAAAAGTTTAAAAGTTACTTAAAAATGAGAACTTAAAAATAAAGTGTGAAGTAATAATAATTTTTTTATTATTTTTTTTTTACATAGGATAATAAATGTAACATTATAATATTGAAAACACTAGTTATTGTATCTCTCTAAACTCACAAATAACGCATTAACAAATACAGTATACATATCTGTCTAAATATTAATTTTTGTAGGTTTTAAAGATGTCATATTCAATACTTGCTATGCTAACTTCATAATGTTGAAAAAAATGTACTAACCTATTTTATTTGACATGATACGGTTAAGAACCCCACGCAAGATTTTAAAATTTTAAATATGTCACTGATGCTTTTAGTTTTTTAAATAAGTTATTATATAATAAATAGATACGTAAATATAGAGTTATTGCATTTATACTTATTATCTCATTTAAATAAAAATGTTACATCTCATTATTTTGTTAGATGTAGATCATAGCTATAAATAATGTCAAAAAATAAGTACAAACACTAATATCATAAATACACCATAAGTAGTGTTCAACATTTATTAGTTGTTGTTATTTAGAAAAATACTAGGTATATTTTATAGCAAGACGTGAAATTAAAGTTATTTTCATGATAAGATAGGTTGCTCACTAGTGGCGTAAGCAACTGATAATAATATAATATAGGAATAATAATATTGGAATAAAAGTCCCTAAAAACACAACATCAATAATACAAAATTTTATGGGTCAAATAGGAGACCAAAAAATAAGCTTAAAGCTGCTGACAATTATTTCTTTTTTCGTAAAAGTTTCCAGCTAATAATAAGATTCTAAAACAAAAACATTTAATTTTCAAATAAGTAATGGTATAAGGGGGGCAAGGTAGAAAAACTTTTTTTGGTAAGTAGCGCGCCGCGGTCAGGTTAGGTGTCCTAATACCCAAATCGACGACAACAGGACACTTGCACGCCAGTTGAGAATTAAGCGGAAATGTTTAATCTTATAAATAAATTCTATCCGTAGATTATTTTTAACAGAAAAACCTTCTTTTTTAAAAAGTTAGTTGCTCTCTTTGTCGACATGATCATGAAAATTTCCAAATTTCTGAAGCATTTACAGTGAAAAGCAAAATAATCTTTTAGTACGTTAAATACTTCCTTTAGGTACCGGTAATTTTTAAAATAAAATCTTTTATAACTTACCCTTTTCTGACTTCTTTTACTCTCATATTGTGTCCATTTTATTGACAAATTCATAAGTCCACAATTTGGTTTTTTATTATAGTAGATAGTAGAATTTCATTCATCAACATGAAGACCATGTTAAGTGTTAAACGTTACACTAGTGCAATTTTCGATAACTTGCACTAGTTCAGTATTATCGTTGTCAGAAAACGTCATGAAATGTCATAGGAGTGAGAAAATGCAAGAAAATTGAATTTTTTAGCCATTTGGTTAAATGTTGCAAGTGTCCTGTAAGTAAAGAGTATCCAGAGTAACTGTCCTGTTGGATTAGGAGTACCTGCGAATTTTATTGACCGCGACACGCAAGTAACCCATGCCCCTTTTATATAGTTAGAATAGTCACAATACTGTTATTATAGGTGTTGTATTAGGTGGTGATTGTTGCACGAATCGGTTACTGGCACAAGAGAAGCATGGAGTACTCAAATAGACCAATCAATACAAATATTTTTCGTCACAAAACTAGTAACAGGAAACCAACTGTGCTATCACATTATCGGTAATGTGTAGTTATATTCTGCTATGTTTTTACTCGCAACTGTCATAGGAAAAATTGTTATTAACATTTAATAACAAAAAATTGACTTTTCTTATTTTTTGTTTATAAAATTAAATCTAGTAGAGCAATCTTAATGCTCTAAAAACTCAAATTGTAGAAAATTAAAGCTTAAACAAAACTGATTTTTTGCGCGATCGGTTGTTTTTATCAGTTTACTGTGCCTGTTTCCACGACGGTAGGTTGCTGTTACTGGTTGCTACGTGTAACAAAATGGTAAGTAATTCACTTTTCGACGTAGAAGTTCCAGGTTGTTGTAATAGTCCACCAACATCGCTGTGTAAATTTTTATGAGCAAATTCAATTTTGTTTTGGAGGAAATCTTCCACGTAACTCTCGGCCACCGTTGATGAACGCCACCCACCATGTCTTTTTAGTCCCAACACATCAACTCCGTTATTCGCCAAAAGTGTAGCCGATGTGCGTCGAAACGAGTGTCCAGTAAAACCTTCAGGGGCTTGCAACTTTAAATACTTTGCAATTTTTGACGGCCAACCTCCAATTGTGCCTTTTTCTGTGACTTGCCTAGTGCATTTGCCATTTCGATAGTTCAGAAATAAATGATCTGAAGTTGGGTTGCTTGGTCGAATTCTTGCTACCTGCAAATATATTGTTTTCTTAGAACTCAGATGTACCACCTCATCATCTACAACATACCTTTTGAATTAAAAATTGTTCGTCTGGTGCTTCATTCAAGAATTTTTCCATGTCTTCTTTGGTATAAATTTTAGCCTTCTTAGGCCGATATCCAATATTTTTTCTCTTAAGATAAGCAATTAATGTAGCAAACTTAGAAATATCGATAGCATCATGGAGAAAAATTGTACTCTTCAGCATAGAATACTCCGCCCATAAACTGCCTGCGGCCTTCAAGTGTCCACTTCTCACCACAAAATACGCTATCAAGCTCTTTTCATTTACAGAAATCTTCTTTGCCTCACGCCATTCCTTAAACAACTTGTATGTCTGTTCATATCGGGTTTTAGATTTTTCTGAAATTATTGCCGAACATTCTTCTTGCCAAGCGTCTTCTAAATCATCCGGTAGATCATCACTATCGCTCATATTTGCTTCGAAAACGGAACCACAAAACAGAACTATGTAGGAATGATTGTATCAAAAAGACAATTTTACTTGTTTGGAACAAAACCATAGCAACCATGGAACAGCCACCCAAAGTTTTCAGTTTCAATCTTCCCGATTATCACAAATGTATTGATATAAATTATTATTATTATTATTCTAAAAACTCCAATCGCGCAAAAAACGTTATAAGCATGTCGAACGTTAAGGATTACCGTTCTCAGACAATAATTGGAGTCGTTGCTTCGCTCCTCCTCCAAACAATTGTCTTCGAACGTCTTACCGTTCTCTATACTTAATATACTATTAAGTTAACCTGACCGGATCATTCGTAATGTAACTAATTCGGAAAAACTGAAAAATTAGCGTTGTTTTTTAAATTAGAGCTCAGTCAATTTTTATGCTATAAAGTTTATTCTCGCTTTTTGCGAAAAACTAACGATTTATATGTGCAAAGAAGAGAAGTCTTATTATACCATTAGTTTTGGCACAACTGCAATTTGATTTTTTTAAGACAGTTTTTTTCCAAAGAGTTTGCATGCTCCATAGATTATCTACTATTAATTCTTTAAACATATTTTGATAGTAAAAGGATAGCACAGTAAAATATGTATTTTTGTTTTGTGCTAAAATGCTGATTGACAGCTGTGCTAGAAAAATATATATAGGGTAAATAATAAAGACAAAAAAAACGAACAATAATATAAAAAGATTTACACTCGTTTGAATTAACTTCCATTTTGCCAGAAAAATAATTTGAAACACGATCCGCTACGTAATTATTTAATATAAAATTTGTAAAAAACTTTAGCTGAGGACTTTTTTTGAAAAATTTTAATTCACTGCACGACAGCCTTAATGTTATGTAAATAGCGGGGTAAATAAATAAGTTGTAATTAGCCACATTATTCCATAGTAACGTAGGCAACTCAAACTACTAAAAAACATACTTGTGTGTATAATTATACACCGCAATCAACAACGACTCGCAAATTTCCTCACAACGCATGAACTGATTAGTTTGACAACTACACAAAATTTATAATTGCAGCATTTGGTACTTTAGTTGCTTCAATCATGGTTTTCAGTCACATTTTTAACAAAAGTCCTCGTTTCAAATAACCTCAGTGGGGCAATTTATCGATTTAATACGTTTTAATCAAGGTTTTATAAAAAATGGAAAACTATTTTAGCTGAAAAAAATTTGAAAAACCTTTTACAAACTTGAATACATATTTAATATTTGTTGATCCCGGTGTAGATTTACCTCAAAACATAGTACACTTCTGTAAAGTATTACAACACAAAATATCGTGTATAGTTTAACGAAAAGTAAGTGAACTGACTTTTTAAGCCCTCCCAATAAACAGAAACCATAAAACCACTCATAACACTTAATTTATAAAGGTTCCCATTTTTCGGAATCATTAAAAGATGTAAGCAAACCCTGCCAAGGTCGTTGTTAATTGTGCAAATGTCTACCCTCATACATCAAGTTTTATAAGTAGTCGTATGTTTTATTTGAAGTTTGCGGTAACCGACCATATGCATGATGCAGGACAAGTAAATAGTCAATTGCAGTTTATGAAGTTTTAAGTTTTGACTGGTTAGAGAATTTTGGTTAATAAATTCACCATGTCTTATAATAACATTGTTTTTAAAACTTTATTATATGTTTAATAATTAATAGTTATTTATGTATCAAGGAAATAAACCGCCATGTTAATCCTGCGGCTGTAGTGATACCAGAGCGACCGCAGTAAGCGAGGGCATCTTCAGCTAAGGAATTAACGAAGGTTTATTCTCAAGATAAATAGGAAGCTTTTTTCCCAAGCGGCAGAAATGATAATTCTTAAAGAAAATAATTTGCCGGTACGGTAAGATCTATAGGTAGTGTTGGCTAGCGGTTGCCAACGACACAGTTTGTTTATGTAAAAAAATAAAAAAAATCAAATTCTCCGGGGAATAAAGTACCTCATTTTTGATCAAAAACGAGGAAATAAACTTTCACTTTATTCCCGCTTGGGAAAAACTTATTTATGGCTATAATCAATAACAGTTTACACAAAATATGTTTTTATAAGAGTAAAATTTTTTTGTATCAAACAGTTTTAATTTGGTAAAAACAATTAGGTTAGTGACTATATTTATAATAAGTGTTAGAAACTGAATTATTGTTTTATTTTACACTTGTAGTTGTTTTACACCGGTTAAATTATTAATGTTTTGGGATTTATTTTTAGTTTGCTGTGGTAAGCTTGCTGAAAGAAATTAAGTGTTAAATATAGCGGTCTTGGTGTAAAATAATTTTTTTTTTGTGTTATAGTATTTTGTTTTACCGCAAAACCGTTTTTGCAAAACTCTGTATCAAAATTTGATAAACATTATAAATTTTATGTATTTATGGAATACATGTAAACAGAATTGTGTATATAAATAAATATGTATAAGCAAACCATAATTTATTGTAAGTTATAAATTGTATGCAATATGGTGGAGGCGCCGGGTAGAAATTTCGGCAACTCTTTCAATTAAATACCTAACAGTAGAAATTGGCTATTTTCAGTCACTGTGTAAGGTAAACTGTGTTACAGTTTTTAATAATTTTTATGCCAGAGTTTATTGGTATATAATTAACACATCACATAGACACAATTAAACAACTCAAACAAATATTTGCTCCACATAATGATATTATAAATAATAAAAAATGTAAACGATTTTCTAAAATACTTAGTTATTTATAATTTTAGTGTTAAAAGTAAGATTTTATTTTGGGAGTAGAGAAGATTAAAAAACGAGAGTTGCGAGTTTTTTAACTCTACGAACAAAATAATATTACCTTTAACACGTATATCATACACTATTTTTTTACAAAACAATGGGAAAAACTCTAAGCTCAATAAAAATAAGAAATCAAAAAGTAATACCACACAGATCGCAATGTTTATGAACAAAATTTTCGTAGCCACCAGTGTTATTGTTACAAAAAAAACGCAAAAATATTGACAGCATTTTTTGATAATATTGTAAGTATAATGAATAATCACGATAATGAGTGCTGAAATCGAAGAAGCCGCCATTCGAGCAACATTGAAATTATTGCCGGCGAAATTAAAAGAAGAGTACGAAATCGTTTATAGACGCTTTTCGGAATGATGCAACATTAAAAAGGTCCCTGGGAAAGTGTTTTACCGGCATATTTTGAGAAAAAAGCCAAGATATGGAAATCGTCAACGCTGTGGGCAAATTATTCCATGATTAAAACTATGTTAAAAATAAAGCAACATCAAGATATAAGCAAACATTATAAACTTATTGCTTTTTTAAAACGGAAAGGTAAAAGATATTAAGCAAAAAAGTTAAAAGTTTTGACGAATACGCACATCGACAAATTTTTCACAGAACCACAAGACGAAAAGTATCTGATGATGAAAGTCGCAGCATTAGTGGGTGTTTTTGGGGCGTGTCGCCGGGAGGAATTGTGTCAGATGACTATCGACAATATCGAAGATTTGGGCACTTTGGTTGTTGTGACCATACCAGATATTAAAACAAAAGCCTCGAACTCTCAATGTTGTTGGTGAATTCCATTTAAACTTTTTTAGAAAGTACCTATATGGCATTCCGGCCACCCAACGCTGACCATAGACGACTTTTTTTTAAATATATGAAGAATAAATGTGTGAAGAATTCCGGTGGAATTAACGTGTTTGGTAAAGTGCTTGCCGACATTGCACAGTTCTTAAATGTACCGAATCATCAACTCACCGTCTACACCGGACACTGTTTTCGTCGTTCGTCGGCGACATTGTTAGCAGATTCTGGTGCAAATCTTACTACCATCAAAAGACATGGAGGATGGAAATCTTTGTCAGTAGCTGAAGGCTACATTGAAAATTCACTGGATACAGAAGAAGGAAATTGCGTGCCAAATACTTTCTACTGCTGCAATTACTAGCAAAACCACCAGTACCTACTACCAGAAATATTTTCACAGAAAATAGATGTGTTACACATGTTGACAGTAAAACCAGGTTAAGTATGATAGCTCCGCAGAGAATTACAATTTCAAATTGTTCTAATTTTACTATAAATGTTAATACTAATAACCAGCTAAAATGTTGGTTTGTACTTATTTAAAATAAAAAGTTGTTTATGTGTTTGTTAAACCGTTTTATTAATTTTCAAAACAAAATTTAAATAAACTTTGAATTACTTTTAACACACAAGTCAAAAAATAACACTTTCAACATCAAAAATGACAATTAAAAAGCCCACTTTTACAGTTTTGTAGAAAAATTTATTTTTGACGTAGTAGTTGCTTTTTAGTAAGACTTCGAACACAAATCTGTAAAAATTTAAATTAAAATTGGCAACCCATTTTTCGTATCAATTAAATGAACAAATAAAGATTTTTATTTTCTACTAAACAATTAGACGTAAGTATTGTGTTTTTGTCACACAAAAATACAATAAGCTACTCCTGCAAATCGAACATGTTGTTTTAGTTAAGCTTATTTTTATAGGATATTAAGAAGGGAGTTATAAATCCTTATATCCTTGCAAAGTTTTTTTTTAAAGAATTAACAAAAATAAGTTAACATGTTTTTGACTCTAACAATATGATTATTTTTTGTAAAACTATAATTAAAATTAAATTCAAAGAACCACCACTTGTTCAATTAAGTTTGCAAGTACATAAAACAATAAGGACAAAATGGCAAACACTCAATAATTTGTTACATCATTAAGTGCAGGTAGTTTTACAAAAGTTTGACCTTAAGGTTAGTCCTTAATAAAACAATAAGGTGCAAATGAAGACAAAGGTAAACTCTACGTCAGATATTTGGATATTTTAGAAAGGAAATTAGTGGTGTCTTCATGGCTTCCTAGAGGATGTTAATGTAAATAACATTGAGCAATTCATAACTCCTCCGGCTTAATTGGCGATTATTCGAGATCCGCGAGAGGGCGCTTAAACTCACAAAATGACGGTTGTAGCAGTGAACAATAAATGCTATTTACATTGGTTTACATGTGTTGCGTGTAGGTCTCGCCTGTTTTGTGCATAATTTAGTGTCGTAGTCTTAGTGATAATTATTCCAAAAATTGATATTGGTGCAGTTAGTGAACTACCACAGCTACCTACAGATACAGATACATAAAAAAATTCCCACAAAGTCTAGAAGATTTTGTTCCGTCCCACGGTGTTCTTCAAATTGCACAAATACATTTCCCTGTACACATTCCCCGTCAGTGATTCAAAACTTTGTAAGCAATGACAACACCAGTCAAAATTTGGAAAAAATATAACCAAATAAAAATTTAAAAAAATGCATACTTGTAATTTGCTTATTTTAGGATTGATAAAAAAAAAGAAAATAAAATTATTTTGTATTGCCCAGAACACAGTATAGGAATAAATCAGTATGGACAGCTAATAAAAACTTGTCAAAAGCTGGCATCCCTTCACGTAAAATGTGTAAGATGGAGCCACTGATTTTTAGATTTTTAGACAACTAGTAATACACAATTTAAATCTAAATGGCTATAACTGTAAATAAAATACTATAAAAATTATTTTAATTGTTGTTTTACTCTTGTCTTTTGATTATTTATTACATAATTTACAGTTATAGCCCTTTAGATTAAATCTGTATTATTAGTTGCCTAAAAATCTAAAAATCAGTGGCTCCATCTTACACATTTTACGTGAAGGGATGCCAGCTTTTGACAAGCTGTCCATACTGATTTATTCCTATACTGTGCCCAGAACAACAAAATCAAGATGTATTTGAACAAAATGTAGATATTAGAAATTAGGAGGTAACAAAGGTAAAATCATCAACTTGTATCCCAAGGTTAGTATCGATATAAGCCTAACAAAAATATTCTTTCACAGAAGATAAGGTCACCCAAACAAACTTTCATAATTTTTCTCTTTCTGAACTGCTAAAAAATTGAACAGTTTTACAGATAATTTTGTTCCCAAGAAAAAAATAGACATATAAAAATTGAATTTTGCAGGTATTAATCGTGATACCCTGAATAAGTCACCCTTAATGTTGTACACACAAGCAATAAACTTTACAAAAATAGTTTAATTGAAACACTTTTTTTTTAAATTAAACGCAAAAAACCGTAAAAACGCACTACAAAACACAAGTTTTTACGATGTTGTTCACTGATACAGTGTATCAAATTGGAACCAACCGATGTCGCTCACTTCGCAAAAATCACCAATGGTTCTCGGTTTTATAAGCCCGTTGCCCAAGGTCATTAAAACTCTTATAGTTCTCTTGATACATAAATAACTATTATGTCTTACATAATATGAACAATTAGTGATATGTTAAGCAGTGGAAGGGTTGGATGTCAACGTCCCAACATACCATTTATTTGAAACTGTGCAAGTGCATGATGGACGTTACTGGCGTCTCCGTGGTTTTCTAAAGATGAAAAAAAATAATTTTTTGACAACGGGAGTGCTATATTGTTATTTATACACTTTTTAAAACACTGCAATTTATAATTATCTTAAACCAACGTTTTTTCCATGTTTCACTGTGTGACGCTTCACTAAACGTCTGTATTAGGCTCATTACAATCATAAAAAAGTATTACTGTTATAATTTGGTATTGTATAATTTATTATTATTATGATGTGGTTAGAACGTTAATTTTTTTGAGTTTAAAAAATTAATTGGTGTCTTTTCCCTAATTCAATTATTATTCTAAAATGAATTATTTGTGTTTTTGCAGGTACATGATGTGTTACCCATTTATTGCTATGTACATTATCATTGAATCTTAACTACATATTTGAAATAATTAATTTATTTAACTTCAACAATATATAATTTAAATATTAAAATAAACTATGATAAATTAAAGCATGTTAGTCTAATTGAATTTAAGGTTAAAGAACTCGTATAATGATTATAGTGAACTAAAAAACCAAAAGGTCACAGAAAAAACCAAATCTGATAATAATTTTCTAAATTATCTGTAATACCATTTTTTTTTAAATGAATATGTGTAAAAAATCTTACGCAACGAGTTTTGTAGTACTCACACCATATTTTTGAAGATAGTGACAGTAATAAATTTAAATGACTATTTGTAGTTCCCACATAAAAAAACTGGAGATAACCCTTAGTTCAAATTGGACATTTTGTTGTGTCATTAATTCTAAGTACGCACAAATTTCAATGCTATAAAGTAAATATTAGAAATAAATAATGTATACACACGCAAATGCGTATATCTATTGCGAAATACTTAAATCGTATTTACAATGTAATACTATCTTTTAATATACAAGGTATTCGTTATTGAGATACTGAAACTTCTAAAAACTGAAAAATAATTTGATAAAAGTGAGTTGAAAATACTTTGCTAACTATTTATTTACTATAAATAAAAAAGGGATTAAAAATTAAGATAAACCCGTTAATTTATACTTGTAATTGAGGAGCTTGCGTGCAAAACCGGATATATCCACTTTTCAAAAAAATCATGTTTTGGTGATTTCTGGATCTAAGTTGTGATATCTATAGGCCCATATATGCGTTTGCAATCAAAACCGTTTAAATCCTCGTAAAAGCGTTAAGTCAAGTTCGACATTTGGAGCAAAATCGCCGGTTATATTTATCTAAATTTTGCAAACAACAGGGGATATATCCAGATATGAGGAAAAAAAGCTTGAAACATGTAATAAGAAAACATTTTGGGAAAGATTAGCTAAAGGGGAAAGACCTTTTGTGGTATAAAAAATTATTACACAGTAATGGGGGAAGAAACGAAGAACAGATTGAAACCCATGAAGCTATGCGATAACCTGAACGAAGAGGCTGCAGTACATACTTAATTTTTTTGTTCTCTTTGCAAATACCAATTTAAATTTGTTTATTTCAAGAAAAATAAATAATTTTTTCGCTCAGTATGTCATTTGTGAGCAAAACTGGATATATCCAATAGTTTTTTGCTAATAATGCCAAATTGTTTACTTTTTATACAAAAAAAATATGTTAATCACTTGCATAACCTTATTAAATTTAAACTGTTTTCGCTAAATAACACTATTTTTTTAAACAAATATGTAGAGTGATTTCTTCATCATCTGAAAAATTTGTAAAAGTGGATATATCCCGTTTTGCACGCAAAGCTCCTCAATTAATTTAGCAAGTTTTATTTTTAAATCAAACATCTATACAAAGTTTATATAGAACAAATTTTTGTGGAAAACTTACAAAAATATAAAATTAACATTTAAAAATTAAAATTAAAAAAGTTTTTACTGATAAAATAAAAATAAATTCAACGAAAGCAGGTAGTGATTACATTCGTTTATGTTAAAACCATACTTTACAAAATTAACAGATTATAGTAAGGCAAGTTAACAATTAACGTGAGTTAATATGTTAATTATTATCGAGAACAAAGGAGTTACAAAGCCAAGGATCGTTGCAGCGCGAAGTTATCAACGTTTAATAATTTAGGTAATTTATAACTTACTCTATTTTTCACTAAGTTAATAGATATTATACTGAAAGTCTGAAAAAAATCAAATGGGCTAATTTTAAGTTGAGATACTATCAGTGATACCGCAAATTTCAGTACTTTTTCCTAGCAACAACCAATCATAACACTGAATTTTTTCAATTTTTTATAAAAACGAAAATACAACCGGTATTATTTTAACTTGAAATTAGTTTATACATTTACCAGTTTTATTTAAATTTATTAAATAATACAGGCAAGAGACTTTTGAATCAAGGAGCTATATTCAGTGCATTACATCATTAAATCACAAAATATACCAAATGACGGCAACATGCCGTCAGTAGGGTAAAACGATTAGTAAAAATAACCTGTTTTACGACAGCCTAAACCACCTATCACACTGATAAAGAAAGGTTTAGATTTTTGTTTAAATTTTAAAGTTTGTATAGTTTAGTGATGTAATCCGGATTAAACAGTTACGTATTATTAAACGTTACTAAGTACTTAACTCATTTATTAACTCAAAACAATCTATATAACTTTAATGTTCAAATCACAACCGTCTGAATGACATTTTTTTGAAATTGACGTTTATAACAGCCTGTGCATTTGCTCACTTAGAGAGATCTTCGCATGGCGCTGCTAACATCGGCTTTCCTTCAAATCTAACAAAAGTCAAAAATCAAATATGTCTAAACTGAAAATTGTGTCAGATTACTCTACTAAACTATTTTAAAACTTTTGTCTCTGTCACGTTTACTTAAAGTATTTGTATAGTCAATAAACGTTAATTTCAAAAAAATGTCACTCAAACGGTTGTGGTTCAAATCAATAAATCAAAATGTCAAAAGTATGTTAATATCAAGGAATTAGAATAGTTTAGCTTTTTAGTGTAGTTTTTTCAGAAAATATTAAATAAAAAATCACCGAAATAAATGTGTTAACGTTCAACCTTACCTCTTTATATCACTTTATATCATCTTTAGAAAAACCTGCTACACCATAAGAGAAAGTTGAAGTGCTTTTTATGCACATCCTGTATATAGACACATGTCAATTTACTATTAAAATTGGTAATCAATGAAAACATTTTTATCGGCAATCAGATCGACACAATAACATTTTGCAAATATGTATTTGTTAGTTATTTAAATCTATAACTTAGATAATAGATACACGTGTTTTGTAAATATGTTTCATAATATTAGGAATTTAACAAATAAGAAGTTTTAAATACATTTTTGGTACAAAAACAATTAGTTATTAATGTACAGAACGAAGCCTTAGAAAACAAATTTTACGGACAATAAAATACAAAAAACAAATTAAAATTACTTGAATCAAATTAATTTTAGTTCAATGATGCGTGATTGTGATTGGTAATATTATTATAAATCTAGAGATTACATCAATGCATCTTTAATCTAACGCATATTAAAAAAGTAATAGCAAATTTCGTTGTTTCCTGGCTGTTAAAAAATACGAGCAGTTGTGCTTTGTTAACAATCCTGAGTATTTTCAGGAAGTTACTAACAGCTTCATGTTTGCAGTTGTCAATCGTTATTAATACCTTAACGACGTATTTAGTGTGACGATATACCATGATATAAAAAAATATTGAGATTAAGGGTAGTTGTAGACAACAAAAATAAAAAAGTATGTCTTTGATTAATTATGTGCGAATCTGACACTGACAGACTTCTAATCTTACAATTGATCCTGTCAAATTTATGGATAAAGAAGCTCGTCAAAAGTCAAGTAACGAACGTTTAAAAAAAAATTGGTATTAAAAATGTAAGTATTTAAAAAGATAAAGCTCTGCTTAAACACATAAAAAATATTTTAATAATCTAAATGATGAACCTACTGAACAACTAAAATAAGAACATTATGTAAGCTTGAATTTCTAACTTGCCAAAGGAACTGTTGAATATGTCCACCCCTAACTTGTATACACAACTGAACTCGTCTTTTTATACTATTGTATGCATTTGCAAGCATCTCTGGAGTTATTCCTGCACATTCTTCAATTATCCTTTCTTGCAGTTGTTGTAAATTAGCTATCGGTGTTCTTATATATGTATATATTTTTTTAAACAGGGTAAGACATCCATAATTGTGAGGTAGAGCGATCGAGATGGGAACTTTATGTCGGTATAAAAACTAATTAAACGTTCAAAAAATTCTCTTAAACAAGCAATGATTTCTGCTGTTGTGTGTGCGGATGCTCCGTTCTGTTAGAAGAAACCATACTGTATCTCAAGATCATCTAACTGTTTCACAAAAACACTTAAAATGTTGTTTCGGCATCTTTCTGCATTTATCATAAAATCAAAAAAATTCGTTGGGCCAATTTTTTTCTTTTACGAGACACTGTCAACTAAACGCGAATTTTCTGGAAAAAGAACAAAAATCTGAGGCTTTTCAAAACTTCACATGCACATATTTTGCGAATTTACGTAGCCTGATAAATGAAACCAAGCTTCATCTGAGAAAAAACTTAAATCTAACAAATTGTCGTTTATTAGATTTTCGACAAACCACTGACAGTAAGTCAAACGCCGGTTATAATCCTGTGGTAAAAATTCTTAGAACGACTGCATCTTGTAAGCGAACATCCCTAAATTTTTTTTAAGATAGTTTTGCAAGTTCCATAAGATATACTTGTTTTTGGCTGTCTGGAAATAGATTTTAAAAGTTTATTTTTAACGCATAACAATGCGTTAGACGAGTGTGTCCTAGTCTCATTCGAAATAGTATGATTTGTGGTTGTCTATCAGACGGTACGGTCAGAAATTCTAACACTGTAGGTTTAATGTTTTTAAGAAATCTGGAGCTTGAAGACCTGACCAAATTTTAGATTCAAATTCGGCATTTAAAAAATTTGATTAATAAGTTGTCATTAGTTGTTGTTTAAGTTTTGTTAAAATAGTTTTTGAATTAAAACATGACATTTTATTGTAATAACGTACTTTGAAAGTGTCTACAATAGTAAAAGTTGGCAATACATATTTCTTGAACTCACGGTACGTTCAATTTTAACAAACTTTTCCCGAAGTGGTTGTAAGTTTTATTATGTTTAAACAACACTGCATTCGGGTTGGAACGTGTTTTATACACATAATGTTCCAAAGGCAAAACCTGATCGACCTTCCACTCTTATTAGAGATGTTGTGGGAGACATTTGCGTCCGAATGCAGTGAAGTCCGTGACAATCTGTAAAAAAGTTTTCATTGCAAATAGGTTTATTAACTTCGAATACAGTAATTATTATAGTTAATACCCTAATTAAACGACGAGTAAAGTTATCTATTAAAAACAACTGTGCACACTTTAAATCTTATCTTTAAAGTTAGTTTCTGTTTTTCTATTTGCTTTACTTTCCATTGTATCATTTACTGAAATTATAAAATTTCATTTGATATTTTCTTGACAGGTGTAAAACATAACCTATATAAGTAATCTTAACAAATCGACAATTTGCAAAAAAAATAAATTCTGGTAACTTCATTACTAAAAATAACTCAATCAGTAATTGTTGTTCACGGTGTAGTTACGAGAATTATTATAAAATATTCAAAAAAATTTAGAAATACCAGATTTTGTTAACTAGAAACTGTTAAGTTTCCTTAGCGGCCTTAAGGGTGCCAGGGTGTTATTGACAGCTTAATGATTGTCAATTGTTGATCGTTATTGACACTATAGCGACATTCTAAAGTTTCACCTCAAAATGATCTGGCTTTCAACATTTTGTTTACAAATATTGTGGTTGTATCTGTTGTAGCTGCAAAATATTAAGTACATACCTATTTATGGTAAATATTATGAGTGAACGCTACACGAACGATACGTAAATAACGGATTCGGTTGATTATAAAACATTAATTATTGCCTAGATTTTATTGTCTGTTATTTACGTCATAACAGTCTTATGACGTTAATTTTCCTACATGACTGCAAGATTTCTAAAAACTACAAAATAGCTAAAATTAAAATTAAAAATGACAGCCCGGTAGAAGCAAGTATTTGTTTTGAATCAAATTGTGGTTATACCAAGTCAAATTTAATCCAGCGGGTATCTGTTGGAAGAAAAATATTTGAAAAAATTATTCCTAATTATCTAAAAAAGAAATTAGAATAGAAAAGAATTCCTACCACCAGCGCCGGCCCTAAGTACACTGAAACACAATTTTTGTTCATTGTACAAGAGGCTGTGGTGCAAAGTGTTGATGTAGAAAAAAATTGGTTTAAAACTCTTCACAGTTTATTATAATTGTTACAGACACTCATGTCTCAATACTATTTTTGAACAAATTTACTTTCAAACGATGTGAAGCTAATTGTAAATATAATTTTTTTAGCTTTTTTTTAAATTTATTATTGACAAAAGTTTGGTAAGTTTTTGCTAACATTTTTGCAATTTTTTTTACGCTATTATTCAGGCACTGATAATGAGGCATAGTTCTTGAAAACGCTTTGCCGCTTTTATGTAAGAATATTGTTTAATTAAACTTGTGGGTTTTTAGTATTTTAATTCTTTCATTATTTTTTATAAAAAGTTGAGCCGATAGGTAATTTATGATTAAAATTAGGATACTGACAAAATGAACAAGTTAAAAAAATAGTAATTTGTTCTATTCTTATCAACTTTATAACATGGTCTGTTTAAAGCAAAAGTATTACCACTCAGTCTGTCTTAACATTCCAAATACATTAAAACAAAAATTTCTTGCTTTCTTGGAAACTGGTTTTTTAATTTTTTACTACATTCTAGGTTTGTGTTTTACTGTTTGTGTTGTGTTTCTGTAATGTATTGTAAACTTTAGTGTGTATAATGTAAACTTTATATGCAGGGTGTTATTGAAAAAATGTTACAGTTTATAGCTCTTCTTGAAAGAATGCTAAAAAAGCAAATTTGCTTTATACAAATATAAATAGTTTTTTAGATATACGCTAATAGATATATTTTAGATATACGCTTAGATAAAAAACAAAAAAATGTTTATAGTAGGAGTATATGCACCAACAGATGACGATAATATACAAAACAAAGATACTTTTTATGAACAACTAAACAGTGTTTTAACAACGGCAGGCACAACAAGAGAAATTATTCTCACTGGTGATTGTAATAGAAGAACAAGAAAAAAACATAATAATAATATAATAGAACCACATGGAGAAGAATTTGTAAATAATAATGGACTAATAAACTTATATGACCAAAACAAACTACAAATAGCGAATGGCTTCTTTAAACACCGTGATATAGATAGGTATACATGGACATAAACAACACGAAATTTAAAATTAATAATAGACTACGTTGTGATAACACAGAAAAGTAATTTAAAAGTACAGGATGTTAGAGTTAATAAAAGCCCAAATTGCGGAAGTGAGCACTACTTTCTAAGAGCAAAAATATATATTCCCCCAATAACAAACAAAACCAAACAAAAAACAGACGAAGACGATAGTGAAGATTTTAACCAACCACATTACAACATTCAAAGCCTAAAAGAAGAAAGCATAAAGACATTATACCAACAACGACTAGATCAAAAACTTAAGGAAAACCAATTTATAGATACAGATTCCCTTTAGAAACATATAAAAAAAAGTACACGTGACACCGCTGCGAAGGCATTAGAACAATCACGACAATCAAGGAAGAATTGGTATAATATATCAGAAGAGACGGAGAAAAAAATAGAAATAAAGAAAAAATTGTACCTAAAATGGCTATCAACCAAAAAAGACGAAGATAAAAAATACTATAAACAAATGCAACGAGAGGTACGACAATCAGTGAATAAAGAGAGGAAGCTATATTGGGACCAAAAATGTACCGAAATAAACACATATATAGGAGGAAGACGATGCACAGAAATATGAAGATTAATAAAAAATATCAAAGCACCGTATAGAGAAAATACACGATTAAATACAATACAACTAAAAGAATGGAATAAATACTATGAAAGCTTACTTACTGAAGACAGATCGCAATTAAGACAGATTGCAATTTATAGATAATTTACCAATTCAGAACACACAAATAAATGTAAAAAGAGAATATATAACGTTAACAAAAGACGAAGTGAGTAATGCGATAAAATATATAAAAAACCATAAATCTTCAGGACCGGTAGGAATATCTGGAGAACTAATTAAAAATGGAACAACTAAATTAACAAGAATGATAACCCAACTATTTGAAATGTGCATTAACGGTCAACCAATCCCTAACGAATGGAAGTTGGCTTACATCACACCACTACATAAAAAAGATGGTCGTAGAAATTATGACAACTATAGAGTACTTTCGGTTACAAGTACCTTTAGCCGGTTATATGGACGGATTATAGGCGATAAAATAGAATCAGAATATTCTAGAAAAGAACCAGAAGAACAAAGTGGGTTTCGCGGAGGACGATCATGTATCGACAATGAGTTTTGTATTAAACAAATAATTGAAAAACAAATTGCAAAAAACAGGGAAACACATTTATTATTTATCGATCTGAGTAAGGCGTACGATAAAGTACCAGTTATCAAATTATAGGAAGCATTAAAACAAACAAAAATAAATAATACATTAATAAAAGCAGTACAACAAATGTATGATAACTGTAGATCTCAAATAAAAATTGGCAAAAAACTGTCAAGTAGATTTCGGATATCAAAGGACCTCAGACAAGGTTATTGCATTTCACCAACATTATTTAAGATATATGTAGAACACGCCCTTAAAAATTGGAAGAAGAAATGCTGCCGAATGGGCTTTGAATTAAACAATACCACTCTTTATACTATGCAATTTGCGGACGATCAAGTAGTGATAGCTCAAACAAAAGAAGACCTAGAATATATGACGAGAAAGTTAAGTGAGGAATATAAAAACTGGGAAATGGAAATAAATATAGAAAAAACTAAGTATATGGGCATAGGAAGCAATGATGGTAATTTACTATTAGATAATGGAGCTACATTTGAAAGATGTACAGCATACAAGTACTTAGTACTTAGGAATAACGTTCGAAGAAAACGTAAAAGATGAAAAAGAAGTACAAAAAAGAGTAGGCCAGAGTAGAAGAATCATAGGAGCACTTAATAGAATTTTTTGGTCAAAAAATATAGACAGACAAAGAAAGCTAAACATCTACAACACAGTGGTAAAAAGTGTATTAGCATATGGCGTCGAAATATAAACTATGACAGAAAATGACAAACGGAAAATACTTGAAAGATGCATTACGAAGATCTGCCAGACATTCAAAGTTAGACCATAAAAAGAAACGAAGAGATAAGAGATAAAATGAATACAAAGACAACAGTCATTGACGAGATCGAACAGAAACAATTAAAATGGTATGGACACATACGTCGTATGGGGGAAGATAGGTTACCAAAACAAGTGCTAGAATAGATACCAGAAGGAAGAAATCGAAGAGGACGTCCAAGGAAAAACTGGATACAGGGTATCACCAAGGCCATGAGTGAGAGGAATCTAGCCGAAGCAGATTGGTTAGACAGGAAAAAATGGAGATTGGGAATCGGAAAGCGACACAAGACGCTATAAACCGAATATATAAATAGATATACGCTAAAACAATTTTGTTTTTTTCATAAAACATTACTTTTTGAGATACACAATATGTGACAATGATGTTTTTCAGCATATAAATTTTGAGATATACGATGTAAAAGTTAATACTAAAAAACAGTGTTCTCATACATCATGTATCTCAAAAATAATGTTTTTTGAAAAAAAATTTTACTATATCTGAAAAACTATAAACATTTGTACAAAGCAAATTTGTTTTTTTAGCATCTTTTCAACAAAGGCTATCACTTGGTAAAATTTCTAAAAAAAAATTAGAAACACCTTGTATATCTAATTTTAACATTAAAACTATAGCTATCACTACAAAAAATTTTTTTGCATGTTTCAATCACACACTGTATACCAAAAAAATGTTATAATACATATCTTGTTCAAAAATAATTTTAAGCAAATTTCTACAGTGTGTATATCAAAAACTATAAACATTTGTATCAGACAGTTTTGGTTATTTAGCATCCTTTTAACAAGAGCTGTCGCCTATTAAAATCTGTAGCATGACTTCAATAATACCCTGTATATTTAAAACTTGTACTTTTAAATAAAAGAAAATTTCTGCATTTCGACAGTTTAAAACCGGTTAGGCTTAGAAAACATATTGTACAAATCAATACATCATTTGATAAACTTGTTCTATCCACTAAAGTTCTAATAAATCTTATAAAAATTCAAAAACTTAACCACTACATCTTCTTTTCGGAATATATTAGCCTTGACCCGCAATAACTATATTGCTGATTCTACTTTTTTTTTGTTAATTAGATGTTTACTTCTAGGAGATAATTCTAACAAAATTGATAAAGTATTACGTATATAGTTAGCTGAAAATATTTGTGTTTGTTTAAAACTAGTGTCGTAACAATTTCAAAGTATATGTTCAACACTTTAAAGAGAATAATTATTATAGATCTTTAGATCAAGTTTCATTCCTGAAATTAATTTAATTAAGCATAAATCTAATTCTGAAATAATTAAAAATTTCCAGTTGTAGTGGAACGTCATTTACATAATATGTTACCTCATGATATGTAATAAACAAATTAAATAAGAAAAATTGTTGAAGCTGAATTTTTACATACCTATAGCTATATTCTAAATGTAGAAGCAATAATTGTCTATGTAATTTTGAAAAAGTTGTACCACTGCTGAAATCAAGATTAAATAAATATAATAGCGGGTCAGGCCAACAAAGAGTGTTTTAATCATACAATTTAATAACGTCCCTGACCTGACTTTTTATACGTCTCGCACATATTTTTTTTTTTATTTATAATCACTGCATGTAGATACATACATACTCGTATGTGTACATTGCGAATACAAAATTCTCATCACGTTGTTCATCAATTAAAAAAACACGCAACCGGTTGGAAATATTTTGGCGCCGTTTTTTCCTTCTTTTTGTTTTAATTACCATTTAAAATGGGTCCACAGATGGGGCCTTCGTCGGGGTTTCGCATATTTTTTCTTTGAAATTTCTCACCTATCATCGATAAGTCTCCTTAACCTTGAGCTTTGTCTGCTAATTCGAATGCATTTCGTAATATGCAACACCAGAATAGATGCAAAGTAATTTATTTGCATTCTGATTAAATGTCAAGGCTGCATCCGGGTCCTGGGGCGTACGATTTCTGCGCCACTGGAAGTTTTGCAAAAAGAAAAAAATTATAATAAAATTGCGATGTTACGTCAGAAGCGACAACTCTCGCTCCCAACAATGGCACAAATATGACTGATAAACAATTATGTAATTGCGCAATTATAATGAACTAGTTATGCAAATTGTATATGAAAATATAATCAAGCATCAATGAGAAAAAAAGCGTAATAAATGTAATAATAGTGTCGTTTGTATATTAATTATCGATATTTATATACAATCATAATTGATATGAGGTTCAACGGAGTTCACTGGTTTTAATACAGTTTATTGAGTGGAAAACCTTGATGAGACATACTTATTTTTGAAAATCCCAACTTAGCGCTCCTTATATGTAGTTGCAAAATGCATTTTTCAACCAAACACGGTTTATTTATAACAACTTAATTAGTATTGTAATTAATTACTTTCCAAATTATTGATAGATAAATTAAACAGAAGAAGTTTCAACGGAATTAAGAAAATTCAATGGATGACAAATCAGGTGTTGTTAGAGGTCAGAATAAACTGCAATTGTCCTCATATACCTCCCAACAAAACATATGTTAAATTTTATTCAATGTCACTGGACGTAACAACTACCGCGAAAAGAATTAGAAGTGAGAAACGCTTGCTAATCAGTGCTGATATATCAAAATTATCTTTGTCAGAAAAATTAAAATTTACTTATGAAGTTCTACCAATTCTGTCGATTCCTTTATAGTAAAGCTTCCTTTACAATTATTGTTTTATTCGTTTTACATTATTAAAAATAGAGAGAAAGATATCATCAAATAATTATAAATACGCCAATAAAAGATGTATAGATGTGTGTACCTACCAGTAGTCAAAACTTCGTGTTTGGATGTACAAAGTAGTTGCCTTAGTTTTGATGCTGATGATTTTAGAATAATACAGGAATAAATTTCATCATTCTAAAGAAATAACTTAATTAAGAGAAAAAATAAAACATTTACGTCTATTTTACGTTTATTGTCTTCAGTAAGGATTAAAGTCGCTTATTTTTTTATCTTATCTGTATCTGTATCTTATTATCTGTACCATTTAACACTTGTTGCATAGCGAGCAAAAAGGATGCATACTTGACAAACATTGGCAGTGACAGCTTGTAGTGGCTGGAGGGTTTTCATTGTCAAATCTGCATGATTTAAAATGCTATACAAGAAATATCAGGAAACTAATCGAAGTTAATTCGGAAATCAAACAGTATTCGTTAGATTATTTTACATTGCACTACTAAAAAATAAGGAAAATCAAGCATCATGTAGAAAATTAATTACCAAATGGTAATAACTTTTCCTAAAATAAGAATTAAAAAAAACAAAAAAACGGCTTGGCACTACTCTAGTGTAAACCGTTTTGGTTTAGTCTAGATTTAAGGTTGTTAAGAAATGGAGTGAGAGAAAGAGGTGTAAGGCTGTAAGGACTCTTTCCTTTGCTAAATACATAAGAGTAAAACAATAAAGCGAGACAAAACCTCCGTTGTCAACTTGCATAAAAATTTGTTTTATTATAAACATTGATAAAAATATATTTTTTTGTTAAAAAAAGTATTTATTAATAATTTAACAAAATATTTTAAAATTTCAAAAAATGATTTAAATATATTTGTATAAAGTAGGGTCACAACGCAGAGTGGTAGTGTTAACTTTCGCTACCGACACTCATATTATTCTAAATTTCCGTGTAGATAATTGATATTTAAAGTAGATGAAGATGACAATATAATAAAATTTTAATAAAATTGAAAAAGATTTTCAGATTTAGAAGAATCAATTGAGTAAATGTTTTAATAATGAAGATAATTTATAATTCACAAAATGTTTTTTTATTACCAAAAACCTGTATAGAGTCTACATATCTTGTTGTGTAAGTAAATATTGAGCAGAACCCGCTTGAGACAGTAAATGCTAATAGCTCCACTGAAATTAGCACCAATTATTAATAGAATGTAATCTCTTATATTACGGAAAACCGGAAAGGCAACAATGGGAAGGCAATTTAGAGAGGCAACGTTACTGCACGTTCGGTGCGAGCAAAATGAAACCTACTAAATGGGACCCCTTACTGCACTTTCGGTGCAAAATATTGTAAGATTATTGCTATCAATCACATAACACCACGAGACCAAAACTAGCTCCCTCAAGACCGCTATAGGCCCTCTTAACCAAGCTGAATTGAATTGGAAAATTGAACTTTAATCACGCAGGTTTTCTTCTCATGGGGTAACGTTGGCAAGTCTGACCTGACTTACCACGTCTTGTCAAATAAAAATTTAAATATCTTAAAATCTAGAAACAAGAATATTGTGAAACTTCATGATTTTTTGTAAAATTTTCATTTCTGGTTATCGAGGTAAAAACGTTCAAATCAGCGTTTTTACCGTTTTATGGCATGATCTGTATCAAAATCTTAATTTTGACATTTTTTTTCTTCGAAGCTAAGTACAGGAATTACTTCAAACTGTAACAGGACCTTCTTTATTCTTTAGACAATAGACTGTTAAATTTTGAAAAACTTGTCATTGAATGGGATTTTCTTCTTTTTTTTGTGATAACATTCTAATTGGTTCCAATAGTCAGAACAAAATTTGCATCCCATGCTCCGTATTAAAAATACAAAGATTTCAAAATCCACCAGCTGCCATTTTAAGATATATCTAAGTATTTTATAGTAAGTATATTTTAAGTATATGTCTTACACAACATTTGTTATTAAAGAGCAGAGTTTAAACAAATCCTCCAAAAAAGACAAGATGTAATATAACTGCTATGTAGTTTTCTTACGAGAGGATGCAAGGGATAAAAGAGGAAGAAGTGCACGGCACCCGGGCGGTAAAATTTTTGGGAAGGCAATTTCTTCTTTATCAAATATATCTACTTGATTTCCTATGACATAAAACTACTACAAATTATACTTTGTCTACATTTGAAAGAATTTTATTATGCAATAGAAGAATTAACTTTTCGGTCCCTTACTGATAAAGAAACCCCAGCCCCTGAATTTTAAGTGGATCCCTGAATTTTAAGTGGATGGAGATCCGGTGCTTGACACCCGTTGTTTGTCTCCTTCGAGGAACCAGCTAGTCAGTGTAGTAACAATAACAATAGGGTTTACTTATCTTTACAACCACCCTTATTAAATCTCTCATAAACTAGTTTGTAAGTCAAAATCATAAAATTCTTTCAAATGTAGACAAATAATAAGCACAGAAACTTTGGCAATTTATAAACAAATCTTCTTTTACCGTTTATAATAGAGTAAAATAAAAAATTAAAAACGTTATAACAATAACAAACAACAATTTTTGTTGTCACCAGCAAAAAATAAATTTTTACCAATTAAAGTTTTTTTTATCAAAAATAGAAAATAGTGACTTTAATTGTAGATATTAACAAAGACCTCCTACTTGAGCTATTAGCACTACATACATAGGTATTACAATTTTTGACATCTATGATTTTGCATTGGCAAAACCTCAAAGAATCTAATGTCAACAGATGTTTATAAACCGTAATAATGCTAGTAGCTCAAGCAGGAAGCCTTTGCTGAAAAATTTACAATTTAAGTCACTATTTCTATTTCTCATAGAAAAAGTAGTTAAAAACTAGCTAGTTTCTATATTTGCAGATTGCCGTCGTAAAAAGAAATCTTTAGCTCTTTAACTCAATTCAATAATGTAAAATTTTTCTGACATTAAAAGAATAACATTTTTTTAGCAACCGGTTGAAAAGACCATTGAAAATGTTATACGACCATTATAGTTATATTTATGTATAAAAAGTTTTAAATAAAAGATTTCACCAATTTTATTTGACTAAGAGAGTAATTTGCTTTTGCCTTGAGGTATGTAGGTACGACGTTTTTTTTTACACACAACTGTAAACAAAAACTTATAATTTTTAGAAATTTAGACATGAAATTAAAACAGTGGATTGTCAAAAGTGATAAGACCTGGCGTGTTATTGATATTACGCTTTTGATGTGGGACAACGGGCGTTTTAATTGTATTTCAAGGCCCACACACTTAAAGTTTGGCTTTTTACCATAGTATAATCAAGGTGTAAAAAAGCAATTTTGACTTAGTTAAAAGTATTTTTTTTACAACTCTTGCAATTCTAATCATATACAAGACAGCTGTGACTAATAACAGCCAAGGAATTTGTTTTAGTAGTCTTTGCAATTAGTGATTTTTATCAACGATATAAATTCTGTACCATTGGCATTGCACACATAAATATGCAATGATAGAGATGGCTTTTTAAAGTTTTAGCCACAGTAAGTGTAATCAGTAAAATAAGTAACGAGACGGCTTGAACAAAAAGAAAAAGAGGAGAAAAGAGGAGAAGGTGTACCAGTATTTACGTGCTTAATGACACTTACTATTTATAATATCTGCTCTTTTTACGTTTTATTTTATTTTTATTTTTTCTTTATTTTATAACTCACGTATCAGAAGATATCGAGAAAGATTTGAGAAATGCAGACAAAATTAAATAAAATCTTATACAATGTACAGGGTTATTCACGTAAGATGACGAACCTGATCAGGTAAAAATACAACCCAAAATACGATTTATATAGTGTGGTGTTATCTACTTTATAGTAAGGAACAATATTCATAATTCTCTTATTGAATGTTTCTGAGCAAAACACTCAAACAGGTCATTTTTATTTTTTAATTTGCCACTTTATGAGATAAAAATTTGACTTATGACATCATGTATTATTCCGCAATGACGTCGTCATTAGTTTTTTTAATGACAACCCCATTTTTTTTTTTGGTGTTTTTTGTAGGCGGTTCAACTACTTAAATGATGGTGTAAAAAAATTGGTACCTTAGATAACAATATTTTTCAGAAAATAACCCATTTATGTTGGCTACCTAAATTTACAAAAACTAATTTTTTTACAATCAAATCTGAAACGCAATACTGTTTACACTTTTTTTTACAGAAATTGTCAATACACAGTAAAAATTAGGATTCTGTGCTAGACTTTTAATTTTCAGAAACAACATTTAATTTTCAAAAAAAATAATCCAATCACGAAATAATAGTTGTCCAAAATGGCAACATTGAATAATAAGATAAAGCAGAAAATCATCAGAAACTATCCATTTATATTCAGACTATTGCGTTATTCGACTAATTTAGGTCATCAAATCTTGCTTAATTCATTAAGAATTCGTCAATATTCCGCAGCCACAAAAGAACGTTTTCGTCTGGTAGGTGTTCATGAGAGCGATGGGCAGGAAGGACGAAACGTGCGCTTACTGAATGGTCGCGTGGACAGTGACATTGAATAACTTTAACACACTACCCCTGACCCATTGATCTTATTCTAGTGAATTAATGGAGCGTCAACATTCTGACACATATCAATGTGTTACTTGCACAATAATCAATCTTAAGAAAATCTCAGTAGGTTCAAGTTTAGTCTCTTCAGCCGACCTTGAACTTAAGGAAAAACCTTATTTAACTTGAACTTGTTGCGAAAAAGTCTTTTTTTAAAGATCCCTTTTTGCCTCACTGTGATTTCGCAAATATTCACAGATTTCATGTTCGCAAATATTGACCAAGTATTTATCATCAAATATCTAACTATTGGCCATCTTGTATTCCGACCTTCAAAAAGTTCAGCCATTGTGATTTATTAAATAACTTGTATTGTTTTTCAAATTTAGGTCAGCTCTTAAATTCTATGACTTTGTGTTTTTTAGATATTAAGGTGGTCAAAGCAAATTAAATGTTTGATATACTTGTCTAGACACTCTATACATTCTGAAGAATGAAGATGATGTTGAACAGAAGTTTAAAAATTATCAACGTACCAAATGACAATTTTAAATTTTATATGTTTATTTTAAAACACTAAATTGTACATTGTAGTCTGAAATAATGCGAAATAAAGGAAAATGGTATAGCATTTACATACATTCAGTATCTAAATCTAATCAAATTTATGTCATTAGTTTGAAATATTTTGCACTTTGGTATTCTGTAGACTGTAGAGTATAGTTTCTAGACTGTTTGAAAGTATTTTGAAAAACATTTTAAAGAAAATAATGTGTTTCTTCTTTTCAATCGTAAATTTTACACATTGCATGCTACAAACGGTTAATCAAAGTTACTCTGTTTATTTAGAAGACTATAACTAGATTTTAAACATTTCAAATTTTTGGGCTTTTTCCTAGTTCCGGTGGTTAAATATAAAAATGCGTGAGTTTTCTAATCTAGGCCAAATTATGAAATTGTCATAGATTCGTGCAGATAGAATAGCACACGCAATTCAAGGTTGACCAAGGTGTCACTCTGTTCGTACCACCTTTGGTCCAACATCAAAATAAACCGGATTCCGATTTAAGAATGGCCTTCATTTGAATCTCTTGTTTAGTGACACAATTTTTGCACCTCGATTCTCCACCCTCTTCTTCTGTCGTGTCAAGGTCGAAGAAACCTAATTACTACGATGAGCTACCATGCGAGCTATATTAAATTGAATTAGAATAGGCTGTGATCTGTCAACTGATTATAGTATTGTCGATTTAGTACTGCACGCGCAGCCTGCTCTAATTCGCTTTATTTTTCGATTTTTCTAAAAATAACTTTGTAATTACTTGAACAATTTTAATAAAGTTTAGTATTTGTAATTACATACAGGTGTCCTCTCTTCAACTTAATACCTTACCAAGTTCCGAAGAAATATTTTCCAAACTCTGTCGCTTTAAAATTTTCTGATAAAGTTATTTACGAAATCGGCCAGCATTTGAATTTATCAAAACCAAATTTTACTAGAAACAACTTTTTTAAAATAACACAGAACAATGTTGTTCAAATTGATTAATTTTTTAAAGTCGAGTTTAATTTGATTAAAGCAATCTACAAAATAGTCTTACATCAATGACTTTCAAAATGTAGTTAATTCATGGCGCTTACGATGTTTTGTCAAGCATATATTTTACATGTTTTAAAGAAATTGGCGCTTGCGTTATTTAATTCGTATTTTTTTAAGTAATTTTTTAACAAAAAATAAAATAGTGGGATTTTGTTATATTCACATTGTTTATTTTAAACAAGATGTAACATTCTATGTGTAAAATAAAATTGGGACTTTAAAAAACTTTTAAGAAGATGAACATTGATATTACTTTACCAGAGATGTTTTCGAACAGAACAATGATAGTTATTTGTGGAGCAAATAATTAAAGTATGACTTGTTTCCAAGATTAGGGCAAGTCAACGCACGAGTTGTAGGCGGGTGCACCAAACCCTGAAGTCCACGAATTGCATACAAAAGAATTTCTACATTTGTTGTTTTATATATTACGAAAAAAATTTTGACGGAAATAAAATATAAACATAAAATCATTTTTTTATTTTTGTTACCAGTTTAAATTTTGAAAAGGAATTTAAAAAATTAGAAGGTTAGGTTTTAGAATGAGTAAAATCCTAGATATTTTTCAATGTTTATATTTTCTTTTCGACTAGTTTCGACTAGTTTCGACTGTTAGGGCATCAAAAAATCTTTGGTAGACAGAAAATGTGTCTTTTGCTAAGGGGTCACCAGAGAAAGAGATAAAATTAAAAGTTTGGGTACTTTATACACCTTTATACTTTAAACTAAAATACATTACATACATTAAATTAAATCTTGCGATATTTTTTTCTCGTTTACCTTTTTTTCACGCTTTTATTTTAAAAAAAAGTTACTGTTTCACGCGTTTGTTATTTTTTTACATACTTCCTTTATCACTTTTTTAGTGTCAAAAGAACGACTACTTTAACACTCATTGCAGTTTAAAAAAGAACATTTTTAACAAACCTAGAAAAAATTAATAAAAAATTTGAAATAAAAAATATTATAAGAACCACATAAATTAAGTGCCACACTTAATAAAGCTTACAATGTATTGTCGATGTCATGATAATTTTGGGAAACTAAAACAAATGTATTTCGAGTAATGTAAAAATCGTCATAAAGAATTATTTGAGTAAGAAAACCGTTTTTGAGAATTTGGTCGCTTACGATGATTTGTTCAGAACCCGTCGAAATGTATCTTGACGAGCACTTTATGGGGTTAGGGGTAGTCAGATGCACGAAAAAATTACAATTTTCAGTATTTTTTTTGCTATTAAATCATGTTATTTTAAAAAAGTAGTAATATGGCATTATTATACAATGTTTTGATTGAAGTCACAAAAATTTCAAAAAAAAATTTTAATTTCCAAAGCTATAGCTGTCTGTGTTGACACAGTTCCAAAAAAGGTCCTTGCGGTGACAATCATAAGTCCTTGGAGATTCATCTAAAATCAATCGGATAGAAAAAAATAGTTTTATAAATAGATAATCTTGGGCCTGATCGAAGCTTTTTTTATTTTTTCAAAAATTAACAAAATGGCGGCCTCAGGAAATTTTTTTCTAAATTTTTGGGAAAAAATCAACAGTTAATTGGTCTTAAAAATCAAAATTTTTGAAAAAAAATAATATCCTTTGATCAGGCCCGAGTTTATTATGTATTCTAAAAGCTGTATAAATTTCATTAAAATCTACTGAGCGCTTTTCGAGTTACAGTTGTCACCAGTTCAAAAAACATAGTTTTGAGAAAAACGCATTTAAAGTTTCACACTAGATTTACGTACAGAAATACGAATTACTTACACCATTTTCAGAGAATATTTTCAAGATATTACACTAAACGAAAATGCAAAAAAAACATTGATTTTTTGAAAATTCTGACTACCCCTAACCCCTTATCCTGTTCTAAAGCCAAAGTTAAAAAATGCCAAGCAATTAAATTGACTATTATTTAATTGGGTAGATAACAGCTATAAACGCTTTCGTTAAAACATTTGCCTTTTTATGGTACATTTTTAAAACTTTGAAGTCCCGAGTTGGCACTATTTTAATATAAATCTATTCACGTACTTCTAAGAAGATTGTTAAATTTTAGGTTTAATTTGGGACTATTTTTCAATCTAAATTACCTTTTTTTAGAGGTAAGAAAAATGTTGAATTTCATATAAGTTTATTTAATTTTTTTGATAAACCCAAGTGCTATCTCTTATAAAAAACGCTAATTTTTTTCATAAGCGATAACATACTTAAACGCCGCGGCGCGCCGCCGGCTTCTATCGGCTCCTTTTATTTGTCAACTTCTTATACTTTTAAAAAATTTAAGGTATTGTTGCTTTAATTTAGTCAGTCGTAAACAATCTGTTGTCAAGACTACTTCATTGTATTTATCATTTAAGGGTTTTTTCAAATGAAACACAACCATCAATATAGGACCTGTAATAAATTAATTAAAATTATATAATAAAATTTAATATAATTTTTAATATAAAAGAATGTGATCCTTTAAAACCGCTAAAAACCTTATTTTCTTCCTTTGCAGTAGTAACTTATCTTTAAAAAAGTTTTAAAAAATGTTTTTATCCCAATGTATTATAAGCAGAGCTCAGACGAAATATGGGAACAAAAACGCTGTGCAGTCGTCTGACTAACTACTCGCACACTCCACGCAATAAAACAATGAAACTTCAATTGGTCGATAGCGGTATTAGTTCGGCACTACTTTCTACCAATTCAAGTTTCAATGTTTTATCGCGTGGTGGGTGCGAGTAGTTAGTTAGACGACTGCTCAGAGTTTTTGTTCCCTTATTTCGTCCGAGCCCTGATTATAAGCTTTACTAACGTGTACATACTTAACTTTTGGTCTTAAAAAAAAGGTTTAAAGGTTTAAACATACATTTTAAATTTATCATTTTGTTAGTTTGTTAACAATATACAGGGTTATTCACGTAAGATGACAAGCTTGAACAGGTAAAAATGTAACCCAAATTACGATTTATATAGCTAACTGGATCTTTCTTGAATTATTAAATTTTTTAAATTTATTTTCTTGCATTATCATCTCTTTTGCATTATCATAATCCACATAAAACATAGATAACTGCTAGCTATTCTGACAAAATTGCAAAACTGGAGCCTTTTGTGGTTCTAATCTGTTGGTTTTAACTCCTGAACATGTTGTATATAGTACGGATAAAACTTATTCTTTCTTAAACACCTACAAACCGACGACTGACTAATTCCTAACTGTCTTGATATCTCTTTTTGACCGATATGTGGATTTTCGGTTGCAACTTTAATAACTGCAATTTTATTTCCAGGGCAAGTAGTAGTTCTAGTTACTCTTTTAAAGCAAGACCAATTATTTCGACATTCACCAAAAATTAGTATCATGTTCATTTTTTCATCATTAGAAAACATTATGTTAAATAATTATCATGAATAAAAAAATGTAATAACACTGACAACTATTTTTAATACGTATACAGGGTGTTATAGAAGTAAATGCAAAAATTTTAACCTGAAATACAGCACCACAAATAATAAAAATGTGTAAAAAAATTTCTGTCCTATCTCAACTGATAACAAAATTATAATCTAAAAATTAATTATTACAAAACGTATAACAAAATTTTTTTAACATAGGGCAACTATAGGTTTTTTAGGTCAAAATAAAGCGATTTAACACAATTTATCTCTATACTAATAAGTCGCACCGTTTAGGAGCTAGAGAACGTCAAAGTCAGAGATTAAAAGTTATTTTTATAATTTAAACGTAAATATCTCGAAAACGGTACGTTTTAGCAAAATTATTGCGTTCTTGCATTTTTATATAAAATTTACTGGCATATTCATTTTTGCTACAAAAATTGGAAAATATTAAAAAGATAATCAGTTAATTACCCAAAATGTAAAAAAAATGTGCCGTAACTAAAAATTGAGATGTGCAGCAAAATTTTCCTAGTAGAAATAAAAAGAGTACAGTCAACTTCATTTGTGTACCAAATTTGGTATTAATCGGTTAAGCGCTTTTCGAAATATAACAAAAAAATATTTTTTTATACTTAATTTTGACGGCTTGTAATTTTGTTATTAGTTGAAATAGGACAAAAAGTTTTTTACAGATTTTTATTATTTGTGATGCTGTATTTCATGATAAAATTTTTGCATTCACTTTTATAACAGTCTGTATACTTGAATCTCTAATTTAATTTACTAGTTCCAGAAAACAATGAGTCCCTTGTAAACAGTATTTTGGGTTGCATTTTTACCTGGGTCAAACTCTTCATCTTTCATGAATAACCCTGTATTAATTTTTTTTAATACTCAGCATCAAACATTTAAATTAAAAATGTATTTTATGTGTATAGCCGGGTATATGCTTATGTGCAAATAACCAAAACAAAACATTAATAAATAATCTAAAACTTTATTAACTACTTAAATGAAAAATAGGTTCAAATGTTTTTGAGACACAATACTTCCCGTACATTTTTTGTGCACACCGAATGTTAATCTGAATATTTGGTGTATAATAGTTGAATATTTTGTTTAATTGTTATAATTATAAAGCACTTAAGTATGAAAGAAGTGTTAAAATTTAATATTTTTTTATTCAAATAACGTATTTTTTACAATTGTTTAAGAAAAGTTCTTTAGGCATTAATTTCGAAAACTACCAGTGACTGAATAAAAATGTTAAAAAATGTTAGAAAAAACTTACCAAACTTTTGTCAAAAATAAATTAAAAACATCAAAGAACAAAAATTATTCTAAAAACAGAATAAAACGTTATTTTTGGCACAATAATTTTTGATTGATTTGAAGAAGAAAAATATAATTAACAAATACTTGCTCTAAAAAAGTGTGTTAAAATTTGATATCAATTAGACATTTGATTTACAAAATAATTTAAAAAGTATAAATACCAGTAAAAAGAGTGAGGAAGCAAGATGATATACAAGCATTCAATTAACTAATAAAGATTAAACTAGTGAAGATAAAATATTAACGTCGAAATTCATTAATCAATTATCATTTATATTTTTTTATTAATTATTATATTTAATAACTATAAATAAATTTAAGTAACAAATTAGTTATGTTTTTTATATATTACTGATATATTTATGTTATAAATTGATCATTTAAAGTTTGTATAGAAGGGAGAAAAAGATCCCTCTTCCGATTTAAAATTTTTGAAGAAATGCATCACCCGCTTACGAGTTTGCAGACAAATTGTTGAATTTTTGTCAAAAGCTGTCTTCTTTTCAAATAAAATAGACCTGTTTTTGAGTTTTTCGAGAGCTCTTTTGTCTGAGAGTTATAGCCTCGGTTTGGTTTTTGTTTGGCGACCCTGTATATTCTCATTCATGTCTAGTAGTATGTTTTGAGAAACAAATAAAGTTTGCCAATAGATAGACCAATTTTACAACTTTGACGTTCTAATAACATTATGAGGAATTTTCCAAAGTTGTAAAAATGTTAAGCTTTCAGCCGGGTAGTTTAAGTTTCGTAACATGAACCGTATTGCAAAATTTTTTGTTTTCTTCTCAAACATAAACCTTATTGACAATTTAATTGCTCACAAAAAACATAAAATGGTTAGATTGTTATAATTACACATTTTATTTTATTTTAATCTAACTAAAATGGCTTAAGCTATAGTTAAAAGGTAAAATTTAAAAAAGTAAGCTAATTTAGTGATGTAATAATAAATTTAATAAAATGTAATGTGGCGCAATTAAAAACTGAACGATTTTTTAAATTATTTTTAGTTTGTAATTGAAAACTATTTTTCAAATACGGATACTGGTTTGAAACGTCTTTGCATAATTTCCTATAATGGACTTAGGACATTAGGATGAAGGATGGTAGCCAGTTCTACCATAAACAATCCTTTAAGGACGATAAAATCTGTGTACCTATTGGTAAACTTTACCTCATTATTTTAGTAGTATCTTAGTAAAAACTAAGACCTAATAATAACCCCAGTGCCTAATAATAACAATGTAAAAAGAAAAGTTATACAAAAAGATAAAAATGTTGAAAAATCTAACCAATCTTTTGTCAAAAAGAATTAATTAAAACAGTAAAATGTATAATACTAATAGAATAAAATTTTATTTCTAGTTCAGCACTTTCTGAATAATTCAAAGAAAAAAAATATTTTTTTTGGCAAAAAAGTTGGTAAGTTTTTTTAACATTTTTAACTTTTTGTGCAACTTTCCTTTTTACATTGGGTGGTTTAAATAAAAATAAAGTAAATGCTAATGCTTGAAGTTAGAGTATTTACTTCACCGCAAATACTTACTTCAAGTTGAAGTACTTTGATAGTTGCGGTAGTATTTGCTAGGACTGGGCAATACCTGTTTTTAGGTATCGGGTATCGATTCCTGCAAAGTATCGATACTTGTCAAAGTATTGTAAGTATCGAGGTATCGAGGTATCAAGGTATCGGAGGTATTGAGGTATCGAGAAGTATCGAGGTATCGGAGGTATCGAGGTATCGGAAGTATCAGGTGACTGTAAATAAATATCGCATCAAATAGCTTGTGAATTCGTTTGTTTTTATCAAAATAGCTTGTGTTTTTAACATCCAAAGCACACTGAATAGGATATTTATTTATAGCCACCCTTTAATAATAATAATAATAATAATTTATTTACGCCAATAAGCAATATACATGGATACAAAAGAATAAGACATAAGGTAACAATAGTAAAAATAATAAAGTACAGTAAGAAGTGATTACATTTTAACATTTAACAATTAAGAATAGTTCTGAGGAATTTGGAATCGTGTAATTTATGTTGTCAAATTTTGTAGATTGGTAGTTCCATTTACCACGGCAGGGTTTTGATTTTGTCGTAAAAAATAAAATTTTTTAATGATTAGTCCCTCAGGCCACGAATCTTCATTCAATAAAGAATTCATGAGGTTACTATCGGTTTCTAATTTAAACGCCACACTTTTCGCTGTGTCCCTTTTAGGCAATTTCTCAATCTTAAACTGTTTTCCTGAAAACTGAGATTGCAAATATTCCTCCAAATCTTGACATGTAGTACTTAGGGAAGCATTTCCTACATAAATGTACACTTTACGAGGTGCTGCTTTTAACGACGAATTTTCATTTGGCTTTATTTTACCGCGTACGATGTGTTGCTTTTTTTTTCTTGATTTTACTTCAATATAACCGCTGTTGTTATCATTTAAATCACCACTGTTGCTTTCAGAAATATGTTGCATTGAAAAATTACTTTCCTTTGAGACAAAATCAACTGATCGTGAATTCCCTGCTTTTTTGTCGTGCTCAGCTGATTTCATTTTCGGAGAAATCGGATCGGTTATCGGTGAAAAAGAAGACGCACGCGGTACCTTCCAGGCGTTTGCAGGTTGTTTCGTAGGTAACGATTCCGGACGATTAATTTTGGCAGCGGTAACACGTTGCATTGAAAAATTACATTCATTTGAAATAAAATCATCTGATCGTGAATTATCTGCTTTTTTGTCGTGCACAGCTGATATCTTTTTCGGAGGACTCGGACCGGTTATCGATGAAAAAGAAGGCACATGCGGTACCTTCAATGCGTTTGATATATTATCATTCTTATTCATATTGCACAATAGTTTTACAAGATCAATATTACTTGCCTTTAGATCTTTAACTTCCTGCTCAAGATCACAAATTTTCATCATAAGAACAGCTGTTTTTTCTTCCATGACGTCTTTGATTATGTTGTAAAACTCTCGGCCTCGAATGAATGAATTATCCTGGATATCATCCTTGACTGCTGCAGCTTCATTCTGTAGAGTATCAGACGAGGGACTCACAGAATTAATATTTTTGTCACAACAAATTACATCATCGTCGGTAACAAAAGATAACTTAAGGCGATCTACACATCCAGGATGGAATATGCGACTACATTTTACACATTTGGGCCCTCTTAGGGCCTTATTACTACAATATAAACACTTCAATTCAGAGCTCGACATGAACACGGCCAATCTCTGTACTGTGTATCAAGGTATCGCAGGTATCGAGGTATTTGAGATATCGGAAGTATCAGAGGTATCGGGGTATCGAGGTATCGGAGGAATCGAGGTATCGGTGGTATTGAAGTAACGGAGGTATCAAAGTATCGGAGGTCTCGACATATCGGAAGTATCGATACTTCGATACCTGATTGCAGTCGATATCGGTGTACGATACCTTCTGTAAGTATCGATACTTTTCCCAGCCCTAGTATTTACTTCTCGTTGAAGTAGGGTCTGCACATTCTGAAGCAAATACTACTATAAAGAAGTATATACTTCCAGGGAGTAGTAAATACTTACTTTAAAATGTAATCGCGCATATTTCATAAAGTTGCATTTTTTGCATAATTATTAATTATAAGTATGAATCTAGAATCTAGATATACAGGGAAGCCAATTTCAACTATTCACTATTTACCAAACATTTTTGCACTGGTAGTATTTGTCAAAAAAATTGGTTGTTATAGGCTTTTTATATTTACTGATTAGAAATTACCAAAAATACTGTAGAGAATTAATTACATATATACCAAATTTTATTTCTATCTGACTAGCAACACCGCAATTTACCAAATCATCTTTCTATTTAAAATTGATATAAATTTTAAGAAGGTGTCAGTCAACAGATCTAAGATAGAAACTAATAATTAACTGTTTAATTTTTGAAGTGCAAAAATAATTTAAACCAATTAATTTTCAGGCACAATTGCAGTGTTGCTGGTCAGATAGAAATGGAAACTGGCACATAAAAAATGTAGATAAATGTGATTAAAATTGTGCATATGTTATCTAAATACTACTGTATAATTTTACAAAAACATTTGTTAGAAATTTAGACACCACCTGCATACAGACCTCCTTCTTACCTAAATAATTTACGATATAAGACATCACTCTTGACAGTTCGTCTGGAAAGGTAATTTTTTTGATTTCTTATTCTTTCCTCCATGTTTTGACGATGCTACACTCGAAGCACGACTAACGAAGCTGGGTTTTTACAAACTTCTCTAAAAGTGAAGCATCCGCTAAAATTGGTAGTAAATACTTCTAACGTAGCATATACTTCTTTTGTAGCAAATACTACGAATTTTCTCTTAACAAACTACTGTTGTAGTTACTTCCGGAAAATATCGAAGAATTTACTCCCCTCAATAGAATCTACTACGCATTCATAGCATTTACTTAAAATTTTTACTTCGTTTCTGTAGTATTAGCATTTACTTCGCTTTTACTCAAACCACCCAGTTATTATTAGGCACAGAAAATGGAACTTTAGATTCCGAAAGCGCTTTGCCACTGTAATATTAGAATTTTAATTAAACTTGCAGGTTCGACATTGATTTGTATTATAATTATTTATAAAAAATCACCCCACTTCGAGAAAGGATGCTTCTATCAAATTTCAACAAATAATTTATTGCTGAAAATATTTTATTTTTCAAAGCTGAATAGTTTGCTTTGTTTTAGAAGAAAATAAACTTGTGAAATGTATCATTTAAGTTGTTTGTCATTTAACCAGAATATACCTAGGCTTTAAATGTCTCATCTTTGGAAGATGGTGTACAAAGCTTCTTAAAAATAACTTATGATTAACTGGTTGCATAGGTGTGAGAGGTTAAAATAGATTCAAATGTATAATGAAAACAACATCTTGTGTTACATTTTTTTTAAATCTACGTTTAACGAAGAAGAAATACAAACTTTGTCTTTTTTTAGTCATTTTAACAACAATTTTAAGAAGTAATTAAAAAATAATAATTACAAAACATCACTAGAGAAGCATAGCCTGAACTTTTTCCCTAGAAGAAAACGCAAAAGTTTATTAAAAAAAAATTTCACTTCTTATTTTATGAGGACTTACAAATCCTTGCAAAGCATTATTTCTTATTGGTAAAGTGCAGTCGTCGGGAAAGATACAAATTCTTTTTATAGGTATGTACTTATTGTTAAATAAAGGTACGTAATTTATACAAGTAGTAAAAAATATAATATTTTATTATAAATTAACCTCTAAATTCCAATTTTTACAACTCACTAAGTGATATATAGGTATACAGATGTATTACACATATTTTTCTTCTTTTTCAAAACGTTTATAAGGACGATTGTTCTACTCATGCATATGAAAGTAGGTATACATTTTTGTTGCTATAAACTACAATAAAAAAAAATACAGATAAACCAAACAGCAAAAAAGTCAGCGCTGCTGACTTGAAAAACGAAGGTCAAGACTGTCAAAAGCCAGTCAAAATTCGTCGTTTTCTTTTTCGGTAAAAGTTTCTAGGGCAGTGTTGCGGGGGTATTAAATTAAACATTGGCAGTATATTCGTTTATTGAACAAATTAATGTGGTGCTTTTTTACCGGGAAGTTTGTAAATCTTGGATTTGTCGATGTTTGTATTCGGAATTTCGACATCGGGCATGTTTAGATTTTGGGTTCATCCTTGTTCCAGGTAAACACTGTTTTTTGTTATAACCGAAAGTAAAAGTGTTTATGTTTCGAAGAAAATCAAAATGAATTTCATTTGATTGTTTTGTCTTGTGCTTTTTTTGAGTATAAAGCTAGTGACCATCAAACAATCATTGCGCCTACGTTCATGACCACGTGTTTTTCGAATTGTTGTTAGATTTTATTTGACCACGGAAAAGTTACCTTTAGAGATAGCATAATTCGCAGTTTAAATATCCTTCAAACTTCATAACTCACCCTGTATATGTGAAGATACAACTTTTTTAATTAAAGATAAAAATGCGTGTTACTAAGAAAACGAATAGAAAAGTAAATAAATTTGCAATGGCACAGCAAATTATTGTAAACATCATTATGGATTATGAAGAAACAATTAGCATTTTAATATGGTACATAGTATAAAAAACTGTATTTACTACTCAACATGGAGTTCGGATTTGCTAACGCAGCTCGCGAACAAACCATCATCTCACGATTAAAAACCTTACTTTCATGAGTTTCATGTCTTGTATAATCTATTAGGTATTATTTTTAATACTAAATAACATAAACAAGATTTTTTAGCAGTTCAAGTAACAATTTTGTCAAGTGTCTTTTGCTAAATACTTTTATTGAAATATTAAATTAAAGTTTAAAAAAATATATTCTTAAATGTAATTTTTATTATTTTCATTTTATTCGATGTCAAAACAAACATTTTTATTAGCAAGAGTATGTTTTACTCAATGGTTTTACTGAAATAACTCAGTATTTAATAATTTTTCTAAGCATTTTTTTTGTAGTTTGTTCAGCAATAAAGTATTTTCCTACATTACTTCAATGTCATTATTACTGTTTTATTGTAAGGATGTGGTAAATAATTCGTAGAGAGAGCAGGTTCTAGAGAACGAAGTGATAGATAAAAAAAAATAGTATTGTAATTCGTATGACCGTATGTACTCGTACATATTTTTGAATGCGCTCAAAACTGCCATTATAAATTTCATGTAAATTATACAGAGTGTTAAAGCCAAATAGAATAAATTCATTATTTCGGTTACTGTACATATTTATAAAAAATCTCGAAACACATCAAATATAAATTATAAATTGACATTTTTAACGCGAAAATGCGACCCCTATCTATCTCTAATCTTCTTTGAATAACAGGTAAAACTCCCAATTTTTTAAATGGGAATTATAGGCTTGTGATATATCGTTTGAAAGGTCTTTTCATTATCTACTCAAAAATGTTGTCGTATAGAAGTTTATCACAAAAGTGAAGATAGAATTAAATTTCGCTATAATATACTCAAGATGTAAAATGTAATAAAATGTAAAACACTAAACGGAACTGTGAATATCAATGAAGTAGATGTACAAAATGTTCACTGCGAATGTCTTGGCAACATTTTATGACGTACATGAAGATTTTACACACTGTATATTTCCGATCAAAATTTTAATAGTAAAAACCAATAAAACTTAATTTACCTATTTGGCTAGTGAGTGTTTAGCTCTATAATACGAGTATATTATAATACAAATATTCAATACAGTGTCAATGGTCCTTCTATGAGTAGATGTAAAAGAAAATTTTACCTTGAATTAACAAATTCGAAGAATAATATCAAGTAAACAACATTAACACATAACAAACAAATAAATAGTAAATAAGTAGGTACTAATAAAACATGATGCTGAGAAGATAACAAGGAACGTGAAATTAGCTTTTAAATATTTTATTCAACTAAATAATTTAAAAAAAAATAATTTTTGCCAATTGTAGTCAAAAAAAAACCGTACTGAAATTTGAATATTGTTTGTTGCAGTAGAGACGGAATGACTAGATTATTATTTCGTTGCTTGAGAGAAGGCAGCCAACAATAAATTTTAAATATACATATTTTATTCTATTTTGCCTGTACTATAGCAATTTTATAGCACTATTTTTCTAAAAAAAAACAGTATTGCAATTTTTGGTTTTGTAGGATTATTTTTGGTAACTTTAGATGTTACCAGTATTAGATTAATATGTTATCATAGTTACGTTTGTTGATTTTAATAAATTTTTACAGCAGATCAAAAGAAGATATCAAGCAACAAAAATTAATATCAGATATCATTTAAAAAAGCTCCATAAAAAAATTGTAAAGAAATAAGTGTTAAACCTTTCCATTACGATTTTCGTACTTTGTAACACTCAAATCACAAACACTCAAAAAGGGTGATTGTAACACTTGTTTTTTAATAAACTATTTAATGAAGACAGATTCATTAGAAATTATCTGTATATTCATATGTGATAACGCCTTGTCTGTGATAGATTCTAGTCATCCTCCTTATGTTATTGAATATGATGTAGTCTGTGATATTTACAATGATTCTGTGATTTATTATTTTGATTTTAAGTGTGCCTGTTATTCTAATATATGTAATTACCTTAAGTCTATTGATTGGAATGGAATTTTTAAAAACCTTGATACAGAAGATGCGACTGGTGTTTTTTATTATCATATTTATAAGGCGTGTGAGCTATTTGTTCCTTTTAGGAAAAAAAGTATTACAAGTTATCCTGTCTGGTTTGATCAAAATATTATTAATCTTATCAAAGCCAAAAAAGCTGCTCATAAAAAATATAAGATTTCCAATTCCACTTTAGACTATAAGGAATTTGTTAATCTGCGTAAGTTATGTAAAATTTGTATAAAAAATGCATATGACTCTTACATCCGAAATGTTGAAAATGATTTAATTTATACTCCTGGTAAGTTTTGGAAATTCATTCGCAAAAAAACCAATAATAATCAAATTCCTCTTCCAATGAAGTATGGTGAAAATTTATTTTCAACATATCATGATGTTTGTCAAGCTTTTAGCAATTATTTTTCTTCTGTGTTTGTTCAAAGTAATATCACTAATTTTAATGTTTCCTATGATTCATGTGTTAATATCAATAATGTAAATGTTCATGTGTCTGATGTTATTCACGTTTTAAGGAATCTAGATACCAGTAAAGGGGCAGGTCCTGATGGTATTCCTCCCAGATTTTACCGAGAATGTAGTCAATGTTTGGCGCTTCCACTTCAACTAATTTTTAATTTGTCATTAAATTCTGGTACCTTTCCGTCGGTGTGGAAAGAAGCACATATTGTTCCTGTATATAAATCAGGTAGTAGAGATAAAGTTGAAAATTATCGACCAGTGTCAATTTTATCCACTCCTTCTAAAGTTTTTGAATCCATTGTTTTTACCAACATTTTCTCAAATTTTAAAAACATTATCACGCCTAAACAACATGGATTCTTTAGTAAGCGATCAACTGTTACAAATCTCTTAAATTTTACTAATGACATTGTGAATGCTATGAGTGAAGGCCTGGAGGTTCATGCTGTTTACACAGACTTCAGTAAAGCATTTGACAAAATTAATCATCATATTCTGTTAGCTAAATTATCTGCTTATGGAATATCTGGCTGTCTGTTTAGCTGGATTTGTAGTTATTTGTTTAATAGAACTCAAGTTGTTAAATTACATAATAATTTTTCAGATAAGCAACATGTACCTTCTGGCGTTCCTCAAGGCTCTATATTAGGTCCACTTCTATTTTCAATCTTTATTAATGATGTTTGTGATAATTTTACATGCAATTTTGAACTATTTGCAGATGATCTAAAAATTTATAAAGTGATCAATAACGTTCAGGACGTTAACATTCTACAGCAGGATCTATTTGTTTTATACCAATGGTGTCTGGTAAATGAAATGGTACTAAATTGTGACAAATGTCAAGTAATTAACTTTAGTAGGAAGCTAAAACCTTCTAGCCCCCAATACAAAATCGGTGGTAAAGATTTGAAAATAGTGTCTACAATCAAAGATCTGGGAGTCATACTTGATTGCAAGTTATCTTTTAATTATCACTATGAATATATAATAGCCAAAGCAAATAAAGTCTTGGGTTGTATAAGGAGGTTTACTAATGAATTTACCAATATTCGAACTATTGTTATTTTGTATGTTACATTTGTTAGATCTATCTTAGAGTATGATTGTGTAGTTTGGGCTCCTTTTTATGCTACACACATTGGACGAATTGAGAAGGTTCAAGTAAAATTTATTAATTGTGTTAAATATAGATTGCCGAGAACTGTGGGATGCTCGTATAATATGTGTTTGAGTTATCTTGCTCTGAAAACGTTAGACTCTCGACGTAAATTCCACTGTGCTTGTTTTGTATATAAGGTATTAAATAATCTGTGTGATGCTCCGGACATTCTCGGAAAAATTGGTTTTAATGTGCCTCAATACCATCTCAGGAATAGTCCCCTATTTAATCTCTCTCACTGCAGCACTAATTATGCATTATTTTCACCTTTAAATTCAATTTTATCAATATGCAATAGTGTCTGTAGTGAAATTGATTTTTTTGCACCATCTTTTAATAACTTTAAGAATAATCTCAACAAATTTATAACATGAATCTTGTAATCTTTAATTGTTTTGTTTATTGTAAAGGCTGTAAATGATGATGCCGTTAATAAAGTATTATTATTATTATTAAATTACTGAAAAGATTAGTATTAATTAATTAATTAATTATTTCGATAGAATAAACCATAATTTTTGGAAAAAGCCCGCTTACCTTTCGCTGAGACCAATTATATCTACAATTATTTCTACTTTAACATAAATTTAAACTTTTAGAGGGGCTCAGGGCCTAACCGATTTATAATTTTCCTTTTGCGTTGTTATTATTTAAGTTTATTAAAAACGGATGACATCGATGAATTTATATAGACATATGTAACATATATTGCTTTGGTGCAACTAAACTTTTTCCGTTGTTACATAAAATTTAATTATTTTTCAGCCGTAAACTACAAGTTCCTCTCTTCAACTTAATACCAAATTCCGAAAAAATATTTTTCTAAACTCTATCGTTTTCAAATTACAGCAAATTTTATTTCAACCAATCACATAATAAGTACTAACTGTAAAGATAATATTTATATTACCAGGCAATGAAATTAATCCCAACTAACCTTCTTGACAAAATTGACACTTGTCACTTTGACAATTTAGTTATTACAGTCAACCAAATAATAAATACTAAATAATAAATATTAATTTCAATGCCTAGTAACATGAATATTACCTTTATTAGTACAAGGATTAATATTTATTATGTGAATGCTTAAAATAAAATTTGTTGTAATTCAAAAACGTTAGTGATTAAAAAAAATTTTTTTCGGAATTTGGTACAGTAATACCTCGTTAATCCGAACATCCAATAATCCGAATGATCCAGTAAATCGGAACTTTCATTTTCTTCATTGTGTATCTTGTAGTCCGGATGTGAAAAGTTTCCGTAATCCGGATTAGCACTTTTTATTTAAAATAGCCGGAATTTACTTGTTTTAACTTGTCTGCAACCGGTAGTATGTACTATTCAATATGGCCCCAAAGCGAAAGCATGTGACTGTGAGCATCAAAGAAAAACATGAAATTTTGAAGAAATTACAGTCTGGTGCGAGTGGTGTGAGTCTAGCAGAAAAGTATAATGTTGGGACGTCAACAATTTCGGACACTAAGAAAAATAAAGCGAAAATAGAAAAGTTTGTTGGCAATTGTTACCAGGAAGTCCTTAATACTAGGAAAACATTAAGACAGGCGGAATACCCGAAAATGGAAAAGCGATTGTACACAAAGGTCCATATAAATCCCTGTTTCTTTTGCCATTCTCGCTGCCAAGGCAAAAAAAATCTATGTCGAAGTGTATAGTAAAGACAATTTCGTAGCAAGCAGAGGATGGTTGGCAAAATTTAAATCGAGATATGGTTTGAGGCGACTCCGAGTTTGTGGAGAAAAATTGTCAAGTAATGAATCCGCTGTTTCACCTTTTCTGTTAAAAGTCAAAGAAAAAATAATGGAATAGGTATCGGTCCTTCGCAAATCTACAATTGTGATGAAAGCCCACTTTTCTGGAAAATGCTTCCCGACAAAACTGTGGTAGATCTCATGAAAAGACAGCACCTGGTAGAAAAGTTGCGAAAGAAAGAGTGACCTTTTTATGGTGTACAATAAAATAGCCACGGCTCACATAAAATAAAGCCTCTAATGATAGGAAAATCGAAAAATCCTAGAGTATTTAAAAATGTGGAGTTATCTGTCGACTACAAATCTTCAAAGAATGCTTTCTTCAGGATGACATCAGATATTTTTCGTGATTGGCTCCAAACCTTTGTTAAACAAGTAAGAGTCTTTTTAAAATCTCAAAATTTGGAGGAAAAGGCGCTACTACTACTAATGGATAACGCTACATGTCACGGACGAGGTGAAGAAAAAATTTATACAGAAACAGGAGACTTCACAATCATGTTTCTCCCTCCAAACACAACTGCCATCATTCAACCTCTTGATCAAAATATTATTCAGTTAACAAAACTAGCGTATCGGAAAAGCTTATTAACTCATATTTTATCATCCGAGGAAGAAAACATTTCTATGTACATAAAGTCAAGTCCCTAACTTTAAGAGATGCCGTTTTTTGGCTTTCCCATGCATGGCAAAGTATTTCCCCAGCCACAATAAATAAATCATGGAGAAAACTTTTGAGTTCTGAAATCAGTGATTCCGATGAATATGAAGACGAAGATAATTTACCTCTAAGCATTTTAAAATCACAGATTGCTTCTGCAAGACAGGATATCCATTTGGTTTCTTCTATGTTACAACAGACGGGAGAAGAAGTTTTGACAGATGCTGAAGTACAGTCTTGGATTTGTGGAGATGAAAATTTACTCTCTTTAGAAGAGAATGTCCAAAATGACTTCGGCGACGATGGCCAAGAGCCAATTAGAAGAAAGATTAAAAACGAAGAAGCAATAAAGGCTTTAACTATTGCCTTAGAGTGGGCGAAAGAAAATGATGTTCCGCCTGCAGAAATAACGGTTTTGTAGAGGCTTCCGGAAAAGGCATTTCTCATGAAAAATTGTACAAAATTGTAACAAACAAAAATTACAAACTTTTTTTAAATTACATAAATGTATCATTTATGATATGTAATTACATATGTATGTATTCATGTTCAATTGTTTCACCTGTTGGTAATCGAATATTAATAATAAACATTTTTTTTTCTTTTTTAATAATCGATTTTTGTGTATTTATTAAAATGGTCCATTTATCCGGATTTTTCAATTATCCGGATGTGTCCGGTTTTAATTAGTTCGGATTAACGAGGTACTGTATTAGGTTGAAGAGATGAACTTATAGTTTACATCTGATCCGCCAGTTTTCCGAGACAGCCGCCGAGACAGCCTGTATAATTTTGAGTGCACCATTTTAAATATTGTTTTGCTTTTTGTTCCATTGAAATATATTGGTTGAAGCCAAAGAAAAGAAAATTACGGCGAAATTTTATAATTTGAAATACAATTTATTTGATTTTTAAAAATTAAGTATAATAATATTAATATACAGAGTGTGTCAAAAGTCGCGAATTTTTTCTAGAGAGATACATGGAAGACCCTCAAGGAAAACACAAATGTATTTAAAAAAATTCAATACTTTATTGTTTTTTTGTATTTTTTTGAAATTTTAGTATTTTCTTAAGATTTATGAATACGTAATTTTAATTTATTTCAAATGCTTTATTGTATCTTTTTTTTGTTTTTTTGATTTTTTTAAATTATATCAAGACAATTTACATTTCTTTTTGCAAATTCAGATGCTCATAACTTTTCAAATTTTGAAGTTAGAAACTTTTTTCTTTAAAGTGTGGATTGTTTTAATGGCTGGATTGTTTTAATGGCCCACTAAAGGAAATAAAGCGACTTTTGACACACCCTGAATACAAATAAATAAATGTATAATGATTATTTAAGCCTGTTCTTTATCTGAACGATTTCCAACACTTTTATGTACTCAAATTTTCGTAGGTACTGAGTCGCCTTAAAACCGATTGTAGTTATGTCACTGAATATAAAACTACTTGGACATGTTTTTACATTTTTGCAATTTACATTTAATTTTTACATTTCAAAAGATGCAGCTACTTATCTTTTTAATAAAAGAACCACCAAGATTCTAAGTTACTCTTTGAAATATAAGTTAACCTACATTTTTCAATTGCAATTTAGTATTTTATTAAGACGTAACGTACTATATATAGGTACTAGATTCTAGATTTTTGAATTTCTTTTGAAGTTTGGATCGTCCTGTATATGAAATAGTAGTGTTGATCTTCGATTAACCTAACCTGATTTAGCATTAATTGTACGTTGTACTACATTTGGGAAAAGTATACTTACGATACTTTTTACTTACGATACTTACAAAAGTTACAAAAGGTATTATTGATATTAAGACCATTAGACAGCGTTTTCAAATAGAGCTCAGGCTTCACATATTTTAAACTTATTTTTTTAAATATGTTTTAGTAACTTTTTTGTTACTTCTGTTAATACAAATATTAAGAATTTAATTTTCTATATGACACTACTTTCTGTGTAATTATTTTCCAATTTTTAAGTAAAACGCATTACAATGTTGAATAGCTAATCTCCTTTCTGTTGGAATATATGTGTTTATGTGCAGGCAATAGGACGAGTAGACTTCTTTCTATACATATTTACTTCGTGATAAATAGTGATGAAAAGCAGCCAATAGTAACATTTTTCATTGCCAGCATTGCTATTAGGTTAAGTTCAAATTAAATTGGAAAGCACCGCCCCTTACTCCCAACAGAACAAATAGACTATCTTAACGAGTCCAGCTAGGTGGAAACAACTACTTCGAGTACTAATACCTCTACCGTCATTCAATTATATAAGAAAATAAATTTGTAAACATTTAATTCTTAAAGGAATTTACTGAAAAAATTATAATTCGAATTAAGTTTGTAGCAAAATAACATGTAATGGTATTTTTTCATACATAAAAATTGTATAGAGTTTATAGCTGACTTCAATAAATTTACAATATCCGTTATAAATAAATTACACGAAAACCTTAACATCACATTTAATCATTTCAAAAGAATGCCATTTCCTTGGAATCATTTGCAAGGCTTTAATTATACGTGATTTAAATCGGCGACATGATTTTCTTCGAGAGAATTTCCTACGTAATCGTACTACGAAACATAGTAAATAATCTTGGTTTCAACCTTGAACTTGACAGTGGGTAATGCTGTCTTCAATCGAACATCTCTAATCAGAATTCCAGAAGCTGAGGTCAGGGATATGATTTGATGCAGACGCTCGTTTTTCCACTAACTTTAAAATCCACCGCTTAATTATCTCATGCGTAAATATAATTGCATTAAGGATCGGGATAACTGTTTCCGATGCAGATTACCCAGGCAAAGTTCAGCTGATATCCTCACTTGTAAAAACCTTGTCTTTTTGCATTATCAATGCAGTGACTGCGATTTTTTTTTTAATCATAGATTTTTACAACACTGAGTAAAGTTTTTCCTTGAGAAATAGAAATAATAGTGACTTAAATTGTAAATCTGATTAAAAAAAGTTTTCTTTATGGAGCTATTAGCAATATTATAATTTATGACATCTCTAATCTTGTACTGGTAAACCGAAAACACACATCTGTTGACATCAGCTCCTTTTCGGTTTTACCTATGCCAGATTAGAGATGTTGTAAAATGCAATAATGTAATAAATCCAAAAAGTAATTTATAATTTACTGCAGTAAATTACCAGTTCCTTACCAGTTTATTTAGTGATAATTTACGAAAATATTTTAACATTTACCAGTAAAAACTATAACCAATATTAAATAAACTTCCAATTAGGTGTTTGGTCATCTGCGAAATGTTCAGCAGATAATGCTGATCGCAATATCGAGGCATTTATACTCTGTATGAGCAAAAAATAAACTGAATCAGGAGAAGCTTTGGTCTGTCATATTTGAATAGATTTTCTCAATTAAGCAAAGTGTGCACAGCAAACTTTGATTTTCCTACGTTTTTTAAAAGTTTCAATAAGGCATTGTTATTACTTTTAAAGTTTAATATACGTTCAATATGCAGTAAATATAATCTGTATCTCATCACTTTCTGTCTAATAATTTAGCTAAAAATACGGTAGGTAAGCTATTGGTAATTTACCGGTAATTATTCGGTAATTTATGCGGTAAATGCGACTAGTATCACTATTTTTTTATAATACACCCTAAAACTTAAAATACCTAAATAAGACTTTTTCGAAATTCAGTTAGTGGAAGTCGAATTTCAAGTTGACCAGTTTGGTTCATCTTCATCTACAGTTCTACACCACCAGTGGATTTATTATTATTAGCATTTTATTGGCCCAAAAAGGCATTCACTGGCTAGATAATCTACATTTACATTGCACAGTCGTATACAAATTTTCATTAGCTTTCTAACGTGTCCCCATGTGACATAATAATTTAAGAGTGACTATCGGTTGGAGGGTTGACAAAAAACAATTTGTTATACCACCCACGAAAACAGGTAGGTACTAAAGTTACCTGTTCAAGCATTTACTGCTAACATAACAATTAAAAAAATGTGAAATTTATTTCATATTTTTAGGTGATTCTGATGTATAAATGGCTTTTTAAAAGTCATCAATACAAAAGTAAGAAAGAAAAGAAAGTAAAGCAAACTATTTTCTAGTTTTTATTTAATTTCATGTTATAAAAATCCAAATTGAAACATTCTCTCACAATGCACACGAGAGATAAAATAATAATTATCTGTGCACCAAACGTCAATTGTTACATACATTTTAAACAATTAAACAATGAATAGTACTTTATGGAATCATTGTCATCGTATTCTTTGACCCAAAAAAACCGATAACTTGAAGAGCAAAGATATCAGACCCGGACTTCACCCGACGATTAAAGCAAAATTTTGCTAAGCTTAATTACCTGAAATACGCCCTTGAACAAAAATCGAACTGTGAATAATTTACAAGCTAGTCGAAAATTCCAGAAGCTACACAATAATCGAGAAATCTTTAGAGTTATTGCTTTATTGGTGCAAGTCAAAAAGCCTCGTTTCACTAACCCAAATTTGGTACAATTAGGTCAGGGTTTTACAACCCATAAATCAGTTTCCAGTACCGAGAACCACCCTTGTCGAGCTTCTGAAAACCGATCTTTTGTTGTTCCAACTGACTTTCTCTACCGGTACCGCAACGAAATGGAGACGAGATAGTTTTTTAACGGTGATAATAAAAATTTTGTGCAATTGTACTCTTGATGAGTCTTTTAATGTAAAGGTTTAAAAATGGTCGTAAAAGTTCTTCTCATATTGAATTTGGTGAATTTATGAGCGATAAACTCGTTGCAGAATTGGGTAATTGGGTTTATATCTGCGTAAATATTAAGTCTGGATATCCTGGTGTATGTTTCATTAGCTAAAACTGCTAAAAGTTTAATGATTTCTTTGATTTGGTCTCGAAAAATTTCGTCACCTGCAGAAGATTGTTATCTGAATCGTGATACCATAATGAACGAAACAAACATTTCTTAGAATTGTGAAGTAGGTTCCAGATTTTAGAATGATTTTTTGATATTACTTACTTACTCGTTTTTACAATATTTACATACAGATTGTACATTAAACCTGTGGTCGCTTACGTATTTACCTAGAACTCGTATTCTAATAAACAAATACAATCTTAGTTGGCTCGTAATTAGAGTAACCTGTGAGCCGACTTACGCCAGCTGTACGGACATTTTGGGCATGACTTGTTCAGCTTAACAGCATTGCAATTGACGGCCTGAAAAATAATAAAAATGCATTCGAAACGTGACCAGAAAATTGTATAATTAATTACACTAGTATACAAAATTAAACTTCATTTTTTTTATCGAATAAAATATAATTTTTTGCATAAGCTACTGAGGGTAGTTAATACACAATTTTTTGATTTCTGCAAGCACGTCACAATTCTTAGAAAAAACGTTTTCTTTTTCACTTTTTCATAAAAGATTTGACTGATGATGACGACTATACTACTAGACCAATTTTAAGTGTGAGATAGGTATTGATCTCAGAATTACATAGTCTTTAAAAGGCAGTAAAAGTTTTTACTCTAAAAAACGCAGTTTAAAAGTTGTTGCCAAAAAAAGATGTGTACTTTCAACAGTTCTGTTGTTCGCAAAATGTCAGTTTTTCTAGAGCCTCTAGAATTATTTAAAAAAAAAATATTCATTTAATGCCCGGCGTTACCATTTTCCATACTTTTTTTTCGGAAAACTTTGGAAGTCGAGTGACGAACATGGCGAGCGATTTCATCAAGATCAGAAGATATTTGCCAAAAATATAAAGGTTTTTGGAATCAGCACATACCTAGTGATTATTGTTGGTCTGCTGTGAGAGCCACAGATGCAGGTAGTTATAAAAAATTAGCTTAAACTTTACATTTTTAATTATTTATTCATTGTTTTTTTAGTAATATTTTTCTTATTAAATATCTTAAAAGTTTGACGGGCTGAGTTTTTTAAAAAATTTTAAAAGTCTCATTTCAAAAAAAAAAAACTAGTGTTATATGTCGAAAAACGCCACACAAATTTTCAACACCATTTTCTATTGAAAATCAAGATGGACGAAAACAGATTAACAAATCATTTTTTACTTAGTTGTTGTTCCTCGAATTTGTTGTGGCAATAACAGATTGCAAAAAAATGGCACATTTAATCTCACTGATTGATTAAAACTTGATCAATAAACTTAATATAAATAAAAGTTCTAAATAAAACTTCTGAATAAAATAAATAAACAAAAAATAAATGTTGCTTTAGCAGTGTAGTGCTACCCCTATACGATATGGGTACTTATTAGTATTGTATGGTATATAATAAATAGTTACATATGCAGCCAAGAGCGAGAAAATCAACCATTTGCGTGTAAAGAAAAACCACTTTAGTGTTGAGAATTATTATAAATTAGGTTTCTTTTTGCTGGAATATGATTTTTTTTTCTGTAATATATTTGTCTGATAAATGCGACTAACAATACACAAATACTTTACAGATTTTATTAAAAAAAGTGCCCGAGGGCTTACAGAAGTTATAGACTTACAGACAAAGTGCCAAATATAATTTTCACCTATTAATATAAATAATCATTAAAATTATAAAATTAAATACATGAGTAATATCTTGATAAGGTACAATGTACATAATAATAAAAATAAAATTGTTTTTGTTATTATTATTGTAGATTTCTAGCACACTGTTCTTTCAAATATAGTTAACCATATATTGTTAAAGACGTAACAGGATACTCCAAAGTTTCAAAGATGTAGTCTATGTTACCTTTGCTCTATGGTTACTCTTGTTTAATTTCCTTGTTGTTTTAAGCTAGTGAGGTGGAGATATCCGTATTGCTATTTATCATTTTCAGTGTTTGTGGAAAGTGTAGATCTAAATCCCAGATATATGGAGTATAATATTTATATGGTATTTTGTTTTGGAGATAATACAAGAACAGGTGCAATTTCTTTAAAACAGGATAGTCAATATAAGTTATCAGGGTACGTTAGAGTAGGTCATTTCTTGGTAGATAACGTCAAAGTAAGTAGGTCAAGTCAGAGTAAGTTATTTCTGGTAAATTTGATGTACATCATTTTTATATGGTAAGTTCCAATATCCATTGAATATGGCAGAGCAGGACAGAGCAAAGCAGAGCAGGGTAGAACAGAGCATGGCAGGGCAGTGCATGATAAATTTTCAAATCATACATGTATCTGCAATATAATAGGTACAGTATATTGTCATTAAATGAGTTCAACTTTCTTTGTAAATTGAACAAGTATATCTATGGAGTAATCCTAGGGAGAGGTGAAATTGATAATATTTGGATATATGTTTATATTGAGATCAATACGATCATCTTCGAATTTAGGGCAAGTTGATAATCGCTATAATAGAGCATCTATGGCATTACAGGTAGGATATTTACCATTTTCTCTTTTTCCTATTCGTTTTAAGAGTATACCAAAATTACCATGTGCTGTTAGTAATCCTGTTAATGTCCAGTTAAATTTCTTTCTATTTTTTTCTTCAAAAACTCTTGGTATAAAATTTTATGAATTACGTCTTTTGTCAGAGTTATCCCATCTATTCTGCCATTGATCCAATATAATTTGTTTTAAATAGTCTTTTAGTTTGCTAATTTTATCATATTTATTTCGATCAATTCTTCTATCTAAAAATTGTGTTGTTGCATTCGTACGTAAAATTCTGAGGCATGTAATTTTTTCTATTTCAAGGTCAACTGGAACAATTCCAGCTAGAACACCGCAGCATCATTTGAAACAGAAGCACAACATTTGGCAATAATACGTGAGGCAGTGCCATAGAGAGATAGAAGTTTATGTTTGGTTTTTGAAATGTTTAAGCGAGTGAACTATATTTTTGTATATGATTCTGTATTTTTAGTAGGTAGATTCCAAATCATTTTAGCATATTTTCTCAAGACCACAAGAATATTTCTAGCTTTTTGGCATACTTTGTTAGCATATAGTTGAAAAGTAAGTTTTTGGCCGAACTATATTCCTAGATATTTAAAGTTTTTAACAAGTTCCAGACAAGAATCATTAATCCAGATATTAATATCCTTGTCATGTACTCTTTTTGGCTACTTATTTATCATTATTTTTGTTTTGTTTATTGCAAGTTACAGTTTATTTCAGTGTGTTCAATTTTCAAATGTTTATATGGCTCCTTGTAATCTGATCTTCATATAATTCCTTAAATTGGATTTTATAACAATGGCTAGATTAGAACTATATATTTATTGTTTTGTGTAGTGTTTTGTAGATAGATTTTTAATGCATTATTAAACTATGTTCAAAACGAAGAGTCAGTAACGCGCGCAGAGGCAGGTAATAGGAGGAGCTATACGGTTTCAAGACTGTTTCACAGAGCTTAAAACGAGCTTTGAAATATTCACCTCAATTCAACATTACTAACATTAGCAATTTTTGCCTCTTTTCTTTGGCGGTAATATCTTGGTATTATCCATTGGTATGAGCAATACGATAATTCTGATCTTCATATAATTCCTTAAATTGGATTTTATAACAATCGCTAGATTAGAACTATATATTTATTGTTTTGTGTAGTGTTTTGTAGATAGATTTTTAATGCATTATTAAACTATGTTCAAAACGAAGAGTCAGTAACGCGCGCAGAGGCAGGTAATAGGAGGAGCTATACGGTTTGAAGACTGTTTCACAGAGCTTAAAACGAGCTTTGAAATATTCACCTCAATTCAACATTAGCAATTTTTGCCTCTTTTCTTTGGCGGTAATATCTTGGTATTATCCATTGGTATGAGCAATACGATAATTCACTGTTACTGTGCAAAGAACAAATAACTGAAATGAAGTGATTGGGAAATTTCGTCGGTGTAAGCTGGACTGGATTACCGCCCATCGTCGAATACTCAACCCAATAGAAAAACACTCGATTTGCCAGGGCGCACTTTTATTACTGACTCTCCGTTCTAAACATAGTAGAGTACTTCGTTACAGACTCTATAGTCTGCTTTATGAATAATTATTAATTTTGACATAAATGAGTACGTAAAAAAACTTCTTTACGAGCTGTTTTTGTTTACTTAAGAAACTGTATATAATTATATCTACAGGGTTTATACCAAATGGACAAATAAACAGACAAACTGTTCAGCACGTTCAGCAACAGACTCTAGAAAAAAAAAAAAACCTGTCAATTATTCTTAGCAGTATTAAAAAGTAAAATTTTTTGTACATACATTTTTCAATAAATTATATTAAAAATAACTTATAATTTCCTTAATAATTTACTATCAATATAAACTGTAAAAAGTAGGATTTATAAGTACTCTTATTTGAAGAAAATGTATGGGAAATACTTCAAGTTTACATTTTGGTCGAAGTAAAAACAAATGATCACTTGTTTACTCTGCTCCCTGTATTTCGTTTATTATTAAACTGGTTCAATAACAATTATTTTTTACCATAAATAAATTATTGCAATATTATATTTCAGCAAACCCACAATGCAAGAGAAGTTTTATCCTTACAAATTCAATTATCAAATTTTGTTCTAATGAGACAACTTAACTAAACCGAAGATTTTAAATGTATACCTGACTATAATAAGGGTGTTCCTTTAACGGTACCTTTGAGGCAGATGCAAGGGCAGGTGCTCTATTAAAAAAGCACTATGTTCTAAAATCTGTCAAAATCAAAGATCATTATAGAATAGTTTACAAAAATGCCGTTCTTATTCTAAGGAACAATTATAAGCTTAAACCTCCAAAAGTACCTATAGGTTTTTTAAGTAAGGCACTTGGTAGAGATCATTAATCAATGGTTTTGTAATAAATTATTTAAAAACGATTAACATTATCATAAAAATGTCGGTTACTTGTGATTTTCCACATCTTCATCTTTTTCAATAATCTATAAATGATTTGCACACAACCTTCGAAGTTTGAAAAAAACGCATATTTCTACCTAATCTGGAATAAACCCATTCAAAGTCAACGAACGAAAGATATTTAACATTTCAAAAGCGGGCTACCAGTTAAGTTACGTCAGTCATTCTTAATCTAAACCCTAAAAATTTTGTTTTAGTATTACAGAAAAAAAAACAAAATTCATAAATAAGGAAATATATTGTTGACATATAAGTTTAGGACAAATTAAATAATAGCGGAAGTGTTATGATCAGAGTTTGGAAATACTGATTAATGCGTAAAGATCAAAGTTTCTATCATCGTTGCTATTTTTATCTAAACTACTTTCACTAGCTTATATATTTATTAAATTATTATTAAAAGTGCAATTTCAAAGAAGATTAGATAAAATTATTTATATATGTTTAAACTTTAGCAAAAATTTAAAGGTACAGTAAGGCAAAAGGAAACGAAAAAGTAAAATTTGCGTATATTGCGTAGTTTTTTTATTTAGGTGAAAACCTGCAGATTTGTGTAAATTAAACAAAAAAATCTAGAATTTTGTTTGTCTTAGTTGTAGTCATATGTATTGTTATTAAATTTTACAAGAAAATAACTAGAATAAAATTCGAAAATTATTCAAAAAATCAAAACTATGCTGTTATGACTGTCTATTGTATAAAGTTTCCTGTTAGTGAACTACCAGCTATACAATGTACCTAGATCATCGTAAATCTAACATAAAACTGATGATATAGATGAGGCACCTACTTGGTTGTCGCATACAGAACACCATTTTTTTTAAACGTACATTTTATAACAATAATAAAGCTTCATTTTATGCCGCTAATTTATTATTTGCAGCCTAGGAGGTAAAGTAAAACTTTAATTACAGCAACTCAGTTCAATAATATAAAATTTTACTGACGTTTGAAATACATAAATAAATTTTTGATAAAATCGTCTAAAAAAAATAATTTAATTTTTAATTTAATTTAAAAAAAAAATAACTTCGCCTCGGTAATCAAAATCAAACTTGACCAAAAAAACAATTTTTTGGCTTTAGTACACAATAACTATTTTAGTTACAAAAGACTCTGTTTGCGAGAAGAGTTTTAGAAATCTGTGTTTATAATTCTTTTTCTATAATTTTGTTTTTTGTAATATTCTTGTTATACCTATTAATTTATAAAATAAAAACAATGATTCTACTAATGTTTAAACATAATAGAAAATTTGACAACAGTTTTTTTTTAAACAAAAAGCTTCAAATTTAATATTTATTTAAAGCTTGATATTTAAATTAAATAATAATTTGCAATTTAAATTAAAAAGATGAATAAACAAGTGAGCTACTGGTTTAAATTGCGAAATTATTAGCATTCATTAAATACATGTCATAAATTAAAATATTAAACTATTTATTTTAATAAAATTTATAAAGATCATAATTTGCAGCTATGTTACATTTTAATAATAGTAATTAAACCACAAAGAAATTTATTACTCTAATAATTCTTTTTTTATTGTTTAAACTGTTGGCATTATATTTTTATTATTATTAGACACGCTTATAGAATTTGTAAGGTTTAGAGTTATAAATCATGGCGGTCAGTGCGTTGGACTAGCCACCCTACCACCCTTGTGTTTGTGTATCCACTGGCTAATTAAAAATAATCTTGCGTGCTATATTTTTTAATCCTTACACCTGCATAACTTGCAATAAAGAACTATTTTTATTGTAGCTTTTTATATCAAAAGATTAGTATTTTAAACATTTACGCACAGTCAGAAGAAGCAAATCAGAAGAAGAAAAACGTTTCTTTGATAAATTAAGAATAGAATAAGAATAATAAATGAAATATGTATAATAAATAAACATTTTCCTTCTTCACATTCCAAAAAAACAAAACAAATTACTTATTATTTTTTACGTTATTGTAATATTGTAGATTTTTTTAAACAAGTCTCTGGATTGTTTTAAATGCAGTTTTTTTTTCAACCACCTGCCTCGTAAGCATGTTATTAATGTTACACTAACAGCAACAGTAAGCAACAATTACTGCCTATAAATTAATCAATTATTATAGAAACAACACTATTTACGATCCCTAAGGCGGTAAACACGGTTCCTAGTGCAATAAGCAAGAAATAAGCATTTTATGGTGAGAGCTTACACTAAATATCAGCGACTTCTGCTTATACTGAAGCTTTAATTATTCTTGTATTTTAAACAAACTGACAATGGTCATTTTTCAAAGACGTAAACAGCCATGACTTGCTGAAAACATTTGCCATTTTGCAAATATGATTCATCCAAGATTCTTGTTACCAATTTTAAAAACATTTTTTATAAGTATTATTAATTAGTTTTAAAATTAACAAAAATCGTGTTGTTGTTTTTATTAGGCGCTATCAGTTTTCTTTAGGTATAGTAATTTCTACATAATTAAAAAAACTTTTAATTCTTACTTATATAAATATTAATGGTTCTTTCTTGTATGGTTAGTTTTTTATATAATGTGTATGTGAATAATATGTGTCCTCGCAAGGACCACATAAGACTAAAAAGTTTTGCAAGAGAGCATAAATCCAAGGTAACAAACTATCTTTAAACATATCTGAAGATAAATAAATATTTAACAGCAACGAATTGCGACTGATTTAATAATAAAAATAACATTTATCATAAATGACATAATTATCCTGTTGAACAAACATTAAGAAAAAATTTTAGTGGATAAATATAACGCAAGAATACTTACAGACTACTTGCGGGTGAGTTTTTACTACCAATTGACTGTCAAGTTAGTATTTTTATTCTGAGCAACATTTTATTAACTGTGACAGCTTTGTAATTTTATTAATCACATGCAAACTGTTAAAAAAATTTAGCTTAAAAAAACTTAGGAACTTTTTATTCCCAATTTTCATTGGCAACTTTATATTCTTGAACAAAATTAGCATTTAAGTCATGACTCATGTGCTTCAAGCTCTTATGCCCATACTTACTAAAATTTAGACATAGTAATTAAAATGTTCCGATGCTATTAAAACACTCTATACATAAATATCTAATTTATGCTTAGGTTTAGTTACACACTTTCAATAAAACAGGGAAATATAATAAATGTTTTCCTTATTCATTTTTAAAGATTGCAAAATAAGTTAGAGTACACGGAAGCGATTATCAAAAATCCTTAAAAATGTTTTTTAAACTTGAAATAAATTGATAATTAAGGATAATCAAATTTCGAAATACAAAAAATATAATCATCTTCAAAAATTAGTTTTTTTCTAAAATTCTTGAAAACGAATTCCAATCGCGAATGATTTTACAAGAATTTAAGTTCGCGAAGTGCGTAAATGCTTTTGCAAAATTAAAGTTCAAGGACGTTTGTTTGTATTTAACGCGAAATCTACATTAAAAAACAAAATTTTTTTACCCTGAACAGTTCGTTGCACTTCGATAATAAAAAAAGTATGATGGAAGATTGAGGCATATTAAAATTGGCGCGAAATTTTTCATTCGTTTTTCTGGAAACGATAAATTAAAATTTTAGATTTACACGTGTAGATGAGCTTGTTTACATAGGTTCGCTTTTAATACACGTGCCTACAAAGTTTTTGCGTTTTTTTTTTGTTGGCCTTCTAATTTTAATCACTTTTTTAACAAGTTGTTTTCTTTTAGAAATACTATTTATTATATTGTATTTTTTTTACCTTGAAATATGTTGTAGATATTGCAATTTTTTTCTACAATACAATCAATAATCAAACTAAAAACTAAAACGGAAACGAAATACAGTCGACGCCCGGTTATTCGAAGTAATGTACACTCATTGCCATTAGGCTAATATGGACATGGAGCTGTATTTTGTTCACAAGAAACACAATATATTACAAATAGTTTACTTAAATAATACAAATATTAGAATCCTTAAGTTTTATTATAAAGATGTATTGCTTTTCATTGCTTTTCCTGCAAAATTGATCCTAAAAGTTACAAATCACTAAGCTAAAGTAGAGCTACAGTATCGGTCATAATTAGAGCGACTTGTTCACTGCCTATCTTTAGCAGAGTATCCGTGTAATAACTATTGTTTTATGTAAAAAAAATTCTTTATTATTATGAATACCGTATGTAATAAAAAAAAGCACAGCTAGACTTTGTACAGTTTATTATTAGAGAAAAAAAATACACTGCCACAAAATTAGAACGACTTTAATAAAAAGGCGATATAAAATACGTCTTTTTATAAAGATATATAAAAAAAATATAAGTAGCCTTTGCGTTCGATGACTTCCCGGCATCTTCTTGGCATAGAAGCAATTAAAATTATAATTGTATCGTTGTCAATAGCCCTCCACACCTCTTCAATTAGATGGAATAAATCCTCTTTATTTGTAACTATTTTGGTACGAATTTTCTTTTCTACGATTTCCCATAAGTTTTCGATGGGATTTAAATCCGGCGATTGGGCAGGCCACTTTAGAACGTTGATGTTTTTTTCCACAAACCAAAATTTTATTAGTCTAGCCGTATGTTTGGAGTCGTTATTATGTTGAAAAACAAACCGTAACGTCATTTTCCATTCAGCGTACGGCAGCATTACGCGATTTAGTATATTGAAATACATAAAACCATCCATGATACCCTGAAAGAGAAAGATAGACCCTATGCCAAATGCAGAGAAGCAACCCCACACCACACGTTTCCTCCTCTATGCTTTATTGTTGGCAAAACATATTTTGGAATTTGAATGGAGTCTTTGTGCACGATAAACATAACGTGCACCATCACTACCACACAAATCAAACTTAGATTCGTCGGAAAATAAAACCTTACACCAGTCGTCAAAAGTCCAGTGTAAATGACATATTGCAAATTAAAGTCTAGCTTCTCTATTATTTTTTTTAGACAAGCAGCGTTTTTTTGCTGGTCGTCTTCCTGGCAGGTCAGCCTCAGATAATCGACGCTGTATTGTCTTGGATGATACACCGGCGTTCTATATTTCTGCAAAATCTGGTTACTAGACATGTATGGATAGCGTTTACTTAATCTCTTGATTCTTCTCTCCGTCTTTTTGGTCATTTTTTAAAGTCATCCTCCACGTTTCAAGTTGACTACGCAACCACGATGTTTAAAATTTTGTATCACTTTAGAAACCACTTGTTTCGAGACAAAAAACTGTTCACTCACTGTTTTCTGAGATAGTCCAGATTGGTAGACTTTGACGATCTTTTCTTTTAAATCAACTGATGGGTGTCAGCCTCTAGGCATTGTGGTATACGTTATTTTAAATTCCAACAGATACTGAATGCCGAAATGATAAAGTCGCTTTATTTTTGTGGCAGACGTTTTTATTATAATGAAAAAACTGGTGATAAAAGACGATTCTAACTGCAAAAAGACATACCTAAAAAAGGTTTTGTTAAGCTGATTTCTGACGCAAATTATATATAAACTGGTCACAACCAGCATGGATACTTAGTATACATTGTAACAAGTTGCTCTAATTTTGTCCAATACTGTATATACGCTTTTTCTAAAGTCGTTTAGTTTAGAATACTGTTAGCTTATATACTTTTTAGAGTTGTTTCCTAAACTCTTCAACACTAAACAACTATAGAAAAAGTATTTTTCAACTTTGCGTCTGTAACAAAGCTTAATACAATATCAATTTGGGTGTCGTATTAGCCAGTTCAGCACCTAAATTGCGTGCGTACGAGTGCATTTTTTTTTTTGGAGTTGGAAACACGCTTTTGCTGACATTTGTTACGTTTCAGGATTTATGTCAGTGTTATGAGATTATAATAATTTTATTCGAACAAATTTTGTTGCACTTGATGACCAGTATCTCTCACTAAGGTGTTTTTGTGTGTGTGCGTCGCAATTAGCCTATAAAACATTCAAAAATGGGATGGACAAACGGCTTGAATAATAAGGCAACTTTTTTTTGAGGTTAGAGACACTTTAAAACTGCTTTCAAGCACCACTTTACAATTTATTTGCTAGATGAGTATATATAACACTGCTCGGTCTGAAATAACGATGAGAGAAATCGCTGAGAATTGCAATTTGCTAATATAAGAAATGTAGCAATGTTTTTGGAGATTTTTCTTATTGTGTTTATTCCAATTGGAGTATTCAAATTGTAAATTAGTTACCTAGAATTTTGAACAAATTTGAAAACACTTCAAAAAAACATTTGACACTTTCATAACATTTATTACCAACTATCTCGTATTAATGCAAAAGTCCCTAAAAATAGAAAAATTAACTTTTTTACTTAAAAAGCACGTAAACGGCGAAAAGTAGAAAAAATAGCATAAAGAACTCGTTTCTAAAGTTATTGTGGCACTCATTCTTTATAAAAACATGCACTTTGCGCTTGTTTTATAAACATGAATTTGTGCCAAAATGTTGATTTTTCAAAACGCGTTTTTTAATATACTATTTTCTATTTCGTGTTTATAATATTGAGCTTTGTAACATTGTTTTTGGTAACTTTTTATGTTACCAGCCCTGTGAAATACCATAGAAACTTTGTTGATTTTGATAAATATCATTAAAAAAATCCAAAAATTTTTGCAATGTTGCCAACAAAAAATGTTTAACACAAAACTTAGTAGACAAATGACAGCAGACGTCGGATAAAAAAATTAATAACTAATACCATTTAAAATAGCTCAATAGAAAAAATAGTGTAAGAAATATGTGTAACAACTTCCCCATTGTGATAATCATTCTTTGTAACACTCGTATCGCAAAAAGAATGACTGTAATCCTTCTTTTTTAAATAACTAATATAGGTTCACACTAAATTAGTGTACATTGATAATCAATTTTGTAGAAATCATCATATTTTATGCTTTTTTGTTGAGCATTGGGGCTCTGTAGCTATTTTGTCAAGTGCACTTTCGGTTATTTCAGCGGCTATTTGCTATTTTCGAGAATAAGGAAAAATAACTTTCAGTTTAATTTAGCGTTTCGAATAAATCGAATTCGAGTACTGGTCTACTGTAATCTCAATAGGGTCATTTCATTTACATATTTTCTAATGTTACTATTATAATGTTACTTCTGTATAGATACAATGGTTGTTACATCTATAGATATAATGTCGTATGTAACAATAACATCACAGAATGTTGAATGTTAAAAAATAAATAAATTTTTGGTAAAACATTGGACATAAGATATCCAAAATTCTATGTTCTTAATGTGTATGTACCCAATGTGTAACAACATTGGATGTACGTGGTAAACTCAACTAACTAAATATAAATAAGTAATCTTAAAAAAATGACCATAAACCCCCAAAAGTTTATTTATCACGCAATTTTGGTGAGACTTAATCTCAGAAATAAAATGGAGTTTAAGAAAACAACTAAGTTTTTATTTATCCACTATTACAAGAGACTTAGAATTATGAACATATTTTTGTATTCTTTATAACTAGTTAAACAGCTTTAATTTTATGTTGTCTAAAATTAAATAGAATTAAACAGTTATTGTTTTTAGATTACATAAACAAAACAATAAACAAAAAATAGTTATATATTCTAACTGAAAAATTAAATACATTTTATAAATGTGTTAAGAGGGTTTCCTGGCGTTCTTCGGTAGCTTTCAAAATTTAGCCGCTTGCTTGTTTTTCCCGTTTTTTGTGCTAGCTATGTATAATTGATAGAGACTTTAACAAAAACCTTGCTTTCCAATTTCCACTCGGTGGCGGCGGCACTTTAGAGTGATTTTATTTATAAACATAACATTTCGAGCCATTTGTTTATTATGCATTTAAAAAAAAAATGTTTGCTATAGCTTGTTACAATATCTATATGTCTGCAGCTAGAGAAAGAAATTTACTCGCAGTTCTATTTTTCAATAAATTTTTTTGTTAAATTTAAAAATTAAAAATTATGAACGTGTAACGTTAAAGATTTATGTTACGTGAACACTTGTGCCAAAAATTAATACTGTACTTACAATAACAACAAAATGCTACGAAAAGTTAGAAAATGTGTGCTAGTAAACCCTCTTAAGAAAACCATTTTAGTATTATAAAATTAAATTTCGTAATATGATTAAAAAAAGATTTGATTTTGTACAACCACAATCGTATGATTGTAACCTTGCTTATTCACACACTGGAATGTCGGAAAATCACGCAATAAGCCATATTTGCCTTCATTTGCTTACTAAACATAATGACTAATTTTAATAGACAAAAATGAGACTATGTATGACAGAGAAACTGTAAACCTAAGGTAATGGTGCCACCTTTACCTATCTATCTACCTACCTACACCCTATTATAGAAGGGCGGTCATTGCTATGCCATTGAATTTTCTCCATCTGCCTGTTGGGGTGAAAGACCTCAAGTCTTTATGAGGGCTGGAATGATTCGGATAATAACCTCTTTCGAAAAGGCTTAGTCTCAGTTGAGATAGCTTAACAAAAGAAAAATAGAAATAAGTAAAAAATGTTTTCGGCTAAATCTATTAATCTCTACCTATTCTATTAAGGTAACAGATTTATTCTGTAATAAATAAAAAAGTACCTATTGTTACAAGATTATAATATCGAAATAAAAAGATTTCATTATCAAACTTAAATAAAAATTTAATTTGGTTAATGTGACTCGTTCCTTCTTTGATCAACAATTTTATTATTAAATATTGACTTTATTTTACGATTAACATAATGAATTTTTTAAAATAATGATGCCAAGATGAACATTTCAATTGAGACTCTTCATTCTCTTTACTACAGAAACTATAAGATAGGTAAAGATAGCTTTATGTTACAGCTTCATCATTCCTAAACTTTAATAAGTTATATAACTATCTTTTTACGAAAAAATGTTTTGAACAAAAACATACAAATATACAAAATATATACATTATACAAGTAGGTAGCAGGTGTATTGCAAGTTCTAGTTACGCTGCCTTTCAGCGTGCAGTTGATGGGGCAATAAAGTATAATAATTCAATGTGAGTCAAAGTATATTTGCCTAAAAAGTAATTTTTGAATCATCACTCTTTATTAATGTACAAGAGAACAAATACCAATAAGAACTTTGATAGGTACAAATACCTAATAACAAATAGCGCTAAAATAAGTGCAGTATTAAAGCAGACAAGCTGCATTGAAAACTCCATTTCTGAAATGTCACATAGCAATAACCCACTTGTGACACTCAAATAATGACACTCAATAACTCTTTTAATAAGCTTTTTTTCAGTAAAATTTATTATCTAATTGTTGAAGTTATAAAAAAATAACAACATATTGTCGGAAGATAATTTATTTTTTCAACAAGACGGTGCACCTCCTCATTTGGCAGTTAATGTTAGACAATTTTTTGATGCAAACTTCCCGAATTACTAGATTAGAACAAGAGGCACTACCAAATGGTTGACAATACTTTCACACCTCTCTCCTTTAAAATTCTTTCTGTAGGGATACCTTAAGTCAAAAGTTTATGAATCTCAATCGAATTCATATAGAAGAACTGAGCCACAAAATCATCCACAAATTTCTAGGCAACTGACGCCCCTTTAAATCTATTAGAAATGCGTTTGAGTCTCGTTTTTAGCTTTGTATAGAAGTCAGTGAAGCTCATTTTGAACTCATTTCTTGCAATAGTTTTTAGAAGTAACTTGGTAGTTACTTCTGAATACACTGCTAGTCGGGAAGATTATTTTTTGTGGATATTTTATGAACGTATAGTCTGATTCAACTTTGGTAAAAAATTTTGAGAACTGGACTGAATTAGATCGTCATTTTTAACTTGGATAAGATTTCCATCTTTTTTACCAAAGATTTTCCACGTGTTTCTTTTCTTTTGTATTCTTTCTTTTTTTTACATGCCACTTTTTTCTTTTCTTCTTTCTTCTTTTTTCTTTATAAAAAATGTCTTGGTCTTTTTATTCTTGATAGTCATAGTTTGTGTCGTAGTGTCCACATAGTCATAGTTTAAGATTTCTTGTATAATTGGGTTTGGATGATCTGCTGCTTTTTCATAAAAATTTTTGCTTGCGTTGAGAATGTTATCGTAAATTGGTTTTATTTTTAGGTCGTTATGTAATTGGTCGTTTGTTATGTACCAAGGTGCTTAGATGATTTTTCTTAGTGTTTTATTTTGGAGAATTTGTGGAATTCTAAATCTGGATTTTCCTTGTTGGATCATAATTTCTGTTCCATATGTCATAATCGGTCTTATGATCATTTTGTAAATGGATAGTTTTGTTTTTATGTTTCGATTTATATTATGTAGTAGTGGGTGTAGATAACCTTTTATTCTTTTGGCCTTTTTCGTAACTTCATTTATATGTTTGTAAAATGTTAACTGTCTGTCTAGGATTACCCCTGGGTATTTTACGTTTTCAGTTCTTGGTATTTTGTTACTTTTTATTTTCAGGATGTTGTCATTAGGATGTAATTTTCTTCTTTTGTGTGTAAAAATGATGTTTTGGCTTTTGCTGCCATTTATTTCAATTCGCCATTTTTCGGACCATTTTTCTATTTGCTTGAGGGGTGTTTGAAGTTTTTTTGGTAACTTTTGATTCATGTTTAGATTGCGCTATAAGCGCAGAGTCGTCTGCATAAATTGCTAATTGTGTTTTTTCACCCGCTTCTGTTGTTATTTTTTCGGAATAATTTTCATGGATTTCTACTGTAAATGATCTTCCTGTGAGGTATGTTTTTATGAGTTGTATATAAGCTAGTGGGAATTCCATTTTTGCCATTTTGTATAATAGTCCGTTTACCCAAACTTTGTCAAATGCTTTTGCGACATCAAGCAGCACCGTATCAGTTATCTTTCAGATTCACCCTGTTTTAAATCCTTGCAGGATGTGTTTGTTTATTCTCATGAGTTGGTGTGTTGTTGCGTGCATTTTCCTAAAGCCAAATTGTTCTTTTGGAATTAAGTTTTTTTCTTCAATTATTTCGTTGATTCTTGTATGTATTATTTTTTCGGTTATGTTGCTTATTGTGGATAGTAGGCTTATTGGTCTATAATTGTTCTCAATGGTTCTGTTTTTCTCTGGTTTTGGTATCATTGTAATTAATGCTGTTTTCCATTTTTCTAGGAAAGTTCTTGTTATTAATATCGCGTTGATAATTTTGGTGAGATAATTAATTGCTTTGCTTGATAATTTTTTAGCATTTTCTTTGTAATTTTGTCCTGTCCTGGGGCTTTCTTTTCATTAAAATGTTTTAAGATTTCACTTACTTCTTTGTTTGTTGTTTCCGGTATTTTGTAGTTTTCCGGGGTGGATAGGATGTTGGCTACTGCGTGATTGATCTACTCTATTTTTTTATGATGTGTTGTTCGGTAAAAATTATTGTTTTAATATTTTGGCAAAACAGTTTGCCTTTTCTTCGTTTGATATTGCCTTTTTTTCTGTAGTTGTTGACGTTTGTAAAGGTGGAATGTTAGTACTGTTTCTTCTTAGAGCTTTGACAAGCTTCCACAGATGTTCTTTTCCTGTGTTTATGTTATTTATTTTGTCTTCCCATTTTTTTTGTTCTTGAAATTTCAGTTTGTCGTATAGCTGTTTAGTTAATTGATTGAGTTTTCTTTTGGTTACTAGGTCATATGTCTTGTGGTAGGTTTTCAGTATTTTACTTTTTTCTTTTATTTGGTTTATTATTTCTGGTAGTGTGTATTTTTTCTGTGTTGTCGTTATTTTCGTTGTTACCTTGTTAAATGCTCGTATTATTTTTTCTTCCAATTTATTGATTGCGTTTTCAATTCCTGTAATTGTTTTTATATGAATTGGGTTTATTATTGTTTCTTCCTTGTATTGTTTCCAATTTGTAATCTGTAGTAGTTTGGTTATTGTTTTGTGTCGTTTATATTTAATTTCATTAGAAAGTGGTCTAAACTGAGACCGTGTATGACATTCGAAGTTATATGTGAAGTTTTGAATTATATAGAAGTTAGTTGGTCTGTTTATCCATTTGTGTGAAAATGTGTGGGTTCTTCTGGTGCAATTATGTCCAGGTTTCTGTTTTCAATATATTTTAGTAGTGCTCTTCTTTTGTTGTTTATGGTTTTGCATTTCCAGTTTATATGCTTGCTATTAAAGTCTCTTCTCCAATAATTTTTGTAGTATTTCTGTTGCTATTGATTATTTTATTGAGTTTTTGTTCGTTAATCTTTGTGTCTGGTGGACTGTATGCTGCGTATACTTCAATGTCGTGTTTTTCTGTTGTGATCTTGATTCCTATTATTTCTATTGCTTCGTCTTGGTCTGGATTTGGTAGTGTAATTATGTTTCTTCAGATGAGGACAGCTGCTCCTCCTCCGGATTGTTTGCCTCTATCTGTTTGATAGCAATTAAAGTTTAGGATGTTGAATCTATCTGATTTTCTGAGGTGAGTTTATGTTAATAATAAGATGTCGATTTCTTCCATTTTTATGAAGTTTTGTAATTACAGATTTTTCTGTTTTATGCCATTGGCGTTCCAAGTTACTATTTTTATGTTTGTTGTACTCATTTGTATTAACTTTGCAATAACGTTAAGGTATTTGTTATCTGGTTTATAAAATTAGTTCTTTGTTGGACGTTTGGTTTGGTTTGTATAAAATCGGTCATGATAGCTGCCTGTTCTTGTGTAATTTGTGATTTTCTATTTTCATTTGAGTTTATTTTATCGATTTTTGTTCTGTTTGTTTGTTGTTTTTTTTTGTGTAATTTCTTCTATCTGAGAAATTTTTGAGAAGCTTATTATAAAGCCTTTATTTAAGGTCTCACAAGTAAGTTAGTGCTATTTGACATTTCGGAGTTGAAAATAAATGAGGGTGCTTTATAAATTGCGTAAGAAAATTGGAAACAGAGTAGATCTGTTTCGGCATTATAGGAAATACTTTACAGTTTGCGAGATAATCCAGGTGGCTCGTTTTTATTGGGACACCTGTATACTCGTACTTTATTATTTAATAAATAAGAATAGATGCAACTAATAATCAAAACTAAAAACAAGAACAAACGATAGCGAGGAATTTTTAATTGTAGAGATAATTAGTCGCCCATTACCAAACGAGTTGATTACCAAATCTTTTCGTTGACCGATAACCATTTTTTTAATTTTTAAATCATTTATTAATGTAAAATTAGGCATTAATGAACTACATAAATGTACGATTGTTTAGTGAAATTAATACATTAATGTTGTTATTATTAATGGTCAACAAAAAATTTGTTGTTATAGTCAATTGTATTTTTTTATTAGTTGCGTTAATAATGACTTAATAAGTCTAATAAATGGTAATAACAACGATAAAAATTACCAATTAAAACCTACACAAACATAAAACAAAATACATAATTTAAATTAATAAAATTTAAAAAATAATGTGTTGTTAGTCTTGCCAAAAACTTGATAAGAAAAGATAAAAAATATTTTTTAGTAATAGTTGTTATCAATATTAATTTGCTTAACCGATCGTTCTAAAAAATTTCTGCAGCGATAAGAGTTTTTCAAGATAAATGTCAAGTGAAATAAATTTATTAGAACACTAATGAATAATTAATGTTCGGAGTATTGAACTATCAATGCCATTTCCTAAATATTTCAAAATAAAATAGTAAATCATTGAAGGCGCCATCGCGGTTGAGCTTTTCCCCGAAATGCGCATTAATTTCGCGATAACTGAATCTGCATTGACCTTTCCGGTTTTTGTTATGTGCATCGAACTGATGCAATTTATCGATCGGATAACCTGTGACAAGATCAAGGCTTGGTGATGAAATGGATATTTTTCGTACAGAAAACACACTTCCTGGTTGTTTTCGCAAAAATCGCAAGGTTAGGCTCAAGGCTCTCGAAGGTATGGTCTTGGGCGGCCATCGACCCGGAAAGAGGTGGTAGTTTTTGAGGGATTTCCTCCCCAACGCTGCGACCTTCCTGCGAGACCTTGTCAGAAACGGAAGTCGTGTCAATAACCACCGGCCACTGTGTCAACAGGTGTATAATTATTGATTACGGCTTGGCGACTTGAACGCGAGATTACGTCACCAACTCACTTTCGATAGAATGCCGAAGATCTTCGTCTAATGATTGTGGGAAAATTTTGGCACCTATTTTCTTAGACACACGTTTAGTTACCGTTAGATTCAACGAAAGTAAACGTGTTTGCTTTGACCTCTGGAAAACTTTGTCATTTGTTAAAAATCGAAAGTGTTTGGTGCAGTTTTCATCACTGCATTTCACAAAGGAAATTACTTATAATCGCTTTCGTTGTGACATGATTTGATCTGATTTCAAGTCAATGCCAGATAATGTTGTTTTAGTTCAACGACCGCTGTTTAATAATTAATTTTTAATGGAGTAGATTATGCAATTGCAAGTTTAATACGTGGAGACGCCCCCCGCACCATAACTACTTACAAAATTCCACTAACCTTTCGGTTTTTGTTTTAGTTTGTTGTTTTCTTTCTTGAGTTTTTTCCACAGATTGCGACAATTTTCCTAAGGCAACCACTAATTTTGTCTATTGCACATTGTAATTATATTATAAACGGATGTTGATTTTTGTATTACGTTTCATTAACACAAAAAAGAATGGTTATACTTACTTACATCTTATAACATTTATGTAATTCGTTTTCAGTTGTAATTGCTGCTCTCACAAAACACAGATTACATTTCATGCTAACGTATGTCTCAAAAGTATTGGCACAAACTTTTGATGACATTTTTATAAGTATAAATGGCCTTGCGACAATTTTTTATAACAAGTATATTTAACAGCTTTATAAACAACTAAATTTTTATTTTAAATTAAATGTAAAGGTCCATGGGCTTCAACAATACGCAGCCTTCTGCGAACATCTCGCATCAAACCTTGGACAGTTTCAGCATCAATTTCCCGAATTTTGCTAAAAATCCGTCGTCTTGTTAGTCGTTTTCAGTTTCTCAGCTTCCATTGTACACTTTTCGAGACAAAGTCACCCAGAAATTTTCAATTGGCCGAGCTTGTGGTAAATTTAAAAAGTTATCGTATTTCGGCACAAAAAATTCTGTCGTCCTCCCCAAATTTGGAAAAATGACTTAAGTTGTAAATCTTCCAACAAAGGGGCTTAGGACCGAAGTTAAATCGCCCGCAATAAAGTGCACAATCGGTAAGTATTTTCCTGTTTATTGAAACAGATGTTTGGAAACTGACCTCCGCCTCTCTGCCGCAATTATAAAGTAAGGGTACTAAACATAATTAAGTACGAACTCAAAACAGGAGGTTGATTCGTAGAATTGGCATAATAATTTTACTCAAAAACGTCGCGTATAAAATTTTTATTGTTGACGTTTAAGTAATGATGTATTTTAAACAAGGTTTTACCAATTGTGCACTTTATTGGGAGCGATTTAACTTCGGTCCTAAGACCCTTTGTTGGAAGATTTACAACTTAAGTCATTTTTCCAAATTTGGGGAGGACGACAGTATGTTGTGAGCATTCAGCCACTTTTGTATTTCACTTGCATAATAACACGAAGTCAAATTCGGCCAAACATAATGCCATCTTTTTTCTTCTTTAAATTCTACAGCTTTTCTTTTCGGCGTTTGTATTGTTATAATTTATTGTTATATAATTTCTCACTTGAGATAAAATCAAGAAAATGAGTTCTGCAACACTTTTCAATTTTGTTCTTTCTGTACGCCGTGGCTGAGTCTTGTTGGAAGATCATTCCTGGTTTCCATCTGGACAATTCTAGAGAAAAAAGTACGCCGCTAGAAATTTTGTGAGACAAAATTTTGTCAAACGTTTGTCATTGCACTCATGCAAAAAGGGGCACTTTAAAACTCATTGAATATGTTGTTACACAATAGTAGTCTTTTAGTTATGTATTGATTTATTTTCGTTATAATATCATAAGAGTTCAGGTTTTACCGAAAAAATTTACCGATTGTTAAGAGAGGTCGCCTAGCAATTTTGCGAATGACATTATCATAAAAACTACGAAACGTCAATCCAGTAGTTTTTAATCAATGTTATGAGCAAAATTGAAAAACTCAAGTTTACAATTGTTTAATTTTTTCAGGCAAAATATAAACTCGAATTTTATTCGTCAAGACTATTCTCGAAACAACTTGCCTGGCTTTTTCATTACAATTTTTGCAAATTAATTTTTGTTTGTTTATTATGTAACTAAGGCAACTTATTAAGTAACTAACTACTGTCAAAAAATTTTGTTAAAAAACGAGGTATGTTGTGTTTTTCGGCTGAGCACTCCCGAAAAAATTTTGACCACTCATTTTTCCAATTGTAGAAATCTATAGGTAAAATAGTCTTAAAAATATTGTACACATTTAATGCTGGTCAACCTGTATTTAGGCAGTTTTTGATTTATGTTGATTACCATTGTCACCACAGATAATAAAAAAAAAATAAATTGTTTTCTGATTTCCTGTCAATTTGCCGTTATTTAATAATTTAAAATTCTTTTATAACTTTTCACTAAAAACAATCTCCAACAATTTTTTTAAAATAAAAAACATAAATTAATAAATAAATAGTAACTTTATTTTAGCGACTAAAGTGTTACAGTTTATGTTCAGATTACAATTTAATCATCGCCATTGCTTCATGCAACTACTAAAAATATTCTCTAAATAAAATTAATTCTTGATTCTACAATTTGGGCTTCGATTCAATAGAGAACATCACTTTTGACACTATTTTGCAAGCTTAGCAACTCAGATCTAGTCTATTCAATAGTCCAATTTAAATTTGCAAAAGTGTACGTGATATCCAGATGCATCCTAAATGTAAATACAGTAATGCAGTTTTTAATATGCCACAATGTGTATCGTATATTGTGCAAAACACTAGTTGTAACCACTTTTCCGCTATTTGACACCCACACATCTTTACCATTCATAACATGAAGAGTTCCCTGACCGATGACATCACAATTGTAATTGTATCACTTTAGGTAATTTTTAGAGTTTCGCAAGTGTGTCAAATGTCAGTTTGTTGATCTTCGATGTAGCAACAAAGCATTGAAAGAAAACACCCACCAAGATCATTACCTTCCTCTGTGGGAAAGAAAACATACGAGATTCCGCCGAGGTCGTAAACATGGAAAAACAAATTATTTAATTCATCTTAAATAATAAGACACATTTTTGTCTCCTGATTACACTGAACCAGTTTTTTATTAGCTGAAAATATTGTTTAATCGTAGCCGAAACGTGACATCCAAAAACCCAGATTGGAGTAAGTGTGATAAAAAAAAATATTCATTATTATAAAAAGTAAACAAGATAAAAATAATGAGCTGACGGAGTATGATCACAAATTTTTATTTTCAATTTGTGAATTTTGAAGTTATCTTCATTTGACTTTTGTCACATGTTAGAAAGAAACTTCAGTAAATAAAACCGTAAACATAAACAAATTTGTTGTTTTTAAGGTAGAGCTCCAAAAATAATTTATATAGATAAAATTCTTGGTAAAGCAGAGATAGCCCATTCATTGCTGGTGGAAATCAAAATGTCTCAAGTAACATTTTTAGAAGCGTTTTAATTTTCCATTTCCCAGAACCGAATTGGTGGTAAATAATTCATAGAAAAGCGGCGCAATGCAAGCAATCTGACAGGAAATAAACAACACCTGGTTGGGTGGTGGGTAACTTTAGAAGATTAAAGCCGCATCCGGGCTATAAATTGCGAATTTTATTGTGCAAGGACCAATTTTGTTAAAAATCTTTTCGAATGCAATAAAATTTATTGCCGAAGAGGTCAGAAACCTCACAAACCGTTTACAGTTCTAATTTTGGAAGGTTTTATTTGTCGAAACGGTATCTCCATTGTCCGATGACTTAACTTAGGTCAGTGATGTACCCACTATTTAAAATTTTGATAAATTTTAATCTCGGTCAATGTCACCAGGACTAATTTATCGAATGCCCTATTGGTAAAGGTTACTCCGAAATCAATTTCTTAATAAATGGACAAGTGTCATTGAACGGTACTGAGCCAATAGGAATTTTTGATGTTGGTTGACGATGTTAAACAATCATTATTTGTTTACACTGTTGACATCGAACATGTATGTTATTATATAATTTATAATCAACATAAAACAATGACGAAAAATTAAAACACAAAATAGAATTGCTGACAGAGAAAAAAAAGGTGACATGTGACTAATAGACACTGAATAAAATATTATTAATATTACATAATATTCAGATTCTTAACAAGCTTTGTTGTTGTTTGTTTAAATTCGGAGATTAAAATTAAATTGGCCTGATAAGCTTGTAACAAATATTACGTTTTTCAATTTGTAATTAGCTCTACAATAAATCAAAAACAAGACAATTTATTGCACATTAAGCGCTTTGACTCTAATAATCTGTTATCACATTTTTTTTTACTTTTTAGGTTAAAATTTCGTGCACAAAAACAAAAAATTATTTATAATCGACCTAATGAATATACGTAATTTTGTGATTAGTGATGCGTGTTTGTTTATTAATTGCGGTATAAATTTGCCAAATGTATGTATCTTAGTTACACACCTACTTATTTAAATATGAAATATTAGGTTGAGTCAAAAATTTCTGTCACTTTTGCAAAAATATAAATTTCATTTCAATTATTTTGACTTTATTAAAAACTTTTGACTCAACCTAATATTAAATACGAGGAAAGTCAAGAAAATCGTATACACTTTAAAATAATGTAGAAGACAACTTTTAGAAGTTGTTTTAAAATAAAATAGAATGACACCAACATTAAGAATAACGAAAGTAAAGAAAAATATGAATTTTCATATTAAAAATTATATTATCTATCTGATAAAACAAACAACAGTTTTGAGAAGGTTTTCATGTAGCTAAATCGCTTTAAAATTGGCATCTACAAAAAAAGACCACTACTGTCCCTCCCTGATAAATGAAAACTTTCTGATGAGTTGTCAGGTGTTCTGCATTTCCAAATCGCATCCACAAACTCAGACAGTCGCAAATAAAAACGAGATTCGTATACAGGGTCTTATGGAAATGAGTGCAAATATTTTAACCTGAAATACAGCACCACAAATAATAAAAATCTGTAAAAAAAATTTTGTCCTATCTCAACTAACAACAAAATTATAACCTAAAAATTAATTATTACAAAACGTATAACATTTTTTTTTAACATAGGGCAATCATAGGTTTTTCAGGTCAAAATAAAGCGATTTAACACAATTTACCTCTATACTAAGTTGCACCGTTTAGGAGCTAGAGGACGCCAAAGTTAAAGATGAAAAGTCAGTTTTATACTTTATACGTAAATATCTCGAAAACGATACGTTTTAGCAAAATATTGCATTCTTGCAGTTTTCTGTAGAATCTACTGGCATATTCATTTTTGCTACAAAAATTGGAAATTAATAAGAAGAAAATTGGTTAATTACCCAAAATGTGAAAAAAAGTGCCGTAACTTGAAATTGAGATGTGCAGCAAAATTTTGCTAGTAGAAATAAAAAGAGTACAGTCAACTTCATTTGTGTACCAAATTTGGTATTAATCGGTTAAGCGGTTTTCCTGATATAACAAAAAGATGTTTTTTTATACCCAACTTTGACGGCCTGTAATTTTGTTGTTAGTTGAGATAGGACAAAATTTTTTTTACAGATTTTTATTATTTGTGGTGCTGTATTTCAGGTTAAAATATTTACACTCATTTCCATAACACCCTGTATATTCAAAACTGTGACCTACTCCTGCCGTTGTCGGTTGACATGTGTCCACTTTAACCTTTAACGTAGCTGTGCAATCCCGTAGAAATAATGTAAGTATACTTATATACTCAGGAGATGTCTAACGTTGAGACCATCAGTTTTGTGATATTGGTTAGGCACCATTTGGTCAGATGTTGTTCCATGCAGTTGAATTACTGATGATAAGATTCCAGAAAAACTGCAAACGTAGTAATCGGTTCTGTTGTTTTTGTACGCTTTGTATGTTGCTCACTTGCATCAACAGGTTACTGATAACTTAATCACAGCCATTTTATAACACTTTCACTAATTTTGAGAGTAGCAAGTGCTCTTCAGGCATGCTTCTAAATAGTGTCTTTTTATCTTTAAGCAATCTCAACTTCAAAAAATTCAGAGAAATTCTTCCTCATGACAAATGAGTAACTCCAGAAACCATTTTCTAATGTTCCCTTGCGTAAATAGGACATTACAATAAATATTCGTGATATCAAAAATCTCCACAGCCACCTACGTTGTTACAATCATTTATGAAAACCCTGTACATACATAATGGCAATACTGTAAACAAACACGTTTCTACTTTTGTAAGACTTTTATTAGATCAAATTGAATCGCATTTTGACTACTATTTACCAGAAATTCCGAAAAATCCTGAGAAGAAAAACTGTTGACTCGTGATATTATTTGTCTATTTATATCGCAAAAAAAATTTTCTTAGAAAACTTAACCATAAACTTATATGTATTTCTTTGTGTAGAGAAATTTATTTTCTATAATTAGCTTTTTCAAGAAACATCTTATTATACTCATTTGGGTGCTTTAATAGCCATTATAGCATACAGTATTATAAAACATATAATTTTACTTTTTTACATTAAAAAATAAAAAAATATATAGATGGAAAGCGTTAATTATAAAAAAAAAACAGTACAAAAACATCTTTTTTAAAACATTGTGGGCATTCTTTATAAAACTCACGCTTCGCGTTCGATTTATAAACTTCAATTAGTACTACAAAACTGACTTTGTAAAAAAACATATTCTTCAATCGACTAATTTTAGTTTAATTTACTCTCATTAATTCATTCTCATCATCAAACACAAAAATTTTTAGCATTCTTCAAATGTTTTTCATGGCGTCCTTGAAATAGAAAAATCCAAAATATGTTAGTGATGAATTTGTTAAAATTCTTCTGAGACTAGACTAGTTCTAAATTGCGTAGAGACATACTAATTCGCTAGAATTTATGCAAATGTTTGAAGTTTTGGGATGTAGTGTAAAAACTTGTTTTTGAATAGACAAATGATTTATTATCACCTGAAATAATTAAAATGAATAGATAATGTTAAGTAATGTAGATTCTTCTTTAATTTTATTTTACTCTTTGTGATCATTATTTTTTATCTTTATAATCATTGGTTCACTGGAATAAACTAACATAAACATAAAGGCATCTTGATTAAATTAAACAATAGTAAAAATTTTTAGAAAGATGTGCAAAAATGTATTGCTTTTTTGAACTAATATTTTTTATTAGTTCTAAATCTAGAGAGGATAAATTCTAACAAATTTATTGTAAAAAATAGAGATATATAAACCCGAATCACTTTTGTAATAATAAATATCAAAATTCAACCCAAAATTTTGGCTTTGTGAATTATGTTTTTTACCGAAAATTCGGGTTTATAAAATGCTGGTCATGTTATATGACAATGTCACGTTGACGTTGTCATATAACACAATTCATAAAGCCAAAATTCCTTCAAAATAGAAATCTCTATACTACAATTCCTCAAACGAAATGCATTCTGGGGCCTCTACAAACAAACATGGGCTTACCTCAGGGCTCACCTCTTAGCCTTCTTTTTTTTAATATTTATTCTGATATTCCGCATAACATCATTGATCCCCGAATTACAATTGTAAAGTATGCAGACGACCTCCTTTTGTTGGCTGTGGAGAACACACTACAGGACTATAGCACACTATAGCAGCCTCAATCGCTCCCTTGATAATCTTAATCAATGGCTGCTTTAACGTGATTTGGTCCTCTCCCTTCCAAAAACTAAAGCCATCCATTTTTCTCCAAAAGGATTTCCTAATAAACCTGGTTTTGTATGTTGCGACGGGTCAAACATTGAATGGGCCAATGAGACCAAGTACTTAGAAGTGACTCTAGACCACAATCTTTCATGGGAATCTCAAGTTAAAGATATGACTTAATAAAGAAAATAAGCCGAACATGGTGAGGTGCTGACCCCAAAGCTATGATGACCCTCTATAAAGCCATTGTCCGGTCCCATCTTGACTTTGGTAATCTATGTATGCTGAAAATCACAAAACGTCGTATTTTTTGCTTAGAGCGTACTCAACGGAAGGCTCTTCGTGTTATCATGAGCTGTATGAAATCAACACCAGTTACAGCTCTTTGGTCTGAGTCTGGCGAAACATCTGTTTGGGCTCGCTCTGAACTTTTGGCTCTCAAATTTTTCTTGAAAAATTTTGCACAGTGTAACAACCCTATCTCTCGCGTGATGTTATCAGTTTATCAGAATTTCCAGTCCCGCGTTGGTCCCTGGAAAAATCAGAGTCCACTTGCTGCTGTATTAGCTTTTGATCAGGTCCTTACTTTGGAACCTCAAATTATTAGGACTGCCAAACCAGCTTGTTATGTTCACGATTTTGACCTTTCTTTTTGGAGTCCAACCTTTCTTCGAAGCGACTATTGTAAGAAGTCGAATAACAATAAGTTGCCTTTTCACCAATGGATTCAACGTATTTTGACATCGAACCACCCTCTTGTGATATTTACAGATGCTGCCAAAAATAATAATAGAACTAGTATTGGCTTGTATTCTCCAGAAATAAACCTATCTGTTTCGCGTGCCCTCGCCCCTGAAACGGAAATCTGTCTTGCTGAAATGATTGCTATTTATGAAGGAATAAAGACGGTGGATCAGATCAACAAACCAGTTATCATTGCTTCAGATTCTCTTTCTGCTCTGCAATATATCTGCCACGTTGGCTTCTCTCCGCAAAAATTTTCTCTTACTCTCCTGATTAAGAAGAAACTGAAACACCGCCCTGTAGATTTACAAATTGCACTAGTTTGGATACCGGGTCACACTGGTATTGTTGGTAATGAAGCTGCAGATCGTCTTGCCAAACAAGGCTTAACAATACCTGGTCCAAAAGCGAAACTACACTTTTCTTCATTACTTCTTCAGTTGGTGCGTGCTCACCATGCTTCCTGGCAATAATTTTGGGCCCACGAAATTTCCCGCAGTGGTCGAGATTATAATAGCCCGTATTTTATCACATGGTTTACGAAAGGATCAAACTTATCTAGAAGGCATATTACCACACTCATACGAATGCGTACTGGCCTTTGTGGCTGTTATACCCATCTTTACCGCATTGGTGTTCGTCCATCGGCCAATTGCGATTGTGGAAAACCTGGTTCTATTCAACATATTATACTTGAATGCCCACTCATCATACGACCTCCACGATTCTACAGTAAGATATTTAATGGCTTTTCTTCTAATCCGCTGGATCTTGACACAATGCTGAAACAACCTCTTATTAATCCGACATGGTCTATTGTACTTAGGATGCTGCAATTCAACAATATTCAACTCTAGCTACAAATTGATTCGTCCCTGGAAGCGTCACTACGGACGCAACCTTGGCTGCAAGTGCAGAAATGCACAAGGTCAATAAAGTTGAATAAATAAATAAAGCCAAAATTTTGGGTTGAATTTTGAAATATATTATTACAAAAGTGATCCGGGTATAGTTAATTACCTGCAAAAGGATTAAGTTAGAATATTCCAATGTTTTTGTAACGTAAATATTTTATACTAAACTTAAAACAACGGGCATAAGCATTAAAACAAAAAAGGATAAATCACGCCAAGTTTAGTCATACATTCACATTGTCGATTTGAATGCATTTCTACTCAATCGTAGATTTAAAAAAAATTGAAAAAAAGACTAAATAAGTCAAATTGAAATAGGTACTCTACATTATATCAATCGTTAGAAAAAAATCATAAATTAAAATATTAGGTGTGCTGTTAAAACAAATGAGTTATGGCCATTCATATTTTTCTATTTTACACCAATTTTGTTGATGTTATTTCTTATTACTACCCAGAACAGTGCATACACGTAACCAATGTGATTAATCAAACCTTTAAGTTTACTGTTAAAGTACTTTACCAGTATACTTATTCTTATCTATCAGACATCCGGCGCCTAACTATTGCCATGTCTCACCCAATATTTCGGTAGACAATTTTTCCCAGATTCTTTTTAAATTCTTGTTAATTAATAGATACGTATAGCAATTTACCTATATAATTCGGGAAAAACACTTAGCTCAAAACAACTAAATTTTTTTTAATAATATTACAAAGAAAGTGAGAATTAAATCAAAACTAATTTGACTGAAGATTGGAAATGTGTTGCTGGAAAATAAATACGAAAGTCCCAAAGAGCTCAAGTTTTTGCCTAATGATACAAAGTTTAAGAAAACTTCTGAAAACATATTTTTTTATATCGAACTTTCGTGTGATTATATCTTGACGTACTATCAAATATACTCCTTCAATTTCTATTTAAGATTTATAAGGTTTTCAAATAACTAGATGAGCTGTGACCTATAATAAACATTTTTTTTCAAATCTATCAATACTTATCTGAAATGTAGCAAGCACTCAACAACACCAAACGATTTCACTTCGCACGACGCACGTTTCGACAACAAAGTTGTAATTCTCAGGTTAGGGTTAAATTGAGTTTAATTAATTGTGCTAATGGGTGCTTTCTACATTTCATTCTACACACGAAGAAAATCCAACAAGAAGTTCAATACTTATCTATCAATATTATACTTAGTATTACACTATATACATTATATTATTATACTTAGTATTGACACTTTTACATGCAAACTGGTTGATTTTATTACTGATATGACTGAATGATAATGTATTAATAAATTTCTTCTAATTAATTTTACAGCTAGCTATTTTTGAGCTAGACGTCAAATAAAAAAATGTTTTAATTCTAGCAGAAATAATGAAAGTAGAAAATTCCTACTAGAATGAGGTTTTCATTAACTAAAAAGAGTATAAATGACTGAAACTAAAGTGTTTCTGTTGGTTTTTGTACTTGTAAAGTAAGTACTTACTTTACTTATATTAAACTACATATAGTAAGTACATATAGTGAATACGCAAATATTTGGCCACTGACTTTTTAAGCTGGCAATAAGTTAAATAAGAGCCATTGTTAAATCTAATAATTGTAATATAATTTACAGTGATCTCAGTGATCTCAGTGATCAGGCATTTTAATATGTGATAGTCCCCTGCAACATCTGTGGTAAAATTACTTTACCTCTGGACCATTATAAATCAAAATGTCTCATCACTGTGTATTAGCTTACTATTAGATTTAACAATTCAACAAGTCAGTGGCCAAATAATTCCGTGTCCACTATATACGTATATAAAAATGTCAAGTACAAACAACAAGAGATAAGAAATATAATTTAAACAGTTGTTTGGTTAAGAGTGGCATCCTTTATTGTAAATATTATATAATAAAATAAAAATAAAATGAACTATTTGTGTGTATTATACAGTGTAAACCATTGGAAGGAAATAATTTTGATAAAAATTTAGGGAATTGTTTTTTAGAAACATAACGTGCATTTTTTGAGAAATAAGTTGGATATACAGGCTATACCAAAATCGAGATAAAACTATCAAGTTTGAAATTTAAAATAGAAACACTATTTTTTTTTAGTACATGTGAATTCTACGTATAATTTTGCGTATTTTTATGTAACACCAACTATGTCGATTTTCAGTTGTTTTGAAAAAAGGACGTGAACCATTTAAAATAAATAAATTTGATAAAAATTCAGAGATTTGTTTTTCGGAAAAACAACAATTCAGCTTAAAGTTGTATCCTTTTATTTTTCAACGCGCATTTTTGACAAAAAAAAATGGATATACAGGATGTTTCAAAATCAAGATACGACCCTCAACTTTAAAATTTCAATTAAGAACTCCAATTTTTTAGCATATCTGAATTCTACATATAAATTCCTAAATTTTTATCGAATTTATTTATTTCAAATAGATCATGTCTTTTTTTTTCAAAAACAACTGAAAATCGACATAGTGTGTGCTACATAAAAAATACGTAAAATTATACGTAGAATTCAGATATACTACAAAAAATTTGATTTTTTATTTGAAATTTTAAAGTTGAGGGTCGTATCTCGATTTTGGGACACCCTGCATATCCATTTTTTTTGTCAAAAAATGCGCGTTAAAAAAAACAGAATACGCGTTCAAGTGTTTTCCTGAAAAACAAATCCCTAAATTTTTATCGAAGTTATTTTATTCAAATTGTTCACACTGTATACACAAAAAATACTAAACCTAGATTTTTTAAATTTTAAAATAGTAAATCGATCAAGGCTCTAATGGCACATTTTAAATTTATAAAATTTCAAGACAATCTTGTCTGTTTTTACAAAGTATATTTTTAAGGGTACCTACACTAATGACATAAAAAAAATCAAGTATTTTTTACTGGAATTTAGCTTTGATTTAGAGGATTTTGACTCATCATGTAGGGAAAATCATCGTCAATGAGTTGGCAACATTGATCCAAAATCCAAAATAAAAGATTATAATTGATTTATAAGAGTTTACATCAAAAGAGATCGTTTCCGTCTTATAGAAATCTAATAATCACTCAAATCTAGATTTGTTTGTATCAATCGATAGCTCTTGAAATAAGAAGCAATTGGTATCATTGCGCTAACTTTGTAGGTCATCAAATAAAGTCCCTATTAAAGACTAAAAAATTAAAAACGGCTATGCAAAATGCATTGGCAAGAGTGAAAGCCAGCGAGGTCGGACAAATTCTGAGGTACGAATGTTTGGAAATCTATAAATCATCAAAGCTGGGTTTAAACCGTAATAATCTCATATTTTTAACAATAGGTTTAACGCCATAGGAGGTTACCCACAAATTATGGTTTGGGACATTTCAGATAATATTAAGAAAAAAAATGTAAATACCAAGAAATATCTATTTAGCCGGTTTCTGACCTGAGACCCAAAGATCGACTTAATCCTTATAAATAACAACTCAGTGACAGAAGTCATTTAAATTTTAAATTAATCTAGCCACTTTATTTGAAGAAATACAAAGTTGACGCAATGATACCAATTGCAACGGATCAGTTTTTGTTAGATATTTGTATTTTTTCTTCATATACATATGTAAAATTATACATATTATACAAAGATGTAAAAGTTGTAATAGTAAACTTTGCAATAGGAAAACTTTGTACAGTAGTTATAATATGTAATAATATACAGGGTTTATACAGGGTGAGTCTGCTAAACGTGTTTCTTAACTTTTCTCAAAAACTAGTTATCACATCAACTTTAAAGTTTGGCATTAAAAACTTTGTTTTTTGCACTACACAGGTGATTTTTTTCAGAATTTCTCTAATATTCCTTCTAATTAATAATAATTAATTTCTTCAAATAAATCTAAATATTTCCAATTTTTATCATTATTCTAAAAGAAAAGATGTTAAAGTATTATTTTGTGCAAAAAATATTTTTAAAAAAATGTAGAACTCGAAAAAATATAAAATTTCAAACTTAAATACGCCATTTTTTTCTAAGAGGGTGGGTGGGATTTTGGTAATACCAAAACACTAGTTTTCAAAACAGCCAATTGCAAGCTACTATTCAAATGTCCCGGGCAAAAGTGGGCGGTTTTATTACTATACCTGTTCGACGATCGGACTCTAGAGGGGTAGGTATTGTCGAGTTACGGCAGACGGCAGATTCAGCTTGGCAGTGCTGCACCAAAACGCGTCTTAGGAATCAAATAAATGTTATTATTTTTTGGGGTTATCTACATTTTTTTTTAAATATTTTTTGCACAAAATAATATTTTTAAATCTTTTCTTTTAGAATAATGTTACAAATTGGAAATATTTAGATTTTTTTGAACAAATTAATTAATATTAATTAGAAAGAATATTACAAAAATTCTGAAAAAATTCACCTGTGTAGTGCAAAAAACAAAGTTTTTAATGCCAAACTTTGAAGTTGATGGGATAACCAGTTTTTGAGAAAAATTAAGAAACACTTTTAGCAGACTCACCCTGTATAGATCAAAGTAGACATATGAACATAAAAAGCAAGCTGTTTTTTGAAAAAATATGTCGTTTTAAAAGTGTAGTACCCTCTAACATTGTGTTGAAACACTTTATTCTGACCTAAAAAACTTGTAGTTGTCCTATTTTCAAGTTTTTTTATTATACATTTTATTGTATAATAATTAATTTTTAGCTTACAATTTTGTTATCAGTAGAGCTAAAACAAATTTTTTTGTAAGTTTCATTATTTGTAATACTATATTTCCGCCCTATATACCCCAACAAATGTTAAAAAAAATTTAACTCACGTGATTAAAAAAAATATACCTATAAACTGTAAAATTAATTTATTTGAAAAATGTCACCTACAAAATCAATTTTGACATGTATCAAGGACTCATTGGTAAACGTAGAGAAACTTATATAATCTTCCAAACTTTTCTAATCAAAAATATGCAGCTTGTAAAAAACAGACTTTGAGGGAATTTTCTGAGCTATTTAAAAAAGGTAGAATGTTTTTAAAAACAAATTGGGTTCCACAATATAGCATTCTTCATGACTGTGCATTGCACGTAAGCTTTTTCAAGGACAGTCTATATAGGTTTACTTCTAAAATGTATAAATATGTTTTTAGCATCATCATTATTAAATTGTAATAGTTAATTCTGTATTAAAAGAATAATAAAAGAAAATTATGACACGAGAAAATGTTTTAATTTCCCGAGAGCCATTGGTGACGATTAAGTATTTGACTAAAAGTCCAAATTATAATAAAATTTTAATTAAAAATACAAATACTAATGTCAAAATGTCAAAAGTGACAGTACCGGGCAATAAAAAGATTTAATTGTACCTAAATGTCTTTATGAATAAGAATAGACGATAATATCACCAACATTAATAACAAATTAAAATTATTTGAAAGACTTTCAGGTACTGAAACACGTGTACAAAAACATGTAGTGAAAACTTGGTCACGATCACGCAATTCCAAAATCTTTTCTTTTTCTTCGAATTCTTTTACTCTACAGCCTACAGCGACGAAACAACCCCTATAATACCTTGCAGTTCATTGAACCTCACACAAAGTCATTATCAAAGGCACTTTCTAAAGGTATCCTCAACTCACACTGAGGTCTTGGTATTTTTGAAGATTTATATTCAGGGGCTGTTTTTATGGCCTTGACCGCATCATCCCAGGAATACATATTCTGAACCTTGACTTAAGTCTGCAGAAGTGTGACGCATGTCTGTATCAACCGGTGACGCAATTCGCTATACCAAGAGATGTTGGAAAAGTACAAAAACGATAAGAAGAAATAATATCGCCTGAGCTCAATTTTACAACTACTCGAAATTGAGAGAAATTACTCAAAATTTGTAAATATAAATAATTGGACGTCGACCCGAAATCAATGGTCAAATTTTATCGGGTATTGCACCCGACTAGGGTAAGCAAAATTTTATTTCAGATTTGCAATCTGCTTAATTTCAGGTTAATGAACCCGAACAATGCACATGCGATATGTGGCATTCTTCAAATACGCATAAAAATGATTTTTAAAATTTTTCATTGTATTTATTACATTCGTATAATTGTTATTACATACCTGTTACTAGAAAGAATAATAACACGTTATTATGGACACATTTTTACTAAATTAAACTAAATGGCCATAATTTTAGGTATGAAAACATAAATATAACCAACAATATAAATTAAATAGTGTAACTGTAATTGAAAACATTGTAAAGTCAGTAATATTACAATATTACATACCTACACGTTTTTTTTTAAATTTTATAGAGAGAATTGGTGGTATCTCAATAAATAAAAACATAACTGACCTGTATCAATTATTACAGATAATCGTTTTGATAAACGGGTTAAAGACCGATTCGTTCTAAATTATGGGCACGTGAATTGCGTCATAAGAGGCTTGTGGCCTGTATAACATGTATTAAATTTAAAAACATTACTCCGATCAGCAAATTAGTAACATTTGTAGTTTACACTATACCTAACCACTGTTTGAATGTAGTAAATAGTAAATATCCCAGATACTATCATTTCCAAAAATTGGTAACGAAATCACTTTGTACAAATATTATTTATTGATTATTTGCTATTGTCTTTTTTTATCTAAATGCGGTAGAAATGGACCTATAAAAGTGTGATAATCAGTGACTATTTTGGGATAAATTGATCACATTTTAGCCGATTGGTATTAGTAACGAAAAACACTAGGAGATTCAAAAACAAAACTATATTAATATAAAAACAATTATTTATTATTAAACCGTTGTGACCAAAATTCGTTGTAAGTTAATATCATTTGAGGTTATATAAAAATGTGTGTTAATTTTAGGTCCAAATTTTCAGAGTGTCAAATTAAATCCACGTGGAGAGACTGATATAATTTTGAATAACGCCTGATAATGGCGGTGTAGCTTAAACAGCGCTTTAGCCATTAATTTGCAAAAAAATATATTAAATTATATAACATCAACTTTCAAATCCTCTCAGAGGGTTCAACACTTCATTAAGTAAGGAGTTAAATGTCATTTACAAACTGTCCCAAAATTCACAGAAAGATCTCAGAAACACGAGAAAAATACTTTTAACAGTTGCAATGATGAAGACATTTGACAAAATAGAGATCTTATTTAGTATGACTATAAAATGAAGTTTATAAAGTTGAATTGTAAAATAATTTTTTAAACAAAATTATAAACAAAATTATTTCTAAAATGTAGTAAACTATAAACTAAATGCTGCAAAAAGATTTATACTCATTCAAGTATGTTAATACTAACACCCTACAGTGAAATTTTGTTTAAATATAAAAATAAAAGTAACTAGAAATTTATGTTTTGGACCTTGCATCTTAAAAACCAAAAAAGCTAAATTTTTTTGAAGTTTTCAAGCGCTCCTCTAACCCTAAAAAGCGTACTATTTTGTTTCTCCGCGAATTTTGAAATACCTGCATACAAATATGTAAGTAGAGTACTTACATATTACACAAGGTGAGTATTTTAACTTTAAGGGTATAATAAAGAGAATTTTGTCACAAAAAAATTAGTGACGATTACGCCTATTGTAAATACAACGTTTTATTTTATTTTTCATTGTTTAGGTTCTTTAAACCAAAAACTTTCGGCTTTTTTGTAGTTTCTGAAAATAGCCTAATTTTCATTGCTAGTTTGACGTTTCTGAAATAAAAACTGAAAAAAATTGTATTTATTTGACAGTGTTTTTTTACCACCTAAGGTTGAATGTCCAAAAGATAAAAAAATACCTGATTTCCAAATTTATAAAAAAGGTTAGAGTTGTAAAATAAAACTAAAAAAGGCTTCTGCTGTTTTTAATTTAGCACATTATTTTTATGTTTCATCAAATTTTTCTTCTCATTTGAGGGATAAAACATCCCTAACTATTTTTTTAAATGTAAACGTATGTATTATAATAGCTCGTTCAAAATAAGTTAGGCGAAATAACATTTTTACATAAAAGTTTGGTTCCAAGATGTTTTTTTATTAAGTGATAGTTCACAGACGTCTCAGTGAGTGAAAGATGTAATTATACCCTCCCTTTTACCCGCCGCTTTTATCAATATTTTTAATTGTACCCTACTTTTTATGACTACATAATTCTCAAAATTTGGAATAATATGTGTATTAGTATACACCTAAAAAAAATAGGTAATAACATGTTTAATTTAAGCTTTTTTGTTACTTTAGGCCCTAAACAACTATTTACTTAGTAAATTTTTGTAAACTCTGACTGAATAGATTTTGAGATATCTAGATATAGATCACGCTTTTCGCAGCGTAAGCTGAAGAGTAAAATCGAATTCTAATCCTCAAACCCTGTCTAGTGAGAATTTCAAAAATTCTAAAAAAACAAGTAGTATCGCATCCAATAATAATAAAAAAAATAAAATTAAAACATTAAAGTATCGTATTTTTCAATAAAAAATTTCTAAAACTTTTTTTAAAGAATTCTTTAGGCGATTTTAGTTCTGATTACTTCAATAGGTTGCCTATTATATTACCTTTTATTACAAATAATAAGTGGTTAGTTGGAAAAAAAAAACTAGATACTGCGGGCAGAGAAAATTATAACTCTATCTTCCACCCCCAAGAAAGTATGTGCTTCGTTGTATCGACATTATAAACAATTATTTTATGTAAAAATTTCTTTTACTACTAAAGTTTTAAAAAATTGTAGGTAAATTGGACTAGTTACTTCGCCTGATCTAAAATATAACCCATTATTATACACTTTAGCATTTCTAATTTGATAAGCACAAAACAGTAGCAAAGTAACTAAAAAAAGACGGATAAATCTGGGCACTAAACCCCAGAAATGTTTTGCAGAAATGTGCAAAATGAGATGAATTTTAAATTAGTGTTCTGCCAGAAAACAGTAAAAAACATTTTAAACAATATTAGAACTAAAAACAAAAAAAATATTTTGTTGAATTTCAAAAGATTTTTAATTGTAAACATGTTTGGTGAGTCATATTACTTGTTCTAAGAGTTTTTAAATAAGTTATCGCAATAGGTAATTTTGTATTAAAAAAAGTTGGTTTTTTTCTCAAGTAGATAGGAAAATCCAACGAAACGCAAAAATAGTGTAATCAATTAAAAACAGTGGAAAAGTTATTTTAATTTTTTTGATCCAACTATTCAGAAGCGAGCTATATAATGTACGTTTCCTAATTAAAATACTCATCCTGTATATAAGTATATAGGTATGATTAATTATAGTTAAGCAAAAATAAAATTGGGGAACAAATCGATTGATGTAGTATAATAATATAAAGTACTTTTTTTTATAAAGCTTTATAAAGTTTGTTATGTTTTTTAATAAAAATTTTATTTTTAACCTTCCAGAATTAGCCTAAGAACTTTGTAAAATGAGTAATTCAAAATTTAAAAAAAAAAAACAGAAAAAACTTTAATTTTTGAAATAAATAATAAAAATAAAAAGCTACAAAAAGTTAATTGGTTGAATCAACATTTAATATTAACTATAATATTAAGCTGTTGCGATCTAATGGATTGATGCAGGTTAAAACTTCAAATAGACATAACGAAAGATCAAAAAGTCGTGCAATCAAAAACGGCTAAAAGTGCTGAGAAAGAAATGAGGTTTGTGCGTTTAAAATTAATATAACTGTGTAAAAGTTTGTAATTTTAGTACATCATATACAATCAGGTTACATAAATATTATAATTATAATATAAATATTATAAAATTAAAGTTTAAGATAAACAAAAAAATATTTTTTGTTTTTCGAATTTTAAAAAAAGGAAAAACACTATAATATTCTCCATTCTGTCAAAATCATTATTAGTAGAAGTAGGTATACAATTAAAAACTTATAATATAATAATTATTAAAATTGTTTACTTCATATGTGATTTGAAATTTCTGTATAAATTTGAATTAATTTTAGTTCTTTTGGTCGTTTAACATTGACCTAAATTATTACCTACACCATCCATCTTTTTTGAGACTAAATAATAGCCTACTTATTATAAACAAATAAACGTAGCTATATAAAAATTTTATAAATGATTTTGTTATAACTTGGTAAATATTAAAAAAAAATAATAAAAATAGGAAACACTTGGTCTTCTAATTCCGATTGTAACTAAATTACATATTTGGTTACGATATTTACTATAAAGCCGGTTTACAAAACGCATCATTAATTTTGCTATTAACTAAATCGAATATCAGAAAAGTCAACTTAATCGCGAATTAAAAGTTAACTTTAATTAAATATTTAATTCACCTTATGTAAACTGACTCTTAATGTTCAGAAAAACTGCAAAAATAAATGCAACAAACGATTGACGGCTTTTGATCGTTTATTTTAAAAAACTCTGTAAGTTGCAAAATAATAAAAAAAATATAAAAATCTGTATTAATATTTTTTCTTTTTTGTATTTACATGCAACTAAAAAATTTTCGTCAATTAATTAAGCAAAAGGGCATAAAATAGTCAACTGTGAAAAAATGTTTCAATCCTTAAAATCCGGCAGTTGTTTACGTTATCAGTCTGCGAAGTAACAAATTTCATGTGAATGTGTATCTCGCACGCTTCTAATGTATGCTAAAAAGTGGCGATGGCAAAAACAGAAACGGTCATGGTCATTTGTGCAAAAACTTGCACTTTTAATTCGACGCCAAAAGAAGAGGTCAAGGAAAACATTGGTATATTTCAGCACAACCTCTACCTTCTACAGTTGGTACCACACTGGAACCATGAATGAATTGCATCTTGCCTGCATCCAATAGGGAAGGGGCCTGGTGAGCCGTGATTGGTCTCAAGCTATCGCTCCTCCTCGCCAAGTACTGCGTATTTCCCCACTCGATCGTCTTAAGTCGCTCGTAAGCCTAAGTATATAAGCAATGTTTAGTGTTGTCAAACATCATAGATACCTGTGCACCACGCGAATATTTCACGGAGAGCAAAGTGGTGCATCATGTTCGTGTACAGTGGTTTAGTGTTGTGGAACTTTTTGGCCGAAGAGTTGTCAACTAAGGTCCTTTTAGTGTTCTTATTAGTACTTTTTTTGGTACGGACCATCCAGATGCTGAAAGAAGCAAGTGCCCTTCCACCGGGGCCCTGGGGTTTGCCCATCCTGGGATCGCTGCCCTTTCTCAAAGGAGACCTACATCTACACTTCAGGGATTTAACGCATAAATATGGATCTCTTATCTCTACCAGACTCGGATCGCAATTAATCGTCGTACTCAGTGACTACAAAATGATAAGAGATGCATTTCGCAAAGAGGAATTCACGGGAAGACCCACTACGGAATTCACAACTTTATTGGATGGATACGGTGAGTAAAATCGCATGTAGTTGACACACTTTGTTGACCTTGACGGGACATCTCTCAGTAAAAGTGATTAGATTTGATTATAAGTTCGTTTTTTGCTTCAGGTGTTATTAACACTGCCGGGAAATTATGGAAGGACCAAAGAAGGTTCCTACATGACGGTTTACGTCACTTTGGCATGTCTTACATCGGAAGTAGAAAAACTCAAATGGAAAATCGTATTATGAGAGAAGTTGAAGAGTTTCTTTCGGTACTCACTGCAAGAAAAGATTCACCGATTGATTTAAACCCAGTTTTGGCTGTATCATTATCAAATGTGATTTGTGATATTTTAATGTCAGTCAGATTCTCACACAACGATGAAAGATTTAAACGTTTTATGTTTCTTATCGACGAAGGCTTCAAACTCTTCAGTTCTTTAGAAGCTTCTTTCTTTATACCAATACTTAAATATTTACCAGGACAACGGCAAACACGTGAAAAAATTGCAAAGGTAATTAAATTAATTTATTTGTTTTAACACAAAACTAACAAAATTTTGTATAGAATCGTGCTGAAATGGCTCAGTTTTTACAAGAAACGATTGAAGAGCACCGAAAAAGTTTCGATCCCTCTCATCTTCGTGATTTATTAGACACATATTTATACGAAATTCAGAAAGCTAATGAGGAAGGTACTGGACATCACTTATTTGAAGGCAAAGATCATGGTATGTTAACTATTATAAATTTATAATTTTTTTGACTTATATTATTTTTACGGTTTAGATCGTCAAATGCAACAAATAATGGGCGATCTTTTCTCTGCTGGTATGGAAACAATTAAAAGTTCCCTCCAATGGGCGGTTCTGTTTATGCTTCATCACCCCGAAGTGATGAAAGCAGTCCAAGAAGAACTGGACCAAGTGGTCGGTCGTCGTCGCCTTCCAAAACTTGAAGACTTACCTTACTTGCCGGTTACCGAATCAACGATGTTGGAGGTGTTGAGAATATCGAGCATAGTCCCGATGGGCACGACACACGCACCCACAAGGTAAGCATTCGCACCCATAAAAAAGTGAAAGTGTCCCGAGTCGTCGAAAATTCAGTGGTTCGGTCGATGAACTTATGAGTATACACGGGGCAGACAATTTCCCAATCAATTTCATAACCACACGCAGGACGAGTAACAAACGCAATTTACGTAACAATTTTTTTCTTTACAGGGACTTGAAATTGAACGGATTTTATCTGCCGAGCCATGCCCAAATTGTTCCGTTACTGCACTCGGTTCACATGGACCCAAGTCTTTGGGACGAGCCAGAGAAGTTTAATCCGAGCAGATTCATCAATGCCGAAGGCAAGGTCGTCAAACCTGAGTACTTTTTGCCTTTCGGAGTTGGAAGAAGGATGTGCTTGGGAGAAATTTTGGCTAGGATGGAGATTTTTTCGTTTTTCTCCTCTCTCTTGCACTCATTCGATATTAGTGTGCCTGCAGGAGAAACGTTACCAAGTTTAAAGGGCGTCGCTGGAGTCACAATCAGCCCTAACGCTTTTAAAATTTGCCTCAAACCTAGACCCATGGAATGGGACTCGATGGGCACAATCAGGCCGGCGGGCAGTCATTAATAGGGTTAGGAGCACGGTGACCGAAAGCGTTTCCTATAATTTATATCGAGGCACAGTACTTAGACATTCCTCTATTAGATAAGAGATCTCCGACTTGTTCGGCTGTGCATTGCAAAGTGTTCATTCATTGTTAGTATTAACTATTTTTTATTTTATTAACTTTTGTGTGCTAGTCACGTCATCGAATCGAATACACCATTCCAGTTGCCTTTTTTTTACCTTTGTATCACGTTACCCGACAAAAATTGGCAACTTTCACACCATTTTATCATTTTAGGTTAAGCGACTTGTAAATATCACTCTATTTTATTTTTTGAGATCTTGCTAAATTGTACATTAAAAACTGCAAGATGATAACTTTTAGATTATTGTTATTTAATTATTTTTAATAAATTTAATATAATTTTTTTTAAATTTTAATATAAAACGTCTTTATTTTCTTATCCTTAATACAATACACAAATTACAAAGTTGTAAAAAGTAAATCATGAGGTTTTGGAGTCAAAGTGATACCACAAACACCGCTCAAATCAACTTTGTCAATACACTTGATGTCGAAATTCTTTATCAGAGCTGCACCGAAAAGATAGAGAAACATACGAGCCAATTCATCACCGACGCACATTCTTTTACCTAAAAAAAAAAAGAAAAGATTATAAAGTGTCAAATAGATAAGTTTGCAATTATGAAAGTTTAGAATCCTAAACCATAGAATACAAAAATAAGAAAAATGCACAAGTAGGTAGGTATTTAGTTTTTAAAATAAACAGTAATTAAAAATAAACATTTTTTCTGAAAAAATTAAATAAAAACAACAAACTGTATATGCCTAAGAAAGCTATAGTTCATCTTTTTATTATATCTTCAATCTTCATGGCTTATACGTTTAAAAACTTTAACTAAAACTTACATGTTCGGCTTAGTCAAAAGTACAAAATACATTTAATTCAAAGTTATATTGATGTCATTTTTAGCTATCTAAAAATAATATCTGAAAAGTTGTCTGAATAAAAACTTATAGATAAACATGTTTTATCTTGTGCTGCACATTACAACTATTGGCCTGGCCATCGATTAATTTTATATCAGGCTTAGAATTGTTCTAATCAAGCGCAACGTGACAAGATGTGCTGTACTGAACATAGGCAATAATGCCAAAAGTGGCAACCAAAGTGATAACACAAAGTTAAAATTGGTTTTTACAAGTGGTTTTGTAAACTTTTTGGAGTACTTGCAAACAAATTTATTATTTATTTCATGCTCTTCTGTGAGGTTTAATTTGAAAATACTAAAATTTAATTAACCAAATTGAGTTATGATCCAAAACCAACACAAATTTGCAATAAATTAACAACAAAAAGTGTTTAAAACATGAGGCCTAGTATTTCTAAACTGAACCTCATATAATAACATTTAAAAAAATTATTTTGTTACTTAATCATTTTAAAAAATATTTATTTGTTGTATAACCAATCGCTTTGACAGCTAATTATTTGCACTAATTTTGCAATAAATTAACAACAAACAATGTTTAAAACTTAAGGTCCCGTATTTCTAAAATGAACCCCATATAACAGTTAGAAAAAATGATCTTATTACTTAATTATTTTAAAAAATTTTATTTGTTTTACCACCAATCGCTTTGACCGCTGATTATTTGCACGCAACCTACTTCAAAACATAAAATTGCTACTCAAATAAGAAATACGAATTATATGTAAAATAGTGGTGCTTTCATAAGTTTACTGGCACGGCTAACTTTGACTATAGATAGAAAATACACTTTTCTCAAATTACCTGTTTGAAATGGCATAAAATTTTCCGGTTTAAAAAATTTGCCTTCTTCATTAATGAATCTTTCTGGTTTAAATATGTGAGGCTCATCCCAGTTTTTTTCATCCATATGAATAGCCCACTGCAATGGTATAATCATAGTACTTTTAGGAACTTTGTATTCACCAATTTCAAGTTCTTCCAAACTTCCATGAGGAATGCCAACTGGTACAACAGACCTAATTCTTTGTACTTCAGCAATTGAAGCTTCAAAATATGGGACTGACGTAATTTCTTCAAGTGTCGGTAAATCATTAGTAGAAGCTTCATTTAAAAGTTGTCGTAATTTTGTTTGATGTTCTTGATGCACTGCTACGTACAACAAGTACCATCTTAAAGTTGTTAATGTTGTATCTAAACTGGCACCAAAAATATCTGCTAGTAAGTAATGAAATTGGTCGTCATTATAAAAATTTTCTTGGTCTTCACTTGCTCTTTTACTTTTTTCGAGAAGAAAAGCTTGTATAAAATTAGAAACTTCTTTTATATCTAAGTTTTTTTGTTCTTCAATTATCTCTCGGTAGATTTTGTGAGTTTTTTGGATTCCATCTGTTAAAAAATGTATTGTTTTTTTCGAATTTGGTAAAAATCTAAAAGCTTTGTTTAAGTTCGTCAAAATATAAATGTTATAAATACAACCTTAAAAAAGGCAAAAAGTTTAAAGGTCCTGCAACGCCGATGTGTTTCGTACCTTCTTCTTGAAGATGTTGAAGCCATTTCCACGTTTCATTGTCACGTGGCCAAGCTTTACCGAACACCATTTGATTAATAGCTGAGCCTAGACTATGGCGTAATGTATCTAGAGGATCTAAAGTGACAGATTTTCCTAAACTCTTTATGTGCTATAATAAAATTTAATAATTATTGGTGTTTTGTATAATTAATTAAATTTATACTCGGATAAGGTCTGAAACGTGATTCATGATTAGAGTTTCCATGTTGGCACGATTTGATCCAATTTTAGAAGCACCAAGAGTTCGTAAAGTGTTGTGAACGAATTTGCGTTGGTCTTTCCATAGGTCACCTTCTGCGCAAATTAAACCTAAAAATTAATAAATATTTGCTTGATTATAGTCTACTCGTATCAAGTGTAATGTTCTGTGATTAAACAATATTTAAAATTAAAGGTTATAGCATCTTTAAGCAACCATCAGAGAAAAGTGAGCAACAAAAGTAAGAAAAGTTAAACCGTAAAAAATTCGTGTAAAAAAATATAGATCCGGGTTTACTAGATTAAAGTTTTTCATATCTATTAGATATGCTAATATACAGTGTTGTTAAAACTACGTTCCAAAACGTAGTTAAGTTAAACTACATACAACTACTTTTTTAAAATGTATCTAAGTGCGAGCTTAACTACAATTTTTATAACTTCATTTATCTACAGTTTTAGCTACATTTAAAATGTAGTTAGTATTATTTAACGATTTCACAGGGTACAGAATTTTTTTTTGTTGGGTGTTCATTTAAAAAAGTCATCAAGTTATATACCTGTGATTTTCTAATAGACGAAGATGAAGTAAAAAAGGAACGTCTCAGCTTGCCGCACAAATTTTTTCTCTTAACATTGACAGAAATAACGTCATCGTTATCTCTGGAAAATAAAGTGGTGTATTCAAGCGTTCCGAGTCTTAATTTCTTTAATTTTAACGATAATCAAATCTTAGACATCAGCAGTTTTCACAGCTAAACAATGTTTTGTTATTGTTGTTGGTGTAAGTTGCAACTATGGTGCTTTCCTTAGAACAGAAGGCGTTATTTTCGGAATGGCACTCGTGTTCACGGAGAATGGGTTTATTCTGTTCATAATTGCATGGAAGAGTTTCAAACACAGTTTCCAAATTTTGCACTTGACAACATGACGTTTAAAAAGATTCTAAATAGTGTCATAGGTTTGTTTCGTGAAACTGGCAACTTTTTATAGAATTCTGGCAGTGGGGCATTGAAAAAACGTACTGAAGAAGTTGTTGCTAATGCTTAAGAAATAATGGATAAAGCACCCAAAACATCAGTTAAACAATTGAGTTTACAAATCAATCTTTTACTTGAAACCACTTTATTATCCACGACGACTTGAGTTTTTCAACTGGGTAGTTAATAACGTTGCTGATAACGCGGAGTTTCTAGAAAAAATATTTTGGACTGATGAAGCATGTATGATCCACGTATTAGGACATATAAACTGCCAAAACATGAAAATTTGAAGTCATGTTACCTTAAAAATATTTAATTAAAAATAGGTGTTTCGACAGCTTTTAGTCACAGACGAATAATTGAACCAATATTTTTTTAAAGTAAAAAATGCTAATTAAAAAGTCATGATTTTTTTATTGCTTTTTAGGTATTCTAAATGCTGAAAGATACAGAATAATAATTTTAGAGCCATTTTTTAAACAACTAGATGATATTGAGAGCCAAAATTTTTACTTTCAACAAGATAAAGCTACTCCTCATTGTACTGTTAAAACATTGGACTTGCTAAAACAATTTTTTGACAATAAAATAGTTAGTCGAAACCCTGGAGGGAGGAATAACAGGAGTGGGCATAAGCTTGAAATCTTGGTCGATGGCCAAACACCTTTTATGATAGTTTTACAGTACTCGGGATAGCTTTTTTCCCCACTATAAATTTGCAATCGGTGGTCTCGACAATAGAATAAGATCATAAAAGATGTTTGTGTCTCGACCAAGAACCTAACATTGTCGTTATATTCATCCCTCCACGGTCGAAACACATAAATTGCCTGGCCTCCACGTTCATGTAATTTAACACCATGTGACTTCTTCTTATGGTCTTACATAAAAAACATCATTTTTCAAGTGCTTGTGAATAACTTGGCTGATTTGCAGCAGAGAATTGAACAAAAAATTGATAAAATTATTGCTAATTTAGTGTTGTTGGATAATGTAATCAGAAATTATAAAGTCTTAAAGATAAAAGTGATCAACATTTTCAACATCTCCCGTAATGACTGACTAAATAAACTAAATAAATGTGGAAGTGTTTTAATTCTATGATCTCATTGGTTTTTTATCCTTAATTTTCATCCAATTGTAACTGAATGTTCTTGTTTTAAATGAAGAGTGCACCTTCAAAGAAACCCACTCTTTAATGATAACGGTTGATGTTGTAGTTACCAACGCTGATAATGTTTAACCACAGAAATTGAAAACTGCAAGTAGACATACTTCTCAATGTTTTAAAAATTTCATAGACTACTTGATAACTTTTTCAAACAAACACCCGACAAAAATAACTACAAAGTGTCTGTAAATAGTTGAATCTGTTGGCAGCCCTAAAATTTGATAGCAATTAGTATTAAATTTTAACTTGTTTCCTGCTGCCATTAGCTGTCATTTTCCAAAGTTAAAAAATTTGCGGTTTTTTTAAACTATGTTTTCAGAAGAACATGATATTTTTATATGCATGCCACATTTTAGAAAGGGTACGAAGAATCTCCAAAATGTTTGGAAGTATTCCTTCGAAGAAACATACCGACAATTACAGGAAACGTATCCAGAACAAAATTTTTCGTTGCCTCTCTTTAAACAGCACTGTTTGCGTCTGGTAGACCGTTACTTCACAACAAGAACTGTAAAAAAGAGGAAATCTTCTAGCCGTCTTTCAATTATAACCCAAGATCTTGTAGAGAATGTAAGAGAAAGAATTGAAAAAAGTCCTAAGAAATCTGTCAGAAAGCTTTCTCTTCAAACAGGTTGGATTTTTTTAATGTATATGTATAAATAGAACACCTCCTATTTTCATAATGTACGCATCCTTAGTCCCAATATTCCTTATCCTTATTGTATGTTTAACAAAAGCTACTTGTTCTAAAATTTTGAAAAAAAAAATTAAATTTTATCCATACAAAGTTTCAATGGTTCAAACTCTAAATCCACCAGATCAAGGACTGCGATTAAATTTTTGTCAATGGTTTATGGAAAATTTAAATGACAACAAAATTTTAGACAATACTTTTTTTCCGAAGAGTCTTGATGGTTTTATAAATTCTCAAAATTATCGTATATGATCCGCAAAAAATCCTCATGTTACAAGAAATAGAACTTCACATCCTCAAAAAATTGGTCTTTAGTTAGCAATTTCTAGGCAAAGAATTATTGGCCCAATCTTTTTTAACTTTACAATCAATGCTGAACATTACAGTAATCAGATTCTAACTCCCTTTATTGACCAACTAAATGATCAAGAACAGAATCAAAGTTTTTTCCAGCAAGATAGTGCTCGAGCAAACACCGCGGGAGTAACGCTTCGATTTTTAAGAAAAGTTTTTAGAAATCGTAAGTAGAGACATTTGGCCCCCCAGATCACCGGATCTGACACCCCTTGATTTTTTTGTTTTTGGTCATTTAAAAAGCAAGGTGTTCAGTAGGGCATTGCATACTTCAGAAGAACTACAAAAAACGCAAATGCTAGTTAATGTTTTTAAAAATTTAAAAGGAAGAATCGCTTTATGTCAGGAACACGGAGGGGCACAACTTGAACAATTTCTTTAAATACTTTGTTTTAAATTTGTTATATAACTTGGTAACAGTTTGAAATTTTTTTTTTTTAGATTTAAGTGTTTTGTTTTGCGTTGTTATTATTTTTTTTTGCTGGCGTTACGACAGACTCCGCGATGGACAAGATGAAAGGAAATGGGGCTGTTGGGCACAGATCGCCAAAGCTCACTCTGCTCTCTACTAAATATTACTTATTAAAATGTATTGAATTCGGTACACTAAACGGCAAATATACACAACAATAGTTGAAAACATATGGGACTGAAACATGAACTAGACTACCCGCACACAAGAAGAAGCTGTTAGCAACAGAAATAAACTATTGGAGAAGAACCTGTGGACTAACACTGAAAGACAGAGTGAGAAACAAACAAATAAGAGGAAAAAATAGGAACTGTAATAACAAAACTCGACACTATAGAAGCTAAAGGTTTAAAGTGGTATGGGTATGAAAACGTATGAGTCCAGAGAAATGGCCAAAAAAATAATGGCATGGAGACCAACCAGAAGAAGAAAAAGGGGACGACCAAGCAGAAAATAGAAGAGCGATATAGAAAAAGCCATGGAAAAAAAAACTTAAACGAAGAAGTTGCATAGATAGAAGAAGATGAATGTTAAGATGCGGAATACATCAATTACAATAATTCAGTAAAAACCCGGTAATATAAAAAAAACATGTAATGAATTAAATAATCAAATCTCTGTTTACTTTAATGTGTATATTCCCAGTATGCGCAAAACCGCTGGTCAAGTCACTTAAATTTAATGAGCTCGATCTTCAGCTTTCTTTCAGCAGAAGTAGCAATGCTGAGTGTAGAAGTCATGTTGGGGCTCAAAATATGGCGTTGTAGCTGCTTCTTTTGCAAATTCATTTGCCCTTTCATCGATTTAGTATTAGTTTGAGCACTAAAGCACCCAAACAACTTTGAACAAAATCGGAACACTGTAGTGAGTGGTTCATTTGGGAACCTACCAAAATCTATTGCGAGAAGAGCCTTCTAAATGTTCGTTACACCACTGTTTTTCTTAAAAAAGCTTTTTGCAAAATATAATGATTAATAAACTAAAGTGAACTATTTAACCTTAAAATTGTTCTAATTGTTAAACATAAACAAAACAAGATCCACACTTCCGTTCGAAAACGTTAAAAATCGACATACCTATCAGTACTAAATTTACTAACTAAATTTTCCGGGTTGCTAACAGATGCAACCATTTACAGACACTTTGTAGTATTTTGTATGTACAACCTTATGTTGCTTTTGTTAAGGGTCTACGATAATAATTTATTACACACCTAGACTTGTTACTTATTTACCAGAAAAATATGTTTTTGGTACTGTAAATTAGACGCTTTTTCTTAAGGCATGCCATTCTGCTTTTTGTTATCAACTTATAATTTTTGATAAAAAAAGCTTTGAAGTTGGTTCTTATTTTACGGTAACTTGTATAAAGTTCCACAAGCACAGCCTGCTCCAATTCAACTGATTCTTGTTCTCAGGATCTCATGTTATTATAATCGATATTAGTAATTAAATTATGTAAAGTTTTATGTTAAAGCATTTATGAGTACCTATTCTGTTGTGTAAGTGAAAAAATTCTAATCCTACTTGTAAACATCGTAACAAAAACAAAACTGAAAGTTTTGCATTTAATTACAACTAACAACGGCGTAAAGAGCACACAAGTGAAATTGTTGTTTTGTGTTATTTACATTAAAAAGAGAATTTCTTCAGTTACAAAAACAACTACGTCTCAATATTGAATAAATCCCTTGTATCAATTTCCAGAGATTGAATCTTTTTCAATCCAACAACAGAATCAAGTTTCTGGAAGACATTCTTGTAATTCCATTGTAACGTTATTCCGAACGATAGCGAGAGTGGTCAGTTAGTCATCGTCGGACGTGAACGGCATTCCCGTACTAGTGGTTAGTGAACTTCGAAGTTGATCCTCTCCTGAAGAGCGTCCTTGCGCAATGCCCTCAGCGATTTTCGGTGGAACACAAGGATGACCGACCGGATTATGATTCATATCTCGTTAGTTTTCTTTCGTTTGTATGATAAAGAAGAAAGTCGAAAGTCTCAATAACACCATGAAACGTTACTTCTTAAATGGAAAGGCGGCTGTGTTAACGACCGCCCTTGTGCACTTACGGGTGCGTAAGGGGCCTTGACTAAAGACAACGGCCCCGGAAATTTACATCTACACTTCCACGAATCTTAGGATTCATCAATAGAGAATTTTGCTTACGTAATTTAACATTGAAATTTTTGGTACCTAATGATTTGGACTCAATTGCAAAAATTTTATTTTATTTAATGGCAATTTAAGTATATTATACTTGTTTTGTTAAAAATTGATTAAGGAAAAGATAAGACAATAAAATGCATTTTTTAAACATTTTTAAATTATAATATCAAACACAAATACTTCCACATGGTAAACAAAAAAATCCACATCTTTAAACATATTGTTTGTGTCGTATACCTACCTAAATTATGTAATGTAACCCGCATGATCGCTTTTACCCCATCACCGTTTCCTATTTTAACTTTAACATGGTATTTGAGCAACGACAATAGTGAATTTTGACTTAAGTTGTGTGAATTAAATTAATTACTTACTAAATTAAAACTTGTAATAGGTAAAGCTGCTTGGGGCAGGGATTGATTGTACTGCAATAAAGTACTTAAGCTGTTTATTGCTGGTTTCTTCCCTTCAAAATAGATGTATAACCATAGCAGGTAAAAAGAAAAGTCTAAATTCACTAATATCGTTGTTCAACTATAGTTAGGTATTTTGTTTATATCTACTGAGAACTTGCTTTAATATTTAATTTTGATATATGTAGTTTTAAAAAGAGGTAAAATTTCGGAACACTAAAACTCATAAACATCAGGTTTGCAACAATCTGGGTCGTATGTATTTACAGTAACTTTTTTTTAAATTAACAGGTGCTGTATCAAAAAAAAAATGAGATTATTAAAAAAACCGCAAACTGTAACTTCGCTGTTTATCAACTGAGTTCAATTAGTTATTTATGTTCAGAGAGCCAAAAAAATATTACATTCATTCTCGTTGAGAGCGAAGTTCGAGGCACAAATAATTTCGACCTAAACTACAGGGGATGATCCAAAAGTAATGATAATGAAAATAAAATACGATGATAATAGTTAAAAAAATAATTTATTTTTTTACATAGTCTCCTAACAAGTCAACACCCAGAATTTCCTTAAAAAAATCTTTTTCTTGATTCTCTAAAAACGCCCCAACAGCGGTCATCACTTCGCTATCGTTCTTAAATTTTTCGCCCCGGAGATGTTCCTTGAGCTGAGGAAACAGGTAGAAGTCACTGGGAGCTATATCTAGCAAATAGGGCGGAACTTCGAGCAGTTTAAATTCCGCTTCTTTAATGGCAGCCATCGCAACTGCGGCTTTGTGAGCCGGTGCCTTGTCTTGGGGAAACAACACACCAGCTCACAGTTTGCCGTGTCTTTTTTCCTTAAATAGCCTCCCTCAATCTTGTTATTTGGCCAGCGTAGTAAAACCCGTAATAGTAGCACCCTTCTCCAAATATTTCACCATAATTATTCCTTCAGCGTCCCAAAAAACAGACGCCATAACCTTTCCCGCCGAACTTGACACTGAATTTTTTCGGAGTCGATGAGGAAGCTCTCTTCCAAGTCATCAATTGTTATTTGGTTTCAGGATCAAAATGGTGGATTCAGGTCTTATCCATAGTCACAAAACGTGCCAAAATTTTTTCCATATCTGCTTAAAACTTTTTGAGATTGACCCTCGAAATGTCGACTCGGTTTTTCCTTTGCTCGTGGGTTAACATTCTCGACACCCAACGCGCGGAGCCCTTTTTCATATGCAGTTCGTTCACAAAGATTCTTTGAACGCTGCTATATGAGATCCCTGTGACCTCAGCTACATGCCTGATGGTCACTTTTCGATCTGCCTACACCATAAGATTGACTTTTTACGTTATCTTTAGTGAAAGACGTGGATGCGCGTCTTTTGCGATGTTTAGCTTCAGTCGATGTTCTGACAAGCTTAAACTCTTTTGCCCAGCTTGAAACTGTGGGATATGGAGGAGCAGAGTCCCCCAATGTTTTCATCAAGTTGCTATGTATATCCTTAGAAGATATTTTTTGTAACAGAGGTACTTAATGACAGCTTTAATTTCGTTTTTGTCCATTTTGATGTTATACATTCGACGGTTCGTATTCAAATAAATGTCCCTCCCGGGAATTGTGGCCTATTTATATGATTTTTTATGGTGATTTAGTGGGTATATAAGCAAGTGAAAAAAAATTATTTTGAATTTTTATGCGAACTGGAAATACCCGATTATCATTACTTTTGGATCACCCCTCGTACTTTTTAAGTACGCACAACTATATGCAAAAACTAAAATTTTTAAACATTTATTTAAAAAGTTAGATGACAGTTGATTGTTAAATGATAAATCGGGGCTTGTAAATAGTATTATTGCCTGTTTATCAAAATAAGAAATATGACTAAAGACAGAATTAGCACTACAGTCGGTCAGTAAGTTTTAACTTATGACACTAAATTCATCTTTAGCAACAAAATGGGTCTTTAATCCTTCTAAACTAGCGAACGTAAAACTATTCACCCCTCTACCTATGGACTATATTCTTGGATACTAGAAATGGTTGGAAATCGTTGAGATCATCAAACACTTAACCTATTTAGTGTTTTTAATATCAATACTAAAACAACAAAAATAAAAATTGTTTTAGTAAGGTAATCTAAAGACTGTAGCCTCGACAGTTACATCAATTTGCGTCTGTAAAATGGTCACGTGTGCGCACTGTTTGCTAATCCGGACATTATTCAACTCGAAATTCAATTCCCACAAATTCAATTACAAAACAGCCTTATTATTCGTGCGTCAAGGTGCATTATAATATAATTATATTTCCGTTAACCCAAAAAGATGTTTCGTACTTTTGACAAAAACATGTTGAAAAGTTCCACCTCTTTTATTGCTTTACAATCTAGCGATCAGCTGTTGGATATCAAATTCAAATCTCCAAATTTGCGCATTTTGTAAATCTGTTTTTTGTAAAGTGTTACAGTAAAAATTTTTAGATACATTGCAGCTTTTAAATAATTATTCTTTGTGTTAAAATAATTTTTATGATAACTAAGCTACGAAACAGATGGATTAACCCAAATTAGCAAAAACTTTTACATCGTATATCTCAAAATCTATGTGCTCAGAAACAGTGTTGTCATACATTGTGTATCTCAAAAATAGTGTTTTTAGACAAAACAAATGTCTACAGCGTATATCTCAAAAACTAGAAACATTTGTATAAAGCAAATTTGGTTTTCTAGCATTCTTTCAATAATAGATATCACCTGTTAAAATTTTAAACATTATTTAAAAATACTACGATATATCGATATACTATGATTTAAAAATACATATGATATGTTGTACATTGCAAATTTGCTGGATCCCTTTAAACTTGTTTTAAATACAATTTCCAAAAAACAAAACATCAGAGAAAAAAATCTCTCAAAAGCGCAAGTAGAATTTTCAAATTTAAAATTTTGTCTATTAAGCGTGATTTATTTTGTGGAATAAGATACTTGTCAATTCAAAGTTTACCGTCAAAAGTGTCAATATATTTGTCAAAATTTTTTACGTTATTTTATTTCCCCGTTGTAAATAGATTAGTGTTTTAGCAGATAGTTATAGATTGCTTAAAACAGGATTATTTTTGAAAGTATCGTTTCCACTAAAAAAAATAATTTTGGTAAAATTAATCCTGGGGAAGTTCGTTAAGAAACAACTGAATTCAAATGATCACTTCAATTTGATGGAAAATAATAGATCGTACGGTTAATTCCATTGTAATAAAAATAAGTAGGATACATTATTTTATTCATATTAAATGTACCTATACTAACAAATATCAAATCAAGAAATAGCTTATGTCAGTCATGCCACATTTTACCTAGTTAGGAATATCAAATAATATTTTCTTTCTGTAGAAGTTTATGACTGATATGAGTTAAACTTTATGTAAAATTTATTCATTTTTGTAATGTTACCGAATTTAGTAACTGTTGTGTTGTGATTGTGTCTTACTATTATAACTAAAATATCGAGAAACCAAATATCTAACCAAATATCCAGATAATCCAAATAACCAGATATCTAACCAAATATCGAGAATTTGGGCTTTACTAAGTTGCGGCCTGACATTGCTTTGACTACGATTTTGACAGATAAAAATAGTTTATTTGCCAGATTTTTCTCTTGATCAAATCAGTGCAACTTATATTAAAAATTTTGAATTTTGTTGTTTGTGAATAAATTTTTCAAAATTCTTTGGTTAAATAAAAAGAGGTCATGAGATAAATTTAATGAAATTGAACTGAAGAGAGAAAAGTTCTAGATGAAAGCAACAAACACGAAAATATAAAAACACATTTGTCATCATTGTCCACTATACTGTATCTTAAATTTACTATATAGTCCTTCTCACTGTCACTACTTGTAAGTTCTGAGTCCGAATCTTTTGCCAAATTTATAATAATGGACGGTATATCTTTAATGCTGAAAATTCCCATTAATTGTGCCCAATATTATTTTGCCAAATCTGGTGTGTACATTTTTGTAGTCCTTCATGCCATAATTTTCAAACTTTGTCAATATCTTTTATGGAGTCGATGTTTTTGTTATAATAAGTCTTGGTTTGCCCCCAATAGTACATTATTATACGTGTTTTATAAGACGATTATTGTGACACGAATGAGTTTTGAGCACGACGAGCGAAGCGAGGAGTGCTCAAATAGAATGAGTGTCACTAGTCGTCTTATAAAACGAGTGTAATATACTATTTCTTCTACTTTGCGTTGCAAAAAAAGCATTCAAACAGTTTTTTTTTGAAGAATTATTACAACTTGAGCTTTTTGACAAATTTGGTTGGCACTAATGAAGTAATGACATTTGTCAAGTTTATTAAGGTTTTCACCTGATTTACTAATTAACTGATATTTTGCTTCAATATTTTCAACAGCTCGCTTATGATTTTATCAACTATTCCATATCATCTCCATTGCATAGGCGGTAGACGTAATTTTTACGCTAACGTACGGTGCCAACATAACCAATGAAAAAGTTACTGTTTTGCAGCTATAATAAAAATTTAGTGTCATTATTGTTAAACGCAAACGCGTTTAAGAATGACAATATCGTTAACGCAACGTAGAAAAACCAATATTATAGAATTATATTGGCAGTGATACAGAGACAACCTAAGAAGTAAGAACGTCATGACCATGTACTTTTTATTCTTTATCTATAACATATTTTTTGATTAGGGAAAGCAACTGCGTTTTATTCATATGTGGGTGAAATTGTATGTTATGTTGAACCAGTCAATTTTGAATCTCATCTTTTCTAGATGCAAATGGTGGTGGTTAATCAACAAGCATCAAATGGTAGGGTGCGTGATCTATAACCACCACGCATTTACCTTGAATTTTAGCAAATGCAGGAATTAGCTGATTCAATGTCCAAGTCTTAAAAAGTTGTCTATCCACGGTTTTGTGATAATCTAAGTCATTGTTATTAGAGTCTAAAAGCAAAGTACATCCATCTAAAAAAAAAACAAATTTCCACCCTGCGTGTAAAATCGTATAGCGTTTTCCTAGTTATTTTTTAATAGGTAATGTATGTTTGTCTTCAAATTGAGTTGTCCATTGTCTAACAGCAGTTCCGTTTCTATAAATCCAGGTTTCGTCCAAAAAAATAAAAATTACGTCTTGTCTTTTGTATTGCAGATATTTTCTTAAAAACTTGATTTTAAGAGGTAAGATATGCTTTTGTTTACAAAGCAGCTTGCGGTTATTAACAATTTTGTATTTATAGCTCATGGATCTTAAAATTTTGTAGAGAGTTGTTCGCCCGTCAATAAATTCCAAATCGTTTTTCGCATAAATAAGTAAGTGGATCGTCCAGCGTAAAATAGTTTTTTTTCTGATGATCTCAAATGTTTTTTTGCAAGTTTTTCTTAAAAATGAAATCATAATTTTTTTTTTTGTTATTACTTGGCCCCTCAACTGTTGGTTTTACGTTCTCTAACCCTTCGTTTATAATTTTGTAAACTTCTGGAACTAATACCTGCATAATTACAAAAACAATTTCAATTTTCGTGTTAATATTGAACTTACCAAAAAAATATCTGCAACACAAGCTATAATTTTGGATTTAGTATTTTTCTCGCCAGCGATTTCTTTTAGTTTTGTTACAGCTTTATATAGATACATGTTGCTTTGTAGCTCTGGTTAGCGTCGATTTTCTTACTTTATGAAATGCATTCATTTTGAAAAATTGAAAGCTTTAAAGACACTAACACTGACACTTTATTATTGCCAACTAAATGTATTTGAACCATGTGAGAATAAAACCAAACAACCAAAAAATCCCATTTAGTTAGTCATTACAAAAATGAATGAATAAGTATCATATTACATACAGTGTGTCAATTTTAAAAGTTGCAATCGGCAATATCTCTAGAATTGAAAAAGTTATTGAGAATCACTTAAAACCGTTTCGGTGGTTGCTAGGGGGAATCAAAATGTCATGGTAAGTGACACACCCCCACCCACCCTTTAAGCCACAGCCACTCCAACTTGAAAATTTTAAATGGCACTACCCTACTTGTGATACATCGTTGGAAAGCTCGTAACAAACGCTTTTCAAAAATGTTATGCAAAAGCCTATTTGACAAAGTCATTTTTCCAAATACTCGAAAAGAAAGACTTTAAATTTTCATTTTTGTTAGGCGATGTCCTGGAGGAAAAATTGACGTTATTGACAAAATACAAAACCAAAAATATGATTTAAATCCTAAAGACTACGTTTCTTTTTTTTGTGATTTTTTTGTGTTCTGAATCTTATCAAAATGACAATACATTATGGTTTTTGCACTCCTATGTGTATTGGGTTTAGATTATAATGTATCTATTCTTGTAGATTTATACATTTTATTTATTAAATGTTACCCGGTAACGATATTGTAAAGTGTCAAAAATTGACAATGGTTTATAGTACGGCAGAGCGTGTTGAATTGATATTTATTTACGGTTCTGAAAATTGTTGTGCTCTTCGAACAGCGGCAGTGTTCAACAATAAATATCCAGAAAAACATGTCAGTCACGCGTACGTTCAGAAGTTAGTCGCCAAATTTAAGGAAACAGGATCTGTTAAGAATAAAAAAAGAAATCAACCAAGAGTACTCAGTGTGGAACCCAAATTGAAGTACTTGGACAATATGCTATAAATCCAAAAATGTCAATTCGTCACGCAGCTAGGGAAACTGGATTATCACACGAATCAGTACGAAAGGTATTAAAACTTCATAAATTTTATCCTTATAAGATGCAAATTCTCCAAGAACTTGGCGATGATGACCCGGATCGGCGCATTGAATTTTGTGAATTGGTTACTGAAAAATGCATTACCGAACCATTATTCGTAAAAAACATTTGTTTTTCGGATGAATGTTCGTTTTATTTAAATGGAAACGTAAATAAACAAAACTGCAGTTATTGGAGTGATGTAAACCCTCACATATTTAGAGAGAGACATACGCAGTATTCACAAAAACTAAATGTTTGGGCTGGGATACTAGAAGATGCCATTATTGGACCTCTGTTTATTGATAGCAATTTGAACGGCGAACAATACGCTAATATGCTGGAGACAACCATAGAGCCTCTTATAGTTCAGGAGCTTGAAAATCAATTGGACGAATTGGAAAATCCAGGATTAAATGAACATCTACTGCATTTTCAACAAGATGGAGCACCTCCACACTATGTACTTTCAGTTAGGCAATGGTTGGATAACCACTACCCAGATCAATGGATTGGGAGGAGAGGACCTATTGAATGGCCTCCTAGGTCACCAGATCTTAAACCACTGGATTTTTTTTTATGGGGCCATTTAAAGTCTGTGGTTTATAAAACAAAAGTAGATTCACTTGAACAATTGAGACAAAGAATCATTCACGAGTGTCGAGCTATTCGCAGAGAAACTTTTCAAAAAGTTCGTGAAGAATTTCAAAACAGGCTCTATTTTTGTTTAGCAAACAACGGAAATCATTTTCAACATTTATTATAGCATTTAATAAAATTCAATCACTTGGGCAATGTTTTATTTTAGTTTCGATTAGAGTTTATTTACTACAGCGAATAACAAAAATGAAAATTTAAAGTCTTTTTTTTTCGAGTTGGAAAAATGACTTTGTCAAATAGACTTTTGCATAACATTTTTGGAAAGCGTTTGTTATGAGCTTTCCAACGATGTATCACAAGTAGGGTAGTGCCATTTAAAATTTTCAAGTTGGGGTAGCTGTGGCTTAAAGGGTGGGTGGGGGTGCGTCACTTACCATGTCATTTTGATTCCCCCTGGCAACCACCGAAACGGTTTTAAGTGATTTTCAATAACACTTTCAATTCTAGAGATATTGCCGATTGCAACTTTTAAAATTGACACACTGTATAAGTACAATAAACAAAAAAAAACATTTTTTTAAGTCACAGCCAACTATGATTTCTACTTAAAAAAACTTTGCTTTATATCTACAAAATTAAAAATAACACCAGTCGATTCTAGGTAAAGATATTTGGTAGTACTAGATTTTATTTTTTAAATTGATTTAAAAAAAGTTATAAATTTAAAAAAATCTACTAATAAAAAAAGCTCTGTATCTAAAAAATTAAAGATAGTACCTAGTGCAAAACTGGTTTTAAATTAAATTAATTTTTTCTCAAAAAAGTAGCACGAATAGGTTTTTTTGTGATGGTTGAAAAACAATTACTCCCCCTGTAGGGGAGAGTTGCCTAACGCGTACCGGCGCTTAAATCGTACCCTCTATTATTTTTATCGAAATCTTATATGCCTGCTCCATCTGTGTTATTTAATGTGTCACTAATTGACAATGAGTGAAATAAAAACAATACGGTCACAAATTGGCGGGAAGTATTATGTGAAAAGATCGACTGAAAATTGAGGTGTGTTCTGATGTAACTTTTTGCATTGCTACGATAACGTTTAGTACAATGTGTAGTAGGCTCATTTTAGAATGGAAGGGACTTTTAGACTCAGTATTTATTGCTGTATCGTTTACTATTTTTGCCAAAAAAATAAAGCATCTAGCTTTTAGGTTATAATTAGTTTCTTAAATAAAGTGGTAGTTGCCTTTATCGTACCTTTCTTAGGTTGCTTCTGTTAGAAATGGTGCATTTCAAACTCTTTCACCAGAGATTGAAAATGAACTTGCTCACAGCATTTTAGAACTGAAATCGTGCTTTTTTGGACTTACTATAACAGATATTAGAAGGTTGGTCTTCCAGATTGTGGAAAAAAATCACATCAAACATGGATTTAACAAAGCAACTAAGATGGCTGGCAAAAAATGGTTTTACAAATTTTTAACGAGGCACCCTGAACTCTCAGTACGACAACTTGAAAATACTTCTATAGGTAGAGCAAAGGAATTTAACAAAAAAGCAGTTGCAAAATTTTTTGACTTATGTTTTGTTTAAATAATGTTTTATGTTTTGAATGTTATGTTTTTTTATTACTTATTTTATGTATTATTTTATGCAGAATGAATGTTTATTTTTGGTTTAAATACACTTAATAAAGCGATTATAAAATTTGAGTATTATAAAATTTGAGTACGATTTAGGACACCAACAGATACGATTTAGGCAACCAGTTTCCTAAATCGTACTTTTGCAGATCTTTAGAAAATTAGATTTATTAGTTTTCAAAATACGTTTTTACACAGTAAGAATACTGTAAAAATGTTGTAAAGACTACTCTGAAACGTATTTTATTTATAAGAGTTTTTTATTAACAACCATCTCGCTTGTAGACAACTTTAAGATTAACCAGTACGATATCGGCACCTACTGGAAAGCTCTTCGGCAATTTTGTATTCAGTCGATGTATGATACATTTTGACCTAATTGCGGATATTTTCCCCATTCTAGTAAAATCTAAATCAAATTTTTAAATACTATAATAAGTGTCAAAACAATCATAGTTTTGCCATTTTTTAGAAGATTGTCAACGACGCCAAAACCACTGAGTGAACACTAATTGAACACGCTAAATTTTAAGAACAAAGTGCTGTTATAATGAATTTACATACCTACATTTGCCACTCGTATTTAATCGTGAAGTATTTTAATATCAAACTCAAAATTATAAAATACTGCGACATCATAGCTTTAAAACCGTAAATTAACTGCAAGACTAAGATAAAAAAGTAAAATTGTTTTAAGCAAGAAATTGCAATTTGTTAACTTATTAGAACAATGACCTGTCGATACTTCTATCCCAATTTTTCTGCACTATTACAGATCTGATATCCTAATAATTAGAAATTCATTTGTGTTATTTTAATTAAAACAAAAAATATAAATACAATTTCTGTTTTTTTTTTTTTTGAGTATATAATATTTTAAAATTGTACATTCTTCAACAATTGTGTAAATGTATAAATTAATGATGCCTATTCAAAATTTTAATTGATCTACTTTAGAAAGCTCTCTTTTTTTTCTAAGAGATGTAACAAATTCGTCGGCATAAAGTAAAATGTAGGCGTATCCACTAGGCGGAGCGACACACAAAGTCTAGTTAATCCCAACCGTTGAACAGAAAATCCAAGTAGGACATTGCTCCGAAGCTTTCCACCTCTCGATCCGCATCGAAAGCTTTCAATAACGACCGATTAGTCTATAAGAGAAACCCTGAAAGTTTGCGCAAGCTTTAACCGCAAGCACTTGTTTCGCATTGCACCAATCTCTTTTTTCCTGTAGGCGTCTGAACCGAATGAATGCGTGTCGTAATTAGCATCCATCCGGTCGGAGGAGGTGTCAAGATGCGTGCGGACAATGAGTATGACGTAAACCGCGATGGCACACTAACCCACTGTCAAAAAGGCGGACTCCCAAAATCGCAGGTCATTGAACCACACTCAAGACGAGGAACCGAAGAAAAGAGAAACGAAAGTTTCACCGAAACAATGTGGAATTAATGACATTTGGTGATCTTACCCGGAACGAGAATACCTACCAAAACCCTTCATTATGCCATGGGTCAGGTGCAAAGGCGCTCTACCCAAAGATGCGTCTTTGTTGAAGGTTTTCTTGATGAGTTTGGCGTCGGAGATCACCACGGTGTAGATACTGCCGAGATAAAGACCGTAGATGGGACCGTATTTTTTAGAGAGAGAGCTGAGAGTCAGGTAAGGGAACTGAGGGTTCAACCAGGCCAAATAACCGATCACAGGTAGGTTCCAAGGACCTGGAGGCAACTTACGAGATTGCCGGAGCCAGGTGTAAGCAATGATGAAGAGGAGAAATGCCAAGATCACTGACCACAGCGGACCCATCTGCAACAAAAATAAATGAGCGTTTTATCAAGATTTATCTTACATTTTTTATCTACCTAAAGAAGGTTTTTTATTTCAAATGGAGCATCAATAAATAACTTCCGGTTACAGACATGATTTTATGTTAACCATAAAAATATTTCATCTGTAGGTTTTTATATTCTATAGAAAAAATGTATTGTTTATAGAAGATCCAGAATCATAAAGTACTGAAATAATTTACGAACAAAATTAACAAATAAATTAACAAACTTCAATAATTGTAAAACAGCTTAGTGTTTAAGGTAAGTTATACATTTATTTAAAAAGAAAGTATACTGTTTCCATTTTCCTTTGGTTTACCATGGAATTTTATAGAGTTCTTTAAAACCAAAAAAATAGATCCTTATTGAGCGTTTATTTATGAGGGCTTATTACAGAGAGTATAACATAGCAGAAAAACCAAACTTTAACGTCTGTATACCCTCATAAATAAACGTTAATAGTGGGGTAAATCTACGGGTTTTTAATAAGCGATCAAACCATCTGACAACCCTTAAAAAAAACTACAATTTGAAAAACAAAATAAATTCCTGAGATGACTTGCCCAAACTGTAGAAAGAATTTTATTTTTGAAGAAAAATGCCATTTACTCGAAATTGAAGTTATGGATCATTTTAAAATTTAATTCATTTTGTTTCTTATTCTTATTATAAGCCACGTCTTTTTTCAAATCTTCCACCCGTTTCAATAATATCGATAAAGGTTTAAAATTTTAGGTTAACGCGGTTTTTTGACCCTTTCGAGATTATGTTGTTTGATTAACGATTTGCAAATCAGCCATATATTTAGAGAAATCCCGCATAAACATTTGGTCTTTGTTTTTAGTCAATCCGATTTATGAAAATCGAAATATACGTATATAAGAAATAGTTTCCAAAAAGAGCAAATGAAGCATAGGATGTCCGAAAAACGCCCGCAAAAAGTCGTGCAGAACGTTCCGGAACCGGAACTCATTTTCAATGTTATATGTATAGTAAGTAACCATTTAAAAAAATAGCCTTCTGCAAAAATTTTCTTTATTGCTTATTAAAATCCGGTAGATTTACCTCATTATCAGTAATAAGAATCTAATTACTGTCGTTTTTAAAAATAAAAAACTCCATAAAGTTTTATATATCTTATATATAAGGCTAAAACATTTTGATATCCTTATTAGTTTAAAAAATTTTTTTTTCAAATCCACTTTTATTATGCATATTTTGCTAGATGTTTTGGCTATTTTTATTAATTATGACCATTTTTAGTTAAGAAAAAAAAATCTTTCACAAAATGTGAGAATAGTTATCTGTTAAAAACCGCCTTGAAACGGCGATTTTTAAAATAAACTAAATAATTTTTTTGAGAATGAAGACCGCTGTTCTGTTAACCAACACACTATATTTACAAAATTTAACAGTTCCAACAAAAACTTAAAAGCTTACTGCCTCATTTTAAAGTACCGCCATTCTAAATAGTTGACTCACTTTTAGTTATTAATTAAATAAAATAAATCGGTTTTTTTTGCGGGACATTGTATAAAAAACTTGTGACCGTTGTAAATGTAAGCACTCATGCTTTAAAAAACTCCTGCTTTGCTCTCGTTTTACAAACTCGAATTCATGTCACAAAACCGATTTAAGGAAACACTTAGAAACACTTACACTGTTGACCAAAGTATTAAGCGTATTGCTATAGTAATTTAAAGCAAAAAACATGGCTTGTTAAAAACATGCTAAATAACCAAATTTCCTCCAAAAAACCTTCTGAAATGTTACTAATTTTTAAGATATATACGCTGTAAAAAACATTAATTTTGAGACGTATGACAACACTGTTTTTGAGCAAAAACTTCTACACCGTATATCTCAAAATCTATAAACATTTGTACAAAGCAAATCTGTTTTTTAGCATTCTTTCAACAAGGGCTATTATATAAAAGCTGTTTAAAAACACTCTGTATATCAAATTACAAAAGCGGCTGAAGTTTGTAAATCTAGACGATAGCCCTTCATTTGTTACCCTATGTTGATTTTAAATTAACAAAATTTATTTACAAACCTTCTGACGTCAATACATAAATATTATAATTACAAAAAACAATAAATACAATAATTATTACACAAGAAGCAGAAATTAACTTTAAATTGTAAATAGTGTAGGCTATCAGTTTTTCTTTCAGGAACTGCTCTAAACGGATAAGTATAGTTATTTATACTTTCTATTTATCTTAATTTTTCATTTTACTTTTTGTATATTATTAAGCAAATTAATTGCAAGTAAACCACTTCTGTAGTTATTTTATTGCGTATACTAAATATTGTGACATACCTACTCCTTTTCATAAAATAAGAAATATTTCAATAAGATATTTAATTTTAAAAAAATCATGTAACACACATAATACAATAATACATGAAACAATCATATGATTATTGATTATGATTATTAAAACAATCATATGAACTAAGCTAGGTTATGATCCAAAACCTTAAAAATTTGCCAATAAATTAACAAAAAACAATGCTTAAAACCTGAAACCTAACATTTCTAAATATCCTACAAATGACATTCTAAAAAAATGATTTTTTTTACTTAATTATTATGAAAAATATTTGTTTGTTTTACCACCAATCGCTTAATCAGCTTGTCACTTATACGCAACCCATTGAGCGTTTAAAGAAAGATGTCTTAAATAATTAAATAAATAAACATAATATTCCTACTACTGACGGCTGCTGACTGGACAAGGTTCTTAATTAAGATCTGACTGCCTTTTTTATTGACATAAGAACTACAACTAAACAAAATTTCAATTTTTTAAAAACACTTTGACAATCCTTTTAACTCTTGAAACCTTTTCAAATGTGTTATTCCTAGAGGTCCCGCACCCCAGACTGCTGATGCTACTTACTTACACTAAATGTAAACTATAATTATAAATTATATAAATTTTGAGCAATTAGAATTTAGAAAACTCTTGCATTTTTGGACCCCGGGCTTTCGTTTCCTTTAGTTCGCTGTAATAATGTTCGCAAGTCAGTTCGCAAACCTATTAAACATTCCCTCCTTATTCGGCCTTCGATTAGTTGGTCCCTTCCACGCTTGCCTCAGCTTTTAGCTTTTACCAAAATAATAAGCACATACATAAATACATGTAGGTAACGAAAATTTTATAGCATAAAAATCTGTACTAAATCACCCGCTTCAAAAAAATTACACCCGAAAAATTAGCTTAGTTTCAGTGTTATTATAATGTTGTGTAAAAATTAATCGCGCGGAACTCAAATCGATAAAAAGTTTTTACGCATTTCTGAAATTAAGCTGCCTCTAAATTTTTGAGCTCAATATATGTATCTAATTTTTTTCCACATTAATCTTCTAATTATCATAGACTAGTGGGGTAATTTCAAGTTGAGATAATACCGGTAGTATCTTTGTTCTCATAGAAAATTAAAAGAATTTGAGATTGTGGTTGGTTGTTGTCACATGGGCTGATTTCAAGTTGAGATAATACCGGTAGTATAGCAAATTTTAATACTTTTTCAAGCAAATCACAGCCCCAAATTCGTTTATTTTTCCATAGAAACGAAGATACTACCGGTACTATCTCAACTTAAAATCAGCCCAATAGAAAAGTGTTAAAATTTGCGATAATACCGGTAGTATCTCAACTTAAAATTAGCCCATAAATGTATCTAGTTATATTCAAAGCTCAACTCAAACATAAATTAACAATTAATTTAGCCAGTACGATTCCTAGCAAAGCAAAGGTGTAGAACTGTAGAGGGTAGCTTCGTCGCTTCCTTCTTATCAGAAAAATTGCAAATCCTTACCTAATTTTTAACAAAATTTTAAAAAACCGACTGCCAAATTTACCACATGCACCCGCATTTAGTGCAAATAACTTGTAAATTTTCTACCACAAATATGTGAGGTGAGGACACACAAATCATCATTATTATTAGTGAGTTTTTGGCTAATAGTCTTGACCGATTACTCTCCCTTTTTACCCAGATCTTGCCTCCTGTGACTGTTTCTTGCTTCTCAAATGCAAGGTAGTATCTAGGAAAGATTTGAAGAATGTCGAACTTTATGACGAAGCTACTAAAACAAGAGCTAAACGGAGAAAGACCTGAAGAAATGTTTCCAACTTTATCAGAACAGAGAGTGAATTCTTTATAGAAGGCAATAATATTCAACTTCCCCATTATATGTCATTTTTTTAACTAATATTTCCCGGTTAGAAGAGAAAAAATCCGAGGTTTAAGTTTTTTAGTCCTAGATTTGTAATATTACAAATGGTGGAGCTCTATATTTAAATTTAAAAAAATGTTGATAAAAATAATATAATTTAATAAGCAAAATTCAATCTAAATCTTAATAAAATTTTCGTTTTCAGTAAGATTTTAACTTTTAGGTACTAAAAGCTGCAAAATCTAGTAGAAGCCAAACAACAACCATAAGACAATATTTTAAACCGTATTGACTTGTACAGGCATGTTATTATCATAGAGTGAATAACCCCTAGCACAAATGTTTTTCTACATTTTTGCCTGATTAATGATCATTTTTCTGGAAGAGTTAATCAGTTGTGCATATTGCCGGTTTATTCATAAACAACAATGTGTGGACGCAGACAGTACGGAAGTTCAAGTCCATGACAAGATAACCGATGATGTTATTAACCCCTGATGCACCAAAATCAAATATTTTGGTCAAATTGTTCTTATCCTTGACCTTGATACTAAGAAATCATATTCATATACAGTTTTCCAAAAACTACAAAAACACAAGCAATTATTAAGAGAAGTGATAAGAGTTCTAGTAACTTACTAGTAAAAATATTTAAATTAATTGCAAGTTATTGTTAAAAACAATCATTGATTAGTTATATAAACATCCTGAAAATGTAAACTTTTGACTGAACTTACAAATTTTACGTGTATAAATAAGCTTAGGATAGTAAACATCTTATTAAACAGAGAAATTCCTAATTTGCATTTTATTGCAAAGTAATAATGTTGATGTATTTTTGAAAGAAATGTGATATTGTTGAGAGAGTCTTTTTCTTCACCCGTTTTGGGCTTGATCCGTCAAGATAATTTCTTAAATAGTTCATTTTTCATTTACATTTATAACTCAAGTCTCAACAGTTTCTTGCAGAAATGCACCAAGGATAATCTTACGAGTATCTCCCAAAAAGCATTGTTATACAATTTACACCATTACTCAAAATTCGCTATTTTACGTAGTCTAGTACCTATATTATATTATATATTATTCATTAAAATATATTTAATTTGTGAAACAAGTCATATGGTGGGTATATTAAACTATCTGAAGCGTCAAAGTGTCAAAATAACAAAAATGTTTGTTAGTTTGTTATAGTCAAATTCAGACTACCCATAAATATTGATTTATGATAGTGTCATATTCATAACAAATATTGCGTATTAAAAAAATGTACGTATTGCTTGGCTTGCAATAAACTGAACACTGGCTATTATTTAATTTATAGCAGGTTTTTGAAAATCCACCGTTTATTTTTAAATATGTACGTTTACAATACTTTCAAATAGAATTAAAAAAAGTAATTAAAAACATAAATACTATTTAACTGATTTAGCTATAATTTCCAACAGTCTTCTGTTAAAGTCAATATATATCAACTGCAAAAAATGCAAATCTGTGTGATAAAGGATGAGTAATAAAGAACATAAAATTCTATTTCAAGATTAGGAATTAATCTATAAATTCCTTAATCGTAATTCTATAAATAATTTTCTATTTTTAGAATCTTGTAACATTGAAAGCTATTAAAATTTCACAATAAATGCCTTTTGAAAATTCTAGTTTTATTAGAAATAGGTACTTGAACAATAACAATAATTAATACTCTTCATAATTAGATATTTGTTGACATAAAATGATTGAAATAGTTTTCGTAACAGCAACAACAAAACGCCTGCAATTTTTTAACCTTGTTACCACAACAATAAATAATTGGAAATTGTGCACGATTATGAATAACGTGACGATCCTGTTTTTGTAATATTTAATTACAATTTTTATTTGAGAAAAATGATAAAATGAGGTTAAGTTCGAGGTGGTTTCTTTAGATAGTGTTCTTTGAAAAGAAAGATAAAGAAGAAACTAAAAACAACTTACTGAGAAGAAGAAGGGAATGAGTGAGTGGACACAGTAAAACTGTGTCCGGCTTAGTAGGTAAGCCAAAAGTCTAGAATCCTCATCTCATAAATATGTAGTTTGAATGAAATAAATAAGTAATTGTTTATGCGATGAGAATAGAAGAATGATCCAGCATCGTCCAGTAGTTGGATACTCGAGTAGGAGGGTCAAGCACCTTAAGAGCAACGCATCCATTTTTATGAAAATCTAAGGACAACCACTTCTGGGGTTCAATGTATTCAATAGCCAGACGTCCCGTAAAAAAATCGCACTTTATATTTTTACCATCGGCAAGAATCCAGCTGTGGCTCACGTGGCGGGATTTTTTTTATCTGCCCACACGCCGAAATGGGGGTTTCTGACCCCCTGTAATGAACGTTGCTCTCAACGTTTATTTGTAGAACTTGTTTCTTCAGATGCGATTTACGCTTAGCTGAAAGGTCATTGTGATCGTTTTGATTTTTACATTTTAAAGGTCACTTGCTCGAGGTAAATGAATTAAAATCATTTCAACGGTCACTGACGGTGCATTGCCATTTCGCATTACCGACATAATCTTGACTTAAGGATGATGACATTGTCTAGGACAGTACCCAAAGAAGCTTTCAGAAGAAGAGGATCAGGAAGATACCAATGTCAAATATAATGAGATGTTAAAGATCTCATAATTTACATATGTTTATCACGTAACTGAAATTTTCATGATTTAGCAGTTAATAAAAAAACAATCAAAATAATGATAATTTTTTTTTACGTAAAAACAGATTATAAATATGTATTATAAAATGTCCTCCGAACACCACGAACATAATGTTTCAAAAATATCCATCTGCGTTTTGACAGTTACAATCATGACGATATTTTTAGAATCATAGAAATCGTATTGTAAGTTAAAATAACTGATATTGAACAGCTTGAAAAATTATATTATAATTTTTTTTTAACAATTTTAAACAAAAAAATGCAATAAACTGTAGAATAATTAGTGCAAATAGACTTATAAAGTGTTTAAGAGCCACAAAATGTAAAGAGGTTTTAGTCAAATTTTAGCTTAAAAGTCAAAATGATAGGGTACCTTAATTACAAACAAAGATAAAATAAATTAACTTTATCTAGGGCTTTTCAGAGCTTAAAATTTACTTAAGATGTTAAGAAAGAGTAATCAAAAATCAATTATGTTATCTATATTTTTTCGTTCTTAATTTAATCTTGACAAAAGTTTAGTTCTAGCATCTTCTAACTTTTTTATAATTTTCCTTTTTACATTATTATTCAGACACTGATAATTAAATATTTTTCTCGAAAGCGTTTTGCCATTTTTATATAAAAATTTGTTTTTTTTAAACTTGTGAGTTTGACTTTGATTTTTATTTTTCATTATTTGTATAAATAATTTTTATATAATAAATTAATTTAATTTTAAGAAAGTATTTTCGTATTTTTATAATAGGTCTTCTATCGTTATTTAACACACTTTTTCAAAAATTATTTTATTTTCTACTGCACTTATGATGGGTGCTCCTACCACTTGAAAAAATAACAATAAGTATACACAGAATAACCAGTAAAAAAGTAACAAAAAAATACATTTAAGTAGTTCTTACAAAAATGGGAACACTTTGATGTTCGATGTTTAGACACTTATTAAAATAAGATTTGTTTTTCTTAATAAAAAGTTATTTTCTAAGTTTTTTATTGATGTCACTTTACACTGAATGTAAAACAAAACACATTTTATGCTTTTGTTTATATAGCTTAGTTACTTTTTCAAATTGACCTAACTTTTAATTATTTAAAAAAAACTTTAATAAATTATAGATTTTTGTAAAGAGAACGAAATAACGATTTCTTTGAGGTAACAGCCAAGTACAGTTTCTTTTTAAAAAAATGTAATTTTGCTCTATATCTCAGAAATTTGTTAGTAGTACCAAGTTTTACTTTTAAATGGGTTCAAAAATAAGTATTTGGAAAATTTTTAAAAAATAAAACAAAAATAAAAAAGCTCTGAGTTTGAAAAACAAAAGTTACTAGTGCAAAATTGTTTATACCATAAAGTTGTTTTAAGAAAGGAGTTCGAAAATGTATTACTCGTTTATTTTGTACAAAGAAACGTATGAAAACCATTGAACATAAATCACCCTGTACACCATATGCAGCTTAAAGCTTATTAAAATAACTCCTAAAACTACAAATAAACTCAGGCTACGCCTTTGTCATTTCCAATCTTTACCCCTGACTGTAATCATGCTTTTATCCCACTAGTTACGTATGTATAAACAACAAAATTATTCAAACCACATACAGCAACCAAGAAGTTACAGCCCGGTTTCGAGGTAGTTGCTCTGTCCTCAGTGTAGCAGTATGCACGTTAAGGACGTAAGCTCTTAACCAAATAAAGAACCTCCTTCACCGAGCCTTAAACTTTGCTAAGGGTGTAATCATTTACTCTCAACCTTCTCTACGTAAATAACTGTTATGTATTAGGGGCATAATCAAGTAGTTTATGTCCCTTACTTATGTGCAACCAAAGACTTTCAATTTTCCGAGAAGCCAATACCGACTATTATGCCCGAGGTACATACAACGTTTTATTTTATTTTGAATTATTTTGGTTCTAGAAATCAAAAGAGGAATTAAAACTTAAAACAATTATGAAAAAATTGTATAAAAATCGAGATAAAATAGTCGTCTAGTTTGACATTTCTAGAGATATGAGATATGTTGTGACTGATCCATTATAACATTTTTGACACATGTCTGTATTTGCCATTGTTACTTAGTAACTTTGAAAAACTCTGTGTCACAAAAACTAAGATTTTGTTATAATTTAGGTGCTTATAAATAAGATTACAGTTCCACAATAAAATAAAACAATTAAACAATCTTAACAGAAGTCTCTACTACATGTAGTCACTCAAAATACGCATCAATCATCACTTGATGATAGACTGTGCGTAAAATGTTTTTAACAACATGTGTATCGAATATTTAGGTCACCCACATATTTCTTCCGATAAAAAAATGCTATTTTTGTAATGATCAGATCAGTGACGTTGGTGGCGTTTTTCTAACACTATAATTAATTTCGTTTGAAATTTCAATTGACTGAACGTGTTACAATAAGACAATTTCAATCATTGTTACAATTAACCTAGTTTCTAAACGATGAAGCTGTATGCAGAGACACATCTAATCGCTTCTCCAGTATATATGGCCTAAATAAATTTATCATTTTAACCCTGACTCACTGACAAAGATCTAAATTTATATCTCATAGCCTTGAATTATAAAAATTAGGTAATAGCTCTTTGGAAAAATATGCCCAAAGTCGGTTAGTTGCTGATGACAATAGAGAATTAAAATTTTAAGTGTAACGCTCCACTTCGGCTACCTTTTACCATTATTAGGTACTTTGTCAAATTGTAAATATACTCCGGAATTCTTTATTATCATCTTAAATTTCTAAATACATTCAAAAAATCACCAATTTCCTCAATTTGCTTCTAACCCGAGTTTCAAAGTTATTTTTTGCTCCTGGACAAATATTCGGTTCTTCTAATAGAAATTTAAAGCTATCTGAAATATGTATAAAGCACATATTTATATTTTCTATAAAATTTTCATGTCCTATAATATAAATAACATAAAAAACAGTAAGTTTAAAATTTTTCAAGATTTGTTAGATAATTTATTGATGATTAATTTTAAAATTAAGTTATAATTATTAAGTAATAAAAAAACACTTCACATGTAGTCCATTCATTTTAAGTTTTATCTGCCGAAATTGTTAAAAAAATGTGTAGAAGAGCTTCTAGATTCCCGAAGGCCATTAATGACGATTATGCCCGCAGTACATACAACACTTTACTTTATCCTGCATTATTTTTGTTCTTTAAAACAAAAGAAGATTTAAGATTCCGGTCAATTTAGCGATAAAAAATACATACAAAAAAATAGTTGACTTTTTCATCATTCCTAATGAGAATACCATAATGTTGTAACCGCTTATTAACATTTTTTTAAATAAAAACTGTAAAATCATATTTATTTGACAGTGTTTCTTAGTAGCTTTGATTTGAGGGGGTATAAAAAAAATTCTGGTTGTAAAATAAAATAAAAATGTTTTGCTCTGTTTTTTATGCCCTGTGGCAACTATTACCTAAAGGACAGTCGCCTCGATTTTTTTTAGAAATAGTTGCCATTAGAAACGTGTATCCTTACTACTAAATTATATTACAAATTGAGTATGCCTAGTAAATGTAAACGCAAAAATGATACCTATATAATATGTTTTTTTAAAGCAGTTGTGGTGCAAATAATAGCACCCAAAATTTAATTCCTTATATTAAAAACATTATATTATTTCGTTGTCATAAAAACAATAACAGGAAAACATTTATTTTCACCACAGTAACTTAAAAAACAGATATTACCTATTGAAACGAGTGTGCAAATTCGAGATTCTTGTGATTTAAATAGTTAGATTAATAAAATAAATAATTTATTTAATACACGAAATAATAATTTAATAAATAAATAACTCAATATTTCCACCATAAAGTCTAGGATTTAATAACGTCGCTTCGATAAGCTGCTGAACTCTACTTGCTCACTCTTTGATTTCCACTAACTCAGTCATTGTCTTCGCATCGCTTATATAACGATACGTCGCTTCTGGTATTTACTTGATTGCTTTACTCGTAAACGATTCCCAAAAAAGCTCACAATTCTGGAATTGTTCGGCTGTTAAATAGTTCGTAACATTGCCCCCCTCTAGAAGGAAGAGAACTAAAGTAGATTATTCAAACCATCCGAACAATCTACTTTAATCCTCTTCCTTCTTGCCGACAAAACAACGGTAGATATCGATCCCAATCTCTTTCGTGAGCCGCCACAACCTTCAAGAGATGCAGTGGTGTTGTCGTAGTTTTTCTAATGCCCAAAAAATGGCCTGGATTCCTTCCGATAATACTACATAACCCTGGAACTTAACATCTCTTCAAAATAAAAAACATCCCCTAGAATCTTCTTTCAAATCTGTCAGCACAATTTTCTCGGAATTGCCGAAGACGCAAACTGATCCAAAGTCAATAACATTCACACAGTCGAAAGAAATATACCTAAGCAAAATAAAAAAATAGCAGAATTTTTTTTGGTTCGTGATATCCAGCACAAACCCATATTTCTTCATGGTGACGAGACTCAATATTATGTCAATAACGAAATCTGCCACAACCATTTAATTTGTGATATCAAACTGTCCCAACCCATGTCTCACGTCAACATCTCCATGTGTTTGTGCTGTTTCGCCAGTTGGCGATTATTAAGGACATAATTACATTCTGTCTAATAAAAACCTTTAGTTTCCAGAATGCCCGGTCTGGCTATTGAAACGGTTGCTCCTGTATCAATCGTCATCTTACAGTCTTTTCCGTTGATTTCACTCTCAAACAACATACTGTCAAGTTATTGCCTGTCGTATTTCCGCAATTCTCATTTCGTTCAAAAGCACATCATTTTTCGTTAAAATCTCCTTAAACTCCCTAAAGCCTCTATTTCAGCGGCATATTTTTGTAGACCTTCATGACTCTTTTGCCTTATTAATCGTTTCAACAGTAGTTACGCGTTATAGTAGACACATACTACTGATGGAGACGAAAGTAATCAGCTGTAACACTCCATCAATTAGAGACTTTTTGCTATTATATTTATTGATAAATGTTTAGAGAAAAAGGGGTTGGAGAAGCTGTAAGAGTCGAGAAGAGAGCGTTAAGTGATCCGCTACTAGAACAATTCCTCATGCCCATTACGCCTTACCTAATATTCTACTACTTAAATTTCCAAAGATTTTGTTGAATATTCTGAACGTAACCAGCCATTCGTTGTAGTGAGCTATATTTGGAATGCTAGGGTGCAAGTGTTAGCTATGGTACTTTATGCATTCGAACTGTTCACTTTCTCGGTTTATTAATGACTTCTTGGAGAGAGTAAACTTAGATGAAAACGTCAACAGTTTCATATGCTACCCAAATTTACCTGATAAAAATCCTTTAAGACTTGGTCGGCAAAAGAAAAGAAAAAACGATAGAGGCAAACATTGGAGCTATTCGCATGACCAATTCTCGTGCCAAAGCATTCTCTACCAATTGTTCTAGCTATCATTTCAAGTGGCTTTGTTAGATCAATATTTTCAATCACTTGTGTTCATTTGTATCACACTATTATTATAATTTTTTTCAGCTTTTGCATAATTTAGTAACCTGCCTTAAGATGTTTTTTCCACATTTAAAAGTAAAATGTTTCAAAATTATTGTTAATGTTTTTGTTGAATGTTTATGTAACTTTTGTTTGAAAACATATTTGAGTTGTTTGTAGACACGGTTTAGGAAGATTTTATTTGGTCCTTCTTGCAGTAAAAATGTAATTGCTTATAACAAAATGTTACATGTACTTTATTAGTAGTCGTGTAGACAGACACAGTGTGCCATCTAACGAAGATTACTGGAAGGTGCCAGAAACATCTGAGAGAACTGTCATAAATCAAGATCCATCCTTACGGTGATTATCCCTTGTCAATAGTGTACAATGAAGCTATTGTTCGGTTTATAAAAGGGTTTTAAAAAGTCGGCCCACTTAAAGATGCAAATACTGTACGTACTTTTACCAAACACGTGTTAAACTCCATCTCTTTTATGATGCTACCGGTCAAACCCAATTAAATAAAGTTTACATCTCTAATCTCGCACTTGGTAAAACCGAAAACAATCCCCCGAAATTTATTACGTCATTCTTTCTCAGGGAAAAAGTATACCTACCATACTTTGGTTAGTGTGGATCAATCCGACAAAATTTTTGTTTGCATTATGAATCTTCATAGTTTAGTAATATTTAGTTGCTTTTAGGTGCTATTGTTATTAAAAAATGAAGTACCTACTAGACTTCTAATTTAGCTGAGAAACAAACAAACAAAGTACCTATTAGACTTCTGATTTAGCTGAGAAACAAACTACAAAATTTATTATGTTTTTTCAACAGTCACAAAGTTATATTTATGTTTTACAAAAAGCTGTTTTACCAAATTTTCGACATCACTTTATCTTAAAAATTTTCACTAAAGGTATTGCACTAAAAATTTGTTTTTTTTTTTCAAAAACAATTTAAACGAGTGTTAATTAAATAGAGAAAAGCATCTCGAGGAGTTCAGTATCAGCGGTATAGCAGAAATCGCATATCTTCGATCAGCAATCATCACCCTTGAACTCGAGGCCTTGCTACCAATAACTCTTTATATGATAAAAACGCGTAACCCAATTGTTGGTCTTAAAGTGGGTCGGCGGCCTAGATATTGCCGAGATTTCAGAAAAGTGACTGCTATCATTCAACATCGTATATTGTATGTACTTTCATAAAGGACACTGACCCTCGGATTTCACTGCCTTGACGACCTTTCTATGTCAGAACGTTGCCCCTCGGTCTTATTGAGGAATCTCAAAAAAATTGCCAACAACCCGAACCAAGATGAGGTCATGCTGTTTGTTTACATCACGGAGGAAAAAACGATACAATCTGGAGCACTTTTCCGCAATAAATTCTCTCTAAACTACTTACTATTTATAATCGGGAGAAATCAGAGATGCAGTTAATTATTATAGTGAATGTATGCTATGACCTATATTTTCTTATTATGTGGCGCTAAAACCAACATCACTTTGCACTTTCTTATTTTCGTTTGCTCGTACAATACTTTCGGCATCAACCGAATCGATCAAAAATAAGTCAACGGCCATTACATGAGGTCATTAACAGGATGCTTCTGGGAAATGACCTTGTTGGGCAGACGAGACGGTAGTCTACCTGATACCCACACACCACAAAGGACAATGCCCACAACCCCATTACCGGAATCCAACACACTCCACCAAGGAAAATACTCAAATTCCAAACTATTCCTAGATCTTAGATCATTACTATTTAAAGCAAAAACTTATTACCATGTTTAATTACAAAGTACTTAATAATAAACAAAATAAAATTATGTAGATCATGTTTCTTCTTAGTCGTAATTACTATTATTTAAATATGGATATTATAATCTTTTTTGGCAAAACTTCAAAAGTGTACATAGAAACAACCAAAATCTTTGAAAATACTAAAAAAAAACTTTTTTTGTTTAAACTAATTTGACGATTTTGTGAAAATCTCTCAACACCATTTTGTTGTGGTAGAAAAGTTTTTAATTATGGAGGTGTCCTTAAAATAGTTTACAAACAACGTTTTGTCATAATGACTTCTGTAATGTAATCCCGAAAAAAAATGTTAAAAATATAATAATCGCTTAACCAAAAAAATTTGGAAAATGTTATCTAAAAGTTTATTTGACAAATGAAAACTTCTTCTTCCGAAATTGGACAGTGTCAATAATCGACGTTTCGCCAACCATTGTTAGTAACTTCTTCCTTCTTCAGGAGTGGAGTGACAACTGGTTAAGATGTATTATACTCAACCTATCAATAGAGATTTCGGCAATCATTGAAGGTAGCTTTTTCAGAAGTGAAGTCACAACTGGTTGGAGACGTAGAGTCCTCAGAAAAATATTTGATGTTTACGACTTAATTCAGCATGTATTTAACTTTCACTAATTTTTATGAAAATCTAACCGCAAACCATCATTTCTAGACCCCAATAAAAAGAGGTAAAAAAATTTCGTCAATCCTGGGTCAGGCCCGTCCACGTGTTAAGCATTGTCCTGGCATATGGTGGCCATAAACTTATTGAAAAATCTAAGCTATAAAAAGTTGTAAACACGAAATATCTTTCTGACGACTTTACTCAACACGGTCCAGTACCCAAGAAAAAATTTTCACACCGACTCTAGCCGATAAAGACTTTGTTCTAAATTATTTGGAACATGTCATCTGCAAGATCAGTTTAGACATGCACCAAAACTCATTTTGAATTTTTTGAGGCAGTTTGCTAAGTCATTTTAAAAAGATTTTTTTTAAACATTTTTTAGGATTTACAATAAAGCGTTTTTTATTGTGCACCGTGTTTTGTTTGTAAATAGTTTAGAGACATCTTGTATAAACATCTCCACCATTTTTTTAGATTTTTCTGGTCGTATTTATTATTAGGTTTAATTTCTATTTCTAGAACTGATCTATTTGTGGTCATCACCTTCCTTTAGTTATCATACGCTTTTGTGATTTCCAGAAACATGATTCTTTGAAGTTCTTTACTATCAGAGAAGAAAAGACGATAATATAAGTGTATACGTGCAGCATAGCAATGTATTCCAGTCCTTGGTGGAGTGCACTTATGCGTCATCTTAGATCAATGCACCGTATACGGGCAGAATATTCCATCCCCGGTACTGACCACTGCTAAACCGCCTGATTTGCATAAGAATGGATGGCTTTAGTGGCCGTTGAGGCCGATCACCCTCGGACTAATCTCGATATGCAGATTAATCGACTCTTTACAGACGATAGCGATAAATATATCACATAAAACTGATTCAAGCACGCTTTTACAGATAAAAGCCGTCGAAAAAATTGCAAGACGACACTGAAACCTGTAATTCCACCCTGACCACTGAAAAATATACCTTTATAGTGATTCTAAATACACAGACATTTTCAAGAAAAATAAAATAAAAATAGCCAAAGAAGTACAAAAAATATTATGTGACTCTAATGATTTATAAATGTTAAAAAAATACAGGCTGGGTACAAAATAGCGTATAAGCTTTACAGTACGTTATAGGAAATTGTTAATAAAGCCCCGGAAAATAGGAAAAAAAAATATTCCCACTCGCTCATTCTTCTAGATATAAAGAGGTAAAGACAAGAATTCTACATTTTTGTTTTTTCAAAATTTAGAAATTTGCAAAGTGTTATGGTAAAATTATTTTTAAAAATTGCTTACTAACAGTCAAATTTAACTTTTAAAAGTGTTTAATTGTTATTACATTTTCAACAAAGTACCAACTCGACTTGACCTTAATTCTCAAAATTGTTTTTTTTTTATTTTAATTAGAAAATATAATCCAAAAATTTTTATAATTATTTTTTCGAAATTCTATTAACCATCCGCTACAACGTACTGTAGAGCTTTTCCGCCATACTCATATTTTGATAAAACTTTAATAAAACATTTATGTTCTGTCTTTTACCAGAGGAAAACTTGTAAGTTGATTTCAAAAATTATCCAATCACAATTCAGTATTTAAATTTTCAACTTTACTGTGTTTCTCTCCGGTAAAAAAATAACTCACAGTGATAGTTAATATAATATTTCATGGTTGTTGTAGTAGAAGATATAACAAAAATATACCTTTTAGTAGTGTACAAAAAAAAATTAGTGCGTTTATGTTTTAATCATTAACATTTTACCTAATTTGATAACCACCCCAGTAAGACACCATAAAGCAGCTCATATAAATGTAACGGATAAAAAAAACCTTGATTTTTACTGAAAGTACATAATAAATATTTCATTAATTAATAATTTTGATATAGGCAACCAAACGTACAAATACCAAAATTATATTATTGAAATTAAAAATTAAAAATTGAAATTGAAATTAAAATTAAGAAACCACCACCTGTTAAACTAAGTTTGCAAATTAAAATTTGACATTGAAACTTTTTTCCTAAATTGTCAAGTCTCACAAGTTTCAACTTAAGGGATTTCTAGATTCACAAATAAGACAGGTATTTTGCAATAAAATCGTTATTTTTTCAAATTTTCGGAATGTCTAGGTAAATATGTATGGTAAAAAATATCATCTTTCGACGAAATATTAAAGCCTACTTTACGCCTCGAGCACCGGACCATTTGGATTTGAACAAAGCCACCGTTTCTAAATGTTTGTGTTAAATAAAGCCTAATTTATTGGTTCCATATTCGTCGTTTGTATGTTTTGGGTTTATTAATTTCAGTCGATTTCAGGATAAATCAGACACGAATGGTGTTTTTCGGTTTTTATTTATTTGCCGACGTTTCGCCTTTTTTTTGAGGCTTTTTCAGGGCTTATTAAATTAAGAAACCGTTCGTACGCAAAAGCCTCAAAAAGAAGCGAAACGTCGGCCAATAAATAAAAACCTAAAAACACCATTAGTGTCTAATTTATCCTGAAATCAACTGAAATAAATAAACACTAATTTACTTCAATAACAATAATGTTTATAATGACCAAAAATTTCGCAGATATGCTATAGTACTATATATTTTTTTACCAGAACAAAACTAGTAAATATTGGAAATTTAAAATACTCATTTGTGATTAATTTCCGAAATAAATCAATCACAAATAGGAATTTAAAATTTCCAACACTTTCTGGTTTCCCTCCGCTAAAAAAAACCTAAATAAATCCCCTAAATCGGCGCTTTATTAACTGCTTTTTAATGTTGAACCACATAGTTTAATAAATAAAAATACAGAAATAGAATCTGCAGGATCTTCTTATAATTTTAATTTTAGTTTTCGTTTTTGTACCAGATTAATTTTTATACTTTCATTTTTCCATTGTATTATGCAAACAGTTAATAATTACGACTTTATTGTAGCTATAAGTTAAATTCACGTACCCTTATCGTTGGGTCGAAAAATTGTCAAAGTAGCTGATTTTTGATTTGTTAATTTTGCACGTGACAGCTGTGTCGAGAAAGTACTGACAAAGAGTAGGGATTTACATTTATAAATCCCTACTCTTTGGTACTGACGTTCTATTTGTACTGTTTTAAATGTTTTTGAAGTATAATTTGGTTTTTACAAATATATTATAGAAAGCAATTAGGATTGCAGCAAATACCTACATTTCTTGCTAGTAGTAATTTAGTAGTTAGCAATACTTTAATTTTTGTTGAAAGACATTTTTTCATCCCACATCATCTTGGATTATTTATTACGCTACAGAAGTGACTTTATGCCGTGGTACTACTAGAAGTTACACATACTGCAACGTTTTACTTTTCGCAATTTTAAATTTCCATATTTTGGCCGGCGTAAAAAGCTGGCCAAATATTTAATATTAATTTCGAACTCCACAAGAATCTAAGACATTAAACACCATTTTGCAAAAACCTGCCAAAATAGTGCGATTACAAATAAAGTTGTAAGCATAATGTTTTCTTTTTATGTCTTACAATTAGTACCGGTTCTATATTTTTCTTTTTAATTGATTTTCATTATGTTCTATTGTTCTAACCTTGAGGAAGCTAGGTAAAGCATTTTACTTCCCACAATTTTAGAAATACTACCAGAACTGTCTTGGCTGCTGTTTCTTTTTCTCTTCCCTCTTCTTTTCTATTTTGTTGTTTTCCTCAGCCACAGTTTAATTTGGTTAAATGTTCCCTTAATAATTTTTACATTTCTCTTTTTGGCCTAATCGAATAAATACGTTCTTCCTTCTTCTTTATCTAAAACCACCGTTCATATTATTTTTTTGTTGGTTCACCCTTCAGGATACCTCTCCGGATTAATTTAATTACTTTTTTGTAAGCAACATATTTACAACTGACAGTTGGTGAACCTGCTTGTCTTTTGTCCTAAAGTTTTATTTTTCAGAAATAGATAAAATGAGACATTTTCGTTCGAGACGTTGACAAAAAACATTTATTTCGTACCGTAGTCCTATCTTTGAATCACTTTCCATTATATGACTTAAATAGACTTTTCCGTGATTTAGAAACAAATAATTTCTAAGCTTCAACATTTTGCATAATTCTCTTTCTACATCTTCTCTCTTTTAAATAATATTTTTCTATTGTCTTCATTGGCAAAATTTCCCTTTCTATCGCCCTATATGTAAAAAAACCATAAAATAAAAGTTGCTTTTAACTCTAAACGTAGATTTTCAACTTCTCTGGTACGCAATAAAGATCCAGTTCTTTCTTTATATCAGTCAGGCGTCTATAGGTTATCTTATAATGACTGCAATGCAGTTTATATCGGTCAGACAAGACAAAGAATTGAAACAAAATTATACGAACATGTAAAGCCAACAGAAAAATACAAAAATACAGATATAACCAACATTTCATCTGTTTTTGCTTCTCATATTCTTTCTTCCAGTCATTCTTTTTCTTCTACTGATAATTTTAAAATTCTTCACATTTGCAATAATAGTTTTTCTTTAAAATTTTTAGAATTTTTAGAAATCTCTAAATCCACCCACGAACCTTCTCAACAAGTTTTAAACGACCAGATTTCATTTAAATGTCTAATAATTGTTAACTAGTTTAATCTTTATTACTTTTTTTTCAAACATTTTTTTGATATATATTAGTGACCTTTACGACTGTACATTGTAAACTATTTGTAAACTGTTGCAAACTATATAGATTTTCTCATAAAATCGATTCTATCAATCTTATAGGCTAATTTCAAGTTGAGATAATACGGGTATCTAGTATCTTTGTTTCCATAAAAAATTAAAAGAATTCAGAGTTGTGGTTGTAGACCAGAAAAAGTTAAAGATAAGTTCTGAACCACAAAAATCAAAATTTTTATTTATATTTTATATTGGCAACGTTTATTTTTTATCATAATTTTGTTTTGTTAAACTTATAAAACTTCTTTGGGATCTTCTTTTTGAAAAAAGAAAAAACATTTAGACAATTTTGTTTAAAAAAAATTTAAGTTTCTAAAACTGCTACAATTTCTATTCTTGAATATTTTTGAAAATCGACTTATAAGCATTTTGCGATCGACCTTAATGACACCTTTGCATTATAAGTATAAACATTTAGAAAATACAATATTTACACTAATATTATAATCTGATTTTACTCGATATTTCCTTCTTATTTTAAAAACCGCCAAGTACGAAAATTTTTCCTTTAAGATAATTTGTTAGAGAACGGCGGATACTTTCGATGATTTATAAGGTGTAAAAATCGTCGGCGCTCGAATTACCATCATAATGACCACTATTGACACACTTGAAGATGAACAGTGTAAGTCGATTCTTTTCCATTTCTAAAGTGAAGTGATTACACACGTAGGTGAAGCTTTCAAGTCCCTCTCCACCTCCTCTAACCTATTTTCCGAGACGGATCTAGTGCACTAGGTGAAACCAACAAGTGTCAAAGCCCTCTGACAGTGAAAAGTAAGGAGCTGCCGGCAATACAAACAAGACATCATCTATAATAACCACGACTTTTTTTGATGATGAATGCTCGAGGTTCAAGCACGTGCTTTTGCTGCTGCTGCTGCTGCCTTCAATCGACCTTCATTCTTTCACATATTTTTCGTATATCCTGAAGCGTTCGCCCGATTCAACACAAAAGAAGTCGATCGTCCGATTTGATGTGCTTAGTTCTTTCAATAATGTAAAAATGATCTGAAAACCTACTGGACTGGAACAACTGTGATTGGTACCCGAAACATTGAAGCCCTAAAAGAGACTTATCGCAAAAATAAGGCTAACTTAGAAGTACATATAAAAATATTAAGTATTTCCTAAAAAACTGCTTTTGTTTTTAACTAAGCTGGTAGTTTAATTAAATTTATTGTTATCCTATTTATAAGAATAATAATAATTATCCAGTTTAGCAAGAACCTAGATAAAGCGCCTGCGAATTTTATTAAAAAAGAACCAACTGGTTGACTAAATTAACTCTACTATCCGATAAGCTAAACAAATATGTACACCAATGAGTTACACTCATTTTCAGGTATGTAATAGGAAACCAAGCATCTATTCATATAAAGAAATATGAAGCAAAATTAATCATAAAAATAAAAATTAATAGGCTAATTTAAATTTGAGATACTACCGGAAGTACGGCAAATTTTAATACTTCTAATTCTCTACAGAAACGAAGATACTACCGGTATTATCTCCACTTAAAATTAGCCCATAAATCTTTTAAAATGACCAGTGTATGCCTCATAACCTTGAAAATAAACACTTTTAACAATGAAAAACATGTAATTTAAAATTCAAGCAATGAGTAGACGTTACTTTATAAAGATAGGAGAATAAAATTTACACAAATTACCAGATCTTATAGATAATATATTAAAGTATTAACTAAACACTTGCTCAGAAACGAAATTAGTTTTTTTATTTACACAGTTAAATTTAGTTTCAAAATTTTATAGAAGCAAAATTATAGAATCTAATAGAAGCAAACTTAAGAAAACTATAATTTTCAGATTCTTTAAGATTTAACAAGCAAAACTATTTTACTTAAGATTTTACTTCACTTTCCACTAACTATATAGGTAATTTCTACAGTCAGTCTTATTATTATTATTTTTATTTCATTTGGGTATTACCATCGTTTATAAGAACCTGTGCATATTATTTCGTTAAAATAACTTTGAGCATTGAATGCCAAATTGGTCTACAAAATACCTTGACGTCTGCGATTTTTTGAAATTTTGTGTTTTTTTAGTACACAATGAAGAAAGTTTTCAAATAAATTTTAGACTAATCTCAAACTATTCATAAAATACAGGGTTTTAATAAATGATTGTAAGGACGTAGGCGGCTGTGGAAATAATAAAAAATATTTTGTCTTTTAAAGACAAAAACTTTAGCTATTATTATAATTATTATTAGACCAATGAGTAACTCCAGAAACCATTTTCCAATGTTCCCTTGCGTAAATAAGACATTACAATGAATATTCGTGATATCAAAAATATCCACAGCCACCTACGTTGTTACAATCATTTATGAAAAGCCTGTATAAATTTGAAAAAATTACTTCTTTTTTTAAATGCCTGTAACTTCGCGAAAAGTTAAGTAAACTATCTCAATATTACGTTTAAATTTGTGTTTTTAAATACAAAAAAAATAGTAAAATAATATCGTCAGATTTTTTCAAATATTTTTTTACTTATGCATATGAATGTACGCATTTCCGTTACTATAAAGCCTATAAGAAAGTACAGCTGTTTTTAACAAGATATAAAAAAGTACTAATAAGTAAAATCTAATAAAAGTGCAGTGATATAATTAATTGCAAATGTAATTACGAATCCTGAAGATAAAATTAGCATTTTAGCATCATAGAAAAAAATTGTATTTACTACTTGACATGAAGTTCGGTTTTTCGCTCGTGAAATTGTCTCACTCGCTGCTAACGCAGCTTGTTTAAAATGTATTAACTTGTTTAAAATGTATCTACTATTTCAACTCTTAAATTAAATGTGAATTTAATTTTTACAACTGTGTGCTAATAAATTTTTTCAGTTTTTTCATGAATGTACTTAATTCGTTTTATGTTATTTTATTTTTTGATTCTTTTTTTGTCAAATGTAACTTCGCAAAAATTTTCTTTTTCAAAATCATTGTTTTTAAACATATTTCGTATAAAAAACAAATAGAAACGTTAACAATACATATTTTTAATTTTCAGATTATACAGCATGATTCAAAAAGACCATACCATCTCTTGCAAAATTCAATCAAAAATTTTCTATTATATATTTTGAGGTATATAAAGAACTTCAAAAATACTGCTTTAAAGTTAAATTTTTAAGTAAAATCTTTATAAGCAAATAATGTTATTATGATAATAAAATATTGTTTCACATACAAGAAGCACTGCGATGTTGTCTATTAATGTTATTTTTAAACATTTATATATTCAAAAAAAAGTGGTAAAAAATTTTAAGATTTGCGCTTCTGTTATCTATCACCACACAAGCGGTGGTTCAACCCTTTTAAATTACCCTTTATATATAGACCAGCATTCTAGAATAAAAGTAAACAACAAAAGAAGAAATATTGCAGAAATGATTCGCCTCTACAGAAACAAAAATGTCAACATCAGAGAAGACACAAAGAATCTCAGCAAGATTCTCATAAAAACATAATTTTAACTGTCTTTATCATTTTAAATTGCTTATTGTATTTGACAATTGTATCGGACAACTTTCTTACTTACGAGTGTAGGTACTTCTTTTATAAGAAAATAAGAATTTGTCTAAAGTCATAAATTATTTAACATTGTAAGAGTAATTAAACTATTAGTACTTCTGTCAATGAGTTCTCAATTTATTAGGTATTATTTTATCAAAAATGCTGTTGTTCGAGCCCATTTATTACTTTGAGTTTAAACCTTTAGATAGGAAGTAACAGCTTTTTAAATACGGTTGCTTTGTTAACAAAAATTTACTACTTTACTCAAATTCTTATTTTCTGATAAAAGTACTATACAAGTCTCTTCCATACTACAGCTACTAAAATACCATCTTAATATCCATAATACACCACGTAACTGTTTTTCAACGATTTACAGTAAAAAAATAAAAAATAAGTGTTAAATGAAGGTAAGGTTAAAAAACAAATCAACATAATATCATAAAAAAATATTTTAAAGCTTAAAAAAGTACAAATAAATTACGAAACGTCACCAAAAATTTAAATAACCGAGTCTCAAAAAACCGAGAAAACAAATTTACATTAATAATTCAGAAAGACAAAAATTTTTAATTACATTTCATAATAAAATTTCATTTTTAAAATAAGTATCAATCTTTTTTTATATTTTTCTTACCACAGCTATCTATTTATTCTAGGTATTTAAGGCTAAATTCTTTTTAGATAATTAATTTGTTCCATTTTATGTTCAAATTATAATTCAAATGTTAAAAAATATATATTATTAACGCATCTAATATTTTTTTACAATTTTTTTTACAAAATATATCTAAAAACAAACATTTTGAAAAAAAATTGAAATATGCAGTTCTATTTTTCGAGAAGTTATAGACATTTGACGGAAAAAAAACAATTTTTTCTTAAATTCAAAAATTAAAATAACACAGCAAATTAATTACCCACTAAAAAACAATTGTTTATTACTAACAAATGGGCTAATTTCAAGTTGAACTAATGCCGGTTGTATCCCAAATTTTACTAGCTCTCCATGGCATCAACAGTTACGAACTCTTTTAATTTTTCATCGAAACGAAATACTAGCGGTATTTATCAACTTGAAATTAGCCCAAAAAATTTAACACACTTCAAAAATCATAGGTAATGTAACTTAATAATAATTGACTGGTCCAAAGTATTTCCAGTTTAATTTCTCTTTAATGAGTGCAAAAGAGTATAATACTTGTTTTTTGAGATTAGGCTTTCATAAAAATAAGGTGGTTTTCCCATTACAATTTATTTTATATAAATAACTGTAAGTAGGTGTGTTAATTGTGTAATACATGTTGATTTATTAAAAATGTATAATATTGTACGTAACTTAAATAAATTTACCTATTACGTTAGGTACGAATGGTAAAATCCAGCAATAAAATTTTGTGGTAATTATAAGACTACAAAACTGTACTTAAAAATATTTATAAGTTGTTTTATTGTATTTAATTTATTACCTAAAAATTTCTATATAAAAATTATAAGCACTTTTAGAAATTAGGGAGTATTGTCGCAATATATAGGCAACCATTTATTCTATCTTCTTTTTACATAGTTGGTAATAATAAATACATTATAATTATACAATATTCTATATTCAATTTGAAGTAACAAAAATACAAATAAATGTGTGGTTCTTGTCAACATTAATACATTTTTTGTAATTTAACATTAGTTAATAATTATGATGAAGAAATATAAATAATTTTAGCAAAAATTAATTAAAATTGATAAAGATATTATCAAAGTCGTCATTAGAAATGTTAATCCTAAAAAACAAAAATTATATGTATCATGCCCATAAAAATAAATTTATTCATAACCAAGCTGTAGTCTATCAAGCAAAGCGCGAACAAGCTTTAATTCAACTTATTCACATTCTTACCGTAATTTGTTGTTTTTAATTGTCGAATAAATAATAATTTAATATAGTTGTTACTTGTGAGTGTAAACTGTAAAAGTAAAATTGTAATTTGTAAAAAAAAATATAAATTGGAGTTAAAAAGTAACATGAGGTCAAATTAAAAAAAAAAAATAACCAAAAAGAAACAAGTTTAATTGTAATAAAAAAAAACAAAAAATCAAGTCAGTAAGCAAGTTAGCAAAAATTTAAATTAAAAAGTAACTTAAGACATGTATAACTTGATGTACAAAGTTTAATAAAATACAATAAATGCCTACAAAAAAATATCGCTTACTGGCAAAAACCTACGCAAAAACAACTTGTCTCTGGTATAAACTAGTTGAATTAAAATTTGATTTGTTGCATTTTTTCATCTGTTTCATCATTTATTTTGATAAGTAACATTAGTTTTGTACATCACATCTTTACTGTCATATTGTCACCCTAAAAATCAAAAATTCGTTAAATAAAAGTCCTAAAATATAAAAAAAGGCAAATAAACCAAATCAGGCGAATCACCGATTTACAAATTCAAATTACATAGTTCATAGTAACGTCATCCAGCTGTCAAACTCTTTGTATCTTCAAACATTTCAACAAAACGCCACTGTTTGAAGTGAAAACAATCGTCTTTCTTACGCAATAATCTCCCAAACCAATACTCCAACAGTCCTGTAGACAATTAGACATGCCTCTCAACAGCAAATCCAATATCACGTCGTTCTCCATGATGGCCTAGTACCCTTCGACGGCCATCATACATGCTAGGCACAAAAGCGATTCGTCGCTGAATATCACATTTTGCCATTCTGTTTTCCAAACCAGACGTTCTCTGCACCAGTCCAAACGTTGACAAAAATGTTTCCCATTTAAAAGAACACTAACCGCGGACGGTACGAAAAAAATCCAGAAGCTCCAATGTGGTGATAAAGTTTTCGCATACTAACAAGTCGACCTTCTCCAAACCATTGGGCACCGAGTGATCGCGTAGTAGCAAAACAGTGTCGAAAAGCTAGTTGTCTGAAGGGCTTGTCTTGACGCTCAGTTGACTTGTTGGTCTGTTTCATATTGTTCTACTCTCTTCTGTCCACACCCGTAATACACGCATAACCGCCATTGCAGTAGAATCAACACGACAAGTAATTTCGCGATAGAACAAACCAACTTCTCGAAAGGTTACAATTTTACCTCTGTTGTTATTTTGTTACCCTTAAAACAAGTAGTCGGAGACACAACAACTGCAAATGCTTCTACTTATCAGCTCTCATAAGCCTTTTTCTTAACAAAAACTAAAGGGTTAAACTTTTTTTGCAAGAACTGTCATAGATAAACCGTTGCAATGCTTATTATCACTAGCTTTAAATTTACTCATTGTGTTGCAAAAAATGACTTCCAAACAATTATTCCTTCTACTCGTAACAGTAACATTTTTAATGTCACTGAGTATATCAAGAAAAATTTTACTAGAAAAAAAATAAATAATGACGAACTCCAAAGTTGGTAGAGTTAAAAAATTTGCTAAAAAGACACTAAAAAAATAAACTAAACGTCTAGAGAATTAGATTCAAAATACTACACTTAAAACGCATGATTGTACAGCAATTATTCCGAGAATTAAAAGTAAAGTAAAAACAACCAAAGTTAAATACATCCAATAGTTTATGACAAAAGACTTGCAAGAAGCAAAATGCAAATTTAAAAATTGTTGTAACTGAGGTAGTCAAATTTATATGCAAATATACATAAAAAAGTAATATATTTAAAAAAGAGCCATTTCCCTGGAAGTTGAAAGTAGCATAGCTAGTAGGTACTTACTAAGTAAGAAACCAAACAAACCAAAAAATGTGGCAACGTCATAAGACCAATATGTCATTTGCTTCAACATTGGAACAATTGTTGAAACAAATAATAGCTATAAAACTGAAAAAAGCGCTAATATTTATTTTTTAAATATATGTTATTTTTGATAAAAAATCTCGGCTATTTTAAGCTATTTCCCATGTGTTTTACCTTAAAAATAAAGTCGCGGCGAAACTAAGTGAACTGAACTTTTAAAAAAAGCTGGAATAAACCGAATAATGTCCATTTCTGTATTTCTGATAAAAATATTTGCTCCATACTTCTGAATCACGTGATATAATACAACGAACCTGTTTAAAGTCGAGATTATTAATCGTTTGTTAACAAAAGAGTTCGTTACAATATTTCTCCGTTGATCTTTTTCCGTACTTTAGCAAATTAAAAAATTCACTTTCAAAACTTGATGACATAGACATACAAATGTCAAAATATCGATTTATATAGTTAATATCAACAGTTTATTAAAAGAAGAATTTAATAAACTTTTTAGAGTCGCTAACGTTAATAAAGCTTATACAAACAACCAACTGAAATAATAATTTAAAACCAAAAAAAAAGTTCCATCATGCATACCTCTATCTTTGTTTTTGTATGTAATAGGCACAAATTTACCTAATAACAATCTACTTATAAAACACAGTTTATTTATTTTTAAATTTTCTTAAGTATTTGTGGGTAATTAGTATTATAAAAATAAAAGTCATTATACCTAGAACAGTAATTCTAATTTTTTTGATGTACAAAAAAGATTTATTTTGCAAAAAAGATCGTTCCCATCTTATGAAAATTTAATGTCCACTCAAATCAAGATTTTTTATATCAATCGATAGCTCTTGAAATAAGGAGCAATTGGTATCATTGCGTCAACTTTGTATTTCTTCAAATAAAGTGGCTAGATTAATTTAAAGTTTAAATAACATTTCTCACTGAGTTCATAAAACTCTCACTTGTTATTTATAAGGAATAAATCGGTACTTGAGCCTCAGATCAGAAACCGGCTAAATAGATATTTCTTGGTATTTACATTCTTTTCTCAATATTATTTGAAATATCCTAAACCATAATGCACCCTCCGATAGCGTTAAGCCTATTGTTAAAAGTACGATATTATTAGAGTCCAAACCAAGCTTTGATAATTTATAGACTTCCAAACATTCCTAGCTCTCAATTTGTCCGACCTCACTGGCTCTCACTCTTGCCAATGCATTTTGTATTGCCGTTTTTAATTTTTTAATCTTTAATAGAGACTTTATTTGATGACCTACAAAGTTGGCGCAATGATACCAATTGCTCCTTATTTCAAGAGCTATTGATTATTGATTGATATAAAAAATCTCGATTTGATGGGAACGATCTCCTTTTTTTCCAAACTGTTGCTTTTTTATGTACGTCTATAAACTTTCTAAAATGAGCTTTTTAGTCACACTGACAATAACGACCTTAATAAAAGATTGTTTTAAATGCTGTAATTTTTTAAATTTTGAGAGAACGTTACCAAATGGCCACCACTGTATATTTAAAATAATAAAAGCTTTTAAAATATAATCATTTTATTGGTGGTCTTAATTTTGATTTAGTTAAATTTTTATCTTAATTTTTTATTCACACGTTCAGAGTTAGGGTACGTGCGCTGTGTGAACACTTATAACAAGAAATGAAGCAGCTCTACCAAAAGAATTGGGTAAAAAAAACACTAAAACAATATGTATGTCTCAAAAATTAATAATAGAAAAAAATTGTATCTCTCAGACCGACATTACGGCTTTAGTACAAATACATCAACTATACAAGGTACTACAAGAGTTTGGAAAAAGATGGTTATTTTTTGAAAAAAAGATATTCATTGATCTAAAGATATTTTTTTTATTATTTTATTTTATTTGCGTATTTGCAATCTACATCAAAAATAGACTATTAAGCAAATTTGTTGAAGTAGTTTTGCTTGAAAGGAAAACCCCTCCCCCCATCCAGTGATACATCTTCTTATGAGTTACTACTATTTTACTGTTGTAATACAAGACCGTGAAGCCAGGTGTAGTCTTCTCACTCGATATCTAAAGATATCAAACAAATATATAAAAAAATCTTTTTCATATTTTATGTAAATATTTTTTTGATTTGGAGTTTAATTCTTTCATCATTTGTATAAAAACAATTCACTTTGAGAAAAAAATATTACCGCCGTAAAACATGCCTTTTGCAGCCAGTTATACAATAAAAATTGTAATATTTTTAAACGTCAGTGTTTAACATTAACTGCAGTAATATTTATGTTTCTGTTTATTGGGAAGGCTTAAAAAGTCAGCTCACTTATCTTTCGTTGAACTATACCATTATAATACTACATCGGTCAGTGAAGGATTTTGTACTAAATTTTTAAATAATTTTATTTTGATAGCGGTTGAGATTCGGAAAAAATGGAATCTAGAAAAAACTCTTCTTCAAGCGAGAGAGCGAGACCTATCACTGGCTAAATTTTTGATCATCATTTCTGATCATTGAGTTAATAATAAGACTGGAGGGAAGGTAGGCAAAGAAGTATGGTGACAACATATTGGTAGGCAAAACATTAAAAGTGGTGTATTTACCGTGTTAAAGGTGGTATTTATTTAAACAAGTAATAAAATAGCTAAAATTTGTATAAAAAGCATTTTAAACAATTTTAGATAATATAATTTCAGATAAATTAAATATTAATTTATAAAGTATGAGTGTTGTATGCATGCACAATAAAGACCTGGCGCTCATATGTTTACCGAATAAAAATAAAAATTTATTTATTTTATTTTTTATTTCTCTCTCTCTCTCTCTCTCTCTCTCTCAAAAAAAAGATTTAATTGTAAAAATAACAAATTTTTGTTCACGAATAACCAAAAAACCAATAGAAAAGAAAAATATTCAAAAAGTGTTTTTGAATTAACCCTTGAATAGCATCAGATTATCATTTTCGTTGAGGCTTCTAAAAGCATAAAGTGTTCGCAAACATACTCAGAAATTTAAGGAAGTTGAAAGATTTAGATGCCTACGCGAAACTTGTTTTGTTGACCACTACTTGTATTTTTTATAAATGTTAACAATTACAACAATCTCTTGAAATCTTACTGTTTCATTTAAAAATATTACCATTATAAACAGTAGATTAAATTTTTGGTTATTAATTAACTAAATTATGTCGTTTTTTGCCAAAAATTTGTATAAAATTTCTAATGTAGAACATCCTTCCATTTTTAACTTTTATAATGAATAAGATTGAAAATCAAAATACATGACGCAATTGTACCACTGGGCCAAATTCTTTTCCTTTCACTAAAATTGTATTAAAACAACTGATTAACACTAATAGATATTTAAAAAAAATATTTTTGTATACTTGTAAGACTTAATTTACTTAACAAATGTAAAAACGTAACATTTCCTCTTAAAGGAAGTTAAGTATATAGTTGTAAACATAGAGTCACTGCTGACTGGAAGAAAGTCCTAAATAATCGTAACTATAAAAATTTCTACTTATTAAACTATAACAAAATAATAAAAAAATAATTGAAAAACAAAAAGGTCATATCTTCAAAAAACTTTCCCAAAGTTGTTTTGTCTTTCGTCTTATAATAAGCAAAAGCAGTTGCCAATAGGTGTCAGTTTGTCAATAAGATTGCAAAGTAAATGTCAAAAAAAAAATTCTGATAAAACAAGTTCCTCTAACCACTCTGGTTAATCTACAATGTTATTTTTTTTTATGATTTTTTCCTTTTTGTTTGTTTTCTTAAAGTAAAACTCAGCAGAAATAACACCTTTTTGCCTTAGCACACAATAATTTGTATACCTAGGCTGCAAAATGCCCATTGGGTAGATGAGAGATAGATTTTTCACCAAAGCAAAAAAGTCTCGAAAATACCAAACTTATTCCCCAGATAAGGTATACACAACGTGCTTTAAATAAAAAATTATTTCATAACGTTGATTAGGTAAAAAAATCACTAATGTGATAACTTCTAAACATGTTTTTTGTTGAGCGCTTTCAAAAAATTTTTGCGGCCGTAAAACAGTTCTTTTGTGACTGGTTACAAAAAATAAACTATTTTTAGATAATAAAAATGATGCTGCAATAAAGAAATCCTATTATTGATACTGCATTTTTTTTTGTTTAAGTACAAATATGTAAAATGCTGATGCTTAGGTAATCAGAAAGTTGGGAAAAGAAAAAAATCTTGCCTTGTCAATAATACACAAAAAAGAAACAATAATTTCAGTTGGGTTAAAAAATTCAGTTCCAAATAGGGTAGTATTCGTATTACTTAATATTAGGTACCTATTAGTAATCTTTCTGTCAAAATGATGTTCTAGTTCAGTTTTGGTAAGTACTAAGCGTACGCATTAAAATTCGTACTTCGTCAACACGAGCGTGACACTGGGTCAGTAAGTACATGAGAATACAACACATGATTCCGAACACTCCAACTTTCAGTAGGTGAATAACCCCAGAGGCCGTCAGCAAATGTCAACGAACTCGACGACACACACAGTTCCAACCTTGCGTCGTCAAATGACGGCATAGAAAGCAAAATCAAAAGGTTACACCCTATAAAAACAATCCAAAGAAGATTCAACCCACCCTTGTTAAATCAAGAAAGTGAAAAGATGTGCATTGTAATGTAATTTCCTACAAAAGGGTTAAAAATATATTTATACCTAGAGTACAAGGTAGCAGAAGTACTTCACCATTGCATGCAACTCTTTAATGCCTCTGTCAAAACAAGAAATTTCTTAGAACCAAATTGCTTCTTAAGCAAAATTTGTTTTTTTTTTTTTCAATATAATTCAATATAAATAAGATCTTGGTTAAGCAAATATGTATTATATTTTCTTATATTTAATGAAAATAATAAGAAGAACCAATGAATAAAAATAATACTATGAATAAAAAAAACATTTAAATAAATGGTAATTTATAATTAATGTTACATAAAAACCAATAGAGTTAAATTTGATAAACTCGTAGTTCAGTATTCAGTAACCTGCATCTGGCATTCCATTTTTATACCTTGATTAACCTTTTCGCCATGTCAATAACAAGCTCATAAAAATTCATACGAAATGCCAATGCACATATAAATTATACGCTTTTTAGCAACAACTCTCACAGAGAATCATTTCCATAAATCACGAAGCGGGAATGCAGTGAGGAAAGGTTTCGTTGACATAAAGAAAACAATGGCTAATCGAAAGTACCCGTTCTGAAATTCGGTTAAACAGTTAAAGAATGTCTATTGTAAAGTGTCATTTCCCTTTGCCCAAATTTCATCCGAAAGATCGGTTTTTCCCAATGGAGCTATCGTATCATACGAGAATAGTATGAATGGAAAGTCATAGCCAAGGCTAGGTCGCTGACCTGATACAACAGTACTTGCCGTAACTGCAACTGTACTCGTAGTAGGCTATGACAGCGGCCGTCATCCCCACCACTAATCGGTTGGAGGAACGCCTCTTTCAGTTTCGGAACATTGAAATCCGGACGCTTTTTACAGCGTTTTGAATCAGGCGATCCGTGAAAAAATTTTGTGCTTCGGTGCTTTTCGACACTTCAAAGAAATTAATTACAAGAAAAGCGAGTGACGATAGGTAGCTTTTTCTCGATGGATGGATAACCTACTAAGAAGAATTTTTGTTCAGGGGTTGACGGTTTGAACGTCTGCTGATGAAAGTTTTTATTTATGCTACTTTCCAAATCGATTTAATACGCAAATCACAAAGTGGTTAAAAACACTGAAAATATATGTATTGCATACATAAAAGTATTACTTATAAGGACCCTTCAGAAATGACTACAAGTCACGTGACCAAATATAGCTAAAAATCGAAATGAAACGTTTGTGAATCACTTTTTTTTAAGTTACGCTACTGATAAAAGCAAAAAGATGACCAAAGTAATCGTTTAGCATAATTTACATTAAATAATAACAATTGCGAGGTTAAATTTTATAAGCAAATTGGTAGTAGGTGAGAATCATTTCTGGAAGCACTGTATTTCTTTAAAACGTATCCTTTTAATTCTGTAAATAATAGTGTGTACAGGGTGATTTTCTATTTGTTCCCGCCCGAAACTTCAAAAAATGCAACACATTATATTTTGCTAGTTTTTTATGATTTAATTTTCAAAATTAAGACATAGAGAGTTGTGAATTAATGTCAACATGGTTGATAATATCTTCCAGAGTGCTTCCAGAGTCAGTTTTTGGATCATTTGTAGTTTTCCCAAAGTTGCTTATCGTTTGTATAACGTGTTGTCTATTTTTAATATCTCTGGCAAGAACAAATAAAAAATACAATATAATTACTCACCTTGTAGAGGTATGCAACATAAAAAAGGGTACGTTCTAAAAAAAATTAAAACAGCAGCATATTTGTCAAAAATTACCTATAGATTTAAATCACAAAAGATTGACAAAAAACTTGTTAAATTAAGTCAAGTTCCGATAGTAATTCGGTAAATAGCAAAAATAATTCAAGAAATATAAAATATTCTTTTAATTGTAGATGGAAGTTTTGAGCCTAAGAAAGAACATAGATCACGAAAAAAAAAAAAGTTTTAGACCCGATTAAAATTATTTATAAAGATCTGTAAAGATGGTAAATCCGCCTTATTACAAAATTATCTACATCTTACTGTACCAGTAAATCAAATTATATTCGCACTTCAAAAACACATCTTAAAAAACACAGAAAAAAATTATGAAATTTATATATTACGTTAAATTGATATATAATCTACCTCAAAAAAAATTTGTTTTAGCAGTTTATTTGACCTATAAAACTGTAGAAAAATGATTTCGGTAAAAAATCTTACGTCCTGTTTTTTACATCAACTGATCAAAAATGTTTAACAAAATTAATCTGCAAAATTCATTATTAAAAAAAATGTTAGTCTTTGACTAAAACCCATTTTTATATCATTTATCAAACATTTTAGTCTAATTTATGACTCGATAAATTGGAGTAATAATAAATCGCTGGCTAAAACCCTAACAATTGAAGTAGATTTATAACCTGAGAGTGTCTTACCAGCTGCCTCAACTTTCAAGTTTCTGCAATAGCCGTGTGCCATTTTTATAACAAATACCATAAATTTCAAGAATTCACCACTCTGATGAGGTCCTTTTTGAATAAAATTTACCATACTCTCATAAATTATAAGAAGGTAAGTGCTTTAATATCAAAATGTTAATTAAAAACAAATGACACATTTGCTCAAAAATTTAATTAGCCACTTTAATATTTTGACATTTTATCAAAATACACCTACCTGTATACAAAAAATCGTGAACAAAAGTGAAAAAAGTAACCGTACAGGTAAACAATTTGAAATTTAGAGAAAATCTTCTAATTTAAAATAGATATCACCTACAATTTTTTTTTTAATTTTTGCTTAATTAGAAATGTCTGCTTTTGGGGTGCGGGTAAAACTTGATTCACCCGGTGTAAACCAACCATATAATGTTACAGTAAATATGTAGTAATTTTTATACACAGTTTCTATTCTATACTCAATCTCAATCACAAAATAAAGCAATCGATCTAATTTTTTTTAAAACATAGTCCAAGTGAAAAAACCAGTAGAATTAAAAAAAATCATTAACTGAAATAGTTGAAATGATAGTGCGGGTGTTAAGTGGATGGCTGGTAGTTCTGTCCAATTTTTTTATTCTTAAGAAAATGTTTAATTTTATAAAGTAGGGGGTATAAAGATAGGGTTTTAGAAACAGATCAATTAATATTATTCTGTTATATAAAGTGATTCAAAAGTATAGAGCAAAATTTTAACCTGAGATACAGTATCACAAATAATAAAAATCTGCAAAAAATTTTATATTATCTCCAGTGATAAAAAAATTGAAGGCCTTCAAACTTGGTTACAAAAATTTTTTTTTTAATATCTCGAAAACCGCTTAACCGATTATTATGAAATTTGGTACATAAACAATGTTAAATGGCCTCTTTTTACTGAATATAGCAAAATTTTGCTACACCATCTCAACTTTTGGTTGTAATACTTCCGTTGCACAATTTTGGTAATTATAATCTTTTTTATTATCCTTCAATTTTTATAGCAAAAATAAATATGCTAATAAATCCTAAATAAAAATGCAAAATTTTGCTAAAACATACTTCCAGCTCCTAAACGGTGCTATCTAGTTTAGAGGTAAGTTGTAACAACTGTTCATTTAAAAAAGTTGTCAGGTGTGCTATGAGATTTTGATAAAAGAAAATTTAGCGAAGAAGGGATGTCGAAACTTGATACACAGCTTCACAGTGCGTGCGCAGTCGTGATTTGTCGTCGTAACTGACAGTATGTACATACAACAGCCGAATTGAACTAAGACATACTTCAAAATGTTTTTGTTTTTTCATAGCACACTTGACAACTTTTTTAAATGAACACTTGTTATTAAATCACTATATTTTGAACTAAAATACCTGTAGTTGTCCAAAGTTTAAATTTATTTGTTATTTGTTTTACAATAATTAATTTTTAGATTATGATTTCGTTATCAGTTAAGATAAGACAAAAATATTTTTGTAGATTTTCATTATTTGTGGTACTGTATTTCTGGTTAAAATATTGCTCCATACTTTTGAATCACCTTATATATTTTCAATTATTTTAGCAATAATTTATCCATTAAAGTGATAGATTCAAAAATCAACAGTAAAATCTCAGACCAAATCTACCATTCTAGAATGTGGTTTTCTAATGTCCGGTTACACACACATTCATCAAAATTAAAGTATCATTTAAAAATGATCAAAAAATCTCATTAACGCATTTTTAGCCCATCAGAGCCCAGTATTTTAAATTAATCAGAGTTTAATAGTCTGTCAATTATAATTGACCTTTGTGCAACTGGGGGTTAGTCCTTTTCATTACTAATTTAATCTAAATGATGTTATTCTTTTTATTTCTTACTACATCAATATAGCCAAATATTACCTTAGTTACGGTAACCATTATGACATTCATAACTCCCGAGGAAGTTATAGAAGGGAGTTAAGAATTCTTAATTCCCTCTAATTTGCATATTAAAATGAGTTACAAATATGGCGCTCTAAAGTTACAAAAAGAGAAGAAATGTTATTAAATAACAATTTTTGGCTTAAATTTCGGCTTTTTCTATAAATCTTCTAAAATTTTACTATTTTTATTCATTTTTGCAATCGACAAATTCAGAAAAAAATTGTCAACAAATATTTTCCATAGCAATCATGCACAGTTAACTAAATAAATCGTCCACAAAATTCTATTTATTCACAAAAAATACGTTAATTAAATAAAAAATAAAATTATTTATAAATCACGTGAATTATTAGATGTTTTTTACCTTAGGCAACTTACTGCCCCTCGGACCTAACGGCCCTCTGGACAGTCGTTGCCCTCGGTAATTAACATCCTTATAATTCCCTTGATACATAAATAACTATTATTTTATCCTATATCGTTACAATGTTAATAACAGCTTGACGACGGGTTGCGTTAAGATTTCTTTAACAGTACTAGTGTGGTAAAAAAACATTATTTAAAGCAAGACGCTAATATGAAATCAAATAGATCCGTAGACCGTTTGCGAAAATGTCATATAATTTTTTTTTACTTGGACATAACTATTGTAGAATGAAATAAACAGTGTTAGTTTGTAACGTTATTTGGTGCTTAGGTAATTCAAAAATTAAAAAAGCAATTCTAACTATGAATTTTTTTTACATAATCATATTATGAAAAAAAATTCTTGTACAATGTATAAAAATATATAGTCTTTACACATATGTATAATAAAACGATGACTTTCTAAGCGATACGTTGTGATGTTTTAGCAAGACAATATTTTGTCGTTATACGACGTAAAACAAATTTTAATAATATATAAAGTGACCAGTATCAAGTGTATACAACATTTAAAAAAAAAGTATAAAATTTCTATTAAGATAAAACAACAAAATTAGCATAAATAACCAAAGAACAACTATTGTGTAACAACATATTCAGTGAGTTTTAATGTAGCCCCCTTGTGTATAAATGTAAAGTAACAAACCTTTGACAAAATTTTTCGTGACAAAATATTTCATGCCGCAATTTTTTTACTGATATTTTACTAATATTTGCTTTAAAGCCTCCAGACTTTTGTAAAACTTCGCTTAGACTCTTGTCTCTAGAATTGAGCAGTTAGAAACCAAAAATAAATCTTCCAGCAGGACTCAGCTCCGGCTCACAGAAAAAACAAAATTCAAAAATATTGAGAAACTCATTTCCTTGATTGTTTTAAGGTGAGAAATAGTCACCTAATTTATGCATTAGATCTTAATTTTATAAAATGCTAAACGGCTAGTCAATTCTAGAGTTTAGCTAAGAGTTTGCTCTAAATCCTACAAATATTTGAAGTATTTGAATAAGACAAAATATCAGTAAAATTGTTGCGACACGAAGTGATTAATTTTAAAAAAGCCACTTCAAACCGCTTGAGTATGTTATACAATAGTTGTTCTTTTGCTATTTATTGACTTTTTTTGTTTCAGGTGTTAAAAAAAATTGTATTCACAAATTGTTTTATACTCTTAATACTGGTCCGCCTCCATGTAATAAAAAATTCTCTAACTTATGTAACATTATAAAGTAAACAATTATTTGTGGTATAGAAACTGTCAATAAATCTTTATCTTCTTCTAATGGATGTATGTACCTGAAATTATCAATTACATTCTTAAATAAAAATAAGTCTTCAATTTCATGTGACTCGTTAATATAATGATGATCATTAATAATTAATTATGAATCACTCTCCAAAACATTCGAAAAGATGGTTAAACACATTTTTAATAAACTGTTAATACCAATCATACAGACCAAAATTTTGACATTTCTATTATAAAATTTGAAAAAATAAAATGTTTGAAAAAAAAACCAATTTAAAACAATTACAATAAGAACGTGCGCGCAAAGAAAGTGTTTTAAAATAATTTAAAAAAAACGTTCAAATTAGCATATAGGGTAGTTCATATTTTCACATAGAATTCATATAAAAATTTGATGAAAGCATTTTTCAAAGTGAACTAAAACATTGTAGTGAAGATAGAACTTTAGATTCCGAAAGCGCTTTGCCACTGTAATATTAGAATTTTAATTAAACTTGTAGGTTCGACATTAATTTTTATTATTATTATTCATATAAAAATGCTTATCTGTATCTGTCTGTTAAATCCTACGTTACACATACGAAAATAGACTCGTAACTGTAGCACAATCACATCGAAGATGTACAATTTTATTATTATCGATTTGACAATTTTGAAAATATCGATCTGTCAATTTTATAATATATAAATTTGACTCAGTCAACAGAAACGGATGAAATTTTGAATGTACCGCATATGCAACAATGCCACACCAGCTTTAGATATCTTAAAGTCCTTGTTCACAAACTCATTTAGAATTTAAACCAATTTCTGTGGTTGTCACATTTTTTACTTTCTAAGTATAGCTAAAAAATCATCTCGTTTAATACCGAGTATTCTCTTCTCTAACCCGTAAACCTTCACAAATTATTCGTGGCATACTTTGTATGATGTTAACAATAGATAAGACTTCCTAAAGAAGTTAAAACCACAAACGGACAAAAGCTCCGAAAACTGCCGCATGTTTTCGGGCTGGGGTTTATAAGTCTATTCCTGATTCTTACGCTGAAAAGACCTCAACAGCGCACACATGTAAAGCATTAAAAAATTGTAATTAATTATAAGAACTTTGTAAAATATGATTGAAAAAAATAAATTGATTGATTGATCCTGATTCTATGATTTTCAATCGCATCAAACACTTCTGCTTTGAGGTGAGGTCCACAATTATTATCGTCAGTAAAACAAAGTTTTCATCAACAGCGGCATGAAAATTTGTATCAACCATAACTGGTTCCCACTGTGTTGTAGTAGAAATAATAACAATGTTGTTGATAATGTCAGTATTATATTATCTGACCGGTTCATTCACAACTGTGTAAGTCGGTGCGACCCTCAACACAGATTCCTCCCGGTATCATTACTGACCCTCTTGGAACGGTTTCTCGAATAAATTGCTACTGATTTTTCACCAGCCATCACCAGTAAGTAAAATAGTGTTCCATTCCAACCAACAATTTTGATACTGAGTTGTCCATCTAAAACGTGCTGCATGGTTTACGGGTGATAAAGATGTTGTTATGGTAGATCACTACAAATTTCCGATATCAATTGCAAATGGTTTGAACGGTTAATATCGGGCCATCCGCAGCATGAAAAGCACTAACTTATGCTTGCTCCCGATGCATAAATTGCTGGGTTTCTTCTCACCACGGTCTTTCTTAAGCGTATATAACGGTCATAATTTCTGTTAAAGACAGAAAAACCTCTTCTGTGACTTTGCCAAACAGATCCTCTCATCAGTTTCATAAACAACTTATCACACTTTGACTAATTTCAACAGTAAATCGTTAGTAATACACCAGAATAATTAATTACAAGAACTGCCTGCAGTATATCATTCATCCTATTAGCTTTGTTTCCCTCAGATTCATTTAACCCTCCAGTACTCGGGCTTCCCAGAATTGCGCTAATAGTAGAGACAGGCCTGTGAGACTAGAAGTTTGAAGAAACACATTTTGAAAAAAAAAATATTTTGAAAAAAATGTATTAAGCTGTTTTATTTATATAAGAGGCATACTGACAAAACTTAAAAATAATAGTTTTTCACTAAAAAAGCCCAAATAATTGCACTTTACTGCAAATACTGTAAATTAAGATACACTCTGATAAAAGAACAAAAAATATGTTTTTTTCTAGTCTATTCAATGCAATCATTGCACACTGATTGTACATAAAAGAATTTGTGTCATTTTTGGCAGAAGTATTTAGTTTTCCGATTTCGGCAAAAATGGAAGTATCCCCTTTGATTTTTTGCTCTGATGAGCAAAACCGAAAGTTCACCGCATAATTTTGGAGCAATATGTCTTGTCAAATTTGTAAGAAATTTGTTGTTTGCTTGATCATTACAACTTTAGTTCATTAAACGTAATTCCAACTCTTTCAAGAACCATATCTGTTGCCTCCGAAGTGTTAACACGTTATCGATTAATTATCCGCTGTGAATCATCAGCCACACCAGAACTCCCGCGAAACGTTTTCGATGCTTCGTCGAAACAGTATAAACACGAGCACATGTAAATAATTAAAACAAAATTTAAAAAAATTCGTATATTACTTATTACCTGTAAGGAAAAATAATATAACACCGACAGTCGGGCTAGGCCTGAGAGACTACAATAATTTACAATTCCCGCAACACAGATCAAATTCGCATATCTCACTTAAGTATTCACTTTAGTACGTATTTTTTACCCTTTAGTCGAAAGGTACCTTAAAGCACCAAACATAATCTCTCACCATGTGTCGGATATACCGCTTAAATGATTTGGTTTGTCTCACAGGTCTAGCTCGAGTACTGGAGGGTTAAAGTTTTACTAGATCTTTTCATATTTTGACTTTTGCAATAGCAACTACAGGAGAAATAACTGATTGAGGTACCTCATTTTCAATTTTGAAAAATTAAAATGACCGCAAAATAAAATTTCTATAAAGAACGAGTGTCAATAATGCTTTACGAGTAAGAAACAAGTTCTTTATAATATTTTAAAGAATTTGCGCATTATGTCTATTTCGTTTGTTTATTTTAGACAAAAAAGTAAAATTTTTGATTCTAAAATAGCCTGTTTCAGCATTGGCTGCTTTTGTGATCGTTTTGTGAATTTGTGAAAAAGTATTGGACATGTATAAACAAAGAAAAAATAATAAAAAAACAAATTTTTGAGTGATCAAAATCTATTAGGAATTGTGTCTATGGATATTCAGTTTGAGAAGAAGTATCTACGAAAGTACTGAAATTTTACATGCGAGATGAATTCTTTTGAAAATACATCGCTAAAATACAAAAAGTGCATAATGTACCTGGAATGTAATCGACTTCAAATCATGCGGTTTTGTTCCAAAATTTAAGTCTTAATTTCATACTATTAAATAATGTTAGACCTTTGTACTCGTATGCAGAATAAAATCCATGATTTTAGATTCGATACTATACTGTGTTGAAATCTAGAGCTCAGTAAATTTTTTAAGACCTCTTATTAGAAAATGTAAAGCGTTGATGAGTAGACAAAAGTTATTTTCTTCACCTCTTCTTTCTAAAAATCTTTAGGATGTGTAGTAAGTACCTATTCAGTTAATTTTGGAAGAAATCTCTTACATAACTTGTATCGTATTGGTTAATAAGCATTTCGTTATTACTGCCCATTGAGCTAGTTAGTGCATCACTGTCAACTGTCGGAACAATTCTTGCATGGTAATTTCCCTAGAGTCATGCACGGGAGCTCTTAACCTTTTGTGACAGGCGGCAAACAATGCCAACAATGAAAATAATGCGGTCAGGCGATGGTGGAGGTTGAGGACCACTAGACAGTTGTTGTCGGTTGTTTCTTAAGGGGTTCATCGACCCGTTGAGGTGATCCCAATTCTGGGGTCCGGTCGTTGGTCTGACCTACCTAGCAGCCCCCTTCGATTCCCTACAGTGTGATCTTTGAAAGACGAAAATTTCGAAGAGATACCGCGATCGTCTACCTATGAGAGTGAAAGTACTGTCCGTTACAAGAGCCGAGTACATATGGCGGTGGTACTTACTACTAGCACACCTACAGCAGAGCGCAATGACCCCGTCATCGTCGTACTCTACATCTTTCGACAAATCTGGGAGACATAAAATGACATGCACGTACCTATCAAAATTTGGTATAGATGCACTCACCTACAATTATCCCAAAAACTACTACCCTAGCAGAAGTACATTTTACCCACAAAATACAACTGATAAAATAAAGAAATTATTTAATAATAATATTTGTGACAACGTTTGAGCATAATTTTTAAGAAAAAAGAAAGTAGAGAAAAAGTACATAAAAGATACCACAAATCCCTAACCAAACCTTAACAGATCTCTGTTCTGAAATCTGTTAGCAAAAATTAGTACAATAAAAGAAATTATTTTAGTAATGCATTAAAGAATTAATTATTTACAAAAATAAAAAATATAAAAAATACAGTCTTCTAGATAGGTAAATTAAATAATGTCAAGTGTAAAATTAAATTTTTAAAAAGTCGTCACACCTTTCTCACATACGGGTCAGAGACGTAAACAATAACAAAACGAATAAATAAAAGATTAACAGTATCAAAAACAAACAAAAATAAAACAATCAAAAAACAGAATTAACAAAGAAACTCTAGAAGAAACAAATAATATACGGAAAGTAAAGAGATAAAAGACCGAACAAGACCGAACACCCTTTAACAAGACCAAACCTCTAGTGATATGTTGAGACGTTTATTATTCTGAGTAGTTCTCTTATTATAATTCTTTAGTTCAGTCACATTACCTTCTCGAAATATATTACATTAGCAGTAAGTGAAAAGAATTTTGTTGAATAAATTCCACCAGTCGATCGTCCTCTTCCTTGGTTGTACATTTTCGCCGTCTTGAATTGAATTTTCTGCTTATTTAAGCAGAAGCTGAAGGATAGATGTCCAAGCTATTATCGAGCAACCTGGCAATGCTGCTTCAAAATAAGTCTTACAAATCATTATACAAAATCTTTTGTTTTGCCAGCAAAACCGTATTTTTATAGGTATTTCATCTTGGAGGTGTTATTCGATTCTCCGCTTCAGTTTGTCTGACAAATTAGACAATTAGACATATTGCAACGTGTGTGCGAAACTGGCGTTTTGTTTTTATTCAAAGAGTTAGATTAATAACGAATAATTTATTTCTACTATGTACACAAATACACAATAATAATTTAATAAATAAATAACTGAATATTCACACACTAATAATGCCTACGATTTAATCGTCGCTTCCAAGAATATCCCTTACTCTTCGATCGCTTTGAGCTCCACACTAACTAACTGCCCGGTCGTTGTCTCCGCTTACTTATATAACGATACGTTCTTCCAGCATGTGTACGGAAGTTTCGCTACCATTTCTCATGCGAAGCCATAACATCATTCTTCTCGATCAGTCCGTGGGCGTGCCCAGTAAAAGTTTCGTAGAACTTTATGCTACGGTGTGACTTTCGGCGCGATATCCTTCTAGTACTTTCTCAAACTATTTACTTGAAACTCTTTTTCTCCTATTGTTATTTTGAATTGTATGCAATAATATTATTGTATTAACTTTAAAACTTTATGACACATAAAATTGCAATTAACTAACAAAATTAACACAATAAAAAAATTATTTTCCCAATACTTTATGTGTACCAACCAACGGTGTGGTGTATTCATTGACAGATTAAAGTTTTTTAAATAGTCTAGGAACTTTAAAATTACCAGAAAAATTGTAAAAACTTGTGTTGACAATGACAAGACTTTACGATGACTGAAGGACTTAGGTTGGTACAATTGCTAAATTTTTTCTTCAAGGCTTCCTACATTGCGAAAAACAACCATTGACAACATTGGTAGTTAATTTTTAGTAACTTGATTTTGCTTGAATCTACGACTGGATTCACACTAAGTACCTGTCTACGAAAAAACAATGTCTGAGATTCTTAATAATTATCAAAACTATTTGTATTTATTATTTTATTACCTATATTTATTACAAAATAAAGTTGGCTTCAATGCACTACAGGTCTCGCGAGAGTACGTCCCCTGTCAACTAAATAAATCTCTCTACTTTTTCCCCTATAGTCTTGTTAACTGGACCATGTAATAAGACATTGAAACTTTTCTACCCTCTAAGATATTGACAAAATATACATGACTAAGTTCGAACTTAGAGCAGAATGGTTCGGGAGTTACTAGTTGTTACCACTAAGCTATCGCCAACCCTATACTTTAGGTAAATATAAATAAAACAAAATTATTTATTAATGTCAGCATTCAAAAGTGTTAAATCAAAATAAACAATGTTGGATAACCTTTGTGCAGTTTTCCGCTTCAGTCCTTATTCCAACCCGAATAACCAGTGTTTATTTTTAATCACAATATTATGAATGCATTTAAACATTTCGCAAAAGCTGTTTCGCCGAAATTACGAAATGTTAGCAAACAAATTTAAAAAAGCCAGACTTTGGGTATATAGAATTTCGTAAAATATTCTATAAACATTATATATAAATTCGAAGATTCCGTCCTTGTAAAAAAAGAATGTGTATTGAGGCTAATATTATTTGCATTAAAACAGTGCCCCAAGCAAATAAATAAATTTATATAACGTCCATTAAAAAATTGTAAACCAGAAAACGTAGTCTGGAAGTCTGCTATACTACGAAAATTGCACAATTTTACTGGTATTCCCACAAGTCGGGTTTTAGGCAAGGTGAGTATGCTAATTATGGTCTTATTTTGGACACCCGATTATTTATATTGCCAATTGGTAATGTTTGTGTTCAAATATTTACGAATTTGTGAATTTTTGTTTGCCCAAGTTATTTAAGAACTTTCACGATGGACTTATTACGCTAATTGTTTTCCTCTTCTAACAGCTGCAAATATTTAGTTTTTAGAACTTTGTGAGAAAGCTCTATTAAAATATTACCTTTATTCTGGAGACGTCAACAAAATTATAAAATTTGTTATAGCAAAAAATATTTCAATATTCAACAATAAAATTATAATTTTTCTATTTCAAAAAACATATTTTTATATTTTTCAAAAAGGAAAGAATTAATCATTAGCAGTGGGTGAACAATATGTTACGTATTTGAGAAAGTAGAAGTATAAAGTAGAATATTCTAAAAGTTAGAATGGTTACCATACTTATTATGCAACAGAGAAACAGAAAAATTGCAGCATCAATAATAGAAAACATTAGGTACTGTGCTTTCTTCATAACCGTTGTTATAACCCATGAAATACATCTATGAGTAAACCTTTTTTATTATTCTTATACTTCAATAATATTTTAAATTGATATTGTTCTTTATTTTGTTGATCATAGATGTCCATATTTATTTTTGTGTAGTGCACTATTGTCAATCATTCTCAAATAAGTTCGTAGATTTTGGATAATTTTGAAAAGTCAGTAGATGAAGTTTCCAGTTGGTTCCCACAGTCTTCAATCATTTAACCGAACTGGTTCTTAAACATAATCTGGTCGCGTAAGCCGTTTGGTCAAAATCTTATTTCGTAATTATTCTCAACATGTCTTTTTATATATAGATGAAATTTGCTCAAGAAAACTATAATTTACTATATTCAAGTCCAAGTTCTTGTAGATCTTGTTGAAAATATTCTATCTAATTGCTACTGTTGCTACTATAAAGTCTACTCTGTATAATTAAATAAGTTTTATAGTAAATGTTTTAAAAATAATAAATAATTAAGAGTTCAGCAACTTAATATAAAAAAATCACCATAACTGCCGAAAAGATCAAAGCATCTAATACTAATTATATAGTTATTGAAAAAACATTTTTGTATCCCATAAAAAAATAACTTAACCTTTATTAAATGCTCTTAAATTATGTCTTGATATAATATAAGTGATAAATTTAGCGATGTAGAACGAGGACAACAAATCTTCGGAAAGTTTGTTGTGGTACATTGGATGATAAACGTTTCTTTATTATTTTTTTAACGAAATGTAAGACAGGAACAAGTTTTGTGAAACAGTTGGACGTTGATATGCAGATTTTTCGTTGTAGAAAGCTTCGTTTATAGGATTTTTGTAGAGGTGGATGTGAATGTTGTAAAAATGCAGCCATTTCTCAGCATCAGGCAAGAACAGAATGACATGTGAAATGCATAGACAGACACGAAGAAGAGATAAAACTCCAAGTCGCGGCATCATTAGTTCTGAAAATCTCCTACATAAATTTGCAAAGAAAGGCAAGACTTCGACCACCTGTATTTATCATTATCTATCTGTGAAAATCTCTCGAACACCCTGAGACATGCACTCTGTATATGAGAAGTGTGTCGCTTCAGTGGTGGGTTTAACTCGAAATGTCTTTATTATAGGCGTTAGAGAGGAAACTGAAGTCTGTAAGAATATGTATGAAAATGTGGAATAGAAAAGATCGTGGTCCACTAACCCACTGACAACACTAAATCGACTTTTTTTTCGTTCGATCCCACTACTATTTTTGGTAGAGGTGATTGAACTCTCTATTACCTTTCAACCATAAAATGTCGAAGAACTTTGGCGACTTACAAAAAAATACTTGTGAAAGGATGTTATAGAGTTAAAGATATCACTTGTCACAGCCAGTACTGGATTCAAAAAAACTCTTTTTTTAGAAAAACATAAAACTTAAATTGATTCTACAAACATTTTCCTCAAAAACTATAATATCAGTTTTTGTTGCATTAGGTGAATCAATTTTAAGTAAACATAAAAATATATAATGTTTTCACAAATACAATATACTTTAAATACTATTTGTAATTAAAATAAAAGTTATAGCAAAAATAAATATTTGTCAAACACACCAGCACACCACCAATCAACGCTAACCCGACACGTGTAAGTTACATAAAGATAGATATTTGCTGAAATATTATGATTTTCTTTTAGTTTTTTCTTCCGAGTACTATTCTCATTTTGAGAAAAATGTGTAATGCAATTTTATTTGTAAAAAATAATCCCTTATATAATAATAGTGAAATAACTAATAAAATTAGGTACCTAGAAAATGATTCAGATGAACGGTACCATCACTCTCATAGTTGTTGAATCATTAAATTATTTTCAAAAATGCAACTAAAACTTTTTTATTAATTTTCCTGAGATATATACAACTCCTAAAACACGCTGCTTTAAAGTTAATTTTTTTAAGCAAATAACGTAATTTTACGATTTCAAATTGAGATAATACCGGTAATTACAATAATAAATTCACTTATTGCAGTAGGTAAACTTGTTTTCGCTTGTTATTGTTTATTTTCTACTTCTGTGAAAATCAATTAAGAAGTAAAAAATATGAAGAAGCAGAAGCTAAAAAGTAGGTGTCTAACCTATTGTCGAGTAACCTGGCAATGCTGTTTCAAAATAGATTTTACAAAACCTATAAAACATTATTTCAAATGACTCTTGTTCTCTCATATTCTTTCCTCCAGCTGTACATCTTCTAGTAACGCCAGTTTTAAATCCCAAAAAATTTTAAATGTCACTTTAAGTCTCTTGAGACTAAAAGTTGCTCTTCAGTCCTTCCCATTAGAGACTGAAGCATCAACTTTAGTTCCGCAGGTGTAATAAAATTATTAAGACACAATTATATTAATACAGATTATATCACCACCAATATTACGACACAAAAATTTGTACAAGAAATTTGGAGAAACTTTTACTAACATGAGGTTAGTTAATAAAATTTTGAACATACGTTTTATTTATCTTGGCGTTATATGTAGTTTTTGCTTCCCAGTGCCTTCTATGATCATTCTTAGAAGATAATTAAACTTGTTACATATTTTACCAATTTTCTGTCTACTTAAACTGGTATGTATTTATTTATTTATGTAGTATGTATTTCCTGTTTGACATCTTCTCATAACTTTATCCATGTATATTGCAAATGTAAAGAGTATCTCATTTTTTGTTATCTTTTGTTTTTCAACTTGGCTTATAATTTATTACGTGGAACATCATCAACGCCTTCTCAAAATTTATAAATGCCAAATAAAAGTATGATCTTCCGCTTCGTCCTTTGCGGAATCCACTTTGTGCTTATATTAGTGGTGGTTCTACAATTCTTCTCAACTTGTTCTATACAATTTGTTCCTAGATTTTTTATAAAACACTTAGTAACGTAATTCCTTGATTTTAGTTCCATTAGTTTTATCCTTTATATAGTTTTTACTATAATAAAAAAATCTTCTTTATTATACTTCCTTGTATTTCGTTTATTATGAATTGGTACTAAACGTCCTTCATAGTTTTCGATATCTTTTCTTTTATCCTCAATATTGTTGTACATCAACAGAAAAACATTTTTTTATCTCCCATTTCCTAGATTATTTCTGCTGTTACATTCTTTTAACCTGGTAATTTTCCGTTGTTTTATTTTTTTAAGAGTTTGTTTTAATTTTTCTATTGCTGCATCTTATTACTTTATCTTCCACTTTATTTGTGCTTTTTGTTTTTGTCTCTCTATTTAGTAATATCTGAAAATACTCTTTCCATCTCGCAGAGACTTGTTTTGGTTAGTGATAAATTTTCTATCTTGTCTTTAGTGGTTGACCTTTGTTTTCCTTTTATTTATTTGTCATTACTTTGTAAAATATTTTTTTATTTTATTTACTATGACCCCATTTTTAAATATACATCCATGACTCAATTCAACTTGGCAGTGCTATAAGAAAACCCCTTCTTTTTTTTATAAAGATGTTATCGGGACGTTCAAAAATGTGTTTATTTTTGTTTCATCTAGAAGGAGAAGTGAATAACAAAACAATATTTTTAGAGTCCACAAGTATAAAAATAAAAATCATTGAATACAGGGTAATTTTTTTATTTACTTCCGCCCGAGATTTCAAAAATAGACAACACGTTATACTAACGATAAGCAACATTGATAAAACTACAAATGATCCAAATAAACTGACTTTGGAAGCACTCTCAAAGATATTGTCAATACTGTTGACATTAATTCACAACCCTCTATGTCTTAATTTTGAAAATTAAATTTTAAAAAACTAGCAAAGTATAATGTGTTGCCTATTTTTAGAGTTTCAGGCAAATAAAGCAAATAAAAAAATCACCCTGTATAAACAAGAGTTGTATAACAAAATCATGATAAGTACCTAGTCTACTATTCAAGTATATTTGTGCATTATTTACCCATCATAAAATTTTAGAACGATTTCTTTCTCTCTTTCGATCTCTCTTTTAGAGTTCTCTTTCATTTTTGTTAATTGTTTTTAATTTTAATTTTAATTGTTTTTAAATGTTTTTAATTTTCTGTCAATACGCTAAAGAGCTAAAGAATGGTTTCGCGGCCTTGCTACAGAAATAACAGAATATTTTAGATGCATAAACAGCTCTCGTCACAATCTCATTCAAATTTCTATATTAGTTAAAATCAATTAAAACATAAATTAAGGACAAACCACTTTGTTTAAGACTATCATTTAGCAATCATAACCGTTTTATATACAATAAGTTCAATCAAATCAATATTAATAAATAATATTAGAAGGTGTCAATATAGACACACAACTGCTTCAAATAGATATTTTGATATCTGCCGTCATCGTAACAAATTAAACAGACGAATCATTTACAATCTTTAACATACTTTTACAGTCACTAGTTTTGACCATGGACCCTTTTCCACCTCGGGCTTCGAGGGGAATGCAAAGTGAGAGGTTAATGTGACATCGAGGTCTAAGTGGCGTAGTAAGGTCCTATAAAATCTCTCAAAAATTTACAAGTAAAAACGAAAATCGATGACTATCCAATTGCACCCAACCCGGAGAAATGCAGTTTGTTTACATATGCTAATTTTATATAACTAATTAAAATTGATTAAATATGTGTTTTGAATAGGTACATAAATTTAGTGAAAGCTCGGGGGATACCCACAAGGCAACTAATGTGCCACCATACGACCTTGCAGTGCAACGAACTCAACTTGTAGGTACTAGTGTGGTACTAGTCAAACCAGGTAATCAGAAAAAATATGAACATGTGATACAAAAATTTACAAAAATTGCTATTTACTTATTACTAGTTATTAGTTAGACTCTATATTTTTTCTCCTCAATAATAATAACAGAATAAAGCAATTATGTGGCAAGCAATGCGGCAACCGCTTCCCAAGTGGGTACCGGTTATCCGAAGTAAGATCAAAAATGCATTCATTTCTAGGGCTCAACTTGCCCTAATCGTGAATTAGTCGAGACTGGTGCATTTTAAAATCTCTGTATATTTAAAATGAAACATGAGCCCCACATTCGGATGCAAGAAGTGAGTGTTGGAACCAAATCGAAGACTAGAGTGTCAACAGTAAAAAAAATTTAAACAAAATTTGCGAAATTTAATTTAAAAAAAACAGTATGTCCTGGCCTAAGTATATCCAAAGCAGTTTATAATAGAGCAGTAAAATTTTTATTATTATTAAAAGACAAATATACAGAGTGTTTATAAATGTTATACTTAAATTGCTGTCATTTTTGCATTTGCCATCTTCTTGAAATAGTGATTTTGTAAAATCATTTCATTATACCTTGATTGTACCTTCTTATCACACTAATCTTCTTCGTTTATTTTCGTTTCGTACCTTTTTTTCTTTTATTTTTATTTTATTTGTTAATTTTTTTTTTTCAAATCATCAACAACTATTGTGCTGAAAATAAAGTTTTTTTTCTATTTTTAATGTACATTTTATTCTTTTAGGTTTTTAATTTAATTTTGACAAAAGTTTGGTAAGTTTTTTTAGTATTTTCTAGCTTTTTGTATTTTATATAATTTTCTTTTTTACATTGTTATTTAGGCACTGATGATAAGATAGTTCTCGAAAGCGTTCTGCTACTCTTGTACAAAGATTTTGTTTTGATAAAATTTATGGGCTTGTCTTTGATTTATATTTTTTCATTATTTACATATAATAAAAAAATGGTTATTTGATTGGAAATTACTATTATACTACTGGACCAAATTTTATCTAAAAAGGTCCTTCGATGACAAATTTAATATTATTCAATTTCTAGTGTGAATTTTTTCGTAATGTTTTTGTAAAAAAATTATAATTACCAAAATTATGTTTTGAGTGATTTGCAATCTGGCAGACAATTCAAATTCAAGTTCATATTTTTTTATTAGTCAACTCCTCTATATTAAACAAAAATTCTTGGTTGTTGTACTTATAACAACAATTTGGTCTGACAGGCATTTTGAACCACTTTAAATTTGTAAAACCAGAAAAAAAATAGAGCTAAAGAACATAGAAACACGATACAAGAATTTTAACACTTAAAATGAATCTTAGCAGAAGTCAAAAAATTAAACAAAAAATCTAGCAAAAAAACACAGAAGCATCAAAATTACATTCTTAGGAAAAAAGACATAAACCCAAAAAATCGAATACAAAGTATTTTTGTACACATCGCCTTTATCAATACCAATACGTGAAAAGTAATTTTTGTATTCATCGCCTTTAAGAAGCTATTTAAGAAGTCGTCCTCGACATTTGAACAAACAGTTTTACCGAACCGGGTTGTTTTTTATTTTCCATAAGAAAACCGAATTTGTTTGAGCCGTTACTCGTTAATAGTAAAGCAACAACTTTGGGTTTAACATCTGTTGCCAAAATCCTCATCAGTTCTACCAACCTAATAATAAATAAACTAAATTCTCAACTAAATATGTTAAATTGTTGTTTACAACAAATGTTGTACCTATTTCTGAAACAATTTTCTCGCATTCGAACTAATGCAGCACTCCTTTTGCTCGTGCTGCAAACAAAGTGCTCATACGAGAAATTTATCTTCCCGAATACTAATAGTTTTTTATAATTATAAAAGTCAGGAAAATCTCACATTACTGAAGAGAAGCTAAATTAAAACACGAGGCACTTTATGCCCAGTATTTTAAAGCTCCTTCAAGTCAAGTAAGAAATTTTACTGACGTGTTTTGTATTAAATTTTTCAAAAAATCGTAAAAAACACGAAATTTACAAATTTTAGAATTTTTTTTTATAAATTTAACAAAAATCAAGTTTGTCAATTTTGTTGGCAACTATAGTTACAAAGTAAACAACATCGAAAAATTTTATCAATTTTGTGCGTGTGTTGTGACAACCTGACAACAGTGTTAATTTATACAATAATGATGAAAGAAGACGAAAATCAGTGTGAGGAAAATCATTCCATTTAATGTGAGTGAAGCTGTAGAGAACAATAAATTAAAATTGTTCTCTTTTAAAGTATCTTTTTTATTTTGCGTTTTGTAAAGTCTTTACAGTACTAGTCCGGAAAATTCAATTTTCCTGCGCGTAAATAAGCAGGAAGATGTAGTTTTTAAGACGATTTCCGAAAAATAAGTATTCCATCTCATTTTCATATAGAAGTACAAATATAAACCACAATCAAAAATAAGAAACAGTCATAATTAATAGTAATTAAAATTAGATAATTAAGAAAAATAAGAGAAAACAAAATTATATATACAAGGTGAGTCGGGAGGAACGCACCAAACGTCAGAAAAATACAGGAAGCTTAAAAGTAATGTAAAAAAACTGATATGTTATTATTCGATTTGCATTTGTTTTCAAGGTACAGCGTAATTAAAAAAAAATTATCTACTATTATACTGATATGCACATATTCGGCAAAATCAGAGTATAACAACATCGACGCTCAAAAACATTTAATAACTGTTTTGTTTTGATAATATGTCAGTGTGACAGTTATTAAACGTTCATTTACGAATTTGTATGAATAAAGTGTTACAAAATGCCAAACAATATGCAATAGTATATTAAGTATGGAGAACGGTAAGGAATGCTTACCGTTCGAAGACAATTGTTTGGAGGAGGAGCGAAGCAACGACTACAATTATTGTCTGAGAACGGTAATCCTTAACGTTCGACATGCTTATAACGTTTTTTGCGCGATTGGAGTTTCTAGAATAATAATAATAATAATTTATATCAATACATTTGTTATCACATCGGGAAGATTGAAACTGAAAACTTTGGGTGGCTGTTCCATGGTTGCTATGGTTTTGTTCCAAACAAGTAAAATTGTCTTTTTGATACAATCATTCCTACATAAAGCTCATTTTTTCTTAAAATCAATTGTCAAAGTGTTTTAATGTTGGTAACTCCACTTAAAATTAGCTTTTTTAGTTTCGTTTCCATGGCAATCTAACAGGGTTCCAACATAATTTCAGAATTTTTGACACTAACAATTGATTCAGTGGCGGCTGGTGATTTTTTAAAACTCTGTATTTTGAAAATGGAGCATGGGATCCAAATTTTGTTATGGAGGATTACTATTGAGACCAAACTGAAGGCAACTGCTAAAAAAAAAATGATCGAAATTTGCGAAATTTGATTTTTAAAAATGGTGTGCCTCACCTGGTTATTTCCGAAACGGCGTATATTAAAGCGGTGACGATTTTTTTTCAGCATTATGAGACAAATTAATAACTAGTCTTATTTTGGTTTTTTCCAAAATTTTAATTATAGAAAAAGTTATGAGCATTTGAAATTTTAAAGAAAGAATATTTTTCGAAAATTAAATTTCAAATGCTCATAACTTTTTCTATAATTAAAATTTTGAAAAAACCAAAATAAAACTAGTTATTAATTTGTCTCATAATGCTGAAAAAAAATCGCCACCGCTCTAATATAAGCCGTTCCGGAAATAACCAGGTGAGGCACACCATTTTTAAAAATCAAATTTTGCAAATTTCGATCACTTTTTTATTTTAGCAATTGCCTTCAGTTTGGTCTCACTAGTAATCCTCCATAACAGAATTTGGATCCCATGCTCCATATTCAAAATACAGAGTTTTAAAAAAATCACCAGCCGCCACTAAATTGATTTAAAGAAAAAATGAGCTTTATGTAGTTCTGTTTTGTGGTTCCGTTTTCGAAGCAAATATGAGCGATAGTGATGATCTACCGGATGATTTAGAAGACGCTTGGCAAGAAGGATGTTCGGCAATAATTCCAGAAAAATCTAAAGCCCGATATGAACAGACATACAAGTTGTTTAAGGAATGGCGTGAAGCAAAGAAGATTTCTGTAAATGAAAAGAGCTTGTTAGCGTATTTTGTGGTGAGAAGTGGACACTTGAAGGCCGCAGGCAGTTTATGGGCGGAGTATTCTATGCTGAAGAGTACAATTTTTCTCCATGATGCTATCGATATTTCTAAGTTTGCTACATTAATTGCTTATCTTAAGAAAAAAAATATTGGATCTCGGCCTAAGAAGGCTAAAATTTTTACCAAAGAAGACATGGAAAAATTTTTGAATGAAGCACCAGACTAACAATTTTTAATTCAAAAGGTATGTTGTAGATGATGAGGTGGTACATCTGAGTTTTAAGGAAACAATGTATTTGCAGGTAGCAATGATATTGGGAATATCGGGCGCTTGTAGACGAGAGGAATTGTACAATATTAAAATGAGTGACATAGAAGAACGTGAAGAAATGTCTATAGTAAATATTCCAAATACAAAAACGAATATTTAGCAAACGTTTACAGTTATTAATAAAGAAAATGAAGCAGTTCATTATTTGGAAATACTTTGAAAATACATAAGAATTCGACCAAGCAACCCAACGTCAGATCATTTATTTCTGAACTATCGAAATGGCAAATGCACTAGGCAAGTCACAGGAGGCACTAGGCACAATTGGAGGCTGGCCGTCAAAAATTGCAAAGTATTTAAAGTTGCAAGCCCCTGAAGGTTTTACTAGACACTCGTTTCGACGCACATCGGCTACACTTTTGGCGAATAACGGAGTTGATGTGTTGGGACTAAAAAGACATGGTGGGTGGTGTTCATCAACGGTGGCCGAGAGTTACGTAGAAGATTCCCTCCAAAACAAAATTGAATTTGCTCATAAAATTTTACACAGCGATGTTGGTGGACTATTACAACAACCTGGGACTTCTACGTCGGAAAGTTTGTCTATTAACACTAGAAACTCAAATGCGAGTGGTATTACTACTATTAATTATAATAATTGTACATTTAATTTTAATAAATAAATCGCAAAATTGTTTTTTTTAGATTTAATTGCTTACCGTTCACTGAACGGTAAGTGAATTACTTACCGTTTTGTTACACGTAGCAACCAGTAATAGCAACCTACCGTCGTGGAAACAGGCACAGTAAACTGATAAAAACAACCGATCGCGCAAAAATATGGTATTTGTTTATGGTTTCTGTAATGGAAATGCTAGAGCTGCTGTGAAAGAATATCCTGATAAAAACGTATTTATCAGAGTTTTTAATACATTGTGTGACACCGGTAAGCTTCCTAGTGCTAGCATAACATCTGAACGAGGAAGTCGACAAGGCTTAGAAGAAGTGGAAAATATTCTGGATACAGTATAAGAAGGTTTATATCCGTATCATGTACAGAAAGTAGGTTCAACACCTACAACTGGAAAATTATGTTCAACGTATAAAATTTTGTCGCTGGATAAGTAATAATCATTGTGTTGTATCGCATATACTTTTTACGGATGAAGAAACATTTACTCGTGACGGTATTGATAATGCTCGTAACTGTATGCATGGTCAGACAAAAATCCTCATGCAACAGTCGAACGTAATTTTCAACACAAGTTTTCTGTAAACGTGTGGTATGGTATGCTTCATAAGTATTTAATTGGCCCTTTAATTTTCAATAATAACCTCACGGGAGACCACTACTTTTTTCTACAACACGAATTACAAATACTACTAGAAAATGTTCCTATAACCATCAAAATACAAATGTACTATTAGCACAATGGAGCTCATGCACATTTCACTCGTCAGGTTAAGCAACAGACGCAAGGTTTTCAGGACGTTGGATTGGTCGTGATGGTTCTATTAGTTGGCCCCTAAGATCCCCAAACCGCACACCACTAGATTTTTGTTTATGGGGCTGGTTCCAAACTGAGGTGTACAAAGTAAAAGTGGACACTCATGATGCACTAATTCGACATATTCTAAACACTGCACCCGATATTAAAGAAAACAGATATGAGTCAATTAAGAAAGCAACAATTGCCCTTCGTAGAAAGCAGAAAATGTTTAGAGATCAATAGCGGTATTTTTGAACATTTATCAAAAGAACGCTACGACTAAAAAATGCTTATGTATGAAATTTTGTTTTAGCCTCTAACTCGAAAACAAATGCAAATCGAATAACAACATGACTTTTTTTACATTATTTTTAAGTTTCCTATATTTTTTTGAAGTTTGGTGCGTTCCTTCCAAATTTCCAACTCACCTGTATATAAAATAAAATAGTTAAAAAAGTCTAAGAAAGCAAGAACAAAAGGGTGACCAAAAAACAGAGTCAATAAACAAAATAAGAATAATAAGACTACCCAAAATAAGAGAAGATAATGTAAATTAGTATTATTTTTTTACCAAAAATGTATGCATTGCCTTTTGTTAAATCCCTCTTTTACTGTAAGATATCCATCTTATACACAGGGCTTCAAATTTCTAATTCACCCAGAGTCCCATAAAGTAATACTACGCCGCTGAATACGTTAATAATTATATAACTAATCTTGTATTTTATTAAGTGAATATTTACCATTTAATATTAATAATTTTTTTATTAACTTTCTTTCATTCAAATAATAATTTTAGAAATAATTAGGCGCAAATATGACGGAAGGAAAAACAGTCTGTACAAACTTATAAAGGCAAATAACCAATGACGATAATAAATGCCGGTACCACGCTGGTACTACCTACTGCCGACTGCCGGGCCGGTTCATATAACAGAATAACACTAGAACTAGACAGCTATAACCTCAAAGTAAAATGTGATCATAAAATAAGAATGGAAAAAAATGAAACTCTAATTTCTCTACATAACATAAGTAAAACACTTACCATATTTTATGAAATATATGCACGATAAACTAAACTGTATAATTTTTTTAATTTTGATCTGTACTTTTTTTAGTTAAGTGTTAGTTCATGTGATGGTCAAGAGGCGCCAGCTTCCAAGGTGGGTTTTGCTTTAACACAAACTTAGTAAGGCACCTGCGGTGCAGGTTGGAGTCTCTGATATGACCTCGAAGTACCTATATTATATATTCAACAGACATTAAGTAACGAATGCTTTTGTTATCAAAACAATTATTTTTTAATTTAACTGCCCTTACGTAACACACTTACAAAAAAGGCTCTTGAAGTTCAAAAAGTACCATTTTCAAATCAGTAGACACCATTATTGTATAGGTATTAGGGTGAGACAAAACATTCGACTTTTTTTTAACAGAACTACTGAACTAAATGTTTAAATTGACGTTCTTCCGTTTTTTGGCAATAATACAACTAATTTTCGAACTCTGTTAGCACATTATTTCCCATTTTTTTGACTAATTAAGCGGTACTGATTTGTAATTCTTTCTCTTAAATCCTTGATTTTGTTGCAAATATTTTTAATTTTAAGTAGCCCTTTAGATAAACGGTGAAAACATCATCTAAATAATCTTTGACACCACGAGCGTAGTGTGGAGGTGCACCGTCTTGTTTAAGCTATACATTAGCTGCTGGTATGTCTATATCCTTTTTATTGGAAAAAGTTCCGCTAATGCTGGTACTAACGTGTCGCAACGCAAAGGACATCCAAATAAACTTGTCTAATCAATGAGACGTCAAAAAAATACGGTCGGAAAATGTGATTAGCTCAAAAAAGACACAACTGCCATATGGATCGATAGAAAATTCACACTGGATGAGAGAAACCAATACTTGTTACAACATCCACAAAAATTGAATGTTTAGTGTAGTTTTGTCAAATCACATTTTAGGATTTTAATACATCAATGATGTAAGAGAACTAATTACAAATCAGTACCGCTTAATTAGTCAAAAAATTATAAATAATGTGCTAACGAAGTTCGAAAATTAGTTGTATTATTACCAAAAACGGAAGGACGTCAATTTAAACATTTAGTTCAGTAATTCTGTTTAAAATTGCGTCTATTTTGAAAAATTCAATAAAACATTTAAATTGGTTAAATTACTTAAAGGTTTTATTTTAGACCCTACAAGTGTTATACTGTTATACGCAGAAAAAAAAGTAGTTTCAATATTCAACACCAAAAATAGGGATTGCTATTTAAAAAAAATATCGATTACGTCACAACAACAAACCAGTTGGCCAAAAAAACTTGGAAACAAGTGAGAAACGTGCGCAATAAAAAAACAAAATCTACCTGTCTCGGCGTTTTTTTTTAAAACATTAAAATATGAATTTTATTCCATACTTTTATGTCACTACACTACAGTGTGAACCATTTGTATGGAATAACATCGATAAAAATTTAGGGATTTATTTTTTAGAAAAACGCTTGAACACGTATCCTGTTATTTTTTAACGCGCATTTTTTGACATAAAAAATGTATATACAGGATGTCTCAAAATTGAGATACGACCCTCAACTTTGAAATTTTAAATGAAAACCCCATTTTTCTTAGCGCATTTGAATTTTACGTGTAATTCTGCGTATTTTTATGTGGCGCACACTATGTCGATTTATTGTTGTTTTTGAAAAAAAGGTGTAATAATTTGAATGGAATAACTTTGATAAAAATTCAGATATTTGTTTTTCAGAAAAACGTTTTGACACGTGTCTTGTTATTTTTTAACACGCACTTTTTGCCAAAAAAATTGTATATACAGAGTGTTTCAAAATCGAGATACAATCCTCAACTTTAAAATTTTAAATGAGAATCCCATTTTTTTTTAGCATATCTGAATTCTACGTATAATTTTACGCATTTTTTGTGTAGTACAAAACATGTCAATTTTCAGTTGTTTTGCAGTACAATCGACATAATCTTGAAAGAATTATAAATACGGCGGACTTTAGAACAAAATGCGTTTTCAGGCTTTCATGCAGGTATGTTTATGATTCAGATATCTATGAAATATCTATCAAAATAGAAAAACAAAATGATAAAAATTGACAAAAAAGTAGTGTGCATTGGGTTATTGATATTGCTCAAACATGGTTCGCCTTTTAAGTGAAACACAAAGAATAGAAATTCTTATAATGAGTGGTTGTGGTAATCGTACCAGAACGCAAACGGAGGTATGTGAAATGTGAAATGTGAAATGTTTAATGCGAAGTACCCCGATCGGTCCATATCACAGGCAACAGTAAGCAAAGTAAAGCAGAGATTTCGTGAATCTGGTCATGTTCGAGATGCTCCTAAAGTACGTCCAAATGTCAAAATTAATGAAAACACCAAGTTGAATATGTTACTGAGTGTTGAAGAAAATGCGCACACATCGAGCAGACAAATTGCCAGAGAACATAACGTGAGCCAGACATCGGTGTTACGTATTTTAAAAGCTGAAAAGATATATCCGTACAAAGTTACCCTGGTACAGGAGTTGAATGATGATGATGGTGATCGCAGGATTGAGTTCTGCGAAACAGTAATGAATTTGTGTCAGGCAAATCCTGACTTTATAAGCAAAATTCTTTTTTCTGATGAAGCGACATTCTGTTTAAATGGCACCGTTAATAAGCAAAATTGTCGATACTGGAGCAGAGAAAATCCTTATTGGATGATGGAAGCCAACACTCAATATCCAAGAAAAGTTAACGTTTGGGCAGGGATGATTGAACATTAGATAATTGGTGCTTATTTTTTCGAAGGTTCTTTAGACGCGGAAATTTATCAACGGTTCTTCGAAATTTTTCTATTGCTAACATTAAAACGACTTTACCCTGCTGACGACAACCCAAATAAAATCGATCGACGTCTTTGGTTTCAGCACCGTCTTTCCCGGTAGATGGATTGGTAGGCGTGGTGCAATAGAGTGGCCAGCCCGTTCACCTGACTTGAGTCCACTGGATTTCTTTTTGTGGGGCTACCTAAAATCGAAAGTGTACGTCAACAGGCCAGATAATATAGAAGACTTGAAACGAAAAATAGAGGAAGAAGTTGAACAAATAAGTCCTCAAACTATACAAAATGCGTTTCAAGAGTTTCAACATCGGCTTGCCTATTGTCAAGAAGTGAATGGCTTACATTTCGAGCATTTATTATAATTTTTTTCTCGAATGTTATTTATGTTAAGTTTCATTATTAAAAATTAACAACACGTTTTTTCTAACGCCTTTATTTCAAAAACAACTGAAAATTGACATATTGTGTGCTACATAAAAAATACGCAGAATTACACGTAAAATTCAGATGTGCTAAAAAAATAGGGTTTCCATTTAAAATTTCAAAGTTGAGGGTCGTATCTCAATTTTGTGACACCTGTATATACAATTTTTTTGTCAAAAAATGCTCGTTAAAAAATAACAGGATACGTGTTCAAGCGTTTTTCTAAAAAAATAAATCCTTAAATTTTTATCAAAGTTATTCCATACAAATGGTTCACACTGTATATTATATTAAACTTTAAAAAAATAGCCATTTTTGTATGTTGACCGTTGTTTGCCCACCTACGTAAAACCTAAAATCAAATTAATAATGATAAATAAAACTTTCTAATAATAATACGTACATACGTGCACATTTAAATTGCGTAAGCCCTTTATTTTTTTTTTTTTTTATTTTTTTTTTTTTAATTTTTAGCGTTTTATAGCGTCGAAACGGTATCTATCATTTGTTCTTAAGATAAATTTGGTTTAAACGTTTTATTTTGACGTCAAAAATATGTGGTAGCATTTGCTTGTACCGAGCTTTTGGAAACAACCTGTATACAACGTTCCATACAACACTTTATACTATTTCAAACCAATTTTGGCGTAAGTACTTGACTTTAAAAGCAAGTTTTCTGTTTGTTGCCTTGTTACTTGCATTTTTTAACAATACAATCTTTACTGTTCCAGCAATAAACAGATTTGCCTTTAAAATCAGGTACGACAAAATTTGTTTAGAATAGTATAATTAACACTTAAAATTTTTTCTAGTGCATTTTGAAAAGTTTTTTATTAATTGCTTTGAGCAAGAACCCGGACGTTTTTAAAATTCACAATAAAAAATTTGGAGAAAATAAATCAATGGAGATCTGATAAGTCGTATTAATCAACAAAGAAATTGCTATGACAAAAAATTTTAACACTAAAAAAAGTTGTTCTAAAATTTGATGTAATTTAGAATTAGAAGCAATATCAGTGTCATGAAAAATTCTTATCTATGGTATATGCATCAGTTTTAATTTAAAATTCGAATTGGACCCTTATTTAATTGGATCTATACAAATCAGGAATGCTAATATACTATAACTATCTATTCCTTAAATTACTGAACTTTCTCAACATTTTTATTTAAGTAATTAACATAATAAGCTTTAACATAAACTATAATTCTTCAAAATCATCTCTCGCACCTGTTTATTTTGATCGCAAGACATTACCCAAGGTATTTACAAATGTTTTGGTCTCCATTCCCTATGTACCAAAAGTTTCTGTAACAAAAGTGACCAATTCATATCTATTCTTAATCATCACGTCGGTATTTGGTGTGCTTGAGGGACTTGGCAGAAAAAGTAGCTAAACCAGCTTTGGAACAGCTCCCTTAAAAATAGTTTGCGGTAACAGTGTTAACACAAGTGACATCCCAAACCAAAAAATTGGTTTCTCTTCTACGGTGTAATGGTTATACCATTAGGACGTTTTCCGTCTCATTTTAATAAACTAGGTGGTTCAAACATACACGAAATATCAGCCGATAAAAACGCACGTTTTAAAACCATAGTTATTCACTGCTTTTGATACAAGATAAATCGTGGTTTAAGCGATTAACAATTAAGTTTCAGACACAAGAACGAGGCTAAGAAATTTCAAATTCAACAAAATTAATGTCAGGGACAAGGAATTAAAACTGCTTTAAAAAGGAGGTGACTGCCCCATCCGACCAGGCTCTAGAAAAACTAAGTTCACATTTGCAAAAACTGAGCTATTATCCAAGAGGTTTAAATTCATTCATGAGTGTTTGAAAGTTTGCAACAACTTCATCAAAAAAACAAACAGAAAGGGTGCCATCATTCAAGTACCTAATGTTAAGTTTAGAGGTCAAATGGTTTATGACAGGCTAAATCGAAAGACTGAAGTGAAGATTGTTGAACCAAGGAATCTCCTTGTTGGCAACCAACTAGAAAATCTATTCCTTTGTTTACATTTCCATATTTTATTTCCTATTTTTATATTCATTTTCAATATTTTTTGAATGAATTAAAAAAACTCAGATTTTTTTAATTAAAAGAAAAGCAAAAAAACCTGTTTTTTGAAATTTAATTTATTCAACTATTAAGTCATACCACTTTACATAAAAACCCTACTATTTCAAGAAAATAATGAAGATTTTAATAAGGTGTTAGGTTATCACCTTGAAATTTGGCACTTAAATTTGTAACCAAAAAGAAGAATATTTCTAGAAGATTTCGTGTCACTCTTGTTATTTTGAATGTCTATGATACTATTTATATCTTGCTCTATCAATCTAAGCAAATCAAAAAAAGCAAAGATAAAATAAGTCACCTGCTGAGCGTAGATGATTTAAAACTAATTGCAAAATGTGACAGAGTACTTGAAGAACAGATGATAAAAAAATTTACATACGAAAAAATTTAGCGACGTTACCTATACAAATAAATTTTAGACTCGACAAATGCACTAAAGCCACTTTTATAAATAAAAAATTTCGATACAAAAATAAGTAGAGCTACACGACAACACTACTGTAAAATAACTGCAACAAGATTAATTATTAAGTACATGAAGACATAGGAATATATGAAAAACGGTGTTGAAGACAAGAAAATAATCGAGAAAATCAGAGAGAACACTTAAAAAAAGTGAAAATAATTTTTAAAATCAGAGCCAAATTTTACAAACAAATGAATAGTTATTACTAGCCTAGCAGTGTTATTTATCTCGTATAGCATTAGAATAGTTAAATGAACAAAAAAATAAATAAATAAATTAGATACAAAAACAAAAATATTTCTGAGGCTTTAGGAAACACAATTAATAACTTTTCTAGTTAAAGTATATTTATGAAATCTTTTTAAAAAGTAATCATAACTCCTGTTTATAATGATAAAGCAACCAAAATATACAGAGTGACTCAATTAAAAGCTATTTTTGAAAATTTTCTAGATGCAAAAATATCTAAAGAATTAAAGATACAATCTAACAACTAATTTTCTAAAACGACTTGTATTTTTTTGTACATAAAAATTTGTTAAAATAAAAATGATCGAACGTATTCCAAATAGTCATTTAATGTTTGCCTATATTTGGAAGAATTTTATGGTTTTGTCTTACAAACTAGTTTATAATAGATTTAATAAAGATGGTTGATAACTTAAATTTATATATAAGATATTAAAGATAAGTTTAATAAGATAGATAAACCCTATTGTTACCGAAACAATCAGCTGGTCCGTCGAGTAAACCTCGAAGGAAACAAACAAACAGAACCGTATTTAGGCTTCTCGAGTGCCACACGCTGGACCTTTACAATCCACTTAAAATTCAGGGCTAGGGTTTCTTTATCGGTAAGAGACCATAAGTTAATTCCTCTATTGCACCATAAAATTCTTCCAAATATAGACAGATATTAAGTGTACATTTTATCTATTTAAACGACAAATAGAAAAAATATACTTCAAAGCCTGAACTCGATTAATCTAACGCACCCCAACATTCTAGGGGTTCTTGAAATATGTCCATTTTGCGAACCAACCTCGAGATTAGCAGTAGGCGGTAAAGGGATCTACAGGTTCGCTACATACTTGATCAGAATAGAATTAAAAATATTTACATTAAAGTTTCTACCGGTTATATGTAATAAAGCTCAAATCGTAAGAAAAACGGAAAATAGTATCATGTTTAAATGTTCAAAACCAGAAAGATTGAAACAAAACGTCAATTAAATAAATTTCCAAAAATAGCAATTTTTTTTATTCCCATTGTTCGAGATACACTTTACTAAAGAATAAATATTGCTCCGGCTCGTTACGTTATTTATTTAAATTGTCTCAAAGTGTAAAATGTTTGTTGGCTATTTTTCAACAAATTCAAAAAAAACACAGCCCCCAGATTTTTTAAGTCTCTTTTATTCTAAAATTTTATGTACGTTTTTTTGAAATTTAATCCGTCTAACTCGTAAAATTTTTGAAGTAAAATGTGAATTTGACGCAACTGTAAAAATAATATTTTTGTCTTTGTTTTGGGAAGCAATCTTTCGAACTAAAACTACATAATGGTATACATAAAATCAGGAATTTCAAAATTTTAAATTATTATGTTTTTTATTGCTTTCCGTCTCCTTTTTTATTCCCTTTGCCCCATCTCGTCTAAATCCTCGAAAGTACCATGAAATCGGGATACATTTCAATAGGTTCACCAACCCAACTCCAGAAAACAAAACACTTATCATGTTCCTGTTGTAACGTTCGTTTGCACTTTTGAGTCTGTCATCGCTTTTTTCCTTGATAAGATTTTAGTCTAAATAAATGTTTTGGTAATTTGAGCCACTTGAGTTCTCTAAAGTCTATTTAAGTTGGAACATTTCGTCACATCTTTTTAGAAGCCCGAGCTTCATTTTTGTGCAGTTAATTAGAGTTGTAAGATGGGTAAGTATAATTTAAAGATTTAATTACTTTCTTTGATTTTAATTTAACTAACACTTGTCAGGCGCTACTCCGTCACGCTTTGTATTACTCAATGATGTCCCAACTGACCTTTTATATTTCTGGGCATATTTAACACCTCCCTCTTTGGTGGCGGGTCGAATGATCTTTGTATGGGCAGCCTCACCAAAAATGCCGCATCCATCTCCTGGTCCTAATGTTGCTATTGTGTGTTCAACTGCTGTCAAATGGTGTGTGGATGAATTTGGGGCTATTACGGTGATTATTTGGCCGGTGCGAGTGTAACATCTTTGGCGTAACTAATTCCTTGAATGGTTTAGAGAAAAAGTATCAGTTCATGTTCATAGTCAAACCAATCATTGAAAATTTCGTATTACAGGATGTCCCAAAATTCGCGTACCAACTTGTTAATACGTTGTCAATTAAGATCGCAAGGAACACGAAAAAATCCAGCTCTTTTAACAATCACAATGATGATGATTTGATAATATACGTTTATAAGTGATCTTAATTAGTATAATAAAAATAGTGTATTTTAAAAGATTGTCTCCTCGAATGAATTTCTAAATAAAATTAACAAAAATATTTCTTAAAATTTAATAATCTGTACACTAACTGCTACAAAAAACTTATAAACATTTAAGACATTTAATGTACCTAAACATCTTAGAGTAAAAAAAAATCAGATGTAAAAAGTAACCAAAAATATAAGTTTAAGGCATTAAATTTTGAAAACCAAAAATGTTAGATTTTTTATGGAGCTTCGCTGATCCTAGAGAAAATACTATTTTGTTTGTCCATGAATCTTGGGACAGCCTGTATTTACTGCATTTAAGTAAATTCTCGATATAATATTTTTAGGTTTTTCTTTGTTCTTATTTTCATTCAATCTCACTTAATCAGTAACTAAACCTGAATTTTAAATTTTCTCAAAATTTGGTTATGTGACTATTGCTATTTTTCTCTCTCTACCATTTACTAATTCTTGTTTACGTTTTTTTATATTTTTTATAAATTTGCTTATTATATTTTTTGATTCACTATTTTTTGTTTTTTTATTTTATATACCTAGTTATAATTTTAGTTTTGGTTAGGTATATTACACATAGGATTTACCAAAAGTATGGAACCATGTCCTTTTTGGTTAAACTATAAATTTAAATAAAAGTAAGTATGGATAATTCTATAAAATGCCTATAAAAATATCACTTTCTCTAGTATTTAATTTACTTTTGTTTGTTTACACAGGGTATTTCACTGATCCATATACTTTTGGTAACTCTGTATTTTACTTTACAAGGTCATAATTTTGTTGCCAAATTTGATATAACTTCGATTAATATCATTAGTACCAAAAAACGATCAGAGTGTTTTTGTAATTTGAATTAAATTTGGTAACTTAAGAAAAAAAACCGTGAGCGTCTAAAAAAGTTCTATAATTCTTTTATACTATTTTATATAAATTACTATATAATAAATACTTTTAAATAAACAACCTTGCTTTAATTTATATTTTATTATTACTAAATAGTTATTTATGATATAAGTGCCAAAAACCACGAAATGGTGAGTGCGTTAAAAAAGCGGCGGTAGTCGAAGGGGACGACAATAGGTCGCGTGCATAGGATTTTACCCCCCCTACACTGGAGGACCAACAAAGTCAGCTGATCCATTTGATTAGCATCACAGATTAGCATTGAGTTTAGTGTTGTTGAAGTGATTTTTGTTGTTTTTTAACGTTTTTTGAACATTTTGGTGTCAGTTTTGTTATTATATATTTAACAGAAGGTTTAGTGAGCATTTTAAATATAAAAAATCTATTTTAATATATATTTTTAGTGTACTTTTCGGTGTGTTTAATTGGACTTGTTTTTTATCTGGGTGATTTATACAGAATAAGTGTGTTGCATTAGTTTTAAGGTTTATTTTTATTTATAAGGTTTATTTTTAATCTAATTAAGAATATAACTATTTTTTACTTGAATAAATACATAAAATATTACGTTAAGGATTTTTTGTTGGTGATTATTAGAGGTTACCAATATGTAGTTATACTTTTAGGATTTCCCAATAGCTAGTAAGTAGTAAGCACATGGTTTTTAAATAAATACCCAATTTAAAATAAAACAGTTTTTCATTTTGGTAAATTAGATAATCCAATCTATTTTTTAGATTTTTAATTTTTCTAAATTTCTGTTAAAATTCTTAGGTTAGGTAGGTAAGTAATATATAATTATCATGATAGAATAAATTTATTCTCTACAAAGTGGATGAAATACATTTAAAGTTTTATACAAACGTGTTTCTTCTGAAACAAATAAGTTTATTAATTTTAAATAAAAACCCTGATTGCACCAGTTCTTGTCATTTCTTTATTCTTCACAATTTCATTAATATTAAACAAAACAGCACACACGTGGGCACAGACTTCCCCTAACCCCGCAACATAATCACAGTGGGCTGATTGAATATATCCATTTTTTTACAAATAATCTAAGGATTTAAAAGTTTTTCGTTCAGTCTTTGTGAATGCAATACCTACAATTTTATAAAGTCAATAAAATTTAATGACATTTTACCTTTCCAATTATTATCAGACAATTATCACCAAATAACTTTACCCCAATTTTCTTCACTCACCCACAAACAGCTTGGTTATAAGCTTCCATGGCTTTGTATGCACACATTTCTTCCTTGGTGTAAGCACTTTTTGTGTTCACCAAGTAATTGACAATATCAAAATATAAGATGTTGGAAAAATCTTCGATTAGTTGACAAACAGTTAATATCCAACATATAGGGGTCTACACCCCCAATAGCATTTATCTTAAAAAGATATCTTCAACTGCATAAACTAATCGCTCATTAGACCGGACATTGTTGTCTATCTGCAATAATTAAAAATTTAGTTACACAAAATAACTAAAATATTTACATACCTTCAAACCTATATGTTAGGAAATCCGTAAAAAAACTTGAAAGTATAACTTAATAACCAACAAAGAATCCTTAATCTAATATTCTATTTATTAGTATTTATTTACTCAACTGAAAAAAGTTATATTTTTAATTAGGTATTAATTTTAAAACAATTACTAAACCTTAAGACTAATGCAACACACTCATCCTGGATAATAAAACACAAGTCCAATTAAATACACCGAAAACTCCACTAAAAAAATTTATTAAAATAGATTTTTTATATTTAAAATGCTCACTAAACCTTCTATTAAATATATAATAACAAAACTGACACCAAATGTTCAAAAAAACGTTAAAAAACAACGAAAATCACTTCAACAACAGTAAACTCAATGCTAATCAAATGGATCAGCTGACTTTGTTGGTCCTCCAGTGTAGGGGGGGTAAAATCCTATGCACGCGACCTATTACTCCCGCTCAGGGGGCGCTCAAATCGAGTTTTTACTGAAAATGTTTGAGCTAAGAATGATTTACGACGTGGTTGAGTTTCTTTTCTAATAATTTACAACCCCAATGTTTTGAATTCCAATGAAACCTTTCTCTAGCAGGTAGCTCGCATTGAATAAAGTGGAAATATCACTAATTTCATTCGGAATTTGTTTTACCACAAATATTAAAACAAATAAATACATTTTTATTTATCAAAATAAACATAAGACATTCATTCATTTATGAAATGTTGACTAATAATGCAATTTATTTATTGAATTATTTATTGAATTAATGAATGTAACAATTAACATTTTTATTCTAATTAGGATAGTAAACTAGTAAGCAAAATATAAATAAATTCTCAACATTTTTTTACAACAATTTTGTTTATTTACATTGAGAACCGGAATAAAACAATTTGAAAAGGCAAGATGAAAAAAATGGATGCAATTTTATTTTGTTGCTTTATTCATTCTCATTAGTCACTATACTCAATAAAAATATTCCCAAAATCTGATGTAACATGTTCTTAGAAAAAAAGAAGAGAATGAATGACGAATTATCCCTTTCGTCGAAATTGAGTGAGCCGGCGGCGACAGGTAAAGAAATAAATGTATTCATAATTTGGAATTCAAACAAAGCTTAGAAAATTTTCCCTCTTCCGTATTCGTCCAAATGTGATAAATAATAGAGCAGAACATTTTATGAGTCTATTGGCAAAATATAATTGTGGTAAAAGAAAAAATTTGATACAAAGACGATCTTTTCAAAGAAGATGTATGTCGACTGCTCTTCGATATGGAAACCCTAAATAGCAATTAAAAGCTTGGAAAAATTATAAGTACAAAGCAGTCCCCGGAAAGTATTTTAAAAATATGTGTGTCCAGAAGAAAATCATATAAAAAAAATTTAAGACCACGAAAACATTTCAGCGAACAGCACACTTCGACAAATAATTTAGAATATGGTCCAGATGCTGATGATTTTAAAGATGAAGAAAATTTAGAACAGTTATGTACCTAATCTTATAGGCTAATTTCAAGTTGAGATACTACCGGTAGTATAGCAACTTTTAATACTTTTCCATGGCAACAACCAATCACAGATCCGAATTCTTTTAATTTTCCATAGAAACGAAGATATTACTGGTATTATCTCAACTTGAAATTCGCCCAATCACCTAAAAAATTTTACGTGCGTCGCACATTTATAATTTCAGTATAATTATATTAATTCTAAATATTACAGGTATCACCTGACGAAATAAATAAAATAGAAAAAGAAACAATCGGCCAACACACAAATGTAAAATATAAATTTTACAGAAAGGATAGATTGACTGCTTCCCTTTTTGTTTTGAGGCAGTCTGCCATAAATTGGCTCAAACGTCTTGCCAAGACCTTTCAAAAAAAATTTATATCCTCAAGTCCAAACTAATTTTTATGTCATATGGAATAGAAAAAGAAGATTTCGTCAAACATTTATTAAAAGAGAAAGTTGGGCAAAAAATTAGAAATTTCGGAATTTTTATTCATAAAATTCACAACTTTTTGGCTGCTTCTCCAGACGATAATTTTTTTTAATTTTTTTTATAAATATCAAATTATAAATTATATTATTTTTTGATAAAAAAAATTTGAAATGTCGCGTCATACTACCTATATTATTTTATAGGTGTTCTGGAAGATAGAAGTATTTGCGAAATAAAAACATTCCCATCATTAAAACGAAAAAAAAAAAAACATTAATCCAAGCTGCAAGCCAAATAAAAAAAAATGTTTAAAATTAAATAACGGAATATTACAATTAAACAAAAATCATAAATTATTATTTTTAAGTACAAGGCCAGCTTCATATTACAAAAGCTAATCTTTGCTATTTTGTCGGGTTTAGCGATGGAGATGATCTCTTCGTCCAAAAAATTATAAAAGATGATCTATTTTGGAAAAGAAAAATGGAATCAAAATTAATAAATTTTTTAAAAAAAGCAATGCTTCCGGAAATTGTTTTTAAAAAGATCCCACGAGGAAATAAATGTAAAGAACCTCAAAGTGTTTTAGATTGTTTAAATCTCTAAATTGTTTAATTTTTTTTATTTTATTACCTAATTTAATAATTAAATCGTATATTTTTAAAATCTAATTTAATTACACAAAAAGTACAAAATATTTTTAATTAAAGCGTTTATGAATTGTCATAAAAAAAATTGTACATACTAGTAAGAAATTGTGTTATGACAAAATTAAAATGTAACTTCTAAATTTATTCTAAATCAAGAAGTGAAGTAGTTCTGTCAAATATAATATAAATGCCCGTCGCATTTTTGCTTGTCAATCTTCGAAAGGGCATGAAGTATAATTTCATAAAAATCGAAAATTTTGTAAATAAACGAAAAGCAAATAAGGGTATTTTCATAACAATATTTTTATCACTCAATATTTAGCAAGCACTTCATGACCAGTTTCAACAATAAAGAGTAATAAAACTGTCAATAAGGGGTTGGACGGCATTTACCTACGAAGGCTTGCTGAGATATTTTGCCTAGGGCGATGTTATAGACCAAGCGACAACAGGGGGTCGATGCCGCAACTAACAAAAAACCGTTTTTTGAGTTAATCTCTAAAATGGAGCATTATTTTTAAAAACAAAAAAATCCAAAAAATTTTAAAGAAAAAGATCTAGTATTTTGCCAAACAACAATTAAAAATTCCTTTTTCTTTACATAGATATCAAATGTATCTTTGTTAAATAAAAGCATTTTTTTTCTTGAAATTAGAAGATTTACTAGACATTTTCTTGCTATTTTATATAGTACAAGTCTGGACTATCTATGTATTAAATTATTCAAGATTAACTTACTCAATAAAGTGTTCAAAACAAGAAAATTTTTTATCTTTTTTTTAATCAGTTAAAATGTTTGATAAATTTCTTTTGATTATTGTTCATGGAGTTCACTAAAGAGAAAAATACATGTTGCCACCTGCAAAAGTGGTAGGTTTGAACAGTAGTAGGTTTGGATTGAAGAAATCTAGACAACCAACATATATTATAGTTTTTAAAGACAAATTTAATGGTGAAATTTGTTTTTACTATCAGTTATTACGTAAAATCGCATTCTGTAACTAAATCTTATTTATATTTATTAGATTTTAAGATATGATATTTTAGGATAGAAAAGTTCTTTAAATTCTAATAGTTTTACTTAAATTTTTATTTACATAAATTACAATTAAAGAGATAATAAAAAAAATTCAACATTAAAATAGGGATAATGTGAGGCTAAATTCAAGGCTCGTGTCGAGTTATGAGTAAACATAAAGCGCTACCCTCCTCTCTCTAGACTAAACCTACCACACTTTATCGGGTGCCAACATGCATTTTCGCCATTTTCCCTAATTACTACAATCTGAGTAAAAACGAAGGCAACACGGTTCCTGACTCTTAAAAACTTAAAAGAGGTAATAAAAAAAATGATGGGGGGTCGTACGTCAAAAACTAAAAATACTAAATAAATGTTAAACATAGCAATAATGTATTATTTCTCCGTTTGTATACATTGACTGACGTCTCGTAGTTTTTATGACAATGTCGTTCGAAAAATTGTTAGGCGAACTCTTGTAACAATCGGTAAATTTTTTCATCAAAATCTGAACTCTTACCATATTATAACTGAAAATATTTTTAAATGATATTTACAGATTTTCTAACACGAAAAATCGGCGATTTTCAATTTCCGTAACCGATAATTGATCTGGCAAATTGCTCGATCTTTTGATTTAATTAATTTTTCCAATAAACGATCATTTGATTCATTTAATCAATTAATGGGTGTGAAAAATTAATCGGATAATCGATTTTAAATTTTAATTTGTTCCTTGATACTTTGATAATAATTAGTCTAATTTTTTTTATGTAGTGTAACACGGGTGAATTAACGATATGTATGGTTAAATGTTGTTTATTGTTTTCATTAAAAAATTGGACAAAAAAACATTATTATTTTTTTTTAACAAACGACCTCTTTGGTATAAAAGAACCCACAACTATGTTTATTTTAGATGAGTAAAATGTCTATTTTGTTACTAATAAGATAAAAGTTTATATTAATCGAGATACTTTTTCAATATAATGGAAAAGATTGATCTAGTAGTGTTTACAGAATGTCAGAAAAATGATAATAAAAAAATGTTTAAAATATAAAGCTTACAAATAATTTTTGTGTTGAAAACAAGGCTTCATCAGTAACAGACACCCAGATCTGTTATTTATTTACCAAAAAATTTTTGTCTTTGGTATTGTAAATTAGACACGATTTCTTGTGGCATTCCATTCTGATTTTTGTTATCAACTTTTAATTAAAAAAAAGCTTTAAAGTTTCCTTAAAAAAACCGCATTCAAAGCTATTTTTATCAAAAATTGTAAGTTAATAACAAAAAGCAAAACGGTATGCCCTAAAAAAGTGCCTACTTTACATTACCAAAAACAGATTGTTTTTGGTAGGTAAATAAATAACAGATCTAGGTGTCTATTACTGGAACATTATTTTCAACAAAAAAAATTATTTGCCAGCTTAATATTTTAAACATTTTTTTTTATTAATTATTTTTTTAACATTCTATGAACACTACTAGATCAATCCATTCCATTATTTTGAAAAAAAATTTGAACAATTTTTTGCCGAATCATAAGTACCGCAAACCCTTAAATTACTAAAGGCATGGCAACACAACTCACTTGCAAAAACTGGAAAATGGTCAAAAATAAAAAACTAATGTGTTAAGGATTTAATTTGTTTCTTTTGTATTTTTTCGTGTTTTTCTAATATGTATCTGCACAATTTTTATTTTAATATTATTAAGTCATAAGTCATATACAATACAGTGTGTCAATTTTAAAAGTTGCAATCGGCAATATCTCTAGAATTGAAAAAGTTATTAAGAATCATTTAAAACCGTTTCGGTGGTTGCTAGGGGGAATCAAAATGACATAGTAAGTGACGCACCCCCACCCACCCTTTAAGCCACAGCCACCCCAACTTGAAAATTTTAAATGGCACTACCCTACTTGTGATACATCGTTGGAAAGCTCATAACAAACGCTTTCCAAAAATGTTATGCAAAAGCCTATTTGACAAAGTCATTTTTCCAACTCGAAAAAAAAAAGACTTTAAATTTTCATTTTTGTTATTCGCTATAGTAAATAAACTCTAATTGAAACTAAAATAAAATATTGTCTAAGTGATTAATTTTTATTAAATGCTATAATGGATGTTGAAAATGATTTCCGTTGTTTGCTAAACAAAAATAGAGCCTGTTTTGAAATTCTTCACAAACTTTTTGAAAAGTTTCTCTGCGAATAGCTCGAGACTTTTGAGTGATTCTTTGTCTCAATTGTTCAAGTGAGTTTACTTTTGTTTTATAAACCACAGACTTTAAATGGCCCTATAAAAAAATCCAGTGGTGTAAGATCTGGTGACCTAGGAGACCATTCAATAGGTCCTCTCCTACCAATCCATTGATGTGGGTAGTGGTTATCCAACCATTGCCTAACTGGAAGTACATAGTGTGGAGGTGCTCCATCTTGTTGAAAATGCAGTAGATGTTCATTTAATCCGGGATTTCCCAATTTGTCTAATTGATTTTCAAGCTTCTGAACTATAAGAGGCTCATTGGTTGTCTCCAGCATATTAGCGTATTGTTCGCCGTTCAAATTGCCATCAATAAACAGAGGTTCAATAATGGAATCTCCTAGCCATCCCAGCCCAAACAATTAATTTTTGTGGATACTGCGTATGTCCCTCTCTAAATATGTGAGGGTTTACATCACTCCAATACCTGCTGTTTTGTTTATTTGCATTTCCATTTAAATAAAACGAACATTCATCCGAAAAACAAATGTTTTTTTTGAATAATGGTTTGGTAATGCATTTTTTAGTAACCATTTCACAAGATTCAATGCACCGATCCGGGTGGTTATCGCCAAGTTCTTGGAGAATTTGCATCTTATCAGGATGAAATTTATGAAGTTTCAATACCTTTCGTACTGATTCGTGTGATAATCCAGTTTCCCTAGCTGCGTGACGAATTGACATTGTTGGATTTATAGCATATTGTCCAAGAGTCCAAGTCCAAGTACTTCAATTTGGGCTTTCTCACTGAGTACTCTTGGTTGACTTCTTTTTTATTCTTAACAGATCCTGTTTCCTCAAATTCGGCGACTAACTTCTGAACGTACGCATGACTGACATGTTTTTCTAGATATTTATTATTAAACACTGCTGCTGTTCAAAGAGCACAACAATTTTCAGATCCGTAAATAAATATCAATTCAACACGCTCTGCCGTACTATAAACCATTGTTAATTTTTGATAATTTACAATATCGTTAACAGGTACAATTAATAAATAAAATGTATAAATCTACAAAAACAGATACATTATAATCTAATCCCAATAAACATAGGAGTGCAAAAACCATAATGTATTGCCATTTTGATAAGATTCAAAACACAAAAAAATCACACAAAAAACATGAAACGTAGTCTTTAGGGTTTAAATCATATTTTTGGTTGTGTATTTTGTAAATAACGTCAATTTTTCCTTTAGGACATCGCATAACAAAAATAAAAATTTAAAATCTTTCTTTTCGAGTATTTGGAAAATGACTTTGTCAAATAGGCTTTTGCATAACATTTTTGAAAAGCGTTTGTTATGAGCTTTCCCACAATGCATCACAAGTAGGGTAGTGCCTTTTAAAATTTTCAAGTTGGGGTAACTGTGGCTTAAAGGGTGGGTGGGGGTGTGTCACTTACCATCTGATTTTGATTCCCCCTAGCAACCACCAAAACGGTTTTAAGTGATTCTCAATAACTTTTTCAATTTTAGAGATATTGCCGATTGCAACTTTTAAAATTGACACACTGTATAATAATATAAGGCACATACAGGATGATTTTTTGTTTGCTGCTATACAAAACTCCAAAAGTAGGCAACACATTATACTTTGCTAGTTTTTTAAATATTAATTTTCAAAATTAAGACATAGAGGGTTGTGAATTATTGTCAACATTGTTAACAATGCCTTTGACAGTGCTTCCACAGTCGGTTCGTTTAGATCATTTGTAGTTTACCCAAAGTTGCTTATCGTTTGTATAACGTGTTGCCTATTTTTGAAATTGAAAAGGTTTAACATCAATATTAAAAATATTATTTGATTATCGATTATTATTATTTAATCGATTAATATTTCATTATTGATTATTATTTGATTATTGATTATGTTCAAGTATCGATTAATCAAAGATTAATTGATTAATTTTGGTGGGTCCTAGAACTTTATTTTCAAATAATCTCTAGGGCATTATTTTCGAAAATAACCTTGAGTATTATTTCTTATCTAATGTAGTTACTTGAATAGAGGGTCACACTATTGTTAAATCAACCAATCGGACATTAATACTACAAATTTAAAAAGTCTCCTCAAAAATGGCCACTAATCCATGTTTCAATAATATTCTAGTCTCAGCAATATCTGTGGAAGGACCTTCGAACAAATTCGAACCGAATACAATTCCACATAAAGAGAATTCGACTATTTCCAAACCAAAGCCAAAAAGTGACATAACCTCAAAGTGGGTTGTTTACAAATCTGTTTATACCTGTCTTTATAATTCGTATTAATTCTTAGAGCAAAAGAAATTATTTGTCCTAAGAAATACGTTTTATTTGTCCAAAAATGTCTTTTTTTGGGTCTCCATATCATAATTCTTATAATCAAGATTACGAATATGAAGACGATCAATTTGATGACGAGGATGATAGAGAAAATGAGGACCCCCATGATGACAGTGATGAAGGTAAGTCTGTTAGTTTAAAAACATACGGATATTGAATTATATTGGAATTTTAGACACTGAAGATGCTAGTGAAACAGACACAGGACGCCATGAAGAGCCCCTCGAAATTAAAGAACAGATGTACCAAGATAAGTTAGCTAGCCTCAAAAAGAAGCTTCACCAACTCGACGATGGCAGCCATTACGAATATAACAGAAAAGTGAAAAAATTAGAGAGTCAATATAGAGAAAGAATCCGCGTTAATATTTTGTATAGAGACTACAGATTGGAATGTGTGGAACGCGACTACATTGCTGAGAAAAAAGCGGCAGCCAAAGATTTCGAAGACAAAAAAATTGATTTGCGGGAAAATTTAATTTCCGATTTGGAAGACAAGAAACGGACAATTGAAGCTGAACGATTTTCAGTGGAACTGACTGGGGATTCAATGGAAGTAAAACCAGTAATGACGCGAAAATTACGTCGAAGGCCAAATGATCCAATTCCTGTGCCGGAAAAACGGCGAAAAGCACCAACAGCGCAAATTACTTATCTTTTAGACGAAAAAGAGATTGAAAACGATTTGAAGATAATTAATAGAGGGAAAGTATTGACTCCTATCCGGAAAATAAATACAGGTTGTTTTGTTTAATTTTATTATTTATATTTATTTTATTTTTTTGATTTGTTGTAGATGATAACAGTTCATTAAGTCCTGGAAATCTTCAAAGTGCTTTAAGTGTTTCATCAGGGCTCAGTGATGTACCTTTAATAGAGACAAGAATAGAAGATGGGAAATTATTGTATGAAAAACGCTGGTTTCATCGGGGACAAAGTATTTTTGTAGAAGGAAGGGATATGCCTAAATTTCCTGCTAATATTTCAGCAATTGGCAATGATATGGTATGTATTGTCGGTACAATGTATATAAAGCTCGCCTAAGGCGAATTTTTGGAGACCCTTTTTGTCGTAAAATTTAATAGTTGTAAAATTAAGTGGTACGTGGCTTTGATATAATCGACCAGTTTTGTTTTCGATGTAACAAAGCGTAAAATAACTAATTATTGTCCAACTGGACAACTAATGTCAACATTTCGTTTCTAATTGATAACAGAAGTGCAGATGTGCCCTTGAACAGGGTTGGCTTCATGTTTAAGCTTTAATTCACTTTTTCCGGTGACGGGCAGACAGTAAAGTGTTCTCTAGTTAAACGTAATTTTTGTATTTATTTTGGTGGTATCTAGCTGTTGTGTATGCATTTTATTTGTTTTTTGTTTGGTTCGGTTCTTTAAAAAAATTGACCATGTTTTTTATATAAATATTTTTAAAGCCAACACTGCAAAATATCTGTGATGTATCAAGGACGGCACAGTATACCAGCGATGATTCAAATATTATGGAACCGGTTTGCATTTAAATATCGGATTGGTCGTCTGTATTTTCAGTTTCTCTTTTATCTCTCTCCCTCTGCCTTATACTTATATCTTGATGCTACAATATATGAGTATATATGACCTAAAACGTGACTCAGTGATTCAAAAAAGTGTAATCTCAAGAGGCTTTACAAGAAAGACATGTTAGTAAGTCTTGATATTTAAATACAGCCTGTTCCATGAGTTTTGCGTGGATTCCACTCATTTTAGATAACAAAAATTCATGTGCCTTCATTCTGGAGGGAGCTGTTTTCAGTTGTAGAAAAAAAATTCTAGCAAAAATTCATGACCTACACATAATCAGTATTGGTGGCCGCCAAACTCATTTAGCCAAACAACGTAAGGTTGCAACTATAGCGCCACCTTTATCATGCTTATTCTAATCTATAAAAATCATATATAAATAGTATATAACTAGTATAGGTATAGTATAACGGGTTGCATACTCCCGATTGCAATCCTTTTTAGGTCCTGTCCATTTTATATGGCGGCTGCAGTCACCTGTATAGTCAATTCACTTTGACAAATAGTTACAATATGTATCGTCCAGATCGCCAAAGAGTACGCACACGTGACTTTTTTTTCTAATATTGGTATTAGGATACTAAAAATGCATTCCAAATAATGCAAATTGTTTTAGTAAGAGAGATCTAAAGAAGGTAGCCTTTGATAGTTTATATTGACATTTCAATCCACGTTTAATGGGTGATGCGAACAGATAGGGCGCGTATAGAGTAGAGCACATTGAGATAAATTATCTTCAGATTTAACGCGTCTATAAAAACAATAATAAACATTATATCTTATTCAGAAGTTTAATTTGTTATTACATATTGTTAAATTGAATAAAAATATACAAACGCCCCATTGGAAACCCAAACCAACCCGTACTTACTTCCAAAAGAAAATTGAAAAAAGATTGGAACAGATTTAATATCAAAAAATGTTTTTTTACTTACGCATGAGAAAGTACGCAAAAAACTATTATAAATAAATTAGCAGTGATATGACATTGACAGTTTGATTAATTACAAATATAATTATGGATTCAGAAGTTAAAATTAGCATTTTAACCAGGGTTGGGTAACTACATTTTGATACGTTTGCTACTCGTTAACTATTAGAAACCGTTTTTGTGACAAAAATTCTAAAATTTCTATTAAACAACTTCAGTTGTTAATAACAACAACCGAAGTGCACTGAATTATCTACAAACTACAATACAAAAAGTTTACAAGACAGTTTTAATTTTTTGTTATTTAACAATCTGTAGTATAATATGATCTGATCGTCGTACTGCACGTCAGTTTTTTGTCCCGTTTAAGCTTGCATTTTGAATATTTGACGGTTTGCTGTGTTATTTATTATATGTATACGAGTGTATGTACTTTGACAGTAATGATAGCTAATAGCTCTAATGCCATCACAGAACAGTTTGCTACATTTACTACGTTGCTAGCGTAGCAAACGTAACAAATGTAACAAATGAAATCTTTCGGTCATTTACCCAACCCAGATTTTAACGTCGTAGAAAAAATTGTATTTACTACTCGACATGGGGTTCGGTTTTTCGTTCATGATTGTCTCACTCGCTGCTAACGCAACTCCTGAGATTGACAGTAAATATCACATTTTACTGACAATTTAAGCACACTAAACTATCACAGACTAGGCAATATGTCAGCATTTTTAGGCACTAATCAGTAATATAGACACTTTAAAGCCGTTCAAGATTTTTCATCTGTCACAAAATTTTGAGGTTAAAGGCCAAACAGCAAATTTTTCTAAAAAATAGGTAAACTGGTAGGATCGGTAAAAATATGTTTTATTGCCTAATTAAACAAATAACTATCATGTTACGTAATATCTAGATCACCAAACAGTGCACACACGTGACCAATTTGATTAATCAAACTTTCAAGCTTGACAGTTAAACGCGAAATGAAATTTCAATTTAAACTATTAAGGTTACAATCCTTCGATCTTTGTTACTAAAACAATTTGAATTATTCTGACAGTATTTTTAATATATGCGATATTAAAAAATAAAATAGGTCACGTGTGTGTCACCGTGCTTGGTGATCTGGACAATGCCGATTCAGGATGATTTAATAAATTTGTTATTAATAGTTTGTCGTTTGTTTCAAATCAACTAAACCAACAGATACCAAAATATTGTGATCTGTGTTCTAATCTGATTTTTTTGTTTTCCTTTTTTGTTCACATCAATTCATACATATTTATAGTGCATTTCCATGAAACGCATTGTATAAAAACCAAAAAGATAAGATTTTTTGTTTTTCTAATAAAAATTTAAAACAGTATAAATATGTATCTACAGTACCTACCTTTAGAAAAGATCTCACTCTAACCATACGATTGATATTATTTAACGCAAATCTTGCTAAACTATTACTTTGATAATATATAGGTTTTATTTGTAGCCTACCTTAAATAAAAGTGTTACACAATTTTTTTTTTCCACTACTAGCTATGAAGTTGACCATTATTGTGTCTCCTAGTCAACTGAGAAGTTGAATTTCTCTGTTACTGGTTAATAATTTTTTCTATTATTAACCTAGGTTAATAATGGACAAATTCAAATGTTTTGAGAATCCAGGGATAGTTGTTCAACAAAAACTTGTGCAACATGGTTTTGTATACTCAGGAGATCGTCTTTATCGTATTTGCGAATGTATTTAATGTATTTACGACAAAATTATTAGAATAAAAATGCCATTAGAAATTTTTGTTGTTGACTCGTTGTTAGGTTCGTTGTCAACGAAAATGTTTGTTGTTGTTCATGTTGCCATGGTGTAACTTCAAAGAATGATAGATTTATGCTTGTTTTTAAATTTTATTATTATTTCTGTGCTACTTGATTTTTACAAGAAAAATTTTTGTTTTTAATTTTTGCCTTAAATTTGGATAGTAGTGGAAAAAATAGTATATACACCACGGTGGTGAAGACATTTATAGGCGTCGCACCTTATTCCGCTCGGGGCAAAGCCCCTCGCGAAATAATCTTGATGCTCGGTCAATAATAACATTCTTCACCACCTTGGTGTATAAATAACTATTATTACGATTTACATCTTTTTTTATTTATAATAAAATGTGTCTCTTTTCGTTTCAGGTTTGGGTGAAAAGATCAGATGGAAGTAAAGTTAAAATAAATTTATCAAATCTAGCTCGCGGTAAGATATCAATTAAAAGGAGAGCTTCTTAAATATGTAATAACATGTTATAAAACTACTTTAATTAATATATAAGAATATTGTATCTAAAGTGTTGTTTGTTTTAAATTCATTTATAGCCTTTTAAAATACTCGTATGATTTAAGAGTATTTAAGTTTTCTTAATTCCTGCCAAGATGTATGTTTGAATTATGTAATATGAGAGCAGATATAAAACCTAATTTTGATATTTGAATGTTTTTTAAATCTGAAAGATTTTTGTATCTTATTTAGTACGTCTCCATTTTGTTTTTGGATTTCTACCTGTTTTAATTCTACTTCGTACGTCAAAAATAAACGGCAAATTTAGGTAATGCTAATTCGTGTGATGATTTCAAATGAAAAACGGGGCATTCCGAGTTCAGAGCGTTGTAATAAAAGATCTTACCCTAGGAGTAAGAGAAAAATTGTTAAAAGATTCGACGACTTTTCCTTAGAAATATAAAATACATGTATTTTTTATTTATATTGTATTTATTGACGTTCAAAATTTACCTGTAAGACAGCAAATACCTACAACGATAAAATTTTGAGCAAACTTATAGTCTCTTGGGCTAATTTTAAAAATATATTATCGCTACCTTTGTTTCCATGGAAAATGAAAAAAATTCGAGGTTGTGATGGCTTGTTATCCCTTGCTAAAATTTGTAGTATCTCAACTTGAAATTAACCCATCTGTCTTCATCTTTAAAAAGTTATTGAGCTTCTTTTGTTATGTTTATTCCGAGAATACATAGTTAGACCAGAGAACAATATTGTTCTCTTGTTAGACGATATAGTTTTTAATTTTTATTCATATTTTTAAATTTGCAACTTTAAATTGTGAGGATTTTATATGAAATAAGCAGTAACTGAAGAAACCGAATTTCGTTACAGGTAACATTACGAAAATTCACCAACCTATTTGTCAAAAATAAATTATTTACTGTCTTTTGGTTACTGTGAACAAAATAACTCTTAAAAGAAGTCTGTTATGTGACAAGTTGATTTTTTTATTTGTAAACTAAAATAATTTCGTGATTTTTGCAAGACTTTGAAAATCTGTCAAATGAAGACAAATAAACCTGAGGAAGCTCAAGGCCGTGAAAAAACCAATAAATATGGAATATACAGCCCTTACCCCAAACGGTCACTCAGCATTGGACAAATGGAAAAACCCAATACAGAGTGATTTTTTTATTTGTTCCCTACCGAAACTCCAAAAATAGGCAACACATTATACCGGGTGAGTCTGCTAAAAGTGTTTCTTAAAACTAGTTATCCCATCAACTTCAAAGTTTGGAATTAAAAACTTTGTTTTTACACTACACAGGTGAATTTTTTTTCAGAATTTTTCTGATATTCCGTTCCTTCTAATTAATATTAATAAATTTGTTCAAAAAATCTAAATATTTCCAATTTTGTATTTGTTAATGTCTGTGACTTATGGGTCCCCCTATTGTAACAGTTAAGAGCCACCACTGAAGCGATACTTTTCAAACTTAAATCGGCTCGATTCTATAAAAAGTGGAAAAAACAGTGATAATTTTAGTAACGTTACAAATTGTCACTTCCTTAACCACTGTTCAAATCACTTATTTTATTTCGGTATTCTACATTTCACGTAATTTCTGGAGTTACTACGAATTTAGCTTTTCCACTCAATCTCCACTTTAGTTCAAATGCATAATGCTAAGTTGCCAAGTCAGCTAATATAAAAATAATCAACAAGCTGTTAAGATATTTTTTTACCTTGTTTTTAGAAGCAGTTACCTTTTTACCAGTTACCAGAAATAGATCCATCATCCCAAAGTATAGATGAGACTCCAGTCCCCGAGGTATCTGACGACGTATCTGTTGAGGTATCTACCGACTTTTCACAAAACCAAGTGAAAATTTATATCGTTGCAAATGATGGTATTCTAATAGAAGAAAATGTAATACCTGAACCAATTTCACTTAATAACAGCCCTAACGAAGTTAGTGTTGACTCATTGCCGTCAACATCAAAAAAAATAATTACTAAACAAAAAGTTAACAAAAAAATACGAGATAGAAGACCGTATGCAAGCAAAGCAAGCATGTTAAATGCCTCCGCAGAAATATTTGCAGATAGTTTGGAGAAACTCAGTAAGGCTTTTAAAGAGCTCTCGGATGCTATTAAACTATTGGCCACATCTATCAATAATTTAGCCGAAAAAATATGAAAATTAATAATTTTGTACAACATAATTTAATCTGAAATTAAAGAGTTATAAGAAGCTCTGTCATGTTAAGTTATTTCATACATTTAAAACGTGCAAAGCTTAATGAAAAAAATATATTTTTACCTAATACAAATATAACGTTTTATGAATATCTTGATTTTTAAGCTTTTTATAATTTAATAAAAGTCAAAAATTTAACAAAATTTAAATTATGCGCAATCTTTAACTGAACACTTTGGCAATAACATCAAGTGGTGCCTCGAGTGGTAGCTATATATTATCCAAAATCATGATAATACGATGTCTTTGTCTTCTTCCTGCAGCAAGAACATCTCTTTCTAAAACGTCATTACCATCAAACATTTCATCTTCCATTTCGTCTTCGTTGTCTTCATAATAGTCATCATCCTCATCATCATCATCAATGTTTAATTCTAATAAAATATTAAGCAGTGCAGCACATGCGTAAACTATAAGTCCAGCTTTTTCATGACTGTAATGCAGAACACGATGCTTTAAAAGACAACGAAATCTTTGCTTTAATTTTCCAAAGCATCGCTCAATCGTATTTCTTGCGCGCTTTTGTTTAATATTATATCTCCCTTCGGGTGAATCGTTTGGTACATTCAGAATTGGTGTCATTAACCAGGGTGATAAAGGATATCCCGAGTCTCCAAGAAGCCATTGATTTACATCACCTTCTTGAAAACGTCGGCGAAGATGTCTATTGATAGTGGATGTTGCCCAAATTGCGAAATCATGAGTAGCACCAGGAAATCGTGCGTTAATGGCCAATATTCGTAAATTTGCGTCGCAAATAGTTTGAACATTAATGCTGTAGTACCCTTTTCTATTAAAGTACGCCAACGCGGGATAAACTGGATCTAAATTAGGAGGTGCTAGGATAGCAATATGGGTACAATCAATGGCACCAACAACGTTTGGAAAGTCAAATCTTTCTCTAAATCCATTTTTTACTGATTCTACTTCATATCTATTTATAGGAAACTTCACTTTTTGGGGAAAAATATGCAAGGCGATAATTCTGATAATTTTGTTAATAATTTTCGACGCAGTACTTTGGACTACAGCTATATGTGCATCTTTTCCCAAACTGCTTTGATAAGTTCTTTGCGCTAAAAGATGCAAAGTGGCTAACACTTTTATGTGTGCTGGGATGTACACGTGCGCCTTATCCCATTTCTAATATGTGGCTCAATTTGAGGCAAAAGAACTTCGAGAACCACAGCGTTTGGTAGCCGGTAAAGTTTTTTAAATTGAGCTTCGGGTATCAAAAAAGGATTACTGTGGTCACGAAGTTTTCGAAATTGATGCCGTTGAAGATGACTGTAAAATTTACTTAATTTTATATACATAACCATTACAAATTGTTTTTCCAAACCGTCTTTGCAGATCGTCAAATATGTTTAAAAATTCAAATTGGAAATTGAGAAAATGGGCTATTATAGTGATTGACACATCAAGCAAAACACTTTATTAATTTTTAAACACCGCAAACGTCAACGTTTCCACCTCAAAACTCTGGTGCTTAAATTTTAGGAGTGGAGTGGTTAATTAACAACTCCACTATACCTTATAGATTAGGCATTTGATTAAAGTCATTAAAATTCCACTAATTTGGTAAATAACCACGTTACTAATTTTCCACTATCTTATAGAATCGCCCCGATATGCCATTTTTTCTAAGAGGGTGAGTGGGATCTTGGTGGGACCAAGACACTAACACTAGGGGTACGTATTGTCGAGTTACGGCAGGCTCAGCTTGGCAATGCTGCACCAAAACGCGTCTTACGAATCAAATAAATGTTATAATTTTTTGGGGTCATCTACATTTTTTTAAAAATATTGTTTGCACAAAATAATACTTTAACATCTTTTCTTTTAGAATAATGTTAAAAATTGGATTTATTTAGATTTTTTTAAAGAAATTAATTATTATTAATCAGAAGTAATATTAGAAAAATTCTGAAAAAATTCACCTGTGTAGTGCAAAAAACAAAGTTCTTAATGCCAAACTTTGAAGTTGATGTGATAACTAGTTTTTGAGAAAAGTTAAGAAACACTTTTAGCAGACTCACTCGGTACTTTGCTAGTTTTTTAAAATATAATTTTCAAAATTAAGGCATAGAGGGTTGTGAATTATACGGGCGGGAGCAAATAAAAAAAATTACCCTGTACCAAGATATTTTGTGGCCGACCACTATTACTGAAACATATTTTTATCTAGAAGAAAATTCAGCTCAAAAGTCGATGATGTATTTTTTTGTCGCCGCATCTCTATCTAGAGTCCAGTTCATGCATCCATTAAAAATCACAGGTAGTTGGTGTCGAATTTGAAGCCGTCCCTTAATTTTGAGACACTGTATAATTGCGGTTTATACCCTACATGTTTTATCAGAAACGATAATACAATGTGGCTCCAAATAAATGAGACTGTTGGCAGTTCTAATGTAACTTTCAAAAAAAAGTTTACATTTTGTTCCAATGTTTAATTTCTGTATTTTAAAATTCAAAGTCTCGAATCGTTGATATATTCAAAAATAGGTAAAACACCAATGGCAACATCAACCACCGCAAAACGAACTTTGTGGCCAACGTAAAGCAAGGTTTTGTGGATAGTTGTACACAAAAACTATTATAATTTAATATTTTCTGAGGGACTTTGTTAAAATTTAAGTTAAATATAAATCAAATTTATAATAGGAATTCTTCCTTATCCACCAATAGGTATATTCTAGCTTAAATACGAGTATGAGCCTTAAAAATGAAAGAAATAACAAAATTTCACCACATCTGTTAATAACATGGAAATATTTTTATAATTATTACTCAAAATTTCTAATTTTAGGAGATGGAAAACAGTTAGTGAATAATATGCTAAAAATAAATTTACTACAGCGGGGTAAATCATAAATTGCGGTAGGTTGTCGTAGCCAAATACGCATTATCTTTGACACATTTTTAGAAAAACATTGGTAGTGGAGGGGTAGTTGCAACCATCAATAAAATGTCTCCATTAATAATTTACCTGATGTTTAAATTTTGGGTATATCTATGACAACACTAAACGTCACTAGAAGGAAGTAAAACTACTTTCGTTTAATGTCTTGTTTATTTGGAAGACATTTCTTGTTATTAAAACCAGTATAAATTGATTGAGTATGAATACAATTTGTTATAGTATACATACAGTATATTGCCTTTAGAAGCGAAGGAATATATTTTACGCTTAGTTCAACAGTTTCTCTTTTGCATAAGGTTCATATACAAGATTTTTTCTAATTTTACAACTTCGATTTACTACATACTTTTACAACTAATAAAACATAATTTTCCCCTCGCTCCACGTAATCAAAATACGGACAGAACACAAGTGATTGGATCGTAAACGATATAAAACAATGTGTAGATAGGTACCTGATAGGTCAAACATTACAACTTTGTTCAATATAAAGCAATAAATTTAATATAATTACAATGTGTTAAAAATAAAAACATTATATTACAATGCAAATGGCGTAAAACCATCGTTCAACTCAACAAAATCTCTACTTCAACAAATACACCAGGTGCAGAACATTGCACATTAGTGACGTATTAAAAAAAATATTTTAAATTAAAAACTGTAGACTAATATTTACAACAATTTGATGAAGTGCTTCAAACGCAAAATATACATTTACTTAGTTTAGTATTTAATAATAATCTTGTGTATTAAAATCGCATATGTACAAAACAATTACATAATAACAAGGCTATGCAGATTCTGCATAGACTTGTTTAGGTTAAACATCCTGATTTAATAATAAGCAAATATGGGAAAGTTGATTTCTACGGCTATGCCCATCACAGTATTTAGTTTTTGTTTCAATAAACCCCGGAAATGTCAAGGCCTGTGAAACCTGAAAGATGACCAATCACAATATATAAAATCTTCTATTTTTTCTCTCCTTCTTACCTCGTTAAGTGCCGACTGCCTTCGTGCACAGCCATCTCTGAGCTTTTGAATTCGTTTAATTCTTTCCTAATGGCAGCTTTGTCTTTTGGTGTTAACCTTGTCCAAGGTTTATCCGCTCTACGATCATAATCGTGTGCTTGTGTAACCTCAATGTAATCATTAAATCTAATAATCTTCTTCTCTTTCAATTCTTCAACAGTCGGCCGGAAGCTCAATTTTCGTAACAAAAACCGTTTTTTCTCTTCTTTCTGCTTCTTTTCTTCAGCTGGACTTTGCTCTGTAAAGCAAATATAGCATTAAGAATAAATTAACAATTTTATACACTAGGCATTTATGTTTACACCAGAGATATTAAGAAGAGACCAAGTATGTGCTATGTGTTTAATTGACTACAGTATCCTGAGCAAGGAAATGAAGTTGAGATTTTTCTTTCGCAACATATTGTGCCTAAAAGTCGGCTTTATGACTGGTCTCTTCTAAATTCAATACAAAAAGCGAACAAAAAGCCGTACTTTTTAAAATATTTCTTTCCTCCAATTCTTCCTGTGTTGGTCTCATACTCAACCTTCTTATCAATCTGGCTCCAATTGCTTCTTTAGCTTCTTGTCGTTCATTTTCCGACTGTATTTGCAGAATATTTCTATTGATCAACTCTTGACGATCCGGTCTTAACGATAACTTCAATGATAAACTTTCTTTTCTGGCGATCTTCAGAGCTAGTCTGTTTTCTTCGGAAAGTTCCCTATTATCATCTCTGTAATTGATAGGATCGTCATTAGAGTCGCTGTCACTACCGTCCTCCTTAATTACATACGGTCTGGCATTTTCTTTGTTTTCTAAAGTGCATGGCAAACCTATGCCAAACTTAACCGGTTTCGCACTGGAAATAATAATGGGTCATTAATTGTTTGAAATAGAAAACTATTTTAAATTTTAAAGGTTTTAATTATGTATTATAAATTTATTATATATTTGCATAAAAATGGCAAATATATAGCAGCCGCCACATACGAATGAATTGACATCATCATTCAAAATTTCGAATTGCTATTATTTTGGTATGAATTAAGAGCACTTAATATTTAAAATAAACTACATAAAAAAGTTGGGAAAGTAACGGATATTTTTACGAACGTTATTTGTTAAATTTGATGACATTAATGCATGTTTATGAGGCGGTTAGCGTATTCACATTTCGGTTGGTTATATTGAAATTTCGTCTGATCATTGCAGTGCAACACCTTTCTGTCATAATCGCAGTACAGCGCTGCTTGTTCAAATTTTTTTAGCGGAAAGTAAAGTTAAAACTGTCATGTTGTTACGTTATTCGGCTCTTGTGTTAAGGTTCCTTACTTTCTACCATATAACAGAGGTAAAACAAAATCCCATAGTCCACAATATTTTGTTTGGAACCTTCATATGACGTCAGCACTTGCTCGATGAATTGTAGTAAGTTAAATGAATAAGCGATAATAAATTTGGGACATCTGATTTTGATAAGAATTCCTTTATAAATTTTAACTAGTAATAGTTCTCGTTGAAATGCAGCTAAATACTCAAAATTGCCTTATACAAAAGTATATGTTTTTTAACACACATGATGTAACGGTTTTGTTTGAGAAGCGCTGGTCTATTTTTAAATGTGGCGCCTTTAATTGTGGCAACCAATGAAAACGCGCGCCGCGGACACGAATCACAATTTTTCGCGTACGATTATTTGACTTTCAAATGTGCTTATGTATTTGTTATAAACTATTCGTGACAACACGAGTGATTATTCACAGCTTCAATTGTTTTTGCATCGCTTCGCTTACTTTCTGATTTTTTAATAGAACAACTATATCTTTATTCAGATTTCCAAAAACCTTCTATTATTTGTTCACTTGATTTGTTTAAGAAAACGGCTAGCTACGACGCTCAAAGGGCTGATGAGTGGACAGTAACTGTTAAACGTAGCGTCAGAAGTTGTCGAAAGTCTTTTTTATTATAAGAAAAAAATATCATAAAACTAGTTTTTTAGTCTTTTATACGACAAAAATATATAAAAAATATTGTTGGTTGCTAAATATTTCTTCACTCGTCAACCAACAAAATTGTAAAATAAAACAAGTAAATTGAGAAGAAATATGACGTATAATGATGAATTGATGAACAACAAAAAGTGAATATAATAAAATAATAACAATGTGCACACTACATATAATAATTACCATATTCTTATCCGAGGCCTCATTGACGGCCTTCTGGACGAATAAAATAAAATAAAGAAAGTTAGTTTTGCTAGACATAAAAAAATAAATTGTGAAAAACATTATATAACTTACTTTAAACTTGTATTATGCTCTGTTTGAGCCTGTCGTATCGTTAGCGGCCTATTTTCTTGTGTCGGTGTATTTTGTGGTGTTCCAGGTCCACTACCACCACTCGTTTTCTTTTTTAGTGCTGACTTTAAAGGCATGGCATTAAATTTTGGTTCTTTAGCCGGTATCTCATCTATTCGACTAGTGTCGATTGTTGGATCCGGCTGAGGCATGCGAAACATATACGACGAGTCATCTAAATTCTCAAAACTGATTTCATCACCATCTTCGTCTTCGTTTTCTAAAAATAAAAAAATGTAACTAAGATATGTCTCAGTTTAGACAATGGAATAGAAAATAAAAATATATAAATTGGGTTATGTCCAAGTTATGTTAATATAACTAATTTTCTTTAATGAGTTGTTGGACATGTTTCAATAAATCAACAACTACTGTATCAACAAAAACGTTTTTTTCCTCATATAAGTCTTATGCCTGTCAAACCAAATTTAATGCCTTGGTTAGTTTCGAAGCCACGGCTGCGCCTTTTTTTTGGTCTACCAGCAGCGACGTTAAACTATATGCTTTATTTCTTAATTAAATAAATAATTATTTTTTAATGTTTGTTTAGTAGTCTGGTATGAAATAAAGAGGTAATTAATTACCTTCGTATTCGTAGTCGCCTATATGCGATGGCGGCGGAGACTGTCGATTCGGTATCGGACTAGGAGAGCTAAACATTGGCGGTGGAGGGATAGGCCCTATTTCAGAAACAGGAATAGGTGGCTCTGGCAAGTCAGATAGCATAAGACCAGGGTCGGACATAGGGGGCGGAGGCATATTTTGAGAATCTTTATCGTGTGACGATGGCGCACTGTTAGGCGGACCTTGTTGCATATCATTGACTAAAAATTGTTTAGTTAGTTTTTTGGTAATTTTTAGGGGTAAATTAACACTTACAATGCTCGCTATGATAGCACAAGAGCCGCCTCGTAAGTCTGCCATGACCTAACGTATTCGGTCTTTCCGGTTTTCCTGGAGCCGCTTCAATTCCAACAGGTTGGGTAACTTGTAAAGGTGTGTCTCCGTTGGGAGAAAGAGCGCCATTATGTGCCGCTCCATCAGTCTTTTCTTTTTTCGGCTCTGAAAATAAAAGGTCACAAAATTAGTCTTTAAAAATTTTTAACTGTGTTAACAGATTAGTTGTAATTTATAAACAAAAAATAACTTTTGTATAAAACGAGGGGTGGACACATCGTGATTTCTGATGTACAACGAGCAGGATTTTCTATGTTTATACGTAGATTTCCTAGAATTTCTTATTAAATTTGAGGATTTCCGGGAATTTACAGGGTTTTTCAAAGAATTTTTTAAAGATTTTCAGGGAATTACTAAATATTTTGCTTGATCTGCGCATGCGCAAGTAATTTGCATATTGTTTGTGCATGGGCAAAAATGCACATAACTGAATATGTACTACAAGTCTGAAATTTTACTGACTCTGTTAAAATATATTATTCACGAGAAGTTACAAAATAATAATAAATAATAATTTTAATAATCATAATAATACATATTAATAATAAAAAATAATTATGAAGTAAATATCTCAAGGAATTCGAAGAGGATTTCCTTAAAAAAATTTTGGTTAAAATGATTTCTGGTGTACATTTTTTTAAAGACATGTCCACTCCTCGGTATAAAATGGTCATTTTGTTAAACCTTGCCTTTGTTATTACAGTAAGAATATAGATAAATCGATTGCCTTTTAATATATGCTCTAACAAAAACATAAAAATTATTACGGTTAGGGCAAACCCCCAACAAAGCGGTTCTTTAAGGTTGTGTGGTACCTAAAAATTAATCGAGATATTTTTCCAATTTATTGTAAAGGACTGATCTAGTAGTGTTTATGAGATGATAGAAAAATAATAAAAAAAAATGTTTCAAGTATTAAGCTGACAAGTAATTTTTTTTGTTGAAAGCAAGGCTTCAGTTGGAGGCACCCAGATCTTTTATTTATTTATTAAAATAATTTTGTTTTTAGTATTGTAAATTAGACACGTTTTCTTATGGCATACCATTCTGATTTTTGTTATCAACTTTTAATTTTAATTCAAAAAAATCTTTTAATTTACCTTAAAATGAGAACCAAATTCAAAGCATTTTATTATTAAAAATTATAAGTGAATGACAAAAAGCAAAATGGTGTGCCCTAAGAAAAACTGTCTAATTTACAATACCAAAAACTGAAATTTTTTGGTAAATAAATAACAGATCTGGGTGTCTCTAACTAAAGCCTTAAAAAATTATTTTTCAACTTGATATTTTAAATAATTTTTTTAACATACTATGACACTACTACTCGTAAATTGATCCTCTTCATTATTTTGAAAAAATATTTCGATTAATTTTTAGCTGAATTATAAGTACCGCTTACCCTTAAGGGATGAGACCGAAAGGATCAAAGTAATTTGAGCCAAGCAGCTGTCGTAAATTAATTCTATAGCTTTATTGAAGGATTGTGGTATCCGTAATAATTTTTATGCTTCTGTTTATTGCCCGTACTTAAAAAGTCAGTACACCTAACTATATTCTAATGATACACGGCGTCCTAAATTGTTGATACGTTGTCAATTGGAGTCCAAAGAGCACGCAAAAAAATTTAAAAATAGTCAGTCAGAGAAAGTCAGGTTTTTTTTTTTCGTTTTAATTCCAAAATACCAGATCGTCAATCCTACCACTTGAAATTCAAGATAAATTTTGACTGAAAGGAGTTTGCATTTTATTTAAATAAAATTTTTATCTTAATTTTATTTAAAAAGTTATCTGATATCCTAACTTTTTAAAATGTACATTTTCAGACATTTTAATTAAGATTTCTATTATTTTAAACGTAACTGTAAAAACAGAAATGGATTTTTTTAAAACATTTTTCTTGTGCACTTTGGATCCCAATCGACAGCGTGTCAACAATTTGGCAAGTTGTTTTCAGACACCCTGTATGTAAGAAACATCTTCGGTTAAATTAGAAGTTGGGTAGAAAGAGTTAGTTAGGAACAACATGCAATTGCTATTTTTGTTCTACATATTTGATGCAATATTTCGAAAGACTCTTTGATATTGAAAAATGATATAATGATAAAACGTATCGTAAGTCTGTCATGGACACTTAATAATTTTTCATTGAGAATTACAATCAACTGGTTTTAATTTGCAACTGAGAAAGATATGGAGGGTAATAATCACAACGAACTACGCTAACAAATCTCGCACTTTACGCTTGTAAAAACTCTTGAATTAGCTTGTTATCACATCCCATTTTCGCTTATAAGTCTCTAAGTGGTTGTCTATCCATAATTGGACTAGAATTGAAAACTCGTATTCTATTTTCCATTTTTTGACTACCAGATCAGAATCGAAATTTCTTCATTCATCTAGATCTATTCATTTAGAACCGAAACCCGAACGGAACCTTTATTTCATTTGGGTCCAGATACCAGGGAGCATAATAAATTTGTTAGTGTTGCAAATTTTCCTTTTGAATATAATATAACAATACCTTTGTGACCAAAATTTCGAATGCAAACATTTTTATATTTCCATAATCCATCTGGTCAAAACTTTTAAATGGCAGCAAGTACGCGACTTTTAACACGTCTGATATAAGAGTAAAAAATAATGGGCGGAAACAAAACGTGAATTAAATTTTAATTGTGATTAAACAACTCGCAATTAAAAATAATTGCATTACAGCCACGTGTGACATATTACGTTTTAGCAAATTTACATAAAGTTCCAAAAAAAGAAGTTGCATGATTCGCATTTTAGTTACTTCTGAATAGAAATTGTTTTTATTTGGCATAAAAACGGTTATCCTTACTCATAATCCACTCCTCTAATTGCCTGCCATTTAAATTAGTATACTCGTACTGAAAGCACGAAATTAATTACTGTAAACGAACAACTTTTTAAAGCAATAATCATTTAACAAATTCAACATAAAACAATCAAAATTAAAGTCCGATTTTTTTTTAATTTAGTTATTAGATCATTTGATTTGCGAAGCACGTGTCAATGACAATGTTTTACGAACTTCTGTGTAAAATTTAGTGTGCTCGCAGTACACTGTACCTAATACAAACGCAAATTATGTCGTGAAACAGAAGATTTGACTTTTAGAAAAACTTTTTGCTCCATAATAATTATTAGAAATAACGAAATAGGAAACAATACCACAATATTGTTATACTATTAACATTTCAATAAGTAGGCGTGTATCACGCATATGACTAAAAAATTCATTTTTACTAATGGCGTTGAATGTTTGAAAAAAGCCAACGTGTTGTCGTGTTTACCAAATAAGTTGAAGTTGAATTAATTGATTTGAGATTAAATCTTAAGTTTTACCCCGATTGTTATAATATTTAAATCTTTTTTCATACAAAAATCTGTACAAAGGGATAATATAAAAGCAGTTCATAACGTTTAAAGTTATTATTAAATTAACAATACCCAAAAATATTTTCTCAAAATAATTCTTCAATATTTTTTTATTATATAAGAATACACAATGTTTCATTTTTAATTTGATGGTAAAGCTAATATACCAGGTGAATCAAGTTTTATCCGCACCCAAAAAAAAACCATTTCTAATTAAATAATTATTTTGAAAAAAATTAAAGCTTATACTTTCAAATAGAAGATTTTCTCCAATTTTCAAATTGTTTACTTGTACGGTAATTTTTTCACCATCACGGTGGTGGTTTCTTGAATTTATGGTATTCGTCGTAAAATTGGAACACGACCGTTGAAGGTTAAGGCAGCTGGTAAGAAATTCCCAGGACCGGATTTACTATTTATTTGTGGGGGATCCCAACTGTGAACTAGCACTTGTTCGGATCTGGTTAGTCTGCAATTGGAATTCACCCATTTACATATTTTATCTGTTTATTGTAAATGAAATGCTAAGTTTTTTGAAAGAATTGATGAAAGCACGATATTTAAAATTGAGGTAAGTTTTTTAATCCATAAGGTAAATTATTTTATCCAACGCTTCTATATAATAAGCCCTAGAACTATGCTCATTTTATATAAGTAAAATGCCTTATAAGTCACTAGTGATGTAGAAAGGCGTGTAAGTCATTAGTGAGATAAAAGCTTTTAAACTCACTGCTGGTATGCCAACATGACTCACTCAAATTTATTTTTGAAAACTTACTTTGGAAAAATACTAAAATTTTAACATTTTGAGGTTCAAACTTTAACATTTTGAGGTTGCTGCCTTTAATTTACTGGAGAAACCTCTTTTTTTTTGTCTATTAGGTTTATTAATAGAACCCTTATTTCTTATATTATTTTTATTCAACTAGTTTCGAATTTATTAGTTCATTTTCAAGAATTTCTTTGGTGTTTTACGTCCATTTTAATATCGAGATAAAATTAACAGGAAATTGGACTGAGCAGATAAAGACTTATTTTATATAGCCTATATAAAATAAGTCTTTATCTGCCCAGCCCACTTACCTGCTAATTTTTTCTCAAATTCTCAAGAATCTTGTATTTGGATAGACGTTCGCACATGCGTTATTTCTTTTAAAAAAGGTTCTATTAATTAACCCAACCTATAAATTCATACATTCTCTCAACAAATGTTTCTGAAATGTTACAAACTCTTTCTTTGGGAGTTGTTGGATAAAATTTTGTATGCCAGCCCGTGTGTTGTAGCGCCAAATCACTCAAAAAAAAACAACCGGTTTTCTCGTGACTTATTTGGTCAACAACACATTTGTATTACATAAATCTTACCCTTACCGAACAGAAACAACAAAGATCTCATTTCAAATCACAATTTCGAGTTGCCATTACTTATCTCTTGTTGGTATTTATTTTTAGTATTTTTTAAATTTTATTATGTTTTGTTTGTTATGTTTTTATTGCGAAGAAGCCAAAACCATAGAGGATATGAAGCAAAGAATACGGAGCGTCTTAGAAGAGATAAATAAATTAATTAATTTAAAAAAAGGATTCGTTTATGCATTCAACAAAATGGGTACCATTCTAAACATTTAATGTAATTTTGTAATAAAAAATAATTTCTTACATAATTTTACTCACTGAGACCCTGTATCTAGAACTGATGGAACTGTCTAGGTCAGTTAAATTTTCAATTGTTAGGGTGTTGAGTCGGAGATTTATTACCACTCCAACTTAACAAGTCATAAATTAGACTAAATTCTCGATGAATGATATATAAAAATATAAAAATGGATTTTACTCAAATTCTAACAACTTTTTTTAATCCAAAATGTTAAAGATCAAGTTTTTTAAGCATTTTTGATCAAATGATGTGAAAAACTGTTAACAAATTTTTTTCCTAAAGTAGTTTTTAAAATTTTTATCGAAGATTAAATAAATTAATGGAACAACACTTTTTTTTCAAAAAAAAAAATCAATTTAACGTAATATACATTTCATAATTTTTTTTCGTGAATAAGAGTTGTTTTGGAAGTGCGGGCAAAAGTTGATTCACCCGGTATAGTGAACAAATGAAATTGATGTGAACGCATCGCAACACAGCCATTGCTAAATCTAATTAAAGCTAAACAAAATTCCTAAAAACCTAGAAACTAAAATGTCAGTAAAATTCGTAAATCTGAGCGTGATGCAGACAGGAAATCAATTTTGAAAAAAGCTAATAATAATAATTTCATAAAATGAATGGCTAACTTAAGAACATCCTAGAAACAATCTGTTCCTGCCTCAAACGAGGAAAAGCGTTTAGAGTAAAATTAATAAAATTTACTCGTACCTACAGTAAAGTTTATATTTCGTTGCAAAAACAAAAACTATTTAATAATGTTAAGAAATAATTTTTCAGTGTTAAAATTAAGTCAAATGAATAGCAGTTTGTGAACAATTCGTCATGAAAACAACTATTTGGCTTCCCAAAGGTCATTAATATTGATAGTACAAGAGCTATATTTCATGTGTGTGATGTGACTCCACCAATTCTAATGATTTCACATTTAATTTTAACGGATCAGAATAAATTTTTGCAGTAAGTATTTTTTCCTCCCCTACCGGCTATTATACAGTTTACTTTAAATATTAATAATTAAAGTAATTCGTGTCACATTTGACAATTAAAGGTAGATGCAGGGAATGATGGCCACGGATATTAACAAAATGCTTAAAACCAACCATACAAAAGATTTGTTAAAATTCAGTAAGGTATGACTAATAGAAAAAAAATTGGTACAACATTGATGAGGATGTTGTATTATTATATAAAAAAAAAAAAATATAAATCATGCTAAAAATGAAATAAATCAATCACAAATATGCCAGTTTATTACATTTTCAGAACTAACATTAAATTTTGATTGACTATGACAAATAATTTTGGACGTTTGTAGTAAGTTTTAATATAAACTGTCATCATGTTTCGAAATCTGTTTACAAAACAAAATAGATGCTTCTTACGAAAATATTAGCTGTTCCAAATTTTTATTTTTTCATCATCATTGGAAATAACTTAATAAGTCAATTTTTCTAACTTTTAACGTTTTTTTAAATAAAAGGTTTTTCAATAAGGATGGGTCGATGTTAAAATGGAATAAAACAAGCTGTGTGTGAGGTATTTAAAAAAATCTTTTTTTATATGAAAGGTCCATGCATGCCTTTATTTATGGAATATAACATCGTTCAAATGTCCGCCGCGACTTCTAACTGTGGCATGGATCCGAGTGGACCAATTTTGAATGACTCGCTCGCATAGATCTGGCTGAATTTGACCGATGGCATTGGTGATATTAACTTTAAGGGCATCGGTCGATTGCGGCTGATTGGTATAGATCTGCGAAAAAAAAATAGCGGGGTCAAATCGCACGATCTTAGTGGCCAAATCACGTCACCTTTGTAAGAAATATTTTTCTAAACGGTTCGAAGCCCAGTCAGCGAACAAACGGCGTTGTCTATGGTCATTAACTTTAAGGTCCTGAGTTAATTCGACTTTGTACGGGTGTAATTCTAAATCCCGACGCAAAATTCGCCAAACTGATGTCTGCGAAAGGCCGAGTTCTTGTGCACAACCAAGAATTGACTGCCTCGGGTTTTGCTATACACTTTCACGTACGGCAGCAATATTTTCGGCCGATCTAGCATTTCTTTGACAACGGGGTGTTGGCTGATTGTTTACCGAACCCGTTGTTTCAAATTTGGTTACCAAACGCTGCAGAGTCGATTTTGAAGGACCACCGTGCCTTCCATAAAATGGGCGCAACGAGCACAATGTTCGAACTAACGAACAGTCATTTTGATAATAAAGTTTTATCATTTGGGCGTGTTGCTCAATTGTGTAATTTGCCATGGTAATTTGGCATCAGTGACTGAACAATAAACACCAGATTACATAGACACTACCAAAAAAACATGGCCGCCACAGAGTGCCAACATCAACCCATCCTTATTGAAAAACCCTTTACAATTTAGAAAAATCGAATTTTTGTAATCACTTTTGTTCAAAATACCTGTTGAGAAAACATCTTCCTGCTTTTCGTACACGAGTCGATTTAATTTGACCTTTTTTCGACTTTAAGTTATCATGTAACCACAGATTTATAATTTGTAGTAGACTCTGAAGAAGGCGGAAAGAATAAACGTCAAAACGTTGGTTATACGCAAAGATTTTCCTTTTATAATCCCACAAAATCAATATGCATAATTATTTTATAATTGTATAATATTAAAATATATATTGCAATTAACTACTTTGTTAATAATCTAGACTTTATTAACGTACTCAATTCGTTCATGCCCTAAAATGTCTATACTTTTAATCGCTATCATTAACAAACTTGTTTATTAAATAACTATTACATTATATTATAAAGATAAAAACAAAAATCTTGAAATCGAAACAGGACAACACAAAAATTAGACTTGTCAAATGTCAGAAATAACAACCCAAAATCCTGTAAAAATAAGGTAAGAACTTTGTGTTTTGTGCTAGAAATTGAGTCAGCAGCAGTTTCAGTAAGTTTCCAGTGGCGAAGCAAATGAACAAAAATTGAAAATCAATTCTTACATTTTAAATGACAAAAAAGTCTCAGACATAATCGCTATATCCATTTGTTATTCTTCATCGCTATCGAGATTCCATTACTTTTTAATCGCTCAATATAACATGTATGCATGCAAAAAACATGATATTTACTAGCTCATATTTGTAATAAAAAACAAGTAATTCCTATCATTTTACATATCGAATAATTATTTACATTTGCGAGTGGCAACTTACATTTTACAGCGGAAAATTAATTTGATACAACACGACGTGCAGCGGACGGTTTGGTAATTGAATGACGTATAATATAAATGATTATGAAACTGGTGATACCATTCAAGAAAGCGTTGGAATTAATCCGAATGGAATCTTTGCGATGAGCCACCCCATATGTTTCATTCATTCCCATAAATAAAGAAAAAAAAAAGGTAAAATCAACAACGCATGTAAGAGTATTAATTGAAACTGCTTCATAAGATCTTCACACAATTAAAAGAATACGAGTTTAATAAAAACCTCTCTAATAAACCAAAATCTACCACTCATTATTTCATTGTAAAGTGAGAATATATTGTTTCCTAAAATAAAGCCGAAAACGTAAACTGCTTAATAGAGGTGGTAATTTGTGCATCATTTCCCAGTTCTCCAAGGGATACCGATGTTTTGGAAAACCTTATCTCTTTTAACGCGCAATCATCCCGTGTCTTCTTTTTTTTAAGGATATAACGCAGATGTTGAAGCTGGCCGCGGCGCGCAATCGTCCACTATCCAAAATTACATATTCTATAATTTATAACATAATTACAGAAGACGGTGCTTAGGATTGCTAGACTATTAGTCCTATTGTTCAGTACCATCTTCGGTATCGTTCGACTGTTACCCTAACCTCCCACCCTGTATCAATTTAAAACCAGAGAGCCTCTCTGGCACACACACAGTGTAACAAAACCAACAGAGAAATAAACATGTAAACACAGTCTAAGTCTTTTCTTCCCCCACAAGAAGAATAAACACCTAGAGAAACTCACTGAAAAATGGACAATTTATTTCAGCATAGAAATGAATATAAATCAAAACCACATTGTAATAAAAAAAGATTAAACTACACAATTGTGTTTTACAATTTTATCTCCAGCCATTATTTGACCAATAAATGCGCCACCCTCATTGAGTGTGTAATTTCATAGAAACTATTACTGTACGAATAAGGGATGTAAGGACATCCAGTTTACGAATATATAGGGGTGTAATATATAATCTGCTATACCAATATTGTTGTATTATAAATTGACGTGTGGAAACATTTTTAATCATACAATAAAGATATATCCGTTTTCTGTGTGTCATATTTGTTAATCGTCTATGTTATACTTAAGAATTTTATCACAAATTCTTGTATTATTTATAACCATTATGTTAACTAGTAATTTAAGTAAGTACTGATAAAAAGGTATAAATAATAACTTTACTAAGCAAAGGCGTTTTTCCATGAGATCTATATTATACTAATATTTTATCTATGTACCAATTTTTAACAAAAAAAGTTAAATTTTTAAAACAATAAAAGGCATTTGATTATAAAAAACATTTCGTTTTTCTTTGTTTCTTAACATAAGAAATATGCGGCGCAATTTTTGTATGAGTGAATAATAATAGTAACTATAATAAGAATAAGAAAAAAAGAAGTGCTTGTAACTGTAATTTTTATAAGAGAATTTTTTTTAAATTTGAAATTACAAAAATGTGTATCTGTGCTCCTGTTTTGAGGATTACCAACATTGACATTGTGATTTCCACCGCAGTGCTCATCACAGATTCGCTAAATATGCAATCATTTCATTAGCTTATCATTTCTCTGGGCGTAGCACATAGCGATTTTATTTTTATCAAACTGTACGAAATAATTTCGAAATGAGTTTCTCACCACGAAATGACGACCTTTTGTACCCTGGCGGTAAAAAAGCGGCCGGTGGTGTTATGGGAGGGGCAGTATCCCAATAAGGGACGACGTCTGGCTGACAATGGCCGTATCCTGGTAACTCCAACTTATGCTGTTGCTTTTCACATCTTTTCCTTCTTCTTCCGCTCGGTGTAAATGTTTTCACCAAAAAACCAACGCCACTCATGATTACATGATCACACACTAATTTGCTTTAAATTGTTTTATTCTTGTTTGTGTTGGTCAAAGAAGACCAACAGGTTTCGACGGAGTGTTGGCTTTGACTGGCGTCGTGCCGCGTCGTTTAGACTGCTATGCGTGGGCGTCGGAACGCCCGGTCGGATCGTTACCATCCTGCAGCATCAGTGACGTCACAACGCCTTACATCAACATCGAAAATTTTCAGCCGGGATACCGGCAACCTTGACTCTTAAGCGAAGATGCTATTGGTAAAGTATTGAAATTCTAAGAATGCTTCCCTCAAGTTTCGTATATATTTACTTAAGTTAGTTTCAGGACATTAAAAGCTGTTGCGATTTTAGGACTATACGAATAAATGCTTGTAATCTCCCGCAAGGTCAGTTCACGATAATTTTAAACATAATCGTAAATTCTTTTAAGTCTCAAACTTTGCCTTGGGTTAATTACTACTTGATAAAAACTTTTTGACAAAATGTATTTACAACAAACTGTGCGGCAATGCTAAACAATCAAATATGTCCTCGTTAATTTATAAAGGCACTAATACACAATATATAGAGTAGTTGCAAATAGTCGAGTCTGTTGGCAATTCTGAGTTAGTAAATAAATAAATTTCTGACGTTTTCATTATTGTAAATAAGTACAAGTCAATCTTGTTTGAATACAAAATGACTATTTGAAGATACGAGGGTGGTTTAACGAAAGAGTTATTTTTTGACTATTGGCAACACCTTTGCTACCGCGATATTTTTTGGTTTTTATTAAGTTTTAGTAGGCAAATCTGTTAGTTAGCTTGTGTTTACAATTTTTTAAAAGAAAGTGTTCTTGTTGTTCTATAAAAATGAGGAAAAAAATTTCGAGTTTTAAGTAGATTTTATTTATTACGTGGAAAAACTTGAAAATAAATGAGGAAAAGTTGTGCGTTTAATGTCACTTTAGTCCCAAGGAATTTAAAATGACATTTAAAATTCCCTTGAAATGTAAAATATGGACAAATCCAAATCAAAAATGACTTTTTATTTATTTATTGGATGCGCAAGAAACAGCTCAGGACTAAAGTAACTTAATCCCTCAAGCGATCGGTGCTTTTAGACTCCAAACTTTCAATCTCTTTAGTTTTTCCTTTTTTTTATCTTTACATCTTTACCTGTTTAAAAGTTAATAGAAGTAGAATTTTTCAATGTTACACCCTACATATTAAAGCACTCATTTTGCGTTCGTTTATACATAGCTATCAGAAAACTAGTGCTCTTATGACTATTAGAACACGCAAAATTTTTGTTATAACAAGACATATAAAAATACTCCACTATAATAGTATATTAAAGGACGCGTTTTGAAAAGTCAACTTTGTGGCACGAATTCAAGTTTATAAAACGAGCGCGAGCGCGAGTTTTTATAAAGAATGAGTGCCACAATGACTTTGAAAAACAAGTTCTTTATGCTATTTTTTCTACTTTACGTGATTTACGTAATTTTTAAGTAAAAAAGTTAATTATTTAATCTTTAGGGACTTTTGCGTTAATACGAGACAGTTGGTAATAAAAATGTCACTAAAGTGTCAATGAAGTCATTGAACTTTGAAATGTTTTCAAATTTGTCTAAAATTCTGTGTAAGAAACTCACAAATGGTTCTTTTTTACCTACCGTATCGGTTATTGATTGAATAATCCAATTGGCATTAGCACAGTAAGGAAAATCTCCATTTATCTCTAAATTCCCACTCCATTTGCGGTTCTCAGCGACTCCTTTCATTTCATCGTTAAGCATTCAGTCAAGCAGATTTATACACTCATCTAGCAAATAACTTGTAAATTATCGAATGCTATGGATGTTGTAAATCGTCAAAATAAAGCCCAAAAGCTCCATTTTAGTTTCAAGTTTCACTTTAACGCTGTTCTAACCTCAAAAGCTGAAGTTTGCCGCTTGTTCCGCCCCACTTTCATATATTTTATAGATTAATTGCGATACACACACACAAAAACACTTTGTTGAGGAATACTGCTGGTCATCAAGTGCAACAAAATTTATTCGAATATAATTACCGTAATCTCATCGGCGACAGAAACATAACGTTTCATTTCAGCGATAGCGTGTTACACGGTGTTACCAATCCGAAAACACTAAATTGCACTAGCTGTTACCGCACCCAAATCGGACTCTGTTACCGACGTAAAGTAGAAAAAAATACTATAAAGAACTCCTACTTAAGTCATTGTGAGCACTCATTAATTATAAAACTCGCTCTCGCACAAAGTTGACTTTTCGAAACACGTTCGTAACGTTTAATATACTATTATAAACGTTAAAAATTGTGCTGTGTTTATATTTGGAATTATTTATATGCCTTAGATTTTGTAAAAAGTTAAGTAACATAATTAGAAACAAACAGTAAAACCTGTTTTTTCGTTTTAATTATTAGTCCAAAAAACGACTGCAAAAATATGGGGTGCATTAATTACCAGATTAAATCTTGAGGAAAATAGTAGGTATGCAAGATCGCTAGGTTTGCCTTTCGAAAATCTGATCCCTCAAAAAATACAACCCCTTCAAATTTTAGATGAGAATTTTTTGCTTATGCCTAAAACGAACCAACTCCCAATATACATATAAAAAAATAGATTAGGCAGCAACATACCATCGTGAAACAAGTGTACACACACGTATACAGGGTGGACCAAATGTATGGAACGGGCCGTTTTTTGGCTAAACTATAAAGAATTTTGATAAAACAAAATATAGGCATTAAATGGCTAGGAACATGCTACCTGGGACAATGTTTAAAAAATTTTTATTTGTTTAAATTTTCAAGATAACTATAGCAACATTTTTGTTTTTTTGTGAAATTTATTCTTGAATTTTTTTTAGTAACAAGCTTTTTAAAAGAAATGTTGCTGTGTTAATTGTTTTAATATTAACTTTATAAATTTTTAATAAAAAAATTAAACATTACCGAATATTATTGTTATTTTTTGTCAAAACTACAAAATGTTTGGTTACTTCAACTTATGCACGTTCAAAAGATAATAACACATTTTTAAAAAAGTTACAAAAAAATAATTTATTTAAATAATTAATAATTTAACAATAAAAATTAATGTGTTTTTTCTTAATTTTTTATTATTTTGTAGTGCATATTACGAGCATGTTGTAGTACTAGATATAAATAAATAAAATGTAATTAATAAATATCAAGAACACCCGAATTTTAATTTAAACAAATTGTTAAAAGAAAAATGTTCACAAAACTGTCTTCCACCTTTCAAACACCGATAAGGAAATCAAGTAGGCGTTTGTACACACCCCCGAGCTATTCTATTGCTATTGTTGCCTCAACCAGCATCAAATCCCAGCGTATGAAAGGTGGAAGGCAGTTTTGATAACATTTTACTTTTAAGAATTTGTTTAAATCAAAATTCGGGTGTTCTAGATATTTATTATTTACATTTTATTTATTTATATCTAGTACTACAACATACTCGTAATATGCACTACAAAATAATGAAAATATAAGAAAAACACATTAATTTTTATTGTTAAATTATTAATTATTTAAATAAATTATTTTTTTGTAACTTTTTTAAAGAACTGTTATTATCTTTTTAACGTGCATAAGTTGAATTAACCAAACATTTTGTAGTTTTGACACAAATTAACCACAATATTCGGTAATGTTTAATTTTTATATTGAAAATTTATAAGGTTAATATTACAACAATTAACACAGCAGCATTTCTTTTAAAAAGCTTGTTCTTAAAAAAATTTAAGAATAAATTTCACCAAAAAACAAAAATGTTGCTATAGATATTTTAAAAATTTAAACAAATAAAATAATTATAAACATTGTCTCAGGTAGCTTCTTCCTAGTCATTCAATGCTTATATTTTGTTTTTTCAAAATTTTTCATAGTTTAGCCAAAAAACGGCCCGTTCCATACATTTGGTCCACCCTGTATAATTGGTTACTAAAAAAACTCAAATTATAAGCTCATTGACTAGCCAGTTGCCGGTGAGCCAATACCAAAAAGTAGTTCTGTACACCCAAGCCTTTTTTAATTTTTTAAATTTTAACAGGCGAAGCCAAAGACAAATGTCTTTAGGCCGTGGTAGACACAAAATTTGAAAATTGCTCATTTTTGGCCGCTGTAAAAACGGTCATTTTTCGATCGCATTTAGGGCAGAAAAATTCAATTTTTGGTTAATGTCGTTTAAAAAAATATTTTAAGTTTCTGAAAAATGAATAAATTGTGTAATTTTACGTATACGACGGTATAAAACTTCGTCATATAGAAAAATGTTAACTACTCACTAAAGAAGCTTCGTGTGCATAATTTATGAGCGAAGAATGACATTTAGAGACCGATTCCTAAAGCAAGGATGTTATTTAAAAATGATGCTATTGGGGATCTCTATCTGAGCTGTCAGATTTATATATAATCTATAACTACTGATTTCTTTGGTTATCAAGACTCTCATAATGCTTACGGGTGAAGGCGCTACTGCATCGCATGAAAATGCAGGAAATCTTTGCTCATTATTTATTTAGAATAACACATATTACAGTCTTTACATCCACCAACTTAATTTTACAAAACATGTTTGATATTACTGATACCAAGTTGTATAATTTAGTTGTTTATATCCGAATAACGCAGTTATTCTACAACTTTTTGGCATATACAGGCTGTCACATCGTATATGCATAGTGGCATTTTAAATCCTTAGAATAAACGAATAAAATTAAAACTTCTTATTAACTATCCACTTTATCGGGCGATACAATAATTTAAAAAATATTATTCTTAATATTAATAAATATTAATCTTAAAAATATTATTTAATATATTTTTTTTCTTTTGTCTACAAATGATGCCCATATATTAGGAAGTCATCTTGTGCTATTAACATTAAGTAAAATATATTAGCAATTGAGATATCTTTGATTAAAACGAGACGTTAATACCGCAAAATTTGGGGTAGTTATTTATGGTTCAGGCAGTAGATAGTTTTAACAATAGGCTCTATTTACCTAAGAATCGAAGCCGTCTATCCCAAAGTTTGTAAATTTTTGTCACCATAAGTAAAGATCTTGCGATTAACTTCAATTATCAGTAGGATACCAATAAATAACGCTTCAATTTAGTTACTTTTAAAGATTTGTTAACTTTGAGGCTATTGTTAAAGATTTTTAATTTTGCAAAACCACTTCCTCACATATTACCTTTTACCAAATAAAAAAAAACATTAATTGCATTTTTTTTTGTAAGGAGCCCACCAGTACCCAATTTTTTCATGAAGCATTTTTTATTCGTATTTTTTTATAGATTTTAAAAGATAAAGTACATAAAGTAGTATGTCATTTTATTATTTAAAAATAGATCGCTAAACTGAAAGCCATTTCAGTGAAAACATTCTTCCCAAACATACTTATATCCAAACATTGCGATATCTCGTGGCAAGTTCACGTGCCATTTTTGTCGTTAGGGATTTGTGAGAAGCAGGGTGTACACTAATAGACTGTAAACCATATCAAAATTTATCAACTTCAGACATGGTTTACTACGATTATTTTGTTTTAAACACTGAAGTATCGAAACTTTTTATCGAAACTACATCTTATGACAATCAACAAAATAAATCTATAGTTGTTGTCAATCTCAAAAGTATCCAATCTTCCACACAACATTCTTTTTTCTATTCTACAATTGGCAATGGTTTTAGGTATTAAAACGCCAGTTTTTTTTAAATATTTAGCCATAATGAACAAAGGAACAAAAAGTGATAAGGTATGATTTAAAACTATAACTACAGACTGGTACCAAAATTCGCAGACCAACTTGTTGATACGTTATTAAGGTCCAAGGAACACGAGAAAAATGTTTAGAAAATTTTAATTAATTTAACTAAAGTGGTGAAGTTTAAAAGTTTATATTGTTGAATAATATTTACAAAAAAATTTACAACAACACTTCTAAAAATGTAATAAACTGTAGACTAAATGCTGCAAAATGACTTAAAATTGTACAAGAGTGTTAATATAAACGCCTTATAGTGACAATTTTTTTGAGATGTAAAAATAAACGTAACTACAAATTTATGTTTGAGACCTTATATCTTGAAAACTAAAAGAACTGGATTTTTTTGAAAATTGTTCTGGAGTTTCTGTAATCCTAGGAAAACGTGTACCATTTCATTGGTTCGCGAATTTTGTATATCGTCAATTAAAATCGGTACCGGAAGTAACATATTGGGACTTACTACATGCGAGCTACAGTTATTTAAATGCCAAACAGTCGAACTAACTTACTAAAAAATTTCTAATAAGCTAACCAAAAAAGTTTTAATTTATTTGCTACTTAATAAAATTATAATTCACCTATTAATACAGTCAAATTTTACATTTTTTACATTTGGCGAAGATCGAGTGATTACAAAATAACCTATACACAAACCTAAATACTGTTGTACACAAAGTGCTACAAAATCATATGTAACAGTAGTTCAATGAAAGAGTATTACTTTTTTTATCACTAGATACATTATTAAATCCGATCTTATATTAATCAGGAATAACTTAGATAATACAAAATTTTTAAAAGCGTTAAGATGAGAAAACACTTTCAACTCTACGAAGAATTTATTCATATTTCTTTTTTTTTCCAAAACCTAAAAATGCAAATAAAGGCTTACTTTTTAAATGAATTATTTTAGCAAAATTTTGAGATCCTCTAGCTAGTTATGTTCTAAATTGACACAGTATTGACAAGTTTTAGAATAGCGTTGTTGTTGATCAATAATATTAAATTCAACATGTGATATTGTGTACAGCACACGCATTAGTATAATTATAAAAAAATATTAATAGAATGTAAGGTAGATACAGAAATATACAGGTAGGTACATAAATGGTGGATGCGCCGGGAACAACGTTAATATTCTCGTACAAGTACACAACGGAACACTTAAATTAGTCACTAAAGATACGTGAATAGTATGTACATAAGTAGTGCACGTAAGGGTAAAAATTCAACCTTCAATCTCGTACCTTTAAAGCAAGTATACTTCACAATATAATCCACGATTGCATTGACGATACCTAGCATACAAAATATAAATTTTATGTTAACTAAAACAATTGTAATTACTCCATTGCAACATGATTCATATGTAATAAAAACGACTATTACCTTTAAAGCAAGTACAACCCATGATGTAGCCCATCATCGATAGCCGGGCAGGCTTGCCGTAGCCACGCCACACTATTAACTAGGGAGCTGCGACCCTGATCGGGGTCAACAAAACAAGAGCGTCGCCACATAAACAGCACTACCCTCAATCCTCACAAAAACATTTCTGGGTGCAAACACCATCAACAAAAAATATAGACTACAAAGACTACACGAAGCGCCACCACCAAAATCTAACTGACAAATGAGTGAGAGGGTGTTCGGCGCCTGGCGTTTGCGTCGCCATGTCCTCTCCTCATACCCAACTTGCGTAATATGAAAACGGTTTTTCAAGGTGAAATAAGGTACACGCACGCTTATAACTTGGAATGCAAGTAGTGGAAGACAGGAAATCAAATACTAATTTTCTATGTTCCTTAAGCGGTGATTCCGTTACCTTTTCGACAAAGTTTTAATATATAATATGACCGGAAATAACAAGTGATTGAAATAATTTATTGGACTAGGCCATGGAAGAAATAGGTGGGCAAAATATCATGCCTAAAAGGTATCACGTGTATGTATTCGAATTTTCTTAATTATTTTTTATATTTTCTCACGTCTCGAAACTCAAAACTTAAAAGTATAGGAGTATACCCGTTTATTATTATTTTAAATAAAGGTTTAAATTATGTGGTGAGACGTTCAAAAATTCGCTCCCCTTTTTTACATTTAAAAATATAAGCGTAAACGATTTATGCAACCAATCTTTCATTTCAAAATTTAATTAAAAAAATGTTTTTGCGATCATAGTGTATATCATTTTATGTTAATTACTTTGGTGTTTTACGTCCATTATTTATATAGTTAAAAAATTATTATTACGGGGAAGTGGACAAGGCAGATAAACTATTTTATAAAGCCGACGTTTTGAATCTTTATTGGATTCTTTATCAAGGCTTATAAGTAATGTCAAAATTCGTTGGGCATGGTACCAACTGGTCTCGGTCAGTGGTCATTGGTACCATGCCCAACAAATTTTGACATTACTTATAAGCCTTGATGTTAAATTATAAGGGTCTCGGCAAGAGAGGTAGGGAGGTACCTGATACCCAACAGCGACCACCACCCCGAGACTTGGGGAGTCGGCATCCAGATTCAGAGTTCAGACAGTATCGTCATAGAGCTCGCGAGATCGAGACATTATCAATTAAGCTGAAGCTCATGTAAATAAATGTGATGCAAATAGCTAAATAAATAGTGTAAATAGATAGCAAGAAACCCCGAATTTCATTTGACCCCAAAATAAAGAAATACAGTCCACAACACTTGATAAAGAATCCATTAAAGATTCAAAACGTCGGCTTTATAAAATAGTTTATCTGTCTTATCCACTTCCCCGTAATAATATTTTTTTTTTAATTTTATGTAAATTTAACTGTCTTTGAGCAAATTTAGTCAAAATGTTCACTGACAACGAGAAGACTGACATGATCCTGAAATATGGGAAATGTACAAAAAACGCTTCAGGTGCAGTAAGAAGCAAAATTTCGTCAAGACCTCCCTTAAAATAGCCATAAAACAAAACTGCGACGTCAGAAAAAATTGAGATTGCTGTAATTCAGGCGATTACAGAAAATCCACATATTGAGCAAAATAGTGTGGCACAAAATTTAGATAGTAACCAAAGTTCTGTTTCTAGAATAATACACGCTAATAAATTCCATCTCTACCATTTTACACTGGTACAAAAACTAAGAATAACAGATTTTTCGAAAAGACTCCGAAAATGCGTTTTCACAAATTATTATTAAGGAGTCATTCATTTGACAAGTCATTAAAAAAACTGATATAAATCAATAATCTTTGGGTAACTTTAATTCAATAATTTCCCTAAAATAAAAATTTTATCAAGAAAGTTGCTTAATATGTAAATTTGGTTGCATATGGATTCGTCATCATTCGTGAATAACCCTGTATATAAAGTTAAAATAACATAAATATTCAAATTATCAATCTAAAATTGCCACCCAAAACGATTTCTGCAAAATCTATAAAACAAAATTTGTGAATTGTGTCTTTAAATCAAACTGTATTGTAACTATCTCCAAGAGGCCCGAGAAAAATTGGACAAAACGTCAACGAATAATAAAGACGAATTTTAAACATAAGTCATAAATATGATGTTAATCGTATAAACCCCAGTATAAAATTAATAATGAAATTCAAGTTCTCTCTTTTCAGATAACAACTTCCCCCAATTATTTTTTAAACTTATGTTTTGTAAAAAAAATATATTTTTCAATCACTTGTATTCGATTAATTAATTAATAACAATATAATAAAATTAAATATTTCTTATATCACATATCTAGCATTAATCATGATTCATCTACTGTTTACTTCAATATAAATGACATTTTAAAAATAATACAGATATTTCCTTGATTAATAACCAACTTGAACTAACAGGTTATGTTTAATTCAGTTATTAGAGTGAAACCTTACTTTGACACCTGTTCTCGGGTAGATCCTTCTTGAAGACTGTTATTATAATAATATATGCTAAAATCAGTTATAATGTTTTTGAAGAAATCGACTATATGAAGTCATTATTGTTGATAAAGACACATACTTGTTTTTTCACCAAACGTTACATAATTCTTGAAATAAGCATTTTTTTACTTGTTTAATTCCAAAATTAAGCAAATATTCTTTAAATCCATGTATTTGCCAATAAATGTGTCGTTTAACAAAGTCTATATTTTGTCAAAAAAGGTTGGTTTACAGACTTTTCTTATCAGAGTTAAAATTTGATATGTTATATTTTTTATCACAAAATGTATATTATATAGAGTAGCTTTAAATGATTGTCCTTTGGAAGAGGCGTTGCAAATGTTCCGACTTTTGGTAATAAGTCATTTTACTGATCCTGTCAAAGGTATCAACTTGTAACCTAATTTTCTGTTGTTCATTTAATTTTTTAATAATGCTTTAAAAGCAGTATTTTTCAAAACTTCATTCATTGCTGGGTTTATATTTATTCAGTCTTCCAAAATGGTTTAACACCGTGCAACATGACGCGTTAATTATTGAACGAAAAGGAAACCCGTTGGATCTATTCGATTGACAAGAATTTCGTGCCCAATTTTCAGATTTCAACATCACTAATGAAACTAACAACACACAATATTCAAGATTATCGGTCACTTTAGCTAAATTAAAAGTGTTGATAAGAAGAAACCATATTTATAACTAAAAAAAGTAAGACTAAAATTTGTAAATGTTGTGTTAAAAATTTAAACGTGGACACTTTAAAACTCTTTTGTAAAAAATTAATAAACTTTCTAGTAACTTTTTTGCGTTTAATGAGTAAGCGCTTAAACGCGGCACCCCTGCACATCTAGACCTCTATCTCCTAAACTATTTGGAGACCTATTATGAGATTTGGTACACATATGCTACATACTTTAAGCAAATCTTTAATATTTTCCCAAAAATTTAAAAATGGTCTAGTTTGTAAACATTTATTTGTAACTTACATGCAATAAAGTTTTTTTTATTAAAAAATAAAAATATCCTAAATTAAGTTTACAACAATAAAGAGCGTTCAATTTCCTATAAAATTCACAGTCAAACTCATTTTGACTAAGATTGTTTATTAGGGTGGGCCAAAAAAATCGATTTTTTTAACTTCCGACACTGAAAAATTGATTCCTAGGCTCCTTTAAAAAACGCTTTTTCAAGATGAACTCTTAATTTTAATAGCAAAGACCCCCTCATCGCAGTTTTTTTTTTTTTTCAGTTTCATAATAATATATGACAAAATCCATATCTCGTTATTGCTTAACTTAATTGTACAGAAAATTTGTATTTACATTTTTTGTAGGAAATTAAACGTTCAACAAAAAAGTTATTTTACAATTTTTTATATCTCTTACCATTTAGAAGATATCAGAGGTCAAAGTTTGAAGAATTTAACAAAAATTCTTTTTCTAATTCTAAATTTTATAACTCAGAGACAAATATATATTATAAAATGCACAACATATGGCCTTGTAGGAAATTAAACGCTCTATAAAAAAGATCTCTTGTGGTTAATTGATTATTCTAACCATTTAGAAGATATTCGCATTTTAAAAACCAAAATTTGATACTAAATCCCCAATTTTTTTTAAATGATTGAAGTAATCGAATAACAAGAAACGACATTTTTTGAAGAGCGTTTAATTTCCTAAATTATTAACAAATTAACAAAACCGTATGTTGAGCACTTTATAATATTGATTTATCTACGAGATATAAAATTTAGAAGTAAAAAAGAAATTTTTGCTAAATTCTTTAAACGTTGACCTCTGATATCTTTTAAACGGTAAGAGTTATAAAAAAATTGTAAGACACCCTTTTTAGAGAGTTAAATTTCCTACAAAAAATGTAAATAAACTTTTTCTGTACGATCAAGTAGTGACGAGATATTGATTTTACCATATGGAACTGAAAAAAATGGAAAACTGCGATGAGGGAGCCTTTCCTATTAAAACTAAGAGCTCATCTTGAAATAGCATTTTTTAAAAGTGCCAAGGAACCAATATTTCAGTATCGGAAGTTAAAAAAATATAATCGTTTTTTTGGCCCACCTATTGTTTATACTGTGTAGCGATTTCCGAAATATACCATGCCGATTTTTCTCGTAACTTCAACCCCCTATATTTTAAAAAATATGCTAGTATATTCTTAGATCTTTATAAAGGTGCAGTATATTTAAATAAAAACAAATTGTAAATTTTGGATAGTCCGCTTCACGTGAAATGCCCCATGTATTTGTTTAACACAAAATAATAGCGCTTGAATCAAAGTCACGTGATTACAGGAAAAAACCAATTGACCTAATAAACTACATTAACAAAGTCATTCAATGTTCATATAATCTACTTTTTTTTGACATACGTAATGTAGATGTCAGTTTTATTATTCACTCAATTGTTGAGTAAAACTGCTTCATTTCTGACTTTAATAAGTGATTACTGTTAATAAATTTGGCAACTTTTGCGTACATTTAAGATGAAATACATGAGAAATATTTAGCTTAAAACAACTTAGATTTTTTCCTAAAAAAATGACACTCTCAGTATATATGTCAATAAAAACTGATTGTAAAATTTCATTTTTTTTTAATTCAGAGTACACTGTATAAATACTATTTAATTAGAATATTTAATAATAGGTCTAATAAAAACAGCGACTTATTAATTTATGTTTCAGTTTTTTGATGACGTCAACGCACTTAAAAATGACCACGGTCATAACAATGTTTTGAAATCCTTAATAGGTAAAAAAGTTTACAATTTGTATTAAAGTGAATTAAAAAAAACTGATAATGAGTATTTTTTATCCAAATTATTATGAATGTTACCGAGTTATATTACAATTTTTTTCTTTTCGGTACTGTTAAACTTTTATTATTATTTTTTTATATGAAAGTGTGAATAATACATACCGGTTAAATTATTGTTGGCATTCGCTTGGGCAAAGTGTGGATTTTGAAGAAGTTGTTGCTGCAGTAATGCTGGATTAATAGGCATATGCTGCATTTGTGGTATAGTTGGATAAGGGGGTGGTAATGTTGCTTGTGGGGCTTGTTTCTCCGTTATTTGTTGAAAACTGCTGGTTGTAGTAAATAATGACGGTACAGTTTCACCTAAAATAGTAAACTATTGTAATAATACATCCTACAACTACTAGATGGCGAAACTTGCCTGGCTCGGATATGGGAACAGTTAAAGGGCTATCTGGCTGAAGAATGCCTTTTTGTATTAGCTCATCTCTATTGGCTCGGACTGAAATTTTTCTTTCTAGGGCTAAAATATGCAAATAAATCACAAATAACTATATATTTTCTCAATTTACTTCTCGAAACTGCTTCAAGTTTATCCGATTTCTTTTTTCTTTTCCATTTCCACGGCCGAAGTAGTTTCCCTATCGAGAATTTACTTTTTCTTTCCAAAGGGGGAGTTCGAGTACCACTGCCCAAACTATTGGTCCTAAATGCGGTACCATTTTGTTTTTTTGCTGAAAAAAATATTTTACCATAAATACAAATTTAAATTTTTAAGTTTTTAATTACAATTTTGTAATCATTTAATAAACTTATATGGAGCGACTATTTAAAATTCCATTCATAGTAAGCCATGATTTTACCGCTATCAGTAGTATAACTTCAACCACAGACAAACTGTGAGTGAAAACACAATTTATAAGTATTTATTTTGTACAACAAGAATTGTGTTATATTGACAATTATAACGTTACAGACATCACTCAATTACACTAGGTGATAATAATGTTGTATCTTCTTAAATTTGGAAAAATGTTTTTTTTGTATTTAATTACACTTTATTTATTGAATGCTGCTATAATAATAATTAGAATAATGTTTTGGTCAAAACGTGTGCCGTATAAATATAAAATTAATTTGTCGTTGGGGACACAAATATTTTATTTATTTCTTTTGACATAGTAAGAAGATTCTGTAGACAAAAATTGTCTTCCGCTAGATGCTGTTACATATCCAGATACAATAAATGAAATAAAAATTTAAATAGATGCCCCAAAGATTTATAACCTATTTTTTGAGATTGGCGTAATTACTTAATTTATCCACACAATTTTTTGGTAGCAGGTACTGCACTCTATTTCTCAAAAAAGTGTTATTTTGCTGCTTTTCTGTCCGTTTGAGATACAATACATAAAAAATACTATAGAACAATCGAGATTTGTTCTGAAAAACAACAGTGTAAACGTCAAAAAAAATTAGATAGTTAACTATACTTTAAAACAAAAGCAATTAACGGATTAAAATTTTAAAAGCAGAGACGAAAAATGTTTTTTAAATTATTAACCCTCAATGACACTTATAAAGTAATGAACACACTTTAGCACAAAATCAATACCCATGTAAACTAATGTTCAAAAGTGCCATCTTTGCATACATCTTGCTCCATGTATGACGCAAAACTATCGATTAGTGAACTCTACCTCAAATAAATATGAGTTACACAAAATTTAGATGTTCCATGAAATACTAAAAGCAATTTAATTTACCTGCTGTAAAAACTATTATTAAAGATTTAAAAAAATTATTGTTACAGATTTGCCTATATTTATTATTTCAATATCTTAAAGATTTGTAAACAACAAATCTAATAGAATATGTACAATAATGTATCTATCTAGTCGTTTTGTATTCATGCATACAGACTGTTTCACGAGTAATAATGGGCCTGCGAAGCTGAAAATACAACCAGCAATACAATTCCAGAGTTAACGTAGATGACATTGATTTCAAATTTTATTTGTCAAATCTGTCACCGATAAAAAAATGTATTCAAACGATGAAAAAAACGACATAATGATGATATATTGGAAAAAATGCCTCTGCCGCGATGAGTTTGTGCAGACAACGTTTTCCGGGTAGAGAAGAACTCTTGCTGACACCATATCCGAACGATTTAAAACTACCTTAAGAAAAAATTGACCACTTTTGAAAAAGCCAAAAGCAAGAGCTCTACTGGTCCTGTTCAAATGTAAGCCAAAGAATGATTTCACAAGCAAGTGGCATTAGTTTGTCTTCAGTTAACCGAAAGATTAAATGATTTTTTATTTAATGTATTTGTAAACAAAACAAAAATAACTACGTTACCTTTGGAATTGTATTGCTGGTTGCATTTTCAGTTTCGCAAGCTTATTATCACTCGTGAAACACACTGTATAAGTGTAGATTAAAACACATATTAAAAATCCTATATCAATAAATGCTTAGAAAAAAGTTGTAGCTATTGTTTTTACGAAGAAAAAAATTGTGATACCTCATTTTATCCTATATAACAACCTGGCTGGACAAAAAATTACTATGATTTAACTGCAACGAACTGATATATCAAGGCTACCACCTTTTTAGGTTTGTCATAAAATCAAGGCAAAATTGTCAGCCCTGTGCTTAAATTTTAAACATTCCATTAATAAATTGTACGTAGCCCCAAGCCATGTTTGATACACAATTTTCTAGGAAAAAGACAAGCATGTCAAACAACCACATTTAAAATTAATTAATACTGTAACATGGGTATCGAGTTAGGGTTTTACTAATTTAAAAAGCAACAAACATTTACCAACTGTGGTTAACATTCAGATTAAAATTTTGTAAACTATTGCAGGTGCAAGGGGAAGTTTGGGACACATACAGACTTTTTTTTTAAATTTACTTTTATAACGAGAAATAGTATCAAATTTACTATAAAACTTGATATTAAATGTACTTGCTTTGAGAATCTAAACTGCGTAGGTGGATTCTTATAAAATCATGCTGATTTATTTTCTTCAAATCCTTTAAAATGTATTTCTCAGTGTATTTTTAATTTTATAAAATTAAAACATATCTAAATAAAAACAGATTTAAAATTTTAACGTGTCTGCTTCATGTAAAATGCCCCCCCAATTAAATTTTAAAAGTGCTATAATACGAGGATGGGATGAAAGTATCCGGCCTAAAACGGTTAGAAACAAAACATGAAGTCAATAATAATTTTATTATATTGAATGAATTTTTAGTTAGCTAGGGGTGTTTCCATAGATCTTGGAACTGACTCCATAAATATTATCAGTGCATCACTTGATGATGAAACTATTTTTTCATAACGTCTTTATTAGACAAAAAACAAAAATTATAAGCTAAATTGAAATAACCACTGAAATAACGTTATAAATTTGCCAAAATTATTCAATTTCATTATTATCATTAATCAGAATTGTTTTTGTTAAATTATTATTTTTAATCAGATTAACTTTTATGGTGAAAACCATAAATCATCTGAAATGTCCGATTGAAAATTAAAAAAAAAAGTATAAACCTATATAATAGACTATTGAAAACTTAATTAGTAGTTTTTATTTCTGATAAAAAACAAACAATTTATTTCACAATCGTGTGACCAGCTGGACCGTTGAAGTAACCTTGAAAGGGCTGCGGTTTTGCCCTCTATTGCACCATAAAATTTAAGCATTTATAGACAAACTATAGAGTAAACGTTCGAACTTTATTCTAGTAATCGCTTTTCTGGTGGTATAATAAACTGTTTTTTATCATCCCCTTAACCGACATCCATTCATAAATTACTTTTTCAAACGAAATCCTGTCATGTGGGAGCTAGTTGTAAAAATTTCAATTTCTCGTTTTTGGGATTAGAATTATTTCTTCTACATCTATGAACGTTATAAGTAAAACCAATACAGTTATACCTCTTAAATCCAGTTTTAATTAGAAAAACTGAACTTTTAATTACTTAAGGGCCTTTTCGTCATGACGACGACCAAAAAACACCTGAACCTCTTTATTTTTTATTTAGAGTATTTCCACAAACAGATTTAATAAATACAATAAAATCTCGATAATCCGAATCGTCGGTAATCCGGATGCTACAGGAATTCGGACGGCCTTGTTAACATTGTGTATGTTTTAGTCCGGATTAGTTGTATTTGATAATCCGGATTTTCAGTGTTTCTATTCTCAGTATACCTAAGTTACTACATCAACAAGAGCAGTTGTCATACTCATTAAACGATGCCACAGAACTCTAACTTTGCAACAAAAAAAAAAGGTTATTGAGAAGTTAAAGCAAGGAATCAGCGGAAAACTTTTGCCTCTCACATATGGTGTTGGTACCTCAACAATTTCTGATATTAAAAAGAACCAAAGCAATATTCAAAAGTGAGCAAATTTTGCCATATGTACGTTTAGTTGTATGACTACGTATTCACAGATTCGTTGAGAATTGCTGCTTGGACCAGGAAAAAGAAAAACACTGAGGAAAGCAGAGTATCCGAAAATGGAAAAAAGCTGAATTCATGGTTTCTCACTCAAAGAAGCAGACATGTTCCAGTTTCTGATGCGCTTTGGCTTCTAAAGCGTAACAATTGTATCAAACATGCTACAACAATAACAGAATTGTAGGAAGTTGAGGATGGATAACGAATTTTAAGAAGAGGCATGGTATTCGTTTAGTGAAGATTTGTGGTGAGAAGTTATCTAATAACGAGAGCGCAGTTAAGCCGTTCATTTCTGACATACACAGAAAAATAATAGATTTAGACTTATCAAAAGCTCAAATTTACAACGCGGATGAGTCTGCTTTATACTGGAAATTTCTACTTGACAGGACTTCGGTTATTCGCGAAGAAAAAAGTGTCCCTAGTCCTGAAACAATAAAAGAACGAGTAACATTTTTAACCTGCGCTAACTCTGATGGTACCAATAGAATGAAGCTTTTAGTTATTGGAAATGCAAGAAATCCCCGCACCTTCAAAAATCAACAGTTATCAATCTACACGCAACGCTTGGATGACATCGTATGTTTTGATGCAATGGTTTCATAATCCCTTTGTTCCACAAGCTATGGCTTTTCTAAGAAGTCAAAATCTGCCCGAAAAAGCTCTACTATTGATTGATAACTGTAAAGCCCATGCTTCAGAAAATAAACTTGTCAGCAAAGATGAAAGTTTTCTGTTATGTTTTTACTGCCGAATACAACTGCTGTTATCCATCCTGTGGATCAGAGCGCAATACAATTAACTAAAGTACACTAGAAGAAAAGTCTTCTTGCAAATGAAGAGAAATCCATTATTGTTATGTTTTAAAGACCTTTACCGTAAAAGATGCAGTTTGCCGATTGCATAATTCTTAGGAATAACTAAATGCAACAACTCTTGAGAAATATTAGAGAAAGCTTTTTCCTTCCTTCCAGACATTGATGATGATGAGTTTGATTCAGATGATGACAACATTCCGCTATCTAAGCTAAGAAACGAAATGTTTTCAGGATATTCAGATATTGCAACAGTTGGTCAAATACTTGGAGAACTTACAGGTGCTAAATTTTTTTAGTCTGAAGTAAACGCGTGGGTTCATGGATATTATGATTTACCTCAAGAAGTAAACCTCGAAAATGATGAGAAGACTGATGAAGAAGCGGAAACTGTCGAGGAAGTAGAAGCAGAAAAGACTGTTTCTGATGAATAAGCAATGCGTGCAATAAACACATGTCTAGAATGGGCTGAACAGAACAATGTGTCAATAATGAACATTCTAGCATTGCAACGTACCAAAGAAAATATTTTTTTCAAATTTAGGAAGAACCAGCAAATGCAAGTCAAACTAACACATTATTTAAAAAAAGTTTTGTGAAACAAATTATGTATTTTTTGTTTTTTTCTGTTTATGTCTTATATAAACAAACATATGTTTTTTATCATTCTGTTTATTTCTTTTTAAGAAAATTATGGTATCCACTAGTTCGGATGTTTTACAAATCAGTATCGCTACAAATTTTAATGGTCCGGATTATCGAGATTTTACTGTACCTTAAAAATTCAGTGTATAAACTCACTTATTAAAATAAAAACATTAAAAATGACTTTTTCGGTAACCACCGTCTGACCACAGACGTAAAAAAAGTTGTTTTCGCCGCACGATTTTTTTCTTTGTAGCGACGTGAAATCCTGAATCCCGATCAACCCTTAGATTTCAGAGGCTCCAAACATCAAATCCGGGTAAAATCGAATAAATTCCTGAAAAGATACTACATAAAACAGTGAGTATGGTTACCTCGCAGTCTACACTTCTACAGGGAACAGAGCGCAATAGTAATCATCTAATCAATTATATACTTTTTTTTATAAATGATAAACTAAAATTTTAATTAACTCTTTTTTAAATCTTCATAGAAAATGATTTCTCCGACAAAACTTAATAATTATTATTGAGCCACATTATAGTGATGTTTGTATTATAAAATTGTAATTGTTGAAATTAAATTAAAATAAATTTTGTGCCCTTAGCCATTAGAAAATGTCGAACTCTTTGACACACCCTCAAACACACCTTATTGTAATCATAACTTGACTTATAATAGTTATAATTTATTATACTTAAAGTTTAAAAAAAGATGCAAAAAAATCATACCGAACATTAATCTGAAGGAAATTTCCTTGTCTATTAACTATGAGAAAATTCCGTCATAGATATATTTTACATACAATAGGAATAATAATATAATCATGGGGATTTGAAGCTGATGATATAACTGTGCGGAAAAGAGCTAAAAACATTTCTAGTATGCCTCTACCACTAATAAATTTTTGTCAGTGAAAAGAGTTCTTTAAATCCGCCGCAATAGAAATAAATATTCAGATTAAAAATAATTATACGTTACTGCTCTTCTAATGATTCATGCTATTATATCAGCGCATTTCTCACATATAAGTCATCAATCAATTTAAAATATACTCGTGATAGAATTATTTTATTTAATAATTGTAGAATTAGTACTGGGTGGAGGGTGGTCTTTTGGTGACTGAAAGTCTGGGTTTGAGTAGTTTTGCAGATGTGAAGGTCGAGCGTTAGGGATGTTATGCAAAACAGATGGATGAAACGGTACTGATTGGTTGACTTGAATGTGAGGGTGGATTGTGTGGGCAAATGTGTAAGAATGAGGAGTTAGATAGGAGAGTTGGATTTAGACAGTTAGATATAAGAGTTAGATGTAGACGGTTAGAATGAGGTGTTAGATTTAGACAGTTAGAGAGTATGAGTGAAATCAATAAAGAAAATGAGAAGATAATAATGCATTAGTTATTAATTATTTATTTACTCAACATTTATGCCACTACCACCGATCTAATTTTCTCCGGATTATAACACTCGTAAAAAAGGTTAACACATTAATAATAAACGAACATTAAAAATAATGAAATAATTTTTAGCTATAATAATTATATTTTTACAAATTGTGTTTTTGTTTTTGGTTATAATCAAAGCAAACTATTCGTGCGAGTGAAACATTCCTGAGTGATAATTTAAAAAAGTAAGAGTGTGTAAGCCGTAGTAACGGAAGTTAACGGTATCCCAATTTATATAGCAACATAGTAGAGTAAGATGTTGTATAACTTGTTATGCAAAACTTTGTTACAACATTAGATTTTTCAGACATCAATATATAACTTTAAATCGATTTCAGATAAAATTAGATGCACTACACATTACATATTTAACCTCGTATTCAACCTTTAAATCTAGTATCGCAGTAGGATATGCAAGATAGAAGTTTAAATACATACTATCAAAATTGTCTTTTGCACATAACTAAAAAAAGGAATTTAAATTTGTTGTTAAATTTAAGAACACACATTGTTTATTTTTATTTCATTAAAAGACATTTTGTTTGTGCAACCTGACCTTGACTTTAACTTTAACATGTGTTTTAGAAATAATAAATAAATATAAGGACGTCCTGATTACTAAAAGTAAGTGTTTTATGTCCGGTTTCTGAAATATGGAAAATTTAATAAGTTAACAACTTTATAGATTATAATATGATATTGTTTTATAATTTAGCAACACTACACTAATCACATCAATTTTCACAAAATTATGAAAGCGATAAACTTGTTGAACGCACCTACAATTATATTAACTCAATACTTTCTAGGAATTAGGCACAAATAATAATAAATAATATCTTTTTTCCTTTGATAAATAATATCAAATACTTGACATATTTCAATTATGTAACAAAAATATTCTTAAACTGTTGTGTAAAAAATTATGACTTCTTTTCTACAATTTAGATGATTTGTCATGGTGTCAAGAAATTCAAGTTCGTGGAGATAACTATTGTTATTGGTGGTTATAGATAAAGACCACTCCGATATGCACTCATTATTATTATCATTACTGGAAGAAACATTTATATGAAATTGTTTATTGCTAACTACAATAAATACAATCCATAATTTATACGTAAATATTTACAGCAAATGGAATTTTTCGAAGTATGTATGCAATACACAAATTCATGCGGTGTTTTCAATTTTTAATTGGTACAATACATAAAATATGTTTTTCTACTCACTTTAATTGATTTATTATTGGACAGTTATAAGCAATGCTTTAATGACATTCATTAAGATACAAGTTTGTGACTAATAGAAATGCAATAACTTTTATAGCAATAATACTTTGGCAATAGTTAATTTTAAGAATTGACATGAGCGTCTGACGAAGTTATACCGTTGGCAGTGCATTGCAGTTAAAATGAGTGAAAACAGTAGTGAAAATATAGGAAAATGTCAGTGAAATAGCAAACTTAACCTCACCACAAATTGTGTAATAGGCCACAACTGCCACAAGGAGTCTAAAATGTATGAAAAATTCCACTCTAGATTTCTAGACTGAAAATACAAAAATAAAGTTATCCTTTCCGAAAATATCTTTATTTTTAAAATATGCATTATCTGTTACCTACCGTGCTATCTCACATAAATAATATTAAGACTATTATCTGTGTGATCTTGGAAAAAATAATATATGCAACTCGCATTAAATGATGTTAAGACACCTACATTTGTTACAACACCCGCCTAGGATTCACAATGCTTATTACATAATACATAATGTAGTAGAGCCAATTTTATATATTTTAATATTTGCTGGTGTATCTGTTGTATCTAAGTTCAATATTTTAGGTATTTTTTAAACAATAATAAATCAATATTTTTGTTATAAATTGTACAATTTTTATTTTATCTAAAAACATCACGCAATAAGTCAATTAATAATTAGTTTAAAACAAAAAATAACAATTTTCAAAAAATCAAAAAAATAAATTTCAAAAAAATATAAAAGAAAAGGATTTTTCTTTTATAATTAAAAGTCTTACTAATTGAGCTTTACAACTCTGTAACTTACTTTGTATGCGAATGAACCGAACAAGAGAAACAAATACGTATATTGCATTTTTTTTATTATAAAGTACAATATTTAACCTCTATCGCACAAAATTCGTAAATCGACAATAGAAATATAAGAGCTTAAAAGCATTATTCATTAATTTCTTTCTATTAAACCCATTTGTTAACACTTTCATTGTTAGAAAATTTTGTGTTTTTTACGTAATCTTTAAAGGTCCAAGATTTGTAATGCTCTACTTTTCGAAATAATAAATTTTAATTAGTCATAAAAATTAAAATTAAAGTAAAAAATTAATAACAATTAGTCATAAAAGAAAAATCATATTGTTTAAAAAAAAAGATGACGTATTAGCGGCACCATATTGCCCGTTGCGAATGACTCAATTATGTCAGAATTGAGTTCCCTTGATATGCCTAATTGCCTAGTTACTCATTTCTGCAATTTTTATGGAATAATAAAAAAAACAATTTTAGGTGTTACTTTATTATAATAAAAACTTAAAATTTTGAAAAAAATAATAATAATAACCGGCCATATCAGCCGCTACAAATGGTACAGTTACGTCAGAATTGAGCTCCCTCAATATAAAAAATTACCTGTTTTTGTAACTTTGTTTTGAAATTAGAAAAATTGAAAAATAGCGAATTTTATGCGTTGCTTTAAACTCACTTAATATGAAGAATTTTGAAAGGTAAAACATTAGTACAACTTTGTTTTTTAAAATATTAAAGAGGTTAATAGTATAGTAGTTAGTTTATGTTCCTTTACTATCTAATACCTGCCAAGTCACCCCTAAAAAAATGTAATCCCCAAACGTTCTTTTAACTACTACAATGTAAACATCTCGAGAAACATACACAAAAAATTTTAAGAATAAGATAAGGTAGCCAGAAAAATAAACTCTTTACCCATTTTTTAAAAAAATTACGTGTTAGGCAACTGATAAAGAAAAGAAAAAATCCCGAAACCGGTCTTGCTTTGCTTCATTTATGTAACAACAATAAATAAATTAATAAAAAGCTTAATTATTGTACAGTTCCCATATGCAACCAATAATCAAAATCCAAGCATTGCCATTGGAAAAAAAACTTAAGATTTTTCGAGATACTTTTATTATAACGGATGCACGGTTCTTAATCTAATACCACAAGAAATAAAAAAATACTACGTGCTCACTCTATCTCGGATAACTACACATTTTCTGCCAGCGTCGGACTAGGGTCAGTTTTGATATATTACACCAAACTTCGTCTCAATGAAACTCCCTGCCATTAAAACATAATATAGGGTGTGTCAAAAGTCGCGAATTTCCTTTGGAGGAATACATGGGAGACCCTCAAAGAACACAAAGTTTATTTAAAAAAATTCAATACTCTTCTGTTTTGCTTTTGTATTTTCTTGAGATTTTGGTATTTTCTTGAGATTTATGAATTGTTTCTTTTTTTCGTTTATCTGATTTTTTTTAACTATATCAAGACAATTTCAATTTTTTTTTGCAAATTCAGAAACTCATAACTTTTCAAATTTTGAAGTGAGAAATTTTTTTCTTTAAGGTTTGGATTGTTTTAATGGTGGAGGATCTAAAGGATCTCCGCGACTTTTGACACACCCTATATAGCCGCCTCGAAAATCCCTGACTTCTTAAGCCCGCAATAAACCAAATAATGACCATTGTTGATTCTAATGGTAAACTAATTTTCAGTGAAGAGATATTAATGCAAATTTTACTTATACCTAAGTTTTACGGTGCCTACCGATGCCTCAGGTAGGGAACTACTCCGTCCAGGTGTTAGCTTACAATTAAATTTACCAATGACCATCATTTAGTTTATTGCAGTCTTTACAAGTCAGAGACCTTAGATTTCCGAGACCTATCTACTAAAAACTACCACTTTAGTTAAAAAATTTGCAAGATATATTATTTCAATAGCAATTAAGCAACTACTTAAAATCTTTGGTCCAAATTTTTATCATTAGGTGTTTCTCATTACATAAACTTTTCTACTAAATTTGATTCTTTATCTAGATGTTTCGTTTTTTATGAAACCCAGTATACCAAGGTATCAACTAAGAATTGTAAAATTTGAAGTGAAACTTTTAGGGCTTTATTTCTGAGATATCATAAAACTACTAGTATATAAAACCATTGGGATTACTGCGAGGATTACTGTGACCTAGTGAACACAATAATGTTAATTGAATTCGCTTACTCAAAAATCGAATTAATAGACGAGAACCCAATACTTTTCTTAACGACCGACTAAACGTTAAAAAGTAGACAATAATTGTCTACCTTCACTTTGAGCCCATAACGAGCATGCCGGAAAAAAAACACGGTTACAATAATTTTACAAAAAAGTAGGGCCAAAGTCCGCGAAATGCGTTACGCACGCGTAAAGTAGAGTACATAAATATATTCATTTCATACTCGAAACCATAAATAAATCATACAGAAAAAAATTCGACTGAAAAGTAAAAATAATTTTGAGGTTGTGCTTTAACTGACACAATCGTAATTAGGTTTCGCTAGGTTCTTAAGTGCGATAATTTCACGGTGGTTCGAAAAAAATATATGAAATATAAAATGTTTATTATTTATTTGTAAAAAAATCGTTTAACTCATATCAAACTCCGACGAGTGTTTGATCTCAAAAGAGACTCCTGGGAAATAAATGCAACAATCAGACAAAATTCATCTGATAAAATTCGATTGAACAGTGGCGAACTGAATCATATATTATGCACAATTTAAAAAAAAATGTTCGTGTCCTTTGTATATATATGGAAATATATAACGTTGGCTCCTTCCCAATAGTTAAAATATATACAGGCTGGACCAAATGTATGGTTTTTTGGCTAAACTAAATATAAAGAATTTTGAAAAAACAAAATATAGGCATTAAATGGCTAGGAAGATGCTACCTGAGACAATGTTTAAAAAAAATATTTGTTTAAATTTTTAAGATAACTATAGCAACATTTTTGTTTTTTTTGTGAAATTTATTCTTAATTTTTTTAAGAACAAGCTTTTTAAAAGATATGTTGCTGTGTTAATTGTTTTAATATTAACTTTATAAATTTTCAATAAAAAAATTAAACAATACCGGAATATTATCCCTAATTTTTATCAAACCTACAAATGTTATGCATGTTAAAAAGCTAATAATAGACTTTTAAAAAAGTTAGAAAAAAATAATTTATTTAAATAATTAATAATTTAACAATAATAATTAATGTGTTTTTTCTTAATTTTTTGTTATTTTGTAGTGCATATTACGAGTATGTTGTACTAGGTATAAATAAATAAAATGTAAATAGTAAGTATCAAAAACACGATTTTTTATTTAAATAAGAAAAAATATTACTAAAACTGTCTTCCACCTCTCAAACACCGATAAGAAAATCAAGTAGGCGTTAGTACACACCCCCGAAATGTTCAATTTCTATTGTTATCTCAACTAGCATCAAATACTAGCGTCTGAAAGGTGGAAGACAGTTTTGATAACATTTTTCTTTTAACAATTTGCTTAAATTAAAACTTGGGTGTTCTAAATATTTATATTTATATATCTACAAAATAATAAAAAATTAAGAAAAAACATATTAATTTTTATTGTAAAACTATTAATTATTTAAATAAATTATTTTTTGTAACTTTTTCAAAACTGTTATTATCTTTTTAAGCTGCATAACTTGAATTAACCAAAGATTTTGTAGGTTTGACAAAAATTAACGATAATATTCGGTAATGTTTAATTTTTTTATTAAAAATTTATAAAGTTAATATTAAAACAATTAACACAGCAACATTTCTTTTAAAAGCTTGTTCTTAAAAAAAATCAAGAATAAATTTCAAAAAAAAACAAAAATGTTGCTATAGTTACCTTAAAAATTTAAACAAATATATTTTTTAATATTGTCTCAGGTAGCATCTTCCCAGTTATTTAATGCCTATATTTTGTTTTTTCAAAATTCTTTATAGTTTAGCCAAAAAACGGCCCGTTCCATACAGTTGGTCCACCCTGTATATATAAATACATAGAATACAGTCTGTCCCACTGTCCTAGTGAAAAGGTGACTGGTTCTACCAAGATGATAGTATGTAAGTATGTACATACATATTGTCGAAATTAGCTACCTGTTTATAAGTTAAAGAGAAAGGTTTTCTTACTAAACAGAGCGTATAAGGTAATTACTCTTATTTAAAATCAAACAGATTAAATCTACATGTTTCAGAAAGTTTTTCCCATTTGAGTACCATTTTATACAAAAACTAATGTTTAAAAAAGGAACAAAATTAAAAACATCATCGTGAATAGGACGACGAAACGTCCTGATCCTAAAATATCAGCACGAGTATAAGGAGTTAAATTAATATCTAATTAGATTAAGTATTTTGAATTTACTTTGAAAAATGAGACAAATCTCTGATACCAAAACTACTGAATCTATTATGCATGCATTAAATGAAAGAAAGTAGTGACAATGGTTTCACTGAAGATTCATACAAAAATACAACCTTTCGCCTTCCTATGTATTAATAAAACTTTATTTTATCCAATATTTAACATGTTGCATTTTCACAAATATAACAATAAAATAATATAAATGGAAAAAATCTATCACAGAAAATAACAGTGACTCATTAACTGCAAATGAACAAACATTTTTGAAAAATTTGACCTTCACATTGATGACGCTGCGTCAACAAATTGTTATTACAGAGTTACAGACGGTATAGAGTTCAGTTCTAAAACCAAAATTACAATAGTTATGCAATAAAAGACAAACATTTTTATAAAATAATCAAAATTATCGTAAATATATTACATATTTACTAGTACCAAACTTTTAATTGCTCCCTTTGTACATACCTAAATAATAATCCGAAAGACGAATGCAAAAAATTGGTACAGTAGTTACCAGATGAAATTTTGAGCTAAAATAGTATCGCTACAAAAATTGTTCGATAAGATTCTTTCAAACACCTGATCTGTCAAAAATACATCCCTTAAAAATTTTGGTTTCATTGCCAGATCATTGCCAGATAATAAATAATGTGATCACTGTAGAAGATGCCAACTTATTTTTTTCTTATATCAATCAACTTTCAGCTGATTTATCAGCTTTTCTTTGATTTATCAATTATCAGCCTTCATTTGATACCAATTTTATTTACTAAATTAAAAAAAAAGTTGTGTATAATAACAAAATACTTTTTATTTACTTACCTCGCCCATAATCTAGTAAATCAAATAAATATCCAAATTTCTCAATTCTCACATTATCTGGTAACCAGGTCAGGTTTTCGTATAAAAGCAATCCTAGCGAATCGTATTTTTTGTCATACATTCAGTACCTCTAGAAATGATCTGAAGCCACGTGACCATTTTGCTTTTCAAATAAATCATACAATTGGTATGATTTTTTATTATTTTGCTTTAATAAGTGGCGTAAATTTAAAAAGAAGATGTAGTATACAGATGTTTCATTACGATTGCCATCATTATTTAGTTATGTGGGTTGAGGTTATTTCTGAAGACACTGTACTATTTTTTTAAGTTCATTTAATAACTAATGCACTCCATTTATTGTGCTCGCCTCTCATGTTCATAAAAGCGTTTATAAAAATATAAATCGTTCTCTTCTTGACAGAGATAATCTTTCCATATAATACGTACTGTAATAACTTCGCGCAAAAAGCCTCATTACACTCTTCTATAATTTTAGTTTTCCTTCGACTTCTTAGGAGAAAGATTTATCGAACAATTGAGATTATGGGCCAGAGTGTCAAGAAAATTATGTCAAATTAAAATTCTAAAGAAAGAAATCGATGTCACATAAAATTGTTTTAAACATACATGATTCAAAATGTTTTCAGTTGTAATATCACAAGAAAGTGAGAATAAATTGAAAATAATTTAAGAGAACTTTAAAAACATGTTGCCAGGTAATAGACACAAAACCCCGAAAGAGTCGAATCTTAGAATCGCCTTAGTGTGAAACAAAAATATTTAGGAGGGGTTAAGAAAGTGTTCCTTTTTTTAAACTGGCTAGCTAATGAGTAATGACATTGACTGCTGCAAGTAACGTGATAAAACACAATAGTTATTTATGAATTAAAAGAATAATTTTTAATTTCACGAAAGCCATTAATGACAATTACGCCCATGGTACATACACTTTATTTTATTATGCATTGTTTTGGTTTTGTAATCAAAAGAAAATAAAAAATTCTAACCGATTTAACGAAAATTAAAAAAAACTATATAAAAATAGTAGGTTATTTCGCTGTTGTTAAGCATCGCATAATGTTATCAATTATCATTCCTCATTTGACGTTTTCCGAAATAAAAACTGAAGTTGCTGAATTTCCTAAATTTGTATTTGTTATATATTTGTGACCATAATTACGATTTAAAAAATGTTTGCATTATAGTCCGTCAGTTAAAAACAACTTTTTGATAAAACACCAAATGGCCGCTTTTTGCACGCCCAATGTAAACATAATACACATTAGTTTTTAACTATAAAAAAAAACTTTTTGCCGATCGACAGTAAACATCACATTTTAGCGAGCATTTTAGTGGCAATTTAAGCACATTAAACTATTAACATATAAATCAAATTCACATTTTGTAAAATATTAAAAATTAATTTAAAGTTGCTTCTTTCATTCTATATAAATATGGTTATTCTATAATTCTAGATATATGCATGAGCTCCACATTTGTGAAAAAATGTTCAACTAAAGACGTTTTAACATGAACCATAATCGATATATAAAGAGGAAACTTCAACCAGGACCAATAATCGATCATTGTCGTAGTATGTCTCTGTCATTTGTATCATAAATGGCAGCAATATTGCGACCATGTAAAAACGTCCAAAGTGCATTCTTATACAAATAATTAAATAAATATTTTTTTGGAAAGACAATTAACGCACCAACCAGTAAAAAACGACAAAAGTAGATCTAGAGCGCTTTAATAATGAAAGAAACGTGGCAGGCGATGCGGATCATCAGATGAGTAAGTTGTTGAATTAATCAATTAATCCACTAATAAATAAAATGATTTAATCTCTTAATTAACAGATTAAAATCTATTAATCAAATGATCGAATTTTTAATCGACTATTGTCGATCGTTATCCGTTTTACAATTCAGAAGACTAAAACCAATTTTTTTAACAAATTGCGCCAATCAAGTATTTTTTAGAAATACAGTGTTATTCACGAGAGAGTAAGAGTATTTCTGAAAAAATTTGAGCCGCAATCCATAATTCAATATACAAAGGTCTTTATGTTCCTTAGGGTGTGCCAAAAAAATCGATTATTTTTTTTAACTTCCGACACTGAAATATTGGTTCCTTGGCACTTTTAAAAAATGCTTTTTTAAGATGACCTCTTAATTTTAATAGAAAAGACTCCCTCATCGCAGTTTTCTATTTTTTTTTTCAGTTCCATATGGTAAAATCCATATCTCGTCACTACTTGATCGTACAGATAAAGTTTATTTACATTTTTTCTAGGAAATTTAACTCTCTAAGAAAGGTGTCTTACAATTTTTTTTATAACTCTTACCGTTTAGAAGATATCAAAGGTCAAAGTTTGAAGAATTTAGCAAAAATTTCTTTTTTACTTCTAAATTTTATAACTCGTAGATAAATAAAAATTATAAAGTGCGCAACCTACGGTTTTGTAGGAAATTAAACAAAACGCTCTTCAAAAAATGTCGTTTCTGGTTATCCGATTACTTCAATCATTTAAAAAAAAATGGGGATTTAGTATCAAATTTTGGTTTTTAAAATGCGAATATCTTCTAAATGGTTAGAATAATCAATTAACCACAAGAGACCGATTTTATAAAGCGTTTAATTTTCTACAAGGCCATATGTTGTGCATTTTATAATATTTATTTATCTCGGAGTTATAAAATTTAGAAGTAGAAAAGGAATTTTTGTTAAATTCTTCAAACTTTGACCTCCGATATCTTCTAAATGGTAAGATATAGAAGAAAACTGTAAGATAACTTTTTTGTAGAACGTTTAATTTCCTACAAAAAATGTAAATACAAATTTTCTGTACCATTAAGCAATAACGAGATATGGATTTTACCGTATGGAACTAAAAAAAAATAAAAACTGCGATGAGGGAGTCTTTTCTATTAAAATTAAGAGCTCATCTTGAAAAAGCATTTTTTAAAGGTGCCTAAAAATCAATTTTTTAGTGTCAGAAGTTAAAAAAAAAAACCAATTGATTGTTTTGGCCCACCCTAATGTTCCTGATTGAAAAGATATTTTTTAGTCGACTTTGACCAAACCTTGAATTTTTCCGCCTCAAATGCAGCCGAAAAATAACCTTTCTGACAGCGGCCAAAAATGAGCAGTTTTCGACCGCTGCGTCAAAAAGCTAACCTAAAAATACTAATAAAAATTAAAATTTTGTTTGCACCACGGCCAAAAAGTGTTATTTCGTCCTCGTCTGTTTTCTGGTCTCGGCTGCGCCTCGGCCATTAAAATCAGACTCGGCCGAAAATGATTCACTTTTTGGCCTTGGTGCACAAATAACTATAATTTAAAACCAAGAGTACTTTGAATATTTGTTACGCCCCATATTATGTCAATTTGTACTTTGAACAATTTTGAACTTGAAAAGTATTCAACCTCATAATGGCTTATTACACAAATGAAGAGAAAGTATATATGATTCATATCTATGAAGAATGTCAAAAAATGCAGCGGCTGCTGCTGCTGCTCTGTATCTTCCGCTTATTTCCGGTTCCTAAATCTTTAGAAAATTGGAAGCCAAGTTACGTAAACAGTAATTACTAGCATTTTACTTTGAGTTTTTAATTTTTTAAAGTTCTCAAATGTCACCCTGTGGGGGTTTTAAGACTGAAGGTTTATTTTTTCAGAAATTACGGCTCTTGCCCTAAATATATTATATCCGAAGTTGTCCAAAATTTATACTGTGCAAAAGGGCATTATCCAAAATTTTCTAGATATTTAGATCAGTGAATTCTTCAAAACATAGGTTTTCTTTTATTAGTGAAAGTTCAGTTCAATCTCAGTAGCCGTTTTGCCACAAAAAAATTAAATATATTATTCGCAATTTCAAAGTTGATCTCTCCGTTCAACAACGACAAAAATTTAATTGAGTTTACGACTTTTCGCTATTTCTCAACAATTATCTCAAAAACTAAGCCTTAATTAAAAAAAATGTGTATCCTGAAAAGTTTTTGTCCCATCATTTGTGGTTAGAATGGTACCACATTTATTTTTTTTCTTATGTCGTTTTTTTAAAAATAATATAATAAATAAAGTCTGCACAAACGATTTAAATGTGATACCGCATTTTTACTCTCAAGTTGTCGATCCACTACTCTCGTTCTCCTATTCTCCTAACTGCAAAATCAGGGTTTACGTAGCTAGCTTTTAGCAATTTAAACTTGAGTATTGCTTTGATAAAATTATTGATAAGAAAAAATTATTATTTATTATTAAAATTAATAAAAAAAGCCGAAATAACCCAACTTGCTTTATACAAATGTTTATAGTTTTTGGGATACACCTTGTAAAACTTTAAGAAAATTTTTTTTGAACATGAGACAATGTATTACAGCAGTTTTTTTTAAAATACAGTGTGTGATTGCAATACGCATATGCAACAATTTTTTCTGGTGATAGTTCTAGTTTTAATGTTAAAATCAGATATACAGATGTTTTTCAAAAAATTTCTACAAACGTTACCAGGTGATAGCCCTTGTTGAGACAATGCTAAAAAACCCAATTTGCTTTATACAATTGTTTATAGTTTTTGACATATAAGCTGTAGACTTTTTTTTCTTCAAAAAACACTATTTTTGAGAAGCACGATGTATGACAACACAGTTTGACCAAAAACTTTTACATCGTAAATTTCCAAATATATATGCTTGAAAACAGTGTTGTCATACATCATTTATCTCAAAAAAAATAGTGTTTTTTGAAGAAAAAAAAGTCTACAACGTATATGTCAAAAACTATTAACATTTGTATAAGGCAAGTTGAGTTATTTCGATTCTGACTGTGTATATATTATTCTGTGTAGATTTTTTTATTTGAAAGTTGTTAGTTTCATGACATTATCTGTTATTAAGGTTATGCGTGGTTGATTTTAAAAACAGTGTCAAAAGCAACGGGTACTAGGAAAAAAAAAAGAAAATTAATTTTGATAGCCATATTAATATCAAACTCAAACAGAATCTGCGTTTCCAGCTACATAAATCACTATTTGTTGATCACCTGAATAAGTAAATTGGTCTTATTCGGAGAATTTTTATGAAATCAAGATTAAACGTAATAATGTTTTCTTTTATTATTAACATTCTAATTAAAAATTTTGTGACAACAGAGTATAGAGGAGTGTCAGTAGTTTCCCACAAGACATATTGGATAATTCCTATTTATATTGTAATAGAGATATAATAAGTCGAAAGTCCAAAATTAAAACATGTACTTGTTATGTACAGTACACACATTCCATTATAATTATTCAGTCACGACAAATTGTCATGTCTTTCAAATCCTCGGACAAATATTTGATCACGTGCTTTTTCAAATACGCAATGAAGACAAACTCGTCCTCCGTATTCACGTGCTCTTGAACTCACCAACAGCGTCCTTGATCTCTTTGGTTCCTTGATTCCCCGCAGTGAGGAAGTCCGAAAGAGACAATGAGGAAGCAATCAACCTTCTTTTCTCCTCAAAATTCAAGTAATCCAAACTATTACTCCTTTGAGGCGCCACGATAGCGACACTCCTTGTCTTGGTGATCGTATTTCCATTCTTCTCATGCATGGTCTGTGACGGCACTTCACTCACGAACATCACCACACAACCTGCAGCAGGTCCAACACAGCTCCCCACATACCTGTCTTCCAGGTAGAGTCATTATTAGCACCTGCACGGAGATACACTGGCACTGGCCCTCGGTAGGTAGGCAACGTTGCCTTTTTCCTCTACGCACTGACCCTCTTTACTACTCATCTTCCTGTCATACCGAAACCAAAATTCACTCACATAACCACACACACTTTGTCTCGTACTGATGCGCTAGTGGCATTCATGTTTCCGAACAGGAACGAAATGGTCGCCCCCCTCAAGCCGACGGGGATCTCTCTCTTCGTTCAATGCATTAAACACGACAAAGACAGAACATTGGAATCTAGATGGGGAGAACCAGACAGAGCGTGTAACTATGGTGATACGCATCGGCTCGGCGAGTCGACGATTCCCTGGGAGTTACAAGAATATTCCCAAAATTGTACAGGTTTTTCATAGAAAAATCTACCAATTATTTACTACACAAATACTGGCTATACAGGATGGGGCAGTTACTCAGTTAGACCGCCTCGGTCCATTACGTAGTTACGGTTTATTCAATCAAAACGCGCTTTGATAAAAAAAAAATGTATGTAGATCCTTAAGGAGCACATTTTAAAAATATTTTCTGTTATACGGAGTGTTCCAAAAAAAAGTTACACGTCAAAGATATATTTTTTTAAATGGGATACTCTGTATATTATTGCATATTCGCATTTTACGGATCATTCTTAAAACTTTTTGTATTGCATACGCTGTATCTATCCTAACCGTTTTGGAAATATTTACACTTGAAGTTAAAAAATGATAGTTGCTATCATTGATAGAAATATCAAAATCTCATTAATGGTAAATTATCTTGCCGCCATTTTTGCACAGTTTTAATAGAAGCCTTATTTTATTTTAGGTGTGCCTGCATGAAAAAGTGTGATATAAAATACAGGGGCTGTTTAAAAAAGATTGTCATACTTGATACTTTAAAATTATCAAAAACTCAACATTTTTAAATAGAAACCCCATCGTTTTTTTTTTTTTGGCGGATTCGAGTAGGCCGTTAACTTACCTTTAATCTGATACTACATTGTCCTATACTTATCTCGCCTAGTTTTCGATTAAATCAAATTTATGTGATTTTTGGACAAACAAAAGCAATTTTTTATTAGAGACCGTTAACCACCAACATAGATGGTCCTTCAATGTGTGGTGTAAAGTTCTATAAAATACGTTATAGGCCCTTACTTTTTTGATCAACATTTAAATAGCGAAATGTCCAAAAACTTTATCAAAAACAGACTTTTTGCGTTATTTGAACTAGTACCAATAATGGTTAGAAGGCGAATGTGGATCCAGCAAGACAAGGCATCCGCGCATTTCCATAAAGTCGATAGGGAAGCTCTCAATATTGCATTCCCTCAAAAATAGATAGGACGTTAGCCCTTATTTGTAGCCACCAGTTCGCCGGATCTTACTAATATAGACTTTTTATGGGGCTATGTTAAAGAACAAGTTTATAAAGTGCCGCTGACAACTAAAGCCGACATAAAAATTCGTATTCAAAATGTGTTTAGGGAAATAACTCCAAATGTGTTGGCACAAGCTAAAATGGCCTTTGAAAAACGAGTTCATATGTGTATTGACAACGAGTAATTTGTTGTTCCGTTTTATGAGATGTTACTATTTGTTAGCGTTTCTTGTAAATTGTTTTGTAACCAGGGTACCCAATAAAAAATTGCTTTTGTTTTTCCAAAATTCACAAAAATCTGATTTAATAGAAAACCCGACGATATAGGTATAGGACAATCAGATTAAAGGTAATTTTACTTGAATCCGTCAAAAAACGACGAGGTTCTTATTTAAAAATACTGAGTTTTTGGTAATTTTAAAATGCCAAGTTTGACAATCTTTTTTAAACAGCCTGTATTGTTATATCAGACATTTTCATGCAGGCACACTTAAAACACAGTTTCTATTAAAATTCTGCAAAAGATGGCGGCAAGGTAATTTACCATTAACGAGATTTTGGCATTTCTATCAATAATAGCAGATATCATTTTTTAATTTAAAGTGTACATATTTCCAAAACGGTTAGAGATAGATAAGAACATGCTATACAAAAGTGTTTTGTCCTCTCGTATTGTAAACTGGTTATCACAGTCGTGCATCCATCAATAGTAAGCCGGACTTTCGGAAACTGTGCGGTAAAATGAAAAAAACACTAGGTCTCACATTTTACGCTTGGAATTACCACAGAAGACTTAAGGAAAAACCTATCCTTGCAGTAATAAAGTTTATGTATCAAAGTGTACGTACCTAAAATATTGCCACAAATAAAGCTACATTTAATAGAAAAATAGTAAATTCAAAAAATCGCTTTATTATTGCTTTAATTTATGTTTAATATAAGTGTAGCTCAAAATTTGTTAAACTAAATCGAGGGCTTAATACAGCGCTTTTCCGGGACCCATTTAAAAAATGTAATTTTTTTTTGTTAAAATGGGAGCAGTCTAAACTTTTCGTTTTTTGCAGGGCCTGTCTTTGACACTTTATTAAATATTTTAAAGTATAAGAAATGCTCTACCCAAAAAAAAGACGACTCTAATTAATAAATTTTATTTTTTATATTATAGCAAAAATTAAAAAAACTGTTTTTTGCGCTATAAGCAATAATTTTCTTAATTGGTGTAAATTTTTTTCCTTTTTTGCTTTTATTCTAAAGATAAAATATCAAACTTAAATTTTAGCAAAAAAAAAAGATTATCTCAATTAATACATTTTTGCAGGAGTTACAAGAGTTTAAACTTTGTTAAAATTTTAAAGTGTTTCATTTCAATTGTTGAACACTGTAGATTAGGTCGAATATATTAATTTTTTTTTTGGTACTATAGTATAATGTAAAAAATATATACCTAAAGCACTAACATCTTAATTTTAAAGTTGATGGAGGCATCCTTTCTTTCTCGAAGTGGGATGATTTTCATATAATAATAATAATAATTTATTTACGCCAATAAGCAATAAGCAATATACATGGATACAAAAGAATAAGACATAAGGTAACAATAGTAAAAATAATAAAGTACAGTAAGAAGTGATTACATTTTAACATTTAACAATTAAGAATAGTTCTGGATTCCATTTTAAATTTGGTAATAGAAACACCTGTAAAATTTAAGACATGACAATACTTATTTACTAGCAAAAGAGCACTATTCAATGGTGAATTATAAGAGTAGTTACATTTATGAAACGGCACATTTAAAAGCTCAGGATAACGAATATTACATGTAGGTACTTTAAAATAAATTTTGCCTAACAGGTCAGGCGCATCTAAAGCACCGTTAATGATCTTAAATATAAAATAAATTTTTTGAAAATTTCTCCGATTTTCAAGTGAAGAGAGCGATATATAACGAGCTACAACATTTGTATCAGGTAAATGAACATTATTTTTATGCAATTTAAATTTTATATATTTTAAAAAATTATCTTGAACAGCCTCAAGTCTAGTAATATGTATATTATAATAAGGACACCAAATAATAGAATTATATTCAAGGTTCGATCGAACTAATGAATTATATAATATTAAAATGGCTCTTATATCCTTAAAAGTCTGCTGTCCACCGTTTTAAGCAGCCCAATAATTTCCTAGTTTTAGAAGTAATAAAATCAATATGCATATGAAATGACAACTTACTGTCAAGGAGTACACCCAAGTCTTTAATAACGTCCACAATTTCAAGTGGTAATGCGTCCAAGATATACGAAGGAACAAAAGAAGACATTTTTCTACTAAAACAAACAACTTTACATTTATCTGCATTTAATTTCATGTTATTCCGTGTACACCACTCTTCGATTTCATGTATATCTGATTGCATTGATTGCAATGTGACAATATCGTTATGAGATCTAATTTTCTTATATACTTTCAGATCGTCAGCATATAAGAGACAGTTGGATTGTATATTATTTACGATGTCATTGATAAATATATTAAATAATAAAGGGCCTATAATAGACCCTTGCGGCACTCCCGAAGAAGCAATATATCCTGTGGATTTAACACCTTTTAATACAACACTTTGAACGCGGTTGTCGATGTAACTATATAACCACGAGAGTAGAGGGTCACGAATACCGTACTTAGACAATTTGATCTTAAGTACTGAGTGGTCAACGGTATCAAAGGCTTTTCGAAAATCAGTGTACACAGCATGAACAACGAAACCTTCTTCGAACGACTCTATTATATGTTCAGTAAATGTAAACAAATTGGTTAACGTAGAACGTTGAGCACAAAATCCATGTTGATTGGATGTAATAACATGTCTGAAGCTTTCAGAAATTTTTGCTGCCACTATACTTTCAAATATCTTGGATGGAACGGATAAAATATTTATAGGCCTATAATTTTCTATATTATGTCTTGATCCCGATTTAAACACAGGCACAATATTTGCGACTTTCCAAAAATCTGGAAAAGTGCTGTTACGAAGAGATGTTGCAAATAACCTAAAAATTTTTAATTAGATTACTAAATAACACAAAATATACGATTTTACTCCACTAATTATTCACTACACAAATACTTGTTATAGGTATTCTATAAATATTAAGTATAAAACTCAGAAACTCTGATACGTGAACGCAAATATAAGAAAGGTTCTAATGAATGATATAAATAATTTAAATCCACCGTATAATGTAATGAATAAAGTATTTGTTTACTTCCCGAAGAAGGCGTCGTGTGACGATTGAGGAAAATAGGTAACACGCGAATGAATGAGGCAAGGCAATGACTCAAGACATAAAGGTTAGCCTTTAGAAGAGAAGGGCAACTCTGTTCCATTTATCCAAGATCAAGATATTTCCACGAAAATGACCTTACAGATAAAACAATAGTTAGCGGTAGAAATTTAATACGTTTAGCTAATATAATCTTATAAATTTTTTATAGATCTCACCTTCCTATTTACAAATTTTAATTAGATTTTCTTTTGGTTTATTCTACTTTCTCTCTTTCAGTAACAAAAATAGTTATATTTAGATTACATCCAAAATTACTATAATTTCATTAAAACAAGTGACATTAAAAATTTCGCTACGATTTTCAATGTGAAAACAATAGAAACAATTAATAATACTATTTATGTTATGTTATATCAATTAGAAATACCTAAATTTACTTTTTCTAAATAAATTAAGTATAAAATTATTTTAAAAAATGTGCAGAATAAATTAACATTACTTTAGTAGTTAGGTGTAGGTATGTAAAGTGTATTAATACGATTCTCACATCTTTAATCTCACGAAGCACATAGTCATAGTCTGAAAAAATTACATCTATAAAATAATGAATAAGTAGGATATTATGCTATTGTACAGTCGCTTTCAAGATAAGTGTTCTTCCGAAAACTATTGTTAGTCATGCGAATTAATTGTACTCGTAATAAAAAAATGAAACATGAAAAACAGCGTAATACATAAGAAAGTTCGATTTTCTAATATCTATCCCACGACATTCTAAGTCAAATTGGACTGCGAAATATCTTGATTTCTGCGATTTTTTTAAAATTATCTAGGGATCCATTGAAAGAGTAAGTTTTCATCCAAATTTTCAGAACTGAATCTCACACTACTTATGAAATATAAATTTTTGAAAAAGTAGCTTATTTTTTTAAGTAACTTCGCGAAAAATTGAGCTATCTCAATAATTATTTTCAAAACTTTTTACTTTCCTTGATCTTTGACCTGAAAAACCTAGGTTATAATTTTGTTATCAGTTGAGATAAGACAAAAAATTTTTTGCAGATTTTCATTATTTGTGAAAATAAATGTATATGCAGAAATTTTTCCTGATGACAATCCTAGTTTTAATGTTAAAATTAGATATACTGACATGTGTTTTTGAAGTAATTTTACAAATTTTAATAGGTGATAGCAGTGATTGAAAAGATGCTAAAATGCTAAAACAAATCTATTAACCAAAAACAATTTAGACTTAAAATACGCAGAATAAAGAACAGTTTTGGTCAAAAAATATGATAAAAAATTATACACTCAGTTTCAAAAACCGAGATTTTAATTGAAAAATCAAAAAATATACATTATAACGTTTATAATCTTTTTCTACATATTTTTTGCAAAATATGTATATTTAAAAGCAAAACCAAAAAATATTGAAATATGTATGTAGTATTATTTTTCGCGAAGATACAGTTATTTCAAGAAAAAAAATGCATTTTGTATATTTTTTAAAATTTGAAGTAATTAATTACTATTAAATTGAAAAAAAATCATTGACACACAGTTTCAAAAATAAAATTTATCTAAAAAAATAAAATTAATTATTATAAAAGTACAATCAAAACAAATTTTCAAAAAAGTACATTTTACAACATGAAATTAAGGTTTTTTCGTAAGTTAATAGTAAAACAATCTCACGAACGAAAAAACCGAACTTCATGTTGTGGTAGTAAATATATACTATTTTATCTACTCTATTAAAATGTTAATTGTATCTTTGAAATCCATAATAATATTTGCTTTAACTTTTAAAATCCAAATTCATAAATGGTTTGAAATTAAGGTCAAAAAATTTATATAAAAAATTCGTTCAATGAGTACTAAAAAACAAAAATTTTAAAAAATCGCAGATGTCAAAGTGTATGGTACTTCTTTTTGAAAATGGCTGAGGTTACATCGCATCTTTAAACGTTTTCTGTAATAATATATAAAAGTTGAATGATTTTTTTTTTTCGGCATTACAAAAATAAAAGGGTATGTCTGGGTAATTTTTGTTTTAGAAAATTAAAATTTTTGATTTTGCTTGTGACCGTGCAAAAAGACATTTATAAAGCTGTTAGTAAAAAAAAATTAGAAGTATAAAATAGCAGAACTTTGATTTTATAGAAATGGTGATCATTCATTTCGATTTCAGTTTCAAACGTTGAATTGTTCTGCCAATGATGGATTGCTCTGAATGGTTACTGAATAGTATCACTCCACATTATTTAGACTCACCTTGACTAGTATCCGAACCTTCACTGTACGTACCTATAACAAAAAAAATATGAATAGATATCAGACACGAGTATTTATGCAACTGTTTGTTTATGATAACAAAAAAACATCGACTGATTAAATAAAAATAATGTATAGTTTATTTATTTTTCAAAAAACTACCAACATGAAATTCATCTGTAAAGTAAATAAATTTATTTGTGTCAGAGATACAAATCTTTGCAAACGTATCTGACAACATGATATAACTTCTAAAATAGAAAATCAAAATTAAGTTGGATTTGATAACAGATCATAATGGTCAAAGCTCGAACCAGCGATTAGTTTAAAACAAGACATGGAACCTAAAATCTGTTTTAAGAAGTGACCAAATAGAAGGTTACTGTCATACAAAAAGTTTGAACAAAATTTGCCAATTTTTTTTTTTTTTTTAATATCGGAACCCCCTGGTATATCTGAAATGGTTTACATTAAAAAAGTGCCGATTTATTTCTATCATTAAGAGACAAATACATGACGCTGTCTTTTTGTTTCACCCAAAAAAATTTTTTAGAAAAAATTATGAGCATTTAACACACCAAGAAGATCCAGCAAGAAGAATGAGCATTTGGAATTTAATTTTCTAAGAGTATCCTCTTCCTAGAGTTTTCAACACATTATAACTTTGTCAAAAATCAATATTTTGAAAAAAAAAATGGAATTTCTTAATGATTAAAATAAATCGGTAGTGCTCTAATGTAAACTACTTCAGCTATACCAGGGTCGGCCAGACCATTTTCAAAACAAGATTGGCAAACATCGATAAAACCTTTCTTATTGCACTAACCTTCTATTTGGTCACTCCTTACAACAAAATTTAGATAATATAGGAACCAGCCGCCACTGGTGACTAAAGTAGTTTAATTCTTAGGTACAGTGCCTTCAGAGATAAGCCTCGTGACGACTAATAAGGCCCCTTCAGCACACAACACTTTTTGTCCCGTTTTTAAAGATATATTTAAAAAACAAATACAAGTATTTCAGGAATTAGGTAGTTTTTAAAAAGTACGAGGGTGTATCATATATAAACGAGAATTATTTTTTTTTTAAATTAACAGTTTATTTACAAATGTTTTCAGTTAAAGATTATTTTTCTACATAATGTCTCTCGTATGAAATGCATTTTTGCCACCTGATTGAGAGTTTTTTTATTCCGTTTTCGAAGAATTTCTTCGGGCACTTTCTAAGCTATTGGAGCACGGAGGCCTCTACCGCAGCGTCGTCTCTAAAATGCAGGCCTCTTTCAGCGGCCCATACAAATGAAAATCACAAGGCGATAAGTCGGGAATGTAAGGGAGTTGCTCCATTATTTCTCAGCCCATTTCGTCTAATTTTTGCCTCGTTGCGTTCGCTGCATAGGGTCGGGCATTTTCGTGGAGGAGAATGACGTTTTTCACCGATTTTCCTTTCTTTTTTTACTATTTTTTGCACGCTACAATATAGCTTAACTTATTTTTAACTTATTAAAAAAATATGAATTTTAATCCATACTTTTGGGTAAGTCTGTGTATTTTTAAATGTATGTACTTTATAAAAAAATAGTAATGATAAATATGTTTTAATTTTTGTCGTTGTTTTGATAAAAACTACTACATACTCTACGATTTTTAAGACCATCAAGCTCATGGTGGGTAATTGATTTCTTCTGTTATTTTAATTTTTGAACTAAAAAAAATACGTTTTTCTTTTTTCAAATGTCTGTAACTTCGCCAAAAATACAACAATTTTCTTTCAAAATCTTTGTTATTAAATTTATTTTGAAAAAACAAAGATTTAAGAGAAAGATTACAAGCGTTAATAATACATAGTTTTTAATTTTTGAATTATATAATACAATCTCATATTTGAAACTGAGTCCATATTTCTCTGAAAAAAAAATGCTATTTATTCTACGTTATTTAAATTAAATTTATTTTGAATAATTCATTTATTATATCTTTAAAAAAATAAAGAAAAATTAAGTTTAAAAAAAAAATAGTGATTTTGATTAAAAACATCTTCCTTTAGTTAGAAATACGCGTTTCATTAAAATTTCTTGAAAGTTTTTGTGTTTGTTGGTGTCATCTATTGGCAAATTTTTGTTCTCAGTAATGTTGGTAACTACGAGCATAATTCATTTTTAAGTTAGGTTACGGTGATTCAGTTTTAAGTTTTTTTAAATTGAGATTTGCATTGAAAAGTAAATGTGTATTAAAAAAAATGACAAACTGGTGTGTAAATCGCAAAAATGTTAGAATTCATTTAATTTGAATGCTATAATACATTTATGCATTATTCGACTGCTATTCCCAGGGCTTCAATTTTAAATGAGGCGAACATCAGGCGAAGTCAATTAAAAGTGAATCAATAAAATTTAAAAAATCGACATAGAAAACTAAATAAATACTGAAAAAGTAAAAATGACAGTAAATGATCATTGAATAAAAACTCGATGGTTTTCATGCAACGGTGTCGAGGTGTCGTCTATAATATACAAATTTTATCTTGTTGCAGTCTTATGTAAAATTATGTTTACTTTAAACATAAACATGTCAAAAACGGTACGTTTGAGCACAAGTTTACAAGAATACTTTTTGATTTAGAATTCACTGACATATCCATTCTTCTAATAAAAATTGGGGGGTTAATAAAGCTAAAAATTGGATAATTACTAAAAACGTGCGACGGAAGTTGTTATCATTGTTATCATCAATAAAAACATTATTACTTTTATTCATGTTAGTGGAGTAAAATCGGGCTAAAATAACGTCTATTTTTGAAATAAAGGTATAACCAGATGAAACCTTTACAGTCTTGTAAAGTATCATCTTGGCCATCTGAAATCACGATCTACAACTTTTTTTAGTAGGACCGAACTTTGTAAAATTTTTTTTTTTTATGTCGAAGCAACAATTTCCAAAATCGTGTTTTTTAAAACATACATCACGCTTATAAATTAACTATTTAAGATAATTAACTTCATAGTGTTGTAGACCAATGAGACATTAAAAACACATGCACCAATCACAAGTTATAAATGATTTCTTTAACTGAAAAGAATGTATGCTACTTTTCTTGCCGCTACCTCATTGTTTTAGCATTATCTTAGCAACCATTAATATTTAAAAAATCAAATATCATTATATTTTTGTTATATATTGTTATTATATATTTATAATTGTACTTTTAATTATAATTATAATTGTTTTCATAAATAAAGTTGTTAGAAATTTGATGTATTTAACGCTTCATTCAGTTAATTCTCCAACCGAAGATCATACGTTCTCAACTCTTGTCAGGCAAGATTTTTATTTTTTGCTAAAAGGCAATTAAACTCTATCAAATTCTTGGAAAAAAACCCTCGCGCTCCGCGCTCGGGTCTTTTCTTCAATTTAATCTCGTTTAATTGCCAAGCAACCAGTGCTCATACAAAATAAAAATCTTGCCAACAAGAGTTGAGCACTTATGATCTTACTGTTGATAAAATTTTGAAATTTTGTCCACATATAAAGAAAATCAGAGCGCATCTATCAATAATAAAAGATTTTAGAAAAAGTTTTTTGTTCTTGAGAAAAGGGGTCTCTTTCACCCTGCGGAAAGCTTAATTAATATTTTGATAATCTCTTATGAACTAATTTTAAGTTGAAATAATACCGGTGGTATCTTCATTTTCATGAAAAATTAAAAGAATTCGGAGTTGTTGCTACAAACAAGTATTAAAATCTGCGATACTACCGGTAGTAGCTCAACTTGAAATTAGCCCATAAATGTCCAATTAACTTCTATTTTATAAGATTTTGTTTTACTACAGAAATATTCATACTCTTTTTCGTTATATCAAAAGCAACAACTAAATAGTGGTTACAAAAATCTTCATAGCTAACACACATACTTTCGAATTAAAACATATTACAACAAACTCAACCACGAATAATAATTGTTTAGTCTATTGGTTTACATTTATTTATTAAAATGATTATGATGATGACCATGGTTGTTACGCCATTGAACTACCTACACTTTCAGAAGACTCTACCTCTCTAACTTTACGCCGAGCCAGTAGACATAAATCTCAAATATCTTTTAATGAGATTAAAGTAAGCGCACGTGGATTTTTTTTTTATACTTAATTAGCAATTTCTGGCATTCCATTAGTCAAGATTAATATTTAATCGCGAATTAACTATTTTATCGACATAATAATTTAAAAACCATAGCCTATGAAAATAGAAATGTCGTAATTACAAACTTATCGATATAATGTCGTCACGGTAAAACCAATCGCAATAAAATGAACATTTAGAATCTGTGGTAGCTCTGTATCTCGAGCACTTTACAATCAGAACTATAACAATAAATAAGATCTTTACGAAGAAAGTTTTTTATTTTATCTACCCAACCATGAAAAAAAAGAGCAACGATGTCCAACACATTTTTAAAAAATTACTGGCACTTTAAGAAGTAAACATGCTAAGTTGTACTTAATTGGTGCCGTTTATAAAGATTTGAAATGGTCTGTTTGTCGATGAAATGAGTGAAATTAAAACTGAACCTTGCAGCGTATAAAAAAAGTACTTCTAAAAAGTGGTCGAGTTGAAGACGAGAATTAACTCGAATTAAAAAAAAATATATGACAACAGTTCATTGAGATATTGAAAAGATTATATTTAGTGGAAATGTGTCCACGGAATCTATCATAATTACAGAGTCCCACAAATAAAAATTGAAAAACGGCTCTTGTGAAAAAAGTACAAAATTTTTATTGTTATTGTTAAGAATAACAAACAATGTTCAGCAAATAATAATCAATGCTTCTGGTTTAGAGGCTTATGGCATCCACTTTATGATCCCGACCTTGCCCCCCTTCAAATTTCTGTTTATACAAAAACTTAAAATATCATCTAATATGAAGATTTTTTGCTTTTGGTGAAAAACTTAAAGAAGCAAGTGAAAAATATTTTCAGAGTTTTCGCAAAAAACATTTTTTTTAATTGAAAAAAGAAGCCGATTATACATTGAATTACGAAAAATGGCCGCTAATAAACACGTAAATCTGGTTCTCCTCTCCAACGGTCCATCTCCATCACAAAAGGAGCCGGACCTCCGCATTTTTCCTTCCTCAAAAATGTGGAGGATCGGTTCCTTTATTTTAAAAGCAGTGGACTTCTTTCGTGAACCAGTGGATATTAGTGCTGAAGGGCGTGGTGCATAAAAAAATTAATAAGTCAGGTAATGTCACATTCAAAGCACTACTACACTCAAAATTTCACAAATAAATTGAGCTTCAAAATAAAAAATACATTTCCAAGTATTTGCTGTTTTATCATTAATTTGATTTGATTTTGACATTATACATTAACTTTATTATAAATGTCGTTGAAAACCTAATATTATACAATAAAATTTTTGGGAATAGATAGAACGGTTAATTTAAGGTTGAATCTGTTCGTTTTAAATGCCCTTAATGCGGTAGTAGGTACGTATTTTCTTTCATAACTATGTAGATAACGTAAAAAACTCGCTTCTTAAGTATGTAAAATGTAAAATAAGTATGTACACTTGATGACTAAAGAGGTTTACATTTTGTGTACGCATTAATAGAACTAGGACTTGCTACAGCAATTTTTAATGCAATAATTGTTAAGACAATGAATAAAATAATTTTGACATTCTCTTGACAACTCAAAACAATCGTGAAAATAATAGGTATACAGATCTACTATGATTGTTTCAGTGAAACCTTCTTGATAGGTGTGAATCCGACGATAATATAACACTAACTTCATTGTTTTCCGCAAATTTATAACATAAACATGTCACATATCAAAAACGTGATACTTTAACTTCATAAAAATTAAACAAACAACTAAATAATTCGCTAGCATCACCTTTAGAAAACATAAAGTTTCTTAACATTTTAAAATGTTTCCTCACTAGTGCACATTGTTTTCACTTCAAAAACATTTGAATAATTAGGTCCAGATTTACTTTCTCGTTTCTAGATAATATTCACGTAATGGTAATATAACAACTGACTACACTAATGATAGTCAGAAAATTAAAACCTCACGTTGATTAAAATTTCAAGTTAAGTACCATTAAAGTAACTTAATGTAAATGACTCAATATGACAGAAAATAATTACCGCCAGTGTCTACATTGGAAGGTTCCCCGGTTTCTTCTTGCACTTCTTTCGAACTTCTATTCTTCCTCTTATGTTTGGCACTACTTTTTGATAATTTTCTAATAAGGGACATTTTAATTCCAGAACAAAACACAAAATTTCAACGCCATTTTAACTATTACAAGTATCCACACCTTAAACGTAAAACTACATCTATACAATCTTATCTTATCTTGTGAGGTGCGATACTGTAACAATTTTTAACTCAAATTTAAAATATCTGATCAATGTTTGCATTACAACTGCAGATAAATCGATGCATTTAACTGTTTTAAGGTTTCCTTGTGTTAAAGGAGATGTGCAAGAATTGAACTGAAGAATTTAGAAATTCCTCATGACCCTATAACAATAATTTACTATTACTGTTTTCTTGTAAGTAAAATGACTTGAAAAAATTTATTCATAAGTTTAACAATTAATCTGACCTGCCAAACTGTAATTGAAAAACAAAACAACTATATCACACAATACTTTTGACTGATGAAGTTACAAATTAAAATCAAAACAACATGTATCAGCCAAAAAATATCAAATTAGCTTATGGCAAATCAGTCAAGAATAGATCTACGAATTTATGTATAGTGTTTTTTAAATTTGGCAGCACAGTTGGATATGGAATTTTAGAATTATCAGTATCCTATAAATTATTCTGCGTTCATAAATTCATTGTTATCGCAAGCTTTGACGCCAAATTTAAAAAACAAACACGATACTTATCACCTGGAGTTTTCCAACCAAACATCAACCATCGGAACTTGCCAACCGGTTTCGGGGTATTTGCCCCTCATCAGAGCGGCGCATCCGTTGTTGTGTTCGGTTGGAACACTCGTATTTGTACGTGACGAGTAAAATTATAGAGATGTAGTATCTACTACATCTAGGTACAACTGATGAGTCCGAGATGGCGCTGATGTTGGCGTGTAACAAAGTTACCTCTTAAGACCAACCAACGGCGTCTCTCAATAAACAAGGTGGAGACAAATATTCCGGCAGAGATTGAATTACACCACCTTGTTGCCTCACCAGCGATTATAACTACCGGATCTTTCCACAATAATTTATCCAACCAAACATCAACAATCGGAAACCGCTGACCGGCACACAGGATTATTAAATACTATAAAAATTCTTCTACAACGCTGCTGGTGGTTAGAGGTGGTAATATCACTACCTTAAAGAGGCGAAACGGATGGAAGTCGAAGACTGTTTTGGAGACACTTTCCAGAACAAAAAAAAAATATATTGCAAAGAAGATTTTCTTTCCTCAGCAGGCGCCTAGTGTTTCTAATTATACATCTAATAGAGTGGATGTGTCAAACAAAATTTTTCAAAATTCAATTGTGAACATTTGTAGCTTTTCAGTCGACTTCTTGTCTTGTAACTTTCAATTGGTGTGCCAATTAAACAATGACTGAAACACACTAAATTAAAATTGCCAAATTCGTTCATTTGGTTTTATAACAGGCTACATTTAATTTTTTTAACTTGTACCAAAAATGTTGTATGCAACACGTACACAAACAGTTTTAGTGTATTTGTTATATACTTAACTATTGACATTGTGGATGGCATAAAATAAACGTTAGGTTAGGCCAAAAAAATCGACTACTATATTTTTTTGAACTTTCGACACTGAAAAATTGGTGCATAGGCACCTTTAAAAAATGCTCTTCAAAGATGAGCTCTTAAATCTAATAGGAAAATCATAGTTTTTTATAAATATTTTTAATTTATCCATTTAAGTCATCAATTTTGAAAATATTCATAAAAATTTGAGTTACGTTTTAAATAAACCCGTTGAAAAATATTAAATCACGATACTAAGTACAAAATTACGAAAAGAAAATATTGTTAAAAAATTAATTAGAAAGAAATATATTCCGAAACAAAAGATAAAACATAACTTATAAACTGTTATTCTATCAAAATAAACTCAAATTTGTATGAATAATTTCAAAATTCATGACTTAAATAGATAAATTTAAAATATATGTTTATTAAAAAATTATTAAAATCAGTACGCATTGGGATTTGACTGCGAATATCTTCTAAATGGTTAGGGTAATCAAATAACCACAACATATTTTTATTGTAGAGCGTTAAATTTGTATAAATTTCATACAAATTATATGTTGTACATTTTATAATATTTATTTATCTACGAGTTATAAGATTTAGAAGTAAAAAAGTAATTATTGTTAAATTCTTTAAATTTTGACCTCCGATATCTTCTAAACGGTAAGAGTTATGAAAAAACTGTAAGTTACCTTTTTTGTAGAGCGTTCAATTTTCAACAAAAAATGTGAATAGAAATTTTCTGCACGATCAAGTAATGACAAGATATAGATTTGCCATATGGAACTGAAGAAATAATGAAAAACTGAGATGAGAAGAACCTTCCTATTAAAATTAAGATCTCATCAGGTGCCTAGGAACCAATTTTTCAGTGTCGGAAATTAAAAAAATAGTCCATTTTTGGCCCACCTTAATAAACATAGCATATAGACCAGATCATCAAAGATTACACACGTAACCTTTTGTTTTTTTTAATATCAATATTAAGGTATTAAAAATGCATTCAGATTAATGCAAATTATTTTAGTAACAGAGATGTAAGGAATTTATTTTTGATATTTAATTTACATTAAAATTTCATTTCGCGTTTAAATGTCAAACTTAAAAGTGTGATTAATCAAATTGTGTGCACTGTTTGGTAATTTGGATATTAAATGGATTAATTATACAAAAAAATTAAACTTTGAAATATTGTACGCGTTTATAAAATTTCTCTTCATGTAAAATTGCGGATGCACCGATTTACTGGGGAGAGAGGGCACCTTCATTGAGAGGATACTTGTATTACTGTAAATATTTAATAACCAGCTAACATCATTGACAATTTCCTTTTAACTGAGTGGATACAACAAAATTAATAAAGTAAACATCATTTGCATGTAAGTCATCTTTAGTTCATAATAAAAAAAATAACTAAAAAAAGAAGGAAAATAGTGTAGAATGTAGAAATTAATTTGAACTGCTAACTGGTAGAGTGTGTTACAGTAAATGTAGATTGCCCAAAAATTGCCCACATTTAACGCGCATATCCTAATAATAAAAACTGGAAAGTGAATATGCTGGAAATGTAGTCATTTAAATTTCGTACTTTGACCAATTTATTGTGTTATTTCAACAGATAGCCCTTGTTGAAGGACGCTGAAAAACAGAATTTGCCCCTATACAAATGTTTAGAATTTTTGAGATGTACGATTTCAACGTATATCTCAAAAATATCTGTATCTCAAAACGTCTGAAAAAAAAAATTCTACAGTGTGTATCTCAAAAACCACTAACATTTTCCAAATAAAATTCAGGTATGTTATAACGAGAACTAGTTTTAAGTAGGTTAAGTTTCTGTACATATTTTAATCACACCCTGTTTATCAAAAAATTGTTATACCTAACCCTTAATACAAGTACATCGTGCCTCGTACAAAAAAAAACTTTTAAAAAAAATTCTACAGTATATACACTGTGAGAACTATAATCATTTATAAAAGACAATTTTGGTTATTTAGCATCCATTCAACAAAAGCTATCACCTATTATAAATTATAAAGTAACTTCAAAGACACCATGTATTTAATAATTTTATATATAATAATTATAATATCCTATAATTTCAAAATACGGGTCGGTAGAGGAGAGCCAATTTAAATAAAAGCGTTGTGCGTCCTTTACCCTGAAAAAACATATTCATCTTGAAACTAAACTCGGGCGAACGCTATTGATAGCTTCTTAAAAGTTTTGGCACTCGTTAATAAATTCTAAGTTTAACACGCTTCTTCTGGGCTTACCGCCCCCCAGTGTTATAGTGTTTAAATTTTAAAACATTAATTTTTTGAACTAATGAAATATGGAAGGACTCTAGAACTAAATAAAAAATAAAATAAACCAGACTTTGACCGCCCTTTAGACCTGCATTTTAATTGTATCACCGTTTTAGAGTTGGCTTCAGTTTTGTTGAACTAAGAAATTTTAAAATTTTCGTAACTTTTCCTTTACTTTTTGTGACTGAAAACCAAAAAATTAATGAAGAATTTTAATATATTTAATCTAGTTCAACAGATGGTAATTTTCTGTAAACAAATCAAGTTCATATGTAGAGTTGGATAAAAAACCCTAATTTTTTCGACTTATTAGAATCCGTTTTGTTTAATAATAATAATAATCTTTATTTCTTGGAACATATTACATATTACAAGAAACGGGCGTCAACAAAAGAAAGTACATGATTTACAAATTCAAGTAATCTAGTAAACTGTATGGTTCAAGATCAATTAGTAGACATTTAATACTTTGCTTAAAAGTTTTCTTATTTTTTATAATCTTTACATGGTTAGGTAATTTGTTATAAAATTTTATGCACATATAAAAAGAACTTTTTTCAGTAAGCGACAATCTGTGAAGTGGATAAGCTAAATCAATGTTTCTAGTATAATACGTGTTATTAGACAAAGGTGAAAATATCTCTTTGTGATTAAAATAAAACATGAGACCCTCAAAAATATATAAGGCGTATACTGTCAATATGCGTAGTGATTTGAAAATTCCTCTGCAGGAATCACGAAATTTCATTTTTTTTATCATCCTCAACGTTCTTTTTTGTATAATGAACACCCTTTCAATGTTAGATTATATAACTATCTAACTACCTTGATTCTGATAGTGAAATTTAAAGCTTAAGAAAAAAAATTTAATAGTTTCAACAACAACGAAAACACTGTAAATATGAATTTGATTTTTATCATTTCTCCCTCAATATCACACGTAGTTACAAATTTCACAGATACTAACCCTGGAACGCTTTTGAGTTTTGCTAATTGTGAGTTAATAAAGGAAATTGCAAAATTCGTTTAATTCGATCGAAGTTCATTATAGGTGAGATGATCTTAAATTTGTTAAATGTTTACACATTTCGACTTTTTTTTAAATAAATTAAATACTGTATTTGAATAGCTTTTTCGACCGCCCGTGAAAACAAAAGGCCTTAATTACACTAGTTTAGAAAATTAAACTTTATTTTTGTTCGTCAAGTAAAATATATTTTTTTGCATAAACTACTAAGGGTAGTTAATACAGATTTTTTTGTGTTCCGTTACCACGTCACAGTTCTCAGAAAAATAGTTATATATGATGTTAGTGTTAAAAGTAAGATTTTATTCTGGAGTGAACATGATTAAAAAACGAGCGTAGCGAGTTTTTTAACTCCACAAACAAAATTAAATCCCTTTTAACACGTATATCATACACTATTTTTTCTACAAAACAATCGGAAGAACTTTAAACTCAATACTATCTATTCACTCTCTTTGTGACCGTTTGCTAAATCAAGTAGGCTCTGTGTGGGTGTGTAATACGTACTTTTTCCACTAGATTTATGAGTACGTAAGATGCGCGTGTCAAATAATAAAACTTTTAACATCAAAAATGACATTTAAAAAGCCCACTTTTAACAGTGTTGTAGAAAATAGTACATTATACACCAAGGTAGAGAAAACACTTTTTATAGCCGAGCGGGTTTAGTGCCCAAGATGCGTAGCATCGAGGGCAATAATAGATGCGAGGCTATAATAGTTTTCTCTACCGTGGTTTATATATGATTTTTTTCACTACTAGCACATTAATTTATTAATTGTCATATAAAAATATAACCTCATTTAACGAGCACACATCCAGACTAAACATAACGTGTCTTTATTTATTGTCGAAAAGTAAATTTGATGAAAATAAAAACGATTGATATTTAACTACTTACGTTTTTCCACTTCGGAAATTTAACTTCACAGATAAAAACCAAAAGGACGTTATTGTAAGCATCTTTTATGTAAGCAACTATTTATGTACTGAAAAACAAAATAGCGTAAATTTTCCATCAACTGAAATCTTCAGAACCCCTAGTTCAGGATTTAAGTTGACAGCCCCCACTTTCCTGGTCGGAAACTTGAACAATGGAATTTGCAACAACACATATGGTCAAATTAACTATACATTGGGCTCCACACTTGACGTGTAACCTTATGAAAGCCCATTTTCATTATGTACAACTTTAATAGCAGTTATTTTTATTAATTCTGCATAAATTAAAAGTAAATTTTCTGTTCTTGTGTTTGAGGTTATCTTATTTACAACTTTATTTACCTACCAATTTTCAAAGAATTTTCCATTTCGTCACACTACAAAGTGTTTTTTACAATAAAACAAGACCAAAATACATGTATGAAGCTGTAAAAAATTACAATATTTTTTTAATGCAATCAACGGATTTGATCACTGGTTGGTTGAAACATGACTACCTACCTCTTTCAATTTTCTTGGATTAAAAATATTTCATTATTAAAACATCAACGTTTTAATTATACGTTTATTCTGCTTTTTAACGTTTGGCATAGATTTTATCAAGATTATGATCTGTCTAACACACACTTGACATTTGAGAAGATATTTCGCGCAAGCGCACCATTTTGTTTTGGCAGATTAGAGATGAGGTGCGGTGTTAAACAAACTTGCCTTGAAATCACAAATATTAAATAAACTGTTTATTAGGTATTTCTAGTGCACCTAATTTCGGACATTATTTTTTCGGTGAACACTTATATCTATCGTTTATAAAAATTGCGAAGATATTCGCATCAGGCAACACAGTTAAATGTCGGTATCCACTCAACTCTAGCACTTTATCTCCCTTGGTTTATAATCATTATTGACTACTAGGAGAGAAAAACAACTTCACACCCTCTCGACAAACTAAATAATGATGTCTTTTGAGACTAGTAGTAAAAAAAAGATTTTTATTTACTTTTTCGTATGTCATTATTTGACTGACGATGACGACTAAACTACTAGACCAATTTCAAGTGTAATATAGACATTGGTCCCAAAATTTCATGGTCTTTAAATTGCGGTAAGAGTTTTTGCTCTAGAAAGCGCAGTTTAAAAGTAATAACCAAAAAAAATGTTAACTTTCAACAACTCTGTTACTCGCAAAATGTCATCTTTAGAAAAAAGAGTTATTAATTTTATGACTGAAATTACCATTTTTTTAAATAATTTTTTTCAGGAAAACTTTGGAAGTATGAATGATGAACATGGCGAGCGATTTCACCAAAATCTGAAAGTATTTGAAAAAAATCATCAAGGTTTTTGGGATCAGAACATGCTAGGCAATTATTGTTGGTCTGCTGTAAGAGACATAGATGCAAGTAATTATAAGAAAAAAGCTAAAACTCTTCATTTTTAAATTTTTATTCAATGTTTCTTTTGTAATATTTTTCTTATTAAGTTTGACGTGTTGATTTTTTCAAACATTTTTTCTAAGTGTAAAAAGCCTTTTATAACAAAAATATATAGGTCTCATTTCAAAAACAAAAATGTTGTAAACTAGTGTTATTATTAATAATACTAAAAATGGGATTAACATTCTGGAAGATATCTTTTAAAAGCTTTAAATTAACTATCGAAAATTATAGCAGATAAAAAAATATTCATAATATTGTTTCTAGATGATCTACTTTTAATAAAATCCAAATATTAGCTAATCTTACATAATCTTATTTGAATTAGTTTGGTTTTGTTTTTCTTTTTGGAGAAGGCAATTATAAAGTTCAAATAGGTAGATGTATAATACACTTAAAATTATATTAGTTTAATAAAGTATCAGCAGCATAATAAAACACAATAACACTCATTCATTTATTTTAACATCCCTAACTCACCTTGACCATAAACAGGAAACTCCCCATCACTGTGGCTGTGCGTTAACATCAGACAAACATGTACACACCCACTACTAAACCCTTTACTAGGACATTGCCAAATAATCTGAACACACGTTAAATATACATAACGAGACAGTGCAAGATGCGTCACGACGTTTTAGGGAAAAACTGGAAGCGTGCACTCAGGAAACTGATTGTATCTTCCCCCTTGCGTCTCGAATTTAAAACCTATCTAACAGGAGAACCGCGCAATCCCGGCTAGATTAGCTAAACAGAGATCATAAAACATCTGCAATCTCAATAAAAACAACAGGAAAACAATAACGATCACATTTATGTCATTACTCATTATTTTGAAAGCAGTTAATACATAACAGCACAGCGCTTTAATGTATCTTCAAATTATAATAATATAAATAATAACAAAAAAATATATAATAGAAATCTGAAGCTACATGTAAAAAAAAAATTTGACCCATCAAAAAAAACTATAAATAAATTGTTATTTATTGAATTTTCAGTCAAAATTTCAATAAGGATGGTATAAATTGCAGGTCTACTAGTTCCCATTTATGAACTCGTCCTGTAGGATCAATACAAGTAATAAGAGTTGATGAAACACTGCCATCTTCCGCATAAGTAACGAAATATAGGTACTGAAAATAAATTCACTTACTGTTGTCACCACTACAATTAGTGAAATCGGGGGGTGGACCTGTAGCTTCAGCTGCGAGAAGTCGTTCTAAAGGGCCATTTTCTAAAAATAAAAAAATAGGTAGTATTAAAACTCTGATCTAACCAAATTTCAAATAGAGAAACACAAAAATTAATTCAGAAAAACAGAATTGGTAGGCACATATTCGTGAGTAAGTAGACACATAATAACACGATAATTATTGTTCTTAACTGTAATTACTGAAACATTTTAGTGCAACGTTCTAGTTGTTGAAATATTTTGAGCTTTTGTTGAGAAAAATTTACAATAATTTAAAATAGTAGTTCAAAATTAGAGAAACAATTGAGAATGTTTGGGTAATAGCGCCGCAAATAATTAAGTTCCAAATAATTATTCTATCATTTCTTCAGTCTGCGAAATCAAAATCATAGATAATTCAAGTAATTCTGACGAAATTAAAGAGTAAAAATAATTTTATAATAAGAGTAAAACCTAAATTTTTTTATCAGTGTCAGTTCGGTGAAATGTCATGCTAAACGTATGAAATTTTCTCACCATCTCAATCGTATTTATTTCTTAGATAATTTTCACTCGTTCGCTATCCTCACTCGAAATTTTCTAAGAAAAAAATACTCGTATCTCATGAGTCAGTCATGACTGATGAGAATGATCGAAAATTTCACGCAATTTCATATCTACTTATTCTATTGCTTATTAAAATTATATTGCCAAAGACGCTACTTTTTCACCAAATATGTGGACAAGTTGCACTGACAGCATTAGTAGAACATAATAATTGCTGTGAAGAATTTCATCTAAAATGCAACGAATATTTTTATAAAATAAATTCATCGTTTTTTGTGTTCATAAATCTATATACTGAATAATTTTCAAACTCAGATTATCTGAAATTACAAAGTTTGATAAATTTGTAAAATGTAAAGATACAAAACCAAAAGAGAACAAGCATTTCTCAAAGATAAAATTGCGGATTTAGCCAACAATAAAATAAAGCGCTTACTATTTGCATTAAATAGTTATTATAATGTATATTTTTATGTAGTTTTTGTTCAGAAATGATTTTTTTTTGTAAATAATAAATGTTAGAAATTGGTATTTTATTTTAAAATGGTTAGTTGTTTACAAGTGATTGCACTTAAGCGGTGCGTGGTGCCAGATTCTAAAGTGGAAAAAATCTTTAAACTGAGGTCTAGTGCCCAGTTCAGGAACCTTTACTTACCCAAATCCAAAGCTACCTGAGGTTTTTGTATACTTATCCAAATTCAAAGTGGTTTTTATGACACTACAATTGTCATTATGACTGTCATAATGATGCTAATAAAAGAGTTGTCTAAGTTTGTTGTAAATCAAATTCGTCTGCCTGAGTCGAGATCCGGCTAGCACTAGTAAGAAGATTTATGTTTATAGTTTTATTGCCCAGTGGCACCTTTCCTTTGTTATTACTCGTATCATTACCTTTAATACAATAGGACCCTATCATAAAAACCACTTTGGATTTGGGTAAGTATAGTACGGGTTTATGAAAAAAGGTCTCGTATTTTCGACTAACACATTGTTAAAAAGCTCCATCCCTTTTACTGATACATCATTCAAAGTCATTTAAATAGACAAAATACAGTTAAAAAATAAAAATAAAATATATCCATACTGTGTGGTCAAATTTTGGATATTTTTAGAAGTGGTAGAAGAGTACACATGAAAAAATCGTATGATACGAAAAGATAATAGCTTCACACTCTTCATAGAGTTGTCACTTCTCTCTCGATTTCTGAAAAAGCTATCAACGATGGCGATAGTTGGTAAAACGTTGATTACTGATAGAGTACTTGCGGTTTCGCTTTTGTTATTTTTAAAAATGCATGTAATTAGTTATTACACACCTCCGTAGTATTAAGTCTTTACCTTGCTTAATTTATAGACTCCCATTCTTGTGGGAATGTTTGTGAGTCGTTTCTTATCAGAGATAGCAGAAGAAGATCAGCAGCCATCCTTTTTTTTTCTAATAGAAATTATATTTACCGTCTCATAAAATTTTAAGATGTAATTCTGACTTTATTTGTCTACGAGTATTTAGTAACTTGGTGCAAGGTTATAGGATGATCATCATTTTAAGAGCTTTCGAATGATATTAAAGTTTTTGTACCATAATAAATCCATCGCTTTTGTAAAACTTTCAGGTCAGGTAATAAAAAAGTTTCGTATTTTTTTGTATTACTGCTTGCTAAAAATTACTATTAGTACCTCTCATTAAAAAATGCGCTTTTTTTTGACATGCTCAATACATAAAATATTAATAATTTTCGAGGTATTAAATTAGTATATATTTTTTTATCACAAAATAAAAACGACTATATTTCTTTCAGCTAAACGGAGAGATCAAACTACTGACAATTTGTCAAATAAAATAAGCGCAATCTTCTAAAACTACCTTTGATCCCATTTGGATGAAAGAAATCAATTTGAACACTTATCTACTGCAATTTTATAATAAATGTATTCATTCCATGTTCATTTTATTACGTTTTTCTAACGAAACTTGTTAAATTTATTAACAAACACACAAATTAAATAAACTTAACCACAAAATTAGCACGTGTTGTGAGTTTTAAATGTTTCAATCCGACCAAATTTGCATTAAAAGTCATATATACAAAAGATCACATATGACTATACAAAAACGATTAGTGGTAAAATAAATAAATATTTTTCATCATTTATTAAACTAAGTAATAATACCCTTTGTTTAAATGTTATTTGAAGTACAGTTAAAAAATGTTGGGTCTCAGGTTTTAAAACTGTTTTCGGTTAATTTATTGAAAATTTTTTAAGATTTTTTTTAAAGAAGAGCACAAAATGGAGATGAAAAAAAACTTTATCTGTTTGCAGGTACCACTAAAAGCTCAAAGAAAAAATGGCAAAAAGAAATTTTGGCTTTATTTTACCACCAATCGGTTGACACTTGCACGCAACCTATTAATTAGACCGAGCAAAATGCGAGAATTCATTAAATATTTCTGAAAAAAACCGAAAATAAAACTACGGACGTATGATATGTAGTAAGAGAATCACTACGCCAAACTTTTTTTTGCACTAAACAAATTGTTTTTGATATGATTTTGTGGGAACATCCGAACTGCGGTTAGAATTTAACCAGGTAAATGAGTCATTACCAAAAAAAAATTTAGGGACCGAACTGCGGTGCGCCCTGAAACCCCGGGGGGTTCTAAAATCCTAATCCTATTATTGGTGATATTAGCTTAGTAGTGTATAACATTTTTTTTTCTTTGCCTGTGGCATGGTGAACAACAATTTATCAATAAACTGACAAAAATAAATTTGGGTCTACCTAAAATCTCAAATTTAAGCAGGAAGTTTAGTTTCTAGTTTAATTAAACCTTAATCATGTTTTTTAGATTTGTGATAAGCAAATTGCCATTTTCAGGTAAAACACCAAAACACCAAAATTTCCAAAATTACTTAATTGAATCCTTTCCGGCTAGTTTCTATAGTTTGGTTCTCACAATGTCATTAGATCTTCCGGTTTAAAGTTTAGTTTTACTTGTAAAAAAAGCTCTTTTCTAAGTAAAACATAAATAATGAGAATGCCGACAAGCTTTTAACAATACTTTTCATCAACTTTTGCTTATAACTTTTTGTCTATAAAAGTTAGAATCTCAAAATCATTTAACACAATATCTATTATTTACTGGCAAAAAAGCTCTTTACAAAATTTTTACAGTATGTACCAGGTGATTCAAGTTTTATCCGCACCCCCAAAATACTGCTTTCTAAATTCCAAAAAATTATTTAAAAAAATGAGGTTAATTTTTACATATAGAAAAAGACTTGAATGAACTTTCAAATTGTTTACTTCTACGGTTAGTTTCTTAATTATGCCTAATTATTTTAGGTAAATGATTTTTGTGTGTTGGTGTATGTACTTTGATACAATGCAATAAAATGTCTAATTACAACGATTTCTAACAATTAAAAAAAAAATTGCAGACTTATTGTGCTACACATTTGTGATTAATTGATACCAAAAACAGACAAAATTTTTTTTTTTAAATTTTTGTTTTATAGGTTTTATTGACGTTCTGGTTATATTAATTTATAACGACGTGGATCCCCACTGTAAATGAAGCCGCAGTTAGAACAGGGATTAGGTTCGGACAGGTGAGGTGGGCAGATACACTTCAACCGCAGTTCGGTCGCTACCTGTAAATCCACCGCAGTTCGGTCGCTACCTGTAAATCCACCGCAGTTCGGACGCACCGGATTTTGTATCCAATTATAACGTTTCTTGAATAATAAACTCCTTTGACAATACATAGTCTGTACACTTATGTAGTTTAATTATGAATAAATACACAATTCCTGTTTTCACAAAATTTATTTAAAATATACAATACGACTGAAGAGATTTTGCTCTCTAGAAAATTATGATACAATATTAATTTTATTCAAACATAAAATAAATTTCTTTCGTGTGTGACAAATAAATTTGTTATTAACTTTCGATAAAAATAAATGACACTCAGTGAAGTAACAATTTTTATCGTTTCTAACATTAGTTGATGGGTAGAAGAAACTTAGTGATAGTCCTCTAATGGAAATATTTTCACTGTCATATAATACGAGTAGTACAAAATGATCAAAAAAGATTATAGAAGGCTATGACTTTGCTACATTCCATATAATTTGAATTGACAAAAAGCATTTCACAGATTATCTTTTTTGATCATTTGATATAGTCATGCGATTGAATTATAGTTAGTAACCACGCGAGTCGCATCTTCGTTTCTATAGCAACATCGCAAGTTATGATTAGTAGTTGCTAGATAAAAAGTTATATCTGCGTAATTCCAAGTTAAATTCAAGCTCTAAGAAATCTAGTTGAGCAACAGTATTAATAAATCTTGACTTAAGTCAGAAATTTAACAACAATGACGTTTGGGACAGAAGATGACTGCCTTATAATAAACTGTTTATATTTATTTCGTTACCTACTATGGTCATATAATCTTTCCAACATGCCGCCCTTGTCAACATTTGTATTGAAGAGACGAAATCTGTAATAAACTACTGAAGCATTTCATTGCATTATCACAGTCAACCTCTGTCGCAAGCAGCTTTATCACAAGATTTAAAACTTAAGTCAAAAGTAACTGTAATCAATGCTCAAGTTTACTGAATACACTAATAAATGGGTAATTCAATTAAGGTAATAAACCCGTAGTCATAATATGCTAATAAATTTATGTCTTCAATTCTTCATAAAAATTTGGGATTTCTACCTACTAATGCGATATGAATTTAGTATACTTATGGGTTAATTTTAAGTTAAGATACTACCAGCAGTATCAAAAATTTTATTACTTTTCCGTAGCAACAACCACCAATCACAGCCCCAAATTCTTTTAATTTTCCATGGAAATAAAAATACTACTGGTATTATCTCAACTTCAACTTAGCCCACTAATCATTAATATTCAAAATAACATAAAATCACTAAAAAATAGTTTATGACGTAAATTCATTCATTCGTAGCCGCTACTATAAGAGATTGTAAAAGTACATTTTCTGAATTATTTATTTTTAATTTATTTAGTTACTATAAATCAAGTATAACAAAGTACAGATAACAAAAAATATATAAAAAAACTAATGTTCAGATCCCTTGACCATAATTTGACTTAACTTCTTGGCATATTTAAGTTCATATAGAAATTTCAGTTCCTCATAAGTTTTAACAATTTTCTTTTTTCTATAATCGCGATCAAGAAGTTTAACCCATAAAGACGAATCTTGCGAAATTTGACATAAGGTTCTACAAGTTTGTGCAAAAATAATAACATCAGTAATTTTCAGGTAGGATAAAATTGTATGGAGAATTTCGTATGGCAAATTCTGTAAACACACAGGAATTTCTCCACTAGCTTCCATAACAGCAATTTTTGCAGGAAAAGCAATCTGATCTTTAAAACTGCGAGACAAATGGTCCAAATTTTGAAAAAAGAATCCTTGAGGAAGTATTGTTGATGTAATAATGTACATCAAAGGATCTAATAAAAAACTAAAAAAACCTACATCCTTTATTGTGCAATTAACCAAGAGATCGTCCGAGACAAACATCAAAGTGAGGCTGCACACTATAGGAGAATTTGATTTCAAGACAAAATTAATATTGTAGATATTATTTCCCCTCAAAGACAATGGGAGGGTTTTAGAGCATTCAAGCAGTCTCCTATAATTAAAATCACAATCCTGGATTACATCTGTACAGGTCTTTTCAATAAATCCACTTTCTAACATCAATATGTAAATTAATCCGACAATAATATCGTTTTTAGTTGGTGACAGGTTATTTGTTTCAAAAAATTCCAAAAGATTAGTAATGCTTCTGGGTATTGCTCCATATTTACATTCTTCTACAAGCATGGGTTCCATCACTAAAATAAAACTCGTGTCACTGCGTTGACTTGCGTGAATTTAACCAATAATAAAGCAAAGATTTGAATAGCAGCCTGTTGATTCATCTCTCAAAAACGCACAAATTTTTTAAAATGAATTGTTATACAAAAGACGATTTCAATTATCTAAATCAATGCTTTAAAACCTCTGACTTGGGAGGTCCAGTTTGGTTGAAAGTGAACGATTAAACAACATAACCTAAATTTCTGTCACTCACAGACCTTTCAAAAAAACGTCGTAGCACAACAATTTCCGGAATATTATGACTGTTGGCACTGCTCTACTCGTTACAAACGCAATTTTACAATGTTTTTGTGTTCCATTACAGCGGAAACTAGCGCATCTGTTTGGTCAAATTTGGAGGTTAGTTTCGGGAAATCCTACCTTGAATGGTATTGTCTCTGTCTTCGTTTTGTTCAAGGATTCGCTGCACTACACTAACTTGATTTTGTGTACTTGCACTGTTTGAGATTACATTATTACAACCACTTTCGGCCATGTTATGGTAAAGTCATAACAAAAACTTTCTTATTTGTTGGGTCTGTTTAGTGTTTGCCCCATGTCATTTAAATAATTTCTTTGAAACAATGTAGGGAGCAGCACCTGTCAAATGTTAATGGCCAATGACCACAAGATGACCAATAAAAGATCAATTTATTTAAAATGCGAAATATTATAAAAAACTTTAAGCATAATATAAGAAAAATATACCTGAAATTTACTTGCTATTTTTTTCTTATTTTATATATTTTATCTATAACTATTTTGAATATTTTTTTTTAAATATTTATATTGAACATTTATAAAACGCTCCTAATTAAATATGTAGTTCTATATTATTACCTTTTCTAAGTCTAACCATTATTGACTAAAACACTCCTTTATCAAAAATAGTTTTTTTACTACTAGTCTCAGAAGACATCATTATTTAGTTTGTCGAGAGGGTGTGAAGTTGTTTTTCTCTCCTAGTAGACAATAATGATTATAAACCAAGGGAGATAAAGTGCTAGAGTTGAGTGGATACCGACATTTAACTGTGTTGCCTGATGCGAATATCTTCGCAATTTTTATAAACGATAGATATAAGTGTTCACCGAAAAAATAATGTCCGAAATTAGGTGCACTAGAAATACCTAATAAACAGCTTATTTAATATTTGTGATTTCAAGGCAAGTTTGTTTAACACCGCACCTCATCTCTAATATGCCAAAACAAAATGGTGCGCTTGCGCGAAATATCTTCTCAAATGTCAAGTGTGTGTTAGACAGATCATAATCTTGATAAAATCTATGCCAAACGTTAAAAAGCAGAATAAACGTATAATTAAAACGTTGATGTTTTAATAATAAAATATTTTTAATCCAAGAAAATGGTGAAAGGTAGTCATGCTTCAACCAACCAGTGATCAAATCCGTTGATTGCATTAAAAAAAATATTGAAATTTTTTACAGCTTTATACATATAAGTAATAAGTATGTACTTTGGTCTTGTCTTATTGTAAAAAATACTTTGTAGTGTGACGAAATGGAAAATTCTTTGAAAATTGGTAGGTAAATAAAGTTGTAAATATCATAACCTCAAACACAAGAACAGAAATTTTACTTTTAATTTATGCAGAATTAATAAAAATAACTGCTATTAAAGCTGTAAATAATGAAAATTGGCTTTCATGAGGTTACACGTCAAGTGTGGAGCCCAATGTATAGTTAATTTGACCATATGTGTTGTTGCAAATTCCATTGTTTAAGTTTCCGACCAGGAAAGCGGGGGCTGTCAACTTAAATCTTGAATTAGGGGTTCTGAAGATCTCAGTTGATGGAAAAACTACGATATTTTGTTTTCCGGTACATAAATAGTTGCTTACATAAAAGATTTTTACAATAACGTCCTTTTCGGTTTTTATCTGAAAAGTTAAATTTCCGAAGTGGAAAAACGTAAGTAGTTAAATATCAGTCGTTTTTATTTTTATCAAATTTACTTTTCGACAATAAATAAAGACACGTTATGTTTAGTCTGGATATGTGCTCGTTAAATGAGGTTATATTGAGGTTATATATGCTACGCATCTTGGGCACTAAACCCGCTCGGCTATAAAAAGAGTTTTCTCTACCTTGGTGTATAATGTACTATTCTAATTCAAAAATAATGGAGTTTTAATAGGTTAAAAATATTTCACCTAAATCCTAAATGCTTTGTAATAAGAAAAACCAAAAATAAAACAAATTTTTTTTTGAATTGAAGCTTTTTTTTTCTGATAGTTGTTGATGACAGGGTAGTAGATTTGTGAAGATAAGAAAATTGGATCGTTTGCGGTTCGTCTATTGTGGCACGCGCAAATTTCAATTTATAATGTATTAAATCTAATTTTATTCAAAAACTAATACATAATTAAAAATATAAATTAAATTCTTATAAAAACTAAATCAACAAAATTTTTGCAAAATTACTTTTTTTAAATTTACAACTGCAAATAAAATAATATAAATGAAAATAATTAGGCACAAGTGACAAAGTATACCCTTTTTTTTCCGATAAAAAAGAGGTATCATGCTATAAAACACCCGGTACAATATACAGATAGTATATTACGAAACAAGAAACAAGGGCAGAAAGTAGTCACCTATCAATCCGAGGCTGTGTTATAAATCGATGATGCTTAAGGGTAAAGAAGATCTGAAATGAAACTCACGGCTCTGTTAATGCCTTTATGCCTGTACAATTGTTTTTCGCCCAATTTCAATAAAATCAAATAAAAACATAAAAGACTTTTTATTGATAAATCAAAAGTATTAAACAATTCTCACGTAAATAAAAAAACAGAAATGGTAAACGCGGACTGATACAAAATTTCGTGGCTCAGGGCAGAAAATGACACTTCCTACCACATTTTATAGCTGTAAATTCTGTAATTTATACTAAAATCAAAATTATTAAAGAATAAAATTCTTCAGTATTTTGAAGGAACGAATTTACTATTTAAACAGCACTTTATTTGGCTCTTACTAGTTTATTATTTAAGCAATTATTGTTTATTTGAAATCTTTATTCCGTTTGCGGTTTAATAGTATACTATGCAAGGTGTATAAAAATTTTACCAAATGATAGTCCTCGTTGAAAGAATGCTAAATACCTAAATTTGCCTTATACAAATTGTTTTTTTTTTCAAAAAATTTGATTTTGTACAAGACACGATGTATTTTATCATCTTGTTCTCTCATATTTTTTTATCCCGCTGTGTATCTTCTGTAATACGAAATTTGAAATGATAATGAATTTTTTCATATTTTAAAACCAAAGGGATTTTAAACTTCATTTTTAAATCCCAAGAGATTTAATACACTTTAACTCCTTTGGGACTAAAAGTGACAGTTAAATAAATGACATTTATGAAATAAAAATTTTAATTGGCTGCTGTCAAGTTTGTCGTTTCTCAAACAAAAATTGAAAAAGTCAAACTAGAATAAAAATTTTAAAATCTGGGAGCATAAGGTTAAAACTGAATAAAAGTTTAGATTATTCTCGGTTAAAATAAACATTTAATTCGGGGATATTAAAAGTCTTACCGCCTAATGGGCTGATTTCAAGTTGAGATAATACCGGTAGTATCTTCGTTTCCATGGAAAATTAATACAATTTTTTGTTGTGATTGGTTGTTGCCGTGGAAAAGTATTAAAATTTGCGATACTACCGGTATTATCTCAACTTGAAATCAGCCCATACGACCGGTCGTTTGAGTGTTGCAACAGTATAATTATAATTGTAACCGCTTTGTAGTGTAATAAAAAACTGTTAGATTATTTCTAAACTAAATAAAAACATTTATATCCACACACACTAGTACACTCCTAAATTAGCAAAAATAATTGTAATAATAAATAATGAAGTTGCAAAAGGTTGAAAAATTTTTACTCTTATCTTCCAAGTACCTAAATTGATTATTTCCGGAACTTGTTTTGAGTGCAATTCCTACAACGTTTTACTTTCCACTGCGTGTCGTGCAATCATGTTGTAGAAATTGCACGTCAAAATATAACAATTTTAATTAAAAAAAAAATAAAAATATATATATCAAAGCAAATCAAGTATGAATTATGTACTTCATTAGTGAGGGAACAATAATTTCTATAAAAAATTGTAGAAAAATCAACGAAAAATACAAAGGTTAGGTAACGAATAAAAATGAAAACGTAATAACGTAAAACAACAAAAAATTTTGGTTTGAGCGCATCAGTTGGTACTTTTTGCAAAGGAAAAAAATATTATTTTTAGTAATTTCCACTTATTCATTTTTCGTGTAGCATATACCGGGTGTAAACGAAATTAGACTTACCCCCTTTTCTCAGAGTATTTTTTAAATAGAAAAACGAAACACGAAAAACTTATTGTGTTAGGAAATCCCCATTAATTGAGTAAAAAATAAACTATCCCTTACGGTTTTACCGCAAACGACTATAACTTTGGATTTTTAAATAGAACACTATGTATATTTTTATTCTTTTGGAATCTACATTAAATTTTGAGCCTAATACGAGTATACTACTTTTTATAACTTTTTATGAAATAATAGATATTTTTGTAATTTGTTTTTTTATCTAGAAGGCTGTGATGGTAAAAAACATTCCTAAATAATGTAGACAAGCAATAAAAAATAAAACTAGTCCAATAAATAATCTAATATAAAAAATACACGAATTTACATTAGTTTTTCCGGTTTAACTCATTTTTTTCAAATGGAACAATAGTGGGTCCCCTAGTAGCACATTTATGTAGGAACTATATAGTTTTCAAATGTAGTTTTTATTCCGAAATGTAACGCTAAAACTATGTAGAAACGGCAGAGGTATCCTATATAGGAACAATGTCGAAACGTTGTCGAAACAACATAGTAAGTAGGTAGTTTGACTATCTCGATCCTATATAAGCTAGCCTATATAGAGACTATATCGGGAGACTGAATAAATACATAATAATTTCAGCGCCATCTACTGGATTTACGATATTTTACTATTAAAGTGACCAAAAGATGGAGCTGCTGTTACGCAGAAATTATGTCATTTTTTTACCTTTATCCTATATAGGATAGCCTATATAGATCCTACATTGTTACTTGACATAAGAAACATATTGTCCGAATATTATTAATTCACGATAAGTTTAGCGCCATCTGTTGAGTGACAAATAAAATACTGAGGAAAGTGAAGGAAACAATTAAGAATTAAGTTTACTTTTTCACATATTTATTAATGTTTTATATTTACATTATATTTAAGGTATTTTGGCTTTAGACTTGTCTTTTGCAGACACAAAAAAATGTATAACAGATTTCTCTATCATTTTTTCAAGGAATCCGGAAATCTTCTCCGCAAAACATCTGGAAAAAAATACGATTAGTACTAAATCTCGGATAAAAAGTTTATTTTATGTCTTCTGAAATTTATCTCAAAATAACATATCTGCCAAAATTTTTTAATAATTATGTTATATACTATGTCTCAGTAAGTTGGAACCATATGAGATAATTTTTTATTATTAATTTTTAAAAAAAAACATTCTTCATAAAAAGTTTTGCATGTTTTAAAATATGAAAAACAATAATCATCAGATATCAATTTTTTTAGTAGTATACGAGGTTTGTCGCAAAATATAAATTTTAGTCAAGAATAAAGTATCTTTAAATTTCACAATATCGAAAAATGTTATTAAAAAAAGTTGAACAGAACTAAAAACTACGTTTAAATATGTAATTACAGCCATTTGCATTGAAAAAAGTTAGTCAGATTTAAAATTGTTAGAAAACATTAAGAAACGAAAAGGTTATTATGACTTTTATAACCACAAGAGATAGTGTTTCTTCAAAATGAAAACAATATTGAACAAGCACAAAACCTATTTTTTCAATGCAAATGGATGTAATTGCATATTTGAACGTAGTTCTTAGTTCTGATCAATTTTTTTTAATAACATTTTTCGATATTGTGAAATTTAAAGGTACTTTATTTTATAGCATTTTCATTGCTGCAATTTATTGAAAATTCAACATCATTAATCGAATTTGATTTCTGTTTATTTAAAAAGTCTGATTTTTTATTAATATTCTTTTGTCGTATTTTTTGCAAAAATCTATGACTTTACCTAACTTTGCTGCTCATATTGTACAAATGGATACTGTAATAAAAAAATTAAACAAACAACATATTAAGACAACAAAATACTTACCACACATTTTAGGTAATTGAACACTTTTATCACTTCAATCACTGCACAAGATACATTTTTAAATGCGTCTTTTCATTTAGAAAATTCAACGGAAAGTGAGTGAGCAACGACCCAACGACTAAACCGATATTGTGAAAACCCTATACCTGTAAAAATGTTTTCCAATGTGTTTGCAATTTAACAGACTCTTTTAGTCTCACTTTTACTTAAACGTCTAGGTTATAAAATAAGGATAGAAATAGTGTTTTGTAAACTGAGATCTATGCAGCTATTTCAACCAGCAACAACGAATTTTTTAGTGTGCCCTTTGCCGGACATCTGGTTTCAATGTATTTCGTTCTTTACAATTCGCATTGTTATTTTATGAGTTTATGACACATTTTAAGTAAAGCACCAAAAACGTTCGGTTAATAACACTGCATTTTGCCGCCAATCATTCAAACACTGAATTTTAATTTGCCAAGTATTCATTTGTTATTTTATAATCATTTGATTTTATATAGTTTTTAAGCTGGTCGCGACTCACAGTGTTTCCAAACCGCAAAAACGTGATCGAAAATCGAATTTTCATCATTTTTTGTTTAAGTTCCAATTTTACATACTGAAAGTCTATAAGATGAAGCAACTTTTTGACAAATATTAGACCTGGTAAATTTGTTTTTACAAAGTTACAGGCTTGGAAATATCGCATTTAGAGCAAACATTTAGTAAATCCGTTTTCTGTGAAAATTCAACATATTTAAGCACATAATTTTTGAGAAAATATGAAAGTGAGTACAGTAATATAGGCACCACTTAAAAGAGGGGACTTTAATCTTTACCTTCCAAATATTATATTGTTATTTATTGCTTAGGTACTCACTCAAGCGAAAGGGCAAATGAGGCCTGCATAAGAGCGATTTTTGGGATAAAACTCTAATTTCGTTTAGTAGGAATTACCAAGAACTCATAAAGTAAATATTTTTAAAATCCTTGATTTCTTAGCTTCAAAGTATTTGCTACGAATTTTGCGCCTACCTTCGCCGGGGTTGAATGGGAGGCATAATTTGCCCTGCGCGCCCTGTTCAAGAATCATTTTTGATTGTGCTGTTTAACTGTGAATGCAAATAAAAGTTTTTCTGTGGCGTTTCAAAACATGGCACATATTAAAATAACACGAAGAATGCTTCACGAAAATTTTTTTAAAGCACTTCTTGTAGATGATGAAAAAAAAGCAATTAATTCTCGAGTTTTTGAAAGAAATCTTTCAAACTAACGGAGACCACGCAGTTACAGTAGAACTAATAAATTAAGTTAGAAATTAATTTTTTTTACCCTATTTTTGTTTTTGGTCTGCTTGTGGAAGAAGTAACAAAACGTTTACAACAAAATATAATTCGTGGTTAAACACAACTATAGAATTGCCGGCAATACTGCACAGAGATTTAGATTTTTCTCTCAGCCACAAATAGTATCAGAAATTACGGGTAAAAAAGTTTTTACTTTTGATTGCAAAAATGATGTATTAACATTTATTTTTTAGGACTTGATAAAAATAATATTGAGCGGTTTGGAAACATTTTAAAAGTGCTCAACAGTGAACGTGAAATAAATACCGAAAAATTCAAAGCTTATTGCTTAAAAACGACAGAAGATTTTGTAGAACTTTATGAGTAGTACTACATGCCATTAAATTTTAATACACAAGGTAGATGTTATAAAAGAATCAATAATACCAATTGGTGAATTATCCCAAGAGGCTCAAGAATCCAAAAATAAAGATATAAGAAAATTTCTAGAGCATCATACTAGAAAATTTTCTCGAACTAAATTAAATGAAGATTTTTTTCAAAGACTAATTTTGACTTCCGATTAAAATATTTAAAATTTCTTAAGCTCATTCGGCTTAAACGAAAATATAAGCTATAAGGACATGAGTTTAGAAGTAAGAGAATTATTGCAAATTTCACCAAATTTCAGCAAATGAAGATGAAATAATTTTTTCATCCGATGATGAAAATTATTCTGATGATACGGAATAACTGTTTTTGTACATAAATTGTAAATAATGTGCTAAAATATTTTTTTAATTGTATGTATACTTTTTTACATAAACTTCTATTATTTTTTTTATTATTGTTTATATTATTATTATTATTATTATTTTTGATCATATCAATAAAATACCATCTTAAAAAGATATCTACAAAATTTGAACAAAAATGAACGTAAAATAAAAACGCTGTGAATTTCGATCGCGTATTTGCGATTTGGAAACACTGTGCGACTGGTGTCGGCTAGTCACCAGCTTCTATACAATGAACAAATTTTTCCTAAACCCTAAAACCCACCGACCATGTGTCTCTATTAGAAAATAACCGAGAAAGTTTTAATATCACTGTATTTTAACAATTCGCAACGAATAAAACAATCAACTTAACAAGTACACAAGTTAGTATACATTAATTTGAAAAAAATATTTATATTATTATTAAAGAAATAATTTTTGATATAGTTACGCAAATTACATGTGAAATTAACAAAATTGTATAAAACACATTGAAAACTATAGTCTTTTTATTTTTCATCGAGGTGAAGTCGAAATTTTTGGTCTTGTGATAGCAAGCACATCTCATCACATAAAAAAATGTAGCATGCTATTAAAAAAAATGCGTGTGACGTCACAGCTCTGAAGAAGATGACGACACAAATGAGTTCAATAATTTAAAACCAGCACAATTTAAAATAAAAGTTGACCTGTTTTAACGTTTTACAAAAATATCATTCATATTGAAGATAATGAATTTATTCTATAACTAATTTCCACTCTATGCTTATACAAAAAGAATGTAGGATGACATGATTTATTCTATAACGAAAAACTTCATACGTAGGCAAAGTAAATTTAATATTAATTAGACGATATCGTAACAATATCGCAAATAAATTGATTAAACTACATTTGCATGTGCTATATATATCGTGCATAAAAACTATATAGTCAGACAAGACGAATCCAATGTTGGTTTAGCAATATTAGAACAACGTTGCAACTACATGGCTTAGACTACATTTGGATGTGCTAGGTTTGTCTTACACAGAAACTATATTGACAAACAACGTAAATCCAATGTTGGTTTGCCAATATCGGAATGATTTCGTAACCACATCAGTTAAACTATGTTTGGATGTGCTATATACGTCCTACATAGAAACCATGTAGTCTATTGTACGTTGGTTCCAGACATAAAAACTGAATAGAAAGTATATAGTTTCTACATAGTTCCGAGTTTTGTGCTACTAGGGTCACTTGACTTATTAAATTAACGTTTTTTTGTCAATCCAAAGACAGCAAAATTTTTAACATCTACTCAGTAGTTTTTGTAATATTTACATAAATATATTTTTTTTTAAATCTGAAATAAATTTTATATTAAAGAAAAATTCCAAACAAGCTTGCATTTTAACAAAAAAAATAAAATAGACGCCTATTAAACTTAATTTGTTACTTTTTTTGTTTTACAGCCTGCCTGATTTTTAGTTAAATTTTAGGGATTTTTCCAAAATATTTTTGTACCTAAATATTACAAAAACTACTAAATAGATGTTTAAGATTTTGGTATTTCTAGATTAACAAAATAAATGTTGATTTAAAATATCGAGTGAGCCACTATTGTTCCATTCGAAAAAATTAAATAAGACAAGAAAAACTAATTTTTAGAAAAGTTATAAAAAGTAGTGTATTAGATTCGGAATTTAACGTAGATTCCAAAAATATAAAAATATGCATGTGTTCTATTTAAAAATCCAAGGTTACGGACTTTTCCGGTAAAACCGGAACTGACAAAAAGTTCGTTTTTCACACAATTAATGGAGATTTTCTAACATAATAATTTTCCTAAGTTTCGTTTTTCTATTCAAAAAATACAATTAAAAAAAGTGTTTGGGAGTTGTTGCTTGTAATAAAACTCCCCGGATGCTTGTTTCAGTTTATTTAGTATTTATCGTTGAGTTTATAACATTTGAGCTTTACAATCGGTTTGGATGCTTACTTGCTACTGTTACAGCTACTGTCTGTCTTGTCACTTGTGTCTCTCATCATTCAACCACCCACCTCGGCGACTCACCCCTTGGTTCGAGTGGACTCGGCCAATGTCGCCGGGTGGGTGCCCCTACCTCTTACTAATTATAATATTAACAAAAAGAGATGAACCTAATTTCGTTAACACCCGGCATATTCTAAAATTTCAAGAAAATTTGGTATTGCTATAGATATCCTTTACAAATATGTCTTATTATTAGTCCTGTACAAAGCTGTACGATTTTCACACAAATTGTAAAATTTATTTTGTCCAATTACATAATAATCGGAAATTAAAGTCAAAAATAATTAATTATCTTACGAGTGCATAGTTGCTGTGATTTCTTGCATATAATTTGATACAACGCAACGTGAGAAAGAACATCGTGAAAAATCACAAAAAAATTGATGCAAGATGTGTACCGTGTCAAACAGCCTTAATAAAACAACATCAAGTAGAAGTACACATCTGGTAAATCTATTAGTGTAAAGAAAAATCTACCCTTAATAGCTTACCTGGTTGACAGGAACCAATTCGGATATTCTTCAAAGGAATTAAAAAATTTGAAAAGCAAGTCGACTTATCATTAATGAGTTCCAGAAAAGTTGATCACGACGACAAAAACAAAGTGCTAAATTAATAAGCAAGGTCGACGCAATTTTTCTTTTAAGTGTAATTTTGATGTAGGTACCCATTTTTTTGGTAAAAATTGTAACATTTCTTCAATTTTGGGAAATATTTTATAACAATTTTAACTTACGACAAACTTGAGATAATAAAAATCAAGACTTCTTACATAATAAAAACAAAAACTACTGAATAGAAATAAAGATTTATTCAAGCACAAAAGTACAAGATGTTTTGGGCGACATTCATAATTGAATAAACCGGATTAGAAGTTCCTGCAATAAAAACCATGCATTAGTAAATACATTTCTAAACGAATCTATCATTTAAAATAAAACCAGCATATAATGTAGCATTGTGGTCAAAGAACGCCCTTAAAAAACGGAAACAGAGAAAGTTAAGGACGTTTTTACATTGTTTCATAACTTTGTTATGAAACGATGAAACATCTTTATTTCATTAGAACCAAAAACGATTGATATGAAAGTTATTGTGTATGACACCCCTAAAAAACAAAAATAGAAATAAGACGTTTTTCATTGTCACAACTTTGTTATGAAGAGATAAAACATCCATTATTTCATTAGGACCAAAAACGTTTGATGTTAAAGTTAGTGTGTTATTCCTATCAAATGTATTAAAAAAGACTGCAATCGTTATAAAAACTTTTAGGTACTAATTAAAGTTTTAAGAAAACGTAGGTTAGGAATAACAGACGATCAAGGACAAAAGCAATTTTTTCTCTCTATCAAGGAAATTTAAAACCAGTGTACACAAGAATTATTGGAGGCAAATAAAAGTCAGTTAGCTTTTCTCATTATGTCAAAAATCAAGTTTTCTTAGTTAGTAACGCACCGCAGTTCTAAGTTCCATCATCAGATGGCGTATCGCCTCTTGTTAATTGTCAATAATAATCCTCAGATTGTTTTTTTTTTAATTTTGCCTACATAGTAAATTGTCATACTATTTATAATAATCATAGCTGTCTTACTAATGCGACAGAAAAATTCACTGTCCACTCTTAGACAGAAACTTTCATATCAACCCGCAGTTGTATGACTGTCAGTGTAATGTTTAACACCTTTCACAGGTAGATAAAAATGATGACAGTAAAAAGAAACATGTATAAAACCGGGCAAAATGTGTTACATAAACACCCTTAATACCTACTTAGCAATAATTCCGTCTTTCTTGGTTAACCTAACAATACAATCGTCAGACTCGCCCATTCTTCTGATAGCCCCACACAGTGCATAACTTTTTGACGTGTCTGTCATTCTTCCTGTTTGGGGATCAACCTCAGCAATACTCAATTGTATTGAAGCATGATCTTTTGCATGAATAATTCTGTTACTCGCCGAACTAAAACACCAAAGATAACCAATAAAACCACACCGTACACGTGGGAAAAAAACCTCACCATTTTCTCGGGCAATACAAATCGACGAATTCACCAGCGTCGTTTTCCATCTTGTAGGCTCTAAAATCACATAAAACACTTAAAAAACAATTATAAATTCGACTAAAACTTACAAATCCACCAACAATAACCAAACGTCAACGAAAAGAGAGAGTCGATAATTCGCCGCGTGTGGGGTGTGGCGCCACTATCGATCAACTCTCACGCCATCTGAAACAAGCGCGAAATTTAAAATATTAGAAAAATGGCGCGTGCGCTCATTGATTCAAAAAGTGAGCTCGATATTGGAACAAGTACTCCAACTCCTAGTGAAACACGTCGCGTTTGCTTAAAACCAGTGTTGATTTCTCACCTGAATGATTGCGTAACCGTAACACGAAGAAAACATACACTTGTAGGAATTTTGACGCAGTCTGTGTTGGAGAGCCGCAGGAGATATATCGTTTTCTTTACTACCTTTTTTATTATACAGTCAAGTCACAAATCACAATGTCATTAAAGGTAGGTAATTCAATTAGAATTCATTACTTGTTCTTCTATTATTAGGGTTTTATTTTTGTAAACAGTAAAACGCAAATTTTCAAAATTTTAGACTAACCTTGATTTTGCAATAAAAATAATTCTACTGTTTTAGTTTACCTATTTTTTGTGTACAGAAAGAATCTCTATCGGATGTTCAGCTACATTTAGCGGCTTTAGAAGGCGACTTGATATTGCTCAAGAGGATTTTGGATAGCGGAAAAGTGCATGTAGATTCCAGAGATAAGGTAATTTACTAATTAAAGTTATTAAGTTATTGACAAGGAAGTAGCTTGAACCAATCTGTTATAAAATATTTTTCAAACACTCTAAAATAAACATAGTTCAGCCAAGTGGAGCGCAAAACTGGGTCAACTTTTCTAAAAATCGCGTGGAGGTATTCCGTTTATAAATTACCAGATTTTAACAACAATTGTTAATTTATTTTAAATCGTAAACATAAAAAATGCATCTTTTTTTACCGGAATAGATATTGTTTTTCTTTGTAGAAAATAATAAGACCTCGATTAAAACAAATACAGCGTGAATGACAAGAAACGGACCGACTTGTTGTACCGTTATAACAAATTATTGGTACAGATTCATTATGTGGAAGAGACATTTAGATAAACAAGGCCTTTGCATAATATAATAATACAATATTAAATTATATTCTAATTAATATTGTAATAAATTAAACATATTTTTTTTAAGATTAAATAAATGTTACTTTATATAATACCTCTATACCAAATTTTTGTTGGTACAGGATGGGAATCCGGTGAAAAAGATTTTGTTTATTATACAGTTATACGATAAAGAAGATTAGTTATTATTATTATCAAGATGGAGTATCAAATAAAATGTAGAAGAAGCAACAAAAATCGTTAAACCTCAACAGCATAAGGAAAAAATTAACCAAGTAATATTTTTACTGTTTTAAAACAGTTTTTAAATTCAGAGAAAAAAACGGAAAAGACATTTTTCAAACTGTATTGTAATAGTTATTTGAATCTTTTTATTATTTTAATCTTTTATCTAGTTTAAGACTGTGCAAATGTGTTTCTTTACGATCTTTTGGTTAACTATACGAAATTACGGGATGATTTCAGATTTTTTATCGATTCTTCTTTCGGAGAATGCAGTTTTCATTTAGTTTTACATATTTTTATTTCTCTATATTGTGCATTCACTGCAGTTTTTGAGGTTCAAGTCTTGTTTCCGCATGTGTTGCATAACACGAATAACACCACATTTTTCAAGCGTTTAATGTGAAATCAAATTATGTAGGTAAATCGGAGAGAGAATTTATTGACCATCCATAAAGTTTTGATCTCTGAATTATGATTATCAACGAATACTCTTTAAAATTAGAAACAAAATAAATAGAAATTTTTGTATATAACTTATTAAAGATATGGTAAATATACGTAAATGAAACAAAACTTAAAGGTTGATTAACACTTTTTTTTATGTCAATGTCAAAATTTGATGGCCGGAATTTTTCTCACGAATTGTACCAAAAAAATGCTAAAAATGGAATTTTTATGACCAATTTAATCATCATTTGTTTTTCTTGATCACAAAGTATTGAATTAAAAAAAATCATAATTATTATTGTTCAAATTAAATTCAATGGGTAATTCATTAAGTAATTAAACCTCAAGTTGACAATAAATTTTAAGTTTTTTTTAAGTTACAAAATACTAAATCAGTAATACTTGTTTCCAACAACAATGATATACAGTTAGATTTTTTTACAACATTTATGAGACAATGAATCTATAAAAGACCGACTGACTTAATTTTTGTAAATTTTGTTTTCGTTTTATTTGTATATAAGGATTAAATATTATTCAGAATCGCCGATTAAAACCTGTTTTAGCGTAAGAAATTCTCTATTTTATAAAACCGCATGCGATAAATGATTGCCTAGGACACAATAAATTATTAATTATTGACAACAATATTAATTTGACAATAATGAAGAATTACTTAAGAAATAATAACTTATTATTAATTTGACAATAATAAACTTTACTTCGACTTTTTAATTTTTACTCTGAAAATTCTCTCGACGTATATTTGAGTTTAGGTATGCAGTTCAATTGTGTCCGCGGAATAGTTGTTTGGAATTAATCTTATAACCTCATTTCAGACATGATAATGGTACACAGTTGGTCTGCAAATATAGGTTATTTTAAAGTTTAAAGTATAGCTTTTCAAGACCTTTTGACACTGGACAATTGATTAGGTGTAAAAAAGTAATTATAATATTACAACTAAATAAATTGTGATTAATTTTATTTCAATCAAATATCGAAATGTGTTTTGTTATTTGCTTTTATTTGATAGAAGAAAATATTGTGTTAATAAAGGTAATGCATGACATATTATTTGGCAAAACTTTCTTGGCATTTAAACAAGCTGGTTGAGTAATGAGTAATCTTAAAATTACATGAAATACAGGTCCAGACTAATTATTTTTTTTGAATACCGTCTCAGGAATTTTCAAATAAGATGTTTTTTTAAAATTCGTATACTTATAGTTGTAATATAATTGTAATTTTTATTTTACACTTTATCAACTTATGACTAATTTAAGAAATGAATTATTTTGTATTTATATCTACAAAATCTTTTTATTAATTCGAAATGGTGTTCTCTAGTTTTGGAATCCACAGGTTTGTTGACAGATATTAAAATTCAAGACTTTCACCATGTTCACGGGTTAACAGAAGTCGAGGTTATTATTCACTTATTAACAAAGGAGTTAGTTCCAATATTTTTTAGTCGATTGTGCTTTTTAGTATTTTTTTATTATAAATTTTAAACCTTATCATTGCAAGTAGAAGCGAATAAAAGCTCTACAAAACGTCAAATTTTGCAGATATTTTCAATAAAATTGTCCAAATACCTAACAACTTTTTCAGTAAACTAAATTAATTAATTAATTATATTAATTAAAGTAATACCAAAAATGTTTTGGAAAAGTAGTCTTAAGGCTTTTCTACATGGTCGCACTTTGGTTACAAAATTTGATACAAATAACAAAGACAGACTTATTGAGAGTCTTATGACATGACATTAGAACCAATGAAAAACAAATATTACGACTTGTATCTATGGAAATTCAATATTTTCCTGGAAGTTTTCTGTTACCCAACCAAGACGACACTGATAAGTGGAAGTATTTTCATAAAACTAAGTTTAAATAAATAATTTAATATTTTTTTAGTGTCAAAAGAGTTTATTGATCAAGAGCTGTAATAATTAAATACAAAATCGTATAAAAATAGTGAGTATATTAAAGAACGCATTTTGAAAAGTCAACTTTGTGGCACGAATTCAAGTTTATAAAACGAGCGCAAGCGCGAGTTTTTATAAAGAATGATTGCCACAATGAGTTTAAAAACGAGTTCTTTACGCGTTTTTTTTACTTTCCGCGTTTTACATAATTTTTAAGTAAAAAAGTTAATTATTTAATCTTTAGGAACTTTTGCGTTAATACGAGTTACTTGGTAATAGGTAAATGTCATAAAAGTGTCAAATGTTTTTTTCAAAATGTTTTCAAATTTGTTCAAAATTTTATGTAAATAACTCACAAATGGTTGTTTCTTACCTACCATATGGGTTATTGATTGAATCTAGAATTTGACATTGTCAAAATTTTTGTTTACTCTGTCACTCTCCTGTCGTGCTCAAAGGATTTGGAAAAACTTGGTTTTCAAGTAAAATAAGAGTGTTAAAATACTACTAACAGTTTTGTTTGATGCTAACTGTAACACACTGTAAAGATTTAATAAAAATTGCAGCGCTAAATACCTGTCAGATTTACGTTAATTTTATTGTACGTTATTTTAAAAGTTGTGCCATGTTGCCAGATGTATTTTAGGGGTAAATTGCAATATTGGTGGTTTTTTGAAAAGTAAATAAACTGCACAGATCAACTCACCATTATTTTAGACCAAGCGGTGCTATATACTCATATAGCAATTAATTTGTAAATTATCAAACGGTATGGGGGTTGCACAGTTTATTAAAGTGTCTCTAACTTTATTTTTCAAGCAGCTGTTTCACCCCATTTTCGAACGATTTACAGGGAAATTGCGACACACACACAAAAACATATTGGTGAGGAATACTGGTCATCAAGTGCAACAAAGTTTATTCGAATACAATTATTATAATCTCAACGCTGACATAAACACTGAAACGTCAGAAATGTCAGGGAGAGCGTGTTACCATAAGAAAAAAAAAAGCACTAGTACTTTGCGTACACGATTTAGGTGCGGTAATGGCTAATACGACATCCAAATCAGTCTGTGTTAACGACGCAATGTAGAAAAATATAATATATGTATTTTGGTACAAATTTAATTATTTGTTTTTAATACCGCACGAACTTAGATTCTTGAGATTTTTTCTCTCGCATTTAAAAAACATCTAATTAGCTCACGCACCGCGGTTCGCTCAGGCTAATTAAGAGTGATGTTTTTGAAATGCACTCGGAAAAAATTTCGGAAAGGATCTAACTTCTTGTTATTTTAATATATGTAATCTATAATTTGTTTATTGTTCCTACTTATTGTTTATTTTTTTTATTAATAATTTGGTAACAAAATCTTGACCGTGTTAATGTATTTAAGCAAATCTGATTCTATCGGTAAATGTTATAGAAAACAAAATTTACTGAAGAGAGAGTCTAACACCGTTTTCGTTGTCCTTATTGACAAACTTCGTTTCGTCCGAAGCAGAAAAAGCACTCCACATATTTTTTGAAATATGAAGTGCTTCATGATCCTAAACGTCTTATAAACTTTTTGAGTTACATGACAATTCCTTTATAATCCAAGCGGCCAGTCCGTCCCTACTTGCCTATTTGCTGCGCACCACACAATTTTGCCAAATACAAATACCTTATAGTATGATAGATGCATGATGAATGTATGTATATTTTTTGCACCTTCATAAAAAAAAGTGTAACAAGTATATTATAACAGTCTAAATTTGAGTTATAGGATATAGTAACAAAATTAACTAAGCCAGAATTACCAAAAAATTATTTACTCATAATATTACTAAGTCTCAGATGGGCCCCTGCCGTATAATAATGCAATAATTAGATCTACAGATTATTTCATAGGCCTGTATTAGCATTACACATACCTACACTTTGTAACATAATGTATACCGACATGATTTTTTGTAATTAGATAGGTAGAAAATAACAGTTACACCTTGCGGCATTTTTTGAAGTTTACATCTATATATTTACGTTGGAACCCGTCATTACAAAGTTGAATTTATATTATTGTACATTTCTTGTTTTATTTTTAGGATGGAACAACGCCTCTTATTTTAGCTTCGGCAAATGGTCATTTAGAATGTGTTCAAGAGCTTCTTGAACAAGGCGCCGATCCTAAAGCAAAACGCATTGTAAGACATAATCACTTAACATTCATTGAGTTATAAAGTACACGATATTGTAGACTGGAACAACTTCTCTGTTTTTTGCCGCTCAAGGAGGTCATTTAGATATTGTCCGAATTCTTTTAGATAAAGGAGCTCCATTGGATTCTGCCAGTATTGTAAGTATACCGTTATTACTGTAAAGGAAGGCAATTGTTGTAAAAATTGACATAAGTGTATAGAGATGTATGTAATTGAAAATATGTTTTGGTACAGGATGGAGGAAGTCCGTTATTTGTTGCATGCCAGTGCGGACATATGGATGTGGTTAAAGAATTAGTTAAAAAAGGTGCCAAAGTTAATACTCATATGAAGGTAATTATAATTAAAATCATTATTAAAGTTATTATATTTTTTGGTCTTTTAGGACAAAGCTACGCCTCTTTTTATTGCTGCCCAGAATGGACATTACAGAGTATTAGTCTATTTGTTAGCTCAAGGAGCAAATGTAGACGCAAGCCGGACAGACGGAGCTACACCTTTATGGATTGCAGCACAAATGGGTCATGATCACATTGTAGTACAATTATTAAAAGCCGGAGCTAAAGTAGATGCTGCTCGATATGTAAATATTTCAACTAAATTTTCTAAATATTAAAATATAACGATAGGCGGAGTTACGGAAAGAATTCATTTAGAAATTTAGAGAAAATCATCACTTATAGGACCAATTTACAGAAAGTGTCAAGTGTCAGGAATGGTAAGAACATTTTACAGATGAAACACATTTGTTTGAGATCGGTAAAGTGTTGTTAACGTTCGTGATGCGTGTGACATTTTTTGTGCTACTGATTTTCATTCAAAAAATAAAATTAATTTTGAATAAATTTGACAAGTAAAAGTAAACAAGATGTTCACCGACGAGTTTCAGTTAGCAACGAGTTTTCAACCTTTACTATCTTGGAAAAAGGCTCGATAAACAGACAGAGTTCAATCGCACAAATATAAATACTAGAAAAATATTCTGCTTAAAAATAGTTTTACCAGATTCCAAAACGGGCAATTTAAACAATCAACAAACTGCTTTATAAAGGCACGAGTACAAAAATTACACAACTTACGAGGTTTAAATGATCTACATATTTTTAAAGTGTTAATATAAACAGGAAATCTTTTATCAACACATATGTAAAAGCAGACACGCAGAAATTTTTGTTTTTAGATTTTTGGATCAAATATTTACTCATAGCTATACTTTGGCATTAGAGATGACAATTTTAAACAAACTCACGTGATAAATCTCGTATTTATCTAATTTTTGAGAGATTTATGTATCTATTGTTTAACTCTCTGAAGTCGGAGCTTATGTTTATAAAATAAGTTCCTTTATTTTAATTTAGTAGATTAACACGTACGACTAAAACAAAAAGCTTTACCAAAGCTATAACAACTTAAAATCTTAAATATCAATGATTTATGTCGAAAATTTTACATTTTCTGGTTTAAAAAATACATAAATTTTGTTTTTTTTATAATCATTTGTCAATGTCAAAATTTCGTGAATGACCATACTGCACCACTCTAAAACCTGTATTTACTGTATGTTATAACTTTATAACATTTTACCTTTGTCAGAGTTTAGGATATGTGCACTATTGCATTTTTTTACCTTTTAGCAAAAACCTTCCATCTTTGTTTGGTGGGAAAGTAAATTTAATTTTAAATCCATACATTATTTCCACTGCTTTAACTATTTATAAATGTTTATCGAAACAAACACAATGTAACTGAAATTTAGTGCTAGCAACATAACATGGCGAAATTACCGTTTGTCATTAACAAATTGTAATACCAACCTGACGGCACTTTGATTATAAAGAAGAGACAAACTTTACGTCTTTGTATGTACAGTATGTTCCAGAATTATTTGGTTCAAATTTAGTTATATTTACTCTAGTCAAAGCACAATACTAGTACAATAAACTATCATTGTCCATAAAATTATTTTTTTACTATGCATTTTCAAAAAGTTACACTTAATAGAAGTTGGTAATTTTCCGGTCCCACAACATTACGAATTAATTTATACTAAGTGTAGTAACTAAAAGACTCAACAGACTTTCAACTTGGATGCCTTTTTTAAATTTTTCGTCTAAATACTCTTATGAATACATTTTTTCGGGACGGATGATGGTCTATGATTAAGTAACACTTTTTCTTAAATCATGTTTTCGCAATTCTTCTAAAACGTTAGCTATATTTGTCAAACTAATGTGTGACAACACATTACAAACACACTTACAAAAACCACTTGTGGCTTGCTGCGTGTTTTATTATTTTTTAACAATTCACCAAAATTTCCAGTACCAAACATTATTTGTATTAAAAATACAAAAATTACTCAAGGTAAACTGATATTCTCTCTCTATATTTTTATTTTGATTCTAAGTATGTTGTTTAATAAATCATATATCCACACCGTACTCCGCCTACCGTTGTGACCTATAAGGCTCTGTAGATAATATTATTTTTAATAGGATGAATTTGTAACAGGATGGAGCTACAGCCATTTTCAAAGCTTCTCATAAGGGTCATACAGCCGTTGTGGGTGAACTTCTTAAATACAAGCCTTCACTTGGTCTTCTATCGGTAAAATATTTTTTATTTTAATTTTAATTAAAAATTTTGAATTCTGAAAAATAAAATAATTTCCATACTTTGGTATAGCCGTTTTTTGTTAGCACATTTTATATAAAGGGAATGTTTAAGATTATTGCAAGAGTTTTTTTTTAATTGGTACAACCTGTGACTGTATGATATCTATAATTATTTATTTAATCGGGCAATAAAGCATTATAATTTTATGCCGCGGCTGGCTCTTTAAAGCAAAAGCGCAGTTGTGAAGCCAGCCAAAGCATCAAATCTGTTTAATTGTTGAATTGAACATGTAATACAATTCTCGACAAGCGAATATATCAAATTTTGACACAGACATAAAAAGTGTGCAAAATATATAATTTTTGTCGCGAATTATATTATCTTATTTTGACGGTTGAAAATTTCAACGGCACTAAAACTTCTACTTTGCTGCTTAGTAATTAATCAATTGACTAATTACTTGCTTAAATTAATTAAATTATTAAATGCTTCAATTGTTGGATACTAAAATGTGTCATTTACTGTCGACCAGCATAAAAAAAATTTTAGTTTATTTATTGTATACTTATAGCTACTAATATGTTTATTTTAACAGAATGGTGAAAGTGCATTACATGCTGCTGCTTTATCCGGAAGTCTAACCGTATGCAAGCAACTGATCGCTGCAGGTGCCGACCCCAACCTAAAAAATCAGGAGGGCTTCTCACCGACGGAAGTGGCTCAAAAACATAAACACAATATTGTTAGTGATTACCTGAGAAACTGTGCTAATCGCCAGCAACTGAACAAATAACAAATGTTGTTGCAATCTTAGATCTTTAATTTATATTTATTTATTACAAAATAGTATTATTGCAAATGATGGAGATTATAATATGTGCCTTACGCTGTATGTATATATGTTATATAATAAATACTGCTCAAAATATGTCTCATATTGTTCATAAATATTCAAAGTGCTATTTTTAAATAGTAGATATGTGATGTAGGTGTCAAATGTGTAATAATTATAAATACAATGCATTTTTGTAATATTTGTTAATATTCTTTAAATATATGAATATATAAAGCATTCTTGTGTTTGAATTTTAAAAATTTATTTATTATTATTATTCTGAGGGTGTGGTGTGGGTCGGAGACGAGTTGGTTTCCGTTAATAAGAAATCGTTTAAAATGAGTGGGTTGAAATGGTTCCCGAGTCAACAGGTGGGATTTTTGAAATGCATTTATTCACTTTTATTATTATTTAAACATATTTATTTACAGTAGAACTTTAATAATCCTAATTTAAATTATTGCAAAGGAAAAAGAATTTTCGTATTATGGATTTTCTTGTCTTATCGAATTCTTAATATTATGTAGCATTCTACAGAGTGACATAAAAGTATGGAATAAAATTCATATTTTCTAAGTTAAAGTTTTTTTAGAAAAACGCTAAGACAGATCGATTTTATTTTTTTATTGCTCAAGTTTTTCACTTATTTTCAAATTTTTTTGACCAACTGATTTTTTGCTGTGACATAATCGATATTTTTTTTTAAATAGCAATCCTTATTTTTGGTGCTGATTATTGAAACTACTTTTTTTTCTGCGTATAACAGTATAACATTTGTGGGGTCTAAAATAAAAACTTTAAGTAATTTAACCAATTTAAAAGTTTTATTAAATTTTTCCAAATAGACGAAATTTTAACAAAATTACTGAACGTATGGGCTGATTTCAAGTTGAGATAGTACCGGTAGTATCGCAAATTTTAATACTTTTCCATGACAACAGCAAGTCACAGATCCGAATTTGTTTAGTTTTCCATGGAAACGAAGATACTACCGGTCTTATTTCAACTTGAAATCAGCCCATAAATGTTCAAATTAGGCCCTGAAAAGCTATTTTATATAAATGTTCAAATAAACGTCCTTCCGTTTCTTGGTAATAATACAACTAATTCTCGATCTCCGTTAGCATATTATTTATTATTTTTTGACTAATTAAGCGGTACTGATTTGTAATTTTTTCTCTTACATCAATGATATCCTAAAATCCTAAAATATGATTTGATAAAACCATACTAAACATTCAATTTTGGTAGATGTTGTAACAAGAATTGATTTCTCTCATCCCGTACGAATTTTCTATTGACTCATATAGCAGTTGTGTTTTTTTTTGAGCTAATTACATTTTAGAATTGTATTTTTTGAGCGTCTCATTGACTAGACAAGTTTATTTGGATGTTCTTTGCGCCACGTTAGTACCAACATTAACAGAACTTTTCTCAATAAAAAGGATCTAGACATACCAGCAGCTAATGTATGGTTTAAACAAGACGATGCACCTCCACACTACGCTCATGGTGTCTGAGATTATTTAGATGATGTTTTGACCGTTTTTCTAAAAGGCTACTTAAAATCAAAAATATTTGCAACAAAATTATGGATTTAAGAGAAAGAATTACAAATCAATACCGCTTAATTAGTCAAAAAATGGAAAATAATGTTCTAACAAAGTTCAAAAATTAGTTGTATTATTGCCAAAAAACAAAAAAACGTCAATTTAAACATTTAGTTCAGTAATTCTGTTAAAAATTACGTCTATTTTAAAAAGTTTAATAAAACATTTACATTGGTCAAATTACTTAAAGTTTTATTTTAGACCCTACAAATGCTATACAGTTATACGCAGAAAAAAAGTAGTTTCAATATTCAACACCAAAAATAGGGGTTGCTATTTAAAAAGAATATCGATTACGTCACAGCGAAAAACCAGTTGCCTAAAAAATTTGAAAATAAGTGAAAAACGTGCTCAATAAAAAAACAAAATCGACCTGTCTTGGCGTTTTTCTAAAAAAACATTAACTTAGAAAATATGAATTTTATTCTATACTTTTATGTCACTCTGTATATTTTTGTATAATATAACTAATATGCTTTATTTTTTAATAGGTGAAGATATGAAAAAATAAATAAATTTGCAAATCAACAAATTATTAATGAAAAAATTTAAAATTTAATAAATATTAAAGATTAATATGACTTTGAAACAGTAGTTGGAATTACTGATCGGCAATGATCACAGAAAAATTTGCCAATAAATTTGTTCTAGATTTTATCATTATACTTTCAATTTTAGTGTATATTTTTTCCGGAAATATAAAGCAGTTAAATAAAAAAAAGAGTTTTTTTTTACCAAAGAAAAATTAAAAGAATCTTAAAAATCTTGGTAGAAAACAATAAATTTTTTCGTTTATATAGGATGATTTAAAAGTACGAACCGATATATACCACTACAAATGCTAAAAATTTCCAAAAAGATTTTGTGTTACTTTCAGTGATTACAAAATTACGTATCCTTAAAATTAAGAATATAAAACAATTTTTTTTGAAATATGTATCTTGAAAACTACTTAACCGATTAATATAAAATTTGTTACATAAGTAAAGTTAAATGTCTTTTTATTTCTTGTTAACCCTCCATTAGTCGTGCCACTTAATGTAACATATTTGGTCGCGCTGTATCTGTTAGATACGTGCTTTATAATTTATATTTTTTAAAACCATTTTATAAAAATTTTTGTAATTATTATCGTATCTTGTTTAATTGAATATTAGTAGTTGAAAAAAAAGCATAATATTTTAAGAATTTATTAGATTTATTCAAATTAATCTTGTGTATCTAAATCTTTTCAACGTCTTCTGAATTACAAAAATCAAAACTTTTTTGATACTAGTTGTAATAAGATTAAGAAATTAAACTTTCTACAGACAATAAACACTTTAAACACATGAACACGTTCTGTGGGACTAAAAGTAAGTGAAGTAGGTAGTGAAACACAAGATAATACATATAGACGCACTTATAACTCTTTTGTACTTGCACAAATAACCGTACTAAAAATAAAAATTTAAACTTGCTTTTCTAGGAATATAATTAAAGTACATTAGACAAGGAATCCTTTAACCTCAAGTTGAAAAGACTGGCAGTTTTGAAAATATCTTCAAAAAAATGCGTTATGGATCTGTGAGATACATGCACGATGCACGACTAACGGAGGGTTAATTAAGTTATTTTTTTCAAATAGTGGAGATCTAATAGTGTTTATAGAATGTTAAAGAAATAATAAAATTAATAAATTGAAATCGGTTTTTATTTCATAGTAAATCTAAAGCCTGTTTTTACTGAAAATTAAAAGTTGATAACAAGAATCAGGTCGTAAAACATATAAAAAAGTGTCTAATTTGCTATGCCAAAAAAAAAAATTTATGTAAATAAACCCTAGTAGCACATTATTCAAGAATTATATCGCGGTTATATAACCGCTATGTACGAATCTAACCATGGTTATGTTAGATTCAGATTATATAACGGTTATCTAACCTTGGTTAGATGTGGCGTATATAACAGTGGTTATATAATAGATATATAACCGTTATATTCATTATACAATATGGCTTAGGTTAGACTAAAGTTATATAACGGTTATCTAACCCTGGTTATGTTGGGCTTATATAGCGAAGGTTATATAACGGTAATCTAACCCTGGTTATGTTTGGCTTATATAGCGAATGTTATATAACAGATATATAAGTATTATGTTTGTTGTGTCATATAGAATATGTTAGAGGCAGTTTATATATCGGTTAACTAATCACGGTTATATCTAGCTTATATAATAAAAGTTATATAAAGAAAATATAACCGCTATATTATATATTTGTGCAATATGGTGTATGTTAGATGCAGTTTACATATCGGTTATACAAGATAAACTTTTTTTTTTAACTGTAGTATAAATAACGGATTTGTGTGTGTAATCCTGAAGCCTTCTTTTTAACATAAAAAATTATTAGCTCGGTATTTTACACATTTTTTTTATTAAATTACCATTAATATTCTATAAATTATTATTAATACACTATTAATACCACAGTTCTAAATTTTCTAAAAACTTTGAATAAAAACTGCCATGTATTTCGCCTCTACAGAATGGCTCGCTATATTTTTTACATTGATTATAATGTATACTTTTATATGGTACAAGTTTCAGTTTTAATAAAAAAGTCTTTTGTGTATGAAAAAACCGCAATTTGAAAAATTTATGTTGCGAACCCATTACCAACTAACTGGCAAGTCAATGATTTTATAATCAAGAAAAATAAAAACACTAAACGATCAAATTTCAGCTTTTATTAAATTTTTCTTAAAAATTACCTGCTGTCTTTTGGTCAATAAGCTTGGTCAGATTTATTATTAATAAAAAAATTTTTGGTGCCAAAGAAGGAAAAGCTAGAACAAGAATAGTTACAATAATATAATGCTTTCCTACAAAACAAGTGATAAAAATTAATTATATTATTTTTTTAATATTTTGATTGTTGACACCGACATAAGCGATTTACCTACCTTTAATCTCGCATAACCAGAATAAGTAATTATGCGCTCATTGAGCCGAAATTTTCTAGAGGCATTAAAATAAATGGTACTCTGGAGGGGAAGTGATAGGGAGTCACAGCAGAATTCCTTCAAGGATATGCTGATGTGGAATTCAAGGCAATTATCCCTTTCGGCGAACGGGCTGTATTAGCATTAAGGAATGCAATTACCAAGTGTCTATTCTACTTAACCCTTCACCCTTAACGGGAATGTATTTCAATAGATAATAAAAAAATGGAAAAAAAAGAATTACAGAAAATCTGCTATTGTATTTAGGTTGCGGATTGTATTTAAAAAACTTAATAAATATTAGAAGCGCTTTTGATCGGTAATAAGAATGTTAAGCCTATCACTAAGAAATGAGAAATGTACAATGTATACAGAAGGACACCCTTTCCGGCAGCCAATCTGGAAGTAATTTTAAGGAAAAAGGATTTTTTTAATACCTAAGAGACAATTTTAAAAAAACTATCAAATAAATTAACAAGAGTCAACAAAAACATATTTGATCAAATATAGTGCACGACTAATCAGAATTTGTTAACAAATATTATACACAAATGTGGAAATATCAGACAAAAACTATAAAAAAAAGGATTAAAAGGACACTATTTTTATGTAAATATTTATATACGAATGCCAATAAATTTGGCTGCACAACTTTTTTTTGAAGCTTTGTAATAGAAGAACATAAGTTAGAATAATCCAAAATTATTTGTTATTTAATGTAATAATTTATTACGTTTTTTGCTGTACTTATTTCATTTTGACCGTGACAAAAACAATGTTAGGAAACCGATTATGCCATCACATTAAGGCTAGTCAGACCCCCCTAGAAACTTTTCTATGACATTTTTTTGGTCTTTAAATATGTATTTTTTTAATATATTATACATCAAAAGACGTGTTTTTTAAATGCCTAGGGCGCTTAACTATTGCCATAAATGAAAAAAAAAGTACCATTGTTTTATTTAAAAAAAACGTGTTTTAATTTTTTCTATGACATTCTTTTAGGTCTAAATTTTGAGAAAATACTGTAATTTTTTTTTGTAAATAGATAATATAAAAGTAAAGGGCGCTTAACTATTTTCAAATTTATTAATCAATAATTTATTAAAATATTGTTGCCAATATAAACAAATCAATATCTCATAGTTTACAAAATCTTAAAACATCAAATTAGACTTACTTGTCTAGAAAAATATGCCAAACATTATCACCATTTAATAATTAAAAAAATCTTTTCAGTTTTAAGTTTTTTTAATGTGTATTTACGTTAAAATTAGCGCTGAGTTCATAGGGTTTGCCGCCAGAGCGCGCACGCTTTGAAAGTATTAGTGGAGTAAAATCGACGTCCTAGGAGTCTTCTTTCTTGCAAAATTTTTTTTTAAGGTATAACCAAACGGGACCTTTACAGTCTTATAAAGTATCATTTTAGCCATCCGAAATCGTAATCTACAACTTTTTTTAGTAGGACCGAACTTTGTAAAATTAATTTTTTTATGTCGGAGCAACAATTTCCAAAATCGTGTTTTTTAAAACATACATCGTGCTTATAAATTAACTATTTAAGATAAAATTTTGAAATTTTGTCCACTTATAGAGAAAACCAAAGCGCATCTAATAGTAATTACAGATTTTAGAAAAAGTTTTTTGCTTTTGAGAAAGGGGTCTCTAAATTGACTAGTTGCGAAATTGTGCATTGACAATTTCACCCAGCGGGGAGCTATGTGAATTATTAAAAATTTGACCATATAATGTACATTTTCGTGTTCACTAAACTCTAAATAAGTTTATTTAAAAAAAATCAAGTCGTTAGACTTAATAGTTTCCAAAATATAATTTTTTTAAAACAAGGTTTTGTCGCGCTGCTACACCACGCCAGACGCGTAAAAGATTACAGAACTATTCAAAGGTTAATAAATTAAATAATTGATAAATACTTCTAAACCATTATCACTGTCAATCATCATTTGCTACGAGTGTTTGTCAATATAAAATTTAGATCAAATTTTTACTAGATATTTTCCTATATTTTGACTGTTTTATACGTAATATGAACTAGATTAGATCAAATATGTTACTTTTTTGTTTAGAATTATACAGTTATGTAAAAAAAAATCTACGTAAAGCACTTACATGTTAATTTTAATTAAAATTGATATACTTTATACAACTTTTGTTATTGTTAGTCGTTCTTGCCCAAAAGTATATTGCTGAATTCTGTGAAATATTATTACATACAACTAGCAAAATGTTTTAAGTTTTGTTGGTTTTGATAACAACAATTTATGTTTCTCTGTAAGTAAAAACCATGGTGTTAAAACGTTGGAAGATCTATATAGCAATCACGAAGAAGCTGATACACGATTAATTTTACATGTATTATATGAATATAAAATGCAACAACAGAATACAATTTTAGTAAAATCTGTAGATACGGATGTTTTAGTTTTGCTGATTTACTATTATAATTGTAATTTACTAAAGACAGATCCAAAACAAAATTTATCTCTTTTTATTGATTTAGGCCATGGATCAAAAACAAAATTTATTTCAATTCCAAACGTAGTAAACCATTTTCAAGATAAAATTTGTAGAAATCTTTTGGCTTCACGCTTTAACCGGATGTGACACAACAAATTCTTTTTATAAAATTGAGAAAAAAACGGCATTCGATATTCTTGTTAAAAGTGTAGACGGTTTTAATTTGCACGAAATAGCTTCATTGCCGGATGTAAACAAAAGTATTGAAGTAGCTACAAAATTTGTTTTGGCATTATTTAGAAATAAAAATTAAGATATTAAAACGTTAAATGATATGAGGTACCATTTAAGCCTGAAATCTCAAAAATCAGCTTCAGAATTACCACCAACTAACGATTCCTTCAAACAGCATGTTTTAAGGTAAATATAACGAAGAACTACTATGTGTGCATGTAGATATAACGCGTGTGGCGCGGAGTAGCGCGGCATAACCTTGTTTAAAAAAAATTATATTTCGGAAACCATTAGGTTTATTTTTCTAATTTTGTTTAAAAAAACTTATCTAAGGTTTTGTAAATCCAAAAATGTACATTATATGCTCAAATTTTTAATAATTCACATAGCTCCCCGCAGGGTGAAATTGTCAATGCACGATTTCGCAACTAGTGACTTTGAAGACCCCTTTCTCAAAAACAAAAAACTTTTTATAAAATCTTGTAGTACGGTTAGATGCGCTCTGGTTTTCTCTATAAGTGGACAAAATTTCAAAATTTTATCTTTAATAGTTAATTTATAAGCGCGATGTATGTTTTAAAAAACACGATTTTGGAAATTGTTGCTCCGACATAAAAAAATTCATTTTACAAAGTTCAGTTTTACTAAAAAAAGTTGTAGATGGCGATTTCATATGGCCAAAATGATACTTTATAAGACTGTAAAGGTCCTGTTTGGTTATACCTTCATTTCAAAAATAGGCGTTATTTTAGCCCGATTTTACTCCACTATAGTGGAGGGAAATCATCTCAGATATCAGGAAAAAATCGTCTATTTTAACTTTTTGGTGTAGGACCAGCTGAAATTTTAATTAGATTATCTGAAGTGACCAATTAAGACATTTTTTCATGATTCAGATTATCGATACTTGAAAAAAAAAAAAAAAAATTCAGACTTTTTTAATATTTATATTTTGTTATCTTTACACCGAGCTATCTCAGAAGCCGTAGTAGCTATTGAGTTGATTTTTGTTGCGTTCGAATGTAAAGGCTTGAGCGCTTTTGGTTGTTTGATTAAAAGTATTTTACTTCCCTTTTTAATATATTTTTTGATAAGCTAAATTCGAACTTCCGGTGTCACGGTAATCAATTATAGACGATGCGAACAAAATTTTTTATTATTAGAGATAAACCCCTACAGTAAGCGAACGAAATGTAGAGAAATGATCCAGGAAGTTTTTAGTAAAACCAGAATTGAATTATTTTTTGGGAATTACGAGATATAATTTTTTTAACATGGTGACCATCTGCTTTATTAGCGCGCTGTGAGATGGAGGCTTGTTTGGACTTTTGATCGTAGGTATATGCCAGATAAAACAAAGATTTTCATAATTATAATGGTAATAATAAAAATAATACTGAATTCTGATTCGATAATTTTCTATATGTGGTTTTACGACCAATTTCCTCACCTGACAAATAATTAAATTGAAAAATTCATTACCCTGCCATAATACAATAAGGAATCAAGATTTTTTTATATTTTGAACTATTAGATAAAATAAGTAAAATTAGAAAAAATGTATATTATCATGAATTTTTAATTAGAAAAAAATTAATAAATTATATTCAAAATTTAACAACTTCTATATTTTTTACAAAATTGAGCCGATTGTCAAAATCTTGATATTTACAATCGTCACAACATTTTAAATTTCTGCACACAAACACATTTTTGATAATGTAGTAAAATGAAATTTAATGAAAGCTGTACAGTTATTGGGAAAAACATTAGAAAAATTTGTACATACTGTACCGAGCAAAAATAAAACAACTTTTCGATTTTTACAATTATTGTGTTTTATATAATACTTACTTGCATAGTATTTAATGTTTAATACCAACACCCTTAATAAAAAATAGAATTGCATTATAATTGTTACTAGGTAATACTTTGAATCGATGGATAGAAAAATGAAAACATTAAATCTAGGTGAAGCAAAAGTAAAGCAACTGATATTGAAAAGAGTTTTATTAATATTTATAAAATGTTTTGATTTTGTTGTATACCCTTTATTTGCGATCACCGCGATATATTGAGTTAATTAATTTATCAATAATGGTTTTTTATAAAATGTAACTCCAAACTTCGTTCAAAACTTGCATAAAATTGTGCCTGAAAAATTTTTTCACAATCTTTGCCGTGTGCTTTGGGTAGTTATCATGCTGAAATATCCTTCTCAGAGGCAAATTGTCGTCAGCATAAGGTAGCATTGTATTTTTTAGTTTTTCTAAATATTTAAAATTATCTATAGTTTCATTTGTACTAATTGTGTTACCGCCTCCGTGTTTAATGGTACCGACAATAAACTTTTCCTAGCAGGTCTCTGAATCTGTACAAGCAGATTTTAAAAAAATTGTTTGGAGAAGATATAAGATATCAAAAAACCATCAAACATATGGCAAAAAATTATTAAATACTCTTTGTTTTTTGTTTTTATAATTCAAGTCATTTGTAGTTTGTTAATAAAATAATGTTTTATTAAAGTTTTTTGTGCTTTAAAATAAAATATTCTATACATTCGTTAGTTAAATTTAAACACCGATTTACACAAAAAGCTGTCGGTAACATGTTTTAAGTTTTACAGTTTTTAAAAGAGCACATAAAATAGATAAGAAAAATACAAAAGTTTGAAATGGGCAACTTTCTCTGAGAATATTTCATTTTAACGAATCGTGTTTCCAGTTTTAGGTCGAGTACTAATGGATCCTCTGTTCCTAAATCTCTTCAATATTTTTGAAATAATGTCCTTTCTCAAATGTAGTTGTCTTGCTATTTTTAAAAACCACTTCCTGTTAAATAATGTTCGAAAACAAATTATTACTAAAGTGTGACAATAAGAATTATTTCGTTGATCGTCAATTATTATTATTATTTTTCTTCTTCGACTTTTTCTTCTTCTTGTTTTTATTATTATTATTATATTACTAATATTATTATTATAAAAATATTAGCTTTTTCCGGCATATACGATTCGTAAGAGTCTAAATAGCTACCAACTCTCAACGCGCAAGTAATGCAGGCGTCATCCTTTTAAAAAAAATCATATCTCGAAATCGACAAAAAATAATCTAATTTTGGTTTTACCAAAAACCTCCCGGATTATTTCTCTACATTTCGTTCGCTTAATGTAAGGGTCTATCTCTAATAATAAAAATTTTGTTCGCATCGTCTATAATTGATTACCGTGATACCGGAAGTTCGACTTTAGGTTATCAAAAAAATATTAAAAATAGAAAAAAATTCTTTGAATTAAACGGCCAAAATCGCTCATGTCTTTACATTCGAACGCAACAAAAATCAACTTGATGGCTATTACGGTTCCTGAGATAGCTCGGTGTAAAGATAAAAAAACACGAATATTAAAAAAGTCCAAATTTTAAGTTTTTTTTAAATTCCCATACTCTGAAACATAAAAAAATTGTTGTAGTTGGTCATTTTGATAGAGGATAATCCAATTAATACAATATATAACGTTTCAGCTGGTACTACTCTGAAAAGTTAAAATGGACAATGTTTATTCGGATTTCGCTTCACTATACAATATGACATTCATCAGGTTAAACAAATGTATTTCGGGTTGTCGAAACGATAAAATTCAGCGGGGCAGATTAGAAATCGCAGCTAGGGTCAGACTAGCCTTAAAGATAGTTTGTAGTTATGTTTTGGTAATATAGTAATATTCCCTATTCCCAACTATCATTGCTTATGTGTTATTAATATTTAAAACCAAAAAATCTTAGAGCTTTAAAAACAAATTGTAGAAAAATAAAATGCAAATAAAAATTACTTGAGATGAACTTGATTGGATCATTAGTAACAGAAAAAATCTGAAAAAATCAAAAAATTTAGGGTTTTTTCAAAAATTTATAACTCCGTCACTTTTTAAGAACTGATTATTTGCGCAAAAGTAGGTAGTGACTTATATTTACTCGTACTTTATGTGTGTACAGCGTAATCAGTGTAATAAACAAGTACTGATTGAGTTGGCAGCATTGAAGTGTCACTTGAAATTGGCTATTCTGGCCAAACTTTAAATTCAAATTTGACATTTCAAAAATTTGATTAATAAGTTTTATGAATAATTTGAAATATTTAAAGCAGTATTCTTCAGAAGGTCTGTATGCGTCAAATATAATAGATAGTCTGTAGTTTATTTTTGCTCTATTTTCTATTCGAAACTGTTATAGGTTAATTTGCAATTAGGTATGTACATACCTTTAATACTAAAAAATCGGCTTTATATTAAAACACTAAAATTTAATTAAACACAAATTGTAGAATATTAAAGCGCGAACAAAACTGACTTTAGATTGACTCAATTGAATCATCAGTAACGGAATTAGAAAAACTAGAAACTTTAGCATTTCTTTTAAATTTATAACTTTTGCTATTTTTTAAGTTGTAAGAGTGATAATTTGCAAGAAGGTAGTCACTTATATCTGCTTTGTGTGTGCATAAAACAAGCGCAATCAGACAAATAATTTTGGCACAATTGGAGTTTAAATTTTTTAAGACTGTGTTTTGATTTTGAGACTAGGTAATTCGTTTTTAATTTCTCAGATATTACTTTGTGCGAAAATGCTGAAAAAAGGTAAAAAGGTTGCAAAAGTGAGTAAAATCAGAAAGCAGATATGCAGTAAAAAGAAAGGGAAAGAAAAAGAGGCGTTTTTTGTACAATAATAGCCTAAAAAAAATAACTGCAGTAGTTGTTTATAAATTAAAATAAAATCATAGAATAAAATAAATTCGTATATTATTTATTACTATAAAATACGCCTTCTTTTATTTTTCCTCTACTGTTTGACCATTTTCTATTTTTAGTCATTTTTGCAAAAAATTTTTACTTATTATAGTGAAAAATGTAAATATACAATTTGTTGTACTTTAGGCGCTTCTACCATAATTTTTTTATTTAAAACTTGTTTAGAGAATTAAAATCAGACATCCATGAACCATACAGACCTCTGAAAAAAAAATGCATTAGAAAATTTAAATTGCAATTGTGGCAAAACTAATAGTTTTATAGCGCTGATTTTATACACAAATAAAGTAGATATAAATCACTACTTTTTCGTAAAACCACTGCCTTAAAAATAAAGAAACTATAAATTTTTTCCTTTACTAATGATTCCATCGAGTCTATCTAACATTAGTTTTGTTGAAATTTTAATTCTCTACAACTTGTTTTTATCCAAAAAATCAAGATAGCTTTATTAGTTTTAATTTTATAATAAAAAAATTTAAAATAAAGACAATTTTATCGTTTTGAATTTTAATAACAAATCAACCTGTGATGAACTAGTTGCAAGTAGAAAATATAGCAAAATGTAACTACAAAAAATCTTACTTACAATGGCATAATCAGTTTTCAAATTTTTTATCAAAAAACTACCAACATCGCAATTTACCTCTAAAGTACAACCGTCAATATTTATACCAAAACACATAAAAAATACCTTAGAATAACCGAGATATTTTCTCAAAAGTAACACTGACAGTGTGTGTGTCAACAAAATTTTTAATTGTTGAATTGCTAATACAAATACAAGGTAGACCATGGAAGAGAAAAGTTTCAAAAATTGTTTTATTTTGAAAGGTGGTTCCAGCATGATGGCGCTACTTCACATACCACAAGAGCATCAATTGATTCCGCCCGAAGATTGTTTCCAGGTTGCGTTATTTCTAAACGCGAAGACATTGAGTGTTCCCCAAGATCGCTAGATCTTTAACCATGCGACTACTTTTTATAGAGATACCTAAAAAGCAAGGTTTTCATTGGTAAACCACGAGATACTGGAGAGCTGAAAATAAAAATTCAGCATAAAATCTAATATTCTATTGGATATGCTGTGTCATGTATTGCAGAATTTCAACATTTGGCTTTAAGAGTGTATAGAGAGAAGAGAATTTGGCAAGCATAACTTTTAACAAATAAAAATTGTCTACAATTATCTTGTTATTGTTATATTTTGTTTAAATTAAAAACAGTTACTTTCTGAAATATTTTCTAGTATTTTCTTTTTTAGACGATCCTAATACCGATTTTGTATTTTTGCTTAATATAAAGAAATCATTGTACAACCTCAAATTTTATAATTTTATAAACACTGGTATTAGAGACAAATTAAAAAAAAGATGTAGGTATAGCTGGAGTCTGTCATTTTAGGGGAATAATAATAACTCTCTACGAGCAAATGTTTCGATCGATGACTTTTTTTTACAAGCGTAGTATATACACACTGTTAAAATATTGGTGTCAAATTATAAGACATCGTAGATAATGCATGTGATAACTAGAGTTATATCGATTTACTACGATTGATTAGCGTATAATAATCAAAGAAAAGACTCGATAAAACTGCACCGAATAAAATGGTTGGTTGACCAAAGTGAACCTGCAAACAGCAGATCTTTAAATTTGAATCTCTCTTGAATCAGTTTTAATCTTTTATCTCTTAATCTGCATAGACTGCACGTCATGAGGGGAAACAAACTGAAGACCTCAAGAAAATCATTCTGATATAAAGAGGCACGGAAAGGTTTGTTCTGGAACATCTTGTAGAAGATAAAGATTTCTAGCGTCTTATAGTGTTTTTATACTTAAGTAACGATAATAATAAATTTTGACTTAAGTTGTAAATCTTGGTAACAAAGCTGCTTGGGACAGAGGTTGGTACATTTGCCGCACACTCTATTTTATTTAAATTTTAACAAGTTTTTTGATTCACTAGAGTTTGCAAGCGTGACGACATTTCTTAGAAAACAGCTCATTGGTTTAAAACAAAACAAATATATAATCTCAACCAAACTTTTTTAATGTGCGTTGTGTGCGCTTCAAAAGTGTTTTAAAACTGTTAATTTATAACATTATTCGTTCGTTATTGTAAGATGAGTAAGTTTCCTTACTTTAGATCTTTTAATTAAAGTGAAATAGGGTTCAAAACAATTCACATTTAAATTAATTAAAATTAATTAATTAATTAAAAGATCTATGGTAAGGAAACTTACTCATCTTACAATAACGAACGAATAATGTTATAAATTAACAGTTTTAAAACACTTTTGAAGCGCACACATCGCACATTAAAAAACTTTGGTTGAGATTGAAAACGAAATCCTGACCAATACAAGATTTTGACATCAGCACTTGCTCACATAACATTAACATAAAGTAGCAGCAGCATGAGGTAACACGACTCACGAAAGAGATTGAAATATAAAATAATTTTAATAACAAATGTCAAATCAAAATGATTTTTTTACAAAATATGAGTAAATGTCGATAGGCAGTAGGTAAAATGTAATAAGAAATCAGCAAATCTGAAACCTCATCAGTATCTATAAATTTTACTCAAATTGTCTTTTGTCGTTGTATTTTGTATTCATATAGAAATAACTTGAGAAAAGGCATTGATATATCTTTGCATTTTTATCATTTTCTTCCAAAAAGTAATAGATTTATCACCTAAGTACATTAATTGTAAGACATAGTAGTAATTATTATAATTATTAACTAGTATTAATTAGTTAGTAGGTCAAATCACCTGTATGAATTAGAATGCTAGTTAAATTAACTACTATAAATAAACCTATTTTTTGACTTATTCTAAATTCCATTATGATTATTAGCTACATTACTTTCTAATAAAAATATTAAAATACTCGACATAATTTTATACCTAGTAAGGACACAACACAAACCTCAAATAAAAGACATTAAAAAATAGTTTTGAATCACTGGAAAACTTTAACCGTTAATGGTTTAAAATCTGAGAAAAACGTTACATTTTCTTTCTGACGTAGAACACAATAAATTTTGTCTCATTTTATTTCTAATACCTTTTTATATATTGCATAAATGTTTACTACCTTCCTAGTATAGGTCAATTGTTGTTAAAAAAAAAAAAATGTAAAAAAGATACAGGAAAAAAGTGAAGCACAAAGGTGAGCGCTTTCTATAGCCTAATTTAAGTCTGTCCTAAACATTTTAGAATTATATAATAAACAAATTATTTTGGAACTTAAATTTAGTGTGAAAAAAAACTAAGCGAGGAAACTTATTTATTTGCCAAAGTTTTGAAATGTTTTTAACGACATATAGAAAAGACTTACAGAGAGTTTTTTTTTGATTATTTTTTGACGTTTTTCTAAACCAATAAAAAAAATTAATTTTGGTCACATGTGCACTTTTCAGCCAATCAACGCATTATTATAGTGGGAATTTTCTACCTAGCTTATTCCCGCTGGAATAATTTGCCTTACCTGCGTTTGTTTTTTTTTTTGTGGCAACGGTTTTTTGACAACTATTTTTTTTACTTGACGTCTGTCAAATTAAATTGTAATAAAGGGTCAAAAAATAATCTATCGAATACCACACGAGCGTAAGAATAATTTAGAAAATAATTTTCCAGAATTATTCTCAAACGTGTTGCCATTTGGCAATAGCCACTCGAGCGCTACGCGCTCTCGTGTCTATTTCCTGGCAACACGTTTTCGAAATTCTGTCAAATTATTTTCAATTATTCTCACTCTCTTGAGGTATTACTACTGAAAATTTATTAGTTATCAAGATATAGTTGTTGAAAACGCTTAGGTATGTAAGAAATTTTGCTTTTGCTTTACTGTATGCATGGATTCTGTTCAGTTCTTCGTACCTATTTTTTAAATAAAGATGCTACTGAAAAATAAAGAAAATGTAGAAGTGGAAAAACTCTTGTTCAAAAAGATAAGATTTTATTAGAAAAATGACTTACCGACAAGTCACTATAAAACCTGTCGATACTGTTATTACATTAGTAAGCAGAGTGTGGTATCTATTAACCATAATGGGTGATCCTTTGTCAACCAAATAAAACAATGGCTATAAAAACAATGAATAAAATGCAAAAAAATTTAGAAAATGCTTTTGCTTGATTAAAACAAGACAAACTTATACAATTAGCATTTGCTGCAAGAAGATAACTAGCTAGTATAATAAAAACTTTTAGAACTCTGTAGCCTAAAAACTGAGTTAAGGTAGACTAAATAGAGAGTAATAAACATGTTTTGCAATTATTGGCATTTATGACAAATAGATGACACAAGACTGACAATTCTTGAGAAAGCGGTTTATTAAAATGTATTTTTAGAGGTAACTTGACCAAGAAACATTTATGAACAGTCTGCATTAATAATATTTTACAGTATAGGGTGTCCCATCGTATATGCATATTGTCCGACCATAGATATTCTGCGATTATTGCTCTGACTTTTCAAGAATCTTATAACGGTTGGACCGCAAACCCCCAATAAAAATAGTGCCGACCAGATGTTGACAATAGGCTTAAGAAACATCTAGTTTTGTAGGTAAAGAATTTTACAGGGCACTGTGATTGAATGCCAAAAATTTCGAAAAGTTAATCACAGGATTATGTTGTAAACGCAGAATATTGATGGTCGAACTCTAGCGGAATTTTGAACCCTTAGAATAAATAAAAAAAAATAATTGTTAAATAACCATTCACTTATCAGGCGCTACAATAATCTTAAAAAATATTAACAATTTGTTAGTTCATTTAAGAGAAAAATAGCAATTTATGCAATAAAATTTTATTTATATTCTTTTAAATTTTTTTCTTTTTGATCTGGTATAAGGTAATATGCCAGGAAGTGATTTTGCAAAATCAAAAATTAAAAATCTTTAACAATAACCGCGAAATTAACCAATATTTAAAAGCAACTAAATTGAAGCGTTATTTATTGGTATCCTAATACTAATTGAAGCTAACCGCAACGCAAGACCTTTATTTATGATGACAAAAGTTTATAAGCTTTGGGATAGACGGCTTCGATTCTTAGGTAAATAGAGCCCATTGTTAAAACTACCTACTGCCTGAACCGTAAATAACTACTCCTCATTTTGCGGTATTATAATTATTTGTCGTAAATATCTTTCTTAAAGTGACGTCTTCCTTTAATCAAAGATATCTCAATTACTAATAGATTTTAATTAATTTTAATTGCGCAAGGTGACTTCCTGATATATGAGCATTATTTGTAAACAAAAGAAAAAAAATTAAAAAAATAAAAATAAAATTTTATAGCACAAATTGCTATTTTTCTCTTAAACGGGCTAAAAAATCGCTAATATTTTTTAAGATTATTGTAGCGCCCAATAAGTGGATTGTTAATAAGAAGTTTAAATTTTTTTTTGTTTATTCCAAAGGTTCAAAATTCCACTATGCATATACGATGGGACACCCTGTACAAGTCCGTTAGGGTAGTCTTTACGACCGAGTCAAAAGAGTTGTGAGACAAACTCAAATAAACTGGTGAGGCAGTAAAGACTCTAACGGACGTGTATTGTACAATATTTTTTGTAATATCTTTATAATTAATTAATTCTAGAGTTGTCTTAAAAATTGTTTGTTACTAAGTAGACAAGTCTGTTGTCAAAATGTAAAAGGTCTCTTAATAGTCGACGTCCCGTAAGCAGCCGTTAAAAGCCCTTTTATATCTTGACAACAGACCGTGGTCGTTAAGAGATTGTTTACTTTTAGTAACAAACAATCCTTAAAACAACTCTTAACAAAACCGGGTATTACAAAAAAGTATTACGTTGTCAAGAAACAATAGTAGAGTGACACTTATTGGCACTGCAGTGGTTTTTTTTTATAATATTAGGTTTTGCATATTATTTTTATGAACAAGACATTGTTACAATAATTAGAAACGGGCAAATTAACGGTCAAAATTATGTAAGTTGGTAATGAAAGAAACCACGTAAACAAGATTTCTAAATGGATAGATAGAAATGATAGAATTTAATGATCTTTCTGCTAATTATGCACGATAATTAGTAATTTCAGTAGTTACAAATTAAAATTTTTAAAAGTGACACCATATTAGAAAAATAAATACATATTTTTTTAAATTTCTTTAATTGAGTAACAAAAAATGGTATTGTATTTACTGTAAATTTATTATTGTATTAAAAAGTAGATTTTATTCAATTTGATGTAGTTGAAATACTAAGCGTCGGTTTACAGAATGTAAATTATAGTATTTTACAGTACAAGTTTGTTAGGGTAGCCTTTACGGCTGAGTCAGAAAATTTGTGAGACGAGCTCGAAGAGCGAGTCAAATAAACTGGCGAGGCAGTAAAGGCCCTAACGGACGTGGATTGTACAATATTTTTTGTAAAATCTTTATGATTAATTAATAATTCTATAGTTGCTTTAAGGATTGTTTGTTACTAAGTAAACAACCTCTGTTGTCAAGATGTAAAAGGTCTCTTAACGTCGAGGTGTTTTTTACATCTTGACAACAGACCGTGATCGTTAAGAGGTTGTTTACTTAGTAACAAACAATTCTTAAAGCAACTCTTAACAACTATAGGTATTACAAAAAATATTTAATTGTGATTAACTTTTAATTCCCAAGTAAATCGGCTTTCCTAGCGTTTGATTGGTCAAAATTGGCATTTAATCGCGAATTAACTATTAATTGCAATTAAAGTTAATGTCGCTTTCTAAACCGGCTCTTAAAGTATTAAACATCTGTCAATTTAAATTTTATTAAAACCAAAATTGCATAGAATTATAGGATTTATCCGACAAAATTGAAGACACTACATTAGCTAATGTTCTTTGAACTTTCCTGGGTAGACTTTCTGTTTCAGAATCACTTCAAATCACTTATTTTATTCGTTCTATTTTGTGTTAAATTTGTCAAAATTTTTGTTCGTTTTTTCTTGATTTTGAATAACAAATTTTTAAATTGATTTTTTTGTAATCTGTAAATAAAATCTTGTATATTATGGGTAGGTCTAGAGCATATATAATTATTAGTGTAACTCGTGCGATTATAGTCTACGCCCTCGTCTGCAAACTTCTCAATCGTAGTGCTGTCATAAATCACAATGCTTCTATCCCACTATTATCATAAATAATTATTTCTACATGCTTAAAATTTTGTCAAAAAACGACTTTTTTCTCCTTAAAAAACTTTTTTTGTTCAAAGTATCTAAATTTTATTTAAGTCAATTACGAAGATATGACGTTATAAAGCTTAAAAAACTTTAAGTTACGTAATGTTAAAATTTCAATTTTTTATTAAATTGAGGTTCTACTGGCAGTAAAAATGTAAAAATTATTTTTATTCGTAGACGATATGAGGAATACGATGGTATGGGTCTGATCGTGTTGTACATCAATTTTGTCTGGAGAACTAAGCGTCTTTTCGCTCGAATTTTACTCCGCTACGTGCCAAATAAAACATCTTGATTCATTTTAATTGTCATGATTTTAAGTTTTAAATTATTATTCTTCTCGCTGTGGGTTAGTTTTTAACTGACAGTAAATACAATGTTAATTGCACCTGTTTCTTTGTTAAAATTTTATGTGTTTTACTTTCCAATAAAAAAATTCTTAGAAACTTACAAGAAGTGGTAATTTTTTTGTTACAATGTTAAAAGAGCTAATTATACCAGTTCTAGTAACTAGTGTAATAGACTTACACTGATTGGCTTCTAAGCCATCAAAGTAAACGCATCTAAAAAAAATTAAAAAACGTCGCAAAGAATCTATTTTAGTTCTTTCTTACGTAATAATCCAGTGAGGTAATTTTAAAACAACTGAACAAATCTTCTATTTATAAATTCAATTATTAAATTTTTTAGAACTCTGATTGGCGCAGGAACTGAACAAAAAACAATTTGTTGGCCCCATTTTTTAAAGAGTTGTCAAACAATACAAAAAATTAATCAAGTCGAGTTAATCAATTTTCAGTCCATGAACGTATCGAAGGGTAGCGGTATGAACAGAAAGTTTGAAAGTTCGAAAGCGCGCCATTGCAGCAAAGCTATATTTGTATTTTCTGAAACGTTATTATTACAACACTAATACGACATACCTAAGTATATATTAAACGGGTTGTAAATCCAAGTGTTGAAAAGTAGGAAAAAATAAACAGTTCAATGTAAGTATGAAGAATATTATAAGCAAGTCGGTAGATTATTGATTTTGCGGCGCGCTGCGCACTGACACTTTTATAACTAAAGTACTACCATATTGGATCATGCCCGTAAGAGTCCGCGTCTAAAAGTTTTTTCCACGCGTTTAACTACCCTTCTTTCGGACAACTTCTTAGCAACTTATGGAAAGTCTTAGGATTTGTCTGAAGTGGTTATAAAAGCGGTTTCAGTGCTTTCCCATCATACGCCGGTCCTAAAATCGCAGGTTAGTCCAAGTTTGAAACTTGCAACTTGCATGCGTGTTTACTTACAGTGTTTACGATTTAGGTTAGGTTATGTTTGTGACGTGTGCTGACGTAGAGATGCTTTTTTCGATTACTTTTCCTGTCTCTTAGACTTTGCTTTGCATAATTTAATTTTCTCCGATTTGCTCTGGACCAAAAATAACTTCAATCTTGATGAGAACTGATACTCTTTACGACTTAAATCCCTGATCGAAACAAATGTTTCAAAGCAATAAAAGCCAAAAGTTTGCTTCTGTCTTCTTTCAGACACCTGTTAAAGAGTGCACAACAGAGAGGAATGTAATGAAATCGTATTTTGGTTTTATTGTGCTAGAGTTTGTTACTTTTACGATGTCCTGAACTCGGGAAACTTGGCAAAGTTTTTTCTAAAGAAGTAATTAATTTGTAAGCATGCGCTTAGGAAAAAAATTAATAGGAGCGACGAAATCTATACCAAAGTAAATCACTAGTGGAAATGATGAGACCAAAAAAGCAAACAGCCTCATCCTTTCGTAGATAAACAGTGCACGCAAAACGCTTGGAAAAAGTTTGCCGGTGCCGCTCAGACGGGGAAAGTTTTAAAGTTAGGAGCGGAAGTTCTACGGAAAGCAGGAGTCTATAGAATTACTAAAAGGTATATTTAAAGTCGATCAATAAGAATTGGGTAAAATTAAACAAAATGTCCTAAATATGAATAATCTACATTTTTAATTACAAAGTGTTGCTACTTGCATTAAATAAACATAAATTCACAATTATTATTAAAATATTCTTTGTAAAATATTTTGTCAACATTTTTTGATATTATTAAATAAAAGTTTGTATATGTATGTTCTAATTTAGAAACGTAAATATTATTGGTGGAGTTTTATAGGATTATTCTTATAAACATATCAGTGTTACCTTGTTAGTTCGTGAACCGATAAATTGGGGTTATCATAAATTTACAATAATCATTTATGTATTATCCTGTCGATTTCTTTTGTCAATATGAATCCTGTATCAGTTTACGTAAATCATTCACCTATTGTTATTTATTTAGTAAATGTAAGGAATTAAACAAAGATCGCATCGGACGTACAGTATTGATGACAACTTCATTTTTAACGCGTTATTTATTAATATTTGTAAGGCGTTAACAACTGGACTTTTTTGACTCCTGACAACGTATTCAGGAACGAACTGCACAGGTGTGACAAAGAAAGTGTTTTCCTGCTGCTAATAATGCTGCTAAATTATCACTATCATTTGTTTATAATTTCTCTTGAGGATGGAATGTAAATAGTGACATTTACATACCTAGAAAAATAATGATTAACAACGCAAGATGATGCCAATTCTTGACTGAATATTTTATTAAGAAATTGACACAGATTATGATAATTTATTTAAGACTGCACGCAAGGTGCTTCTTGGAACAAATAATTTTTACGATAATAGCTTCTCGGTTTTTCACATTTTGTCAGCAATTGAATCGTTTCTAAATTTGTATGTTTCTGAACGCAGATGAAGAGGACACTTCGTACTCTCTGATATCTCTGGTCTCGTTCTGGTTTCGATAACAAACGGGGTTTGTATAATACATTAATATTAAAAATAAAACATATTCTACAAATTTGTACCTACCTGTTTTTTAATTTTCCTCAAAGAATGCTTATAACTTTTTCAATTTTTGCATACGTGTGTTTTGAATTAATTAAGAGCTTTATCAATATTTCACTAATTTTTTTATAATTTTTTCGATTTGGTTGTGACATAATGTGACAACAGCATAAACGAAAAGCGGATCTTAAATAAATAGTATTTATGCAACAAGCATTTAATGATTGCTATTAAAATACGAGTATGAAAATTACGACACGAGTCTTAGCAAGTGCCGTAATGAATACGAGTGTCTTAATAGCCATTAAATGGTGTTGCATATACTATTTTTTCTACGACCCGTCATAATAAAAAAAAACGATTAAAATCGAATAAAATTATTAACTTAGGAAAGGGGACTTGCGCAATGTCTGGTTGTGGCAGTGGCTGAGGATCCGGTTTGGTGGTTTTTGTTAGATTCAAGACTTTGAAGAAAGGTTTGAAATGTAGTTGCATTCCTTCATTACAGTTTTCCGGGTTTCTTAGTTTATCTCTTGGGATTTCATTAATTTCTTTCAGGTTCATATTTGGTTTTTTCCTAATTGTATAAATAATATCGGTGTCTTTTTCTGAAAAATTATGTTTATTGTAATAAAGTTGTTTTCAAAAAGTTAATTTTGTGTGTTTTTTTTATTCCTTAATTCCGATCTTTATTTTCCGTCCTGACTATCTCTGCATAAGTGGTAGAGTGCAATCCTACATTTTAATCTGTTAGTTACACTTTGGTTAAATTTTGGTGCTGTATCTTTTTTATAATAAATTCTTTGGTTTAATGTGTTGGTTGGAATAAATATTGTGGTAAAATAATCTTTTATTGATATATTTCCGTTATAGTTCCACATTATATTGAAGAAAACTGTTTTTGGTTAGTATCTTCTGCTCTCTTTATATCTTTTGCTTTTAAATAGTTTATGGTAATTTTGCTGATACTTAGAACTTGTCGAATCCGTCTTCTTAAGCTGGCTGTGTAAGATATTAAAATTCCCTTTTTTTTCTGCTAGCTAATCCATTTTGTTGTGTGGCTATGTTTATGCCTACGGTTTCTAAATTATCTAGAAAAATCTCTGTTAGTATCGGGTTTATAGAAGAACCTATTAGTAAACCTTCTTTTTGTTGGTATATAATGTGCGTTTGTTAAAAAAAAACTCGTAGCAAGCCATGACATTTTTACGTATGTCGTACATGATACATAATCTATGTATTGTTGGTTGCCTGCTATGCCATTTTACTTTTTACAAATTATCTTAACCATAACCTAAGAATATCTTCTCTTCCCGCTAAAACGAGCTTGGTGTGTTTTTCTGTGGTTGCCTTCGTGGTGTTTTTGTTTTTCAAACATTTATTATTTTATTTAAAATGTATTTTTTTTAATTGTCGAAACGTGAGGTTATGAGATCTTTCATTTTGACAAGTGTGTAATCACCAGGCATACAAAACAATTGTTTTTTAATAGTTGATTTTGTCGCAGGAATTTGGACTTGGAAATAAAACGCTGTTTACCTGGCTAACGTTTCGGCTTTACTGTTGAAGCCTTTATCAAAGCTAGTAAACTTATAACACATGGCATGAAAACGTCTGGAGCCTCGTCCACTTATACATGTTAAAATATTAGACTTGATATAAATAAAACTTGTATAATTATAAATAAAATTGTATAAATATAAATAAAAATTGTATAAATATAAATAAAATAGGGACAGCACGTGGACGTTGAACAGATTAAAAAAATTATATATCAGAAACGTTAGCCAGGTAAACAGCGTTTTATTTCCAAGTCCAAATTCCTGCGACAAAATCAACTATTATCATCACCATGGATGCAAATACTGATATTAATTGTTTTTTAGTTTCAAAGCACTCTAGAGTTTTATTTTTGTTCTAATGTGAGTTTCAATAAGATTTTGATGTGTTTGGTTTGTATAGCGTCCTTGATGTTTTAATTTTGTCTATCCTCAAATTCTAGGGATTCTTTAATTGGAAGTTTATTCTAGAAAAATTTCGTACAAATAAATTTTAGAGGATTTTATCTTGGATTTGACAAAAAATACAAAAAACGCGGGCTTTTTAATATTTGGGGGTCTTTTGAATGAGGTTTCGATGATTGTTTGGCAACTTTAGGCCGTTTGTGTTCTTATACTTCAAAAACCATCTGTTTTAAATTTCATTTTATGGTTTAAACTGTTTGACTATTGAGATACCCATTTTCTTAAACTTAAGAGATAAGTAAGTACTTACGGCAAGATATATTTCTGTAAAGTTTTTAAAGGGCCACTCCCAATAGCAACTGTTGAAAGACGTATATTTGAAGAAAAAACTTAAAGAAAAAAAATCTAATTTTTCCAAGAAAATGGAGCATTTCAAGCAGCTGAAAAACTTTCTATTTTTTGCGATTTACTTAGAATTTATTTACCCTATTGGAATTTTATATTGAGGAATATTGTATCTACCAACATCTTTAACAGTTTTAAATTTTTTGAAAAACGTGGGATATAAGTTTGTGATTTGAAGTTAAAAATTTGAAGATAATATCTTCGTGTCTTTTATCAAAATTACTATTAGAAAAAAAAACGCAACGTTTTAAAACCAATAAAAATTTTTTACTAGTCTAAGAATGAAGTCTGGAAATTAAAATCCTGATTTAGGAAAACCAAAATAAAAAGTTTTTACGCAATAAGGCGAGTGTACACTGTTCGATTTTATTCAAAACATGTTAAGGAATAGATTGCTAAAATGCGCATTAAAATGTAAATTTTTTAATTTTTTTTTATTGAAGATTAGACTAAAGTGCTTTATTGCATTTAAATAGATTAAGTGTTAAGAATTGTAAAGATTTTATAGAAAGTTAAATTTTGTCTAACGAAAATGTAAAAGAAAAGCAGAGAGAAATTTACTTTGTGGTGAAGAAGTGAAAAATTATTAGTAGCCAATATGACGGTATATTTAAACAATTTTTACTTCAAAAAATCAGATGAAAAAACTATTTAAATTTATTCGTACTTTATCAAGCCTTTATTTAAAATTAATCTTTTTTTAATTAATTTAAACATTGCATTTAGATTGAAGACTATTGTTAATAAAATATCGTAGCGATTTAAAAAAAAATGAAAAATTTAACTTATCACTGGGGTGGTAAATATAATAGTAAATATATTTATTTAGTATAACAACATATATTTTAATGCATCTTTTCATCTGCTGCAAAAAGAGAACAGGGACTTTTAAAGGGGACTTTAAAAAAAAATGCAAATTGTTGAAAATTTTTTCAGCTACAACATTTATTAATATAAAATTTTTATAGGGTATAAAAATTCCGACAAATTCGTGAAAAACAGCAAAAATTAGAAATCTTTCTATAACTCGGTAAATTTTTATTTAAAATTACAAGTAAACTCTAGAAAATATTATTAGCTACAATTTTTATGTGCAACACAATTTGATATTACTTGTACACAGATCTAAGTTGCCACAAATTGCAATATGGTTTTTTTACGTTAAGGGGGTCTTTGGGGAGGGCTACGATAATTTCTCGATCGTCGACTTTGGGGAGTTTGTCTTCTCTTAGGTACCTCAAAAACTGTTTGTGTCAAATTTTATAATAGTTTAAATTTTCTTTATATTGCAGCGATATTTTTGCTCGTTTTCTTGGACCACTTATTAGTCTATTCTTTAATCAGAGGCAAACTACTAAGCGCTAAAAATTTGAAATTTTCATTTATAATTAGATAACAAAAGTAACCAATTACAAATGATTATTTTGAATTTTTATCGCTTAACTAGACTTTAAACTCTAAAAACAGACTTTGGATTAATTTTTAATATGCCATTTACAACTCTTGTTATGTAATATACTATTATCTACGACTACGACGAAAAGGTCGTGCGTAATGGGACAGCTTGCCTCTGCGATTGGTTCACGGCTGTGCGATTTATTTACGCCTCTGCAACTAGTTCGTGTCTGTGCGATTTCTTTACGTTGACAGTTGCTGTCATTCATGATTATTACTTATTTTCAAGAAATTTCTTGTAGTAGATAAAGTATAGTACATCACGCGAGTTGTAGAGCAATTACGTACGCGTAGAAATGCATAACTCGCTCCCTTCGGTCGCCCGTACGCAACTTTTCTACTTGTACGTAATATGCCATTTACAACTCTTGTTATGTATTATACTATTAATTATTAATGGAAATATCAATCTGCATCAGACTATTTGATTTTTGTTTTATTAGTGGAAAAGCGAATTTGTATTCATGTGCTACTTGATCTTTACAAGAAAAATTTTTATTTTTAATTTTTGCCTTAAATTTGGTTAGTAGTGGAAAAAATAGTATACACACCACGCTATTGAAGACATTTATAGGCCTCGCACCTTATTCCGCTCGGGGCAAACCTTGGTGCTAGGTCCACAATAACATTCTTCACCCATCTTGATGTATAATACCCTATTTATTATATACAGACATATTTGTAGCATATTTATTTAATTTAAGGTTATAAGTAAAAGGTCTATTACACAAAGACTAAAGTGTAAACTTGCGTTATCTTTTAGAATTAGGGGAAGGTGTATAAAATGATCTCCTAGGGAAAAATACACAAAATACCAAACGGGTTTTACTTTTCTTTTTTAACTGAATGTACATTTGATAAATTAGATTTATTATTGTGAGTAATATATACCTAAATTAAAAATCTATTTTTTGTACTACTTTATTATTACTTTTAAAAAGATATAATGATACTATTAAACAATTTTGATATTTTTTTTAACGAGCAATTATTCTTATCAATAAAACATTGTTGCTACTATAAAAACTAAAGTTTGTATTGTAATAGGGTGTAGAAATAAAAAAAAAACTAGTAATTTACTCAAAAGTATACATATGTATAATGAAACAAAAACAAACTAAAATAGTTTTTTAAATTACAACTGGAAATACTCTTATGAAAGTAATAACTAGTTTATCAATTTTAGAGAATTTTTTGTGATATCACAGCGAATACTACCCTCATACAAAGGGATTGTTTACCCCAAAAACAATTTTGACTTTTTTATTGAATTATAATTTTAACATATTAGAAATGGAAATTTAGCTTTTGTTGTTGTATATATAACATTTAATGACAGTGTAATTCCTAAGTAAAACACTCGTTTTACAAATCCAAATAGAAAAATATTCTCGTAACACTAAAATTTGGTATTACTTAGACCAGCTGGAACAATTTCAGTTTATGAATTTCACTCTGAAACTTGAACATGCGACTAACTGAAGTGTGATGGTAACATTCATCGAACATTCTATTATGTGGCACCAGTAAGTTTGGTAAAAGGCGAGGGGATCGTTTCACCTCGAGGGATCATTTTGTATACTTTTCCCCTAGTTTTGCTTTTGCCTGATCTAAGACTCGCCTTGTTTTCTATAACTGTTTTTTAAATTTCTTATTATCTAAGTAATTTCTTAATGTAGACAATAATTATATGTATGTAGTTCTCTGAGATTGCTACAGTCGATGGTGTTTTTTTTAAATAAAGGCACACTACATAATGAAAACTAAGTTTTAATTTTTGGTTTTATATATTATCAGGGCACATTTGGTTCGGGAGCCTTTGGTGTCTTTTCATTTTTTTGTTATCCTTAAATATCAAATATCTTGTCAAAAATGTTATTGCAATTTTATTATAGTAAAGCAAACTTGCTGTATATACTTTATCGAGTTATCTAAAAAAAAATTAAATATTTTTTGCACAAAATATTACTTTCACATCTTTTCTTTTAGAACAATGTTAAAAATTAAGAATATTTTAGATTTTTTTGACTAAATCAATTAATATTTATTAGAAGGAATATTAGAAAAATTCTGAAAAAATTCACCTGTGTAGCTCAAAAAACAATTTTTTAATGACAAACTTTGAAGTTGATGTGATAACTAGTTTTTGAGAAAAGTTGAGAAACACTTTTAGCAGACTCACCCTGCATAAAAAATTCTATAACTTGTCTATTATCTTCTTATTCCAACGTGTACTACGTTGGACTAAACATAAACTAAAATAAACATACCTTTGATTACTTCAAAACAATTTGACTGAAATCTATGTTGTCAATTTTAATATCTTGTGTTTCTTGATGAATTTATTTATCTACTTTGCATAAGTTCAATAAAAAGTCCGTTCAGAAGACTATATATTCTCTTCTGTTCTATGTCTAGTTAGGATGTAGACAAAATTTAACACCAAATCGACTAAGATGATGAAAAATTAAGCAGTTTTTATAACGAAATTTTAAATGAATCTAAAACGGATAAAAATATGAAAAAAGGTTAAGAAAAATGGTAGATGTTTCAAATTACGGTAAAGTTCCTAAAAACAAAATAGATTTGCTCGCTTTTTTCACTTTTACGTTGAACTACATAGATCCCGCAATTTATGGTATAGGCTACTAAGAGACCAGAAAAATACTATAATTTATTTGTCGAAAATTATGAATTGTCTAATATCTTTTCCTGTTTAAAGTTTTACAGTTTTCTCCTATTTTATACTTTCATTTACGACTTCATAATGTTGCACTCTGCTCGATTTTCTCCTCTTCATTTTATAATGGGGAGTTTTGCATACAACTTACAAAAAATATTTAATAATAAATTTGGAGTATTTGTTAGTACCTAAGCGCCAGTGATTTTTTACGTAAGTGGTAGCGTTGAATAACCAAACTCCCCCGAGACTGATAGCGGCTCTAAGGAAATGTATTAAATTATGAATCTCAAATGGCGCTAACCTTTGATATTTACAAATAAAATTCGTGAGTTTGTGAGGGACCACGATTGCCGAGAAAATAAATGATAATGGTACTTTGGGTGTTTGGCTTTTGGTATTTTTAATTCATTTTAATTGTAAAACCATTTTCATTGTAAATGGTTCATTTGATATTACCAATTCCTAGAATTTTTAAATCGAAAGATGACTAGTATTCGGTTTATTGAAAGTAGTCAGTATGAAGAATAAAAAAATGTTACCACTCAGTTTAATTGTTTTGATTATTATAAAAGCCATTTCTGCGATGAGCTGCAAAATGAGCGTTTATTTTTTAACTAGACGTGAAGATTTACATTATGTGCAAATTCAGCCATTTTGTAACCTGTTTTATGCAAGATTTTTTTCCAATTCAGTTACTAAAAACAACCCTATATAAAGTTATTTTCTTGATTACTTTAATGTCACTTTTTATCACTTGTTACATAATGAAGTACATTTAACAACTGAAATGACATATCAAAATGAATGTTCTTCGTAACTGAATTGGAAAAAATATTAACTTTTTTTTATGTAGTATAGCAAAGTACCTAAATGTAGTGAATTCGTATGGTATTCGTATAAGAGTTTTTTTTCGTCGCTAGGACGTACCTATCCTCTGATCAGTATTCAGTTGTTTACTGAGATATCAAACTCCCATTGTTTATAAAACTTTCCAAACTACACTGAAAGTTCTGTAATAAGATATCGATTTTGTCCAACACACTGTACAAAGTTCTGTCTTGACGCAGACTTGAACGCAGATATTTTATTGTTTCTTGCAGTGAAAATATGGCTGGTAAACAGAAGAAACAAAACCATTCCATTGAGAATCTTCTTGAGCTTCCACTTACGTCCAAGACATCATCTAGAAATATTCATTTAGGACCTCCAAAAAAGGTGAGTAACTTTTATATAGTCTCACCGCAATTTATGAAAGAAAAGTGTGTCTGAATTGTTGAAGTTTCAAACAGATTCCGATTAGCGTCCCTTGTCAGTTCCGCTATTGAGGACAAGAGGGCTCTCGGTGCACTATTTCAATAAATTTAGATGTTTCAAATTCAAGGAAAGCTGTGTTACGTATGCGAATATTATGTATTACGTATTTATTTACATTATATAACATTTATACCTACATCCTACATATATTTACAAAACATGAACAGCAACATCACACTATAATTTTCTCTAAAACTATTACATCTATGATGAAAAGTTTTCATTTATAGTAGTTTTAGATACACTTATACAGATATACCTACAGATATTAAAAAAAGTCTATTTTTGGTTCAGTATTGGAACATTTTATTTATGAAAATATACAGTGAGCGGCAAAAGTAGGAACATAAAATAACTTCAAAACTATTTATTTTTAAAAAAATTGCTTGGACAGGTCAACTTTATTTTTAAATTGCACATTTTTTGAAAATGTGCAATTTTGAAATAAACTTTTTTTTATTCAGGCTGTTTCAAAAATATCTGATACCTACACTTTGTTTTTTTAAATGGCACTCTATATTTTTTATTGCATTTTTAGATTCTATGACAAATTCTGGACATATCTTATGTATAATGCTCTATACCTACCTTCAACCGTTTTCGAAATATTAACAGTTAAAAAAAACAGAAAATATTAAATGTTTAGGACCGATTTTATAATCAACTTAAAAGCTCTTTTAATTTAATTGACGTTTAAACTGTAACTGTCATTATGCTAAGATGCATCGAAAAATCATCCATATAATTTTTTTAAATAGTAATAGTATTAATTTGTTATATTATTTATAGTATTATTTGAAATATCTCCAAAGAAAAAATCCAACTGCGTGAGATTTGGGGATCTTGCAAACCACTCTGAAGGTTTTCTTCTGCCGATCCAGTGCGCGGGAAACATGTCGCTCAAATAACTTTTAACATTCCGAGCAAAATGCGGTGGTGCACCATCCTGTTGATACCAGATGGTATCACTTGGCATATCGGGCTCTTTTTTGTTTTGCAACATTTTAACCAAAGCAGGCATTAACTCATATTGAAGAAAATCTAAATAAATCTCTCCGGTTAAATTATTGTCAAAAAAATAGGAACATAATATTCTATTATTAATTATTTTTATCTGCCCACACATTTACTTTTTCTGGGTATTGGCTGTTCTTCAATCATCTAGTGTGGATTATTTGAGTCTCAATATCGACAGTTTTGTCGATTTACAACCCATTTAAACAAAAAGTTTCTTTGTCTGTTTAAAGAATACTTTGATGAAACTCTGGATTTCTATTACAATGATTCATCATTATTTCACAAAATTGCAATCTGCAATCAGATCAGAAAATTGCATCTGCAATAGTTTGTCTGTTTTAAAATTTGTAGCATTAATCTTTGGCTAATGTTACGTAGATCTGTAATATATCTAAAAGCACTATGAGTATTTTCTTCTTTTTGCAGCATTAACTTTTGTGTTATTATTAATCTGTGGACGACCAGATTTTAAACGATCTTTATATGTTCTGTTCTGCGATTTTTTTTTTGGATCTTACAGTAGATCTTGTTGTGAGTCTATCAGGATATTTGGCGTTGTATATGTCGCAGACTTCTTGTTGACTTCTCGCCATATTCAAGAAAACTTATTATTTCTATTCTCTGAGTTTCTGTTAAGTGCGCCATTATTAATATTACCTAGTTTTTAAAAATATAAGTGTCAATTATTGTTTTTAACAAATTTTTAATTGTCACTATTTTTTAAACTGTCAAAAAGTTTTAATGTGTGTGATTTTAACAATGAGTTTAATAATAATAAGTTTCATTTTTTAATTTTTATTTAATTTTAACTTTTAGTAACTTAAACACATACATTTTACTGTCAAAAGATTATTGGGTGGTAATTTAAACAATTAACTCAAAAAAGTGAATATTTTTTTGTTTTTTTTTTAATTATCCATATTTCTAAAACAGTTGAAGATAGGTATATCGTGTGTGTCAAATCCAAACTTCAAAATTTAAAAAGTTATGAGTACCTGAATTCGCAAAAAAAATTTAAATTGTCTTGATATAGTTAAAAAAATCAGAGAAACGAAAAAAAAACAATAAAGCATTTGAAATAAATTACGTATTCATAAATCTCAAGAAAATACCAAAATCTCAAGAAAATACAAAAAAAAAAACAAAAGAGTATTGAATTTTTTTAAATAAATTTTTGTGTTCTTTGAGGGTCTTTTATGTATCTCTCCAAAGGATTTTCGCGACATTTGACACACCCAGAACATTATACATAAAATATGTATCTGATTTTTAGGACAGCATTTAGTTAACATAAAATCAAAAGACAGAACTTTAACATTTTTAAAAAATGAGCGTTACCTATAATATTATTTTTTTTTAATAAATACAATCAAACTCGGATATAACGTCAATCACGGGACCAGCGGTTTTTGACGTTCTAAGCGGACTGACGCAAAATTCGAGGTGAAATATAAAGTCTAATGTCTAAAAGAGAACTCTTAAATGTTGCGTACTAACCGGGTTACCTATCTATCCGATGACGTACTAAACGAGTTTGACTGAAACTCTTAAGGGAATGAATTAATTTTGGTGAAACGTTGTGAAATAATATAGTTTATAATTGTAAATATTGAAATGTTAGCTAACCTATAATTGTTAAAGATTCTATATTTTTTTGAAATGGGGCTATATCTGTATTTTTTGGGTAATTTACGAATTTTTTTTAATTTGTGAAGTTTTTATCTACAATTTTTTCAAGAATATAAGTTTAAATTTTTGTTATTTCTTGGGTTTACTGGTTACAAAAATATCTAATATTACAAAAAGAGTTAAATGGATAAAAAAATATACGTGGTATTTCTCTCAATGTTGACATTCCCATATTTCCCATTCAACAGTTGTCGAGATATTAAAAAAAAATGTTTCAAAGAACGCGATTTTTTATGTAGTGTCAGAAATAGGCCATTAGGGGGACGTGCGGCACGTTCCAGAACGGAAAAACACATTTTCTAGGTTACGCTAATGGTTTTAAATAAACTTAAAAAAATGAGCTTGCCGTGAAGATTTTCTATATTAATTTCCTCGATTAGGGAAATTTACTTTACTATAACTAACAAAGTCAATTTAAAGCACAGTTATCACTACCAGTGCGTATCATGTGTTTTTACGCACAAGATTTTTTACACGTTTTTGCACGTGAGTATATTTGTGTTTTATGAATTTGATACAAATAAGGCGTAACTTATTATTTATAAATTATATTTCAATAACTCCACCGATATTCTTAAGTAGCTAAGAGTTACCAAGAATAAATTAAATAAATGTTGACTGAACGCTACGTAATTATATTGCCATTTACATTATTTTACAGTTGATGTAAAGATTGTTGCAGATGTAGGTAGTTGACAAAATTATGATTATATAGGGGCTTTCTATTAAGAAGTCTTATTTTAAATTTGGCAGCATTTTTGATCTATTTGTTGAATAGCAAGATTCGAATTTTTGAGATTTCTTCTTAAAATCCAGAAGATTTAAGAAAATGTTACGATACATGCTTCAACTACGTATAAAAGTAGTGAAAATTTATTATAAATACGTTGAAAATTTCGTCGAGACAGTTTGCAGAGTTCGTAGTGTTTTTGGGTGGTGTGAGTCATCTTTTCTCAAGCTATTGTAAAGCTTATTCTAAAATTTAACAAAAGGGTTATGTTAGTAATGTAAAATTGTCAGTATTAATGCGTCTTACCATCAAGTCAGCCCAAAAAATTGCCACCATATATTCTGCGAATTGTTTTGACGAAGTTAACTCAATTTTCTTAAATCATGTATTTTATACTCTACAACATCAAAATGGGGACTCTGAAGTCCTTAACGGAAAATCTTAATATTACATTCGTGATAGTTTTTGAGTAATTTAAAAATTTGTGATATTTTGACCTATTTGTAGTAACAGTTGAAATTGATTCGTTATTAGTTACGAAAAGAAAAAAGATAAAATAAGAATAGGTATATTAAAATCTCATAAAGCCGAAACAAAACAAATGACATACACGCTTAAATGTAATGTAAAATCGAGATTTTATAATCACCGAGTCTGAGTATACGTATGATACGTTTTATTGTGTCATAAATACTTAATATGGAAAAACAAATAAATCAGTTGTTTTTATTAGGAAATTTTACAGTGCGACAACTTTGTTAAAGCAAAAATCTGCACACTGCAGTTATTAGTTGGAGCACTATAAAATAACATAACGCATGAGATTTATATAAAACTTCTTGAGAAGTTAAAATCATTTTACAGTTGTGTAACTGTATACTTCAGTAGAAGAAGGAAATTTGCACACAGTACAGTAAAATAACAGGATTACACTGAGCATTGAGAAATACATATTTAAAAAATTAATGTTGGTTACAGTTAATAAGTTTGTAAAGAAAAACTTTACATTGTACTTAATGCAGTAACTACTCAATAAAATTACACTAACATTAATAAAATAATGACAATGGTTTTAAAATCCAAAAATTGACTAAAAAGTTAAGTACATTTTTTATCAGTTTTACTACCTTTAAGCCAATAAGTCACTTTACCTATGAGGGTCGTGCTTTAAAAGGCTTTGATGTTATAAAATAGCTCTTTACATCACTGCACTGTAAATAATTATTTTAGCCGACAAGCTTTAAACTGTGATTAAATGACTTTTATCTGAATATTTTAATATTTTCTTTTGTATTGTCTATAGCTTATTACGCTTGATAAACATTTTGTGTTGTTGTGGCTTTTTCTTTGATCTTTTGTTTTAAACACTAAAACACTAAAGACTTAAAACTTTTACGTGATGTCATGACATCTGATAGCAATAAGAAAATTTAATTTATAAAATATTGACATGAATTTTTCTCGAACTCTTCGAGATTCACCTTTACCACCTAACTTTTTAACAGGCATAATCTTGCTCTGCAGTGAGTTTTCTACATACGCTTTAAACTACCTTGTCGCATATCTATACACTTAACTGGTTTTAATATTTCTGTGCTAGGTACGCGTTTTTCATCACATTGTTGATTACACTTTTTGCACACCGCTATTTACAAATCGCGTTATACTCTGTCACGTACTTTCTTTGATTTGCAAGGTAAAAGTTTTTCCTGAGTTTTTCTTTAGATTTTGTAAAACTGCCTATAATTGATTCACCCTGTATAGAGCTATATAGTAAGCATAGATTAAGTTATATCTCAAATCACAATTTATCAAAGCAAATTAATAAAAAACAGATGAAATACCTAACCATTTGAACTGTAGGCTCACTTCGATACACATAAATGTAATACGAGTATCTTTTTTGGAGATTTATGGTATTTTAAACTGAGACAGATTTATTGAGAGATGATTATGACTTACGACTTATTTGTACAGTAGTTGTATTTTTGCTACAAAATTAATTCTCGGTCATGTGCATTATAAATTAATATGAATTGCACCCTTTTAGGTTTATCTACATAAATTTAAAACTTTTATTTTGGTTAAATACTATTAGGCTTTTTATTTTTGTATATAATTTAATGTCTCAATTTTTTTTAGCTATATTGTTCTGAAAGTTAATTAACATTAATAGCTTGTTAAAAACAAATTAGTAGTTTTACTTTATCATCAAAGGTATTTGGGGCTAGGTATTCAACTTAGCGTCATCTAATCTGTTTTACATGAATCTGAAAATTATCTATAAAATTTCCCTGAATGATGTTAATTATATTCTCGCGACTGGAATTAAAGCAGTAATAAGTGGGTCCAACGTCCATTAATCACGAACGGGATTCAAATGGCTTACTCCAAAGGTATAAATTTCAAGATGTCCGTAACAGGATGTAAACAATAGAGGTGAAGAACCCAGGCCACGGAGACTATCATAAATATCTTGAATTTGTAATCTGGCACTTTGCTTAGTTCGCCTTCCGCTCGAGCGCCTACATTCCTTCTATTATTATCATCTCTTGCTCTAAACTTTACACTGATTCAATAACGGTGATCATTGGCATCGAAAGGTATGCACAGAGGAGCAACCCTTTACGTCCGGATGAAAGCTTTAGCTTCTTTTTTTACGAAAAGCAATATATACAGCATGGTTCTCCTAAAGCGTTCTATCGATTTTATTCGTTAAGTAAAATAACAGGTGTTTATCTGTCTACTATTAATAAGATCAAGAAAATATAGATGTAGTGCACTTTTATTTTGACAGAAGTATATTTGCAAGATATTTTTTATGATAAATCTATAGAGTATTAATAGTTAAGAGGAGATGGTTTTGTTAAATGTTCGTTTATTATTGCCTGAGGTGGCCAACTAGATTAGTTGTTTACAGTAGAGTGATGTAAATAGGTATTTTGCAATTTGAAAGCTGTTTGAAGCACAATTCTTGAAGGGGCAAATGCTTTATATTCTTGAAGGTTGATAAGTACCAATTACACACCAAAAATCTATTGTACTTTTTATTTATTTGTGTACAAATTTTATTCATGTATAAAATATAGATTTTTTTATTTTTGGTTTTGATAATTGACATTATTTTACTGTCAGTGTAACTGGCGGAGCACTCAAAAGATATTAAAAATTGTTGATATTTCATTTTATTGAGTATTGGATTAAAAAGAGGATAAAGTTTTTTTTATAAACTTAGTCGCTGTAACCAATATTTATTTTTTAAATACATATTTTTAAGTACTGAGTCTAATTTTGTTATTGTACCGCATTGTGTGCAAAATTTTTACTACAAAATCTTAAAGACATAACGCAATTGATATAAGAGAAAAAGCAAAAGACAAACACTGCAATGCTATTTAAAACAATTAATAACAACAGTTAATAATAATTTTATGAACTCTACATCAGCATCGATATGAAAGAAACTTATAGAAACGATGACTTGTAGTTTATTATATACAGTAGAATACGATTTTTATAGAAATGTAACTGATAGTTAGCTCTTTGTTAGCCCTCTTGACTAGGGTTGCCAGCTGTTTTTTATTTCAAAAAATAGTCTATTAAGTTTATAAACTGGTCTTTAGTCTTTAACATGTACTTAAAGGACACAATTTGTTCTTTTATCTAGTTTTTTTACCAAAGAGAAACGAGCAATCGTTAGAAAATTGACATACCTATTTGTAATAAGTAAATTTTAAAAATAAATTATTGTCTAGACGTCTTTTTAAGTCCCCAAAATAAATTTTAAGTACATATAAACAAATAAAAGTTTTATCCAGAACCAGATTTGAATTATGAAACCTACGTAAATAGAGTATTTAATGATAGAGAGAAAGAACAATAAGGAGAATTACGAATAGCGGAAAAAAACAAAAGTAGATTCGAGAACAATTTGAAAAAAGTTGATTCTATTAAAATTTGTAAAAAGATGACCAAATGACAAAAAAACTTTATTAGATTGTTTTTAGATTATTTTTAGATTGCACAAAAAAATTTAAAATCGTAGTTTAGACAATTCTAAAAGGATTGTAAATTCTAGGACTAGAGAAAAAAATAAGGAATCACAAAACCAACGATATGATGAAAAGAAGAAGAAAATACAACTAAAACAAACAATCAAGGAAGATTTAAGAAGTTTGAAACGTTTGTTGGGGGGTGTTCTGGAGGAACAAAATTTCAGATGAATTTGAAAAACAACATTGAAATAAAATAAAGATAAAAAAACGATGACTCAATAAAACATGGTTAAGAACAGTAAAAAACAAGTAAAATTTTAGATTAATAGAAGAATAATCCTTTGAGCCAGATATTGAGAAAAGTCTTGGTAGCTATGGAGCCATTACAATAATTTTCACTTTAAACTCCCGAAAATGTCGTCTATTTTAGTTATCTATATTAAAGTTTTTAATAGAATTTGGGAGCTGAAGAAGACAGTTTGTACTCTTTTTTTATAAAAATTGCAGTAGTTATGTGTTTTTGTAATAATCGTCGCTTTTGGCTCCTAAAGTGTATATATTTTATGGTTGTTCAAGCCAGATGAAGAGAAACGTCTTATTGTTAGTATAAAAAAGACAATTTCTCGCGAGCATTTTATTTTACTTTTTTTTAAACACTGCAGAAACATTTTCTTTATATTAGTTGTTCTTCGGCTAACAAAGTGTGTTTAAAACTGTTTGTTTCTTCGTGCGTAATGAAGAAAAAAAGTTTGAATATAGACGGGGCACTTTGCAATAGTCTTATTTATGGCACTCTTATTTTTAGACTTTTATTTTTGTTTTTGTTACTTTACTATTAACTTTTTAAGGTTTATTAGCCCATATGAACCCTGAACCTTTAAAAAATATATTGCGTTAAAAAGTGATGGTTCTTCGAGCAAGATATTAAAAAAAATCTAAGATTGGAAGAGGCAATTTACAATAATTTTCGTTTTTGTTTTTAAAAATGTATATTTAAAAATTTTAATAGAATTTAGGAACCAAAGGTAACAGTTTTTATTTGTTTATAATAAGTTTTGTAGAACCATTTGTTTTTGGAATAATTATTGCTCTCGACTCTTAAATTGTTTCTTGAAAAGCCGGATGTAAAAAAATCCAAGAGCCTACCCAAGAAAAGAGTTCTAAAGACTATAGAAGATGGTAAAACAATGGAAATTTAAACTTCGTCGGCTTCTCCACCCACTTTTGAAAATTAATCCTAGATACTCTCTTGACAATGTTCTTTATTTCGATGTCGAAATGTTAGCAATTCTACTCTTGGCATTACTTTCGTATTTCAAATTTTCAATAATACTAATTTTGATATTATTTTCTTGATATTTTTATTTACATATATCAGTGTTAAATTATTTTTATTAAAGTTTTCAATTTTGTTAAATTTAGTTACTTCCATAGAAAAGCCGAATTCATTTAAATTTTATTCGAACTGACGGACACAAAATTTCCAAACAACATTTTTTATTTATTATGTTTATATAATATGTAATTTGAAACAATTGTTTTGGAGATGTTAATAATAAATTAATTTAACATTTACGTAATCTTGAGAATTTGAGCAGAAGGGCATAAAATTTTGTACGCGGTTCGCTTGAAATTAGCCTTTATTGACTTCACTAGATTACAGGACTCGCTCTTACGTTGTTATAAAGACCAATTTATTAGGCTTGATGTAAATAACTATTATGTATTTTATAAAAGTGTTTTCAATTATCAGATAATCTATTATATTTTGAGAGAATAGAAAAATAAAAAAAATTTTGAGAAGCATAATTGTTTATGCTTCTGAAAGAAGAATTTTAGAGTTAGGTAGTAGGTATATTCAAAAATGTGTTTTTGTTGGTTGATTTAGGAAATGCGCTCGGCGTCTATTCTATAATAAAATGAATATTAAAAGGCAATTTTCTCGGAACAAAAGCCCGTTAATTAAGTAGTTTTTAACGGGGTAAATATTTAATAATTTAATTCCCGTCACGGCTACCTCGTAGTGTTTCCGGTGGCTTGTTCATTAGAGTGGCCACCGTGGCGTGGAGGAGCAAGCAGCGGCAGCAGCGATGTAAGCTGTAAAGTAAGGGTTAGTTAGCATCGCTGGAGGGCGGTATAAAATGCAAGCTTCACTGAAGACACGAGTGCTGCTTGGTGCCAGGAGCGGAGAGACGGGCCAAGATAATAAGTCAGCGGGAATTAGCTAGCAATTCACACTAGAGAGGTTCTAACCTGGTTGTACAAATGTTCCCCTCACGTTGGTTTGCACTTAATAGTCACGGAGTACATTCCTGAGGATTTAACGCAAGACGTCATTTGACGATGCTTACCGAAGGATTTACCTAAACTGCCATTGTTCCAATTCTGAATTAGCCAAAGAGATCATGTTTTACCACCTAAGCTGCCACACGCCAACCTTAAATTACCTACAAGAATTTAACCGATGCTGTTATTCATGTGCCATTTCTCTATAATAGGCGTTTATAACGAAATTAACTAATTGTGTGTTAGCTAAAAAATTTATGTTAAAAGAAATATGTTTAATGATGTAATAAGTAGTCAATTTTTTGTTTTATTTAAACTAAGTTGATATAGACTTGGTTTTTGGACGTAGAAATAAGGAGCGCAATTTCTAAAGTTTTGCATAACAAAGATATACAGTAAGGGTCTTTCAAAAGTAAAATAATTTGACAGAAAAAACAAAAAAAACATTATCTTAGAAAAATGTTCTTGTTGAGGTTGATCTTGTTGACTAGACGAGGTTTAACTACACACATCAAAATAATCTAGGGAACACTTGTAAATATTGATTTACGGCAAGATTTTTTGGAAAATATATAAACACTAATAGAAGCTGTTAAAGGCTTTATTTTTTAACCAAAAAATTTATAAAAAATAAACTAAATATTATTAAAATTAATAAACAAATAAAAAAAACAAAAATTTTTAAATTTAAAAAATAAAAATTAATACATACAGTGTATAACCTCCACAGTTATTGATCACTGCCCCACATTTCTTGGGCATACTTAAAATTAATTTATCTATCGTTTTATAGTTTATAGCCCTCCATTGGTCTATCAAACACTCATGAGTTGTTCTTGTGTTTCCAACAATACATTTTGTTGCAGAAGACGTCTGCCTATCATATCCCACAAATGTTTAATCGGGTTCAAATCAGGGGACTGGGCAGGCCACAGCAAAACATTAATTTTATTGTGAGCCAATAACTCGTGCACCACCCTGACTGAATGTGGACGGACATTATCTTGCTTAAATAAGTTTTCACCCATTTCTTCGGCAAACAGAAGGATGACAGATTGAAGAATATTTTCGCGATAATTATTCGCATTTGAATTCCGATACATAGAAACGAGCCGTGTCCTTCCACCGGTAGTGATACCAGCCCAAACTATCACTGTTCTTTCTTGGTACGTGGAGACTTCTTAGACAGTTGCTAGATGCAGAATGTCATTGCTAGGTCGTTTTTATACTTTTAGGCTTCTGGTGTCCGGACGCAAATCAAATCAAGATTCATCGGTGAACAAAACTGTGGCTCACTCCTGTTGTTGCCAATTCGTATGTTACTGCGCTCACTGTAATCTGATGGCGCGATTTTTACGGGATAAAGTAGGTACTTTCAAAAGACGTCTAACACTAAGGCCAGGCTTCGTAATGTCGATTCCAAATCATTTGGTTACTAACTAGGACGTGGTGGGTGTTATAAAGCTAAATTACTACTTCTGTTTCTGTTATGTTGCGATCCCTTAATGCTTGCAAACGCACAAATCGGTCTTGATTTGCAGTGGTTTTTCTTGTACTCTCTGTATGACGTTCCAGGACGTCATTAGTCCGGTAGGTTACTTGTAACAGGACGAGTCAGACATTATGGACGAGACGACGTCAGGAGGCGAGTCAAAAGTGTCTAGACAAGTACTGTTACAAGTCCTACTGGACGTGTATCGTAATGAATTTTATTTTATATTGTAAGTTTGTTCTGATTTATTATTTCAATACAAAAATCACATTTTTTTAAAATCGCATACCTTTTTTCCCGTGGCAACGGTTGTTGTTGTTGTGTGATTTTATTTATATCAATGGAACTGTTACCTAAGCAATACTTACCGGCTCTGATACTGTTATAGCTCACCTACCGGACTCAAATTGAGCATGAAATAAAATAAATTATGTATTTAAGAAATAGTATCAATTTACACTCTGTACAATATTTTTTCACAATACTAAGTGTTTTCTGTGGAGAGGGTGACCATCTCAAAATTGGGTCAAGTTTTTAATGAAATAAATGAATGAAAATTAAAAATTCAAATCGATGCCCAACCAAATTATAAATAAAAGAAGTTTTAGGACTAGTTTCGGTTTTTGTTATGATGTCATTACGAATGCAATCGCTCTACTTAAAAACATGTTGGAAAAATAGTTGTTGTAAAAAAGAGTACTCACCAAAAAAGAGGGTTAAAATAAAATGTAACAATATATAAAAATTGTTAAAAAGACATGTAAGAATAAAACATTTACATGGTTTTTTAGTTGAAATTTTTGAATTTATATAAAATTAAAGAATATTAATGGGGAACCGGTGTGTTGAAGTTAAAGTTAAAAGGAAATATTGGAATGGCTGACAATTAAATTAGGTGAGACTCCGTCGTCTAACGGAGAAATTAAAATGTTAAAAGAGGGAGCTGTAAATTATTGAAAAAAAAAAACTACAATACTGAAAAAAATACATAGTATAATACTAAGTGTGTTCTCTAGATTATTTTGATGTGTGTATATTAAGGGTACAGTTTTTTATGGACACGGTAGTTTTTTGTATTTGATATAACTTTTGAGAAGTTTACTGTTTTTAACTGTTTTTTGTTAGAATTGGATTCAATATTAGTGGAAAACGATAGAAATCTCAGTTTCATAAGATATCAAATTTTTGGACATTTATCTTTTTATTCTCGTATCTTTCCTATGGTAACTAAATTACAAATGTAAAATGCGTTCAGTGATTGTTCTGGTTAGATTGCCTATGTGTGGCAGTTGTCACAAAAATCTCGGTTAACATTACAAAACAATGACACATGACAACTGTCAGTGCTCCACTTTTTAACCTCTTGCATACTTCTCGAGTTTCTATGTCTTAAAAGTCAGTTCTCTAAATTAAAATCAGTTTTTTATCTAAGATAGCGCTTGCAGAGTGAATTCTAGAACGTCTGCATACAATTATCATAACTTGCAATGTGATTTTTATCAAAAACTCTTAAATGCAAAAATAAGACAACATTTAGACAGTTGACAGCAAACCATATGAACTTATCACGTCCACCTACGTTTATGCTAGAAAGAGACAACCACAGCAAACTACGACGATAACAATTATTGAACATAAGTTACTTTTTACCGAGATTATTTTTTTGAAATGTACTTACACTTACTAAAGACATTGTTTGTTACTTATGATAGATTCGGTCATTTACTTTAAAACCAATAAGTCAGTTGAGACTTAGAAACATCATTTTGTTGAAAATTGCAAGTCAAGTCAAAATCTTTACAATATTTTTAAAACTAATTTACAAAATTCTTAATGCTTTTACATGTTCTGCTGAGGCTTAGGGCCTTTGCAACGTAAAAATTGCAAATAATTTATTATACTTACTGCATTAAATTTTTAACTAGATTTTTGTAAATTTATTTTTTACAACACGATTTGGTTACGTACATGAACAGTTTAATATCTTTTTTATATCAATATTACCATTATTTTCTTTGATTGCAGAATTTTATCTTTCTTGACGTTTTATTCTTAATATACTTTCAGATATAATGCATTACTTTCCAGAGGATTTACAAACGTATAAAAATATAAACATTAGCTTTTGTATATTAAAAATGGGTAAAAGGTGCATAATAGATAAAAAAACAGTACAAAAACGCATTTTAAATAATTTGTGCTACTTGTTCTTTATACATATGTACTTGAAATCTATAAAATGTGTTGTTTAATATATTTTTTTTTTTTATAGTTCTTGATGTATCAAAGAAATTATACGGATTTTAAATGGGCTTTGGGAGGTCCGTCAATAAAATTTAGTATTTTTTTTAAAAACAGCCTTCGTTGTATTCTAGAGTAATCGTTTAGTAATAATTTGTACGTTAAACTTGTGTAACACAGAAGTGAAAAAATATTTTTTATTTAGAAATCAAACTTTTTACAATTTAGTTATTAAATTTTTGTGAAATTTACTTAAAACTTTCTATTACAATTTAAAATTGAAGATTCAAACATTAGAATTACGTGTATCATAAAAAACTGATGACGTGATAATTTTTTTTATGCCATTAAGTGTTAGCAATCTAGGATAAGTAATAATTTTTTGGATATTAACACCGTGTTGCATGGTAGAATTAATTGTTAAACACAGTCAATAAGATGGAAATAATTATTTTTATTTTTATTAGTAGGTACTCAATATTTTGTTTAAGAAATGAGTTTATGTAGGATAACTAGCTCCGTGTGGTTGTGGACTTTTTTAGCAATTTGTTACTCATGTTTAGTTTGTGGGGTGGTAGGTATCAGTTGATTTAGTTTCTAAAATTTTAATTCGCTCTAGCGCAAAGTAAATTTAATTAAAATAACGTTTGCAATTCCGTGAAAATGTCGCCGTAGATCAAAGAAAAATTCGGAATGAAGCGGCGAGTACACGTTTTAAGTAAAAGAGAGCGCCCCGATTTAATATCAACTTGATCCGCCTGTGAAGGCTTAAAGGCGAAACCAGAGAAAAACATAAAGTCGAGAGCCTCACACGTTTTAACCTTATTAACTCTGCACACATCTGAAGAACAAAAAGGGAATCAAATCTCTCTCAGAGGCAAAAACAAATCCCTGAATTTAATTAATGACGTTTTGAGGAGGAATGCTTTGTGCTGGGCCGAGTCCGAGTTGCTGCTGCTTTCTGCCTTTGAGAGCGTTTGTCTAAGCAATCAATTCAATTACACCGAAGAATGATTGTGAAGCAATTCGTTTGACATAGACTCACATACTTCGGACTCTGGTCTTTCGGTTAACATTCCTCGTGTAGCGCTGCATATTTTAGTTAGACCAAAAGGCTTATGTGTATGTATAGGGCAAGTCTGGAAGAAAAGCAAACAACCCTCGTTTTAACGCGGGGGATGCAGACGTTCTCACGCTTTAATCGCGTGACACCACTGCCACTGCTAATATAAAAATCGGGAGGATGGTAAACTGGATGAGTGTTTCCGGAACTTTACGGCTGATTATACCTCCGTTCTAAATAAAAATTCTGCCACTTTGTCAATATTACTATGTTTTGTATAACGGCGTTGTTTTAACCAAATAACTAAATTATATACTATCTGCGTCGAGAGTTTCCGGACCAAAATTATTTTATTCCGCCCATAACGTTATACCACTTGATTTAACTGTATTCAGACAAAGAAAAATAATAGCTTTACATGAAATATTATCATTTATGCATCATCAAGAAAATGTGGTGCATTTGCTTCTTTCTATATATTTTATATCAGTTTTTTTCATCTATCACAAATTGCACATTTTAAATTTAAATAAACTGGAAGTGAACTGACAATAAGATTTAATACTACTGTATGAAATGATGTAAAAAAACATGACCAGTAAATACATGTTTTTGACTTTTTACCTCATCTTACTTCTTTTGACAGATTCAGTAGTTATTACGTGTATAGTAGCGGCTAGCAACAAATGCGTTGACGTCGTCAGCTAGAAATACTTCTACTACTAGTACGTTTACTATGCAGGGGTGTTTAGTAAACATTTCAAAGTACAATGCGTCGACCCATATGAAGCTTGATTGTAAACATAGCGAGTAATTGATGACGTTTCTAGCTGATGACGCAATATTAAGCATTTGTTAATGTCTGTTATAGTTTGTCTATAAATACTTCAATGTTATGATTTTGACTTACAAATTAGTTTTTGAGGGTAGTTGTAAATAGCAGTGTATCCTATTGTCAAAGAAGCGACTACCTGGACCGTTAAAACAACCTTGAAAGATTTGTCTTTTTAATCTTATTCATAGACAAATTATAGAGTATGACTATAGTATCAGGGATCTACACCAGGCTCCCTATATCTGAAGCTCAGTGCTATCGAGAAGGCTTCTGTAGACAAGGTACTGAGTTTTATCAAAGGCACAGGGCTGCTGCTATTTCGAGAGGTTGCAATTAATGCGCATAGGTCTCGGTGTGCGGCAAGCATCTCGGGATCCTCTTGTTGTTAAAAAAAAGACTAAAGTATAATGTGACTATGATTATACAGTATGACAGTATTTCAATAATGTTTATAAAAGCAAATCTTATTGTTTTATTTAAATTTAAATTATGTAAATTGTTCTGACACAATTTTCTTGATTCTACATATATGGAGTGGTTAAGTTAATCACATTACTATCACTAAGGAACCACCAAAAACAAAAATTTATTTGACTACCCAGTAGTTGCTTTGACTATTGTGTAGCAGAAATAATAATAATAATTAATTTATAACGGAAAGTGTATAAAAGTAATTAATTACCTATATGATCTATAGAGATATAGCATTTCTAGTTAAATATTACTTTAACTTTTTTAAAACTAATGTAAACTTGTATAAACAAAACATTATTTCCTTCAGACTGATTAATGTTCCGTCAGCATTAAATTTAAAATCCATTGATTTCAAACTTCCAAACCTTGGATCGACTCAAACTTTTAATCTGACGTGCAACTTACAAACCTCGGCGGCGCGGTTAAGCAAAAACAAAAGTAAAGTATGCCGCTTCCTCTGAATATAGATGCTCTGCATTATTAAGATATTGATGGCCCGCGAATATCTATACATAATTAAATATGCGCGCGGAATAAGTAAAGAGTGTATTCAGTGCGGTAAGAGGAATTTCTTTGCTACAGCCAAAGATATCTTAATTACAACACCAGACGCCTACTGAATTCTGTATACTGGGAATGATGATAGAAATCTCTTAAATTAGCCTATTAGTTAATCTTATAAAATTGTACCATGTATTTCACTTTACTAAAAAGCTCCAATCGTAGTAGCCTAGGAACAAACTTGCTTTACCTTTAAAAATGGTATTTTTGTACGATTAAACTTTATTTGAGTTCACCGCGTCTTTTTTCTGGACAATAAGGGCTATTTACTTGTTGCTAATGCAGACTTGTTGGTAAGTAACTTATTTACTTGTTACCAAAAAAAAAAAAAAACTCGTCGGTAAGCATTACTTACCCTTCTGGAACGGTAAGTAAATTTATCTAAATTAATTGTATTTTCAATTGCTTGTCAGTTTTGTTACTTGATACCGGTCCTATCAGATTTTCTTTACTGACTGTTTTTTTGACTTACACTTTCAGTTGAATGTTTTGCATCGTCTACATGAGAATTAGGTGGATTCAGCTGAATCATGTTCATCGCAGGGCAATATACTAATTTATAAAAATAATCGTGTGATTGCATAATTATAGTGCAGTTTTCTACCGAGTTAATTAAAGATTTGCTCAATTGTGCATTTTTTTCTAAAGCACTACTTGCTTTGCCACCATGTGATATATGTACGAATTCAGTCAACGCATGGTTTTATTAGGCTAGGCAAAGTTGTTCAATTAGCCTAGAATTTTCAAAATTTTGAATGTAAAAAGAATTTTTTACATAAAAAATGATACTTTGATATGTGCACACTTAAGTGGCAATAGACTTACTTGGTGATGGAAGGTACAGTTATACCTTCTTTTTTTGAGGCGTTTATTTGTTTTTTTTTTAAATATGTATCAACTTTTTGTGATGTCGTAAATAAAAGGTAATATAATAAGTAATTTACTGAAGTAATTAGAACTAAAATTGCATGAAAGATTCTTAAAAAAAAGATGCTTATAAATAAACCAAAACACAGTATTAAACCCGAAACCGTTTAGTTTCAATGTTTTTATTATTCGGTGTGGTACTACTTGTTTTCCAAAATTTTTAAATTTTTAAATAGGGTTTGGTGTTTAGAATTCAATTTTACTTTGAGCCTAGTACTTTACTACCACTATTTTACTAGCAGTAAAATATAATATTATAGTTGTCAAATAGTTCTCTATCTTACCGGCTATATTTTATGGCAAATAATAGCTACGCGAAAATTATTGTATGTCACTCAAGCACAAAAGCTTTGCAGCCTTTAAGTGGTGTTTTCTGCACGAGCGTAGCGAGTAACAATAACAATGCACCTGCGGGCTGCAAATGCCTACTTTTTATTTATATAACACAAAATACTATTTAGACAATGAGAGCACTGCCAAAAAAAGGTGTGCTATTAAACTTTGTTATTAGTTCTGTTGTGTGTGTTGTCAGGGTGTTATGCACAACCTAGCGGTTGTAAATTGTTGATTATTGGTAGCACAACCAACTTGTAAACTTTTTGCGATACGTTGTAGCATTAAAATTATCTTGCTTTGTTAGATTCGTTTACGAGTCTAGTTGCTACAAAAGCGTTTTTCAAATATTCTCTGGTGTGTGATACATTTGTTTAGTTTTTGACCATGATGATAATGCTGTATACTTTATTAGCCACAGTAGGTAAAGTTTGTTTACTTTTCAAAAAACCACCAGCTATTGAATTAAGTTTGTCAAAATTCAATTTACTAGAATTTGTCAAATTTAGGTTAATTTTATTATACGTCATTTTAAAAGTTGTGCCATGTTGCCAGATGTATTTTAGGGGTAAACTTCGATGTTGGTGGTTTTTTAAAAAATAAATAAACCGTATCTTGTAATTTCATTAGTTTAGTGATTTTGTCTTTAAATTAGTTAGCAGTTTACAGTTATTATGATATAGACCGTACTATTAGTGTTCCGTGCTTATCCTGTGTAATAGTGTGTTGTTCTCTCTCTCTCTCTTGCTGTCTTATACCATTAAATTTTTTATTTTGTTAATCTGAATCTTGATTGTATTAGATTTCGTCCGTCTATTTTAGTCATGTTTGTTTAGTTGTTTTGATAAGTTGATTCTAGGACCTTATTCAGTGGTATAACACCTACAACAAAAAGGGTCGACTTTAATTCTGGCCTAATTTTTTTTCCTTGCCATTTTTTTTATTTATCTGATAGGTTTAAGTAAGTTAAAGCTTACCATCTACATAATATCTAAAATTAATTGGCAAATTATTGTTGGTAAAACAATAGCTCACGAAAAATGAAAGGAACGCACTAATGACATAAGAATTTTTTTTTGAAAGAATTGCTGAAAAGTCGACTTGTATTGCTCAAAAAAACAACGAAAGAACAGAAGGAAGGATACAATCGTAGTATGTATTGACATAATATCTGTCTTTTAAATTTGCTGTTAAAGCTCTACGAATAGAAGATGATACTAACAAAGATGATACTACTAAAAACAACTAAAGTCAAATTTGTTTTAAAACTCATCAAAACTCAGCCAACTTGACCGTAAATTCAGTTGATCTTACGATATGTTCGAACGTGTTTTTTCACTTCAGTAAGGGAAAGGTCTTCTTATTAGGACGAAAGGAAAATTATTCAACTTAATTTTTCTTCAGTTATAACAAAACTATTTCGAAAATAAATAAATACGGGTTTTTTTATTTCTATAGGAGTAACAAATGATATAGTTAAAAGCAAAATTTAAAACATTGTTTATTTAATCAGTATAATCTGGTTTCACCTGCGAATAATTTAACAAAGTTTATTATTCGGATTATTGCATCAGGCTGTTAAAATCTCGGTCTATTTACTATTGACGATACTGTACTGCATAACTAGGTATGTAGAATTAACTGTAAAAGATTTTGTAAAATTTTAAATACTTAGGTCAGTTTTCACTACGGTTACATAGCGTATCTGTATCTCTTTTTTTATATTTCTAGTATACTTAGATTTTTTTATTATTTACTAGTACTTATAAATATGTTAGAATTTCTGCTTATTATAAAAATTGAATAAACTGAACATAAAGACCTGAACAAAGCAGATTTTTAGTTGTTTATACGTTGGTTTAGTTTTAAGCATATATTATTAAATCGGGTGGTCGAGTTTGAATTATTACTTTCCATTGAAAGCATCGGTCTCCTTAGAGATATACAATACGCGTCCACGTACGGTCGAGGGGTCCTTCAGACTGCAGACGGCCACCCGGAGCCGCATATGCTTTCGTTTGCTTCGCATTTAATCATTCCGGAGTCCGGCAAGTGGCCGGAAGTCAAGTAGCCATTGTCAGACCGGCACAAAGCCGCTATTTGTCACCAAAGCCACGGCTGTTCGATGAAGAGGGATGACGGATGAGGTTTCGGCACCAGTTCAGACCTTCTATGGACCTTCTTTTTTAACTTTGCTCTACAAACGTGGTTATGTGATCAATGCAAAGTTTTTTCATCATCTGACTGATAACAAACGAGAGACAATTACTTAACGGCAATACAAAAGCAAGTCAGGTGCTTGGAAACAATTGAAATGTCACCTGGTGAGACGCAAGGCATTGCTATAACTTCGGAGCGATGGCCGGAATGGCTCTATATATTACCTTTGTTTCTCCATAAATCCGGAAAATGATCGCATTCTTACCAACTGCAAAGTGAAACTTCCAAGCAATTTGTGGGGAAGTTTTTATTGAAACGTCTCATGGGATTCCCCAAAATACGTGAAATTGCATGAGCTGCACACTAGCCATAATTATTAAATATATTTATAATTTTAATCTTACATTGACATTATCACCAATCAACTGATTATATAATGTATTAAGATATATTTTTATCTGAAATTTAATATACAGTGTGAGTCAATAATGGGGAGCTCGTACACTAAACTATTTTATTTTGTATTTACTGTGATAGCTGTAATTTGCATTAATTTAGTATTTAAGTCTGCAAAGTGTTATTTTTTAAACAGAAATTTAAATACTAGTTATTTGGTGAAATGCATAAAAATTTAGCCAACCTTTATGTCTGATTGAAACAAGGTAAACGTAAGCAATTAGCATATGCTGAAATAGATCGAGAAATAGCAGGTAATTTGGAGAAATAATTTGTTAAAAGTTGAAATTTTTATTTTGTTTTTTTCTGATTATGAAATTACTGCTAGCTATTTGGTGATGGGTTCATTATTTATGAATTTTTCAAATTGAAGTTCTTTTATAAACAGAAGAAATATTTGTATTATATAAAAATATATATAATTAACAATTTAAAAAATTTAAAAAAATGTGTTAATGAGAACTTAATGTTCCATCAATTTTGATGAACGCTTATGCAACTGGGCAAAAGTGTTTTTTTGTTACTAAAAGATTTAAACATTTTTTGTTGTGTGACAAGAAAGGTTACAATGTTTTAGGTAGGACGTACTAAAATATTTCGTTTTTTTATTTTTATTTTGTGCGATTCTAGGTTTCTACGTGTTTTAGTTTAGTTTCATTTCATCATGCCTTAAGAATAACCGGTAGATTTAGGTGGTGGAACTTTGTGCGTCGATCCCAAATAAAATGATTATATGTATTATTCATAATTGCATATTACCCCTGACTCTCTGACCGTTTTATCGAAAACGGTATCAGTCAGTTAATTTTTTATCACAACTTAAATCAAATTCAGTAACGCAGCGAGGGTAGACACTACTTGAAATTTTTTTTTATAAATTAGTCGACTTTTTTATTTATTTTTAGCAATTATGATTGTCGGTTTTGATCATATCATAAAACAAATATTTTTTGAGATAAACAATGAATAACTAAAAACAGACATAACGAGGTTGAAAATAAAAACAATTGTTTTACCGATCGCTATCGACAGTAAACGTTAGTGACAATGAACCACACTAAATTATCACATTTATTAATTAGACAAAATGTTAACATTTATATGAACTAAACAGTAAATCTGACAATTCAAAGCCGTTTGGAATTTTTCAGTTGTTACAAAATATTAACCGACAAACAAGATTTTTTTTTAAATAAAGGGTAAACTTGTAGTATCGGAGAAAAAAAATGTGTTTAATAGCACATTTAATGTCTTGCCTGACTTCAATGCTTCGGCTACGTTATGGCCATGTGTTTAAACTGGCAGTCACACTATTAAAGTCTTCAGAAAGATATATTCTGTTTACGACTTAATCTGGTATTTAACTTTCTTAAATTTTTATAAAGATCTAACCGCAAACCATCATTTCTAAACTCTAATAAAGGAAGCTAAACAGATTTCGTTATTGCTGGGCCAGGCCCAGTACGTTCTGTTGTTAGGGTGGCTATAAACTTATTAAAAAATCAAAGCCATAAAAGGTTGTAAACACGATATATCTTTCTGAGGTTTTTAAATTACATGCTTTATTGCCTAATTAAATAAATAACTGTTTTTTATAAACGCAAATATTTTTTTACTAAGAAAAACAACTTCGATATTTGGTTAAAATTCTAAATTTGACAGCGAGAAATAATTTTCTTAATAGATGCCACCTGACTTATTGTAAAGAATTTTCGGAAAAATTTGTTTTAAAAATAGAAAAATATCTAAGCAAATAAAACTTTCTTGCATATTAAAAAAGATAAGTAATAGTTGAAAAAGCTATTAGAAAATCTTTCGTGACATATTTTATGTGTGGTCTATAAGAACGTATTTATTAGAAAGTTTTCTGTAAAGTGTTTTTTTTCAACGCAATTCTACTCTAGTTTATTCAACGTTTTGTGATTCTAAATGAAACATGGATTTATCACTTTTTGGAAAAAAACAATAAATTTTACTCTGTCTGATTCTGCACGTAAAAATTAATGATGTTAATTTGTGAATTGTGAAGTCCATGAAAGGATTATACCTTTTGGTATGGGAAAATAGTAAAAAAATTGATGCACGAAGTGGGACAGGAGCAGGTAGCGGTTTTAGGCAACGCACTAAAGTGTTACTAAACCGATATTTTCAGCCTAACCACTGCTTTGGAAATGTATTACCGTTATCTCTGCAGGAAAATTTATCTTGAAACTTGATAGTATTTTTATGATAATTTTTATGTACGCTGGACAGTATTAAATAGACAAAACATTTTTTGGATTATATCTCTTCTTAATCACTTGATATAAACAAGGCAATATATTTAGGTAAAAGTTCATCCTTCTGAATTCTAATGAGATGGACTTAATCTTGTAACTTATTGCTAGTAATAAATTCATTTGCGGTGCAGTCATGAATAAGATTGCGTTAATAATCACTCCATAAAGACGCAGTCAGACATCGCGACAAATGGGGCAAAAACAATGCCATCCGCTTACCGAACGATCACAACATCTTATTATGATATTATGCAGCCACCAACAGACCCCTACACAACCATGCAACATTCAAAAAGATTTTCTAATTTTTATCAAATTACATTTTTATATTTATTAAATACTTAATTTTCTTGTAAGAACATTATTAAAGATTTTTTATATAAAGGTGAAGAAACTGATTTTATCGCTTGTTTTAATTTGAGAGCTTCGAATAGAGCGTTTAAAAATAATTGAACGAAATAACTGAACAAGTGGGACTGATTCATTGAATGAAGCTAGACGACTTCCATTACTTCCAATAATTAAACGTTTTAACCCGAGGTATTGTGTATTTATCAGTTCCAAACAGACATTTTCTCTTTTATGCTACCTCGACATCTTCTAAAATTAAAACGACTTGAATGAGAAGGCACTGAAGGACCCTAGTTGTCCATCATGACATCGAGAAGGCAGTTGTGTTGAAAGGAAAAATCTTTAATGTTTAGAACATTTCTTTTAGAAAAACAAATAATTTGTTAATTATCACACAGTTTGCAATAATTGATAATAGAAATTAATTGTTGTTAACTAATTGTTACGATGCTTGTTTAAATTGTTCAGTACCGAGAAATTAATATATTTTTCGTTTCAAATATTAAAATAATAGTTATTTACATAACTAGTGGGATAAAAGCAGAGTACCTACTCGAGTGTGAAGACTGCAGATGATCCGAGTTTATCTTGTGGTTAATATTTTATCTACGACTGTCTTGAAATAAAAACAAAATGTTGAATTTTTTAAATGAAAATTACAACATTACACAGGGCAATTTGTTTTTCTATATCAGTTTTATAATTTTTCAAAAACTCAAATTTTTTTTAGCATGTCTGAATGTTACATATAGTTTTGCGTATTTTTTATGTAGCACACACTATGTCCATTTCTATGTCCATTTTCAGTTGTTTTTGAAAAAAGGCGTGATCTACTTGAAATAAATAAATAAATTCGATAAAAATTCAGGGATTTATAAGTAGAATTCAGGTGTGCTAAAAAATGGGGTTTTCATTTGAAATTTCATAGTTGAGTATTAAGCAAATTTGTTGAAGTAGTTTTGCTTGGAAGGGAAGCATTCAGTGATGGCAACCGCCAGCCAACACTATGCTCCTCTCATACCAAACACATTTTTGCACATGACGCTCATTTTGGTAACGATGTTATCATTTTAATGTGAAACTTGAGACTGAATATTTTACAAACCGCATAAGAATATCTTTTAATTATGAGAGCTGATATTTTATAGTGAAAATGAAAAATTGTTACAATAAAAAAATATTTTATTTTTAAATTATTATGTAATCAGTTAGTATTTAAGGCGAAGCGTTTATGTTAGTAAAATATTCAGTCTCTTCATGTGCAAAAAAGTGTTTGGTGTGATTGGATGTATTTACCGAATTATTTAACACGTCAAAGAGAACCACCAAGAAGTTTATAATATAAAAGTTGCTTTTTATTCTAAAGGTAGACTTTTGACTTGTCTTGTACGCAATAAGGATCAAATTTTTTTCTTTACTTTATTTAGGCGTATACAAGTTATTCTGTAATAACTGTTTATATTGGCCAGACAGGACGAAGGATTGCAACAAGAATATATCAACATGTAAGGACAATGGAAGAGTACAAAAATACAGATATAACCAACACTTTTTTTGCTTTTGCTTTTTATATTCTTTCTTCCGGTCGTTTTTTTTCTACTGATTATTTTTTTTACATTTGCAGTAAAAGTTATTCTTTAAATTTTTTAGAAGTTCTAAAAATCTTTAAATATACCAACGAATCTTCTCAATATTTAATAACGATTAAATCACATTGAATGTCTTACTTTATCTTCACTAGTTCAATCTTCACTAGTTAATTGAATCTTTGTTTATAATTTTGTTACATTAGTTTCTATATTAGTAATCATATTTATAACTGTTTTAAATTATTTTTTAACGTTAGGCACACATGTTTAGACAGGTAAAATTTATCTTTCTTTTTCAATTTTTTCAAATAGCAATCGTTTATTTTGATGTGTCAGATCAATCAACATTTTTTTACTAAAAATGACGATTTAGTTTATTCTCAGTATAAATTATTGACAGAAGTTGGTAAGTTTTTTTGTAATATTATCTAACTTATTATATTTTCTTTACATTATTATTTAGGCAGTGATAATGAGATATAGCTCTCGAAAGCGCTTTGCGACTTTTATGTAAGAATTGATTTTGATTAAACTTGTGGGATTGACTCGGATTTTTAATTCTTTTATTATTTTCTGGATTTTGGTTTATAGGCGCTCAAAGATTTAGAAAATCTATACATAATGAGCTAGACATAATGGTGTAATATAGTCGTAACTCCGTATCCCTCTTCCCAGTTATTAGCCTCAACATTTGCATTTTAAAGAAACCACTTACCAAGTCTATGAATACTAACAGAAAAAACGCACGTTTCTCGCAATTTAATAAGAACCACTTTGCGATTCTAAACTCTTGCCCCGTGAATAAGTCACTCGGCAATGTTCTTATGAGGAAGTTGTTAATGCCTGTTGCGGCCCGAAGGGTTGAGAATAGAAGGGGACGGCCACATCGCACATCCCGAATGTATTTATGCAGTATGTCGAGGCACGTCTTGCGCGGCCTCCGCAGCCGCCGCAAACCGCCGTCTTAGCGAGTTAAGACGGCGGCCAAAGGAGCTGCGGTTGGAATTGTGATCAGGTAACGTCTTCTCTTAAGTAAAACTCTCCCTTTGAACAAGTTGCCGCCCGACCGACGTCTTAACCAAGTTTGTCTATTTCAGCGGCCCCTGATTTCTTATACGTGGACACCGTCAACGCATGTTGAGAATATGAGACGGTTTGCCATTGAGCCGATAATATCCAAAAGGGTGCGTGAGGAACATACAGACACAAACACAACAAGGAAATAGTTTTTCTGAATTGGTATCAATAGACACGTCTTTCTACTTGGTTTTCCTTCTTGTTACTTACAATAATTCTATGTGAACTTTTATAAATAAGTATAGACATTTGTTTTATCAATGTTTACTTGTTTACTAATTACTAATTGGCGTTCCATATTTTATTAAATCTATGGTAGCGGCTACATACAGATTTGACGTTGACGTCATCAGCTAGAAATGTCATCGGTTAATTACTACTAGGCTAATTTCAAGTTGAGATAATACCAGTAGTATCTTTGTTTCTATGGAAAATTAATAAAATTGGCCGATGTGATTGGTGGTTGCTAAGGAAAATTATTAAAATTTGCGATACTACCGGTAGTATTTTAACTTGAAATTAGCTCATTACTAGTTTTTTATAATTAAGCATTACGACGGAACAAATTTTTTTTTGGTGTCTACACAGCGCGCAGTGTCATGAACAATGGTTAAACATAAAAAAATCAACATTTTTGAAAATAATTTTAAGTCGCTTATCTAAACTTAAATATATTTGAAGTAAAGAAAACCAAGTTCTCTATAAACCAAGCACTGTTTTTCATAATTTACAAAAAAAAAAACGGAACAGCTTCGCCAAACATCTTGTTCTTTACCAGTTGGTAGTGCTTTACGTAAATGAGCCAAATAGAGAATTGTAAGTATGAACATAATCGTTTTAAATTTTTTCTAAAATACATAAAAATCATAAATGAGATTTTTATATTTTAAAATTCTACAAACGATGTAGGACTTATAATCACTGAGATTAAGTGCAGTAAGTTGCAGCAATGTGTGATTTTAATTTTTTAAAATAGGTCTCTTCGTATTCCGAAAAATCGCGACCTGGCATTAATATGGCTACTTCAAAGGGCAAAAAATGTGAAAATGTTGCTATATTTTCAAGATATTTTTACGATAGAGCTTAAAAAAAATAAGGAAAATTTTATATATTATATATATTTATTTAATTAATTAATGAAAACAACCAGGATCTTTACAAAGCTTCCAAGTACTTTGGTTTGACAATTCAGCAAAAATGGTTATATTGCGCAAGACAACGTGCAACGTTGTAAAGGGGATGGGAACATTGGTTGGGTTTAATATTTTAAATGCCACTTTCTTTACAACAAAGGCATCGAAATAAAATCAAGGATTTTCGTCGAGGTAGACCAATGGTTTCTTTTCTAGAATTGTCAACTAAAACTAAGGAAAGAAGGGTTGAAGATCGTGTTTCTAGCAGAGACCCAGAGGAAATTAAATATGCGGTTAACAAATTAGTCATTTTAACTCCCACAAGTTGCGAAAGATTTAACTGTTTAACACCAAAAGAAGCCTTAGTACTCAAGCTAGATTTAAATCTTTCTGTACGAAAATATTACATTTTGTGACTAATTGTCAATAGTCTTCATAAAAATTGTTTTTCTACTTGGTATTCAGTTGAAAAACTAAAAAGCAAATTTTACCATCTAAAATGTTGGCGACTGAATTTTCAGGAGAAATTAATTTGCAAGACCTGCTTAACATAACTTCCCAAAGTATTTTTGAGACATTGACTGTTTCGAGAAATATTAATGCAATTTTAATTTGTAAATGGGGCTTTGACGGTAGCTCAGGGCACAGCGAATATATACAAAAATTTGTAGAAAACAAAATAGACGAATTTGTTTTTTTATTGCATTATAAGTTTTTTAAAAATAGTTGCAAATGATGGCAGTTAGCTGTGGGTCAACACAAGGCTTTTTTCGACCTTGTTCTGTAGACCAATTAAATATCTTTTTATGAAAGAATCTCTAGAAGTTGTTAGAGACGAAGAAGCTAAAATTAATGCTGTAATTGAACGTCACAAATTTTTGGTGGGTTCATTGGAGGTAGAATTAAATTTTACATTACATTTTACTATGATTGATGGAAGTGTCTTAATGTATTATCAGACACAAATTTTATCTCAAGTGTTTATGTCTGTGGAGCTACGCCTAAAGCAACAAACCAAGAAAGGGTAGATGAAAAACCTTCTAAACCTGAACATTACCGCTTTGGATTGTCTGCTTTACACGCTTGGATAAGGTTATTTGAATGTTTGTAGCATATTTCTTATAGATTGTCAATAAAACAGTGACAAATAAGAGGAAACTAAAATAGAGAAATATACAACCAGAATAAAATTAAAATTTAACAAAATTTTAAACAAAAGATGGGGCTTTCAGTAGACAAATCTAAACCGGGTTTTGGTTTTAGTAATGATGGAAACACGGCTAGGAAGTTTTTCTTACAGCTGAATTAGGCAGCGAGATTACTGGAATTGATAAAAATTAATTAAGAAATTTGCAGTTAAGAGTACTAAACAGTGGGCAAAAAAAATTGATATTACAGCATTTAAACAATTGTTGGATGAAACGAAAGCATTATATTTCTCTCTTTACAGCTGGTATTACATGCCAATTTCGCTGTATAAAATTTTAATTTATGGTTGCGATATAATTGATAGTTTTAAGCTACCAATAGGTGCTTTATTAGCAGATGCCTTAGAATCACTTCACAAAGAAATAAGAAAAACAAGACTTGAACATACAAGAAAAACGTCTAGGATTAATTCAAACTTGGATTTGCTAACGTCATTGCTTTTGAGTTCTGATCCATCACTTTCAAGCAAAAGAAGAAATATCACACAAAAAACAACTAGATTCAACAACGAAATTATTAAACAATACCTACTACCATAACTGATAATGACGACTCTGATACAATTTCCCACTTGGAAATTTTTGATACGAGTTCATTAAATGACTCCTTTAATAGCTTAAGTGAGGATGATAATTTTTAATATAAATAAAAACATTTTTTATTTGAATTTATTGTAAAAATCTGCAAAAATGCAAATTTATTCTTTGTTTTTTATAAATTGACCGTTTTTTTAATAATAACACCTCTATAAAACAGATTTAGATTTTTTTAGTTTAGTGTCAAGATTTAGACACAACATCGTGACACTGTGCAGCGGTTGTTATTAATAATTTCGAAGAACACTTCTAAGAAATATTTTATTTCACATTGACGATAAAGAACTAAATTTTAAAAGTATTGGTTTACTATGTATGTATTGTACATAATGTTTAATAAAGAAATATTATTAGGTTATCGAAAATAAGGATAAAAGTGATTAGTGATTAGTCAATTACATTTTTACAATTTATTTTTTAAAAAATTCAGAAGTAAAAACTACAAATATTTTATTTAATTAGTTTAGCACATTTAGCACATAGGTCAGGTTTCAGCTAAAAATTTCGAGAATTTAGTGAAATTAGTGAAAACTTTTCTTCCCGGGTCGGGTTACCAGTATATGTCTCAATGGGAGTAAAAGAGGCCCATTTGCTATTGTGCGACCGTACATAAAGGGGTTCCGTAGGGTGCCTTTCTTATATAACATAGTCTGCATTGCAACAGCTAAATTCAAAGGGGTGTGCGTTCCGCGTCGCTTCAATTTTCACTTATCTAACTTCAATAGCGTGGTGTCTACGTTTTCCCTATACTAAATATTAAACGTAAAGGACAGGAAGTCGTGCCGTGTAATGGATTTTCTTTGGATATAGGGAATTTTTGTAAGTTAACCCTGTTCTAGTCCTAGCGGGGTCATTCATTAATTATAAGAAAATGGGATGTCGTCCATAACACAACTTGGCATAAAATAGGGGTTGTAGAGCCATTAATATTCTGCACTAATCTTACTCTTACTTGTATTGGAAAAAAGGGCGTCTAAAAAGATTGACAGCCTATTGACACAGTTATTCTTAAGAAAAAAACAAAGAACTGAACTGAATGGTTAAAAGAGGCTAATGCATTTAGCCACTTTAAAATTACAAGAATTTTATGAAAGATTTGAATAAAATTTAGCTAAAAATAAAAAAAAAACAAAAACTCTGTTTTAAAATCAGCAAATTTTAAAAATTTCTTTATTGTGAAAAACTTAAAAATTAATAGTTTATTTTATTATGTTTGCAATATTTTTTTATACAAAGAATTTTTTATCATTATTTGCATAATCATGTATTTATAATAAAATTAATAAATAACTTATAAGATGTTCTATTGAGTCATGGGATTGTTATGTTTTAATACAATAAAGAAACGTATTTGAGGAGCACTCATTAGGTTTCTTTTATAATTTTGAATGTAGCTCTGGTTGGAATTTCATATCGCTCTAAACATCGATGTAAATTTGTTTCCTCGGTTTTTTATAAGACTATTGAATAGAAACGATTTGAATTTTCCGCGACGTTTCGTAGTTTATTTATACTTTTTCAAGCCTTTATTTAAAACTTATATTCATTTTAAATTGAAACAATGAATTTTGATTAAAGACAATACTGTTCATATAATAATGTTAACCATGTTGCAAACCTCTCTAATACATTTACACATTTATTTTATTTTGGAACCATAATCTACTTTATACGCCCGCAAATCAGGGCGTAATTTTTATTTTTATAACACTGAATTGTTTAAAGTTGCTACGTAAAATAAATAACTGTACATTTGTCTAGCTGTCAAATAAACGTCTTCAATTTTGTAAACGTCACTTTTTATATTAAATAACAATTATCATGAAAAATCATCATTTATTTCAAAAACTTTTAAACACTACAAACGCTCGGAGCGTGACACAACTTTTTCTTGAATTTTGGGCTTTTTTTTTTTGAACAAGAGCCGCACACCGAGGCCTACGCCCATTGTATGCAATCTCTCGAAATAGCACTACTGCAGTAGCCCTGTGCCTCTGATGAAGCTCAGTACCTTGTCTGCAGGAGCCTTCTCGATAGCACTGGGCTTCAGATATCGGGAGCCCAGGTGTAAATCTCTGATGCTTGCAAAAGCAGGACAGTAGCAGAGAATATGAAGAGGAGTTTCCTCATCTTCAGCACAACCTCTGCAAATCTCGTCCTCGCTGAGTCCGATGACGTGCAGGTGTCTTTTTAATAGGCAATGTCCTGTGTACATGCCTACCGCTAACTGAAGGTCTCTACGGTTGAGACGCATCAGGTTTTCACTGCGTTCCTTGTCCGGTCCTTTAATAAAAAGCCTGGATTGCCGCATGCCTTCTTGAAACTGCCATTCAGAGAGATGCCGAAATTCCATCCACTTATGAAGTGTGTCTTTCTGTCGTCTTTTGGTAATGCCAAGAGCCGGTTCCGCCCCGATAAAGTCCATTTGTGAACCCTCTCGAGCCAGAACGTTAGCCCTCTCGTTACCCTTTAGACCACAGTGTCCCGGTACCCAACAAAGTATAACCTTTTTGTTGCACTCCGCCAGTTCCTGTAATCTGTTGTGACATTCCCAGACAAGCCTCGATGAGTACCTGCATGATTGCAAGGCCTGCAGCGAAGCCTGACTGTTGGTGCAAATGCAGATTCGCCTATTTGACAAAGCCCTCTGCAAGCACTCAGTCACACAAGCGAGCAAATTTTGGGCTCTTGCCTGTTGTAACATTTCTCTAGATTACACGTCACACACGATTTTTATCAGTTTCCATTTTAGAAAATTGCAAAACAGAAAATAATAACATACCCGTATCCTGGTAACGACAAACTAGTCAACTTATATACCGTTGTAAACGGTACTACTGGGCTCGGTAAGTCGGGCACGCCATAGCCGGTCGGACCCCTTTTTTTTTAAAAAAAAGTCCAAATTAAAAAAAAATATCTTGAGAACTGTTCGAGTTAAATATAAAGTAATGTGTGTTTTGAAGGTTTGAAAACAAACAACAAGATATAAACAAAAGTAAAATTTTCTGAGAAATTAAAAATAAGATTTTTTTTCTTTTTTTACAGTCGATCTGGGGACATACTGTATATGTAACTAAAGCAAGACTACTAATGTCAAACTTTTTTCGCTGAAAAACAATGTTCGTTGTGTTTTTCGGATTGCCTATTGCCTGAGAATCTCTGAAAAATTTTGACAGCTTTTTTTTCAATTGTAACTTTGGTTTACAGTGTTGAATAAGAGTGTGTGATTGGTTAAAAAATTCTATAAGTGAAATAGTCATGTTTAAACAAATTTGCATGCAGGTTGTGGAACGTCTTTTAAAAACAGGTAATGGTTCAAAAACAAAACCTGGTCAACCCTCCACTCCTACTGAAAATGTGGAAAACACTTGTGTTCGAATGGAGCGAAACCCGCGACAATTTGCAAAAAGCTTTTATTGCAAACAGGTTTTACATTCCATTAACTACGATTACACTAAATACTGCATTTAATAACCTAAAACAACGAATGAAGTTATGAATTGAAAATAACGTTGCACATTTTGAATTTCATTTTTAAATTTTGTTTCTGTTTTTTATTTGCATTATTTTCCATTGTATTATTTTATAAAATTATTGTTGTTGTTACAAATGGATTAATTATAAATTTTGGTATTTTTTTGACAGGTGCAAGACATAACCTATATAGGTGACCCTAACGAAACGACAACTTGCAAAAAAATTCTAGTAACTTTATTGCTAACTCAAAAAGTATTTGTGATTATGGTGTAGTAATTTCGCCCTTTTATCTAGCGCTAAATGTTAGTGGCACCTGATTTGTGTTAAAAGAAAATTTACTTACCAACGAACAGTACTGGTCAGTTATTACTAAGAGGTAAAAAAATTATTTGTGCTTATAACTTAACCTCTGACATGGGGAAATTGTTATAGAGTTGGTTTGTAATACAGGTTTTAGGGTGGTATAGTTTAACGAAAGATATTTGGCCAGATTTTTTAAGCATTCTTAATAAACAGAAGCTTAAAAATAATTACAGTTACCGCAGACATCAATAAAGCACAAAATGCCTCATAAAACTTGATTTATAAGGGTAAACACTTTCACATTTAACAACGACTTTGACAACATTTGCTTACATTTTTTAATGGTTCCGAGAAAAGGTCGTGATGAAAGTGTTTGCTTTTATGAATCGAGTTTTATGACGTGTTTTATGGTTTATTTGATGTTTGCGGTAACTACAATTATTTTTATGCTTCTGTTTATTGGAAGTACTTGAACAGTCTGCCCAGATATCTTTCAATACAGTATGGTTTTTTAAGTTATACTAAGTTTTTTTTTAACTGCTGTTTAAGAATTGTTTCAGTGATTGAATCGTAATCTGGTGCTTTATTTAGATTTAGGTTGTTCTTAATTTTCTTTGCTACTGCTTTAAGTGTCATTAAGTCAATATTTTGTAATCTTAGCTTATTTTTTTAAAGCATTTTCCATACTTCTGAAAAAATTTGAGCCGCAAACCAAAATACTATTGGCAAAGACCACTGGATACAATTTTTAATTTCATTTAAATCAGTGATTAAAGTAAGTTAGACGTTGGATGACAGTGACATAAAAACATTAAAACTGAGAAGAGAGTTTGTTAATCTTGTAAATGTGAAATTAAAGAAAAACTAACTCAACAAATTATCGATATAAATGGTTAAAATGTCTTCTATTAACTTGTAGACACGCTTCAACTCTATATTGATTTTAACTTATGATTTCATGTCTCTTCTAATGGGAGGAACTGGCGTTATGTCTTTTAACTTTTTGTGTTTTTCCAGATTCTTGATTTCAATCGAACAATTGACATTTCTGGTTATGTGCATTATTTCTTAGGTGTTAATGAATGCTGTGGATATCGCAATGATTTTTTTTTTCTTCTTCTATTTTCTTCTTCCAACTGTTCTCTGGGTTTTAGCTTGACTTTAAGATTAACATTTTTTTTGTAGATTAATTTTAAAACTTTTGTTATAAGTAGTCTTAAGGCAGGTCTTGCCTCTCTATTGATGATTTTTTCACTTAATGATAGTAAAATTGCTGAGTGATCTGAGCTTACGTTTATGTTGTCATCTACCTTAATGAAGTTCGATGAGACCTTTCTTGCTATGAAAAACTCAAATAAATCTAGTGTTTTATTGTTTACCCGTGGAATAAAAGGTGCACCCGTTTATTGGAATATCTTTTTTCAGTTGGCTTTCTTTTGTTGTCGTAAGTTTAGCTGCCCAGTCAACATGTTTGGCATTTTTTGTCAACATGTTTTCTACAGTTCAGTTTCACCAGGCTGTTTTAGAAACAAATTATAATCTTTTTTAAGATCATACTTTGGTGGATAATTTCTTAATTTTTCTTTAATAAATTGAGTACAAAGCATAGTTAGTTGTATTTCTGAGATTTCGAATATTTTCGAAATCTTAAAAGAATGTTTTGACAATAAAAGTTTAACGTCTAAACTAATTAAAGTAAGTATTGTAAGCATTATTTCTGAGAATTATTGGTTTGAAACATTTTTGTAATATAAAATTGTAAAAGACCGCTTTTATAAGTATAAAATAAGTATTTGTGATACCTTAAATAAGAAATCATCACTGAGGACATAATGTGGAAAGGTCCGAGTTAATAGAAAAGCAACATCGGAGAAATAAATCAGTAATGTCGTTAAAAAGCGGCAATAAAAAATACAAACTGCCTTCAAATAGAAGCAGACGACATTATTATGTAGTTATTATAATAATAAATCTCGACTTCAACAACTAAAAAAAGGATAATACGCTTCACGAAACATTTGACCTTCCCTAGCATGTTATCCAATTTTATATCGAGTTTTATCCAGACTTCCTCTGAGTCGTCCATAAATTTCCCGCTTCTCGGGACCCTTCACAGATTTTTAAGTGTACAAGGATATAACTTTACTTTTCACGACATATCATTTTGTGCAGTAAAACTTCAAAGGAATGGACTATCGGCTTTATTCATAAGAGCTACCTAGAACTTCACAATAGTTTATCTACTCTTTCTAGGTGTGACATCTGTATACATGAAAGTAAAAATTATAAGATAATGAAGTATGAGATTTATTGTGAATTCTGTACATAATGTATACGACGTTTTTACACAAAAATCTGTACATAACTACTAGGTACAATCATAATAAATTACTTTTAAGTTAATAACATAATTCTGTCATTTACCTTCTGGTAGTTGTCTAGTAATTGAATGTGTGTTTTTACACATGAGACAAACGGCCTGTTTAAAAGACCAATATAGTAATACAGTCTTATGGCATGATGATTGTTTTTTTTTAACAAATTGTATAATTACCTAAAAATCTTGTGTATTTTATAGTACGAAACTGTTTGAAGTTATGTCTATGAAAACCAACTAGGACGGACGTCAAAATTTTATTATTAAAATAAATTAGGCTGTAAGCCACAATGGGCCGGGCTAAAGTCTGTAATGAAGGTATTCGACCGTGGGTAACGTCAGCAACAGAGCGTACTCTACCAACCTGTCAAACACCGCCAAAGGCGCACTTACCTATCCCTCACTCCTTATTTCGTCCAGTGTTATTATAAACCATTCGGAAACTGCAATTCAAACTAAAATTACAGAAAAAATTCAACTCCAAATATTGGTCTCACCCTAATCTTAATACTCACAATCAGACGGATTTAAAATTAAATCATTCGGGGTTTCTGCCTGATGCTGACAGATGATTTGTGCTTTTGATATCTAGGTAATCGGCTAATTCTCATGCGGATGTTGCTTTCAAATCATCTTTGAGGAAAGTAAAAAAGTAAAAACATTTTTTGCAGAAATACGCGTAGAAATTTATTGCATTTTTAATATAACGAATAAGTCACTCATCTATGTATATGAATATGAGTAATAGCATTGAGTTTATTATATAGATAGAGGCGCAATGCTATGTTCTCATTTATGGCGAGCTTCTGGACGACAATACCAGGGGGAGCTATAGTAAAATATTTTTACGAACGCTGCGACAAACGTTACGCTTCGAACAATGTTTTAAACGTAAGTCTTTTCTTGTACCCACACTACCGCTGTATTGCGCATGCGCGGCCTATTGCCATGTTGGTGCTTTCGACTTGAAATATAGAAAGGTGATAGAAAACAAGATTGTTTCTGTGGTTTTTCGTGTTTAAATGGTGTTTTGTGGCGTCTATAATATTGTTTATTAAAGTGTATGTTCAGACAATAAATAAGTGATAAACAATAGTGAGGAAACATGGTTTGTTGCGCTGCTCATGGGTCATCATGGGTGTTCAAATCAAACTGACAGATCTTGTGACACGAGAGAAAATCCAAAAATAACCTTTTATTGGTAAGTTTTTAAAATTTTTCAGGCAGATGCTACCTGTGGACGTTACAAAATACTGAATAAATAAAATTTAGGTTTTTCAAGAACAAGGTATTGCGAGAAAAATGGATAAAAGCTGTAAGATATGACAAGTAGGAACCCAAAGACAGGACTCTACTTTGCTCGATTCATTTTACATTCATTTGTTTTGACCGGAGTTATGTCAGTGTTACAAAACTTAAAAATGATGCCGTTCCATCAATTTTTTCAGCTTTTCCTAGTTATTTACAAAAGGTTGGTTAAGTATTCGGTAGTTTTAACGACGTTCTAAAACTTTGTTTAATAGCTTTTACCCAAAGAAAGACGAACTTTTAAAAGAAAATTTGAAGATCGTCCACCTGAATTTTCTTCTGATGAGGCAGGCCCATCAACTTTAGGTTCCATAGAACAGCAAAGTGGTGAAGGCCCATTAACCTCAGGTGTTATTGAACAGTCAATCGGTCACGCCCTATCAACTTCACCTGCAGGTGTTACTGGTCAGCAAATCAGCGAAGAAGAAACACCATTAATTTCATTGTCAATATGACTATTGCTCACTAAATCAACTTCATTTTCACCTGATAGAAAACACAGGTAATCATCAAGTAATTTTGAGGTTGTTCAATTTACTATTTGGTGAATTGTGTTTACAGATTTGTATCACTAAAATGTGATAAAATTTAACATGAATTTACGAAAAAAATCTAAATATTGCGGCAAAATTAAAACCTTGCAACAAACTAAAAGAAGGCAAAAAAAGAAGGTCACTACTATAAAGAATGTAAAGTTAAGAGCCTGAAAGAGAAACATTTTTTGTTGGAAGAAAATGTAAACATTTAAATAATTTGTCCGTTCCAAGTACGGAACTTGTAAGAAGACAGTAAAATATACATATAAGTTACATATTACAGTTAATTATTATTATTGTTAAAATGGAAATAAATGTGATATTTTTTGCAGTTGTATGTTGTCTTTTTCATTTCTTCTTTCTTTTTCCTTTCTCCAATTTTTTGGTACACTTTTTCTTTAGAATAACTACTAAGGGAACTGAAAATAATACACAAAATGCTATTTTTTTTAAGATTTTTTGGCCTATGACAGCATTTTACCGGATTATTTTAATTTTTTTTAAATTATGCACAAATGATTATTTTACTAAAAACATCCTATTGTAAGTAATTTTTAAAGAAGAAATGTTGTCTAAATGCACTTTCATGAGTCAAAGAACAGATAAGTTGTTTTTATTTAATTTTATTTTAAGGTCATTATGATCAAAACATCATTAAAAAAAACGGACAGATTATCATTGTTGTTTGGTTTTTCGTATGCTATACCTTGAAAATTTAGTATCCAGCTAGAAAGCTAGGAAGCAATAATAGTATATTATATATCAAGGGACTGAAGGGCATTATTTACTCTCGAGAGTGAAAGTTTGGAATCTGAAAGTTTAAGGCTGTTTAGTCTTGAGGTATATTGGCTAGTTTTTGCACTTTTGAGGCTAAAGGTTATAAATAGTAAATTTGATAAATATTAATAAAGTAGTTACCATAAATTTCGTTTGGGCTACACCTAAGATATTTTTTTTTTAATTCAACAAAAAAATTTCTTGTTTTAGAGTGAGTTTTGAAGATTTTTTACAGCATAGCTGCAGATATAAAACTTTATTTTTTAGGTTAAGCCAGAATAAATAATTATCGATCAATAATAATTGTTTTGATTTTACTTCTGTGACAAAGCTTCATACGATACCGATTTGGGTGTCGTATTGGCTAATTCAGCTCCCATTTGTATGTTAAAAAGCACCTAGTACAATTTATTTTTTTAAGATTGGTAACATTTTCGCCGGTATCTGACTTCAAAGAAAATGAATGAAGGGTCATAAATTATAAGAGGTTATAACTATATTCGATTAAAATTTTGTTGCACGTGATGAGTAGTACTCCTCATGAAGATGTTTTTGTGTTTGTCACAGTTAACCTATGAGGCGAGGTCAACATAAGTCAACAATTGTAAACAAATTTACATTTTTTTTTGAATTCATGGGTGAAATAATGGGTCATATGCATATAGGGTAGCCAAATCTTTTACTAGCTAGCTATCTTTGTTTAGCAAATGCTAATTGCATAGGATTTTTGCTTTACTAATTTAAATTTCAGTATCGTAGAAATTCTTGTATGTACTTGTATTCGATATATAAAAAAAAAATTGTACGTGAGATTGCTTCACTCGCTGCTTACGCAGTTTGTGGACAAAATCTTATTTTATGATTATGAATAAACCTTAGATACTTGAACTTTTTATTTTGTATATACTATTACGATTTTTTATGTAGTTTTAGCTTCTTACTAAAAACACTTGTAATTTTGAAAGCAGGATTTTGTACTAACGTGGTTTTTAATTATTACAGGTAAGACTCCATCTTTCTACATCATTAGTTTTCGGTAAGTTTTTCAGAAGTTGTGAACTGTTTCCGTTGTTTATTTAAGAAAATAAAAGTCATAAAATTAAAATCTAAATAATACCTCTTGACGGCATTGTATAAATAGTGTCGACAACAGAGGCTGGTAATTAGCATTCGACGGAGTAAAGTGCAGTTCTGACGGAAGGGAGAGTTGCTGTAATGAAATCTGGGCGAAAACCATAAAGTGCGCCGGAATCTCGGACATATTTGCGAGAGGTTCGGGTTCGTTTCTCTTAATAATGTTAGCAAATTGCACAGACTAACCGTAAAGAACAGCAACCCTTCCTACTTTTAACTTATTAATTAATTAACAATCATAGCGAGTAAGAAGAAAACGTTCTACCAAGAGTAGAATTAAAATGTCGACTGAAATGTAAAGTGGGTATGAATTTTATATTGTACTCATACTTTCTGTGTCTTGAATACAACGATAAAAAATGAATAATATGCAAAAAAAATATGTATTTATATACAGGTATTATAACATTTGGTGTTCACTTATATCAATTCACTGTTATTAAATATATTGAAATATGTTTTATTAGCTTGTAAATGAAGTTTTCGATAAGTACGAGTATATCGTTGGGAATGATGGCTATAGGGTGTCTTACTGGAAGGAGGTCTCGATGGTCGGAACTAAATAGTTTGCGGAAAAGTTTGTCAAGTTCCTATCTCGTGATTTAAAGGGATGCACCTTTGTTGATCCTACATGAAGGGGACTTAGTGAAGAGTCTCGGAGGTATCATAGTCGCAGCAAGGTCCACTAATATATGCAAATGTCCTGCTACATCCTACGTTCATTACAATAACGGGGCTGCAAATAGTTTTGTGCAATAAAAGAAATTCACAGTTACAGCAACAAGAATAAAGTATTATTGTCTCAATTTTAATTTAAGAGAATTAACTATGTTTTCTAACATATCGTGGCATTTATTGTTACTGTGGATACAGTTTTGATTTTTGAACAAGTGTTCACACATAACATAACTTTTTAACGCTATACGTATGTAGACTGACATTAACCAATTAATTACAAAATGGAATTGTGAACAAATTTGTTTCTGTAGTCGCAAGTATATAGATATTATAACAAGTTTTGACCAAAAGGATTTTTTAAAATATGCATGACCAGCAAATGACACGAAAAGTTCTGTTAAAAAAAATCACTCTTAAAGTCGCGCAGCCACCGAGTGGACATCTGTGGGCAAGGTTTTTGTCGATGTCTATATTAGAACCGTACTTAGTAAAACATATACAAAAAACACCTACACTAAGAAAAGATTTGCTAAGATACGTCCAACAATAAAAATTTGACTATGAAGATCAAAACTTGGTGTTCTTTATAAATTATTTTTATTAAGAACACCAAGTTTTAGTTTTCTTAGCTAACTGTTTTATTACTGGACGTAAATTTGCTGTGATTTATTTTTAATTTTTCTCGTGGGACAATATTCTTAACAGTTAAAATGTATTGGAATTTAGAATACTTATCAGAGCATAATACTATAATTTTTACATAACATAAAATTTTAGACAGTCAGGAATTAAGAAAAGAGTTAGGTACCCTTGTTTGTAAAAATGCATTTTGAGAATATTAGTTTTACGATAATTAACAATCTAATAAATATTTTTTTATGATTGAACGATAACCGTGTATGGCAGGGTTACTGGCTCACGCAACACAAGAATCCTAGTAAAATAAGCGGGCTGACTTTATAAGAAGCTTCAATAAGTCAAAAAATGCCTATTGTTGATATTAGGAGGGTCCAAACCACTCTAACAATGGATTTTGATAAGTTCACTTAATTATGTGCAAAAATTTTACTTGTGAATGTTACTAGTTAAAAGGATGTTGAATACCTGAACTTGCCTTATAGATATAAATGTTTATGGTTTTTGAAATATACGATGTATTGTTATAGAAAAAAAATTAAGAAGCGAAAAGAAAACCTACACATACATTAATATTTTGTATTCATCAAAGGAAATAGGTTACCATTTCTTGGATTAATTATAGCACCTGATAGTTCTTATTCAAAATTTTTGGAAGGCAACTATAGCATACAATATTTGTTGCGATACATTTGTTTATCTACAAAAATTTTTTTTATTACTTCATTTGTTTTGGGCCTTTCTTGGTCAAGCTGTAGTGGATATACGTTGTGAATTTTGCGTTTATTTAGTAATATACATTAATAGCTGTAAAGTGACTAGAAGTGATTGAATTTTTGTTGTCAATTTTCGGTTTTAAATTTTTGAATTTATTTGATTTTTTAACATTTTTGTTGTTTACTAGAAAATAAAAAAAATATAACAAAATCACAGTTTTGCAATTAACCAGGTTAATTAGAAATATAGTTTGGTGTCACAACTGTTTTCTAGGTACAGGTTTTTTCTATAGATTTTCATATTTTTTTAATTGATTGACAATATTTTAAATTTTGAAAAAAATCTTGTAGAATAATGTTTCACAAAATGAAACGAAATACTACAGTGGAAAATACTATAAACTTTAAGAAAGCTTGAGCGTATAAACGCTATGTAATAAAAGAAAACAAGAAATGTTCCTGGCATAACTAGGTGTCGACCATAACATCGGAGACTCATACAACAGAAGTTTGGAACAAATTAAGCAAAATCAAAGGTTTAGGCTACAAATCACATATATCTCTATGTAATGCCGAAGACGATACAGTTCTGTCAGATGAAGCTACTATTGAGATAATAGCGAACAAATTCAAAGATATATCAACCACAAAACACTATGATCATCGATTTCTTACGACGAAGAATACGGCAGAAGAAGAACCAATTACCAATTGCGAAATTGATCAAAGTAATTTAATTAATAACATTTTCATTATCGATAAACTTGATAATGCTCTTCTAAACTCTAGGAGCGCAAGTCCGGGACCTGATGACAAGCAAAGATGTTGCATCGTTAGAAGAAAAACTACAAATTGCGATCTTTAAATTGGAAATTTGGTCACACGAAACGAGATTTTGTTTTTTATCAGAAAAAACTAAGTGCATATTGTTTAGCAAAAGATTTATAGAATATGAATCCACACTGAAATTATACAATTAAACGATAGAAAATCTTTTTTAAATTCGCTTGTTGGGAGTTATATTTGATTTCAAACTCTCTTGGGGAGAGCACATTTCTTTCATAACCTCGTCCTGCAAAAAATGATAGATCTACTTCGAATTTTGGCGCATCCAGTGTGGGGAGTAGACACAAGAATTTTTTTGAGTCTTTATAAAAACCTTAATAAATCAAAAATTGAATACCGAATTATAGCTTATGGAGCGAGTAGCAAAACTATAAGACAACTCATTGAAGTTCTACAAAAAACAGCTTAAAGAATTATTATCGTTGCTTACCGCACAACGCCTATTACTAGCTTACATGTTCTATGACATGAATTATCCTTACAACCGAGATTAGAACGATTAACACTAAATTATGCAGCACAGATTTTATCCAAGCCTTCTCACCTAAACTATTGCTTACTATTCCTCCGTCTGCAACTCACACCTAATTATTCAAAATTTTCCAATATGACAATATCTGAACGTGTTCACAATGTCTCCAAAAATATTTATTACACCTATTCATATCTCTGTATAAACCAAACTTGTCCGTCTCTCCATGGACTATTCCACCTCCAAAAATACGGTTTTCAGTACAAATTTGCAGCTCAAGGTCAAATTATCATCACATGGCAGTAATTTTTGTGCATCATTATCTGCCATTCTAGAAGCCGTTAAATTTATAAAGAAAATGGAGTATTCTCATTTTATAATATGTACGGATTCCTTAAGTGCCCTGCAAGCTTTGAAGAATATATACTCCAGTAATCTATTAGTACAAGAAATAGCCGAAGAACGTCAACAAGTTTCTACGAGAAACAAAATCTTATTTTCATGTACACACTTTCGCATGCAGGAATAAGGGACAATATAAAAATAAGGGAAAAAGTTGATGAACTGGCAAAAACCACAGATTAAGGTACACTGTTAACACCAGTAGATAATGGTACTACCGCTGATCTGAAATTCTTCATCAAACTGTCTATACTAAATACAGTAGAACTCGATTATAATGGACCCACTTGTAATGGACTTCCGGCTATAATGGACCAGTTTTTACGGTCCCGTCTCAACTACTATCTTAACCAATGTATTTAATGTCGCTTATTATGGACTCGCTTGTAATAGATTTTCGTATATAATAGACCTTTAAAATGATGCGGTCCATTATAAGCGAATTTTACTAAGGATTTTCAGTAAAAATTTAGTCAAAATTACAGCATCGAAGATGAAGAAGAACAGCAAGAGTTAGCTGAAGTTACGATCCAAGATGCGTTAAAATCTCTTCAAACCTTGCAGCAATTTTTTTTGCAAAAAGATGATGGCTTTGTAACTCTTTGTGAGTTAAATTCAATTCGAAGTACTTTAAATAACATTTATTTAAAGAAGAAAATTAAACAAAGTAGAATTACAATTTTTTTTTAATTCTCGCATTTTATAACTTTTTAAATTCAATGATATTTCTGTTATTTTTAATATACAGAACAATGTATAAATTTATCTTTTATTTTTATTTAGAACGTTGTATCTTTATTGCATGTATGTTTCGATCAATAAAAGAATCATTTATTTATAGTAATATGTATGTTATTATTATTTTCAGTCAAAATTTCAATTTTTTTAAAATGGACCTTCGGTTATAATGGACTAATATTGACGGTGCTGTCAGGTTCATTATAAGCGAGTTCTACTGTACTTGGCAATCAGAGTGAAATTCAAGTAACTCTAATTATATCAAACATGGCCTTAATATAAAACAAAAACTTGAGCTTTTTTCACTTCGAAAATTCCAAGTGATTCTCTTCAGACTACGTATGGGACATACACCATTAACTGACTCGTGGCTGTTAAACCAAGAAACAAAACCTGTCTGCATGTATTGCCAAGAATCGGATTTAACAATCCCTTACATTTTAAAATCCTGCCCAGCTCTAAGTCAAGATTGTAAATTACACAAAATCCGGGAGATCGATTACGAAGCTTTTTAAATTGGTGGTCTAAACCCAAAAACTTTTTAACAACTATCAAAATTATATAAAAATGTAATATGTAGTATTTCTTCACAAAATGTATATATTCGTACTATGTAATAATGTATTTTTTTGTATATTGCTGTGTAGCTTTTGTTGCTTTGGCAATAAAATATTTTAAGTAAAGAAAATAATATTTCAAATAAATAAGATAAGATAAGATGAACCGTCAAATGTAAAAGTCACTTGAAATAATGTGAATCTAAACTTTCACAAAAGGTGAAAGTCAAGGAAGTTACTTTGATGTGCTGTAATTTAATACCACTATATCAGCAATCCGAAATTTTGAATGATAAGGTAAATTCACTAGTGTGCGGTTTCTATTTTAGGCGTTAAATTTGTTGTGAAATTTTTGGCAATTGCCATAATAAAATTTTGTGTCATTACCGCAGCAATTTAAAAATTTCAGTATCTCATGATTTTGAATAGGTACTACATTTTGAAATTGAATTTTAGTTAAGTTGTCGACAATTTAAAAGTCTGTTTTTATTAGAGAAAAACTAGTATGCGTTGCAAATTTGAAATTCTCATTTGTAATTGGTTAGTTTTTAAAATCAGACTATCACAAATGGATAAAACTTACTGGTTTCTCTCCGATAAAAAAACAGACTACATATAGATGAAATTTTGTATATTATTTGTGAACTAAGGCACATTATAGCTACTTTGTGTGATTAGTTACAGATAAACTCAGGTTAGCTCTGTGATCTGCAATCTTCACACTCGTAGTGCTGTAATGAGTAGTGACGCTTGTATCTCAGTATAAATATGCAATGTCCACTCTATAATGATTGTAGAGGTGCGTAGCCACAAATGTTTCATGGTCTCTTCTTTTATCAGAAAGAAATCAGTAAACCTTAGAAATTTGAAATAATTAATCACAAATGAGTATTCTAAATTTTCAATGTGTACTGGTTTATTTCTTTTAAAAAAACAGTCTTTTTTTACATGAAATAACTGTATAATCCTTTAAGGCATTATTGAGATATTAATATAAATAACAATTTTATTTTATTGTTCTTAAGCAATCCTACTTTCTTATTTTTCCTTATGTAATCAAATGAAATATTCTTAAATTTGGTAAAAAAATTAATACAATTTGTTTATCAACTAATAAAATGAAGTAAATAAATATAACATCAATGCAAAAAACAAACAGTTTAATCGTAAAAGGTAACATGTGAAAACATATTCCTAATTCCGGCTATGAAATTTCTCCGAGTTCGGCCGTAGATTCGTCTTGGGACTCACACGAACCAATCAAATTTGTATATTTCTCCGGAGAAAATTCTCTGATTACGCTTCGGTAGGTGTCCGGTGTTTATTTCCATATGCATGAATTCCGACATTCACAAATGCTCTGATCATATATGCTCGTCAGTTTTGGCAGTCATCTATCTGTTTCAGTCGATAAGTCCAACAAAGTTTGGTCCAGCGAGGCCATACGGCTTCTCCGAAAGACATCGCATGGCACTCTTGATTCGATAGATGTTTAGTAGTAGGCCCCTGGCGAGTAGATAGATCGGTCCCATGTCCACTTACGTGTTTTCCATGTTCGAGGGGCGACTGGGACGTGTCTTACGGCCGCCCGCTGGTGGCTAATAGGCTATTTCCCATGAGACCAAAGACGACACTTTCTGCATTCGATGATACCAAAAGAAACACATTTTTTATGTAAACACGACAAAAAAATGTTTGCCGAAGAATTATGTAACTGAGTTTTGTACGTTTAACACAAAATTGCATCTTTAATACCCTTTCTACGTTTCTTTTATGACTAGACATATTTAAAAAAAAATACAAAATTATTCACATCTTTATGACAGTTGTAAGAATTTAAAACTGCTAAGTCTATCGTTATTTTCGCTGATCTTTTGCAATGACTCTTAGGTCATTAGAGATCAGGAAAGGTCATATTGTACAATAATAATAAAATGTGATTATAATGATTACAATAAAAGTTTAAAGCAGCATAACTACCAAAACATCAGTTTCTTGTTTTAAAGATTAACTCGCCAATATACTTACTATTTATTTTTTATGATCGTTTATAAAAATCTTATTTTTACAAAGGTAGAATTTTCTGCTCTAACAAAATATTTAAGTTTTAATTTCTTTTAATTATAATTGTTGGTAATTACTAGGAGATTTTTTTTCTGAATGATAGAAGGGTGTTGAATACTACGGTCATGTTAGATCCAAGTGGGATCACTGTTGACAGTGTTTATTGAAATTACTTTTTACATCTTTAAAATTTTTGCAACTTATAATTGCAAGAACTGATAACGTATCAACAAAAAAAAGAATGTTAAATTGCTGCGCGTAAAGTATTTTTATTTTTAAAAAGTTACATTTTTTTATGATTTATAATCATAGATTTTTAAATACAAAGTCGTATAAATGAAAATTGGAAATGAAACACCCACTAACACCAAACTTCTTTACTTGATACGACGCACGTTTCGACAACAATGTTGTCATCCTCAGGTAGGAATTAAAACTAAATTGTTTACAACCATTCTTAGCTTATATACTAATCGTGCCGGCTTCCACCAACTTTCACTTCCCCCTCTTATCAACCAATGAGAAGAGCGAAGAGGTGGGGATTGGACCAAATCGGCGTTAATTAGACGTCCTTTGTTTCTATGTATTTCTAGACTCTCGAATGCGTCAAGAAATTTACAATTATTGATTGTCCTAATAATTCTAATATTATTTTTGTCAATTCTGTGGTCATTCTCAAAAATATGTTGGGCAACACTAGATTTTTCTATTCTATTCTAAACATTGTTGAAAATCTTTCTTCGCAAACTTTTTCTGATAATGAAATTCAAATTTTGTACAAAGGTTTGAAATTTGGTTTGCGAGGTTCCCGATCAGAAGTTGATGAGGTCATTGCCGGAATTGAATCCTCAATTCAATGGTTGAATGAGCCTCAAAAACATTTTGTTAGGGAGGCTTGTAAACAAGTAATTTCAAAAAATTTAAAAAGTAATAAATCAGTTTGCCACAATGACAATTTAAAAATCATTAAAAGTTTGCGAACAAAAGATTGTTTTTATTTAAAAGCTGATAAAGGTAATAAGGTTGTTATTTTAGACAAAAAGGAGTATTATGATAGGGTTAATCACCTTATTGCTAATGGTCCTTACAAGTCAATTTCAAAAAATCCTTTGCCAAAAATGATAAGAGAAATCAACAACACTTTGAAAACTTGTAACAACCTCATTACTCCAGAACTAAAACGAAAATTACATGTATCAAACCCTATTGTCCCTAAACTCTATTGTCTCCCAAAAATTCATAAACCAGGAAAGTCAGTCCGTCCAATTGTCTCGGCAATTGGGGCTCCAACTTCGAAGGTTTCTAAATGGCTAACCAACGAATTTAACAACTTGCCACTTCAGCAACCTAGCTTTGCAGTCAAAAATTCTTTAGAATTCATCAATAAAATTAAAAATGTTCAGTTGCACGAAGACGAGTTATTAGTTTCGTTTGATGTAAGCTCTCTTTTTCCAAGTGTCCCTATTCCACAAACTTTAGTCTACCTTAATGACTTACTGGTTCAAAATAATTTGGATCAGACAGTTATTAACGAATATATTCGACTCACCGAAATTTGCATGAAACAAAATATTTTTCAATTTTCCGGGAATTTATTCGAACAGCAAGAAGGTGCTGCAATGGGTAACTCATTGTCACCTTTCTTAGCTAACCTTTTCATGAGCCGTTTTGAAAAGGATCTTGAAAGTGAGCTCGAATATTTTCCAAAAGTTTGGTTAAGGTATGTGGATGACATTTTTGCCATTTTCGACACCAAAAAATGCAAAATCGATGATTTTGTCCAAATTTTAAATAATCGCTTTCAAAGCATTAAATTCACTTGGGAAAAAGAAGTAGATGGAAAGTTACCATTTTTAGACACTTTAGTAATTAAATGTAATAATAGATTAGAATTTGATATTTATAGGAAAAATACCAGTACGCTTCGCTACATTACTGCAGACTCCCATCATTGTCCCCAACACAAGATGGCAAGTTTTAATTTCTTAATTCATCGACTCATTAATTTTCCCTTGAGTAAAGAGAGGTTTGAAAAGGAGCTCAAAATTATCAAAGATGTAGCCAGGTATAATGGTTTTGAGACTGGAATTATTGATAAAATAGTTCGAAAAATTAAATATAAGAAAATGGTCACTGATTCAACGACTTTTGAAAACAAACCAGAGAAAACAACTTTTATATCAATACCTTATGCTCCTTCAATCACAAGAGGTTTGAGCAAAATTTTCAAAAATTTAGACTTCCGAGTTGTTTACAACTCGGGCACAAGTCTACAAAGTCTTCTCGGTAACCCTAAAGATAAAACAGGGCCTTTGGAAAAGTCGGGGATTTATGAAATTAATTGTAAAGACTGTAATCAAAAATATATTGGACAAACACGTAGATCAATTTACACCAGATTTAAAGAACACATGGCTCATCTCAAATTCAATAGAATAGAAAAATCTAGTGTTGCCCAACATATTTTTGAGAATGACCACAGAATTGACAAAAATAATATTAGAATTATTAGGACAATCAATAATTGTAAATTTCTTGACGCATTCGAGAGTCTAGAAATACATAGAAACAAAGGACGTCTAATTAACGCCGATTTGGTCCAATCCCCACCTCTTCGCTCTTCTCATTGGTTGATAAGAGGGGGAAGTGAAAGTTGGTGGAAGCCGGCACGATTAGTATATAAGCTAAGAATGGTTGTAAACAATTTAGTTTTAATTCCTACCTGAGGATGACAACATTGTTGTCGAAACGTGCGTCGTATCAAGTAAAGAAGTTTGGTGTTAGTGGGTGTTTCATTTCCAATTTTCATTCAAAAAACACACCAAGAAGATCCAACAAGAAGAAAGTCGTATAAGTCGGGAAAGCTTCACGTTTAGTGTTTTATTGATTTCGTTTATCATACAAAATTTTGAAAGTAAAGTCTGTGTGGCGGTCTTATCCCCATTTGTAATAAACTCTTACAACGCAAGTAAAGATTTACGTTTTTGTCACTATTTCTTTCTATATCATGGCCTAAAATGCAATGAACACAAGACGTATTGTATTAAGAATGTCAAACTTTTTCAGCTTCACCCAACGACAAAGATAAAGCTTCGACAGTGAGTGTAGTATTAGAAACTCGAATGCAAAACAACATTTTAAATAAAAAATTACCATAATATTGGTGCTACTTTACAAATTTATCTTTATTTAATGCAATCTACTATATTAGAAACTTCAACAATTTATTAAATAGATAATAATATTTGTGTCATTTAATTTTAGTGACTGTTGTTTCTGAATTAAAGTGCAAGTTTTTAAAAAAATATTTTTTTATTTTAACGCGCGGTCAGTGATTTCAGTATGTCACTTTAATACCTAAGAAATTAAAATTTTGTGTATAAGGGTATAATTCTTTGTATTGAGTTCTGTTGAGGCAACAAAGTTTTTTGAAATTTAGTTTCTAAAATTACAATATTTTTGATAAATAAAATTTTTCAGAGATTTTCAGGTCAAAAATAAATACAAATACAATATTTTTGTTATTTAAATGTTTCGTTTATTTGAGTTTTGTCAAATGTCAAATTCACACAAACGTATACGTTGTAAATTGAAGCAAACTCTAATAATTTTATTACAAATGGTGATGTGACTGTGAGACAGACTATAGTAACCTTATTCGCTAAGAGCGTGAAGTATCAGTATTGATATTAGCTTAGGTATTTTTACACTTTTTAAACAAAAGCATATTTAAGCAATTTTCGAAAAAATAATTTAAAATACCTTTGAAACTTGCTTGTTTTGTTTTTATAAGACATCTTGTATTGTATATATTTTATATCTACAACCAAGTTAATTTTAAAAATGAAATATTTTTTGCTTTTAATAGTTGCAGTAAGATAAAATAATACTCTTAATCATCCTCTAATATCAATATTTAGAGGTTGATTAATTATCGCGATTATTTATATAGTTCTTATCTAAATAACATGTTATTTTCTTAATTTTGAATTTGTATAACTTGCTTAGAGATCCGTTTATCGAAATGAACTTATACACTTTTATAGGAAATGAAACATTCTACAAAACTTTATTATTTTATCATAAATTAATCTTTTTTAAAAGTCATTTTAGAGGTCAGAATTAAAATTGTAGTTAATTTAAATTTTTTTTAAATTTCGAAATATAGGTTACCACGATTAGAATCAAGTTATTTAGATTTCAAGAAGAAATTGTATTTTAGTATCGGTATCGATATGATATAATCACCATATTTTTTTAAAAATAATGATAGAATTTGTTCTAGTAGTGTACATAGAATGTTAAAAAAGTAAAAATTTCTTGAAGAATATTAAGCTGACTTTTTTTTGGAAAATACAAAAATTAAAAACATAAAAGTAAATTTGACTTATTTTCCTTACGTCTTTGCATCCTGCGTTTTGTTATCAACTTTTAATTTTTGGCTTTAAAGTTATCGTAAAATAAGAACCGATTTTGAACCTTTTTTTATTAAAAATAGTAATTACCGTTGTATGTTATTTATATCGTATTAATAATCGAGTTGCTGCTTTTCTTGACAGTATTCTATAATTTTTTGGATACGTGTACGGTATCAAACTTATTTTTTAACTGGATATCAATAATTTCCAGATAATACAATAATAATAATATACAACAATAAAAATATATAAGAAGGCCAACCGAAAACGAAACAATTAACTTTTTGGGTACCGTCATCTGGGGTTACATGCAACAATTTTGATTTGTAAACGTAAGTTTGGAAAAAAAAATGTTATTTACAATAAAATTTTTGATGCATAAAGTTTTGTCTTGATCTGGACTTTGATTTTTCGGTAGAAAAATTGTTTCATTAAGTAATTTTTTGTTTTTTAAAATAACATAGCTGTTGCAAATTAGAAATAATTTGGGCAAACATGAAAATTCGATGAGTTTACATGTATTTTGATAAAAAACGGCTACTGAAGATAACTTCATACCCTGTAAAATTAAATAAAAAATTGAGTGTTATAATTTAGACATCTTTAGACATTTTTTCTAGAGAAAATATATGCTGGAATTACATACTTTTGTTGAGTTTTGCCAGGACTCAACTTATTGTCGTGTACTTTTGTCAATGCTTTCTTTAGTGTTTCTTTTGTTTAATTTACATATGGTTTGCAGGCAGTTTTTGTATTTGTAACTACTGGACAGTGTTGCAAGTTACACAACAACTGTACCCAAATAACAAAACAACTAGCAACAAATAAAAAAATTGTTTACTGTGTATTGTGCTATTATGATTATAACAATAGAATTACAAAAGATGGGTTATACAAATATATCTGTCTAAAAAGCGTAGAGCTTACAGTTTATTTTGACATAAAATGTTTTTGCACCCTACTTTTTTGTTAAAATATGTTTCTGTTAAATATGTTAAAGATCACTTAAATAAATAATAAAATGCAGTACTTACCAGAAATAATTCGATTAGATGATCAGTAAGAATCTGCCGTTAAGCTTGTGACAGTTGGAAAACGACATCTTAAAAACACAATAAATATTTGAGATCGTTTTTTGAAAATAACGGTGTATTTTGTTGCAAGTAACTCACAGTTTGCAAGTAACCCCAGTTGACGGTTTATATTTGTTTGAAAAATGCTTAAATAAGTCAATCTTGTTTAAGAGGAAAAATAATATCTAGGAAAATCTCAACAATTATATGCAATAATTATTACCAGAGGTAGTACTTTTAGAAATTGAAATGGCAAGTAGTGTCAAATAGCACATTATTGAAAAAAAGGTGTTTATCTCCAAAACTACAAACATTTATGTAAAACAATTTTGGCTATTTAGCATCCTTCTAGCGAGAGCTGTAACTTGTTAAAATTTGTAAAAATTTGTTTAAAAACAACCTGTATGTACCCACATTGTGCTGAATTTTTTATATATCTATAGGAGTACAAAGTTTCCGGCTTTAAGAAACTAATATAATCTTACCAAGTCACTGTGCACTAGTAAGTAAATGGGTGGCAGATTTTTGTTTATTACAGAAATTTTTATTATAGTATTTTTTCTAATGTATTTGTATTTTTAGTCGTATTTTTCTAATATTAATTGAAACTACTTTACAAGATTTCAAAATAGATTTTATGAAGCAGTTTTAATTAATTAATATTCTGAGTCTTCTATACGTTGTTTATTTTGCCTTTGTTTCTCTTCACGAATGAGCAATAGAATGAGGTGGCCCACCGTAAAGTTTTCATCCAAGTTAATTCCAGCATTTTCTTGAATGTTGTTACCATTTTAATAAATTATTATTACAGTTTACAGTATTATGTGTTTAATCACATTCTTTGAGTTGCTTCGTTTTGCCAATTATTATTTATCTTTTTGATTTCGTTTTTTGAATTTTTAAAAAATGTATTGCGTAAAGTCATAACAAACATTTACAACATTTATATTTCAGCATTAACAAAAAAATATTTATGATAAAGTATTTTTATTTTTTTGAGTCTTGAAATTTTTAGTTTGCATTTTTTTTTTAAAAGGGATTTTATGAATTTTTAAAATTCATTTAGAGTTAAAGATATAAAAAAATAAATAACTAAAATATTAATTTTATGGGTAGAGCCGATCCATGTCTTGGTATAATTTTTTAAAGGGTATCTTAAATTACTTAGGTAATAATAAGTAGCTTGTATTTATTAATATTTTATATATATGGTATATATATTAAAATTGCTCTTTTTGGTTCTTTAACCATCTTCATCTACTGAAACTGCAATACAATTAAGACGGGAAGAAGATTTTATACCATGTGAATGTGAACTTAGGGGATGTATCAGAGTAATGCGTGTTACTAACTCTCGTAAAAAGGAAAGTCGGAGGTGTTTCTAGTTAGTGAGGTATCTGTAGATGCCCATCAGTTGGATTCGATACGAGACGAGCGAAATCAACGCTGACACATGTATAAGGGAGAATTATGGCAGTTTGCCGAAAGTATTACGGAAAAGTGGAGGTAATGGATTGTGATAATCGGAAGGCGACGCCGTCACCTATAGGTCTTCAACTTTATGATACGTCACAATTTTACAACTTTTTGCTTCCGAATTTGATCAAGTAAAATCATACTTTTAATTCACCTAAATAGGTTAGGTAAAATTAACTTAATTATCTTAATAATTACAATTTAAAAAAGAAAATTCTTACATTTTATAGGTTTCTTTAAGGTTTTATGTTTAAATTTATAGAATGTATTTGTCACCTTGCTTTTTATTTTCCTCAAGTACTTGCTGTTAAAATTTGCAAGGTCTCTGTAGATTAGTCGATTAATTAATTATTTTAGGAGCCGAACATTCTTACCTTCGTTTGTTTTGCACTAAACCCACTGTCATTTCCTTAAGATACGTCTCAGATCCAGCTCGCCCCCAAGGAGAAAACTGCCAGAACTTTTCAAGATAAAATTGAATATGAATAAAACTAGAGAGGAATTCTCTCGAGTGCGAGCGTTGTGTTCGCCTGCCAAACGTTAGACTTAATAACAATGATAAAGAAAATTTCAATATTTCAGTGTATTAAATAAACGGAAGAAGTTTTAAAGGTTAGACCCTGACGTACAAGTTGCTAAGCTTTTAGTCCAGACGGAGAAGTTTTATTTCTTGATCGGACTAAACAACGAAAAGTGCCAAGAACCTAGTAGATATAGCTGACGTCTCAAGACCCGCATGCTCAACGCGTGAAGCGATGCGCAAATTCAAACACTACCAAGTTTCGGAAAGTTTGGCAACTTGTGCCCATATCAGCAGGGAGCACAGGGTCCGGCTTAGTTCCTTCAAGAAGAAATTACTCACCTTATGGTAGTCTTTTTAACTAATAAAATTAATGAAAAGCTATCTCAAACGCAAATAATAAAAAAAATAACTGAATTAGGTATTTACCTTGATTTAAAGTAAAAAAAAGTCAAATCTAAGTAAGCTGTTACTGAAGAAAGACAGGTGTTATGCGTTCTTCTAATACTTTACTATAAGTGTTATTAAAGAAAAATGTTTACTGTACTAAGCTGTTTTTATTGTATTTATCCTAACTGTACAGAAAAATTATCAAATTAACAAGAGTCAATAAAATTATTCTTTGTAGAACATAGTGTAGTAATTACTGTCTAAAAATTGGTTGAAAAATGACAGTAATTATGCGAATGTCAAGTGAATAGATAATAATCTACACAGTTTTAATATTGTACAAAAAAACATTTACCAACAACGAAAATTTGTTGGTTTTTTTGGAGTTAGGAAAATTGATATAACTCCACAAAAACCAACAAATTTTCACACGAAAGAAAAAGGAAAAAAAAATAAATTTACCATCAAAGCTTAACTAAAATCTTTAATTTAATGGCAACGTTATTGTCAATTTTTTTGATAATTTTTTTATTTTGGTGGATTACGTCCATTTTTTTATTAAATTCGAAATTTGGTTTTACGGGGAAGTGGACGACAAGGCAAGAAAAAAAAAACTGTTTTATGAGGCCAACGTTTCGAATCCTTTATTGATTCTTCTTCAAGGCTCCTAATAAATGTCAGATTTGTTTGGCATGGTACCAATTTGTCTCGGCCAGTTTTATGAGGCCAACGTTTTATGAGGCCAGTTTTATGAGGCCCGGACAACGTCGCCGGAAGAATGTCATTCTTCCGGCGACCACTGGCCGAGACAAATTGGTACCATGCCAAACAAATCTGACATTTATTAGGAGCCTTGAAGAAGAATCAATAAAGGATTCGAAACGTTGGCCTCATAAAACAGTTTTTTTTTTCTTGCCTTGTCGTCCACTTCCCCGTAAAACCAAATTTCGAATTTTTTGATAATGTTTAAATGGGACGAAACTGTCAATTAAAAAAATTTTGTTTTTAGTTACGGCCAATAACCAATACCTTTTAAATAAAATCTTTAATTTAGGATGTTTAGTTATTTATTTACATAACTAGTGGAACGAAAGTTTTATTAAAATACTCTAGTGTGAAGATTGCAGCTGACAAAGACGTAACTCGAGTTTATCTGTAATCTCACGTATAAGTACATACAGGCTTATTCACGTAAGATGACGAGCCTGACCAGGTAAAAGTGCAACTCAAAATACAGTTTACAAAAGACTTCTTGTTTTTTGGAAGTAGAAAATTAAATTACGGATTCAAGTATGTACCTGTTAAAGGTTAGTAGTTGTCAGTGTCATTACATTTTTTTAATTCATAATTATTTAACGTAATGTTTTCTAACGATGAAAGAACGGACATTATACTAATTTTTGGTGATTGTCTAAAAAATGGTGTTGCTGCAGCAAATTTGTATAGTGAACGTTGTCGCGAGCGACGAGCTCCCACCGACAAAATTTTTAGAATACTGGAAAGCACGCTAATTGTACTTGCTTTAAAACAGTTGGAACTAGAATTGCCACTTGCCCTGAAAATGAAGTAACAGTTATTGAAGTTGCAACCGAAAATCAAAAACAGTTAGGAATTAGTCAATCGTCGCTTTGTAAAATTTTGAGAGAGAATAAGTTTCATCTGTACCATATACAACTTGTTTAAGAATTGAAACCGACAGATTACTCCAAAAGGCTCCAGTTTTGCAATTTTGTTAGAGTAGCTAGCAGCTATGTATGTTTTATGTACATTATGATAAGGCAAAAGAGATGCAGTTAGCTATATAAATCGTATTTCGGGTTGCATTTTTACCTGGTCAGGCTCGTCATCTTACGTGAATAACCCAGTATATACGTGTCACGTACAATATTTTATCTGCAGCTACCTAGAATTTGAAGAAAACATTTTTTGTTATATTTTGAACATTTTTTTTCGCCAAAATTGTAGCAGAATGTTACGATTATCTATTACGCGATTCTGTTCATTCCTTTGGCTTTTTTACAGATGAGAGGGTAGAAGAGAAGATACGAAATGTAACTAAAGCAGAAAGATTAGTATGTTTTGTAAGGCGATAAGTAAGAGATAAGATTTAGATAATGTAAGAACAGTAATTTCATTGCATTCTTGATCAATAAACGTTTATAAACACTTTTACACCTAACTGAAATGTCTTTTAAATAATATTTAATCTTATCCAAGCAGTTGTATTGTAACTCACAACGAAAGAGGTCTTCCAATGTATCAGCTAATTAAAACTGTACTTATGCTGCTTACTATCCATTATACTTTATATGTTGGTAACTGTAAAAATTACTATTATTGAAAATACTTTATTAAAAGTAATATTGGTTTTTTTTCTATCAAAAGCTTGGTTATACGGGTTATATTCTACAAAACGTATAGTCCATTATCGGTTAATTTGTTATAACAAATAAATAAAAATAAAATTGGTAAACAGCGAATCGTTATCGACGTGGAATCAATTTTTTTTATATAAATATTTTTACCTCTTTTTTCTAACATTTTAAATATTTCCGTTAAAAGCCAACACATATAACGTCCGCACCCTTTTTAGTAGAAAACAACTGTCAAATTGTGAATGTCAGGTAAAATTCAGATGAAACGAAGTTCTGCAGGTCGCTGCCAATAGAAATTTGGTGCAATTATATTAAGAAATTTTTTACTCAACAAAGCAATTTGGAATTTGTTGCAAGAACATTTGGTTGAGAACGCTTTGACACAAGAGTTTGTTAGAATAGCATAAATGATTATTATCCATTTCCTTATCTCTAAACTAGGGATCATCTAATGGGCATGGGTCATACGACGAGAAGAATTAGTAAGTGGGTTTAATCCTACAGGACACTTGCGCGCCATAAGTTTACTGCATTTAGCTGTATAAGAGAATATTTACGACTACTTTGAACATAGAGACACTAAAGAAAAAAATTTTTTATTTAGCAAGCAAGGGTTGCATAGGATAACTAAATATCTCTAAAACCGTTATTTTAATATTTTTGTCGACAACCTTCACAGCTTGATATTTTTTTTTACATTTGTACAACACACTTAAAACTGTTTTTTTTCTTTTTGGTATGTTTAACAATTATTAATAACAACTTATATTCACTCACTCTTAACATATGCACAGAGCGTTTGGTAAGTTTTCATATAAATTTAATAGGTATGTAATTTAATTATTAAAATTATTTATTTAATAAATAATTATTATCACCGCTTGATAGTTTTTTTACATTTGTACAACACACCTAAAACTGTTTTTTCTTTTTTTAGAAAGTATGTTAACAATTATTATAACAATTAATTTTCACCCACACTTAACATAGTATCAGTATTGAATATAAGTAGGTATAGTCTGTGAATTATCTCAGGTCAGTCTTTTATCTTTTTTTAACTAATGTTAACTAATGGTAATTGGTTGTCAAAAATGTCAACAATTTATTAGTTTTATCGAACTTACAGCTTGAGACAAGTTAAAAAATTACTTTTTTTTGGTTATATTAAAGATTTTATGTTTGATTGTTTTTGTTCTGCGCTTATATTTGATTATTAAATTTTTTTATATACTTTACAATTAAAGGCAATTTTTAATACATAAAAAAATACTATAGATATGATAACGTGCTTTTGTGAAAGTAGTACATACGTACAGTTGGCTTCAAAAAAAAAAAAAAAAAAAATTGGGAGATGAAATTTGATCTAATGTGAATTGGAAATTTAATTTTTCAATTAACGTCAATTTGTGTCTATATTTCTGACACATAAGTGCAGTTTTTTAACCTAAATTCTAAAAGGCCGTTTCAAAATATCAAAATTTAGTGTAATTTAACAGAATTTCTTCTGTCAGTTTCCTTTTTTTTTGAAGCCAACTGTACGATTGGTTTCTAAAGAAGTATATGGTCACTGATTAGCTGTACTGCTACGACTTTACTAGTAGTGAAATTTACTAGTAGTTTGTTAGGATAGTGTAGCATGGGAATTACTCCAGGTTAGTATGTATCTTATCTTTTTTCAGCTAATGTTAACTGGATTACATGAAAAATATCTTTATGTTTTCTATTCTTAGTACAGATGATTTTGCTTGTGTTCGTTCTTTGCTGTCATTGCAATATTAGGAGTTTTTTACTTTTAACTACGACAATGTAGGTATACTTGAGTGAAATAAGTATACACGTACGATTGGTAACTAAAATAAGTCACATTATAAAGTTACTGATTAGTCCTACCTATCATGTCCTGTCAAAGTGAAAGGTTTCGAAAAATAAAAATAAATAGCCCGTACGATCAACTGATATTTTGTTTTCTCTCTACTGCATTTAATAGATTGTTGCATTATATGGACAATCAACCAAAGCCATCCGAAACTATTGTAACCAACTTTCCAACAGATGGTTACTGAAAATTAGATTTTGGCGCCAGCATTCTGAAAACAATTTTTACAGAAGATAGTGCTTCTTTTAATGACGTGGTGTTAGACAAACTGAATGAAGATTATAAAAAGACTTTTGAAAGGATAATGGAGCAAAGAACAGAAGAGAAACAGAGTAGAGATGAAAAAAAGATCAAAAAAGAACAAAAATGTAAGAACAGAAAAATAAAACTGTATTATTTTATTTTAAGGCGGCTTCGCACCTATGAAAATTTGAGTACATGAAGGTGTGGGAATTATCTAAGTATAAAGTAGAAATTTAGAAATAAAATAGAAATTTATTTAATTTTATTATACCTAATTTAAAAAAAAAATTAAATAAAGTTATATTTTAAATTATACATTATTCGTTTTTTGTTGGATACGAACAATATATTTATTTTAATGGAACAAAAAGCAAATGTTTTAAAACAGTCTCTAAGATGGTGCAACAAAAAATAATATCGATAAAAAAAAATTAAGTATCGGCTAGAACCTTAACGCTTTTAACATGCCAAGATTATAAAAAAAGCAGAAGAGTTAATTCGACGAGAAAAATGCTATAGAGTGCCTAGATACAACTCTTAAAATGACATTTATTAAATGTATTTACAAGTACTAGAGAACTCTTTGTTTATTATTTGATAACAATTAAATACACTGCATATTAGGTATATAAAATTGAAATTATTATCTTTTTTACTTTGACGGCTGTAAGTTGTAGGTTAAGTGCTGTATGAGTAATTCAGCATATTTTGCAAGATTTTGTAAAATGTAGATAGTTATGTATAAGTAATGTTAAAAAAGAGTAAAATTTAAGGTGTTCTATTGTAGGCAACAGCGAAAACCGTCCAATTACAAGAACCATTAAATAAATCTACCTTATCGTATTTTCTAATCTGTTGGTAAATAAAGTGAAGGTAATAACACAATTTTAGCCAAGAATCGTGATTGAAAGCATCACCTAATTTAACTTTTCGCTGTATAAAATTGCCAAACAATCGTGTTTTTAGTACAAATGCGGTTATTTTGTTTTCTTATTTATTCGATTCGCGCAGATCGAGTTATGATAATGCAGTCAGAGTTTTGTTAATCTCGTCTTTTAGAAGGGTGAAAGAAAATAAAACAGCGAAATAAAATTAAAGCGAAAGACATAACAACAACTGTATAATACTCGTACATTGGCCATGAATTAAAATAGCTTTGTACATTCTATTAGTCAATGGAATTAAGTGATGAAAGAAAAAAAACGTCCCTAACTTGATTAAATCGGAAACAATAAAGGAAACTTTAACAACTTTCGTCACGCCTAAACAGAGGACGGAATAAGACATAATCAAAGTCTACATAAAAAACAACCCTGGATGCGTGATTGCTGTATATTTGTTCACGACTAAACGGCTTACTTTCGAGAACTCTATTACAATAATGCAGAAAATGCGAGTTCTTTTAAAAAATAAACACGTTATAGAGGCGCTTGCTTTACTATAAAATATGACAAGTGAACGAAATTATAAGCACGCAATAACACTAAAAGTATTGACAAAATTTAACGAAAATAGGGAGAAGCAAATTAGATTTTATCATTTAATTTTGCAATGGAAAGACTTACGAGCACTTATTTAAATTACTGGTTTATTATTACTATTTTTTTCTTAATTTTTTGAGTACTTCTGAGAAATTTTTAGCGATAAGATGAATGTTGAATCAATTCATAAAAGAGAAGTTACGTATTTAATTTAACAGCCCAAATTTTGTTTTTGCAATTATACCAATTGTGTATTTGAGGTTAATGTATGCAAATCTCTGGAAAGAAATATACAAGGCTACCATTCAGTGCGTTGACGTAATCACTAAAAATTTTGAATTGACATTTTTGCGATATGAGTTTTAAGCATCTAATTATTAATAGTCATAGTAACCACTGTTGATGTATTTTTTATCATTATGGGACAAATTCTTGATCATTTTTTTCCAAAACTTTAATTTTAAAAAAAGTTATGAGGGAATGAAACTTTAAGAAAAATGTAATTTTGGAAAATAAAATTTCAGTTGCTTATCGCTTCTTTAATAACAAAATTTTGGAAAAAAAATGGTTAACTTTGAAGCACAAAATCAAACAAAGGTATTTAATAAGCTCACCTGAAGAATAAACGAAAAATTAAATACAAATTAAAAAAGCATAATTTGATGTTTTAACAGGCATAAGTAACTTGATGACGAAAGATTTGGGACATCTGTTATATTGTAGTCCCGGTCACTATTCGGTGCATTAACGTCATTAATAAAAATTTGGAACTTACGATGTTGTGACAAAAATTGAATAAATATTTAATAATTTATTATACCTAACTGAAAAGCAATTTCAGTGAAAATTTTTTGATGACGTAGTCGCAGTTACACCAAATTGTTGTTTGCAGTTTTTGATTGATAATACTTACATGACATATCTGTGGAATGTTATAAACCTGTTAAAATAATAAATTTTGCCTTCTTTGTGTTATTTTGCAAACAATTAAAGCTTTAAGCTAAGTAGAAATCCTGCATTTTCGTTGTAGTGAACTTTCCACTTAAATTTCCTGTGGCGAGAGCGCAGTGCCGCCCCATCCTTACACTCTTTCCGCAAGCTGATGGCATCTCTTTGTTTTGGTTTTCTTTATAATGCGTTTTATCTCAGTAAAGGTTTGCAGATGAAGTAGGTAATTCTTTCATTGCGGGATAAAGGAAAACATGAATTTATTCTTAAGTGGTTCAAATTATTTTGGCGTAATTTGATTATCTCGGCGCCGCTCTCTTCTTTTTTGAGTGGTATTTTTTATTTGTAAATGCTAATTAAGACATGCTTTAAGCATTTAGTAGCAGAACAAGAACTAGGGGTTTAACTGTATTAAAGTTAAAAAGGAACGCAAATTCATCACATCCATAATTACTTTAGGTGCTCGGAGTGGTCCTTGGGGTGCGGCGGGTCTCTGGTTCTTAAGGGTGTAGTTGTCGGAGCGGCGCGTTTATCCAAGGGACAGAAAGGGTGGCTCAGGCAGTCACTGGAAGGCGTATGTTTGTTCTGGGGGCAGCGAAATGAAGCATTCCTTTACGGCCTCGAGAGCTCGTAAAGTCCACTTTATGATGATAATTACCTCCTGCCCAGGTTGACCGACTACTAAATCTCTGAAAGTGAGACTCCTCGTTCTGATTACACTCTATTCCAATCATATTAAATACTTCTTTTATGATATATCTTATTGAGTTAAATGAAATTTCATTTGCTAATTTCTGATAATATGAATACATTGTATTAGCTACTATTAATTACTTATATATCATTCAAAAAATAATTTAGCAAAAGTTAATAAATTACTCAAGCAGTTGCTAGTTGCTAGAAAAATAACCGAATCCAAAATTACACACTTTGTATCACAAATATTTATGACTATCTAATTTATCTACTGCGAGTACATTCTTGATATCCTTATGTCAAAGTTAAATACCACCGTATTTTCTTGTATGTAACTTAGGGTTTAACAAACAGAAACAAATCAAAAATGTTTTTACTTAAAGCCAAATGAAAATTTTTCTAAATTATTGACTCATACATATACACCGTCAGACAACAGTAAAGCAATTATTTAATAAAATTGTTTTTTACATTCGTATGCGGTAGCTTTATGTTAGCCTGTAAAACTAAAGCTACCGCATAACATTTGTAAAAAAATTTTTGGCTGGAAGCCTTAGATTCTCTTTTTTTTGTGTAAATAATTAATAATTATGAAAAAATAAATAACTTAAACGTAGTGTGCTTTGACCTCTTAACAAGACCAATGAGGTTTCAGCGAGTTTTTTAATTTTCTATTTTACTTATATAGCTTCGTTTGTGGAAATATTTTACGTAATACACTTTGATACAAAAAAACTTTATTACTGCAAGGGTAGTTATTTCCTCAAGTATTTCCTGTGGTAGTTCTAATCGTAAAATGTGAGACCCGGTGTTTTTCTCATTTTTACCGCACCGTTTCTTAAAGTCCAGCTTACTATTGGTAAATGAACAACTGTGATAGCCTATTTACAATACGGGAGGACAAAAAGTAATTGTGTATGTGTTTTAGTATTTTTTAAAATTATTCAACCGTATGTATTTTTTTATTTTGGTATGTGTAAAATATAAGAAAAGATTTTCATTAGCTTTTATTATTATTTAAACTTTTGGCTAAATTATTTGTTGAAATGTAGCAAAATTTTACGCCACAAAAGTAAAGCAACTTTCACGGAAATTTTTTTTTTTACTAAACAACTACAAATATGGATAGAAGGTTATAGAACTAACACTATTATAAAAGTAGTAATAATTATTAATGAGATATTCAATGTTGGCTGCAAAGGACACAACGTTGATAAAATTAAATTTTGAATAGTACTAATTGGCAGATTCGACGAGTTTTAGATAACACTGGTCAACATAAGTGTTTTTTTTAAATGTCTAGTACGTGTCTCTAATGTACTTTTTTATGCAAATTTTAAAAATGTACTCAAAAATTGGCCATGACGTCAAGTCTCTGAAAAAAATTATTAAATATTTTTTTATACAAATACATTAAATTTTACTGTATTTAAGCGTATATTTTTATTACTACAGAATAAAAAAAAATATGCTAACTGAAATGGTCACACATGTTTAAACATATTAGAGTCTGATTTCCATCTCTTAGTCTGTAAAACAGTTCCTTTCTTTGATAAAACCAATGAAATCAAAGAATTTTATAAATCTGTGTGCATTTTTTGCACTGGCCGATTAGAAATGACTATACTTGTGGGTAGAAAAACAGCTTATAAACCTTTGGTGGAGCTCCATAAAATATTTTTACTACAATGGTAGTAATGACTAGGTTTAATGAAAAGTTTCATCAAAGCTATAGACAAGAAGTGACCCAGATTTCACTATCTTTAATAAAAATTTTCTAATATAACTGATGCAAAACTTTAAAAGCAATTTTTATAAAACCTCATTTTAATCAGTTACCTACAACAAGATCAAGAATTTGAAAAAATATTAAGCTACTTAGAACAGAATGCTTAAATTGCGTTTAAAATCCTGCCACAAAAATTTTTAGATAATAAAAAATCTTAAAATTACAAAGAAACTATTTAAACACGTCTTCAAAGCTGTCATATATTAGGCTGTAACATGAGCCTTAAAATACACTTTTTAATTCGCACCTAGACTTTTTTTCCTCCGAATTTTGGTGGTGTTAGTGCACGCGGAAACATTTCATCAGCACATTTTTACAATCGAAAAACGGCTCCAAGGCAAAGGAAACAGCGATTGCTGTCTCAGAATGTTCTGAAAATCAATATAAAAAAAAGAAAAGAAAAAAAAGTCAAATAAGCGCCATAATATATACATATTATTTATTTAGCATAGAATAAATTTTTTTAATTTACTTTACTATTTACTCCAAAACTTGACGTGCTAGCATTTTTTTTTGTATTGTCATTATTTTATATACAAAATAAAACTAATTTGTGTAAAATATAAAAAAAAACATTCTCGTTAGCTTCTATTATCATTTAAGCTTTTCAATAAATTATTATTTGTTGAAATGGAGCAAAATTTTACGCGACAAAAGTAAAGCAATTTTTACGAAAAAGGTTTTTTTTACTAGACAACTACAAATATGGGTAGAAAGTTATAGAACTAACATTTTTATTTAAGTTTCAACTTAATTATTGATGACACAATTACTTTTTTATTAAATAATTGCGTTACTTTGTTCCAATAGTGTATGTATTTAATTTTTTTTTATTAGAGAGAAACCAAAAATTGTTACAAATTTGGAACACACTTTTGTACGTATAATTGGTTTAATTTTGAAATCAACTAATTATTAAAAGTGTTTTAAATTTTTATTGCGGTAAAAAAACAGATTATAGAAACATGTCTCTTTGATTCTATGTAAAAACTGTTATAAATTATTTTGTTTTTACACAAATTTTACTTAACCAATTTTTTTTTAAATTTACGTTTTTTTCTAGATTTTTAGATAACATTATGTACTCGTATAAACAAATTAATATATTTGTTTTTGTTTACAAATAATTATTTTGTGTATAAAAATATGTTATCATTAAATAAGGGCTTAGCAATTGTTACTATTTTGAGTACATTTTACGTAATGAAACCAATGATCAATTTCGGAATATTTGTCTCATTGTCAGTCTGGCGCCTCGTGGTGCATCCTCAGCTTCAACAGGTTTATGGTTACAAGTCGAACACGACTAATGTATGAGAGATGGCGCTGCATGCTTCATCTTCTTAAAGTCAAAGTAGCGCAATTGGTAAGGACAATGTGTTAGACAGAGAAAACACTATTTGGAATCAAAATGGCGGACTGACAGTTTCCAGACTTGTCAATTGCATGTTGTTACCAGTGGAAGTTACCACTGGATGCTGTGTACCGTACTGCAAAAACAGATCCGAAAAAGGCTTTCGGTTATTTAGATTGCCACAAGGTAAACATTAACAATTTATTGTATTCATATTAAATGTTTACGTAATACGTTTTCATTATTTTAAGGTCAAAATGATGTTAATAGAAGAGCATATTGGGTGAAAAATATTGGAAGATCTGATCTAAAAACCTATGTCTATGATTTGTGAAGTAAGTATATTATTATTCGTTATGTATAGTTATGACAAAAGTGAATTATTGCAGGTTCACTTTTCAGAACAACAATTTGAAAGAAACAGAAGTGACAATCGAAGATTATTACGTCATGATGCAGTTCCTGATTTGAAAATGAGTGCCTTTCAAATAGTATTATCTTGATAATGATGTAGAAAAGCCAGGATGTTCCTCTGAAATTAACACAAAAAAGAGAAAGTATAAAGAGATGAATGAATCTAGTCTTACAGATGAATCATTGTCAGAACATATGAATAATGGTAAGAAATTTCTATTAGAATATAAATAAGGTCTAAATATGTGTGCAATTATCTTAATTTTAGATAATAGTGAGTTACAAGGTGATGAAGATGAGGGTGATTTATCTCATGACGATATAGAGACAGAAATATCACAATTGCTTTCAAATAGCAACCTTCATCAGCCATCTCTAAATTACATTGACGAGTTAAAACGCGCTCTAAAAAAAATTGGGAAAAAATGTAGCATGTATAAACGAAAATATGAGGAGAAAGAGGAACGACTGGAAAAGGTATTCAACCCCGATCAGTTACAATTTCTAAAAACAGGTTCACATCGAGGAACGAAATGGAGCGAAGAAACTGTAACAAAAGCCATAAAATTATACTTAGCTTGTGGTGAAAAAGGATATACGGAATTGCGAGAACAAAATCTCCCATATCCAAGTATTCGTACAATACAGCATCGTCTTCAGAACTTGAAATTTCAGGAAGGTATTCTTGAAGATATGTTTAATTTAATGAAACTAAAAGTACGTAGAACAACTCCATTGGTAACATACCTTGAGTCATTTAAACATTAATTTGTTTTTTAAACTAATTTATGGTGTTCGAAATTTTTTCTAAGTTCTCACTTCAGATTTCTTTTACTTTCAGGTAGCATCATTCCAGCCCCATGAGAAGCATGCCTGCTTACTTATTGATGAAATGGCAATTAAACCAGGCCTTGTCTATGACAGTTTCAACCTCCACAACTTTGGGTCGGCCCTCAATCAATGGCTCTGCAGGAAAACGTGATGATTTGGCCACGCATGGATTAGTATTCATGTTGGCAGGTGTAACCAGTAGGTGGAAGCAAACAGTGGCTTATGAATTCACAGGAAATTCCATATCTTCTCAAGATTTATTATCAAAAATCATGACAATAATCACAAAAGCACATGAAATTGGACTTTCAATTCGTGTCGTAATTTCTGATATGGGTCCACAAAATAGAGGGTTTTGGAGACTACTAAACGTAGTGGCTGGTAAACACAGCGAAATTAAGAATTTTACATTACACCCTTGTAATTCTGAGAAAAATTATTTATAATGCCTGACCCGGTACATATTTTTAAGAACGTTGCCGGGGCGTTGACGAATGGACACAAGTTTTTCCTGACTGAAGAACTTCGTGAAGAATTTCAGTTACCGTCAAGAGAAATTTCGTTGGATCCGATTAAAAAGTTATGCAAATGGACAAAATGATGTAATTAAGTTATGTCCCCGTCTGAAAGAAAATGTGATTAATCCAAACCATTTTGAAAAAATGAACACTGCCTTAAGTGTTGCTTTATTAAACCACGACGTTGCAGCAGCAATTCTTTATTATGTGGGTAGTAATAAGATAGAAGCAAAACATCAAACGACGGCATGGTTTATTATTATTATGCATAAATGGTTCAAATTAATGAGTAGTAGATGCCAAAAGCTAGCTTTTGCATATGCCAATGAAGAGGAATATGAAAATACATTACGATTCTTCTATTCTTTTATGAATATAATTAGAAATATCACTCTAGGTGACAAGGTTTGGAAACCTTTTCAAACAGGACTCCTCTTAGCTACAAAAACGGCCCTGGATTTGCAAGAAATATATTTGAATCGCGAAAATTTGATTATTTTATGTTGGGGCGTTTAACTCAGGATGCGTTAGAAAATTTATTTTCTTCTATTCGTAGAAGACGGTCCGTACCTGATGCCAGAGAATTTAAATTTGCTCTCAGAATGGTGTGTCTGTCACAATTTGAGGGAAAATACACCACGGAAATTACAAAATTGCTGATGCCCATCACTTGGTTCACTATTGTGCCTCGATAACAACTCTAAAACCAAGGACGCAATTCAATGATGAAGATGAAACAATTCACTATGGACTAATGGCACATTTTGCGAATTGTAAATTAAGTGAAAATGTCAAAGAAGCTTTATACAACTTCATTGGAGCTTTGTTATTAAAGGTTAAAATGAACTTTAAAAATTGCCACACGTGCTATTCTTCTCTCCTTTTGAAACACGGTGATAACATCTCGGTAGGGCATTTCACAAAATTGAGAGAATACAAAGAAGAAAAACAAAATCTGTGTTACGCAAGGCCAGCAGTTATTCAATTTTTTATACGAGTGTGAAGTAAAATTTAGATTTTACGAAAAGCAAATTCTTAATAACAAAATCAACGTGAATCAACTAGTGGACATTTTAACAGAAGTGGAGAATATACCACCCATCCCCAATTGTCATGGTCTATTGAAAAATTTAATTTATATTTTTGTTAAAAGTAGAGTTTACTTTACACTTAGGGAACAACAAAAAAGGATTACAACCAAACAGGACAGTCGTAGCGTGGCCATGAAAGCCGCAGTTAATAATCACAATTTTCCCAATCATAATAAATAACTACGTATAAATTTGTATTAAATTGTATATTTCATAATTTTTTTATTATTTTTTAATTAAGTATTATTTTTAGTTTAAATTATATTTTTTTAATTAAATTTATATTAAATATGTATAAATTAATTAATTGTATATATGTAGAAAATTTTGTCATAAGTAAAATTTTATTACAGATTAGATATTGAAAGTAAGATTTGTAGGTGGAACTGAAGAAAGGTGATACCCACCTTTAAATAAATGAAATATCTGGAAGAAATCGTGTATTATTAGAAATAACATTGACACCCCAGATAGGGAAGAAAAAATAAATAAATAACGTTGCCATTTCTAATTTTCCTTTAATTTACAACTTTATTTTTACCTGCCGCTTCCTCAAACTTTACAAATTACACACAGACGAATACAAAAAGTTTTGGTTGTGAATGTAATTTTTTGAAAATATTACATTATTAGTTTAACATTTCAAATTTACCGCTTAATTTTGGAATCAAAATGGCGGCCGAATTGCGTTACTTTGAAGAGATATAGTGACTTTACATCTTCTTACAGTGGCTTTCATCTTCTCTCTCTAAAATTTCAAATTCTCGTTGATATCAAGATTTCCACAAAAGTGTTTGGTATTAAATGAAGAATGCCTTTCGTTTGAAACGGCAAGAATATCCAAGAAGACATTTTTAATTAAATATAAAAGTATTAGGAGGACCGTATTACCCAAGTACCTCGAATTCTGTATAAATGACATTCTACTAAAATACATTTATACTCAACAGAAATCTATGAGGGTTTTTATTAAGTAACTATTACTGGCGAGATGTCTGGAGATAATTAAGTCTGTTGGTAACTCTTTATCACACTGAATTGTACCTCATTGCACTAGTGTGTTAAAATCCCGTTTTACGACACTCTCTTGGGTTATATAAATGTCGACATAGGTGTTGATAGTAGATAAAGCTTGTTTTCACTTCGAAAAAGTCAAAATTTTTAATTTCTTTTATTTTTATTGGAGTAAATGGTATTCTAGATTTACCACTACATCTACATTTAACGTAGAAAAAATGTAATGTTACTATATTTTTATTTTAAATAATACAGTTAACGTTTATGGATTCTAAAATAGTTTTAACTTATTAAAGACTTTAATGGTGCAATATTGGCACAATTTTTGAGAATTTTAAATTTTTATATACAACAGTACAAACAATTTAACAGTTTTTTTAAAATTAATTAATAGTAGTTAATTTAAATTTTTTAAATCATTAGTTTAAAAGATAAGCATAATATGTAAACATTAAAAGTAAAATATAAGCAAATTTAAGCAAAATGTTAAACTATAAAGTGGTGAAATTGGGATTGTGCAGGTGTGTTTGTAGAATGGACGTTCTAAGGTTGAGTGTTACGTGTGTTCAGCGAGCCGAGCTGGAGTAGGTGAGCCGAGGACAGCTGAATTTGACCCGCGGGTGCCGTATACTGCTCTAGTCTGAGATTTATTCTTGCGACCCGTATGTCCAGCTTCTCTCTAATGAAATATTGTATTCATAGGGAGGAGGTCCTCAGGGAACACCTGCCAACTTGTATGCGACCAAGTGCACCTGCATTGTAAACTATAAACCAAAACACGATGAAAGATCTTGACAATAGCTGCTAAGAGATAAATTTGAAAGCAAAGGAAGATTACTTTTAACAATTTTGTGTGACATGAAAGAGTTTTTCAATAAATTCGTGCATAGCTTTACCAAATTTTACGAACATACTTCTTATACTTTTAAGTTCTTCGTAATTACAACATAATTTTAAAATAAAAAATGTTTATTTCAGTTTGGTGAGGAGATTTGCTTGTATTTGAAGACGATGTTATATATTCATATATTATATATATCATATTATATTCATCACGTATGTTTATACGTGATGAATATTTCATTATAAATTTATACTTACAATTCAAACTTCAAGTTTTCAACATTTACAACAATTCATAATAGTTTCGAAGTTATTTAATATCTCCCAAAAAACACGTCGATCTTGTAATTATGAAGACTGCACTTTGAAAAATGCAAAAGCAATAAGAACAAACAAATAAAAATTCAATATTCTCCCAACAATGAAATGTAAAATAAAACGGAAGCAAATAATAAAGGCCACAGAATCAATCGCAGTTTGTGGACAGAGCAAACAGATATTAATATTTAACCAGAGGTTCCCTCGTCGGGAGAGAAAATAGCCAATATCTGACAAGCCTCCTGTTGAATAAATACTTTACATAAATGCACAACATGCCTTTAAGGAAAAAAATTGGTATTTAGTTTAGCTTACGCAATTTGTATTGGGACCAATTAATAATTACATGATTACGGCCGAAAGGGGCAATAGTAAACCATTAAATAAATAGTTTGTTTATTTAAAGACGTGCTAATTGTAAAGTTGGTATAAAGGGATATAGCAACACACTGTTTGATTATTAAATATAAATCTGCACGCCTCGAATGGAAAGTTTTCAAATTGTCAGCTGTTTTGAACGGCTTTGCCTAACTAATTAATTCGACTGACCCAAACGTGATAGCTTAGAAAGTTAAACATCAATGGTACAAACTATGACGTCTCATTTATTTGTTATTTGTGATTTTGCTACGGCAGTGTTATTGTTAATAATTATAATTATATAAAGCTGGTTTACAGAAGGTGAATTAAATATTTGAGTGCAATTAACTTTTAATTCGTGTTTAAATTGGTTTTTCTAATATTTGATTGGTCAAAATTGACTTGTAATCGCGATTTAACTAATATCAATTAAAGTAATCCGATTCATTCAAATGTTGAACGACTATCACAAATTATGAAACAATTGTTTTAAATGGTTTTGATATTTTTATTTACCGTACTTGTTAACATAATATGTCAATCAAATTTAATACTTCAAAACTATTGTAAAAAGTTATCTTTTATCAACAAAAACTGTAAATATCTTTTTTTCTAACAGAACTCACACCAGTTTCAACTACGTATCCTTCAGTTATTTTCCTCTGAATTTTAGATTTTTGAGCAGGAGTAATATCTATAAAGTTTTAAATATTTAATAGTTTACTATGTTTAGAGCTATCTTAATATAATTAATTGATTTTAAGTCATTTTAAAAAGAACATATATCTACGTTTTGCCAAAATGTCTCTTTTGACATGCTTATAGGGCCATCGTTTTGCAAGAGAACTACAATAATTCCTGTTTTCTTTATATTATTGCGGTGAGTGGTGTTTCCACATTGCATTAGAAAACGACATAAATCCTGGATATGTGTGGTTTTATAAATGACTAGGACATTAATACAGAGGAAGCTGTAGCATACACGTCTTACCTTGTTTGTTTTGGTTAAAATTTAAACATTAAAAACAAACAAGATGAACAGCAATGAAGAGCTTGTTGATGACCACAAACATGAAAAAGGTGTAAAAGTGTCAAATTATAAAAAGAGCGCGAGTAAAAGATGTAGAACATACTAAAAACGAAGAAACTAAAGTTGCAGAAATAAAACCAGAACAGGTGACGAATGATTTCTTCTAGAGTCTTCTTATAATCTTTACATTGTATTTAAACTTTTAAGTTGTTAGAAAAAATGTTTAAACAATCTGGCTGATGAAATAAAATTTGAAGTTTTTTCTAAGTTTAGAAATTTGGAAACAAAAAATGAACAGGACACTTATTTACAAAATCTTATAGTGCGTGTGCCTATTAGACGGAGGCAACCTGTAAAAAGAGAAAACGTTAAAAGAAAAACCTGTGATTCTTGTATTAAATATTTACTGGTTACTTCATCTGGCAAAATTAACGTATGTAAAGATGTATTTCTTAAAGTACATGAAATTACTGAAGAGTTCGACGTATTACAAATTTGTTGCTTTTTGGTAAGTCACTAAAAGATCTGCGTGGAACACATACTCTAGACATTGCAAAAACTGCACATAGTATAGTAAAAATTAAGGAACGGATAGAGTTCTTTGGAGTAAAAAAAGGTCTTTATACAATTTTTTAATATGCATATTTAAGTGAAAAGCTGAACGTAAAGATTATGCATGAAATGTTTTGCGAAAAACAATCTGATTTATTGGTGTCAGCCAAATTTTACTTAATTTTTTTTAAAGTTCGTTCTTTTGGTAGACCACATGTTGACACGTGTACTACGTGTGAGTTTTTGGATATAAAACTCAAATCAAAATTTTTAAACGATACTGCGAAACGTGGGCAATTGCTGAAAAAATGCAAAGGTCTTCGCAGATCAAAATTTTTTTTATAGGCTAATGAAAGATATTGCCAAACTTAGTTAAAGAGATTCTTTTTGTGATGGAATATGCATTGATTATATGCACAATCTTATGCTTTCGGTTGTTCCTATTGAAAATACCTACGTTCTATCTCCATCAGCTAACCGTCAACGTTTTTAACATTCATCATTTAAAATGTGGTAAATCTTTCTTCTATAGGTATTTACCACGAATGCTTAGGAAGGAAAGGCTGGAACAAAGTGTGTTTTTTTATTGTTAATGCTATAATGTAAGAAAGGATTATAGTCGAAGCTGTAAAACATTTTCACATATTTTCAGGTGGATGTCTAAGACAAAACAACAATCATCCTATGATACGTTGATACGTATGTGCTCTGCTTTTGTTTGAGATAGGACGTTTTTAGTCAGTAGAGTAGTATTTTCCTATTCGAGGGCATTTAGATTATGCCACGCAATCGTGATTTTTCAGCCATTAAACGAAATCTTAAAAGGATTGATAGAATTTACACACCAAAGCAATATGTGAAGTTGATATTATTATCTAGCAACAAAAAAGACCTTACAGTTTATTTTATTAATTATGATAACTTTGTTATTAAAGACTTCAAATCATGGTGGCCAAAATACCATAAATGTGTGTAATATGTAACTGCACGTGATTTTATTTTTGGCGTCACCTAAAACATTTTTAAATTGTCAATAATAACAGAGTTATAATTAATACATGATACTAAGACTAACAAGATATGATCACTTGCCGTACGAATTTTAGACTAGTTTGCGCATGACGTCATCGCGTGACAAAAATGTACTGCGGTATTAGAAAAATCATGCATTTAATAGTATTATTAGAGAGTTACTCGAAAAATTACTAAAACTTTTGTTGATTCTAATGTCTCAGATGAATATTATTTAATAATACTTAATAAAAAGACATTTTAGAACCTATTAGGTTTATTTTTACAGTTCAAAATAGGGCGGGTTATTTAAAAATATTTTTTTTATTAATGGTTAATTTGTAGGGTGGAATTGTGGGTAGAGTGGTACAAACCACAAAAAATAGATTTGTTTAAGCATAGGCTTTTCCTGCGGGCGGAAATCTGGGATAAAATAATCTTTTGGAGTAAAAGGTTGCAGTCTGAAATCCCTAAAATTAATTTCGAAAGTAAAATCAGTTTTAAAATTGAATTAACACGTATATTAATTAAATATAAATTGATATAATAAGATAATAAAATATGTAATTAAATATAAAAACCTTAAAAGCTAATAAACAAATTAAAATTCACTTGCATGTGAATTTTAAATAATATGTATAAGCATTCAATAAAAAAATATTCCAAATAAAATTAATTAAATAAGTACTTACATGCAATGTATATTTTTAACAAATTCTCTCTTTTTTATTCTTTCCTCACGACCCTTCTGGGCAGATGTTTGCACTTGTGGTGACTTTGGTAAATTAAGTGAAGGTATAGCGTCTCGTTTTAACCTCCACTTATTTTTGGAGACATGCAAGAGTTTTTCCTTCACACAAAAATCATCATCAGAAAAATGTTTTGAACATATTCTGGCATGTTTTGTATTAAAAGCATGCTTTTGAGAGCACTTTTGCACCCATAAATTACAAAGTTTGATATTGGTTGGAAAACTAAAGTATCGACAATCGGAGGAACAGTTTTTGCTTTTTTATTATTGTTGCTGGTACAACTCATCACCGCACAATAAACCATCGTTCACAAAATTAAATAATTAATATTCAATTGCAAAAACCAGTAAAACACTCAAAACAGAGAGAATTTAGACGATAATAGTCACACTAATGACACCACGTTTGTCACCAGATTTCAGATTTGTCACACAATGACGTCAGAGTCGAAAGAGAGAGGGAAAAAAGCTGCGCGTGATCATATCTTGTTTAGTCTTAGTATCATGTAATTAATAAAATAAACTGTAAAGTTAATCATATTATTGACTGTCAGTTAAACGTCAGTTAAATGTCAATTTACAATACCGGTATTTATCTCTTCCTTAGGTATATCATTTTACCTAATCGCCAGGTGGTGACGTAGTTCTTCTAAATTCTTAGGGACTTCTACTATCGATGAGCAATAAGTCCGGAGATCTAGCAGGCCATGGTAGTAGCATTTCGAACTGAGCTTGCTGTAAAAACTCTCTAGTTATGTTTGCAATGAGTGGTCTTACGTTATCCACTTGGAAGATTGCATGTGGCAACGTCTACATAAACGGCAAAATAACAGGTTGCAAAACGTTTTGAGTGTAATGATTTGCGTTTCGGTTGCTTGCTATGAACACAAGAGGTATTCTTCGTCTGGGTGTTAAATCAGTGTGGCGTCTTTCTGAAAACTATAAATTTCTTTGTTCTTTGCGATGCTGCCGCACCCTTTTTCCAAAATACCAAAAATATTTTTTTTTGTTATATCTAGTCTTGTCTTTTCTGACATCAATACAAGTCTTGCAGTCTTTTGATTTTGTGTTAATAGAAAAAGAGTGTAAGCTAAAAGAAGATACCCGCCGATAAATGGTTGACATAGACATCCAGTCTCAGATCTAGGTGATTAAAATCGGTCAGCTACACCCATCTTTCTAAGAAGACTTTTGTTATTGCTGACTAGAGAAGGTCTTCTAGCTAGTTTGGGTCGCTAAATGCTTTCTTCAGACTAAGTTTTTCAAATTTTTATCATAGTAGTATGGGGCTGATTTAGTCTTGGTCCGATTTTTCGGAAAGAAAAGCCGGCCTTTTTCACTTCTGAAATTCTATCTTTATCAACGTCTGAAACATGGACAAATTCTTGACCTTGCTTCTGTACAGGCATTATTTATTGTCGGTGAGTTAATGTGATGATAAAATTTCTGACATAATTAACGTTAATATATGTTTATTCTTAACTAAAAATTAATGAAAATTTTTTGGTAATCACGACTAAAAATAAGCAGCTAAAATTTTTGTCTGAATTTTTGAACGTGTTTGTTTTACTGATAAAACGTAATTTGTTCAAATTTTTAAATCTGTAGCTAATTTTTTTCGGGTGGTGCGTTTTATATGAAACTGAGTGTATTACTATACTAATTTTATTTTTATATTATTATTATATCTATTAATGTTTAACAGATTGTCTTAAAATTGTGTGATGATTATATTCGAAAGTTTCAAAAACCAAACCTTTTAAAAAACCAGAAGTATTCTTGTTAAAAAGGTCTTAATTTTTTTGAGGAACACCATCAATTCTGCAAATTTTATTTTAACAAAAATGACAATTAACTAAAAACTGCTCCTAAAATTTAGTGCTGAAATGTAAACAATGAAATAAAACTTATTAATAGCAAATAACAGCAAATTGTTGATTGTTTAGGCTTTATTAAGATGGTTGAAGGAGAAAATAGATGAATAAGGAGATATTTGTTATCTCCTAATAATAAGCTTAGTGCTTGGTGGATGTTTTATTTTAATGTTGCGTTCTTATGGGGCGGTGGGTTTTAGATTGAAAAGTCTTAGGTACTTGTAGTTTGAGAATTATTCGCTATTTTAGTGTTTGTGCCTTTTCATTGTAATTATAAAATAAGAATTATTGATGATTTAATAGTTTTGTTGGAGACATATTTCTAACAAACTACGTTTGTCTACGGCTATGGTTGGACTTTTATAAGCTCAACAGCTTTTTTTGGTGATGTTTGTGTATAGGTTTGTAACATCTAGTAAGAATAGTTGTTTCTGAGGTGTTGACACTATTTAATTGGACAGATTTATGTTGGAGAGTTGGTGTATAGTACGACCAGTTCAATCTTCAAGTCTGCTATAACTTTTTTGTATACCACGTTTGTGAAAAACTGTTTTTTAATGTTTTTTTTAGATGAAGCTGTTTTCTATTACAACGAGTATTTATAAATATTTCTTGATCACGATTGGAATGAAACTACTGTCATTATTGCCTTTGCCACCTCTTTAAATTAGTGATTTTTTAGAATTATTTAATTACACCTACAAATCCTGTTACATTATTCGTTAAGAAAGTACACCTTTTTTTAAAAATAAAAATAGCTGTTTATTGTTACCCAAATTTGAGATTCTAGTTAGTCCAATGCCACTAATTCTGTTTTCGTTGCACATAAACTCTTTACTTACCAAGGAAAACCTTCTAATTCACATTTTCTGAGACTGTATAAAATATTTCTTGTTTTAGAGCAAGTTTGTGAGTTTTTTTTTATAGAGTTGTCTTAAAACTAGCACCCAACCTACTGAGTGGGCAAGACGAATGAGTGGTGTTTCTGAAAGGTGGGTGTTAAACTGATGTCAGTTTTTGGTAAAGCGGCATATCAGAATTTTTTTTATAACTAATTTGTTCAAAAAACATTTATTATTAACAAACTTTTTCGAATAAAAATATTTAAATCAAAAGTGAAAAACGAATTAAACGTATCTTTCACTATAAGGAACGTTCAAAAATACACTCTACTTTCTCCTATTCAAAAAACTGCATGACATCTTATATCTACTTTATGGGAATGTAAATAAAACTCAAGTCATAAGCTATTTTTTAGTGCGTTGAACTTACTGAAGAAATTATCAATATCAATAGGTAATAAATCGAAATTGCTAACTCAATTTGCCTAAATTTGTATATCTCGACTGTCACGTGATCATAATTTCTCTGAACAGGATCTGAAAAAGCGGTAAATTGCTTGGGGAACATCGAACAAAATTAGAAAAACGAAAGGAAAATGTCACTTGACGGAAGTGGCAAAACTGAAAAATAAACACAAGGGGAAGCGGCTCAATGTCACGCGATACCAAGGTCAGGTTGTAACGATCGAATTAGTGTCACGTAGAAAAAGCAAGGGATTTTGTAGGCGATTTTAAAAGACATTTACTCACCCTTTTTTCTTTTCAATAGTGGCTGGTAATTAACCAAGCACGTTGTACTTACTTACTTTAGGGTTATTGTGGTATGATTAGATTGCTTCTGTATAGGGGCAACGACAATCACGAAACAGATTTTTATACTGCACTGAATTATGTTTTCAGATATGAGATTTTTATCTACAAAATAAAATGATGAAAAATAACGTTTTTCTTCATTTAATTTATTGCGTGCAGGACCTCGATCCCCGTTTATGCTTTACAGGAACGCGAAAACAGACATTATAGATGTTTTAGTGCATGAAAAAATACAACAAAATAAAATGAAATAAAGCTTATCGCATATACCTACTACTACTACGTCTTATCAAAAATTAATATTAGATGGTAGACAACCATTCTTATATTAATTCATATCATAAAAAAATATAGGGTATGCTAAGAACAGGATCTTCTGCAATTCTATTTCATTATCTCTTTGGAACATTTTATTATTTGGTCATTATATTTTAAAACAGATTTTTAATTTAATTTTGTAATCAATGGTTTTTGTATAAAGTAAAACCTTACTGAAACATTTGTAATTTGTTAACAGAAATGCTACTTAATAGAAGGAACCACAACCAGTCAACTTTTCTGTGTTGACTAGATTTACGACTTTATGTATACATAAACTTTTTAAAGAAAAGGAATTTTATTATCAAAATTAGAAAAAAATATTTTATCCACAATCATCTTATAATTGAGGTTTTATCCACTTACGAACCGTATAAAGTAACACTTTGTCCACTAGTGGAATAATGAAATCAGTTTATTCTACTAGTGGAATAATGAAACATTAATATTTACATTAATAGACAATCGGTTTTTTTGTTTTATCATATTTCACTTCGTTTCCATTAATAAGAAGCTTGTAGTTGTTATCGGTTCCAGAACGAATAGTAGTTGTAGGAACAATGGACGTTTCCTCTAGTATGGAACGACTAGTACCAGGAGAACCTTGGATTTTCCTTGCGATATCAAACTTATTAGATACAGAATCTTCGATATAAGTTTCTGCTATGGCGGAGCTTCTCCACCCACCATGTCATTTAATTGTTGTAAAATTAGAACCTCTATTGGAAAGTAAAGTTGTTGAAGTGCGCCTCATACAATGACTGGTATAAGCGTCTGCGTTTGCCAAATTCAAAAACGAAGCAACTTTAGAAGGACCTTTCGATAAAGTGTTAATTTCAACAGATTGCGATGTACATTTTTGATTAGCCTATCGTAAAAAGAATCTCTCAATGGATAACTTCTTCGGACGTAAGGACATGTATTTCCTACATTTTTCCACAGTGTTGATAGAGAAACCTTCTTCTATAATTGTGAATTTTTGTAAAACGCCCGTCTTGGTATCTGGTATCGAAACAATCAGGTATGCGCTTCTGTCTTCTACATTACTGATTTTTAAATTTGTCAGCTCACAGCATCGACAGCCACCAGACACTCCCATTATTAATGCAACCTAAAATATTCCAAAATTTATTATCTACAAGGTCTATGTAATGACAGAGATTACCTTCATCATCAAATATTTTTTATCGCAAGCCCTTGCCAAACACTCTTCTACGTGTGCTCTTTCCAATACTCCAATTTTCTGCGGTTTGTATTCTCTTGACTGATTTTTCAGATAAGCCATGAGCTTACTATATTTTCTAATGTCTATGTTTTTATAGACTTTTATAGCGGCTTTTAGCATGGAGTGCTTTTGCATACCTCTTCTTCAAATTTAAGAAATACGATAGCAGAACTTCCTTATTTATTGTCATTACCCCCCGTTTTTCTTTCTATTTATTAAATTCTGAAAATACTTTTCCATATAGTTCCCTGGACTTCGCAGGTAATAACTGGCGAGTCGCTTCTTCAGCTTCCTCAAGAATTGTCTCAGGAACAGTATCAGTTTCTTCCATTTTCACCAACTTGCACAGCGTTTTGAACCAATGGGGTCGATAAACAATCGAAGATAAATAGCAACGATTCAACACCTCCCATATTTTTTAGTTAATTTTAATGATTTTTGAGGTGACATCCGCTGTCAGAGTGTAATGTCAAATCATTTTTTGATGACATGAGATGAAATTTTGGCGATTCTGATTTTAAATCGCTGTAATTGTGGATAAAACCTTAGATTGGATTCGTGTTTTAGTCGCGTTTTATCCACTTAAGAATATTAAACGCTCGACTCCGTCTCGCGCTTAAACATTCTTGCGTGGATAAAACTTTGTCTAAAACACTTATACAATAAATAACTGGTAATTCATTAATAAATTATTTAATAAGAGCTAAAACATTTTCTATCTAATAAAGAGATTTACAAATTTAGACATAGTGTTTAAGGTTATTTATTCTAATACTTCTTGAGACACCCGGTATGTGCTAACTTTAATTTCATAAAGTTTAAAAACTTTATTTTCTAGAAGGCTATGACTGAGTTTCTTCTGTTACTCTAGTTTACCAGAAAAAAAGTGTGACCGGGTGGGCTTATTTTTAACTATAGTTATTAACAAATTTACTCGTATTTGTTTCAGAAGAAAGAAGTTTGAAGAAAGAGGTTTGTTAATTAAATTAATAAAAATTTAAAAAATTGCCTAGTTTTCATAGAGAACGAATTAATTCGATTATACTTTAATATTACACAGAGACGTATAGAAGGTTTGAAATTTAGCGAAAGGATTTGCAATTAAATATGTATAAATAAAAAAAAAGGACCCACAATAGGATTACAGTTTACACCTTTGATAGCTTTTAATGAGTAAATGAGCAAAAAAATTACATTTAGAAAAGTTTTGTATTTAATGATAATTTTCTTCAATATATTTTGAAATACGTCGATTACTTTTTCTGTTGTTAAACTACAGAATTACTGAAAAAAAAACTGTTTAGTTATTATATTTTTAATTTTTAATATTAAAATTAGTTAATATATAATTTATGATATCTTTGATTTAAAGATTTGTATGCAAAGAGATATCCAAATTTTAATAAATTCTACGAAAAGTTATTCATTTTTTATTTACAATATTTATCAAACTATCTAAAACTTTGTATCAAATCTATATTTATTAAATAAGTAAAATAATAAATATGATTATAAAGCAACCTTGATATGACATCGGCGTCTTTTTGGCTTGTCTAGTCCTCGGTATATCATCAACGTAAATTATTTACCAACTTGAAAAATAAGAGCAACAGAAAAATTCTAAACGAGGCAAACTTATTCAAGAACACACAAGAGCTTATAACGGCATCAATCGATCCCGGGCTGCCAACTTGAGAAACTTTCGATTGGATAAAATGAACAGGAAACGGCATGAAGTATGTGTTTAATGTAGCGGAAAATAATGACGAATCGACGCTGTCTGTTGCTTATAACAGCTAATATGGAGTCGTTTATTAATTTGGAGAACTCGGAAGTTCCCGGCTGAGTTCATTAATAACCGTCTCACCTTCCTTTCGCATTTCAAAAACAGACCACCGTAAATAACTAGTACTGATGATGCGCTTTTTACAATATTTTCTCAATTTACCACATCCTTAATAGACCACAACAGTAATTTGTCTACACATATGACCAAAGCATTAGGAAATTTGTTACTTACATTTATCATAATTTAATTAAGTTTTTTATTTTTTTTATGAAACAAAGAGATATATGTATTTACAGCTAATTTTATTTCATTTAAAGACAAATTTTTAGAGCAAAGATTTTTTTAAATTAACATTATTTATAACAAGTTATGGTCTTTGTCTGGATCTGAGCAATGCTAACACATCATTTTTGGCGAATAGAGATTGTACGAAAAATACCGCAAACTGTATATAACCACGTGAGAAGACAATGACCAGCTACTTGAATGGGTCGAGTTTAGCCGTTTATCGGAGCGGTATTCTCGGGAACGAATTGACGTTATTGAGCGAAAATCGTGAGCGTTGTGTGATTTAGTTATTTATTTATGGCGTTATTGTTATGTGTTGTTTTAAAGTCACAAGAAGTCAGAATTTAAAAGGTCGATACAGTATACATTATTACGATTAGGTTGAAATAATATTTTCTGCTTTGGGGATGAATAACTAATTAACTACACAAACTTTTTAATTAAATTGATTTACAATAAATGTCATAGTTGTAATTATGATATGAAAAGTCTGGATTATGTAAAATTATAAGGTTCATTGCAGAGCAGAAATTTTTTTGGTAGAATTTTATTTTCGTAATAGATATTAGAAAAGCGAAGAATGGATTTACTTAGCCAAATTTTGTTAAAACGAATTAAGAAATAAATTTCCAGCAGAAATAAGATCTACGCTTTTTAAATAATTTTTTTCTATGCTTTTTTTTAATCAAAAATTATAATGAACGTATGGAATAATCTACGATTTTTAAACTTTTTTTAACATTTTTTTATTTTAATAACTATTAAACGTTTAAATATATACCAAAATCTTAAGTTTTAGAATATTTTTAAGCAGATTAAGAAAAAATATAAACATCTTCAAATTAGTCATCAAGTATATAAACATCAAGTGTCAATTACTAACCTTTTTACCTTAGTATTTTTAATTTTGAAACTTAGGGATTTCTTGGATTGGTGATTTTAGCATTTTATTTATTTTGTTAATGATATTTAGTTATCTAGATGTAATTAATTTTTTTTGTTAATTTTTTTTACATAAAAGGTCTTTTGTAGATAAATATGTTTTATCCAAACTTTTTGAAATGTTATTGATGTTGCCCGGCGCATCCACCAAATTTGTGTATTAAATATAACTTGAAAAATTTTGTATTATGACTAGAGCTCGCACGTAATATGGGAACAAAAACGCTTTGCAGTCGTGTAGCTAACTACTCGCTTCTGTCACGCAATAAAACATTGAAACTTGAATTGGTCCATAGTAGCACCGCTATCGACCAATTTAAGTTTCAATGTTTTATCGCGTGGCGGGTGCGAGTAGTTAGCTAGACGACTGCAAAGGGTTTTTGTTCCCATATTTCGTCCGAGGTCTAATTATGACAATCAGTTATTAGTTTTACTTAGTTTTGGATCTTCAGTAAAAAAGACAACTGAATATTTTAAAAGAAAACTTATTGTTTAACCTTTAGACTACTGATGGGATACCCCAGAGTCATTTTTTGGTATATTTTTTACAAAGTAACTTTTTTTAAATTGTTTTTTCTATAATTTATTTTTATTGTATGATATTAGTTTTATTTGAAAAGTTACAATTGGCTAATATCTTAGTAAAACCTCCTGTCATTGATAAAATTTTGCGGCAGGTATATATATTACACATGTCCATGATTATAAGGAGAAAAAAAAGTATATTAGTTTTAACAAGAATATTGCTTGTAGCAAATTTAATTTAATTAAATTTTAAAACACTTTTTTAGTTAACTAAAATTTATTTTATTTTTACAATTTCCCAATAGCAACAATTTGCTTATTTGTATTTTTTTAGTATACTTTTTATATTTTGATGTATTTAATTTATTTTTCACAAGTTTGATAATTTTTTTCTAACATTTTTTAACTTTTTGTATAATTTTTTTTGAAAGCGTTTCGGAACAGTAATATAAACATTTAGATTTGATTAAACTTGTAAGTTTAATTTTGATTATATTTTTTTTTATTATTTTATTAAACTTTAATACATCTAGTGTAAAATAATAAAGGATATTTATTAAAGGAGAGTGATTGAGTCTTATGGAAATCGTAATTACTCAAATTTAAATTGGTTAATACCGTAATAATCACTAATAACCGGTTAATTAATAAGCGGTTAGTAATTTTAGTTTATTAAAAGACGAACATTTGACATCATGTCGTGTAATTGTTAAATTTTTAAATAAATAAAAAACCAATAACACTGTGCGACAAAAAAATTTTAAATAATTTTTTGTTTGTATTAGTCAAAGTAAAAATATTAATTCACGGATTTCTCAGATACTAGTGTTTCATATATATTTTTTGTTTGTAAGATTTTGATAACTAGCGTTTATCGTTCACAGTGTCATAATCTATACTTTTTGTAAAAATATTATAGTTTTTTGTATTTTGTTGGCAAGATTGGTGCATACATATACTATACATACGTATAATAAGTTCAACATAAAACTTTCTTTGGTTTGTCGCTAAATAAATTTATAATTATTGATATTTTTTCAGTGAACTCTTAAGTTTTCTCACTGCATTTATTCGACTGATACAGTAAGTAGTAAATCCTCTAATGGGGTAATTTCAAGTTGAGATAATACCGGTAGTATCTTCGTTTCTAAGCAAAATTAAAGGAATTCGGAGCTGTGATTGGTTGTTGCCATAGAAAATTATTAAAATTTGCGATACTACCAGTAGTATCTCAACTTGAAATTAGCCCATTAAATTTCAAAAAAATAAAATAAAGAAACAATAAATTTAATTGATTACATTAACTAGATTATTTTTATTACATTTGCGACTATTTACAATATTAGTCTAAATCACTCAAACAAACAATTACAAAATATCGAATTTTTTTATTTATAAAATTTATTTCAGTATAAAAAATTGTACTTATTCAAGAGAGTTTATGGATTTTTACATTTGTTTGTATGTATTTTATTATAATCAATTAAAAAAGTTACTCAGACGTAATGCTTCAGTCAAGTGCCAGAGGTTTTCCGCTAGGATCTAACCTGTGATATGACCTAACGACCACTGGTGGCCGAGACCGACGATTTAACGTTTCTGTAAGACAATATATCTGCAGTTAGTATGTAAATTACTTTACCTGGCTCATCTATCAAAATGATGGGAACATAATCTACGAAGCCAGCTTCACTAAGCAGCTTCTTTTACAAATAAATTACAATTACATCCTGAATTTTTTGATTCTGTAAATATAGTTGTTTTTAGAAGTGTGAGATAGAACTTAGTGAACTGTAACAAATGAACTGTGTCTGTTACATTTTTCAAAATTTAAAAGTTATTGATAATTAAAAAAATACTGCTCGTAGATTTTTATTACAAAGTTTTTTAAAACACTACCTAGCAAAGGCTAAAACCTTAAATAAACAAAAAAGGCGAAAACTGGCTTTACGTTTCGCTCTTTAAGTTTTTAATCTGTGACAACTCGTGATTTAACACTTTATTGACATATTATTGATTTATAAGATATAGATAAGATTTATAGATAAGATTTATACATAGATAAGATTTATAGATAACTGCAATTGCTTTCCATATAACAGCCTAATAATTGTATTGTTGAAAAAGCTAAAAACAGAATATAAGATATCAGCAAAACGTTGACAACATAATTTTACTTTTATTTTATCAAAGCTAGATTAACAGTTAAAAACCCCGACAAATAAAATCTGAAAAATTATATTACTTGAACGATATAACATACATTTTTTGTTTGTACTAGTTTGATTCTTAGAGACTGTTGATTACTTACGGAACAACCTCTATTTAATATATCTAGTTATTTTCTAATTACGTTAACCTAATAATTTGTTAACAGTTTTTGTTGTTGTTTTTTTAATTTTCTATACTGATTAAGAATTAATGTTAACTTTAAATTGTTAATACAATTGCTTATACAATTTAAACTATTTAAATGTGTTTAACAAAAAGTTAAATAGCTCAAGTTTTAAGAAACACTCATAGCGTACAAAAATTATGATTTAAGCAATTGATACTGAATGGTTGTAATAATTATTGTGTATGAAAAATATATGTATGTGTGCATATAAGAGACTGTATATAAATATTGTCAACAAAGCGACTCTATTTAAGCATTATTACTGTGAAACCTGCTTCTAAACTGAAAAACCCATCACAAGCAGATCGAGGTAAAAATTGTTTAATAATTGGGATTGGTTTGTTCTTATTATTTATTACTAAAGTTTGATTTTCATTTTTTTGTAATAACACAATGGTATAAAGCGATAAATGCTTCATTAACACCAAATACGCCGGATACTATTGGTATGGGTGCATCTTTTTTTTATTAAATACACCAAGAAGATGATTGTACAAGAAGATTTGAAGTATGTACCTACTCTGATAAGTATACTTGTAAAAATAACAGTTTAGTAAAAGTTTCAATAGAACGTGAGTATCAACATACGATTGTATTTAATATTTATTAAATTAACGTTTTGTAGGTATTAAGATTTTTTTGTAAGGATTAACAAAACAAAATGTGGAATGTGGAAATTATGAAATCAGAATTTTACTTGAATTATTTTAATAAATTTTACATTACACACATGTGTAAAATGTGTACAATAAAAATTCTTGTATCCAGATCGTCTGTTGAGCGTAAAATGAAATCGTCGAGTTTTATTCTGTTGTAAAAATTTCGTCGAAGTTTCATCTGGCCAACTTTCCCTACAAATTTCAATGGTGAAAAAGTTTGCGAAACTTTTCGAGGGGTCGATTAACTTCGAGCTAACCAAACAGAAACTGTACCAAACAGTTTTTGGCTGGAATTCTCTCATTTTCTGAACGAAATCAAGTGAAATTTTGGCTGCAATGTATAGGACATTGAAAATTTTTGTAGAAAAATAGTTATAAACGCGTGTTTAGCAATAGAAGAGGCGTTATCTCGACGAGATTCCACCCACGGTGAATGTGAAAGTGGCTCGGCGCCCCGGAGGCGGGCCTCGCGACGCCAATGGCGCTCATGATGTGCACAATCCTGGGCGGTTCACGTCGACGCACGCGACGCTTTAAAAAAACCAGGCGCTGACCTCGATTCCCTACAGGTGAGAAATACGCTGGATATGTAAGAGCATCTTTAATTATTGTACCTAAGGAGATTGAATGGAAAACAAATCTCGAGATCAGACTTTTACTACATGTTATGTTCTTCTAACAACGCTGCTTCTTCTTGGTATTTTTTTCAAGTTCACAGTGACAAAGATATATAAACGCAGATTGTTGTAAAAATAAATAAGCGTTAGGTGTTAGATATGTTTCTCTAAAATGTGTAATCTGTTGCTGAAAGAAAACAGATCTCTGAAAGTTACAAGATAACAAAACTATTTTGTCATTAATAATTTTAAATACTTTCTAGTAATTATTAAAAGAACGATGACCTTGACAGTGAAAATCAATAATTGGTATAAATAGAAGTTTTCGGCGACCCAATTTAAAAAAGTTCTAACACAAGTTTAGCCTGCATCGAGTTTTGTTGTGCCCCAGTTCCAACACCGACGACTAAAATTTTGTTCGAGACTCGGAACTAAACGTAGTTTAGTTTGTTGCTTACTAAACAACAAGGATGAGCAAGACCTGACTATAAACTTAACTTTCAAGTTCAAAGTAACTGTCTACAAAGTCACCATTTGTAATCAACAATAATTTTATTTACATCTATTGATAGGTTGTGCCTGAAGGTGATGTATAGAACATCGGAAAGTATGGACAATTTCAACAAGAAACATATATACCATACATTGTATAGACAATGTACATAAGCATAAATTCGAAAAATTATCTAACTGATAAAGTTTATAATCAGTTAATTCAAGTTCAGGATTTTTTTCCAGAAATGTTTAGTATATTACTCACGTATCAACATGAGTTTTACTAGATGAGTTGGTAAATATTATGACGATTTTGTTAAACCAATTAGAGAGAACACTAAAACCTTATTTTTTCTGGCGTAGTGTGTACTACAGTTTCTTGTGTACTTCTTCATTTATTAAAAAAAAACGTTGTATCGATAGTATTAACAGTAGACTACAAAAACTGGTTAAATATTAAAAAAATGTGTTTACTTTAAAATTCTTTACCAGTCAGGATTCCCATATATTTTATTTATCAGTAAAGAAATCAGTAAAATTTACTAGAGCGGCTGGTGAAGAGATACTTTTCGGTCGTAAAATTGTGTAGTAATGAGTACATTTCGGACGTGTTCACAAAATAGAGTTGTTAAAAAGGATTATTCACGCATGTGGAAAGTATGCACTTTCGCTGCTATAAACCATATGTGAAAGCATTTTTTTGTAAGTAGAGGTGAAAATAGTGTTACCAAGCAAACATTTTTTAAAGAATGAGTTCTTCAAGGCACTTATACCACATTTTGTAGTTTGCTTTTTTAAAAAAAAATTATTGATTTGTTTAATTTAGGAACATTTGTGAAAGATAGTAACATTTTAATTTAAAAATAAGATTTTGTTGTCTTTTGTTTTATTTTATATTTAAATTTTGTCATTCTGTCTCAACGGTTACAACAAAAATGGAAGATAATCTTGCACTTGCGTCTCCAGAAATACGCGAAATTGCCGAAAATGCCATTAGGCAATTCAGGACTTGTTTGTGGCAAAAATAGTAACAGGAAACCAGCTGTGCTATCACGTTAAAGATAGTCTGTGATTTGCTATATCTGCTATGTTTTCTACTCATCGGAACTGTCATATGTTAATTTGTTATTAGCATTTAAAATTAAAGAATTTTTTTAATTTGTATTTATTGCTGATGAAATTAAAATTACTAGAGCTATCTTAATGTTCTAAACACACAAACTGTATGACCTTAAAGCGCGAACAAAACTGACTTTGGCTTGACATGACCTGATCGCAGATCATTAGTAACGGAAACAAAGGAAAAACTGGAAAATTAAGTGGGCTTATTTCAAAAATTTATAATTTATATTAGAGAAGTAAAATGAAGGGATATTACATAAAATTAATTTGCATTGACGTGGCATTGAATTATACAGGCTGTTTTTAAAACATTTCTACAACAGAGTATTATATATTTCTGAAGACAAAATAAAACGTTTAAATTAAACTTATCTTAGAAAAAAAATACACCACTAAATGAAACTTAATGGGTATGTATCTGTTATTAAGGAGTTTTTCTTACCATTTTTAAATTGATTTAAGTACTAGTAAGTAGCCTCAATGATCATCAATGATGTTTTTAAACCGATACTCAAATATTTTTTGAACTTTTTTTATTAGGTTTTATTTTAAACATTTTTTGTTTTATTAAAAATTTTGATATTTCTATTACGAGTAGTTTAAAAAAAATATTTTATGATTTAGTGCACGATAAAAACTGTGACAAAAATAGTAATTTCGTTGATTAAATTTCCAAACAGTGTTGTATAGAATATCTCAAATTTGACCAATATGCATTAATGTAACTTTTGTATTTGCATTTTATGCTCTAACGGGTTAATTTTAAGATGAGATAATACCGGTAATATATTCGTTTTCATAAATAATTAAAAGAATCCAGGGTTGTGATTGGTTGTTGCTACGGAAAAGTATCAAAATGTGCGATACTAGTGGTAGTAACTCAACTTGAAATTAGCCTATAAGGCTCTTGCTTTTTTAACTTGTATTTTAATGCAAAAAATTAAATTACTTGAAAACTAATAATCAGTAGTTCATTAAATTTGCGGTACATATAGGCTGTCCCAACGCCAACGGTCCGAAAATGCTCTATAACTTGTTTATTTTAAAATATATTAATTTTTTCTTTTTTTTAATATTATAGCTGCGTTTTTGATGCACGTTTTAAAAATATTGCGGTTTATATACAGGCTGTCCCAATATTAAAAAACACTAAAGTTATGTTTTTTAAATGGAATCTACTTGGTTTGATTTTATTTTTAGACTTTATGCTAAATTATAAATAACTTTTATAAAGGTTGTTTTTATTTATCTGTTATCAATTTTGATTTGTGGCGCTTTTTTTACTAGAATTTTTGAAATGCAGGGGTCGGTCTAAAAATCCGTATCTTCTAAATGCTTGCACACAAGTTAAAGTAGATAACGCCGTTTGATTCCTGAATGCTTGCCGCATCTTTCAATATTGTTCACAAAATTGTACATTTTCTTGCAACAAAGAATTTCCAATTTCATACTTTTGTTTAATTTTTGTGCTAATTTTTTTGTGCATAAGGCCCACACGATTTTTATTGTCCAAAACAGAAAAGTTTATCGATATTTAGTTAATTTAGGAGAGCAATTTAGTTTTTTACACTAGACTATACAAACCTTATATTGATGGAAAGCTTGTTAAAAGATCTTTTGACTGGTACAATAATAAATAGAGAGTGTTATTTGAAAAAAATGAGTTTTTGACATTTTTAATTTGTCATGTTTAAAAAATCGCAGTAGGCAGATGCTTGTTGAGTAAACAATTAAAAGATGCGGCAATCATTCAGAAATCAAACGGCGTTACCTACTTTAACTTGTGTGGAAGCATTTAGAAGGTACGAAAAACTAAGTAGAATCTATTTAAAAAAACATAACTTTAGTGTTTTTTTAATATTGGGTCACTCTGTATATAAGCCGCAATATTTTTAAAATGTGCTTCAAAAACGCAGTAATAATCTGAAGAAGAGAAAAAATTAATATCTCTTAAAATAAACAAGTTAAAGGGCTTTTTCGGATCGTTGGGACAGCCTGTATGTGAAATATGCGTTTTTATCGTTAAAATAATAATTTTTAATAAATAGTTTAAATTTTATTAATGAAAATCTAGTTTTTATCGTGCATTAAATTATATTTTTTTCTATTTAAAAAAATGTAAATATCAAAATTTTATATGAGACAATTTTTTAAAAGTATAGTTGCCTATTAGGAAAAAAGATATTTGCATAATAGTTAAAAAAAAATGACTATTTTTGTGTGTTGATTACTATTACTAGACATGTATTTACGTAAAGATAATTGACTACAACATAATTATGTATTCTCAAAATAAAATTAGCATTTTAATATGGTAGAAAAAAAAATGTATTTACTTCTCGACATAAAATACTTTTTTTAGTTTGTGAGATTGACTTACTCGAAACTTACGCAGCTCGTGAGCAAACCATCATCTTACGAAAAACCTTACCTTTAAGAAATAATATCTTCGAACTCGTTATTGTTTATCGTAAATAAGTAAAATTTTGACTCATATAAATGTTATTGCTATTTATAACCAACTTTTTGTTCAGTGTTTATGTTTGTGTTTTAACTATTAGCCTGAAGATATCTATTTGATAATACTCGTAGAAGAAACGTTATTTATTTTTTTAATACAAGAGAGGCCCGAAGGGCAAGCCGCACACCGAGGTCTACGCCTACTGTGTGCTACCTCTCGGGATAGTACTAGAGTCCGTACACTTTCAGAACAGCATGTTGGGTCATCGAAATCTGTCAGCGAACGACTTCAATTTGCAAATGGGACTGGCCCGACACTATTTTGTCATCTGCACACTTTTATTGATGTGCTGTTCTGAAAGTGTACGGACTCTACTGCAGTAGCCCTGTGCCTCTGATGAAGCTCAGTACCTTGTCTGCAGGAGCCTTCTCGATAGCACTGGGCTTCAGATATCGAGAGCCCAGGTATAAATCTCTGATGCCTGCAAATGCAGGGCAGTAACAGAGAATATGAAGAGGAGTTTCCTCATCTTCAGCACAACCTCTGCAAATCTCGTCCTCGCTGAGTCCGATGACGTGCAGGTGTCTTTTTAGTAGGCAATGTCCTGTGTACATGCCTACCACTAACTGAAAGTCTCTACGATTGAGACGCATCAGGTTTTCACTGCGTGCTTTAATAAAAAGCCTGGATTGCCGCATGTCATCTTGAAACTACCATTCAGAGAGATGGCGAGATTCTATCCACTTATAAAGTGTGTCTTTCTGTCGTCTTTTAATAACGCCAAGAGCCGGTTCTGCCCCGATAAAGTCCATTTATGAACCATCTCGAGCTAGAACGTTAGCCCTCTTGTTACCCGTTAGACCACAGTGTCCTGGTACTCAGCAAAGTACAACCTTTTTGTTGCACTCTGCCATTTCCTGTAATCGGTTGTGACATTTCCAGACAAGCCTCGATGAGTACCTGCACGATTGCAAGGCCTGCAGCGAAGCTTGACTGTCGGTGCCAATGCAAATTCGCCTATTTGACAAAGCCCTCTGCACGCACTCAGTCACTAATCAGCAGAGCGAAGATTTCCGCTTGGAAAACGTCAACATGTTTGCCCGAAGATATTGAAATTTCAACACCGAGCTCACATATAGATATTCCTGAGCCCGCTCTATTGGGGTGAACCGACCCGTCAGTATAGCAGACGAGCCAGTCCTTCGTTCTGAAGCTGCTCGTTTTTTCACACCAGTTGTCACGTGGTGGAATGTTCACAAGATACTTGTGATTTATAGCAACACTGGGGGTCATACTGTCGTCCCCCATTTCAAAAATGGGGTCCAAATTCAACATCCTAGTGGATATTGTCCGATGTTTTTTTCCGGTTGCTGTTTTCCACCGTTTTGTACCGCGAAGCCGTAGGAAACTCATTGCAGCAGACTCTTCCACAACAAAATGAAGTGGCCGAATCCCCACAATGAGCTCCATGGCTGCAGTCGGTGTAGTTCGGAAGGCTCCTGCGATTGTCAGGCAGGCCAAACGCTGGACCCGTGCCAAACACTTTTTGGCCCAGGACGCACTCGATATGGTCCACCAGACAAGGGAGCCGTACGTGATTATTGGTCTGACAACATAGTTGTAGAGTCAAAGCATAACGCGGGGTGTAAGACCCCAGGTTCTGCCAACAGCTCTTCTGCACGCCCAGAGCGTGCTCGTAGCTGTTCGCATCTTTTCTTCTACGTGTGATCTCCAGGTCAAACGGGAGTCTAAAATTTGTCTTAAAACGACGAAACGTTACATAATAGTTGTTTCAATTCAACCTATTCTTCAACAATGAATTTTTTTTTTAAATAATTTTATACAAGGACGTAAAGAATCAGTGAAAAAACTTACTTTTGTGTTTTGTTGTAAAATTTTATTATTATAATATTCATGTAATACCCATTCCCATTTATTTATAAACTTGGTTGACAATTTTTGAGACCAAAAGAAATATACCAGTTAGTTTATCTAAAAGGCTTTTTGTATACAAAGAATGTGCATGTAAATTGACACTCTCTTTATCTTTTTTAGTTTAATTTTTTTTTTAATTTTGTAAAATTTTTCTCTAGTTTTTTAACGAGAGGTTTAATTTTTGACATCACATCTAGTATACTAATAAACCTGTTTATTTGTGTAGTAACAAATTTATTATCAAAAGTTATCAAAAACATTTATTTATTAGTTAAAAATTGTTGAAAATGCTTTCTTTCTTGATAGGATGTGTGTTGTTATAGCAAATTTTGTTGAATTTTGGTCTCTTAAACGAGAGTAATAACAGTAATAAATCATTGACTATTAAAATTGTTTTAATTTATTTAAGCAAACTGAAGTTTTTTGTTAGTCTAATAATAGAATTGGGATTTCAATAGTGAAAAAATTTGAACCATTATGAATTCTAGCACATATGGTTTTTGCAGTATGAGAAAACAAGTGCCTCAAAGTGGACAAATGAGAAATCATCTGAAACCGTCCTCAAAGGCTCTCCAAATGTCAAAAACTTTGTTGTTTTGCAGTTTTGTCAGTTTTTCCAGAGCATATAAGTTATATAATAACTTCGTTTATTTATAAGTTGTGTCTAATAAAATTTTCTACACTTTGGTTACTAAACATTTTTTCTAAAAATTGACCGAGTTATTGTCAATAAATGTTGTGAAAAAAAATGGCATAGTATTAAATTTCTATCATCTTGTTCTTAAAAATGCTCATGCAAAAAGATGCGTTTGCACTATTTGATTGCGAGAATTCGCAAATTATTGTTTTGCATGATGTAACGCCTAACTTCGAAAGATGTACTATGTTTTGGCCTGAGATGGTGTATGTATTGTACCGTGAGAGCAAACATTTGCTGAATCATGGCTTTGGTCTGTCATATTTTGATAGTTTTGCTCGATCAGTTAAGTGACGCAAATCCAACTTTAATTTAGTAGAATTCTAGTGTTTACCATCATTTTTATATACATAGTTATATCGTACAGCTACATAAAAAAACAGACATTTTGTTAAACATTTTGTTGGATTTTTAGTAGTATAATAGTATCTCCTGTTTCAGTTAATAAGTGTTTAAGTCGAGTTTTGTTTAAAACGAAATTGCTTTTTAAGAGAAGCGGAATAGTATTTTCTTTGTAGTGATAAAAATTAACCAATATTAAGACATTTTTAACAAAATTGACAAAATGACAAAAACTTAGTGGCGGCCGGTATCTCTGTATTTTAAAAACGGAGCATGGATTTCAAATTTTATTGTAAAGTGCTATTAGTAGGACTAAATCGAGGACCATTTCTGGAAAAAAGTTTTATTTGATTTAAAAAATGGTCCGCTCTTTCCGAAACGGTTTACATTAGGACACTGTCGATATTTGTCGTCATTACGAGACGAACGGATGACTAGTTTTATTTTGTTTTATTTTTCTCAATTTAAATTTAAAAAAAAAATGAGTCAATAAAACTTTAGAAAGAAAATTTTCATAAAATTAAATTTCAAATTTTTTAGATTTGAAATTTTGTAAAAAACAAAGAAAACTGGTTATGAACATGTTTCATAATGATCAAAAAAGATTGGCATTGATCTACTTTGATCCGTTTGGGAAATATAATAATATAATATATATTATATATAATATAATAAATATAAATAATTTGACAAACTACACACTAAACTACTTACAACACAACAGAATTTGGGTCTTATTCTTAATTTTTATAATGTGGAGATTAAAATATATCCCTACCATCCGCACTTTAGAGACCCGATTTTACAGAACTGCACAAGATTTCAAAGTCGAGCCCTGCAAATAAGAAGGGTATTTCACTTATCCACTTATTCACTGAGATGAGATATACAGGATGTCCGGAAATGGTGTGTACAACGAAAGACCACAAATTCTTTGACCAAAAATATAATGATCTAACTCCACTTACCTATATACAAAGTTGCTTAGTTTAGCCGCTAGAGGGCTTTAAACTTTATAATTTTTTTTATGCGCAGAATTATCGACAATTTTTTAATAGGTCCTGTTACTATACCAAATAACTTAGATGAAAATAATTGATTAATATTTTTTCAAGAAACATTACTCATTTTATTAGAAGATTTGCTTTTATTACGTCAGAATATGTGGTTTGCGCATGACGGCGCTCCGCCACATTTTTCGTTAGCAGTGCGACAGTATTTAAGTACTTGTTATCCAAATCGTTGGATAGGAAGAGGAAATGATGTGCCTGTAAAATGGCCACCAAGATCAACAGATTTAACACCGTGTGATTTTTTTATGGGGTGCCATGAAAACATAAGTGTACTCTTCTCCTATTGAAAGTGAAGAAGACTTAAATCGGAAAATTGTAAATGCTTCCAACACCCTTCGAAATCAAGGTACTCTACAAAGAATACAATTTAATTTTCGACGTAGAGCTTAACGCATGTGTACAAGAAAATAGTGGTCATTTTGAGCATTTGTTCTAGTAATAGGTAAAAAATTCATTCTGCTTTTTCTTTATTTGTGAATATTTTTTAATAAAGACATATCAACGTTACTAGTGTTAACTTATAATTCTCGATTCGGACATGTAGTGATTTAGAAAATATTTTTTTGTGGCTAAACTGTTTATCTTACGAAAATATTGCTAGAGAGGAAATAGTTTCTAAATTAACGTAGCGAATTAGAAAAAAAAATGGTGTTGATTATACAAAGATTTAAAGAATTGTAGATAAATAATTTTCTGACAAAGTTTTTGACTTATCTGAAAAAAAATTTAAAAAATTATAAACTTTGAAGCTCTCTAGCGGCTAAGCTAAGCAACTTTGTATATAGGTAAGTTAAGTTAGATCATCATATTTTTGGTCAAGGAACTTGTGGTCTTTCGTTGTACACATCATTTCCGGACACCCTGTATAATAGAACATCTATAAATTATTATTTAAAGAACATAAGTGTATCAACTACGAAAAGAAAACGGAAACGTTGCGAGATTTTTAAACACTGTTGAAACACTTTAAAAAAATTAAAAATGTTGTAAATTTTGTCAGCTACAACAAAATACATTCTAATGGATTAAGTCAATTTTGAGTTAAAAAAATTAATTGAAAAGAAACGTCAAAAGTTGTGAAAATCGCAAATATTAAATAATTTCAAAATGTGAAGCAATTTCTTGTTGGTCAATTATTATTCCAGAAAAAAAATTCGTTAATTATCTTGTTAGATCATTTTATTAGCCACAACTTACAAATAAACCAGGTTTTGATATAACTCATACCTTCTGACAAAATTGGTGAAAATTACAAAAAAAACAGGGTTTTTGACGTTTGGGGGACCTTTGGAGCGTTTTTTTTTCTCATATTTAAGAATCTTCTGTGCCAAATTTTATAATGGTTTAAAATTTTTTACTATTGAGACGATATTTCTTTATATTTTCATAGACTATGTGTGCAATGGGCATATGATGTGGCGGTGTTCTATACAGTCTAAAACATCTTCATTTTTATGCCAAAATTAAAAGAATCGTGATAAATAACATTATGAGGTAATTTTTTTTTAAACAACAAATAAAACTGTAGTTTTAACAGGGTATTTTGTTTTAAAGAATAATATCTACAAGAAAGTTCATCGTCTAAAAAGCGCTTTTTTTGAACAGTGATGAATTCAACTTTTGAAGATTACCCACAATTAAGTATTAAATTGTCAGTGTTTTTCCAATTTCTAAAGGTAAAAATAAAACTGGAAATAGAACAAGATTACGCTATAAAATTTTGTGTTTGTTTGGGTAAAGCTCTAACGAAAACGTTCTAATTAATTAAAACTAAGGTTAGAATTTTATCTAAACGAACACAAAATTTCATAACGTATTTTTATTCAATTTTTATTTTTTTAGTGGATGGGGAAAACACATGATAGTTTAACAATTAATTTTGGTAAACGTTAAATTTTTTTTATTTTTCTGCTAACATTGACAGCAGTTGTGGTTTAAATCATTGCATTTGAGCTTTGACAATCGGTTTGGATAACTTCGGAACTTACAGATCACCCAATTGAATATTGATTGATAAATGTTGCAATAACTCATGCAAAAAACAGTTATCAATTGATTGTTTTTTTTTAAATTTATGTTAATACCGTGAGAACGAAAATGTTCTAAATTAGAGCAAGCTGGGGTCTGTCTCATTTTTGGTAGTGTTGATTGATCACACAACATTCTTGTTCTCACCGAATAATGATATAAAACATTTTTTTCCATAAGCAAGATGTACAAATATAGCTTTGGTGAGCGGCTTTATTTGCGGTCTTTTTAAAAAAATAATAAAATAAAACGCACATTTTAAGTGCGAGACTCATATAATAAAAGCCGTAATTCAAATCACTGAAATTTTTTTTATAACTTTAATCAAAAGAAATTTATACATATTTAATAATTAATTAGATTATTTTTGTTAACAAAAAGAAGTAGCAACAATGTAGGATAACAGTCCCGTGAAAGATTATTATTTTATATATTTTTTCTAAAAGTTTTGGTAATGTTTGTATGTACATACTGAAAAAATATCAGCGGCTGAGGGAATCATTATATTATTAATTTCTTAAATTACATTTTACGTAAAACCGTACACCTAGAAAAAAAACTTCAAACAATGTCAGTGGAGCGAAAAATTTTATCGACTCTCCAACACACAATTAAATTATCTTGATAGTAGTCGAACAAACATGTTGGCCGGTGTTTCCCTTTAGTTCCGTTCAGACCACTACAATATTTCTATCCAGAATGGGCATTTTGTTTTTGCCGCAATATCTAGCTGTTATCTTTCGCGTTCACAGCAAAACCCACAACTTGTGTCTGATCAGACGGGAGATATTAAATAACGGACTAACCAAACAATAACAGGACGAGTGGTGTTTGAGCACTTATCCTCTAGGACGCTCAAATAAAAACTCCTCGATTCTGTCTTTCCTAATGAAATTTGACGTAGGTGTTTATTTCGATGTTGTTTTATGGAGATAAGGCTGTGGAGACAAACATTTTACTCTTATTGTCTACATCAACAGATACAAACCGTAGATTTATAAAACAACTGAGTAATAAGCTAAATTTAATTTTTGCAATAATTAGTTGGGTCTCAAAGGACCTTAAAATTTTTGATCAAAATTTATTTGGTACAGTTTGGATTCGGTTTCGAGTAGTTAACTTATGCAAGTCCGTTGAGGTTTTCAGATTTGAATTGGTTTAAACGACTTAATCGAGTTAGCTGTCCAAAGTGACGTAGCTGTACGTCCAGCAGCAAATTAAATCGTTCTTTTCTTTTACATAATTACCTCTTAACTTTGCTCTTCTGGCGGTCCATCGTATGTGAATTAACCCGAGTCGGCTCTGGTTGATCTAATTATTCCATCCGCAGCCGAGCACTAAGCTAAAGGCTAAATAACGCGTCTTTAATCTCGCACAGCGCAGAGACATTAGTAGGGCCTTCACCCTTTCCTCTACCTTCCACATAGCGTCTATTTTTTTTCTTATGATTAGCTGAATATTTGAAGAAAGGATCAATCTCTGAGTTTATGAGTTTATAAATAAGTAGAGTTAGAGTTTATTTTTGAGTAAGTGATTTTAGAAGCCTCGAGCTACTTACCTGCACCGTCTAATTACTAAATCAGCATCACTAAACTTTGCCGTGTGCGGTCATTCATTAAACTTGAAAACTTAGAGGAGTTTCTTGTCGTAGCCCCTCCAGAAACAGCCGACGTCGTGCACTGCTTCTACCTCTCTAGTTTTAAAATGCGAATTTCGTTTAATTACCCCACTAATTAATGAGAAGTTTAATAATGCTGCATGAACAATACGCCTGATTTATGCTTGTATTTCGATGCATTCTGCAGCTACGTGAACAAGTCCAAAGTACTTTTGTTATTCTGATTTTAGACCGATAAAACCCATTTAGAGATAAAACTTGTTTTTTATTTTTGATCTCGTTTATTTCCTCATAAAGTCAAATCATTGTTTTATTATTTTTTAAACATTTACATTTTTTTTATTTTTTTCTACCCGTCTGTTTCTTTTAGTTTAGTATTGTTGAAGGGAGATATTTTTTGGATTTTAGCGTAGCAGGTGTCTATGCAGGTAAACAAGCAGTCGGTGCTCGCCTGGGGCAGGGCTACTCGAAGGAAATCAGACTCGTTCTCTGCTAAACTCTGGTGCAATGTGGGGAGGAAGAAGAAGGGAGAAATTCGCAAGGGAATGTGTAGATATGTAAACCGCACATCCGACAAATTTCCTGCCGGATATTTTATATTTTATTTGGTCTTTTTATATTTATTAAGCATCTTTCCGCTCGATTCGAACGTGAAAGCTTTGATCGAGTAAAAAGGAACTGGCCCTTGGCGGCCCGCCCAGATACATTACTATGTGACAATAGATGTCTCGCTTGACAAACGGGAACAGCGTTTGTCAATCTGTTCGTTTCCGCATCGATAAGTACGATTTCAACTACACGGACAGTCCTATTGTCCGAACAGCCGGCGAATCCGGGATATTGGCCCTTTAAGGCCGGCCCATATTAAATGCCTGCCTTTCAGGAACTGGGATAGCATCTTTGAAGATGTACTTTAAAAAATAATCTTTGACGTTAATTTATTTTGGAATGCTTACCTGTTTCAAGCAGTTATTTTTTAAAGATTTATTTGCTATTTATTTTCAGCTATAAATTATTATTTGCAATATACAAACTGTGCTACAAATTTATCGCATAAATACTTAAAAAAGTTTTTAAAAGAAACGGTTGGGTACAAGCATTTATTTTAAACTTGTGCAATACGAGTAGAACACCTTATTTTTGACTGTATTTTCGGTATCAACTCTATCATAAAATTATAAGATAACTATCATAGAAAATTTGTAAGGTCATAACTATTAGGGACCGGACTTAAGGTGATAAAATTTTTCAAATACTTGTTTAAAATTGGTTTTAATCACACTATTTAGGTTAAAAAAACTTGACTTTCATAATTTTTTTACGATATTTAAGACTGCTAAAACTAATTTAAATCAATTGCTTTTCACATATTAGAAAATAGCTATATGTGTGCCAAGGTCGAAAAATTGTAAATTGTTTTACAAATTAAGAAAAGTAATTGTTTTTGTGAGTGTGAATGTTTGAAATGAATGAAATTTAAACAAACATGCAAAACACACCTTTCTTAACATGTTGAACACGTTATTTTTTTGTGTTGTTGATAAAAATCACTGTTTTTGAAGATTTAAATGTTACAAAAAATTCTGTTTTATCAAGGTAGTATTTAAGGCCGTAGTAAGATCTAAACATTTTTTAAAAAAGTTTTGATGTCACATTTAAGTAAAATAAATTGCTCAAATAAAAATTATAAAAAATCGCGCAATAATATTTAATAATTTAAATAATTGTACATCTAAAATTTATTCTAATAAAATAAACAAATGAAAAAAATCGTTGTTAACAAGAAAAGTGTTGCTAACAGGAAAAGTCTTACTTTTCTTCGCTTTTGCTTGCGGCACGACTAAAAGGTGTAAATTAAAATTATAATACATATTAAAAGGTGTTCTTTTAGTTTTGGCAAATAATTATGTTTTAATACGTGTAAAGTGATTTATTCAAATAATGACAATAAAAATCATTGTCGAACACACAAGTTTAATTAAAATTATAATACAACAGTGGAAAAGCGCTTTCGCAAACTGAAGTTTTACCATCAGTGTCTAAAAATTACAATGTAAAAAGGAAAGCTATAACAGAAGTTAGGAATGTTGAAAAAAGTTACTAGACTTTTGTTAAAAATGAATTAAAACAATAAACAGTAAATATGTTTACTAAGAATAGAATAAAACGTTATTTTTAGTTTAATACTTTTTGAATGATTTTAAAGGAAAACATAAATTGTTGCTATAAAATTGTTGTTATTGGTAAATTGACAAAAAATAAATTTTAGTTGTCTAAAATAGTGTGTAACGTTTGACATCAGTTAACATTTGATTTAAAAAATAATTTAAAAAGTATAAATCTTGATAAAGGTAGTAAGGAGACAATATTATAAACAAACATTAACTAATAAGTGAATATAAAATATTAACATTATAATTCAGCTGTTCCAAGTTTGTGTAGAAGATTTGTGGGAGGATTTAAGAATTTCTAAAACTTCTAGAAAATTTAGAAAATAACTTTTATTGCAGATGTGAAGGATTTTGGAATTATCAGTAAGAGAATGACTGAAAGAAAAAATTTAAGAAGCAAAAGTAGATGAAGTGTCAGTGCTGTATCTATGTTTTTGTATTTTTTAATTCTCCTTACATGTTTTTGATTCTGGTTTTAATTTTTCGTCCCGTTTGATCTATATAAACTGCGTTGCAGTTATTACAAGGTAACTTGTAGACGTTGAATGATGTAAAGCAGGAATCTGATTTTTGTTGTGTGTAACTTTTATATTAAAGCTTTTTAAAATATGGAAGATTGAAAGAGAGACTTTCTCAACAAATGGTATAGAAGAATAGGTCGGTTTTAAAAGAGGATATATAAGAAGAATAATTTTGTAATATGTTAAAGCTGAGAGAATATATCTGATAAATTAAAAAATTAAAAATTAAAAAATTTTAATAAAAGGTATTAAAAGTAGCTAGATGTGAGAATGAAGAGGAATTATAGTATCAACAGATGTAGGTTTTCTATAAATTTTAAAAGCAAAAGATGAATTATTTTTTTAAATAATATTTAGATCTAAAAATAAAATTGAAGAGTTTGTTTTTGCTTTTACAGTAAATTTTTAATGTTTTTATGTAATGTATTGATAGCTAAAAGATAATTATCTAATTCTCTTTTGGTGCCTTAGAACGAAGAGATGACATCAACAACGTATCTAAACCAGAAGCAAATATTCTTTGAAGAATTAGGAAGTTTTAAGATTTTTTCTTCAAAGTTAATTATAAATAATTCTGCTAAAAGCGGATTTAGAGGGAGCCCATAGTTAAACTCGTATTTTATTTATATACATTATTATTAAATATGAAAAAAAATTGATTTTAAACTAAAGAAATTAAATCAGTGGCTTGTAAAGGAGGGAGTAAATTAAAAAAAAATTACTACTATTAGAAAGAACTCCATTAGCATAAATAGAATATTTTAATTTGTTTTTGACATAAGATTGATAAGTTTTTTAACTTTTTTAACTTTTTGTGTAACTTTACTTTTTACATTGTTATTTTAAGGCACTGACGATAGAAGCTTAAGTTTTTGAAAGCGATTTGAATCAGAATTTTAATTAAACTTATTGTGGGTTTTACATTAATTTTTGTCATTATTTATATGAAAATCATTTCACTTCAAGAAGGAAGGGATGCTTTTATCAAATTTTTGATTTATTTAAATTACTTTTACTAACGTTTACCTAATAAAGTAATATTTAAGCGAAATAAATCTATATTTAAAATATTGGCTCACTTCAGTTATTGATACCCACATTTGTTTTCGAATTCGAAAATTCGTGCGATCAATTGCCCATGCGCTGGTGAACGACTCTGCAGCGCAATTTTTGTGCAGTAGAGTTTTATAGATTCTTGATTTCTTTAAAAAATGTCTAAACAAGAGAAATTTCGAAATCTTGCCAGCCATTTAATGTTGCTCTATTTTTTAGTTCAGTCAAATTGTTGATGTAACGGAAAATGACAACATATTGTTGAAGAATGATTGTATTTCTTAACAAGATGGTGCATCTGCTTACTACGCAGTTTCTGTGAGGCAATTTGTAGATGCAAACTTTTTGGATCACTGCAATGGATAGAGGGGCTCTATTGGAAGGCTGGTAAGATCTATTAGCCGTGGGAAAGATCTTTAGATGTCTCTCTCTTAGATTTCCTTTATTGGGGACGTTCGAAATTGAAAGTTTGTGAAACTCAACCAGATTTACTAGAAAACTGTCCTACAGAATTTGTTAAAAATGCATTTGAGTCTTGTCTTTATCTTTGAGAAAAACCATAGGATCTATTTTGAACATTTATTTCAATAATATTAGTAAATCTTCTGTAATAGTTTTTAGAAGTAATTATTAGTCGGTAAGATTTTTTTCGGATATCTTATAAACGGATGGTCTGATTCAACTTTGGCAAAAACTTTTAAGACACATGTTAAGGCTTTTTCTTTGAGGTGTCATAAATGGGTTAGTGCTTTTTGACATTTTAAAGTTGAAGTGTGTGATGGTTAGGGGGTTACGAGGGGTGTTTTAAAAATTGAACTGGAGATAAAGTAGAACAAAATAAAAAAATTATACAGAAAACGTTTAATGAGAGTTGTAAAGAATTCACTAATTCATCACCTACGATCATCAGAAACAACAGCCATATTATTTTGTCATCCTGTTTTCTTTATTTTAAACTATTATAATTTCACCAATGATAATGATAAGTGATAACGGCTATTTTTTTAATGTCAAAGTTTGTATACTTAGTTATAATATTGAATTGTTCACTTTAAAACGTTTTTTAGGGTACCATGACAAAACAACAATATTTTTAAACATTTTTTAGTTTGGCTACCGTTACTGACAGTACTTACTAATTGTTACACCTATTATATTGCCGCCGGTCAAAAATCTTAAACTTTTTTTTTACAAATTTAATCGTTTCATAGTTTTTTGCTAATTATAGCTTGTATACTAACATTACAAATATTTTTTTAGTGAAAATAGTTTGAATTTATTAAATAGGCACTCAAACGTAAAGATTATAGTTTTACTATGGTTACATTTTATTACAGTTACAAAAGTCAATTTCAAACATCTGTTTTTAGTTACATTTTTTGCCAAAAGATAACATTTTAGAAAACCTTTTTACGTAAACGTTAGATAGAGATATCATCTAGAAGTATGTATTTTTTAATTTAAAAGTTTAATAAAATATTACAAAACAAATTATGTGTTTTTAAATAAAACAGTATATTTTGATTTTTTACCTAATGCAAGGTGAGTATTTTAACTGCAATAAATTCTGGAACTCTCATTAGTTGTATAAGAAATTTTTTTGTATTGTTCATTATTTGCTATTTATTTTTGTTTTATTTTATTGACACTCACTTTTGCATTTTGGTAACCTGATAAACGCAAAATAGTATAGAAACAATTAAAAAAGAACACATAATATGGGAAAATAAATCCCAGAAATGTTTTAATATGTCAAAAAGTAGATAGATTTTAAATTAGTGTTTTGTTAGGAAACAATAAAAATATTTTCAAAAATCATAATACTAATAAAACAAAAAATGATATTTTTGTACATTCTTGTGGAACGTATTTTAAGAAAATTTAACAGAATGCAAAAATAATGTGATAAATTAAGCAAAAAAAAAAACGTTTTATTTTTATTTTGTGAATCTAACTAGTGAGAGTCGATTTACAGAATTTATTCCATTTTACTTTTATTTTTTTACTCACCTTGTATAATTTGTTGATAATTTTTTGTTTTTAAATATTTATTTTACGCTAAAACAAACTTTTTTTGTTACGTCTTGCTAGAATATAATTATAGTAGATCTTTTGTCACAGATGTCTTCTTGGTGCGTTTCAAAAATATTTTTGGGTTTAAAAAAATAACAAAATTTAATAAATTGACATTAAACTATTTTGTAAAGCATATTTTTGTAAATAATACTAATTTTGTAATATTTGTGTTACTTAAAAATAAAATAAATTAATGGAACTAGTTGTTTTATGATGCAAAATTGGTGGATGCGCCGGGCTAGAAATACAAATAAATCTACTTGTATAAGAGTTTTTTAATGAATAAAGATGTTAACGAAGGAGGCAATTGTGTTTATTTTTTAGATTATGAATCACCCACTAGGATACGAGTTGATTACAAGATTTATTTGTTGATCGCAGACCATTTTAATCTTGGAATACAAATTTTCTTTTAAAATTTTAAAAGCATTTATAATCAGTATAGTTTTTGATTTTTTTTTTAATCTGTTACTTAAATATTTATTGCATTAAATAGTATTAGCTGCGTCTGCTTCATAAGCAAATTGGTCACGTGGTTGGAAATTATTTTTGAAGGCTCCGTACATATTACGTTTCTGTGTTAAGTATTATAAATATGTGTACCACAAAAGGTAGGAGAAACACCGTAATAAAAATAAGTTTATTTTATGTTTTCAACGTGGAATCTTTTGGTGGATCACAAATAGAATGATTAATAATAAAACTTTTCTTTTCAATGAAGTTTCGGGAGAGATTTAATCAGAATAGAGATGTTTTTGTAAACAAATCACAAAAAACTAAAACCTGTTTAAATAGGTAATTATTAAGATTTTATCGAACGGAAATGCCAGTGTTTTTAAACTTTTTTTCTATCAAAAAAACACAGTAGAGAATAACCAGCAATTTATTTAAAAGATTTTTTTTTGTTCAATTATTATCAAGAAAGTTTAGTAAAAATGACGGTTTAAGGATTAAATCCTAAATGAGGATAGCACCGAAATGGGCAATTTAGGGATCGATTAACGACATACCAACAATACAACAATATTTGCCGTTAATCCTCAATATTGGCAGGTAGTATCGCAGTGATTATTTTTTATTGCATATTACGAATTGTTCTCGTTGTCTGCGAGGCATTATAGTCGAGATGATTAGTGCCTTCTAAGCCGGTGAATCGTTGAACAGTCACGCTAAGGCCCGTGTCCACCAACTGAAATCTACTCGTTCAAACTGTGGCGTTTCTGTTTACTTTGGGATTGCTAATTACAAAGTCTTAAGAGCTGGGGTGGTCTTAATATGCAACGGAAACTACGTCAAGCGGAAGCACCAACGGTTGGCTGATTCATTAAACGATAGCAAAAGATAAAATGTGGTTCCTAATTATAGGTGCTTTTTAGATAAAACGATTATCTCACGGTGTTTCGACTAGTAAAAGTAACATAAAACTACATGACAAAAATTCTTTATTTTTAAAAGTAGTATGAGTGAGTAAACACTTGAACAATTTGTTTGCTACCTACTTCAAGTCTGAAATTAAACACAGAAAATGCATTTTATTATTAACAAAAGGAGTTAGTGGTCGGACCTGTGTCAGTGGGGTGAAGAAGGACTGTGAAGGAACCTGAGGTTCTGCGTAAAGCAATTAGGGTCGCTAATGTCTTGTCCGGCACGGCCCACACTTTGCCAGTACTTTCGGCCTAAGCGCCTAATGATGTTAGTGAATATCGGACGACAAATTACTGCACTAATGTGTTCTCGGTGTAGTTTTGCCGGGTGTTAGTCTACCCACTACTTTGGACGGTGGTTGCTTCTGAAAGTATAATGAAGTCGACGGGCAACCCGCGTCACCTTAAATTTTTGATGGAATCTAAACTTTCAACTAACTCTGGCGCATGATATATTTAGCGAAACTTAAATTACGCTCAAATACATTCGATCCCGATCCATGCCAAATCATTATTCATGCAAACTTTGCCGGCGATAAGGGGCTTATATTGAGTTTTTAGTACACATGTTTGCTTCTTCATTAAGAAAACCAAAAAAGGCATTTGCATTTAAGAATGTTTATATTTTAAAAACTAAATTCGACTAATTCGGAAACATTCTTTTTTTGTAAAGTGAAGTTTTTAATATACTCGTAAATGATGAAATAATTAAAAAAACTTAAGTCAAACTCACAAGTTGCTAATAAAACAAATTTTTACATAAAAGTTGCAGAGCGCTTTTGAGACTATAATTATCTCTCATCATCAGTAATTATATAACAAAGAAAAAAATGTGTACAAAACATATGATAAATCTTTATTTTTAAGTAAAAATATTATTATTGTATTACAATGTATTAATTGATTGGGATTTCAATTATTACAAGTTTTTTTAAACCTAACTTTAATACAGTGAAACTTCTATAAATCGAACCGTCAATAACTCGAAACTCTCGATAACTCCAACCAAATTTATGGCAGAAAACAGGCAAATTTTTTGTTGTATTTCTTTGATATATCAAATTTTTTGATTACTTAAACTTTTTTGTGGCAGGTGCCTGTTCCAGTTATCGAAGTTTAACTGTATAACAATTTTTTGCAGAAAAGTCAATGCTTCAGTATTAAGTAGTCTGCTGATATTTACTAATAAATTTGTGACTTTTATCTAACGGATCACAAACAATTGTTATTATTTGTCTATGCTCTAGAACTGCCAGAATTTTATAGCTTGTCAAAATTTGCTCGACGCGTCAATCGCAGTAGATAGAGAGTGATAGGTTGTCTAAATGGTGAGATAACTTATTTTATGCAAAGTTTAATGTAATAGGACTGATCTGTTCTCACCCTGGCAGAAAGTTTGTACCTATCAAATATAATATGCCCGTAATATTTTTTAAAGGTGTTCTTTTTTTAGGAATCGTATCGTTAAAAAAGGAAAAATTAATATCAAAGTATGTTTACTGGGACCAAAGTTTTTGTTGGTGTGATTTTCAAGCAAGGTGCTAAAAAATATATTTTATGATTAAATTATAACCTATCGCTTCTTGTGTTTACACAATGGTGGCAATGGACGTAATTGTAAATAAAGTAAATAGGAAGTTTTAGTAAAACGTTTTGAGGGATGTTTTAAGTGATAACGTCAATTGTGACTTTTATTGTAGTGCTTTTAACGTACGATTTTAAATAAGACTTCAGACAAGACGTCAAAGTTTTGACAAAAAAAAAATAAATTCGCACAATTTTTGATTAGAGGTTTTTGTAGTTAGATATTAAGGAAGAAGAGTTAAACATTGTTGCATTTGGGGACCTAAGCAATGATGAAATTGAAGATTCAACTATGTACAATATCTTAAATCCTCAAGAGCTTCTCAATTAAGATCAGTTACTTATTATAGTAGAGTAAATCTAGACAGGGTAAATGATAAAGGATTTACTACGTATTTCAGATTTCAAAGCACGATATTGGAAAACTTTGTGAGATTTTTGGCTTTTCACCTATCATAAAAATTAAAATAAATTGCAAAACTGGCTATGTAGAAGGATTCTGTATTTTATTGCTTGCTTACCCAAATAGGTACATTGATTTAGGGCGCATATTTGAGTTGTCTTCAACTCATATGTTCGTCATAGCTACCAAAGGTATGGAAATAATTTTTCATAACATGTCTTATCTTATAAATAATTTTAACCAAATTTCGTGGTTAAATAAAAATATGGTGAAATACTATTCTAACGCTGTAGCTACAAAGCGGGCACCATTACAAAATTATTGGGCTTTTATCGATGCCACAGCCAAACTCGTATGTAGACCAATGATTAATCAAGAAGAATATTATTCCGGGCATAAAAGACAACATTGTCTTAAGTATTAATATTCATTGTATCAAGATGGATTTATAGTTAATTTGCATTAAGCAATTCCTAGAAGACGGCATGATGCAAGAATATTTAGAGAGTCTAATTTATATAAACAACTATAAGCAAAAATAAATAATATAGCAAATGGAGAGCACTACTTAATTTATGGCAGTTGTGCATATCTAATAAAAGCATTACTATTGCTTCCATATTCTATTCGAAGTTTAACACCACAACAGAAAGACTAATAACTCTATAAAAGATGTAAGATAAGCAACAGAATGGAGATTTGGCAAATAAATTAATGAATTTACATTTTTAGTTTTCAAAAAAAAAAATGTTACAAGATGTGCAAAGTATGTACAAAACTGCTGCAATTCTTTTTAATTGTCATACTTGCCTGTATTATTGTTAAACGTCGCAATATTTTAATGTCGTTCCACCAGAATGAGAATTTTAATCATTGCATCAATTTAATAAATATATTTTAACATAATTCTTAAAATTTTATTAATGCAGTCATTATTTTATTACATATATATTCGGTTTATAGCGTCTTGTGTCACCTTCCGATTTTCAATCTTCATTTTTTCTTGTCCAATCAATCTGCTTTGGCTAGATTTCTCTTACTTATGGCCTTGGTGATACCCTGTATCCAGTTTTTCCTCGGACGTTCTCTTCGATTTTTTCCTTCTGGTATCCATTCTAGCACCTGTTTTGGTAACCTATCTTTCCCCATACGACGTATGTGTCCATACCATTTTAATTGTTTCTGTTCGATCTCGTCAATGACTGTTGTTTTTGTCTTCATTATATCTCTTATCTCTTCGTTTCTTTTATGGTCTAACTTTGAGTGTCTGGCAGATATTCGTAATGCATCCATTTCTGTTGCAAGTATTTGCCATTTGTCATTTTCTGTCATAGTCCATATTTCGGCGCCATATATTAATACTCTTTTTACCACGGTGTTGTAAATGTTTAGCTTTCTTTGTCTGTCTATATTTTTTGACCAAAAAATTTCATTAAATGCTTCTATGATTCTTCTACTCTGGCCTACTTTTTTTTGTATTTATTTTTCATCTTTTCCGTTTTTTTTAAACGTTATTTCTAAGTACTTGTATGCTGTACATGTTTTAAATGTAGTTTCATTATCTAATAGTAAATTACCATCATTGCTTCCTATGCCCATATACTTAGTTTTTTCTATATTTATTTCCATTCCCCAGTTTTTATATGCCTCACCTAACTTTCTGGTTATATATTCTAGGTCTTCTTTTGTTTGAGCTATCACTACTTGATCGTCCACAAATTGCATAGAATAAAAGGTGCTAGTTTTAATTTAAAGCCCATTCGGCATCATTTCTTCTTCCAAGTTTTAAGGGCGTGTTCTACATATATCTTAAATAAAGTTGGTGAAATGCAACAACCTTGTCTAAGGTCTTTTGATATCCGAAATCTGTTTGACAGTTTTTTGTCAATTTTTATTTGAGATCTACTGTTATCATACATTTGTTTTACTGCTTTTATTAATTTATTATTTATTTTTGTTTGTTCCAATGCTTCCCATAATTTGATAACTGGTACTTTATCGTACGCCTTACTGAGATCAATAAATAATAAATGTGTTTCCCTGTTTTTTGCAATTTGTTTTTCAATTATTTGTTTAATACAAAACGCATTGTCGATACATGATCGTCCTCCGCGAAACCCACTTTGTTCTTCTGGTTTTTTGCTAGAATATTCTGATTCTATTTTATCGCGTATAATCCGTCCATATAACCGGCTAAAGGTACTTGTAACCGAAAGTCCTCTATAGTTGTCATAATTTCTACGACCATCTTTTTTATGTAGTGGTGTGATGTAAGCCATCTTCCATTTGTTAGGGATTGGTTGACCGTTAATGCACATTTCAAATAGTTGGGTTATCATTCTTGTTAATTTAGTTGTTCCATTTTTAATTAGTTCTCCAGGTATTCCTCCCGGTTCTGAAGATTTATGGTTTTTTATATATTTTATCGCATTACTCACTTCGTTTTTTGTTAACGTTATATATTCTCTTTTTACATTTATTTGCGTGTTCTGAATTGGTAAATTATCTATAAATTGCGATCTGTCTTCAGTAAGTAAGCTTTTATAGTATTTATTTTATTCTTTTAGTTGTATCGTATTTAATTGTGTTTTTTTTTCTATACGGTGCTTTGATATTTTTTATTAATCTCCATATTTCTGTGCATCGTCTTCCTCTTATATATGTGTTTATTTCGGTACATTTTTGGTCCCAATATAGCTTCTTCTCTTTATTCGTCGTACGTCTCGTTGCATTTGTTTGTAGTATTCTTTATCTTCGCTTTTTTTGTTGACAGCTATTTTAGGTACAATTTTTTCTTTATTTCTATTTTTTTCTCTGTCTCTTCTGATATGCTATACCAATTCTTTCCTGATTGTCGTGATTGTTCTAATGCCTTTGCAGCGGTGTCACGTATACTTTCTTTTATATGTTTCTAAAGGGAATCTGTATCTATAAATTGGTTTTCCTTAAGTTTTTGATCTAGTCGTTGTTGGTATAATGTCTTTATGCTTTCTTCTTTTATGCTTTGAATGTTGTAATGTGGTTGGTTAAAATCTTCACTATTGTCTTCGTCTGTTTTTTGTTTGGTTTCGTTTGTTATTGGGGGAATATATATTTTTGCTCTTAGAAGGTAGTGGTTACTTCCGCAATTTGGGCTTTTATTAACTCTAACACCCTGTACTTTTAAATTACTTTTCTGTGTTATCACAACGTAGTCTATTATTAATTTTAAATTTCGTGTTGTTTGTGTCCATGTATACTTATCTATATCACGGTGTTTAAAGAAGCCATTCGCTATTTGTAGTTTGTTTTGGTCACATAAGTTTATTAGTCCATTATTATTTACAAATTCTTCTCCATGTGGTTCTATTATATTATCATTATGTTTTCTTCTTGTTCTTCCATTACAATCACCAGTGAGAATAATTTCTCTTGTTGTGCCTGCCGTTGTTAAAACACTGTTCATAAAAAGTATCCTTGTTTTGTATATTATTACATTTATTTGTTAATTAAATGTTTAATTAAATTTGAATTTCTTTCTGTTAACTGTCGAGTAGAATAGCAATGGGGATTCGGGATCAAAATCCCATGTATTTTCTTATGGAGGTTAAAGTTAGCGTTTCAAGGTCGGTGTCGCTACGGGACCACAGCGGCTTCTAGACCGCACATGCTAGTAGTCTTTTATGAGGGAAAAACAAGATGGCGGTGATGACGTCATCATAGCTAATAGGCAGAAAACAAAGATGGCGGCTGCATGTGAAAAAAAAAGTACCCTAGGGAAAAACAAGATGGCGGTGATGACGTCATCATAGCTAATAGGCAGAAAACAAAGATGGCGGCTGCATGTGAAGAAAAAGTACCCTAGGGAAAAACAAGATGGCGGTGATGACGTCATCATAGCTAATAGGCAGAAAACAAAGATGGCGGCTGCATGTGAAGAAAAAGTACCCTAGGGAAAAACAAGATGGCGGTGATGACGTCATCATAGCTAATAGAAAAAAAAAAAAGATGGCGGCTCTTTTATGCACCACTGATGACGCCATGTGTGGTGTATGTTGTGTTGCCTAAGGTGGCGGGGAATTTAAAAGCTGGTAGTCTTTTATGAGGGAAAAACAAGATGGCGGCTGCATACCCTCTTTTAGGCACCACTGATGACGTCATGTGAGGTGTATGTTGTGTTACCTAAGGTGGCGGCGGGAAATTTAAAAGCTGGTAGTCTTTTATGAGGGAAAAAACAAGATGGTGGCTGCATATAAATGAAGGGATGCGGATGAAGGGATGCGGGGTGTATTATGTCGCTTCTGGACCACAGCGGATTCTAGACCAAAGATGTCAGATGGCCCTTGTGACTCATGGCATGCTGAAGACATCTCTCGCGGTCATTTTTGTTAAGAATAAAGAGGGGTGTATTAAATGAAGGGATGCGGATGAAGGGATGCGGGGTGTATTATTATAAATGAAGGGATGCGGGGTGTATAATTATTATTATTATTATTATAAATGAAGGGATGCAGGGTGTATTATTATTATTATAAATGAAGGGATGCGGGGTGTATTATTATAAATGAAGGGATGCGGGGTGTATTATTATAAATGAAGGGATGCGGGGTGTTGCGAATTATTAAATGGGTGTATTAAATAAGAATAATAATAATTAAGTCGTATGGCCCTTGTGGCTCATGGTATGCTGAAGACATCTCTCGCGGCCATTTTGTTAAGACTAAAGAGGGGTGTATTATTATTAATTAAGGGATGTAGGGGGGTTGCATAATATTTGTTGGGTGTTTTTTTACGATGATGATGATAGTGTTACTGGGGGGTGTAATATTTTTGGTGGTTTCGTGTGGTTGTCTTAAGAAGGTGTATCTATTACCTGTAATTAGAGTTAGGTAAAAAAACTTCATGAATAATAATTATTGATTTAAAAAACAATTTATTTGATACAACGTGATAAGAAACGAAACCGCAAAATATGATATGGAACGGAAATGACGCCTACTTGTGTGTGTGTAGATAAGAGCTAAATATAAAAGCGATAAGTCTTGTTTATTAATAATTTATTAATAATAATTTTACATGATGATTAAGAAACCGCAAAACAAGAAAATACAATACTTGTCAATACTTATCGATATAAATAGGATTGTAATTATTTAATGTTGCTCAGTTGTTGCACTGCGCGCAAAGGTGATGGAAGGTGCCTTCTAAGAATAATTTTGGGTCAGTATGGTGAAGATTTGTTATTACTCCAGTTCGAATGCGTCCTTTAAATGCTGATTCAACATCGCTCCATTTCACATTGTCTTAAGCTGAGGCGTTTTTTTCCCAGAATAATGACCTTCACCAGTAATTTACATGGATCGGAATATTTCTTTAAAACTTTTTATTTGTCCAATTGCCGCAGTAATTTTCATTTTTTCACCGATAGTAGTAGCTTTCCGTAGTAAATCGTTAAGTGTACGGTGTGCTTGATAGCACTTTTTCAATCTGGATGTAACATCTGGATTAGCACTGAACACTGCTGATTTAATTTCGCTCACAAATTCCATTGTATAAGATTATAGAGAGAAAAAATAATGTAGCACTGAGTTCACGTACAAACTAATTAATGAAACAATTGTGAATTATGTCTAAAATAAAAATATTATGTACGCTTTATTTTATGTTTTATTTTAATAAACCCTTTTTCCCCCTCCTAAAGTGATGATTGATTACGTAATACATATTAAAAATAGAATATAACGATGATAAGGAAGAAATCTGTGAATAATGAGTAATTGTTATTTATATATATTATCTATTTATAATTTGAATGGATTTCTCTAAAACAAAAATTTATGATATAAATAAGAGTGTAATTTTTTAATATTACTCATTTGTTATGTTAGTGTCAGAGCATAAAGGTGAAGGAATTATCAATTCTTTGATTAATAAATTACCTTTTGAATTACATCTTCCTACATATCAATATTGTGGACCAGGAACAAAACTAGAAAAAAGATTACAGAGAGGGGATCCTGGAATTAATAAACTTGATTCTTATTGTAAAGAACATGATATTAGTTATTCACAAAATAAATCTTTAGAAGAACGACATAAGGCAGATCAAATTTTAGAAAATAAAGCTTGGGAAAGAGTAAAATCAAAAGACGCTAAACTTGGAGAAAAAGCAGCTGCTTGGTTTGTTACAACAACTATGAAAGCAAAAAGAAAACTTGGAATGGGTATTAAAAAAACAAGAAAAGGCGGTTGTAACCGTAAACGTATGCAACAAAAGAAGAGAAAAATTAATGGTACTCATAGTATGTCTTTTAAGCGTAATGTTCTTGATTATGTTAAAAATAATGTTGCAACCGATAATTATAATATCAAAAATCGAACGGATTTAAAAAAAGCTTCAGCAGCAGCTCTTAAAGCAGCTCGTATTGCTGTTAAAAAAGCAGGAGGTCGAAAAAATATACGTGTCCCTAGAATAATTCCATTTGATGCGACAAAAGAAGGAGGATTTTTACCTTTATTACCTATACTAGCAGGACTAGGAAGTCTAGGCTCACTAGCAGGTGGCGCTAGTGCAGTAGCAAAAACAATCATAGATGCAAAAAATGCAAAAAAGAAATTAGAAGAATTAAGTCGTCATAATAAAGCAATGGAAGAAATTGGTAAAAAAGGATCTGGATTATACATGAGAAAAAATGGTCATGGAGGTTATGGATTGTTTTTAAAAAAACCAGTATCAAAAAACTACCAATAAAGCTACCTAATAAAGCACTTTCTAATGTAGATTTAAATAAGTATGTAAAAATATTAAAAATACCAAATTTTAGAGGTGTTTTTATGCGTGACACATTACCAAAAAAATCAAATAAAAATGAATGTGCAATACTTAATTTAGATAGTAATGAACATCGCGGTACACATTGGGTAGCTTATATTAAAAGAAATAATGTTGTTACTTACTTTGATAGTTTTGGAGCTCTTAAACCACCTCAAGAGCTTATTAATTATTTAGGTCAAAAAATAAAAATTTATTATAATTATGGAAAGTTTCAAAACTATAATCAAATTAATTGTGGACATTTATGTTTAAAATTTTTGTATAAAAATAAATAAAATTCATAAAATGCATCAGTTAACTTAATGGTATGACACATGAAGGATGTCTAATATTTTTACGTTAATAAGTAATAATAACGTGCTTTCTAGTGATTTTATACATCCTATTGAACTTGATCCGAATTTTGATTACGGTTTAGCATTAATTGGTTTTCATTCATTCAATAGTATTCCAAATATTGAAGAAGGTGAAAATAAGTTTTATTTTACTGATAAGCAGCAAAATCAATCAAAAGTAGTTACAATACCCACAGGATCTTACGAAATTGTTGATTTAGAAACATATTTAAGACGTCAAATTATTCCTAAATCAGTTAAAAACAAAGAAGAGTATAATAGATATTTTTCATTGAAACCAAATAACAATACACTAAAGTGTGAAATTGAAAGTGAATTTTATTCTATAGATTTTACATCAACAGATAGTATTGGTAGACTACTAGGATTTTCAAAAACCCGTATTTTAGAACCAAAGAAATTGCATGAATCTGACCTTCCGGTAGATATAGTAAAAGTTAGAACTATTCAAATTAATTGTAATATAACTAGTGGTGCATTTTATAATCATAAGCCTTCTCATAGTATTTACGAATTTGCTATAGGTGTTAATCCATGTTTTGCTATAGACGAAGTACCAAAAAATTTATATTACTTACCTGTAATTAATAAACATCAAATTCCGAATATAACTTTAAATATTGTAGATCAAGATTTTAAGCCGGTGAATTTTCGTGGAGAAAAAGTTATTGTTCGATTAGAACTTAAGAAATTAGTATAATAATGGGTTTAGTATTTACAGATGATAATGATGAGAATGATTCAAATGATAGTAATGAAAAATCAATTCATCAAATTACCGCTGATTATAAAAAGGTTGGCGGTAACATTCATACTTCAGTCTTTAAAAGACAATTACCAAAGCTGAAAGCTTTAACGAAAGCAAATTGTTTATTTCTTAAATCTTTAGGCTACGATGTCATTAAGTCAAGCAATTCGTATTTTTAAAAGACCTCCGTTAGATGAAACAATCAAAAAAGTAGAAATTCGATCGTACCATCCTTTTATACAATCATTTAAGGCTACTGATGTTATAAACATTGAAATAACTAAGTCTGATTTATTTTACTTAATGTATGATAGTGCATTAATTATAAAAGGTAAATTAGTGAAAAAAACGGGTACTGGAAATGTTGAATTAGTAAATAATGCTCCTGCTTTTTTCTTTGATTCAATGGAATATTCCATACATGAGCAAGTAGTGGAAAGTGTTCGCAATCCTGGAATTGTAAGCACTATAAGAGGTTATCTTTGCTATAGTGCTGAAGATTCTAAACATTTACAAATTGGTGGATGGAATTTTCCACATAAACAAATTATAAATGATGATCGATCCTTTGTTTATCGCGTTCCATTAAAACATATATTTGGAGTTTTTAATAGTTATCAATTAGCATCTTTTGGTACACAAAAACTACGTCTTGTTAGAGCAAATAATGATCAAAATTGTATGAAAATAACGGAAGTTGATAACAAACCGCAAGCTGCGACAACAGCTGAATTAATAATTGAAAAAATTTATTTAAAAGTTGGAATTGTTACTCCTAATGATATACCAAAACTTCAGTTATATCGAGCAATAAAAAAAGATACACCAATACTTATACCTTTCCGACAATGGACATATCATGAAAATCCTGAATTAACACCTGGAGCATTTAAAGAAATTTGGAGAATTGGTAAACATAAGACCTTAGAATGTCCAAGATTTGTGATTATAGGTTTTCAAACTGCTAGAAATACAAAAGAAAAAGATATAACATATTTCGATCATGTTTATATAAGAAACATTCAGATTATGTTTGATCAAGACTATTATCCTAAAGAACAAATGCAACTAAATTTTGAGAATCATAATTACATTGAAGCACATCATAATTATACCGAATTCCATAAGAGTTATAAAGATAATCGTCAACATAATAAACAGCCTCTACTAGATTATGTATCATTTAAAAATCATACATTATTTGTAATAGATTGCTCTCAACAAAATGAGTTGCTAAAATCTGATAATATAGATCTTCAAATTGTTATTGAATCTGACAAAGGTTTTCCTGCTAAAACTAAAGCATATTGTATTGTTATTCATGATCGACTTGTTGAGCAGTTACCGTTTAGTGAAAAAGTAAGCACTATATCATAAACAAAGATATCTAGTGAAAATGGAAGGTGTTAAAAGTATTTACATAAAAGCAAAGCAAAAAATCCTATCTAGTCAGTTCTTTAGAAGTACTTCAAACTATCAACAAGTGCAAGATGAAAATAGTGTGTGTAGATATTCAAGGATTTAATTTGAAGAACGCTCATTATAAATGGGAATTTTATCTTAAAAGAACTCACCATTTACGATGGTCGTCTTTTAACACATCATTTATTTAAACCATCTTTACGTTTTCGGTGTCTATCTGACATAAATAAACAACAAGTTAAACTGGAAGAAGGAAAAATTCACAATTTGAGATATTCCCAGGGTTACACCGACTGCTACGCTATTAAAGAGATATTATCAGTGTTAAACAGATATGATCGAATATATGTCAAAGGTCATCAGAAGTATAATGTAATCCACAATATAATAAAGGAGATTGAAATAATTAATGTTGAAGAGTTGGAAGATGCACCCAAATTCGAGAAGCAGTTGGTATCATGTTTTTATCATTCCAAAAATTTTGCTAAATGTAGTACAACTAATTGTATAGATTTATATAATTGGGTGAATGAAAAATATTGTAAAAATGAAAAATAAATAAATAAATAAATTTAATAATAGTGTTTTAATTCTTATCCTTTCTTTCTTTTCTACTCATAAATATGGTTTAGAAGGTGAATAAACCTAAAATATTTTTATATTTAATAATGTTCTTTTACAAATTTATTTTAGTTGTTTTCTAACTTTCACCATCTCAATAGTAAATTTTTATAAAATGTTAACTAATAGTAATAGTGAACAGAAAGATCAAGTGCTACCTAGTACTTCTGTAAAAGAGAAGAAAAAAATATATAATAAAAAATATGGATGGCATTATAGTTCATGTGTCTGGTCAAATCCTAAAGCAACGTCTGGCCCTGATACTTGTCGATGCATGTTAGAAAAATTAACAGAAATAAGACAAGAAGAAGAAGAAGAAGAAGAAGAAAAAGAAGGAGAATTACCAGATTCAGACTTTACACATACTAATGTAAAAATTAATTGTTGTGTATTAATGTAAAGAACATGAGTATAATAAAATTACTTTTTAAAAAGCACATACATATTTTATTAAAACATGTTTTAACTTTTAGTTTATGTAAAGATGCATAGCAATAAACATCAACAACAACAACAACAACAAGAGATATTACCTATAATCAATTTTGATTTTTTTGAAAATACAACTTATGATAGTAAACATGGCAAGTTATTACCAAATTCATTTCGAGCAATTTTTTGTGGTCCTAGTGGTTGCGGAAAGACAAATGCATTGTTAAGTTTAATATTTAGTCCTAATGGTCTTAAATTTGAAAATGTTTATGTTTATTCAAAATCACTTTTTCAACCTAAATATGAATTACTAAAATTAGTATTAAAACGTGTAAAAGGTATTAAATATTTTCCATTTGCAAATAATGATGATGTAATTGATCCTAGAGAAGCCCGTAATAATTCTCTTTTTATATTTGATGATGTAGCATGTGATAAACAAAATAAAATTAGAGAATACTATTCAATGTGTAGACATAAATCTATTGATGTAGCATATTTATGTCAAACCTATTCTAAAATACCTAAACAATTAATACGTGATAACTGTAATTTTATTGTATTATTTAGGCAGGATGAAAAAAATTTGAAATATATTTATAATGAACATGTTTCACCTGATATGTCTTATGATCAATTTAAAGAAGTATGTGTAAGTTGTTGGAGTGAAAATTATGGATGCTTAGTAATTGCTAAAGATTTCTCAATAAATTATGGGCGTTATCGTAAAAAGTTTGATAAATATATAAAAATATAGTTTTATTCTTATATAATCAGTATTCAAAATGAATTCTATGGATCCGCATGTTACAAAAGCACTTTATAAATTATCGCAAGATATTAGAAAAAAGTATAAAGCTCTTAAATTAGGTAGAGCAGAAGAAGATATTGCATTAAATAAGTTTTTTAAGCCTATTATAGAACCGTTAACTAAAATTAGTAATTCATCATCATCATCATCAAGCAATTTAACAAAAACTATATCAAAAAAATCTGCAAAGCATAAAAAAGTGAAAAAATCTTCATCACCATCACCATTACATCTAAAAGGTGATAATGATGATGATATTTCTAGTAAAGAAATTGATAACGAAAACAATCTTAGTTTTCCAACGTTTATTTCATCATCATCACCGCAAAAAAATATTGAAGAAGGGAATGTGTTTGAAGATGCTATGTCCGATACTTCTGAAATTTCAGAACCTGCAAAATTGGTTGAGGAATACACAAAAGGATACCTAAATGATTCACATAAAGAAAAATACGATACGGAGTATGGTTTAAAATATAATCCTAAAAAAAATCAATGGTTATTAGGTAATGCATCAATCAAATTTGATACAGATAGTGATGATTTTATTATTGATAGTACTGATACAAAAAGTTCTAGAGGTACTCAAGGAGTAACTAAAACTTTTAAAGGTACTAAAGGATTATATGAATTACTATTTAAAAAAGAACCTGACCCGCTTTCGTATACTAAAGATGATGAAAAAAATTATGATGAAATATTAAAATTAACAATGCATTTGTTTTTCCGCAACCACTAGGACCACAAAAAATTGCTCGAAATAAATTTGGTAATAACTTGCCATGTTTACTATCATAAGTTGTATTTTCAAAAAAATCAAAATTGATTATAGGTAATATCTCTTGTTGTTGTTGTTGTTGTTGATGTTTATTGCTATGCATCTTTACATAAACTAAAAGTTAAAACATGTTTTAATAAAATATGTATGTGCTTTTTAAAAAGTAATTTTATTATACTCATGTTCTTTACATTAATACACAACAATTAATTTTTACATTAGTATGTGTAAAGTCTGAATCTGGTAATTCTCCTTCTTTTTCTTCTTCTTCTTCTTCTTCTTCTTGTCTTATTTCTGTTAATTTTTCTAACATGCATCGACAAGTATCAGGGCCAGACGTTGCTTTAGGATTTGACCAGACACATGAACTATAATGCCATCCATATTTTTTATTATATATTTTTTTCTTCTCTTTTACAGAAGTACTAGGTAGCACTTGATCTTTCTGTTCACTATTACTATTAGTTAACATTTTATAAAAATTTACTATTGAGATGGTGAAAGTTAGAAAACAACTAAAATAAATTTGTAAAAGAACATTATTAAATATAAAAATATTTTAGGTTTATTCACCTTCTAAACCATATTTATGAGTAGAAAAGAAAGAAAGGATAAGAATTAAAACACTATTATTAAATTTATTTATTTATTTATTTTTCATTTTTACAATATTTTTCATTCACCCAATTATATAAATCTATACAATTAGTTGTACTACATTTAGCAAAATTTTTGGAATGATAAAAACATGATACCAACTGCTTCTCGAATTTGGGTGCATCTTCCAACTCTTCAACATTAATTATTTCAATCTCCTTTATTATATTGTGGATTACATTATACTTCTGATGACCTTTGACATATATTCGATCATATCTGTTTAACACTGATAATATCTCTTTAATAGCGTAGCAGTCGGTGTAACCCTGGGAATATCTCAAATTGTGAATTTTTCCTTCTTCCAGTTTAACTTGTTGTTTATTTATGTCAGATAGACACCGAAAACGTAAAGATGGTTTAAATAAATGATGTGTTAAAAGACGACCATCGTAAATGGTGAGTTCTTTTAAGATAAAATTCCCATTTATAATGAGCGTTCTTCAAATTAAATCCTTGAATATCTACACACACTATTTTCATCTTGCACTTGTTGATAGTTTGAAGTACTTCTAAAGAACTGACTAGATAGGATTTTTTGCTTTGCTTTTATGTAAATACTTTTAACACCTTCCATTTTCACTAGATATCTTTGTTTATGATATAGTGCTTACTTTTTCACTAAACGGTAACTGCTCAACAAGTCGATCATGAATAACAATACAATATGCTTTAGTTTTAGCAGGAAAACCTTTGTCAGATTCAATAACAATTTGAAGATCTATATTATCAGATTTTAGCAACTCATTTTGTTGAGAGCAATCTATTACAAATAATGTATGATTTTTAAATGATACATAATCTAGTAGAGGTTGTTTATTATGTTGACGATTATCTTTATAACTCTTATGGAATTCGGTATAATTATGATGTGCTTCAATGTAATTATGATTCTCAAAATTTAGTTGCATTTGTTCTTTAGGATAATAGTCTTGATCAAACATAATCTGAATGTTTCTTATATAAACATGATCGAAATATGTTATATCTTTTTCTTTTGTATTTCTAGCAGTTTGAAAACCTATAATCACAAATCTTGGACATTCTAAGGTCTTATGTTTACCAATTCTCCAAATTTCTTTAAATGCTCCAGGTGTTAATTCAGGATTTTCATGATATGTCCATTGTCGGAAAGGTATAAGTATTGGTGTATCTTTTTTTATTGCTCGATATAACTGAAGTTTTGGTATATCATTAGGAGTAACAATTCCAACTTTTAAATAAATTTTTTCAATTATTAATTCAGCTGTTGTCGCAGCTTGCGGTTTGTTATCAACTTCCGTTATTTTCATACAATTTTGATCATTATTTGCTCTAACAAGACGTAGTTTTTGTGTACCAAAAGATGCTAATTGATAACTATTAAAAACTCCAAATATATGTTTTAATGGAACGCGATAAACAAAGGATCGATCATCATTTATAATTTGTTTATGTGGAAAATTCCATCCACCAATTTGTAAATGTTTAGAATCTTCAGCACTATAGCAAAGATAACCTCTTATAGTGCTTACAATTCCAGGATTGCGAACACTTTCCACTACTTGCTCATGTATGGAATATTCCATTGAATCAAAGAAAAAAGCAGGAGCATTATTTACTAATTCAACATTTCCAGTACCCGTTTTTTTCACTAATTTACCTTTTATAATTAATGCACTATCATACATTAAGTAAAATAAATCAGACTTAGTTATTTCAATGTTTATAACATCAGTAGCCTTAAATGATTGTATAAAAGGATGGTACGATCGAATTTCTACTTTTTTGATTGTTTCATCTAACCGAGGTCTTTTAAAAATACGAATTGCTTGACTTAATGACATCGTAGCCTAAAGATTTAAGAAATAAACAATTTGCTTTCGTTAAAGCTTTCAGCTTTGGTAATTGTCTTTTAAAGACTGAAGTATGAATGTTACCGCCAACCTTTTTATAATCAGCGGTAATTTGATGAATTGATTTTTCATTACTATCATTTGAATCATTCTCATCATTATCATCTGTAAATACTAAACCCATTATTATACTAATTTCTTAAGTTCTAATCGAACAATAACTTTTTCTCCACGAAAATTCACCGGCTTAAAATCTTGATCTACAATATTTAAAGTTATATTCGGAATTTGATGTTTATTAATTACAGGTAAGTAATATAAATTTTTTGGTACTTCGTCTATAGCAAGACCTGGATTAACACCTATAGCAAATTCGTAAATACTATGAGAAGGCTTATGATTATAAAATGCACCACTAGTTATATTACAATTAATTTGAATAGTTCTAACTTTTACTATATCTACCGGAAGGTCAGATTCATGCAATTTCTTTGGTTCTAAAATACGGGTTTTTGAAAATCCTAGTAGTCTACCAATACTATCTGTTGATGTAAAATCTATAGAATAAAATTCACTTTCAATTTCACACTTTAGTGTATTGTTATTTGGTTTCAATGAAAAATATCTATTATACTCTTCTTTGTTTTTAACTGATTTAGGAATAATTTGACGTCTTAAATATGTTTCTAAATCAACAATTTCGTAAGATCCTGTGGGTATTGTAACTACTTTTGATTGATTTTGCTGCTTATCAGTAAAATAAAACTTATTTTCACCTTCTTCAATATTTGGAATACTATTGAATGAATGAAAACCAATTAATGCTAAACCGTAATCAAAATTCGGATCAAGTTCAATAGGATGTATAAAATCACTAGAAAGCACGTTATTATTACTTATTAACGTAAAAATATTAGACATCCTTCATGTGTCATACCATTAAGTTAACTGATGCATTTTATGAATTTTATTTATTTTTATACAAAAATTTTAAACATAAATGTCCACAATTAATTTGATTATAGTTTTGAAACTTTCCATAATTATAATAAATTTTTATTTTTTGATCTAAATAATTAATAAGCTCTTGAGGTGGTTTAAGAGCTCCAAAACTATCAAAGTAAGTAACAACATTATTTCTTTTAATATAAGCTACCCAATGTGTACCGCGATGTTCATTACTATCTAAATTAAGTATTGCACATTCATTTTTATTTGATTTTTTTGGTAATGTGTCACGCATAAAAACACCTCTAAAATTTGGTATTTTTAATATTTTTACATACTTATTTAAATCTACATTAGAAAGTGCTTTATTAGGTAGCTTTATTGGTAGTTTTTTGATACTGGTTTTTTTAAAAACAATCCATAACCTCCATGACCATTTTTTCTCATGTATAATCCAGATCCTTTTTTACCAATTTCTTCCATTGCTTTATTATGACGACTTAATTCTTCTAATTTCTTTTTTGCATTTTTTGCATCTATGATTGTTTTTGCTACTGCACTAGCGCCACCTGCTAGTGAGCCTAGACTTCCTAGTCCTGCTAGTATAAGTAATAAAGGTAAAAATCCTCCTTCTTTTGTCGCATCAAATGGAATTATTCTAGGGACACGTATATTTTTTCGACCTCCTGCTTTTTTAACAGCAATACGAGCTGCTTTAAGAGCTGCTGCTGAAGCTTTTTTTAAATCCGTTCGATTTTTGATATTATAATTATCGGTTGCAACATTATTTTTAACATAATCAAGAACATTACGCTTAAAAGACATACTATGAGTACCATTAATTTTTCTCTTCTTTTGTTGCATACGTTTACGGTTACAACCGCCTTTTCTTGTTTTTTTAATACCCATTCCAAGTTTTCTTTTTGCTTTCATAGTTGTTGTAACAAACCAAGCAGCTGCTTTTTCTCCAAGTTTAGCGTCTTTTGATTTTACTCTTTCCCAAGCTTTATTTTCTAAAATTTGATCTGCCTTATGTCGTTCTTCTAAAGATTTATTTTGTGAATAACTAATATCATGTTCTTTACAATAAGAATCAAGTTTATTAATTCCAGGATCCCCTCTCTGTAATCTTTTTTCTAGTTTTGTTCCTGGTCCACAATATTGATATGTAGGAAGATGTAATTCAAAAGGTAATTTATTAATCAAAGAATTGATAATTCCTTCACCTTTATGCTCTGACACTAACATAACAAATGAGTAATATTAAAAAATTACACTCTTATTTATATCATAAATTTTTGTTTTAGAGAAATCCATTCAAATTATAAATAGATAATATATATAAATAACAATTACTCATTATTCACAGATTTCTTCCTTATCATCGTTATATTCTATTTTTAATATGTATTACGTAATCAATCATCACTTTAGGAGGGGGAAAAAGGGTTTATTAAAATAAAACATAAAATAAAGCGTACATAATATTTTTATTTTAGACATAATTCACAATTGTTTCATTAATTAGTTTGTACGTGAACTCAGTGCTACATTATTTTTTCTCTCTATAATCTTATACAATGGAATTTGTGAGCGAAATTAAATCAGCAGTGTTCAGTGCTAATCCAGATGTTACATCCAGATTGAAAAAGTGCTATCAAGCACACCGTACACTTAACGATTTACTACGGAAAGCTACTACTATCGGTGAAAAAATGAAAATTACTGCGGCAATTGGACAAATAAAAAGTTTTAAAGAAATATTCCGATCCATGTAAATTACTGGTGAAGGTCATTATTCTGGGAAAAAAACGCCTCAGCTTAAGACAATGTGAAATGGAGCGATGTTGAATCAGCATTTAAAGGACGCATTCGAACTGGAGTAATAACAAATCTTCACCATACTGACCCAAAATTATTCTTAGAAGGCACCTTCCATCACCTTTGCGCGCAGTGCAACAACTGAGCAACATTAAATAATTACAATCCTATTTATATCGATAAGTATTGACAAGTATTGTATTTTCTTGTTTTGCGGTTTCTTAATCATCATGTAAAATTATTATTAATAAATTATTAATAAACAAGACTTATCGCTTTTATATTTAGCTCTTATCTACACACACACAAGTAGGCGTCATTTCCGTTCCATATCATATTTTGCGGTTTCGTTTCTTATCACGTTGTATCAAATAAATTGTTTTTTAAATCAATAATTATTATTCATGAAGTTTTTTTACCTAACTCTAATTACAGGTAATAGATACACCTTCTTAAGACAACCACACGAAACCACCAAAAATATTACACCCCCCAGTAACACTATCATCATCATCGTAAAAAAACACCCAACAAATATTATGCAACCCCCCTACATCCCTTAATTAATAATAATACACCGCTCTTTAGTCTTAACAAAATGGCCGCGAGAGATGTCTTCAGCATACCATGAGCCACAAGGGCCATACGACTTAATTATTATTATTCTTATTTAATACACCCATTTAATAATTCGCAACACCCCGCATCCCTTCATTTATAATAATACACCCCGCATCCCTTCATTTATAATAATACACCCCGCATCCCTTCATTTATAATAATACACCCCGCATCCCTTCATTTATAATAATAATAATACACCCTGCATCCCTTCATTTATAATAATAATAATAATAATTATACACCCCGCATCCCTTCATTTATAATAATACACCCCGCATCCCTTCATCCGCATCCCTTCATTTAATACACCCCTCTTTATTCTTAACAAAAATGACCGCGAGAGATGTCTTCAGCATGCCATGAGTCACAAGGGCCATCTGACATCTTTGGTCTAGAATCCGCTGTGGTCCAGAAGCGACATAATACACCCCGCATCCCTTCATCCGCATCCCTTCATTTATATGCAGCCACCATCTTGTTTTTTCCCTCATAAAAGACTACCAGCTTTTAAATTTCCCGCCGCCACCTTAGATAACACAACATACACCTCACATGACGTCATCAGTGGTGCCTAAAAGAGGGTATGCAGCCGCCATCTTGTTTTTCCCTCATAAAAGACTACCAGCTTTTAAATTCCCCGCCACCTTAGGCAACACAACATACACCACACATGGCGTCATCAGTGGTGCATAAAAGAGCCGCCATCTTTTTTTTTTTTCTATTAGCTATGATGACGTCATCACCGCCATCTTGTTTTTCCCTAGGGTACTTTTTCTTCACATGCAGCCGCCATCTTTGTTTTCTGCCTATTAGCTATGATGACGTCATCACCGCCATCTTGTTTTTCCCTAGGGTACTTTTTCTTCACATGCAGCCGCCATCTTTGTTTTCTGCCTATTAGCTATGATGACGTCATCACCGCCATCTTGTTTTTCCCTAGGGTACTTTTTTTTTCACATGCAGCCGCCATCTTTGTTTTCTGCCTATTAGCTATGATGACGTCATCACCGCCATCTTGTTTTTCCCTCATAAAAGACTACTAGCATGTGCGGTCTAGAAGCCGCTGTGGTCCCGTAGCGACACCGACCTTGAAACGCTAACTTTAACCTCCATAAGAAAATACATGGGATTTTGATCCCGAATCCCCATTGCTATTCTACTCTGTCGTTCTAATAAAATTTTGTGAGATTGTTCATCAATCTCAAGTTTTAATCTTTGTGCTCTTTCTTTTTTTTACTCTCATATTTAGCAGTTTCAAAATCTAATCTTTTTTTTTGTAATGCTACTTTTTTTTTCTAAACATATTTTCTTTCTTTAAAATCAAGTTTACATTTTTTTATTTTAAGTTCTGCTTCTTTTTTATCTTTTAAATATTGCTGTTTGAATTCAGCCTGAATTGCTAGGGGTTCAACTGGTGGTTGAAAAAATATTTTTTGAGATTGGTTGAGCTCTTCTTCTAAAACTAGTAAATTTTGAGATTCTTCTTCCAATTCAAGATTCTGATTTTTTTGTTCTTGTTCTGGTTCTGTTTTCACAACTTCACGTTCACTATCAGAAATATCATATCTACTAGAAGAACGAAAAGCAGCAGCAAAATTTTTCTCTTTTATTGTTTTTTGTTTTTGACTGGCAGCAAAAGGAAAATATTGCTAAATGTTTGCAACAACAAAGTTTCGCTTTTTGTTGGCAGGAAAAATAGTATTTTTTTCCAGTTTTTTGTCGTTTACTAGTGCCAAATTTTTTTTAAGATCTACGACCTGCTGCAGCAATTGTTCTTTCATTATCTTCTTCTTAGGTGCCTGATCTATATAATAATAAATAAATTAGAAACGGAGTATTAAGTGGTAAGCTGGTTGCTGAGTTATTTTAAACAAATTTTTAAACAAATAAATTTATTACATAAGTATTAATAAAAAATTTACTTACTTTCTCAGATTTGCTCGATTATTTTTTTAAACAGTTTAATGAGATGTTCTGTATGTTTGCGCACTGTTATTAAAGAAAAATCTTTTGAGTTGCTTTAGCGATATTAGTGTAAATATTTTGCCACTGATTGTAATTTTAGTAAGAATTACAACCTTCTCTAAGAAGTGTTAGGTCGTCTTGTACGAATATATTAAACCGAAGTTTGCAAATCTTGGACTCAGACATAACTCTGGTACCGTTTAACGTATACGTCAAATAGAACTTAAAATCGTAAAACGTCTTTTTAATGACGTTTGCGATAACGTTAAAAAATTTTGTTTTCTAAGTGACGAGTAAATTACGGACGTTGTTAGTAAATATACGACTTGCTAAAATTCTCTAAAACATTACACGCATGGACCTTAAACTTACTAAAAGGGTCTTTGTTGTACATTTTAAGCATAATATTATTGACAAGGCTAAATTGCCAGGTATCTTTAGAAAAAAGCTTACCAGCGTAACTAGCCAAAATAAAATTGAAATTAAAAAAAAACAAGTTAAAACTGAAGAGATAAAAAAGCGAATTAATTATAACGACAAAAAATCAGCAACAGTAAAAATTTTAAAACTTAAATAATTAGTTATAAATTAATATATTTATTATAAGCCGGTTAACTACAGCTTCAGAGCTATGCTTCACATCATGGCTGCTATGTCGAATTTTGTCGCTTGTTTTCTAATATATGTTTATTGTTTCTGTAAACTTTCTGTAGCAATTAATACTCTTAATTATTATTAGACGTTTACTTATTTTAGGTATTTGTGTACAAGTATTCCACATCTTTTGAATGAAAATGTTTTGGTGTGAAAATTGAGCTTTTACCAGTCGTTTGTGACTTGTAAAAACAATTAGTGTTTTCCAGGCGACAGAATCACGTTAACCACGTTAAGAGAATTGATACCTCCTTTAATTTTCATTAAATATTGTTGAGAGAAAGCCAGGAAAAATGAAAAATTATTGAGACAATGAAGAAGGAGTGAAACATGGTGTTGTGCACCTTCAATTAAGACTTTCATAAAATAAAAACTGGGTGGGAAGTTTCCAGTTATAAAACGAAGAATAATTACGAGCGTCAAGTGGGCCGTGAAAGAACAAATGAAAATATAAAACAAATGATCTCGGCTTCCGTGGTAGATTGATAATTTTCAAACGGGGGGAAATTTTATATTAGCATTTCCACAATCGACGGCGTGAAATTATGATGGCCAATATCTGTAATTTATTCAATTCGTTGTTTTTATTAGATAGAACATTTAACAGATGATTTATTTTATTGTTTCTTTGAGCGGCAAACGAATTTCCAATGAGACGTTGAATTACGTTTTACATCCCCATCACGTCCAGCTGATTGTTAAACCGAATACGAATTCACCCGACTTTTACCCAACTTTGACGTACAACACAAACACTTCTTCATGGAACTACAAACTTTCAGGCATTTTTGACTAAACTTATTAATTTTTTATACACTCGTATATCATACTTCCCGTTTTAAGCTTTCATTCGGTAGGATATTTAGTTGATAGTATAGTCTGATGATGTCTGGTTTGTTGTATACTTTGAGTTGTGCAAAACGCCGAATTGATCGAACTGATTATTGGTGATATTCGATGATATAAATCAAGCGTAATCTTATTTATGATAAAACTATGGCATTGTTTTGATTGGATGCTTGATACTTAATGAAGTGGTGTATATTGAACGATACAAGTAGTTCAAGAGTTAAAATCTTTAATTTTTGGAACGTAAATAAAGAATAGAGAGTATATAGATAGAAACAAAAAAGCAGTAACAAAAAAAATGGAAATAAAAATAGCGACAAAATTAAATAGTCTGCTTTCTTGCAATTCAGCCAGAGTACAAAAATTGATTGCAATCGATACTAATTTTGTTAAAATTGTAACACAACATTAATTGGTGATCTTGCCATTAGTTTTACGATATTACCTTTTTTTTAAATCTTTTTACTTAATTATAAATTCAATTGATTTTGCAGTGTTTTGGCGTATATCAACTATTTTTTTTAGTCTTAGAATATGCATCTTTCTGCTTTACTCCTAAATCAGCCATTCCATTGATAACGGACGGAACATTTGTACATTAATTTTTAATATTTACAACACTGAAGTTATTGATATACTTTGGTGAAGTGCTCTAGGTTGTCATATTTATAGAGAAGAATAACGAACTATATTGCTTTTTATAAAAAAATTGTGTTCACATAATTTGCAAGACGGGACATTCAGATAGAGGGAGAAATTTTTTTCGAAGTCTTATATGAAATTTCAGCGCTTTGGTAATGAATACATTTTTCTAATGTAATGCATGAGGTTGTTATAGATTTGTACTTGATAAAAAACAGGATGAAAGACTGGAAGTAATCATCATAAATGTGAAATTTAGCGAATTAACTATAACGGACGGGACATAACGGATGAGACTGCATTTTTACGAACATTTTATTTATCGTATTTATCTACTAATTTTAACTTAAAAGAAGGTAACAATTGCTTTTGAATCGCAGGATGTTTCTGCTACTCGCAATTCAAATTTGTTCATAAACGAAAAAAATGCTTTCGCTGAATTTGTTGTATACTCTTTACTTGAGACCACCTTTTTGCAAATTTCCCTTTTCATTGTTCAGTATCATCGCTCTTAACGTAGATAAGTTTTAAGTTTTTTTGATTTTTAGTATAAGTAAAAGTTAGTCACGTGATTATAATCCGGAATTGGGCGAACATAAGTGGAGATAGTTTTTGGAAAGAGTTCAGGAAGATTTCTGATTGCCAATTGTCAAACTATTTCTTGTCGTTTATGTACCTGGGCTCTCGATATCTGAAGCCCAGTGCTATCGAGAAGGCTCCTGCAGACAAGGTACTGAGCTTTATCAGAGGCACAGGGCTACTGCAGTAGTACTATTCGAGAGGTAGCACACAATGGGCGTAGGCCTCGGTGTGCGGCTCGCGCTTCGGGCCCCTCTTGCCAAAAAAAAATTCTTGTCGTTTATAGGGGATAGAGGGCAAATTCATTTCTACTCGCTTTATGGCTTTAGCAAAAGTCTGTTTGGATTTGCATGGTTTGGTTGTTGCTGTTTGTTCTTGTTTTTGTTCTTTAATTTTTGCCCTCTACTTTATTTTCCTCAGTCTTTTCCATTTTTGTTTCTTAATCAACGTCTCAATTTTCTCCATATCAACATCTCGTTTTAAATTCGTCAAATACTTCGCAGGATTTTCCTTGATTTTGGCCTGATATATCCTTATGTTTTCTTTAGCTTTTTTATTTTTACTTATTTTAATCATTTTTGGTTTAATTAAACTACTTTGACCTGAAAAAAAGATGATTCCATGACGAGTTTGAAAAGCAGATTAGAAAACGAACCGGACCCATAACGGATGGGACAGGTATTTTTGCCACTCGTCTATTTTACCGATTAAATTTTTCGTACCGTTAAAGTCCATAACGTTTTCAAATCATTAAATCTGAATGTTGATTATAGCAAATTTTGTAAAAATTGAGTACACTTATTTTCAGCAATAAAAATCACCACATTCAATAACGGATGGGCATTTAATACGGGAACAGTAAAGATTAACAATTACCATCCAAATTACTTACCTTTCAATGTTTATATTTTATAAGAAGATGAAACACACTTTAGAAATTTACTTTTTAAAGATTGGTTTGACGTTTGTTCTTTACAAGTAACATTTACGGCGTACCAGTCTTTTTCAATTTCTGTGTAATTTTTTTTTAATTGCGGTTGAAGAATTATGCAAAAAAAGAATTTCCCTCTATTATTTTCCTCTAACTCATATTTTTTATTACTAATCAATCATCATAAATTAATTTTAAGGTTTTTTTTTTTGGAATATTTTATTCTGAAATTTGGGTGTCGGTAGACTTATTCCGTGGAACGGCTGAAATACAGTCTGTCTTAAAATTCGCTGATCAACTTTTTTTAAAACGTTTAAAAAAAATTTTTTTTTGTCAACTACAATCAATCATGGCGACATTTGACATAACATAGATCTAATTAATATGACTAAAATGACGAAGTTTCTAAAGTTATATTGTTATATATTTTTTAAAATAAAATTAACAACAAAACCATTTCTAAAACTTTAATAAACTGTCCTCTAAATGCTGCACAAGGACTTATAATTACACAGAGGTCTGTTATTGTTATTATTCATATAAAAATCACCTTACTTCCATTAAATTTAAAATCTTTTATATGTAAAATAAAGTAATTAGAAACGTATGTTTGGAACCTTGTATCTTGAAAACTAAAAGAACTAGATTTTTTTGAAATTTTTTTTGGAGCTCTTCTAACTCTAGAAGAACACATACTATTTCGTTAGTCCGCGAATTTTAGAGCACTCTTTGTTTTATTGAAGATGTATGAAGTTAGTATTTTAATTTTTTGTTAGTGTGGTGAAATGTAACATTCCGAATTTGTTTTTTTTTAATTTAAAATTACTTAAAACTTTTATTATTTTTAATAAAATTAATTCACTTATTGCCTCAAGAAAATAAAATATAAGTTGCAAAGATTAAATTCTACAGTTTATAAATAGCCATTTATGAAACGAGTTGCAAAATAAGCTGATTTTTGCACTAAACTGGGATAGATTTGGCTAACAAATATTTAACTTAACAAATATTTCAACACGTGGTATTAAAAAAATAGCTGCATATTTTGTAACGTGTTTTGTTGTACAAGATTTTTTCCAATTTAATTTACGAAAAGCATTTTAAAATATTTTTTCTAAAGTAAATAAAGTCAGTTTCTTATATTTATAAGTTATGATTACCTGTATAAATTAATGTTACTTTTTATTAAGAGTTATATAAAAATGTTACTTTTGAACGCTAGTTACAAAATTATGTCACTTTTTATTACTAGTTACTTAATAAAGAACATCTAACAACTGAAATTTTATATCAAAATTTTTGCTTTTTGTAAATGAATTGGAAAAAACATGTTTTTACAATTATATATGAATATATATATTTCAGAGAAAAATGACGAAGATTAAAAAAAACGTAAGATTACCATAAGCATATTGATAAAAAAGTACAAACAAAATATAAATTTAAATAAATTGAAAAATAAAAAACTAAAACTATCTTTTATAAAAACGAAGATACTACCGGTATTATTTCAACTTGAAATTAACACATAAGTTTATCTGTTTCTTTAAAATAATTTTTTGTATTGACTTGATAATGTTTAAAATCATCTGTTAATGTTCTTCAAATAAATCTTTTTTTTTATTGTATTTAATCCATGATATCTTCTCTTTTCGGACAGGAGGATCTGGTGTAAGAATAAGTCTTTTGATTTTTCTGAAAACTTTTAAAGAGAAGAATTTGTTTTCTGTTAAAAACAATAAAATCACCCGATTTTTTAAAAATTTGTATTATTTTTTTTAGGCGGGATAATTGATTTATTTGGTTACTGATTTTTTGTGACCGTTAAAAGGTTTTATGTAATACGTGAAAGTTACTTTAGTCCTGACGAGCAGGGAATCTCCATTTATCATTAATTATTTATTTTAGTATTTTTAGTATTTAATTGTATAAAACATGCAAAATAAAACATGTTTTAAAAAAAAAGCTAAAGCATCAACGCGGTTCTTGAAAGGACGCTCAATGTAAACTTTAACCACTATCAGTGACATGTTAATATCCTTGTTTAATTATCATTGTACAAAATAAAGGTAATGTTAATGTTTTTTTTTATTAATTTTGAATAAACTACTATATTTTTTTAAATTTTAACTTTATACAAATTTATATTTGAACTAAAAATTAATTTTTCATTTAATAGATCAACTTCATCTTTAATAGAAAAACTATTATTCCTAACCATAACTATCTTTATTTTACTTTAAAATGTAAAAGAAGTGTTGGCTTGACATTAATTTTTTTTCCTTATTTTTCTTTCAAAGATATCGTTGGATTTCTAATCATAACGATTTCACTAGTTCTAATAGTATTAACTATTTTCACTAGTTTTAATACAATTTCTTTATATAAAACTTTGATAAAGCTTTAGATGCTTCTGCTTATCAGTTTGAGATTTTGTTATCTAAAATAGTTATACTGTTTTCTAATTTACTTTTTGTGAGAGTATACTCCAGTTCTTACGTACTCGTAAAGAGAAAGGTACATAGTAGGGTATAAATATAAATAAAAAGTAAGATCTTTGATTTTATTGTCATTTATTAATGTTAACTATTAGTTATTTGTCAAATTATTTATTGTTAGGAAAAGTATCAAAATACATATATAAGCTTTATCCTATATATTCTGCAGCATTTGTAGTAATTAAATTATGATTTAGCCCCTATGCGGTATTTTCTGGCAATTGACAGGCGGACCTTGAGGCACATTGCCAGTTTATTTCTCTGGTGTAGGTGATTAGTCTAGACGGGAGGTGCACCTGGAAAGTTTCGCGGTCAGAAGCAAGGAGCGCGGAATGGAAATGGCGCAATTCGAAATGAATCTGTCCGTTCCAGCTGTTCCCGCACTTGCGGAACTGTTAAACTGGGATTCCGGACTGGGCATGCGGCTAAAAAGACTTTACTTCTACATAAAAAAAGAGAAACCTTTTCTTTTCTTTCTTGATGTGTGTCTATGTTGATGACTGTAATATCAAACGGATTACTTGATGACATTCATAAGCTCTGTGAAGGAAAGCAGATTTGGCACATTAGCACGTCTGTGCGAGTAATCTGTGGCGACAGCACGAAGCGTGACCAGAAAGTATTATGGATATTGGAATAACTCGCAACACAGTCTGACTGCTTCACTGTTGCAATCACATAAATTACGTTTTACTTATGGCGAATAATGACAATTACTCCAAAAGAACTGTTTAACAAAGAAAAATTATTACATTCTTTATTAACATAAATATGATACTCATATATGGTGTAATATGAAATGGTTTTGTGTTTTTAATTTTTGAAAATAAAAGACAGTACTTAAGGTCACAAAGTAAACATGTTTGTGTAAATCTATAAAACTGGTAATTTTACTTTTACTGTGGATCAAAGGGTGTCATTTTACATAATAAGATAGTTTGATCCGTTGACAGTAACCGTTTTATTACCTGCCAAAGTTGGCAATATATGAAGGTCGGATGTAGAAGCATACATAAAAATAAATGTTCAAATAACAATCCATAAATTTGTTGACATGCAAATTATTTGCAGCGATATATCTTGTAAGTAAAGTGTAAAAACCGACATAAAGATAGAAATCACTTTTTAAGTGCATAATAAATTTTATAGGCAAATATCAAGGAGTTTACGTCCCTGTAATCTACAAAGTATCTCAGACTTCCAGATCTGCCCCTTTTCACTAAATTTCGAATTCTATAACTTCATAAAATATAAAACGCACGGTCGGTCTACGTCGTCCGACCACCTTATCACCTTCACAAATATATGTAGATTCAGCTTGAGGCAGCCTCAGAATTGTGAATAACAGAAATTCGATTTGAGTTCTTCATTCGCCTCCTTGTTATCTCTACAAAGGATAGTTTGGTCGGCGGACGGACTTTTGCATGTGAACCTAATATTCGCGCAGACAGACCCATAATAATAAAGCACGTAGTAGGACCCACTCCCTTTCTTTAAAACAGCTCCCTGATAGTGGCACTGCTCTTTATTGCAAACCAAATTTAAAAATATTTAAGCAGTCGTCTTAAATTTACAAGTTATAATAAGAATAAACAATAAAAATGTATAGTAAATATAGAATAAAACGTTTAACACTTTCTGAATGACTCAAAGGAAAAAATACTAATTAACTTGTTTTTGTTTAATGTTTTAATTCGTTTTCACAAAAAATTGGTAAGTTTTTTCAACACTTTTAACTTTTTATAATTATATCTTTTTTTTACAGTGTTATTGTTAGGCACTGAAGATAGAATCTTATATTCCGAAAGCGCTCTGTCACTGTTGTATCAGAATTTTAATTAAACTTGTGGGTTTGACATTAATTTTTATTGTAATTATTTATATAAAAATTTCCCACTTTGAGAAAGGATGTTTCAATCAAATTTATCAATAACTAACAAATTGAAAAAGAATTTAGCAACACATTTTATAAAAGATTTAGGAAAAAGAACACGCAATCAATCGGTTTAATTCTGCCAGGCGAAAAATGCACAGTTTACATCCCTAATCGTTTTAACCAGTTAGTTTGTAATATGCATATTTTTAACCACATAAGTGCATTTAGTATTGGGAGGCATCTTAAGCATGTGCCATAGACAACAACACAACCAAAAGTTGAGCAAACACGTGACTGGAGAGCATAGCCCTTGAAGTCAAGTTCTTGGTCTTGAAGTCAACTATTCCTCGCTTTCGATTCGGAGAGCTCCCCACATCAAGGATTTCTATCGACACCTGAACGTAGAATCAATGTTGGTAAAGACGAACTGATTCGTTGCAGAAAATAAGCCTATTGTTCTATAAGAATACGATGCTCTTTCTGAAATCAATTATTCAACTTTTCCGTTCTGATATTAAAATAAGTTTTGATCCAGGGAACAGTTTCTAACAGCTGATAACTGATTTATTATCTTTCCAGAAAAACGAAAGTTTGGAGAAAAAGCCCATATGAACGTCTAACGTCTTGCTAAAAACACTGTTGTAAGGTTTTACACAAAATATTTTATTAAATTGGTTTTTTATTTATTTTTTTAGTGAGACACAATTAGTAAAATCACGATCTGCACCAGTTTCCGAAATTTCTCGGCAGGTAATCGTTAAAAGTTTCTAGAAGTTTACTTATTACTTAACCGAGTCAAAAAGCTTTTTAATCCAAGTTACCGCGATTAAGCTCAAGCTGTTATTTCAATTTAATATCACTTAGACATGCTTCGATTCCATTTGTGCGAAAGTAAACAGAAGAATGCAGATAGTTATTTCTAGATGTTTCGCAACATGCAGAAATAAGTATCAAGTAATCAAAAATGTGAAAAAACGATTTCCTTACGTTTCTAATTTTTTTAGTCGTTTTGTAATATCAGAAACCACTTTTTAGATGTAGGTAATTGAGTTGTGCACAGTGCAGATGTAGCCTATAGGCTAACTATTCCGCCATGTCAGAAATATCAAGCTTTAAATAAATCGAAAATCGGTGCTCTATTTACAACAACATTAATTTTCTCCAATGCATCGTGCCCGGTTTGTTTACTTGATAGTATCAAAACCTCGCAATCAGCCATTCTAATTTAACTAGACGGCATCAAAGGCGCCACTGGACCATTTCATCTAGGAAAATTAAGTTTCTATACCGTCAATTTTGTGTAGTGACCGATAACTTTGTATATCGACTTCCTGTTAGTGTACTTCAATAACACGTCATTAACGTAGATCACATTAGCGTGTTTGTTGTTACAAACTTAGAGCGTTGGTCACTCGGGTCCCACTAATGGCCTGGGATTTTTTATTTGGACACCTTCTCTGTCGACCAACATGCATATTTAACAGAAGGCCGAAGACGGAACAAAGCCCGCGTACACAATTTCCCAATTGGGATGAACATTGCCAACTTGGCCCAACCTCTTAAGATAATGGCACCGTTATGGCTTCAACAAAGGCGACACTTGCACCTGGGACACGGTGCATTTCGCTTTGGGTACTAATCAATTTATCATTACTATAATTAATATTTATCTAAATTAACAAAATTTAAGTAGGAGAAAGTGACCAACACTGTTTTTGCTACAACAAATTTTTAATAAAACAATTTGAGATATTATTTCCGTCATCAAGCCAGTCCATTTTTATCGTCTTGGACAAGGGTTGAGCTTTACAGCTGAACCAAATCTGCTCCCCAAGGTTCATCGTTATTACGTAGCGGTGGCGGGATTTTAATTTTAATTAGCATCGTTCCTTTGTGTATCAGCTACATTTGAGGCAATTTCCTCGGCTCCTTGCGATATAGAAGCGACTCACGCTTGGCCGCTTCTCGGTCCGAAACAAAGAACACCGTATTGGACACAATGCAGCTCCTCGCGCTTCCGTTGCATTGTGGAGGTGCGTTAAAGGGAGGATAATGTGCAGGATAAAGGGTGTGCTCTGTGTCCTAAGTTTCATCTTAAGAAAATTACAACCCTTGCCTGTACGTCAAAAACGTCGGAGATTAAATGCAAATTTCGACCTTGAAGAAAATCAAACCGTTATAATTAAAATAAAAAGGCAGTCGGTGTAATGAACAAGTCGTGTTAAAAAACGAAAAGAAGGACGTGTTAAGAAAGAAAATCGACGATTACAATTGGTAGTTTTTTAGGTGTTGGAAATTGATCAATATCGTTAGAGCACCTTGGATGTTAAAATAGCCACGTAGCTAATAATAAGAGCATCCCATCCCCTTTATGCTGCTCCTTCTTGCTGTCAGGGATAATCATAATAGCATTAGACGAATGAGTCCGTCGTGGTTAATCGGCACTGACTTACTAATTACCGTTCTACACACAATGGAAGAACACCAGAAATACATCAAATAACTAAAGAGGGAAGAAGAGCAGCATCAAAACGTTCAATCAAAATATTGAGTTACATAATCAATACAACAGATGCTTACAGTTGTATCAATTATTAAAACCGATTTTTTTTACATATTTATAAAATATCAAATTGCAAAAAAATAACACGAATAAACAAGTAATAGTTGAAAAAACTTAATTTTGTTGTTTAGAATAAGAGAGCTTTAATTTGTTATCCTTCAGTGAGATCCTACTATGTTTCTTAATACTATTGAAATTTGTGGAGTAACATCGTATTTGCGAAGCAGGAATTTAGGCAAATGGTCGATTTCTCTGCCGATACCTAGTTGGAGAAATAATTGCTATATGGAGCATTAGTATGTAATGGAGTATGTCTGAGGATCAGCGACGGACTTGATCCGGCCTACGCACGCCTTGAGTTAATGTGCTGCACCCTAATGACTAGGGATGGACTCCCATCCACCCGCAGACAGCTTACTGGCCGTCTTAACGTGCCCTGCACCACGCGCAATTATCACACGGTTTATTGTTGTTGGTACGGTTTAGCTTTGGGCTAGAATATTTAGCCCTCTTTAGTGGCTTGATTTGACTTTGAAATTACCTTCAATGCTGTTTATGCATAGTTAAAGTAAGCTAATCTCATCTTGAAAACGTATAAATCAAAACAAATTTTATTGCTACTTTTAGAAATTACTACAAATAACAAAAAAACATTGAAGAAGAGGTAGCTTTGTAAGTTAGTCACGACCCGAAACTGAAGTTTTTAACCCGCTTTACCCAACTAAAACATTTACGAAAACTAGAAGATGATTCTCGTGTAGAACGAGCTGGCGGACTCTAATTTTGAGTTTGCGATTAGATTCGAATTGAAAAAATGCATTTTTAGTAATTTTTTGTAGAAAGAAATCATAGAAGTAAGCATAAATTGGATACTATAAGAAAGAGTAAAATTTTCTTACTTTGTTGAAATCCATTTTTCCTTGTCTAATTTTTTTAATAGCAAGAGCTGATTACTTTCAAAATCTTATTAAACATTTTAGTATTTAAATTGTTGATAGAGATTTGTGTTTTTTATACTGTGTGATCTTGAATTTTTAATTTATTTCTATTTCTTGTTTTGTAATGAAAAAATGTGAGTTTTAATATATTTTACTGACCTACAACTAAATCAAAATTTAGTTTTTACATCTTAATTACTGTGGCCGTAAAATATTCAAACCCTCGTTACCTCACATCATAAAATTATTAAATACTTAATACGAGTAGTTATAAATTTTATGAAAAGACTTGGAATCATCTGTAACTTAATTTTTTCACACAAAAAATGTTGTTTTTGCTTTAAGTTGTGTACAAAACGATGTTTAATGGACATGGAAATATTTGGCCACTGACGTTTTATTTTTACAATAAATCAATTAATGGCTTTTGATGAAACAAATGGTAAAATAATACGTATATACAATGATGAGGCATTTTATTTTAATTTTAATTTTAATTTATGAGGAACCATCAAAAATTAAAATGCATTATTACTGTGTATTATTTTATCATTAAATGGTCGTTATTAGGTTTATCACAAGCTTAAAAAAATCATTGAACAAATATTTCCGTGTCCATTATACGTGTACCTCAAACTTAAAAAAAGTAACACTTTCAGGCAAATAAAGGTCTCTGCTAGGCTCATGTCTTAAACTCGCTACGTCTAAAAAGATAACTGGTAAATAACGGCAGTTTATGATTTTGTGTATGTTGTGACGAATTTTGTGTTGTGTTTTTAAAATATTACACGAAAATTTGAGCATGCGGAAGTTGCTTTTGAAGTGGGTGCCGTGTGTGCTCACACCGGACCAAAAACAACAACGTGTCGACGATTCAGAGCGTTGTTTAACGTTGTTCAAGCGAGATAAAAAAGATTTTTTACGTCGGTATGTAACAATGGATGAAACATGGATCCATTGTTGACCTGAGTCAAAAAATCCTCAGCTGAGTGGACAGCAGCCGGCGAAAGACGTCCAAAGCGCCCAAAAACGCAAAAGTTGACTGGCAAGGTTCTGGCATCAGTATTTTGGGACGTACATGGTATTTTGTTTATCGACTATTTAAAGAAAGGTAAAACTATCAACAGCGAATACTATACTCTTGTTTCACCAAGTCAATGCACCGTGTCTTGAAAACAATGGCAAAATTGAACGAACTACGCTTCGACTTACTTCCTCATCCCCCATACTCTCCAGATTTGGCCCCCAGCGACTACTGGCTGTTTGCAGATCTTAAAAAATGCTCCAGGGGAAGAAATTTGGCTCAAATGCAGACGTGATTGCCGAAACCGAAGCCTATTTTGAGCGCAAAGACAACTCGTTTTACAAAAAAGGCATTGAGAAGTTAGAGGGTCGCTGGAGTCAATGTATCGCTTTTTAAGGAGAATATGTTGATGAATAAAAACAAATTTCAAAAACAAAAAAAAATGTTTTTCTTAATCAGACCGGAGACTTATTGAGTGATGGTTTACAATAAATTCTTTAGATAACCAAAAACGTAATTTTTTAGTTTACGATAAATGATCACAATAGAAAACAATAACGCCAGCAGAAATTCGAATAAAATTCTCAAATTTAACACTAGACTCGATTTTTTCTGTTGTGTGTTAATTTTTTTATGGAAGTCTTTTAGTTGTGTCTAATTTTGGATTCTATTTTTTTAGTTTTTACTGATTTGATTTAAATTTTATTAAGTCTGAATTTTGAGTTAATCATTAATACTTGTTGATAATTTTGACCTATACACATAACCCAATTTTTTTATAAAGATGGAAATGGAAATCAAAAATTATCTACGTTATGTGAGAAGTTCAATGTTCTTTTTTTTTCTTTTATTTAGCATAAAATTGAGTTACATGACAATATGTTTATACTTTACAGGTACCTATACAGGGTGAGTCTACTAAAAGTGTTTCTTAACTTTTCTCAAAAACTAGTTATTAGATCAACTTTAAAGTTTGGCATTAAAAACTTTGTTTTTTGCACTACACAGGTGATTTTTTTCAGAATTTTTCTAATATTCCTTCTAATTAATAATAATTAATTTCTTCAAAAATATTTAAATATTTTCAATTTTTAACATTATTCTAAAAGAAAAAATGTTAAAGTATTATTTTGTGCAAAAAATATTTAAAAAAAAATGTAGATAACTCAAAAAAATATAAAATTTCAAACTTAAATACGCCATTTTTTTCTAAGAGGGTGGGTAGGATCTTGGTAATACCAAAACACTAGTTTTGAAAACAGCCAATTGCAAGCTACTATTCAAATAACTCGGTCAAAAGTGGGCGGTTTTATTACTATACCTGTTTGACGATCGGACTCTAGAGGGGTAGGTATTGTCGAGTTACAGCAGTTGGCAGGTTCAGCTTGGCAGTGCTGCACCAAAACGCGTCTTAGGAATCAAATAAATGTTATTATTTTTTAGGGTTATCTACATTTTTTTTTAAATATTTTTTGCACAAAATAATATTTTGAAATCTTTTTTTTTTAGAATAATGTTACAAATTGAAAATATTTAGATTTTTTTGAACAAATTAATTAATATTAATTAGAAAGAATATTAGAAAAATTCTGAAAAAATTCACCTGTGTAGTGCAAAAAACAAAGTTTTTAATGCCAAACTTTAAAGTTGATGGGATAATCAGTTTTTGAGAAAAGTTAAGAAAAACTTTTAGCAGACTCACCCTGTATATACAGCGCGTCTGTTAGAAGTATATTTTAATTTTTCTCAAAAACTAGTTATCACACCGACTTCAGGGTTTGACATTAAAAACTTTGCTTTTTCTCTAGGCATGTGAATTTTTTCAGAATTTATTTAATATTCCTTCTAATGAGTAATTATTATTAATTTTTTATATTAATTCGTTAAAAAAATTCAAAAGTTACATTATTTTTAATGTTATTAAATGACTATACACTAAATGAAACGCTGTTGAAATATTGTTTTGCGAAAAAAAAAATTTTTAAAAATTCTAGATAACCGGAATAAATAATAAAGTTTTTTCGTTTTGTAAGACCTATTTTAAATCAGCATTGCTAGGTTACTCGACAATAGGTTGGACATCCACTCTTCAACTTTTTTGTACCACCCACTTGGGAGTAATGGCGAATTATTTAATGTAGAAAAATTTTAAAAAATATAAGAAAGAGCAATTTGTTTTTGTTTGTCGATTTGGTGACAATACTTACACAGTAAAAAATTGAGTGAAAACCGATCAACCTTTCTAGCAGTAAAAATTTTAACTTAAGATATTGAGTTAATAACTACGTCATTTTTCCAAGAAGGTGGTTGGTACAAAGAAGCTAAAGCATAGGTTGCCACCTCATTGTGGAATAACGGAAATGCTACACTAAAATAGGTCTTACAAAACGAATAAACTTTATTATTTTTTGCGGTTATGTTATATTATATGTTCTGTTATATTAATTTTTTTGAAATATTATTTTCACAAAACAATATTTTAACATCGTTTCATTTAGAATGACGTTAAAAATAATGTAAATTTTTATAATGTAAATTAATTTGTGTGCATACAGAAAAAAACAAAGTTTTTAATGAACACTCCGAAGTTGGTGTAATAACTAGCTTAATACTAGTTATTAAACCTATTTCTAGCTAAAACTAGAAAAAAAATTTGATATTCTTTTAACAGATTCATTCTGTATATATAAAAGCAGGCAATATTAAATAAAAAGAAAGACAATAAACTGAATTATACTTTATTGTATATTCTTAGAAAAAGAGTAATTAAGAACTATGATGTTTTGTGATCAGCAGGATGTTTTCTCTTATATACAGGGTGAGTCATCGTATACGGCCACTCCCTTTTTTAATGTTAATATTTGAAGGATTTTATGAAATTCACACATAACGTAGAGAAGATACTAAACCATCTTTTAGAACTACTAGATTCTTGCTATCACTTTAATAATTACAGTCGTAAAAAAAGTATGTAATGGTTTTTATATTGACATAAAGCAAAAAAATAATAGATTCTAGCTGTGAAATTAAAAACAGCAATAAACAGTTATTTTTTTGAAAAAGTGTCAATTTTAATTTTTAGATAAAAAATTTCTACAGTAATAAATAATTTTAAAAGATACATAAAAATGTGTTTTAATAGCACTCAAGTATATTTTGCACGAGTTACTGCATTCAGTTTACTAAAAGAATTCATGACATGTGTTGAATCCAGTTACTCATACCAACTATTTTTTAGGTGCGTTTGAAGTTTGAGAGGCTTGCAGTTTTATATGACTTACGCTGTAATATAGTAACAGGACAAGATATTAATTATTGTATTATAACTTTTGTTACATTTGAAGTGATTAACACTCATTTTTGGAAGTGTCTACACATTGTTTCTGCTATTTGGTATGATTGTTTCCTCAAGAATAATTTTTGCTAGGAACTTGTTTTTAAGTCTACCGCTAAGTATATTAAACCTCAATACTACATTGTGTTTTTTATAATTTTTATACAGTGTACTTTGTTGATATTATTAGAATAAAATTAAGATTTTTGTCAAAATGATTCTACTCTTACATCCAATGGTATGATATCTTAAGTTTAAAAAAGTTACACTAGTTGTCCTGGATCTTGAACAATAAATACATGCAGGTATTTTACTTAGTTATTTTTTAATTAAAATGAAAAAATGCTGAAGTATTATGTATTTTTTTGTTAAATATTGTGGAATAAGTTTTAGTCTTTATATTGTTTGATATTAGTTTTAGTTTTAACCGTTTCTGCTAGAGTAACATGTATAATAAAAGACGGTATTGAAAATTTGGTTAGATACGTAACAAATTTGAACAAATAAATCCAACATATAAACACAATGGTCTTTATACCTGCAACAGATTGTTAAATTGCGAAGTTAGAGAACGAGGTGCAAAATAATTAGCACCGTCAGGACGATTCACAGGCATCCATGTAACGAGAACGTAGGCGCTCACATTGAAAACGAATATATTTTAACAACTAGCTGCTCTTCGTTAAGCCTCCCTTTATAACACAATGGCACTCGACGGTGTCGGCAACCTAATTATGAAAATTTGACAAGAACACGTTGCGGACTAACGATAATTGATGACGGCAAGCGGCGTTCTTTTCACGCCCGCCGCTATCAATTTAATAAATCCCAGCAATAATTAAGGCATAAACTTTATCCTCAAACTATTAACAAAGCCGAAATTAGTCGGAGACGAATAAAACACCCATTCGCTACGAGTTACACTCACAACACATTACGTGTAACGCGTAAAGCTGAATCTATTATGCTGTCTGCAATAATGCGACCATATTGTTTGATTCGTTTCGAGGATTCCCTTCCGTGTTCCAGACCGACGACGAAGCTTTGTTTCTCTACGATTATTATTGAAATCTGCAATGACGACTGCGACAGATTAGAACTACGCTAACGAACCGCACAAATATCTTACTAAGAATTGATAACACCAACTTGAATAATGATGGTCAGTTTCAGGTAACTATACAAACTCAATGGAACTTAGTCTAGATGTTTACAAAAGCACTTTACATGCACCTAATAAAACTAATAAAAGTATCACTGAAAATGACAAAATACGAGTGCGTAGGATTGGGTGATTCAAAACAAATCGACTTTATATTTTTTAAAACTCCTGTTCAGTATTCGCAGTAAAATAAAGCAACACCGCGATTAAAATATCAGCTCTTAATAATAATATTATTAAGTGGTTTGCTATTTTTTTATTGAACTATTATGCAAATAGTTATTTGTGTAATTTGGTAACAAAGTATGTTTAATCTTCGATTAAACAGATTTTTTCCTTATTAATTCTTATAAATGCCAAACGGATGTTGCGTTATTTGTCAGCGCTTTTAGTTACACATTTTTATTGTTTCGTAATAAATATTAAGCCTTAGTAATCAATTAACCGTAGAGCAATGAGTTACCTAGCTTGCATTTAATAACTTCCATTTTTACAGCGACTATATAAATCTTTATAAATCAAGTTTAATTCTATTTGTTTGGAAAATACTTTTTATGTTATTCTGGTTTAGAACCACTGTAAATAGTTTATATATTGTTAAGTTTTTGACTGAATAAAGTAGTATAGAACGAACCCTCAAGTTTTATTATTCCTGCATCATCGAACAAAGTATCTGATTTAATGCTATGACTGGCGCAGTCGAGGTTTAACCCAGGAAGACATTAAAATTGTTTTAATGCCGTATTAAACATATAATTTCTTTGTAAATCCTATCTATTTACATTTTTTTAGAAAATTAGTTTTTTTTACATTTACCGGCAAATTGTGAGATTTGAGCAACCCTAATCGGCTATAAAATGTTTGCTTCACTGAATAGTCAATGACTGAATGCTGACATATTGACTAAACAGAATGACTGAATTTTGTTTTTTTAAACGAGAGTAATAAAATAGTACATTATTATACGTGTTTCATAAGACGATTATTATGACACGAATGAGAATATATCAAATAGAATGATATATGATACAAGTGTAATATACTATTTTATCTACTTTGTGTTATAAAAAAGCATTCTAAAAGTCTTTTTTGAAAAATTATTACAACTTGGGATTTTTGACAAAATTAGTTGGCACTATTAAAGTAATGACATTTGTCAAGTTTTGAATTTAAAATCAACAACGTTTATTTATTTGTTCATTATGGAAGAGTTTAATTGTTTAATTTACTAATTAACTAATATTTTGCTTCAATATTTTCGACAGCTCGCTTATGATTCAAGTATTTCATATCATCTCCATCGCATAGGCAGTAGGCGTAATTTTTACACTTACGGTGTCAATATAACCAATGACAAAGTTACAGTGCGTGCTACAATGAAAATTGATTGTCATCCATAATCGCGTTTGCGTTTAACAATGACAATATTGTTAACGAAAAGTAGAAAAATTAAAATTATCGATCATCAAGTGGTTCATTAATCGACAGACTAATATTAGTAGCAGCCGAACAACTATTATTATTGAATGTCTAATAATCGACATAGCTTTCTTTCTCATGGCTAGCTGTGCGTTTATTTTTAATGTACAGTTTGTAGATTTTGAAGTACATCAAGAACTCTACAATTTGGAAAGAAATTTTTTTTGTAGGATAAGTTGTCCAAAAAATAGGCAATGTCTTCTTTTACAAAAAAATGTGGTGTTTTAGCAATTGGGGGTTAGGTATATTTTAGGCATTTGGATAAGGGAATTTGACTTAAACCATAAATTAGGTACTTGAAGAATAGTATTACTTTGAGTAATAACTGCTTTATAATTTAGAGCACTGTCGAGGCGGCCGGTCTTTAACATCTGTTAGCAAAAGTGTTGGGTCAGTCGGTCTTTACCTTCTTCCTTGCTTAGAGACATCATGTCGACAAAAACCTTTATTTGTTCTATACAAAATACAAAACTATTTTCTACAGTTTTAACATGGTGAAAAAGCCCGATTGACAAAAATAAGTCATATGCCGTAGATAATCGGCAAAAAAGTTGGGACATGAAATTGAAAGCCTACCACCCTACTATTGTATCCAATCAGCTTTATTCAGTTTATCAATGTTTCATTTATTATCGATTCTTTTAAGAATCGGTATTAAACTTATTTACAGTTCCAAATTTTTAACAGAACTAAAGAGTTAATAGCAACTTTTAGCAATATTTTTGTAGAAGGTACTATCGCAGATATATGAGAGTAACTAATTTGCTTACATTTAAGCTGCAATTATTAAAAATTAAATTATTAATTATGATCAACTACCACATGTCGACATGATGTCTCCAATCAAGGAAGCAGGTAAAGACCGACTGATTTTAAGGACCGGCCGCCACGACAGTGCTGTAAGTTATAAAGCAGTTATTACTCTAAATAATCCTATTCTTAAAATAATTTACAAATGCATAAAGTATATCTAACACGCATCTACATTTTTTCCCAAAGTTTCCGAAAAATAGAGTTATTCTCAATTTTCAAAAATTTTAAAGTTATATGCAGCCTGATTCAGATAAAATAATGATCCTGATGTTTTAGCAATGCAACCAAAAAATAGTTATTTATGATATTAGTGTTAAAAGTAAGATTTTCTTTTGGGAGTGGAGATGATTCAAAAACACGCGTAGCGAGTTTTTTAACTCCACAAACAAAATAAAATCACTTTTAACACGTATATCATACACTATTTTTTTTATAAAAAAATCGGAAAAACTTTAAACTCAATAAAAATAAAAAATTAAAAAATAATACCACACAGATCGCCATGTTTATGAACCAAAATTTTCGTAGCAACCAGTACTATTGTTAGTTTATTATTTTCAAAACAAAATTTAAATGAAGTTTGAATTACTTTTAACACTAGTGTTTTTTTAGTGTTAAAAGTAACTTACTGTGTCCAAAAATAACACTTTTACATCAAAAAAAGTGTAAAAAAACAAATTTTATTCATGTCTTGATCTACTTTAATTACGATTTGCTTCTGCAATTAAGTTATATTATATTACTTTGACAGTGCTTTGACATTAGTTAAAAATAGTGTCGTATACCAACAACGAAAAAACCGATATGATTTTAATATACGGGGAGATCTGTTTCTCTGCCTTTAATGCTTCATTTTTTATACATTTTGTATTGGTACATCAAAATGAGTTTTTTATTTTCTCTCTCTGACACATATGACCGTTTTCTGCGCTAATGTCAGTGTGAGATAAGCAGATGATAACTTGGATTCAATTTGAAAACCTTAATTTAATAAACCTTAAATCAGATCAAAGACCTAAATGAAATTTGTTTTTGGTTGCATCGCCAGATCATCAAGCTCATTATTTTATCTGAATCAAGCCGAATATCTTTTAATTTTATGTTAGCTACTGACTTATTTTAACCAAAAGCCGTCAAGATATTTAAAAAAAACCGATTTTTTCTGAAGAAAGTAAAAAAATAATGCAAAAGAGCAAAACTTATTTCTTGGTTACGTCTAATGTTGTTAACAAATAAAAAAATAGCTTGGCGGGGAGATTTTCTTTGTTGATTTCCAAAATTAGTCAGATTTACTCTATTACATAATGTTTATGAATGTTTTTTGATCAAGAATGCAATGAAATTACTGTCATTCTTGCATTTGCCATCTTTTTAAAACAGTGAATTTTTTAATATTGTTTACTTATACTTGCATATCTCGTTACATTATTTGTTTATTTTTTGTTTTGTTTTTATTTTGATGTTATTTATACCATTTTATTATGAATGTCAAAATTTAAAAAAACAAATTTAACAAGTTTCAGAAGAAAAGCGGCATCGCTTCTTCTTTGACTTTCTTTCAAACAAGCTCGTTTGAGACCTAGTTAGTTTAATATCACTCATTCCCTTCTGATTGCAAAATTTTTAATTTACAATTTTAGACTGACTGTAAAGTATTTCTTCTTTTAGTGTATTTGAGTTTCTTTCATCGAGTCGACCTGTAATTAGCATCCTACTCATTGCGTTAAGACAAGATAAATAATTTTTTTTTTACAACAATCGGTGTTTCTTAAATATGGTTGACAAAGCCATGACAGTTGTCGATATACCCACCGGGCATATTGGAAATTGTTTTCATAGCTAAGTTTGACAAGAATCATTTATAAACAGTCTGTATAAGAGAAATTTGAAATTTTTTAGAAATCTAAATGAGTTGCAAAATGTAGTTTTTCTTATAACTTTAATACGGTGATTAGATAAACCATACTAACACATTTACTTTCAGGAAGTCATTCTAATGACATATACTTTGTCTTAGTTTGGTAAGATAATTAAAAAAATCTTGAAATTTACTGTAATTTTAACTTTGATATCAAATAACATTTGAAACAGTTATTATCATAAAATGCTATGAAAGCTTTTTGTAGAGCGTTTAATTTTCTATAAGATAGTCATTTCAGTAAACTACTCAGTAGATTTAATAGTACTCAAGTAGAAAACAGTACATACGTTTTACAACAAGACATGAAAATTAGGTTTTTTAGTAAGGCAATTTTACGATCGAAAGAACCGAACTTTATGTCGAGCAAAGTAAATATTATTTTTTCTACAATAATGAAATGCTAATTTTATATTTGGAATTCATAAATATATTTACAATTAATCAAACTGTCACTGTCAATTTCTTTAGTTTTTTATTCATTTTCTTAGTAACACGCATTTTCATCTATAGTTAAAAAAGTTGTACGTTCATATCGAATTTATAGTAGTGAATGTGCGTACTTGTATGCATGAGTAGAAAAAAATCTGTTACTTAAATGGGAAATAAAAAATCACAAAACTCACCTTTAAATATTAATGTTAAGGATTGATATTTTAGGCGGGATGTTAATTAATCTTATTGCAACTAATTATTGAACAAGAGGTTTAATTCTGGCCTAGACATAACCGCTGTGACAATTTTTTTATAGACAACCTGAATACTTTGTCTTAATAAACATTTAATCTCAATCTGATAGAATTTGTGAATCTCTCCTCTTACATGCAGTTCCATGACATTACTTATAATCAGCATAGTCTGCTTCGTTTACTTCCTCAAGTGCATTAAATGCTGTGTGAAAGATACGGAGCAAAGGTGTTTACTCACATGGATTTCCTTAGCTTGTCTATCAGACTTAACGATACTTCGTTTCTCATCAGTTTTAGCTGAGGTAGAAATTAGAGTGTACTTCACATATCTATTTTTGCTGGTATATTTAATGAAAATGATACAAAACCAATAACATGTTACTTCTCTTCGGACTAGGAAACTTCTCTCGTTGATTCTTACTTTCGCAAGATATTTGTCAAAATATTTGCCATTAATCAAGATAATCTTGCCGCGTTCACTCAGACTTTGTGCAAGAAAACAAATAAAGTTAGAAACTCCTAGGTAACTACTTATAATGATTAAAACATCACACGCTCTCTATAATTAAATATGGCTGTTTTGTTGTATAAAAATGACGACCACCACACTAACGTATTAGATATTTTACATTTTAATATACGATTCGTATACCTACTTTTATTTTAAGTTTTATATTTATATCATTTTCCACCGTTGACTTTTAGAATTTTTTTTTTGTTTAAAAATTAAATTTGAATCAAAGTTGGAATCTGTTCAGGTACTAATAATTACGAGTTGGTTTTTTTCGGCACGCGCTGAATTTAATACGTCTTTGAGTAGGGTAATATAATATGGCAGTTATTTACTGTGGTCCTTGTGGGAATTTGCCCCACGTCTTCGTGCGTGCTTGAAGTGTAGGAGGTGGTAGCATGACGTAGGGCGGTTTCGCCTTGGGGCTGGAGCAACATGTAAACATTGCGATATATCTGGTAGTGTTTGCAGTGAGAGCTGGGCGATGACAAATTGCAAGTCAAGGTGGCCGGTGATAAACGGTCAGCGTTTAGTGCCGACCAGCGGCTAGCTAATGATACCCCTGTCCGCCCCTTAATGCCCTTATTGCGCCTTTGATCTAGTGCCGACACCTCGGTGCCCTCGTAGCTCCATAAGATAGATTACAATCGGATCATTTCACGCCAACACTGAATTTGAATTCCTAATCGTGGTAGCTACCAGTTGTTAGTTCTAATAACACGATCATTTGCTTGTTGTTTAGATTTTACATGGAAAATCTAATAAATTTTTTTAATTAACTACAATATGATCAAATAAGATTATCCTTTAGATGACCGTGACTTTGTTTCTTTTCATAGATTTTACTTTAACAAAAAGCACTTCACAGCCTTGTAGAGGATAATCTTTCTTGATCATATGGTATTAGGTATGATGTATTTGTTGGTTAGTTTGCTTTCTAAGCAAAACAATGAAGACATTTTTATTCTTTTAATAATATGGACATTTGATTAACTTTGGAAATAGTTATTTATATATAAAGTACGCGCAGAATAGGGTTTTAGGGGACGAATCGTAATTAAGGACAAGGCGACGTTAGGATTAAACTATTTACAACAATATTTTATTGCACAAGTTGTTTAAAACACCAAATCAATTAAAAAATTGGTTTAACTATTAAAATATTAAAATTACATTAAAAACCTGTTTTGTTATTGTAACAATCAGTGAGATTTGTTTTGTCTTGTGCGAACTGAGTGAAATTTCTGAAGCTGTCTCAACTAAAGCTAATCCTTTACTTTGACTTCTATATAATTATTGCAAAAGTAACATCACATGACAACAAGACTGGATACCATTTTTAAGGTGGGGGGCAAGAAAAGCACACAACAACACCATTTTGCTTTACTGTGGTGACAATAAAACATTTTTCCTATTTTATTTATTTATTTTAAGTAAAAAAGTAAAATTTTACTTACTTCAGCACTGGGTGCTGTCATGAATATAACAGCACATCTATTATCGCTATTAGACAAATGAGTTTCATTATAGGTTTCTTAAAGACGCAGATTATAAAAATGTAATAATAAGGACCGAAATCATACGTTAAATAAATGGACTCGACATTGTCAACTTAACAAGCATTGTTACAGAATGGAAATCGTTAAGGGGATTCTTACACAGCCATCAACTAATGGGAATTTGTGAGATTTTCGTCAAAAAACTGTGACTTACCTATTCGATATTTTTCTACGAAAAAAATATATATAACACAACTCATTATGACTTAGATGTCTTGAACCAAAAAACCCTTGAAAAATTATTAGATTTCTTTTAAAAAAATAGAGAAATTCAGAAAAAAGAAATGTCATCTTTGTAACGATATTTTGCATAGATAATCATTTATTTTCACAAAAAAAATATTCAAGGCAATAAATTCAAGATGTTTTCTATGTACTATTAAAATTTGAGGTTCGTCAGTTAATTAGCGGCTCTGTACTTTTTTGAGAAAATTTTCCTGTAAAATGGATAAGAATTAAAATCATCGAACTCTCTATCCTCTCTCGTCGTCTCTCTTCTCATTCACAGCGAGGTATCGGCACGCTCCCTTTGTAGTTCCTGTAAGTACTTATGGTTTCCAAGAAATGTTAATATAAAGAAATTGGGGAATTCCTCTACTCAAGGTTTAGTTGTATTTTGTACTTCGTGACAAAACGAGTGAAAAAAGAAAATTGCGACTGTCGGACGTCCGTAAAAGCAAAAAATTATTAACTAAAAGAAGGTAATAAGATAAACACTATTTTTGAATATAAATACTTACAGTAACATTCAATAAATTTTGGTTGTCAATACCAATTTGTGGTATGATCAAAAATGTCATGTAATTAGGGCATAATTGTTATAATAAAGGTGCTATATAATGGTAATGTGTACTTTGTGATACCACAAATCTTTCTGCTTTCTTGGTGCTACACCAGATGGTCTTTTAGGTGAAAACAAAATTGTAGAAATTAAATGTCCATACAGTTGCCGTAATCAAACCCCGTTGGAAGCAATTACTTCAAAAAAATTGCCTTACATGGAATTACTGTTAGATAAATGTAAGCTAAAGAAGACACATAATTATTACTATCAGGTACAAGGGCAGTTACATGTAACTGGTAAAGATTCACGTTATTTTGTGATGTGAACACCAAAAGGGTTTGTTTACGATAAAATTGCGCGAGATAATGAGTTTTTTAACAAAAATATGAAAGATAAACTAAAAACGTTTTACTTCACGTATTACTTACCTGAAATTTTAAAATTAGAATACATTTAACAATACTCAGTTTAATAATTTTTTTATTTCATACATATTTTTTCTTTACCTAAAATATTTTCTTTTTGATATTTTTAATTACTGATTATTATTGTTATTGTCCATTATTTTGTATTACGTATTCGGTGATTATCGGGTGTTTTGGACGTGCAAAAAAATAAAAAACTTTTAATCTCTTGGTTACGTTTCGTGGCCTTTATTACCACTTCTTCAGATCTTGGATTATAATTTTAATGTACTACTTCTCAATATCTTGCAAAAGAACTCTTTTACACAAGCAGTTTCTTCAGTTTTTGTATATGTACTTTTTTAAATAATAGAAAGTGTTTATAATTTTAATTTTAGATGTTCATTTGAATATGATTTTATTATTGGCCGGAAAGTATTAAGTGGTTTCCCATTTTGTTTTGAACTTCAACAATAGGCTTATTTATGATCCCTTCTCAAATAGGTCAGGTTTGCCTAGTTACCATTATAATACTACATAGACCAGTTGCGGGTATGGTATTTTGTACTAAATTTTTAAATAATCACTGAGAGACCTATCACTGACTAAATTTTTGACCATCATTTGTAATACACCCTGTATCATTGTAATCTTCAATATCACTCAGTATCTTGCGAAAGAACTCCTTCTACACAAGCAGTTTCTTCAGTTTTTGTATATGTACTTTTTTAAATAATAGAAAGTGTTTATATTTTATCAGTACTTAAATGCATCAAATCAAAAATGCATAATCAGCATCAGCTCTATCAATTTCTATATTGCGTTTTCATCACTGTAAATTCTTCGAAATTAACCTGATCGTATAATTTTTCAGTTATAAACGATCACCATATACAGGGTGGACCAAATGTATGAAACGGGCCGTTTTTTGGCTAAACTATGAAGAATTTTGAAAAAACAAAATATAGGCATTAAATGACTTGGAAAATGCTACCTGAAACAATGTTTTAAAAAAAATTATTTGTTTAAATTTTTAAGATAACTATAGCAACATTTTTGTTTTTTTGTGAAATTTATTCTAGACTTTTTTTAAGAACATGCTTTTTTAAAAAATGTTGCTGTGTTAATTGTTTTAATATTAACTTTATAAATTTTCAATAAAAAAATTAATCATTACCGAATATTATTGTTATTTTTTGTCAAAACTGCAAAATGTTTGGTTAATTCAAATTATGCACGTTAAAAAGATAATAATAGTTCTTTAAAAAAGTTACAAAAAAATAATTTATTTAAATAATTAATAATTTAACAATAAAAATTAATGTTTTCTTCTTAATTTTTTATTATTTTTTAGTGCATATTACGAGTATGTTGTAGTACTAGATATAAATAAATAAAATGTAAATAATAAATATCTAGAACATCTAAATTTTAATTTAAAAAAATGTTAAAAGAAAAATGTTATCAAAACTGCCTTCCACCTTTCAGACGCTGGTATTTGATGCTAGTTGAGACAACAATAGCAATAGAATAGCTCGGGGGTGTGTACAAACGCCTACTTGATTTTCTTATCGGTGTTTGAAAGGTGGAAGACAGTTTTGTGAACATTTTTCTTGAAACAATTTGTTTAAATTAAAATTCGGGTGTTCTTCATATTTATTATTTACATTTTATTTATTTATATCTAGTACTACAACATACACGTAATATGCACTACAAAATAATAAAAAATTAAGAAAAAACACATTAATTTTTATTGTTAAATTAATAATTATTTAAATAAATTATTTTTTTGTAACTTTTTAAAAAAACAGTTATTATCTTTTTTAACGTGCATAACTTGAATTAACCAAACATTTTGACAAAAAATAACCATAATTTTCGGTAATGTTTAATTTTTTTATTGAAAATTTATAAAGTTAATATTAAAACAATTAACACAGCAACATTTTTTTAAAAAAGCATGTTTTTAAAAAAAATCTAGAATAAATTTCACAAAAAAATAAAAATGTTGCTATAGTTATCTTAAAAATTTAAACAAATAAAAATGTTTTAAACATTGTCTCAGATAGCATCTTCCTAGTCATTTAATGCCTATATTTTGTTTTTTCAAAATTCTTTATAGTTTAGCCAAAAAACGGCCCGTTCCATACATTTGGTCAACCCTGTATTTTGAAAAGTTATGTATAGTCTACAGTGCGTAAAGAATGTCACCTCTCTCAATTAAAAAATCATTCATGATAAAAATGTAAAGGTCCCAATACATAAAAGTAAAAATTTTTGAGAAAATGTTTATTGATATTTATAAGCCAAAATAATTCATGTTTGCGGCTTCAGCACAGTCGTTTATGATCCGAAGTGGACTTTACGCACCTGACTGTACATACATGTTTAGGTTGTGTATCTAATTTTCTTTATGAAAATTATAAAATCATTGCTTACTATGCATACTGTAATGTAAGATACATACTTAAATGGCTAATAAAATTTTGCTAATATTAATTTGTCGGTTTTTTTTTTGTTTATAAAAATCTATGTAATATTGTACATAACAGTAATTAGGAGCATGTGATAATTTAGTTTCCAACATTTGTTCCTTGGCTTTAAAAATATGTAATTATTGCAAATAGAACGATTTCTTCATGTGCTTTATTTCTTGTTTATTTATTTTTTACCCGAATTCAGTCATAAATTTATTGCCTAGCAGCGCAAGAGACCACTATAAATTGTGAACAACTGTAGCCGTGATTATTGTACGTTACTTGAGAGGTCCGCTAGCAACCCTATTTCGCATAAAAGCTTGCTCACATAGTAAACATGCAGACCAATTAAACAGAATAGAGAGAAATTCTGACTTCGCCCAAAATGTAAGAATCCTCTTAACGATTTCACACGTTCAGGATGATGTGAAGATGATGAGTGCATGGAGCACGTGGATTGTGACTGTCCAGCGCTCTCATCTAGTCGAAGCTTCATTCGGGGAGACTTTTGGTCTAGTTTGTCCAGTTTTGGTAGTGCCGCACTTGGGACGCCCTTCTAGTTCATCGATATAGTCGGCTGGCTTGAGAAATAACCGGTGTGGGATCTATCTCTATAAGAGGTGGTCCAATGGGTCTAACTGTGAGTCGTAACTGCTAGAAGTGCTAGAGGAACTCTCGTTCTTTACTCTCTATTTCAAATACAGCATCCAGAACTTGGACATTCTGCATAGAGAGTAATTTTAAAGGAAGTTATCAAAGGAGTTGATCGAGATCGGTTTCTAATCGCTAAGCAAAAGAAAACACGAGTATAAAAAACACAGACATAAAAAAACTTAACAAAGAAAAGAGAAAGAGAAAAAGTATGTTTTAAGATAACTAAGAGAACGACAAGAACTTCAAAAAAAACATATACAGGGTGTTTTAGAAATGAATACAAAAATTTTAACCAGTAATAGATTTTACTAAAACAAACAACTTTTCTATATACCATTTTTGCAACAGATGTTAAAAATTTTGAATTTTGTCTTCCCCTATAAAATTACGATACGCCTATGATCACTTAGTTTTCACTATAACATAGCCTAGTTACTATTATAATAGTACATAGGTCAGTGGCAGGTATCGTATTTTGTACTAAATTTTTAAATAATTTTATCTTAATAACGGTTGAGATTGGGAAAAAAATATATCTAGAAAATACTCTTCTTTAAACGAGATCTACAAGTTATTAAAATGTGGTATTCATTTTTAAAACACCCTGTATATTTTTTAGCGGGTTTTTACTGATTTATACTTAATTTCGCATTGTAACATTTATCTTCTTTTATCTATACAATATTCTTCTTTTAAGTTTCTTTTTATATGACGTCTTCTATATCGCTCTTCTATTTTCTGCTTGGTCGTCCCCTTTTCCTTCTTCTGGTAGGTCTCCATTCTATTATTTTCTTTAGCCATCTTTTGGGACTCATACGTTTTACATGCCCATACCACCTTAAACCTTTAGCTTCTATAGTGTCGAGTATAGTTATTCCAGTTTCTTTTTTTATTCTTATTTGTTTGTTTCTCACTCTGTCTTTCAGTGTTAGTTCATAGGCTTTTCTCCAATAATTTATTTTTGTTGCTAATAACTTTTTCTTGTGTTTGGGTGGTGTAATCAATGTTTCAGCCCTATATATTCGCCGTTTAGTGTGTTTAATTATTTGCTTACTCTATAATACCGCAATTGACTTTTTTTTATTGTTTCAGTTTTAAACTAAATATCACAGGCTTCTCCTCCTACTATTACATACTCTATTTTCTTTGTATAGGGTGTTTTTTTAAATTTGACGTCAAAGTTGGCTGTGCATTGTCGTTTGTGAACGCACCACATAATAATATCTAACCTCACTTTTGTAATTATTTGCAAAGTAGCAAAAGTCAATAGTCAAAATTTGAATAATTTGAAAATCTTCATTTTCGAACGCCCAATACATAACTTGGACGAGTTACGACATCGAATTGTTGGAAGAATTAATAAAATTAATGAACATCCTATGTGACGAATTCAAATGTGCCTAGATGAAGGTGGTGGACATTTCGATTATTTGTTATTATTTTTTTTTGATTAAATTGTAATTATAAACCGTAAGTAGAGCAGTTTTAATTTTAATCACAAAAGTGAGGTTAGATGTCATTTTCTGGATTGTTCACAAACGACAATGCACAGCCAACTTTGACGTCAAATTTAAAAAAACACATGATATTAACTGTAAGGCCCCACTTCTGATATTCTTCTTCTAGTTTTCTTATCATATATGAGATATCGTTATGGTCTTCTGTCACAATGACTTGGTCATCAGCAAAATGTATAAAAGTAAAAAAAAAGTTTACTGTTTTCGGTAGATATTCCCATATTGCAGCAGGTTCTTCTTCAGCGCTCTAATGTTGCGTTTACGTAAAAGATGAAAACAAAAGAAAAGAAAATAGATAAAACTAATGAAAGAGGAATTAGTTATACTATCTGTATTTTAAAAAATAAAGTGAACACTATCACCGCAATTTACATGAAAAATTACTGCCGCAACATTGAAGAGATTTGGTCTTGAATAAAATATGGGGTGAAATTTCTTCAAAGTACCGCAAACTCTGTCATTCTAATGTCACTGGTAATATTATTTGAAGTTTAATACACTAAGGTTATAGTCGTGAATTATAGGATGCGTAATTAGGTAATAAAATGATTTTTACTAAATACTGTTTGAGTACAGTTTAGTAATGTTAGGTTTCAGGTTTTATATAATGTTTTTTGTTAATTTATTGAAAAATTTTTAAGGTCTTGGAACATATCTTAATTTGTTTGACTTAAATATCAATTTTTTTTAATTGAATCACACAGAAGAGCATGAAATAAAAATAAAATAAATCTTAAAACTTTATCTGTTTGCAGGTATTCTAAACAGCTCACGGAATAACTGATAAAAATCAATTTTGGCTTTATTTTACCACGCTTGACACTTGTAAGCAGTCTATAGGTTTTGAACTACATTGCGCATGCCCAGTATAAAATTGGGTTCGAATGAATTCCGATCGATTTTTTTTTTATTTCTGTTAGTGTGAATAAAAATAGTGTATTTTTTGAGATCATTATTTTACATAATATGGTTAATAAAAAGTTATCTTCTGAAAACATGTGGCAGTTTGTTTGTTTTGACATATGATTTTGATTTTTGATTAGATAAAGGACAGATCGAAGACTGATTTTTCTACTTTGCGTCTGTAACAATAGACTAAGATCTCAGGATCGCCAGACCTTACTTATTTTCTCATGAACAAAATGTGTGCGATAGAATAGTGTTAGTATATACTGTAAGCGTACACATACTTGCTAGGTTGTGTCATGGGTCAATTCTCTGATACCAGGTGCTACAGGTAAGTAAAAATATTACTTACTTTACTTAAAGTCTAAGGGCTAATTTTTACATATGTTTTACAAAATATTGTTAAAAATTAATAATCAATATTGCCAGACACTTTTTGCTAACGGGAATTATCGCTAGATGCTTTAAACATCAACATAAAAATATCAATCTTACTTATATTTTGAGACTTTATTGTTATATTTAATATTCAGGGGACCATTCTACTTGTTTTTATAAACAGCCAGACCAATCTTTGGGGCCAATTCACATTTAAAATGTTGCTGCGAGTATGAACGCGTGCGTCGGAATTAAATGTCTTTTTAACACACCTTTGTTGAGATTAAAGTTTTGTGTTTAGCCTACAAAGAAGTAAAACAGTCTTTTAAGTATCATATATAAAAAACAAGTCTTAGATTTTAAATAAAATTGTTTTTTTATGTCGATGTTTAAAGCGTCTGGCAATAATTACCTACAGCAGAAAGGGTCTAGTAATATTGATTATCAATTTTAAACAATATTTTGTAAAGCAAATATACATTTAGCCCTTAGACTTTAAGTAAAATGAGTAATATTTTATTTTTATTTACCGGTAGCACCTGGTACCTGAGGATTGGCCTACGGCACAACCTAGCAGGTATATGTACGCTTATAGTAAATACTAATAAATACTCTTCTATCCTACACATTTTCTTTATTAGAAAATAAGTAGGTAAGGCCTGGCGGCTCTGGGATTTGGGACTATTAATACGATACCGATTTAGGTGTTGTATTAATTAATTCAGCACTCAATTGCGTGCGCAAAGTACTAGTGCATTTTGGGGGGGGGGGGAGGTTGTAAGTGTCGGGTTTCTGAGATGATGAATGAAACGTCATAAATCTTTAAGGACGTTTGTGACGTTTTAGTGTTTATGTCAGCATTATGAGATGATAATAATTTTATTGGAACAAATTTTGTTGCACTTGATGACCAGTATTCCTCACCAAGGTGTTTGTGTGTGTCGCAATGAACTTACGAGACACTCGAACAAGCCGCTTGAACAATGAGGTAACTTCAACATTCTTTTTGAGGTTAGTTGTCTTAAAATAGTTTTTTAGCACTACTTGCACCCCCATAGCGTTTGATAATTTACACTTTATTTGCTAGATGAGTATATAGCACTGCTTAAAATCTCGTTTTTAAGGTCATTGTGGCACTCATTTTTTATAAAACTCGCGCTTCGCGCTCGTTTTATAAACTTGAATTTATGCCATGAAGTTAACTTTTCGAAACGTGTTCTTTAATATACTATTTTGTCGATTTAACAACGCTTAATTAAATTCGTAATTTTTGTTTTGCGCATGCGTGTATTCCAATTCTGAACTATTTCGAATTTTTTGTTACAAAAATTTTTCGATTTGATATGTAGAGTCAAAGACTAGAGTCTCTTTAGCACTTAGACCTCACGGTTGGGCCCATTGTACCACAATAAACATTACTGCTACAATTATTGCTAGAGCTGTTCCGGCTGTAACGCTTTTTTTTAAATCTAAATATTTCGTATTCATTTTTATGCATGTATTTTAGTTAGGAAATAGATGTGACCTTTATCTATCAAGATGGTATTGAATACATTTTCTGGAAGGTTGGTTACTTTTGTAGATGAGTTTTATATTTTTGTAGAAATGTTTTTTAATTAAAGATTGTTAAATAAAGGAAAATTGTATACAAATCGCACTCACTTATTCACCAAGAATGAACAGCTTTCGCATGAATAGGACCAAGAAATTTATGAGCAAAGGTTATAAATCAGTTTACATGTAAAAAGTATTTACAATTGCCAACTATACAAAACTTCAATAGTTTAATTTTTTGGGAAAAAATCAAGAAAATTGTTAAGTTAGTATGTTTCAATAAATTTAACAATTGTTTTTTCTTAATTTGTTTTTTTGATTTGACATAATTTAATGTTTTTGTGTGCCTTACTTATTGGTAAACCCTTATTGATAAATAAAAGCAATTAAGTTGTTATTAAAAAGAAAATCTAAACATTTATTTGAAGTCACTAAGTGATCCCTTCTGGCCGGACGTGTTCAAATTTGAGTGGTCATAGAAAGGATAAGTAAGTTTTGTATACTAGCTTCTTGGTTATGGCACTAATTTTCTCAAAAAACTTAATACACTCGCCTCTTCGTGGCTCTTGAAAAACCAGTTTTTTTCGTGACTTATTTTGCCTGTAACATAATTGCAGCATAAATAAATAATATTTAAAACAGTGACATAAAATTTTGGTTGCTTCTACTTGTGTTTTAACAAATGCATTTGCTTTGTTTTCGGAGACTTTTTAAAATGTCTTGGTAATTCGATCTATGGATGAGTGGCTACGGTGTAGAGCACGAGTACTCTTCTTCGTCTTGATGCAGATCGGATGCAAACCGCTCAACCTCGCTGTAGGCGATACATCTCCAATCCGGGCCGGTTATCATCCGCGCACCGCCCCTGGGCTAATGTGGTATCATAGGCTGTAATTAGCCGACTGAGACTACAAGATAATGTACTTCACCAGCATAAATCTTTCCACTCTGTCTCTCTTTTGGGCCAACCTCGGCGACATCTCCAAGGAGTGAGACAGAAAGTCGAAGCCCTCCGGTGTGGAACCGCGGCTGCTGTTCGAAGAGCCGAGGGGAAATTATTAAATTATATTATAAAAAAGATTTCGGAGATGGTTCGTTGCTCACTCGATGTTATTTCTCCAAAATCACTCAATTTTGCATTTATACTACAAAAACTAACAATTGATTTAAAGAAATTAAATGAATGTATGTATAAGTAGGCTACGTAAAAAAATGATAATGATATTCATTACTCATGCCTAAGAATAAATCATTACTTAATCATGTATACTAGTGGTTTTAATTTTTACAATATTTTCGAATTTTTTGCTGCTTTCCAACTACTACATTAATGAAATTTAAGTAAAAATTGGTGTTGGTTGATAAACTGCTTTAGCTGTCTTGAATTGTAATATGTTGTGGTCATGAATCTGGCAAGACTCTCAAGTGATGTTAGTGGAATGTCCGACGTTGTGTGCGTCAGCCGAGCTGTTAAAATTCTTAGTCCGAATAGTTCAGCAGATTGCCGGATTTCCAAGAAATTGAGTGGAAATCGTGTAATATTCCACTATATTAAAATGTAGTTTAAAGAATGTAATAGAATTATTTATTGAGTGTTTAAGTAATTTTTGCTAAAATTGTGTGTCTTTTATACTACAGTAAAATGTCGATAAACCGAACCGTCGATAACTCGAACCAAATTTATAGCAGGAGACAGGAAAAATTCTTGTTATACTTCTTTGATAAGTCAAATCTTTTGATTACTCGAACTTTTTTAGTAGCAGGTGCCTGTTCAAGTTATCGAAGTTTAACTGTATATAATTGAATACTATCTTTATGATAAAACCTAGCTGTTGCCAGACATACGGCAATGTCATACATAGTTTTAAAGCATATTTAAAGCAATTTTTTTCTGTGTTCACACTATAATAGGTAATAAGGTTTGAGAGTAAAAACGTTTTATAAACCTAGTTTTGGCAGGTATCAAATAGCAAAGGCACATAAAAATACTGGAGAGTAAAATGCTATTGCTTGATACAAAGTTATTTAACCATCAAGCTAGTTAATGAGGACGATTAATAATCGAGACGTTTTAATGCATGAGCGAATCGAGTACGCTTAATAAAATAGAAATTATTAATCGCGAATTAACAAACAAGTTGATTACAAAAATGTTTCGTTGATGATCATAGCTTAGTTAATTAATAGTTGTTTAACCAACAAGGTTGTTAATAAAAGCGATTAATAACTGAGATATTTTAATAACTGAAATTATTAATCGCACATTAACAAACCGTTGATTACAATGTTTTTCTGTTGCTCATATTACAATAAACTTGAAAAACTTTATACCACAATTTTTCAATTTACCTCTCTCTTCCTTCTAACACATTGTTTTCTGTTACCTGGCTACAAAACACCCAAACAAATTTTTTAGTTTTTATTATTATTAATCAAACCTCACATTTCTCTAGAAGCGGGTACTTACTAAAATAAACTTACGATATAAATTATAACAATTTCAAGTTTTTTTTAATACAATATTTAGCTTTAAACAAACAGTTTTTATAATTTTTTTATGATTATGACAGTTTAAAAATGTTCACATTTTGCTTTGTATGGTTGGTATCAACAGGTCGTTAACAGGAGCTAATAAACAACTTTTTTGAATGGCTTGGAGTGCATTAATAACTGTCATATGTCAACAAGCAGCAGAAAAAATATTAAACAATTATACAAAAAACCATCTATCGGTCACTGTGACGGACAAATAACAAGTATATTTGGTTGCTTGAAAGTATTTTGACATTTTAGCTTAATTTGAGGTCAAACAGTGGTATTTCACACTAAAATTTTAATTTAATTTGATAATTTCACTTTGCTTTACTTTCGCCGCGTCTTGTAATAACTCTCGAAACTTTTATTTTTTTATTGATTTGACAATTGTATGCATACGTAGCATGTTGAAGAAACTTCTTTTTTGCAACAATTTTTTAGAAAAAATGGTGCATTAATACTTTTTTCTACACGATCAATAAAAAAATTTTTTTAATATATTTAGGCAGATAGTAAAATATATACATACAGTGTGAACCACTTGTATGGAGTAACTTTGATAAAAATTCAAGGATTTATTTTTCAGCAAAACGCTTGACAACGTGTCTTGTTATTTTTCAACGCGCATTTTTTGACAAAAAATTAGATATACAGGGTGTCTCAACATCGAGATACAACCCTTTCCTTTGAAATTTCAAATATAAATCCCAATTTTTTTTTAGCATATCTGAATTTTACGTATAATTTCGCGTATTTTTTATGTAGCACACAGTATGTCGATTTTCAGTTGTTTTTGAAAAAAAAGCGTGAACTATTTGAAATGAATAAATTCGATAAAACTTCAAGGATTTATACGTAGAATTCAGATGTGCTAAAAAAATTGGGGTTTTCAATTAAAATTTTAAAGTTGAGGGTTGTATCTTGATTTTGGGACACTGTGTATATCCATTTAAAAAAAATGCGTTAAAAAATACCAGGATACGACTTCAAGCGTTTTCCTGAAAAACAAATTCCTGATTTTTTATCGAATTTATTCATTTCAAATGGTTTACGCCTTTTTTTAGAAAACAACTGAAAATCGACATAGTGTGTGCTACATTAAAATACGCAAAATTATACGCAGAATTCAGATGTGCTAAAAAATTGGGATTTATATTTAAAATTTCAAAGTAGAAGGTTGTATCTCGATGTTGGGACACGTTGTATATCCAATTTTTTTGACAAAGATGCGCGTTAAAAAATAACAGGAATGTGTTTAAGCGTTTTTCTGAAAAACAAATCCTTAAATTTTTATCGTAGTTATTCCATACAAATGGTTCACACTGTATATACTTATGAAAGCACTACAAACTTTGTAAGTTAGTGACTTGGTGGACGATTTATCTTCATTTTTTTTATTTAGAGTTTTCTTTTTCTATTGTTTTGGTTGTAATTTTTGGAGGTTGTTTTCTACTTTTTTTTCCCACTCTGTTCTTGGTCTGCCTCTTCGTCTGTTGGGTTCTAGTCCTGTTTCTAATATTCTTTTTGGTAATCTGTTTTCTTTTATTTTTGTTAAGTGTCTATCTACCTGTCTATCTAATTCGTGATTTAACTACTTCTATTATATCTGCGTTTTTGTACAATATTTTTAATTTTTTGTTTGTTCTTTTAATTTAAGTTTCTTCTACTTTTTCCTTCTATAAAATTTTCTAGGAACTTTTTTTAGCATACCTGCAGCATAAATTGGTCTTATTTTCTCAGTATTCATTTTTTGCAAAAGTATGTTACCAACAGCAACGGTAGTATTATGGTTTTGTAAATAGATATATGTACAAGTTTGGTTGCACTTGCTAGAGCTTTTGAACTTAGCATAGAATGTAATGCATAGACGCTTTTGTTTCCAGTTACTGTTCTTGCTTTTATCTCTTGTGTTATTGATGTTTTTTTAATCTATTATACTTCTTAGGTAGACAAATCTCTTGATTTCTTTAAATTGGTGTCTTTTACTTCTGTTTACTTTTTCTTCTAGTTATCTGTCTTTTTTAAATACATTGTCTTCTCATATTATAAATTTAGTTTTTTTTTATTTATTTTTGTTCCATTTTTTTCGCGTTTATAATCAGCGTTTCTGTTACTTTTGATAGCACTTTTTTGGTCTTTGTCATTAATGTAAGTGTTACGTCGTCTGCAAATGCAAGACATTAATGTTGTTGATGGAAAAGCAGACCACCTTGTCTATATATGGCTTTGACTTAATATTTTTTTTAAGGCGATTATGAACAATGTCAAAAAAAGCGGGTCTCTTTGTCTTAAGCAATCAACACTTGACTATTTGTGGTTTCCTTCAATGTTATTTTTACTAATGTCGTCATTTTATCAGGTTAGATTAGTACAGTTGCTTTTTGTTTATCTTGTTGTAGTCCGTCTTGAAGTCGATGAAAAGTATGTTTTTAATTTTTTTTTGGTGACTTTCCTCATGCATCTGTTGTAATAAAAATATTTGGTTTTCTACGCATCTTCTTTTTCTAAAACTACTCTGATATTCTTCTACTACTTTTTTCATATGCTTTTTTAGTTTATTATTTAGTAGTGTTGCCTTCTTATATACGGTGATCAGTAACGCTATTTTTCTATAATTTTTACATTTTGTTTTGTTTATTTTTTATGTATTGGACATAACATTGTTGCTCTCTATACTTGCGGCATTTGTTTTTTTTATCCATACATTTCTAACTAAATCATGTATCATATTCGTCATGGTTTCGTACATTATTGTTTCTCTCTGTAAGTTGTCTTTTTTTGGGTTTTTGTTGTTTTTTGTTTTTTATAAAATTTTTAATATTATATTATATTTTAATATTTTTAATCATATGTGGGAGGTTTTTGCTCTTTTTTTGTCTATTTTTGTTGTTTTCCTCATCTTCAACTGTTCTTCTTTTGGCTCACGATTTGTTTAAGATTTCTTCAAAATATTCAGCTCATCTTTTTGTTACTTCTTCTTCGCTTTTTAGTAATTGCAATACAATATTAATAGTAGGTAATAATATAAACTAATTAAAGGAAAGGCCTGTGTCTAAAATGACCAAATTTTTCAAAAATATATTGCAAAGCAGGATTTTTGCATATAGTGGTGCAAAAAGCAATGCGTTTTTAAATTTTTTGTTTGTCTGAAATGATAAAAGTGGTTGTACAGAATCTTTAGTTTGTACATTTTTAATGTTTTTCTTTAATTAAGCAGATATCTTGAGTGATGATGATTTGAGAAAAAACATTCTCAAATTTTTTTGATCACGAAATATTTCTCGAAGACAGGATATTGGTGGATACTTTTATTATAATGTTTATTTATTATTAGAACTTCGAAGTGAAGTGAAATGCAAAAAAACTTCCAATACATTTTTGGCAAATGAAACCTAAATGACTGAACTGTTTATTTTGCCAGACTCTGTATTATAATATTTTCTTTTCCGTATTTTTATGTACCTGTATGATCTTTGATGAAGCCAACGTTACACAAGATTTGTAATCCTAAAATGTTTGCATTAATTAAGCAGTGTAAACATAAAAACAAAATTTTAAGTTATATACTACGACATATTTCTGGCGGTCGCTGACTCTTACTTTACTAAGTTGGTTAGTCAAAAAGCTGCGCTTTTTAATATTCCGCTCTTGTGTATGTATATGCACGCACAGGTTTTAGCAAGCTGGTTATTAACGAAACGAAGATGAGGGTTTAAAAAAAGCGGATTGGGGTGTAAAACAAAAGAAGATCAAGGCGAACAACATCTAGTTGGCGTTGATTGCTGCATTATGGGGACATGAGAGGCGGAGGCAATGAGCGACGCTCCAACACCTACTAAAGAATCTGCTTAAAAAGGCAGGGGAAAAGACCGATTTACAGAACAACTGAACTAAGAGGGTGTTTGTTTTTAACGAGATTCACTCTAATCACCAGACGCTTCTTTATAAACTTGTCCGTGCTTTTTACAAAACAAATTTGGTTAAGGTGTCTCATTTACTTCATGGGACTTACAGACGCATCAGTTAAATCGACTGCTAAAATTGCTCGAATAAAGTACCTTCAAACGTGCCGCCAAAAAGGTAAACTTGTGGCTCTTATAATTACGTTAGATTTTTTTTTCATTTTGATAACATAATTTTAAAGCAATAATAAAAAAACTAAAATAAGATTCCTATCTGTTTAAATTATATCTCATATGACAAGATGTTTGTAATATTGACAAATTAACTTTTAAATAGTGCCTACCGTTTGTGCGTCTACCTCGTCAAACGAAATTTCGAATTTTGTTTAAAATTTCAAAATAAACTGCATAAACAATAATAATTGTAATATTAAATTACAGATTTTATGTAAATTGCTACTTGCTAATTTGGGTGTTATTTAGTTTTTTAATGACGTTACCGTACTGGATAATATTGAGTCATTCCACGTCAAATCGATTACTCAAAAATTTTATGGTATTGAAAACAATATTGGTACGTGTTTGTTAAAAAAAATAATGAATAATAAGATTCCTATTTTTACATTTTTAAAATAGCAAATGTACGAAACTAGGGTGAGGAACAATTTTGATTATTGCATCTACAGGATTTTACAAAAAATCATAACTTAATAACCTATTAAATTTTTTATATAAAAAAAATTATATCACCTAGAAAGAATTGATGGATTTGAACCAAATTGAGTAGAACATTTTGTCTAATTAGAGATACGGCAACGATTAAAATTTGGATCTAAAATTTTAAGTTTTTGCTATATAAATAATTTATCTTGCAAAATATTTAACAGTAAATGCGAGTTGTTTAGTAGTTATTTTTTTAGATTTTTTTTAGTTTGTTTTGCTTATGTTGGCATTGTTTAAGATTTGTAATTATGCCTATAGTAAGAATTTAAAAAAATTATTGTTTCTGTAGCTATTGCCATCTAAAAAAATCTATTGGTACGCCAGTTTTCTACAGTTTTAAAGCAATCATTTCTAATAAAAATTTGTCATTTATGGTGAGGATTTGTTAAGTCTAATTTACAAGGAAGTAGAGGAGACTGGAGACGCATAGACTATTGCCAAATGTTCGTTTAAATTGTCAGCTCGAACAAAATACAAAATAACATCAAAAAGGACCTCTTTTCATAAGCAATCGTATTATATACGTTCTATATACCAAAACATTTCAGTTTTGTGAATACGTCTTTTAAAAAATTGTTGAAAATTATGTTTTTTTTGGCTCCTATACATTGCTTTTATCTAACTATAATATTCTTCTAGTTATAATCAAAACTTACCTCTGAAGACAATTTTGTAAGCTGGTTGTTCAGTAAAACTAATTTCTACACTACTCTAAAAATTGTTGCAGATGTTTTGTAGTTAAAAAAAGGCTCTACACAAAATTTAAAAAATGTAGATTAAGAGAATTAATTTAAAGATTTTTACTCTGCAACTGTATGTCCTTCTAACATTTTGTAATAAACTAATAATCAGTAATTAGAACGCTGATTTCTTAAAGTCAACACCCATTTTTCATTTTGAGCATATTATAGCAAAATTTAATTTAATTAAAATGTAGTGGAAAAGATAATAAAATGTAAAACACTAAAAAGTACTGTGAATTTTAATGAAGTATATGTTCAAAATGTTCACCACGAACGTCCTGGCAACATTTTCCATTACATTTTACATTTTGAGTATATCATAGCGAAATTCAATTCTATCTTTATTCTTCCGATAAAGTTAAAAATAAAATAATAGTTTTGAGTAGAGAATGAAGAGACCTTTCAAACGATACATCACAAGTCTATACTTCCCATTTAAAAAATTGGGGTTGTACCTGTCATTCGAAGGGAGTTAAAAATAGAGATCGCATTTTTACGTTGAAGGATGTCAATTTATAATTTAAATTTTACGTATTTTGAGATTTTTTATAAATATGCACAGTAACTGAAATAATGAATTTATTCCATTTGGCTTCTACACACTATATAACTATTTTATTACTGTTATAGGTTTATTAGGATTCATAACAACATTCAGTCATAATTATACAGTGCAGCAATCTACTAAAGCTCTTCGTTTACCTGCTCAAAGGTACCTTGATGACGACAATTTTCAAACAGTTAAGCTAGCGTTAGTTATTTGCTCTTAGTTTTTGAAACTTGTTCTAATGAATCCAATCGTAGATTCAACCAAAATAAAGTTACTAAAACTAATCAATCGCACTAACCTAAATCTGTTTCGTCAACACGAATGTTTTTGGCAATTTTAACATTTCTATAGCATATTTCAAAACTTAAGTTTTTTGAGAGTTTTGCCACAGTTAGTTTTTAATCTATCTAAAATTTTACTTTGGTTTCGTAAGCAAATCGATATTAGAAGATGAAATAAGTGATTCTGTGACACCACTTTAAAGATCAATTGTTAAGTTGTTAAAAGTTTTAAAATTAAAATTAATATTATAAAAGACTTGATACTCTAAAGACACAAATTGAAAATTAAACTGCAAATAAAACTCACTGTTTATTGTCCCGATTGTCTGTTAGTAATGGATAATATTTGGGAAAACAGAAAATTTAATTTTTCTAAATTTTATTACTCTACTATTTTCTAAATTTGGACTTTTGGATTTATATCTACTGTATGTGTGCACAAAACAGACGTTTTCAGACCAATTAAATTTTGCCACATTGGCAAATCAAATTGTCTAATTTATCTTTCAGCGAGTCTGTGTACTTTAATAACCTTAATTGGCCCTAATGTGATCTTAATTTCTTAAGCAGATTTTGAAAGCAGAAGTATATACAGGTGACATAAAAGTATGGAATAAGATTCATATTTTCCAAGTTATTTTTTTTTAGAAAAACGCTAAAACAGGTCGATATTTTTTTTATTGCGCACGTTTTTTACTTATATCCAAAAAAAAATTACAATCGTTTTTTTGCTGTGTCGTATTCAATTTTTTTTTAATGATGACTCCTGTTTTTGGTGTTGAAAATTGAAACTACATTTCTTTCTGAGTATAACGGTATAACATTTATAGGGTCTAAGGTAAACACTTAAACACTAAAGTAATTTAACCAATTTAAATTTTTTGTTGAGATTTTTAAAATAGACGCAATTTTTAACAGAATTACTGAACTAAATGTTTAAATTGACGTTCTATTGTTTCTTGGTAATATTACAACCTGTTTTCAAATTTCGTTAGACCATAATTTCTTATTTCTTGACTAATTAAGAGGCACTTAGTTGTGATTCTTGCTCTTAAATGCTCTGATTTTTTTTTGTTTTGTTTTAAATATTTTTGATTTTAAGTAGCTCATTCAGAAAGGCGGGCATAACATCATCTAAATAATCTTTGACACCACGAGTGTAGTGTGGAGGTGAACCGTCTTTTTGACAACATACCTTAGTTGCTGGTATGTTTGGATTTTTTTTTATTGTGAAAGTTTTGACAATGCTGGTACTAACGTGTGGCAGAGGATATCCAAATGAAATTGTCCAGTCAATGAGCCGTAAAAAACTAAGGTCCTATAATGTAATCAGAGAAAACCACATCATACATTCAATTTTGTGGAGGTTAAATATGTTTTTTTTTCATACAATATGGAACTATGTTTTTTCCATTTGACTTTTTTTATATCCTAGAGCCAAATCCATTTGAATTTTTTTATAGGGCTACTAGGACTAGGCTATCATATTTTGATAGCTTTGTTCAATTAGTAAGACCTGCAAAGCCAATTCTAAATTAAGTTCCCATCCTATTATATCTGCATTCTTCTTTGGCACTAAAATGCTGTAAAGTATGTAAAAAATATGCTTGTAAATATAAAATATGTTTTCACATGTCATTCGTAAGTAACCTTGGCTTTTTTGATGCCTCGTATGTTTAATTATATCCATGATATTATATTCTTTAAACTCGCTCTTTGATATTCTAATATTATGATTTTTTTAAATTTATATTGACACTAAGTTATTTTTTTTGTTTTATTTGCACATTTCTGATATTTCTATTCTAGAATAAATATAAGTCTCAGAAAAACTAAACGCGGAATCTTTTTAACAGTTTTTGGTTAACTGCGTAAATATGTAGGACAAAATATCTATCTAGAAAGCTAAAAGATAAATTATGGTTTACTTTGTACGTATTTACATTTTTGCGTTCTGCTTTAAAAAGAGGTGCTTACTGATTTAAGAAATTGCCGACAGTTTTAATTTTTTCTTTCTCAGTATTATAGTGCCTTCTAGAATGTTGTGATCCAATCAATAGACAATTTTTTTGTGACAAAACAGGAAACCGACTAAGAGAATCACATTAAGGATAGTCTGTAGTTATATTCTTCTATATGTTTTCTATTTGCAACTGTCATAGTGTAATTTGCTATCAACGTTTAAAACCAAACTTTTTTTAAAGTTATTTGCTTTTATAAAATTCAAATTCTCAGCAACCTTTATGCTCTAAAGGCACAAATTATAGAGAATTAAAGCGCAAACAGAACTGATTTTCGATTGTCCTGATCGAAATGCAAATTTAACCGTTTTTTTTTAATTATAATTTCCTCATTTTTGAAGTTGTATGGCTGTTTTTTTGCAATAATGAATACAAAACATTTTATTGTACTACACTTTTACTTTTTAAATTCTTATACTATCTATGGAAAATACACTTCTTCTGAAATATACTGCTTGAAAAAATTTAAATTGCAACAGCGCCTGTTTTATAAACACAAATAAATAAAGTCACTACTTTTTTGCAAAGGATTAGCTCTACAACTTTAAAACTGGCGAAATTGTAAACTAAAAAAAATAATAATTTTTTTGCTTTAAAGTATTAAAATTGTTTTAATAGTTTTAATTTTATAAGCAAAAAACTTAAAAAAAGACAATTTTTTGGTTGTAACTGTTAATAACAAATTATCCTATGACTTTTGCGAGTAGAAAACCTAGCAGAACATAACTTTCATAAAGACTATCCTAAATGTAATAGCACAGTCGGTTCTCTTTTTATTTTTGTCATACCATCATTCATTTTATTTCCTATTGATTGGCCTAGTGATGTAATTTATTAGTGTTAATCTTTATATTAGTTCTCAGAGTATCTACATATTGGTTGAGGGTAGTGTTGTTGGTACTAAAGTGAGAGTTTTTGATTTCCTCCAGCCAACACACAGGCTTATTTTCACACTCACCAATGACTTCCAAAAGAGATGTAGCTACTGCTAACGAGTGATCTAAAAGTCTTGAAATCTCTATTAGGTATGGGAGAAAGAGGTAGATGCTCGTATAGTGAGATTTGCGCTTTTTTTTCTAAAATGTTAGAAATATCTGAATTAAATTTTTTTTTATTTGTTTTGCTTTTGGAAAACTGGGACTAAATTGTTCTTACTGTAATTGTTGCTGACTACATCTGCGGCACAAAATATAATCTTCTTAGCTTATTTTATAGAAGAATTCTGCATAGTTGTTTCTGACAATTTATGTGCATATAATGATTGATTTTAAATGTACAAACGTGATTTTTGTTTAAGCTTGCTTTGATTCCGTGACTTTTGGATCGCCTTTTATATTTTGCCACTGGCAGTTCTCCCCCAGTGTCAGCGGGTTTGTTCTGTTTCAGGCAAGAGCACAGGATATGCTACACTGCTTAGGGGCAAAACCATGAAACTGATTAGCAGCTTCTTGGTATTGTGTTTGATTGGCACACCGTCTTCTTGATAGAAAAATAACGTCAGTTTTATCAGGTGACCTAGCAGGGCGGCAAAGTAGTGTATTTCAATACCGAAATAGTTATTAACGTCATTAGGCCGATATAAAGCAAATAACGGACGCGGTTGAATGTTGTAAACCGAGGCGCCAGCCGAGGTTTATAATCAACCAAGTCCGTTATTTGCGTATCGGCCGTGTGTCGTTCAATACTTTTCGTAATACCAAAGCGTCATTTAAAGACAAATTATTAAAAATAAATACTAAAACATACAATATTATTTATTTTCAAACGATTGTTTATAAATCTCTTAAGCAACTACCTACCCTACCTTTCCGGCGGCCGTTATATATAATAACGGCTGGAGCCCGTTAAAACTGGCTTTTCATTTGTCATATCACGTCTGTTAAACCAAAATAACTATATGGTATTACGAAAATGTATTAACCTACAGAATAGAGTAATTGTTGCACTGCCGCCTAGTCGTTGAGGAGTGCTGTTTGTACACAAAATACCTACTAAAAATGGTTAACACATAAATATTTCTGGCATTTACAAGCGACCACTGTATAGTTATTTTTATAAGGGATGTCGAAAGTGGACAATATCGTGAGCGTACTGCTAAACTAAACAAACGAGGTGAAAATTGACGTTGTCGAAAAAACAGAAGCACGATATATATTTTTAAACGAGTTGTGAATACTATTTTTTAGAGGGCTTATTATGGTTTTTAATTTAATTTTAACATGATTAAAAAAAACAAGATTTTAAAACAATCTTGAGTTGATGGTGTTGTTGATTGTTGGTGCTTTATTTTAATTTATGTAACAATAAGAATTAATAATTGCTTTATTGTTGACAATAATTGTAAACGACACTAAGAAGATAAATTAATAAAAATTTAATTTTTTACAAAAAGTTGGCAAATATTTCTAAAAACAATTTTTTTTTATCTTTTGATGTCTCGAATAAGTGGCGCTTAGAAGAACTTGAAATAATTGATTTAACTCTCAGTTACTAATGTAAGAAGAGTGCGTTTTTACAATATTTGAAAAATTATACAAAATCTTTGATAATATGCCGTTTTTTGGTCCTTTTTAAAGAATTATTACTAAGTGTGAAAATTCTAAAAAAAAACAAATTAATAGATACACTTCAATTTTTGTTGGTTAATAATGAAAAATGTAACTTCTAAATAGCATAATAAAAGCAAAGCAGTTGTAATTGTTATTAATATGTAAATAATGGGTAATTTGTTATTAAAATTTTAATAGAACTAAAGTGAATTTTTCACTAGTAGAAACATAGTCTTACAAACACTGCACATGCATTGAGGATAGATGTTATATTTGCTTTTTACACAGAGCATTTAAATATACAACTTTCTGAAATAAACCATTATTCTACCAGAGCTTCAGCCAACTGTTCTAAGTTGATAGGTAAGTACTGCAGGACGCTCCCTAACACGTCTGTTAAGCATATTCCAGGCGTGCTTAATGAGATCAAGATCTGGGCTTACGGCAGGCCACTCCATTACCCCGATTTCATGCTCTTGAAGAATGTTTCTTTTATGGTTTGCAGTGTGAATGCTACTATTAAAATTATTATTATTTATTGGCAAATAGTACCTGCAACATGGTTTTGCAGAATAGTGTTCCCATACATTTTAGCATTAAGTCGTTGGGAAACAACGACTAACTTGATGCGGCTATCTATACTTATGCCACCTCAAACCATAAGTGATTCACATCTAAATCTATCAACTTCTAGTATCGTATTGTCGATGTTGTGTTCTCCTGGACGTCTCCAAACTCGTACACGTTCATAGCAAGGTGTGAGTGTAAATCGTGACTCATGAGTAAAGAGCACAGGTTTCCAGTGACAAAGTTGCCATTGTACATGCTCGCGAGCAAATTTTGTGGTTTTTGCTCAACCGTGGTGCACGCACAGGTTTACAAGATCTAAAACCAACCTCTTAACCGATATCGGACTATGAACCGAAGCAGTACATTGACGAAGGGAGGAAGTAGTGGTATAGCGATCATCCCGCTGGGTGGTTTTTCGTTTACGATCTTGTCCACGTCTCCTAGAGTAGATACCTGCAGTTTGATATCTATGCCAAAGTCGACAGATAACAGATGGACTAATTTCAAATTGATTTGCCACACAACGCATAAAACGTTCATCAGCAAGCAAAGTTACAGCTTGTGCAACTTGAATCTCACTAAGAAAATGCATGATGTTTAGAAGAATATGATTAAGATCAAAATTTGATATTTACTCTTATCAACAACTTTATATACTTTTTTTAACTTGCAAAATGTTCTACGAGTACTTTGTTTTTGTGATTTCTTTTACATTTTCACGTGCATATTAAAATGTTGTGGGATAATGACAAAAGGTTTAATTGATACGAATAAAAGAAGATTTAAAGACTGTATTTTGCACAAAGAACACATTAATTAGTCTAATATTAAAAAAATATAAGTCTTAAAAAAAGTGTTTCCTTAATTTTTTTAACAGTATATGTCATTTTTTTGACAAACCGTTTTAAATATAACATTAACACTACAGTGATCAGTCGTCACTATTGTGAGAATATTATTAAAAGCTGTATTTAATTTAAAAAAATCCTGTAAATTTTTTTCAAAATCAAAATTAAATTTAAAACATTTTTGTCTAGGTATATATGCAATATTATTCGTTAATTTTGGCGCATGCTGCTTACGCTTTTCCAGTAGTGCCAAAGATTTAGCTTTAATGTGAACTGTGTTTAAATAATTTTATTGTGACCAATATTGTCGTCACTTCGGGTGTGGATCTCAATGAATCTCCAAGTTTTATGAAAAATCTCAATTACAATTTTGTAAATTCAATTTATTTTTTATTATTTTGTAAGACAAATTGTAAGACATGCATGTTTCGATTAGGTCCTTTGACTCCACCACCCTCCAGTTTTTGATCGATGCGAATCCGAGGGCTTTAATTACTGCACGCGGCCTGCTTTTCGTTCCACACATTTTGCACTTCCTTAACAAATGACACCCGAGCAAAACAAATGAGCTCTGGGTAATGACGGGAAATAAGCATCGCACGCCGGCTACGGATCGCTGTAATTTCGCTGCCTACTTCCTCCGAGACTGCCAAGATTGCGGTGGGATGACCTAACACTAGCTATAATTTCATTAACCGGCCAGATAAATGAGCGTGTCGTTAAGTGGCACGGGATGGCGTGGCAACAGCCGGACGACTTGACCAACAACAATTTACACTAACGCAAGAATACAATAAAAAGTTGCGATTCGATGGTGCAAAGACAACACGACGGTTCGACCGCCCCCTTTATTAAACAATACCAACAAAACTTTAGATGAGTGTCTAGGAGAGAAGCCAGACGGCAATGCATTTGTGTGAGTGGGTTGGTGTAGATTTCTCTGATGCCAGTTATATTAATAATGTTAATATATAACAATGAACATTTTTATTTTATTTTTTCTACATTTTAAGCATTCTTTTTTAAGAACGTCGTTATGACTTGAAGTAGTTTGTGACTGATTTAGTTAGATTTGATCTTAATTTATTGATATCTATTAGACATAATTAAACTAAGCTTACAAATAAATATTTTAAAATTTATGATGCCGTTATTGTAGCTACCTAATAACTGCAATTTAGTTGTTTTACCAGTATTTGTTGTACTTCTTTCTATTTTTTATACATATAGCTTTATAACTACCTCTTCATTAATCTTCTTAACGCTTTCGTGGTTTTTACAATCAACGATGTTTATATCATTTTTATTTTCAATTAATACTGTATAAGAAATATTTATAAATAATTAAGTTCTAGTATTTTAGAAAAAAAGGACATAATAACGCTGACCGCTTTATTTAGCTGATCGCCTTATGGTACCTTATGTTTCTATGGCGCTCTGCAAACTTTTTGGTTCGTTCATGAATGTTAATTTACTAGATTTTCCAAAACTAGTAAATAAAAGTAAATACTAGTACTAGTAATAGTTACTCGAAATGAAGCATAGATTGATATTTAAAAAGTTAAAAAAGAAAGAATCATTATTGCTGTAGATATTTTGTGACAGCCGCAGTCCATCAAAGTTTATTCAAAGAATGAATAAGTAAGTTGCTTATTTGTATCTATTTATTGTTAGATCAGATACCACAGCCCATCGGTCATCCGTCGCGTCCCCTTGGTTCACTTCCGGTATTAGGGCTTTCAAACTTCCGTCAATTCAATAACAGAGCCGAGGGCGCGCGAAACTGTCTGCATATTTGTTTTGATTTTTACTTGGTCTTCCCCTGAATCTATGATAAATGGAGACGTAGACGAATGGTTTATTGAAATGCCCCGGTGGATAAGTTTGCGGCCAGAATCCTGAAATCACAAATAAGAAGGGAGCGAAAAAGTTGCTTTTTTATGGATTACTTTTCCGTTTCCGGTTATGGAAGCGACTGGGATTTGCGACAGAGACAATCATCGTTGCACACTAGCTTTAAGAAGGCATTGCTGAGTACTGAGCTGGCAATTCATTATCTCGATAGTAAGTGATCATAGTGAAGCTGATAACAGGAAGTAGATGATTAGAAGAAGTCGTAGAGATGTCGCTCGAAGCACGCACAAACAACAAACAAGCGGGGACGACTGCCCTGATTTACGACGGCAATTCCTCTTTATTTCTCTCCTGGCTCGTGAATGTTTCCCAATCTACTTATTTATCGAACTAGAATCATCGGCTGTATTGATGGTAATTTCGATTCGTTGTCAAGGCGAAACTAGAGAAAATAAATATTTTTCAAAACAGTTTTTATATGTATTTATGATTAAAGAAACTTGTAAATATACCTACTATACTAAACTGATATCACCTTTAACTCTTTTTAGAAATTGTTGATTCTGAAAAAACTTTTTGCTACGACTTATCCGAATAAAGTAAACAAAAGTAAAAAAACACGAAATGCTAACAGAATACCAAATATATTTAATTGATTTAATTGTCCAAATACCTAATATCCAACCGAATTAATAAAATTAAATAAAGAGCAAAAAAAAACAAAAAAAATTTCAGACAAATTATTTTGAATGCAGAATTATACTTTGGGCATTGTACAGAGGAATTGAAAGCTATAGTTTCTGCTTTTTTTTTATTTAACTTTAGAATGAATTTCTACGTTGTCACAATATTTTAAAACACATTCTCAATTTTTTTTATAATACCACAGTTTACATTTTTATAAAATTCAACCACATTGTTGAGAAACCCACTACTAGAAGTTTTTCTAGCAGGAGTGCTAGAATCGCGCGAGAATCGAATGAAATTTTTTTGAAATTGACGTTTATAACAGCCTGTTTATTTGCTTACTTTGAAAGATCTCTGCATGGCGCTGCTAACATCGGCTTTTCTTCAGCCTTCAATATCTGAAATTTATCAAAAGCAAAATTCAAATTCGTCAACATTGAAAATTGTGTCAAAAAATAACCAAATAAAAGTTTAAAAATTTTTTTTTACAGTTCTTTTAATATGCGTTACAATTTTGGTCTACATGTATGAGGTAAATTTATGGTTTTTTTATACTCCGCATTACTAATACCTGAAATACTGGTGCGTGCAAGTGATGGTATATTCCCTTGCCGGATGGTATACTTTTAAAACAATTATTTTCTAAACCTTAATTGCAAATCTTGGTATTTTTAGAGAAATGTGGATGCGATAAAAAAACCTTGCTACAAAAACGGTAAATGTCTTTCACCTATTTACTTCACTGCTGAATCAATTGGCAACTTATGAAAGGTTTTTTGATGAGCAAAGCTTTTACAGTAAGGCACGGTGCACTTCTGTTTACGTGACATAATGCCATAATAATAAGTTAAAGAACTATTAATAATTAATTAAAGTAAAATAGGCAAGCGTTTAACAGAAACATTAAAGAACTGCGACTTAAGTAAACGTGTCTAGTTAAAACTAAAATATTAAAATATTTTACGAACAAATAGTCAAAACGATCAAAACGATCAATACAAACACTTATGAAACGTGTCAGAGGCAAAGGTTTTTAAATACTTTGGTAGAGTAATTTGACACAATTTTCAGTTTTGATAGATTTGAATTTTGCCTTTTGAGAGATTTGAAGGAAAGCCGATGTTAGCAGCGCCATGCGAAGATCTCTGCGAGTGAGCAAATGTATTATACAGGCTGTTATTAACATCTATTTAAAAAATATAATTTAGACGGCTGTGATTGTCAACAATTGAAGTGAATTATTCAGTTCTGTTTAGATAGTTAATCACAGTGTAATTATATTTAGTTTTTTCTATTACAGGCATATATTCACAAATAATGAAATACAAAATTATTTCTGAAAATTTGGTGCTTGGAGCTGATAACAGCATTTGATTGAGAGAAAAAGCTTTGGCACGAGAAATTTTTAGAGTACCTAGCAATAATCTTGACTATCTATACAGGATATGGATAATCAAGATTATTCGTTTAAGTGGTGACAATCTTACGCCTCATGTATCTCCAAATATACCTCTCGAAGTATTGTTTTGGTAGTACATGGAAACTATTGTCATTTTCCCTCTCCTCTTACATTCTTTTCCAAACACTATTTAATAAAGAAAGTAGTATAAAACCTTGAATGATTCAAGTAATAAAGAGAATTGTTGCTTTATGTTCACTAAAACGCATAACTACATTTGGAAAAATAAAATAAAAAATGGAAAAAATTATAAAAGAAGAATATTTTGTGGAGAAAGTCTAGACATAAAAACTTACTTAAATAGTGTATTTTATTTAGTTTATGTATCGTTTATCTTAATTTTCACTTCAAATATACAAAAATCTCTGAATGAAAGATCACTTTTTCTCAATTTTTTTTTGTAACATAAGACTACGTATCGCGAGTATTTAACAGCACAAGTTATTGTATGGCGGCGACTCTATGCAAGTATTACACTTTCAAATAAATGAGTACAAATTGAAATAAATACATGATTACTCTACTTATAGCACTTGACAGTAAAAACTAATAAAAGCTAGAGTGTCGTAGGCGGGTGGGAAAATTTTCGATATCACGAATATTTATTGTAATGTCTTATTGCCGCAATGAAATATTAAAGAATGGTTATTAGAGTTACTCATTGGTCAAATAAGTATTATAATAACAGCTAAAATCATTGCCTTTAAAACGCAAAACATTTTCTATTGTTTTCATAGTCTTCTACGACTCTAGAATCATTTATAAATACTAGTTACTATCAGTCATTTTAACCAAACAAATTAACAAAGCTACAAAAATTTATTTATTATTTATTAATAAGTAAATACTATTTTATTAAAGATAAAACAACATAAATAATGCAAGGTTATTTACGAATGATAACAAAGTCGTATGCAACCAAATTTACACATTAAGCAGCTTTTTTGATAAAATTTTGATTTCAGTGAAAATATTGAATCAAAGTTACCTAGAGATTTTCGATTTCTGTCAGTTCTCTCATAACTTGTAAAATTTTATAATTGCTTAAAATTTGTTATTTTTAGTTTTTGTACCAGTGTAACATGGTAAGAATGGAACTTATTAGCGTGTATTATTCTAGAAACAGAATTTTGGCTAATTCCTTTGTGCTACAGCATTTTGCCCAATATGTAGAAAAACATCGCAAAAACACTTTTTAAATTAAATTGTATCAAAGTTTCATACGAAAATGTAAGATTGGTTGCATAAATCTTCCGTCATCATTTGTGAATAAGCCTGTTTATTAATACAATAGCTGATTCAAAGCTAGATGTTACAAAAATTTAATTTAAACGGTCAAGAACGTAATTAAATATTAAATTTCAGATTTACGTTCCGACATTAGAAACACAAGACACCTTTTAGTTATTTATGAACAAAACGACAAGGTAGAATTTGAATTTAAAAATACTAAAAAGTAGAAAAATATCAACAGAAAATAACATTGCCAAAAAAGATAAACAAAGTGTAAATTGACTTCTTGTTAGATCTTCTTGGTATGTACAATGAAACGTAAAAAACACTCAAGAGCAGTAAACAATTTCACTTTGGACAACGCACGTTTCGACAACAAAGTTGTAATCTTTAGGTAGGGAATTAAATAGTTTGATACTTCACTTGAGGATGACAACTTTGTTGTCGAAACGTGCGTCGTGTAAAGTGAAATTGTTTAGTGCTATTGGGTATTTTTTACGTTTCTTTAAAGTGAACATTAAATTTTCTAACTCGTGGGAACAGTTTATTTACAATAAGTAGTTTAAAGCGTGTTTTTAAGAATTATAAAATTATTCCTTGTTGGTATTAATAATTTAGTAAATCAAAATTTGGTTGTTTTCAATTGTTGGAAGTGAACATTGTTACATTGATTTGAATTATTATTGTTTGACAAAGTAGAGTGCTCAATAGGCGAGGTAGGTATGTTAATTGGTCTCATTGTCTTGCTTTCTTCTATGGATAATAATAACTTAGTATACTGTTTTACTCTCACACTTTCTGTTATATCAAATCTACATTTTTACTATAATCTATAACGAAATTAATTTTAAAAGGGCTTGAACTTTAATGTGGCTTAAGAGAGGATTGCCAGTCAGTGGGATAAAATTTTAATATAATTTGTCATTTATTGTGATTCTACATCTACATAAAAGAGATAATAGAATTAAAAACTAACAAAGCAACAAATAACAGTTGTAATTACGTTTGAATGTAATTGTCTTTTAGACATACTTTTTTATCGTCTTTGCTACGCTTTTAAATGTATTATAAAATAGAGTATACATTTAAGTAGATAGGTACAAAACAAGATAAACAACTCCCGAATGAAATGCAACGCACTCAAGCAGACTCCAACGTATGCAATTTTGTTATCGACAAAATAGTCAACATTCCTGGCGAAATTAAATTATAACGATCTTTGATCGTGTTAAAATCTTCTGGCACAGGGATTTCAATTTTAATGTCAACTCCTTTTACATCAAACATGACAAACTTTCACAGAGTCGTGGAAGTTTATAAGTTGGGCATATAGAATTTCTTAGCGAATTATTTCGGGCCACATGCAGACGTCTGAAGTAATAGATTAAGAAATAAGAACACAGTCACGTAAAACGTCTGACGAAATGTATCTCGCCCCAAATATACGTAATATAGAAGAGGAGAAAAGTTTCTTTCAACTCGTTTCCGGAGCAATATTAATTGTCTTCCTATGTAAATGCCAGTTGGATTCCTTCTAAAAGCTCACACTGCGTCATTAACACGTGGATTAATCTTTAGTAGAAGCTTATTAAAAACTTAACTAATACATCTTCTCATATGCTGTGTTGGCAGTTTAGACTGACTCTTAAGAAAATGTCTTATATTTCGTATCTATACGGCATTTTTTTCTTAGGAATAAAATTTTAGAAGACAATTTAGGCAGCCTTACTTGTTACTCCAACGATTACATTAATAAATCTAACAAAGAGATTGGAGTCAGAGAGCGTTCGGGGAAGAAAAATCCCTGAACTAGGGTTGGCGTTAACCGATCACTTATTTCAGGATTTATGTAGAAAGAATTCAGAATACAAACACAAAAGACAAAGGAGGTCGTCTTTACCCATTTCTTGAGGGTGTTTTTACAGTGACGAACAGTGTGTAATTAGCGACTAATTACGGTTTTACAAGAAAGGGTGCGGATATAAACGATATAAGTCATAACTTGCTTTTATTAACATTTGTATAACTATTTTTGTATTAAATTTAGTTTTGTCTTCTCTGATTTCTAACTAATTATGCTAAAAACATCTTAGCATAAAAAATCTCTTTTCACACAGTTTCTTTTTTCAACTGTGAAAAAAAAAGATTTTTCTAACACACTTATTTTTTTAAAAAAGGACTGTTTTTTACTGATTTCAGTGTATGAAGTTCGCATTTTTTTTTATTAACAGTTTTAGCCTTTAGTGCTTGAAGTAGATAGTTTACGCACCGTTTTAGTAAAAAAATAAAAAATCGTAAATTTTATTGTAGGAGAAATGTTGTCTATATTATGTGTGCGAAGCTGCTTTAAGTAGTTTGGATGATTTTTAGTCTCCACCTACATTCAACCTAAAAAAAAATTTTTTACGCCAAAAACAGTCACTTCACACACTTAATACAAATAAGGCTATTTGACGAAACTTACTTCCAATTTATTTTAAAAAAAATAGATAACTTGTTGACCATTTGTTATAGCCTTGTTTGCGTTATGTTACCTAAAATTCTATTATGTAACCTATCTAGCCATTTTTTTAAACAGATTTTTAGCTTTTTTTTAGCTTTGTTTAGTTTTAGTTTGCAATGATATTATTTCGTTTACAAAGATGTTAATGAAGTTGATTAATAATAATTGAGACAGTTTAAAACAAGAACGAGCGCAAGCGAGATATATTTTATTTAAAAATTTATATTAGTAATTTTCTATTAACGTACGAATTTATTATAATATTTTTTCGTTTTCTGTAAATAATTCTTTCCACTTAGTGCTACAACAAGGTAACTTAAAATCAAAAAATCCATGAATTGTGTTTTAAATTACTTGTTGCATAGCTGTGTAGAAGCATTTTCAAGTTATCCACAATAGGTAGCTTTGTTTACATAATACAAAAATAAGAATTTTTATAAGGTTTTCCTAGTTATGACATTTAAGGGTTTGCGGTACCTATAATTCGGTCAAAAATTAACCTAAATATTTTTTTAAAAATAATGGAAAAGAGTGATCTAGTAGTATTTATAAAATGTTAGAAAAATAATTTTAAAATTTTTTTTCAAATATTAAGCTGACAATTTTTGTTTGTTGAAAACAGGGTTTCTGCAACAGACACCGAGATCTGTTAGATAAATTAGACTAAGATTGTTTTCTTAGGGCATACCATGCTGCATTTTGTTATCAACTTTGAATTTTTAATAAAAAAAAAGCTTTGACATTTCCATAAAATATTACTATAAGCTTTTTTTATCAGAAATTATAAGTTGATAACAAAAAGTAAAATGGTCTGTCCTAAGAAAAAGTGTCTAATTTACAATACAAAAAAAAGAATTTTTTTGGTAAATAAATAACACATATGGGTGTTTTTTTACTTAAGTCCTGTTTTCAACGATAAAATTATTTGTCAGTTTAATATTTTAAACATTTTATAATTAACCTTTTAATCATTGTATCAGGCGTGGCGGATTACAATTATCCTCACGTGTGAAAAAGCACTGTGAAAAAAAACCGAGTTAAAACAGTTTTTAAAATTTTATTCAATATTTAAAAATAAACTCAAAATTACATGAAAAAACACAAATCTATTTTACTAAGTGAAAAAAAGTGCTCGTTTCAGTTTTGCACACTAAAAAAAATTTCAAATGAAATTATCTGTTATCCCCTAAATATTTTTAAAATTTTATATCGTAACGTAATTTTATATCGTAACAATACGTAAAGTATTGTTACGTATGATTTGAGAACAACATTATGCTTAATAAATTAATTAAAAAAAACAACTTGCAATATTGCAATGTTAACGTTGATAATCTTCCATAAATCACTTGAAATCATTTCCTACCTAAGACAATGCCATTGTTTTTTTTGAGGTTAAAAATGACGTATTTTCTTGTCTTTATAAAGAAAGCAATGGACATATTGCAATAATTATTGTAAATAAGAGATTAATTTATTTGCTGTAAGGGCGTGAAACAAATTTAATCTACATTTTAGGTTAAAACTGTGTCACGTAATTCTAAATAAGCCTCTATGTTTATAAATATATAAAAATACGAACTTTACTCAGTGCAATCAGTAAAAAAACCTGTTTTTACTGTAATTGTAGAAAATGTTTTTTACTTTTCACATTTTTTTTTAAATAATTGTTTGTTTTAATTAGACATAAGACATGTGATTTAATGCCGCAACTGGCATTTTAAAACCAAGACGTAACCGTGCCTTTAGGACTAGGCAAAATATTAAATTAATATGCTTTTGCAGAACCACAGTGTAGAAATAAATCAGTATGGTCAGTTGATATAAACTAAAAACTTGTAAAAAAGCTAGCATTCTTCTAAGTTAAATGTGTAAGAAGGAGCAAATGATTTTTATATTTACTATAGGCAACTAATAAGACACAATTTAAAACTAAAGAGCTATAACTGTAAATAATATATTAAATGATCGAAAGACAAGGGTCAGACAAAGATAATTGTCTAACAGAAAATTCCATTAAAATAATGTTTATAGTATTTTATTTGCAGTTATAGTTCTTTAGATTTAAATTGTGTATTTATTAGTTGCCTATAGTAAATCTAAAAATTAGTAGTTTCATCTTACACATCTAACGTGAAGATATGCTAGCTTTTTGACAAGTTTTTTGTTTTTATCAGCTGTCCATCCATACTGATTCATTTTTATACTGTAGCAAAAACTTAACAATTTTTTTTAAATTGCATTTTAACAGTAAACGCTAAATTTTTGTGACAGCTGAAAGAACCTGACTTGGTCCAAAATGTCAGCTTTTGGCATAATTAATAAAAATGTGAGATATTTACTAGTCAATAAAGGTGATGTTTATTGTCCACCAGCAAAAAAAAACTTAAAAATGTATAGTTAAATCTAATTCTATTTAATTATACCATTTTTCTGTTTTTTTTATTAAAAAAGTCTGCGGACGCTTTACACTTTTTCTGTCCCGGCGCATCCACCAGAGTTAATTATATTTTTTATTGAAAAATGTATGTTAAAAGTATTAATAATTATCTAAGTAATTAAAAAATAATTTGAGTACTAAGATGTAAAGAGTAATTTTAATTTTTTGTAGTTTATTGTAGCTTTATTATTATACATTTTACAATATTTATTAACTAAAAAAATATCTATAGCGGAGAATTTGGCTTAATTTTGAAGAAATTTAGAAATACCCTACTTCCAAAAAATTAATTATGGTGCATTCTTTGCAACTGATGGCTTGAGTCAAATGTGGTCGATTAGTGTGCACCTTCGAGGCGGCTCAATAAATCATCTGCTTGTGTATTCACCTCATGCCGAGTCGCCAATTGTGGAGGTAACTAATTTTCAATTTGAATCTTTTCGTCCCTTATCGCAAGACAGTCTGTCGCGCACCAAGCTTACATTATTCATGAAAAGGGCACCATACTCTCAACATTTATATCTCGTAAAAAGCCAGGATAATGCCAAGAAGACGTACGACTATCAATCATGTGCGTCGATGGCGCTTAAACGGAATAATAGTTTCGTTCAGTACAGCACTTGGAAAGCAATTTGCGTGTTCTGAAGGTTGATTTTAGGTCTGAGAGGTGGATTTGATTTCGACTTCTCTTTCAGCATCTGCTCTCAAACTGACCGGGGCTCTCAATTGTGTCCTGATTTGCATGGAATAACGAGGTCGGGGCCGCAATCTCACGGACAAGAACGTGACCTCAACGCGTGATAACGGACCGATAACGCCCTTATCGAACACCCAAACTGGACGATTCACGCATTCCAGGAAATATTATTCGTGTCGATGCGAAACTAGATAAAGAAATGTGCATGAATTGTCGAGCCAGTACCTAATTATTGTAGGAAGTAAGGGTAGCTACTTACAAGTACCTATATGTGGGTGGATAGTGTCATGCAAAAGCTATCAATAGACAAATTTAAATTAATATTTATGCTTATTTTTGTGTGTTATGAGCTTATTTAGTATGTATATGGGGTAATTTAAAAGTATGAAGCAAAATTTTAATCTAACATACAGAACCACAAATGAGGAAAATCTGTAAAAAAATTTGTCTTATCTCGAGTGGTAATAATATTACGGGTCTCTAAAGTTGAGTATACCAGGATCACTTTTGTAATGTTAAACAACAGCGCATCAACCTAACATTTTGGCTTTGTGAATTATATTTTTTACCGCAAATTCGGGTTTTCAAAATGTTGGTCATGTTATGTGACAATGTCACGTTGACCTTGTCATATAACATAATTCACAAAGCCAAAATTTTGGGTTAATGCGCTGTTGTTTAATATTACAAAAGTGATTCGGGTATATATAATTTTTTTTTGGATTATCCAGAAAACTATTAAACCGATTTTTAAGCTGAATCAAAATTGAATTGAACAATTTATATTTTTAATATGTACTTTCATAAAATAATCTTAACTCACGTGACCAATTTGCTTGTAAAATCGACTATACATAGTTGATATTATTTAACATAAATGTTAGTAAAAAGGTACATTTGCTGTAATTAGTAGCCTAACAAGATAAAAATTTAGTATACATTACGAGTTTATTACGATTTTTTCTTTTCATAGTCACATGAATTAAAGTTGTTTTTGAAGCTTTTTTGTATAGTTGGCTTTAAAAAAATCGGGAAATGAAATTTAACCTAATGTGAATTGGAAATTTAATTTGTGAATTAATTTCAATTTATGTCTACATTTCTGACATATTTCCGACAATAAGTGCAGTTTTTTAACCTAAATTTTAAAAGACCGTTTCAAAATATAAAAATTTAATAAAATCTTACAGAATTTTTTCTAACAGTGTTCGTTTTTTTTTTGAAGCCAACTGTATATCAATTTACAATATATTTTTTTAAAAACGTATATACTTTGTCAATATTTTCAATTATTTCCCGGCGCATCCACCAAAATTGATTTAAATTTAAAAGGTGTTATTGAAACCAGTTTTGTTCTCAATTCAAAATTCACTTTTCATTTAAAAAATACTCAAACTTACTTCGTGTTTTCGTAATAATAGTAAATTATTTTATAAGTGAGGCAAATACATCATTATACGTGAGTGAGAATTTTGACATCTCACGAAAATGATGAATTTGCCTCACGTGTGAAATACGACGTTTTATCTTACAGGTGCGATTCCAACAGAACAAGAATTAAAGACTGTAAATAAAAATCAAATCACAAAAAATCGTATCACTGTAGATATGAACGTTCGTAGTAACGAAACAATTGATTGTTTTGAAAAATAAACATTGCATTTGCTTGCATTGCTTTTTTCACAATTTGAACTACATCCGTAAAATGGATTGTCTGCCAGAACATATTCTGGCTAAAATTTGCTATCTAGAAATTAATTCCGGCAAAATTGAAGGATCATTACCACAAGGAGCATAGTTTGTTCAAAAATTGGAAGACGGAAAATTCGTTAGGTGACAGTTCGGAGGAAGTGATGCTGGCATATTTTGCTAAAAAAGTGAGCTGAATTGAATTACATCATGCATTAGTATCTACATGCATTGTGTTTTGTAGGCACAGAAGCACAAATCGTCGTCGTTTTGGGCGCAGTACTCAATGATCAAAACCTCAATGAAAGTTTATGAAGATTTAGACATAGGCAAATATTACAGATTGACTGCATTTTTAAAGAGACAGCATGTTGGATACGAGGCAAAAAAATTATTGACCTTTTCAAAACATCAAATCGACAAATTCTTTCAAACTGCCCCTGATGACACGTTTCTAGCAATAAAGCTTGTTGTTGTCGCAATCGCGGGTGGATGCAGGTGTGACGAGTTGGTGAAGATGGAGCTCAAGGATGTAGAAGTTAAAGAAGATTTTCTCTTAATTCACTTGCCGTACACGAAAACCATTAAAAAAAGATCGTTTAATATTCTGAACAAAGGATTTGGAATTAATCCATTAGATTTGTACAGGAAATATATTAATTTACGCCTTAAAAACGGAAAATCCACGCGATTGTTTTTTGGTTATCGTAGTGGGAAATGCACAGTGCAACCAATAGGTATTAACACATTTGGAAAGGTGCCTGCAATGATAACTACATTTCTCAAATTAGAGAATTTAAAAATGTATACCGGCCATACGTTCCGAAGATCAGGTACAACTTTGTTAGCGGATTGTGGGGCTGTTGTAAGAACGCTGAAACGTTTTGGTTGCTGGAAGAGTGATGCAGTTGTTGATGACTATTTTAAAGATTTCTTACAAAACAAAGTAAATATTGCACAACAAGTTCTTGGGCAGGGAAGCAGCAACAATACAGTTAACCAAGAGTTTAAACTTGGATGTCAGAAGAAGGAGTTGAATTTACACGATACTGCGGTTTCTTTTAACAATAACAATTGCACAATTAATGTTAACGTTTATACATATAGAACATAAATTACATTATAGTTATTTCGAATAAACAGTTAAAAGCAAATTTTGAATATTTTGTATCTACTGACATATTATCTCACTTGTAAATAAATTTTGATTTCTGTTACTTAAAACAAAAGTATAATATATGTCAAAAACTGCATCTGTAAGATAAATAATAAAACTAAATTCAGCAAAAGCAGAATTCTGAAAAGGTGCGTATTGCCCAATAAACGCCCATTTTTTGATACATTCAGTGCATACAATAAATTTGTGATGAAGCAGAATAACTCCTATAAATTTTATTTTACTTATCATTTTATTTACAAGTTTATTAAACTTTACAGAATGTCCTAAAATAAATTGTACAAAATTGTTGATACGCTGTCAATTGGAGCTCAACAAGGAGTAGGGAAAAAAAGGTTTGAAATAATTGATCTATTTAGTTTACAAGATACAAGGCTTAAAACAAAACATTTTGGTTACTTTTTTTACATCTGGAGTAAATTGTAGGAACCGAAAGACACGAAAAAAAATTCATTTTTTTAGATCTTTTAATTTTTGAGATTCAAGATTTTAAAGCAATGACTTTGACATACTTAGTATAAAAATAAGTTAAGCTAAATTGTCTTATTTTGACTTGAAAACCTGTAGTAGCTTTATGTTCTAATTTTTTTGGTATATGTTTTCTAATAAGTAATTAAAGTTTATAATTAAGTTTTCAGTTAAAATTAGACAAAAAAATGTCTGTTTTAAATAATGCTTATATCACTTTATTCATTTGTTATCTGTTTTGTCTAATATTTGAAATAAATCTTGTGTTTTGTATCTTGTTCGTGTTATAAGTAAATAATGAAAATTCAATTAGTCATAATGTGTGGTATTATTTCTCAGATGGTTACAAAATTATATTTTTATTTACAAAAACATCAATTGTACAGTTTCAAATTGTACTTCTTATGAATTTTTTCAGTCAAAAAAAAATTTATTTTATTAAATTAATAACTAAATATGTAATTACGAGTACTCCAAATCTTTCGCTATTAAGTTACTTTTGTTTATTAAAACATAAGTAGTGGATAGATGTCGCAAATACTAATAAAATAATGACCAAATTTGGCAAAATACCCAGTAGAAGAAAAAATTCTAACACTTTATGTTTAAGGTAAATCGAAGGTACACAACACGTTAACCTGAAAAATAAAAAAAAATAATTACACATAATAAAACCTAATTCGATGTTTCTGAATTTGTAATAAAAAATGTCATTTTATTGTTTGTTAAGAAACTATTCAAGCTCAACTTTTTGACAGACAAAGGTAACTCTATGACACGAAAGATTTGGACCACTCGTTATTTACAGTGATAATGTTTTAAAATAATAAAACAGTAAATTTTGTAGTTTTTGTTATAATTATTACAAACATTTATAAAAATGGTTTGTTAGTTAACAGAACAGCGGTTTTTATATTGACAAATTAATTTATTTTAAAGTGTTTTTTTGTTGTTTTCTTAAAACAAATTCTAAAAATTCTTAAATTTTTCTGCAACAGATTATTTTTTATTGAAGCTACGTAATCCATAAGGTGTTAACTTACTCAGAAATGTAATGAAGCTGAAATGTTTGGACATCAGCTCGAAACCATTTTAAAACGACTATTTTATAATAATTTAACTGAACAATTTATTTAATAATAAAGATTTTTCTTGTGTTGATCGACACACCACTTTTATAAATTTAACAATTGTAGAGAAATCTTTAAAGCTTACTGTTTCATTTAAAAATATCACTTTAAATGGTTGATTATATTGTTGATTATATTTTCAATTATTACTTAAATAAATAAAGTCATTTTTTTGCCCGGTTTTATACACAGACAGCTTTGTTGTATGTTGTAATATTGTTTGTTTTTTTACTAGATAGAAACAAATGTTAAAAATTGGTTGAAAGGTTAAAGATTGGTGGATTTAGAACATTAACCAGTCACAAATGAGCAATGTGTCAAAATTCCAAAGCCTTCTGATTTCTCTCTGGTAAAACACCGACTTTAGATGATAGGCTGATTAATAAACCATACATTGATTGATTCTATGGCAAAAATTGCACCAAAAACCGACTGTGTATACACTTTATTTGCTATTCACATTTTAAATAAAAAAATTGCTTTTTTAAAGATTTTAAAATAAAAATTATAAAATTAAAACTAATTAAAAGTATTGATTAGTGAGTTAACTTCAAATTGAGGTAATACCATTAGTATCTTAGTTTTTATGGAAAATTAACAAAATTTGGCGATGTGATTGGTTCTTGTCATGGAAAAGTATTAAAATTTGCGATACTACCGGTAGTATCTCGACTTGAAATAAGCTTATTAAAACACAAATTTTAAAATCTTAAAATGCGAGCAAAACTGAGTTTTAAGTGACTTGATCGGATTATCAGTAACAGAGAAAATTTGAAAAACCGAATAATTTAGCGTTTTTATGATGTAAAGCTAGTCTCCTGCAAAAAATAGTAACTTATATCTATTTTTTGTGTGTACAAAAACGCAATATCAGATTATTAGTTTTGGCACGACTAAAAATTTTTTTTCTTGATTCTGCATTTAATTTACTGGACAAAATTAATTTTTTAAGGCAGTTTTTTCAGAGGGACTGTATGCCTCTTAGGTTGAACTGGAAATAAAATGAAAAATGCTTGAAAACTTGTATAAAAGCAAAAAGCAACCGCTTGACCAAGTAGTGGGAAAGAAAGTGAAATAAGAAGAAGCGGTATTTTTTCATACAATAATAGATAAAAAAAAATTAAAATATTTCTTGTAGTTGCTCAAAAAATCAAAAAAATCCTTTCCAAAATTAAAGAAATTTTACTATACACTGATGTAAACAAACTCAAAAAGTTAGGACAAAAAGGAAACTACAACTACTTTCAGCCGTTTTGAAGAAATCTACCTTGATAAATAGCAATTTATCTGGAATAGATACTATTTGTGAGTTGTTATGCAAAAAACCAACTAAACAAAATAAAGATGCCAAGCACCTAATGTGTACTTAATGCATAATGGAATGTATATTCTACTGAAGGTCGATAGTAATGAAACACCGAGGTCATAATTACTACAATTCGGGAAAAGTGTTATCAGAACTACTGATCTCACATAAACACAGAAAGAAATTGGTTAAAAGTTAGATTTAAGAACTACATTCACTTTCATATGAAATGCACCACCAAGAAAAAATAATGCTACAAATGTAATACTTTGGTAAAATGTTGCTTTATTATTAAGTAAAAAACGATGAGAATTGCAGTCATGTATCTTAAGCCGTTGTGGTTTTTTCAATATGATTTCTAGTAAATATTGATAACATTTTTGACCAAAAATATCAGTACGATTATTGATAAGTTGTAAAATCAACAACGTAGAACCTCTATTAGAATGCCTCCATTAAGACAACGTCAAATTTTTTTTCATATTTTCGATTTTAATCCGATTTTGATAGAGGCCGCATTATCGGTATGAAAGAGACACGTTTGTCATTTCGTAAAATCGGAAGATGACTCAATCGTGACCACACTACCGTTGCACGAATATGGTCTGCATGGTCGGAAGAGGGTATTCGGCAACATCGTCCGACAGGAAGACCTCCTTGTCGCAGCAATCTTCGCAAAGATCGATTTTTTCGGCGGATGGCTACACAAGACCGATTTCAAACCACAAGGTCTGTTGCTGTAAATTGGATAAGAGTTCTGGATCGTCATGTGTCGATGTCAACAATTTACCGTCGAGTTGCATCTTTAGGATTACAGGCATACCGTCCAAACCGACGTCTTCTTTTAACTGCACCTCAAAAGGCTGGTAGACTTGCATGGTGTTAAAAGCGACGAGGTTGGGTGGATGAGAGGAACCACATTGTCTTTAGTGACGAGTCTAGATTTTGTTTGTGGCAAAATGATGGCCGCAGGAAGGTAAGACGATATCGAGGAGAATAACGAAATTTGCAGTTTGCTGAAAGACGTCACACAGCTTTAATGCCTGGTGTAATAATTTGGTTCGCAATGTGTGTAGGACAAAGATCATCTCTTGTCATCACTCCGGGCACATTAAATTCACATCGTTACATCAACAATGTGTTAGAACCGCAGCAGTACCATTTTCGTAGACGTTGCTAAATGGGATTTTTCAACAGTATAATGCATGGTCACATACTGCCAAAGCTACTCGAAGATTCCTAAAGGAAGCAGAGTTGCAAAGTTCCCCAGATTTATCGCCGATCGAGTACGTGTGGGACATGATTGGTCGACGACTGCGAAATTTGCCAAGGCCCCTTGACAATTTGTACGACTTGAGACACCAAGTTTAGGTTGCATGAGATAAGATTCCACAGGAGGACATAGATCACCTTTTGGAAAGCATGCTACGGAGGGTAAATGCTTGCATTACAGTGCATGGTAATGTGACTCATTAATAGTTTTTTTTTGTTTAAATTGTTGATTTTTTTACTCATATTTTCATCGTTTTTGATCTAATAATAAAGCAACATTTTACCAAAATTTTACATTTGTCGCATTATTTTTCTTTGGTAGTGCATTTCATATGAAAGTGAGTGTATAAGGAAAGTACAAATACTTTCAATATTAAATTTACAGAATTTAGTTAAAATTAATTTATTGTACAAAAATAAACAAATATTCAAACAACCTCTACATTATTTAATATTAATTTGTAAAGTGTATATGGGTGATTTTCTGTTAAATTGACCTACGAAATAGTATGACTTTTGCGATTTTTTTGAACTTTTTTATTCTTTTAGTACTTATTGAAAAAACTTTTCTGTAAGTTTTCAGATGTTATCCTCAAACCATTTATTAAATATAAATTTTAGAAAAAATAAAAATTTTTTTTTTAAATATCAATTTGATATATAGGGTGATTCGAAAATTTGGAGCGAAATTTTAACTTGATATAGAGCACTACATTGAAACAAACTTGCAAAAAAATTTGTCTTATCTTGAGTGATAATAAAATTAAGGGTTTTCAAACTTGGGTATAAAAGACAATTTTTGAAATATGTGGAAAGCTGCTAAACTAATTATTATAAAATTATAGTTACATGAATAAAGTTAAATGTTGTTTTTTACTGATAATAGCAAAATATTGCAAAATTCTCGCAATTTTCGGTTGAGTTTTCCGGCGTACATTTTTGCTAATTAATTACCTATCCAATTTTTTGCGTTACTAACTCTATTTTTTATTACAAAAGGAATATGGCATTGAATTTTGAATAAAAATAAACAAAAATTTTGCTCAAACGTACGGTTTTGGAGATATTAACGTTTAAAGTATAAATATAAATATTAATCAAATTCCTGAATTTTTATCGAATTTATTTATTTCAAATGGTTCACGTCTTTTTTTTAAAAAACAACTGAAAATTGACTCAGTGTGTGCTACATAAAAAATACGCAAAATCATACGTGAAATTCAGATGTGCTAAAAAATTGGGGTTCTCATTCGAAATTTTAAATTTGAGGTTCGTTTCTCGATTTTGGGACATCTTGTATATCCAATTTTTTTTGTCAAAAAATGCGCGTTGAAAAATAACAGAAAACGTGTCTAAGCGTTTTCCTGAAAAACAAATTCCTGAATTTTTATGGAATTTATTCATTTCATATGGTTCACACTGTATAATTCAATTTTGGTGGATGCGCCGGGAAATAATTATAGATTTATTCACATCAGATAGTGATTCTTACATTTTGAAATATAACATAAAATTTATAAATATATTTGAAAAAAAATTAGTATAAATTGATATATCTATATAAAAAAGCTTTAAGAAGAACTTTAACTTACGTGACTATAAAAATAAAAAATCGTAATAAACATAATAAAGCCAGTGTACCAATTTTTTTTGATAAGCCACATTTTAGCAAATGTAACCGTTTAGTAACATTCAAATTAAACAATGTCAACTGTGTATGGTCGATTTTACAAGGAAACTGGTCACGTGGGTGAAGATTACTTATGAAAGTACATATCAAAAATATAATTTGTGCAATTCATTTAGATAAGCAGTTTTAATTAGTTTTAATTTTGCGCATTTACAAGTTCAAACTTATTCACACTCGTGTATTCTAATTTTTTCCTATTTCTATTTCTAATCCTATTTTTTCTTAATTTTCTTTTGTAAATTGAATCATAACTAGTTGAGACACGTTGGCAGTTTGGACAGAAGATTTTTTTATTTAGTGTTTTAAGTAACATTCTAGAATTTTTGTCAGATTGTGATAATAATGTTTTTTAGTTTTATCTTTACGTACAATTTTATTTTTTCTTAATTATGTATCTATGTATAACGAATCTTTATGTTGAAAAGAATTATTAGTAGTAACTTGTGTTACGGATATTAGTTTCTACACTTTTTAATAAGCATTTTATTGAAAGGGGCTGGTCAGTAGTTAATTTTGTAAAAATTTTGACAGTTTTTATGTACAATGTATATAAATGATTTAGTACATAATTTAGGTATTAATTTATTGTCTTTATAAAAATCAGTTGTTTTTATAATTGGATTAGAATACTACAAGATAATATACAGAGTTATAAACATCCAATAAGAATGACAGTGAGGGAGATATTTGTGTAGTGTCTGTTTGAAAGAGTGTAAGAGTGTTTAGAACAAGGTTATGGAAACTAACAAGTGAGATGAACTATTTTAAGATATTTGTCGTCAAAATAACATAAAAAAATGCTAAAGGTTTTGTCAAAAAAGGCTACTGACTTAATATATACAAGGATTCTTATATATTTATTAATGGATATTATTTTTTTTATGAAAAAATTACTTGCATTGTGATGCACGAAGTAAAATTATATTACAATTTTGTTTCATTCATGTCTTCATTAAGAGTGGACTTTGATTATCATAAAAGCGTAGAACTTTTCCCCGTTGCAACAGTCATCACGTCTCCCGACGCAACAAATTCTTGTTTTTGAGTGTTAATCGCCAGCAATTAAGGTAATTGGGCTTTGATAGATTAGAAGAAAAATATAATTACTCACGTGCCGCTCGGGGTCGATTTATGTATAGCACAATACAGGAGGGAAAATCGTTCATCTATACATTACTCCGGAAAAGTTTCGTGTCCTGAAAAAGGGAGTAAAAAGTAAGTTAGTAAGCCTAGTGGCCGGGGCGTGGAAGAACGTGGAAGGGTTTGAGAGTGCGCTGTTGAACCGATTCAGACGTCAGTCGAGCACTACCCAGGAAACTGTGACTAGAATCGGACGCTCTACCTTGGAAAAGTTTTCATGAAAAATGCGTAATCCTTGGCTTTAATCTAATAGACAAAGTAAAAGCTGCAAGACCGCAGATAATGAAGAAGCCCAGAACTGGAATGGCTTCATCGGGACTTAATCCGCTTAATAGATTCTGTTCAGGCGCATTTGCAAAACCCTTTCAGCTTTGCCTTGTTAACCCAAGATTCAATAAGTCAGGGCCAGTTTTCAGCCTTTAAAAACACACATGATTATAGAATAAAATGCATTGACTAAGCAAGAGTCTAAATATGAGAATTTAGTTTGTATGAAATTGCACAACTTGTATAAAACACTAAAAAAAAGAAAGATAAGGAACGCAAAAATTTGGTTATTTTTGAAAAGTGTGGGTATTTAGTGTGGAGGAGATGGCGTAGAGTGTTGTTAGCATCGCCGTGGTGTGCGTCATGTGAATCGATCTGGTCGATGGCGATGGTCCTTGTCGCTCGGCGGGCGGGCCGCTCGTGCGTCCACCCCAAGTTCTCTTCAGGAGCCGCAAAGTGCGCCCGGCGTCTACAGCGGCCAGACGTGCAGTACCACCCCTCGCCAACTGTCGGCAACCATCGGTGCTGTTTCTCGCAGCGCACCAAGTACACCTCCAGCAGCTCCAGAAGACGCTCCTCGATGCAGCACAGGTATGACTTGCTGTTAGTTGTAGTACCCTCCCCTCTGCACGACCTCACTTCTTAACTTTATGACAGTTGGAAAGTTTTTCCGGCGACGCCTCTTCTGCGCAACCCGAAGACACGCAATCAGTGCTTGCTCTTCGTATGGTGTAGTAGTCGCGCCACTTTTTAATTTCAATTATTTGTGTGGTTGAGGGTTCGGTCGCGAAGAACGTGAAGGGATAGCGTTTCGATCCGATTCTATCCGCTTTGATAAATTTTATACCCTCGATCTTTGACATATAAGATCGTGCTACAGCGGATTTTAATGGCATCTGGGAAATTAAACCACATAAACATCATGCGTAGCTTATTGTGCCGCTGCCGACGTCTTATCCGACCCTCGGAGAGAATATAATTACTCTTCTTTAAAAGCAACGTAAGTCGAACACTTCTTGTGTTGTGTACTTGCGTCTCAGTGTCTTATGTTAGGTAAAGTGCATTTAATTGCCGCCTGATTATTAGATTAAAAGGGGATTAGATAAAAGCGCGTCATCTTGTTAGTATTATTTAACGGGATACGAGCACTAATTTGTTTCAATTACAAGACAACGGGTTTTTCTTCAACAAAGGCGATGCGACGCCGGCGACGGACTCTTAATTTCGTTAGTTTCAAGACGGCTGGAAGCGTAAATGATAGTATGTAATCTCAACCTATTCTTATTTTTATTTTGTTAACTGGTTAAAAAATAATTATTATGAAATATTTTCTTGAAGTTTACCTGTGAAATGACCGACGCATAAATACGAGTACTTTAATTATTTTTGTCAAAATTTTTAAAATAATTGAGTATCCTCGAATATTTTATTTCAGAAATTTTATTAATTGCTTAATTAGATATAGGTTAATTAATTAAACTTCTTAAATAGATATATAATCAATTTTGAAATAAATATAAAATTTTTAAAATTGAAATTACTAGGCACAATTTTTCAATGGTTTTCTTAATTTTCTAGTTTTTTATATCATTTATTAATTCTAATTTCTTAGTAAAAATATGATACCTATCTTATCACAGAAACAGAAACTTTTGTATTTTTATAATCTTTTGTTGTTTAAAATTTTTCTATTACTGCACAATTAGAAACTGTCTTTTTCTTTTAATTTTAAAGCAACTTCGACTTTAAGAAAAAAATATTTTTACACTAAATAAAATAAGTTGTTTATAGTTAACAAAAATTTAGCGGTTATTAATACTACTTATCTTATGGTTCCTTCCATTTAAGGACCGCCATATAGCATAATTTCTTATTATATGCTGCTATGTATTATATGTAAATTGAAAATGCTATAAGTGCAACAAATTAGGCAGTACGTTGTAGTACGTAAGTCAATTTTAGGCATATTTTCAGAAGATGTCGAGGCGTTATTTCCTAAATAAATTTTATAAAATTTTAACTTAGAACATAAAACAAAATAGAAAAATTATAAACCGTTTTTTCTTGATTTATTTTGTAAGGACAAGGACAGTTTTGCTGAATACCTCTTTGCTTGATTTTTATGACCACAGTCAACAATTTGGCCCAATACACTTTAAGACATTCTATGCATTACTTAATTGTGGACTGTGGTTGCCACTTTGATATTGATAAATAAAGTATAATAAAATTGCATCAGCAAGATATTTAAAGAATAGACTTTAGTTGTATAATAATTTTGATAGTGATTTTTATTTTAAGCTTTTAATGACTTCTGATGCTTAAAATAGATGACAGCTCCATGTGAACTTCTGAAAGAGCTTTTTTGGGTTTTGTATATTATTTGAAATACGCTTTTATTGTTAAAAGTTATTTGATAGCTTGCTGTTGGTCAAATAAATTACGAAAAATTTGTTGGCCCAAAAGCCAAGAAGTGACAAGAAGGTTAGGTAGTTTTTTAAGCGACTTTAAAGCTACAACAGAGGAACTGCCATATAAAACTGTATCCAATAACTCTCAATACAATTAAATTATCAAAAAATAAAAAAAATTAAATAGGTTCTTTACATCATTTTAGAATGACCAGTAATTGTGCAAAGTTGTAAAAATTGTAAATTAATAAAACAAAGCCAAATACAAATCAACACGTTGTTTTTTTTAATATTTTTTTTGACAATTTTTTAGTTTTTGTAAAAACAAATGTAAGTAAATTGTGTTGCTTGCCAACAGTGACTTAAAAAATTTTTATCTCGCAAAAGAATTAATGGACGTTTTATTGTATTTATAATACAATAATAATTCATTTTAGTGAATTAACCGAGGAAGGTCTTGGAATGTCTAGTTTTGAAAACTACCGAATAACTATAAATTTAATAGTAAAATCTAGAAACTAATAATAAAATTAAGGTATCGACTGCTCTAACACTACAAATGAAATAGTGAGTAGAGTAGACAAAAATAAATAATAATAAGTGTGTTATACAGTTTTGATACAAATCAATCTTTGTGTTGTTAATTAAAAACAAAAGCCAGAGAGTTGTAATAAGGTTAGGCAGTTGCCATATTCAGTATGAAATTTTTTTCTTACATGATTGAATTGTGTCAATGAAGTTGTTGTACTCGCCGTTTCGCCAACCATCAAAAGTATCTTCTTCAGGAGTGGAGTGACAACTGGTTAGAGATGTACTCAGTGGCGTAATTTTATGTAGTAGCTACGATGGTTAGCAAAATGTCCAAAACAAAAAGTGATGTGTGTATTATTTAAAATCAGTTAACTTGTTTAAGTTTTTTTATTCTGTATAATATTAAAACATTATTTTCTCTGCTATAATTCGCAACGAGATCTTTGGTCGTGGTTTAAAACCTGCTTTAGATAAGTTTTTTTTATAAAAAGAAAAATATATAAAATAAAATTTTTGTATTCAAGCTGTCCTAGTTTTAAAAATGCTTTGTAACATTTGCTGGTTTATGGTATATTATGATTTAGCATGCATTTGAACATTTATGTTCAGCTACATTGTCTCTGGTCCCTTAAACAACTGTGTATCTTTAAAATTTTATAGTTTAACAACAAAATACGGGTTAATTATTTGTATTGTGGACACCTTCAACCAAAATTCTACATTTATTAGGTAAATTGGCATTTTTTCATAAGCATGAGGATTTGGGGAATTCCGAATTCTAAAATTGTGGAAAGTAACATAGTCATAAAAATAAACTAGCTTAGGATTAGAAAAAAAGCTACATTCTATAATTTGTTTTTTGTAAGCAACAGGATTTTTAGAATTCTGAATTCTAAAATTTGATAGTTGAAGTAACAAAAATAAAACCCAGTTTTATCAAAAATGAGGTTAAATTCTACATCCTGTTGTAAATTATTGAAACACTAGTTACATTATTCTAAAATTGTGCTTTCAGTTTTTGTACATTGTTGTTCTGCGATACAGATACTTTTTGACAACTTATTGAGATACTTTTTAAGACTGCTAAATTTTTGTTTGCACATGTTGTGCTCCCTTGTCAGCTGTTTTGAGTCTTTAATGTGATTTTGTTGTATTCTTACTTTTTGTTTTCTTAAAACGATAATTTTTAATAAGTGTTTTGTCAAAATTTTATCAGTTACGTTGAAATTTGGAAATTTGGCACAAAATTTTTGTTTACAAGCGTTGTTCGAAAACATTGAGCTGAGTTGAGTATCAGTTCAATGGTTGAATAATACCAAGAAGCCATTCTTTCTCGAAGTAAATCTGTGACCGAATTGTCCTTATTAAAAATAAAAGGAATATATTTTTTTTGTTAATTAATGTAAAGATACATTGATTTTTAGTAAACATTTAATATTAATATTACTACATTTAATATAATTCTTAAGCTTGAATAAATTAGTAGGATACCTAATAGTACTAAGAGGCATTTTCAATGCCTAATCAAAAGCATATTTATTTATCGCTGCTCTGTACTGTCTTATAAATATTAAAACCTGTCTACTGTCCATCGTCTACCTTACGTAATTTAGTCACTTCCCACATTTAATGAATTAATGTTTTAACTATTTTCTATGAAATTTAAAGTTGTTAAAAATGTTAAACGGTCAAAGGCCAGATAGGCAAGATGTAACGCGTGTCTCAAAATTTTTTCATCGATTTACTTATGATCATGCAAACGTAGGAATTAACAAAATTTTTAGAACATAATGTTTAATTAAGAATATCTAACATACAATAGTCAACAACTGAAATAGAAAACTCTAAAATTTTAACAAATTGTAAAAATTTCAACAAATTGTAACTCCTAGAAAAATTTATTAATTTGAATGATTCTTTTTCTTGTTAGCTCAATTCTTATGCTTTAAGATGTTTAATAAGAGCGTTTCTTGTAGGTTTGTTGGTTAAGTTATACAGGGTGTCTTAGACAGGTTTTGCATAAAACCTGTTTTTTGCAGTTTAGACTGCTCTTCTATTACCAGAAAATTTTTTGAATTTTGTTAATGAGTTTCGGAAAAACATTAGATTAAGCGCTCTAAACGGTTTGGCACATTTTGAGCTAAATGAATTAAAACGATAGCTTATTCTAAACGTAAAAGTTGAAAGTCGAATTCTAGAAGGCAGAAGTAGAATTACCGTTAACATTTTGTTATTTAAGTTTTTACAGAGAAGGAAAAAAATTTGAACGTCAATTGGTTTACTTAGCATTAGTCGGTGATTTGATTCAATTTTTGAAAGCATGTTTTTAGATAGAACTTAAAGTTTTTGCTTACCTGAACGGCTACTATGATATGGACGCTTTGTTTGATATTCACAATAATTGTGTCATTGGTTATGATATGAGCCATTCAGTTAAACCACAGCTTTAATTTGTTTCTTAAAACATGTCTTTGAAAATCGGATTTAACACCAACTAACAATAGGTTAAACAATACTACAAAAATCTTAAGATGTAAAAAAGTAGTCATAATTCTAAATACACGTTTTAATATTTGTCTTTCTTTTACTAAACTAAAATTCGGCGCCATTTTAAAATTTGGTAATTTTTGAGAACTTTTAGTTATACGAAATGTTAAGGAATGTTTTTCTCTATAGCATCTAAAGTTCAAGTTTGAACTTTTGCTTTTAAAATAATCTCCAAAAAAGTAAAAATTTGACATCAGTTAACAATGGTATTGCTCATAGCGCAAAAAACGGGTTTTTTAGACTTTTGTTTAATTTATGCACATGGATGAAAATATATTTAGGTTCTAGGTTTTACAGATAAAGGTAGCTAGAAGGCAAAAGTAAAACTAGGTACCTAAAATATTATAGGTACAAAATTTTGATCATAAATTTGCTTGTTAACAGAATAATAATAGAATATATTTAATTTTTCAAATAATTTGCCACAATATTTACGATGCTGCTTATACAATTTGGATTGCTCAAGAAATAAAACTAAGTCTTTTATAGGCAAAAACGACTTTAGAATTTTTTTGAAGAAGTTTGCATTATTATAATGATTGCATTTTTTTCAACTTACCTCGACAATATTTTTCTTATACTGACAGAAAATATAATACTAGGAGATATCCGAACATTTTACTAAGGGTAGTTGCACGGTTTTACTATCGATTTTTGTTTGAAACAGTTGAGTAAAGAAACTTTTCTGAGTTCATAAATTTTTACGCTGTTTCAAGAAAAAACAAAATTAAGAAGACTGAGCATAAACTTTTTTTATTTTTCTATTTGACAGTGTAGGACTAATTATATACAGAAATTGACAAAAGTTATAATGAAATATTTTTTGTAAAGTTTGCTAAGTGTAGAGCTGCCACTTGTTATGATGAACCAACATTCGTCGTCAGTTTGCTCCTTAGAGGTGTATTCGCATATGTAATGGAAACCGATTTAGCAAGGTAAGGAGCAACACGTTCATTAACAAAACATTTTTCGTAAACGTAATAATGAGGAAGGGTAATGCACGGATTCGTGTAGTTATAATGAGTTGAAATTTTTGGCAAATTGGGCTAAATCAAGAATCTAAATCAGTTTCTATTACGCAGGTGGTTTAGTAAATACTGTGGCTAAAACTACTGACGTAAACACACTGCATAAATTTTTTTTAAACTAATCAAATTTGTCTAATTAGTCACAAACTTCTTTAAATCTTTGGCTAATGACATTGGGTTTATAAATCTTGGCTATTAGAATGTTTATTTTTCACATTTATTTACTGTAACCTTTAACAAAAAAAAAACGAATTTTAAACTTAAGCACGAAACAACTCTACTGCGTGTCGTGCAATAGGACGTTACAGAAAGTACACTCAAAAATTTTTCGGAAATAATCAATGCAATTAGTAGATTATAAGCGAAATTTTTTTAACAATTGAGGTAAAATGATGAATAAAAATGTTTGTCAGTGTATGTGTAGTAGGTATTTCGATTGAGTTGTTTCAAATTTGTGGTGCGTTCTACAACATTGATGTTATTGCCAACTTTAATAACAAATTTATGTAACTACTTATGTGTTGTTTATTGGTTGCGTCGCATTTCAGTCCGTTTCTTGTTTCCTAAAATTTAGTATCTGTTCCGTCGGATGCAAAAATCTTTGTAGCCACTTAGTGTAATTTATATCAGCATGCAAAAAGAGCTTTACCATCGTTGAGTATGATTGCTAGGTCCAGGACAAAGGTGGTGAAGTGCACATCAGTTCAAAGTTCCGCCGGTTGTGTTTAGTACGGCAACAGTAGCGCATAATGTGCATCGTTTGCGGGTTAATTAGACAGAAGGTGGCGGGGGCAAATAGCCGGCATGGTACAGGGTATCACCAATATTGGCGCTATGCAGCACGGCTTCACGTGTATTATGCTCGCCCGGCTCGCATTAACCAGAAGCGCACTGCTTTAGACGAGGGGGAGAGGAGATCAATTAAGCCCCATCGTCTTACCCCCACAGAGACGGCATTAGGATTAAGGAGTTCGCGAAATGAGAAATCCATATGTAGATCATGATTTAACTCGTCTGGGGTTCTACAAAATCTTATGTTTCAAACCAATACACACTTTTATTTGCAAACGTGCTCAAAGAATTTTTCTGTAGGTATCCTCGTATGACACTATCTAAACTAAAATTTATACGAAATTTTCTACAAAATCTTGCAGGGATTTAATACTAACAGTAGTGAAATGATATTAGAATAACTATTGTCGTTAAATTTGTACTTAATAATTTTGGAATATTCTATACTATTTAGGTTAACACGCAAAAAGTTATTATGAGTTAGGATTTTTTTACCAAAGAGAAATCAGTAAACGTTAAGACGGTGCTTTACGAAAATGTTAAAAATCTGTTGTCACTGTTGAAATGTTATAATAAGTTGATAGATAACACAAAGTAAAATACTATAAAAAAAAGGAGTCTTCATTCTTCAGCTAGCACCTTCATATAAATGTGCCTGAGAGAGACAGCATCGATGCCTAACCTTGCAGTGCTCTTTGAATTAAAAATTGCAAAATTAATCATACAAAAATATCATTATATACAGAATTAAATGTTTAGTATTTCTATTGAAATAATAACAAAAATATTTTCCGCTTAAAATTTGTAAAGCGACAATTTTATTTAAAAATGGCCTAAATGGTCTAACGTATAAAATCTGCTAAAGAAAAAAGTTATAGAAAATTAAATTTTCTATAAAAAAGCCTACAAGGCGATATATTTTTCTTTAATAACTTAAGATTGAGATGCGTTTAAAAATGAGAAAAAGTTAAACAACAGTATGACAGTAGGCCCTGACCAAATACCAGCGTTTCTAACAAAAGAATGCAAATTTTTTTTCGTCAAGCCTTTGACTGCCATTTTTAATAATATTATCCGCCTTGGTTGCTTTCCTTCTTTGTGGAAAATATCTCGAATATGTCCAGTTTTTAAAAAAGGTGTTAAGTCCAACATTGTAAACTATTGGCCTGTTGCTATTATACAGTGTGAACCATTTGTATGGAATAATTTTGATAAAAATTCAGGAATTTGTTTTTCAAGAAAACGCTTGAACACGTATCCTATTATTTTTCACCGCGCATTTTTTCACAAAAAAAATGGATATACAGGGTGTCCTAACATTGAGATACGACTCCCAACTTTGAAATTTCAAATGAAAACTCCCTCTTTTTTTTAACTTATCTGAATTCTACGTATAATTTTGCGTATTTTCTTCTAGCACACACTATGTCGATTTTCAGTTGTTTTTGAAAAAAAGATATGAACCATTTGAAATGAATAAATTCGATAAAAATTCAGGGATTTGATTTTCAGGAAAACGCTTGGAGTCGTATCGTATTATTATCCAACGCGCATTTTTATGACAAAAAAGGGATATACAGGCTGGCCCAAAATTAAGATACGACCCCCAACTTTGAAATTTTTATTGAGAACCTCAACTTTTTTAGTATATCTAAATTCTACGTATAAATCACTGAATTTCTATCAAATTTATTTATTTTAAATATGTAGATCACGTCTTTTTTTCAAAAACAACTGAAAATCGACGTCGTGTGTCCTACATAAAAAATACGCAAAATTATACGTAGAATTCAGGTATGCGAAAGAAAATTTGAGTTTTTATTTGAAATTTTAAAGTTGAGGGTCGTATCTTGATTTTGGGACACTCTGTATATCCATTTTTTTTTTTGTCAAAAAATGCGCGTCGAAAAATAACAGAGTACGATTCTAAGCGTTTTCCTGAAAAACATATCCCTGAATTTTTATAGAATTTATTCTTTTCAAATGGTTCATGTCTTTTTTTCAAAAACAATTGAAAATCGACATAGTGTTGCGACATAAAAAAAATACGCAAAATTATACGTAGAATTCAGATATGCTAAAAAAATTGAGGTTTTCATTTAAAATTTTTAAGTAGAGGGTTGTATATCGATGTTGGGATATCCTGTATATCCAATTTTTTTGACAAAAAATGCGCGTTAAAAAATAACAGGAAACGTGTTCAAACATTTTCCTGAAAAATAAATCCCTGAATTTTTATCGAAGTTATTCCATACAAATGGTTCACACTGTATGTAACTTTAGTAAAATTTTTGAGTTTATTTTGCATAAAGTTATTTACAACCATGTGACTAATCTCATATCTATTTATCAACATGGATTTATGTCTCATAGATCTACTACATCTAATCTTGTTTTAATAACGCAATTTTTATGTCAAGCTCTAGACCAACGAAAGCAGGTGGATGTTGTCTACGCCGATTTTTCTAAGGCTATTGATCGCATTGATTATAACTTATTACTACAAAAACTTGAAAATTTTGGTTTTTCGGATCTATTAATTTCTTTCGTTAGATCTTATTTAATTGGCAGATTACAGTATGTGCAATATAACGGCTATAAGTCCTACGAGTTTAATCAAACATGAGGTGTTCCTCAGGGTTCTTGTCCTTGGACCATTATTTTTTGTCATTTTTATTAATGACATCGGTATTAATTTAAATGTTAACTACTTACTGTATGCAGATGACCTTAAGCTTTATACGGTAGTAAATTCAATAAACGATTGCAGAAAATTACAGGAAAACAGTAATGTTGTCTACGACTTGTGTCCAAAATAACTTACTTCTTAATATATCTAAGTGCTGCAATGTATCTTATTCTAGACGTACATCAAACTATAATATAAATTGTAATTATGAGATTAACAATATTGTGTTGCAACGTGCTACTTCTGTCAAAGATCTTGGTGTTACTTTTGACGAAAAGCTGTATTTTCAAAAACATATAGATGAAACAGCATCATTGTCATTCAAAAGTTTAGGCTTTGTTATTCTAAATAGCAAGCGTTTTTTAAATATAGATTCACTTTGTATATTATATTTTGCTTATCTGTGGTCAAAACTTGAATACGCCAGTGTTTGCTGGAATCCTATATATGCCAAATATTATTCTGCCTTAGAAAAAGTTCAGCGTCGTTTTCCTAAATATTGTCTTTTTGTCATAGATGGTGCGTATCCGCCTCGTGGATTTCCAAATGAGGTGTTGCTAGCGAAAACAAATCTTTCTAGCTTAGAATCTAGACGAAAATTTTACTCAATTGTTTTTCTTTATGAACTTGTTAATGGTATAATGGATTGTCTAACTTTGCTTAGTCAACTGTCATTGCGAATTGCAGTCTTTTCCAGTAGAACAAACATTACTTTTCATTTACCAATACCTAAAACAAATGCTTTGATATCATCTCCATTGTTTATAATTTGGTCTTTTCTTATCCTGTATTTGGGTATACCCTGTTAGATATTGTACATTAATAATAATAATAATAATAATAATAATAATAATAATAATAATAATAAACAACTCGGGACTTTTTGTCATTTCTAGTGCCTAAATTTAAAAAAATATATATTGTTTTGCGGACTTTTATAAACAATGTTTAGTTTTCTATAACTTCTTCCTTTAAATTTTTTTTATATCTTTGATCATTTGGGCAGCGTTTTCAAATAAAACCAGGCCTGCTTAAGCTTGATAATTTTTGAAATTTATTTTAATACTTTCTAGTAACTTTTTGTTGGTCTTTTAAATACAAATATTATTAATAATATTAATATATATAAATAATATGACATTAAGGACATTATAGTATTCTTTATAAGACAGTATTTTTTTATTTGTTAAGAAACTAATTTATTTGACAAATTGAAGTTTATAATTTTTATGTATATGGCAGCGTTCCGCGTCTCTCTCTTTCTTTTTCTCCCTCTTTCCCCTTAAGATAGGCAAATAATTATAAAGATCAAACACGCTGTTAGTTCTTAGAGTGTATAGTCCTGTGTTGTTATAGTTTGTGGTGAATAACGATACAGCGCTTCCTACTCGAAAAACTAACCTGATAAATAACTTTTTTAAATTTTGTATCTCTAGGAGGTCATAGAGGTGCCAGTCACTTTTATTATGCGCTTGCGCAGTTTGAAATAAATGAGCACTTAGAGCATGTTGACATCCAACTCTTTCACTTACTGACGAATCACTGAATGACCGTATTAGAAATCTTTTATTTGAAATTGGTTATCTTTTTGTAGCAGTTAATATGGCTTAATTTGTTCACTAATTCTATTAAATCGTATTTTAACTAGTGTTTTACGCCGTTTTGTTGGCGTTTGACTGAGCTTTGCAGTGGCGAGATAAACTTAAAGCTTTGAGGATGGTGTGAAGGCATAACAATCGAAATATCAGTGGCAGTTTACCGATTAACAACAATTACAAAATTTTAAAATAAATAATTTTATACTGAGATAGAAAATTACATTAATGTGTTGTATGTATATACAAGATGGTCCAAAAGGGTCGGACCACCGCATAAAAAACGTTAACAGAAGCGCAAATATCCTATTAAAATTTTTCTTTGATTTGTGATTTTTACAATATTATTGTTTAAATATAGCACAAATAGATAAAGCAGCAGTTTTAAAACCTTGTATTTGAAACCATATTTTATTACCACATAGGTTTTTATAGTAATGATAACTTTTTGATATGCTGTTGCCTGACAAAGAAAGGAATATTACTCTTATGGGCTAATTTCTAATTGAGATAATACCGGTAGTATTTTTGTTTCTATAGAAAATTAAATGTAATTGGGGCTGTGATTGCTTGTTGCCATGGAAAAATATTAAAATTTGCGATACTACCGGTAGTATCTCAACTTGAAGTTAGCTCATTAGAGCATTTTTCTAAGTTTAACTAAAATTATAAAAAAATTATTGCATTGTTTGCTTTTAAGAAATTATTTATTATCTGTTAGCATCATCTTTGGAACATCTTTGGTGAAATTAATAAAAAAAATAAGCATATTTTTGAAAATATATTGATGATTCTAATAGCCATGCCAGTTATGGTAAGGTTCTTTTGAATCATCCTGTATAAATTTGAAATTTCAAAAAGGTTAATTAATTCTAATTTTTTTCAAATAAGTTGCGTGTAGGTGGCTACCGATTGGTGGAAAAACAAGTCAAAATTGCTTTTTACAAGTTATTCTGTGAGTTTTTTTAAATTGATTTACCAACTATTTCATGCTCTTCTGTGTAATTCAATTAGAGGAAATTGAAATTTTAGTTAAACGAATTTAGTTATGTTTCAAAACTTTAAAATTTTTTTGATAAATTAAAAAAAAACTGTGTTTAAAACCTGAAACCTAACATTTGTTAACTTGTATTTTAAATGACTTATAGAAAAAATGGTTTTATTACTTAATTATTTTGGAAAATATTTAGTAGTTTTACTAATTGCTGGAACACCTGGTTGATTATAGGCAACTTATGTAAACACAGATTAGGTAAGTAGGTAAGCCTAAATGTCAAATTAAAAGTTGTCAGGCTTATTTTATATTTTATGTCACTTAATTTAAAAGAATGTTCTTTTTCTACTAAATAAAAGTAGTTTTTTAGGTTTTAACTAAAATTACAAGATAAATCAATATGTTTCAACAGTGTCTTTACTAATTCAGTTTAATTTAATTAAATTGTACATTTGATTTATGAATATATAATTACATATTAACATTTAACTTGAAATGTGTTAGGGGTATTTAAAATACCGCTTTTATATACCTACTCATAGTAGTAGTGTTAACTTTTTAATCAAGAATTTGTCTTAAAATAATTTCAAACACCAGTCTGTGAATACTTATTTAATAATTAATTATCTTATTAAATATTCACCTCTACATTACTATCACCAGTTTCGATTTTATATATACAGCAACACAATCACAAGTTAAATCTCATGCATAGTTTATAACTTCCAGTACCCATTTAATTCCAAACCGTCATTAATAGCTCGAGTATTAGCGACTATTAAAAAGATACCAGGTGTCTCTATCGAATTAGAAATCCTAAAACTAAGATCAGAAAGATTATTACGTTAAATGTAGAAAACGCCACATTTAGATATTTACACCGATATATTACATTTTTTGTAGACTAGTCTCTTCACTTTTTATTATTTTTTATTATTATTTTTTGTATAAAAATATTATTTTTTACAACATTTGTGTGGTAAAGGATTTATATTTACAAAAATTTTTTTTATTTATTAACAGTTTAAAACATTTGTGAAATTACTTTTAGATACTCTTAACATGGGTTAAAGATGAGCTTTTCCACCAGGGTTTGTTGAAACTGTAGTCACAGTTTACAGTAAATCTTTTCGCAAGGCTTTACCGTAATTAACATCCAGTCTCTATGATAAAAGTGTGGATGTCTGCCTTTATAGGTATCTGCCAATAATGATGCTGATTATCTTTCGAAACAATGACCTGTATATTTTTCTTGTTCAGATAATTTTACTTAATGCTGTATCATATACTGTTTCTAAATTACGAAATGATGATCTTACTCGTCTTGTCTATCAAATTTGTGCATCTTTGTGCGTTGACAAGTACTAATAATTTCAACTATTAAAAACCTAAAAATATAGTAAATTTGAGATTGTATTTTTACCTTTATCAATAAATATTTGTCATTTATATCCTAGAAATTGATGTATTTTACCAACCAAAAATACCAAAAATATTTTATATATATATACACGGTATTTTTGGTTGGTAGTCTGATTTAAGAAAGACACATTTTCAATATAGAATAAGAAGGATGTTTTTACTTTTTTGCTTGAAAAATAACTATTCACAATTTCAGAAGTTTTAAAATTTTTTGAATTTATATCAATTATTTAAATTACTGTTAACAGATAGCATATTAGAAGGCAAATTATTCTCTGATTGATTACCCATTTTCACACTCATACAACAAATTGCTTTCACTATCTACGAATAGTTTTGCAAAAAGCCATGGAATTTACTCACAAAAATGTGAACAAATTACTAACTACGGTTGTTAAATAGCCGTCTTACAATTTTTTTTATAAACGCAGTATGAAAAACCTAGTTAGAAATACAAAATTATTTATTAATTTTGAAAGCATTTAGAAACGTTGTTTGAAATAACTCGTCTTCGGTTCATTGATTGAGTATCCTAAAATTTGATATTACGATACACATATTGTAAATATCTAGCAGTTTTTTTGATTATACGTTGTTTAAATTTAGTGTAGAAACAGAAATGAAATTCCCCCAGTACAGTTGAACAAACTGTGAGAATAAATTATATGAGAATATCTCTTGATATGATGCCAGTGTTTCGGTAATGAGGTAACAACAGTAACAACGCATACACGTCGTGCTCTTCTTCCGCCCTTCAGCACGTCCATCCTTGCGGTGACGGGCCGTAAATTAGCTCCTCGACTGCAATAAACATTCCTCGCATAAATTACCTGCATTTTAGGATTAATTACACACTTCACTAGGAAGATCGAGTTCTTGAGTACGCATAGCTACTTTCAAGAATGAAGAACAGAGAGAAGCGTCCCTTCGCTCTAGGAACAAAATTAAATCGATGGCACACATAGGTTTATATAATTTTCCGAGTTCGACTTTTTTGTTCCACTTGTTTCGTGTAAAATTGTTGCTATAGTTTTTGTCCATTTTTTTAATAGAAAACGTAGATCTCTATCTTTTTTCACTCATTTTAAAAATATTGTTAGACTTCTAGGTTTAGTTAAGTTATACATGTAAAAAGCAAACTATATGTACGTGTACAAATGTGTATCTGATTGAGACGTTTGTGAGTCTAATGAAAAGTCGGATGGATTGAAACATGTTCTTCTCGAAAGACCAATTTTTCCACTCTCGTAACTGAGCGTGTTCGGAATTAAAAACCGGAAGTCAGTGCTTTCTTTCTTAATTAATTTCATATGGGAGAAATGCGGCAAAAATATCAAACATTTAAAAATGAATTGATTGTAAAACATGTAGCATATTTCTACAAAAATACAATACATAAATTAAGATGTCAGGAAAATACCACATTATATTTCTCTATCTCTCTAACAATAATTGATAGCAGAAATTCAAAAAATTTATCTGCTTTAACAAAATTTTATCGATATAAAATGAAAATAGACAATCAAACTTTAAAGCCTTATATTTTTAACCAGAAAAAAAAATTTGTTTTGTAATTAGTAGTGCATCGTTTTGATGAAGGTATTGCATTGTTGATGCGGTATTTTCGAACAGCCTGTATATACATATTTTTAAACAGTAAATTACAAAAATTATTGACAAGTTGAACTTGGGTAAATTAGCCTGTTATCAGCAATAAAACGTAGAAAAGCTAAAGGAAATTGAAATAATTACTGTTCAAAACATTATGGAACTCGTTAGACAAAACTTTGTACCATTGAAGACCACGGCTTTTTGTTATTATTTAAGTCGTAAATACAATTAATTTAGATTTTAGGTAAAATGTTGGTGAAGAGATAATTTTAATAAATTACATACAAGATTATTCACGAATGATGACAAATTTATATGCAACCAAATTTACATATTAAGCAACTTTTTTGATATAATTTTTATTTCAGTGAAAATATCGAATCAAAATTACCCAAAGATTATCAATTTCTATCAGTTTTTTAATAAATTGTCAAATTGAATGACTACTTTGTAATCTGTTATTTTTAGTTTTTGTACCAGTGTAACATGATAGGGATGGAATTTATTAGCGCGTATTATTCTAGAAGCAGAACTTTGACTAATTCTTAAATTTTGTGCCACAATATTTTGTAAAATATGTGGATTTTTTGTGATCGCCTAAATTACAGCAATTTCATTATTTTTTCCTGTCGTAGTTTTGTTTTGTGTTTTTTTTAAGAGAGGTCAGTCTTGACGCAATTTTGCTTCAAGTCTTCGAAAAATTTTGTTACTTGAAACTACTCGATAGGGATATTTTTCTGCATAAAGTCTTACAGCAGCTGAAATGTATTTTCTACATTCACTATATATGAGGATCATGTTAGTATTCTTGTTATCAGTGAACATTTTGAATAAATTTGCTTAAAGACAGACAAATTAACATAAAATACACAGGAACTATGATTGCAAGATCTTTTTTTTTATTAGATTTTATCAGAGTCTCATGACAAAATGTATGATTGGTTGCATACATCTTTTGACATCAATCGTAAATAAGCCGTATATATTTATCGACGCTTTAAGGGAGGGAATGGTGGTACTTTATCGGGGACTTAAATAGGACAAGCCGCGGACGTAGAATTTTGGAAGACTGTGTGTCGCCAAAAATTATAAACTATATAATTTATTGATAATGCAATTACGTGGTTATGTAAATGATGTAAAATATGTGCTGGAATTTTAACCGTGTTTTTTTTATCTAAATACAAAAATATTAAAGTTGTTTTGAATTGTTAAAGTTCAGAAGAATGTACCAAGTTTACTAATGTTTCACTAATTCTTCTAAATTATGAAATTTAAAAATTTTCAGAGTGACAACAGAAGCGCTAGAGTTCCAGTTAGTCATGGTCACTCACAATAACCTAGAATATAATCCAATATTTTTTTAATAGCTTATTAAATAATAATAATAATAATAACCACTTTATAGATATTGCAAATTTAAATTTTATTTATTCAGATTAAGTTAATTATTTTCTAATTTTTTTCTCAAAAAAAAACAATAAAAAAAGTTTATGAAAATTATTTTAAAACTGTTTTGGTATTTATAACGCTGCGATGCATTTTTAAAAATTTCTATCAGTTTTTATAAACAATTTTATTTTTGAAAGGTATTATACGTGCAATTTATAAAAAAATTAAATTATTTTCAGTAAATGAAATAACTTTTTTAAATTTTGATTTAGAATAAATTGAAAAATAAATAAACTTTTATATATTTAAAAACGCTACATAAGGTTTATATAAAAAACCTTATGTAAAGTATATATGTAAACATTAAAAAAATTTGGGCTTCCAAGTTGTTTACAAGTCTAGAACAAGTCTACAAAGTCTTGAGTCTTCTCGGTAACCCTAAAGATAAAACATGGTCTTTAGAAAAGTCTGGGATATATGAAATTAATTGTAAAGGCTGTAATCAAAATTTTATTGGACAAACACGTAGATCAATTTACACTAGATCTAAAGAACACATGACTCATCTTAAATTCAACAAAATAGAAAAATCTACTGTTGGCCAACATATTTTTTAAAATACATAAAAACAAAAAACGCCTAATCAATGCCGATTTTGGATCTATCCCCACTTCTTCTCTTATTTTATTAGTTGATAAAAGGTATAAGTGACAGTTGGTGAAAATCGGCCCGATTAATGTACAGGGCGAGTCTGTTAAGAGTTTATCTTATCTTTTCTTAAAAACTAGTTATTAGATTAACTTCAGGGTTTGCCATTAAAAACTTTGTTTTTTTCTCTAGGCATGTGAATTTTCTCAGAATTTTTCTAATATTTTTTTTAATGAATATTAATTAATTAGTATTAATTCTTTGGAAAAAGTATAAAATTTACATTATTTTTAATTATTTTGGTGTTTTACGTCCATTATTTTTATAGTTAAAAATTATTCTTACGGGGAAGTGGACAGGGCAGATAAGCTATTCTATAAAGGCTTTATAAAATAGTTTATCTGCCTTGTCCACTTTCCCGTAATATTAATTTTTAATTATTTTTAATGTTATTTTAAATTAAGGTATGTTGTAATATCGTTTTGTGGAAAAAACATTTCAAAAAAAAAATGTAGTTAACCGCAAAAACTAATAAAGTTTATACATATTGTAAGACCTTTTTTCATACAGTATTCCCACTTTACTTTACAATCGGCTAGATACCTACCCTCCAGCTTCTTTGTGTTGCCGATTTTTTTTAGAAAAATGGCGTAATCCCAACTAGTTTTTACACCGAATGCAAATAAAAATAGAAATCTATTAAAGTGGGCGGCACGAAGAAGCTGGAGGATAGGTATCTAGTCGATTGTAGAGTAAAGTGGCAATGCTGAATGAAAAGAGGTTTTAGAGTCCGAATAACTAACTTTATAAGTTTTTGCGGTTATCTAGAATTTTTTTGAAATATTTTTTTACAAAATAATATTTTAGTATTTCTTCAATTAGGGTTTATTAGACATTAGAAAAAATGTAAATTTTAAACTTTTATACTTAACTTTTTAAACATTTTTAGAAAAAGTCTGAAAAAATTCACATGCATAGAGAAAAAAACAAAATTGTGAATGGCAAACTCTGAAGTTCATGTGATTACTAGTTTTCGAGGAAAAGATGAGATAAACTTTTAGCAAACTCACTCTGTATAAGCTAAGAATTTTTGTACATTTTTTAGTTTTAATTCCTACTTTATGATGACAACTTTGTTTTCTAAATGCGCGTCGTTTTAAATAAAGTGTTTGGTGTTATTGGATGTTTTTTGTTTGACATTTAGGTATGGTTACTTTATTAACTACAGTGAAACTGTCAGAGTTCTCAAGATATGTCTTTTTGTTTTAACATTAAAATTGTCGATCCTTTATTTTATTGAGAAGTTACTGCATTAAGTACTGTGTAAAATAACTTTTTTAAAACTTTATGCACTGTTTACGTTTTCTAAAATTTTACTTTTTAAATGTTTCTTATTGCTCCGTGTAATCTGTTTTTTTTACCACATCGAGCGTAAAGTTCCTACTTTGCTGAAATATACACAACTGTAAACAGATTTTTTGAATCTTCAAGATCAAAAAAGAAATTTTGCAGTGGTTTATTAAATAAATATTGATATAAAATAAAAATATGTAAATATTATCATACAATAGCAATTATCTTCGATATTTGCAGTTTCTAGCTAATTTTGAATTAACTAAATTAATGTAGAAATTCTCGTTGTTTGCAAAGTTATTGTATTATTGTGTAGTCAACTTGAAATATTAACCGAATAGTTATATTCATAATAGAAAATAATTAAATTAGAACTAAATGAGAGCATATTTAATTTTTCACCAGCATTTTACATTTCTGGTCAAAGTTTTATATCCATGACAGGTAATATGTATAAGGTGATGTAATTTTATTCTACACGGCACAATAACCCAACTGCCGAGCTACTTTGTTTTAATAGTACCTTGCCGTAAGCAAGCTCTGTCCGCATTCATTCTACGCAAACAAGAGAAGGAGCTGTGATGTGGTCTGTGGTGAGCTTCATAACCTTCCCTTCAGTCTGTATGTCATTTGCCGACAACGCTAAAACCTTCTACCGCTAACCTTACGAGCTGTGTCTACCAAGTAAAACAAGAACCGCGATGATTCTACTTCTTTTGCAAGATACATATTTGTGTAAATAACCGAAACCTCTCTGTCTTCACTTAAATGCTGTCTGATTTTCTTTTCTTAAAGTATTTATTAGACTGTCACTAAAAGTAAATTGAATATACAGCTTTGGTTTTAGAGGTTTTTAATTAATCACACGTTACATACAATAGGTCAATATTTCATGTTTAAAAATTTAGTAAAAACAATAAATACTTAATTATTTTTTTAATTTAACGACCATTGATTCTTTGCAATGTTTGGATTATTGGCTCTTTTGAGAATTGTATTCGCAGCAGCTGATGCGTTAAGCCGTAAGACATCAGTGTATGGAATAAATCGTGCGTTCAGACCTATGCTTCAGAACCTTTGGTAGGATGTACGCCTCATATGTTGGATCAAATTTTCTTAATATGACAAGCGATTGTTTATCGCGTTCCTCAGATTAGATTTTGTTGTCTTTCATCAACTTTTCTGTACCATTTATTCTACGCCAAGTTTTCTATTAATAAATAAAGGAGAATATTTTTCAGTTATCTTATTGAAATTCTCTGTGTTATCACTAAGAACAACGGTGCATTTTTATGACTGCAATCATGCCACAGATGTCAAGTTTATTATTTTATAAAGTCTGGATGGTTCCGATCAAAAAGATATAAAACGTTTATTGCGCGACAAGCAGTGTCTTATTTGGTATGGAGAGTTTTATATTTGAATTTTACTGTATCAAGATTGTTACTTAATTTTGGAGAAAGTTTTAAGTTGGTTTTCTAGATTGCTTTGATTGGAGAGGGTTTATGATGAGTCCGGCTGATCGACACGACTCGGTTACACTTATTGATCTGATCGGACGGAAGCTTGTCAAATATTTATGAGGAAGCAACATTAAAATTAATGTAGAATTACGAAAATAATTTTCAAGAGATGTTATTACTTTTTTATTACATAATTATTTAAAACCAATGCAGTTTTGAAGATTTAGGTTTTATTTAGCAATAAAATGACAGACTATATTTATTTGCCTCAAATTTTTAAAGATATATGTTTTAATGCGTTAAATAACAGAATTTCTTTACATACTCTTGATATTTTATTTGAATCTATTTTTTTTTAACAATTTGAACTGCTTTTCTTTTAACTTTTTTGTTTCGAGTCATTTTTTGTTACCTAAAAACAAGTTTTTAATTTTATTTATGTTTTCTTACGTTTTGATTTTTGGATGAGATTATTTCCAATACAAATTTTCTCTTACTTTTTCGCATTATAATTTAAAGTTTTTTCAATTAGATAAATTATTTTCACTTTATACTTCTGTTTCTCTTTTAACTTTTATGTTTTGTGTCAATTTATTTTTTCATTACCTACCAATTAATTGTTCAAGTTTAAATAAATGAGATTGTTTCTAATACAAATTTTTTGGAGAATTATAATTTAAAGTTTTTGCTACTAAATAAATTAAATCTAAAGATCTAGATATCAAAATAATATAGAAAAACAAAAAATTTAGAATGAACAGATTCTTTTCCAATTTTTTCTTATATTTTATCCATATCTCTATATACAGGAAGATTTAGATAACATGCATTTAAAATAAAGTTTACATGAGTAACAAGTTTCAAAACATGGCACAAAATTTTTTCAGAAGTTGTATTTTTGATTTACGATATAGTCTGAACTCATTCAAACTGTCTTCTAAGTAGATATATCTAAAATTAATTTTATGGGAATTTTTTTGAATATTTTCGGCTTACTTTCAAGATTTTCTATCTTCTTAACTTAAGTCTAATTACAATAATTTTCAGGATTTTCATAATTTTAGATGCTTAAATATTTTAGAAAAACATTTTTATTTGTCTTGTGTTATTTCTTAAACATTTTCTTTTTTTTATTATTTTATTTTTTTTAAATTAAATTATTTGTTATTTTTTTTTATTTTTAGTATAAATTATTTAAATTATTATATAAATTAGGTGTTTTATGTATCATACTTAAAGATAATACTGTTAAACTGGGTACATGAAAAGCAATTATTAAGTAAAATTGTTTTAAAAATATTTTTGATATGTTATTTTTTACTAGAAGTACATATCTGATTAAATTTAAAATAATTATGTATATTTAATTGTTGTATCTTTTTGTTACAGGTGAGTTCGTCTCGTGTCAGGGGTGAGTTTTTTCTTCAAAATTAGCACTTCATGTGACAAGAAGGCATGCGTGACAGTGTGACCAGCAAGCACAAGCTGTCACAGAAACCCACGTAATTACAAGGCTTAGTTACATTCATTATCCAGAAATTGCTTATACCTCGCAATACCTTCGACTATGACTAAAGCATCCACGTCGAAACTATTACACGTCGCACATCTTGTTTCCTTCTATAATTACGTTTACGAGGAAAACGCTGTAAAAAATTCTCACGATTTCTGTTAGAGTATCTGTGATAGCATAAGTGATGATGGGCTTGGTTTTAATATCATATGCTTGTGTAGTAAAAGAGTAGGATATTATGAAAAAGGATTTGGTCGAAACGGTGTAATTTGGTTGGTTAATGAGTGAATTCGTGATATAATCGGATACCGTCGTGGCTCGTTTAAAGGGAAGGGTTATGTCTATTAACCTGTAAAAATTACCAAATAAAAGCTGGGGTTTTTACCAATTTAATACAATAGACCAATTACCCTTATCAATTTATTTCTAAAAACGAGTAATTCCCAATTCTTAAAAATTGTTAATTATTATTACTTTTAATACTTTTTTATGTCTTTAACAATTTTGTCATTTGTTTGTAATTTACAGTAATGTATTTGTGACTATAGGTTTTTACTAATTTCTAATTACAATAAAAATAGATAAATTTCTTGATATCATCAAGATTATATACATGTATGTTTAAATGTGTTATTTAATATGCTTACCTACCATCTTTAAACTTGGAGGATAGCTTCAGGCTTACGTAAAGAAACCTGTCAGAATATCAATTTTATCTGATGACTCATTAAGGGTTTTGGCTTCGCGGTTGTATAATGAGATTCATGGCATGTTTTGCATGGATTTGTTGCTCATAAGAGAATTGTAATTGTTCAAATAGTTGTTTTTGTACTTAATATACCTACAGCAGCACCAAAAAAATTTAACCTAATTCACAATAATTGCAGAAACTTTAAAAGCTGTTTTAATTAATTTTTTAAACGTTGCTTTGTTGTATTGTTTTTACAGTTGTGCCAAAGTTACTATTTACACACTTGTATTACATATATTATATTTAAAGTTAGGTCCCGGCGCATTCATCAAAAATTAGTTTAATAATTAGGTGTATTATACAGGCTTATTCACGAATTATGGCAAAAGATTTATGCAATTAAACATTTTTGTATAAGACTCTGATAAAATTTAATTTAAAAAATGTTTGTGCGATCATAGTTTTTGTATATGACTTTATATTAATTTTACTGTCTTTGAGCAAATTTAGTCAAAATGTTCACTGACGACGAGAAGACTGACATGATTCTGATATATGAGGAATGTAGGAAAAACGCTTCAGCTGCAGTAAGATATCCTTATCGAGTGGTTTCAACTGACAAAATTTTTGAAGACTTGAAGCAAATTTGCGTCAAGGCTGCCCTTCTTTGAAAAAGCCACGTAACAGAAGTGCGATGGGAGAAAATAATGAGATTGTTGTAAGGCAAGCGATTACAAAAAATCTACATATTGGGCAAAAAGCTGTGGTACAAAATTTAAGGCACTAACCAAAGTTTTATTTCTAGAATAATATGCACTGATAAATTCCATCCCTACCATGTTACGCTGGTACAACAACCAAAAATAACGGATTATAAAGTAGTCATTTAATTTGACAAGTTATGAAAAAATAGAAAATTATGAGACATAAATAGATAATCTGCGGGTAACTTTGATTTAATATTTTTCCTGAAATAAAAATTTTATCAAGAAAGCCGCTTAATGTGTAAATTTGGTTGCATATGAATTTGTCATCATTCGTTAATAACCTTGTGTATTAATTTCTGAAGTAGGTATATGTGCATCATACACATTATTTTAATTTATAAGAAGCTTGCAGAAATAGTATTGTTTTATATAAAGTGTTTGAAAATATTAGTTATTTATGTAACAAGTGATTAAAGTATGGACTAGTTCATTCACGATCAGGGTACGTTGAGACATGAGCCCTAGACGAGTGCGACATGCACTAGAAGTGAAAAAACTTATTTCAATTACGATTGCATACAAAAAAAATTTTCGCTTGTAATTTCAAAAGTTACAAATTAAAATTTAGATGAGAATAAAACTTACTAAAAACTGCACGCAATAATACTTGCTCACGTTTGTACTTGAAAGTAAAATGTAATGACAATAAAATGTATATATCAAATTTAACGTTAGAATGGTTTTTCTGATTATACTTGTCTACTGACTAGACTAATCCCGTACTAAAATTTATTTTGGTGCTATTATAATTACTATAGTGTTGAAATAGGACACTATAAAACCCAACATTTTATTTTTTTCTTTAAAATAAATAAATTAAATTGGTAAATTGCTGGAATTATAAAAAATAAACTACTCAACAATTGAAGTGATCCACTCTATAATAAGTAATGTTTTCATTTTCATACATCATATTTCTTTAAAAAACTGTTATTAAAATACAAGCCAAGTAAAAAAAGAAAGGTACACATGCATCGCAACATTGTAAATTAGTATATTTGGTTATTTATTCAACTTTTTACAAAAACGGTAAATACCCCCAGCAATATTTTGTAAACACATATTGTATTTACTTATTTATTTAATAAACATATTGCATAAATTAATATCTAGTAGGACCACCTCGAGCCCTATAGACAGCCATACATCTCCTAGGCATACCTTCTATTAAATTATTGATGATTTCTTGAGGCACTGTTTCCCATTCCTGTTCCAACATGTTTTGAAGCTCCTCAAAAGTTTCCGATTGGACATCTTGTTCCGATAACCTGTGCTCTATGTACGACTATAGATGTTCGATGGGGTTGCAATCAGGGGCGCGTGCCGGCCACACCATTTGTTCAATACCATATTCATTAAGAACATTGTTCACAATCCGAGCACGGTGCAGTCGTGCATTATCATTCACAAACACAAACCCATTTTCTAAATTATTGTCAAAAGGGACTACAATCGGTAGAGTACACATATCCCTATAACGTTGTGCATTCATACATAACCCCCGTAGTACCACAATCTCTGTGCAGCCGTTAAAGATAGTGCCTCCCCAAAGAGTAACACCACCTTCTCCGTAAGGTACCCCGTGCTCTCACATTTCTTCACTGTACGTCTTGTGCGGGCGTCGCCACACTCTAATACGCCTATCCAAACGATAAAAGGTAAATCGAGACTCATCTGCAAACATACAACGGGTCCATTCGTCCTGGGTCCAGTTCAAATGAGCTTCCCCTCAATGTCGCCGTTGAACTTGATGTTGCCGGGTTAACAGTAGGCATGGTACACGTCTTCTAGCCCTTAAGTCATATTCGTGTAGCCTTCGTTGAACTGTTTGAGTAGAAGCAGCCACTCCTGTAACTCGTCGTAGCGCGGTATTTAACTAAGTAGCGTTGTAGGTAGAGTTTCGGCGAAGAGTAGTTTGTAAAAAACGAGTTTGTCATGGAGTTAGACTGCGTACACGACCTCCACGATGACTGAAACCAGGAGTTCTACACTCTTGAAAACAATTAACGGCTCTATTGATCACCCCATGTGCCACATTAAAAATTTGCGCTACCTTGCGATGACATTCCCATGACCCTTCCTGCACCATGGGAAACACATGCTGCAATTCTCGGTCAGATACACGCTGTTGAAGCATTAGAAATTAATATATGTCACCCTCAATGATACTTTTAACGTGTCAGTTTTAACATTACTGAAAAAGACACTCAGTTAAATTTTTATTTTGCTTGTTTTGTAGGATAAAACTGCTAGAAAGCCCGTTTTTAAAATTAACACCTAAAAACTACTACTAGATAGACTATAAAATACTTCAGATAGGCGAAAGAGTAAAAAAGAACAACAAAAACAAAAATAAATCCTATATAATTAACAATTTTTGTGGTGGATCACTTCATTTGTTGATCAGTTTAATATAAAGAACTTGTTTTTTAAATTATCATGGGCTTTGTGGTCGTTTTATGGGCTAAGGTTTATGCCAAAAATTTTTTGAGAAGCTTTTTAAATATTATAGCTACTTTAATGTAATTAACAAGTACCGATTACGTTAGTAGTATTGAAATGTTACTTAAAATTGGCTATTCTGACTAAAATTCAAATTCAAATTTTACATTTCAAAAATTTGAATAATAAGTTGTTATTCGTTGTCGCTAAAGTTTTGTTGAAATGATTTTTGAATTAAAACATGACACTTATTGTAATGGTGTACTTTAAGAGTGGAGTCTACAATGAAATTAATGGTTGACAATATACCTTGGACTCAACGTATGTCCAATTTTAACAAATTTTTTCCAAACTGATTGTAGATTTTATTATGTTTAAACAACATTGCATGCGAGCTGGGACGTCTTTTTAATACACATAACGTTGCAAAAACAAAACTTGATCGATCTTTCACTCTGACTGAAAGTTATGGGAAACATTTGCGTTCAAATGGAGCGAAACCTGTGAAGAAGCTTATATTGCAAACAGGTTTTACTTTTTATTAACTTCGATTACACTAATTAATACTCTAAAATGACGAGTTAAGTTATAGATTTACAAATATAATTTTTTATATTTTATTTATAATTTGACCGTTTTTGAGCCGGTTTGAGGAGCAAGAAGATCTTAAAATTGGCACAAGTGATTATGCAATAATACCAAGTGTATTTTTAGTCAATATTATATTTATATATTATTTATAAACGATAAAAGATTTAAAATCTAAGTAAATCGTACAAGTTTAATAATAAAAAAAATATGTTTAATAAAACAAGTTAAAAAATACTAAAAAAAACTTACCGAATTTTTGGCATTAATAAATTGAAAACATAAAAGAATAAAAATATATACTACAAATAGGATAAATCGTTATTTTTAGGAAAAATATATTGATCGATCTTAAAACTTTAAATAAACAAATAATAACCCACGATCTTTTTTAACAAGCTTTTGCCAAACATTATTGTCGTTAACTAAAATCCGTCTTTTCATTACTGGTTACGTAATTAACTATTACATATTTTTAGCACTAGTGCTTAGACTGATAACACAAGCATTAAAATCTTTATCAGATAACTTCCTAAACTTAGTGTTTTTATGTTTTTTACCTGTTTACTTTATCAAAAATTGATATTTAAAATTTTAAAAGTTTAAAGTTTAAAAATTTTAAAGTTCTATTTTCAGTGCCTAATAATTGCAGTGTAAAAAAGAAAATTATACAAAAAGTTAAAAATGTTAAAAAACCTACCAATTTTTTCTTAAAACAAATTAAAACATTAACAATAAAAATGTGTAGTCAAATAGAATTTTATTTTCTTGTTTGTGTAACTTTTGTATAATTTTTCTATTTACATTATTATTCTTAGGCTAGTTCTAACTAAAAATTGAACATTTTAGCTTTAGAAAGCGCTTTGTTACTGTAAAATTAGAATTTTAATTAAACTTGTGGGTTCGACATTAATTGTTATTGTCATTATTTAAATAAAAATTACTTCTCTTCGAGAAAAGATGCTTCCATCAAATTTAAGTATTTAAGTAATCAATTTTGTACTGCTTTAAACAAGCATAATTATTTAATAAAATATAAAATATAATTCGGTGTAGTATTATAATCCAAATTACAATTTCTCATTCAGCATATTTCGTAATCTTATCTTATTTCAGCGAGTAGGAAAAATATGTTTTTTCCTACTTCGCATAAATCTGCATTTAAATAAGTGTTGATTGTGACGTTCTATGATAATTTTCGTCTGACAGAATTAGAAAATCAAGATTCTCTTGAGTTCATGCGTCGGGAGAACGACTTGCATATCTTCGTGTACCGCTTCGCACAAAATAATAGTAATAATGCTACTTTCTTCGAGATAAAGTTGTCGTGCTCTATATTTTGCATCTGAAAATTACACAAATACACGTATAGAAAAGCCATGAAATATGCACGCACGTTCTTTTCAAATTATAATACTTTACCATTTACCTATAATATAATATCTACGACTTGATGGAAATTATTGGACTTTTTTTTCCTTACGCTTAATAAAACACAAAAATTGCTACGTACATACATTTTTGAAGATAACGTAACAGTGGAAGTGTATAAACGTTTAATTATCATGACAATTATTCAATTCAGAAATTCGTAAAAGAAATTTTTAAATAAACAGTTGACCTGTCTAGATTTATAAGATTTAATTTTTACAAATGAAGCTATTTTAAAGATCGGAGTTCTAGTTAATGATGAGGATGAATCAGTTTTATGTAAAATGAATATATACGCTTTTCTGAAATAACTGTCCATTATGAGTATTACTAGCGTTTAGTGAACGCATAAATCATTCAACTGTTAAGATACTATTATTGTGTTATTAATTTTGACTTTCTTGACTCATTTATTACTATTAGATATCATCAAACCCTTCAAGTACGAGAATATTAGGCTCTTGAATATTATGATGGTAATATAATCTAACGACATCTATGCAAAAGTTTATTTAAAGAAATATATTAGTATTTTATGGTAATTAAAATGGTAATAATGGTAATAATAATTATGGTAATAATGGTAATTAAAAATGTATAGTTTAAAAAAACAACTTAAATTGATATCGTGAGAAAATTTTAATTAGTATGAAGACTTAAAAAGTTTTAGTAAGAGAAATTAAGTTACAGCTGTACAAAATATTACACGTGTTTTTAAGTATTTTTTTTTATATTATTTAAATTTGTTTATGATATAAGTAAAGATTGTTATTGGAGATAAAATATTCAAATTTGCACTACTCTACTAAAAATCAAATGATTACGCACTGAACGAACAATCGGAACCGTCAATTTTACAATCATCATCCGTTTTTACCGCACTAGTGCCTCCAAAGAGCACAGGGATTTTTCTCGTTTAAAAAACGGTTTAATTATTTAATCTACACATTATCGTATCAGAGCTCAAGTACATAATAAAACAATGCAATTTACCACTTTTATTTAAATAAAGCCGGTTTAAATTTTCGTTGAGTTTGTGTCGAATATGGAAAATCCGGCTCGAAGGATTATACGTTAGTAGAAGGATAAGGAGTTGATGTGAAAAGATTTTTTTCTTTTTTATGTTTCTATTTACAATACCTATTTACAAGTAGGTACCTATCTAAGGGTGGCCTGGTTGACTACTACCTCAATGGGGGTTATTAGGGAGAGAGGAACACTAATTTTTAATAGTATCGTTTATTCAAAAATATTTATGAAACGTAAAACACCTACTAACACCAAACATTTTTTTTAACACAAAGTAGTTAGTGGGTATTTTCCGTCTTATTTAAAATACCAAGAAGATACAATAAGAATATTAAAAATACAAATATTTTAATAATAACAACATTAATAGAAATAACTTATTTTTGTTTACTAACTTTTTTAAAGCTACATATAAATTTAAACTGAAAAGCCCAAATGGTACTGTTGTAATAGCACTAGTCTTATATGTGCTTTTGTTTCTAATGTTTATTAATTTATTAGTCCCCAGTACAATGTCCTTAAATTTTTTTTTGATACATACAAATGTAAAACTTTGTGAGTGCCTTTCTTGCAACGAGTCCGACAAACTTATCTAATTGGAAACTTTCGGCGCTGCTGCGTTTTCGAATGCCGTCATACCAACATCTTCGGGGTGGTGGACACTCCATACGCAGCATGATTTTTGTCGGACAAGTTGACCATTATTTTTAAATTTTAAAACTATAATAGTAGTCAACTTGTACGACAAAAATTATGCTGCGTATGGGGTGTCCACCACCTCGATAATGTCAATATGACTTCACTCTCTACAGGAGTTATCCCCGTATATCCAATTTTGATTTCTTGAAATTTGTTCAGTAAAATCAATTTAAAGATATAAGATTTAGTACTTTTTTTTCTTTTTTATTATCACTATCAGTCATTATTGCCATCAGGATAAGGACAAGTTACATTGCCACATAATTTTGTTCATATACAGACTGTTATGGAAGTGAATGCAAAAAATTTAATCACAAATAGAACTCACAAAAATAAACAAAATATTTATTTGGCATTTTTGTCAAAAACGCACCCTTATCGAGTTAAAATTAAAAGTAAGTAGACCACAAAAAACCATACTCGCCTATGTGTTAACGCAGCGATCAAAACACACCAGAAAAAAATCAAGACAAAAACTTACCAAAGAAAAGTGTAAACACAGCTGATTTTAGGTAGGTTAGTAGGGAAAAATGACACTTTATTAACCCTGTTCATAAAGGGTACGATACACAATAAGGGCAGAAACACCTTTATGTATTATAGCGCTAGTCTACGAATACTTCGATCTGGTTCATCTTCAATCACATAAAGAATTTTCGGCTCCATTTCAAGATTGTGATCGCTTCTTTGGCGTCCTTCTCGATGATTTGAGGTTGTTACAATACTTGTGAACGTTGGCATTTTGGCAATTACATTTCCGGAAAACGTTGAGACAAACGCCGAGCGGCAGACGCATTACCGCGACATAGCATAACATCCATACTAGAAAAATGCACTATTGATATAAATTAATTGTTGCACTACCGCAATTTATTATTAGAATACTGTTGATCACAGCGACACAATGTGATATAAGATTATAGCCAATTGCCGTTATCAGTGTTTTTTTCTAGAAAAAACGCTCAAGTTTTTACAAGATTAAATTTTTTATTCCTTTGATTGAACTTGAAAATGCCATCATGAGCGCAGTGTTTAATTAGGGATTACAAAAATGTAAAATTAAATTTTTGATATCACAAATAAAATTTGTGAAAATTACATCTTATTCACAACAAATTAAAACACCTGTTAAAATTTTTGCAATACCTTCCATAACACCCTGTATATATATTTTTTTGATTACTTGCTGTTTTCCTGTCGTTTTTTCTTCCCTCTCTCTTTTTTTTTAGTATTTACACTTGGGTTTTTTCACTTGTAAACAGAATTTTTCAATTCTTCTAAAATCAGAGTTCATTGTTGTCAAGGGAATCTTATCTATGTCGTTAGCTAATTAAATTTTGCTTATTATATCTTATATTTAAGAACGATGTAGGTGGCATAATATACTTTTAAATCAGTTACTCATGTGAGCTGTCTTTTGAGTACCTACATTTAAGATTTGTAGCTATAGTACTGTTAGGAGAATCGTCTTATACAAAAGACCAATTCTTAAAAAAACTACACGTTTGTCATAAGACAAAATGTCATTTCAATATTTTTGGGTAGTGTAAAAATAATAATTTTGGAAGTTACATTGTTAACAATTGCTTGAAATCAATAACTTTACATAATAATTGTGAAAGCTTAATGTGTGGTTAATTTGTGAAGAATTTGTAATAATAAACAGTATGGCGAGAAACGACGGCACAAAGAGACAATATTACAGCTAATTATAAATCGATACCTTTCAGCGGTTACTTACTTACCTCCTTACAAAGTGCGCCAAGGACTAAACCAGACATTTTCCTCTATTAATATTCAGTAATTAATTTTGGAGTGCGGGTAATTTCGGCTTGCGTGTACCGAAGATAGCGGACTGTGCGGTCTTTATGCCTTTTAATGAGTGGTTATCGAGTTCAACTGATCAAATATACTTTCCAGATTCATAATTCATTGACCGTTACGGCACGATGTCTTTAAATACATAAATAAACACGGGCGATTAAGTGATATTGCTTTTACTCCTCGTAATGAACTGTCTTAATTAAAAAGCATTACAGGAGTTTATTTCGCATATAAATCTACATTTTTGCTATCTAATTATTCAGTCACAAGCATGAGCTATTATCCACTTATTCTGTGTCATTTTTATGATCTGATATAGGATTGTCTTTTTAAAAACACGGTTATTACGTAATCATGAACATCTGTACAGTATGACGTGTATGAATAGCAAATGCTGCCAACGTTCAATAAGTTAAATGAAACTTGGAAAACATCTGATTATTATAGTATCCTCAAACGGCTCAAGTAGAGTTTACAATTAGATAAAATTGCTACCTTTGAACGGTCGTTTGCTGTGGACACGATGTTCTAAAATTTATAGCTATTACTTGATGTTTCAAGTTGGACATATCTTGAAATTAGTTTTTGCATTTTCAAATTGTGACAAGATATATTATTTTGTCTAAATTTCTAAATGTTTAAAGATATTTCCTTTTCTTACATTAAACATTTAAAAATGTTCTCGACCCATAGAAAGAGATCTGTTATAGCAATCGAAAGACGGTTAAAAGGATGGTTTTTTGAAGGCGATAAACGACTAAATAAAAGCATACAAAAACTAAAATCTCTACTCAAGAGAACAAAAATAATAAAATCCATAACTACCCAAAAAACTTGATAAAATTTGACAGCACGGAAGCAATTCATTAGTCCATTACTCACTTTGGAAGGTTGCAAAACGTATTAAGTATAAAAATTTATTGCTTTTTATAAATAAAGTAAAATCGTAATAAAAACGTTAAAGTTTTTAAAACAAACAAAATTTTAAACATTATTTTTTTATTAGAAGTCTATTTCACCTATTTAGTCATTCCGTACTAGATTTTGTCGAACCTGATTAAGTCGGTGGGGTATCTAGGTTTAAGTGTTGGTTTTACATCCACTTGACATTTTATTGGCGTTGACGAATTAGCAGAAAGTTTAGACAGCACAAATTTTTTTTTTGAACAAGAGGGGCCCGCAGCGCGAGCCGCACACCGAGGCCTACGCCCATTGTATGCAACCTCTCGAAATAGTACTACTGCAGTAGCCCTGTGCTTCTGATGAAGCTCAGTACCTTGTCTGCAGGAGCCTTCTCGATAGCACTGGGCTTCAGATATTGGGAGCCCAGGTGTAAATCTCTGATGCTTGCAAAAGCAGGACAGTAGCAGAGAATATGAAGAGGAGTTTCCTCATCTTCAGCACAACCTCTGCAAATCTCGTCCTCGCTGAGTCCGATGACGTGCAGGTGTCTTTTTAATAGGCAATGTCCTGTGTACATGCCTACCGCTAACTGAAGGTCTCTACGGTTGAGACGCATCAGGTTTTCACTGCGTGCCTTGTCCGGTCCTTTAATAAAAAGCCTGGATTGCCGCATGCCTTCTTGAAACTGCCATTCAGAGAGATGGCGAAATTCCATCCACTTATGAAGTGTGTCTTTCTGTCGTCTTTTGGTAACGCCAAGAGCCGGTTCCGCCTCGATAAAGTCCATTTGTGAACCCTCTCGAGCCAGAACGTTAGCCCTCTCGTTACCCTTTAGACCACAGTGTCCCGGTACCCAACAAAGTACAACCTTTTTGTTGCACTCCGCCAGTTCCTGTAATCTGTTGTGACATTCCCAGACAAGCCTGCATGATTGCAAGGCCTGCAGCGAAGCCTGACTGTCGGTGCAAATGCAGATTCGCCTATTTGACAAAGCCCTCTGCACGCACTCAGTCACACAAGCGAGCAAAGCGAAGATTTCCGCTTGGAAAACGTCAACATGTTTGCCCAAAGGTATTGAAATTTCAACACCGAGCCCACATATAGATATCCCTGAGCCCGCCCCATTGGGGTGAACCGACCCGTCAGTATAGCAGACTAGCCAGTCCCCCGTTCTGAAGCTGCTCGTTTTTTCACACCGGTTGTCACGTGGTGAAATGTTCACAAGATACTTGTGTTTTGTAGCAATCCTGGGGGTCATACTGTCATCCCCCATTTCAAAAATAGGGTCCAAATTCAACATCCTAGTGGATATTGTCCGATGACCTTTCCCGGTTGCTGTTTTCCACCGATTTGTACCGCGAAGCCGTACGAAACCCACTGCAGCAGACTCTTCCACAACAAAATGAAGTGGCCGAATCCCCACAATGAGCTCCATGGCTGCGGTCGGTGTAGTTCGGAGGGCCCCTGTAATTGTCAAGCAGGCCAAACGCTGGACCCGTGCCAAACTCTTTTTGGCCCAGGACGCACACGATATGGTCCACCAGACAAGGGAGCCGTACGTGATCATTGGTCTGACAACATAGTTGTAGAGCCAAAGCATAACGCGGGGTGTAAGACCCCAGGTTCTGCCAACAGCTCTTCTGCACGCCCAGAGCGTGCTCGTAGCTGTTCGCATCTTTTCTTCTACGTGTGATCTCCAGGTCAAACGGGAGTCTAAAATAACCCCCAAATATTTAACTTTACGATCTACACGTAGCTGTTCGCCGAAAAGCAGAGGGGCCACATAATGGTCCCACCGTTTTCTGGTAAAAATAACATGACCTGTTTTTTTCGGATTTACCGATAGACCATGGGAATTGCACCATTTCTCAACGAGCCTGAGTGCCCCACCCGTGAGCTCTCCAACCACATTGAGAAACTTGCCTTTCACCAGAATGGCTATGTCATCAGCATAGCCCTGGCAATATATGCCAAGTTCGTTTAACTTGTGAAGAAGATCGTCAACTGTGAGATCCCACAACAAAGGAGATAGTACACCCCCTTGGGGACACCCTTTAGTAGCGATCACTGTAGCAGAGAATGAGCCTATGCTCGCTCTGATAAATCTATTAGACAGCATTGTGCGAACCCATTTTACCAAGGTTGGGTCCGCATTTCGCTTCTCTAATGCGTTACACATAGACTCGAAAGAAGCATTGTCAAATGCTCCCTCAATATCTAGGAAAGTTCCTGAAACATACAGTCCACTGTCCAGCCCGCCTTCAATTGTAGATACAATCTCATGCAAGGCCGTTTCAGTAGACCGTCCCGTAATATACGCATGTTGGTTGAAGTGCAACGGCAGCACAAATAATAAATATGTTGTCTAAACTTTTTTCTAAATCATCAATAAATATTATTTAAAAATTTATTTTTTCTATTTTAAAATCTTTAATTAAACAAGTTAATTATTTTAAACAAATAATACTGCAACATTTTTTTAAAGTTTATTACGGGAAATTTTTTTTATTTGACATTTATATTTTTTTTCTTAATGGTTAAGCCGGAAAACGTATGGTGTCATATTTTTGAAGAATGCTATGTATACCTTACTCATCAAAGGCTTCTTACTACTCTCATTTTAGATGAAATAACTTTTTAACTTTTATAAGTCACTAGTGAGTGATGATAATAGCTATAAAAAAATTATTACAAAAAATTTCAACTTTTTGAGATGTTAAATTACAAGTTTTAGACCAGCGTGATATTATTATTATTATTTAAAATGTTATCAGAAAGTTGCCATCTGGCAAAGTTTAATTTGGAAAAATACAATTTAAATTAAATTTTGTTTTTAAAATTTGGTTGTGTTATAAGAAAAAAAAAAGAAAAATGAGGAGTAAAACACCCACTAGCACCAAACTAGATACTATATACAACGCACCTTTCAACAACAAAGTTGTCATCTTCAGGTAGAAATTAAAACTGAAAAACTTCAGTTTTAACTCCTCTTCTTAATTCTTCTTGTCGGATCTTCTTGGTGTGTTTAAATGAAAAATGAAAAGTAAAACACCCACTCACACCAAACTTCTTTACTTAATGCAACGCACGTTTCGACAAAAAGTTGTCATCCTCGGGTAGAAATTAAAATTGAAAAACTTTACCAGTTACACACACCAAGAAGATCCAATAAGAAAAATTTTATAAGGAGTTGCTGAATAAAGCTTTATAGGAAAGCTCGACTTTTTTATCTAGGTCAGAAAGAGAAATCAGATTAAATCTTAACTAATAAGTGATTTGCTTAAATGCTGAATATGATATTGTCACGAAGCGGAAGTTAGCTAGCCGGCTAGGTTGAAAACCTTCTGGTGCGGATGGGCTATTGATGATATCGACTAAATCACCGTCGGTTGAGGCAATAGCTGGCTCAGCATTTGGGGGGTTGCGTTAACTCGGAAGTCGAATGGTAGGTCTGGTGGAGAAAGGTCAAGTGTTAAAATGTGTGACATATACCCAGACCCTTTTGGAAAATTTATTTGTTATACCAAAATCGTTGATAGGAAAAATTTTATACACTCATCAGAGTGATCCATTAAGTGGTTAAGTACCACTAAGACACTAAACAAAATTAAAAAAAGGTATTATTGACCAAGCTTGAAAAGGATATAATAAAATTTGGTAAACCGACGGTTATTTAGCCGATATCAGCAATAGCCCATTTGCACCAGAATGTTCTCAATCTAGCAGGCTAACGAATTTCCGCTTTGTGACAGGATTTTACAAATAAATATTTCTGTATAGCTTTCAATAATTAAAATTTATTAAGCAAGTTATAATTACTTGACAAAATTTATGGTCTTTTTCTGTCTACTCTGAACTCAAGTTTAAAATACAGTCAGAGGCAAAAAAATTCATGAAGGTATAGCATCTTTGGTAAAAAACAAGGCCAATTTTGCAGGAGAAACGAGTCGAAAGCTTGCAAACAGTAGCCAGAATTTAAAACAAAAGAAAACAGGAATTGACAGGTAGTTTAAGTAGTTTTTACTAGCTTGACTCTTCCGGTTAACAGCACTCCCAGTCAATGGAACGCTGAAGGTATGGGTTAGGTACAATCTTGGACGCAAATTGAGATTTGAACTATCCTGGAAAGGTCGGTTTTAACTTCTATTACGAATTTGGTAGCTTTTAGTTCAATGTTTGCAAGTACGACAACTACGATACGAAACAATAATAACATTGATACTTTTTAGTGTTATTTTTTAGTTTTACTATTGTTGTTTTTTGTTTCTATTGTTGTTGAGTTAATGGCAACCCTAGATTTTAATACCTGTGCAAATTTTAAGACTCTAAGCTTTTTGGACAGGCTAGAATGTCAAGTTACAGACAAAGAATAATAAATAGATTGTTTATACAACATTTAAAAAGAAACTTTAAAATACTTAGGTAGACACATTTTAATTTGCTATGTATAGTAGCTTACGGTTACAGAATATCAGTAATTGGTTTCACAGGGGACAGATTATCGATCTACAAAACAAATTTATGTTGGACTATTTCCTGCATATGGATAGTAACTAGTCGATCGTAGTAATTTTATTTGAAGACGCCATAGAACATTATAAAAGACGTAAGACATTGACGCAATTTCTGCTTTAGTTTTAATACCAAATGCTGATCAACAGTTGCATCCTAAATATCGTCAAATTAATTTTCTTTTTCTTCTTAGTTTGCGACTTGAGGATCAATTTTTGAAATTTAAACGATAATTTTCGTTTACAAAAACTTTAACAACCGCCAGTCACAAAGCCAAAAATCATACGTTTGTTAAGGTTTTTGTGTTCGTAGTCAAAAATGTTCGTATAGAGAAATACTAAAAGTAAAATTTTTGTTATAAATTTTTGTTGACCACAAACTTTTGATAGCAACAGTTAAAGTGGCGCAAAAATAAACTTTACAATGAAGCCGATTTTAGAGATTCTGTTTTAGAAGATAATATGATGATCGTATTAAGTCAAGGGACTCAAGAAAATGTAAGATTTTGAACATGTAGTCAATAGACAGCTCTACTGTGGTAGTTATGGTATGGGGTGCTAATGTTTGTTAAATGACGTTTTTTTTTTGGTTTTACATTCAGTCCTCGTTATTTAAGACGACAATTTTATGCAAGAAATTTGGGTAGAGTTTGTATATTTTTATTGTCTCTACCTATCTTGCAACTTATCGTGCATTGTTTACTAAGTTAAATTTTCTTTTTTTTTGAGTAAAATAATGAAAATGTAAACAGGTGAATTTTTACATGAATTTTTATAAAAATTTGTTTAATCTGTTTTTGACACTTTTTTGAAAATTTACTGTTTAAGAGACTGTTTATGATTTAAAAATATTAAAAAGTTTTAAAAAGATTGATACACTGCACATGATAAAGTGTAGTAGCTAAGACTACCTGGATTATACATAGCATGAACGATGTGTTTGTCTGGCCAGTCGCATTTTCAAAAATGTTGTTTCCGACAGCAACTTTTTTAATAAAATTTTAACTGTTGTTATGAACACACTCAAAAATAGTTGTGACATAAAAAACAAAATTAGTAACAGTTGCTTGATGACCATCAATTTTTTGACACGAATTTACCGAAATCTAGTTTATTTTATACGAATGTCAAAAATGACTTGATGTGTTGTAGCTTCTTGTAGGAATTTTAAGAATTTTTTGGCTTTTACTAAACTTTTTCTTGCTGCTCTGATTATTTTGTAATAAAATTGTTATTAAAAATGATAATGCAAGATGTGTTGAAACTTACAATTAGACTTATTTATTTTCAAGATTTATTAAAGTATCTGAAATAATTTTGTATTTTAGGTTGATTACATGTTTGGTTCTAATCATTTTAAATCCAGTGGTTTGTAATTTTTTGCTCAATAAATCGTGCATTATTTTCTATCGTTTAAGTTGGTAAATTTTGTACCGTACCCTCGTAATACGAATCGATTTCCACAGAACCTAAATTGTTGCCTTTTCTTGTCGCGCGGTATTATTAAGAACGCATTAGGGTCTCCTCCGATTAAAATTAAATGAAGGAGCTGCTCGTCCAGCCCACGTCATTGTAAAATTTATGCTTAATACCTGGTGTTTGTGGTTTGACATCATCCCGAAATTAGTTTTCAACGAAGCGATTACTTTGTCTCGTGGGTGGGAAAGCGTGGCCTACCCCCGAACGCTTAATAATCTGTCGGAAAAAGCAAATTGAGGTTGAATTGAATGTCCGTGTCTAAGTATAACAATTCGGTAAAGCCGTTCCGTGATCTAAGTAAGCCTTGCTTCTGTACAATGGCTTACTTTAACTGTTCATCGAAATCCAGAGGGGTTTAATGTGCTTGGAATCAATTTAACTGAAAATATTCCTACCGAACTTGGGTAGTTGTATAAATTTCAATACTTTTGCCTGAATTGCCACCAGAAAGTTCAACAATAATACGTGAGGGTTTGAAAATTTAGAGAGTTTCTAATTTGCAAATTTAAATTTAAAAATACATAGTTCAAAAGTTTTTTAAGCAGGCCATCTCCAAGACAATTTCTTACAAACAATGAGAAATATATTTTCAAAAACGTGTATGCGATACGTATTATCATAAACAAAAACCTATACACAAAATACGAGTATGTTGCTTAAGACAAGTTGGAATAATAAATCTTACAGCATGTCCAAAAAGTTTCAAACTTAGAACGGGTTTAGTAGTTAATTAAAGACGACCACGTTTAAGTTACCTATTTGAGTTTTCATATTTCATTACGCATTTTGAAAATATTAAGTAATTCGAAAGGATTGTATCTTGTAAGCATAAAAGAAGCTTGTGATTAAAAGTTTGCCTAAAATTCTAGGTATCTTTGAGAAGGTGGAAAACGCATGTATTTTACTAGATATGATTTGTTGTATCGTTATCACACTGGACAGCTGCAATTAACTGTTAACTCATCATGAATGATGAAGTTAACATGTGTTGCTAAATTGTTCTCAAATTGCTTATCTCAACATTTCTATTTTTTTAATACCAACTTAATTAGTTATTTGACATTTGTATTGCACTGGGGAATAACTTTTTTTCTGTGTACATACATATAGTAAAAATGATAAAACACAACAATCTTTAGGAAAGAGTGGGATATATCTGGCATAGGAGTACGTATTATAGCCTCGGTAAACGGTGTCGCATTAGGGAGTGAATTTTCTAACCGAGCATGGCATCAAGCAGGTTGTAGATGATAATAATTTGAGAGAGAATTAGTAACGTTTCACGTTAATTCAAGCAGACTCGTCTTGTGTTTGCCTTTAATTGGACGAAAACCAAAACAGAGGTCGGAAATCTAGGAGCTTGTATTTGGTTACAAACACAGACGTTTCTCTCTCTACCCTACCTGTCGGACAAATTAAGGGTCCGTTTCCTGCAGCAGAACACTACTATTCACCTGTTATTTATACAGGACTAGAAATTAATACAGACGAAACCGATAGTTTAATTTCGTACTCCGTAAGGTTTTTTTGATTTGTTTCGTTTTGCAACGTCGGTTATTATTTCAATTAAACTCGGTTGAGACCGAACCGACCCGGCTGTCTAATTGCACGGCTTCAAAATTAATTATCGTCAGCAGTAGTGTGCCAAATAGTCACAAAAATAAGACAGACAAATTGATTTGTTTCTGCTTCAAGCTAATGATACGACTATTTAATTTTCAATTTGATTAAACGATATAAAATGTGTTTTTTAAGTGTTATAGAACTTTCGAGTTAGATTGCCTTCAATTACAATATTTATTCTGCACCCTATGTTATAATTTTGTTTTCAATATATTGAAATTGCTTGTTTTAGCGAGCTTTTTGTCAAAATGTAGATAAATTTTGAAGATTCTACTTTCAAAGTATTGCATGTCAAAAGAGAATGCTGAAGAAATGTCGCTGAAGTAAACGTTATAAACGGAGGAACATACAAATTTATCAATTTGTTGTTAAATATCCATTGCGGGTTGTACCTGTTTAAAATCTAGCTAGTTTTAAAATTAAGGCTACAGGACTATCGCTTGCAAATATAATAAAATCATCGACCTGTTACAGTCAAAATTTGGTGATGAGTTTATTTTGAAAACGAACTTATTGCTTGCCTTCCAAGCTTACATATTTTGACATTTTTCGATTATTGTATGTAGGGGTATATAAGATTATTGGTGTCTGTATGCTAGTATTGCTAATAAGCAGCAAACCAGCAACAATTGACGTCTTGGAAAACAACACAATTTTTTCTACAATTTTTGAAGATGAACAGTTGTGTAATACCAGATTTATGTAATCAATTTTGTCAAAAAATTGTTAGAAATATCCTAATCTTTATAATTGGTAATTATCCCACTTTTATACTACTAAATGTTTCAAGTTTTTCTATATAACTACAGATAGAAAAATCCGAAAATACATTTTTTCTTAACATAAATTTAAAACCAAAACTTGAAAATAATTGATTGTTACAGCTTTATTTCTAGCAGATACACACAGAATAGTAAACCCTTTGGCATTTAAGAATTTATTATTTAAAAATTGTACAAAACACTTTCGTAATGTAACCATCTTGCAGCTGCAACTTTGTCTCTTTGTAATAGGTAACTATTTAATTTTTGTCCAAACCAAGAGATCTTACATCAATGTGCTTTAATTTTTGTTGTCTACTCTTTTGCAATTTTCAACTCTTGATTATTTTTTTATTATTTAATGTTATAGAATAAAAAGTTTTGCTGCAATTTTGTCACTTTTTGTTTTTCCGTCGGTGTTTTTTATTTTATTTTTTGCGGGGTTTTTGGTAGACTATTTCTCATACAATTTTTGTTGACACGCTGCTTTTCTTTGGCACTAGGGAGCTTAAATTTTATTTCTCACTTTTCGCCTCGCTGAAAGAAAGACCTTTCTGCTATCATTGTTCTAGAGTTTTTTATTTTTAAATTTTAGTCTTTCTTAAATTGTTGTAACATTAATTATATGTATATTACTGTATTTGGTTTTCTATTGTCAAAACTTGCTTAAAAAGTCGTGAACAACGTACAGGGGCTCCATCTTGTTTAAAAAAGTTGTTTAAGGAAACGTGTTAAAAGTTGCATGTTAGAAACATTTAAAATTAGTGTTTTTGACTATTAAAATTTTATCGACTCTTTACAATCACTCGACTTCAATTGCTTTTATCGTTTCCAAAAGAAGCCTTTTACTGCTAAATATTTTTTAACATTTAGTTTTTGAGTGACCAGTTAAGTAGGTAAACTAATTTTATCAAAATTTGTTTTTTGGTTTCTAAGATCTTCTATACAAAAAGTTGTTTTTATCATAACTAAGAAGTTTGGCAAAAACGCTGTTTTTTGCTTTCTTTTATGATATTTACGTTGTATAAAAGATTTTATGTTCTTCTTTTTTTCTTCTACTCGTTCAAAAATATATATAAATTTTTTTTTAAGTTTTTGGTTTATAAAAACTTGAAACTTACTCTTCAATCGGTTTTTTACAAGAAGAACTATTAAATAGGTTTCATCCTTTTACTCTTGAAATTAGAATTAAATTTGCAGCATCAGCCTTTTGTTATAAACATAAATAATGAAATTAATTGTTCTCAACTGCTTGAGAAACAGAATTTTCGTGTACCACGTCTGAAATCTAGATTCAGAAATAATTACTACTTTCTAAAATGTGCTCTGAAATTAATCAGCTTAACATAGATTTATTTAATTTAATTTACTACAAGTTTTGTAACACTTTATGCGAGAAACTATTAATTTATAATTTTGTACAAAATTTATTAGTCTACACAATAATTGGTTTTTGACTGTCATGTAGCAGAAATAATAACAATAGTAATTGATTTACTGTCAGATTAATGGAATCATCTATTATAACATAATAATAATTTATTTCGCTATTGAGATGACGATAATTGAGCCATTAAAACAATCAGTCAGTCAAGATTCTTAGTACAAAGCACAGTTTCTGGTTTTTCAAGTGGTAACTCGAGCCCGAGATGTGGATGCCAAAAAGCCACACGGTATTTAACGAACACCACTAATAAATCAAAGGCTCCGACGCCGCATATTTCATATTTTATTTCACGGCATATAACTTACACCTGCATCAGGGCGTTCAGAAGAAGTATATAAATCTGTCACACGCTCTTTCTAATCCGACCAAAAAAGCTTCTCTTCGTTTTCTGCTCTCAGTCAATTTTCATCTGTAAATATTAGGTTAATCCATGCTCTCGCGGAATGGGAGTGGATGAGTGTCAAGCGATTTCCTTCTTCACTCGTAGCACTTATTAAAACAAACCTGCTGCTAATACTTAGCTCAACCCGCATACACGCCAGGACTAATTAAGATGAGATGCTGTTTCCGCAATGTGATCTAGTTTGCGAGAAATCTCAAGAAAAACTAAATAAACCTAAAATTTATCGATTACTTAAGACATCGCTTTAACAGATTTATGCAGAAACTTTGTTATAGGGGAAGGTGAGGCAACATCACATATTTGAAGTTTGTTTTCTAGAGATTTGATTCTATTACATAGATTTATTATATTTTGACTTATTTTTATCGTGGCTGTTTAATTTATTAAAATTATATAGTATAATAAACTTTAACATAGAATATAATATAAGCCTTCAAGACAAGTTTCTTTATTAGCCGTTCCAAACACACTGGAACTATTTAAATTTATAATTCGGGTGCTTAGGTGGTATTTCATTTAATGAGATGTTTATTTTCAGATTATCAGATAAATAGATTCTATCGGTATTACACCTCTGAAATAGTGGTAAATTTGTGTAATGAGCCTGAACTGTGATCGAGCTAAAATCAGGCGATTTTATTCTAAAATTTAAGTTTTAATTGAATTAAGTCAAGACTCTATGTGAAAATAAACAACCGAATCAATTTTTCATCATTATGTAAGAGATTGGCTTGATTCACAATTAGCTGTCAAACGACATTTGCGCACGTAGCAGCTAAATAAATTGAAATTAAATAACTCATTTGTTGGATAGATTGCAAAACAACACAGACATAAAAACCAATGTAATTTTGTTTTAATTTAGGCGACATTTCTCTCAACATTTTTAAAATATTTTTTTTTTCACATGAAAACATTTAATTGCAGTGTTGTCAACCCATTGATAATGATTTCTCCTATATAATGGGTCAAAATCCCCTAAATCCAAGCTAAATTCCCCCAAAACATACTTTATTTTAAAAAGGACTACAACCACAAAGTAAAAACGAAAAATAATTCTTTACAACATAAATTTTCAATTTATTTCTAATAAATAGAAAACAAATCACTTTTCAAATAAGTGATAAATGTAAATTACTGATTAAGTTGACAACAAAAAATTAACAGTGTAACATTTTTTTGGTAATTTTTAGTAGTAGTTAAAAATACCCTAAAAAATCCCCTACAGAACTTTCCTCCCTAAATATTCTCTTCTTCTTCAAAAAATACCCTATATTTAGGGGGAAATCCCTCAAGTTGGCGACACTGTTTAATAGAGTTCTTTTTATATAGGGAGCATAAACAAACACAACGGAAAAAATGAAACATGTCGCTTTTATCGTCTGTTATGGTCGATAGTGATTACAAAATTATGGTTTTGCAGTTTGTCCAAATTTTCCGACGTTTTTTAAGGGCTTTGAATTTTTTTTCCTGAAAATTTTATAAAAACAAAATAAAAAAGATTTGCTTTATACATATTTTATAATTTTTGAGGTATACACTGTAAAAAAAATTAAATGGAATTTTTTTTGAACGATATACGACATATGAAAATACTGTTTTGAGGCATATAGATTTCGAGATAAACGATGTAAAATTTTTGTTCAAAAACAAAATTGTTTACCGCTAATTGCGGTAACTTGATAAAAAATAAACAAATAATCTAGGAAAGCGTTTTCTCTTAAAAAATCTAACAAAAGACTCCTAGAGGGATCAACCAAAAACAAAATTGTCTAGAGCATATATCTTAAAAACTATAAACATTTGTATAAGGCACAAACATTTGTATAGTTTTTTAGCATCTTTTCAACTAGGGCTATCACTTGGTAACATTTGCAAAATAATTTAAAAACACCCTGTATATCTAATTTTAACATTAAAACTAGACTATCACCAAGAAAAATTGATGCATATATTGCAATATATTGCAATTGTTACAGTACATCGTAGATCGTTCAAAAATCAAAAGAAACAGTTTTGCTCATGTATCTCAAAAACTATAATTATTTGCATAAGACCATTTTGATTTTTTACCACCCTGTATGACAGTAAAAAACAATGGACAATACATAAAAATTAAAATAAAGTACGCAAAAGAAATTATAAAGATTTTATGGTAAAAATCAAGTTTTAGCTTTTTTTAAAAAGTTGTGCAGGTTGTATTTTGAAAACCATAAACATTTGTATAAGACAGCTTTTCTTTTTTAGCATCCTTTCAACGAGAGTCCGTTAAATTTTTGACATTAGTTCAAAAACATCTTGTATAAGAAAAAAGCACTCAATTTTTTTCAAATTTACCAATTTTTAGGGCAACTTTTTAATTTTTTTGTGAACATTTTATTTAGGTTATTACGAATGTTTCTAAAAAATTTAACCAAATCGGTTCAGCCGTTCTCAAGTGACAGCATTTTATTTTTATAAACTGCGATTCAAAAATCATAAATGCAGGCTAAGACAAAAATGATGTGTGTCTATTTATCATTGATCATTATTGTCATGTCAGAAATTACTGTGCACAATTTTGTTACAAAATAATTAGCATGTGTTTGGTACTATAAGTGTAGTCATCAGCCGCTACAATATGAACAATTGTTTGTTAAATTAATTTATTTTGAGTCTTTCAGTGGCAAACTAAATTTGGAAAAAACGAAATAAAATTTTGACAGTTTTGACATTTTAAACAATACTTATATTCTTAGATATAACCTCTACATCTAACTCTTTCTTCCAAAGCACCGAGACTCCAAGCCTTTTGGGTCGCTTGGTACAGATTAAGACATTATTTTTTTAATCTTATTCATTTTTTTATTTAAAATATTTTTAGCTAATGTAGTATTTAATTTGATTAATACAACTTTAAAAAATACATTTTTTAGAACATTTGTGGTCGGTTTACGCTTACTAGTCTTCTATTATTGAAATAAAACACTTTTGGCAAGAATCAGTTTAGTATCTATTACCTGTTTTACATTACATTACATATTATATCTTGCATTATTCTCTAATTTCTTCTTGTAAATTGATATAATCAGTTTAGTAGTCTAAAATAAATTAAAATTTAGAAAAACCACTTTTACATTATTAGACATCTTATATCAGTATTTTTTAATTTACTTAGAAATTAAAGAAATGCAGGTAGCAAGGAAGAAATTTCTGAGAAGAGAATAGGGAAAGTTAAACTGATTATAACCATTGGTATGTTGATTTTATTAAAAAAAATACTTTCCTAATAGATTCGCAATAATAATAATTCCATTCACAACCTTTATATTTTGTTACCTGCAAAATAACCAAACTCATTTTTTTAAGTTTTGGGTTTTCCAAAAAACGGAAAAAATACGCATGTATATGCTCTAACAAGAAAAAATATGCGGGAGATATGCTCATATGCCGTAAATTTCCAATATATGAAACATGCTAAAAAGCAAATTTTTTTAACTTGTTAACAAAAAATTGCAAGACACTAACATAATTTCTTTCGATATATCATAAAAAACATGATAGAAAACACAGCTTTCTTGATGTACTTTTTAACTGTAAAACCTCGTACAGTTTTAGCTACTTCTAAAAATATCTCAAATCTTTAGTTTTCCTCGAACTTGTAAAGCCATTAATTTAATAATTTAATCACTCTGATGATTCTCTATCGCTCAAATCTCCCAGCTCACATGATGATTAGATGTAGATATCTTGATTGTGACTTATCAAGAAGCCGCAGAAATCCAAGGGCATTCATGGCTTTTAGGACTTCACCAGTTCGTCCGACCGGACACACATGCAAATCCCTTTCATCCTGATTCACTAATGTGCCGCCTCTGGCGATATGAATACACACATAAATATCAACTTGGGCTTTCACAGAACTTCGAACTTCTGGGAGGGATGTGTGGTGGTTCTCTTTTATTCATGCATTTATAACATTTTTTGCAATAAAAAAAGTCTGGTTGTTTACGTTTTAACCCTCTACAGGAATCCACGATGGTTCATTTGTAAGCGGTTGTAAACGCGATTGGTCCCCTGACTGCTATAGTATAATACCGACGTTGATGCCATCATCAACTATATTGCTACCCTCTCAAACAGACCGCGAACCTACGTCAAACACGCGTCTCTTACGGCGATAATAATATGGTTTTGCTCAGGTTAAATAAGTTTTATGACGGATTCTGCATTTGAAGTGAAAAGTAATGATTTATAGGTACGGCCTAACCTAAAGTTTTTTATATACAGCACAATATAGAAATGAATCAGTACGGACAGCTGTTAAAAACTGATAATTTGTCAAAAAGCTAGCATCTCTTTACGTTAAACATGTAAGATGGAGCCACTGATTTATAGATTTACTATAGGCAACTAATAATGCACAATTTAAATCTAAAGGGCGATCATTGTAAATAAATTATACTAAAAATTATTTTAATCGTATTTTTTAATCGTATTTTAATCGTTGACCCTTGTCTTTTGATTATTTATTATATTATTGACAGTTATAGCCTTTTAGATTTAAATTTCTATACTGTGTATGCAGTTTAACACTATAGAATCATGTACGATATACGTGGCATCTGTAGTAAAGCTATTTTTAGTAATCAGTAAGTCATACTCCTACAAAACTTTGTGCTCCCTTTAGACATTTGTGGCATCTTAAGTTGTGTCTAAGTTATTATTTCAAACAAACCTAAAAATTAGTTCCTGAACGTAGTGAGTTGTCGCATAAACCCACAATTAATTGTTCCTTCCATGTAAAAGGAATAAATCAGAGCCCAGACACAGGCAACTGATGAAGGCGATTCATGTAGGTGAAAGGTATTCGCGAGGGACATCCCAGTTGAATTGCAAGTTTGCCCAGTATACAAGGAGCCCGGACGCTGTGTCACATAAGGCAAAGGTGGTTGTAGAGCACTAACGAGGCCAGAGGTCAGACTAGTCTTGTTAGCTCTATGTGTGTTTGGCCGAACTAATAGCCAATTCGAGGCCTCATCGCTGCTGCACTGCTGCCAATTAAACCTCTGGTTTATTTACTAAGAGATTTAGCAGCCGACCCCCGAATCAATGCCCCAAAATAAGAGTATGAGAGCTAGCGACGTAGCTGAATCCCTCCGCACTTGTCTATCACACATCGTAGCCCGCAGCATTGTTAATCCCATTAGCCGGTCTCTAACATAGACCTTTGTTCCTTGCTATTGTTAGAAGTCTTCGCGGAAACGGCGGCCGAATAGGAACTATGACGTCACACGTCGCTGACTTTATTCCTTTACTGAAACTTGAAAGAGTTTCTTCTTATTTTGTCCCTAATAACAAACAAAAAATAATTTAGCAAAAAATTTTTATTTTGAGAAATTAATAACAATTAGACAGTTTTAAATGAAATTAGTTGGGCTTAAATGGATGTTGTTATGCAATAATGCGGTTAAACTACACCAGTATACTTTTGAGAAAACACGGATGAAAGTTTAGCACTTCAAAGGAAATAACAAAATAATTTATGAAGATGTAGGTTTCTTCTTTTTAGTGCAACACTTTCTATTTGGAGTAAAGGAGTAAATTTTTTGTACTTAATTGCACTTTTATTGTAAAATATTTTTACTGCCGCTACAGATTTTGCCCTATATGGGCATCATCAGGCGCTTTGTCGATATTATATGATGAAATAACAATGATAAAAGATAAAAAGGCTGTCCTACTTAAACAAACAATCATTCACAATTTTTCACAAATACATTAAATTGTTAAAAAACATAAAATATTATAAGATAATAAAGATGTTGGATTTCATCTGTCAAACTCTGAGTTTGCGTTTAAAACAATATAATATAAACTTTATTCTATACTTTAATATAAAAAACGAAAAGTTATTACTTCTAGAGGTGGATGATTTAAAAGAGTGTGCAGCAAATTAAGGACTAGCTTAATATGTACTCTGATTTTGCAATCCACATGAGTCCGACCAAAACCAATTTCTTTAACTGGAGCTTTGGTATGTTTGTCAATATATTTTTTTAAACACGATCCAACTTCTTGTGTGCCTCTTCCTGTCACAAACTCTGTCTACACGTTAAAGTTTTCTTGTCCAAGACTGCCAACATGGATGCCTAGGTTGAAAAAATTAAGTTGCCGTTTATAATATACTATTTCAATGGGCATTTTCGGTAACGTAAGGGTTTTTTTCTAAATCAAACGTCAATGTTTCTACTTCTTTATTTATTTTAACTTTCTTAAGATTGTAATTCATGGTGTTTTGGAGTGTTTCTACTTTTAGTAGGTGAAGATCATGGTCAGGTTTTATTTTCTCAAGTTCTTGGCCTGTACACGTTACTGAATTGTTTTAGAAACGGTCGCAAGTTAAACAAGTGTTTTTTTTTTTAGAAACTTTAAACAAGTGTTTTTTTAGTGTTTTTTTTATTTATTCTCATTGTAATACTTCTTTCGCAGTTCTCGGGTTTGTGTATTTTTGTTTCCTGTTTTTTTTAGACGCTGCTTTTTTTACAATTTGTTTAGTTTAACTTATTTTTTCAATTTTGTAGGCTAACCATATTGTTGCTTAACACTATCCAAATGTAAATTATGTTAATGTTCTCGAAAGCAACACATTTATAGATTGTTATGGTAACTTACTCAGCTTGTTAAGTAAATAATCTACATCTTTTTGAAAAGCAATTACGCCAAAAAAGAGCTGGTGTAATTTGCATTTATTTGAAAAGTGGCTATGGGGCAGACACCAGAGCTGTGTACATAAAACATACACACGGTTTAGGGATGCGATGGAGCATCAAAGTGTTACTTATAGCCGGAAGAGGAGGCGGAAGTACTTAGGAAGAATAAGCTGCACGGTGTTGTTAAACGCCTGCCTTTGAATAAGTTCCGCGGTTGCTTTGAGAAAGTTAGCAATTTGTATCCTCTTGTAAAATATTATTTCTTGTTGTGCTTAGGTTTCTAAAGAATACACAAAAGGCGAAGCTAATATAGTGGAAGCAAAGCTAAAGCCGCACCAGAGACGACGGTGTGATTGTCTAATTACTCGACAGAACGAAGAGAAATTGCATGGCGCGACTGGAAAGCAATTAGCGGACGTTTCTAATGCAAGCTTTAATCTCGAGTAATCTGATTTAAATGGTAATCACCACGTATAGAATAGTTGTAAATTGTGTACGTATCTGCAGTTTTTAATTAAATTTTAAAAAAATATTATTCTTCTTTAAGTTAATTATGATGATGTTTATAATCTTCATGGGACCAGCCTATTTCAATAAAAAGATTGTGTGCTTATTATTTTGGTTTCTATATATGTAAGAGTCTTGCAAAATTTATGATGATCGATATATTTATTTGGAGAAAATGAAAAAATAAACGGCACTTGTTAGGTGACCGCCACGGAAAAAGTAACTGAAGAGCTTTTATCCCAGGGTCTTTAAATATTTGATTATGAGTTCGCAAACTTTCAGCACTCTTTCTTACTTCTTTCCCTTCATCCGTCCAATTCTCCTGAATTTCCTATTTGTGGTATATAATTAAAATTCCTCATAAACAACAAGAAGTTTTTGTTGTTAAAATTACATTGACCTCTATTAATTACACATACAGCCATAAAAGTAATATACTTTTGTTGCAAAAAGACTTTTATGAAAAATTTCAGTAAACTCACTTCTTACGTTGAAAGATTTTTAACCAACTTTACAGTTTCTCTATTAAAGAATGCAAATCAACCCCAAATTTTAATGTTACATGGTATTAAAATACGACGCAGCTGACGGACGTGTATCCCTAGATTACTTCACAACAAAAGAAGCGAGTTAATCACACTATAATGTCATTCATTTAGAAGTAAAATTATGCATGTTAACGGATATATGCACAAGAAACTCTTTTTGTGACGGCTATAAAAATGAATCTAAAACCCAGTTTCACAATCCCTAGCATATGGAATAAATGAAAACGAAACAAATGTATTTTTTACAGTGGATTTTCATAAAGTTTATTGCAATATATTTATGTTAATTTCTTTTGTTTATGTGTTTAAAATTCGACATATTTTGCTTTTCTAAAATCCATAACAACGCCTCAGCATGTAATGTTTTGTTGCATGACTACTTCGCTATGAGGAATAAATTCCAAATCCGCAGAGAATGTTCAGACGGACTTGTTAATATTGAGCTTTTCAAGGCGGCCTGTGGCGATTTGACTCGAGTTGAACAGATGCTTACAACTGCATTACTTCAGGTTGGCCGAGCGCGATAACATATTATTGAGAGAAACAACAAACGCTTCAGGTTACTTGTGTTCTGCGATACCTTGGCCAGCTTTCTCAGATCGTCTCTCATCGTTCTTCATATACATTCATATACTCTGGTCCTTTTATCGCGAATTTATATTCAAATATAACTCGGTGAGAATCTGTTGAATATTGATAATATGAGTGGTTTCCTCGACTTCTGCTTTTAATGATTCAACCCCACCAACCTGGATTATACGAAATCAGTTATAGGTGAAATGAGGAACTAACTGCTTAAATCAGGAGGCTGCAAACACTAATTGCAATTAAGTGTATGTATAGCTAATAGGTTTCAACAAAAAGAAAGGACACATTTTATATAATAACAATATTTATAAATAAAAAAAAACAAATTATCAAGTCAATTTATTGTTAAAAAATATTTTTTATCTTCAAGCGATCAAAAATATCGCTTTTGTGTATCTCGATAGAAACGGTTGTAGTTATTTTTTATTTTAGTCGGAGTTAAAATACTTCAATCTATAGGAATTAAAATTATACATAGACGGTTCGTCTAAGCTAAATTCTGAAGAGGCTTACGTGTTTAAATAACGGTTTATTTATTAAAGCATATACGTATATAATAATAAAATATATTACATTCATTGGATTTACTAGATATAATTATCCTTTTAAAAAATTTAAAATTTTATTCTATGATCTAATACGAGCCGCCTATGGATATAAAGGTAATGAATGGCGTTTGTTGGTTGTCAAATGTTAAAATTGAAAAAAACAAAATGACTGATTGAGATTTAGATTGATAAAGAAAGTAATAAATTGATTAATATTGGTTAATATAATTAATAATTTAATTAATTATTAATATTATTGATAAAAATAAGATAAGTATCTTAAAATATTAATTGTTTTTGATTTTTTTTAATAATAATTATTAATATGAAGAAATACCTAACTACGGCCGATGAAATTCAGAAAATGCAGTGCACGGCTCTAGAATTTACACATATTGCAGCGAAATCCTTACAGGATCTAATACCAGAAAAATCTCGAAAAGTTTATGATTTTATCTATAAACGTTTCTTCAAATAAGCCGACCAACATAAAGCCATATATTACTCTGAAAACGTATTGCTAGCATATTTCGATAATTTGTCAAGCAATCAAAATTAGAATTCAACACTATGTAGTTATTATTAATGTTGAAAGCAGAACTAATTATTCAACTCGAAAACTATACCAAACTAGTTTTTCTTTAAAGAGAAACAATCCTGGATGTATACCGAGTAAAGCAAGAATTCTATCAATAGAAGAAGTGGTTATCTTTTTACATAATGCTCCTAATAAACAATATTTGGCGACAAAGGTAAAATATTTAGTTTTTTTAATGGAAGAATCACACTAAATTTTTATCGTAGGTTATATTGATACCAGGCGTGTCTAGGATCTGTCAGTGTGAGAAAATCACCAATTTGACAATGGCAGATGTAGAAGATTTGGGCTCTGTTACATTAAAGACCCTAAGAATTTATTCACCATCCTGGGAGAGTTTTATTTAGACATTTGCAGAATGTCTTTTCAAAAAGATAAAAATACATAGATTTATGCTTAAAGGCCAGAAAGGCAAATATGCAAAAATGGTTATGGGAAAACATAAAATAGGATCTACATCACACGAAATAGCTACCTTTTTAAATGTGCCTAACTCTAGTGATTGTCATTGTCTCCGGCGTACATCAATCACTTTGTTGGTATACAATGGAGTTGACATTTCGGTCTTAAAAATACATGGGTGTTGGCGATCCTCGGCTATCGCAGCAAGTTGTATAGAAGAATCTATGGAGAATGAAAAACAAACAACAATAATAACCAAATAAGAAAAACAAAAAATAAATAATAACCAATCTAGTACATCAAATAACTTGGCGAACGTAAATTTCAGTAATAATATTAAATAAACTCTTAGACTATGTATTTTGCGACTACAAATATTAATAACATTGCAACAAAAGAAGCAGAAATCACTAGTGCCTTAAAATTTGAAAATTGTAATTTTATTGTGAATACAAGTAAATAAATAATAAGTTAGTTGACGTTTAAATTTTTTTATGCTTTTCGCTTGACGATAAAATAGTATATATTATTCGGAGTAGAAGGGCTTTTTGTGCTTCACCCAGTTGTCTGCCTCGACTGCGTCTCGGTTTTTAATCCCAGAGCTTACTAAAAAGACTCACTTCTACTCCCAATGATATAATCTACTATTATCTAACGCTTTAATATAAAAATTCCATAATAATACTCATTCTATACTCAGATAATAATGTCCTACAAGTGAGATAAAAAACCGTTTAAGTCACTAATAAGTTAAAAGCTTTTTAACTCACGACTGACATGACAACAGAACTCATTCAAATTTTGTTTTTGGAAAATTATCAAAAAAATACTAAAATTTTAACATTTTGAGGATTTAAACTTGCAGTTGCTGTCTTTAATTTAGTGCAGAAATGTCTTTTTTGTGTATTTTGTTTTGTTTTACAAATAAAAATGTCATTTTTATTAGAAGTCGACGAAATACTTGTTTTTTAATAAAATTACTTTAATTTAAGTTGATTTTTAATTTTTTAAGGATTTGGTGGCTCTTAGGAGTTGTTGGATAAAATTTCGTATGGCAACTCATGTGTTGTAGGACTAAATGGCTTTTGGCTTAACATTTTTCTCGTGATTTATTTGGACAAAAACACACGTGTAACATTAATAACAGTTTTAGATGGATAGACTTTTATAAAATTATATTTTTTTTAAAAACCTAGGTTATTCTTTATTTTACAAAACTGTAAAACAACCTTTATGGAATTCTACGTCTTAATTTGATCTAAATATATATTTTCAAACCATTTACAATCCAAAATTATTTTGCATATTAGCTACTAAAATGTTTAAAAATTAGAATAAAATAGGATTATTACACTTGTGATAGTGCGTGAAAAATAGCACAATTAGCTTCTGGATATTTATTTCGATTTTTCTTCGGAGATATTAGAGTTGTTTGGCAGTAAAAGCACCAGTGTTAAACAAAATTTAATTTCTAACAATCGCATAAATCTAAAAGTAATAAATGGTTTTTTGGTATTAATAGTGTTTCCTTTCAAAGGAATTATAACATTCCTATAATCATAATAATCACTAGTTCGACAGTTTAAGGCGCCGAAGCTCCACTTCATGTCTCCGAGTCAGCCTTTCAGCTTGATTATGAACCAGAACCGAACTAATAAAAATAAGAACAGTCCTGTTAAAGTCAGTTCTTTTCTTCTATTGTCAATACGCAAGCCAATAAAATAAAACAAGAGTTTATTCCCCTAACCATATAAATCACCCTAAAAATAACAATCACAGGTAATAATGTCATAAAGAAGTCTCAGTTTCCATTTAGTGCCGCCTCGAGTAAAGAAGGAAAGGATAGAGGCGGATCCTGCACGGCTGAATCCAATTTATTTGATGCGGCAACAAGAAGTCCTTTCGGGGCGACAAAATGGTGATGGCCCGGCGACTTGTGAAACACTTGGCCCCATTACAATGCTATAAATCTGCGGAGACACCCCGGCCTGCGAATGTCTCCATCCAAGCGATGCTCTCGCATGTTCACCACGATGTACTGCGAAGGCTACAAGACAAATTAGCGGCAGAAGTAGAAAAATTTAACGACAGAGTGAAAAACACTTACTGCAGAGAGGATTATACAAAATAACAAAATCTGTTATAGAAATAAAATAAAATTTTGTTACACGATGCGAAACAAATGTATGAAGCTGCCTCTTTTCAATTTACTTAGAGATACATATGTTTTTCAGAATTTCATGATTAGAATAACACAGAACTAGAACAGTATATCGTCACATGTATGATGTTTTGTCAGTTTGACAGATTAAATTTCTTACTAGAATGAGCATAATGAAGAAACTGGTAAAAAGAGAAGAATAAATAAATAATTCAAAGTGAATATTGTTGACTTGTTGTTATGCTGTAAAGATGAAAATTTGAAGCAAACTATTGGAATGAAGTGCATTACAATCATAAAATAATAAAGATATTGTACACATTGAGCAACTCGTATAGGGGTTAAAGAGCAAAATAAAGCTTAAAGTACGACGCATTTTAGACGCTCCGGGCTCAAGTTTTTACTGCATTTTAACACTGCGTAAGCTCAGCAAGCCGCTTTATTGGTTGTTTAAAGTGCTACTACATTAGTGTGATGTTTGTCCTATGGTACGTAGAGTAATATATAACAGTTTATTAGTAACACACATGGGGTGTTATCGATTAGGCGAAAAAAATTTACAGGTGAGCTATGAATATTTTACGAGATGTTTCATAAATGAAAATTGTTGAGGTTTTGTAGGAGTTTCTATAGAAAATTAAGTTGAATTCTATGATTATTGATTTGAATTTAATATCAAGACAATTATTCTCTAAACAAAATGTAAAAGTAGAATACTAAAAGTTTAATTAAAGATTTGAAATAATCTGTAAATTTTTGTGATTGTGATTATCAGAATTTGAAAGACTTTTCTGAATTCATGATTTTTATACAGTGTAAGAACAGTTTAGCTGTAATCACAAAATTATTTTGAGTAAAACATATCGAGCAAAAATATTGTGTTAAATTTAACTCAAAAAATTTAGTTTTTACTATTTTGAGTGTAAACTACACACTGAAGAATAAAATAAGAATAACTGTGTAATTTTTATTGTAATTTAGCTCGCGTTTTAATACTTGTTTTTCAAATTAACTGCATTTAACAGTGTTTTAATGTTTATATGTGGTATCTATCTTTTATATATTTTTTATAGAAAATGTATTTATGAAAACTTTAATTATTTGACTTTGACCGGTAGGATTATAAAAGAGGTGGTACTATTTAACAAGTTAATTCACTCCCTTTCTACACACCACTGATTTAATTTCTTTAGTTAAATTGGTTTTAGATTACATTTTTTTTATTTTTATTAAAGAAAACTATAAACAAAATAAGAGTTTTGTACTTCTAAGGGCTTTACTCTTAGTCCTTTTTTAGCAAAATTATTTATGATCATGTTTAAAGAAAAAAATTTGAAACTTCCCATTTTTTTAAAGCATATATGTTTCTGGTTTAGATATGTTGATGATCTTTTCTTTTCGTTCATAGGCACCGAAACAAAATTAGGTATATTTTTTAATTATTTATTACATAAAAACATTAAATTTACGGTGTAAACAGAAACAAACTCTTCTATTTTATTTTTAGATGTTAATATAATTGAAAAAGATAATTTACCTTTTGCTTTTGAAATTTATAGAAAACCTATATCTACTGATACTGTAATTCTTTCTTATTCTAAAAATTGTTATTCTCACAGCGTAGCTGCTTTTAATTCCTTATTACTTAGACTTTTTTTAAACCACGTTGCCTTTGAACAAGAGTGGCTTAACATTAAACAAATAGCAGTAAATAATTATTTCAAACTAAAGGGTTTAAGTAAATCTTCTCATAAATTCAGAAACAAATACTCTCTAGACTTTAACATATTACACAATTTTCCTTCTACATCTCTTCTTTTAAAACATCTTTATTTTTATATGTTTTTTAAAGGTAACGGGTTATAGGAACAATTGAATAAACGATTTGGCTTTAATCCGACGTTTCGACTGTTTTTTATTACTGTCTTTTTCGAGGATAAGTAATAAAGTAACAGTAATAATAAGTAATAAAGTAACAGTAATAAAAAACAGTCGAAACGTCGGATTAAAGCCAAATCGTTTATTTAATTGTTCCTACAACCCGTTACCTCTAAAAAACATACAATAATAACAGTTGGAACGTAATCAGATTAAGAATCTTTATTTTTCTACCGTATTCATTGGCAAAGTTTTTTTTATATCCCATATTTTAAAAAACTATAACACAAAAGTTGTTCTTAACTCTAAAAATAGTCTTTCAACACATCTCGTACATAACAAAGATCAAATTTTTGCTTTACATCATTCAAGTAATTATAAAAAAAAAACTAAAATCAGTGAACATGTAAGGACAACTGACAAATACAAAAATACAGATATAACTAACACTTTATTTGCTTTTGCTTTTTTTCTTATTCTTTTGTTCGGTTATTTTTTTTCTTTTACTTATAATTCTAAAATCTTTTACATCTGTAATAAAAGTTCTTCTTGTTGGATCTTCTGGGTGTGTTTAAATAAAAAGTAAAACACTCACTAATCTCAAACTTTTTTACTTGATACAAGTAAAGAAGTTTGATCTTAGTGGGGGTTTTACTTTTCATTTTTTATGTAATAAAGGTTATTTTTTAAATTTTTAGATGCTTTAGAAATTCTTAAATCTGTTCACGAACTTTCTATAGAAATATTAAATGATCAACTGAATTTCGACGTTAATATTTTATTTTTACTAGTTTACTCTTTATTAGTTAATTGAAAGTTTATACTCTTGTCTATTTACTCTTTTTATTAGTATTAATTGTTTTTAATTTATTTTAAATCAAATGTCAAATTGATGTCAAATTTTAACACAGTTTTACACAATTAAAATTTATCTTTCTTTTGTCAATTTACCAATAGCAGCAATTTGTTTATTTATAATTTTTCTTTTAAGTCACTCAAAAACTGTTGAACTTAAAATAACGTTTTATTCTATTTTAAATATACAATTTTATTCCTTAATATTTTTAATTTATTTTTGACATAAGTTTGGTAAGTTTATTCAAGATATTTTAACTTTTTGTGTAATTTTCCTTTTTACATTTTATTATTCAGGGACTGATGATAAATCTTTAGTTTCTAAAAGCGCTTTGCCACTGTTGTGTAAAAATTTTAATTAAACTTGTGGGTTTGATATTGATTTTTATTATTAATGTTTATATTCTGAAATTGTTTGATTTGAAGCATTTTTTTAGATGTTGGTACGGAGAGGCTGTAAATGATTGCATCTGTTGGTAAACCACATTGGCTTATTTGACTTTTTTTGTTTTAGAAAAATGTTTAAACACCTGCAAATATGAATATTATGTTCAAGCGAGATTGACGGTTTTACGAATTCACATTAGTAAAAACGTTAGTGATTTATGTAAAATTAAAATTACTAAGAAAGGGTTGTCAACAGACTTTATAGCCATTCCGTAGTATGCAAAATTTTCAAAATTAACAAAAATGAACTATACTAATTACAGTTTTTATATCTTTTGTTTTAATGACTGTAGAGACCGAAATTTAATTGCAAAGGCTATATTTTGTGTTATCACCTAAAAGCAAGGTGACGCCAGGTACTCTATCTTTTAGGTATGCTAGAAGGAAAAAAAATAGTGAATGTGTTGACAAACAAATTAATTGAAATAATTGGCTTTAACATTTTTGACCTATGGTGAAAACAACTACTTTTGGATACAAGTTTTGACTAATTATACCATTTGGCAGTCCCATCATTCATATCACTGAATAACAGTAAGCATGCCAGTTGCTTATTATGCGAAGCAAATGGTTTTTTTAAACAAACATTAACTAATTGTGTACCGGTTTAGATCTTTTTCCTTCTCATCAGTACTACGAATCTTGCTGATGTGCCTGAGGGGAACTACTCAAAATGTTAATAAATAGAAAGTGCCTGTAAGTTTCCTAGGAACGAGATAACGCTAGTGGCACTCTTAGACGTTTTAGCAGGTTTAAAGATTAAGAAATGGGCAATTTTTTAGACCGCAAATCAAACACCATTTAAAACCAACACACTAGCCTCGACGGCTACTGAAAACAACTACTCTGCGGATACAAATCTCGAAGAGCTTTGAATTTTACCATCTAGTGACCCTAACAGCTACAAAACAGTCTTACTCTTGTAACTAATTTATATATAATTAATTCAATTTATGTTTTAATAGAAACTTTTATTTTAGTAATAAGTGTTTTTATATAAAAAAATTACAGAGACAAGCATAAATAAACGTAAATCAAATAAGCACCTTTATATACGAGTATGCAGATTATTTAAGAACTAAGGTGCATTTTTTTTTTAAATATTTATAAAAATTAAGCATTATTCTGTTTGTGCAGAACAAGGTCTGTATCCGTGGCCGTCAATTATCCACTGCGGGTAAAATTTTTCACGCCATTATAAAGTTGTCACGCTTATGGACACACATTTCATTAAAGCGAGTGCGCCGAACAAACAACTTCTAAGTTAATTACGATAATTGAGGGCGATTGAAAACATGAAAGCTTCCGTCGAAGCAGAAAATCGGTACTTTTTCAGGACCATAATAAGAGCTCGGATTGAATAACACATAAAATTAAGTCGGGAATCGCATTGTTTCCAGGTAAGCGCTCCTCAGACACGAAAAAAGGAACAATAAAACAAAGCCTATAAAAAGGACGAATAAGGAGGCGTGCGAGCGGATTTGTTGGCTATTACCAAACGAATTTTACACCTATTTAACTTTAAACGGAAGAACTAGATGCGAGGACGACGCTATGGCGTGCCTTGCTCGATCATGTTCGAGAAATTATTTCAGATCCATTTAACATGGCGAAGTCACGACAAAAAACTTTCGCCGTTTCAAATGGAATCGCAGACTTTTTCTATAGGGATCGATCTCAGAGAAGTGAATTTGTCACCGTGACGAAGAAAACAGTGCCACGAGAAACACTGCTCCAATTTATTAAGTGTTTAATCTGTATTTACTACGTAGCAATACATTTTTAGAGAAAAAGATTTTTGTTAGATTTTCTTAAAATATGTGGTTCTTGTTAGCAACAAGAACCACAACATATTTCATTTAGTTTTTACTATAATATTAATATTGCAAAATTAAAATAATAAAAACTATTCAGTAATGTTCTAATGGCTTTATTTACTGCACTATTATCTAATTTAACATAAAAACAATTTGCATTGTTAAAATTAAGAAAAAGACACGGTCAAAAAATTAAATTTTATTCTTAAAATACTTTTCATAATTAGTGATGTAAAGTCACATTTTACATAACTAATGATTCAAAAAAGTCGTTGTTGATTACGTAACCACTAATGTAATGAAATTCATTACATAACCAGTGGTGTAACCTATGTACTTTTTAACAAAATTACATTATTTTTAACGAAATTAATAAAAATTTGCGATTTTATACTCTCAAACGAATCTATTGTACTAAAAATTAAAACAGTTGGATTTGTTAAATGCCTATTGTTTAATGCATACTCATTTGTTTATAAGTTGTGATCTTATATGTAAAAAATATGTTTTGAAAATAAAATTTTCTGTTGCTTCCGGTCAAAACTGCCCCTGCTTTCTGATGCGATGTCCTCGTATTATATAAATTTGCATGGGTTGTTTTCGTCGACGGAGCTGCGTCGTTTCCGTGAAAAATCTCCGAAAAGCGATCATTTCTTGGACGATAAAAGGCGTCGTCCACCTATTTGTGACCATTTCAATGGGAATATCAACGGAAGCGCCTTGTAAATAATTCAAAGTCGCCCTCTAATAGAGCCACGTCCCGTTGCCAATACTTCCTAAGTTATGAGATGTATGACCGGCGCGTCATTACCATAAGGGGAAGCTTTCTGGCCAAGTCCATGTTTGCATATGTATGTGAGACCGCTTCTTCAGGGTGACAGTTGTGACCACCGTTTCTTTTCTTCTCCTTTTTGCAATGTTGGCCAGACTGACGCCGGCGTTCCGAATGCAAATTCACTCGTACATCCGTAGCAGTTAACGTTTTCTCGGACATAAAGCACACCGTATGAAATTCGATATGGAAAACGTATGCAGATGCGATGTGGGTTCTCAAATCACCATTAGAATATACAAAGGCAGCTCGTTAAAGCTAGAAATGGCGCTTGAAACCGACCTGCTGGTCACTCTGGGGACGCCTCAGGTACCCTTCGTTCTCATCATGTCATGGCCGACAGACTCGGACCGACCGAGAAAAGCTCTAATGGAACTTTACGGCCGGAACACAGATTTCGACAAATTTTAGTTTTATAACGAGTGCTTCTCGGCTTGGGACAAATATTACAAGCACAAATACATATCTTTATCCTGTATTAATTTTGTATGTTAATTAAATACAATTTATTTAAATAATAAAACTGTGATTTTTAAGTTACAGTCTGGTGTATACTGGTCTAGGAGTAAAATAATTAATTTTTGTGAAATGGTAAAATTTAAAGAGTGATAACATCAAATAGTTCAAATTCCAAACAACTGTATAAAATATTCTATAAATTTGTGTTTCATTTTATCAATCGCTTCAATTAAAGGCCATTTAGTTAGTATAGACCAGAAATATATACGAGTACATGTACTTTATTTTACTGCCTTCAAGAAAATCATTATATTTATACTACTTGTTCTTTAAAATGTATATTTTCATAAAGAAAGATTCTATATATAATATATCTTTTTTTTGTTATTTTATTTTACAATTTTAAAGTCTGCTAAACTTTACGTTTAATATAGCTAAACATATCAAAGTTGTTAATTTTTATAATACAATGTTTCGTCCATAAAGTATCTCATCTTTATTGTGGATAAAGGTATTGTAGATAAAGATAAAATAATATAACTTTATTTTTAGAACTGTCGAAATATACAATCACTGTTGACACCCTTACTAGTGCACTACTTTCGATAAGCACGGTACCTTTCTTCATTTACATAGATTTTGTTGGTAATAGTAAATCTTCAGCAGCAGCAGCAATATTTATCATTTCTTTCTTATTAGAACTCCTAGAACTGCACGCTTACAGTTCGCATCGGACAAATTTTTTACAAACAAAATAACAAACTCTCCTCAACCAATAAGACAACATGCACACTTAGTTGTGTTATTTCATTAGATTTATGATTTTTTTTTAAATTTTTATTGTGTTGCTTTGTATACAATTCGTATATAATAAGGTGTTTCTGTACGCATAATTTTACGTATAGATTTGTCAATTTAATAAAATATTATTTTTGTTCAGTCACTACAAACGACAAATTAAACAGACTACTTTTTACACTTATCACACAAACTTTCTTGGTTTCTTTTCCTTTTGTATTTTCTTGTCTTCGATTTAATTACAAAATTTTTTAAAGAATAAAGACTAATTCAATAATACTTAGCAGAAGGTTTGTAGATATCCAGATTTAAGGCTTTAGGTACTTAAATACTGCCAATTTCGTCTGGATTACATCTGAAAATTTATTACGAGTACCGAAAAATGTCTAAAATTTCTGATTCAATATACGTTCCTTGTTTTAGTTTGAGTTTTTGAGTTTTTTTTTAAAGATTGACTCTATAAACCTTTTAAGTTGAGACATGTTAAATAAGGATTAATAAAGATATTTCTCATATATTGGCGTTTAAGATAAATAGAAGACAGAATACTGATAATTTTCAAAAAAGCGCTATATGAAATTTTATTTTCAGAGGTAACTTTACTAAGGAACATTTATAAAGAGTCTGTACTAGTTAAGTTTATTTATCCAAAGACTTTACGTAACAAGCCCATAATTATGCTCGTTTTAGATAAGTAAAATGCCTTATAAGTTACAAGTGAAATAAAAAAATTTTAAGACACCACTGGCGTGGCAACACGACTCACTCAAACTTGTTTTTAGAAAATTATTAAGAAAATGTTAACATTTTGAGAAATCAAACTTACAGTTGTTGTCTTTAATTTATTGGGGAAACCTCTTTTTTTACATTTTGCTTGTCATCTAAAATGCCAGCAAAACGTGACGGAATGCTTGATTTTTAATAAAATTTACTTATATCAAATTAATTTTTAATTTTTTACCATAAACTGACTTTGCTTACGATTCCTAGTTCTGTAAGAAAATGAAAGTTTTTTAATACATTATATTTTTTTGGCAAAAAACAAAGTAATTGAACGGTTTTTTTTTCATGTTACCTTAGATAGATGTAAACACTAGTGATGGTGAAAGCAGAAGACTTGAGAGTGATAAATGATAAAAAAGTTTTTTATGTGGTTGAAAATATAATGTATAAAACTCGTAATCGTAAACACTTTTTGCGATTTCTCGGGTTTTGCTTCGATTTTCCAAGCTATTTTCTCCACTTCAAAAAGTAATGTTTACGGTTCTTGATGTCTAATATACCTACTATTAATGACACTGTTGAAAACATTATTATTGCTAAAGTTTAGCTAGAAGCATTTTTACATAGATGATGAAGCTAGAGACACACTCTGAGTAAGTCACCGCTTACTTTATAGTGTTTTTTTTACATTTCTTTAGTTTTAGCATAGTGTATGATATCTTACTTTTTACAACTGAGTTTATTAAAAATTTGATCATTTGAGAATTTGTTTTGTTTAATTGTGTGGCTTAGATTTTTCAAATAACTTTAGTAATTCTTAATACTTAAAAATGACAATCAGCAAAGATCACGTTATAGAGACAGTTATTTGGTGTTTGCTGTTCATGTTTCGACAGACAAAGCTAATGTTCAGATTTGTAAAAAGTCCAAAGTCTAGTTTTTATAATGTCAGCAAATTGCCACTTATTAAAATCATGTAGCACCAAAACCAAAAGAAAGTAGATTCGTCAGAATAGAGTAAATTCGAAGTAATGCTTATTGCGACTATTAGAGAGTGTCTTAAAAGAATTTTAAAAGTAAGTACAATTTTTGACTGATTTTTTTCAAATGTAAACAAACCAAATATAGAGATATTTTTGATATGAAACCGCGAAGATGCCTTTAAACTTTCAACTCTGCTAATGACAAATGGTGGAGGCGCCGGGTAACGTTACTCTATAGACAACTGAAGTAGACTAAACAGCATCTTGCAGAACAAATGCAAACTATTAGAAAAGAGTTATTTACTAATTTTATGTGTTGGTTTACTAAAAAAATTTTTAAAGTGTAACATTATTTAATTATTTATGTATTTTGTTTATTTTATTATAAGAATGCTGAATTAAAACGAAATATTAAACAGTGTATTTGAGCACTGAATTAGCTGTTTGACTGTTATAAGTATAACAAGATGAAACATAACTAAACCTGCCAAAAGAATAACATCGTGACCAAGTTTTTTCTAAAAGTTGTCTAAAATACAGTTAAAAAATGTAATTAACTTCTAAATATTATTTTCTCATACTCACGTTAAAAATTTTGAAGTTTTGAGCAATTTTGAAATATTTTTTTGTTTACAACTTATGTTGTTTATGTTATTTGATCATTTTCTTTTTCATTGATTTAATAACATTTAGTTGTTATTATAAAATTAATTATATTCTTACCTCAATAAAAAAATAATTTGTATTTTTTTGACATTTGTCTTTGTATTTAATCTTTTTAAGCTGCTCTCGAATTTTGTCAAAAATATCATCAAGATGAAATTCTAAAATTTTTATGACTACTTTAGATTATAACTTACCTGTGTCCATTGATTTCACAAATTTTTAAAAGTACAATAAACTACACATAATTATCATTATTTTCATTCTCACCCCAAATAGTAAAATTATTTATGGAATAAATTCATTATTTTTAAAATGAATGATATTTTTGTAAAACGCTAAAATAGGCCAACTTTTATTTTAAATTGCGTTGGTTTTAAATTATTATATACTCATTTGTGATGTTATCTCCTTTAGAGCTGTGACGTCACACGCATTTTTTTAAATAGCATTCTACATTTTTTTATAAATTTGAAGATAGTACTATTAAATCTCTTTTCAATGAACTCACAGTAGTTAACTCTATTTTTAACAGTTCTTGAGATTTTTAGATTTTTACGTTTCTACCACAACATCAAAAACAATTAGAAAAACGTCAAAGTTTACTAATTATTTTTAAACATTATGAGAAATAAAAATTGACCTGTTTCAGCGTTTTCGGCAAATGTTATTCGTTTTGAAATTACTGAATTTATTTCATTACTTTCTTCACTATATATTTATTATTGTATTTTTTGAGAATATTCAAAAGTTATTTTGATAGTAATAGTTGGAAGGCTTTTGCATGTTTTGGTTTTGTGGTGTTAAGAGCCAGCCAGAGGCGGGCACATATTAATGAAGTAATTTAGTTATATGACAAGGTAAATACAACAAGATCCATGTGAGTTCATCCTGTTGTGCTTGCAGCCAGTCTCAGGGGAGCATCGGCCTAAGAACGGCAGTCGACTCATTTATCCCTGGATCGAGCAGCAAGGACAGCAGTCTGCCTATGAGGCTCCATCAAAAACAAATTAATTACTCAAGGAGTAAAACCTTGTCGAAATCGAGCCGCCTTGTCGACCTCACCGGGGAGTATGATTTGTGTGGCCTGTTATTGCCCTGTTCTAGCGCAGCACGGCACAGAACTCGATAAAAACTAGACAGCCAGCAACTTGCCGATGCCGACGAATTTCCATTAATCAACAAGAAATTGACACTAGTGTCGCTATTAGAGCCCTGTCCCGGCCTCCTATTACCAAATGGCAGCACTTTTTATATAAACTTAAAAAAGAAACTTGGACCGTGTTAGGTTTTTTTGCTTCTATGGTCGTTGTACACTGCAACACAGGATATATGGCCTGGGGACAGTGGCCGTATTCTCCGAATAAATCGTACAAATATCCAAGCTTTGGTCCAATCGATACTTGCACTCACCAACCATTATTAAAAATTGCGACCGTCCTCTGGACAATACGATTGTTATTTATTTTATTCGACCACAATGGCTGCCCTACAATGCAACCCTTTCCATGGAAACTAGAATTTAATTTATACATCTCTGCGGGACACATGTGTTAGCATTTTTCAATTTTCGCGATTCCACAAACAAGCAAAAAACACGAAAACATGCGGCGTCAAGCTGCCAAAAGTTTTCCTACAAACAAGATACCACCGGCCATTGTCCATTCAGCCTGCCTCCCCTTCAACTTGGCATTCAAAGCGCGAACTTCTGATGTTTCGACTGTCATCTAGAAATTTCATTTTTCTGAGGGGAACACAATATCGGAAGATTTTAATAATACAACGACATGTTTTAAGTGAACTCGTCAGGATCGCAGCTGTGAATTAACGCCCGAAATATCAATTAACGGAAAGGCAAGGGGAGGTGGAACAATCAACGGGCTTACTTGCCTGAAACGTCCAGTTAATACGTCGATACTTTTAAAATTATAAAGCTTAAACTTTTTTTAATTGCTTTGGAAGTATTCAAGTTATTTGGCTTGCAAAAGCTAGGATCCGGTATAAATAATAATTATTAAATACAGAGTTTTAAAATTATTTATTATCTCAATTTGAGATTAGAAGCAATTTAATCACAATTAAAACATCTTTTTAATAATTAATTATTATCTTAATTTATTTTTTGCAATATTTATGTCTTTATTTGTTACCACAGCCGCCTGAATTAAATTTGTTTGAAATTGACGTTTCTAACAAGAAATTGGGAACACTCTGCTAAAATATTTTAAAACCTTTGCCTCTGTCAAGTTTACTTAAGTGTTTGTGTTGATCGTTTTGACTATTTGTTTGTGGTTTTAGTTTGTTCATTCTTTCAGACTGAGTTTTCCTTATTTGATTTTGTTTAGGTTTTTTTGTTGATCACTTTGCGGTTGTTTTAGTTTTTCCAACACTAAAAGGTAAATAGGTGAAAATCATTTATCGTTTTTGCTGTAAGGTTTTTCAAAAATGCCAAGATTAGCAATTTACATTTTTTAAGTGATTGTCCTATCCTATTTCAAATATCAGTAATGCGAGTTGTAAAAAAAACAATAAATTTACCTGATACACGTGGACCAAAATTGTAACGCATATATCAATACATTCGTAAAAAGAAAATTTTTAAACTTTTATTTGGTTATTTTTTAAAACAATTTTTTGTTTTGACAGATTTGAATTTTGCTTTTGACGGATTTTAGATATTGAAGGTTGAAGGAAAGCCGACGTTAGCAGCGTCATGTGCAGATCTCTCAAAATGAGCGAACAGGCTGTTATAAACGTCAATTATATAAAAAATTGATTCAGACGGCTGTATTTGTTACTAATGAAAGCAAATTTGATTAGAAAAAATAAAACTTAAGCAGCATTGAGAATATATTACCATTATTATTGTAGAAGTATAGCCGGAGCTAAGGGAATAAAGTTTGAGCTTATTATAATTACTTTTGTTTTGTTTACTTACTTATAAGCTGCTCAATTGAAGGAACGACTACACATAATAAAGTATGCACATTTTAAGGATTTTTGTAATCTATACAAAAAAGTTCTTATTTTATTATACATAATGCATTATCTCTTATATGTATAATTATATAGTACAGTCTCCTATTATAAAGGCATTATGGATAAATCTTATTTTTAATTATTTCCAGAAGTATTTCAATTTTGGTACTCCAGGTACAACATATCTCTAGGTCCAATACATAATAAACTAGTTATTTATTCTACAAGAGTGTTATTGGTCAAATAAGTCTCTAGAAATACTGTTACTTTAAAAGATACAAAGGGACGAGTTGGTTACTGTTTTTTTTAAATTGATTTAGGTCTATAACACAGGAACTGATATAAAACTTCATCTAACAATTTTCTATAGCCACCAAAATTTTAAGAAATTAATAATAAATTTGATTTTATTAAAAATCGAGCGTTCTGTAACGTTCTGATGCCATTTTAAATGACAATGTCAAATTAAAAACTGTGCCAATTTTTATTAGTAAAACAAGGCAAATTGTAAAAGAAAGAAGCTTTTGCACTGCATTAAACACAGCCACTGTAAGTTTGAATAATCAAAATGTTAAAATTTTAATAATTTTCTTGAATAATTTTCAAAAAACAAATTTGAGTGTGTTGTGTTGCTATGTTAGTAGTGAGTTAAAAAGCTTTTATCTCACTAGCGACTTAGTGCGACTTGTAGGTCATTGTACTTATCTAAAATTAGCATAGTAATGGACTTATTATATAGAGGTTTTGGATAAATTATATTATTAAATTTGTCAATTTTTCCGATAATGATAATTTGATTATAATAAACGACTAATTTGATATTCGATAATTTGTTTTAATTAATCGGTGTAAAATTAATCGATGATTTATTATTTTTGTCGATTACTTTTATGCTGTGAAACACGAATAAATAAAAGAGATCTATGTTGTAATATTGTCTAGTGTTTAGTAATGAAATTAGATAAAAATAAAAAAACTGACAAATATTACAAAAAGATTTTTAAGCGCGTTACTAGAGACGCAACGATTCTAAAAACAAATTGCCAGTTTGCACAAAATCCGCGGACGATTGCCCAAAAATAACTATTTATCTTATGGCGTTGACAAATATTTTTTTAGTTTTATCTGCTTACCATACAAAGATGCATATTTTTAAAAAAAACTTAACTGATCTTGGTACTTTTAAAAAACTGTTTTTTATGTTTTGTAAATATGTGTCTTATTATAAAAATGTCTTATTATATCTATTTTTTTTTTCATAATAATCAGATATACCAAAATATAGATTTTTTTGGATTTTATTCTTTACTTGTGCTTCAATTGCTTCGAAGCAAAAGAACGTGGAGGGAACGAAATTTTTATATTTATTTTTTTTTAAAAAACGAGCTAAAAGTGTGCTACTAAGTTCTTTCTAATAACGTTAGTTTTGGAGATAACCCCAAATTAGTTTATCGTTTACATACATACCTACTCAAAAGTAATTGGGAAGTAATTGTAATGAAAAACTTTTTAAAAAATTAATGAGTAATTGTATTGCATTAGATTTTTGGTGAAGTAATGAATAATTGTAAAGAATCACTTTTTTTGGAATAATTGAGTTGTCTTTTTTCGAAAATAGTTTGCGAAAATATTTTTTTATTGCTTGTCGCAATATAATGCACCGACAGTTGTTTCCAACATCAGCAGAATATTTTCAAAGTTTTAAGCTCTTCCATCAGTCCACAAATTTGTGTTTTCACGTAGTCAAACATAGTTTTGAAGTTTCCTATTTCGATAAAAGCAGTAGATGCTGTCAGTGGAGGTCACGGAGCCTTAGCCCACGTCATCAGGGTGGACAGCAATTCTCCAGAGATGCTTCGCACGACACCAACTGTCCCACGGGTCACACAGTCTTAACACACGACGACAATGAAGACCAATATTTGTGCCGAAAAGTCAATTAACTTAGTGATCCCTTCTCAAAAACGAACGCTCGTCTATTTTCAAATATTCTGCCCATGGAATCCAGTCATAACTTTGATGGAGTAATCCACTGCTACTTAAGCTTCCGAGATTAAACAGCTTTTCGGGGAGTCCGACGCAAAATAATGTAGCTGGGCGCGAGAGATATGCCGATAGTAACTCAAGTTGACACACAAATTCGTAGACATGTGTTCTACGTACAGAATCATAATAGTTCAAAAGGAAAGATACATGGCCGACCAAGACCTTGCGGCTTTAATTCACCTGAGGCTGTTTGCGATAGAGGGGGCTTATATTGGTTATTTTGTCACCGATGACGTTTTGAGTAATAGACTGCCTGTGATCGAACGACCCAGGTTAAAGGCCATTTGCGGAAGAGATACAGTAAGCATTACATTAATCTAAATTAAGATTCTGCAAGAGTATATCAAATAATTTAAAAAATTGTTTTAGTGAAGTGTGATATTATATTTCTAACAAAGTTTTTGGATGTGAAATGGTGGTTTTCTTTTGAATCCGAACAGAATCCATGAACAAGGCGTCGAACGCGTACAGGAGGTGAAGTTGTAACACGACAGCCTGAGGCAGTGCCGACGAGAGCGGCAGCGCTCTGCTCGCCTGAAGAGACGATAAGATAAGGTACCGTTAGGTTATGGAATGGCATTTTAATTACACTAATGGGAGAACCAAATGTTAATTACAATTCAAAGTCTAAAAGAGAGGAGCTAGATCGCAATTTATAGGCACTGGATTTAAGGGGAAGATTGCCACAGCTGAGACCGCCGATATTATTAATGGAATAGACGTTCTTGACGAGAATGCCCCCCTTCAATCTTGTCCACTGACTTTTCGATTTGACTGATTTATTATCATAAAATTAACAAACTCTCTTATTAAAAGGTTTAAGCAAAAAATACTACAAACGATTGAATAACGCGCTCATTTGTTAATATCATTATCTACACATAATTTTGTATTAATGAATCATTTTAGTATAGACAACCAAAGATACGTAAAAAAAATTAAGTTGTTTTCTGACGACAAAAAAATACTGTAATCAACTCTTTTGTTAAGGGCTGACTTATGATCTTTACAATAAAAGAAACCCACCCTCTTAAGTTTGTTTTTTTATTAATCATTTCCATTAACACTTTTCTTTATTAATTTATTTAGATTGTGTTAAAGAAATCACTAGTGTAAAATGTTATCTTTGTTGCAGTCATATTTTCGACCGAAGTCTGGCTCCGTGGAGCAACGCTTAGAACCGCAGCCTACGACTAGTCTAGAAGGTAAATTTCAAGTTTTATTAGTCTTAAGTTTGCATCCTAATAGCGTTAAGACTTTATTCTATATCTTGATTTTTTTATTGCACTAAAAATTACGAGGAATTGGGAAAGAATGTACCTTTGCAGTAAAATTTCATCTAGAAACTTTTTAAAACTTGAGGAAACAATCTTAATACGAGGAATGCCGACGAGTCGTTATTTAAAAAGCTGCTTGATGAGAGATACAGTCGGCCATTGTTTTACGGCGTTTTTTCTCTACCTATTTGATGTTTTCTTGAAAAAAGCTAACTTACGTAAGAATTTCATTATTATAATTTTATGCGAAAGTTTCGGCAAAGTATCTTGTTCAACTTTCTTTAAAGAAAATCTTAAAGTAAAACGTATGAATCTACTGTAGCGAAACCTATATGAATAGTTTTATTATTAAAGAAAAAGTATTTTTACTTTTTGAGGCCTGTTTAGATTAGAAAATTTGTGGTAGATTATTCCTGTTTCTAAAGAAACTGCAATCAACTGAAAAGCGTCACCAAATAATTAAAACGTAATTAAGAAGAAAATCAATGATTGCATAACGTTTGAAGTACGGTCGTTTGCTAAAGGAAGCTTCTTATTTTTCCAACATGATGAGATTAATTTATGTACGATAATCTACGTTATTTCCATTTAGAGGGTGATTTAATTTTCAGTACTTTTTACATCGTTACTTATTATTTTTGGAAGTAATTAAACCTAAATACATCAGGTGACAAGTATTGCAAATTTTGTTTTGGAATAACTCAATGACAAAAGTTTTGAGTCGCTTGTTATAATATTATCAGTCAGCAATAAGGTGCTTTTTTCGCTCATATGGCTAACTCCTCGACTAATTCTCTCCATTAAACTTTATATTCGCCTAAGTTAGTGCTTTGTCATTTTTAAAATTATTATTTATTTTAATATTATTTTTAGATTATTGAATCATCGTTTTTGCCTGATAATAATTTTAATTACTGCTAACCTAATTAGTATTTGTTGATTACGATGTGTATACCATAAACCTACATTCTGAACAAATAACAAGTCATTTTGTAAAATAGATACATTTGTTTTATACATAAACTAACTTATCTAAATCAATTTCTGATGAAGAAATTAGTTCCAGTCTTATGGATATTATAAGACTACTTAATAAATAAATCAAGTTATAAGAATTTCCATAAACTTTGACAAAAAATGCTCTATATAAAATTTTATAGATTTTATTAAGAAAATAAAAATGTTTAATAACCCTTCCGTTTTATTTTTCTTTCTTTTGACATCACTAACCTATTTCCTTCTATACCTGCTAATGAAGCTCTTTCTATTCTTAGTCATTTTCTTTTAGATTTACTCCCTCGAATACAAGGCACTTTTTTTATTTTTAATAATAATATACCTATATAAACAAAATTCAGGTTTAACTATGGGTTGTCTTCTTAGTCTGCTCTTAGCAGAATTATTAATGAACAACCTTGAAGAATAAATCTTGAAACTTCCCATTTCTTCAAAACATATTTGTTTTTGGTTTAGATATGTTGATGATATCTCCTCGTTCAAATGCACCAAAACAGAATTAGATATTTTTTAGCTAACTTATTCATTACATAAAAACATTAAATTTACTGTAGAAACAGAAACAAACCCTTCTATTCCATTTTTAGATCTTAATATAATTAGAAAAACAATTCATTTTTTGCTTTTGAAGTTTATAGAAAACCTACGTCTACTGATAGTCCCTTATTATTCTAATCATTTTCATTCTCATATCATAGCTGCTTTTAATTTTTTATTATTTAGATTTATTAATTTTTTTGTAGAACACGTTGCTTTTAAAAAAGAATGGCTTATTATTAAACAAATAGCAGTAAATAATTACTTTAAATTAAAAGATTTAATTAAACTTTTCTATAAATTTAGAAACGAGTATTTTCTAAGCATTAACATATTACACAATTCTCCTTCAGCATGTCATTTTTTAAAACCTATCTATTTTTCTATACTATTTATTGGCAAAGTTTTTCTTTTAATCTCTCATATTTTTAAAAGCTAGAAGATAAAAATTAATTTTAACTCAAAAAATATAATTTTTTTCAATATTTCAATATAATGTCGCACACATCAAGGATCAAAATCCTGCTTTTTATCATTCAGGCGTTCTCAAGTTATCTTTTAATGACTGCAATGCAGTTTATATAGGAAAAATTGAAACTAGAATTTGAGAACATGTAAGGACATCTGAAAATATACAAAAATACAGATACGACTTACACTCCATCTGCTTTTGCTTCTCATATTCTTTCTTCCGGGAATTTTTTTTCTCCTACTGATAATTCTAAAGTCTTTCACATCTGCAATAAAGGATGCTTTAAACTTTTTGGAAGCTTTAGAAATTTTTGAATCTACACACAAACCTTCTATACAAACAATAAACGAACAAGTCAATTTTGATGGTAATATTATATCTTCACTTCTCTAATCGTATTAGTTGATTGAATCTTTGTTTATAATTTTGTTTCCTTACTATCTTTATCAGGATTTATATATTTTAAATTGTTGCTAAATTAAGTGTCAAAAACTCATCTTGCTTTTGTCAATTTACCAATAGCAACATTTTGTTTATTGCAACACACTGTTTATTTGAATTTTTTTCTTTGAATCGTTCAGAAAGTGCTGAACTAGAGATATGGACTTTATTATTTAATGTTTTAATTTTTAATTTTAATATTTCTTTTTGTTTTTAACTTTTTGTGTAACTTTTCTTTTTGCACTGTTGTTCTTAGGCACTGAAGATGGAACTTTAAATTCCGAAAGCGCTTTGTTACTGTTATATTAGAATTTTAACTAAACTGGTGGGTTAGACATTAATTTTTACTATAATTATTTATAAAAAAAATCACTCCACTTCAATCAAATTTTTTTTCATATGATACTAATTTTTTTTAGTAAATCATAAATGTTACACCTGAATTAATGTTATGATAAACACAATAGATGTTTCTATTTTCTTTGTTTCTACAAACAATATCTATTAAAAAATATTTTGTTACCTCTAGTTTCGTATACAAAAAGACTCTGATTTCTCTATACTATTCTGAAAACTATCAAATACGTCTACTTTAAATTCCAATCAACTCTGTTTATCAAAGCAGATGATTTTGCAGAATTTACATATTTGTAACTTAAAGTTATTGTAAATCTCTCTTTGTAGATCTCTACCTATTAGCTTTATTAAAAATCTTAAACTGTACAGAGTTGAATGTTAAAGTTTTGATTGCATGTAGAATACGAAAATATATGAAACTTTAAATGTGTATTCCGACCACGTTAGTAATTATTGTTGTAATAATGGGCATCTAATTCATATCATTTAAATTGTAGAGGCTAAAGTACGTAAGGGTAAGCTTTAACTTGCGGCGTCTGTCACCCTCCTTGCCTGTAGTGAAGCTGTTCACTATGTATTTATTCATATCTACAAGCCAGATGATGATATAAATAGGACCGAAAGTCGCGTTTTCTATCTAAATCACGCCGGCATATTGCACGATGTGTGGCAAGCTCCTCTGTAATAAATTAAACTAGAAAATTCCACCCCAAAATAATGTTCAAGTATGCATTTCGAGTAGGGAACAATGCCAATAAAAATTAATCGGAACAAATTAACTGCGATGATGACAACATGACAATTACAAACAATCCTAAAGTCATAAAGAGACAGTCGATAGGAAGAGGTCGGAAAAAACGAGTCATAAAGATAACTATAAAATGTAATAAAAATGAAATCCGAAGCGAGAGAAATTCGGCTAAACTCAATTAATCAATAAAACAGTAAAACGCTCCCCCGTCGCCGTTAAGAGTGTGGGGGGTGGATGGGGTTAAAGGGGACGGGGGTTGAAATGTGCGGTTTCGAGACGCTAGCCTAGGAGAGAAGCAGCCAGCGCACGCGGGTTGTGGTCGCCGAGGAATCTCCCGCTATTATATTGAACACTGGCTTTACTCCTGCTGCTCCTAATGTTCGTTGTTGCTCATCCGAGGCATCTGCGAACGTACGCATTTTTCGCATGACCTACACATACATCTTTTACGAAATAGCCGAAAATTATTTCATAATATACGACACACCACAAAAATCCAACAAAACGTTTTTTAATCTACTTGTATTATTAAGTTTTGAATAATATAAAAACTACCTTAAAACTAAGGCATACCTACAGTCATTACGGGAATTGTATAAGATTGGGGGTGAATTTGAAACTTCTCCGTTTAGACCGAATGACGGTTCCTAACACCTGATTACCCAAGGATATGATTGATTGTACAGAGAATTGGTTTAATTTGTATAAGCCTTCAAGCATATTAAGATTTTTGCGTGTTCCAAAGCTATAAATGGTTCATTTCCAACCCGAATAGGAAACAAGAAGCTGATCATGTGAATTCTCAAGTGCTTCATAATGCAAGTACAAGTAAAATGAAGTTACCTTAGAAGTTAAATTTTTGATCCATATTGGTACTTTCCTACTAATAAGACTTTAGACTATAAATTTCTGTAAAAAATACAAATTTTATTACAAAGAGATCTTCTAACCGCGTATTTTATAACTTATTAGGGTAATCTACTTTGTGTCGCAAATTTTGTTGTCAATATCTCATTAGAAATTGTAACAAAAATGTAATAGATATACTATATACGAACGGAACGCAATACCAGACATCCTAAGACAGAATGTGAAGTTTTTTTTTTAAGTAGCTGGTCCTAAAGCGCTGAGTCTAAGCCCCTTATATAGCAAGCGGTTAGAAAGCAGGCACTTGCAAGATAAAACGCTAGCGCCATCTCACGATGATACAAGTACAATAATTGCTATTATTAGATCTCATTAAACTGTTACTTGTTAATTTGTGTTTTAGTAAGCCTTTTTATTATGTCAAATAATTCAAGGGTAGCTGCGGCTAAATTAATTACGTTCATGAAGTTATGTTTTTCTACTTTGCATCTGTAACAAAGCTTAATACGGTACCGATATGAGTATTGTATTAGACAATTCAGCACCCAATTGCGTGCCTAAAGTACTAGTACAATTTATTTATTTTTTGGGTTAGCAACACAAATTTGTGACGTTTCAGCGTTTATATCAGCGTTATAAGCTTATAATAATTTTATTCGAATAAATTTTGTTGCACTTGAAGACCAGTATTTTTTACCAAGATGTTTTTGTGTGTGTGTGTCGCAATTAACCTATGAAACACTGTGGGACAAGGCGCTTGAACAATGAGGTAACTTCAACTTTTTTTGGTTAGAGAGGTTAGAGACGCTTTAAAACGCTTTAGATATTTTTTTTTATAAAGAACCATTTGTGAGTTAGACAAAATTTCGGACAAATTTGAAAACACTTTAAAAAACATTTGACACTTTCACGACATTTATTACCAACTATCTCGTATTAACGTAAAAGTCCCTAAAGATTGAAAAATTAACTTTTTTACTTAAAAAGCACGTAAAACACGAACAGTAGAAAAAATTGCATAAAAAAACTCGTTTTTAAAGTCACTGTGGACACTCATTCTTTATAAAAACTCGTGCTCGTTTTATAAACTTGAATTCGTGCCACAAAGTTGACTTTTTAAAACGCGTTTTTGAATATACTAATTTTCTATGGGTGGCAAAAAGTAGACAAAAAAAATTTCTATATTGTAGACATTTCGGAAATTTTATTATTTATTTATTTTTTATTTTTTTAAGCATTCTTTCTCGAAGTGGAGTGATTTTTATGAAAATAAAGACAATAAAAATTAATGTCGAACTCACGAGATTATTTAAAATTCTAATACAAAGTGGCAAACCGCTTTCGGAATTAAAAAGTTCTATCTCCAGTGCAAATATTTTGTCAAAACAAATTAAAAATTAAAACATTTAACAATAAAAATGTATAGTAAAAATGGAATAAAACGTGATTTCTAATTCAGCACTTTCTAAATAAAGTGGAAAAACAAAGGAAAAAATACGAATACAATTTAAATTACAAATAATGGTGGTAATGGTGAAGAAAACTAAATTTACTCTACAAATAGCATTATATGTTGCTGTGTTTAATTCTTAAGGCTTTAGGAATAACTGTAAAAATCCAGCTTGTGTAATATTCATTTTTAAACAAAGGTAATAATGATCTAATAGTATGTATATAGGCTTTTATCAAATAAAATTTAGGTTTTTTTTTCGAGCGGATCCTTCTACTTCCAGAGTCAGTATATGAATTTTTTCTTTCTGGAAATTTATAGAGTTTTGGTACTCAACGTTTTACCAACCATCGTAAGTTTCACTAAAATTTTGTTTGTTTAATTTTTATACCTGTTTAACCATTCGAATTTACTATTAAAATTTAGTAAAAGTTTTACCATTAAAATTGTCTAGAGCCAAAGTCCAACCAAAACTAAAAAGTTAATTTCATACAAGTTGTGTTATTTTAACAAATACCTACGTACTAATATATTTAGAACATAGATTGCTTACAGTTTCCAAAACATCAAATTGATTCTTCAAAAACAAGACAATTCCGCCTTCTAACTGTTTGTCATACAAGTTTCTTAATTAGAATGTTTTGCATTTAATACCTATTTTCAAGAATTAACGTTTTTTTGTTTTTCTCGTTGTTAGTGTCAATTTTAAAGTTCACATAAATGTCATGTTTGACATGTAACTGTCTAAAGTGCACTTTTAAAAAATGATTTATAAACGTAGCGTTTACTTCTCAAAATGTATTTTGTGTTAAATTTTCTGAATTTAAGGCTTATTATCTTACCTAAAGAACCCTATATCAATATTTAGAATTTTGGAGATACATTATGTAGCTCTTTTATTTAAGAAGCGCTTGAGTATTTTTAAATTTGGCTGCTTTAACCATAGGTGTTACATTGCCATCGCTTTGAATAATTCTCTACAGTCTCCAAAGAATGAAAGAAAATCTTTTTCAAAATTACGCAGCGTCTTTTTTTTAATTCTGTTATACATTAAATTAAATTTTTGAGCTCAATAGTAACTAATGGGCTGATTTTAAGTTGAGATAATACCGGTAGTATCGCAAATTTTAATACTTTTCCATGACAACAGCGAATTACAATCTCGAATTTGTTTATTTTTCCATGGAAACGAAGATACTACCGGTATTATCTTATACTTGAAATCAGTCCCTAAGTGTTTACTCCTCTTTTCTATCCGCTATTATTGAGGTGAGGTGGAACTCAGATGATTGAATATAACCTTAAAGTGAGTAACTGCTACAAATCTGAGTTTATATAGAACTAAACAACTAAACAAACTAAAGTCTTAAAACAAAAAAATAAATTGAGTAAAAGCTAAGTCGTTATTTTTATGCACATGTCTTTTTAGGTTTTTTTGTGGCGACAGTAACAGAACAAGCATAAGATAAGAGATCTACTATTCCTTTATTAGTCTGTTAACACTAACAGGAGTGTTGTACGAATCCTAGTCTAGTATGACTATTTTTATCATTTTAACGACAAGTAAAATAAACAAAATATCAACTGTCGTACCTATAAATATCACTAAATGTGTCTTAAAAATTTAGATTGAATTACTGTTGTTGGTCAAGGGATAACCTCAATCGCACAAAGTGTATAAAAATTTGAAAAATTTTTGTCCGATAAAGTAATATGAAAGCTTGACATTTGTATCGTCACCCTTTATGCAAAATAAACGCTTTAGTGTGAAAAATGCGTTGCTGGGTAATGTTTTAGAACGCAGTCTAAGAAAAGCCAGGTTTATCGGTATAAAGACGGCAATTTGAAAAAAATAGGTAATACTAATGCTTCTTAACACGTTAACGGCCATGGCGGTCACTACTGACCGATCACAAAAATCTTCTCTTCAGGCTGGGTGAACCCTTATTTATATTATCTCATGTATGGAAATGATCGACGTGGCCCTGGCAGATACTGTAGTGGTCGCAGGTCTAATTTTTTATGCTTTATTTTTCTGTGAGTAATTTATTTGGGCTTTTGTAAGAGCAACCATTCGCTTTACAAACTTATCTGCCATTTTTGCACTGCACGGTAATAATAAACGTATACACATGAAAATAATGCAGCCGTTATTACAAATTTCCTATAAATCACATTACCGATCACGCGTGACAGATGATGGTTTGCCGCAATAATTTCCTGCAGGGCCATTGCGGTCACCAGTGACCGCTGCGGTTTTTTTTCTTAAATTTGACAAAAATGCATTTTTTTTAAATTTTATTGTTACTAGTCTTATTTGTATAAGTTTATCTATCGGAATCACTAAATGGCCCTGTGGGAAGTTTTTCAAAATTTTCCATGGCCGTTAACGTGTTAAACAAAACAGCTACATCCTGTATCTGAAAGAACATCAACAACGGTATAAGCCAAATTTGTATATTTATCATCCCTTTAACGAAAACTGTCCCTAGTTAAAATTACTAAAAAAAACTTTACAACACCCTGTACAGAGAGAATCATTGTATATGGACTACTCTTTCCTTCAACGTTATGTTTAAAAAAATTTAAACACTCTGTATGTATGCATGTTTGATAAATTATTAGTTTAACTAAACACTTTTTTTATTGACCTGGAAGTTGTTTCCTAGAGCCAATGCTAAAAAGTAAGCTTTCTTCAACCACCTATCTTGTAAGTACGACATTATTGCTATGCTAATAGCAACAGTAAGCAATAATTACTGCTCATATAGTAATTACAAGGGCATTAGATACGACGTTGGTTGCGAACCCTAGGTCGTAAACGCGCACCATATGCAGATTAATGTCCTCTTGTTTCTTCAGATGGTTGAAAAAATATAAACCTCGAGACCTTAACAACTTTTTGTAGTCTCAAAGGCTTAGGAAGCCTCGGGTATCGTTCTCGATTTTCCAAACTGTGTTTTCGACAACAAGAAATTTTGCTTTCAGCCTTGATAAGGTCTAACATAACACAAAACTTTTATTTAAATTTGAGCTTTGTCAACTGCCACTACAATTACCTCATTAACAAAGTAAGATAAAAATACATAATTATGGAATAATAAATAATATAAAATACATAGAATTTTGGGTGGTTGACTAATGAGATTGAATTATACCCAACCTGTAGATCTCTTTATAGCTATTATTTAAAGCTTAATTATAAAAATGAGAGAGTCTATACAAATCACACGTTATAATTATATAGATAAGTATTTCTTGTCAGTTGTTATAATTTTATTGTCGGTGTATAATAATAAGAATTCGTAATTTAATATGGGTGATTGTTACTGAAATGGTCGATAATCATATTCACTAACCAGTAACCACTCGTATAAAGGAGAACCATTCATAGGTTGCGTGCTTGTTCGTCCAGGTTACATTGTTAATTAGCCGTCAGTATCTGCTAACACGAAGACTGCACCGTTGTTGTTTATTTGCTAAATCACGTGTTTCTTCCGGAAACGTCCGGAACTGACCCGTTACGCTCCCTTTTACTAGGTTACGACGCGATAAAATCCTCCCCAGTGTTGGTAAAAAGAGCAAAAGCTTTTACACACTTCCTTTATAATCGGTGTGTATCGTAATCTTCATCAGCTTTAATCTTCGCCACTAACAACTCAATCGAAATTTTTTTACTGAAAAACCAACAAATTCCGCTAAAAAATAATTTCATTCATCGCCTGTTTAAACGTTTGTCGACGAATTTGCGGTCGGGGCAAAATAAAGAATTTAACCGAGCGGTGGTCTATTGAAATGGGAGCTTCGCCGGCAGCACGTAGCTGACAAGCATTTTTACAAATGATTCCACTCGCATTCCCCCACACATACACGCACACATTGCCATTGAATATTCTATGGAGCATTCACCGGCTTTTCACAGGGAGCTACAGGTGGCTCAACATAGATAGCATTTTTCAGGGGCTTCTTTTCGAGAGATATCCTTTACGATTTCACACAAACAAACGCACCTAACGCTAAAACCAGACACCTGAGAAATTACTGCTTTAAAGGTGAAAAAACGACATTCTTAAAGTTTACAGTTACAGGAAATTAGTCTTTCATCTTTGTGTGTGTAAATTGTTCTAAACAATTACAAAGTAGAAAACTTTTTTATTGTTTTTATACACTTATTTATTTTAAAAAATAAGCCAAACAAAAAAATGTAGGTAGCTTAATGTTATAGAAACGTTAATATTAACTAAAAAGTTGACTGAAGAAACAATAGATACTGAACTGCCAATGAACACAGTCATCAGTAGTCCACGTAGACTGTTATCTATATTTATAATCTTCAACTGTTTGCAAGAGACTAGAAGCAACTTGTTTAAACGGTGATATATAACTTCTCCATAAATTTTTCTTTTATCAAAAACAAAACTTTTTTTTAAATTATCTTTAATATGTCGATTTCTCAATTTTATAAGATGTATTTTTACTTATCTTTCTTTTTATAAAGAAAGCACAAGTGGATAAAAATTCGATTATCTATTGCCAGCTTTTAATATAATTTGTAATTGTGTTAAAATGTTAGTCTTATAACCCTTTTTTTTGTTTAGGCTTCATAAAGAAGTTGATTCGCAGCAACAAACAGTTCGTAAAACAACGTTTAATAGCAATTGGAAAGTTGGTGTCAAAGTAGTGTTGTCATATAAACCCTCCTCCGAAAATCAGTATCCCCTGCAATAAAAATTAATTTTCTAACTTAACAGTTCTGACAGAAATTGACAATATTTTAAACCTGCGAAGTTTAATAATTAAATTTATTAAAAAGTAAATAGTTATTATTGTGTCAGTTTTTTGGAGTTGCAAATAATTTCAAGTCTTAGTCATGGTTCGTGGATCTCTGTAGAGATTGATAAAGAATGGCAAAAAATTTAGTGCGTTTGTGACTGAATTACTATTTTACTAACGACTGGTTCGTTCCTAGACCCTTATTCTTACCAAAGATTAAATAGTAAATAGTAAAAGATGGTTCTCTCTTGTTGGTACTTTTGATGTTTCCTTCGCAGCTTCGGTAATCTTCGGGTTGAAAGGTCTTTAACTCTGAGTTTTCTTTGCGCAGCTAATTTAAAGTTTTTAACAACTTTGATTAAAACATATGAGTTTGTCGTTAAATCACTTTTATTAATACATATCTGCCTATACATCAAATTAGACTACAATTGTAAGCAATTACAAAAAGAAGAGTAGACTGACATACCAGGACTTAATATTTTCATACACTTTCCATCTTTGTTCTAATAATTTTAAGACAGCTGAGAGCTGCGTAATAGTTACCATATGACTATAAGGAAAATTTGTTGTTAAAATTTATCATGTTAGAGAACAAAGTAGCCAGGTTTCAACATTTGCTACTACAAATAGAAATAAATTTGTTTGTTTATCTTTTCTTTCTTGGAATGTACATTATTTTTGGTGAAATGTTTATCTTCAGAAGCTATTTTCTATGTTACGTACGTCTATGACATTAGGGCAAACATAATCGTCCCGAATGCAACTGAAAAAAGACAAGAGTTTTTTAAATCCGTGGATGGAGGAATAAGAGTAGTTGGCGTGCCCTACACCTACAATGTTAGGTTCATGATTGAGGTACAAACACCTTTTATGGTTTTATTTTATTATCAAGAGTCAACACCACCGTTTACAAATTTATGGTGGGGGAAAAGTTATCCCGGGTGCTGTGAAACGGCCATAAAAGTGTTTGTGCCTCGACTACGATTTTAGTGCTTATGTCAACTTCTGTTATTTCTCTCTTCACGTTTAAATCAGAGTTTTTTTTGTAGCCTTTTTTGATTTAAGCTTTTCTTTTGAAGAGAACAATTTTAATCATTTTTTAGTTTTTGTCACAGATCGACTAAGCGTGATGTAAATTGGCAGAGTTGAGGCAGAGATAACTTTTCCAAACAAACACATGATTTTGACAGCTCCAAGCCAAGTTATTGCTCAGCTGTTAATAAAGTGTGTTTTTAAGTCATTTTTATCGTGTTACTTTCTAACGATAGAGCATAAAAGTAACTATTTGTTGGAGATCAGTTCTTAATTAATCAGCTCAAAATAAATTTTTTTGCAGGTTTGCCGTTTAATACGCTGACCTAACGGCACATAACACAAATTTTTATCAAAAAATAACCAGTGTCAACCATTCGGATAATCTATATCTAACTCGTGTTTTTGTTCCTCATTATTTTTATGTCATCACTTTAAAAATGGATTACTACAAAATTATTTGAAAATGTAAAGCAATAATCGTACTATATTTTTTGCGACATCATTCGAGGTTGCTATAGAGCTATTTGTAGGTTAGTTGTCTACATGAAGGTTTGCTGGAGCTGCAAGTTGTCAAGTACTGCCTCAGTATGGAGACTCATTTCAACTTAGGAGTTTAGAGAGAAATTGCGTTCATTCGTTTTTTAAGATTTGGAGACATTTGTGGATAGGAAGGACGTAGTAAGTTCATTAACAACTACTTATAGGGTCTTCCTGAAGTAACTTTACAAATTTTAACAGGTGAAAACTTTTTGCTGTAAGGATGTTAACAAATTTTGATTTATACAAATATTTTTAGTTTTTGATACATACGATGTATTCAAAACACATTTTTTAAAAACTTCGTTTTGTACAAAATACAATGTATTATAACATTTTTTTTGCTATACAGAATGTGATATATGTGCAGAAATTTTGCTTGGTGATTATTTTTAAGATACACTTTATCAAAAGTGTATCTAAATGACAACATCGTTTTTGAGCAAAAACTTCTCTACTGTATATCTCAAAAACTAGAAACATTTGTATAAGGCAAATTTGGTTTATAGCATCTTTTCAACAAATATCATCTGTTAAAATTTGTAAAGTCACTTCAAAAACATCCTGTATAATGAAAGTTCTTATGAAGAAAATTAAATATCTAGACACATTTGTGTTGATTGCATTGTTTGATGTATCTGTCTGCAACTCATGAAAGTCAGATGTTCCATTGAGTTTTAAGCTAACTACTGGGCAATTCTGAGTTGAACAGTCGCCTCGATGTGAATCTGGTGATGTGTTTTGAGGTTTTATCTTTGCGAGACTATAGGTGATCAGCTAGCATTTGAGTGTGATCTAATTGACGGTATTGGATTGGCTATATCTAGTTAAACTTACTGTTGGCATGAGCTCAAAAGCTTGCAGTTTGTTTTCGATTTTCGTGAAGGTGTTGGCGCTTTTCTCATAACTTTTTTTCTACATGGCAATTTTAGCAGATTTCTCTGATCTAGGCTTCGTAACTGTTTCTTTAACTTTTAGCATTTTTTTAGCTGCTCTCTTTGAGCTGGAGCATGATTTGAGCAAACTATTATTAAAAAGGATTTGCTTGCTAAAAGGGCCCAAATAAGTTTTTTAATTCCATCGCCGTTGCTTTGACCTTTCTGTCGTTTTCGGTTTTTCTCATCTTTGAAGTTTGATTGCTATATTTAACAAAATTTGAGTTATAAAAGGATGAAGAACTTATAAGCAGTAAAATTCTAGACGACTCTGCTGAAAATGATCTAATTGAATCTGAAATTCCTAATATGACAAAAAAAAACAAACCTGACTTGGACTTAACTTAAAGATTTTATTTACGCCTAAACAAAAACAACTGTGTAGAATCCATCTAGAAAAATACAATACAAGATGGAAAAAATTTGTTTCTTGGAAAGTCAAAAAGAGTATAACGCATAAAACTTTTCCAAAATTTAGCAGGAGTAGTTGGACCAGTCAAAGGTATAAATTTTGTTTTTTGACCTATAGAAGTGTTTTTTTGACTTAGTATTAATAGTAAAATACATATAGTAAATTCTTCAAATTTGAACATACTAAAGCTCTTTCCAAATTATACTTATGAAAGAGATCTAAAATTGACTGATTTAAGCAAAATCTGGAATTAGATTTTTTGGTCTCTTGTAAGGTGACAAACAATAACAGGTGGCAGACCATCTTTAGAAGATTTATTGTCAACTGAGCAACAATGTTGAATTATTTAGAAATACAATATCTCCTACAAGGTTTATATTTTTGTAAAGCTGTTTTTAATTTGATGAAAAAATTATGAGGAAATAAAGAGAAAATGTTTAGAAGTTGGATTCTATTCACGACTTATTTGACCCCTTTATCAACAACTGCAAAGCATGTCTGATTGATCAGCTTTAATCTTGTAGAAGAACTGAAGAACAAAAACTTTTCTTTGTTTTTATTTGGACTAGGTATAGAAATAAATAAAAAACCAATATCTTTAATTTTTTTAAAATTAAATATAGGGCACTACATTTATCTATGTTTGTATTGTGTAAAACCACCACTTTGGTTTCGTATGTACGTGGTTAAAAAAGCAGTACAAAATACACAGAAAAGATGCGAGTTAATATGTGCTTTAAATAAAGAAAATACGAAATTTTGTGTATTATTACGAGCATTCATGTAGAAAAAATTTAAATTCTTTTTCAGCTTTTTATCACTGGTATTTTGTCTCACTTGTTACTGCTAGTTTATATTATTTGCACACTAAAAATTTACTCAAAAACATAATACAATAAACAATTAGCTGTTTCTATAAGATAATAAAAAGGTGTCGAATGGGTTAAATTTTTTGAGTGACTTGAAACCACAACAGAGTAGCTAAATACAAAACTAAATTCTTGAAACGTTAAAAGTAAATGTAACTTAAACTAATTGAATTAAAAATTAACCATTTCGTCAGGTTATGATGATATTTTTAGGAGACAATGTCAAGATAAAAAATGTGTAAAATCATGTTAATAAAACAAAATCAAATGTAAAAGAAAAATTGTGTTTTACTGAGACAGCTACCATAAGTTTAAATTCTATAAATGTTAAAAATTTTGAAAAAAATATTAATTAGCATTTTTTGTTATATAAGATGAGTATATTTATGGATTTGTTAGAAAAAAAATCACTTATGCATAATAATAATTTAAATAACGTTTTTTAGTAAAATGAAATTTTTTTCTCAATTCTCAAGATATTCCTTGATTCAGTTGTCGGTTTATCGAAGCAATTATCACGCGTCGCTTTGGTGGTCCGGTTGTGATAACGCGTCGTATTTCCACTTCCGTCCTTGAATAAGTTAAAGTAGCGAAAGCAGAGATAATAACGGAACCACCACCGCACTCAGGTATAGTACAATGCTATCATGGCATCGCTTCCAGACGCATCTTTTACGTGGCCGCGAAAAATACGCCCGACACTGATGATGACTTTACTACAAGGAAATGCGAGGAAATTAATATCGTAAATATAAAGTTAGACCATAATTCACTCGACTGAGAATTTTTCTGAAATATTGGAGCCACAAATTATCGTGAACACGTGGTTATGCCGTTTAGAAAACGGATTTATATCTGGGTAATTTAGTTTGTATTTATGTACAGGTGAGCACGAATTATTAAGGCTGGATTTATATATAGCCAGATTTACTCCGATGAACAGGGAGAAAATACACAATTTTTTTTTCAAATATCATTCATTATACATCGTCTTCCCAAAAATTTAGTTATCCATTTTTTTTTTATAAAGTTACACACTTTAAGTTAGCTTTGAAATGAATGACATTGCCTGAAATAACTTGCAGCACTGTAAATATGACATTAGAAAAAAGTAACCACTTTAATTATTTATTGCTAAAATAGAAAAATGAAGTTATAACAGATTATAACATCATTCATTACAAATTATCAACTTGTATTGGTATGAAATTTAAAACATACGTCATATTCAACTATACTTTTTAACTCATTATATGACAGGCTTGAAACAATAAGTATGCTAGAATATCCCAAAAATTAAGTTTTAATTCACAGATCTTTTAATCAAGAAATAATTTAGAAATATCATTGTTGATCATTAATGGTAATTTTAAATTATTGGATGATTTTGTCGAAATTATTCATTAGTGTGGAGATTAAAAGGTGGGTTTAAATTAATGAATATATTTAAAATTTTAAAAAGAGATTTTTGTTCTAATATAAAATATCAACGAAAAACCATTGTAATAAACTTGTATTTCGATGGGCGACTAATAATATCTACAGTTAATGACATTTACTTGCTGATGTTCATTCTTATTAATCCTCTTTATTAAGATCTTTGTTTAATTATATATTTAATAATTATAAATTGTGGTTATATTTAATGATAGAACGTCCAAGCACTTGTCCTGCCAACAGGATACTATTTCGTCCTTATATATTGAAAACAAGGGTGTCCAAATTATGTCTTACCAGCAGGACGCTCTATCCTGCTGGAAGGACGCTTGGACACTTTATCATTAAGAAATAATGTGTACTATTGAAAAAGTGCAAAAAGAAGAATTACTTTATTCAAAATCTCTAAAAAGATAATATCTACAACTAGTAGTAGCTTTGCTCTGTTTTGTTATAATGGCATCAAAGTAAAAGTACTGGAAAATCTCGTAGAATTAAACAAAAAACCTTATAAAATTTTTCTGTTTATCATTTATGTTAGGATGAGACAGGAGTCAATCAGTAAATGAATTCATTAATTAATACTGACTTCAGTTGAATTCTAATTTAATATATTGAGGTGAAAAATGTCATGAATCTAATGCGAAAGAAAGAGAAAGAGTAGAGTTAGTCGGTAGATCCCTCGTATTCAAATCTGCGTCTCCAGAATGGCTCGGGGCTCCCACAGCTCTGGGTTTTGTTTTTCACCGCCGCCCTGAGATTTCCTTTATCTGGTGATTAAAACTTCATCCTGTCGCGGCGCTGTGGGTACACACTTTTAATAAAGGAACGCATACGCGGTTGTATTGTTGGCGTGCCACATCCCGTTTTAATTTTTAATGTAATTTACAAAATAGGCGGTCCAAGCTGCACTACGACCAACATAAATCTCAAAAAACACTTTAGATTTTTATGGTGACCATCGCCCTCTAATTGCTTTCTATGGGCGAAACTTCTACGCATCTAATAACTTTAACAATCTAAATTACTGAATATACTTTTCAAAATTCCGTGGTTTTATTTGACTCTTAAGTCTACCTCTTTCTGCTACTGACAGCTTAGACCGATATATATTTATTGTTAAAATATGAACTGTACCATGTCTAATTGTAGTTGATTGTAGTTTTGTTATCATTACAGATATCATTGTTTATGAAGTAGAATATATACAGCAGGGTGAGATACCCTATAAGTTACCTAAATCTCCATCATACGTACTTTCACTTACACATTCATCTATTCCATATTTCGCAAGTCGTTTTCATAATTCCGCGCATCAGGTCGAGAGACAAGCACTGCTCATCGTATTTCCATTTTGTCGAGGGGCTCTGCTTTCTATAAGAGCGCGCACCTTATGCCATTTGCATACTCGTCAGCTGCGCCACCTCAACTTTTCCACGGATAAAGTTAGCCTAAAAAGGTACTTTGAGACAAACTATCGGGCCAAATGTGATGCATTTCAACTACCTCTTACATATTCCCGCCGACGTCGATGTCGACGCCTGCCACTTGTAAATGGATGAATATATCAACAACGATGGGGTTCAATCGGGAAATATTCAAGCACTCACAGTGACACGCAGAGGTAGATAGATATAGATAGAAAAAGTGAGCAACTATAAAGCAAATTACTTGAGAATATTAGTTTTTGTTATATTTATATGAATGTCACGAGTCACAGAGAGAATAGTAATGGGGCATCATAGGATATAGGTAACCAAGTAATGCTATTAGGCAACAAGTAAATTGCGGGGACGTGCACGACATGCGGCACCTGGGATTGTACGTCGTCACAGGTGACAAGGAGGAAGTGGTACACAGGTAAACGGAGTGGCTTGAGATGCGGTGAGCCTGATTGAAGACGCTCCACTGAACGAGGCCGCATCAACCACCATCAAAGCAAGACAAATCGAGCTTGATGCTGCTATACGCTGACGTTGGATTTTGTGGTTATCTAGTTGTCTCTTAGTTGGGGATATGCAAAACTTTATTACAGATATACATGTAGATATAAAAAACTAAAGCAAAAAAAGTAGGTCGTTTTAAATCTACATCTCAAAATACAGAAAATATTCTGGAATTAATAAAATTTACTAGGTAATAAAATTTAGGATTTCCAATGATATAAAAAAATTGTAAATTAAAAAAATTGTAATTTGACATTTGAATACCATGATAACAAGAGTAATCTACGTCTTGGTTGAGCAATCTTATGTCTAAAAATTAAATAAATTCAGTAACTGTTCTTTTGTATTAAATATAATATTGCTAAATTTATTTAGTTTGCCTGTATAACACATTTTTACTTATTATAATAATAATAAATAAATTTTATTGTAAAAACATAAATGCAAATAAATTTACAATAAGGAGTAGTTAGCTGTAGCTGTCTTTCACTACTCCTAAAAAAAGAAAAGAAAACACACAAAATATTTGGACAAAAAACCTAAGCCTAAAGTGTAGTTCAAAAGCCAGATTGAATTGGAGGTAAAATATTGTTATTTTCTATATTTTAAAATTTATTGATATAAATTTTTTTCCACAACTTTAGCTACAACTGAAGAAACACACTAATAGGACGTAAATCTCGGAAACATTTAGGTGATTTTAGGGATAGGAATAGCATTTGATTCTTTCCAATCTTTAGAAAATTTGCTTATATTAAAAGATAATATTATGAAATTATATTATTTTTCCTTAATAATATTAAGGAAACCATTTTAATAGAAATTTTATCAGGTCCTTGAGCGTTACTTTTAATAGACCGCACCGCTTTTATAATATCTTCTTCACTAATGGTAGAAAAATTGAAAGTAGTGCTAAATAAAGTATTAAATTGATAAAATTTGAAAGTGTTCTCATCGACACTTGATCTTCCAGAGGCATTTAAGAAATAAGAGTTTAATGCTTCTGCATCCTGAAGCGTTTCTAGTATGCTATTATAATTATTTTTTTTTGCACAAATTCCCCACTCTCTTAACTTACTCTACAATTGTTTTGAGTTGTTTTTTTACATTTTTTTCTTCTTTCAAAGCATGATTAGTATAATTTCTTAATTCGATATAAAATTTTCTACTTGCTGGTGTTCTAAGACGTATATATTTCTTTTATGCAGTATTTTTCGCTTTAAATATTTTTTTTTATATTATAAGTTATAAATGGTTTATTTTTGTGTTTAAAAGTTTTACTAGAGATGTGCTTTGCAGGCGCATGGCTATCAAATATGAGAGTAATACAGGAAATAAAAAACTCTATTTTATCATCAAAGTTCTTGACTGAATAGTCAATAACTGATAATGTTTCCATACAATACCAGTCGGTGTATAGGAAGGTATATATCTAACATGACTTTCTTATTTTTTTTTATTTCAATTTTTTTTATTTTGTAACAATTTAGAAAATAAGCGATTATGTAAATATTGGTTGTTAAATCTTCCGTTTGTGAGATATAATATAAATTGTACAAATCTAATTTAAAAATTTTGCGTTGAAAGATGGTGCCTTAATTAGTAATTGTCCATCGCCTCCGTTCCCTTTGGTATTCGTATCCATACCAAAAATCGTTAGAATAAGCTCAACTTATCATCCCTTTCGAGTTTTGGGGGATACGTATAGCTGCGGAGAATGGCAGCGTGCAAGGGTTGATTATGACGTCGTGATCAGATCTGTCATCCGGGACGATGCTAGGGGCTGATTTCGGGTAGAAGGATGTTTTACTTGGAACGATATTACCGGCGAAAATTGGCGCGAGAAAAACATCTCGAAAAAAGCAACTTCCTAATATAACTATATAAAATCAGGCTCGTTTCGTTAGGCCGCGTGTATCGTAAAAACCAATAAGCGGCTAGGTTAAAACAAAACCGCGCCAAGCGGGGGAGGTTGAAACGGGAAATAACGCAAGAGGAAATATTCGAATATGCGGGGGCGGCGAAGGGCGGCGGGGCCCCGTCGTGCACACAAAATTCGCATGGAATGAAAAACAGAAGCTCGTCAGGATACGGGTTTGTTGTGCGGGTAAGAATGCTTTATCAATTTCAATTTAGAGACGCACACGCACACACACCAACTATTTGACAATGTGATTCTGATATCGTTTCTAATTAAATCACTCTGAATCTTTTCTAGAAAATATTTATAACCAGTTTTTTAAATTATTTGTTTAGGTCTGTCTAAGTATAACAAGTAACCAATACGAGAAGTAACATCTAATAAGATTCGTCTTCCTCCCGTTGAGCACCCTACGTACCCTTGTCCGTACATTTAGCTAGAGGGTGGCGACTTTGCCGATTCGGTCTTTGATACGTTTCCTCTGTAATTCAACGGCTCGTGATTTAAAGCTGTTCTGAAAACGTTTCCTAATTAAGCTTCTGTCGCAAACGACGTTTGGCTTTTTCACAAGTTTAATTTTTAGCATCTCGAAAACCGCCCGCTAGAAATGCCCCTTCTCGTCATCACCATGGTAACGCGTGAGAGAGCACACTGTACGTTAATTTAAGCCGTAACGCTACTGACTACCCTAAAAAAAGTTTATTTTCCAATGTGATGAATAATTCGGCTTCGAATGTCGAAGGAAATATTGAATGAAAGGGGTAAGGGTTGACGAAGTATGTACACGCTAAACTTTTGCACTCAAATCTGACACAAACCTAATTTCTTCTCACTTTTTTGTAAAATAAAATAAATTAAAATTAAGGGTTGAGGTCTTTGCAAATTGGCGCAACACACACTGAATTTTAATAAATAAATTTTTGTTACTATAGACAGATACTGATTTTTGTGTTAAGTGATCAAAATAAACAAATCTACGTAACTAATGATCATGAGTAAATCTAGAACTTCTTAACGTTTCTTCTTAGTTTAACAGAATATTTTTTTAATCACATTATATAAAAGCGCAAGTGGTGGATAGTTAGCAGCAATTGGTATAGTACGAAAAGAGATGAAGAAGATTTTATGGTTCAACACGCGGCAGCGCATAGCCTCATCGTCGCGGCTCCACTGCCATAATCATGTGTCTTGATTAGCGCCATTTGTATATAAGAATCTCTCCGCGAGAAGATATTATTGCATTGCTCGCCCCTAACTCGCGCTTACACGATGCCAGACTTTAAACCAACTGATTACATTGTGGGATTGAGTATCTCTATTATTTGCAAAAGCTTGCGGCCAACTTCACTACTTCTCAGACAGACTGGATAAGCTTCATTTATTGGCAAACGTTAGAAAATTGTCTTAAAATAATGAAAACAAACTGAGAATAAAAGTTCTAAAACAGCAAAGAGACAAAATTTATATAAATGTATTCAAAATACGTTTGTTAGATTATTTCCTGGTAACTGGTGCTGCTTAAATCTCACCATACCGCATGTCGGGCATATAGTATCCCGGGCATAAAAATAATTGCATGAACTTGTTGCACATGGAGTATCATGAAAACACAGCGCATCAGTTTGCGGAGCACTTTTCGACTAGTCTAAATTGGAATCAGAATGTCGGGGCCGGCGAATTCTTCCGTTCACTTCCCGGGAGAGGCAGTCCGGAATGAAAAATTTAGATTGCATTAGAGGGAATGAGACCCCTTGAGCCACTACAAATCAACTAATTAGCCTGAGCTAGCTGACTGACTACATCCCTTCACTAGTCGTCTCTGTTTGCGTCAATCTCTGTCACTCTCGCATAATCGGAATATTCGCGAGGCGTATCACATGTCTTATTACGCAATTAACGCAAGAATGTGTTGATGGAGTCTGTCCAAGACGGCCACCTTCTCCACTCCCTCTATCGTTAATTCTTCACGCGTATACATGGCCACTGTCAAACAATCAACGAACCTTCATCAAGTCTGAGAGGTCTGCTGAATCCCGATAAAGCACTAATTCCCGCAATCAAATATTGATTCAAAACTCACCCTATTTCTCCTTCTTAAAGCTCCGCGCTTTACATACAACACCGGGGCCTTTATTAGAACGTGATGATTTACTGTAATTACTTTTTTTAGGGAAAGGGAATTATTAGTGCCAATAATGTTAATTAATATTTGAAATGGGGACAAATCAACTTTCATAACATTTCTCCAAAAAACTAATTTTGCGTACCCTTTGTTATTGCTTGAGTGTTTTTACAAATTTAAGAAATAATAGGAAAATATTAGACGATTTTAAAAAACTGCAGTTTAATTGTATGATCAGGCTATGTCTCACTTGTCATTCAAAAATTGGTTAATTTCTTATAAAACTCTTATGTAAAAATAACTTGTTTGTGTTTATTGTGTTTTTTGCGCATCTAAATCGTTATAGTTCTTTGTTAAAACCCCTCTCAAAATGCACAAAATTTAATTATTTTTCTCGATCTCTACTAGACATCTCTTTGCACTGTGCTTTGGTTTAATGGATGCGATATCAAACATCGCGGTTTAAAGAGTGAGCACATGGTTATTTAGAATTTGGGGTAAGAGAGGAAATTAAGTGTCAGCGTTTGATACAAGAGACAGTCTGTTGTATGTTTCAGTTATATTTCCATATACAAATGAGACGAAAATTCAGACAATTTGTCTACAAAATGGATGATTTAAAAAACTGTAGGGCGTCAAAGATTCGCGAGGATATAAAGAGTTGCATTAAACATGGATGTAAAAAACGTAACTCGAAATGGTGGCAATAAAGTCAGGTAATTATCTCGCAGGAAAAGCGGCTGTCAGTGATGGGACCTGCACCTAAGATGCTTCAGTAAGGTTTTAATTATACCGTTATGCTAATTACACTACCTGCATGTTAGTCTTTCATTTTTTACGGTTATTTAGCATTAAGGGTGGAAATATTTTTAAGAAGGGATTATGCGTGGTTTAGATAGAGGATTTCTGTCGTTAAAACCATTACTGCTACTTATATTTTAAAATAAATTACTAAACTAAAATCGCTTGCTATTATTTACAAAAATTAAATATATGAAGAGAAACGAATAGCAAGTATTGAATAATGAATAATGATCTCACAAGCACAAAGCACTACTATAGTATACTTTTATTCTAACAACAAAATTTTAGCACTTGTTACGCATTTTTTAGATGTGTTAATATATCTGATAATTGTTAATAATTTTAAAGTTGATACTAAACATTCGGTAGAATTATCACTGAACTATTGTTAATAGTATACATTTTTTTATTAGCTTACTTGTCATAATTATCTGACTTGCTTCATTGTCCGTATCTGTGTCTATCTGCCTGTTTAGAATCTTACAGGTGTAATTTGAACAAGTTTCTGTAGCTGAATAAGTTGAAATTTTGTATAAATATGTAGTTTTAATATCAGTTCAGTAATATTTTTTTTGTACATGATGATGCCATACATTACTGGTAAATATGAGGACTGGTGCTTGGGTTAAATAGCAATTTACCATTTTATACTAACACACTTTTCCCAACGACCAACTACTCCTCGGACAGAAAGTCTCGACAGGTCTGTTCTCAGTGTAGTGTATCATGGCGCTATACTTGTCTTGAATAAATTTTTCGCAGGTATTTAAGAGCTGAAAGTTAAAGAAGAGTGACATAGTGACGTAACACCATTTTCAAACATCACTGGCAATTATGAGAAATGATGCTTGTCTTAACAAGATACAAATACACCACCAGAATATGCTGCATTGAAAATGGGACAACAACCCCAAAACCTGTCTTAAGTTTCTTGGTTGGAAGCTATTGTAATAGCTTTATGTTTTACAATAAGGATTAAAATCAGTTAATCATAACTTATAGGCTACGATCGAATACCACACAAATTGAAAAATATCCGATATTAAAAGCTTTTACAGATCGTAATCAGAAAATTTTGCTTAAAATATATCTAGTTAAAGACTTTTACTTTGTAAGATGTGTTTATAAAAGACACTTTAAAGTGGGGTTAAAAGAACTTAAATTTTTGCCCTATGTGAAAGTTACCCTCAGTATCCACGGATAAACAATGTAAATAGAGAAATCGGCAGTTGTAATTCCCATCTGTCCAAAATAAATAAGACGTAACGGTCGAATTGAGACGTTGGGGTCCTCTGTGGCTGGAAAAGCCCGATCGATTGCAAAGTTTTTAAAGTTTGAACTTTTGTAGGGGCAAGGAGAGTGTATTAGGAGGCGAAGGAGGCCGGTAAGCAGAAGCGACTTGCAGATGAGCGCTCGGAGGTCGGCAGAGATTACACGTGAATTATGGCACAAAGATATCTAATTGTAGCTTGGGGCCGCGAGGGGCGCGACTTGACCCCAGCCGGGCGTCTTGCACTCCTCACAGACCATTTACCGGCTCACTACATTTGCCGAGGCTCATTATTAACACCGCCGAAGCTAAGTCAACGTTTGCTGAGGTGCGCTGCTTACTAATTTCAATAGATTAACCGCGCACATTTAACCCATTCGCCTAAATCGAGTTATTTGTAATTAACTAGCTTCCAGTCGAAGGGTGCAACCCAGACCCGACCGACACCGCAGTTTAATAACGAATGCTCGATTATTGACTATTGCTTAAAAATTATTACCAAAGCAATTAAATTAAAATAAAACTTTATGATTTTTAAACATTCCTTTAAATCTCATTAGTTACATAGAAGCTAATTTAAATAAATTTTTGAAAAATATTAACGAAACCTTGTATAGAAAGCCTATTAGCTTCTTAAATTTGTAGAGATTAAGCAGTGGGTTACTTTACGGTTATGTCGTAGACGCGGCGCAAGGAACATGCTGCTGGCTCATTACATATCTGAATAACTGAACCGTGCCTGGGTAATGTTATTTTTATACGACATAAAGTAGTAACGACATGTTGGAGACACAATAAGCGTCGAGTACGCTGCGATATCGGCTGCTGCTGTAGCTTTGCCCGGGGAATATTCTTCGGAAGCCAATATTGGCGATGAGTATTCTAATTACCGACATTAATTAAAAACGTGTCTATTAGAGTAAACTTTACATCCGCGGAATGAACGATTTCTTCCTGTGCCGTTATTAAACAGACCGACGATTCAAAAGAGTTAATTAAGTGGTGCCGCGATAATAAAAATCTTCCGAGTCGTTTACATCAGTTTTATGCCAAATATAGACTATTCAAAAGAAAAATCTCAATATCTGTTGAATGAAGATTTACTTTAATAAAGAAAAAACACTGAAGAAATTAGAGAAAGAGTAGAGTGTTTTAGCTAATACAGTTATTATATTCTTACTTAGTAATACTTGTTTATGATTTATTGTTAATATCCAAAACAATTGGAAGCACTTTAGAAAGTAATTTTTTTTCGATCTTAAAATTTACACCACTTTATGTAATTATGACACCACCAGTCATAATCTTAAAGTATAGAGCGTTATAATAAATGATTATAAGAACATAGGCAGCAAGAACATTAAAATTTACACCACTTTATGTAATTATGACACCACCAGTCATAATCTTAAAGTATAGAGCGTTATAATAAATGATTATAAGAACATAGGCAGCTGTGAAAATTTGCCACCTTCATGTACTAGTGTAACGGTATTAAGCTAACATTGAATAGACCCACTGATCATTTTCAAAAATTCGATATCGATAGTATGACATCACAATGAAAATAATCTGTTCCATAGTGTACCCCATTGATAATTTGTTTAAGAAAATTATTATTTAATTGAAAGTAAATTTTTGTTAATTACTTGCCGGGAAGAAACAAAAAACAAGTAAAGTAGTTTTGAAAAAAACTGAGTTTGAATGTTGTAAAGCTAAAAACATTTAAAATAGCTACAAATCGTGGAATATGAGTGACAGTAATGACATATTTGACATTAATGACAGCTGCTAAAATAGTGCGCGCATTTATTTGAATATTTTCAAGTGTTAGTTGGCAAATTAATAGAATCTAAACAGAATTTTTAAAATGTCACCAAAAAACTAGCCAAATTTGTTATACAGCTCTTAGCTTTTAATAATAAAATATTAAATTGCGGATGCATCAAGAATAAAACATAAAATTCGGTGCAGTGCAATTTACATCAATCAAGGGTAGCTTGAAATCAAGCTTATTTGAACAAATTTAGCGCATCACGTATATTATAGTTGTGCTTTTGTTTTAATCTACAGAAAAAATTACATTCTAACCTGACTAGTAATAAATTTGTAGTATATTTTTTATTTATTTATATAAATTGAAAATTGCAAATTTGGTGGATGCGCCGGGCGAAAAGGTACAATTGTTAAAAATGAAACTGTGTTGAACCGTCTGTGTTAAAAGTCTTTGTATATTGCATAATCTAAAAATGTTTACGTCTGGTTTGCTATTTTTCTCTAAATTAAATGAGTTTGCTCTTCAAGAATCTGCTTACTTTTCTATGAAAGGCCTCCTTACACACACAAAAATTTAATCTGGCCAAATGAAAGTTTCGATAAAGACTTAATAAGGATAAAAATTACTTTGCAAGACATGCTGATTAAACAGCATATCATCCAGCCAAACACTTGCTGCTCACTTGAGAAGGATCGACCTCTTCCGTGCAAATGGATGGCTCATATCTCGAGGGCTCGCTTTAAAAACTCGAAAGAAAACAGCGCGATCCTTTTAAAGGCTCCCATAATGCGTATAGACCTTCTTAAGAGGATCGCCGGATGTCTCGATTCCCTCTTAAAAAAGGGGAGATTGTTATCACGTCTTCTAATTTACTTATTCTCTCCTTAAGATCTATTTACAACAATAGAATTGCCTGCAATAAGAAAAAAACGGGAAATCATGTTTTTCTCGCGATTGTCATAACATCCAAAGGGAAGCTGCGATAACATTTCACGGGTCATTAATTGCTCCTTCAAGCCAATTGGATTTTTTGTCGTGAACTGAATTATCATTATTTTTCCGGAAATATTTAAGGTAAAAATATAAAGAATTGACCAAAGAGAACCTTGTTGATAAAATTAACTTTGTGTAAGTTACGAAAGTATACATAAATCAGCCGTCTACTTGAGGCAACAAGAAGCTAAAAATGTGTCACAAGAGGTAACAACCCATTCTTTTTGCGAACCGTTTATATTTGCCATCTATATGAGGCTTTTAGTGATGGAGCGCGTCCCTAAGCTCGTCACCTTCATATCATATTCTCAAGTGTTTACGTGCCAACTCCCGGAGCAACTAAGAAGATGCTACATTTTTATTTTTATCTGCCCTTCTAGCGCATGAATATTTAACAAGCAAGCCGACTTAATCTGTGTCAAGGGAACACAGAAAGTAGCCAATATGAGTTCCTTAGCGCTCGCTTCACACTTGTGCTTCCCGCAATATGCTGCCGTCGTTGAATTAAGACGCAAATGATTTTTGATTTATTAAAATATCTTCTAACTAAAATAAATTTTTAAATACCGAATTTTTGTTACCAATCTCCAGCAACAACAGTGATATTTTATTTCCTCGTCTATTGTCTTGGTCATTTTCCAATCAGTGTAGTCCTTGTTTGTATTGACCACAACGTCAATATACCAGAAGCGCAACAAATTATTTGTTTGCTGTAGGTACACATTGAAGGGGTGCAAGTTACATGGGACATATGAACAGATGACTTCACTTTGTGCTTTGATTTTCTGAATACTTTTATTATTAATTTTCATTACAAAGAGAAGGTAATATGTTTGTAAACGAGAGGTAGTAAAAAGCGCGGAACAGGTGAATCGTGTGATTTACAAAGATTCCCTTAAAGAAGCGCAATAAAAATACAATGAACCGGTGGGGCTGCGGATTCTTTCGGCTTCTTCTGACATAAAGAAACGTTTAAGGGGGATTGCTTAATTAAATTATCAGCTGATATTTAAAACAGCTCTCGGTTTTCCTGCAAACACTTGATCTCTACCATTCAGATCACTTTCGGTTGATTACATTCATTATGTTTGGAAATTAATTTTTAAAAACATATTTTTGCTTGGTTAAGTTTTGTTTTGTACGTTAGTGTTACAAACGTACCAGTTCGGTGCTAAGCCTTGTGGTTTTTCTGGGCGTAAAAAGGCAAAGTCTGGCAAGTTAAGTCTTTCTGATCCCGTCTAAGAGGGATGAACGTGATCCCATTATGCTCCTTAAGAAAGCCGATCCCTTGTGAAGTCGACACCCTTGCCGTAACGACTCTCCTCGTACACGGATATTAAGATCCGCCTTTGTCATCAAAGCGCGCATTCACGCCATCATCGTATCGACACCACTTGACATGTGTAAACTTTACAAACTTGAAATTATTCGCTCCCGGGCGGAGATAAAACGCTTGAAATATGCGCCTCCAATATCCATTAATCTATCATGTATCGGAACGTCCCGGACAGGTGAAATAAGATTTTGGACACCAACTTGACTGTAACATTATTACATCTAGCAGAAATATGGCGGTCTGAAGATGCAAAAAATAATAGTATAATTAGTCTTAGAAACGAGCACGAACTGTGAGTTATAACAGCCAAAACAGCTAAAGCGACCGGTTCTCTACAGGGAAATATGCAAACTTGAGGAAAAGATCGAACTTTTTCTTCTTGAGGTGACAAATATAGAATTTGCATTTAAATAGGGTATTTCCATCTGTGATATGCGCATTTCAGCCCCTTCAGGCCCACGTTGACAAACACTTTGTGCTGCTTATGAAATTAAGGTAAATATCTGATAAAAAATATAAGTCAACAAATCTAGCTGATTGATAAATTTTGATATGTTAAAAATATGAAACTTGTAGCTGCATAATATTTTAATTAACTTGAAGAAGTTTTTTTGCATCAGCTTTGGTAGTTTTAATATTTTTCGACAATAACACGAGCAACTCGTTTGGTCGTTAAACCAAACATCATTCTCCACTTACATGCAAAACACATCCGTATGCGCTAATCTGACTCCATTAAGAGTACACAGCGGTACTCTGCAAGGCTAATCCGCGTCTAGCTGACCTAACTGTTTTCCCCTCACTTGCTCGTTCTGTCGAGAGAACAACAGAAACTGATAATTCCTTCCAAGTCTCTAAAACTAATACAAAATGTACATCGCTCTAGAGTACGCCGCCATCAGAAAATTAGCCGCCATTAGGATTTTACGCCGTCTGTGAATGTTTTAGTGTTTTTCGTTTTAATAATAAAACCGCAAGAAAAACAACGCCTCCCTTGGCAATAAAAATATTCCTAGGTGATGACTCCCACTTTAGTCACATACTGAATAAAACCATAACATTTGCAAGTTAAATGCCATAAACGTCGTCTGAAATAAATTCTTTGTTTCATTTTTTCTTGTTGAGTGAGGTCCCAGACGAGAGTTTCTTATCTCACAAAACCCTCCCTGATTCCACATATCAACATCACATTACGTTATCCGTTATCCTTTATACGCTACAATCACATCAAAGCAGAATAAAGTTGTTTATGGGCGTCTAGTGGAGGTCTCATCGACGTTTAAAAGCCAGATAATTGTTAATGTCGCCACGATCATTAACTTGATGATTGCACAACACTTAGATAACAGGCAATTTATGAAATTATTTCAGTTTTAGCTTAATGCTATTTTACGTTACAATAACAAAATCGACAAAAATTATAATTTGTTAAACTGTTTTTACATTGGCGTGAGGTATTTTATATTTTATACTGCGCATTGTGTTTCAATAACTGAGCGCTGTAAAATGGTTGGCACAAGATTTGTGCTAAACTTCTTGTAAGGCAGTTTTTATTAAAAATTTATAAGTTATAAAGTATCCTAACTTAATTTTTATTAACGTCGAAAATTAGTTATTGTGAACTGAAAAAGCATTGTAGAAATAAGTATTTAACTAAACTATTTTGAAATACGGTATGTTGTCTTTCAGCTACAGTTAAAAATGTATTTTCTTTTTCAATAAATTAAAATAGTGCAAAATGACGTTTAAATACTTTTGCTTTACAAAAGGATTTGAAGGACCCAATTTAAGTATTTTCTTAAGAGCGGAGAGTATTAGGAGTTGGAGTTTTGAGAAAATATGTTATTTAGCAACTCAATGATTACACAACTAAATAATGCACTTCTATACACTTTAATAATCGCCGATGCATCGCTTGTTAATCTCTATAACTCGGTAAATCTTCCTCCATCTATACGTAGTATTTCCATCGTCAGTCCATCGATAAAAAATTGTTTAGAGTTGGTAAATAACCTTTACGGGTTTTACTTTACATCTGCTCCATATTCTTGGAAGCTTGCTTCTTTTTGGTTTTCTTGCTTAGGAACGTTGATCTACATATCATTAATGTAACATTTATATAACCGCATGGTAGTTTTTCTGGTTTAGTTGCAATATACTCTGCAGCAGCTGATCTTTGTAAGGCCACCAAGAAGTCAAGAACATCTATTTTTTATCATTTCAACCCTTTTCTTCCGTTGCTGCTTCAAATAGTCTTCACATTGGTCACGAAGTTTGATCACCAAATGTTGGTAGTCTTACTTATAACGCTGGTTTGATCCTAGTACTTTCTCTTATTTTCAGTGCCTAAACCTTTTTCTAAAAATCTTTTCTTGAAGTTTTAGGAAATTTGTTTCAATTTTTTTTAAAAACGTTTCATTGCCAAACGTTTTGCAAACTACAGAATTTTTCAAGCATTTTTTAAGGATGTTTCTATTAAACGTCGTAGTTTAAACTTTTCTATATAGAAAGCTGTTCTTCCAAAATGTTTCTAATCTTTTTGTAGAACTTCTATTTGGTTTTTGTTCTATTATTAGTCGTTTAGCTTGTTCTTTTTCAGTTTTAGTTATTTATGTTCTTTTTTTGTTTTATTGTAATCTTTGTTTGTTTTTCTAATTTTTCATTTTATTCTACTTTTCCAACAACGTTTTTTAAGATTCTCGTTTTTCAAACCTGTTTTTCTACTGTTTGAAATTGCTTTTTTTCAGCCGGCGTTTTTTTACATCTAAAACTTTGTTACATCAACTGTTGTTTGTTACATCCTACTTTTTATTTCAAATGTCGTTTTAAAGTTTTTTAAAAATTGTCTTCTGTTTTTTCAGAATCCTACCTTGCTTTTCCAGACTTCTCTTGTGTCTGTCTTTTAAATCTAACCGACGTTTTAAGTCCCAGAATTTAATTTTGCTTTTCTTTTTGCATCAACTAAAAATTTTCTGTTTCTACTAAACGTCCTTGTTCAAACTTTTTTAGATAGTAAATTATTCTTCTAAATCTATTGTTTGTTTTTCCATTTTTTTATTTTTTTTCACTCTACCAACAACGTTTTTTAAAATTCTCGTTTTTCAATTTGCTTTTTTTTTAACCGGCGTTTTTTCACATCCAAAATTTGATTTTACGAATTATCGTTTGTTACATCTTTTTTTTATTTTAAATGACGTTTTCTAAAAATATTTTTGGTTTTTCTAGAATCCTTCCTTGCTTTTCCAGACTTTTCTTGTGTTTGTTTCTTAATTTTAATCGACGATTTAAGTTCTGGAACTTTTTTGCTTTTCATTTTCCACCAACTGTAATTTTCCAAAATTTTCTGTATCAACTAAACGTTCTTCTTCAAACTTTTCTAGATAGGAAAACCTATTTTTGTAAAATTGTATTTGTTTTTTTGTTTTTTTGGTACCTTTTTTTTATAGCAGACGTTTCTACACTTTTTCTAGAACTTTCATTTGTAATTTTTTAAATGTTGTTTTTAAAGCTCATCTAGAACCTTTCCTGTTTCTCTAGAATTGTTTATGGTTCTACTTTTTTTTCCAACCACGCGTGGTCTTTCGTTTTTGTTTAATTAACCTTTTCGAGGAGTTACTGATTTGGTTCCTCTATTTTTTTGGCATGGATTCCGTAGACAGATCCAGGAAGTAAATAAATAAAATTTTTGATCCAACTTTTTAAAAAAATTTTGACGGGGACTTAGTTTGTAATTTTGCAATTTAAGGGATTGGATTTTTAAGCGCATAGTTTATTTAACAACTTAATTTGACTTAACCAAATATACACAGATAAACTCAAAAATAACTCAATAATTACACAATTTAATAACACACGTTTACCGCCTTGATTAATTGCCGATGATGTTTCTTGATAAGTTAAACTTCCCCATTTTAGCGCCTCTTCCATTCTGCATCTACAAGGGTTCGTTAACAGTATAGGTTCGCATTGTGTATCGAAGCACGTGAGTCATCACTCTCGGAAGAATAATATAGGTTATTGGGGTACGCGCTGACTGCTATTTCCGAATACATTTCGTACGTTAATTTAATTTTTACCTCTGATGAGACAAAAATAATAATTTTGGAAATGGTGAAGGTTTCAGGTTATCAGTAAAACTTGTTTATCAAAAACAATAACAATCAGAAGTTCAAACCTATATAAATGCAGCTATCACAAATGTATTTCTCAAACTTTAGTAAACTTTCTATATATAGCTATGAACATTAATTCCTGGACTTTATGCACATGCATTGAGTGGGTCCAAGACATTTGATTTGTTTCCATTGAAGTGAGCAGTTACTGACAAGGAAACCTTTGGTTTGTTTCTGCAAGTGGTCTCTTTGTATAAGCGATGGTGACGGCGGCGGCGGTTGCTTTCCAATAAGCAACACCTGCAAACTTCGTCCATGAATATGTCAGTTTCCTTCACAATGAAAATGCACATGCCGGACTCCGTCAATATTCAAATATATGCAAGTGACTTGAGAATCAAAGGGGGAATGTAATTATGAATCGCACATTATATTAAATAAGCGGCATAATAAGAGGGAGAGAGAACTCCGCACACGGTGAATAATTTTATTAGGACGGAATGACGCTCAAGATGAACGGATAAACCGATGGCCGGGAAGGGTTAGACAAACCGGAAAACCTTAAATGTGAACGTGATTTGAACCCATAAGTCTTCTACTAAAATATTGGACTAAATCAAAAACGATACATGTTTCTTTTGTGAATAGGAATATCGTGATTTACGGAAAAAACAACACACAGTTCTAAACGAAAGATAGAAAATGTTTCTGTAAAGGCCAAAGATTACAAAGACTTATAACAAATGTTCATTAAAAAAACGAATTCTGAGTGCTTAGAAACGTAATGAAGTTGTTTTGAATGGCTTTGATAATGTCATAATCGGCAGTCAACTAAACGTCTGTTTTGTAAACGTCACTTTTTTACATTAAGTAAGAAAAAATTTTTCCTGAATTTTTGGCTATTAACATATATACTCCTGATTTTCATTATTTTATTCGGTCTTCTGTCATCAAGAACATGTCTTAAATTCCTTGTGGTACAACATTCGGATTTGCAGAAGCTCTACTATTTTCTTTTGAAACAGTTTAACAAACCATTCTTAACAAAAATTTTTGTTTAAAAACAATTTTTATCTTAAAAAAGGCAGCTTATTGTTCCCAGTAAAAGTGAGATTATTGAGGTTAATTAAGGTAAATACCACTTCACCTCCACCATTGCTCTGGTGGTCTTAACGTTAAGGAGACACCTGTATTTCTTTTATGGGAAATGCCAATGTAAAGTTTATACAAAATATCTTCGAACTAATGTAAATTTTTTAATGTTTTTTCTAGGGCACAGCTGCACTTCTGTGATCAATAAGTAACGAAAGGTTGACATAGTTGTCCAGTTGAACAATGATTAGTTATTTTGCGCTTCGTTACATCGAAAACAAAGCTGGTCGACTGTATAAAGGTCACGGCGATTTAATTTAATTGCTGTTTACATAGCTTTTACGACTATTTTACATTTACGACCTAATTGGCGAGCTCTATATCTCTTGAAGCAAGAATACTACTGAAGATTTTTTCCAATTGACTCCAATTAAGGTTCGAGTCATGAATAAAATTTGTTGTACTGAATTTATAGTTATTTTAGTACTAGAACGTTCGACAGAGCCGTCATAAGCCAAAATGAGCCCCTCAACACTTCAAGTTTAATGTTTATCGAAAAATTCAATTTTAAAACAAATTAAAAAATACAATAGTTGGTTTATATTAAAATAGCAAACAATAACTTCAACTTTTTAACACTGGAAAACAGTTTTGCAATTGTAATGTTATAAATAGTCGGTAAACAAATGCGGAGCAAATTATTATTACAATAGGGTTGTTGAAGTTTCGTCTACGCCCGCTTTCTAAATCTTTACTGAAAAGAGCCAAATTTGAAAATATATCAGCAATTTCCAAAAAAATAGCTGCACTGGTTATCTCAAAAACTAAAAACATTTTTATACGACGGGTTTGAGGATTGAGCAACTTTTTAATAAATTCTGAATTTCATTTGATTACACTTTGACATTGATTCCTGACATTTTTATTCCAGACATATCGAAAATCTTGCTTACCGTCACCATAAATATTGTTTTCTTTATTTGTGTTTTTTGAATCTAACTTTTCCTGTGTTATTATTTTAAGTGACCTTTTTGCTTATGTTCAAGTTTTCAAGCATAAAAAAAGAAGTATTAGTTTTGAATGAGGATATTTATCAAATTGGTCAAAGATTTTCGAGCTTACGTTCTTCGCGAATAAATTATAAACCAAGACAATAGCAGACAGCTTCATTATTAGCGGTTTCTTTGATGCTAACCCGACTAAATGACTGCCATATTCTGTTTATTTATTACGTCATTTACGCAGCAATTCTGGCAAAGTCGTGGAGTTAAAGATAACAGAGAATAGAGTGTGGGTTTTCGATTCCGATTGCAGCTTCGAATTAAACAATGTTTACCTAAAATGTGCTAACTGCAATTTCGGCAAGAAATTGCAATGTTTGAAGCTAACAGTATTAGATGTGGAAACAGTAGTCTCAAGGCGCTGAAATCGAAGTAATGGACCCCCAATGCGAATCAATTCACTGCCTGATTGTTTCCAGCCAGAGCTGTTTAATGGGATAGAGAATCCACGACTTCGCGGCTGCACCAGACACAATAAACGATTTGATAATTTACAATTTTACACATATATCCTATTTTATAAAGATCTTATATATTTCAACTCTGTCCAAGTAAGACGAAAACTTAACCCACTTTCAACTAAAAATTAGGAATAGCAATTTTAGCTAACCACTTTTATATTATGTACAATATTGTCTTTTATACAAAAATCCGAAGACAAATTTGTCGTATTGGGTGAGCCAAATTTTACTTCTAACTTCAAAATAAATAAATTATATTTAACACTAATACAAGGATCTACTACAAATAACTTTTTTTTTATTATTCATCCAGTCATAAACTGCTTTTGCAAAAATTTGATTAATTTTTGCAACACCAATTAAATACTTGTGATTTTTTTTGAAGTTTTACTTAAATATTTAACTTAATTAAATAGAATTAATTATATATATTACAAAATACCAACGCGCATATTTATAACATGTTACAATGTGTTACATGTTACAATCCAATCAACTTTTCTTTGTCGACTTTGCCATAAATTCATCACAAAAAAGAGCTCTAAACACAAAAATAATAATAAAAAAATGTATAAACATGAGCTCTTAAAATTTCAGCCAGTATTACTATGTAAATAGTAATCAACAACATAAGTAACGGTTCAGCCTGCACAAAAATAGAGGGCCTTTTAAAATTTTAGCTAGTAGTCTTCTAGGATTATCTTCCTTCTAAGAGAGGAGGGTGCATCACTATTTATGTGCGCGGTGACGATGATACATACGACAACGTTCGATGAAAAGAGGCTTATCATAAAACCTCGCAGCGGGTAATTAACAAAAGTGAAAAGAATGTCAAATCAAAACCACATAATTGAAAGAAATAAAAAGATCATCTGGTCACCACAAAAAGGGAAAAAAGTAAAGAATGTTTTATTAAGCAATGAAGCAATTAGTGAAAGACATAAAAAATAAGATATATAAAATTCATAAAATAAAAAAAGAGAAGAAATATAAACCTGCAAATTAAAAATGTATTAGGGATAGAAACTAGAACATGTTAGGAACTGAATAACCCAATAGACAGAAAACAAAAGACGATTCAAGCAATGAAAACGGACACCGAAAAGGGAATTTATGAAAAATAAGCAAAATGTGATGTGAAGCAAGAAGTGTACAACAAAAAAGAAAAAGTAGTAAAAGAAATAGTAAAACAAAATATAAACATTCTTCGAATTACGGATCCTCAAAAATAAAAAATTAAGACAATATACAAAGGTTAAATAAAATAATTTAATAATCGCTTTGGATAAATTATTTTGTCTAAGAGTTCTGACTTATTACGAGTTTTTAAAGAGGCTTCAACAAAATTCATGATTTGTCATCACAAGCAAAAACTTGGTTAGTTGAGTTGAAAGTTTCATAATTTGTTTTAAGTATTTTGTATTTATTTTTATTTATTGTCCACTGTTTTTTACTGTTATACAGGGTGGTGATAATACAAAATTGTCTTATACAACTATTTATAGTTTTTAGATACACCCGCAGAACTATCTTTTTTCATTTTTCAACAATATACGATGTATTATAGCAATTTTATGGTATTCAGTGTATGATTACAACATATGCAAAAAAATTTCTTGGAGATAGTTCTAAGTTTTAAGGTTTAAATCAGATATACAGGAAGTTTATGAAATTATTTTACAAATGATACGATTTTACAAGGTGATAGCCCTTGTTGAAAGGATGTTACAAAACTCAATTTGCCTTATACAAATGTCTGTAGTTTTTGAAATTTAGGTTATAGACAATTTTTTTCAAAAAACATTATTTTCGAGATACACGCTGTATGACAATACTCTTTTTGAGCAAAAACTTTTAAATGGTATATCTCCAAATTTATATGCTTTATATCTCAAATACTACATACATATAAACATTTCTATAAGGCGAATTTGGTTTTCTTAGGACCCTTTTAACAAAAGCTATTACTTGGTAAAATCTGTAACATTACTTCAATAACACCCTGTAGATAGTACAAACGGTAGCAGCAAAAAACTACGTCATCGAGTTATGAAATAAGCTTTCTAGTAGAAATCTTGTGCAAATCGAAAGTATATTTCAAAAATTTATTGTTTTATATATGTTTATATTTCCGGTGTCTTTTGAAGATTTCTTTTTACGAGATCGAGTATAGGCATGATTTTATATTGTTTTTTTATCTTATAGTTTTTGATTAGTAAAACAAATAAATTTGTCAGATTTTTGAAATCTTAGAAACTCTCAAAATTATCTTTATTTCAAAATACAAAATCAAGTTAAACAATATTAAAAAATTATCAAGGTTAAATAGCAACCAAAAGACAATAAATAATTTATTTTTGGCAAACATTATATGTTATCTCTCTTTTTTAAATCTTTTTTTTTACGTAACAAGCGAGGTTATGAGTTCTTTTATTAATGTCTCAATACGGCCAAACGCAAAAATAAATATAGATATAATTAAAAAAACAAAAATAAAAAAAATGAAATTTGTAAATAATGGATAGAATCCAAAAAACACCAAAAATATTAAGAAATATTAGGAAATGAGTTAAAAGTTAAAGAAGAAAGTTTAAATGTTTAAAAAAGAGGGTACGCTTTATAAACAGCATATTGATTATAGTTAAAAAAAGCAGCGGTAAAAAGAAAATAATGAACAACATAAAAAAATTATTTATTTTATTTTTGTAATTGGGTTAAATTTCGAGAAAAAATCCATATTTAAAGATAATGTTTTTCAATGAGAGAAATCCTACGATTTTCTTCGATATTTTTATTTATTCTATAATAATTCAATTCTATTGAAGAAATAAAAATATCGAAGAAAATCGTAGGATTTCAGTCATTGAAAAACCTAGCCATAAAAAAATTGGAGACAGACGAAATATGATTGAAATACAAATGGGAAAATTACTTAACTACAAGAAGAGAGCTAGTCTACAACAGAATACAAAGAGAAATGAAAGAATGTTAAAATAGCACTTAAAGGGATAGAACATAAATCTTAGGAGAAATTTAAAGATTAGATATTGGATATTGTCAGAGAAAAAAAAATGAAAAATCGGGAATACAACATGCTGTAAAAAGTAAAGACGGCAATATACTCGTAACAATAAGAAAACATTTTAAATAAGGGACAGATGTAGAGAGCATTTGGCTTCTTATTTACGAAAAAATTATACTTAGAAAATGGGATGACATACTTACAAATAGAAGAGTTCAAAAAGCAAAGGCTGGGAAAAAACAAATAACAGTTGAATAAACAGAGTTAAAAAAGAATCAGAAATAAATGTAATGATTTGGAATGATATAAAACATCTAGTACAAGGTAGACAGTGGATGAGACAAAGTTATTAGATTCCGCCAACCTTACACTTAATGGAAAAAAGGCGCAAATTACGTAAATTACGTCTTAAAAATATGATTTTTAATAAAAATGCTATTTTAAAAGTAGATAAGATATTTGGGAAAAGTATCAATAATACTTTTATCACAGCAAATACAATACTGCAAACTGCAATCAATGTTTTTATACTCTACAGCTGAGAAGTAGATTTTATCTTTCTTGTTATTTTTAATATAATTTTTTTATAAACGTAATAAATTTAGAAGTATCTGAAGAACACATTAAGACAACAATTCAACACGATTGTACTATATTTAAGTTACTTGTTTGGGCAACGGAAGTGGAATCCATTAGCCAGAAAATAAAATTAAATTTTGGACTTTTAAGTTACCTACCCATGTTTACCAACATAATGTTATTACTATTTTCTGTTTTAATCAAACTTAGAGGCATAGGAGCATACTTTCCAATCAATCCAGTGTTTTCGTTCTTTCTTAATTTTTGAATTTTCTAGAATAGGAATAAATGCTTTGAGATAAAATAAAATAAAATTCTAAAGTTAGGACAAATGATATAATAACAGAAACCTTATTAATCATCATAATCATGTAGACCTATTTTTTTGTTTAACTTGCTACTGCTTAAGAGAAATAAGTACAACTACAAAATCAAAGTCCTTTTTGATTTAGAATCAGCTATGAAATGAAATAAATATAAAAATGGTAGAAAATTTGAATAATGTTTAGAATTCTGTAAGGGTCAAACTACCTCTGTGCGCCCTAAATCCACTCGAAGTGTCCATGAAGAGTGTGGGCGCGGGCGGCAGCACTTGATGAACTAAACCCATCGATCATCCAATTAGCTCACCGATCAATCATCCGCTGCCATTTACCGCCTGCTCCCCCTGCTACACGCTCATCTGTTCATCTGCATACCGCACCGTTCGCCCCGACCGAACACCCATGTCATTCTTTAATTGTTCGATGATCCCAAAATCTCCATTATCATGTTCTGGAAAATTAAATAAACGAAATATTTTTTAAGGAGATGTGTCTCATAGGTTGACGGTCCTCTTCATCCGCGCCTGAAAGCCGTAAGAGCATTAAAAGGACTCCCCTCTTCGACTACTTTACCGATTCAGCTCTTAAAAGCCTCGAGCTCTCGCAGAACGCACTTCATAATTTATAGTAATTTAACAATGCACGAGAGCAAGAACAAGCTCAAGGATTTTTATGCGGTGTCCGTCGTGAAAGGGGCAACGGCAAATCATTTTTAAAGAGGATTTGCATGATTAAGAGGATTGTTTATTTTAAAAGTGGCCATGTATTTAAACATAATGGGAGATGTTTAATTTAATATGCCGCCCAAGGATTACACCGTTATGAAAGGACCTTTTTTTACATTTTCATTAAATTTACTTTATTATCTAAGCGGGAGCTGCTCTAAAATTGTTTTGCTTTATGCAACAAAAAATCTAAGATTTTATATTAAAATTCATCCTCACAATCAGATTTACCAACACAACATTCTAAAAATTCTAGAATTATGTTAGAACGGTAATAAGAGGTGTATGCATTACATTACTAAGAATTTTTTTATAAAGTTATGAAATGATTTTGAGGCTAATTTGGGGTGATAAAGATGGTTTTATCGCAACATCGTCAACTGCTTATTAAGAGGCCTAGACCGCACATATTTCCTCTCATAAAATGTAAGTAAATGGGAAAGTACAGAAGTAAAATGTTTGTGAGAAGTAATTTCATTATTGTTGTAACAATAATATTTAAAAAAATTTGTTTTTTAGATGAATAACTGTTTAAAACTTGAGTTGCCTAAGATATAATTTAAGAGCGATGTTAACTGAACGTCCAATAAGCGTCTGGTTCAATCGTGATTTCGTTTATTTATACGAGGAGGATACAGGGGAATTATCTTTAGAAGTTCATTATGTCAGATGTAGCTATCTCGGAGCAACTGTATCAATCTTAATTACACAATGAATTGATGTCATTGGTCGATGCCAGGTCGTAAGGATAATTCAAAGAAAATAAATTAATCTTAATCCTCAAGCTTCTGGTCCCCGAGTTCTCAAGGCCTTTTTATATTCCAATCGTTTCCGGAATTTTTAAAGGGGAAGTGACGCCATGCGAGGAGCAGTTATCAAGAGCACTTAAACTTGCTTTTATTACTCCCTGATAGGTTGTAAAAGGGGTACTACGAGTGATAATTCACTATACTGCACCTCCGCTATAACACCACAGCCACAATAAAACCAAATAATTTGATGCAAATTTATTTTTCGTGTTAATATGATCCTCTCATATGTGCGACCAAAATGTTCTAAGACGTATAGGGGAACGTGGAAACTGTCTTGGTTGTCAGAATCTCCAGACGTTGGCTTTTTACACCGCTTTAATTAAATCCCTTTCTGACATCTACCGCGCTGTTGTCACCGCTCTAAACGTAGAGATTTCTACGTGATGCGGTTTCCAAAGTGCAAATTGCCCTCTAGAATTCTTGTTCCATTTGCGATTATTTATTTCATTTTAACCCACTTGTCTGTAATCCTAAGAATCGTAGGAATTAAATCTGATTTCCTATGAATTATTTAACACCTTACCACTTTTTTCAATCCGCAACAATTAAATCAATCTGAATAAAAAATAAAGCTAATAAGCTAGTAATACCTGTTGATGAGTAGAAGGAAAAAGAAAAAAGAACGGTTTCTTTTGATGGCGTATTAAAAAAGCGGTTTGGTTAGCGACTGCCTGCAGATCTGTAACACTCCCTCTCAAACATCTTATAAAAAGAGCTGGGAAAATCTGATTCCAAAGGGTGTCAACTACACAAACACTTGATTCACTCCAATCTTGGTGGCATTTCGCCGGATCATCATTTTAAGTCTACTGTATTTTGATCTAGGGTTAATTTACTTTTTGAATTAAAACCGACGGCTTGAAATTGAAGGGGTGTAAAATATAAGGGCAATGACTCCAAATTTATTTTATTTTTGGAAACTGGAAATATTTTATTTTTAATATAATTGACCAGATACATAGATTCTATTGTAGATGTGTAATATAAAGAAGCTCTAATCCTTTGTTAATTTAAAGTAAAAATGTAACATATAATATACAAGCGGACACTTATAACAAATACGATGACGTCATCAATTAGAAATGTTGCTGGCTAACTACTACATTTGGAAGTAAGCATTATGAATACGTACAGATTAAACCAATACTTTGTAAATTTAGATGTTAAACTTGAATACAAAAAATATATTTTTAATCTACTTTATACTATTTTATAAAAAGGTCTGAACAATAGATAACGAGCAAAAATCCTTCGTCTTGTTGCTTGATTGTTTACGAAGTGAGTAGTCAAAGACATTTCTAGTTAATGGCGCCAACACTGTTACACTAGAGACAATTAAAAAAAAAAACAAATTAAACTATATATTTGGTGTTTCGAGGGTCTAAATAAAAAAAGAAGGCTATAATGTGCTATAAACTTTCAAAGATAAGACAAACCGTGACATTTGCCATCTACAATGGATAATGCATTTTAGACGTCTAGAGCGTACTAAGCGTAATTGTACTTCTCAGAAAGATAACTTCATTTATTTGACTCTATCCGGTAGGATTACAAAAAAGGTGATACCGTTTAATATGGGTCTAAAAGTAAGAAAGAACCCTATTGGTAAATGCGTTAGAGGACATAAAACAACATAGTCAACAGACGACCCAAACCAATGCGGTACGTACTTTTACATACCACGTGTTAAACGGAACCATCTCTTTTATGATCCTACTGGAAAGAGTCAAATAAATGAGGTTTAAAAGAGAAATTTGTATATATTTTTGTATTGCTTGAATTGTGTTACGATTTTAAATCAACATTGTTCATATGTTATTTTTACATTGTAATTTATAAATGATGAATAAAACACTAAAATATCAGAAAATTGTTAAAACAAACATGGTAATGCACCTAATTTTGTTCTAAAAGTAGAAATAGCAATTGCTATAGTAAAATATCAGGTGATGGGTAAAGAGCAGTGAAAACTTTTACCAGTTAGTTACTTATCTCTCTTCAGCAAATGATAATTGCATAAGTTTGTCTAATTCAATCAAGCAAAAACCTTTGTTAAATTTTTATTCACAGCACTCATCGTTACTCTTTAAATACTGTGTTAAACAAAATTTGGTGAAAAATAATATCTATTACAGTTCAAGAAGTTTTGACCTTCATTTGTAACTCTAATAGTTCTTAAAATAGAAAAACTAGTAGAGTAGTAGTAGTAGTATTCCTTGTGTTTTTGAAGAAAATCTATTTTTTTTGAAAATTTCTACGCATTTTTACATAATTAACACATATGTTCTAGCAATTTTATTAAACTAATTAGTTGTAATAAATTTCCTTAATAGAAAATAAATTACTGTTCATATCTGTATGTTGTTTTGATTTCATTAATTATTTTTCGTTAATAACTGAGATAATACTCACACGTATAAAGCCTTAATGCGTTTTTAATCAAATCTCTCATTACGGACGTATCTTAGTAATTTTTAATGAACGGACGGTTCCAGAGTATCCAAGTAGAATATACTAAAATCTCTCTAGCTTGTACTCTGTTTTCCAGCATCTACGATAGCCGAAGCAGTGCTAATTTTCTCACTAGAAAGTCATGCGCATGCAAACACAGTGAACGCGGTCGCCCAAATAATAACTCGCTTTTCCTTGTCGATGTCTGGTCTTTGTCGCACTCGCTTCCAGCTTGATCAATATCCCTCCTTAGTCCTCTCTCCCACCAGTCTTAATTAGGAGTTGGAATCTGTGGCGGACACACATAAGGGACGCTAGACCAATATGCGCCCAACAAACATTCCATCCCACAGAATTTTCAAAAAATTTTCATATTTTACACTTTCTAAGTCTCTTATTTGTAACAGAAATACTTCTAGTCCTGTAGGTCCAGCAAAAGAAAAAGATTTCAGTTTTAAGGTAACACTGTCCTTTCTTCTACAAGAAATCTGTTTTATAAATTTTAAAAAGTTACTTACTAGTCTGAAGACTTAGTTTTAACAGAAGATTTATGACGAAAATCAACGACTTTTATAACGTTCAGAATAAGGTTTTGTGTGTTTGTAAGCAAAACCGCATCCTGTATATAGCCGCAAATTTGCAAAAGAAAACCAGACGCTGCGTTCGATAACGCCAAAAATAATTAATTACTTTCGATCGACCCGAATGCCAGCCAATTTTTCAATAAGAAACTGTCAGATCTTCGAAAGACTAACGAACTAGAACCCCGGGATTCTTTCACGTCGAGGCAGGAATGTAGGCGAGGGAAGACCCCTAGTTGCATACCGGGTGATCCGTAACGAGAGGTTTTTCGATGAAAACGTTCCTAATTTTCACTGCATTTACGAGTGTTGTGAGTGATCCCACGGAATCTGCATCAGCACAGAATCCAATTCAGTCGCTTTGAAGGGTGACCGCCACGGGGTCTATTATAGAGGAAATTAAGTTGTGATTGCGGTTTCATAAAATCTCCAACCAAAACTACATAAAAATTATATAGCAGTGTTATTTTTAGAATTTTAAACCACAGATGCTTCTTCTCGTTATTATAAAAAAATTATAGTCCTCTAGTAAACATTCAAATTTTGCAAAATCATTTTTGTTACAGATTTGACCGTCCCAAGAAGACCCTCCAGTTCGAGGGCGATGAGCAAGGCAAGTATTATGTTTATGTATTTTTCTCTATATTCGTTTAATAACTGAAATTGGCCGTTATTACTGTGAATTATCTTTACGACGGCTTTTGGCCACCAGTACATCTCTGGAGAATTTGATTTTTATAACCGATTTCTCGCACGTTTTGTTCAACTTGGAAACGTGACACTCTAGAGGTTACGTTTTATGGACACGAACCCTGACTTAGCAACGAAGGTATTTTGTTGAACGTTGTAGTTATTTTTTACTATTAGTGCACCTTTAGTTATAGGTAACTCGTACTAAAGCAAAATACTTGGCCAATTTGAATAACACATAATATTAGTATCTGTATTACCTCACAATTAGAATATTATAAGGTAATTTGTATGTTAATTACTTTTTTATATTTTTATTTAGATACTTTATAAATACGTATAGGTGTAAAAAAGAAACGTGAGGCGAAGGAAAGAATTGCCAAAATCGGTTGTTCCCGAACGATGACATATGATATTCTCGTAGGTTGTAAACTCATTTTCTAAAAATTTGTTTTGACTTAGCTACTAGCAGGATGTTTTCTACACTTTCGCCTGTAACATATACTTATCAAGTAAATAAAAAATTAAACAAAATAGGCAAAAGGTCTTCCAGTTAAACACATCAGGGCTGTAGCTACACACTGAAAAGCGGCGCAACCAGAACTATTAAAATAAGCTTTACGTAAAAATGTTTACCTATTTATATGTTTGTTTCTTATAACCATTTCAAACTTTTTAACACTTTAAAAAAAGTAAGTTTGTCGTACATTTTAAATTTTTTAAAGACTTTTTCATATCTTTTTCGGCAGATTCATCTATATTTTCCTTGTCAGAGTCTACATATACATTAAACATATATATAAAAATAACTATAATAATACTTAAAACTAATAAATTACTTAACAATAATAAAAGTATTTATACGCTAAGGCTGAAAAAAGTATCGATACTTACAGAAGGTATACCTGCTCAGGTATTATACACAGATATCGACTGCAATCACGTATCGAAGTATCGATACTTCCGATACCTCAACACTTTCGATACCTCGATAACTCCGATACCTCCGATAACCCGATACCCTCGATACCTCCGATACTTTTATATCTCCGATACCTTGATAAAAGGTGGCTATAAATAAATATCCCATCCAGAGGGCTTTCGATTTTAGAAACACAAGCTATTTTGATGAAAACAAAAGAATTCACAAGCTATTTGATGGGATATTCATTTATAGCCACACGACACTTCCAACACCTCGATACTTCTAAAACCTAGATACCTCCATTTCGCGATACCTCCGATTTTTCCGTTACCTTTGATAGTTCCGATACTTGCGATACCTTTATACCTCCGATGCCTTCGATAATTGCGATACTTCGATACCCAATACCTAAAAACAGGTACCGCTCAGCCCTACTACATACATATATAGTTCAACGAAAGATATGTGAGATGACTTTTTATGCCCTCCCAATAAACAAAAGCATAAAAATTATTGCAGTTACCGCAAACCTCAAATAAACTATAAAACCACTCAGAAAACTTGATTTATGAGGGTGTACACTTGCACATTTAACAACGACCTTGACAGGGTTTGCTTACATCTTTTAACGGTTCCAAGAAATGTAACTCGTACATCAAGTTTTATGAGTGGTTTTATGGTTTATTTGAGATTTGCGTAACTGCAATAATTTTTATGCTTCTGTTTATTAAGAGGGCTTAAAAAGTTAACTCATTTATCTTTTGTTGAACTATACATACCTATTAGACCTAATTATGGATCTACTCGTAAATAAAAAATAAAATTAGAAAACTAATATAAAATTGTTATAACAAAAAAAAATACAAATTCTTAACAAAAGTTCTAGTAATTCATTCACAATAGGAGATACAACAAAAATTCAATTTTTTGAAATACAATAATATCCAATAGGTCTCACCTTTTTAAAAACAGTTTTTTTTGGAGGTAGCATATTATGTGGTTTATTTATTTAATCATTTGCAACTAATTAGGAGTAAATTTTATTACTGTTTATATATTATCAATTTTTAAATTTAGTAGTCAGTAAATTAAATTTTTATTCGATTTAAAAACGATAAAAAAATTATTTAAAAAGATTAAATTTGTTAGTGTGTTTTAAATTACCAAGCCTGAGTGTTTAAAAATCTCGAAATTTTTCTTATATAGATCGTATCTAGCACCATTTTTTTAAAATTGTCATAATTAATTAGTTCAAACTGAAATTCATAAGAATTTATAGGACGTATGGTATGATCCATCAGGTCTTTAATAAGATTGAGCAATAAAGTTGTTTAATGGTATGCAACAGTTCAGAAAGTTAAACCAAATAAAAATTTTAATAAGTGTTTAGTACACGTAAGTGTTCATTTGTAAAAGTTGTCAAAAGTGCCATGACAAAACAAAAACATTTTGAAGTATTTCTTAGTTAAATTTGGCTGCCGCACTGTTAGTGATAGTTGTCAGAAATGTCGAATTTGTCATTATGTCGGATTGGAGACCTGAAATCTATTTCACGGAATATTTTGTAAACAATTATTCATTAGCTGTATGGGGAAACATTTCCAGTGCAATGTCTTGTGAACAAAATCACTGACTCTTCTTCAATGACCTTGTTTTGTGTTCCATCAAATAGATGCACTCGCCTTCAACTTTACTGCCACTTCGAAAGTAACTTTTGACTAAAGACTTTTTGTACTCTAAAGTATAATTAGTCATTGCGATAAAATTACAATTAATTAGACTCAATTACAAACAAAACGGAAACTAAAACTTAAAACAAACAAAAACTGAACATAAAAAACAAGGATCAAAATGAAACTAGAAATGAAGATGCCTCAGAATCTTGTAAACATGCACTCAAAAATAATTATTAAAATGATTTATTTATTTATAATCTTTTCCATAATGTCATAGTTTGATGAATCAAGTTCCAACATTCATTTCTAGCTACATTTTCTTTTATCGAAATCTCATAGCACTCTTCACAACTTCTTTAAATGAACACTTTTTACAAGGTTACTTTTCGTCTTACTGATGTTTTCATTCATATTGTTCTGAGTTTAATCATCAAACTACAATAATTATTTTTAATAAACCAATAAAAAATATTCAAAAATAGCAACTAACTAGCAATAACAAATAGTAACTGTAAAAAAATTTGGGATTAGATCATCAGTTTGGCATTAGGCAGAATTACATCACTTTCTAAGATATTATATGGCACTTGTTTGTTATTGCATAAACTTGGCTGCCTAAATAAACAAATATTAAGTAGGTATAACTATGTAGGTATTAATAGGAAGAAATAAAAAAGCTAGATTTTCATTGGTTAGAAGTAGTAGAAAACTATGTATATGAATATAAATTAAGAGTTGATGTTATAACCCAAATATTATGTTAATGAATAGCAAGTGTTTCTGAAAGCTAACTGTCCGTGGCTTAAATGTTGAAATTAGTATTTTAAACCTGTCAATCAAATATAATAAATAAGGGGTGCATATTTCAATATTTGTAGAATCAATCTGTCCGCAAATGAAACCCCATTCAAATTGTATAGTAAAACGAGCAAAACGTCATTCCCCTATCGAATGCAGCGCCGTTTAAAAATCGACAAGATTCCAAAGTCAGTCTGGGGGTGACGGGGGTATATATCGTTTCGCAAACCTCTGCTAAGCCCAGAATGCTAATCACTCTCAACAGCTCAGCTCCTCGGAATAATTAATTAGCATTCTTTCCTATATTTTACGTGCTTCTTTTTTAGACGCCCTTCTCTTGTATCCGCATCCTCTCATTACATTAAAATTAGATTTAAAAATGTGGAAATTGTATCGTTGATTGCAATTCTGAAGCCGCTTGCGCAACTTTAAAGTGGATTTTCAATTAACCATTCAGCGTAATGTATTTAAAGCAGCGACGAAGGCTATTTGTGGTGACAGGCTTTAAAAGTTACGTTATGTAGCGTGAGTTTTTTTAAATGTCTTTGCTTGCAAACCGCTGAACTGAATATTATCTTGTCCAGCATTATATATCATCTGAATCACTAAAGAGGATTACACCTTGTTTCTCTTCCCTTGTATTGTACTCACTCTTTTTCGACAAACGAGACTGGGAAAAAGAGGGTCGCCAACCAGCCCGCGACACCTTAGAAGGATTGTGAAAACGACCAGGTGCTGGAAGTGCGGTAAAACGATTTTCTTGCTGCTTCAACAGATTTTTCTAAAAAGATGTCTAATGAGCCACTGGAAATTCTGCTTAATATGACTTTTTAAAACTCAAACATTGTTTCTTCTGGTCGTATAACAGTTGCATAAGGTTTTGTGTTGATTTACTTTTAAAAAAGAAAAATGTATTAGGGAAAATTGATTGGCAATAGGTGAAGTAATTCTATACAGTTATACTAAGAACTTTTTAGATAAAATAAATAGCAAAATAAGTCCGTCTAAAGTGCTAAAAAATCTAAAAAAAAAATGTTTGAAAAAAACTTGAACAAACACTAATTAAAATGCTATGACTATTGATAGCGTTTGAGCAGATAGACTCAATGCTCGTCTTACTGAGATTGTTAGAAGGTAGTGAGTGTTAGGTTGGCCACAGCGTACTTGATTGACAAACTATTTTTGTCTGTTCTGGTTTAATATTTCAAAATAATGGCGGTGTAGTAGCAACAACCAACTGTAATAAGGTTAACAACTGTAGACCAAAAAAAATTTAATAATCTTTTATTTCAAGGTTAATAAGTTGTAAGAACTGACATTTCTGTCAGTAGGTTGCGTGCAAATATCAACAGATTGGTGGTAATACAAAGCTAAAATTGCTTTCTACAAGCTACTTTGTGATTTTTTTTAGTATCTCGAAACGGGTAATATTTTATGCTCTTCTCAACAGTGTTTAAAACCTGAGGTCTAACATTTCTAAACTATACCTTATATATCATTTAGAAGAAATGGTTTTCTAACTTAATTATGTTGAAAAATATTTATTTATTTTATCACCAATCGCTTTGACAGCTTATTACTTGCACACCACTCACTCCAATCAGTATTTGTTTATTTTGAAATTTAATAGATTCTTTTATTTAACTAATGAATATATTTTACACCACGTTACTGATTCCATAGCGCATTACGCATAACCTTGTAAATCAGTATGAATTATCCGGCCGTTTTTTCGATGGTTCGCTTGATGGTGGCCAAAGCTTGTTAATATAAAAGCCATATCTTGTCTGTCAATCTTGGTAAGTTATAGTGTTGGCATATTTAGTGTCTAGTCGGCGCGGCGGTTAGGTAATGTGATGCCTAACGGTCAGAGCCTTAACTAGTGAAATAGTTGTTTTCACCTAATCGTTGAGATTGGTTTTGTTGGTGTCGAGCAAGAACCAAAGTGACATCAAACTTGACCACCAACATGCCAACACACCCTTTCTTTTAGCGATCTTTCTAAAAGGGTACATACATGGTGTCTATCTACACGACCGCCAGCCTTACTCCGCTTGCTAAAAAAAGCAAATTCTTTCACCTGTTTTAAACGAGAAGAACGCTTTAAAATATACTGTACTGATAAAAAGAAAATACACTTAAACCGGTATACAGCTTCCTGGCGTTGTGTTCGATTAGAACAACTTTTATTGTAACTATTATATAACTCAATAGTCTGAGAAATAAGTATGGAATAAAATTCATATTTTTAAAATTATTATTATTTTTAGATAAAAATACAGATTAATTTTACTTTTTTATTGCCCAATTTTTACCTACATGCAAAAAAAAAACTTCAACCATTTTTTGATGTGACGTAATCGATTATTTTTTTAAATGGCAACTCAATTGTTTATTTTAGTTAATTGAATAATCATCCGAATAAAACTAGAGCCAAAGAAGAATATTTTTTATTGAAAATAAATGCCAATTTACAATACCTATACTGTAAATTGAAAGTTTTATGTGCGGGTAATTTTTGTTCACGAGTTACCTTATTATTAAAATATTTATATAAAAATTTAATATAGTTAAAAAAACTAAATTTACAGGTATGTTGTACAAAAATGGTTTCTTTATTTTTTAATAACGAAAAAGTGTAACAAAGTAAAAAAAACTAAGTCGATAAGGTTAGCTGCACTGTTGTAAGAACTATAAAATGCGAACTGTTAAAATGCAGTGTTGCTAACTTAAAGTAAATTCTTCCTTACTATTAAGAGTAATAATTATAAATATTGATTTTTATAATATCTTTAAAAAACCTAATACAAAACTGCTTACAAAAGTTAGAAAACTGAAACACAAGCCAGTAGAAGAAGCAAAAAACTTATTTACAGGTCTACAGCAAATGTATATCTAATAAAAATTAAACATTATCTTCAAGATAAATAAAAACAATTTTCAAAATTTTAAAATGGTGGATGCGCCGAGTTACTCTATATTTAACTAATTATTTTAAAAATATTTCCTATTACAAAATTTAGAAATTTGAAACACAAATTTGAGCTAGTAGATAAAACTTTTTTTATTTGCAACATAACTACATTTCAGTGAAATTACAAAACAAACATTTTTAAAATTAAAAATATATTTAAATATTGGCGGATGCGCCGGGTTAGATATATGTATTTAGTTATAAATTACTATAGCCCATTTTTTCTTAAAATCAATTGTCAAAGTGTTTTAAGGTTGGTGACTCCATTTAAAATTAGCCTTTTTAGTTTCGTTTCCATGGCAATCTAACAGAGTTCCAACATAATTTCAGAATTTTTGACACTGACAATTGATTTAAAGAAAAAACAACTTTTATATTATATTGGATACAACATATGTACAATAGTCGTGCGATACGTAATTCACACTGCTTAGGCTCATCTAACCCTTGCCTTCGGTTCATGTCTGAAATCGAGTCTACGTACTCTTAATTTACTTACCGCACTCAAACGTAAATAATTATTGCCAGTGGTACCATTTATGGTCATTACGCTTGGAAACACCATTAGTACTTCAGCCTCGTGATGTTGATACAAGCAAATGATTATTCTTGAATACTACCACAAAAATATTCGACATAACTTTGACTATTTGTTGTATTATAACCGAGTAGTAAATTTTAATATAGAACCAAGACTAAACACTAATAAATTTAATGATCAATTTCATTTCTATATTAAAATATAATAATATGATCATAATTATTGATATAATAATTAAATTGATATAATAATAAAATTATTGATATAATATTATCATAATATGATCAATTTCAAGCGCAACGCTTGTAAGAATAATTATACTACTTTTGTAAAACAAATTTATTTATAAGTTTTGTTTCGACAATTAAATGAAGACCACTATACTATTTACTGTACATAAATAGTAGCAGTTTGAAAATTAGTACAACACAATAATTAAAGTATAATCAATTTATAAATACTTGTGTCACTTATAACGTTCAATTTATTTAATGAAGACGGGATTACGGAAAAGAGGACATAAAAATAATAACTTCTTGCTAAATTGTGGACGTTTCAGCTTTTATGTATGTAAATTTTTTAAGATGAAAAGAGACCATTGACACATGTTATAACACCTACTAAAATTTTGTAAGGTATAATAGCCTTCAGTCTTCATCGCCCTTTAAAAAGGATTTAGATAACATTGCAAAGGTTGATTTATCAGGGAGTTACTCTTTAACTTATTTTTTACTTGATCCTATCTTAAATATACAGTTTGTAGTGAAATTTGTCTAAAAATACATTAATTTTATGGTTTTAACTTACAAAGAAGTTTACTAGGATTTAGTAAATTGCTTGTATTCATTATTCTCTAGCATTGAACATCTAATTTTGAATTTAAGGATACGTGTCTCAAACTTATATTTTTTATATTAGTTTTTTTGCAGGGTGGATTTTCCATCATCAGTCTGCTTGTTCATGCTTCATTTTACATATAAGTGTTTAAACGAGCAGTCTGATGGTGGGGATTCCACTCTAAAACTAGTACTTGCAAATGAAATAAATAAGAAAATGTAGCTTTGAGATACGTTTCCTTAAGCCCAAAATTTGATAAGGGTTGTTGTAAAGAGAAATGTGCGGTATTGGGTTGTTAAAACTACCTTAAAAGAGTTGCATTTTCTGTGTCTCTAAATGCTTAAAAAGTTGCTTCTAATGCACTAAAAAATTTAGATTGTTATAGTCAAATTATAACATCAATGTAGTTTATACTTTATGTTCTATAAACAATTTAATTATTAACATGATAATTGAAAAGACATGGTTGATTTTTTAATGTGAATAGGATTAGGTTTACTGCAATTGAATACATTAAGTAGGGCTTAATTTGTTAACATTACACCACCTATACCCGGATCACTTTTGTGATATTAAACAACAGCGCATCAACCCAAAATTTTGGCTTTGTGAATTATGTTATATGATAACATCAACGTGACATTGTCATATAATATGACCTACATTTTGAAAACCCGAATCTGCGGTAAAAAACATAATTTACAAAGCCAAAATTTTGGGTTGATTTGCGCTGTTGTTTAACATTACAAAAGTGATCCGGCTATAAGTAAATTATTCAGCTGATTCTTAGCAATCGTCAAATTGGTAAATGGTATGACATTGTGTCAACATCAGTAATGAAAATGTGTTATTACTATTAAACGTTATTAATCATTTATAAAAGTAAAAGAAAAGGGTCAACTTTCTAATCCTGGGGAATCTCAGAAGATAGCGCACATTGGGCTTGATACTCCTCTTTTTGCTTAAAGTAAAAATCAAAAAATTTACCAAAATAAAAAAATAAGCCCCAGATAATTGATTTTAAAGACAACAACTGACATAGGACTACTATTACACGCTTTTCAAATTTTTGGCAAAAACGTTCACCTGCCTAGATGCAGGTTAACTTTTTCCGTATTGTACGTTTACCAATTGTACTTAGGTTTTTTTATACTTTTCTTATAACATGTGCTTCTAGTGTTTTATTAGAACATTTAAAAACCATTTAGGATGTCTGTGCTTTTGAAAAATACTCGTAGACCTACCTTTAGAATATTGAATCAATTTTTTTCATCAAATATTTTACAGGTTTTTTTATTGTTTGTATAAGAGTACAGTCACTATACAGTTATTAAAATGAAGACTAATATCTGATAAAATCATAAAATACCTTAACAAGCTTAATTCTTAGACACAGATTTTGGTGCTAACGTTGATCTCTATACAGATTGAATAAATTTGTTTGTTTGTACCACACACGAAGAATGTTGTAGAGAGAGACAAGCAAGTAGAGAGAGTTTTAAACTAACGAAAGGCAAAATTATATACCTAAATACAAGTAAACAGTTTAATAAATAATATAGGTAAAAACAAACCAAAAATAAATTAATTTACAATTACAAAAAAATCTAAAATTTTACATAATACGGATTGTCATTTGATAATAATCATGAATGTATATAGAAGAACAAAACAAAATAAACAAAAATTTTAAGAAATATTACGTAAGCGCATACGCATTAGTTGTTCGATTAGAAAATGGAAAATAAATAAAAATGGAGGTCAATTATAACAAAAAATGCCTGAGGATGGTCTTGGAAAATTAAAGTAGCCGAAACATGTAGCAAAGTATTAAAAACATAAATTGAATTTAAGAGAAAAGAATCCTGTTAAATCCCTTTTTTAACTTTAATAGAATTTACTTAAAACTTGTGTCCAAAGGAAGTAAATACTAATTTATTAACCAGGCAAAATAATGTTTTTCGAAAACTATACAATGATTGTTCTAAACTTATGTAGTTAGTAATTTTGTCTAATCATAAAATTTTCGAGGTACACCATAAAGAATTGTTTTCGCACATTATTAATTATTTATTGTATACTCATTTGTAAGGTAAACGAATATACATAATTTTAAAATCTACTTGTTTGATCTTTTTGATGTGTCGAATAAAACGAAAAAAAGGACTCAAGCACATCAAACACTTTAATTATTTGACGCGCTTTTCGACAACGGTGTTGCTATTTTCAAGTACGAATTAAAACTGCCTGAGAGTGACAACATTGTTGCCGAAACCCGGTCATGTTAAGTGAAGTGTTTGGTGTGAACGGGTATTTTTTCGTTTAATAAATTTTAAAATCTAAAAAATATGTGGCAGATACCAACCATTTCTGAAATTTAGAATAAACTGTATTTTTTACTTGGTAATACATAGTTATTTTTTTAAATTATTATAAAAAAAATTGATAATTGTAATATTATTTACACTAATGCAAACACAGTGTTTTGCTAACAGCATGGTCAAATTACTGCAGAATGTCCTATAAAAAAAGTTTTACTTATTGATTTTTACTATGTTTCTATTAATAATATTAGCTGTTTTGTTTAATAAAAACATCGCATACTGACATTAAAGTAACATTATTTCTTGAAAGTTTTAAACAAGCTTTTCCAAAACTTTTCCTCTTATGATAATGTGGTCAATTAAATTAATTACAAGAGCTTATGGTTAATGTGACAGGCTATAAAACCTTTTCATTTAGATTCCCTTTGTATCACATCGAATATGAAAGAGCGTTTTTAGTGGCATATGAAAAAATCATATAATTGCATTTATGCATGACTGATATGTCATTAAGGAGCATGTATCTTATTTGCTTCGCTTTGAGTACAGGTGGAGCTATTATATGGTAATCGTTGACATAAATAATTCTCGCAGAAAGCATGATTACTAATCAATATAAATGACATATTAATATGATGTTTCTACACCTCGAAGCTATTAACGAAACTATAATAAACTCGAAGAGGGTTTAAACTTTTCTTAGCAATTTACGCTGCCATTCTTTATTATTTTATTCAGATTTATTTACGTGCGTTCAAAAACACATACATATTCAAGCAACTAACAGTGTCTGCATCGGCCGTCTTCGTCTCCTCATCTACATATGTTCTCGTCAGCTGCGCTTTGTTTCTGAAAAGGGCTTATTAAAGATGCAAAATTTCCCATTCATATTCAAAATTTTATATCTCAGTTTTACCACTAATTTATTCAGCTCTTCCTCTCGCACTGTTCTCCTTTCTTTTATTCCCGGTTCTTATTCCACAGCCCCGAGGAAACGGCTAATTCCTATCCGTACACTTTTTAATAATATCTAATTCCAAATCTCAGGACGACGCACATTTTAATTTAAATTGCTTATTTTCTTTCTTGATTTTGCTTTTTATTATTATTTTAAAGCGGAAATTTCAAATACTAAATTTTGGTAACATTATTCAACAGGTGGTCAAACGTCAGTCATCGCTTGAATTATTGTAAAATGACGGGCTGTCCAAACGTATTGCGACTTTATCTGGAGGGATTATGACGGAATTTGGACCAACACAATATGTCTACAAAAATATTTTAAGTAGTTATTATTTTAAGCAAAATTAGCTTATCGGGTTTTTTTAAAAAATATTTATACAAAGATTGTTTTATAGTTTACTCATTTATAGGTAGGTACACAAAAAGAACTTTCAGTTGTTTGAAAATTTATAAAAAAGGTATTAAAAGTAATAGAAACTTGATATGCCAAAAAAAATAGGTTAGCTTTGTGTATGAATTATGTTTTATGTTAAGAATATAGTAGGTACGAGTATAAAGTATAAAATATAATTTCATTTAGAGAGGTTTTACAGCATAAATATGTTGATTGATCTACCAGTTTCTATGTATGCATATCCAAATACTGAAAACTTCTACTTCTAATAACTTTTAAACAGGTGAACATAAAAAATAAGCAAAAACCCGTTTTGACTGTATCAAGGGGGAAGCAGGATGGGTATGTTATTTGCTATGTAAGTGTTAAAGTATTAACACCCTAACTCCTATCCCTACACTTTCATAGGACCATACAATTTGTGATACATCAAATGAAAGGTATGGATCAAGAGAATGCGACACAAAAAATTCAACAAAATATTTTCATTATTAACAGAGGGTGAAGTAAAATCATTGATAAACGGCTGTTTTGCTCTAATATTTATTACCATAAATTAACTGTTTAAAATCTGGCGATTAAGCCAAACATTCAATACTACCTCTCTTTCCTATCCATTTTTTTTTGGGTACCTCTTGTTTAAATACTCTCTCACAGGTCTAAATTAATGAGATGGTGCGCCATTCTGCTGGAAGAATACGTCATCGGGGTTTAATGTGGGGTCTGTTGCACTAGCATCTACAATGAGAGGATCTATGATATTATCCAGCAATTCCAAATATCTTTGCTTCGTTAGGGGTTCACGTGGTAAAGCAGTCAGAAAATTATCTCCAAACATATCCGTCTATCACTTGTTTTCTTCATATCGGGGTTAATAACAAAGATATTTTAATGCGGTTTTTTTTGTCACACTCTACCGGTATTTACCTTACCTTTGATTATCACAAATAGTATGGTTTTATTAAGGTTTGTAGGCGTTGCAATCGGGATGCTAAAACTTTAACACTTACAGACCAAATAACACACACCCATCCTACATTCCCCTTGATACTATCGAAACGGTTTTTTCTTATTTTTTTTATTTTTAACTGCTTAAAAGTTATTAGAGGTAAAATTTTTTAATGTTACATCTTGTATATGCATACTGACTAGTATACATACATAGATACTGGTAATTTGAAGGCTCTTTGTAAAAACATCTTAGGTCGGTTGACTTTGAGGCAACTTCTAGTAGTCTCAGAGCAGTATCTACTCCACAAAAACAGTTTTTTCTTAATGACCTTTAACGTTCACCAGTTATAATCTTAATTTTGACGTATTTCTAACTACTATTTTACTTTTGGGTTTGTATTATTTGTGCTTTAGAGCAAGATTCAGGTAGCTAGATGTCGCTTGCGTTCCTTGCAATAATTTTTCTTGTTTTTTTTTAAATAATTATGAAGAGAAAATTTTATTTATACTTCAAAATGTATGTTAGGATAATTACCATCGCAAATAGTATTCACTTCTGAGTAACTCCAGTCTATACACCCCAAAGCCGGACGTTTTGTGAATTTAGGTATCTTCTAGGATCTAGGGTAAACTTTTACGTAAAAGAAATGAAAATTACTTTTTACAAATTTATTCTATTTTTCTTTTCATTCATTTTCAGATATCTTTTTTGACCACTATGCTTAAGATATTGTGACGCGAACGACTCAATTCTAAGAAGCGGTGAATCAGAGTATCGAGTATTGTGTTGTGGACCGCTCACTTCTAGGAACTGAATAGAACTTCGAGTATTATTTACGTTTTGAATGGGTTTATTTATTCTTGTTTACGTCGGCATTGTTTGTCGCTATTGTGATTGAATTCCAATCATCTTGCCGAATTGAAATAATTCAGGAGAAACGCGAGAAAATACTCGAAAGTTCTGGAAAGAGTCCATACCCCTATATATATGCGAGACAGCGAGTCAGTCAGTCAGTCTGGTTTTGGGAGAGCGACATAAAGGCGAACTCCGGCGATATCCAGCGAATTTAGAAAGCGATAAATTAAAGTGTTTTGTGTTCCGTTAGTGATTTAGAATATTAGCTGTGTTAATTAGTTGTAGTTAATTTGATTTGTAAATAAACTTGCCGAGAAATTATCTCCAGCTCTTTAAATCAGAAACCCACACATATAATAAACGTCACACTGGTGTCAGGAGTGGGATTTAAAGAAGCTTGGTGGACAAAGAAAAGTTTATGTCTCTGGAACCTTCTGGAAGAACAACAAGAAGTCAGACAAGAACCATGGAGGAACAACTTCGTGTATTCTTCGAGAAACTAGAAAAACAACGCTTGGAAGATAAAGAAGAACAGAAGAAATTTCTGGAAGATCAAGAAAAACGAAGAATGCAAGAAAAAGAAGAAGAAGAAAAACGTCGAATGGGAGAGCAAGAAAGAATTTTCGAAAAATTCGATACCTTACAAGATGCTCTTAAGAAAGATGTCGAAGAAGTAAAAAAAGGAATTTGAGGAAAAAGTTTTCGAAGTAAAAGAAGAAGTAAAAGAAGAGATAAAAGAAGTTAGGGAAGAATTAGAAAAGAAAGTTTTAGAATTGGAAAGTAAAATGAAGAAACTTGGAACAGGACAAATTTTAGGAAGCGAAGTAACATCGCAACGAGTAAAACCCCCAACTTTCGATGGTCAGTCTTCGTGGTCAATGTATAGGAGGCAGTTTGAAGCAGCGGCGGAGATAAATTGCTGGAATGATGAAGAAAAAGCCACAGCTCTGGTGTTAGCACTGCGAGGACCAGCTCTCCAGCTGCTTCAGAATGTATCTGATCGTGATCAGAAAAACTATCACGCAGTGGTCAACGCCTTGGAATTGCGCTACGGAGACCAGCACATGGACAGAGTATACCAAATGATGCTTAAGTCCCGACATCAGAAAAGCAACGAAAGTTTGCAAGAATATGCCGCGGAAATAGAAAGATTGGTTAATTTAGGTTATCCTTCCGCACCTGCAGACCTTCGCCATGAGATGGAAGCCAGCGCATTTATTGATGGTTTAAGAGATGGCGATTTACGACGTTATCTACGTCTACATAGATATAAAACCTGTGCTGACGCGCTTATCCACGCGTTAGAATATGAGGCGGCAAATGAAGACTTTTCACGACGACCAGCTCAACGCGTGCGATTGATGTCCGCAGAGGAAACTCCAACAAATAATTGCTGCTGCGAAGAACTGAAGAGTATGTTGGAAAAGATGCAGCAGACACCAGCACGCACTGGAGGACGGCCTAAGTGTTATGGTTGTGGTAAGATAGGCCATATAAGAAGGGATTGCCGCCAACGGGGAAGGTCTGAGGATGTAAGGAGGGGTCAGGAAGATGTCACAGGCCTCAATTTCCCGGCATCAGGAAAACTAATTTCAGCTAGCACTTTGGGGCGTGTGCTAGCTGATACGCCCAAAGCCCCTAGGATCATCTCCGTCTCGCAGCTAGGAAAAGGAAATGATAGTCTGTTGCTGGATGGACGAATCAACGGTCGAGACACCAAGATGACGGTTGACACGGGAGCAACACTTTCTCTAGTGAGACGGGACATGCTGGAAACATCTCAAAATATCTACATGACAAGATGTAACTTCGTTTTGAAAACCGCTACTGGTGAAACAGCACAAGTACATGGAGAAGCTAATGTCAAACTTGAGATAGGACCATTCAATATTGTACACCGAATGGTTGTAGCTGAGATAGTTGATGAAGTGATCTTGGGTTTGGACATTATGGACAAATATGGATTTGTGCTGGATATTAAGAACAGGATGTTACAAATGGGAAACGAAGAAATCTTGTTACATTCTGCGACCGCTTCATCTGACCATGTAAACATCATCGTCTCAGAATCAGTTCGTGTCCCCGGCAATTCTGAGAAAATTGTGCTGGCAGAGTTGGAAAAAGATCCTGGGGGATACCGAACGGGAGTTGTTGAACCGGACATGACGAAATTCACGAATGCGACACACAATAAACAGATCTTGGTAGCTAGAGCACTCGTTGAGGCTGGTGGAAAGATTCCTATTCGCATAGCCAATCTCAGCGAAAATCGAGTTACGTTGCAGAAAGGGGAACAGATTGGCTTCTTTCAGCCTGCATTACGAGTTGTTCGTTGTGAAGAAAAGGACAACAAGAGTTACCAGGTAGGAGAAGGTAAAAATAACCCGGAATTGGAAAATTATTTTCTGGAAGAATGGCAACACTTATCAGAAGATCAGAGGAAAGCAGCCACTGCTTTTATTCGAAAGGAACAAGACATTTTTGCAATAGGGGACAAGATTACGGGAAGAACTAATTTGGTACAGCATCGAATTAATACGGGATCAGTACAACCTATTCGTCAGCCCCCGAGAAGACTCCCCTTTGCGAAACAGGAAGAAGTGGCTCGAATGATCGAAAAAATGAAAGAAGATGGCGTCATTGAAGATTCGTCAAGTCCCTGGTCTTCACCAGTTGTACTAGTAACAAAGAAAGATGGGTCAACTCGTTTCTGCGTTGACTATAGACGGCTCAACGAAGTAACGAAGAAAGATAGTTACCCACTTCCACGCATCGACGATACACTGAGCATGTTAGCTGGTTCCCAATGGTTTTCTACTTTAGACTTGAAGAGTGGGTATTGGCAGGTTGGAATTCACCCTGAGGATAAGGAGAAAACTGCCTTCTCGACTGGAACTGGGCTCTACCAGTTTAATGTTATGCCTTTTGGACTTTGTAATGCGCCAGCTACGTTCGAGCGGCTAATGGAACTTGTCCTTCGAGGGTTGACTTGGAGAACTTGCCTTGTGTACCTTGATGATGTGATGGTTATTGGGAAAACTTTCGAAGAACATCAAAGTAACCTGCAAGAAATTTTCAGCCGATTGCGAAACGCTCGTCTTCAACTTAACCCCTTTTCCAAAGAAAAGTCAAGTTTTTGGGACACGTTGTTTCATCGAATGGGATACAAACTGACCCTGAGAAGACTGCAGCCGTACGGGAATGGCCCCGACCTAATGATAAGCACCAACTACGAAGCTTTTTGGGTCTTTGCACCTACTATCGCCGTTTTGTCAAAGGATTCGCCGATATTGCCAAACCTCTTCATAAACTGACCGAAAAGAAGACGCCTTTTATTTGGGACAAAGAGTGTGAATCGGCCTTCAAAACATTAAAAGTTACACTCTGTACGGGACCAATACTTGCTTACCCAAGGGCAAAAGGTCAGTTTATTTTAGATACGGACGCCAGTAATAATGGAGTTGGCGCAGTATTAACTCAAGTACAGGATGGCGAAGAGAGGGTTATCGAATATTATAGTAAGGTTCTTTCTAAACCTGAAAGGAATTACTGTGTCACCCGAAGAGAACTGTTGGCTATCGTGAACGCGGTAAGCCATTTCCACAAATATTTATACGGCCAACATTTTACAATAAGGACAGATCATGCCGCTTTAAAGTGGCTGTTAAATTTGAAGAATGCTGAAGGTCAAACAGCGAGATGGATTGAGAGACTTCAGCAGTATGATTTTGAAATCAAGCATCGCTCGGGAAGGTCTCATCAAAATGCAGACGCCTTGTCCAGAAGACCGTGCAGAGCCGACTGCAAACATTGTAGCCAACGAGAACAAGCTGACCACCTGTGCAACCTTAGAAGGCTAGTTTTGCAACCTACTGACGGATGGACAGCTGAAGAAATAAGAACAGAGCAACTGCAAGACGATGAGATCGGACCGATTTTACAAAGCAAGGAGAACGGAAATGTAAGACCGCAATGGCATGACATTTCAAATAAGAGTCCTGCTCTGAAGGCGTTGTGGGCACAATGGGACTCCCTGAAAGTCGAAAATGGGCTGCTCAAAAGGGCTTGGGAAAGCGCGGATGGAAAGACGGTAACAATGCAGCTAGTCCTACCGAAGAGTCGTGTAAAGGAAGTCTTAAGGGAAATCCATGATGGAAGATCTGGAGCTCACTTCGGCGTCAACAAAACCTTGGGGAAGGTTCGCGAACGCTTTTATTGGGTCAATAGCCGAGAAGATGTCGCTAATTGGTGCCGGAAATGTACAACATGTGCTGCGAGTAAAGGCCCGAAAACTCGTAGCCGGGGAGCCATGAAGCAATACAACGTTGGGGCTCCGTTTGAGAGGATTGCGTTTGATATTGCGGGTCCATTTCCAGTCACCGACTCGGGCAACAAATACATTATGGTTGTTGCCGACTATTTCAGTAAATGGCCTGAGGCATACGCGTTACCAAACCAAGAAGCTATTACTGTGTCTCGTGCTTTGGTGGATAATTGGATTTCTCGTTATGGGCTTCCCATGGAAATGCATTCGGACCAAGGGCGAAACTTTGAGTCAGGGGTTTTCCAAGGAATTTGTGATCTCTTGGGTATTCGGAAAACCAGGACTACACCGCTGCATCCTCAGTCCGACGGAATGGTCGAGCGCTTTAACAGCACCATGGAAGAGCACCTATCGAAAGTTGTAGAGGCCCATCAAAGAGATTGGGATCGCCATTTACCGTTGTTTTTGTTGGCTTACAGAGCGGCGATCCATGAAACTACAAATCAAACTCCAGCCAAGATTTTGTTTGGACGGGAACTCCGCTTGCCTTGTGACCTTGTGTTTGGGACACCCACTCAAGAACCCAAGGAAGTTAGAAGCTATGTAGAAGAGCTTCAAGAGACGGTGTCCCATATCCACGACTTGGCTCGAGACCGAATTGAGATTGCCAGTGACAGGATGAAGACGCGGTACGATTTGAGGGCGAATTCGGTAGGGTTTCAAGAGGGAGATTTGGTCTGGCTATTTAACCCTCAACGGAAGAAAGGGCGATGTCCGAAGCTTCAGCCGAAATGGGAAGGCCCTTATACCGTACTGACCCGACTTAACGACGTGGTGTATAGAATCCAAAAGAACCCCAGGGCTAAGATGAAGGTAGTGCATTTAGACCGTTTAGCCCCCTATGCGGGTTCAAATGACGATGAATGATTGTTCGAGACGAACAATTCTTAAGAGGGGGGTAGTGTGACGCGAACGACTCAATTCTAAGAAGCGGTGAATCAGAGTATCGAGTATTGTGTTGTGGACCGCTCACTTCTAGGAACTGAATAGAACTTCGAGTATTATTTACGTTTTGAATGGGTTTATTTATTCTTGTTTACGTCGGCATTGTTTGTCGCTATTGTGATTGAATTCCAATCATCTTGCCGAATTGAAATAATTCAGGAGAAACGCGAGAAAATACTCGAAAGTTCTGGAAAGAGTCCATACCCCTATATATATGCGAGACAGCGAGTCAGTCAGTCAGTCTGGTTTTGGGAGAGCGACATAAAGGCGAACTCCGGCGATATCCAGCGAATTTAGAAAGCGATAAATTAAAGTGTTTTGTGTTCCGTTAGTGATTTAGAATATTAGCTGTGTTAATTAGTTGTAGTTAATTTGATTTGTAAATAAACTTGCCGAGAAATTATCTCCAGCTCTTTAAATCAGAAACCCACACATATAATAAACGTCACAATATTATGATTTCATAAGGGTAAGGAGTGTAGTGAAGAAACCAATCTGATCCAGCTTTTTCAATAAAATGTAAAGGTCAACTTGATTAAAAAAATTAAAAATAATCTCGTATTTGTTGTTTTACTTGTTAGCGTTCAGTTTTTGCTTAGTTTCTTTTAATTTTTTTTTTTTGAGTTTTTCGAATTTGTTCTACTGTCACTGACAACTCGTTTAAGGTGTTCTTATTGTATTGTATTGATATTGTATGCATACATTTTGTTTTCTTATATTTATGTGGTCATATACTTTAAATGACACTTACATATTTTTACTGTATATTTATTTTCATATTGCGTAGGTTAGTTTATAAGTTTTAAAGTAAAACATTTTTTAACCAAATTAATTTATTGAATTTTAAAAGTCTCTCTTCTACATGCAGTATAAATTTCTATGCAATGATAGTACACATGAAGGTAGAACAATGTGCCAAGAAAAAGGTGCAATTTAGAGCCAAATGGCAAAAACCCGAGGGCTACAATTTTAGGAATTATAGATTTTTTTCATTAGTGTTATATGTATATACTATTTTTTTGCACGATTTTGATTGAAATTAACACACATTTAACTCTAATTTGACTGTATTAAGTGTTGTCTACAAAAATTTTAACCACGAGAGCAAATATCCTTAGCAAGAGGAGTGCAAGAGTTTCTGAACGTCCAAAATTTGATGATCAACTTGCATCTAAAATAGATAGAGAACAACATTTGACTCGACACAAAACTAAATGATAAGACTTTTGAGGGTGGATCAACACAAATGGAAGTTGCTAAACGCTTAGGCATAAGACAAAGTATACTTTTAAGGTTAAGTGCAACAGGTACATCAGGTAACAATTTTCGCTAATACTGTGCCTCGAAGATTGCATGAAGACAATCCTCGGTTTTAACGTCCGCCGTTATCGACCTCTCCAAGAAAACGAGATCACTTTGTCCGCCAATGGTTATTCCATCCAAGGAAAGGTTTAAATGGAAAGGAGAGAGTACACCCGTGTAAACTGTTTGGTATCAACTTGGTGCCAGTTTATGATTGGTTTCAAATGAAGCGCCGATTTGACAAACCATGTTTGACCGTGTCTGATCTTGCAAGCGTCGTGTGCGAATCCAGCTATAATTTTAGGAAACCAAAAAATTTATTTTTGGGTTCAGAACACTTAGGTTGGACTAAGGAAAATTGGTCCACTGTGCTTTTTATCAAAAGATCCTTTTTTTTAAGTTATTCCTAGAAGTTACTGTCTGGCGATGGCGATGTAAATCAGTTAAAACATGTCCAAGAAGTACACAAGATGTACCAAAGCGAAAAAATATTGGTGTGAGATGGACTCAAGGTGGTTAGATGGGAAGGAGGGAGTACGACTTGAAAAACATGGTTTGCCGCCTTCACTGTGCAAAGCTATAAACTGGTACTGAAAGCAGGCGCACCACGAGGTTGAACTTAGTAGCGTCACAAAATGTAGAGTAAAAAATTTAAACAAAAGATAAAAACACAACAAAATGACAACAAAAATAACAAATAATACTAACAATCAATTCACACTGACCAAAAAAATCAGTAAAAAAATTAAGACAATATTTGTTTGTAAACAACCAAACAAAAACTAGCGTCTTGCGTCAGCTACGCCACTGTGCGGCGGTTGCAGATCGGAGTACAATACTGAAACCAGTCGTCCATCTATATGCAGTCGCTGTTGGATCAAATTTTATTTTCATGCATTACCTTGACTGGTGCATTCTCTCGATTTCAATCTGATGGAGCATGTGGAAGACGTTTTACAGAAGAGTTTTAAAAATAGAAATTGCGCGAATTTTGTTTAGGGGATTAACTTTGCTTCAAAATAAAATTTATGATTTAATTTTGAGAAAAGCGTTCTGTTGTGGGCTCGGTAATACAGGCACGTTACGACGTGAAGAAGACTTATAAGTACCTAAGTCTAATAAGAGTTAAAATTGAAAGTAGAAGAAAAGCGTAACTTTAGAATATGTAGTCTTAACAGTAGTTATCTATACTTGTTCAGAGGGTGTTGGTCGCGGTGAAATTTTGAGAACAATTTAGCGAAACAAAATTGACAAACGAAAGCAAAGGGGTAGTTTGCGCGGCCTGCACAAACGAAGCGGTGTAGCGAGGTAGAAGCGAATGAGGGTGCCGGCAGTATCCAAAATCTTTCTTCCTTCTTCGTAGGAGTGAAAAAGTGGAGAGTGGAGCAGCGAAGTATAAAGCAAAAATGCGTACTACATATTTCAAAGAGCGGAGTAGGATGGATCATACATGATCGAGGACCAAAATCGGACTGTGCGTACCTATTGCTCTCTTTCTCGAAACCAAGCACAAAAAGCGAAGAAAGCAAAAAATATTTTAGACCAAGAACAAATAACTTTCTTAATATGGTCCAAGCGAGACAACAAAGGTAAATAAATAATTCAAGCAAAAATAAAAATATTTGAGAACGCCACATTACTAAATTTTATTAAAATAGATAAAATGGTTAAAAATTATTAAGGTACTTTAGTACCTTTTATCTCCTAAACGCTGCAGCTTGAGACAAAGATAAACTCCGTTTAATCGGTTTTTTACTCATATATTTTTTAACTTTAGACTGCAGTTTTTATTTTTTTTTTTTTACTAACAATAAAATGCAATTTTCTAAATCACTTTTTTGTATTACAGTAATTTCACAAGAAGGCAATAAAAAAAGCAAATTAATATGAAACCACAGAAATAATAGATTGACCACCTGTAGATAGAAAATAAAGTGGAAAATATGTAGAGTTTAATATAAAATCATTAATCTATATAAAACGTACTGTTTATATATTTTTGTTTTTTTCCTGATTTAATGATGATCTCATAAAAAATTAGTATTATCGCAGAAAATTGTTGTTTTATGTTAGGGCTTTAATTGTTCTATTGTTATTATTCTACACGCCGGATATCGATTCCGAAACTCAAAAATCTAAATGCTCGACGGCGTCATTACAGCCAACACCTGTAGCACGCGACACGATCATTATTTCTGAAAGCAGATAGCTATTGACGCTGGAATTAATAGCTTTCGATTATTTCCTGAGTCAACACGTACATTTATGGAATCCTTTTAATTCACCCGCAAGCCTGTGAAAACATTTATTTGCGTGTAAATATTTCAGTTGGAATGATGAAGATCGTGTACAACGACTATGGAAAAAATTGTTGTTTATCTTTGGCTCATTATTTTGCTTTAAGCGCCAACGAAGACCATTAAAAGTTTCTCCTCTTTGCGTTCACATCACAAGTTTTGGAATTAAATACGACACTAACAAGGAAATTTTGCACAACTCGAACAGGTACGCTCGATAATTAGGAATTTTACGTGCTGATTGATCCGATTAGGCACAGCTAAATAAATGCCCATTTTTATTAACATTTTTAAGGGAACACAGTTTACTGAGAGTTACACTTTTCTTCCGATACCTCTATTGTCATACAAATGCTGTATTCGTCAGATCCTGGCAATAAAAGGCAACCAAAATTGTTACGTTTTTACAGTAGCGGCTACAAACGAATGAATTTACGTCATAAAAATCTTAATAAAAACACAGTTTTTTATTTAACCAGATTAATTAGAAATATTTTTCAGTGTCACAGCTATTTTTTTAGGTAAGTACTTTTTTTAGATGTTAATGATAAAATGCGCTGAATTTATGTCACATGATTGGGAATACCAAATTTTATCGAATTTTGAATGATGACGTAAATTTATTAGTATGTGGCTACGGGTTTTGTTGTTAATATTTGGCGGTCATCAAACGTTGTCTGTATATTTTAAAGACTAGCTAAGGAGTCTTGATAGAGAAAAACTAAACTTGCGAAACGTCGACTAACTAACAGAAAACGAGTTTTTGAAATAGTGCCTTCATTTTCAGTAAAGACAGTCTCCTTGACTTTGTTAATTTCAAATTCAACTTTTCTTTAAATAGATGTTAATAGCAATTTGTATTACGTATTTAATTTTTCAAATACATTACTTTGAGTTACATCAATTAATAGATGGATCGGCAATTTCTTAGTGGTAAATAAGATATTTTTAAAATTTGGTTATCTTCTGCTTCTTTGCTAAAACCAAAACAAATTTCCACATTGATTTCGATTAGAGGGTGAGGGTACAGGTGTGGTAATCTTTTTAAAGCGGTACTGGAGACGGATGAATGTGAGATAAGATTGAGGCGCATGTGAGACTTTGAATAATTGTTTCAAGGAAAAACAGTTTGAAAGAAAAAAAAATGTCGTAATTGTCGTCAGGAAACTTTGTCTCTGGTTATAAGTATACATTTGCGTGCCCGTAATGTTCGATTTGTCCCACCGCGCGAGTGTCTGCAAATGGTGATGAAGTGGGTAGGAGTAAAGGGGGTTGTATCGTGCACGGAGTCGCGTAACGCGGAATCCTTCGGGTCTCTAATGTAGCAGACAAGCTGATGAAGACAACTCACCCGCATGGGACAACGAACCGGAGTCTGGACCCTACGGAAACTGTGCTATATACTTGTATGTTCCATGATGATATAATTAACACAAATTTCGTTTCTTTCTACATGAGGTCATTTTATAGAAATATTTTAAAAGCGTTGCAACCCGTTCGATACATTTTAACAGTATTCGATTTTAGTACACTGTGCACAAAAAGTAAGAGGTATTAGGAAAATTCGAATTAAATTGGAAAAATTTAATAAAAAACACAACAAAAAATATTTTTTACTAATTTTAAAACATAATTTACGAGTTCCATAAAAAATAAATTAAAAACTACATCCATAAATAAAATAATAAATAAATTACTGGTCCATAAAAGAAAAAAATATTTTTAATGTTATTATCGAGTATTTTGGCCTCTAACTCGTAAAACTTCCCAAATTCTACAAGGCATACTTTTTCTGGGGGTATCAATTTGTTCCTGTAAAATTTGTAACATTGTAACCACAGAATGGGTAAAAACTGAACGTTTTCAGATTGAGGTCTATGTGAATAATGTAATGCTCTACCAAGAAGGTCCCATACACGCTCTATTGGATTTAAATCCGGTACACGTGGAGGAAGAGCAATTTGTTTAATTCTGTAAAAGTCAAGTACATTTAACACTTCAGTGGTACGGTAAAGCCAACAAGTATCGTTAATAAAAACAAAATTTTAACTAATAGCGGCTTGAAAATTGACAACAATGTGGTTTATAATGTCAGTCGGATACATGTCTGTGGCCAACACAAATTTTTCCCCATACCATAATTGACCCTCCTTGGAATGAAACGGTTTTTCGAATAGATTTTTGCTGATACCGTTCACCAGCCATTCTCCATTTTGAATACGTCTACTGTCACTTCTGAGGCCAAATCTGGATTTGTCAGCAAACAAAACCGAGCTACACTCCAGATCCAAATTTTGATATTGGGTGGCGCTTCTCACACGTGCCGCGTGGTCTTGGTGTGATAAATGCTGATAATTTTGTATGGTGGATGACTTCTCAACCGGAATTCCCGAAACCGATTTCGAATGGTTTGGATGATTAATCTTAGTCTATTCACAGCATTAGGAGCATTTCTTGCTGCCGATGCATAAATTCCTGGGTTTTTTTTTTACCACTCCGCGTATATAACGATTTTGATTTCGGGTTGGAGACCGAGGTTTTTCTCTTCTGGGTCTTTGTCAAACAGGTCCTGTCTCCAGGTATAAATTCCATAATCGACTTACAACACTTTGACTTCCTTTTGCGAACTTGAACATGTAAGGCATTAAAAAACAGCTACCAATGCAGTAAGTGATAATACTAAATTGAAAATTTTGCTTGAGTATCAAAAAAACTCACATACTTCTAGTCAAAAACTAGCCTCAATGTTCGATATTAGCTATTCATCGATTATTCAAAAATTTAAAAATTAAATAAAACGCATCCCTATAAAATGATACCATCACAGGAGCTCATGGAAGACGATTTTGATAAGAGAGTGAATTTTTGTGAAGAAATTATGGCAATGTTAGATGATAATGTGATCCAGTCTGAACATGTTTTGTTTTCTGATAAGTGCACCTTCTTACTTCACGGTCATGTTAATCGTCAAAATTGCCGCCGTCGATGTAGGGATAATCCTCACTGTATGAGAAAAGAATATACACAATACCCTGAAATGGTTAACGTTTGGGCAGGAATTGTTGGAGGTTTCTTTTTCATTGAAAGCAATTTCAATGGCGATAACTATTTAGCACTGCTCGAAAATAACGTCGTGCCAACTTTGACAAACCTAAATCCTGATCAAGCAAACCCACAAGTTTCAGCGAATAAAATAGGGTTTCAGCAAGATGGAGCATCCCTCTATTACCAAATCAATGTCCGGCAATACCTCAATCAAATATTTCCAAATCGGTAGATAGAGAGGTTAGGATCGATAGAATGGTCAGCCCGATCCCCTGACTTGACGTCATTAGATTTCTTTTTATGAGGATATGTCAAAAGTTTTGCACACGAAACCAAATGCTTTGACTTAGCTGATTTAGGAAGTCGAATAACGCTTGCAATAATTATATCGGTCATGTCTGAGATGTTAAGTAACGTTAGAAAAAATTTCTATTCAAGATTAGATGTTGCCAAGACGTTCACGGCTTGCATTTTGAACATCTTCTACATTGACATTAATATTGCCTTTTGTTTTTTACATTATCAAAAAATAAACAGTATTACCAATTAGTTTTTCAGTGTGTTGTAGCGAATTTTTGTAATCAAATAATTTTCTTTTGTTAATGTTTATTATTGCAATAAATTTGAAAATACTTATTGTTTTAGAAACAGTTGAAGATAGGTGTAGGACATTGTACATGACATGTCTCTGGAAATATATAGGGTGTTGCATTAAAAATAAGAAAGTTGGTATGGACCAGTGCTACATGGCATACGGTGTATACAAAGTTTTTGTAGAAAAATGCTCAACTAAAAATACTAATCGGAGTGTCCAAGTGTTTTCTCGAACACGCGCTTATTTATTTATAATTAAATTTATTCCATTTGGCTGAAACACACTGTATACACAATAAAAACATAATGTTCTAATTGAAAAACCATTTTAGCAAAACTTTAGCAACAACCAATGACAACTTATTAATCCAATTTTTGAAATGTCAAATTTGAATTTAAAGTTTAATCAGAATCGCCCAGTAGGTGACTTTTCAATGCTTCCAACTCAATCATTACTTGTTGATCACGTGGTAATTATTTCTTATTAAGATCTTTATAAATATATTATCAGTCTTCTCGTTGTCAGTAAACATTTTGACTAAATTTGCTCAAAGACTGTCAAATTATCACAAAATTATACAGTTACAGTAACTATGATCGCAAAACATCTTTTAAAATTAAATTATATTAAAGCCTCAGGCGAAAATGTAAGACTGGTTGGCTAAATCTTTCGTCATTATTCGTGAATAAGCCTGTATATAATAATTATGTTGACTGAAGTCACGGAAAAGACAATTTTTTTGTATACGTATTTTATGTAATATTTTATGATTTTATAACAAACGATTTTATTTATAATATTATTATATCCTTTTTTATGTAGATATCTAATTATGAATAGTTAGACAGTTTCGGATAATTATAATTGACGGTAATAGAAACCTGCATTTAAATCCGGGTATATGTGATTTCTTCTTTAATGAAATTTTGAAATCTCATGTTGGCGGAGCCGTATAAAAGAAGCCTTAATTAACGAGTCTATTGTTCTGCCGGAAACCCGGCTCTTTTCTGAAGTGCGGGAACTCGTTGCGTCACGGCTAACTGTTCTCAAATTTAAAGACGTAGAATACCATTACAGATAAATGCGCGATCTATCTTATATATGTGAACGGACCATAAGCCGATATTTTCCGCTTGAAATCACAATGATAGTTTTATTCAACAATTCTATTTAATTTAAGCGTAAACCGTAAAGTTCTTGTTCACGTGGACAAGCCATTGCTCGTCTGATGGATGACCATTCTTTGCCGCTACATTTGTCACGTGGTCACATTTTCCCTCGAAGATCGATACGATTATTTTCTTCTCAACACCTTTAAACTACAAGTACATATGGGGAATTTCATGCCAAATAGACCAACGAAACACTTTGAAAATTGCGATATTCTGGATTATTTTTTTTTTATTTTATTTTTTTGTAGTGACTGAAAGATCCTTTTATGCAAATTTTCAGACCTTAACCTAAAACCATTTATGGAGTATAATTTTTTTAAAAAAGGGCGGTTTTTTTTAAATGCTTTTAAACTCGTCAAAAATTGAACTATCTCAATTTTTTTTAAATTGTTTGATTTTAAATATACTTTATGAAAAAAAGTAAATTTAAAAAAATAATAATGATAAATTTTATTTTTTAATCTGTGTGTCAATGGAACTTTGTGGTTTTTTAATATCTACTATTTATTACTTTATAACTTCTTTTAAAACACTTCGGTTCAAATTTTTTTAAAAATATATACATATAGGGTTCAAAATGTATATAAATAATGACTACCTACTGAATGTCTAGTAACCAAATCCTTAAAACAATGATATTTTAACGGTGATGATAGAACCTAGTTTAATGATAATGAGTAACTAAAACTATTTGGTGGTCAAAAAATAGTTAAATTCTAAAATTTTCCTTTTTTGTTGTAGGTAATTGGTTTTTAATTGTATTTAATCCTTATATGTAGGAAATGATTTAATAAATATTATTTTTATTTCAGGTCGAGGAAAGAAGGCCAGGGATTAGAAGAACCGAGAACAGGTGAGTTTTATTGAAACATGATGTTTGATTCTAAAAACTGATCGGTCTCTTCATATTAGAACTAAAATGTATGATTCGATTTAAACCCTCTGAATTACAGTATATTATTATAACAACTAATTTTTCTCGCGAAAAAATGTATAAAATATTAGTGTTGTCGTGACAACTTAAAAATTTAATAGAAACAAGACTTTGAGCATATCTCAATTATTCTGAAGAATTGAGACTTTTAGGTGATAATCCTAATGAAGTTTAAGTTTTTTATTTATTTTATTAGTAGTTACTTATGATATGAGTGTGTTGTTGGCCAAATGAGTTACGAAAATATCATTATTAACTTAAGAGCCACGAAGTGGCAAATGGATTAGCTTTTTTGAATCACAACACTTTAGCTGCTATACAAATCTTTATCCAACGATTCCCAACAGCGACCAAATCTTAAAAAAATTAATATAATATTCGATATCAGTTATTTTATTATAAGTTAAGCCTTTCGCCATCCTCTGATGACAATTTAATTGTCATTATACAATCAAAAATCATCCAAATTTGTTAGTGAAACAAAACCGTACGTTTTGATCCTCAGAATGTTAAAATCATAGTATTTTTCTAGATCACTTACTAGTTTTTGCAAGAACAAATTGGAGTGAGTTGTGTTACTATGTTGTAACTTAAAGAGACAGTAAACCAAAATTTCATCAAACGTCTAAAATTTTCTAAAAATATCTTGGTTAAAAAATCAAAATCGCAAGTCGCTGCAACCTTTGGTTTTTGAACAGTGAAACAACGAAGTTAAACGCGTGACATCATACCTACATGGAATCGAGCTAGAATTTGTGTTTTTTGTTGTTGTTTGTGGTTACTGAAAGTTATCAAAAATGGCAAATTTTAAAAGTGTCGAAACTTTAAACTATGTTCTCAAATGCTTCGTGGTATGTACTACAGTCGTTTCCATTTCTTACATTTGTTCTCAACTTTGTTTATTTTCAACACAACACAAACATTCTTTTGGTTTTGGCATTGCTACCTACACAATTTCTTCAATTCTTTCGAGACTTCCGTCGTTCTGAAAATTATTCGCATTTTTCTTTAACTTACTTAAATTATTTTGGTAAACCTTGGTTCAAAACCGAACACCATTAAGATTAAAAAATAATGAAAAACTGCAATGTTTAATGACAGGCGAGATGACAAGACAAACAATTTCACAACATATGACACGGAACAGAATATGTCGGTATGACGGGTTTTTTACACTTTGGTCACTAATATTTTCAAAACGGCAAATCGCACGTATCTGCGGTTTGGAGATTTGTTCATAAAAAATTTTTGCCATATTTTTGTTTTTTGGTATACAACCTCTTTAAAGAATTTTTATGTTACTAGTGACTTATGCAATTTTACTTGACTAAATATAAAATTAGCATAGATGTTAATTTAGTATAATTTTGTATCTTTTTTATTTTTTTTTGTTTATATCTGAAGCTAAAATATTGGAAAATACCTCTCGCCATAAGACACTGTATTTACATTATCAACTAAAACATAATTTTAACAATCAACAATTTAGGTTTGTACTATCGCTTAGTCCTGTAATTATTGTTTATAGGTTTACTTGTTGAATGAGTATACAACGTTGTATACTCATTCAACGAATCACAATTAATATTCATTATTAGGTGGTCTAAATTCAAATCACAATACCTATTAGTAATATGAAATTTCGATTGATGATGTAGGGACATAGTTTCTTGGGAAGAGATATAATTAAAGTTACATTTTTGTCAAAAAGAAGTATATGGTAATCAATTGCATTGTATTGCAACGTTTGTTTAAATTTTGGGTTCTTGTGATTTAAAGAGATGGATTATTAACAAATATTTTATTTCTAACTATTATTTAGACGAATACACACAACAATAATTCGCTCCAAAAAATATCTTTCTGAAGACCCGCTTAACTTGACTCGTTCGTTATTCCGCTTCAACTAACAGGTCATTGTTCTTTTACTGCTTATATACCGATAGGGCACTATTTATTATTTACTCGGGTGTTTACACGAACATCCTCTATTCAGGGGGAACAATAACGTCGTTCTTCTTGAGTTCTGCAATGAATGTGACTTAGGTTTTGCAGAATTATGCGCTACAATGTGATTTAAAGTCGATGTCATAATTCAGTATTAACTTACTACTGAGCAGAAGAAATTGAACGATCTACATAAGTTATGGAAACTAATCTTTTGTCATCATTACAAACGGGTTATTTATTTATATATACTTTTTAAAATGTGATAAATTGACTAAAAAATGTTACTGGGTTAGATTTATTTACCGTTTAAATTTCGTCAGTACCGGTTTCGGCCGGTTGGGGTTATTATCAGTTGACTCTACATCTACATAAAAAAAACATAATTCACATTTGCAATAAGTCAGTTGTCTCTCTTCCACAATATTCGAGTTCGAGTTTTGTTTTTGTGTTCTACAATTCTGGATTTTATTTCTTGTTTGTCTTATACAAGTGGTGGTGCAGTTCTTACATTTTAATCTGTAAATTCCGTTAGGTGGAATTTTGGTGTTGGATCTTTTTTATTATAAATTTTTTGTCCTAATATGTTGGCTGGACTGTAGGTAGTCCCAATATTGTGTTGTAAAAATTTCTTGCTGATTTTTATTGGTATAGCTCTGTTATAGTAGGTTAAAGAAAACCTTCTTTGGTTAATATTTATTGCTTTCTTTGTTTCTACTGGTTTTAAATAGTTGATGACTTTGTTTTTCTTGTCAATTATTTTCTTACTTTTGTCAGAAAAACTTCTATCAAATTCGTTTTCTTGAGCTATCCGTGTTATCTTAAGATGGTCTTTTTTTGCTTTTTCTGGGGTAGTGTCTCTTTTCTTTCTGTGATCTATAAGCTGTTTCTTTATAGTTAGCTGAGTGTATGGACTCTTTTGGTATAGTTGTGTTGTTGAACACATAATATGTAATTGCAAATGTAAAAACTTTTTTTGAGAGATTTTTTATTCCACGGTAGACCTTGTGTTTAGTCATAAATAAGTCATCGTAATATGTGTCTATTTTATAATAAAATAATTAGTTTGTATCAATTTAATTTTTCTACAAATACATTTGTTGGGGCATGTTTTTGCATTGTTGATTTTTTTTTTAAAGATGTAAATAATACTATTTACATTCCGTGGTCAAGAGAAATAATAAACGAATGATATTGACCGTTTATCTGTTATGTATCTAAGCAAGTATGGGTTATTTATATCAGCAGCAGGAAAAATAATAACGTATGTATAATTAACAATAATAATAGTTGCATAAACTTGGAAAAAGGAACTCGTATTTTGGTTTGTTTCTTAGTTACAATTCTAAATCATAAAAACCTGCGTTTCCTTCTTTTAAAATTAAAAATCAAATCCCTCTGCTTAGGTACATTTTACGCGCATAATAACATTAAAAAAAGTTTTGATGTTAAGGGTCGCTTATCCTCTGTGATTTTATAACCTGTGTTACAAAATAAGGTACATTTTCTATCTGGATGGTAGCTTTGCGACGTGACTTATTATTGGGCTAACAATAAAAACCAAATGGAGTTATAGGCGCATGCATAAATACGGTGGCCACATTTGCCTGCGACGCGATAAAGAAGGACGAAGGAAAGGAAACCGACAAAACTGATGACTAATTTGTCGAAAGTCTTGGAGGCGGAGAATAGCGATAAGAAGCGGGCTTGAACGGCGTCATGTGCACACCGACTAACGCCATGTTGGTCTGATTTACGAGAGTTGCGGTGGGATGCTCACCTGACAATTTTCTTCTGTTCTATTTGAGCGAGAAAATTATTTAAACAGATAGACATAAATTAAAAGGGGAATGTTTGAGATTTGGGATGAGCCTACGCGGTCGTACATAAAAATCATTGCTTTGGGTAGAAGCATAAATTAAGGAGCATTTCAAATTTTTAGAAAGTTTTTTATTCCTTTTGATTAATAAAAAACCTATTATTATTAAGTTGTTTATATGTTTTTTTGAAACGAGTAGAAAGTCTTGCTCGTAGAGCTTTATCTCTACGAACAACCAACCAAAATGGTTACGAGAAAAATATTCTATATTACCTATCTTAAAGAATAAAAGCTATAACGAAGTGAGTTGATATACTTTTACCTAATTATAATAATTCATAAAAATTATTTCAAATTAATTTTGGATCAAATTTATTATTATACTTATGTGGAATGCTTCTATAGTCACTAAGAAATTAGCCACTCCTTCTTTTGAGCGTCGTGGCTAATCTTTTTTTGTGACTACTGTATTACATTTCACTCACTCGAAGGTATTTATTGAAACGTCAACACTAAACTCACATATAAATATTTCCGAGACAGCTCTATTAGAGTGGACAGACCTGTCAGTAAAACAAACAAACTAGTCCCTTAGATTGAAGCTGACTTTTCACACCAGATAGGCCCAACGCTGAATAGATGCGAAATTCTTTTTGGTCGAGTTAACAAGCGAAAAATTTTGATGGAAAGAAATTATGTAATAACAGCAAAAATTAAACTTTTAAGGCGCTACCTTTAATTAAAATATTTCGAGGAAAAAGTTAATTTTATATTTTTGGATAAAACTTGGATCTACAAAAACGGCTCTGATCTTCGTAGGTGGGTAAAGGACAATGACAAAAAAAAGAGTAAGGTAAAATCAAAAAGTAAAGGAGATTGTTTCACCGTTCTTCACGCTGGTTATAGAGGTAGCTTTTTAAAAAATTGCAATTTACTTTTTTATAGTAAGATCAGTGATAAAGATTATCACAAAACAATGAACTCTAAATTTTTTTAGAATTGGGTCGAATATAATAATTATTTAATTCCAGCGGTCAATAATTTACTAGACAAAAGTGTTGTTATTATGAATAACGCCCTTAATCATTCTTCTTTAAAAGAAAAAAAAAACCGGTCATTACATAAATTGAATTGAGAGGCTTCAAAACATTATTAAAGTATTTTGACTTGCGCCATATCATTGGCAAAATAAAGCGATTGACATGATTTGGGCTTATTGCAAGATCTATTATAATAAATGTATTAACGATTCAACCATTTGTTTTGGAGACAAAAACCGTGTTAGCAACGTGTAGAAAACTGCTTTGTCAAAGTGTACGTCAAAAATATAGGCTAATTGTGTTAACCATGTCAAGACGTTAATTGAAGAAGACTGAGGCTTTTATATAGGCAACGTCTTATTTCAAAATATTCTCCCACTTATAATAAATTTTGAAGAAATAGATGCTCAAAGCGACGAGTGTTCTAGAAACTATGACAATTTAGACTAAAAATACCATAGTTTACATTTTTGAGTCAAACTGAGAGTTGCGTTACTTTGCACAGGTACTATTCCAGGAAAATTCTGGGGCCGATTGAAAGGGTGTCGGTGAACTGCATACACTTTAAGTACGGCATATTAATCGCTACGGTGAATTGCGTACAGAAAATTTTTACCTACCTGCCCTGTCTTAATCTCTAAATGAACTGCGTACAAATCGGTAGGTACGTTTCAGCAGGGTAGTGAGAGTGATGTAAAGGATTATATTGTTAGTAGTTATTGAAAGAAAGTTACTTCCTGCACTAACAAGAATGTATTATCAATCACAAAAACGAGTATTTTAAATAAAAAATATTATATTAATTTAAATATCACAAGATAGTGTTTTAAAAAATGGTACTAAATTTATACGAGACACATTTTACAAAAGCGGTTCTACTTATTTGTTTTTCTTTCAATTGATTTATTTTATTTTCAATAATTTTTTTTTTAACATCTTTTTTAATACGATTTTCATTTTTTAAAATTGAATCAAGCTTAATGTAAGTGTCACATTGAATATCTTTAACATCTAAAAATTGATGAATATTTAGATGTGCTGAACTACACATACTGTTGAATTTGTAATGAAAAGATTTATAGAAGTTGGTACTTCGCCATAAATTGGCACTGTTACTGGCCCATTTTTCTGGTGGAAATGTTGCATTGCTGTCTACATATGTTTCAACTAAGTAGTCAGCAAATTCCTGTATTCGTATTCTTCTATCTTGAGACATCTCGCTCAGAAAATCATCAGCAAAAGAATCACCTACAAACCAAATCACTAAATTTTCAAGAAGTGCTTAATTCTCAATCCTCAATCTCTTAATTATAACATCTTGTTTTCAGAAAGAATGATAAGGAGCATAGGTCATATGAGCTGCTTCGTAGAATGAAGTATTATAGAATGTTATAAACTCTTTGATTATAGATTACCTATAAAAATCTGGAGAACTTATTTGGCGATCACAAGCACAAACAAAATACCCATCCATTTTGCACGCTCGACCTAGATAAATTATTTTTGAATCCGTCTTGGATTGTCAATTACTTAATCTCAAAATTTCAGTCATTAAAACAGTTACCAAAAACCAAGCAACAACATAAATTATTTAGGAACTCTAAATATTACCAACAGAAAACAGAAACCCTAAAATTTTTAAATTGACAGGTATTATAGAAAAATGATACGCTGTACTATATTTCTATTATCAAAATCTATTTAAAAAATTAAAATCAGACCATCTTTGGGGCATACAGACCCTCTGGAAAATAATGTCTTACAAAATTGAAATTGTAATAGTGCCAAAACTCATAATATAGCTATGAGTACAGTGCTTGTTTTGTACAAACATAAAGTAGATGTAAGTGACTGCTGTTTTGCAAAAGGATTAGCTCTACAATTTAAAAAATTGAGAAATTACAATTTTTTGAAAAAAAACGCATAATTTTTCAGTTTTTTCGGATTTCCTCTTTACTTATAATTCAATGTTATAGTTTTATGCGCGCTTTCATTCTCTACAAGTTGTTTTTTAGAGCACTAAAATTACTTTATTAATTTGAATTGTATAAGCAAAAAGTTTTAAAAAGCCAATTTTTCGGTTTGAAACGTTTATAACAAATTACCCTATGACAGTTGCAAGTAAAAACAGCAAAAAATATCTGCTATTTTTAATATGATAAAATGGTGGGTTTGCTGTTACTATTTTTGTCAAAAAATCATTTATTTTATGCTCTATTAATTAGCCTATATTTATTATTAGACATTGTTTTAAGATATTATTATCTGTGTACTAAAAAAATTAAATTATCTTTTCTAAAAATACACATTTTTTATACACTGTTAAAAATTCTTTATTATCTATTTTTATTTTGCTGCGTAGTAGTAGTAAATGAATGAGATAATACTTACAAACACATTAAAACGTCTATTAAAAAGGTGCAAAAATTAAATGTAATTATAATGAAAATACTCGTAACACACTGAAAAATGACATTTTAAATGGTCCTTAATTAGCAAACTAAACCCTCTCTCTTTAAAAAAGATTAAACCGTGTGTTTGTGAAGCATCGTAATGCCAGATGACTGACATGAACCGCTGCGGCTTTCACCCTTTAAATAGGGAAAGGTTGAAAAAGTAGACCTATTAACCCGATATACGTTTCCATTTTTCAGTTGCCACTTTTATAAACAGATTCAAAACGTTGTACCTATTCAAACCAATAATATGTTAATAGTAAAGATTAGGTTCTGTTATATATCAGAGCCTTTCATATCCTTTAAATGTATTACTCCTTTTTAAATGTACAACATATATGTAATCTGAAAATTACCCCCGGGCAGTCTTTCATCTCTTTTCAGCTAACGCTAACTGGATGAAATAATTAATATTCAGATTTCTGCATGTTGCAGTTTTGAATCTTTAAATCTGGCTGTCAAACATGTCAATAGGTTACCTGCAAGTGATCAGTAGATTAAGCGATTGGTGGTAAAACAAATAAATATTTTTTAAAACAATTAAGTAATACGACTGTTTCTTTTAATTATTATTTGATGTACAGTTTAGAAATGTTAGGTTTTATGTTTTAAACACTGTTTTTATTAATTTATTGCAAAATTTATAAGGTTTTGAAACATAACATAATTCGTTTAACTAAAACCTCAATTTTCTCTAATTGAATCACACAGAAGAGCGTGAAATAGATGGTAAATATAATAAATATAAGTTAGAATCTTATTTGTTTGCAGGTACCTACCTCAAAAAACTTACAGAATAATTTGCAAGAAGCAATTATGGCTCGGTTTTGCAACTAACCGGTTGACCTTGCACGCAAGCTATAGCTTTTTATAACACTTATGGGCTAATTTCAAGTTAAACTGCTACCGGTAGTATCGCAAATTTTAATACTTTTCTTCGACAACAAGCAGTCATAGATTTTTTTTAAATTTCTATGAAAACAAAAATAATTTGCGATACTAAAAGAGTGTTATCTCAACTGGAAATTAGCCCGCTACCAGTTTAAACCACGTAAAAAGTTCCTATTTTTATTCAAATTTTTGTTGTTTAATTGTCTTTTTGTTCGCTTTTATTGTAATATTAGAATTTTTTTACTTACGAGTACGTCTAACTCAAGGCAACCTTCAATATATAAAAAAAAATAAGGATACCTAATTAGGAAAACGTGCCAGTCTGAAATAAGTATTCACGTGTGATAGCTTACTAAAAAAAGACTAATTAAAAGGTCACTGATTAGCTCTATTGCCACGATTTTAACTATATTGTGAACATCACTCTTTGGTCTCTTATACCAGTCGAAGACGAAACAAGCAAATTATTTTGTATTTTTACTAATTTTCTGAAAAAATGTCCGGGCAAGTCAAATTTGTTTTACGAGACTAACTGATCTAAACGTAATTCAACATTGATACTTTATCCTCTTGGCGGGGACGGCTACCATCATCAGATGGTGGGTGGGATTAAGTAGTAACATTCTTTATTTTACCTGCTTATTTAAGAGTTCCTTAAAGTTAACCGCAACATAAACTAAAATAACATTTTTTTAAACTTGAAAAATAAGAGTTATTCATTTATTCAGACTAAAATGTCTTTACAAATTTATTTACAATGTTAGGAAAAAATCGTTTGTATTTTTTAAAGCTTTCAAGTGGTTTTATTTATTGTACTGCTTTTACGATTTCTATGAGAATGGACCACTCCATTCTTATCTAATCCTAATCTAACTAATCCAGCATTCAACAAAATATAAATCGTGAGTAATTTAAAACTTTTAATCGATCCTTTTATCAAATTATGGCTATAAACATTATTGTCAACTCTGATTTATCAAAATCTGAAGCAATACAGGAATTGTGCATTATGACACTTCTTGGCTATTCAGACCTGCCGAAATCAGTCAATTTGTGAAATGTCGACGTTCTAAAAGTTGCCGATATTACTTTGGCATGTTTAATTGTCATCTGATTTTAAAACGCAATTAGCATTTATACGTTTCTCATCTATACTTTTAATGAAATTTTAATCAGAAGTTTTAACTGTCAGCGCATGAAATGTGTGTAAAAGTGTTCAGTTTTCATTTCCTCGGACGAGGGTCGCTTAAGGGTGCATGCGAGCATAACGCGCTCACATACAGACCTACGGAAATTTCATTAAATCAAAACTATTTTTGAGAGAGAGATTCAGTGTTTTCCACACAAATCAAAGAGCGATTTGAGAATGACGTATATGTAATTACGAGAGACTCACCGGAGCAACTCCATTCTATATCGAAGTAAAAAGGCATAAATCTGGTTATATTTACAGACAGGTTCATAGATCGATCCGAGATATCGCGTATGGTGGATTTCTTAAGGCGGCTGGGCCATATATCAGCCGGTATATCACGTCGGGCCGATAAATCAGGGCGCCAGAGCGGACGGTGTATACCAGGTCGCAGGCGGCACCGACGTCGCACCCCCAACCACCTCCTCCGACGCTTCAGGCCGAACAATATTTTCGATAATTACGCTTGCACGTCGGCCCGTTACGAATACAACCCTCAGGTTTTGCACGAGAAGGGTTTACAAGCTGATGCGTGCCGTACAACGAATTGGATCCTTAAATGTGGACTTGAATTTTTACTCAAATTACCACATTTTTTCTGACTTACGAAAGTCTGTTTAGTAACTCGACTTTACAGCAAAAGGTGTCTTACTCGTACAATCAGTGTTTTCGTTTACTATAACTAATAAAATCCTAATTTACTGTTAGATTTTTAGTGGGATCAGCAAGTAATTGATAATCTTTAGAGAAGCAAAACGGTCGCAATCTAATATTTTATTTACATAATCAGTTCACTCTTTTTCCAGTACATTAAAATTATTACAGATTGATTTTATATAGTCTGGCAGCCTTGGTTTCAGACCTCTTCACCTGCCCACACTTATTTAAATCTCTCACTCACACTTCCTTCCATTTCCGTTTACTTATTTTGCCCAATTAGATTTATGCATTTTTTGAAAATTGTTTTCATTGCTAGAGCTGATTGACTCAAAGTCCAACAGTCATCCAGACTCTTTTATTTATTGTAATAAACTATTGTTGAAAAATTTTGCATAAGTTTGCGTCAGACGATAATTAAGCATTTGTGGAATTATAACATCGCGGCGATCTGCTAGCGATAATCGAGAGTGATATAATGTGTGTTATTGAGTTATTGAGTAAATAATTCGTTGTTAAAACGATTTTTTATTAAAAATTTAACTCTTGAAATTATAAGAACTCGAATGGGCACTTAAACTCCTCTCCAATCAGTATAAAAAAAATTTGTAAATTTATTAATAACAAATTTAGGTTTTTTTGTGTAGTTTTCTGGGAGAGATGGGTTATCCTGTATGTCTTAGTTTTCATTAAACTTTTAATTGAAATCAGAAAACTATCAGGCAAATATTTACCATACAATCAAGAAAATTTGTGATGTAGAAAGCTATGGGTTTGTGTTCATTTTTATAATTTACATTGTCAAAAAACATTTCATAGCCTTTTAGAAGATGAATTTTCTTGATCAGATGACACCAAATAACATTCATGTAATATTAATTTTACACAACAAAAACAAACTTTTATAATAAGCTAAGACATAAAAATTCATATCAGGAGCTAAATTTAAGTAAGCGTTTTTAACTGAAAGAATACAACCTTCAAGATTGGTAATCCAGAAGAAGTTTATTTTTTCACCAGTCTATCCTTTGTTACTGAAGGGTTATACACAAGATCTCAAAGAATTTTTTTTTGATTTATATCTTTATTCTTTGACATTTTTTCTTATAGGTAAACGCTGAACGTAGATAAATAAAATTGATTCTAGTGCCACATTATTGCTTTTGAAAAGGTTTATCATCCTCATGTAGCTGAAGAATATATTAATTGTTGATACAGTAGACGCAACTTGCTGTTTCCAAGTTTTGCTGCCTTAATTTTAACAGAGTAATAGTTTAACAACTATTGCTTTTTCGGCAATAGCATTATCAACACCTTAGCTTTGTGTCCTTAAAAGCGGACGTAGTTCTTTCTGACGCTAGGAACTGGTAACCCACGCTTACTGCATCAGCAACAACCATTTCGTCAGCTATACCATCACTAAGAGCTTCGATGCGAATGACAAACCTTGGTACTCTGTTAAATTCCTAGAGACAAAAATTGGAATTAGTGCATCAAAACCCGCTTTGGCTTCTTCAAATCATAGATGTAACAGTTTAAAGTAAGGATGTTGATGATGGATGGTTTGAATGTCCTGAACTGCGTTATTTTATATCTACTTTAAATCTCATTGCAATATAAATCCATTTTGAATTATTCTATGACTAATTGACATTATACTCTTTAACGTTTAACTAAAACTCGTCTTACGAAATCTCGTTTGATAATATGAAATTTTTTATTCAATAATAATCTTAGTTTTCCACTGGTAGACTTTGTAGGACTATAGGGATATAGCAAGCACGGCTGATATATTAATTAGCCAACGACTGGTCCTACACACAAACCGCCTAGAAACCTTTACCTTTTCTAAAAATTAGCTCATATTTTTTAACATAATGAGAGATCGAACCCGGTACCTCTTACATGATAGGCGAATGACTTACATGACTAAGCCTTTCTTATTAAAACATCCGTAAGTTTGTATAAAAAGCGAAATGTCCCATATCTTTTAGTTTTAATTTTTTTGTTCGTTTGTTTTTTACTGGAAATGAAAAGATTGAAAAAATAATTTTTATCTTAACTTTTTAATCATAATCAGAACTTTAATTAAATAGTTTTTTTAGAGCTTTTGTAAGTAAGGATCTAAAACACTAGATTGCTAACACTATCGACCAAGAAAGCAGTCGCACTTACAGCGCCGTCTATTGGTCGAAAGTGCTCAACTAGAAATCTACGCTTTAATTTCAATTTCTTCTTATTCTGTGTCTTGTGTAATTACTTGATATGAGAAGTATCATTACTACACCTATATTACTTTTACCTACGTACCTACAAGATACGGTTTTACGAGGATTATATTAATATAAGTTTATTGGTTGAAAGAGACTAAGAGAAAACTAGTAACCATGAAAGAAAACGTGAATATTGATCCGATTTTGCAGTTTTAAAGCTAAATGTAAACAGTATCGATTCTGCAAAATTCATGTCAGTTCATAAAAAGTTCACTTTAATTTCAAACTGACGCTAACTTAGTCCGAAACTTCGCCGACACAAATTACACTTACGTTCTTTGTACTTTCTCTTTCTAACTTGCGTGAACTAGTTAGGCAAGTTGATAAGGTAGGTCTAAGTCGATATTAGGGAATACTTCTTACGTTCGCTAGTCTTTTCAAACTTTACCTAAAAGCAACGACCAGTTTTATCTTGTTGATATATGAACATATTTGCAAGACAAAAAGTTGTCTCTTTTAGAAAAACAAGTTTCTCAAACGTGTTGTAGCATGTTAGCATCATCACGTCTTTAAAAAATGTGGCGATGATATATTTGTTTGTAATAACATTTTAAATATCTTAATTTTTCCTGTCTCTCCCTTATGGTCGTAGATATCGACGAATTATGGCAACTTGCGTCCCTACATCAAGGGGACGACTCCTTATACAGAGGGTTGCATTCTTCCAGTTTGCGCGCGCTGCAGCCACTGCCAAGAGCCTCCGTTGCTGCAGTTGCACTGATGTGCGTGTTGCTTACGCACGTTAGTCCTGTGCGAGATCGCGTGCGTGCGTGTTTCAATCGCGTGTACTAATAAGAGGTGATTTGTGGACGATGCTACGATGCAGTCTGTGCTAGCTAGGTGCGTATCTTTTCGATGGCTTAATCCTTAAAGCTCACTTTCAAGAAATCGTGATGTACGAAATTCTCACTGGGCAAGGATTACCAACTTTAGCCTGGATAGTCCTTATTTTAGCTATCTGTATTTCGCAGAAGCGCAGGGTTTTAGCAACTAACTTACATTCGAGTGACGTACCTCATAAGCCGGATAGAGATAGTTTGCGGTCATTGTATTGACAAATTTACGACGTTAGTAAGTCTAGATGGACCCGTTTTTCAAACTTACTTTAGTTTAAAAAATTTAAAATCTGACAACTTGCGAGTACAATTTAATCATGTTTATACTATTTTATAAAAGAAGAACGTGAGTTTTAAATTTCGTCCGGCATACAGGAAATGTATAACGTATCGTTGAAATTACCTAGCGTTATCCTGTTTACGGGTTGCTGTTTTATAATGCACACAACAGTGTAAAATATCTTTTCTAGAGATGTTTTAAGAAATACAATTTTTGTTTAAATTTCAAACACAAAACTAGAAGCTATGTTAGTATATAAATTTTGCTAAAGAGATTGTATAAGAATAAACTAGCAAATGTTATTTAATTTCAGAGCTAGTCGTCCATTCGGTCTCCCCCAGCTGAAAAAACGAAAAATTGACGACTCTAGTATGGCCACAGTCTCTAAGATTTTCTCGAAATCATTAGACACAGATGAAAAACGGCGTAGAAAATCAGAAGAGGCTGACCAAACAACAAAATCACTAATTCTACCACAGAAAAAGCGCGCATTACCTTCTTCATCAACTGGACCAGTTAAAAAATGTCAAAAATTGTTATCTAATACTACTACGGATGAAACAGCAGCTGACGAAACTCTTATTAGGGAAACTGAAGCAGCTCTGAAGAACTTATCAGGAAGTTGGCCGGGTCCTCGTGGATGTTCCTATCAGAAAAAACAAGAAGAATCCCCTGCGTTTGAAAACCTTTTCGACGAGAAAAAAAGTGTCAAGTTATCTCCTTCATCGTCAAGTAACGGTAGCAATGATGTTTGTTCACTAAAAGACGTAATTACACTAAGAGAACCAAACGAAGAAGAAGAATTAAAAGGTAGAACAAAAATTAAAATTGAAGACGAAGGAAAGATTAAAATTAAGCACGAAACGTCGCAGTATGAACCACCGGACTTTAACGAGCTAGTGGACGATTCGTCCAACGAACTTGAAATTGATATGTCCGAGTCTGCTGCTGAGAAAAATGACGACAAAAAGGAGAAGAAAAGTGATTGTGATGAAGGAAAAACTGGTAAGTAAGAAATTACGTCTTTGTGGTAAGTGCTAATAAACATACTCGAATTTAGGTCCTTTGCCGGCTGAAGCTACATTCGTTGGATATCCGGTTAGTTCTGACGATAAAGCTAAAGCAGTCAAGGAAGTGGAAAAAGCTTCAGAAGAAGTAAACAAACAGTATACAATTTTACAGCCAGCTGCAGCAGGCTCCAGAGCAGCTAATGCGCTACAAGAAGTGGCAAGAGAAGGTGTCCCCAGTGTAACAGCCGTCGCCACAGAACCCAAAATGATTACGACGGCGGGAGCGCTTTCACCAAATAGCATAGGAAAGGGTGAGTGATAAAGTTTTATTCGATTAAAAATTCAAACGAGATATGGTTTTTTAACCAAAATAATTTTACGTACCACAATTAATTTTAAAAAATATTTAAAATATATGACGACTGAGAGCAATCTAATTTTAAATTTAATTGTATTATTTTATATTTGGTTCATTTGTTTAATTCTGTAAAATTTGGTTTCAGAAATATTTTTTTAGATATAATGACACAAGTGGCGGTTTAATTATCAAAAAATTTTAATGTAAATGGTGTGAGCTAAAAATTTGGCGTGAGACTACATTTTGGAGCCTCACATCAAACATGAATAACCATAACAAAATTGTTTCATAATTAACCAACAATGTCATGCAAAAAAATTTCTTGAAAAAAAATTATTTCAAATCACGCAAATAAATCTTATTGTGGATTTATCGCGATAAACTTTTAACCGTAGCTTTCCCGCTATAGTTTGTCATTGAATGGTCAAAATTTAAATTTTGAGACGTGTCAGTGGTCAATTTTACGGTTTTTGGTGGGACTGTTCCCTCTTTCATTTAAATCCTTAGATATTTTTTTTTAGTGGATGTGAAAGGAATAAACCCACTAAAACTGTACGTTATACTAAGCGTATTTAAAGTACGTTGTATTCGAATACGTAATAAACGGGGTTTTACTCTATTAAATAAATAACTTTTATATTTGTTTTTACTTATATATACTATTTAAAACTTTTAATATAAACAACTACCAAAAATTCTGATTCTGAAAATATGAAAATACATTTTGTTATCGTTATCTAACCAGAGTACAGAGCAGGAAAAATTGTAGTGCCTACTGTTGGCATATTGAACTACGAGTAAGAAGTTTAAAATATTTTAAAAAACGGTGGAGGAATTACATTTCTAAAAAAGAGTTTTTATTCCTTAAAAAATATTATGAAAGAATGTTGTAAATTATTCAATTCTGTTTTCATATCTGTCAATTCAGTTTTGATTTGTCAATTTTTGTCACTGTATCTAAACTTATCTTCCCCTCTCAATAAAGGAAACAAATCAATTACGTCTATCCAAGTAGAGGTTTTTGTCTCCCATGTTTTAAATTACAATTTCTTTTTGACTTTATTAACTTAATTAATTTGTCTAGAATTTTTCTTATTTCCAACAATATTTTATTTTTTATAAACGTCAAGCTACAAAAAACATTAAATAATTAATTAATTAATTAAGTAGATAATAGTTATGTATATTGACTACATGATTACAGCTTTTGTTCCTGAGTGCGAAAATTGTACAACATTTTATTTACGACCGGCCCGTATTAGGTATTATTTTTAAAAAAAATCACACCAATTTCTTACTGTTTTTAAGTTTTTTTTTTAAAAAAAATTAAATGGAGAAAATGCGACAAGCGTTTTAGTTGTACCCTGACTACTTAGATCGTGGTGTTATTTCTGTTGTCAGAAAAATACAAAATAGTTCAAATTCATTACATCACTCAGTGTTGTAATAACTTCATTACATCACTGAGTTCCATAATAACTTTAATTACCTAACTCAATTCAATTGCGAGATATACCTATATAATTTAATCTTATTTAAGCAGACGTAGATAAAGGAAATTAAGTTGAGTTTAAGTGATAATTTAAATTACTGTTACATAGTTACATACATACATAACGTACATATCGAGGTGGCACAAGTTTTACATCTACCCTAAAATGTCACTTTCAACTTGAACAAAAATTCAGAAACAAGTGTAGATAACTGTATAATTATCTATTAAAAGAGTACATTCTGTTTAAATTAAAAATAATTTTATCAATTAAGCAGTTTTTGGTTTGTATTCAGTAAGTTACTAAAGTGTCTTTTAATTAGTTTTCACTTTTTAGTAATTAAAGTTTACAATATTTTATATAAGTTTTACATTTGACGGTTCAATATATTAATGACAAGACTGAAATCTATTTCAAATATTGTGAATCTCAACTGACAAGTCAAAAACAATTAGAGAAAACGGTAATTTATATAATTTTTTGATCACCAATGTAAACTTATCTAAATTCAATGTGGTTTTTATGACACTGCAATTGTCATTAACACCGTCATAATGATGCTATTAAAAGGGTTGTCGAAGTCTGTTGTAAATCAAATTTGTTTGCCTGAGTCGAGGTCCGGCTAGTACTAGTAAGAAGATTTATGTTTATAGTTTTATTGCTCAGCGCAGCGGCACCTTTCCTTTGTTATTATCATTACCTTTAATACAGTAAAACCCTGTCATAAAAACCACATTGGATTTTGGTAAGTATATATTTGATGTGTTACATTTAGACGTGTTATTACATAACACATTCTTTTTGAACAATTAAATTTTTCTATTTTTGAATTAAACTTTTTTTTGTGCTGTGCTATGTTTATTTTGTCAAGAAAATAAAGTTGGATCATTTGAGGTCTTTCTACTGTGCGATTCAGGTACCTTGGAGTGTAGCTTTTGTGTTACACGCTAATTTTAATTTCTAAGGTTTTTGCATTGGATACCTTTAAAAAGTAATGATGTAAAAATTAAAATAAAATTACAAATTGATTTCTTGATTAGGTAATTAGGTAAATTTTAATTGATTCTTTTAAAAATGCTAACATAATCTTTTGTTAATCTGCTGTCTCAAAAAAAACAATATAACCCTATACAACAGTTTAAACCTTCAAATTACATCCATTTTTCTCGATAAGAAATAAGATAATAAAGAGAGCTGGAGGTAAGACTTTAGGCATCCGATATAATGTGTATATAGGTATTACGATTGTGCAGAGTTCTTTTGTTTATGTCCTACTCAAATTTAATTATTTTTGTTAAGTCGATAGCTAACTGTGTTAATTGCGCTTCTACATAATTACACTTCTTTTATAAAGTTTTCTTCTCTGTTTTGAAACAGATATTTGGATTTCACATATAGCTACTGAATGTCAATTGTTTTACTTCTAAAAATATGATAAAATTTTAAAACAAAAAGGAAAGACAAATAATAATGTTATCTTTGTCGTTTGTTGCTCCTCCAAAGAAATTTAAAAAAATCCACATTATATAAAGACTAGTTTCTTCTACTGCCTTCCAAAATACGAGTGCATATATTCGATAGAGAATTGTTTCAGTTTCAAAACATTAAAAATCCTTGAAATATTTTAAAAACTAAAGGTTTTTTTTAAGAAAAAGGCAGGTATACATAGAAGAAAGGTCTACAACGCTTGGGACTTAGAACTCTTTTGGAAAAAGTAATCCAAGTCGTTGTTGCACATAGTTCGATCTTAATATAAATTACCTCCTGATACATAATGATCCAACCCCGTAAGTCCCTTAAAGTTCTAATTGGTCTGGGGAAATTCTCTTGGCACGTAGCTGTCACCTGGCTCTCTGGCGCCATCTAAAGACGCAAGTAGTATTATGGGTTTACTTGATACAAGTTATAAGCTGGCATGTCAGCGACAGCGACGTGACTCGGTTCCGAACTGTTTCCTTAGTCTGAATCTTCGTCAAGGAACCCTTTTAAAACATAAATAATTACCAACAGATTGTCAATAATGGCCGAGCGAGTTTTTTTACTCACCACATGATTTAAGAAATGTGATCGATTTCGGGAGGAAAAGCGCGGCTTCGGCGGCGGCCAACCAGGGGGTGGATGAGTGCGTTGGTGGCGGGCGCAGTTCGCAGGTGCGGTGACCGAGTCCGCGCGCACCCGCAGCGCTCTCCATTCACGGCTGTGGTTTCTTTTTTCGGAAAAAAACATTTTTACACTGAGTCTCCACCCGTTATCCGGGATAGGCTAATCGAGCTACCAGGGCGGAGTTTTACGGACAAGATGTACACAAGAAGCGCGTCCTTCTCTTCTAATTTAAGAGCGACGAGAGATGGCCAACTTTCCAACGATTTTGGACACGGATGGGAATTATGAACGGACAGAAAATTCATTTAAAAAATACGAAATGCGCCAAAACAATAGCTTTAAAATCATTGGGGAAGACAAATATTTTAAAAATACATATGTTTTATTTCTCTTCCTATGTATGTGCAACTAAAATAAAATGGGGAAAATAAAAGATTTTTGTTATTTATTTTGTCAATATGGCAGAGTAAGGTTGATGACTTTTTAAGTGAACACCCAACATCATGTGACGCAATCAAAGGCTGTACTTAATTAGATGCACCTACAGATATGTTAAACAATTAAAACAAATTTTTACCTTATTTGCTTTCTCTTTACAATTTTACATTTGTCAGTTTGACAAATAACTTGTGGAATAATAGAGTTTACATTTGAAAAACAGTTTAATTCATTATATTGTCTCGTCGGATGTAACACGCTAGACTCTTAGTCCTTTGGATTCATAGAATCTACAGCTCATTGTCAATCCTAATATGCCTGTATCGATCATAATAATTCTATATCGGACGTCTCAAAAAGCGCATATTTTCTGTAAAACTTAATTTCTCTTAAACAGATTATGACAATGCAAAAAATTTTGTAATCAACTTACTTATATTCAGTGACATTCGAAGTGTGTTACACTTAGAAGAAATAATATTTTGGGCGTGATTTTGTGGTAGACTAACATCAAGAATAAAACGATCAGATTTACAAGAAATTTTTGTTAAACTTAAAAAAAAAATCAATAATGTGTTTGCCGACGCCATAACTAAGTACACTCCTGTACACATCCAGACATCGACAAAATAAGATGGTCAGTATCTGCTTGTGCCACCTCGTTTCAAGCAACTTGAACCTCATAGATTAACTGTGCCAAAGTCTGTGGAAGACGATGCAAAGCGGACAGTTTTTTCTTCGTTATATCCTACACATGCTCGATGAGATTTAAATCCGGCGAATAAGGTGGCCACAGCAAAACATTGACGCCAGCTTCTTGAAAAAGTTCTTAGTTTGACGAGCGTTGTCTTACCGAAAAAGGTCATGTTGACGGTCATCTAGATAAGGCAGTAAAGTGTAAAGCTTGTAGTACGTCATTAAGATAAAGTACAGCTGTCATACTACCTTGAATAAACACAAGAAGTGATAAGTTTTCATAGGCAATAGCCCCCCAAACTTTTACTCCAACAATCTTGTGTATATGCCTCTCAACAGAAAATCCAATATAACGTCGCCTTCCACGACGGCATTTTATTACCCTCCGACGGCCATCATGCATGCCTAAATAGAATCGCGATTCGTCGATGAAAAGTACATTGTCATTCTGCCTCCTACATCTGCTGCTTTCTGCACCAGTCCAAGCGTTGACGACTGTGTTCCGTAGTTAAAGGAACCACTAATCGTGGACAGTATAAAAAAAGGCCAGATGCTTGAATACGGCGATATAGCGTTTGCATACCATCAAATCAACTTTTTTTTCCAAACCATTGGTCACTAAGTCATCGCGTAATAGCAAAACGGTCTCTAAACGGTAGTTGTTTGAAACGTCTGCTTTAACACTCTGTGATACGTCTAGGTTGACCTGTTAATCTGTTTCTTGTTCCTCTACATTCTTCTGTTCACACCTGAAAGACACGCATTACCTTTATTTTAGTAAAATTAACACGGCGGGCAATTTCGCGATAAGACAAACTATCCGAAAGACCACAATTCTACCTCTGTCGAAATCGCTAAGATTGACATTGTCGATGCCTTCGTCGAACTGAAGGTTCGTTGGAGACACAGCATCTGTAAATACTCGTACTTCAACTTATCTACCTTTTCCTTAACAAAAACTAAGAGGTTAAACTTTTTTTGCAAGAACTATCAAAGACAAACCATTGCATTGTATTGCTTACTATAACTAGTTTAAAATTTTTTGATTCTCTTACCAAAAAAGCACTACCAAAAAATTATTTCTTCTGGGTAAACCACTTCTAATATCAATGAGTACCTATTTAGTCATAAAAACATTGTAAATTCAAATTTTAAAGAAGATGGCAACACTAGAAGATTTATTTGGCACGTAAATTTAATACGTTTTTATGTTTCATTATATCACCCACAACAGAGATAATGTTGTTCAATCTATTAAAAGGCATTTAACCAACAAGTTGGTTAATGAAGACGATTAATAATCGAGACGTATGAACTTTAGCGAAGAATTTTAAGAATTTTAGCGTATGAACGAAGCGAGTGCGCTTAATAAAATAAAGGTTATTAATTATAAATTAACAAACAAGTTGATTACAAAACTTTATCGTTGATTGTACTTTCGTTAATTAAAAAAATGCTTATAAAATTATAATACAAAGTGCCATCTGTTGGTCACTGGACAAATAAAAAGTAAGTATATTTAGTTGACTATTTTTCAAATAATTTTAGCCAGTATTTCGAAATTTTAGCTTAGTTTTTGAAAAAACGGTGGTGTTTCACATTAAAATTTTAAATTAGTTTGATAATTTCACTTTGTTTTATTTTCGTCGCGTTTTGTCATCTCTCTTAAAACTTTTTTTTAAACAATCAACGGAAAATATAATCTTCTACATTATTAGTTTAATGATAATCTAGGATCTAAGAAGCTAGCCAGTTTTAAAAGATGTCTTTTGTTATAGTTTTAAATGGAGAACTAGTTTTATACAATTTTGCTTTACATCAGACAAACACCATTTTAAGATTTTTACAACAAAATTTCTTTGAAATCGTTTTTGGATGACGGTAGTTTGCTTTGTGCAATTAGAGAAATTAGCTTCATTAGAGAAATTTCTAACAGTAAAGCTTAGTAACCTTTGTTTTATTAAAATTGACAATTGTTACTCAAAACCGAAAATCCAAACTAAAAGATCGATACACATTTTTAACAAAGCTTTTAATTTGAGTAAAAAATCTATTAGTTCTCTGTTGTTTTGAGGGAATACAAAAACAAGGTAATATACGTTTGGATAACAGTTTAAACTAAAATATTTTGACTAATCTGAGATATTTTCTAAAAATTTTAAAATGATAGACATTTTAAATTTTTTATTAATGCAAACATTTTTATAATATAATATTTAAATGCGTTCAAACGTTGTTTTAAATAAGTTATAAATCGTTTTTAAAGATGTTTGTGATAATATTACCAAGAAATAATACTTAACATAAATTTATAGCTTTTGTAAAACCGCTAGAAGCCATAAGGTCTTGCTAAGTTTTGAATTTTTTTTTTGTTGGGTGTAAACTAACTAAAAGCTGTACTATTAGTACCTTTAAAGAAATGCGCAAGTTTTGACACGATCCATGTTATAATCAAAAAATATAATTATGATAAACAAGGTATAAAATTATCATTTTTAAAATGCACGAACAAAATTTTACGAAAGTGAGTACAGAATTCCAATTAATTTTTAGAATCTTTAGGATTGATAACATAGATATTGTTTAAAAGAGTTCCTAAAAATTTTTAAATTTATGACTAATTAATTTCAAAATTACTTTATTAAAGCTTAAACATTATAATATAAAAATTCGGTTTTGCAAACTGCAGCTTTTGGGGCCCCAGTGAAGCGAGGGCAACCAGGAGCTAAAGACTGTAAAAACCACTTCAGAGCGAGAGTTTCACACAATACTTTTAAGCTTGCGGACATCAGAAATCAGCAATTTTAACCCGAATATAAAAATTTCGTTTTAACGACTATTTTTTAACTACTTTTAGTTAAATATATAATCAAATAAAAAACATAAAACATAGTTATATTTGCCCTACCAATTTATTATTTTTTCTACAGAAAAAAAACCTTATCGATACTTTTTATTTGTTTGATTTGAAGTTAGGCAAATAATAAATTTATAGCACACAAACATAAAAGCATTAGTAGTCCTTAACTTCATATGCATGAATATCAAAGCATCAAGCTACTAATTGCTGCGTTTTACTTTTACTCAAAAGGTTATTTTGTCATGTGGAATTTATAAAAAAAACTGAAAAAAATTAAAATATTACATTGTGGTATGGTAATGGTATATTAAATGTAACTTTATCTCATTCAACAGAGAGATGCATATATCTTGGACTTACTGCGGATGTAATCGACAATTGTAATTAAACCAAGATTTACGGTCTTTATGACATTCTTTTAGACATCCTATATATAAAATTGAAACAAAAAATATTTTTTCAGAAGGAAGTAAATGTCCAACTCCTGGATGTACCGGTCAAGGACATGTAACAGGACTTTATTCTCATCACCGAAGGTATTGACTTTTTATTATTTTTATAGGGCATAGAAACCTGACAGGTTAGAAATAATGTCACGTTTGAAATTTTTTGGTGGTTATACATATTATTTATTTTATAACTGCAAAGGTACTTTTATTCCATTTTATTTTTTATGTGTAACATTATTACATTTATTGTTTATTTTTTGAGTTTTTATCACTCATATGTTATGTCATTTCTGGTTATGGAAAACTATATACTGCTCCACAGTAAACAACACAAATTTTTGGGTAAATATTAATAATAAAAAACTTTAAAAAAATATTGTTACTTTTCATTATTTTGATAAATAAAATGGACGAAAAGTATCTTTTTTTAGCACTCAACATTCAGAAGAAAATAAGAAATTTACGTTGTAATTATTAAAAAGAAACAGGTTCTGATGCTCATATTCATATATATTTTTCTATTTTATTGAAGCTAACAATTAATTTTTATATATAGTTTATCCGGATGTCCACGTAAAGATAAAGTAACACCAGAAAGTAAGTTTCCGTGAATGCAGTCATTCACAAAACAACTTGACTGAACAATAGATTGGGTGTTATATTCTTATTTAAAAAAAGCATGAACCTAAATGTTTGAGTCCAGTTGTTTTTAGTTTTCCACCACTGCTTTTTCACTATGTATCTCGTCTTTTTTATTTTACGGGGTAGAGAGCGTCACTTTTATTTATTTTGTTGCAATGTGTAGTTAATAGCAACCCTCGCATCCCCCGCATTCCTTTGTGCAGAAATTATTCGGCGCATTGAGTATATCGACAGAAATGTGTGTGATTTTTTCCAAATTAACGGTTTTTATTTTTACTCTCTACCCTAAAATTTCGTTTTGATTCTGGATGTACACACACATCAACGGTTTGATTATACTCAATGTGATTCTGGTACAGTCCTCGCCATGCACGAAACCATCCTCAAGTGTCCTACTCCGGGTTGCAATGGGAGAGGTCACGTAAGCTCCAACCGAAATTCCCACCGAAGTCTTTCCGGTTGTCCCATTGCTGCGGCGAACAAACAGGCCGCACGTGAGCAAAAATATCAAAACAATCTTCATCGTATCAAATCGCCTCATACGACCCCATTTGGTAAGTGGTGATGGAAAATGCAATAGGTCCACAACTACGACAATTACTCGCATTATTCCAGTTAATCAAGCATAGGAATAACTACTAAATATTAAATTAAATGATACATATTTAAATATCTTTAGAATAAAAATTTTAATCTAAAAAGTATAGAATTTTTTAATAAAAAATTAAAATTGTTAACTTTTTAACGATAACCTATCGTCTACAAAAAATTGCTGGAAAGTAATTTATAATTGCAGTTACATTCATATTTCAAGAAACCTAAACTTGTTTTATATCTTTAGATTTGGATGCGTTTCCACTGCTTGTTTCTGTTTTAAGCCAAATATTTTTAAGACGTATTACAATCTAGATTTTGATTTAAAATAATTCTACTAAACATAGTTATGTTTATAGCTGTGTCGTGTCAAAGTGAATTTGGATCTCATACTTCTACCTCTGAGGATGTCAAGCCTAGTTATTTGGTCAGCTATCAACACTCAGATCAAGAAGCTAAAACTCCTTATGAACATTTCTATAGTAAATCAAGTCCCTCTCTTAAATCAGACGTTATGAAAATACCTAAGACAGAAATGAGTCAAAGCACTTGTTGTAGTGCTTCTGGTCAAACAGAACTTCTAGTACCTAAAACTGAAATAAACACTAGCTGTCGATCACCTCCAGCAAGTATGAGAAACGCATATGAATCCTACATAAATCAAGATTCAAATTCTTCGTCTTTATCAAGCATGGACACTATTAACTCTCGGGGTCCACCACATCAAGTTCACCATATAGGTTCTCATCAAAATTCCTCAAGTTATACCATGGAGCATCAAATACCTCATCGATCGCCTTATCACCAGTCATCCATATCGGAAGAAATGTACCACAGATCAGACCGGTCATATACAGATATGACAGATGCGATAAGTTCAATTCCTAGGCCAGTAGTTACGTACTCGAATGAAATTGTGACGAGATCCTATGATACCATGGTCAATTCAGCAAGTCATAGACCTTATGACCCTGGTACTGCTACAGCGTTTGAGAGATACGATTCTGCACAATGTGTTGCAATGCAGCAAGGTCTAGTACCACCAAGAGTACCTCCACAAGGTCTATACGGATATGGTGCGATGGAAGAACAGCAGGACCAAAGATACCAACAAGAATCAGTTACTGTTCAGCACCATCAAATTCCACCTCAACAAGGATTAATGAAGACTGAAGGAGGACAAGAATCGTCTGGACCTCTTTATCCTAGGTAATTTATTTCGCGAGGATCTTTACCGATTTATGTTTTATTAAATAAATTATTTTAGACCTATGTACCAATATGATACATCCGGTGGTCCTCCTTTACCTCTCGGTTTCTCCGCAATTAATTTGTCTGTAAAGTGTGTAACAACAGCACAGACACAAATAAAAGTGCCAGGTCCACATACGTCTCCTGGAGGCACGGTTATCGACCTTTCGACGTCAAGCGTTACAACGACGAGCCCACAGGTTTTTCTCTCGTTAATTCTTGTACATAAATGATGATTCTATGCGGTTGCAGGTAGCCTACAGCTCACCGCATTATGGTGGTCAGAGGGGGGTTGGCAGTCCGCAAGCTGCCGCTAGTCCCCATCTTTCAGCCAGCCCTCAAGTTCCTAGTCCACAAGGCCAAACTTTGGACCTTAGCGTTAGCAGGTTGTCCCACAGGTATGCTGAATAATTTTGTGTAGACAAACGTTAAAAAAGCGAAGCAAAGTGCAGGAAAAATGGTGTATTTAATATGAAATAATAAAATTTTCTTAGTGCAATTTCAATAAATTACAAAGATTGTCGTTTTATACAAATTTTCTATGTTACAGCTTAAAATGTTTTCTTTTCTTTTGGTTAAAGAAAAAGACTAATTATCAAATAATTTTATTTGGTTAGTTTGATTTATAAATAATAAACGTGGTTTCGGGATTTTTTTTATTAAACACTTGTGTAAAACCGTATTTTATTTTAGATCTTGTTAAAAAAATTTTCTTTTTTTGACTTATTCTCGTGATCGCAGAGTATATTCTACTAATTACAACTATTTTGCCATCACTGTAAAAATTCCATGTTATATAATTTTATAGCTTTGTTCAGCCCACAATTATTGACGAGATACTATAAATAAAATTTCGTTAAATGCATTCCTAATCAAATTTAATTCGTCTATAAAATAGTTTAAATTCAATTTCAAAATTCTTTTGTTTAGATTATTTTTATTTATTTAGATTATTTATTAGCAGCAACACCAGCCCCCAATACCAGAATGGTCACGGTGAAAGCGTTTCTGTACCACCGGGTTTTATCGGTCCTCGCGACGAACAAACAGAACCTGTTGATTTTTCAACTGCAAATGAACCAGTTAATTTCAGCGGCGTACGGCCTGTTGCGACATTTGCTGGACCAGTGCTTGCACCAGGATCCGGCTACAGCCGAGAATCAACTCCTGACAGCGGAGGATCACATTATATGGACGCTTATAGGGACACTGCAGGTAAGAGACAAACCTAAACCGCTTCATTTAAGTGTTGTTAAATAAGGCCATATTGTCAATTTGTTTTAAACAAATTTTTGTTTGTTCTTTTAGGGTATGGTCCTATGAGTCCTCACCCCGGCTACGGCATGACTACTGTCGGCAATGACTACAGCTCAAATCCATACACGCCTTACCATACCAGTGGCTATTCGTGCACTGGAGGATACCCAGGGACTGTAACAACAGGATACCCTGCGCCACCTGGAGGATATTCTCCTGGTCCTTGTTACTCCATGCCACCGCCTCAGCACACCATACCTCAACATGAAAAACCTCCAAATAAGGACTCCAGGTGAGTGTTGCAGTTTTGATAAACGCGCAAAGAAAATGCTTTTCGGAACATAATGACGGCTTTTGATGGCAGTTCGCGTCGGCCTATCTACAACGGAGTACGTCCCTGTGCTAAGGGCAGGGACGGTAAGGAGCTGATTCAGTGCCCGACCATTAGCTGTGATGGCATGGGACACGTGTCTGGCAACTACGCCACCCACAGAAGGCAAGCATTCACTGTAGAGCTAATTGTCAGTCCCCTAAAAAGGCTATGTTTATACCAAATTTTTTAAATATTATTTTGTGCTATTTGCAGAAATTAAGTTCCTATACAAAAAAAAAACGAAAAAATTTAACTGAACTAAAAAATTACAATTAAATAATTAAGTATAGTTGTCCGATAGAAAAGAGGGCAGATTTATTGAGCCCTCGCAATAAACAGATCATAAATATAATTGCAGTTACCGCAAACATTAAATAAACCATAAAACAACTCATAAAACTTGATTTATGAGTATAGCTCGGATATTTTGGTACCATCTTAGTAGCGTCGACAGCGCAGAACGTATATCGTGTGGTGGGAGTGCATTGTAAAGTACAAGTTTTATGGTTTATTTCATGTTTGCGGTAACTGCAATTATTTTTATGATCTTATAAAGCCCTATTGGGAAGGCTTAATAAGTCTGCCCTCTTTTCTATTGGACAACTATACATATTTTTAGGTTTTTTTTGGATTTTAAGCTGGCAACGTACCAGTTATATCTTAAAATTTAACTGATATTTAAAATTACTTTTACGTAAAAATCTTTTAGGATGCAGTTTCTACACTATTCAATTTATACGGTGAGATGTAAATAACTTATACGATTATGCTATGTTATGACAGTTACTAATTTTTTTTTATAACATTACATTTAAACTTAGCCTGCAAAAGCAAAAAAATACAATAAAATAAAGAAATAAAAAACAATTTTAGTTGGCGACCGCTATATTTTCAAATCAGCACAAAATATATTCATCTGGAAGGCTATTTTGAAAATGATACGGCTATGTTAATAAGGTATAAGCAAAGCCTTCCGATTCCAATTCCCGCTTTGTAGATGCTGCTTCCTTTGATATTGTCGTCAAAATAATACAAAATGCCGTCTGTGACCATGTCTGAACAATTGGCTGAACTGAGTCAGATCCTTTATGTAAATTTGCGACTATATTTCTTGAAAAGTATTTAAAATTGTAATTTGTGACAACCAAACGTTTTAAAATTTTCAGTTTGTCTGGTTGTCCTAGAGCGGATCGAAGCCAAATTCAGGCTCATTCTCAGGAATTGAAATGCCCAACTCCAGGCTGCGATGGTTCAGGACATGTGACTGGAAACTACTCTTCCCATAGAAGCCTTTCAGGATGTCCAAGAGCCAACAAACCGAAAAGTAAACCACGCGATGGCCAAGACAGTGAACCTTTAAGGTATGTTAGCTGAAGGGCAGTTGCAAATTTTAGTTAATTGTTAAATGCTTCTGATTGATATTTCGAAATAATTTCACGCTGTCAGATGTCCCATACCGGGTTGTGACGGTTCAGGGCACGCGACTGGAAAGTTCTTGTCGCATAGAAGGTAACTTAAAACTTGATGTAATAAGCATAATAATGTATGTAGTAGACGTTTTTTATTGTTTTTTAATGACTGGCGTTAACGCTACAGCTTACCAATGTTAATCATACGACTACTGGTTTGAATCTCGTTCAATCGAGCACAGCGCACAAGAATGCACTATAATGACGAAAACAACATCCCAAAAACTACTTTATAGCTTTCTGGTGTTACATTTGATTAGAATATTGTTTACTAATTTGCACTGGAAAAATTTTAAGATTTTGTACAATTCCCATTTTTGAATGTATAAATTTTATGTTAAAAGAATTCAATGAAAAGCGTTTAGGTAATGCAGAAAGAAGCCAAGAAATTGCAGTCTGCTTCTGAAGTTGTTGCTTTCTCCTCGTATTTTAGCATTGATCTCAATATCTTGAGCAGAGGGAGAGAGATAAAAGAGAAACTGAGAATACAGACGACCAATCCGATATTTAAATGCAAACCGGTTCCATCATATTTGAATTATCGCTGGTTTACTGTACCGACCTTGATACATCATAGATGTTTTGCAGAGTTGGCTTCAAAAATATTTACACAACCGAACCAAAAAAACAAATACAATGCACACACAGCAACTAAATACCACCAAAGTAAACACAATGGACACAAAAATTACGTTTAACTAGAGAACAGTTTACCGTTACCGTCACCGGCAAAACTGAATTAAACCTTAAACTTGAAGCCAATCTTGTTCAAGGGCACAGCTGCACTTCCGTATTCAATTAGTAACGAAATGTTGACATTTGTTGTCCATTTGAGCAACAATTAGTTATTTTACGTTTTGTTACGAAGCGTTTTCATATTTACTAAACAGAGCAAGATAACGCTGAGAGGCTGACATTAGACCGCGACGTCATTGGAATACGTCATGGCAGTGGAAGTGGTATTCTTCTCACTACCGAGGACCACCACCAACGCTTCCCTACTTTTCTCCTCTTGTTTCTCTCGCCTAGTCGAGGGTATATATTGCGTTTTGCCGCCGCCAGAACTTTACTTATGAGAGCATTATCCTCATGAGTCAATTCCCCTAGACCCCGCCGCCACTGGTGCATTAACCCAGCTGCCGAAGATGACGAGTGTCGAATTCAGCAGGGTTACCGTTTATTTAGAGAAAGGATTTAGTTTGTTATTCAGAATTATTTTTTTATTTTATTGTACATGGTTTTCTATTTAAATAAAATTCCATCAAAGCCGTTCTCTTTCTTTCTCTCTACGTCACCCAGGACTACCACACGGAAACAATCGTTACAACAATTAAAACAAAGCTGGTCGACTGTAGCAAAGCCACGTGCTACTTAATTTTACAACTGTTAAATTTTACGACTTAATGACAAAAAAGTCTCCGAAAAATCGCATAAGGCGCGCCTTATAAACATTGAATGCTAATGGTAATAGAATGCATGCTGGCTCTACACCCAATTTGCATAGATTTTCTTGCTGCATATAACTGCATAAAAGTCTTACGTTTATTTGACTTCTAACAGTGCATGTATCCAAACAATCTGCTCAAACCGGGTAGAAGGTTCAAGATACACTTCCCAGAGAATGGTGCAACAACTCCAAAATCGGTCTGCAGTTTCCTTGGTTTCTGTATTTGGCCTAAACGGTTTTCATCAATTTAAAACTGCGCTAACTAGTTGATGAGTAGATTGAGTAAATTAGTGCTTGTCGGGTTTTTGTCTGAGGAGTAGTTGTTTCCATTTTGGTTGTTTGGGATTATGTATGTTGGTATAAAATAGTAAATTGTCATCCATTAATTGCCAGTGCTGTTTGGAAATGACGCTGCGGTATCATCTCACGTTTATTATTGTTAAACTTTTTGGTCTTATCTATTATGGCATAACAGGCGGAAAGTAAGATTATTTATTTAGGAAGCCGCTGCAGAATATAATATATATCAAGCCTAAAGTCTTTAACTCAAAAGCTCTTTAATGCTCATTGTAATTTAAGTATAATATGGTAACTTGTTACAAAATAACTTGTACTTTTTTATTTTTCTATTATTTTTTTTTATGAAAAAAATGAACAAAGATTTTTTACTTTTTAGTGCTTCTGGATGTCCTATTGCAAATCGGAACAAAATGAGAGTATTAGAAAGTGGCGGGTCTGTGGAACAACATAAGGCGGCTGTCGCCGCCGCAACAGCGATGAAGTTTGAAGGAGTAAATTGTCCAACTCCAGGATGTGATGGAACAGGCCACATAAATGGTTCTTTTTTAACCCATCGTTCGTTGAGTGGTTGTCCTGTAGCGGGGCAGTCCATTAAAAAATCAAAATTTCCGGAAGAAATGTCGTTTTATACGAAGGGATATACAGGTTAGTATCAAATTTTATTAGCATTAAATTCAAAAATATGTTTTGTTTATTTTTTAAAGAATAAGCTATGAATAGTCCTCCGGTTCCTGAATTCATATTGTAGTGTAATTTGATACATACGCACAGCGTGCAAATCAGCGATTGACAAAAGTACATGAAAGATATACTGTTTTTTTATTCTAGTGGAGACATGCAGAATAAGCAACTTGTTGTAGTTTCATCAAGACTATGTTATGAAGAAGTACCTGACTAAAAGATTATGGAAGTTTCGTCAACTGCTGATTGTGCATGACTGGAGTAGGATTTTTGTAAATCCTAGTTATTTTATAATCTCTTATACGTTACGTAACATCACTCTAAAATCGGTATCAATATGAATACTGGAATCGGGAAGGTAGCTATATCTTTTAAATTACTATTTTTCCTAATTCACTTTTGTTTTACTTTGTAAAATTTTAATAGATAAAAAATATGTACAAGAATTGAGCGAGTATATGTAAAAAAGAACTACTATTAAATCTTGCATACATATATGTAGGTTTTTGCTTTTGAGGGTAATAATGAATTTGTATGTTCAAAGAAAATTTTATTTTAGTTAGTTAAAGCAAATAATATTATATTTCTTAAAACATTTTACAAAGTATAATAGAAGAACTGACTGCAATAAATTTATTGAATGTTATTCGATCATTTATTGTTTATTGAATGTATATTAAACGTTTTTGTAGGTTTGGAGCAAGCTAATAACGGTGAAGATCTAATGACGCTGGAGGCCGAAATAACGGAACTTCAAAGAGAAAACGCCCGGGTTGAATCTCAAATGATCAAATTAAAATCTGACATTAATGCTATGGAAAATCACCTCAGTCACGGAGAAAAGGTATAATTTATTCATCTATAAATGATTGTTTTAAACTACTGCTCAATATACACAATAATTATTCACAAAATTTTATCAAGTGCAAGCGAATACATAGAAAATTATTTATTATTTATTTATTTACTATATTTAATTGTGCCAACTTGATAACGCCAAATGCAAGAAGATATCTAGAAATATTTATTTACAAAAGATATTTACTGTTTAGAAAAGTAAATTTTTTTAGTTAATTTTTATATATTAAATGTACCATTCACGACAAAATAAACTGGACACCAAATTCTGATCTAGACAAAACAAAAATGTGTAAAGCAACCTTTATGATGATTTGGTTTCTAACCTCAAATTTTCCAACGTCAAACAATTAAAAAAAATAATTATGTAATGGTCATTTTACACAATGGGGTCCAAAAGCCCAGAGGTCAAATCTGGGCGAAATTTTGAAACACTGTCATTCGATAAAAATACCTTAAAAAGTCAACCTTATTGCACATGTAAATAAGGTTGAATTTACAAAGATCAAATTTCAAGCGATGAATAAATACAGTAAATAAAATAAATAAGACATAAAAATGTCGACATTCGATACCCTAAACATTTATTTATTGATACGTCACGAATCACAACAAACTTACACTTAAGGCTAGTCAGACCCCCCTAGAAACTTTTCTATGACATTTTTTTGGTCTTTAAATATGTATTTTTTTAATATATTATACATCAAAAGACGTGTTTTTTAATTGCCTAGGGCGCTTAACTATTGAGATAAATGAAAAAAAAAGTTCCATTGTTTTATTTAAGAAAAAACGTGTTTTAATTTTTTCTATGGCATTCTTTTAGGACTAAATTTTGAGAAAATACTGTATTTTTTTTTTGTAAATAGATAATATAAAAGTAAAGGGCGCTTAACTATTTTAAACTTTAGTAGTCAATTATTTATTTAAATATTGTTGCCAATATAAACAAATCAATATCTCATAATTTACAAAACCTTAAAACATCAAATTAGACTTGCTTTTCTAGAAAAATATGCCAAATATTAATACCATTTAATAATTTAAAAAAATCTTTTCAGTTTTAAGTTTTTTTAATGTGTATTTCCGTTAAAATTAGCGCTGAGTTCATAGGGTTTGCCGCCAGAGCGCGCACGCTTTGAAAGTATAGTGGAGGGAAATCATCTCAGATATCAGGATAAAAATCGTCTATTTTAACTTTTTGGTGTAGAACCAGCTGAAATTTTAATTAGATTATCTGAAATGACCAATTAAGACATTGTTTCATGGTTCAGATTATCGAAACTTGAAAAAAAATGAAAATTCAGACTTTTTTAATATTTATATTTTGTTATCTTTACACCGAGCTATCTCAGAAGCCATAGTAGCTATTGAGTTGATTTTTGTTGCGTTCGAATGTAAAGACTTGAGCGCTTTTGGTTGTTTGATTGAAAGTATTTTACTTCCCTTTTTAATATATTTTGTGGTAAGCTAAATTCGAACTTCCGGTGTCACGGTAATCAATTATAGACGATGCGAACAAAATTTTTATTATTAGAGATAAACCCCTACAGTAAGCGAACGAAATGTAGAGAAATGATCCAGGAAGTTTTTAGTAAAGCCAGAATTGAATTATTTTTTGGGGATTACGAGATATAATTTTTTTAAAATGGTGACCATCCGCTTTATTAGCGCGCTGTGAGATGGAGGCTTGTTTAGACTATTGATAGTAGGTATATGCCAGGAAAAACAAAGATTTTCATAATTATAATGGTGATAATAAAAATAATACTGAATTCTGATTCGATAATTTTCTATATTTGGTTTTACGACCATTTTCCTCACCTAACAAATAATTAAATTGATAAATTCATCATCCTGCCATAATACAATAAGCAATCAAGATTTTTTATATTATGTACTATTAAATAAAATAAGTAAAATTAGAAAAAATGTATATTATCATAAATTTTTAATTAGAAAAAAATTAATAGATTATATTCAAAATTTAACACCTTCTACATCTTTTACAAAATTGAGCCGATTGTCAAAATCTTGATATTTACACTCGTCACAACATTTTAAATTTCTGCACACAAACATATTTTTGATAATGTAGTGAAATGAAGTTTAATGAAAGCTGTACAGTTATTGGGAAGAGACATTAGAAAAATTGGTACATACTGTACCGAGCAAAAATAAAACAACTTTTCGATTTTACAATTGTGTTTTATATAATACTTACTTGCATAGTATTTAATTCGAAATTTGGTGTTACGGGGAAGTGGACGACAAGGCAGAGAAAAAAAAAACAAAAAAAAAACTGTTTTATAAGGCCAACGTTTCGAATCCTTTATTGATTCTTCTTCAAGGCTTCTAATAAATGTCAGATTTGTTTGGCATGGTACTAATTTGTCTCGGCCAGTGGTCTTTTTCATTCTTCCGGCGACCATTGGCCGAGACAAATTAGTACCATGCCAAACAAATCTGACATTTATTAGAAGCTTTGAAGAAGAATCAATAAAGGATTCGAAACGTTGGCCTTATAAAACAGTTTTTTTTTTCTTTGCCTTGTCGTCCACTTCCCCGTAACACCAAATTTCGAATTAAAAAAATGGACGTAATTCACCAAAATAATAGTATTTAATGTTTAATACTAACACCCTTAATAAAAAATAGAATTGCATTATAATTGTTACTAGGTAATATCTTAATAATCTATGGATACAAAAATTAAAACATTAAATTTAGGGGAAGCAAAAGTAAAGCAACTGATATTATTAATATTTATAAAATGTTTTGATTTTGTTGTATACCCTTTATTTGCGATCACCGCGATATATTGAGTTAATTAATTCATCAATAATGGTTTCTTATAAAATGGAACTCCAGACTTCGTTCAAAACTTGCATAAAATTGTGCGTAAAAATTTTTTTTCACAATCTTTGCCGTGTGGTTTGGGTAGTTATCATGCTGAAATATTCTTCTCAGAGACAAATTATCGTCAGCATAAGGTAGCATTGTATTTTTTAGTATTTCTAAATACTTAAATTTATCCATAGTTTCATTTGTACTAATTGTGTTACCGCCTCCGTGTTTAATGGTACCGACAGTAAACTTTTCCTAGCAGATCTCTGAATCTGTACACGCAGATTTAAAAAAAAATGTTTGGATAAGATATAGGATATCAAAAAACCATCAAACATATTGCAAAAAATTATTTAATTATTAAATTTTATTAAATATTAAATACTCTTTGTTTTTTGTTTTTATAATTCAAGTCATTTGTAGTTAATAAAATAATGTTTTTTTTTTATTTTGACGAATCGTGTTTCCAGTTTTAGGTCGAGTACTAATAGATCTTCTGTCTGTCCCTAAATCTCTTCAATATTTTTGAAATAATGTCCTTTCTCAAATGTAGTTGTCTTTCTATTTTTAAAAACCACTTCCTGTTAAATAATGTTCGAAAACAAGTTATTACTAAAGTGTGACAAGAAGAATTATTTCGTTGATCGTCAATTATTATCATTTTTCTTTTTCGACTTTTTCTTTTTCTTCTTTTTATTATTATTATTATATTACTAATATTATTATTATAAAAATATTAGCTTATTCCGGCATATACGATTCATAAGAGTCTAAATAAGCTACCAACTCTCAACGCGCAAGTAATGCCGGCGTCATCGTTTCAAAAAAAAATCATATCTCGAAATCGACAAAAAATAATCTAATTTTGGTTTTACCAAAAACCTCCGGATTATTTCTCTACATTTCGTTCGCCTAATGTAAGGGTCTAGCTCTAATAATAAAAATTTTGTTCGCATCGTCTATAATTGATTACCGTGATAGCTGAAGTTCGACTTTAGATTATCAAAAAATATATTAAAAATAGAAAAAAATTCTTTAAATTAAACGACCAAAATCGCTCATGTCTTCACATTCGAACGCAACAAAAATCAATTTGATGGCTGTTATGCTTCCTGAGATAGCTCAGTGTAAAGATAAAAAAACACGAATATTAAAAAAGTCCAAATTTTAAGTTTTTTTTAAATTCCTATAATCTGAAACAAAAAAAAAATGTTGTAGTTGGTCATTTTGATAGAGGATAATCTAATTAATAAAATATATAACGTTTCAGCTGGTACTACTCTGAAAAGTTAAAATGGACAATATTTATTCTGATTTCGCTTTACTAAACTATATGACATTCACCAGGTCAAACAAATGTATTTCGGGTTGTCGAAACGATGAAATTCAGCGGGGCAGATTAGAAATTGCAGCTAGGGTTAGACTAGCCTTAATAATAAAATTAATGGAAAATAAAACGTTTGATGCACAGGTTTCATTCATTTCTAAGCTTTAACGCAGGTCCAACATGAGCGAATTCCAGCGAACCATGCTGGACGTGAACGAAATTCCTCCCATTTTCTTCCATTTGTGCGCGCGTTCTCCCATAGATGCTACTTGGCCATCTTCGGTAGTTGCTTTACAGCCGTTCGGCTGACTTTGAGAGCACGAAGCTTGTACGGTAATTTCTATTTTTGATTAATTTCTCAATTATGCGAGAGTTATTTGTAAATTCTGACTGGATTAAAACTAGAATGTATAGAGTATTGGAGAAGAGTTTTCCTATTACAATTACAATCTTATGTACTAGTGCAATAAGGCCGACTTTTTTAAGGTATGTTTTTGGAACGACAGTGCTTCAAACGTTCGCGCCTAAATTCCTTTTGTCAATGTCAAAATTTGGTGTCCAGTTTATTTTGTCGCGAACAGTATTTCACAATGTGTCGTGAACTTAAACTTTTGCGTTTTGAGGAATTAGTATTTGTAAACGATTAATTTTTTCAATAACAACAAAATTTATACGAAAAATTTGAAAATAACTCAGTAATTTAACAAGTGAATAAAACACTTATATTGCTTTGAATAATAATTTGTAAAAATTATGTTTTTCAAACTCGAACTACCCCACTCCAGCGCTTCTCTTGTTTATGTCTACAAGGATCGATTTCTAGTAGGTTTGCAAATATTTTCGCTAGCGCGGAAAGTGTAAAAAATTGTTTCTTAGGAACACTCTACCCTAGTCCTTTTTATTCGATCCGGCATAGAAGGCTAGATTGTACAGATGGATCACTGTAGTTATCCTATAAGATGTTTCTGAATATAGTACAATATAACACATTATCGATCCTGGTCAGAATCGTGTAAGGACATTTTTAATTTAGTTGAAGTTTAGGAAGACCTTTCTTCTGCTAGGGATGAGATAGTCAGACCAAAGAACTAAGACTTATACCTTTAAGCCACCAAACTGGCTTTTAGTTTGAACCAGGTTTTTTTCGGTCACTGGTTATTTCAATCTCAATGTTAGGTTTGGATGTTCCAATTTCCTTTGATTCTTTGCCTGGTGTCTCAAACACCAAGTCACACGGCAAACAAAGCTGACTTCCATACACAATCGTGGCAGGTGTTTGGTTTTTTCGTGTCGTGTATGGCTACTCTTTGGTAAGTTTCTACAATATGGTTTGGTAGGCTTCAGATCACTTGGTTAAATAGTCAATGACTACCATCATGTATTATAATGCCCGAAAAGGGAGCTGTGATATCGAAAGCACGTTTTTAGTTTTTAAGTTTTAACATTATACTGATTTATAGAATTTTCGACTTCCGACTACCGAATTTCGGACCCTTGTTCGTTGCACATGTGGTACATTTTCGGCATAAATTTTTTACGTAGTTTAAACCTCAGCTATTTATGTATTACAAGCGTTGCACCTGTTTCAAAGTACTGTTAACGTAAAAATGTGATCCTGCAGTTTCATCATGGCTTTCTTTTAGAACTAATTTAGAGCTACACTATTTTACATGATCTTTTTGATGGAAGCATGTTTTCTCGAAGTAGGGTGATTTTTATATAAATAATGAATGACGTTAAAAATCGATTTCAAACCGCAAGTTTAATTAAAATTCTGATACAACAGTGGCAAAGCGCTTTCGGAATCTAAGATTTCATCTTCAGTCTTCTTTATCTTTTAACAAAAGATTAATAAGTTTTTTCAACATTTTCAACTTTTTATATAACTTTCCTTTTTACATGGTTATTGCTAGGCGTTGAAAATAGAATCTTAGAATCCGAAAACGCTGTGCTACTGTTGAATCAGAATTTTAATTAAACTTGTGGATTCGACATTGGTTTTTATTGTCATTAGTTAAATTTTACATGACTTTTCGATAAGACTAGCTATTGTACATTGTGATAGTCTTGCCATCACCGCCTTGTTATGCCAAATTTAGCAGTTTATTTGCAACCATCAAAAAATCCTAATGAGTGTTGAAAGCTTTCAAAGTTGGATTTTTCTTGGAAATATGTTGCCATTGCAATCTTTAATTTTTATTCAACTGTTCTGACCTCATTTCAGCCGTTATCAGTCCTGAGGTTGTAGAGTCAACTTCCTACTGTTAGCTTCTCTGATACCCTTGGATCTTCTTCGTTTACTGCTTGCAACTGGCCCGTCGCGATTTTTTGCACAACGCGTCCATATTTTAATTGGACTTATTATACTACGAAAGTATAAATCTAATCTCAACATAATCTCAATCACGTGGTTGTTTGGTTTTCTGTATTCGTTAAGTTCTTCTTAATTTTAAAATGTTGACCGTTGTAAAAGTGACTAATTGCATATAAATTATTGCCACCAACACTTTCTGGGTGAATTCTTTCTTTCTTAAAGATTATAGTAATTGACGACTCTTGTGGTACCTGAATCAGCACTGCTCTCAATTCGTTATGGATGGCGTCGGTGTCCAGCCTTTTAGTCCTTAGGTACTTCTCGTAAATGATTGCTAACACAATATAACACGAAGGATCGCAGTTGTACTTCTGTATTTCGCTAAAGCCGAACTGCTCCTATTGACTTTACGCTTATTTATCTAGGGTCAAAAATGGGTGCGCAGCTCTTCTAGTAAGCGCATAATGTTTGCGAGGAGCTAGTTTCTGGTAGAATGGGATTATTCTATCCCCAAGCGCGTATTATGTTATTCCTACTTGAGCAGTGTTACAGAATTTTGTAACTGTATCTTCTTGTATTTGATGGCTTTTAATTACGATCACTAAATTTAAAATTGTGTTATCACTTGACACTTGTTAAAGCGTTGCTAATGTCGATAAAAAATATAATAATGTCTTAGTGGAGCTTAAACTATTGTGTATATGGCACATTGAAATGAAGTCAGATAATAAATTAATTGGCGTCTGCACCTAACACATAGTTTCATATCCACCAGCGTTATCATAAAAAAGCAATAGGACTACACTAACAATTTCCCACCAGGAAACTCAAGCATTGACCCAGCGCACCAACAATCTAAACGAATACTATGAAAGCTTGAGAAACAACGTCATTACTCTACTGGAACACGTACGATTACCTGGTGGTGGTCCAGCACCAGAAAAAATTGGTCAAGAAAATTTTGACTCATATTTAACCAAATTGCAAACACTCTGCACACCAGAAGGATACTGTAGTGACGAAAATAGACCACTCTATGAAACTGTCAAGTGTGCATTGCAAGATTTTACAGTCCTTCCAACGCCTATATAAGTGTCTGTGAGTGTTGAAATCTGGCACTGTAAGGCTTCAAGTAGTGTGTTTATTATTTAAAAGACACCAAATTACTGGTTTTTTAACAGACTAACATGAATGGTACATTCATTCGTTCAAATATTTGCTCTGCCAGATTTTCTGTGTTAAGAAGTCATTTGTACGTAATTATAAAATGTGATCTAATGTAAATAAGACTCATTTGTATAGATAATACTGGATTATTACCTAGTATAGTCGCATTTCTATGCTGTAAATTTTTAACTGTAAATAATGAGAAATACAAATAAGATTCTTTAGATGTATAAACATTTATTATTTTTGGTAAATTTCATTTTCATCAACTTTTTTTTTATAAACTGGTGTCGTTAAACAAATTGTACCAACAAACACTTATTAGTGGACATTTTTACTTTAGTAAGTGGTTACAATATTTGTAGCTCCCTATCATTGACATTATAATAATTTTAGATCTGTGATTATGTAACACGTTCTGTCTAGACTCCAGTGTTATTTGTAATAATATAACTATAATATAATGTGCAATACGCAGTAAAAAACTCATTAGAATGAGAGTTTTTTACTACTCTCAACTCGTTATTATAACTTATTCATGCCATGTTTCTTGTTTTTGTTATCATTTTTTATTACTCTAATAAGAAAAAGTTTTTTACTGTGCTGTTTACTAAATTGTTGTGTACTGTGTAAATAAAATAAATGAGCATGGCCACTCTTATCATTAAATAATTATTTGTTCACACCAAATATCTATGTTAATATAAATGTGTTGTTATTATAAATAAACACTCAAAGAAGTAGCACCATATCATCATTAAATCCAAATAAATAGAATACTGTACAATGCTAAACTCCAGCTTCTAGTCTCTAGCGCTAGATGACTCTTACATTGAGTTTTCATTAAGGTTTATAACAGCATGTAATATACCTACATAACTATCTTTAAAATTCGTTTACAGTTTTAAAAAAATTGAAAAATACGATTTTTAAAATATCTGGTTATTACTCAATCTGTAAAAAAATGTGCAACATATTTCATGAAATCAATAAATGTTGGGTATTTTTAAATCGACTCAAAAGACGACGGCGACGGTCGTAATCTGTTAACGAAGCTGTGAAAACGCATCACAAATTTTAAAACGTTGAAAACTGCAAATGTTTCTATCACTGACAAATTTTTATATTTTGTAAATGTTTTTTCCGTTATTTATTACAAAACTATTTTGCAGCTTTGGTGCAAGCAGATTTGTGGTAACAATTGCGTGTCAAAATTGGTATCATTATAATGCTCCGAAGTGTCTTAAAAGGCAAACTTGCTTAAGTTAATAATGGAAAAAATTTCAATTCCCCATCGGTAGAAATAAAATGTTAGGACAACTTGAAAATTAGATAGTGTAAAAATCAAAAATGATCAAATTTATACCGCTTAAGTTAGGTTTTTAAAAGGCAGGTTGTAAAACGTAAGATGCAAAACAAAACATAAACAGTTGCGACATAACAGATTTTTTTGAAGAAACAAGCAACCATTTTTCTCGAAATTTTTCTCGTGAACGGGTCACTTTGATTGGTTTAGGTTAACTTTCAAACTCCCATACAGTTGATTGCTGTCTAATTTCGGGTTCATATAAATGTAGCCACAATTCGTGACATGTTACAATGTTGTATACAGAATTTGAACGACCACCGTCGAATTTTTTTAGCATTTCCTTGCACTATTTGACTCGTGCCTCATTTTGCACCTCTTTCAAATTGTGAGGGATCCATCGACTGCAAAGTTTCCTAACATGCAACTGATGGTGCAAAATTTTATGTATTTATTTCACCACAATGCGTAAGGTCGTCTCTATCTTCTGGTATGTCACATGATGATTTCCTAATATCATTTCGCGTACGGCATCGATATTTTTTGCGACAACGGAGGTGCATGGACGTTCTTCACAAGGATCGACAACAAACGTTGATCCTTCCACTCTTGAATTCTGCGAACCACTTGTAAACCATAATTTTGAACGGTGCTTCATCTCCAAATAACAATTTAAGTTTTGCCACACATTGCGGTGCTGTTAAACCGTACCGGAAATCCCAAAACATCATCACTCGATCATCACGGTTCGATATTTTTATTTCTTAGCGCAATTGCCAAACTTTTAAATTTTTTTAAAATAAACCGTTAGATTGGAAACCGAATTGTCAATTGTGTCAGAGGTAAAAAATGTCAAATTTTACGAATATGACACTTGCAACACACTGGCAATACTAAATGTACTTGATTCCGCGAACTTTAGCAGTGGCCTACGTATGAACTGACATAAAAACATAAAAATGACATCAGTTATTTAAACACTTTAAAAAGCAAAAGATTTTTAATATTAGGTAAGTTTACAAGAAACACCGTCGGCAAAACTAATATTTCATCATCTACCCGATGCTAAATAAATTTTTTTGCAACCTATGGGTTATAGAAAATACAAAATTTCTTGTATATTCAGGCGTTATTTTTTGCCAGGCTTCAACAACTTTTACTGCAGCTGCTGTAGGTTCTGGGGACGCAAATTGTTTTTATACATCTTTTTTACCATGGAACCCCAAATATTTTATATTAGCTTCAAATCGGGACTCTTGAAAGGCCAAGGTGAAACTCTTACTTGCTTTTTATTTAAGTATTACCTAACTGCCTTTGCATGATGCACTGGGCAATTATCCTTTTTCCCTAACTCCAAGAAACTTCACTATCATACATAACAAAAGATTAAAAGAAAACAACACATAACTAAAATTTTCCACGTGGATGAAACAGTGTAATGGATTTTTATAAGAATCTAAAACAAGGATATGGATCACCAATATCCCATGACCTTAAAACGACCTCAAAACTGTACACGAAGTTAGCCAAGGCAAAAAATAAACGTATCTTCTTATTAAAAATAAGGCAACATGACCAATTATACTTTTGATAAGCCAACGTTCAGCAAAAGTATAATACACACTGCACAGTTAACAATAAATAATCAAGTAATAACCAACAAACTTGAAGTAATAATAGGTCAATTCCAACACAAATGCTTAAATTTGATGATAGAAGATTGTCATCTACAATTACAGAAGCTCATCAATGATATCACACTTATGACAAGACGTATCAAGAATGTCCTTAACCAAGATCAAGCAAAATTTTTCATCGACATCAGTCAAAGGAATAAATATGAAAAGTTGTTTGTAGATACTAAAACCAAGAACATCAAAAAATTTGAAAATCTACACAATAACAAAGTAAAAAGAACAATAATAAGCCTAGAAAATTGTGACAAATAGAGAGACAACAAAACTACCATTACCCTACCACAAGATGTCAAAACTACGCTAGCATTAGGTCCAAACTTTGCACACGTAATGAATAACGACAAACTTCCAATCAAGAACATCATAGCGAACTTTGAAGCAGCCCTCATGAGCACACAAGAAGAAGAAGACGTCAAAGACCGAGCCAGACACCAAATATGTAATATCATTCAAAATCATATCTATAAAAAAAACACCACACAGGACCATGGATCAAACGAGCACCACGAAATCTATAAAAAACACCATAAACTTCATTAAAGAACATCCAGAAATTGTTATTGTAAAACCGGATAAAAGTAACAAAACAGTATTAATGTATAGATCGGATTACGACAAAAAAATGCTCGCTTTGATCAATGGTCCTCAAACATACACTAAACTAAACAAGGATTCCACCAACATTTTACGAACTGAAGCCAACGACATAATTAGTTCATGGAAAAAAAATAACAACATTGACAGTCAATCAGGTAAACACCTTAGAAGATAACTCCTTGCCACCTAAAATTTATGGCTTACTTAAAATACATAAAGAGGGTTGTCCTTTGCGACCAGTTGTAGCTTACATTCAATCTCCATTTTACAATATATCAAAATATTTGGCTAACATTTTAAAAAACATAGTCTTTAAAACCGAAACATATATCAAAGATTCATGGCATTTCAAAAATTTTATTTCAAAACAGTGTTTACCAAACGACTATAAATTAATATCATTAGATGTTATCTCATTGTACACCAACACACCAATTGATCTAGCTCTGCACATAATAGAATCTAAATGAACTTCCATTTATACATACACTAAATTATCCTTAACTGAATTCAAGAGTGCCGTAGAAGTTTGTCTCAATTCAACATACTTTCAATACAAAGACACATTCTATAAACAGACATATGATTGCACAATTAGTTATAGCACAATTAGTAATGGAACACATCGAAAATAATATTTTACTTACCATGTCATAATATAACATACCATTTTTTATACGTTCCGTAGATGATTGCCCAACTGCAACACCAATTAACAACACAAATGAAATTTTAAATAAATTCAATAATTATAATGAAAAACTACAATTCACTATTGAGGAAGAATAATAAAATCAATTTCTTAGACATGACTACACCAACACAATAATCAAATAAGAACCGAATGGTATACAAAACCAACTTGGTCGGGTCGTTACATCAACCATTATTCACAACAGCCCCTGTCGCAGAATTCAGATATGTTAAAAAAAAATGAGGTCGTAATTTGATTTTAGGACACCCTGCCTGTATATTTTTTTGGTCAAAAAATCCGCGTTGAAAAATAACAGAATACGGCTGCAAGCGTTTTCCTGAAAAACAAATCCCTGAATTTTTATCGAATATATTCATTTCAAATGGTTCACGCTTTTTTTTTCAAAACAACTGAAGATCGACATAGTGTGTGCTACATAAAAATACGCAAAATTATACATAGAATCCAGATGTGCTAAAAAAATGAGGTTTCTATTTTAAATTTCAAAGTTGAGGGTCGTATCTCGATGTTGGGACACCTGTATATCCATTTTTTTTCTCAAAAAATGCGCGTTGAAAAATAACAGGATACGTGTTCAAGCGTTTTCCTGAAAAAGAAATTCCTGAATATTTATCGAACTTGTTTCATACAAATGGTTTACACTCTATGTACACAACTGTCAACACAAAAGTTGAATAAGTTTAACATTATCACCTCAGTGGAAATTTTACACCATCATGAATCTCGCCAATGTTTTTATTTTTACTTCTCATTTACCAATTGTAAGACACATTTTATTTATAGGGTTTTTTTTTGAAGGAGGAATGCGATGCGCGATGCGACGTAGAGATTTCAGGCCATTGGCCCTTGTTCTCTGTCGGATCCGAATGGCACGCTTCCAGCGTAAGAGTAAGCTGAAAGAGAAAAATATTAGTCGGTCCAGTTGGCTGTTTCAAACAAACCAAGGTGCGTTGAAGGCGATGCGAAGGAATTTGTTTTGGAGAACTTGAAGCTTATGCATTCGAGTTTTGCAAGGCTGGTAGGCCCATGCAGTCGAAGCATAAGTGATTTGTGGAAAGATGACTGATTTGTACAGCAGCAGCTTGTTGTTGATGGACAACTTGCTTCTTCTGTTTACGACACATGACAACTGTCCCAATGACATCTTGCCTTTGCTTATAGCATAGTCAAGATGGGCATTAAAGGTCAGTTTTTTGTCCAATATTACACCCAGATATTTCACCTGGTCGACCCAGGGAATATCTCGGTCAAACATTGAGACATTTCGGACATCGTTGTAGTTGTTTCGCCGTGTACACATGATTAGAGCCTGGCTCTTATCAGGGTTTACAGTGATCAACCACAAGTTACACCATTCCTCAATCGCATCCACGGCCTCTTGCAGATAGCGCGAAGCCATGTGTGGTTGCTTTGATCGAGTTAGGATCGCTGTGTCGTCTGCGTAAACAGCAAGTGTTGTACAAGCAGTCTGTGGGATATCTGTAGTGAAAACTGCATACAGAAGTGGGGAAAGGACAGAGCCTTGTGGGACTCAGGCCTCTAGGGTGCGGATTCCTGAAAGAGAATTGGAAATTCTCACCTGAACTTGACGTTTTCTAAGGAAGAATGGATCAACTGGATCATCGCCAAAGGCACCCCAGCCCGATAGAGCTTATAAATAAGTCCATCGTGCCAGACGGCGTCAAAGGCTTTGGCCACGTCAAGAAACACTGCACCAGTCACCGATTTTCGGTCGATGCTGGTGGAAGCGTGTTCCACGACTCTGAGAGGTTGATCTGTTGTGGAGTGTTTCGCTCTGAAGCCGAATTGTTCGTCGGGGATGATTTTCCTTTCCTCGATGAATTGATGGAGTCTGGCGTGAATGAGACGTTCTGCAACTTTCCCCACGGCCGACAGCAAGCTGATTGGCCGGTGGTTTTGGGGAAATTTGTGGTCTTTGCCGGGCTTGCTGATGAAAATCACCGTGGTGAGTTTCCATCTTTTGGGGAAGTACCTGAAACGAAACATGGCATTAAAAATACCTGTAATGGCGACGATGGCTTTCCTCGGGAGATTCTTCAGCGCTAGGTATAAATCCCTGAATTTTTATCGAATTTATTTATTTCAAATAGATAACGTCTTTTTTTTCAAAAACTATATGCTATATAAACAATACGCAAAATTATACTTAGAATTCAGATATGTTAAAAAAAATAAGTTTTCATTTGAAATTTTAAAGTTGAGGGTCGTATCTCGATTTTATAACACCTGTATATCTATTTTTTTTTTTGGCAAAAAATGCGAGTTGTAAAATAACAGAATACGGTTTCAAGCGTTTTCCTGAAAAACATATCCCTAAATTGTTATCGAAGTTATTCATATTAAATAGATTTCGCTTTTTTAAAAAAATCACCTAAAAATAGATATAGTTTTGCTACATAAAAAATACGCAAAGTTATACCTTGAATTTAAATATGCTAAAAAATTGGGGTTTCCATTTAAAATTTCAAAGTAGAAGGTTGTATCTCGATGTTGAGACACCTGTATATCCAATTTTTTTGTCAAAAAATGCTCTGTTAAAAAATAACAGGAAACGTGTTTTAAGCGTTTTACTGAAAACAAATTCCTGAACTTTTATCGAAGTTATTCCATACAAATGATTTACACTGTATAAGAATTATTGCAGAAAACTTTATGATACAATTAGTTTTATAAAAAAATTTCATTGACACGAATGGAATGTCTAATAAATTAGGTGTCATAAATGACATATTTTACAAATAATATGGATATTCTTCACAAATTAAATTAGGTACCATGTTTGTTATCAAATATAATTTTTTTTTTTTTGGAACAAATCTATGTCTATTTTTTTAGTGTGTAATAAAGTTCTGGTTTTAGATAAATTTAGCAAAGTATAAAATACTTTCATTTTTACTTCTAAGAAATTTAGAAAAATCTGGTTTTTGTGGATTATTATCGACTGTTTGTTAACTGTGATGCTAGTTTACCTGATAATAAACTAAGGCGACAAGAATGGGGTGGCTACTAAATTACAAAGTTTGTTATAAAGTACAAATTTTTTATTTTTTTTATTTCTAACAAATCTATGTCTACTTTTTTGGACATAATAAAGTTCTGGTTTTAGATAGAGTTAGCAAAGCATAAAGTATTTTTAGTTTTGCTTCTAAGAAATTTGAAAAAACCCGCTCTTTGTGGATAATTATCGACTGTTTGTTATCTGTTAGCCAGTTTACCTGATACTAAACTAAGGCGGCGAGATTAGGGTCGTGGCTAACGAATTACAAAGTTTGTTATCAAATACAAATTATTCTTTTTTTCTCTCAACAAATCAGTCTATTTTTTAATTGTGTATCTAATAATAAAGTTTTTTTAAGACAATTTTTTAAAATTGTCTAAAAGCAGATTTATAAAAAATTCTATATAAAATTCTTTATATATTTTTTTATGTGTACGTACGTATACACTTGTTTACAAATTTTTGTCTTTACCTACAAGTCAACCTTTCCCTTACTAATTTTCTTACTTATAGTTTCTAAACTATTTCCATTGCGATTATATGAGAACGCAACTGTAAAACAACTTATTTTCATACCTCATTATTCGTAAATTTCAAAAGTATAGCACTAGTAGCTCATTAACTATAAGTCAAAAATTAAATTACTTTTTTTACAAGTATCGCATTATAAAATAAAAAAAAATTTTTAATCAAAAAAATTCAAAACCTATTCAATAAAACTGTTTTCTTAAATTTTAATGCGATAGCTAACTTCATAATTAAAAGTATTTTAATCCCTTAATAATAAACGTTATTTTTTATGTATGATTAATAAACATTTAACCTTATTTTTACTTTTTTATTCAGCATTTAGTAGCATTTTCATGTTTGTAATAAAAATTGTAGTTAATTACTAATTTTGGCGCTTTCTAGCTCTTAAACGATACATGGGTAAGTTGCATTAAAATAATACCAGGTCATTTTATAGAAACGTTTTTCTGAGAAATCTTGTATAATTCTAATAACTTATGTGCCACGTATTTGAAAAGTTTGATTTTAATAAATAATACTATAATTTGATATAACAACTCGTGAAATAATTCGATTAAAAGAAATAATTTATTATTAACCAAGTTTTTAATTTTGTTCTCATTCAAGTGCGGTAAAAGGGATAATGAGAAGTTAGTTACGAGTTACAAAATTCAGTTTTATATGAATCAGCTAAGAAAATGCAAAGTGACGAAAAAGAAATTAAAATCTGTCGCCTAAGCTTAAAAAATCTAAAATGTAGTTTAGTGTGGCCGAAGGAAAGCCAAAAGCTTAATCCAGGAAAAGAATATTATATTAAAGTTGCTTTATTTTTTTTTATAACCAGTTTTTGGGTCGTTTCTCTTCTTATGCATTTCATCAAAGCATTAAAAGGTAGTCACACACTGGTATTAAAAAATTGTAATACTTGTAACCCGTTACAGATAATGTAGATGTGTCTTTAAGTGAAGATGTAGGTTTTATCGTTGCTTTTACTGGCATTTACTACATGACATTTATCTACGTGAAAAATCAGGCAAAAGTGGCGATTCTGCTTAAAGATCTTTCCAATTTTGAAGAGTTTGGGAAACCTCCTAGTTTTGACGAAACAGATAAAAACTTGACGTTTTGGAATAAAATACTTATTGTGTATTGTATTGCTGGTATTTTTACATATAATGTGTTTAAATTACTTCAAATTCCTCAATGTAAAGAAAATAACAGACTTAAAGGTTTAAACGAGAATTGTGGATTGTTAACTCCAACTTGGTTTCCTTTCAAAGTTGATTACTTTCCTATATTTCAAATAATTTTGCTTTACATAATAACAACTTCACAGCTTCTAATGAAACTTGGATTAAATATTTCATATATTGCCTTGGAAATAGCTCATCACATTGTTCTGAAAATTGAACATTTAAAAATAATGATTAATCAGAGTCTTGAAATTAACACTTTTGAACAAAGTAGAAAAAAGATAGTAAAATGTATATTATATCATATGCAAATATTAGAGTAATATACTACTTTTTTTTTTATTTTTTAAATAAATATTTTTTAGTTTTTGTAAAAGGCTGGATAGCTGTTTTACCAATTGCATGTTGGTTCATCTTACTATTACAGGTGCTATATGTGGATGTTTAGAAAAACAAGTTTCAGATGTGAACCATATAAACCTTGTTTTCTCTAAGTACTAATTATTTTTTGGTAGGGTGAAAATACTATTGGAGCTGTTATACACGTTCTGGGCTGGTTTGGAGCATTGTTTACAGCCTGTGTTGCAGGACAAACCATCGAAAGTGGAGTAAGATATATTTTTGAATTTTATCTGACCGTATATAATTATTATAAAAATGTACCAAGTCTTAATTAAATTTTTGTATTCACAGAGCGAATCTGTTGCTGACGCAATATGGTCGTCAAAATGGTACGAAGCTGATATGAGACTAAGAAAATACCTTTTAATTATGCTTGCTAGAAGCCAGAAAGAAGTACATCTAACGGCTGGTCCATTCGGCATTATGTCATACGCCCTTGTCGTCCCGGTATAGTAATTCTTGCTTAATATAATAGTAAAACTATGAAATAATACTGTTAATATTACAGGTGCTAAAGATGTCGTATTCGATATTTGCTTTATTGAATGAAGTTAAATAAAGTGTTAACAATAGATACACTAAATACTACATACTAAAAATTGTTGCATTGTAGAAAAATAACGAGCACAAATTTAATAATTTTGCAATATGCTCATAATTTAATATTTATTTTTAGGTCAGAAAAGCTTTCAGCTCGGTTTCAAGACATTTTGTGGTCAAAAGTTTGTAAACTGTAAACTGCTAACCGGTTTATGGTTTTTTGGCTCTCATGCTCTTATCGGTTTACGTATGTAACACTTGGAAAAAATAAAGGGATACTATAAAATCTATAGATCCACTATAAAGGTGGTAATTAAAATACCTTTTAGTATAACAATGTAATATAAATATAATAGTTTGATCTTCTGGGATGTCTTTGCCGCATTTTCTATTCTCATCTATAAAAAATGCTAAAAAAATGTTTGGATAGTACCCAAGCTGCTTACATCTGGTTCCAAAAACCTTTAGAAAATTGGAAATTAAATTACGTCAACATTGGCCCCCAATACATAGAATTAGTAACTAAAATTATTTAGTTAAAAAATTAGAATTAGTAATAAAAAAGTAACTCTCTCCTGAATAACGCTGTATATGCTAGGTGCTTCATAGTCCAAGATTCCAGAGCTGTCAGTCATAACTTATTTTCACACGAATTAAAGTTAAAGTTTTATATTAAGGTCTTATGTGCTGTTAAAACCTGCATGTTTGTTAAGCTTATCTTGTAACACCTGGGCAGGGACCAGGTGAGAAAGGTAACTAAAGAATAAGAGTTGCTTAACTTAAATTTACATGACTGATTTTTATATATGTATTGTAGATTGTTATTTAAAAGTAGTATCATAAGTGATAGACACTTTCCATGGAACAAGAAAGACGCTTTAAAGCCCCACAAAGGCAAATATACTTTACTTATTTTTATATGTCTGTTTTTTAAGTATATTATAAAGGAAACTATTACAAAGTTATATTTCATCGGGCAGCGTCCGATTCCCCCGCGGCTGTCTATCTTCGTAATCCTACCGACCAACTACCCCACTGCCGCGCGACAGGAGTGGTACATACCACTCATTTACTTAATCCGTACATAATATTTTACTTCTATCAGGAATTTAGGTATTACATTCAATACTTAAAATAGTTTACATTTAGTAAATGTGCTGGCTAACAAAAAATACAAAATGTTGTTTTTTTATATTCCTTTATTTCATTTTGCATGACCAACCTTTTGTCAAGTACCACATATTTTGCACAAATGTTCGACCATTCAGTTTCCAAACAAAAATTCTATAACCTACAGCTATTATATTCAACATCATTTAAAAAAATGCGCAATACGTAACTTAGTTTTAAAACTAAAAAAGATAGTGATAGATTTTGAGAAAGCAATCCATTCAAGTTGTAAATCGGCATAGACTGATTCTACTATTGTAGGTTGTAGATTGCATTTGGCACAAGTCTGGTTTAGGAAGATTTTAGATTATTCAGAAGCTGAAGACGTTTTTAATACTAAAATGTATTATTTAATGCCGGTTGATGAGAGAATGAGTAGCGTTTCGTAAATATTTATATGACAATTATATTTCAAATATTTCAGTTTTCCCCCCACATATTTTGGGTAGCAAAATTTGTACAGAACTACTAATTATTATCTTTTTATTTAAAATTTAACGAAAACTTTCACACTACTCACCCCACATTGATAAATTTTGCAATATCTTTTTTCTATATTATAAAATTAAATAAGTGCAAACCGTGCATAGGCGTAAAGTAGACCGCAATAAATAAAGAAAACCTTTTTTAAATACAATTTTTTTTTATTTTAATAATAATGATATTAACAGATATAACTTTGTTAACCAAGTAAGCTTCAATTACTTACCTAAGTAATAAATGTATTTGTCTTATATGCTTTTTGTTAAACAAGAACTTTTTCCATACAAGAAATTATCTATCTAAGACTATTTCCAGGCCGCAATATACATTTTTAAGTAAATATAAACAAAGTAATTACCAGATGATCAGATGCCTACTTAAACCGCAAGACTTTACATGCACTCTTTAGGGGTTGGTAATCCTTTGATAAGGTAAGTTGAGAATTAATACAGCTGTCGTGGGAGAATCGGGCGACGGCCATTTTATCAGACAAACTGTAATGACCAAACTTCCCCAAAACCCAAAAAATTTTTGGATGTGAATATGAGCGCGAGAGCACAGCCGAATATTTTTTGGGTTTTGGGGAGGTTTGGTCATTACAATTTGTCTGACTGATAAAATATAACTTTGTAATACATAGTTTCAAAGTAATTGTTTAGTTTGGTTTCTTTGTAAAAGTCAGACTCACATATTTGCAAATGTAAAGGGTTAAAAATAATTACAAAATATTAATCAAAAAATGTATATAAAAATGTGTATCAATTATTTTAGTAGTAAGGGTAAAAATTTGTTCAACTTTAGTAATATCGATAAAAATTGTGGTGTAATGTTAAAAATGCATAAATATTGCTAAGACTTGAGGACTTATTTTTGTTATTAATTGTTAGTTATCTAAAAAACCTTAAATTTTGTGCTGGTATTGTTTCACAAAAAACTCAAAAGTGAGTTTTTATGCAATAATTAGAACTTTAATAAATATTAATTACCTATATAGACACAAGAAAAAATGAAAATCAGGAAAAGGTGCAATTTCTTTTTATATATATTGAAAGAACAAGCTCTGAGCTAGCTTTATTTTAAAAAATGTATCCAGATGTTACCGATTGTTTGACCTTAGCTCTAGTCAAACGTAAATTTTGTACTTTTACACAGCGATTTTTCCGGTGCTTTTTAACAGCTGATTTTTGCATAACAAAGTAATGTTTTTTATTAAATTTACGTATTTAGGTATCAAAATAAAGTACTTATTCTGAATTAAATCTTCCTACTATGATTTTAATTCACTTTAACACAAAACCTAGAAAAAGCGCTTTAAGCAGCCACTATTTTTGCAGTGATCGATGACGTACGAGAGCCCAGTGTCCTCGAAGTCGTTACTTCAGGTACTTGTGTCACCAAGCGGAAGTTCGTTAGCCTGCTAGGTCGAAGGCCTGCCGATGCGGATGGGCTATTACTGATATCGACTAAATCACCGTCGGTTGAGGCAATAGCTGGCTCAGCATTTGGGGGGGTTGGCGAACTAGCGGGTTGCGTTAATCGGATAGTCGGTTGGTAGAGTTCAACGGAGAGAGTTGAGTTAGGTGGAGTGTGAGATATGTCTAGACCCTTCGACTGTGTGAGAATGTCAATGTAAGTAGCCTTATTGTATTATGTATTACTGGATTTCCGTATCATATAAACTTTGCAAACATTATTAAATTTCCTTTTGTATTAAAACCCTGTTTTTAATCTCAACCCCATCTCACGAGGCAGAGCCCGTGACATATGGTGGAGGCGCCCTTAAGTTTTTGGTGAGGGAATCGTCACATTTACCTCATTAACAGAGTAGAATGCGAGTACAAAAATGAGTAAGGGGGTTGAGGCTAAGGGTTGGTATAAGATAAATAAAAACGTGGCGTGAATGTTGGGGTCAAAACAGTACGTAACTAGAAAAAAACAAAAAGAAATTCAAGAGGAATATAAGCAGTTCAAACCGCCGCATAGGAGCAAGGAAATCGGGTCGGGTGCAAGCAATAGTCAGGTACAAATTATAGTCGAGCCAAAAAGTCAGGTTTCTAAAGAAACAAGGGTGGAGATAGAGAGGATTTTAGAAGAAAAAATTTATGAGAAGGAACCGACAGGGAAAAACTACAGCGACGACGAGATTGCTGACGACAGCGGTTCGACGGTACCTAGACCCGATAAGATATCGAGTCGACGGTATTGAAAAAGCTGACACAACAAAAAACGACGGAAGTGACGACGACGGAAAAGTTACAAAAATAACAACGATGATGGCAAATACGACGTTACAAGAGGCCCTTACTGCGACAAAAACTCCGGCAGTGCCAAAATTTTTGGCACCCCCCACGTTCAATCCTGCTACGGTAGATCCAGCGTCATTTATCGGAACATACAACAGAGTGACTTTAACGAACTCATGGGATGACAAATTAAAAATTGCATACCTGCCGATATTTTTAGAAAAAACCGCTGTACATTGGTACAATACTTATGTAGAAAACGGATTAAACCAAAATAAGAGGTGGGATAAAATGAAAGAGAATTTCCTTAACGAATTTGGAGGAAGTAACTTGAAACAAGAAACAAGGGTAAATTTTAGAAAATTATACTCGAAGATTAATAGGTAAAATTTAGGTTAACCATTAAGTAGTTTATTTATAATTTGTTCTGTAGGGAAAAATAGAAAAAAGGTATAAAAAAAAATTGTGGAAAGAAACTAACTTTGGTATGTTTCAGATTATGCACGTTTATGTACGTCGTACATTTGACAGGTATGCTGACGTAAAAGAACGAAATGGGCGAACAAAATTGAAGTCATAAGAAAATTTTTGGGTCTTGAAAGAAAAAATTTGCTGAATCAAATGAAGAAGTGGGACAGAGAGTCGAGCCTAGCAGGAGACAGAGGAGACTTAGTGAATATTAGGGGGAAATAAGAAATAGAGACGTGGTAAAAAGACCACATGGGGTGGTCACAAATTAAGGGTTTCATGTCAAGAGGGCATGATGTATTGAATAAAATCCCTGCCTAAGTGAGGGAAAACTGAGACCCCAGTGAAAATGAGTTTGAAGAAAAAGAAAAGCGCATTCATAAGAAAAACCAGGACTTGATCACTCCTGTGTCAGGTCCTATTGGATGTGCTGCGTGGTAACTAATTTTTTTTGTTTGTTTAATTTTTTTTCAGGTAAAAAAAGAAAAAAAGTCAGTTAAGAACCAAGACCCAGGAGACACAAATAGGAAAAAATAAATGCAGGTTGAGAAGTGTCAAGGAGTAAAGAAAAACGCATGGGTTAGTTAATTTTTTTTAATTTTAATTTTTTTAAATGTATCTAATTTTATCATGAAAAAATGAAAAGAGAATCGCGAACGCGGTCAAGGTTATATCGTATGTGGTTGGTGGCAAAATGTAAACAACCATATACCAATCAAGGTTGCTCCACAGATTGAATGACGCGTCGAAAAATTCATTCTGTCAGCAACATAGTAAAGTAAGTAGTAAATAAGTGTAATAGAATGAAAGAGCGTAGAGCTCTTATTTCATAATTGTTGTTAGATTAAGTTAGGTTAGTTACTAATGAATGTTTGTTTTATTTGACGCCCAACGCCCACACGAAGAGAAAAACTAGGAAAACCAAAAAGCTGAAAAGGAGACCAACCAGTAATCAACAACTGTCCTAGTGGTAGGCTGAAGGGTGTGGAAGGAAAACAGGCCAAAGGAAAAGTTATTATCCACAAGCAAATGTTTTGAGATACAATCAAAAATAAGTTGCATGAGTGTTGAGACATCAGGGTAACAACAGCAGCAGCAAGCTAGCTTCAGCAGCCGTACATGAGCACATGTCCGACTACCAGTCGCAATACGGGCGTACGACGAGCATCTAACCTCGACCAAGAAAAGAATTTAGGAGTACCGTTCAATGAAGATAATTGTACCAACAAAGTAGTACAAACAAAAGAAGTTCTGGAAGCATCCTTCTGATCGAAGCTAGTGACAGTGAACAGTAGTGCAGTGACAGACAGGTGTTTTCCTAGTATAGACAATAGATGAGTGGCAGCGTTGGACGAAAATTTAGAATTGTAATTAGTTAGGTTATGTTAAGAACAAGATTGTCGGGTCGACAATCTTGAAGGGCCAGGCATATGTCACCAAGCGGAAGTTCGTTAGCCTCCTAGGTCGAAGGCCTGCCGATGCGGATGGGCTATTACTGATATCGACTAAATCACCGTCGGTTGAGGCAATAGCTGGCTCAGCATTTGGGGGGGTTGGCGAACTAGCGGGTTGCGTTAATCGGAAAGTCGGTTGGTAGAGTTTAACGGAGAGAGTTGAGTTAGGTGGAGTGTGAGATATGTCTAGACCCTTCGACTGTGTGAGAATGTCAATGTAAGTAGCCTTATTGTATTATGTATAACTGGATTTCCGTATCATGTAAACTTTGCAAACATTATTAAATTTTCTTTTGTATTAAAACCCTGTTTTTAATCTCAACCCTACCTCACGAGGCAGAGCCCGTGACACTTGGTACACACTAATTAGGAAGCAAACCCTTACACAAAAGGTGTATACATATTACATAAGTTCAGGTACTTAGTTTTCAAATATAGGTCATTTTAAAAAAGTTGAAATTTTTCTATTTTAGCCGGAAATAGAGAAATCAGACACACAATAAATGGGTGCAATTAATGGCCACTATAATGCTGGGAATTTAGAATTTTTTAAAAAATCTAAAAATATACAAATAAATAGTTAACTTTTTGTACATTTGTAATTTTTTTATTTTACCCAATTTTAATATTTTTTTTGCTTTGTTCATTTGCTGAAAATTTAATCTATTTATTGACCAAAAATTGATTCTTTGCCAAAATTACAATACTTTGGGCTGGTTAGAGAAGGTGTCATTAACTTTAATTGCGATTGATTAAATAGTTAATTCGCAATTAAATGCCGATCTTGAGCAATCAAACGCCAGAAAAGCCGATTTAATGGCACATTGAAAGTTAATCGCAATTAAATATTTAATTTACTTTTTGTAAACAGACCCTAAGTGACTTTATACCGTACGTTATTACCCGAAACATGTTCGTCATTGCCAGAATGGTGCGGGCTATGCCAAACAGGTAGCTATTTTTCTCAAATTTATTTTCAGAAGATTGTCTTCGTTCTTTATTGTTTTTTAAATACTCATAACACTCTATAGCTGTTACTAAATGCTAGAACATGTTACCATGAGAAAATATATTTTTGTTTACTAAAAAATTTATAATTTCTTTAAGCGTTCGCCAATACCCAATTTTTCCCTAATCCAGGCGGTACTGGATTATTTGCGTAACCCGACTTTTCTGTGATACAGAAATTATAAAGGTACAATTAATTTTTAAAAGCAATTTGTTAAATTGTTTAGAGAGTTTAGAGCAAGCGATCCGACGTAAAAATTCGTAAAATTAATTAGGTTGTCTAGTAACTTTAAGCAAATCAGAAGTCAGATGAAAGCCCGCAAAAATGAGGTAACTCCGCGTGATTTTTTAAAGTTTAGAACTTCTCAAAGAAAAACTAAAGCAGCAGCCCTTCTTTCTGGCTGAGTGTTCTGTCTAGCAGTGATTAATGCGTGTGTTGAACTAAAAGTCTTAAATTAGAATGCTGAGATATACCTGTCTAAGACGAGCCTGACACAGTTTTCTCTAAAAAACCTGCAAACATGACTTTGATTGCGTTAATTTTTATATTGTTAGAAAATTTCTACGGACAGTCATCTTTAGAGGATCTTGGCTTGAAGAAAAACCTTGCAAACTGGCCTTAGTTTTAAAGAAAGCTCTAGCAGCACGAAAACGAGTCTAACAAGTCTTTCTTCAGATATGAAATTTATAAGTCGTTCATTTTGTTTCCGTAAGTACTAGAAATTAAAAGTGTTTGGTGATGAAAAGGAATGTGTTGGGTGGTGTTTCTTCTACGTGATACAGTCTGTCAGCCAAGATCCCTGTGACTCTGTCAGTAGTATAAGCAGCAAATTAGTGATTTGACCTTGAATCAAAAGTGCCGCGGTGGTGAAAAGTGCCGCGCTCGCATATTTTAATTTTAACATAAAATTTTTGATAATTAAATTATTCTTTCGAAAATAAATTTTATATTGAATGCATTGCTATACCTGTACCTTATCAGGTAACCTTTTGAGAGAAAAAATACACTTGCTCTCAAAAGTGCAGCGGTTAGACCGCTGAGCAGTAATTTTAAAGATAAAAATTGACAAAACTTGTTCAGTGATAATTAAGTGTTTGTCTTTTGAAGAAGACGTTGTGGTGTATTTTGTGTATTCGTGAAAAGGATATCCAAGTGAAATAACTGTAAGCTTCAAATTAACATTTTAATTAAAGTTTATTAAACATTGTAAATTTCTGACAGATGTCTGGTAAATGTGTGTGTCTTTTATCTCTAAAAAAGTCATCTTTGAAACGTCTAAAAGTACCAGGATGTCGTAAATACAAAAAAGTCAACGCTGCAACCGTAAGCTCATCAGCATTACCATCGACGTCGTTTTCAAACGCACCAGCTCGACCTACTGAGTTTGCTACCGTTTTTGCAGAAGTAACAAAGATAGAACAGCAGCTCGTTCAAGAGAAGCCTGATACTTTCCCCAAGTCGCCGATATCTATTTACAACGCCGAAGATGTAATAACTTCTGCGGAATGGTCAGATCTTGTTCTATAGCAATCGCTGGTTCAGATTGCTGAGATGCTCGAAAATGATGAGATTGAAAAAATAGAGGTTAATGAGAAAAAATTTTTGCATTTACTTTCTATAAATTAAAATACAAAAAACTAAAATTTATATTTTGCTGCTGTAATTATCAAAGATTTGAAATTTATTAAGTTAAATAAAATCGATTATGACACATTTCTTTTTGTTTAGTAAATTTGTAAAAACTTGATTAAAAGTTTTTATTTGCTTTCTAGAAATTAAAATACAAAAAAGTAAAATTTTTATTTTGCTTTGTATTCAACAAATATGTGTAAATACATCCAATTAGATAAAATCGGTAATAAGTTAATTTTTTAGTTGATCGAATTTAAAAAACGTATTGAAATGTTTAAAAAAATTTTGCATTTACTATCTAAAAATTAAAATACGAAAAAGTAAAATTTTTCAATTCATTTCAAAAATAAAAAAAGTAATCAAATTTAAAAAAAATACATTTTATTTACTTTTTAGAAGCTAAATATGTAAAGAAAAACTAAAATTTATGTTATGTTGTTAAAGTTAACAAACACATGTAAACTTTTTTTCTGTCATTTATATACCTAATTATATTTTTTCGAAACTAATTTTTATATTTAATTTTTTTTATTTGGTAAGTGTAAACTATCAATTGTATTAGCCGTGCAATGTAAAATATTATTGAAATAATTTTTAAAAATTATATTAAGTTTGATAAAGTTAGTAACAATTAATTATGCTCGTAAAGGGCGATTCAAAGTCGTGGAGTCAAAGCAAGCTTAGTCAAAAATGGAATTTGTTTACTTAAAATTAATTATTATTACTGTAATTTGATATGTCAGAAATCATTGTGTAAAATTCTTTTAGAAAATAAGTTAACTAGTATGTCTACGTTTTGTGCTAGAAACGTGTTAGTAGCAGTCAAAATAAGAACAATTTAATATTAGTTTTCCACTTTTCTAGGGGGCAAATTAAAGTTGAAAAATGAAACACAATGATCACTATATTTTCTTTCTCTCATAATTAACTGAGATTTCAAGACTTAGGATGGCTCGATAAGTACATATAAATTTTTGTCAAAAAATTTCTGGTTGCCTGCCAAATGTAGAAAATGTAAACAAGAAGTTTCTAAAATACAATAGATTAAAATTTGTATTTTACTAGTGTTAATAATCACGTAATAGCAAGCACATTTTTCAAAACTGTTTTTAAATTTACATATGTGTAATTTAGTTTTAAACAAATGTATGCATTTTTTGCTTTAATTTTACTAGGTACTCTAAACTTGTAATTAAATAATAATAATTAAAATTTTGTAATAATATTGTAACTTTTATTTTTCAAATAATTTTACAGTTTAAATATGAAAATATTTTATAGTTATAACAATAGTCTAGAACATGCACATGTTGAGTAACATTCCAAAAAAAAAAAAATTGATAATGTGTGATATAAATTAAGAATATTTTATAATCTAAACTAAAAAACAAATTTTAAATGCTAAATTAAAAAATGCCCAGACTGTATTACCTTAAATAGTGTCCTTTCTGACTGTGATATTCTAATGGATGAAATGTTATGATGTTATGTTCAGGTCCCCACTTGAAATTTTCTGATTGGCCTTACGTTGTGTTTTGTTTATGAGAGGACCGGAAAAGAAAAAAAGTTTACGGCAGAAAAAAAATAAAAATTAAATCAAACTCAGTCGTATAGTGAGGCCGAGTTCCAAGACAAATATAAAGACTAGTGAAATAAAAATCAATTCACATTACACTTAAATTTATTAACAAAAAAAAGAAACAAAAAAAATTGTATTTAATCCAAAAAAATAAAAAATTTTATTCAACTAATCAGCCCAGAACTTGGTTTAAAATTTACTAATACGTTGGTAACTTAAAGAAGGAAAAAGAAATCATGCAGTGAAGAAAGCGGTAGAATTTGTATTCACGATTTAAAACACACATAAAAGATGTTAATAAAACTTTAAGTTAAAAGGGTAATTATTAACTTTTAAAATTTAAAATTGATAACGAAAGCTAAAGAGACAAATTTTAATAATAATATTCAAATAAAAAAATAAAACAAATTTAATGCAATAATTAATTAAATAATTATGTAATAAAAGAAAATTTAAAAATTTAAAAATGAAAATTTAGAAACAATTGGATTTTGTGGGAGAGATGGACCAGATCGTTGCACCCCTTTCACTGATGCAGGATGGTACAGAGTAAAGGTTAATTACTAATTCGTAATTAGCGATAAATTCAATCGACTGTATTAGTGACGTTTCCGTCTCTTATGGGAGTGGGCTGCCGCTGTGGTTCTACCCCGTCTAGTCGGAATTCAGGTTAATTAGGTTAATTTTGGATAATTTGGTCAAAATCCTTTAATTTAGAATTTTGGACTTAAATCAATTAATTAACTATGACTTGCCTGTTAAACCAGACTAAAATCGTTAAATGCACCCGCGATTAACTCCAAATCACAAAACAAATTAATTAAATTACTAGCTTGCTCCAAATAAACAACTTTAAAATCAAAAAATAAAAAAAACAAACAAAAATAATAATAAATTTACAAGTTACGAGTTAAAAAACTCAAAAAAAAAGTAGGAAAATATTTAGTTAAACTTTCCGAAATACAACAAAGTGCTAATTAATTAAATAAATTCAAAATTATTAATTTTCATTAATTTGAGAATCAAAGAATTAAATTTATAAACACCCCGTAAATAGGTAGTTACAGAAATAGTTAATGTTACATGCAAGCAAACAAAGAATTAGACGAGATTAATTAGCTTTTCGCTAATTAGGAAAAGAAAGGTACTTATCTAGACTGCATGGTTCCAGGAAGGAAGCAATGGACACAGAATTTAGTTCAAACTTAACTGAACTTAAATTTACACTAGTAACTTTAAACCAAATCAAATTGAATTATTAGAATGTAATAAAAATTACAGATTTTCAAATTTAAGCAAAGCTCAAAAAAAGCACGTCTGTTCTCAAAGAAAGCTCAGTTCGTACTCCCTTCCAGTTACCAAATTTGTTTCCACAAGGGTATGTATCTACACCCGCTACATGGTCTTTTGATTGGTCAAAACCTTGACAACTTATTGTTTGTTTAAAATATTCTGTAAATTGTTGCTAAATAAACTAATAAGAAAAGAAGTAACAAGATCTGGGAATAATGAAACCTAAAATGAATAAACAAAAAATACAATAAATAAAGCTTAAATATAAATAGAATCCAGACACCGCCTTTCTAGTTATAGCAATTTAATTGCGATGATTTAATACCAGTCTGGTTTACAACTAATCTCACTGGACCTAAATAAATCCTAATTAAATGATCTTTTTGGGCATCACTAATTAAGAGCAAGAAGAAAAGTGTTAAAGTTCAGGCAATAAAAAAAGAGACTTATCAAATAGTTCATTCATCTGAATTGTTTTTGTGCTTAACGTATAATCACTTTTATTAGAAAATTATTGAATGTATGTCAAAAAAAAAATAAAATTTACTCCTTTTTTGAATTTCAACAAAAGGAGACTAGATGTCCCAGCCTGTCTGTTTATGAAAACTAAATCTTTAACAACGTTATTTCTTTAATTAATAAAAGACTTTTATAGCCATAATTTGCAAAACACATGCAATTAAATGAGTAGAAAATAATTTGCAACAGAAGTAATAAAATAGCTAAATAGATTGTTAAGAAAATTAGAAAGAGATTTGCCCAAAAATAAATTAAAGCCTAATTAACTTAAAACTAGACATCCAATTTTTGTGGTTTTGACAAAAACGCTAATTTAAAGATGTTGAATTTGACAATATAACGTTTTGGCGCTTGATAATAACAATTTAATAAAAAAATATTTTGTGCGAACTTTAGGTCTTTTGTAGAAACTTTCTAAACAACTGTAAAGCGGTTTCTTTTGTAAAATTAGATTTATGGATTTATGTATCCTGTCAGGTTTGTCTAAATTTCACAGAAAAATCCCGTATTGAAACACGTACACGAAACGGTCTTTCTCAAAAAACAATAAAATATTTACTCATTTCTTAATTTTGATGTTTTGGATGAGGATATTACATGACAAGCTATGTAAACATTCTACATCAACTTTAATTTCTGTCTCAAAAATTAAAATTAGTGTTAGGTATTAATCAAAATGCCAATTTGTTAGTATTTGAAATTTGCACAGTAAAGAAGGATCAAGTACAAAACGGAAAAGTTTATTTAGAATTATACTTTTTGAAGTAGTATCTGTAAGTCACGAATAAGAATAATTAATACGTTCTAATTTTAAATTAGCGCTCTCATAAGTGCTGACCTACCAAACCAACGACACTTACAATTGTTTTTAACTTCAAATCAATAAATATATTAATTTTACAAAAAGTTATAAAATTGTAACTATAGTTTATATATTTCAAAGTTATTGTTATCTCAGTAGACCATCATAATTGAGCCAGTCGCACATAGCATTGCAAATATAATATTAGTAATTAGATTAATTTGTCAAAATTAAAAAAAACAAATTTAAGATAACTAAGCGTTGAGTTAGTTTATAGAACTTTATAGTTTATATTTATAGAAGCCCGTGGGTCACATATCTTTTTCGGAAGAATGACGCAGATTTTCAGAGTACGCACTTCGTAGAACCTTTGAGTGCATCCCACAACAGAATTTTTCAAAGCGCACCTTTTATTAAGAAACTCTAGAAATTCAACCCAACATCTTAGGCACAACTTTTCTAAAGACTCAACACAATTTTAAAGCTTATTCAACAGTAATAACAATATTGATTACATTCTATTATACAAGTATTTGAATTTTAATGGTCTAATATCTAATATTTCGTAGATTATAACGAAGAAATAACGTTTTATTTTGATCAAAAATAGTTAAAGGTTCTCCAAGTTTGTACTTAAATGAAAATAAAAAAATGTCTTTTTTTTAACCTCGGACTAACCCAAGAAAATAACGAAAAAAAATAAATAAAAACAAAATAAATTGTTGGTACATTATTTTGATGGCATTAGTTAAGTACACTAAGAATTTAAAAAGCACGTTTTTTGACCTTCTTTGAGACGTTAAGATAAATTAGTATTTAAGAACAACAGAAAATTAGAATTTGGTTTTAGTAGGAACACACTAGCCAACCGTGAGACTAGTCTTAAATGGATAAACCTCTAATACACAATGTGCCACGTAATTGAAAACTTTGTTTTTAATAAATAATACTATAGTTTGATATAATAAATACTTGTGAAATAACTCCATCAAAAGAAATAATTTATTATTTATCAAGTTTTTAATTTTGTTGTCATTTATGTATAATAGAAAAAAAAATAAAAAGTTAGACATCAATATAAATATTATGACATTCAGTTTTGTATAAATCCACTAAAAATGCAAAGTGACGAAAGAGAAATAAAAATCTGTCGCCTAAGTTTAAAAATTTTAAAATACAGTTTAGTATGGCCAAGAGAAAGCCAAGAGCTTAATCCGGGGAAAAACTATTATTTTAGAGTTGCTTTATTTTTTTTAACAACCAGTTTGTGGGTCACTTCAGTATTTACGCATTTTATCAAAGCTTTAAAAGGTAATTATCAAACAATGATATTTGTATTACAAAGTTGTAATAATGACATTTCAGATAATGTTGATGTGCCTCTAAGTGAAGATGTAGGAATTATTGTAGCTTTTACTGGCCTTTACTATATGACGTTTATATACGTAAAAAATCAATCAAAATTAGCCTTTCTTCTTAAAGATCTTTCCAATTTTGAAGAGTTTGGAAAACCTCCAGGTTTTGACGAAACAGACAAGAATTTAACTTTGTGGAATAAACTTCTTATTATTTATTGTCTTGTTGGCATTTTCACATATAATTTGGTTCAATTGTTTCAAATTCCTCAATGTAAAGAAAATAACAAACTTAAAGGTTTAAACGAAAATTGCGGATTTGTAACTCCAACTTGGTTTCCCTTCAGAGTTGATTATTTTCCCATCTTTCAAATAATATTGGTGTATACAATGTTAACTTCTCAGCTTTTAATGAAACTTGGATTAAATATCTCCTATAATGCTTTGGAAGTAGCGCATCACATTGTTGATAGAATGGATCATTTAAAAATAATGATTAATCAGAGTCTCGAAATTACTAATTATAAACGATGTACAAAAGAAATAAGAAAATGCATTCAATATCATCTGCAAATATTGGAGTAACAATTACAGAAAAAAATATATTTTTGTGTAAAGAAATATTTTTTAGTTTTTGTGAAAGGCTGGATAAATGCTTTACAAATTGCATGTTTGCTCATCTTACTATTACAGGTGTTATATGTGGATGTTTAGAAAAACAAGTAGCAGATGTAATTATTTGAAATGTTAAAAACTTCAAAAGTGATTTACTAATATTATTGTATGGTAGGGTCAAAATACTATTGGAGCTGTTATACACGTTCTCGGCTGGTTTGGAGCATTGTTTACAGCTTGTATTGGAGGTCAAACTCTAGAAAGTGGAGTAAGTTATATTTTTGATGCGACTTTTGATATTTATTTCTATTTCCAAGAGTATTTTTTTAAGTTTTTAAAATACGGTGTTTAAATAAAATTTGGTACTTACAGAGTGGATCTATTGCTGATTCAATTTGGTCATCAAAATGGTACGAAGCTGATATAAGAATAAGGAAATACCTTTTAATAATGCTTGCTAGAAGCCAGAAAGAAGTTCACATAACGGCTGGTCCATTCGGCATTATGTCATATGCTCTTTTTGTGTCGGTACAGTAATTGTTGTGTAAATTAATGTCATATATTATTTGACATGATTCATATTGCAGGTGTTGAAAATGTCCTATTCCATATTTGCTTTATTGCAAAAAGTTAAATAAATAAACACTAATATGTGACTTACTGCTACATATATTAGTGTTATTATTGCCACATAAGCACTGTTAAAAATTTCAAGGTTCTAAGGTCGCAAGTAATTATATAAGTTTTATTTTACTGTTTGCTGAATGCTGAATCATAAAGATTGTCAGCTGTTTTAGAGCATTATTATAAGGTCAGGTCAGGTCAGGTTAGGTCAGATTACGACATCTGCGTACTGAGCGGTAAAAGGTAATAAAGCAAACAATTGTTGCGATTGTTGAAAATAAACGGTTGATATGCGACATATCACGTGTACAATTTTATGCGTTGTGATTGGCTAAGCAAACTCGTCGACGCAAGACGCTGCCGCTAAACATGAATGTTGACCAACTCTTGCGTTAACGGTCACGGCGCAGCGTTTGCGTTTGCGGAAAACGACATTTTATAAGTAGTGTCTATTTCTATAACCGTATGTTCAACTTTCTACGCTAGCGTCAACGATTGCGTTATACGGGCGGACGTCAATTTATAAATCAGGCTTTAACTATTCGCTGTGAGCGAAGGCATGGTAGGGGAAATGAAATCGACCGAAGCGCTTGCAGTGGTCACGTTCAGCAATTCGGGAGGCTATTATCATATAATCGATACTGCATGTAAACACACGCGGAAATATTGATTTTGATTTAATTTTAATAAATTACATAAAAATGAGACACCAGAATTGTTGTGTTGTTAATTGTACAAACACTAGCAGAAAAAGTAAGTGCAAATTTTATAAATTTCCGACCGCTGAATGGAAAATAAATCAACGGAATCGGTGGATAGCTGCAGTTAAAAGGCTAAAGTAAGTAGTACCATAACCTTATAGTTATCAAAAATAATAATTGTATTGTAAATCTTTAAAATTTAGTTAAAATGTGATTTTGTAGTGTTGATGGATCACCGTCACTGTGCATTTTTTTTAGAATTGTACAGATAAGACAGGCAAGACATGTCCGGAATGTCATTTAAGGGTCTCCTTTCTTTGATTTTAAGTTTAAAAGTTGAAATTAATTTTTATTTTTTTTTGTTTTTAATTCTTTTTCATGTTTCTTTATAAATGAAGTAATTATTTTTAAGTAATAGGTATGGGACCTCATAAGATACCCCTATAAAAAAAACCGCATCATTATAGCTTCATTTAAAAATTTTCATAATTTTTGGTAACTTTGGAGGCGGCTGGGGGCAGTAGGGGGAGTGGTACAGAGCAACTGATATTTTTTTCTTTATTGTACGTTCATGTGTATAAGATACAAAAAAAATTTAAAAATCTGAGAAATTTTTTGACCTCACATCCATTTCAAGATCCCTAGTACGGTATCTAGTTATCGAGATCTATAGACGTTTATTGGGAAATTTGGGGAGCCCAAACGGCATTGCGCATTCGCAAAATTTTTGTAGAATATTAAAGCCAGGATATGTCCGGGATTTCATTTGAGGGTCTGCGTTCTTCCATTTTAATTTTAAATATAAAAAACATTTTTTGAATTTTAAGAATGTAAAATTTACCATTTTTTAACCTTTTTTGAGGGGGTAGGAGTAAATTTGAAGAAATGAAATTGTCAAATTCGTATTCCCCAGATCAAAATATGTCGGGACTGTCAAACTTACCAGCCTGAAGTTCGGTCTAGTACCCATTTTTCACCTCTAGTTATTGAGATACATATAAAAACATACTCTGAGAGCCTCCCGTAGTTCAGATTTTGTCTGGCGCTGCAGTCACGCTCGAAGCGAATATAATGATTTTTATAGTGGTAGGGCAAAGAGCGTGATCCAATGTGATTGGTGTATCACATTTTTCCCAATCTACTTGATGTTTACTTTATTAAAATATTCATCATTGTGACATCCGTAGCTGTTCGTCAACTAAGAACAATGACAGGCTGCAGTGCAAAATGTTGTAAAAATAGAACCGAAGATGGTATAACCTTCAAAGGGTTCCACCAAAGAATGGAAAATTATGTGGCGAACATTTTGCAAAAGATCAATGCGAAATATATGGGAAAGTACTGAAGAAGCATGCTGTACTTTCTATTTTCTGCTTTCCTATGGTCTCATTAAATTCAGAAACATGCGTTGCGTTACCAGAAAATATAGACAAAAATGTAAAAAAATTGGATCATATTTATTTCCAAAGAAAAATTCAAAATTTAATGAAGGAACTAATGTATTTTAAAGTAAATAACAAAAAATAAAGTCATACCCTCTACTTACAGAAACGTGAAAATAGAGAATTAAAACAAAAATTGGAAAATGTTTTTACAGATCAATTTCAGGCCAATAAAACAAAAAAATTTAGAAAATGATCAGACAAAACTTTAACTTAATCCTTAATCACTAAAACTTAAACATGCATGTAGAACTAGTGGATACACCAAGTTGAGAAAAATGAAATTGCCATTTCCAGCTATTCGCATCTTAAATTATCATTTACAAAATTTACACTTCAAGTCAGAAGTTTTAGAGGATGTTAAAAATTTTATGAAAATTAAGATAGAGACATTTGATAATAATTTTGTCGAGGATTTTGTTAAAAATTGCATGTTAGTTTTTGATGAAATGGATATAAAGCCTGGATTAGACTATTGCATTCAAACTGGAACATATGTTGGAAATATTACTTTCCCTCAACATAAATGTGTAACCAGTAGTTTTAGTAATTATGCTAGGGGGAATTTCAACCAGATGGAAACAAATAGATGCGTTCTACTACATGGGAGACAGCACCAATGGAATGATTTTAGGAGATGTACTCTTAGAAATTTACCAGAAAACCAGTGGAATAGGATTTACTATTCATTCGGTTATTTCTGATATGGGAGCTGCAAATTAAACGATGTGAAAAAAATTTGGATTAATTGCTGGAAAACATTGTGCGACCAAAAATTTTATGATAATTTCTTCTGATGGACAAAAAATCTACTTATTAGCAGATAGGCCCCATTTATTGAAAAACATTAAGAATTGTTTGTTGCAGAATAAAACTCTACAGTTATCGCCATATTTTATAGAAAAATACAAATTATTAAGCAATCTTGTGAAAATTAAGCATATAAAAACATACTGTGATGAAGAAGAAACCGCGGATTTAAACTTTGTACTAAAATTAAGCATCCATTTATTGAATACAAGACATTTCAACAAAATGAAAGTTTTCCATACATTAAACGTGCTAAACTGGAACGTTAGCGGTAAGATGCGATTTGATGCAGAATCTATCGAATATAAATTATCTTTAACAACAGCTTTTTTATTGATATGGTTTCCAAGTGATTTAAGCTGATAAGCTCCCGGTTTTCGGACGGCAACATTGGTTTTAAATAAACTTAATTTGAGAGTATATGAGGAAACACTATTATTTCTAAAAGAATTTATAACATTATTTTTGAGTTTAAAAGTAGCTCCTGATAAAAATGGAAAGGCTATATGAAAACGTATTCAAACGGGAGTAATTTTAACAACAAAATCAATTCTAGACCTTCAAAATTTATTTTTAAATGAAAAAAATACTAATTTCTATTAACTTCGAGATTTTCGCAAGACTGTTTAAAGAACGTGTTTTCACCTTAGACCATTTACGCAACCGCTTCGCTGTAATGGACTGCCAATCTCCTAACCTTCCTGTGCGTGAGTTACACGCCAACATGCAAGTGACAGAGATATATATTTTGTTTCTTTCTTTTCAACACTGCGCGCCGGTGTACGCAGTTGTCAAATTTATTTTGCTTCAAAGTTGGGGATAAAAAAAACAAATAGCCAATTTTAAATAGGAACATCATGTAACATTTGCAAAATTTTTAAAGCTGATACAATTAAAAATTACAAATTTCATATTGCAGTTTTGGTAGAAATAGCGTTTTCAATCTAAAAACATATATAAAGAGAAAGAGCGTTGAGTGAGGGAGTTGGGAAGAGGCGCAAAGACATAGCTTAACAGCGTTCCGTACTGCTATCTCACTTTAATTAGCTTCCCGCACCGCACCGTCCATCAACTTCGTTGCTGTTCTGTAGCGCCACCTACACAGTTTGCTCGTTGAATGAGGAACTCGGGTTGCTGGCTCGTTGTTAAAATAAAATTCTAAGCGCTTTATAAAATCACGACTCCTCCCTGACGATTCCACACATTTGGTCAGAATTGTTAGGAACAGGTTTACGACGGAATATTTATTGAGATTGCAAAGAAAACTATCCATTAAAAATTGGCAAAATTCGTACTTTTCAACGAAAACGGGTCAATTTAAGCACTTTTAAAAAATCGTATCTCGGATACCATTTAACCAATTTTAATGAAATTTGGTGTGTCTACACAGCTTTTTATGCTCTTTAAAATAGTAATGTAAAAAAATTTCTAAATACCCACACAAAAAAAATTAAAATAGAATTTTACAATTTTTTTTTTCGAATTTTACGCAAAATCTCCAAAAACACTGGAAAGGGTCTAGCAAAATATATATCAAAGTATCTTCAAAAAAATTTACGATGATCTGAACGATAATTTAACATAATAAAATTATAATTTCTTGATGTTGCATTTCCTGTGCAGTAGGGTATATTAGTGTATATGAAATAAAGATGTTATAAAAAATTTTAATAGAGCCAAAAATTATTAAAAAATCTATATTTTGCAACCCCCAAATTTCAGATTTTTAGGACCATAAATCAAAAAATTTTCGTCTCTCCCCCCGATTTCTAATAGAGAACGTGAGATAGATGTGAGGCCAACAAAATTTTCCGATTTTCAAAATTTTTTTGTAACCTATACAAATGAATAAAGAACTAAAATATCAGTTGCTCTGTACCACCCCCTACTGTCCCCAGCCGCCCCCAAAGTTACCAAAAATTTAAAAAATCTTTAAATAAAGCTAGAATCATGCGGTTTTTTTTATAAGGTACCTATTACTTAAAAAAAAATTACCCCATTTTAAAAGGGATATGAAAAAAAAAACAAAAAAATTTTTAAAATACATTTAGACTCCAAAATATGAAATCGAAGAAAAAAGACCCCTAAATAACATTTTGACCATGTCTTAAATTTAATAGTCTACAAAAATTTTGCGTATGCGCAGTTGCGTTTACGCTGCACAGAGTGGATAATAAACATCTATAGATCTCGGTATCTAAACGTTGTATAGAATATCTGTTGAAGCCAAAAAATATTAAAAAATCTATACATTGTACCCCCAAAATTTCGGATTTTTAGAACCATAAATAAAAAAGTTTTTCTCCGCCCCCCAATAAAATTTGGGAGTTTGAGATAGATTTGAAAGCAAAAAATTTTTCTGATTTTCAATGTTTTTTTTTGTGCCTTATAGACATGAACGTACAATAAAGAAAAAAAAATATCAGTTGCTGTATTTAACAAAAAACTTACTTTTACAATTCTAGGAACCCTAAAGACACTGACCAATAACCTCTAAAAATGCTGTAAATTTACAAGTCAAGCGGTTCATATTAAATGTAGTTACTGAATTAAAGTTTGTTATTGTTTTGCAACGGCTTAAGGTAGTTCCACCCAGTGGCGGCCGGCGATTTTTTAAAACTCTGTATTTTGAAAATGGAGCATGGGATCCAAATTTTGTTATAAAGAATTATTTTTGAAACCAAACTGAAGGCTACTGCTAAAAAAAAATTTGCGAAATTTGATTTTTAAAAATGGTATGCCCCCCCTGGTTATTTCCGAAACGGCTTATGTTAGAACGATAACGATTTTTTTTTCAGCATTATGAAACAAATTAAGGACTAGTCTTTTCTTGGTTTTTTCCAAAATTTTAATTATAAAAAAAGTTAGAAAAAATATTCGAAAAATATTCTCTCTCTAACATTCCATTACCTCATATCTTTTTCTTAAATTTAAAATTTTGAACAAAACTAAAATATACTAGTTATTAATTTAGTTCATAATGCTGAAAAAAATTTGCACTAATCCAACATAAGCCGTTTCGGAAATAACCAGGGGGGCACACCATTTTTAAAAATCATATTTCGCAAATTTTAATCAAATTTTTTTTTTAGCAGTAGCCTTCAGTTTGGTCTCAATATATGGTCTCCTTTATAACAAAATTTGGATCCCAATGTAATTAATCAAAATGTAATGTTTTTAAATTATTTTGTCAGGTTTTCAACAAACTTAAAAAATTATTTATAAAAATTAAATACCGCTTGTTTATGTTATTTTTGAATAAAAATTTTTGTTATATCTTCAATTAATTATTCTCAGTTTTTAAAAAAAGTACGGTTCCTATCAAATTAAATCCTTATTCTAACTGCGGTCGGGATAGGGAATACATGTTAAATGTACGATTGTCAATTGTTAATATTTCGAAATTTAGTACCGCAAGGACTATTAAAAAAAACACCTGCGTATGAAGAACAGTTAGAAGTATGTGTATTTAAAAATTGAAAGATATTGTAAGAAAAGTGATTTTTCACGGAACGTCCTTAAAAAGTGCATTTTTAACGTCTTATATTTGTTCAGAGAAGAAATTTTAAAGTTATTAATTATGGATTTTTCTAGTGCTTGTAGGTGTGCGTTTAGGCAAATTTTTTATCAAATTCTCGGTTATTATTTAACACCACAACCGTCTGAATGACATTTTCTTGAAATTGACGTTTATAACAACCTGTTCATTTGCTCACTTAGAGAGATCTCCGCGTGGCGCTGCTAACATCGGCTTTCCTCATATACGTAGACTTTTATTTATTCAACACATTTATATTAAAAACAGCTGCGGAAAAGCGCGGATCTTTTAACACTGCATAATAAACATGATTATTACAAATGTAAAAATTCCGAATTATTCTGATCAAATGTTTTATTATATTCGTAGGGCTTTCGGAAGTTAAAATAATGACTCGCAGGCAGTTATTTAATAAAATGCAGCAACGAAATTTACCAACTTTTGACAGTAAATTAGAATTTTTAAAAAATTTTGTGGTTCACCTTTATTTTTGGTACCGAATGACATCAACTATGCATAAAACTCTACTCATGGTGCTGCTGTTAGGGAAAAATTTTTGCTTCCAATTGGTCAGCTTTCAGAAAAAGCAGCAGAAGCAAAAAACGAGAAGTTTCGACGTATCGTCAACAATTTGCACGAAAAATTTTAGGAAAATCTTGTAATTTAGATACATTAAATAGACTTCTTCTTAGTTCTGATCATCTTTTACCTGGCATGAAACCGACAATTAGAAAAAAGTCTCGACCATTTCTAAAAGAAACTATATTCAAATGTTACTGCCAGCTAAACCTAACCTTCAACCGTAACATCTGAATCGGAAGAAGCACAATTATTATCTGATGAAGAGGACGATATTTCATCTAATGAAGCGTCTGAATCTATTGAAACAGACGCAACATTGATGAGTTAGAAAAAAAATTGTCTTCTGACTAAACATTTCACATGCATGGTAAATGTATACATTTAATTTTTGGAAATTTTAATTTAAATACATACTTTGTTTAAATTTTTAAAATATATTTTTGAGTTACTTTCTTTAACTGTTTTTTTACATTACAACACTTTTTAGACATAATAAAAAATATAAATAGTTTTGGCCAGCTAGAACAAGCAAATACCCCACTGTGCGACGCGTGTATTATATTTGAAAATATTTACAACATCAATTGTTGTTTATACAATGCTGTACCATAGCTTTTGGACTTTAAAAATATTTGTAACTTTTTCAATCGCCGTACTTCTTAGTTTAGTTCAAAACGCCGTACTTCTTAGTTTAAAACGCCGTACTTCTTATTTCGAAACGCCGTACTTCTTAGTTCTAAACGTCATACTTGGTAAAAAATGACGTTTTCTTGCATTTATACTTGAAAATATTTTCTACATCATTTTTTAAAATATATGTAATATATATTTACATTAATAATTCAAAGAACCGATCTCGCCGAGGAGCCAGATCCAAAGATCTAAATCATTCGAACCATTTTTTCCATCTCTAGATACGACCCGTTGGACCCGTTCGACCTTCACACCACAGTGGCAAGCAGCAAACTGAAATTTCTCAGACCCAAACACTTATAACGCCATCTGATTTTCAGACCCATTTGGGGTCACGCTTTTTAGCTATGTCTTTGCGCCTCTTCCCAACTCCCTCACTCAACGGAAAGAGCTTCAGCGAAAATGTATTGAAACTTTTAAAAAAATGCAGTTTTTGCCGATCCTGATTATCAAGCAATCAAGTTTCGACGTTGTTGTAACATAAAATCAAAGTTAGCATTAAAATTTGCGAAATTAGAAAAGGAAATTAGAAAACGCTAAAAATTAAATGCTTTAGCAAGAGTCATGTCATGACTCATGAGGGATGTTCAAAATTTAAAAGAATAGATACATATTTAGTATTTAAATAACTGTTTAAACAAATACACATATTATTGCACAATAAAATATTGTTTTGTTTGGTTTTTTTATATTCTACATTTTATATTTATTCTGATCCGTTAAAAAAAACTATTGTGACGCTACTGGCCTAATGACATTAAATTGACATAAATTTTGATTAAAAATAGTTGTCAAGTATACGTGTTTGTCCTACTCTTATGAAACTAATATATAGGTACCCTAGTTAATCCTAGCTATAATAAGTCTCACATGACTACTTAATATCGCACAGCTTTATTAAAGAACTAATAGAAATATGTCATTATAAAAAATATCTATAGAATATCTATATTTAAGTACCAAATTTTTTTCAAAATTTCAGAATACAGTGTGAGATTTAAATGGCGGAAAAGTTTTTCAGAATGAAATAAAAACATTTTTTTGCAACTTTTTTTGTAATAATAAAATAATTTTATCAATTTGCCAACAATGCCGATCACTGGTTGTAGAGTCAAGTTTAATGGGTGCTTTATACATAAAAAGTTTAATAACAATTGAACATTTAAAAAAAATATTTTTGAAAATAATGTCTTAATATAACCTAGGATGTATAACAAATTAGAAAACATTTTACAACTTTTAAACTTTTGAATAAACAAAAAAGTTGAATACTCAAGTTATCCTCTTTATATCTAGAAGGATGGGCTAGTGGAAATTTTTTTACAATTTTTTTGGGGCCTTATTAACAGCTTATTACAATGTATTAGAAAGCTTTTCCGCCATTTTTGTCTCATCATATATTTAAAAGTGATTTAAAGGTAATAATTTAATCAGAAATTCAGCAACACAAACGATTTTTGTCTTATCTCAACTGATAACAAAATTATGGGCCGGTTTGCAGAAAGTGAAATTAATTTTAATTGCGATTAAATAGTTAATTCGCGATTAAATGCCGATTTTGACCAATCAAACACGAAGAAAGCCGATTTAATCGCGAATTAACTATTTAATCGAATTTCACTTTCTGTAAACCGGCCCTATAACTTATAAATTAGTTACTTGTTATAAAAAAATAACAACAAAATGTAGATGTGAACCAACTATAGGTTGCACAGTTAAGGAAATAAGGAGCGCCATAGTTGGAGATTAAAACTTGTTTTTATATTTTAAACGTAAATATCTCGTAAACCGTGCGTTTTAGCGGAATTTTGCGCTTTTACTTTTTTATTCTGGATTTAATAGCATATTCATGTTTCTAATAAAAATTACAGTTAATTCCTAACTTTGGCGCCTTCTAGCTCCTAAACGATGCAAACTGGTACATAGGTAAGTTGCGTTAAAATAATATCAGGTCATTTTATAGAAATGTTTTTCAGAGAAACCTTGTATAATTCTAATAGCTTATGTGCCACGTATTTGAAAAGTTTGATTTTAATAAATAATACTATAATTTGATATAACAACTCGTAAATATTTCGATTAAAAGAAATAATTTATTATTAACCAAGTTTTTAATTTTGTTCTCATTCAAGTGCAGTAAAAGGGATAACGAGAAGTTAGTTACGAGTTACAAAATTCAGTTTGTATAAATCAGCTAAGAAAATGCAAAGTGACGAAAAAAAAATTAAAATCTGTCGAGTAAGTTTAAAAAATTTAAAATGTAGTTTAGTCTGGCCGAAGGAAAGCCAAGAGCTTAATCTAGGAAAAGGATATTATATCAGAGTTGCTTTATTTTTTTGATAACAAGTTTTTGGGTCGGTTCTCTTCTTATGCATTTCATCAAAGCTTTAAAAGGTAGTTCAACAATAATATTAAGAAGTTGTAATACTCGTAACCCGTTACAGATAATGTAGATGTGCCTTTAAGTGAAGATGTAGGGTATCGTTGCTTTTACTGGCATTTACTATATGACATTATCTACGTGAAAAATCAGGCAAAAGTGGCAATTTTGCTTAAAGATCTTTCCAATTTTGAAGAATTTGGGAAACCTCCTGGTTTTGACGAAACAGATAAAATTTTGACGTTCTGGAATAAAATACTTATTGTGTATTGTATTTCTGGTATTTTTACATATAATGTATTTAAATTACTTCAAATTCCTCAATGTAGAGAAAATAACAGACTTAAAGGTTTAAACGAGAATTGCGGACTGTTAACATCAACTTGGTTTCCTTTCAAAGTTGATTACTTTCCTGTATTTCAAATAATTTTGATTTACAAAATGATAACTTCACAGATTTTAATGAAACTTGGATTAAATATTTCATATATTGCCTTGGAAATAGATCATCACATTGATGTGAGAATTGAACATTTAAAAATGATGATTAATCAAAGTCTTGAAATTAACAATTTTGAACAATGTAGAAAGGAAATAATAAAATGTATATTATATCATATGCAAATATTAGAGTAATATTCTCCATAAAAAATTCGTTTTTTATTTTTAGATAAATATTTTTTAGTTTTTGTAAAAGACTGGATAACTGCTTTACCAATTGCATGTTGGCTCGTCTGACTATTACAGGTACTATATGTGGATGTTTAGAAAAACAAGTTTCAGATGTAATTATCTAAACCTTTAAAAAAAAACTAATTATTTTTTGGTAGGGTAAAAAGACTGTTGGAGCTGTTATACACGTTCTGGGCTGGTTTGGAGCATTGTTTACAGCCTGTATTGCAGGACAAACTATCCAAAGTGGAGTAAGATTTATTTTTGATTCGAGTTTAATTTTTATTTTATCTGACCGTATATACTTATAAAAATGTACCAAGTCTTAATTAAAATTTTGTATTCACAGAGCGGATCTGTTGCTGACGCAATATTGTCTTCAAAATGGTACGAAGCTGATATGAGACTAAGAAAATACCTTTAAATTATGCTTGCTAGAAGCCAGAAAGAAGTTCATCTAACGGCTCGTCCATTCGCCATTATGTCATACGCTCTTTTCGTCCCGGTATTGTGATATTCTTTGATGTAATGCTCAGTCCCCACTTGGTATTTTTGGATTGGCCCTACGTTGTGTTTTGTTTGTGAGGGGACCGGAAAAGAGAAAAAAAATTCACGGCAGAAACAAAATAAAACAAAATTCAAATCAAACTCAGTCGTATAGTGAGGCCGAGTTGCAAGATAAATAAAAGGACTAGTGAAATCAAAAATCAATTCACACTACACTTAAATTTATTAACAAAAAAAATGAACAACAGAAAAAAATAAATAAATTGTATTTAACAAACAAAAAAAAAATATTCTAAAACTAATCAACCTAGAACTTGGTTAGTAGTTTCATAATACTTTGATAATTTGAACAAAGAAGAAGAAATCATGCAGTGAAGAAAGTGCTAGAATTTGTATTCACGATTTAAAACAAAAAAAGTGTTAATAAACTTTTTAATAAACTTTATCAAACTTTAGTAGTTATTACCTTTTAAAATTTAATTGATAACTAAAGCTATAGGGACAAAATTTAGTAATAAGATTCAAATAAAAAAAAAATCAAAACAAAACAAAAAACAAAAATTAATTGAATAATTAATTAAATAATTAAGTAATAAATGAAAAGTTAAATTAACGATTGCAATTTGAATGAACTTAGAAACAATCGGATTTTGTTGGAGGGATGGACTAAGTTGTTGCACCCCTTTCACTGATGCAGGAAGGTACAGAGCAAAGGTTAATTACTAATACGTAATTAGCGATGGATTCAACTGTATTAATGACTTTTCCTCCTCGTAGGGGGGGGGGGCCGCTGTGGCACTGTCCCGTCTAGTCGAAATTCAGGTTAATTAGACTAATTTTGGATAATGTGGCCAAAATCCTTAAATTTAGAATTTTTGGAGTTAAATCAATTAATTAACTATGACTTGCCTGTTAAACCAGACTAAAATTGTTGAATGGACTCGCGACTAACTCCAAATCACGAAACAAATTCATTAACTTACTAGCTTGATCCAAATAAACAACTTTAAAACCAAAAATAAAAAAAAATAAAATACTAAAAATGAATTTAACAGTTACGAGTTGAAAACTCAAAAAAAAACGTAGGAAAATATTTAGTTAAACTTTCCGAAATACAACAAAGTGCTAATTAATTAAATAAATTCAAAGTTATTAATTTTCAATTAATTTAAGAATCAAAGAATTAAATTTATAGACACCCGTAAATAGGTAGTTCTAGAAATAGTTAATGTTACATGCAAGCAAACAAAGAATTAGACAAGATTAATTAGCTTTTCGCTAATTAGGAAAAGAAAGGTACTTATCTCGACTGGTTCCAGGAAGGAAGCACTGGACACAGAATTTAATTCGAACTTAACTGAATTTAAATTTACACTAGTAACTTTAAACCAAATCAAATTGAATTAACAGAATGTAATAAAAATTACAGATTATCAAATTTAAGCAAAGCTCAAAAAAAAGCACGTCTGTTCTCAAAGAAGGCTCAGTTCGTACCCCCTCTCTAGTTACCAAATTTGTTTCCACAAGGGTATCTACCCCACTCTACACCCGCTACATGGTCTTTTGATTGGTCAAAATCTTAACTACTTATTGTTTGTTTAAAATATTCTCTAAATTGTTACTAAATAAACTAATAAGAAAAGAAGTACCAAGTTCTGGGAATAATGAAACCAAAAATGAATAAAAAATAATACAATAAATAAAGCTTAAAATTAAATAGAATCCAGACACCGCCTCTCTAGTTATAACAATTTAATTGCGATGATTTAATACCAATCTGGTTTACAACTAATCTCACTGGATCCAAATTACCTAAATAAATCCTAACTAAATGATCTTTTTTGGGTCTCTCTAATTACGAGCCAGAAGTAAAGGGTTGAAAGTTCAAGCAATAAAAGAAAGGGTTAGTCTTGACAAATAATTTATGCATCTGAATTGTTTTTGTGCTTAATGTGTTACCCATTTTTATTACAAAATTATTAAATCTATTTAAAAAAATGAAATCTACCTTTTTTTGAATTTCGACAAAAGGGCACTAGATGTCCCTGCCTGTCTGTTTGTGAAAACCAAATCTTTAATAATGCTATTTCTTTAATAAACAAATGACTTTTATAGCCATAATTTGCAAGACACATGCACCAAAATAAGTAGAAAATAATTTGCAACAGAATTAATAAAATAGGTAAATAGATTGTTAAGAAAATTAGAAAATTAGAGAGATTCGCCCCAAAAATCAATTAAAGCCTAATTAACTTAAACTAGACGTACACTTTTTGTGGTTTTGACACAACGCTAATTTAACGATGTTGAATTTGAAAATCTAACGTTTTTGGCATTTTATAATTACAATTTAGTGAAAAATTATTTTGTACAAATTGTACATTCCAGTTTCCGGGCATCTGGTCGCCAGATTGTTTTTTTTTTAAGGGGACCTTAGGTCTCTCGTAGAAACTTTCTAAACGACTGTAAAGCGGTCTCTTTTGTAAAATTGAATTTATGGATTTATGTATCCTGTCAGGTTTGTCTAAATTTCACAGAAAAATCCCGTATTAAAACACGTGCACGAAATGGTCTTTCTCAAGAAAAAATAAAATATTTACTCATCTCTTAATTTTGATGTTTTGGATGAGGATATTACAGTATAGTAATTCTTGATTAATATAATAGTAGTACTATGAAATAATACTGTAATTATTACAGGTGCTAAAGTTTTCGTATTCGATATTTGCTTTATTAAACAACGGTAAATAAAGTGTTAATAATAGATACATATACTAAATACTACATGTTAAAAATCGTTGCACAGTAAAAAAAAATGACCACAAATTTAATAAATTTTGCAATATGCTCATAACTTAGTGCATAAAGTGCATTTTGTGGTCAAAAGTTTGTAAACTGTAGAGTAGACTGCTAACCGGTTTATTGTTTTTTGGCTCTCATGCTCTTAGCGGTTTACGTATGTAACACTGAGAGAAAATAAAGGAATACAATAGGATCTATAGATACACTATAAAGATTTTAATTAAAATACCTTTTAGTATAACAATGATATATAAATATAATAGTTTGATGAATAAAATACCTATCTTTACTGCATTTTCTATTCTCATACTCGTATAAGGAGAATTCCAAAGAAATGTATGGATAGTATCCAAACTGCTTACATCTGGTTCCTAAATCCTTTAGAAAATTGGAAATTAAGTTATGTGAACATTGCCCCCCAATACATATAATTCGTCAAAAAACTGCTATTAGTCCAAATAATGAAATGGCAGTGCGTTAAACGGTTGATAAGTCAAACACATAAGTCAAACCGCATTAGCTAGATAAATTGGTATTAGCCAGTCATCGGTTTGTCGAATCCTTCGTGAAAATAAATTTAACTCCTACCATGTATTACTAGTTCAAGAACTAAAACCATCAGATTTTCCAAAAAGAGTGCAATAACGCCAGTTTATTTAACAATGGATTTGGTGTGGTTATTTTTCTTTAATTACATTTTTGATGCTTTCATGTCACTGTCATCTAACGACCAATTTACTTTGATTACTGATTTAAATAAAATTGAAAATGATAACTAGTAGTCTATAGCATTTTGGGTTGCGGCTCAAATTTTTACAAAAGTAACTCTCTCCTGAATAACGCTGTATATGCTAGGTGCTTTATAGTCCAAGATTCCAGAGCTGTCAGACATAACTTATTTTCACACGGATAAAAGTAATTTTAAAATACAACTTTTTTTTTAAATTTAATAATAATAATATTAACAGATATAACTTTGTTAAACAAGTAAGCTTCATTTACTTACCTAAATAATAGATGTATACGTCTTATATGTTTTTGGTTAAACAAGAACTCTTTTCTTTACAAGAAATTATCTATCTCAGACTATTTCCAGGCCGCAATATACATTTTTAAGTACATATAAACAAAGTAATTACCAGATGATCAGATTCCTACTTAAACCGCAAGACTTTACCTGCACTCTTTAGGGGTTGGTAATCGCTTGATAAGGTAAGTTGAGAATTAATACATCTTTCGTGGGGGAATCGGGCCACGGCCAATTCATCAGTCAGACAAATTGTAATGACCAAATTTTCCCAAAACCCAAAATTTTTTTGGCTGTGAGTATAAGCGCGAGAGCACAGCCGAATATTTTTTGGGTTTTGGGGAAGTTTGGTCGTTACAATTTGATCTGACTGATGAAATATAACTTTGTAATAGTTACAAAGTAGTTGTTTAGTTTAGTTTATTTGTAAAAGTCTGCCTCACATATCTGCAAATGTTAATAATTTAAAATAATTTCATTGCGATAATTAAATTTTGATACTGGTGAATCCTTTTCGGTTGTAATACACCCTAGCTGGATAATAAGGATTTTCAGAAGGGGGTGCTACAATTGCTACATGACACAATGTGTCCAAAATTCCTGGCCAAAATTCTGAAACTTTTAGAAACTATTTCCAATAGAAAGATATTTAAGAGAATAATATTGAAAATTTTTTTGCATTTTTAATTAGGGTTGTAGGGGTGTTTTTTTTAACTTAATAATTTGGTTTACAGTAAAAATTCCATTCGACCAGAAAAGTTGGTAAAATTAGTAATTAGCTCAAATCTTCTGGACAGCTGTACTGTTTTATTCGTGTTATGGGACCGCGCGTCGCTTAGTATCACTTCCCCCACTCAACTAGAGGATAAACACTGACAACTTGATTAGATCTTACAATTTCTATGCTATGTTCATTTACATAGCATTTCGTTTTGTGCTGATTGAGGGCTTTTGGTCGCTATTATGCTGTTGAACAAATTTCTGGAACATTTCCTTGGTACCTTTGTCACAGGATTGGAGGTTCAGTAAATGTGTGAAGTATGAAGTAAAAAAAAAACATTGCAATATTTTATTTTTAATAGATTTTTAAGTAACGTAATTCAAGTAAAGAATTTTTAAGTAACTAAAAATATCGGATTTTCGCTACTTTCGCTGTAAATAATCTCTAAAAATTAATGAAGGAAAACAAAAATAACAACAAATAAGATACACCAATGTACCAGCAACATTTATTACAAAAAATTAAAAGTTTAATAAAAATAATTATAAATATAACATACATATAATGTAACTTATATAAAAATCTACAAAAAATACATAATATACATACTATAATATAGCTATATATTAATAATATATAATTGTGGTTATATACAAATATTAAATGTAATTTCTAATCAGAATTACATGAAAAATAAAAACTAACAAAAAATACACAGAAAGATGGAAATATTTTGTATTAATGTATATAAATACAAATACAAAAATACAGTTAAATCTAGAAAATTCATATGAAGTAATTACATAACAAAATATTTTTTTATTACAAAGTGATTATGCAAAATAAAATTTATAAAATAAAACAAGTCTATTTTCTATGTTAAATATTTATACTACTTTTATACAAAAAAGTGACTTTTTGTTGATAAGTGTAATTTATGAAAGTAAACACTAAATATTGCATAATTTTTTAAATTTTGCTGTTGTATCACCTCTGATTTGTCTACTTGTAAATAAAGTTTTCTTATAAATTTTTACCATAATTATAAAATTTAATAAAAAATCTCTATGCTCCTCACAATTTATAAAAAAATTTGGAAATTTGTTACTTATAATCGGTTTTATTTTTCGAAATAAATTATCACGTAATTTTTTTAAATGTTGTTGTTTTTTGTATTTATTTTAAAATAATATTGCAACTGCAGTCACAACGTTTTCAACAATTATTGTTGGGCGGTAGAGCAAACCGTCTTTAAAGTTTTTTTGATTTATTAGGTCATGGTGACGTAAATTATTTTCTTTTGACAGAAGAAATGCATTACAATCTACACAATCATGTCTTTCTTTAAATTTTTTTAGGAAATACCCCGTCATATAGCTTATAGCACAACTTTGAAAAGCTTCGATTTTATTTTTAGTGGGTAAATAAACATTTTTTACTTTATGCATATCTAATGTTATATTTAGACGTTGGTCTTTATCTTCTTCGCAATTAGCGTTTCTAGAAAATACACTATTCAAATTGAAATTAATAATGTGTCGAACATTAGTCCTAAAAGTGCGTAAAGTAAGATTTTTATTATAACCACCGCGTCTTCGAATAATTGAAAAAATATTTTCAATAACATCTTGATTTAACCTGTTTGTCATTAAAAAAGTGTTTGGCTGTTCAAATTTTAAATCATTGTATAAATTTATGATAGATGTTAATGAAAAAAGAAGACCTTCAAAGCAGGGAGGATCTTTCTTTCCATCAACATGTAAATTTTGAAATAAATTTAATGATTCTAACAATAAGTTTAAAACATGATTATTTTTTTCAGATAACGCCCGGCGATTTTTGTTTTTGTGATGTAAAGAAATGCTGTTTAGAGCATCAAATAATTCGTTAATTTTTTCACAAAATTCTGCGGTGTTTAATATGGTCTCTGAAATAAAAAGTTTCTTTGAGTGTGCATTTTTCAAGCAATTGGAACACTTTTACTGAATATTTGTAAAGCATATTTACATTTCATTTTTTGAAAAGGATTTGATTTACGTGAATTTTTGTTATGCGAGGCAATTGTCTTGAAAGAGAATTTTTCATGTCAACTTCACAAACAGTTTTAATATCCGCCCAACAATTTTTTTTTCTTCCAAAAAGAAATTTTTTTTAATAAGCTGGTTTCTTAAACTTTTTATAATATGAGGAATATCATAAATACAATAAATTTTTCTTCCTTCAACAATTAAATATGGCTTATTAATTACTGCACCGAACAATTTAAAACATTTACGGTTATTAGAACCTTGGTCACATACCACCGCTTTTAAATCGTAACCACTCTCTAAAACATGCTTGATACAGTGTTCTAAGAGTTCTTTTAAATTTTCGCTTTTTATTCCTCCACAAGTCGCAAAATATGCTATTGGGATTTTTTATTTTTTATGGAGACCGCGCAGCGTAAAAAGCAAAACCTGGTTAGCTAATTTTTCGTTTCTTCCTAAGAAGTAAGAACCCTAAGTCTTCAAAACCTTCAATAAAATCTTTTCCTTTATTGTATTCTAAGTCTTTTTTTATTGACATCTCGTCAAAAATTTAAACACATTTTTTCGCCGTCGGAGTCATCGTCGATGCCTTCTTTTTTAAATTTACAAAAATTTGTTTTTCAAATCCTGAAAATATATTTACTGCTTCCAACCACTTTTGTATAGTTCTTACACCGGGTAACGCTACTCCATGTCTTCTTAAATTTCTGTATGCTGCTGGTGAAGAATAATAAACTGACGTAGCAAGACTTCTTACGTTCTCTTCCCATTTCTGTTTTTTTCTAATTTTTAACCCAAAAGGTGATGTGTCCTTATTACTGTTGCTCAATTGCTTGTTAATTTTTTTTAATAGTATTTTTTTGTGTTTAGGCGTTTTCTTAATGCGCTAATAGTTTTTTTTCTTTTTTTTTTCATTAGCTTTTCTGAGTTTGAGACTTCAGACTCAAACCTGTTGTGGTTTTCCACCAAATTTTTTTCTTTTCTTTTTCGGAGAGCTCATACCAAAGTTTGTAGTTGTATTCGTACATATTTCTTCATCAAAAGTAATGGTATTACAACTAGGATTTTGAAATTTTATTGATGAATTTGATGAATAAGTCTCTTTAGATTTTTTCACAATTAAACATTCGGGTTCATCTAAGACTGTTTCATGTTTCCTACTAGATGATACATTTAGTGGTTCGTTAAAGCTGTGATTAACGGTTTTCTTCAAACAATTTTTACCACAAGGAAAAGAAACAGCAGATTTTATCAATCTGTGTTTTATTTTAGCATCAACAAAACTTTCATTGGAAAAGTGTTTTTCATAAATGGTTTTGTTTTTTAGATGTAGTTTATCTAATTCTATAAGTGCTTGGTTACCTATTTATAAAATAAATATAAATATACAATATTTTTAATGCAATAATTTTTTTCTTACCACCATTCAAAATCCACTTTTCACATCGTTCTTTATCTTTAACCGGAAACGAAAACATTTTTATACTGTTTTTTTTCTGTTCTTTTCGAAACACCACAATTGTGGTAAGAACAAATATTTCCGCGAACAGACATTTGGACGCAAATCTGAGAAATGCATCTTAGTCAGAGATCAGAAAATAACTGGCAAAATATTATTGTCATCAATGACTTGACAGATTTGTCGTGATAGAATGAAAACAATGATGCTTTCATGTTCAAGACCTACTAAGCTAACCAAATTTATTAAAGATAGTCAAACAACTCATCCCATTTTTGCAAAAACGACAAAATAAGCTTCTTAATCAGAAACATAGAAATAAACATTATTTTCATGTCGTATAATTATAATCTCAACAAAGTTAACGCTTGACGCAAGAGAAGAAATGAAAAAGACAACATACAACTGAAATAAATATAACATTTATTTCCATTTTAACAATAATAATTATTATTTGTAATATGTAACTTATATGTATATTGTAACTGTCTTCATACAAGTTCGTTACTTGGAACGGACAAATATTTAAATGTTTACATTTTCTTCCAACAAAAAATGTTTCTCTTTCAGGCTCTTAATTTTACATTTTTTATAGTAGGGACCTTCTTTTTTTGCCTTCTTTTAGTTTGTTTTGCCGCAATACTTAGATTTTTTTTGTAAATTCATGTTGAATTTTAGCACATGTTGGTGATACAAATCTGTAAACACAATTCACCAAATAGTAAATTGAACAACCTCAAAATTACTTGATGATTACCTGTGTTTCCTATCAGGTGAAAATGAAGTTGATTTGGTGAGCAATTGTCATATTGACAAAGACATTAATGGTGTTTCTTCTTCGCTGATTTGCTGACCAGTAACACCTGCAGGTGAAGTTGATATGGCGTGACCGATTATTGACTGTTCAATAACACCTGAGGTTGATGGGCCTTCACCACTTTGCTGTTCTATGGAACCTAAAGTTGATGGGCCTGCCTCATCAAAAGAAAATTCAGGTGGACAATCTTCAAATTATCTTTTAAAAGTTCGTCTTTCTTTGGGTAAAGGCTATTAAACAAAGTTTTAGAACGTCGTTAAAACTACCGAATACTTAACCAACCTTTTGTAAATAACTAGGAAAAGCTGGAAAAATTGATAGAACGGCATCATTTTTAAGTTTTGTAACACTGACATAACTCCGGTCGTAACAAATAAATGTAAAATGAATCGAGCAAAGTAGAGTCTTGTCTTTGGGTTCCTACTTGTCACATCTTACAGCCTTTATCCATGTTTCTAGCAATACCTTGTTCTTGGGAAACCTAAATTTTATTTATTCAGTATTTTGTAACGTGCATAGGTAGCATCTGCCAGTAAAATTTTAAAAACTTACCAATAAAAGAATATTTTTATAATAATAAAAAATTCTTATAATAATAAATTACAATGTTGTAAATAAATTTACAAAACTGGTTGAAAAAATTGTAAAAATTCTTTGTTCGAACACTTCATCGAGATAGAGACAGAGAATTTTTGGATATCAAGTAGTACCACACTCAATAAAAAAAAATATTAATTGAAAAACACCTACAATTCTTTTTTAATGCTTGAGGCCATTTTAGTTCTGATTTTAATTGATTGATTATTATATTACCATTTATCTAAGATATCACAAAAAGTAGGTTATCATTAAAAAAAACTAGATGATGGCAGCATGCGGAAAAGCAAGTATCTTTCAAGAAAGTCTGTGCTTTATTACCACATAAAGGTGTACATATCAAAGTATCATTTTATGTAAACAACTTTTTAGGACCAGACTTTTGAAAAATTGTAAGTAAATTAAACTACATAGTGTATCTGACTTGTGAAAACGTGAAAAACGATACTATATTTGTATGTTTAATTGTACTAACAATTTAACCATTACATTATAACCAAAATAAATTTTAAAAATTAAAAAGCGTTTAAGAAAACATATATTCTTAATTTTTTTTTATTTTCAAAACAAATACAAAAAAACTCTTAATAAGTACATTTTTTTTACACATGTTTATTTTTTCAGACTGGTTTTTGCTATCTAAAACAGTATTTATACATTGCAAATTTGAACATATTAATTTAGTTTTTGGTTTGCAAAAACCAACAACAAAGAACTAGTGCTGTTCGAATTAAGACTCCAATTCTGTAAGACTAGTTTCTGCTTGCCCAAAATAAAATTTATGTGTTGAAAATTTTGAACACAATAATACAGTTTTAGGTTCGCAAAACTATCCTCAACGAATTGGAGTTATCTACACTTAATCGTCTGAGACTTTTTTAACATATAAATACTGTTTAGAAGTAGCAAAAACCTGTTGAGAAAATAGTCAATTAAAAATTACCGGACACTAAGTTTACGCGATTCAAAAAAAACTTGCTGCCAAATGACTTTCGATTTTCCACCAGGTGCAACCTTTAAAGAAAAATTTTAAGCGTCACATGTACAACTCAAAAGAAAGTTTTCTTATTTTTTGGTAGCAAAAAATTGCCAATTGCTGAGTGATGACTTGAGTGATGGAGTTCACCCATAAGTTATTGAAGAAACGACATTTACTTGAGATTCTTATTTAGGTTTTGTTAAATTTCCGTCTAACTGATTGGGTTTGGGCGTCGCCAAAAGTAAACTCCAACATAAATTTAGACGATTTTTTAAAAATTCTTGCTGCTAGTCGAAGATTTTTGGATGTTTACTGTAAATTTTGTTTTTCAAAAATTTTTTTTATATATGTCAAATAATTTTGCCAAAAGTCAATAAATAAATAAGTTTGTTGCTGTGGAATATCTTGGCCAACTTACAATAAAGTATGAATTTTTAAAAAATAACGGCATTGTCAGTCAATTTTAAATGCGGATATTTCAGAGAATATAACACTCAACATTTTGATTTTTTGTATTATATTAATGTTTTTATTATTATTTTTTACATTATTTTTAATTATTTTTTAAATTACAAACATTCAGTTTTTGTCCATGTTGAGTATAAGTTTCTCTTATTTAGTGCGGATTTTCTATCGTCCTATTTGGGCAATTATGTTTTTTTGAGCTAAATCTATTTGACGTTTTTTATGAAGATACTTAAAATCAATAGTGCCGTTTAATTAGTAAAAAAATGATAAATAATGTGTTGTAGCTTGTAGGAAAATTATTTCTTTCTGTGGATCAGTGGCTGTTATTCTACTATTTTTTTTATTTTAAGCCAATTTTTGTCATAACTTAATTTTCAGTTTCCTTAATGTGCTAAGAACAGAATGACTATGATTAGGGTACCTCTGTAAATAAAGATCCGCAGCGACTACAGCATTTTTACGATATTCTTAATAGAGATGAGTAGCATATCTACTTTTTCATTGCTTGTGTAATATTAATTCATATACCGATGAAAATGATACAAATTCATGAGCAAACCTGTATTTATGAAAACTGACAAAGACTAAATTGACAATACACAGAACAACGCAATCTAGGATTTATTTTCTAACTTTTACGAAATGAGAAATCTAGTGAATGCTTTAACTCTTCCACGTGTGCTCTTTCCAATACTGCAGTTTCCTTCGGTCTGTATCCTCTTGACTGATTCTTCAGACAGACCATGAGTTTACTATATTTTCCAATGTCTATGTTTTCATAGACCTTTAAAGCGGCCTTCAGCATGGAGTACTTAGATCACATTGATGAAATTCCATACCTCTTCTTCAAATTTAAGAAATGCGATAGCATTTATTATCATTACCCCCCGTTCTTTTTTCCATTTATTAAATTCTAAAAATACTTTTTCATAACTTCGCTGGCAATAACTGGCAAGTCGCTTCTTCAGCTTCCTAAAGAATTGTCTCAGGAACAGTTCCTATCACTTCCTTCCATTTTCACCAACTTGCACAGCGTTTTGTACAAATGGAATCGATAAACAATCGAAAATAAATAGCAACGATTCAACACCTCACATGTTTTTTAGTTAATTTCAATGATTTTTGAGATGACATCCCCTGTCAGAGTGTAATGTGAAATCATTTTTTGATGACATGAGATAAAATTTTGGCGATTTTAATTTTAAATCACTGTAATTGTGGATAAAATGTTATATTGGATTTGTGTTTTAGTCGCGTTTTATCCACTTAAGAATATTACACGCTCAACTGCGTCTCGCGCTTAAACATTCTTGCCTGAATAAAACGCTGTCTTTAGGGTTTTAACACTTATACAATAAATAACTATTATATTTTTTATTCATATGATTTTTTTATTGCTGTTTATTACAAACATTAAACATTTTTCTTGTTGTTTACAGGGTGACAAGGCATAAAAAAATAAAAAAAAAATTAAATTTGCAATCTCATAAATTTTACTTATAATAAATGTTTTAATTTCTAATCCTTTCATAGACTGGCTTTAAAAATTGTATTTTTAATTCAAAATTTTTTAATTAGAAATTTCCCAAGACTGGTTGCATACAACAATTTGCCTGATGATGGAACATCAGCAACAGCTCTTTAAGAGTGATTTATTGTGTCTAAACACTTTTACAATAGGCCGTTTTAATTGTGGATAATGAGGTTTATGGTGGTTGTATAACTTACAGTATAAGCACAACTTCAAATAGATACGTATTTTTTATTTTTCAAAAAAAAAAAATTCAGAATTATCAGTTCATAAAGATAGTGTCAAAAGACGACGTTTATATTTTTATCAATGAAAATATTTTACCAATTTTAACGAAAATTGGTGTACAGTTATTGCTTTATCTTATTATCTAACAGAGTGAATTGCATTTAGGTGGAGAGTCTTTAAAGAGAGCTGAGGGGGCTCTGAAAAATCTTCCGAAAGACGCTCTCATGCATGTGCTGAAACTGACTGCATTGTTTTACATTTTGCTCGTTTACTCAAAATCAGTGCATTTTACAAAGCAATTGCAAGAGACAATAAAGTTTCTAAATTAAACAAGCTTTCAAACTGTTATAACAGCAAAACTAAACTAATTTACAATGAAAAGTTATAAAACAATTAGTGACAAAGAGACCCTCGTGTATAGGTCTGATAAATCTTGGATTAATTCAAAAAAAAATACACTCACCAGCACAAAATTCGATTCATACGTGATTTTTTCAAAAACGAATTTGTTATCATTTTTTTAGGTAGAAATAAGATACATTTTTAAGACTAAAAAAAGCACCCGATAGAATGTTTAAGTTTTTTTTAACTTTTTTATTCTCTTTTATTATAATACCTGTGGATAATTGTCATTTTTGTGATACCTGCCACTATACTTGGCATCTTAATTTAATCTTACCAGAGCAAATATGGATCTAAATCAAACGAACGCAGCTAGAGCAATTGCTTTAGTTTAAGATGATCGATCACAACACTACGCAGCTCGCGTTCTTAGAATTTCACGATGCAATGTGCAAACTGCAAAGAGCAGCAGAACGATTTCATTTGCCAGATGGACGACGAAGAATCTGGCGACGCATGGGGGATAGATTTGTTAAGTGTAATTTGTACCGAAACTGAATTTTGGAGGTTCTATCATGGCGTGAAATGGCGTTAGTTTGGAAGCCTGCATCGAATTAGTCATTGTAGATAGGGGAAGAATAAATGTCAACAGAGATGTTCTGGATCCCATGTTGTGCCTTATGTACCAACTATTGGGGGAAAATTTCATTTTCATGCACGATAATGCACGTGCTTACACTACACGTATTGTGATCATGTATCTCGATTGTGTTGATATTCAGCATATGAAATGACTAGCGCGCAGTCCAAACCTAAATCCGATTGAACAACTTTGGGATAAAATGGGATGACAGATTCGAAGCAGAGTTCCTGTGCCAGTACCTCTTGAGAGACCTAAATATGGCAGTAACTCAAATTTGGAGTAAATCGGCCAAAGACACTTTATTGAGGAAATGCCAAAATGAATGACAGCCGTAATTCAAGCAAAAGGAGGTGATAAACATTATTAAACTCGAGTTTAGTCTTAAGTCTAGAATTACCACTTTTTTAGGTTTTAATTTAAGTTTTAAATTTTTTGTAAAATTCAGCACTATTTTTGCTATTGAAAAATAAAAAAAGCTGCTGTCTAATTTATGATATTTTTTGTTTATACTTATTTGAAATTGTGTAATTTAAAGTAAGCAAAAAATTGTTGCTGCTTAGAACAAAATTTACTTAAGAAAAATTAAATATAAATGACAGATCGAATTTTGTGCCGATGATGCTTTAGATTTTTAACTGTTTTCCATAAATCACCATTATGTGAGAAATAAGGTAGAAAAAATTTTTCAGTTATGTTTTCTTTAGAGAGTTAACAATAGAGTTAAAAAAGTCATTACTGTGTAAAAATTTATTTACATAAGTTACAGAATTGTGTATCATAAATTATGTAAAATTGTACAAGCATTAACAATTTGAGAAGCGACGGCGACGATAGCTTTATAATGCCAAATGTGGTGATTTAAACAGAAAAAAAGTCTAAATTTATTTTTAAGCAGATCAGTGCATTGTTCAATAAAACTCCGTATTGTTTTAAATCTATTATTAAAACGTTTTTAGGCAGTACCCGGTATAAGAGCAGTAATGTTGTCAAAAGATACAGAACACAAAAGATAGTACGAATCTCCTAAAAAAAAGAGCAAATTGATTGGGAAAGCGTCTATACAATCTGACCATTGTGTTGGAAAATTTCTGATTGATTTCTGACCAATTTTTTTACACCATCATTTAAGTAGTTGGACCGCCCCCAATAAACACCAAAAGAAAAATAAAGTTGTCATTTAAAAAACTAATGATGATGTCATTGCGCAATAATACATGACGTCATAAGTCAAATTTTTATGTCATAAAGTGGCAAATTAAAAAATAAAAATGACCTGTATTTTGCTCAAACACATTCAATAAAAGGATTATGAATTTTGTTCCTTACTTTATCACCACACTGTATATTTGAAGAGAGATATTGGCAAAAAACCGATTTTTACGATCTTTGACCTTGAATATGTTAAGACGCGAACACGATATTATATAAGACTTTTGAGACAACATATAGAACGCTAAAACAAAGGTTTGTACCAATTTACAGCTTATTATTTTTTATTCCGAGGTAAAACTCTTATGTGACAGGGCTATACAGTTATGCAAAGGTTCTGTTTTGTTTCTGCACGGTGTTATAATATAAGTTCTATTAAAATATGAGCAAGTTTTTTGCTCTAACGAATATATTTACGAATTTTTTCTTCTGTCGATTTTTAAACGGTAAAGCTACAATAGAGAAATTCGTTTAAAACAAAAAAAAAACTTGAAGAAAATACTGCGGCGGTATCGAATGTACTAGTTTAATTAGGTTATTAATTTATATACTTATAAATTTTGTATTTTTTGTTAAGATTCCTGCCGACTAAAAAAAAGTTTTTTGAAAGATGCTATTTAGCAACTTAAAGCTGGAATATAGTACATTGTACGTTTAAAACAGTGCCGCGGAAAGTGTGGAGGTATTGCTAAATACGCATTATTCAAGATGTGCTATGTCACTTGATCTAAAGTGGGCTCTTTACGTGGCAGTAATCCTCAGAAAAAGACTTGACTTACCGTGTGTTGTTTGGTAGACTACATAAAAATATTATAAATAGCTTTTTCCAAAAAAATCTTCTGAAATGGATGACATATATCTGGCTCTACCTCATTGACCTAACAATAGCAACTGCTCACTTACATTGAGATCTTTATACGCACTCTTTACATTCTTTAAACCGCTTTTCGTTCCTGTTACGGCAGAGGGTATCTGCCTTAACTTCAGACGCCTGAGTTTATGATTTGTTTCTTTCGTAAATATCAACTGTTTTTGTAACAATATGTCATATTAATTTTTTGCGTCTTTTTGCAACTCTTAATTTTTTTATAGTAGGCTCGTTTTAGTTAGTTTTTTTTTTTCATAAGATTAGTATTATATCATTTTTACTGCTTCTGCACTATTTATGAGGTTATTGAATTTTTAGTAGCTTTTTCTTTACCTTCTCTTCTTTGTACTAATACTATTTCTTAGAGCTTTCTTTATGCATTACTACTACAACAACCTGATGTTGATGTTGGTGGCTGCTTGACTAGATTTTTAGCTTTAACGACTGGGAGTGTAACAGGTAAAATTAAAGATGAATTATCAATGACTACGACAGGCATACATTTAACTTCTTTTTCTGCAAAAATCCATTTATACTTTGTTCTTTCGGTTGAAAAATTTAATAATTGTGCTAGGGATTCAACTACCTATAGTCTTTAACCGACACCTTTTTTCTTAATATTTAACACATCGGTTTTGATGTTGAAAAGTAGGTTTTTCTCAGAAACTTTTCTATTATTGTCTTTTGCATAAATTGTTTTTTTTTGCTTGGCTTTTAAGATTATGCCAAGTCTGTTAGGTACTACTGTAATATCCTTAAAAATACTTAAAATAATTTAAAAATTTTAAATAATTTTTGCCTACAATTTCAGCTCTGAAATTAACGGGCGTGCTATTTAATTGGAAAGTAATCTTTTGCCAATCTGTAGTGACATCCATCCTTTATTGTGTAACTGTTTGTTGTTTACCGCTAATTTACTACGGTTTTGTTTTTATACAGTAAAAACGAAAATATGATGGGTTAGAAATGGCTTAGCTGTCTTTGACTGATCTAGTAAAACTATCAAAAATATGGCAGCTTACAGCTTACTCTAATTCTAAATATTTTTATTCACACGGTATATTCTACCAATATTTTTTTTATTTGAAAAATATTTGCATTTTTTTAATTCTCTTTTAATTATTGTACTATTTTTCTAAAACTGATATGACTGCAACAGTCGTAGTTTGAATTTGACGGAAGAAGACAACAGATTTTAGACTTATTTTAGTGTATGTGCTTTAAAGCCTATCCAAAAATTGAAAATATAAAACAAATACGTGTTTTTTTTCTTTTCGTATAAATGCTTATGCATAATTAATAGCATGGTTTTAAAAATTGACTGTCACTTTGCATGGTTCATACAAAATTCGAAACATCTCTTAAAAAAACGAGCAAAATTTTTTACTCTCTTTTTCCGCATCGCTGTTTTCTTATGTTACTGACTATTTCTCTCACTGCCACAATACAGCAACACACTATTTGTAGACTCACAGTCAAATGAAAGGATCGTAACACCTGCAATTATCACCAGGTCTTGTAAAAAATTTTCTACATCTGTTCAGAAGCTCATAAACATTTTGACTAAACTATTGTCGATTAAATATGCATCGACATAGAATGGGAATTGTAGATGCAACAAAAAATAATGAATGTATAGAGTAGCCCTCTGTCACTCTCTAACCATTTCATCTAAGTATAACAACATTTATGATGGGGGACTTACAGCCTAGTATGGTCAGATGTAAAAGCCACCATTTTGGAAAAACACTAGTGAGTTATTTATTGTCTATTGTATCTTGGAATTTTGGTTATTAAAAATGAAAAGATTTGAGGTTTATTTAACTATATTTTAGATAAATTGCATTTACAGAATTTTCCAGAAAGAAGTTTTCTGGAAAATACTGACAAAAATACTTGAGTCTAAAAACTGAGCAGGTATCATATACCTTTTGTATCGATAGTTAGTCGTAGCTATAAATCTCACATGGCTATGCTTTATCAAAGAACTAATAGAAACATGTAATTGTAAAGAATATCTATAACAACTACAAATTTTTTTCAAAATCTTATAATGCAGAGTGAGTTGTAAATGGCGAAAAAGTTTTTCAGAATGAATTGAAAACATTTGTTGCACCATTTTTTTCTAAAAAAAAATAATGAAATAATTTTGACAAATTGACAACAATCCCGTTCAGTGGTTATAGTCAAATTTAGTGGGTGCCTTGTACAAAATTTAATAACAATTGAACATTTTTAAAAATTAAATTTGAGAGTTAGTACGTTATTTTTGAAAATGATGTCTTAATATAATCTAGGATGTATAACAAATTAGAAAACATTTTACAACTTTTAAACTTTTGAATAAACAAAGTTGAATACTTAAGTTATCCTCTCTATATCTAGAAGAATTTGCAACTGGTAATTTTTTTACTTTTTTTTTGAGGCTCTATTAACAGTTTATTACAATGTATTAGAGAGCTTTTCCGCTATTTTTGAGTCACCGTGTATATCTGGTAATTTAAAGGTAATAATTTAACCAGAAACACAGCAACACAAATGCGAAAAAAATTTTGGCTTATCTCAACTGATAACAAAATTATACCTTATAAATTAGTTACCTTGTTATAAGAAAAATAACAACAAAATGTAGACATAAAAAAACTACAGATTGCACAGTTTCGAAACTAAAGGGCGCCAAAGTTGGAAATTAAAATTTGTTTTATATTGTAAACGTAAGTTTCTAGAAAACGGTACGTTTTAGCGAAATTTAGCATTGTACTTTTTTAGTCAGACTTTATTGGCATATTCAAGTTTGTAATAAAAATTGTAGTTAGTAAAGTAAAAAATTGGATAATTACCAAAAGTGCAGATTTAGTAGAATTTTGCTATTATCAAGAAAAAGAGGACATTTAGCTTTGTTTATATACCAAATATAATACTACTCGATTAAGCGGCGTTCAAGGTATCCAAAAAAAAACTTTTTTAAACCTAACTTTGAAGGCCCGGAATTTTGTAATTAGTCGAGGCAAAATATTTTTTTTTTAAAGATTTTTATTATTTATGGTGCAGTTTGTCAGGTCAAAAGTTTGCTCTATACTTTTGATTTACTCTACAAATATATAATAGGTTTATTCCAACCACCCACACCCTGATGACCGTACATTGTATGATCCCGCTCAAGCGCAATTAATAAACGGCGTTCCAACCCAAAAGCAACGGTACACTGTACGATCCGTACTGCGTTCCAACCAACCTTTGGATCGTACATAGAACGGTCTCCTAACGGTCATTTCGATACAAGGTTCTAGAGTAGGTACTGGTTGGACTATCATGAGCACTGTGAACTTTGGTTGACTTAGATCAAATAAGTTTGAATTTTTTTTATTAAATTCTTAATATGGGCGATATTGGTAAAGAAGACAGTAATATTTCATCAATATCTAAGTTGACTAGTGATGATGAAATGTTGATAAATAAACCCCGCATAAAAAATCAAAATTATTTAGAAATATTTGTTGTTTTAAAGATTTTTAACGTAGTTTTTACATTATTTTTAAATAGTTAGTGATAGTGGGTTTCCATTAAAAGCAAACTTACATACGTCGTACAAAAACAGAGAAAATTTAACTAGAAGGCAGTATTTACAATTAGCAAAAAATTGTTTTGTCATTGAACACTGTTTTGGAATATTAAAACAACAATTTCGTCAGTTATATCATATTAAACTGCGAAATATTAGGGTATTGGTATTGGTACACTTTATCAGGACAGCATGTGTATTGCACAATATAGCGATTGATGATTAATTTCCATTTAATAGGTTACAACCTAATGAAATAGATGTACCAGTTCCTCAACATAAAAATGATGACAAAGATAAAGATGAGGATGAAGATATTTTAACAAGAAATACAAAATTTTAGAATTTTGTTAACACTTAAACCAACGCTTTCTTATTTAAAATTTCGTGCAAAACTGTACCACCACAAGACGGTCATCAATCCGTTCCAACCCCTTGCAAAAACCGCTGGTTGGAGCAAACTTATAGTATGCTACCTGACAAAATTAAAAAGGAGAAATTAATCGGAAATTATATTAAACATTTTTTTTTTATCTTGCAAAAAAGTGCAAACTGAAGCGTTCAAATATAGAATTTTTATTATTTCATGTTATTAAAAACACTCTATATTACGGTTTTGTCCTTTTTCTTTATCAAATCTTGATTTTAGATAATTTTTATAAATTTTTTCATTGCTTGACAGTATTGTTCTCTTACTTTCTGACATACCTAATTAGTACTTGATTTATTTTAAAATTTTATAAATTAATTTTTTTTTACATATTGCCGTGCGATTTTTCTACCAAATCTGCCTTTGTGCATTTATTATTCCTAAAATTCTATTTTTGTTTAATTTTTGCAACGTAATTGCACTCCACTCCATATCATGACAACATTGTATCCATTGCACAAAAAAAATTTCAAAAATAATCAATGCACTTATATTCATAGTATAAGAGATACTCATATTACTTATATATAGGAGATATGTGAAATTTTTAGAGAATTTCAAAAGAATTTCAAAAATAAACAAATTGGAGGTTGTGATTTGTTGTTGTCATGAAAAAGTATTAAAATTCGGTATTATCTCAACTTGAAATCAGCTCATTAGGCACGTTAAAATAAAACAAAAACAAAATGTTGACATTTCAATTTTTAGTTTGAATAGTAATATTTTTATGATAAATTCTATGAAAATTGTTAAGGTGGTTAAAAAATTATTAATAAAAATCGAATTTTAATTCCTAACTTTGGCGCCTTCTAGCTCCTAAAGATATAAATTGGTACATAGGTAAGTTGCGTTAAAATAATTTCAGGTCATTTTATGAAAACGTTTTTCTAAAAAACCTAGTATAATTTTAATAACTTGTGTGCCACGTATTTGAAAAGTTTGATTTTAATAAATAATACTATAATTTGATATAACAACTCGTGAAATAATTCGATTAAAAGAAATAATTTATTATTAACCAAGTTTTTAATTTTGTTCTCATTCAAGTGCAGTAAAAGGGATAACGAGAAGTAAGTTACGAGTTACAAAATTCAGTTTTTTATAAATCAACTAAAAAAATGCAAAGTGACGAAGAAGAAATTAAAATCTGTCGTCTAAGTTTAAAAAATTTACAATGTAGTTTAGTGTGGCCGAAGAAAAGCCAAGAGCTTAATCCAGGAAAGGAATATTATATTAAAGTTGCTTTATTTTTTTCTATAACAAGTATTTGGGCCGTTTCTCTTCTTATGCATTTCATCAAAGCTTTAAAAGGTAGTCTAACAATGATATTAAGAAGTTGTAATACTCGTAATCCGTTACAGATAATGTAGATGTGCCTTTAAGTGAAGATGTAGGTGCTATCGTTGCTTTTACTGGCATTTACTATATGACAGTTATCTATGTGAAAAATCAGGCAAAAGTGGCAATTCTGCTTAAAGATCTTTCCCATTTTGAAGAGTTTGGAAAACCTCCTGGTTTTGACAAAACAGCTAAAATTTTGACATTTTGGAATAAAATAATTATTGTGTACTGTTTTGCTGGTATTTTTACATATAATGTGTTTAAATTACTTCAAATTCCTCAATGTAAAGAAAATAACAGACTTAAAGGTTTAAACGAGAATTGTGGATTGTTAACTTCAACTTGGTTTCCTTTCAAAATTGATTACTTTCCCGTATTTCAAATAATTGTGCTTTACATAATGACAACTTCACAGCTTCTACTGAAACTTGGATTTAATATTTCATATATTGCCTTGGAAATAGCTCATCACATTGATTTAAGAATTGAACATTTAAAAATAATGATTAATCAGAGTCTTCAAATTAACAATTTTGAACAATGTAGAAAAGAAATAATAAAATGTATATTATATCATATGCAAATATTAGAGTAAAATTTTCTATAAAAATTTTTTTTTTATTTTTAAATATATATTTTTTAGTTTTTGTAAAAGGCTGGATAACTGTTTTACCAATTGCATGTTGGCTCATCTTACTATTACAGGTGCTGTATGTGGATGTTTAGAAAAACAAGTTTCAGATGTAATTATCTAAACCTTTTTTTTAAGTACTAATTATTTTCTGGTAGGGTGAAAATACTATTGGAGCTGTTATACACGTTCTGGGCTGGTTGGGAGCATTGTTTACAGCCTGTGTTGCAGGACAAACTATCGAAAGTGGAGTAAGATATATTTTTTATTCGAGTTTGATATTTAATTTATCTGACCGTATAAACGTGTAAAAAATGTCTTAATTAAAATTTTGTATTTACAGAGCAGATCTGTCGCTGACGCAATATGGTCATCAAAATGGTACGAAGCTGATATGAGACTAAGAAAATACCTTTTAATTATGCTTGCTAGAAGCCAGAAAGAAGTTTATCTAACGGCTGGTCCATTTGGCATTATGACATACGCCCTTTTCGTGCCGGTATAGTAATTTTTGGTTAAGTTAATAGTAGTACTATTAAATAATTCTGTTAATATTACAGGTGCTAAAAATGTCGTATTCGATATTTGCTTTATTGAACAAACTTAAATAAAGTGTTAGCAATAGATAGACTAAATACTACATGCTAAAAATCGTTGCATTGTAGAAAAATAATAAGCACAAATTTAATAAATTTGCACTATGCTCATAATTTAATATTTATTTTTAGGTCAGAAAAGCTTTCAGGTTACACTTTTAATGCTTTCACTGTCATTTTCACTATCATCTAACGTCCAACTTACTTTGATCACTGGTTTAAATAAAATTAAAAATTATTGACCGTTCAAACTAACGCTTTGCGTGCAAATTTCCAGGTTTGTGACGTCACGCCATAGGTACATTCATAACCTCACATTGTTCTTAGCTATGTGTTTAGTTTGTGGCCTTGTTGTTTGAGGTTTTGTTGCTAAATTTTTGTGTAGTTTTTTACTTAATACTCTTGTGTAATAATGGATTTTTTGTTTTTGGACATCGATTTAATTTTAAGGACGTTACAAACGACTTCAGCAAGTCGGAATTTTATAGAGGGTCAAATCTTAGTGAATTCGGGTCATGTGTTTTTGTGCGAGTACAAAGAAAACATGTGCGAGTACAAAGAAAACAACAACTTTTCTCCAAATTTATGCACTTTGTCTACAAAGTGCATTAAACTAGGAGCCCTACGAAATCCAAGGAGCCATCAACTTTAAAAGCAGAAGCCGTATCATTATCAGTGAATTTGTGTGTAGTTGCCCAGCTGGTGGAGGAGGAAAATGTAAACACATTGCTGGTGTGCTACTTTATTGTTCCAGGTTGTATCAATTAAAGTTTTAGTTATGGCCAGTTTATCAAGGCGTTGCAATTTTGATATTATCACATTTTATATAATATGTGTTTGTTCCTTTTTTGACCGTGGTTTTTGTTTCTTTTCAGGCATGACGTGACCAAATTCAATGTGTTATCCCAAACGGATTTAAAGTGCACTTGGGCTCAAAAAAAAGGACCAACTCTAGAGCAATATAAGCCTTTGCCCTTAATGCAGACCAAGTGCTACCAAAATGAAAAACATACGTCTGTTGAGTTATCAAATGACGATAAAGCATTTATCTTTGAGACCTTATTGAAGAATTGCCCCAATTCAGCTGTGGCCAAGCATAGGCCATAACTAATTGCATTTTTATATTTTTGTATATTTGAATTATATTTTTAGAGTTGGACGACTAAACCAAGAAAATGTGTTGCCTAAAAACGTGGTATCCGCTTTTGAAAATTTGGACGAAGTAGATTCAATCATGCCATTGACATCTAAGTCAATAAGTTTGATAGCATTCAAAAAATATTGAATGAGTCTAATAATTTCTGGATAAATTTCACAGCTGAATTAAATGTTGAATGCTGCAAATTTTTTTTGACAAGCACATTTCCTGTCATGATGCCGTAGCTCTATGCTTGAAATGCAAACAAACAAGCAACTTATGGCAGCAGCAACGTAAGTTTAGAATAACAGGTTCTCGTTGTTATTCCATATATACATATGGGAGAATAGACAACAGAAGCACGGACTGGATCAGGAAAAGTAGTAATTATTTTTGGCCAAAAAAATTTCGCAATAAAAACTGCGAACATGGCATAGTCTTTGAGGGAGCTGCTAGATCTGCATTCAAAAATGCATATAATGTAGAAATTCTTGAAACTGGCTTGATTATAAGCCAATGTAATCTGTGGCTAGCTTTTTCCCCGGATGGCATCATTTTAGACAAAGGGCTTCCTCAAAGGCTATTAGAAATTAAATGCCTTGTAAAAGGTCAGAAATTCTAATTATAATCAAAAATAGAAAAGAAGGGGTTTTATGATTAATATTTTAGGAAAGACCGCTACCATTTCAGAAGTGTTACCGACTTTGAAGTATGTTGTTGAAAATAACGGACAATGTGAGCTTCGAAAAAAGTGCGCTTACTATGGGCAAGTCCAGTTAGGTATGGCAATTTTAAATTTAAGTTATACCGATTTTGTAATTTTTTCGAGTTGTGATAAAACTTTTTATAAAATTCAGATAAATATTGATAATTTTTTACGACAATTTTTATATACATTAAAATTTAATCATTTTAAGCATATGATTCATGTAGCTTGTATTGAATATAAAGATGTAAATTAGTAAAAGTCTAATAAAACATTCCAACTTTTCCTCCATAAATTTATTTCATTCACATGTAATAAATTTGTCATCCGCTAAAATAGGGGTTGACATATTTACTATGCCGCATATTATAATAAAGATATCATCATCAATAAGCGATATTAATTGAATTGGCAATTTATTTGTCAAAATCTTAAAAAGCTTAATCTTCTGGTTAGCTCTATCTATATGAACTCGAGCTGATGTAATTTTGCCATTTAGTAGAGCTCCCTCAGGTGTATATTTTTTTATATTTCGAAGAAAAGGAAGCCGTATTAATTTGATTCCATAGGATTCGCATAACTGATCAACTAGGTAACCTCTGTCTACCATTATTTGATTTTGATATGGTACAAGTCTTTCTAAAATATCGCTTCTTTCGAATATAGCATTGTCTGATACTCTCCCACCATATGCAGGGCTTACATAAGTAATTAAACTCCCTGGACTTACACCTAAAATAATTTTAATAAACACTTTAATAAGTACTTTTCATTATATTTACCCGTCATGAATTTTATTGTAGTTGTCTCCTTGTAATGGGAATAACATTTGATTCTGCAACAAAGTCGCTTACTATGCCTTTGTACTGGGATTTCAATACAATCCAACACGATCCGAACATTTTGAAAGTCTTTGAAACATTTAGGCATATTCATACGTATTGCTTCCACAGTTGGGAAATAAATGACAGTTTCTAAATCTGGGACAATGTCGAACAGGTCTCCACAAAAATATTTTTACAGCTTTGACGAGATATATTAAATAGCACAGACAATACAACGTACGGAAGATCAAGCTTCAACTTCATAAACACCAAAAATACTCTTTTATAGACTGACAATCTATGTACGCGTTTATTTTTATATAAAGTATTTATTATTAGTAAATAAACAATTGTATTAAATAAAGTAAAGGATTGTATTCCCGTTAAATTGTTCAGTTGAGCATCGGAATGAACCAAATCACTGACCGTAACAAAGTCGGAGGTGCTAACTTGGGCAGACGAATCAATATATTCTTTAAAATCAGTTTGTACTGCTTTATTACAAAAGCTCTTGCCTAGGCTTACATTTTCTTTAGCAGCCTGGTTGAGAAGCACTAATGTATTGGCCGCCTCATAAGCACCATCATCCATGCATGCCCCATGGCTTTCACTATTATCATTTTGATGCTCTAAACGTTTTTTTCTAAATGTATTTAACCGGGCCTCCCTCAAGTCATTTTGCTGGTATTTTTCTGGACCAACAGAACTTACGGGTAAATTTTTAGAAGGTATAGCTGTTTGTGACAAACTTTTTTGAGTACTCCAACCTAAACATTCATAATCTTCTTGCTTAAAATGCAATGAACAAATCACCATATAGTTAGAGGCTTTTTTACCCATTTTTAATTTGCTTTCCCAAAGTTTCCTTCGATCGCACAACTCATTCGTTCCAAACGCATTTTTCACAGTGATTTTCTCACCAGCTTTCGGAAATAAATGATAACTAATATCAGGATTTTTCTTATATGTTGATTCACATCCTGGCACACAACAATTTTTGTTTCCCTTCAGTTTTTTCTTACTACTAACCTCTAAATCTTTAACTATATTATCATCGCCACATGGGAATGAACTGGCCATTTTCTCAAATAGTAGTTTTACTCACATTTTACTGGCAATTGCAACGCAAAAAAGTGGAATAACGGTTCAACACAGTTTGAATGAGGCAATTCTATCAGTTCTATCTACGGCGTGACGTCACAAACAACTCGCCGCCAGAGGGCGTCTCTCTTAGCTAGCAGAGTCAATAGCATTTTGGGTTGCGGCTCAAATTTTTACAGAAGTAACTCTCTCTTGAATAACACTGTATATGCTAGGTCATTGCCGTCTTAAGTTAACTTAAGTAAGTTAAGTTAAGTAACTTAAGACGGCAATGGCTAGGTGCTTTATTATTCTAATAATAATGTATCTTTTTCAACATGTACAAAATTATTTTCTAAGAAGTTTTTGACATTTGAAGTTGCCCAAAATTGCTCAGTCACGAGTGGAACCTAGAAACCTTGCATTAGTCGTCAAAATTTTTAGGTCAGACTCACATATCTGCAAATATTAAATTATTTAAAATAATTTTATTGCGATAATTTAATTTTGATACTGGTGAATCTCTTACGGTTGTAATACACCCTTGCTGAATAATGAGGATCTTCAGCAGGGGGTGCTACAATTGCTACATGGTACAGTGTGTCCAAATGTAAAATTCCGAAATTCTAAAACTTTTAGAAACTATTTCCAATAGAAAGATATTTAAGAGAAAAATATATAAAAAAAATTTGCATTTTTATTTGGGGTTGTAGGAGTAATTTTTTTAACTTAAATTATATCATTAAAAATTAATGTAAAAGATTTAAAATATTTATAAGATATTAACAGAAAAATATTAAACATATTCTTGCATGTTTAAGTGGAGTTTTTGGGATTAAAATTTTTGTAACTTATGTAATATAAATAAAAATTAATGTAAAATATATTCAAATATTTACACAATATTAACAGAAAAATATTGAAAAAGTTTTTGCATTAAGAATTGGAGTAGTAGGAGTATAAATTTCTCAAACTTAAGCAATTTTGATAAAAATTAATGTAAAAGGTTAAAAATAATTACAAAATATTAACCAAAAAATGTATACAAAAATGTGTATCAATTATTTTGGTAGTAGGAGTGAAAATTTGTTTAACTTAGTAATATCGATGAAAATTGTTGCGTAATGTTAAAAATGTATAAATATTGCGAAGACTTGAAGACTTATTTTTGTCATTAATTGTTAATAATGTTGTTAGATTTAATTATTTATCTGTGGGTTTTATTTGTAAATTGTGCTCGCCAGTGCTCGGTGATTTTCGGGACACGAGAATGTGGTGGCGCGAGGACGTGCGCAAAACACAGTCCACTTCAGATCTCATCAGAGAACACAAGTTTGTTATTGTTATTGAGTTTGTCAATAAAAATCATTAACAAATGTAAAAAACTTTAAATTTTATACTGGAATTGTTTCACAAAAAACTCAAAAAGTGAGTTTTTTTGCAATAATTAGAATTTTAATAAATATTAATTACCAGATATGGACACAAGAAAAAATAAAAATTAGGAAAAGGTGCAAATACTTTTTATATATACAGGGTGTTCCTTAATGATATGCGAATATTTAAGGGTGTGAATCTACATAAAAAATTAATGTTAGTTTGCTTTATAAACTATGGTCCAAAAATGTTTTTTTATAAAAACTCGGGGTGTTAAAGTTTAAGGGAAAAAATGGAAATTAATTAATATTTTCAGAACCGCTTCAGATATTTCAGTGATATTTAGTACGTAGTAAAAGTTAATAAAGGTGCATATTTTAGAATGCAAAAAGAATTTTTAGCTTTAACAGTGGCGTGCGAACGGGTATTGACTTCGATATTTTTTAAGAAAAAAATGGTACGCCAATGGTTTTTTTCCAGATAAAAATTATTTTTAAATTTTCCATTCAATTTAAAACATAAGATTTTTTTTGAGTTGTTTTTCTTTGATGCGCCATTTTTGAGTGAAAAAACTTGCAAAATTATTATTAATTTAATTGGAAAACTTAAATACATAAGGGGTACTAAACAACAACAACTGAAAACATAAACATAACATTAAAACCAACAAAATGATTACAAAAATTGTTGAAAATGGCCTCCTTTACTTAGTATGCATGCTTCCGCCCTCCTTCTCATAAAATTGCGCACTCGTTGAATATCCTTAGAGTGTTTTTTATTCTATTACAAACTGCAACTATTCTTTCTCTTAATTCCTCTACAGTGTTAATAGGAATTGTTTACACTAGTGTCTTAAGATAGCCCCACAAAAAGCAATCTAAACTGTTGAGGTCTGGGGACCTTGGTGGCCATTCTTGGTGCCTACCGCGGCCAATTCAACGATTTAGATAGAGTTTGTAAATAATTACGAACCGCTACACTAAAATGCGCTGGTGCACCATCATGTATGAACCACATATTGTTTCTTATTGTTAATGGAATATCATCAAGCAGCAAAGACAACTGTTGTTAAAGAAAACTGAGGTAGATCTGTCCGTCAAGTCGTCCCGGCAAGAAGAATGGGCCAATAAAGTGGTTGTCAATAATTCCTGCCCATACATTAACCGAAAATTGGTGTTGGAAATGGATTTCGGTTATGGCATAAGAATTTTCTTTTGCCCACAAATGATTATTGTAGAAATTCTGAATGGCATTTCGAGAAAAATTAGCTTCGTCCGTAAACAGAATCATTGATTCAAATTGCGGATTTTGTGTAATATTTTAAAGATACCTACCACTGACAAAAAGCCACACGCCTTGGAAAAACAAAGAAGAGTAATGCCTGTACTCTTAAAATATGGTAAAGATATAACAAAAAATCCACTAAAATTTTCCAAACAATTTGATAGCAAATACATATTTAAGTGTCTAGCGATCTTCCTCGTACTTGTGACAGAATGTTCTTCAACTTTGTGCAGCACTGCTTCTTTAATTTCAGGTGTTCTCACACTTAGAGGTCTATCTTCAGATTTTTCTTTTTGGACAGAACCAGTTTCAACAAGACGACGATAAATATTAGAAAATATTAGACAAAGCACGACCGAGATGTTTCTGGTGATAAATACGTCTGGCTGGCTCACCATTACCGTCGGTAAGGCCATATACGTAAAGCATTTCCGCCATTTTTGCATTTGAATAATTCACCATTATTAACAATATTGTAAAAACTAAAGAATGAAAAGATGTCACAGCGAACAGATTTGAATAACAGAGACTTACTAGAGAAAGTTAGATGTTATTAGATCTCTCTTGAGTTGTTTTTCTTTAATCCGCCATTTTTGAGTAAAAAAATAAAAACCGTTCTGTTGTCCAAGAAAATTAATGTAATAATTGAAAAATGCAATTTAACAATATAACAATAAATATTTAGTTGCTCTGGAATATGTCAATGGCTTTTGTTGTAAATTGAACGAAGAATTCAAAAATAATTTTTATTTAGAAAAAAACAATTGGCGTACCATTTTTTCTTAAAAAACATTTGAAGTCAATACCCGTACGCACGCCACTGTTAAAGCTAAAAATTCTTATTGCATTGAAAAATGTGCACCTCTATTAATTTTCACTACGTACTAAATATCACTAAAATATTTGAAGCGGTTCTAAAAATATTAATTAATTTCCATTTTTTCCCTTAAACTTTAACACCCCGAGTTTTTGTAAGAAAATATTTTTGGACCATAGTTTATAAAGCAAACTAACATTATTTTTCATGTAGATTCACACCCTTAAATATTCGCATATCATTAAGGAACACCCTGTATAGGTACCCTAGTTAGTCCTAGCTATAATAAGTCTCACATGACTACTCAATATCGCACAGCTTTATCAAAGAACTAATAGAAACATGTAATTGTAAAGAATATTTATGGCAACTACCAAATTTTTTTCAAAACTTCAGAATACAGTGTGAGTTTTAAATGGCGGAAAAGTTTTTCAGAATGAAATAAAAACATTTTTTTGCAACATTTTTCTAAAAAATTAATGAAATAATTTTGACAATTTATCAACAATGCCGATCAATGGTTGTTGAGTCAAGTTTAATCGATGCTTTATAGAATTTAATAACAAGTGAACATTTAAAAAAATTTAATTAGAGAGTTAGTACGTAATTTTTGAAAATGATGTCTTAATATAACCTAGGATGTATGACAAATTAGAAAACATTTTACAACTTTCAAACTTTTGAATAAACAAAAAAGTTGAATACTCAAGTTATCCTCTTTATATCTAGACAAATGGGCTAGTGGGAATTTTTTTACAATTTTTTTGGGGCTTTATTAACAGCTTGTTACAATGTATTAGAGAGTTTTTTCGCCATTTTCGTCTCACCATGTATTTAAAGGTAATTTAAAGGTAATAATTTAATCAGAAATACAGTAACACAAACGATTTTTGTCTTATCTCAACTGATAACAAAATTATAACTTATAAATAAGTTACTTATTATAAGAAAAATAACAACAAAATGTAGATGTGAAACAACTATAGGTTGCACAGTTAAGAAAATAAAGAGCGCCAAAGTTGGAGATTAAAACTTGTTTTTATATATTAAACGTAAATATCTCAAAAACGGTGCGTTTTAGCGGAATTTTGCGTTTTTACTTTTTTATTCAGCATTTAGTAGCATTTTCATGTTTGTAATAAAAATTGTAGCTAATTACTAATTTTGGCGCCTTCTAGCTCCTAAAGCTGTAAACTGGTACATAGGTAAGTTGCGTTAAAATAATTTCAGGTCATTTTATGGAAACGTTTTTCTAAGAAACCTAGTATAATTCTAATAACTTATGTGCCACGTATTTGAAAAATTTGATTTTAGAAAATAATACTATAATTTGATATAACAACTCGTGAAATAATTCGATTAAAAGAAATAATTTATTATTAACCAAGTTTTCAATTTTGTTCTCATTTAAGTGCGGTAAAAGGGATAACGAGAAGTCAGTTACAAGTTACAAAATTCAGTTTTGTATAAATCAACTAAAAAAATGCAAAGTGACGAACAAGAAATTAAAATCTGTCGTCTAAGCTTAAAAAATTTAAAATGTAGTTTAGTGTGGCCGAAGGAAAGCCAAGAGCTTAATCTAGGAAAAGAATATTATATTAAAGTTTCTTTATTTTTTTTTATAACAAGTTTTTGGGTCGTGTCTCTTCTTATGCATTTCATCAAAGCTTTAAAAGGTAGTCAAACAATGATATTAAGAAGTTTTATCGTTGCTTTTACTGGCATTTACTACATGACATTTATCTTCGTAAAAAATCAGGCAAAAGTTGCAATTCTGCTTAAAGATCTTTCCAATTTTGAAGAGTTTGGGAAACCTTCTGGTTTTGATGAAGCAGATAAAATTTTAACGTTTTGGAATAAAATACTTATTATATATTGTATTGCTGGTATTTTTACATATAATGTGTTTAAATTACTTCAAATTCCTCAATGTAAGGAAAATAACAGACTTAAAGGTTTAAACGAGAATTGTGGCTTGTTAACTCCAACTTGGTTTCCTTTCAAAGTTGATTACTTTCCTATATTTCAAATAATTTTGCTTTACATAATAACAACTTCACAACTTCTAATGAAACTTGGATTAAATATTTCATATATTGCCTTGGAAATAGCTCATCACATTGTTGTGAGAATTGAACATTTAAAAATAATGATTAATCAGAGTCTTGAAATTAACAATTTTGAACAAAGTAGAAAAAAGATAATAAAAGGTATGTTTTCTATAAAAAATTCTTTTTTATTTTTAAATAAATATTTTTTAGTTTTTGTAAAAGGCTGGATAGCTGTTTTATCAATTGCATGTTGGCTCATCTTACTATTACAGGTGCTATATGTGGATGTTTAGAAAAACAAGATTCAGATGTAAACCATATAAACCTTGTTTTTTCTAAGTACTAATTATCTGACCGTATATAATTATTATAAAAATGTACCATGTCATAATTAAAATTTTGTATTCACAGAGCGAATCTGTTGCTGACGCAATATGGTCGTCAAAATGGTACGAAGCTGATATGAGACTAAGAAAATACCTAACTTAAATTTACATGATTGATTTGATTTTTATATATGTATTGTAGATTGTTATTTAAAAGTAGTATCATAAGTGATAGACACTTTCCATGGAACAAGAAAGACGCTTTAAAGCCCCACAAAGGCAAATATACTTTACTTATTTTTATATGTCTGTTTTTTAAGTATATTATAAAGGAAACTATTACAAAGTTATATTTCATCGGGCAGCGTCCGATTACCCCGCGGCTGTCTATCTTCGTAATCCTACCGACCAACTACCCCACTGCCGCGCGACAGGAGTGGTACATACCACTCATTTACTTAATCCGTACATAATATTTTACTTCTATCAGGAATTTAGGTATTACATTCAATACTTAAAATAGTTTACATTTAGTAAATGTGCTGGCTAACAAAAAATACAAAAGGTTGTTTTTTTATATTCTTTATTTCATTTTGCATGACCAACCTTTTGCCAAGTACCACATATTTTGCACAAATGTTCGACCATTCAGTTTCCAAACAAAAATTCTATAACCTACAGCTATTATATTCAACATCATTTAAAAAAATGCGCAATACGTAACTTAGTTTTAAAACTAAAAAAGATAGTGATAGATTTTGAGAAAGCAATCCATTCAAGTTGTAAATCGGCATAGACTGATTCTACTTAGGTAGGTTGTAGATTGCATTTGGCACAAGCCTGGTTTAGGAAGATTTTAGATTATTCAGAAGCTGAAGAGGTTTTTAATACTAAAATGCATTATTTAATGCCGGTTGATGAGAGAATAAGTAGCGTTTCGTAAATATTTATATGACAATTATATTTCAAATATGTCAGTTTTTCCCCCACATATTTTGGGCAGCAAAATTTGTACAGAACTACTAATTATTGTCTTTTCATTTAAAATTTAACGAAAACTTTTACACTACTCACCCCACATTGTTAAATTTTGCAATATCTTTTTTCTATATTATAAAATTAAATAAGTGCAAACCGTGCATAGGCGTAAAGTAGACAGACCGCAATAAATAAAAAATCCTTTTTTAAATACAACTTTTTTTATTTTAATAATAATGATATTAATAGATATAATTTTGTTAACCAAGTAAGCTTCAATTACTTACCTAAGTAATAAATGTATTTGTCTTATATGCTTTTTGTTAAACAAGAACTCTTTTCCATACAAGAAATTATCTATCTCAGATTATTTCCAGGCCGCAATATACATTTTTAACTCTTTAGGGGTTGGTAATCCTTTGATAAGGTAAGTTGAGAATTAATACAGCTGTCGTGGGGGAATCGGGCGACGGCCATTTCATCAGTCAGACAAACTATAATGACCAAACTTCCCCAAAACCCAAAAATTTTTTGGATGTGAGTATAAACGCGAGAGCACAACCGAATATTTTTTGGAATGTTTGTTCTTTTACTAAAGCTCACAAGTGCAAAAGAGACCAAATTAATGCCGGTCTAAATCCCTGAAATCTGATATCTAGCTTAAAATAAGGGGCGTGGAAAATAAACTCGGTAATTGAGCGAATTGTACAAATAATTTGGTCAGGATATCAATAATAGCCGTTGACATGTTAACTAATTAACTAGAGCTACTATGCAAAAATATTACTCAACCGCTTTCAGCCAAAATCCGGTAAGGTCATCTGGTATCGAGGCGTTCCACAGTGTCACGAGCAATGGACAAAAATAAAAAAATCTACATTTTTGAAAATAATTTTAAGTCACTTATCTAAACTTAGATATATTTGGTGTAAAGAAAACCAAGCTCTCCAAGCGATAAACAAAGCACTGTTCTTTATAATTTATTGAACAACTTATCGCGCTTAAAAGAAAAACGGAGCTGCTTTGCCAAAGATCTTGTTGTTCTTTACGAGTTTGTAGTAAATAGTGTAATCAACAAAGTGCTTTACGTAAATGAGCCAAATAGAGAATTGTAAGTATGATCATACTTGTTTTAAACATTTTTACGTTTTAAATTTTTTCTCAAATACATAAAAAAACATAAATAAGATTTTTATTGTATAAAATTCTACAAACAATATAGGACTTATAATCACTGAGATTAAGTGCGGTAAGTTGCGGCAATGTGTGATTTTAATTTTTTAAAACAGCCCTACCTCGTATTCCGAATAATCGCGAGCAGGCATCAATATGGATGGCTACTTCAAAAAGCAAAAAATGTGAAAATGTTGCTATATATCTTCGAGATATCTTTAAGATAGAGCTTAAAAATAAGGTAAATTTTATATATATATATATTTTTTTAATTAATTAATGAAAACAACCAGGATCTTTACAAAGCTTTCAAGTATTTTTGTTTGACAATTCATCAAAAGTAGTTATCTTGTGCAAGAAATCGTGCAACGTTTGAAAAACGATGGGAACATTGGTTGGACTTCAAATTTCAGATGCCACTTTCTTTACAATAACAAGTTGAAGCATTTGTCTTAAGTCATCGAAATAAAGTCAAAAATTCTCGTCGAGGTAGACCAATGGTTTTTTTCCAGAATCGTCAACTAAAACTAAGAAAAAAACGGTTGAAGATCGTGTTTCCAGTAGAGACCCAGAAAAAATTAGATATGCGGCTAACAAATTAAGCATATTATCTTCTACAAGTTACGAAAAATTTAACTGTTTAACACCAAAAGAAGCCTTAGTACTCAAGATAGATTTAAATCTTTCTGTACAAAAGTATTATATTTTGAGACTAGTAATCAATAGTCTTCATAAAAATTGTTTTCCTAGTTGGTATTCAATTGAAAACCTAAAAAAGCAAATTTTACCATCTAAAATGTTAGTGACTAAATTTTCAGGAGAAATTAGTTTGCAAGACCTGCTTGATATAACTTCTCAAAATATTTTCGAAGTATTAATGCAACTTTGAATTGTAAATGGGGCTTTGACGGTAGCTCAGGCCACAGCAAATATAAACAAAAATTTGTAGAAAATAAAAAAGACGAATTTGTTTTCCTTATTGCATTAGTTCCTTTAAAAATAGTTGCAAATGATTGCAGTGAGTTGTGGGTAACACAATGCCTTCTTCGACTTTGTACTGTAGACCAATTAAATTTCTTTTTATGAAAGAAACCCCAAAACTTGTTAGAGACGAAGAAGCTAAATTTAATGCTGCAATTAGTCAACTTGAACGTCACAAATTTTTGGTGGATTCATTTGAGGTAGAATTAAATTTTACATTACATTTTACTATGATTGATAGAAGTGTCGTTAATATATCATCAGACACAAATTCTACTCCAAGGTGTTATATCTGTGGGGCTACGCCTAAAGAAATAAATCAAGAAAGAGTAGGTAAAAAACCTTATAAACCTGAACATTACCGCTTTGGTTTTTTTTTTTACGTTACACGCTTGGATAAGGTTCTTTGAATGTTTGTTGCACATTTCTTATACATTGCCAATAAAGCAATAGTGGCAAATAAGAGGAAACCAAAAGAAAGAATATACAACAAGAATAAAATTAAAATTCAACAAAATTTTAAACAAAAGATGGGACTTTCAGTAAACAAATCTAAGCCGGGTTTTGGTTATAGTAATGATGGAAACACGGCTAGGAAGTTTTTCTTGCAGCCTGAATTAAGCAGCAAAATTATTGGAATTGATAAAAATTTAATTGAGAAATTTGCATTTAAACAATTGTTGGATGAAACAAAAGCATTGTATCTCTCTCTTTACAGCTGGTATTACATGCCGATCTCGCTGCATAAAATTTTGATTCATGGTTGCGATATAATTGATAGTTTTGAGTTACCAATAGGTGCATTATCTGAAGATTCGTTAAAATCACGTCACAAAGAAATAAGAAAAACAAGACTTGAACATACAAGAAAAACGTCTAGGATTAATTCAAACATGGATTTGTTAACGTCATTACTTTTGAGTTTCGATCACTCTCAAGCAAAATAAGAATTACTACACAAAAAACAACTAGATTTAACAACGAAATTATTAAACAATACCTACTAACTGATAATGACGACTCTGATACAATTTCCGATTCGGAATATTTTGATATAAGTTTATTAAATGACTCTATCAATAGCTTAAGTGAGGATGAGAATTTTTAATATAAATAAAAATGTTTTTTATTTAATTTATTGTAAAAATATGCAAAAATGCAAATTTGTTTTTTGTTTTTTATAAGTTGACTCTTTCTTTTAATAATTACGTCTCTATAAAACAGATTTAGATTTTTGTCCATTTCTCCCATAACATCGTGACACTGTGCATTCGGGTGATCGTCAATAAAATGGTAAAGACTAAGACAATGCCTGTAATTTAAAAAGGGTGTGTGAGCAATCCAACCTATCAATGCAAGAGGTTCCTAATGTGATTGCGCGATAATTAAACAAAATATTATACAATCCAAAAATAATTGAAATTAATGGCTTGTCCAGTATCAATAAAATTATGTCTGTATTTAGTTGAGCTCTGTCCAGGTATTAAAGGAGTGAAAAATGCAGCCCTGGCGTTTGACGAACTCTACAAGTCTAAGGAAGACCATAATTGCGGTCAACCCTTTACCTGCAGATTTCTTACCAGTCCACTTGTCTCAGTATAGGGAAGTCGATCCCGGTCCTTATTTCTAATCCCGGGATTTCTGGATTAATCTTGGACAATCCCGGGATCCCGCGATTATTTTGGGATTAAAGGTTACAAATAATTACAAAAGGTTACAATAATTTTACAAAAATTATTTTTTTAATAAACACATAAGAATTTATTTTAAAATCAACATAACTAAAATTTGACAAAAATTAATGTACTTTATAGTTCATGGTGTGCACCTAGCTATAATAGCTAATATTTAAAAATATTACTAATCAGTCACATTTTTCTTTAATATGTAGAAGGAAAATTTATCTAGCAGGATTATAAGAATATTTTAATAATAAAAAATATTTCTATTAATCCTATTAGATTAAATTTCTTTCTACATATTATAGAAAAATGTGACTGGTTAATAATATTTTTAAATATTAGCTATTATTAGTTATTACAATTCTTCTATGAGATCATATTTTCGCAATTTTAATTCAAATTGAGAAAATATGATCTGAGAAATAATAATGCATCTAGTGTTTCATCATTAAGTCTGCTTCTCAATTTGTTGCACATATATGCAACTGCTGAAAAAGCGGGTTCTGGTTCTATGGAAGTTGGAGGAATGATTAGTAGATATTTCTAAACCCGCTCTAGGTTGTAACTCCGAGTAGAATTCAAAGACTCATGTGGGTTCATTTCCTTTTTAATAATTTTGGAAAAATCATTTTCCCTTAATGCTTCAGCAGACATAATTTTCATGCTGTTTTCTATTTCCATCTAAAGCTTTTCTTTTAATGACATATCACTTTTATGTATATTGTTTTATATATATCACTTTTATGTATGTATTGTAGGCTGGACTTACATCTTTGGTTCTTCCTCTTTGTCATTTTTTGTACTATTATTTCGATTAATGTTGAATAATGAACGATTAATGAAAATTAATTATCTCGATTAATGAAACAATTTGGTTTTTTATCAAAACTTTGCTCGGATTTATTTCATCATCGTCAGCCAAATTCAAATTGTAACTATGGAGATTCTGTAGGTAGCACAAAACTCCACTCAACTCATTTCTTCGGCGATCTTGCATACGTTTTTGTAAGTTCATTTTAAATTTGGAAGCCAAATCGGAGCTATTGTTACTTACTTGTTTAAAAAAAAACTTAAGAGCAGCATCAGCTCTGCACAAATTCGCGTCAGTCCTACATAATGCTTCTACAGTTAATTTGACGGGAGCCAAAACCTTAATAATTTCATCGATAAGTTCGAAATCAGACTCTTTTAATTGCACTGGATTATTCAAATATAAGCGCCTTTCTAACGCTAACTTTTAAAAAAGCGAAACGCTCGAGCATATTGTAAAAGCTGTTCCATCTAGTTTTACAATCAAGTAGTAAATTTAGCTTTTTACCATGCTCTATCTTCACATATTTTTGAAGAATGGTATCATTCTTTAACGACGCTCGCTTAAAAATAAGAACTATTTTGCGAACTCTTTTTATTACATCTTTAATGTTCTGGTCATTCGTCAAATCCGGCCAATTTTCTCTTTCTTCAAAAACTAAGCCTGATTCAAGATCTTCGTCGTCAGCATCGTGGTGCTCAGTGGACTCATTTTCTGAAGTATCTGGTATACAGGGAATACTTTTTTTTTCGACTTTTTTTATAAAGTAAATTGCAAACAGCTAAATGAATGTCATGAGCAAAACAAACTTGGTGCTTTGCATTGATTAGTTTTCCAAATTTGAGCATGACATTTGGACCGTCCGTTACGATTGCCACGATTTCGCTGTTTAGTGAAATATCGAATTGAAGAAGGCGTTTTTTTAAAACACCAACACATGTGTCTGCTTTCAAAGATACACCAATACAAATAAGGCCTAAACTCCAAAACTTTTTCTCCGAATGAATATTAACATTCATATATCTTTTGTTAGAAGTCGATGTCCATTCATCAAAGCTTAAACTAAAACGTTGTCATTCCTTTTTTAAAGCAGTTAATTTGGTTTTTATTTGCTTTTTAATTTCGTAGTTATAATTGACAACACGGTTACGAATTGTTGAAGCAGCTTTCGGTAAATCTGAATACCCCTTTGATAATAATAACGCTCTCAAATCTTTTGAGGATATAAAGACACTAAAAGGAAAGCCATCTAAGGATGTCATTCGAGCTAAAATTTGGTCTAAAGTATCAATTTTAACTAAAATGTCCGAAAGTGGGCCAAGTTTTAGCTTCAACGGCGGTGGTTGTTTGTCATTGCCACTTTGGCTAGTTAATGAGAACGGTCTTGCAGTAGTTACTTTTTTACTAAGTTTGGTTGAAAGATGCGTGTGTAGTCCATTGGCAGACACTCCTGAGGATTTTAACATCGCTGAGCATTATTTACACTGCGCTGTTTTGCCATCTTTAGCAACCAAAAATGTCTTCACACTGATGTTGCATCTCCGTCTTTTTTATGTTTGACGAAAAAACTTTATTTATTAGATGCAGACATAATCATTAGCCTTTCATAAATATCTTTAAAGAAAAGAAAAACTACATTAGTACAATAAATTCAAGTACAATTCTCGACAACAAAACCTAAACCGTCAATCTTAAATGTTCAACAACAAATAAGATTTTTTTCGTTGATCACAAAAACAATTTCGATTACAATAGCAACAACTAATGTCAAAACTGACAAAAAAGAGATTTCGCACAATTTTATTTGTCAATGTTAAAACTTAACTGACCATTTATGTTTTATGGTGTAGAAATGTATCTAGTAATTAATAATTTCGGTTATAGTTTACTTTAGCTGACCACACAAAAAATGCATGAAAAAAATCGGGATTTTCGCTAAACTTACGTAAAATGATCCCTAGTCGTAAGTTTAGTGAAAACCCCGAGTTTTTTCATGCATTTTTAGTGTGGTCAGCTAAAGTAAACTGTTACCATAATTTCAAAGAAATAACAATAAATGCAACTTAAGTAATAAGAAGCGCAGTTTTTCACAAACCACCTCTTGTTTATCAACTTCTACTGGCGGTACTGGCATAGCTGCCATAACACTATAGCTGGCAAATTAAAAAGGTATGACGATTGAAACAAGCAAGTTTGGTTGGTAAAATACACTAGAGACAAACAAATTTAGAAAGACAAATAGAAATATATAAATCATAAATTCGGAATGTACTCCTCTAGATGCACCGTCTGCACATTATCTGTTAATTCTGTTATACAAACTGGGATTTGCGCATTCGTAAGTATTCGGATTTTCCGGATACGAACGCGAATTCTACATCTGGCATTGCAAATTGCAAGTTTTGTCATAAATTTCGGAATATTAATGAAACCTTTTAAATGCACTGTAAAATACTTAGTCTAGTGATGGTAACCGTAGAGAAATTCTGCAGCCAAATTTTTCAATCTGTAGCAGAAAATTGCTTGGCGCCAGCAAAAATTAATAAATACGAAAATGTACATTATATTATTGCATTATTTTATTTATAATATAAAATAATGTTAATCCCGAAAATTCCGGAATCAGGGAAAAATTAATCCCGAAAATTTCGGGACTGAAAAGCGGTCGCGATCCCGGGATCCCAAGATTAAATTCTCGTCAGGGCGCGCAGAACGCCAGTGAGACCACCTCGCGGTTCTGACGTGCAATGAACACGTGTTCTGTTATCCACCACTTGCCCCGGAAGTGCAATGGGTACCAATTCAGTACCTTCCTGTCAGTGGCCTTAAACCCTTATCGGACAGGACCTCCTGGCGTGCAATGGACGGTGTCAGCGGTACCCCACCCAGTAGCCTAATAAAAAACATAAAGCAAGCAGCTGGGAGTGCAATAAACCCCTTTTGGCAAACCACTCGGCTTCAACGTACGTTATTCCCCGAGCGTGCAATGGTTGCCCTCTTTATAGTGTTGTAGGGTCCAATCCAATCAACCTCTCTACGAAAAACAATAAACATGCCTAGAACAAAGCAGCTGGGAATGCAATAACCCCCTTTTGACGGTCCACTCGGCTGCAATGTACAACGTTATGCCTCGAGCGTGCAATGGCCGTCCTTTTCATGGTGTTGTGGAGACTAATCCAATCAGCTTTTCTAAGCCAACAAAACATAAATTGTAAAGAGCAAGCAGCTGGGAGTGCAATGGATCTCTCTTGACAAACCACTCGGCTACAAAGTACGTTATGCCCCGAGCGTGCAATGGTTGTCCTCTTCATAGAGTTGTGGAGTCCAATCCAATCAACCTCTCTAAGCAACAACACCGAGATCTGGGAGTGCAATGACCACCTTTTGGCACCTATCTTCCAGCGACTAACTTGCAATTAGTCCTGGGTGTGCAATGGGTGTCATAAACTGGTGACCGTTCCAGTAACTCATCACACAAAACCACGGACCTGGGGGAACCGGCGCTACCTGTCGACTCACCCGGGGCCGTCATGATGCGCTAGGTCTAAATTTGCAATGGACGGTGTCAGCGACTTCCCATACCTAACCGCCCTAAATAGTACCTAGCGGGCGGAAAAGAGGGATGTACAGTTTAATTAGATTAACTTGATATATCAAGGCTCAACATTAAGTCTGTTCGGCAATTCGTTAAGCTTATCGGGGTGAATGGTTTATGTGTCCGAAGCTCGTAAATATGTCAATCTTATTATAGAAACGTATGAAACTCAAAATTGTTATAGATCTTATATTTTCTAAAATTTATTTACAGGGAAAAAAAAGTTGTGCCTAATTTACTACGTATAAAAAAAATAGCCTATGCGAAAAAATGCCCTTACGTATGTATATTGTTAGGGTTTTGGTATTTAAACCACAAAGTTCTTCTGACACTACTTGATTTAAGGAAAATAACCATTTAATTATGGAACTTTTCGTACAGCGATTTATCTCACAAACAATCTCGAAATTAACTCGAAAATCTAACTTACTATAAAATCAGCTCTTAATCCCTTATATTAACTTTCTTATTGGGTTGGGCTAAAACATCCCTCTTTTGTCTTAAGAGATTTCATTGGTTTTTATATGTGATGTGATTGGTTGAAAATAGCGAAGGGTTTTCCCTTAAAGTTATGATTTACCATATGGTACCAAATGTATCCATACGTCCTTTAAAGTTATACAAAATAGGGATGTTATTGCTAAACATTGCAGTTTTAAATATTATCTCTAAAACTTAAAATAATACAAGTGTTTCCAACAGTTGCTTGCGGAAACTGATACATAAGTAAGTTGCGTTAAAATAATAAACGTATCAGGTCACTTTATAGAAACGTTTTTCTGAGAAACCTTGTATAATTCTTATAACTTATGTGCCACGTATTTGAAAAGTTTGATTTTAATAAATAATACTATAATTTGATATAAAACTCGTGAAATATTTCGACCAAAAGAAATAATTTATTATTAACCAAGTTTTTAATTTTGTTCTCATTCAAGTGCAATAATAGGGATAACAAAAAGTTAGTTACGAGTTATAAAATTTAGTGTTGTATAAGTCAACTAAAAAAATGCAAAGTGAGAAAAAAGGAATTAAAATCTGTCGCCTCAGTTTAAAAAATTTAAAATGTAGTTTAGTGTGGCCGAAGAAAAGCCAAGAGCTTAATCCAAAAAAAGAGTATTATGTTAAAGTTGCTATATTTTTTTTTATAACCAGTTTTTGGGTCGTTTCACTTTTAATGCATTTCATCAAATCATTAAAAGGTAGTCACACACTGGTATTAAGAAATTGTAATACTCGTAACCCGTTACAGATAATGTAGATGTGCCTTTAAGTGAAGATGTAGGTGTTATCGTTGCTTTTACTGGCATTTACTACATGACATTTATCTTCGTAAAAAATCAGGCAAAAGTTGCAATTCTGCTTAAAGATCTTTCCAATTTTGAAGAGTTTGGGAAACCTCCTGGTTTTGATGAAACAGATAAAATTTTAACGTTTTGGAATAAAATACTTATTATGTACTGTATTGCTGGTATTTTTACATATAATGTGTTTAAATTACTTCAAATTCCTCAATGTAAAGAAAATAACAGACTTAAAGGTTTAAACGAGAATTGTGGATTGTTAACTCCAACTTGGTTTTCTTTCAAAGTTGATTACTTTCCTATATTTCAAATAATTTTGCTTTACATAATGACAACTTCACAGCTTCTCATGAAACTTGGATTAAATATTTCATATATTGCCTTGGAAATAGCTTATCACATCGTTGTGAGAATTGAACATTTAAAAATGATGATTAATGAGAGTCTTGAAATTAACAATTTTGAACAATGTAGAAAACAAATAACAAAATGTATATTATATCATTTACAAATATTAGAGTAATATTTTTTAATAAAAGATCCTTTATTATTTAAATAAATATTTTTTAGTTTTTGTAAAAGGCTGGATAACTGTTTCACCAATTGCATGTTTGCTCATCTTACTATTACAGGTGCTATATGTGGATGTTTAGAAAAACAAGTTTCAGATGTAAACTATCTAAACCTTGTTTTTTTAAGTACTAATTATTTTTTGGTAGGGTGAAAATACTATTGGAGCTGTTATACACGTTCTGGGCTGGTTTGGAGCGTTGTTTACAGCCTGTATTGCAGGACAAACTATATCGAAAGTGGAGTAAGATATATTTTTGATTTGAATTTGATTTTTATATTATTTGGCAGGATATACTTATTACAAAAATGCACCAAGTTTTAATTAAAATTATGCATTCACAGAGTGGATCTGTTGCTGATGCCATATGGTCGTCAAAATGGTATGAAGCTGATATGAGACTAAGAAAATACCTTTTAATTATGCTTGCTAGAAGCCAGAAAAAAGTTCACTTATCGGCTGGTCCTTTCGGCATTATGTCATATGCCCTTTTCGTCTCGGTATAGTAATTCTTGATTAATATATTAGTAGTACTATTAAGTAATACTGTTAATATTACAGGTGCTAAAAATGTCGTATTCGATATTTGCTTTATTGAACAAAGTTAAATAAAGTGTTATCACTAAATACGACATGTCAAAAATCGTTGCATTGTAGAAAAATAATGTGCACAAATTTTATATATTTGCAATATACTTGTAATTTATTATTTATTTTTAGGTCAATTTTATTTTGTGGTCAAAAGTTTGTAAACTGTAAACTGCTAACTGGTTTATGGTTTTGTGGCCCTCATGCTCTTATCGGCTTACGTATGTAACATTGAGAGAAAATGAAGGCATACTATAGGATTTATAGATACACTACAAAGGTGTTAACTACAATACCGTTTACTATATCAATGTAATATAAATACAATACTTTGATGAAAATGTACATACCTATCTTCTGGGATATTTTCTGCCGCACCATCTATTTGATTTAACAACCAAAATTGAAGAGAATACCCAAAATCTCCGATGTTTATTAGATATTAATATCTAATCTATACATACAGCGTAATTCACGAGAGAGATTTACTCTAGCTTCCTAATTGAAAAGAAATTTAATTTTAGACCAAGAAAACTCTAAATATTTAAGTCACATATTAAGTTACGTATTCTGTCAATTTGTATTTTAAACAATTTTGAACTTAAAAAATATTGAACTTCATAATGGCTTATTACAAAAATTAAGAGAAAGTATGTCTGAATTTTTCAAAAGTAATTATTCAGGGTGATAAAATTCCTCGTCAGCTTAAACATTTAGACAAGTTGACAGATAAACTAAGAGATTGTTTTGCGGCTGGGGAGTCAAACCTCACAATAAAATATATGTCATGTTTCTACTGTAACTATAAACGAGACTAAATTTTTTTAAAATTAACAGTTTATTTGCAAACATTTACAGTTGATGATTATTTTGCTACATAATCTCCCTTGCGTGAAATGCATTTTTGCCTCCTAATTAAAAGTTTCTTTTTTTCCGTTTTCGAAGAATTTTCTCGGGCACCTTCTAAGCTATTGGAGCACGAAGACCTGCACCGCAGCGTTGTCTACGAAATTCTGGCTTTTTTCAGCGGCCCATACAAATGAAAATTACAAGGCGATAAGTCGGGACTGTAAGGAGGATGCTCCATCGTCTCCCAGCTCATTTGGTCTAATTTTTGCCTTGTTGCGTTTGCTGCATAGGGTCAGGCATTCTCGTAGAGGAAAATGACGTTTCTCACCGATTTTCCTTTCTTTTTCCACTATTTTTTGCACGCTACCATAGCTCAATTGAAGTTCATCTGCAATAAATCTCAGCGTTGTTCTCATGTCTTCGTCCAAGAGCTTCCGAATTGCCTCGACGTTTTCGTCCGTGACGTTTGTGGTCGGGCGCCGATCATGGCTGAGATTCTCTACTTTTTTCCCGTCCTTTAGAAAATGTTTTATGCTAAGCAAAAACACAAGTTCTTCACAGGGTACTGTCTCCGTACTGCGCCTGTAATCTACGCAAAATTTCCGTCGAATTGAGGCCCTCCTTGGCCAAAAACTTGATGATAATCGTCTGCTCCACGGATAAATGTAGTTATGTCTCGCTCATTGTTTAGTTTTACACTAAAGAGTCTGAACTAAAACTTTGGCAATTCTATCTTTTATCTCACATCTTGGGCTACCTAAAAACTCACCCCTTCTGATTCAATGTCTCTTACAGAACTTTTTAGAAAGGAAGTCTCGTTTATATTTGATATACCCTCGTAAAAAACTAAAAAATTATTTCAAGCCTTTTGATGTTGTCTTATATACAAACATAGCCGGTCTGTTAGCTAAGTTTATTAGTTTAGTGTTGCATTCTACTGCAATTTCTCCTTCTATCATTGTCCTTTCAGAAAGCTGGCTAAATCCTTCGCTTCCTGATAGTATGACTACTCACTTCACCTAAAGGTGGTGTTTGTATATATATAAAATTGTGTATGTTTGACAACAACATCTTCAAAATATCCTCACTTGACATTTCGGTAAAACCATACAATTCGGTATGGCTAAAACTCTCTAGTAAACAATTTACTTTTGTTATTTCATGCATCTACAGACCTCCGCGCAACAGTGATCTAAATTCGCAAGTAAACGTTAAACTTCTCTTTGATAGAATCAGTAACTGTTATCAAACCTTCCCCAATCTACTTGTCTTTGGAGATTTCAATTTCCCCATCATCTAGTGGAATCATGAACCTTGCTTGACAAACAATCACCTCCAAGAAGCTTTCTTGAATATGTTACCTAAAAATAATATTTATCAATTGATCAGAGAAAACACCAGATATTGTCACGGTCAATCACCATCTTTGCACGACCTCGTTTTAACCTCTGATAAAAATCTCGTGTCACAAATAAATGTGATTCTATTGGTAAATCTGATCACTGTGCTATTGAAACAAATATCCAGGTTATTTTGCACCGAGACGTAAAAATTAAAAACGCCACAATAAAACGTGTCTGTTATCCCGCTGTCGGTGAAGGCTTAGCCACAATTGATTGGAATGTCTTAGATAGTTTTGATACGATTCAGGGACACTGGGATTACTTTTTTCGTCAATCAAAACATGCGTAACAAATAATAAAAGTGTGCACAAATTGTTACTTAACCAATAAGCCGTGGATAACCAGCTTTTATTAAAACAAATCAAACACTAAAAACATTTCTGGCGAATATACAAACAAAACACAACCGCTCAAAATTTTACTAGCCACAGACACAGCAGTTATTGGCAATTCTCGTAAATAGCCTAGGTTAATGATACAAAGCTTTATGGTAACCATTATACATAGAACTTGCAAGAAAAACTAAATATTGTGTTCAAATGATGTGATAACTTGCAAATTTCCTTAAATATATCAAAATGTATAGTCATTCATATTAGTGCCAACAATCCCATAATTAATTATACGTTAGGAAACCTGGCTCTAATCAAAAAAACTACTCATCTAGATCTTGGGCTAATTGTCACAAATAACCTGTCTTGGTCCGAACAGTTCAAAAAGGCAGCTGACAGCGCTTAAAGGTTACTTTAGACAGTGTGTAAAAGCCAAATGGAATAAACTCATTATTTCGGTTTCTGTACATATTTATAAAAAATCTTAAAACACGTCAAATTTAAATTATAAATTAACATTTTTTAACGTAAAAATGCGATTCCTACCTTTAACCTCCTTTGAATGACAAGTACAATCCCCAATTTTTTAAATGGGAAGTATAAGCTTGTGATATCGTTTGAAAGATTTCTTCATTGTCTACTCAAAAATGTTATTATTTTCAAGTTTATGGCAAGAATGAAGATAGAATTAGATTTCGCTGTAATATACTAAAAATGTAAAATGTAATGGAAAATGTTACCAAGACGTTCGCCATGAACATTTTGAACATTTACTTTATTGAAATTCTCAGTTTTTTTTAGTGTTTTACATTTTACATTTTGAGCATATTATAGCGAATTTTAATTTAATTAAAATAAAATAAAATTAAATAATTAGTAAATTATTTAAATAATTTGAAATATAAGTAGTTTTCTGTCGCTCTTGCAAAAGAGGTTCTAATACATTTATTAAAAATCTTGTACTAAAATTTGAAAGCCAAATATTTTTTTTTATTTTTTCAGGCAATTCAAAAGAATAGCATCACGCAACTGGCGACAACAACGTCTTATTTGCACTCTAAACAAAAATAATAAAACATAAAATAAGTATGTAATAGTAAGTTGAATAAAGTTTTTAAAAACTTTTTAATAAATATGTTTATGTAATGTTTGTATGTAAAAAAACCTTTGTCTTTTTCTCTCTAGTTTATTTCATACGACAAAGTATAAGTGAAACGCCATATTTGTAATTAAAGGTCTGAAGTTAGTTAAATTAAATTTTAGGGGGACCTCAAAAGTATCTTCTAAAATTTAGCGGAATAAGTTAGGTTTTTAACTGACATCTGTTAAAAAATAGCTTACAGAATAGTAACTATGGTTAAAATGTTTAAACGGTTCTGTTATTTTTTAACTTTTAACCAAACACCTTGGGCCGTTAGTATTGCATCAGCCAAATAGATTCTGCAGATATCTGCAATAGCTTGCATTCGCTGAAGAGTTTTCATGTTTCTAGGCTTTTAAACTTTCGTTTTGTGACCCTATGTAAGACGTTAAAAATCTAAGCCCAATTTTACGTGCAACCGTTTTTTTCCAACACCAAACTTGTATTGAAAAAATTCTTTTTAATAAATACAAAAATTCACCTATTAGAAAAAACTTAACAAATGAGTAAAGCAAAAACCTGAATCTAAAGGTTTAGGCTAGAATTCTTAATGACTGCTCCATCGGAGTAGCGCCAAGTTACGCCATCTAATATAAATAGTATAGTAACCGCCCCCCCCCCCCTAAGACACCAAACGTTTTAAAGTTATAAATCATTCCTGGAGATCTGTAGTATATATAACTGCTGGCTAAACTGAGCTTTCAGAACAGCAGTTAATTAAACCATATCTTCAAAAAAAAATAACACTATGAATAAATTGTAAATAATCTGAAAAAAACAAAACCAGTGAGCACACTTTCGGAATCTTAAGAACTAGAAGGCGAATTTTACATTTTGTCAACGTGAACAGTGTATTAAATGCAGTAGGTACAAGTAATAACTGCATGCTGTGTACTACACAATTTTTGTTATGTTAACTAAAATTTATGGGAGAATTATAAACCTGAGTGTAATAAAGGTGACGCAGATCAGATTGGAAATAAAAATCTGGAAGTGCATGCAATAACTAAAAGAAACAACATTGATTGCTAAGAGTTTATAATTTATTAAATCTAATGACTAATGTTGTTAAACTGTAAACTCAATTTTAATTCTATTAATAAACAACATGACTTAGAAACAAATATTGCAAAAACATAAATAACAATATTGCAAAAACGTCTATCTGTACAAGAACAAAATTAATGACAATTTATCTTACAATTATAAATCAAAATAATTACAAGTAAAAATGCAAAAATACTAAAAATAAATATTAAATACTAAAAAATAAGGAGTAGGCTAAGTGCCAAGAGCGGACTCCAATCAATTTTTTGAAGAATTCTACAGCTTTGCAAGACAAGTGTCATTTATACAATAGCTGAAAGTTTATTTATAATAGTTAATTTGATCTTGATTAATAAGCTAAGAGCAGGTTTACAACAATTGAATTAAATATTTAAGTGCGATTAACTCTTGTTCGTGATTTAATCGGTTTTTCTGATGAATGATTGGTCAAAACTGACACTTAATGGCAAATTAATTATTTAATCCCAATTAAAATTAATGGCGCGTTCTGTAAACCGGCCCTTATTATTCCTAGTATTTTTCCTAGGAAAAGTTCCGCTTAAACTGTAATTGATTGTTATGTAAATTAGTCAAATACCCAAAAGCAGTTATTGATCAACATCAATCATAGAACGTTTAAAGACCACTCAGTTATAATATCACAAATACTTTGATTATTTCCAGAAGTTTTTTTTTGGTCTATTTTTAAAAATATTCAAAATATAAAAAATACGGTATATTTATAATATAACAAAATATAACAACAACAAAATATAGAAAAATATAAACTTATTTATTTTCACTCACAGTGGATTTTAAATTTAAAAATGCTTCCACTTATTAGTTTTGTCTTGGTCACATGAAAATACTTCAGGAATTTTTGTAGAAACAAGTCAAAATATTTGTTTCTTATTGGTTCTAATAAAATCATGCGATTCTCAATTAGACATTATTCCTACGCTTGCAAGCAGACCAGGTGTTACTCAATGAATTTAAAGGTGGTTATTTCCAGCAAAACTCTGCAACAGGTTATACCACTAGAAAAAAATAAATCTTTTTGAAATGTTCTTTCTAGGCCGGGTGTTGGGTAACGCTAAATTGTGTCTTTACAGTTTTTTTGGCGAATATTTTAACATTTTCTTTAACAAATTTATACAGCTTAATAAATAGATTTTTATTCTTTTATTATTCTAATTCTAAGTGGTAGAATTGATAAAGTTTTTATTTTCGTTTATTTAAAATTTATTTATTTGAGTGAAAATTTAACTGTTGACCAAATTATCTAAATATTTAAACTTTTAGTTAATTGATTTTTCTATTATGCACTTAGTAATTCGTATTACTATTTCTTATCTTTCGTTAGTTTTTGTTAGCACAATAACAGTTATAACAGCTTTAGTAATATGACAAAAAATTTAATCACTGTATATGTTGAACGTTGTAGATTTGTATTTTTGTTAATTACACAATGTCAAGAAATTTGTTTCTTCTCCTAGATTAGTTCTCCTGGATCAGTTCAAACATAAATTTTGAATTTTGATAAAATTTTATTTTGAGATTATAGTACTTATGTTTCTGTCTTCTCTAATTTCTTGCATCGACATAGCGTATTTTTACATAGGTAATGCAATTAGATGATTATTTTATTCACTCTCTACCACTAGGCTTTAAAATGAAAAATAAAATAATTCATTTGTAAAATTTAAAAATAAAATTTTTTGTAAAACAACAATAATTAAAACATTTTTTATCTCACATTTTTACAAACACTTTGTACACGAACAATTTTCTTTTTATTGACATTATCCTTTTTTTTTACTAACTTGTTTTATTTACCAACTTACTGGTATAACGTCTTTAAGTCTCTTTCTATTACTTTTTCATGACGCCAACAAGAAAACAATAAGAAGAAAAAGTGATTACAGTTCAAAGTTACTTATACAAAATAAATTAAGGTATTTCCTTAAATAACCGTATGCTTATCTATCCGAAAATTGTATGTTGTTACACATAACATGTAAAGTTCTCGGAAATCATTCACGTGTCTAGGCATCTCTAGATATTTAGTAATCAATTACTATTAAATCCTTCAATCCATTCGCTTCACTAATCATTCTGTGCTTTGAAAAAGTAGTATCTTTTTTACTAGACCTGCTGCAGTAATTATAATTTCCAAAAGAATTATCTTGCTATTAATAATCTTGCTATTTAAATTTTTTTTTAGTAAATGGGAACTGAATTAGGCGAAATAAAAATTTGTTCCATAAGTCGAAAAGTGTTAAAATACAGTATGTTATGGCCCATCAAACAAGAAGAACTAAATCCCGGCATAAGATACAAACTCACGATTTTTGCATTTTTTTCAACCACGGGTATACTTGTATTCTCAGTAACGCTTTTTTCAATTTTAGAAATTAAAAGTATACTCCAAACTTTTTTTTGTATACTAACAGGTAAAATTTTTTTGTCTGTAGGTGGCTACGATGTGGATGCCGAAGAATTAGCTGTACTTATTGCTATTTACGGCACATATTATATGGTATCAGCTTATCTATACAATCAGCACCAAATTGCACTTTTATTGCGAGATTTGTCCGAATTTAAAAATTTTGGTAAACCTCCAGGATTTGAAGAACTTAACAATCATCTAAACTTTTTGTCTAAATTACTGGTTGTTTACTCATTCCTTGCTGCTCTCGTTTATAATGGTATCAAAGTGTTACAAAAATCTGAATGCAAAAAAAATTACGGAAAGAAAGGTTTAAGCGATAAACATTGCGGATTACTAGCAAATTTTTTGTTACCCGTTGAAATTGATTATTTTCCTGTATTTGAATTGATTCTTTTAATTACTTTTTTACTTGGGCACTTGTTAATAAAACTTTGCATGCATGTTTCATTTAATGCATTTGAAATAGTAAACCACATTGTATTAAGAATAGAACATTTAAAAACAATGATCTTAGATTGCTTTAACTGTACTGATCAAAAAATAATCCAGAAAAAACTAAAAATATGTATTTTATATCATATTGAAATTTTGAGGTAAGTCAAAATGTTTTTAAAACACACTTACTTTAATATCTTTATAGTTTCACAAAACGATTAAATGACAATTTTTTTAATACCATGTTTGGTCATTTTGCTTTAACTGGAGCTATATGTGCTTGTTTGGAAAAACAAATTGTTTCCGTAATTACTTTATTAATTTGATATTTTTGACTTATTTAGAAAAAAATGTTTTTAGGGAGTAAATGTTTTTGCGGGTACTTTACATTTTATTGGGTGGATAATAGCTTTATTTGTTGGATGTGTAGCTGGACAATGTCTCTTAGATGCAGTAAGTATAAAATATTATTGTATTCTGTTTTTTAGTTACAGTTTATTAAATTACCTAGAGTGAAATTGTACCTAACGCCATATGGTTTGCTAAGTGGTATAATGCAGACTTAAAAACTAAAAAGTCTTTACAATTTATGCTTGCAAGAGCCCAAAAAGATCTTACAATTAGTGCTGGACCATTTGGAATTCTTTGTTTCCCGCTTTTTGTTATGGTAACAGAGATTCTTGTAGATATAGTATACAATACAAAATTAATTGTTATTTTAGGTTTTAAAGACCTCATATTCTATTCTGTGTATGTTAACATCATAATAAAGCAAATTGCACTTGAACTAAATTATCTTAAACATTCAAAATTTAATTACTGAATTAATATAACAACGTTTAAAATAGTAATAAATGTTTCACTATAGTTAACGTCAGGCTGCTATAAAGCAAATAAAAAACGTTTGTATTTTGTAAGCCAAAATGATTGCCAATGTTTATAGTCAACCAAGTCAGTTATTTGCTTATTGGCGGCGTGTCGTTCAAGATTTTTCGTAATAACATAACAAAATTAAAGTTATAATATATTAAGTATCAAGAACAGTAAGAACACTTTACTCATCAAAGACAATTTGTTTGGAAGAGGAGGGAGCGACTACTCTACTTATTGTCAGAGATCGGTAAAATGTTCTTAACATTCATGATGTTTATGGCATGTTTTGGAAGATTGATTTTTGTTTAGAAAACGATTAGTTAATAAATTTTCTGTAAATAAATTTACCTACAGTTCTAGAACAGTAGATTGCCAACAAATTAACAAAATACTTACCGATTAGTTTGCATTAGCAACTAGTAAATAACTCTTACTGCCTAGGAAACAATCACAGTAAACAATCAAATAAGAGTTTAATCGTACAAAAAAAATTATAAACGACCGTTCGATATTTGTAACAATCTTCAGAGTATCTCACATTCATCTTAACAACCGTCATCGTCATCGCCTCTCGGTTATATTCTTTTATACGACTGCTAAAAAGATATTTTTTCTAGGTAATTTTAGTTTTGTTAAACCATACCATAATACAAAAAAAAATTAGCAAATATCGGTAAATAATAGTAATTGCACTACATTTATATGTAAATACCTACAAGATATACGACAGTTAGACAGTCAGGGTACGACGTTTATTATAAAAAATCAGTAGTAATGTTTTTTCACTTAATTAAAAACTTTGAAAGAAGCTGAATCCACAACAAGAATTTGGGTTGTTGTATTTGATAATACTTCCAGTTTACAGTAAAATATTACTTACGTTTTTTAACTACACTGTCAAATTTTTACAAAGCAGAATTCTTAAGATATTTTTTCTTTACAAAAATTTGTAGGAGATATCAAAGCAAATTTTGAAAAAACATTCTTTTGTTTAACGAAGTGAAAATAAAATCTATATTAAAACATGACTTAGGTAGTGATAAAATAATTGGACCTTACAACCAAATGCAAGCATGTATGGCTTGTAGTTTATTTCATAATTGGAAGCACCCGGTATATATAGTTTTCAATAAGAAGATGACTAAAGAAATTTTGTTTAAGATTATGTGTGAATTACATGAATACTTAATATTTAATTAATGTTGTCGGTTACGTTAGCACCTGCAGTGTAGCAATGTTAGTTAATAGAAAGAACGTAAAATAAATAAAATCATATCTTATTTTAAGCATTCGCAAACTAAAGATAACATGATTGTCGTAGCACTACATCATTTGAAGTTGCTACGCAATTGTTTTCTGGGCACTGGATTTCAAATAGAAAATAATGTAATTGAAAATAAAAAATTTTTGTAATGTTCAGGTAAACTAACAGCAAATGAAGTAAATATTTGCTATAAACTAACTGTAAACCATATGCAATGTAAAAAAAAACAAATAAAGAAAATGTACGAAAAATCGCTGAACGTCTTTCCAAAACAGTTGCAATGGCATTAATACAATGTCGGGCTCTCAATATTTTGTTAATTTTTGGATAAAACTATTTGTTTTTGTTGATTCGTTTGAACTATGTTTAGAGAATACTTCATTCAAAAAATATTTTTGTTTTGTTCCACAAAAGAGTGGAAGCACAACCAGCGTTAAGCCAGAAAGAGTCTACTTTGGGTGATTGACGCTGTTAGAAAAAATTTGCTACTCCGCTAATCTAGACATTTTCGCTTGGTACTTCGCTAATCTTTAGTCCTCCACCCTTGTTCAAGAAGAAGGAAAGTTCTTGGGTACTGCCGGCTAGGGGTAGGCGATTTTCATTTTGAATAATCGAAAATTCAATTTAATCGATTATTTCGATTAATCGATTATTTCGATTTTCAATTAATTGATTAATTAATTATTTCGATTATCGATTAATCGATTATTCTGAATAATGAATTATTTGTTACTTTGATTAATTGATCTTGTGTAATTGTTTTAAGTATTTAGAATAAAAATTTAGAATTATAAAACTTAGATCCTACTACCTTACAAACATTGAATAATCGATTATTGCTTAATCGATTAATAAAAAATCGATCAATCGATTAATTCAAAATTATAATCGAATTGCGATTAATCGATTTTTTAATCGTTTAATATATTATTTTGCCCAGTCCAACTGCCGGCAACCTCCTAGTTTCGCTTCCCAGAACAACACCGCTTCGCTTGCAGGTAGAGTCGCCCATTTTTTTTCCGTTATTAAATTTTGGTTTTGCTCCATTAATTTAAGAATTTCACTGCGATCAATCCGCGCTAAACATGCAATATGAATCAGAAGAAAATAAAACAAGAGAAAAAAGCTAGACAGTTTATTTCTAATATAAATAAGTTAAAAATAAATAACACAAAAGCATTCTAAAATTTCTTCAAAAAGTACTTATGGTACTATACACTATCAAAAAATTTTGAAAAACACTATTTTTAGGCTTATACAGGGTAATTTTTTTATTTGCTTTTGCCTGAAATTTTAAAAATAGGCAACACATTATACTTTGCATAGGCTACGTAGTTTTTTAAAATTTAATTTTCAAAATTAAGACATAGAGGGTTGTGAATTATTGTCAACATGGTTGACAATAATGTTGACAGTGCTTTCAAAATCAATTTATTCGGGTCATTTGTAGCCGTATTTTGTTAAGCAGAAACATGTTTTCTAATTCGGAAAAAAAGGATATGTTATTGGTACTGGGAGAGTGCCAGAAAAACTAGGAAGCAGCAGTTCGACTCTACGCTAGACGTTATCCCGATAGAAGGACGCCATGTAATCATGTGTTAAGAAAAATTGAAAAGAATTTAAGAGAAAATGGAGTGTTTAAAAAGAAGAGCAACAGACGTCGTACAGTAACACATGCGGACAACGAAGCGGCGGTAATAGAAGCTGTAATTAATAACCCCCAGATCGGAGCTGTAACCAGCGCAGGGCCAGGCAGGGCTTAGCCCAGCCTGTGGGGTTTCTTGCCCTTCCTAGGCAAATTTCAGGCAAAAGTCATTATATTAAGAAATAAACTCGGAAATAAATTAGTTATATAATAAATTAGTTTAATAAATTATTATTATAGTTATTTATGTATCAAGGGAATTATGAGGGTGTTAATAACAGAGGGCAACAAGTTACAATCCAGAGGGCCGTTAGGCCCGAGGGATTGTAAGTTGCCCGAGGTTATTGACACCCAGTAATTCACGTGATACATAATCAATTTTATTTCCTACTAAACAAGTTCAAAAAACAAATTACAACTTTATTTTCTATTAAACAAATCCAAAAAACAAATTTTTTGTTAGTTAACTAGGCCTGGTTACTATGGATTTATTTCTTGACAACTGCGTAAACAAAAATTTATGAATTTTTAATAATGATTGAGAACGTGAAAAACATCAGATATTTCAGAAGAAGTATTAAAAAAAGCTGAGAAAGCTCGTGCTGTGTTAGTATCAAGAAAATCTGAAGTAGTGTACAAGAAAGAATACGACCGATTTCAAGAATGGCTAAAAAAGAACTACACTGGCAGCAGAAATGTAAATGAAATAATATTTCTGGCATATTTTTCAAATATGGTATGTATATTTACTTATTTTTTCCCATGTTTTAGAGCCCATAACATCGGAAGGAATATGCAAGAAAAAATATCATAAATTTTAAGAATTGTTGAATAAAAGTAACACTGGAAGCAAGAATATAAACGAAACGATATTATTGGCGTTTAAAAATTGTTATTTAATAGCATTTCTTCTTTTCTCGCAACTTTAGTACACCAGATTTGTGTTTCTTTTCAATTAAAAAATTAGAGGGAATTAAGAATTCATAATTGCCTCCTATAACTCCCATGGGAGTTATGAATGTTATAATGGTTACCGTAACTAAGATAATATTTGGCTATATTGATTAAGTAGGAAATGAAATTATTTTTTCTTGTATGCGGTTTCGGCTTACTGAGAATACCTCTTTATTCTGTTTTTCGAAGAAACAATAAAACTCTTAATTTATACTGCACAAGTGGAAGTGCAAGTGTCAGAGTCAGTCAGAATTGTCTTAACTCTGAAGCGTGCAGCATTTAACTGTACCTGCAACAAAATCAAAATTTTAAATGTTATTAAAGAGCTGAAAGGTGAAAATGAAACTGACTATATCTAGTGGTTGTTTCAATAAAATAATTTAATAAATATTAGATAGTGTACATATTTTAGTAGTGATGGATATAAGAAATTTTTTCGTTAAAAAACCAAGATTAGATAATTCAAATAACTCGAATGTTACAAATCCCAAAAGTAATGATCTTCAGGTTCACGATGATCATTTTCAAATAGCTTCTACCAGTTCTTTTCAAAATCAAAACACACTGGCACCATCGGATTTAGTTCGAATAGGAGAGCTTATTAAGCAAGTAGAACTCAAAACGTATCCGAAATAGGCTAACGGCCGTTCTTTCCAGTCAGATTGGTATAAAAGATTTAAATGGCTGGAATACTCTGTTCAAAGTGATGCTGCTATTTGTTATCAGACAACTTCAACCATTTTCTAACAAAAAAAAGCATATACCGAAACTGGATATAGAAACTGGAAGAACGCTCTTGACTCAAAAAATGGTTTCCCGAAACATGAAAATACAGAAGTTCATATAACGTCAATGAAAATGTGGAAGAAAAAATTAGCAAGACAGAATACACACACTTCTGTATCCACACTAGTTAACCATAATATACTGGACAAGCATAGATATTACGTTAAATCTATTGCAGAAATTATACAATTTCTAGCGGTTAATGACTTAGCCCTGATAGGTACATATAAAGCAGAAGAACACGCTGAACGAAGCTTATTCAGTAATCTTTTCCAATTTACCCTCAAAAAAGATGCATTGCTTTCTGAATGTGCACAGCATATACCAAAAAATGCGAATTACCGATCGCCAGCAATTCAAAATGAAATTATTGAAATTTTGGCCGACATAGTGCGGGAGTCTGTTGTTGCAGACATCAGAAACGCTGATGTGCCATGGTTTACATTGATGGAAAATGGCCCGCGAGACAAAAATAACAGAGAAAACATATCAGTTGGTATCCGGTATGTCAAAAATGGAAAAGTCCTCGAGTCATTGTTGAGTATTTATACTACAAAGGAGATAGATGCCAAGAACTTTACCGACCTGACATTGGAAATCATAGAAAAGAACAATTTAGACACTTCGCGTCTTTTGAGTCAATGTTATGACGGTGCCAGTGTCAAAAGAGTGGCAAAAGAGGAGGTGTTGCTGCGTTAATTCAGAAGAAATTAAAGAGGAACGTACCATATGTACATTGTGTCAATCACAGATTACACCTAGTTGTTGTTAAAATGGTTTCAAATGTATCTAAAATCAAACATTTTTTCGATCAATGTATACTGTTACACACATTCTTCCAACACGGAAAAATTGCGGCGATATATGAAGGTAAAACTATTGTTAGGGTCCTTGATCAACGCTGGTCAGGCCATCTGGCAATTGTCTATGTTATTTCTTCCAACTTTTAAGAGATCCTAAAAACACTGGATGCTATCATAAAAAGTGATAAATTTACTGGAGAAGATATTGCTAAATTGCATTGGATTGAAAAGTGTCATACTTGGAATAAAATTTTGTTTTAGTTGATTGCTCATGAGAAAAATCTTGCGAATTTAGAACCTGCAGATGCCATTTTGCAAAACCGATCAAGTAGTTTAAAAGACGCTTTATCCGTTATCAAATCTGTAAAGCAACGCATCGCAAAATTAAGAGAAGATTATATCTTTTCTAAAATTTTTACAGATTCAGAAGTCTTGGTGGGCAATAGTAACGCATCAACTCTAGAAATTAATTTTGGTTCTAAAAAACGAGATAAGAGAGTTCCTGTGTCAATGAAAGACTATGTAGTTTTTGAAAAATTACCATGTAATCCAAGTGCTAACGGTAGTGAACCATCGCAGATGAGGGAGTTATATTTCGAAGTAATTGATTTGGTAATAACAACACAATTGGATGAACGATTCTGCGAGAACGAAGAACTTTTAAATTCAATTAGCAGCATAGAAAAATTCAATTATGAAAAATTGGTATTTTTAGAGAAATTAGGTAGGTGAACAAAGCCTAGCTTTATGATTTTATTTAACTTAGTCAAAATAGTTTTTCAAGTTTTTGTGATTCATTTTTTAATTATTTAATTCAGAACAATAAATCGTTCTTTAAGAAGAACCAAAGAAGAACTTTCAGTTGTAAAATGCTTTTTTGAAGAAAAGCCGTCAGATACTAATAAAGTTGAACACCTATATAAACTGCGAGAAGCTTTCAACTAAACGTACAACTCCTTCGCTAGCGTTGCCACGTTCGGATGCAGTACAGCTTGCTGCGAATCTTCATTTTCGACAGTAACTGCTATAAACTGTCCTCCAAGAATGGCAATGACACATCAGCGAATATGGCTGACTTGGTTTATTTAGCTTTTGGAAAAAAACGAACGGAGGAAATTAACTTTAATTTATTTCTATCAAAAGTTAATTGCAAGCATGACAGAAAGTTGCAGTTTTATTAATTGCAACATACTATAAAGCTTTTGTTCTTTGCTAAATTTTTGTTTTCTTAATAAAGTAACTTTAATCATTACGATTCAGTTTTTTAGTCTTCCATGAAAATCTGCTGCCCTTTCTGTAATCAAAGCCTGGCTACGGCTCTGCCACAGGTAAGTCAAAGACAAATTTCACGGCAGCTACAGATTAGTCAAACCTCCTATCTAGTATTTTAAAAGCTAACCAATTTCTTCCTTACCATGTAACTATAGTTCAGGGTTTAAGAGAAAATGATTTTGGGCGTCGTCTTCAATTTTGTGGATTTATTAGGAATCAATTAGATCAGGACCCTAACTTTTTATTTTACGTTTTGTTTACTGATGAGGCTACCTTAATCAACAATGGTTGCATGAACAGACACAATTCACATTATTACTCTCAACAAAATCTTCATTGGTTTGAAGAGTCAAGATTTCAAAGGGTATTTAAAGTTAATGTATGGTGCGGAATAGTTGGCAATCATATTATCGGTCCGTATTTTTTTGAACAAAATTTAAATGGTGAAATATATTTAAATTTTTTGAGGAATATCCTTCCTGATCTTTTAGAAGACGTCGATTTGAATATACGACAAGATATTTGGTTTCAAAATGACCGAGCCCCTCTACATTATCAATGAGATGTTCGAAATTATTTGACACAAGCTTTTGGACCTAACGATATTGCTAGAGATGCTTGGCCCCCAAGGAGTCCTGACTTGGCGCCTCTAGACTTTTTTCTTTGGGGAAAAGTCAAGAACGAAGTTTACAGCGTCCCCATAGAAAATGAAGGTAACAGTTTACTTTAGCTGACCACACTAAAAATGCATGAAAAAAAAAACGGAGTTTTTACTAAACTTACGTAGAATAATCCCCAGAACACGAATCTGGTGGCGGAGATATAGTTTTTTTAATATATTTATTACAAAAATTCCTTTTTTGGTGAAAAACTTTTGACAGTTCCTGTAAAAATCAAAACTACAGCCGCCCAGATAGATGGGTCGGAATGAAATAGCGCTGATGAAAATGACGCGAAATGAAATAGCTTCGCTTTCTATACTTACCAAAAACATCCTTGATTTTAAGTTAATCATCGCGCTAACGCTACTGACCGCCTTTTTTTATAAGTACCTTCTTCGCGCCATAGAGGGCTTCGCTCTCTAGACCCATCAAAAACATCCTCGAAGTAAGCCAATCCTCGGGCTAAGGCTATTGATCGCTTTTTTTATAAGTACATTTTCGCGTGGTAGAGGGCTTCGCTCTCCAAACCTATCAAAAACATGATCGAAATAAGCTAATTCTCGGGCTGACGCTATTGGCCGCTCTTTTTATAGGTACCTTTTTCACGTAGTAGGGGGCTTCGTCCTCTAGACCTACCAAAAACATCCTCGAAGTAAACCAATCATCGGGCTGACGCTATTGACCGCTTTTTTTATAAGGGCCTTTTTGCGTGGTAGAGGGCTTCGCCCTCTAGACCTATAAAAAACATCCACGAAGTAAGCCAATCTTTGGGCTGACGCTATTGACCGCCTATTTATAAAGACCTTTTTCGCGTGGTAGAGGGCTTCGCTCTCTAGACCTATAAAAAACATCCTCGAAGTAAGCCAATTTTGACCAATTGACCGCTTTTTTTATAAGTTCCTTTTTTCGGTGGTAGAAGGCTTCGCCCTTTATACCTGCCAGAAACATCCTCAATTATAAATCAATCCTCGGGCTAATACTGCTGACCGTCTTTTTATTAAGTTTTGTGTTATTCAGTTGTATTTGACAAAAGTTATGCGTAACGGTGTTTCTAAAGCATCTGTGGTAGCTGGGCCGCTGTAGTTTTGAGGTTTACAGAAACTCTCAAAATCTTCTTGTCTTGAATATTTTGTCGGTTGTGTGTTTGTAAATTATAATTGACAGTTGACATTTACTTAGTGCTTTAAAATAAATGCAAAAAAAGTAATTAAGATTGATTTAGTTATTTAAAAAACTGTAAAAGAGGTTGAAAACGTAAAAAAATAACGAGATAAGTACATTACATTCAATTTGCTATATTTTTTCGTTGTAAACATCAAACAATTTTTTCAGCAAAAAAAGGATTTTTTTGAAAAATATTTAAAAAATCAAACCTCCGCTACTGGATTCGTGTTCTAGGGATCATTTTACGTAAGTTTAGCAAAAACCCCTATTTTTTTCATGCATTTTTAGTGAGGTCAGCTAAAGTGAACTATAATCAGCTACGTAAAAGAATTGTGGCGTCTTGCAGGGCCATAACCCTGAGATGCTAGCCAGAGTTCGCAGAAATTATAAACGTAGAATAATATTGTGCCAAGAAAAAGAAGGAAGACAATTTGAACACTATTTATAACAATTGCTAAATGTAGTTCTAATAAGACATTGTATTTTAATTAAATGTTAAAACTGACTTTGATTTTTAAACTTATAACGTCTAGCGTACAGGCGAACTGCTGCTTCGTAGTTTTTCTGGGACTCTTCCAGTACTAATAATATATCTGTTTTTTCCGAACTAGAAACCATGTTTTACTTAACAACATGTGGCTACAAATGATCCAAATGAACTGACTCTGGAAGTACTGTCAACAATGTTTACATTAATTCATAACTCTCTATGTCTTAACTTTGAAAATTAAATTTTAAAAAACTACGTAATTTATGCAAAGTATAATGTGTTGCCTATCTTGAGAGTTTCAGGCGGGAGCAAATAAAAAAATCACCCTGTACATATTTTTTTAATACAAGACTAATTAATGTATTCTTTGTGTACAATAAGTACAGTTTTGAAATCTTCTTTTATACTTACCAATTAAAACTTTTACTATTACTCCAAACAATTTTAATATACACGTGAAAATATAAAAAGAATCACAAGAACAAAGTACTCATAAACTATTTTGCAAGTTAAAAAATCTAGCACCTTGCTGATCTGAGAAATGTCAAATTTCGATGCTAACTATATTTTCCTAAACATATCATGCTGTTTGTTAGTGAGATTTAGGCTGCACAAGCAATGTCACATCTCTTTATTATTTTAAATAGTTATTTACAAGTAAGAGTGAGGAAGGTGAAGCTTTAAAAAAGCGACCTTACTGTCGAGTGCTGTATTTGGTTTTGTTCGATACCTCTTTAGCAAATAAATCTATAACTTTCAAAAAAATTTGAAATTATTTTCAAAAAAATTGTCATTCTTTTAATATAAATACCTACAAATCAAGGTTGAAGGAATTTGTTATCAAGGAAACAAACAACAAACAAATTAAACTAATTCTACTATTTAATTGAACTGATTGTGACTGTGAGTAACTTTTGTGCTATTATTCTATTGAAAATGGATAATGAAAATGAACTATTTGTCGCTGAGAACGTCCTCGAACAAGCTAATGCGACTAAATATCAAATGTTGCCTAAAAAATCAAAAGTACGATATCAGAAAGAATTGGAAACATTTACACAGTGACAAACAAAAAAAGAATCAAAGGAAGAGACGAGAATTTTATGATGGCATACTTTAAACATCTAGGAGCAGCATCAGCGTGGTCGCAGTATTCAATCTTAGAGAGTACACTGCTTGTGTTTCAAAATGTCGATATCTTCAGGTAAGAAGTTTTTCTAACAAGCTATTGGTAGTTTTAATATAATAAATAGTACATACAGGTTCAACAGTCTTACATCTTTTTTGAAAACAAAATGTAGAAATTATCAACCTAAAAAGACTGCAACATTTTCAAAAAACGATGTTTACAAGTTTTTGTTGGAAGCGCCGGATCAACGATGGATTCTTCAGAAAGTTGTACTAATCATAAACATATTCGGCGGCTGCCGTTGTGATGAATTATCTAGAATGTCGATCAATGATGTGCAAAAAAATTTTGAAGTCATTAAGCTAACATTAATTGTAGAAATTTCATTCATAAAAACTGGTGTAACTAGGAGTTTTACAGTTGTTGAAAATGAAATGGGAAATTTATTTTTAGATTTATACAAAAAGTACAAAAAACGGAGGCCCCTTTCTGATAAACCTTTTCTTCAGTGTCAAAAAGGAACTTTTATTTCTCAGGTGTTAGGAGTCAATTCAATAGCTAAGGTACCAGAACCAATTGCTGAGTACCTGAAGTTGCCAGATAAAGAATATTTTATTGGTCATTTTTACGTCGAACCTCTGCGACGCTCTGGGCTGATTCAGGAGCAGATATATTAACACTAAAACGTCATGGCTCTTGGAAGTCCAACACTGTTGCAGAAAGTTATGTCTTTGCATCTAAATCTAGCAAAATACAGATTGCCAAAAAAATTTCAGAAAATGCAACAGGTTCTTTTACGTTTTATATAAATAAAAATTCTAAGATTATTAATGTAGTTGCTAATGACATAACCGCACAATCGCATTTGGACGTTGCTACTACAGAAGTAACAAAGATGTCGACGATGTTTTGAGAATAGTTCAGTTTAATAATTGTAAGATTGATAAATTAGATATAATAATAAATGCCTTTATTGAATTAAAATCAATTCTGTGAGGCAAAGTCTATATACATATTGTAAAACAGAAATGAATTGTTGATTATTTTAAAAATACATTTACTTTTAAAAAAATGGAAATTCAATTATGCGTGGATAAAAACGCGTGACCAAAAGTAGGCGTGAGCGACAGTAAAACTTTCACACGCTGGTAACTATGGTTACCGAATCATGGTACAGAACCTTCTTAATAGTCGCAGGAAAATACATTGAACATATTCTGACAATAAGAGGAAAGACTAAAACAATAATTAACAAAACGATATTAAAAAAAGATCCAGAGACAAAATGGAGTAATGACCTTACAATTAGAAATTATTTTTTGTCCGAATCATGGTACCGAACCTTCTTAATAGTTGCAGGAAAATACAATGAGCATATTCTGACAATAAGAGGGGAGGCTAAAACAATAATTAACAAAACGTTATTGAAAAAAGATCCAGATACAGACTGGAGTAATGACCTTACAATTAGAAATCCATTTTATGAAGCTCGGATTTCAAACAAGGTTGTAAAATGTTCGTGGAGACTACATCAACAAAATTTTTTTTAGTTACGATAGTAGATCTCTTTAAGACAAAAGTTGCAAAAACCAAGCGGCAACAATTAAAAATAACACCAGCAAAGCCTAAGAAAAAGGAATTACCAGTCTGACAAAAACCGCACGTTAGTAATAAAATTCCAAATTTATTTCCAATATTTTAAGACGGTTTCCTTTTAGTGCTTTGATCTCTTTCTTTACCATGCAGATTTTTTTAGGACACAGTTTATAGGGCTTGGCTCATTTGGTACATCCATACAGGTACTTGACAAAAAAATGTATCAAATACGCAACATTATAGTATCAAAGATGACTATGAAAAGCCACCTGTTGCGATGACGCCTCTTTCATTATAGGGAGTCTTTTTTTTAAATCTTTGCCCTCAACAAAACGCTTTTTCTTAAAAAAAGTGACAAAAACGAAAAGACATAACAAGTAAAGAAGCCACCAAAGACATATACTATCGGCAAAAAATCGAGCACTAAAGGCGCGACAACGCTGTCGGTAGTTGACAGAGGAAAATGCCGAAGGCTCGATATTTACTAAAACAAAGGAGGAGAGCCATTAGCGCAACCTCTGATTTTACTCAAGGACCGTGCCTGTGGCGTAACATTATCTTTGGTGTCAACTGAAAGCGGTGTCAAAACCGCCTAATTCGCCCATTGGAGCGAAATAAACGGTCAGAGGTCGCTTTTGGAGAGTGCTAGTTCCAGAATTTTAAATTTACAAATTTTTATGAAAATTGGCTCCCAAGTACTCAAGTTGATCTAGAATTGATAGTTAAAAAATATTGTTTAAGAGTTGTCGTGAACTCCAAAAAATTATCTTATATTTTTGATTTGAAGCAAAATTTTAGTCAATTTGGAAATTTTGAGTGGAGTATTGTTGTTGAGATGATTGTACTAGAAAAAATAAAATAGCACGATTTTTTTGTTGACCGAGACTGGTCTTGTTAACAAATCGGTCTAAAAAATAAAGATCTAAAGAATCGATCTAAAATAAGATAAAATTATGTTTTTAACGATAGCCAATAATTTGATTATCAAACCAGAAATTTTAACGTTAGCAAATAATCTGGTTATTATCTTACTAGGAATTTGTGAATTACGCAACAATATTGTACTTAATGAAAGAAAATTTGATGTAAAAGATATAGTTATTGATAAAATGCTCTTCTGCAAGGACTTATGACAGCGGGCATATCCAGGTTCCAGTCAGAGATGGTGATGGAATAGCATATTATTAAAACTACAGCTTGGCTCACATCTAATCCTAATAAAGACGATTACAGCTGTTGCAAACTGGATCAGAAAAAGATTGAGGGCTCATAAAGTTGTCCCTTCTAAATTTAGGTATGTATACTATTTTATTGTCGATTATACATGTTTTTTTAATTATAATAATTTTCTAGAAATGTTTTTGTCAAGTAATTCAATCAAGAGGAAAAAAATAATGTTATCATCATATGTAGCCACACATACCACTATTTGTAGTGTGGTTCACTTGACTAACATTCTTAACAGCTTTGATTTTAATAAACAATCAATCTCGTCTAACAAATTTCATCTGCACACAACGAAATGCTTCGTCATAATTAAAAATATATAGCTCTATTTTTACTGAGAGAATTAATTAAAGATGTAGAAAATTCTCTCTTTTCTTTAATTGTAGATAAATCGACAAATGTGTCTACTGACAAATTATTAGCTATTGATAGCAAATAATTCTCTAAAAAAAAGACTGATGTTGTCACGCAATTTCTAACATCAATGAGCGTGGTTGAAGCCACAGTTCAAGATTTGTTTGAATAGATTGGTAAATTTTTTCAACTCATTATATTAAACTTGAAAAATCTTATCGGAAATGCTACAGATAAAGTATTTAACTTTTGTGGACAGTACAATATTTGGTAGCTAAAACAAAGCTGGAAAAAAAAGCTTGTACAAAATTTTCAAAAATGACAGAACCATTTAATGAAAAAGGCCCTTCAAAAATATTTTATTGCTGTATATATCTATGGCTGAAACTTGGCTAAGTGTCAATTTCAGTTGACGATTAAATTTTCAAAAAGCTTAATTTATTGGAAAATATATAATAAAAAACACATATCGAGATAGAAGAACATAAACAAGAAACAGCCAGTGCCCGTCGAGTGCGGACTTGAAGCTGGGTCACTCCTGAAACAACAAAAAAAAGTAAAAAAATTTTTCTCAATATGTCAACTTCAAAAACAAAAATATCAGGGAAAGATACTGAAGGAGTTATGGAGTCATCTCTCATAAATAACATTGTCTGAAAAAATGAAAACCCACGTTCCACAAATGTGTACAAGTTAGAACTGTCACATTGATACCAAAAATAGACAGTTCGCCAAAAAATTGTGTAAATTACACTTCATCCAATAAAGTCCTCCACAAAATGAGCTTAAAAATAAAGAAGCTTCTAGACTTCTGTAAAAATCACCTAAATGTCCACAACCCCATCAAAAAAAGGTCTAGTTTACTACTGAATATTAATTATGAAACAGAGACGGAACAAACTGAAAAAAACAAAAAGCTTCAAAGTGAATTAGGCGAAGCTCATAAATATATTGAAACAATAGAATCTCGTCTTAAGACAGTTAAATCTAATAAAAAAAATAGATATCCAAACCAAATCAAACAAGATAAAATTAAGTGAAATCTAAAAAACAAAGACGCTCAAAAAAATGAGACACAGTCGCGTAATCAAAATGGAAAAAGGAAAAAAGATGCACTTTTCTAATTACTCAAAAAAAGTCAAATGCAATGTTCTCAGCCAAGCAAAATTTGCATTAGATGGTTGTAATAAAGCTGGAAAAATTAACAACATAATAAAGATAAAAAATGTAAAACTTTTAATATCCCAGAATAAAAGAGCCACAAAGGTCAAGGAATTGGCGAGAGCCATCAACAAAAATATGAAAAAGGCAGCAGCAACCCACAAAACTAGTGAACATATTATAACTGTCTACATTAAAAATATGGATGATCTAACAATAAGAGAAGTAATCCAGACGATAGAAAAAGAGTCACATAACATAGATGGAATAATATTGAGACAATTAAGGTCAAGTAAAAGAGCTACAAAAGATATAACAGTACAAGGCTGAATGATCTTATAGAAAAAGGAACATAAATGATTGGTTTGGTGGTCTGTAGAGTCAAGGAGAGAATAAAAGTTACTAGATGCTACAAAATGGCGGTGAAAGAAATATTAAAAAAATATATATATAATAAAAAAAAAGAAAACGAGAAAGAGAACCATTAAGATAACAACAAACTTAAAGAGGCAAACATGATAAAATATATTTATCCAAAGTTTGGATTTAAAACAAGGTTGTAAAATTTTGGTGGAAACCAAATCAACTAAATTTTTTTAGTTACGGTAGTCGATCCCTTTAAGACACAAGATACAAAAACTAAGCACCACCAATGGAAAAGAACGTCAGCAAAGACTTAAAAAAAAAAATTGTCAATCAAACCAAAACCGCACGCTAGCGTAAAGGACGGGTTACAAATCCTTTTACTGCTTATGAGTTTTTTTGCTTCTAAATGTTTTGTTACATTTTTGATCTATTAGCCCCACCAAAAAAAATAATAGCAAAACTAACTTTTTTCATAAAACACGGTTAACCTTGAACAATTTTTGTCTGAATTAATAAAATTAATTCGGAACCTCCTTAATAGTTGCAGAAGAATACAATAGACACATTCTTAAAAATTATGAAAAAAAGATCCAAATCCAGACTGAACTAATGATTCTAAAACTATAAACATTTTTAAAAAGCTTCTTATTTACGCAGTCTAAATTTTTAACTTTTATGAAAATAGCAAAAGTCAGAATTGACAAAAAAGCAATCAAAGTTACCCCGTAAGTTTCCAGACAAAAAACTATTAGCGCTTTTAACAATATGTCTCATCCGGTAGAGCAAAAGATAATGGAGACATCTCACAAAGTCGGTGTAACTGCCAACTCGTGAGAAACACCGATCTAAGGAAATTGATCAAGTATAAAATCCCGCCTAATTAAAAGAGGGTTGTATTGGTATTTGATGCCACTGACCGTGACGGTTTGTGCCCCGTATAACTAAAATTTACCAAGTCCAGAAATTGAAAAGGTGAGCACTTGGCGAGGTTTGGAGGCGCGTCTTAAGAAGGATGTTTAAAAGTAAGTTAGTTTTGATTTAATTATAATTCAATTAAATTATAATTAATTATAATTTAATTATAATTTGATCTGATACCAGCGAAAGCGTTACCAACCCGAAAAAAATAAAATATATTACAATAGTTACTTTTTAGCACGCAAATGGGTGAATTGGCTAATACAACACAAAAAATAGGTGTGTAATTTTCACACCAGATTTAGATAAAGTAGATATAAAATAAGATAAAGAAAAAATGAACTACCGCCAGTTTTTAAACCAATCCCAACAGTTTAGTCATCCCAATCAAATCAAACCGATAAGCAAAATTTAAAATAACAGTTTTGCGAAATGGAATTTATACTATAAATATTGTTTAAAAAATTTCAAACACTACAATTTATTTACTTAATAAAAAAAGATTGACTAAAAATAGTTATTTTGATGCTAGATTGTGAAATGCCATTTTTGCATTTAAAAATAGAAGTTGTTTGGATTTGCTGCGCTCGTCCAAAAAATATTCCAGAATGCAAGAAAATTTCGTTCGGAGTATAGTTCGAATTCTATATTTTTTATAGGATACAATAATAGAAAATGTGTAAACCAAGTTATTGGTATTAACAAAATAAGAAATACTCCAACAGAATATATTGAAAATTATCAGAACCACAAAGTTACACAAAACATTGTTTGCGAAGAAAATTTGTTACACTGCTCGCTGATTCTAAAGCTGATTTTGCCAGTCTTAAAAGACTTCAAGGCTGGCGGTCAAATAATAAGTGTTGCAGAAGAATACATTGAAGAGTTAATTGAAAAAAAAAATGAAGTTGCTAATAATATTTTACCTTCAAAAGAAAAATTTTCTGGGATATATACTAAATGCCCTAATCAAAAAACGGTTGCAGTTAGTAACTTACCTTCCTAAAATAAAATCGTTATAAATTGTACAAATACGAATTTAAATTTATCTGTACTTGTTTCTAGTATAAATAAATTCTTAGATTGATTCTGTTAATTATTATATTTTCTGTAATCTTACTTGTTCTTTACCTGAATGTAAAAGTCTTTTGCATTCTAGATGTAAAAGTCTTATGTTCTTCACACAAAAATCTGTTACTTTGACACTTCACAAATGTCATGCAAAAGTCAAGTTTTGCTAACCAGTTGTCGAAAAATATTTTATTGTACGACTATTCCTGCGAATTTTCAAAATTCTCGCCAATTCTTTTTGGGATAATGTTCCAGTGTTTGAAACATCTAAGAACGGTTTTGGACAATTTTAAATTGCCAAATTTTTTAGAAAATATTAACAAGCAGGGACAGTTTAGAAAAGATTTAACCAAAAAGGGTTCTTTATTGCCGTCGCGCCAAAACAAATGAGCAAAGTTTGTCTTCTCTAAAAGCAAAACCGAGTTTTTGTTTTCGTGGTAATAAAATTTCAAGATAAGTTTTTTCACTTGACTATTTTGAGAGGGTTTTACCAATGAGATCTTCTTTTGGGCTTCGCTCATTTGGCACGACTACACAGGTGCTTGAAAAAAGGGTGCGCCAAATACGAAAAATGTTTTAGCAAAAGGAGAGGAATAGCGCCGGAAAAGTCATTCAAAAGTCGATATCTTTTTGACCAAGAGGATCCTTGGTCACAAAAGTGTCTCTTTTTTATTATATTTACTTCACCAAATCTTTTTTACTGTCACCAAAAAAAAATTCGAAAAAATGCATGTTGAGGCTTCTGCTCAAGACATTCTTTCGTTTTTTCTTACTATTACTAAAAAAAAGCCTTTTAACAAAACTGTTGTAGTGTTAGTCAGATTTTAAAATCTTAGAGAAATCTTAGTCTTTGAGAAATCTTAGAGAAACATGTAAAAAAATTTTGGGCCTTACTTTTTCGCCTCGAAGACTTTTTTAAAATTATGCCTCCTATGGCGGACCCCGTGTAGATTTTGTTACACTGAAAATGGGGGTTTTATTCTAGGCCTTGCCTTATCCTTTTCGACTATTGAGGCCCCGTTTTAGGGCTTTGTCTCCTTAACCATAAAAGGCCTCCTTTTAAGGAGTCGCCTCTTTGATTATAGTGTTACAAATTGTTATTTTTTGCATTAGAAAATAAACTTGTTGAGTTTCTTATTTAAGGTTTTAGCAATACCATAAATTTAAATTTATGATTTTTTAAAATGCATAATTTTATAAGCATAGAGTGTTGCTTTAAATTCTAATATTATTAATTGTTACTATAAATAAAAAATTAAGAAACGTTTAAGAGAAGTTTTGCAAAGCTGTAAAAATTATCACGATATTTTATAAAGTGAGAATTTTCTCATAGAATATTTATTGTTATCCGCGTTAGAATAAGCTAGATTAACTTTATAAATATAAGGTTTGTGATTTATTAATCTGAACTGGACTGGATATTCTCCGGTACTAAGAATGTTGTCAGTATATTTAGGTGAAAGGTAGGTTGGTGTAAGAACAGGATTGGAAATCCTCCAAGGGCAAGAGGCCTAGGAACAAGATTGGTATCCGCCTGCCAGCGCCTGGCGAATGCACACTTATTACTAATTATATAGGGTTTTCCAATAAGAAGTGTTATTTTGAATAGCCCGGTATTTCGGTAGATTTCATTTTTGCCGTTGTCATGTTTTGACATTTGAGAAGTTAAAGCACGCCATTAATAAAAATAGAACAATACACGCTTCAACAACGCATTGAAATTATTAAAATTCACTATAAATATGGCGAAAATTTTGCAAAAACGGTTCGTAGAGCGAGAACATTTTTGGGTCGCCGTGAAGCACCTTTTTTTTTGGAAAAGAAACGACTTTTTTCTTTAAGGCCACGTCAAAGATAGGTCTACACAATGAGTTCAGCGTCGATTCAAGAACTTAAAGGTGGAATTTGTGACGCTATCGAGAATATACTCGTAGGGCAGCCACTTTGCGATTCGATTATGGAAAACTTCATAAAAAGGATAAGGTCCTGTAGGCGTGGTCGTAGTGGTCATTTGGCTGACGTTGTTTTCTATCATTAGCGGCATACCTTCCTCTTTATAATAAAATAAACATCCAATTATTTATCTTGAAAAATGTCGTTTTTTTTTAATATAAAAATAGCATCTTTTATTGGAAAACCCTTTATATTATACTTATATATATATATATATATATATGACTTATTATTTTTACTTAAACGCAAAAATGATATTTTTAATAATTGTCTAAAGAATATGTATCTATTAAATTTAATGATATTTGATCGACATATGTTTATTTTCACTACGATACATTTTATATTTTATTTATAACATAAATACTCAACCCTCTTTTTTTAAATTGTTTCAGGTTGGGTTTGGTGAAGTATTGGTCTATCAAAGTGTAAAACCGTTAAACTGTAACCCATAAAATTAAACAAACATTTTGTTACAATAGGAAGATCATTTTTAGAACTTTGCCTCTGTTTAAAAAAAGTGGTTTTTTAAAAAAGGACAGAAGCAAAAACACATAACAAGCAAAGAAGCCGCTATAAACTATCAACAAGAAATTGAACGCTGTTAGTAGTTGACGGAGAAAAGTGCCTAAGGCGCGACATTTACTAAAATAGAAGAGGAAAGCCATTGGCGCAACATTAGCTATGGTTTTAACCGAAAGCGGCGCTCATGGCGTAACATCTCCTTTGTTGTCAACTGAAAGCAGAACAAGAAGCGTCTAATTCGCTGAATAGAGCGGATCACCCATACGAGTAAAGAAAACGCCCAGAGGCCGCTTTTGGAACGTGCTAGTTAGACAATTTTAAATTTACAAATTTTTTGGAAAATTGGCTTCCAAGTAATTAAGTAAATCTAGAATTGATAGTTAAAACTTTTTAAGAATGGGGTTATAAAACGCACTAATTTCTGTGGATAAGGCAGTTTTATTTAAGACTAACTAGTTTCGTAGTAGCGTCGATATTATTATAATTGTTACAATATGTATAGTTATTTGTTTTTGTATTACTTGTTATTATCAATAAATGCTAACATTTAAAGTAGGAGAGTAAACTTTAAACGCTTTATTAGGTGCGTGCAGTGTGTTTACGATGTAATTGTCATTGCTACTACGCCTTTGCCGTATGTTTTGCCGCCACTTCCATCATGAGTACAACTTTTATGTTTTCAATGAGTACATTATGAGTACAAACAGTTAATCATTTTTTCATTGTAAAATTTATTCTGTATTTATTATTATTAGTTGAAGATAATATAATCAACAATCATAATTATGTACTTACTATGTTATAATAAAACCACAAAACTTTTTATATTGGTTTTTCTTATTTATCAAGAACACATAATGAACTTAATACATATTACATATACTAGTAATTATTAAATCTTGACTTTTAACTTTATGTATTTTAATTATTACAATGTATTGGCAATTAGCATTGGCAAAAATAATTTGAAGTTTGAACAATTTTTCTGAAACCTTCAAAAAAACGATAATTATGGGAAAAAAATATTTTGTTTGTAACGAAACAACTAATCAAACCTTCCAAATTCCAAGCAAATTAGAAAAGCGGAAAAAATGGATAGAAATCCTCAAAAAATTTTGCGGTAAAAGATGATGTTTTGTGAAAGAGTAAAACAGTTTTAAAGTTTTTAATTAAAAATATTAAAATCAATTCATATTAGCAAATTTATTATTTTTGTATTTTTTAAACTTTTAAACTGTTTGCTTTTTTTTAAATAATTATACCTGTTGCTTATTACATTTTTATTAGACGTGACAAAAATTTGTGACTACAGTGTATGTAGTCACATATGTGTATGTGTAAATTTGTGATAAATGTATTGAACATTTTCATGCAAATACATAAAAAAAACAAAAAGACTGAAACTAAATAAAAATGCTATACCTTCTTATTTTGTAAATCAATATTTTTTTAAACATTTTTAAATAAATCAATTATTACAATGTTCACAATTTTGTCAAAACAATTTTTGGCGAAGCGTAATGTTTTTCGACAAAACACGATTTAGATTAGTAAGTGATAGCCGTTGTCTAAGTGTTTGAAAAGCACCAGGTAGGCCAGAAAAACTTCAATTTCCAAGAGAAGTGGTCTCATAACACAAAGTAATGTTTTAGGGCCGTGTCAAGTGGAGCCGTATAGCGCTTGTTCCTATAGCTCGTACAATGACTAGGGACATTTATCCAAACAACATCATTCGGACAATTATTCATCCCTTACGTAATGAAATCAAAGAAATTTTCATCTTTATGGATGACAAGGCAACGTCTCACCGCACACGAGGAGTACAAGACGCATTAGAAGATGCAAATATTAAACGATTACCATGACCAGCAAATTCCCCCGATATGAATCCTATAGAAAATTTATAGAATTACATTGCAAACGCTATCGACAACAGAAATAACCCTTCCATTACTCTTCAAGGATTAACAAACGCTGCACAAGATGAGTGGAACAATATATCAAGAAACAATTAATAACCTCATTGTTTCAATGATTAGTACTAACCAATTTTGTTTCAGTTTTCTGTATGGTTTTTTTAATTTCCTGTAAATTATTGAATAAGTATCAATCTATTGTTAAAAAATTGTTTTTTTTTTGCTTTTTTGACCTTCCATTTTTAATTAAGTCGAAGTCACTATTTTTTTAAATTTTGTTTTTTGTCATTGTATCAAAAACGCTAGAAATTTATTTTTAAGTCGCAAAATGTGTTTTAGTACAAGACCAATTTCTTCTAATTATTTAAAAAAAATGTAACATCTGCTAGAAAAAAATCCAGTTAAACCAGTCAGATATTTAACAAGAAAATATTTATACCCCACAAATTTTGAAAAAATAAATGTTCTAAGAGCAGTCCAGATTTTTACACCCACTATAAGTTCATCATTAAAATTTTTACAGCAACAAAATTATCCTCAATTTCAAGATGATGATAGCACTGTTGAGTACATTGAAACAATATATAATTTTTTTCAAATTCATAACGTCAGCAAGAAAACCTATCATATTCGTTCTCTTAATAGTATAGTTGCTTTCTTCACAAATATTTCCGATAATCAATTAGAATGGATAAATGTTAAATTTTCAAATTATATTGATGATATTCAAAATTTTTCGTTACAAGGTTTAACAGATGAGACTGAACACTGTTCAAAATTTACTGCTCAAAGCACGTATAAATGTCTTAAATTTTTACTCCAACAAACTGGTTTTTATTATGTTTTAACAAGAACATTTAGTCTTGATGCCGCTGAGGGTATGTTTTGCCATATTAGACTTAAGGGAGGATCCAACAATGCAACTGATGCAAGAGCAGCCAAATATGCTTTGAGACAAATTTTACGATGTGGTATCGTTAAGGCTTCTCCATCATCTAACACCTAGGATAATACAAATTATATAAGTTCGGCCACTTAAAACCTAAGAATCGTTTAGTAAAAATAGCAAAAAATAGTAATTTAAATTTAATTTTTTATTTAGTTGATCCAAGTTTTTTCTTACCGTATCATTTATTACAAAAATCCGAAATTTATACAAAATTTCAGCTACAGAAAATTTAATTTATACTTATAAATGCAATAGATGTTGTATTTTTAGCAGGTTTTATATTAAAAAAAGGTGAAGATACATTTCATTGCTAAAAATGCATAGCTCCCATTATGTCGACAGGCTGCGCTGGTCCTTTCTTAGGTCTAATTTACTACCAATGTCGTAGTAATTTGAGGTATCCAAGTTCTAAATTTGTTATTATTTTAAAAGCGGTTCACTTCTGAGGCGACAGAAAAAAAAAATTTCCTTAATATGTCAAAAAATATTCTCAATATGTCAACTTCAAAAACAAAAAAATCTGGGAAAGATACTGAAGAAGACTGGATTGGGAATTTTCCAGCTCCTGGCGAATAAGCAAGCTGGACTGGGTATCCTCCAAACTCAAAAATGATATTTTTAATATTTGACTAAAGATTATGTATTAAATTTAATGATGTTTGATGGACATATTTTTATTTTCACTACGATACATTTTATATTGCATTTATAACATAAATACTCAAACCTTTTATTTTTTAATTGTTTCGGGTTGGGTTTGGTGAAGTATTGGTCTATCAAAGTGTAAAACCGCCGAAGATTACTATTCTGACAAAATAAAATTTACTTTAAGCTGTAACTTATACAATTAAACATTTTGTTACAATAGGAGGTTCTTTTTTAGAACTTTGCTATCATAAACTATCAACAAGAAATCAAACGCTGTTGGTAATTGACGAAGAAAAGTGCGGAAGGCGTGACAATTACTAAACGAGAGGAGGAGAGCCATTGGCGCAACATTACCTTTGGTTTTTACGGAAAGCTTTGCATGTAGCGTAACATCTCCTTTGTTGTCAACTGAAAACGGCGCCAGAAGCGCCCATTCCGCCTAATAGGGCAAATCGCCAATACGAGTGTAAAAAACGGCCAGAGGTCGCTTTTAAAGCGTGTTAGTTAAATAATTTTAAGTAAACAATTTTTTTTGAAAATTGGCTTCCAACTAGTCAAAATGATTTAGAATTGATAGTTAAAAAATATTTTTCAGGAAATGTCGAGGACTCCAAAAAATTATTTTATAAAATTATATCTTTAATTAAATATATAATTATTTTGAGTTGATTGTTTTAAAAAACATAAATCAGACCGATTTTTTTGTTTAACGAAAGTGATCCTGTTAACAAATCGATCTATAAAAAATAAACTGTGTTTATATTGCTCGCAAGCAATCCGATTATCAAACCAGAAATTTTAATATTAGCAAATAATCTGATTATCAAACCAAAAACTTATTAATTATTACAACAAAAAAAAAGTTGTTAATGAGAAAAAATTTAATGTAACAAACATTGATAAAATATGTCAGTGCCATTACTTATGACAACAAACATATAAGACTGCAGTTCTAGTCAGAGAATAATAACCGGCTAAGCGTGGTAAGTCAACTGTCGATATTATTATTGTTACAATGTCAGAAGTGGGTTAATAGAACCGCCGATAAATTAAGGGCTCGTAAAGCTGATCTGGAAAAACATGCAAATACAACTAAACACAAACAGTAAGCGCGCAAGATAGACAACAGCCAGTTGTCTCTCCTAAATTTGGGTATGTATATTATTTTATTGTCGGTCATACATATATTTTTTTTTAATTATAATAAATTTCTAGAAATGTTTGTGTCAAACAATTCAATCAAGAAGAAAGTAATAATCTGATCATCGTATGTAGCCACACACACCACTATTTGTGGTGTGGACCACTTGACTAACGTCCTTAACAGCTTTGACTTTAATGAACACTCAACCTCGTCTAACAAATCTCAAGAAAAATTTTATCTACACAGAACGAAATGCTCCGTCATAGTTAAAAATATGATAGCTTCATTGTTATTGCAGATATAAAGATATAGGCAATTCTCTTTTTTCTATAAATGTAGATAAATCAACAATCTACTGACAAGTTATTAGCTATCAACATCAAGAAAGTACTTGTTTAATGTGTAAATCAGTAAGATTCTAATGTAATACGCAATTAACGTAAATAGTAATTTTTTGTATTTGATTTGGTGGCTAAAACAAAGCAGAAAGAAAAGAGCTTGTACAAAACTTTCAAGAATGGCAAAACCATTTAATGAAAAAGGCCCTTCTAAAATATTTTACTGAGATATATCTATGGGTGAAAGTTGACATCCATAGTTGACACCAAGTGTCAATGTCAGTTGTCGATTAAATTTCCAAAGAGCTTAATTTGTAAAAGAATATCTAAAAAGAAATACATATCGAAATAGAAAAACATAAACAAGAAACAGCCAGTGCCCGTCGAGTGTGGACTTGAAGCTGGGTCACTCCTGAGGCGACAGCAAAATTAAAAAAAAAATTTTTACTTATGTCAAAAATTTTCCTCAATATGTCAACTTCAAAACCAAAAATATCCGGAAAAGATACTGAAGAAGTCATGGAGTCCTCTCTCATAAATAACCAGTTGTCGATAAATGTTTTATTTGCGGCGAACGAGTTTTCAAAATCGCCAATTTTTCACGATTTGCTTCGGAATGGAAACGCTTCCATGTGATTTTAAGTAAAGTTTGTGGGATAATGCCAAGTACTGGAAACATTTTAGAATGGTTTTTAACAATTTTAAACTGCCAAATTCAGTTAGAAAAAATTAACAAGCAGAAACAGTGATTTGATCAAAAAAGTCACTTTATTGCCGTCACGCCGAAAGAAATGAGCAAAGTTTGTCATTGCTAAAAACAACACCAAGTCTTCGTATTTGATGTTTTAAAATTTCAAGGTGAGTTTCTTCACTTGACCATTTTGTGAGACTCTTACCATGGAGGTCTTCTTTAGGTCTTCGTTCATTTGGCACGCCCACACAGGTGCATAAAAATAAGAAATAAAAGAAAAAGCGCCAGTAAAGTTACTTAAAGTTCGATATCTTTCTGACCAAGAAGATCCTTGGTCCCAGAATTGTCTCTTCTTTATTATATTCACTTTACTAAATTTTTTTTAGAACCACCAAAAAGAAAATGTGAAAGAATGCATGTTAAAAGCTCCTTCTCAAAACACGCTCTCGTTTTTCTTACTATTACTAAGAAAAAGGCTTTCCGCAAGGTGGTGGTAATATTCAGATTTTAAAATGACGGTCTTCGAAGACTCTTGGAGATACAGGTGGGTCTTTTAAGAGCTTTATTTTTTTTGTCTTGATAGATTTTTAAAATTTTGCTTCTTATGGTGGACTCCCTGAGAGCTTTTCCCTACTGAACATAGAAGCTCCTTTCTAGGCCTTTTTCCCTTTGGCTATTGGGGTCCCGTTTTAAGGTTTTGTCTCCTTGACTATGGAAGGTTTTTTTGCGGAGTCGCCTCCTTGATCGCAGGAGTTCCTTTTTTACAAATATGCCCTCGGTTTAAAAAACACACTCTTTAAAAAAAAGCGACAAAGGTGAAAATACATAGCAAGCAAAAAAACCGTCAAAGACATAAACAATCAACAAGAAATAGAGCGCCAAATGCGTAAAAACACTGTCAGTACCTACTTGACGAAAGATAGCGGCACAGGTGTGTCATTTACTAAAATAGAGATAAAAAAGTCATTGGCGCACTGCTGGTTTTAGCCTATGACATAAGATCACCTTTGGTGTCAACCGAAGACGGCAAATCGTCCCTTCTAAATTTGGGTATGTATATTATTTTATTGGCGATTATATATGTTTTTCCTTAAACTATAATAAATTTCTAGAAATGTTTGTGTCTAACAATTCAATCAAGATGAAAGTAATAATCTCATCATCATATGTAGCCACACATACCACTATTTGTAGTGTGGACCACTTGACTAACGTTCTTAACAGCTTTGACTTTAATGAACAATCAACCTCGTCTAACAAATCTCAAGAGAACTTTCATCTATACAAAACAAAATGCTTCGTCATAATTAAAAATATGATAGCTCCATCGTTACTACAGGAATGAAGATGTAGGAAATTCTCTCTTTTTTATAAATGTAGAAAAGTCAACCGACGTGTCTACTGACAAATTATGAGCTATCAACATCAAGGAGGTACTTTTTTGTTATGTAAATCAGTAATAAGATTCTAATACAATACGCAATTAACGTATATAATAATTTTTTATAGTTGATTTGGTAGCTAAAACAAAGCAGGAAAAACAGCTTGTACAAAACTTTCAAGAATAGCAAAACCATGTAATAAAGAAGACCCTTCAAAAATATTTTATTGTTATATCTCTATGAGTGAAAGTTGGCCAAGTGTCAATGTCAGTTGTCGATTAAATTTTCAAAAAACTTAATTTGTTGGAAAATATCTAATAAGAAATCAAAATAGGAAAACATAAACAAAAAACAGCCAGTGCCCCTCAAGTGTAGACTAGAAGCTGGGTCACTTCTGAGGCGACAGAAAAAGTAAAAAAACAATTTCCATAATGTGTCAAAAATTTTCCTTAATATGTCAACTTCAAAAACAAAAATATTTAGAAAATAAATCCTCCCTTAAATAACCAGATGTCGAAAAATGTTTTACCGTATGACCGTTGCAGCAATTTTTTTTACAATTTGTTCTAGAGTGAAAACGCTTCTATGTGCCTATAAATATTTTTTAAGATTTTGGGATAATGCCGTCTATTGGAAACATTTAAGAACGGTTTTGGACAATTTGAAATTGTCAAATTTTTTAGAAAACATCAACAAGCAGGGACAGTTTAGAAAGAATTTGACCAAAAAGGGCTCTTTATTACCGTTGCGCCTAAAAAAGCAAGCAAAGTTTGTCTTTCTTCAGTTGGCCATTTTAGGAGGTCTTTTTTAGAGCTTAGCTCATTTGGCCCACTACGGGACACGTTTTAGCAAAAATAGAAGTAAAGCGCCGGTAAAGTCACTCAAAATTCAATGTCTTTCTGACAAGAGGATTCTTGACCAAAAAAGTGTCTCTTTTTTATTATATTCACTGTTCGGTACCATGTTCGGTATCGTTCGACCGTCTAGCGGATATCTCGAGGGCTTTGCCTCACTGAACATAGAAACACCTTTCTAGGTCTTTCCCCTTTAGTTATTGGAGCCCCATTTTAAGACTTTGTCACTTTGACCAAGAAAGACTTTTTTTACGGAGTCGCCTTCTTAATCACAAGGGCTCCTTTTTTAGAAATTTCCTTTTCTAGAAATTTATTTCTAGTTTAAAAAAGCGCTCTTAAAAAAAAGCGTCAAATGCGTAACAACGCTGGCGGTACCTACTTGACGAAGGAAAGCGCCGAAGGCGTGCCATTTACTAAAATAGAAAAAGCGAGCTATTGGCGCACTTTTGTTTTTATCCTGTGGCGTAAGTTCACCATGGGTGTTAACCAAAGGCGGCGTCAAAAGCGTCCAATTTACCGATATGAGCAAAAAAAAACAGCTGGATTAAATTTCCATCATTTTAAATTTCCAGATGTTTTCCCATCGAGAACAAAATTTCAGTCAAATTAAAAATTTTGAGTAATGTTGTTGAGTTAATTGTTCTGGAAAAAAAAACAGACCATTTTATTTGTTAGAAGGCACTGATTTTGAAAACAAATTCGTTTATAAAGAATTGATTGTGTTTATAATGTTAGCAAATAATCTAATTATAAAACCAGACATTTATGAATTATTGCAACAAGAAAAGGAAGTTGTTGATAAAAGAAACTTTGATGTAAAAGGCATAATTATTACTAAAATGTATTAGCGCTTGCAGCATGACTCAAGATAACAGGCATATCTAAGATGTGGTTTTAATCAAAAAATAATAAAGGGCTATGCGTGCTAAGTCTGCTGCCTCAATGTTATTATTATTTTTACAAAGCATATAGCTATTTTTTATTTGTATTAACTGTTATTATCAATTAATGCTAATATCAGAAGTGGGATAGTAAACCTCAAACGGTTTAATAAGTGCGTATAATCTGTTTCATAGCAATTGCGACGTAATCGTCATTGCTATTATGCCATTGCAGTATGATTTGCTGCCACTTTTATCATGAATACGACAGAGTTTGCAAAAGAACTTCTCATTGCTGCATCAATTACGACGCCGTTTTTCTTTTGTCTAAAAAGTTTTTGAACGACTCTTGGATCTGATAAAACCCTCTTCGAGACAGAATACGACGTCTAACTCTTGATAAAAGAAAATATATAAAAAGGCAATTGCACCTACCATATTGGAATGCAAATGGTATTAAATATAAGAAACAGAAACAAACTAATTTTCTAAATACCCATCAAATTAACATAACGCTAGTACAAGAAACGCATCTAAAACCATTGAAGAAATTAAGAATTCCAAATTATAAAATTTACAGACATAACCATATAAACAAATCCTGTAGAGGAACTGCAATATGTTAATCAAGAAATAGTTAGAACATAATGAAATTGAAGGTTTAGAAAAAAAATCAGTTATAGAATATACGAGAATTCAATTAAAAACAAGAAATAGGCTAATTAACATATATTTAGTATACATTTTCGCAAACAAACCATTAAATCTAGAAGAACTTAATTTTAATAAAAAGGCAACAATCCCAACTTTAGCACCGGGAGATTACAATGACAGGCAGAAAATTAGGCACGGTCTGAGAAATTGTTCCAGAGGTGTCAAACTGGAACACTTTGCCTTGACAAATAATATAAATCTATGGTAAATGGTCCCACGTACTCAAACTTATTATTACATCTCGAAAAATAATGTAATATATATAGTATTGACAAAAAAATATCAATTTTAATCTAACTTTAATGACAATGGATGAACTTTTGTTAGACTATAGCCCATAGTCTTAGTAAAAGCAGAAATTAATCATAAAGAAAAAACAATTATAAAGAAATGGACAAACTGGGTGCAATTTAAGAGCAATACAGAAATAAAATTACAGGAAAAGGTCAAACTACAAAACATAGAGCTTAAAATAGAAAAACTGACTCAAACAATAAATACTGACTACAAAAAATCAACTTACCAAAAACAGATAAATACCATAGAAGCACTACCAACACAAATACAACTAAAACACAACTCTTAGCAAAGAAAAACCAAGCTAGGAAAAGATATCATTTAACACTTAATCCAAAAAAAAACTAAATAAATTAACTAATAAAGTAAAACAAGCTTTGTATAATTACAACAAAGAATAAAAAAAAATTAAATACAAGAGACAATTTCTTATGGAAAATGACCAAAAGCTTTATCAAGAAAAAGTTATCAATTTTACCAATTCAGAAATCAAATAATAACAAATTCCAAGAAAATAGCTGAAATATTTGGAGACTCGCTTCAATATCACTTTACACAAAATCTATCTTGTCTTGAAAACGCAGGTCACGAGCAGCAAATAGTATAAACAGTACTAGCATTGCCACAAATAGAAAACACAAATAACTCAAGCATACAACAGAACAAGAGGTTAACCAGTGTAAAAAAAAACTTTGCCGAATGGAAAAAGTCTAGGATTAGACTTAATAACGAAATGATCAAGAACCTCCACTCGACATCGATTAGACTAATAACCGACATAATAAATGGAATCCTAAAGACAAATTATTTTTCAAGTAAATGGAAGTAATTCTAATTTATAAACCAGGAAAACCCACCAAAAAACAATAAGTTTTGATATAACTTGGAAAAAAAACAATTTAGAGAAATATACTCCAAACGAATTATGGCGATATAAAGAATACAAAAAAAATTTTTTATAATAAACCTACGAGAAGTCATTTATAATAGTAAAAAAATAGCTGATGTACAAGATTTTATAATATTATAAAAGAAGCTTGTAATAAAAGCTTTAGATCAACTACACAAAACCAGAAAAAAAAACAGACTAGAATACTAGTGGACTGAGGAAATAGCAGACATCAGAAAACGATGCCTAACTGCAAAGAGAAAATATACCAGAGAAACAGCAAAATCTAATTTATTGGAAAACGAAAGAAATGAACTTAAACTAGATTATAAAAAAATTACTAGCCATAAAAATAAAAATAAAAAAAATGAATCATGGAAAACACTTATAGAAAAACCAGATAATGACATATGGAATAAAGGAATAATAAACGAAGCAATGAAACTTTTTCCAGCACACCCTAAAATAGAATGACAAACAGAAGAAAACATAATAGCTACAAAAATAACCAAAGAGGAATTATATGTTGCTAGTAGAAAAGTTAAAACAAAAAAGCATCTGGCCCAAATAATATACCTCCAGAAGTAATAAAAATACTTGCTGAATATGAAGAAGCATACTGTTTAAAATTACTAAACAATATACGCATAAAAATTTTTTTCTAAAGGAATGGAGAGAGGCACATCTAGTCATGATTAAAAAACCAAAAAAAGTTAAAAATGAACGTACGACGTAGAGACCTATCTGTTTACTCAACTGTATTAGAAAATTATATAAGCAAATCATAAATCAGAGATTAATAATAAATCTGCAAGAAAAAGGCGATTTAGTCTATACACAATATGGTTTCAGAAAAAGTAAAAATAGCATAGATGCCATAACAAATGTAGAAGAAATTGCGCAACTTAAAACTGTGGAAACTGTCACAAAAAAATACTGCTTGCTAGTAACACTAGATGCCAAAAATGCCTTTAACTCAGCTCAATGGTCAGGTATAATCAAAACAATGAAAGAGCGAAACTTAGACATGGCAATTATACAAAATACAAAAGCTGATCTGAGTGATAGAACAATAAAGATAGGAAAAACCTACACTTAGAAATGACATGTGGAGTACCACCAAAATCTGTTTTTGGTCCGACTCTATAGAATCTATAGTATAATGGAGAATTAAAAAAACACAAACATAGAGATGTAAATATCATCGGATATGCTGATGATCTTGCTTTGGTAAACTCAACCTAAATTTTGATGACACCATAATTAAGACAAAAGAGCAGATTATATATCTTGGTGTATGGTTTAACAGAAATATGCCAATAGTAGGACATGTAAAACAACTAGTAAAAAGAACGGCCGATATTTCAAATACACTTCATATTGTAGTAAAAGACGTCTTTTACTACATGTAATCCAATCAGTTATTTTGTATGCAGCACCAATATAAGGTAGAGCTATAAAATTCAAAAAATATAATGATATGATAGAAAGAATACAAAGAAGAGCTTTACTTGAAAGATGCAGAGGGTATAGAACAACCTCTGCTCAAGC